>OU342741.1:79986955-82918889 GCA_910589775.1 Avena eriantha | reverse complement strand
CCACCTTGGGGAGGCTCAGCCTCCACCACGATCGCATCCCTCGTGGCCCCTCCCTGGCTTTGACCGCGGCCCCATAGGGGAGACCGGTCCACCCTCGTGGAAGGGACAGGGTCCACCTGCGCATGCGGCCAGGGTGCTACGATGGCCGAACGCCCCAGCGCTACTCGGCGCTCCCGGCCTCCTCTCTAGCTCCGGTGAACCTCCACCTCATCGTCGTCCATCCTCCCCCTGGCACAAGAGAATGACACCTGGCGGCTACGCCTCACGGAGGGCCCGCCGCCCGGCCCATCACCCAGGCCGCCCCCGCCACTATCATCTCCCCAAAAGCCAGTGTCGTCGTCGCCTGACGAGCAGTCTATGGACGCCGCCGTGTCCTCGGTTCGCACCAGGTGGACCACCACGCCGAACTCGAGCAGCGCCACCTCGCTTGGGATCAGCGCCTCCACTGGGATGAACAAGTCATCGTCCTCCGTGTCATCAAACTCTAGTGGCTCCGCGAGCCACAGCTGCTTCGAGCACATGATAGAGGCCAGGTTGTCTGTCAACGCCGTCACTCGAAAGCTGCCCATGTGGGACCGGTTCACCGTCTCTGAGCCGAGTCTCTCCACCCACGCCGAAGTGCCCAGCACCGTCTTCGCCGTCTCCAAGCTCCAGGAGATGGGAGGTATTCCGACGATCTCCAGATGAACCCTATACCGAAAGGTGCGGCGCGTCGCCTGCAGCATCCGGTTCCACGGGCTGAAACGCAGAAAGAACTCCCTGCCGTCGAACAATCCCTCGCCGAGCACCTCGTCATGCCGCGCCCGGGAGTCGAACACGAACAACAAGTCCACCGGCCAGAATCGGTGAACCGTGAAGTGTCAATCGAGGCCCGGGAAGCGATCCACGAGCTCCGCGCGAGCCCTCTCAGGCCCCACCGAGCGCCTGCTCCCTATGACATACGCCACCACGCTCCACTAGAGAGCCCTCTCCGCAACGTCAACATCGCTGGTGCGGTAAATGATGCACCTTTCCTGCACCGGCCTCCACGAGCGCATCCATGCCGTTCGGCGGCGGCGCAGGCACTCCACCATCCGCCACACCTGGCGGCGCAAGCTCAGGTCTTCTATCGCCGCCCCAGCCGCTCGCGGGCAGGACGATGCCCCCTACCGTGAGGGGGAACGTATAGGGGAGCCACCGTCGGTGCCTCGACCGCAGGCTCCGCCCTTGCCTGCTGCAGTCCACTCGTTGGTGAGGTGCCCCGCAAAACCACTACTAGAAAATCGCGTTGTTTTTGTGCATTGCATCTTCATGACCGCATGCTCATGTCATCATGTCACCTTGCATTTGAGCATCGTCATCATCATACATGGTTTTGTCTAAAACTATTTTCGAAACGCCTAGATTTGTTTTCTAAATATTCCCATCTTTATTCAAATTAAACCCCGGGTCTCCGGAATATTTTTTTTCGTCTACCAACGGTTTTCAAAAGCCCCGTTTTAAATAATAACATATTTATTTTTATTTTAGGAGACAGCTCGCCAAGCTCGAAAGCCTGGCCGGCCACCTCCAAAATCCCTAAATCTACCCAACCCTGTTCTACCCAGCCCCTTCCCCCACCCCTCCACCTCACCCCATCCAATCAGTGCTCGCCACGTCACCCTCCTGACCCCATCCCTGTTTCCCAGCTCACACAGCACGCACGCCACCCCCTGGTCACATCCTGCCACCTGCCCGTGGGCCCCAGCAGCCGGTCACCCCGCGATGCACGCCTCCATCCCCGCGAGACACGCCTCTCGCCCCCGTCTCCCTGCCAGCTCTTCACCCACTCGCCTCTTTCCTCTCCCCACCTACCCCCGGCACCACCTACCCCCCCCCCCCTTCGATTCCTCCTCCCCACCGCTGCCTCTCCACAGCTAGCCAGCAACCGCCGCCCGCTGCCATTGCCCCTGCCCCATCTCCCCGACCAATTGCCGTCACCCCGCGCCTCCAATGTTGCCGCGTGTGTAAATCCTATCCGGCCAACGTCGACCAAGGACCAGCCCCACCTCGCGCGGTGCTCCACCCCGACCTCCCTCCTACACGCTGCGACCGCCGCCGGGAGCGCAACCCCGGTGCATCTCCTACGCCTCCTGCTGACCTAAGAGAGAGGCCGTGTTGGAGATATGCCCAAGAGGCAATAATAAAAGTGGTTATTATTATATCTTTGTGTTTATGATGAATGTTTACATCCCATGCTATAATTGTATTATTAGGAAACACTAATACATGTGTGTTTTGTAAACATAAAAGAGTTCCTAGTAAGCCTCTTGTTGAACTAGCTTGTTGATTAATTGATGATCATGGTTTCCTGATCATGGACATTGGATGTCATTAATAACAAGGTTATATCATTAGGAGAATGATGTGATGGACACACACCCGTAGTAAGTGTAGCATAAGATCAAGTCATTAAGTTCGTATTGCTATAAGCTTTTAAATGCATAGTAACCTAATCCTTCGACCATGAGGTTGTGTTAATCACCATCACCGGATGGGTACTTTGATGACATCAAACACCGCTTCGTAACTAGGTGGTTATAAAGGTGTCATTGGGTATTCTGAAAGTATGTGTTGAAGCGCATGGACCAAGATTGGGATTTGTCCATCCATATGACGGATAGATATGCTCTGGGCCCTCTCGGTGTAATGTCATCTAGTTAGCTTGCAAGCATGTGACTAGGTCACAAGGGATAACATAACATGGAACGAGTAAAGAGTACTTATCAGTAACGAGGTAGAACTAGGTATGGAGATACCGACGATCAAACCTCAGATAAGTATAGTATCACGAGACAAAGGGAATTGGTTTCGTATGTAAATGGTTCTATCGATCACGAAGTCATCGCTGAGTATGTGGGAGCCATTATGGATCTCCAGGTCTCGCTGATAGATATTGATAGGAGATGTGTCTCTGTCATGTCTACATATTCACGAACCGTAGGGTGACACACTTAAGGTTCGAAGTTGTTTTAAGTAGATATGGAATGTGCGTTGGAGACCGAATGTTGTTCGGAGTCTCGGATTGGATCCGGGACATCACGAGGAGATCCGGAATTGTCCGGAGAATAAGATTCATATATTGGGGATCATTTTCTGAGTTAGGAAATGTTCCGGAGTATTTGTATGAGGATTCTAGAAGGTTTCGAAATGTTCCAGAAGATTCTGGAAGAATTCTTGGAGTTTGCTTGAAAACCAAGAAAGGGATCAAGGAGTCCTTGTGGGGCAAGACAAGGAGTCGTGGGGGAGGAGGACTCCTCCCCCCTCCCCAATCCGCCGGCCAAGGAGGGAGGGAGTCCTACTAGGACTCCCCCTCCCAAGGCGCCCTCCCTCCTTTAAATAGAGGGGTGGAGGCGCCACCCCTGGCCCCCTCCACCACTCCAAACCCTAGCCGCCTCTCTCCTCTTTCTCTCTTTTTCTCAGGCTTAGGCGAAGCCCTACAGAATTCTCTACTCCACCACCACCACCATGTCGTCGTGCTGCTGGGATTCCGTGGAGAAGATCTACTACCTCCGCTTCTCGCTGGAACGAGGAGAGGAAGGTCTGCTTCGACTCCGCATGTGTGACCGACTGCGAAAGCGCTGCCGGAACACGGCGCCAGAAGGATCGTCCACTCGATCTTGAGATTGGCAAGTGATCGACTACATCAACCACGAGATCCAATCTCGTAACACTTTTGGATCTACAAGGGTTAGTACAGATCTATCTCGTTGCACATGTCTAATAGATTAGATCTTGGCTTTTATCTAGATGAGATATGCGTTTTGTTCGTTCTTGCGGTAGAATTTTTTTGTTTTCCATGCTACGAACCCATCAATGGTATCAGAGCCGTATCTATGCGTAGATCTGTTGCACGAGTAGAACACAATGGTGTTGTGGGCGTTGGTGCTCGTGCCGTCTTTTGCTTTGTGTACTTTGCATCTTGCGGCATGGTGGGATGAAGTGGCTCGGGCTAACCTTACATGTCATCGCACATGAGACTTTCTCCACGCTTGACGTGTAACTTGCTTTGCACAAGTGGCTTTGCGGGTGTCTGTCTCTCCCACCATAGTATAGATCTAATTTACACTTTGCACTTAATAGCACTTGTATCAACGTTGTGGTTCAGTTTCATAGGTAAGATCCGTTCTTGTTCGAAAGCCCCAAACCACGTAAAACATGCAAAGAAAATTAGAGGCGTCTAACTTGTTTTTGCAGGGGTTTTGTGATGTGATATGGTCATCATGTGATTTTGATTATATTTGATGTATGCAATGATCCTTATTGTAATATGGCAACCGGCAGGAGCCTAATGGTTGTCTTTAATTCTGTTAAGACCTGCGTGTCTATTCATCTTGTAATAGCTTTATTCCAAGTAGTTGTAATAGTTGCTAGTGATGATGGACAACCATGAAGCGGCGCCACTAACCTTGACGCAATGCTGGTGATGATGGAGATCATGTTCGTGCTTTGGAGATGGAGATCAAAGGCGCAAGAAGAAAGTGCCATATCATATCACACTAATTATGAATTGCCTGTGATGTTAATCCTTTATGCATCTTGCATTGCTTAGATCGCGACGGTAGCATTATAAGATGATCCCTCTCACTAAATATCAAGTAATAAAGTGTTCACCCTTAGTTGGCACCGTTGCTAAGACTCGTCGTTTCAAAGCATCTCGTGATGATCGGATGTGATAGATTCTACGTGTGCATACAACGGGTGCAAGCCAGATTTGCAAATGCGGAAACTAAGGTTATCTTGACGAGCCTAGAATGTACAGACATGGTCTCGGAACACGGAATACCGAAAGGTAGAGCATGAATCATATAATTGATATGATGAACATGAAGATTGTTCGCCGATGAAACTACATCTTCTCTCGTGAAGATCGGACTTGGTGTAGTGGACTTGGTTCGTGTAATCACTAAGACAATGTGAGGGATGTTGTTTTGAGTGGGAGTTCACCTAGCTAATTTAAGAATTAAATTTGAACTCAATTTATCATAAACTTAGTCCAAACTACTTGCAAATTTGTTTTAGATTATGGCGACCCCCTCCATCAATTTCAATGCGTTCCTAGAGAAAGAAAAGCTTAAAAACAATGGAAGCAATTTCACGGACTGGTTAAGTGGACTGAAGATCGTCCTCAGGACTGGTCAGTTGACCTATGTGCTCAAAGCACCGCTAGGTGACCCACCTGCCGAAGATGCCACCGATGACGTAAAGAATGTTTACGCCACTCGGAAAAACATTACTCCACAATTCAGTGTGCCATCCTATACGGTTTAGAAGCGGAGCTCCAGAAGCGTTTTGAGCACCACGACCCGTTCGAGATCATTAAGGAGCTCAGGCTAATTTTTGAGACTCGCGCGGCCATGGAGAGCTATGAGGCCTCCGAAAAATTCTTTAAGTGTAAGATGGAAGAGGGAAGCTCCGTTAGCGAGCACGTGCTCACCATGTCTGGGTACGCAAAAAGCTCCAAGAGTTGGGGATATCGATTCCTAATGAGTTAGGGATTCACCGTCTCCTCCAATCACTGCCACCGAGTTATAAGAACTTTGTGATGAACTACAATATGCACTGCATGAACAAGACGTTGCCTGAACTATCGTCCATGCTGAAAACTGCTGAAGTGGAGATCAAGAAGGAGCACCAAGTGTTGATGGTCAATAAGACCACCAATTTCAAGAGACAGGGCAAGCCTAAGAACAAGGGCAACTTCAAGAAGGACGGCAAGAAAGCTGCCGCACCTCCAAAGAAGCCCAAGGCTGGTCCCAAGCCTGAAACTGAGTGCTTCTACTGCAAGGGTGCTGGTCACTGGAAGCGTAACTGCCCCAAGTACCTGGCGGATCTAAAGAACGGCAACATCAAGAAGAAAGGTATATTTGATATATATGTTATTGATGTGTATCTTACTAGTAATCGTACTAGTGCCTGGGTATTTGATACTGGTTCGGTTGCTCATATTTGTAACTCAAAACAGGAGCTGCGGAATAAACGAAGACTGGCGAGAGACGAGGTGACGATGCGCGTTGGAAATGGCTCCAAGGTTGATGTGATCGTCGTCGGCACGCTCCCTCTACATATACCTTCGGGGTTAGTTTTAAATTTGAATAATTGTTATTTGGTGCTTGCGTTAAGCATGAACATTATATCTGGATCTTGTTTACTGCGAGACGGTTACTCTTTTAAGTCCTAGAATAAAGGTTGTTCGATTTACATGAGTAATATCTTTTATGGTAATGCACCTGAGATGAATGGTTTATTCTTACTGAATCTAGATAGTAGTGATACACATGTTCACAACATAGAAGCTAAACAAACAAAATTGAATGATAATTCTACATACATGTGGCATTATCGTCTTGGTCACATTGGAGTGAAGCGTATGAAGAAACTCCATTCTGATGGACTTCTTGAATCACTTGATTTTGAATCACTTGAAAGATGCGAAGCATGTCTAATGGGAAAAATGACTAAGACTCCATTCTCTGGAATAATGGAGCGAGCTACAGACTTATTGATAATAATACATACCGATGTGTGCGGTCCAATGAGTGTAGCATCGCGTGGTGGATATCGTTATGTTCTCACTTTCACGGATGACTTAAGTAGATATGGGTATGTCTACTTTATGAAACATAAGTCCAAAACTTTCGAGAAGTTTAAGGAATTTCAAAGTGAAGTGGAAAATCATCGTAACAAGAAGATTAAGTTTCTGCGTTCTGACCGCGGAGGTGAATATCTGAGTTATGAGTTTGGCATGCATTTAAAGAAATGTGGAATACTTTCGCAGTTGACACCGCCGGGAACACCACAGCGTAATGGTGTGCCCGAACGTCGTAATCGAACTCTCTTAGACATGGTTCGGTCTATGATGTCTCTTACAGATTTACCGCTATCGTTTTGGGGCTATGCATTAGAGATAGCCGCATTCACTTTAAATAGGGCACCATCTAAATCCGTTGAAACGACACCGTACGAATTGTGGTTTGGAAAGAAACCTAAGTTGTCGTTCCTTAAAGTTTGGGGTTGCGAAGCATATGTAAAGAAGTTACAACCTGATAAGCTAGAACCCAAAGCGGAGAAATGCGTCTTCATAGGATACCCTAAAGAAACAATTGGGTATACCTTCTATCATAGATCTGAAGGCAAAGTTTTCGTTGCCAAGAATGGATCCTTTCTTGAGAAGGAGTTTCTCTCGAAGGAAGTGACTGGAAGGAAAGTAGAACTCGATGAGGTTATTGAACCTTCTCTCGGATTTGAGAGTAGCGCAGCACCGGAAGATGTTTTTGTGCCGCCTGCACCAATTGGAGAGGAAGCTAATGATGATGATCATGAAACTTCAAACGAAGTTACTACTGAACCTCGCAGGTCAACGAGGGTTCGTACCATTCTTGATTGGTATGACTCTGCCTCGAACGTCATGTTGGTGGACAACGTTGATGACCCTGCGACGTATGAAGAAGCTATGATGAGCCCAGATTCCGACAAATGGCTAGAAGCCATTAAATCTAAAATGGGATCCATGTACGAAAACCAAGTGTGGACTTTGGTGGACTTACCAGATGGCCGTAAGGCTGTCGAGAACAAATGGATTTTCAAGAGAAAAACAGATGCTGATGGTAATGTTACCGTCTATAAAGCTCGACTTGTCGCGAAAGGGTTCCGACAAATTCAAGGAGTTGACTATGGTGAGACTTTCTCACCAGTAGCGAAGCTAAAGTCTGTGAGGATTTTGTTAGCAATTGCTGCACATTTCGATTATGAGATTTGGCATATGGATGTCAAAATGGCGTTCCTTAATGGTGACATTGAGGAAGAGTTGTATATGGTACAACCCAAGGGTTTTGTCGATCCTAAAGATGCTGACAAAGTATGCAAACTTCAGCGCTCCATTTATGGACTGAAGCAAGCATCCCGGAGTTGGAATCAACGTTTTGATAAAGTAATCAAAAACTTTGGATTTATACAAACTTATGGAGAAGCTTGTATTTACAAGAAAGTGAGTGGGAGCTCTGTAGCATTCCTAGTACTATATGTAGATGACATATTGTTGATTGGAAATGATATAGAACTTCTTAATAGTGTCAAAACCTATTTGAATAATAGTTTTTCAATGAAGGATCTTGGCGAAGCGGCATATATTCTACGCATCAAGATTTATAGAGATAGATCAAGACGCCTAATAGCGCTTTCACAAAGTACATACTTAGACAAAGTTCTAAAGAAGTTTAGAATGGAAGAGAGCAAGAAAGGGTTCGTGCCCATGTTGTCAGGTAAGACCTTGAGTAAGACTCAAAGTCCAGCTATGGCACAAGATAGAGAGAAAATGAATAATATTCCCTATGCGTCGGCCATAGGTTCTATCATGTATGCCATGCTGTGTACAAGACCGGATATAGCACATGCTGTTAGTTTGACTAGCAGATATCAAAGTGATCCTGGAATGGAGCACTGGACAGCGGTCAAGAATATCCTAAAGTACCTAAATAGGACTAAGGATATGGTTCTTTCTTATGGAGGTGATGAACAGCTTGTTGTAAACGGTTACATCGATGCTAGTTGGAACACCGATCCGGATGACTCGAAGTCACAGTCGGGATACGTATTTATTTTGAATGGTGCTGCAGTGAGCTGGAGGAGTGCAAAGCAAAGCGTTGTGGCGAAATCTTCAACTGAATCGGAATACATAGCTGCTTCAGAGGCTGCGCAAGAAGCCATATGGATGAAGGAATTCATTACTGAACTTGGCGTGGTTCCCAGTGCGTTGGACCCGATGGCCATCTACTGTGACAACACAGGTGCCATAGCTAATGCACAGGAGCCAAGGTCACATAGCAAGCTGAAGCACATCAAGCTACGTTTCCACGCTATTCGCGAGTATGTCCGAGATGGTGACATAAAGATTTGCAAAGTACACACTGATCTGAATGTGGCAGATCCGTTGACTAAACCTCTCCCTAGGGCAAAGCATGACCAACACCAGAACGCCATGGGTGTTAGGTATATTACCATGTAATCTAGATTATTGACTCTAGTGCAAGTGGGAGACTGTTGGAGATATGCCCAAGAGGCAATAATAAAAGTGGTTATTATTATATCTTTGTGTTTATGATGAATGTTTACATCCCATGCTATAATTGTATTATTAGGAAACACTAATACATGTGTGTTTTGTAAACATAAAAGAGTCCCTAGTAAGCCTCTTGTTGAACTAGCTTGTTGATTAATTGATGATCATGGTTTCCTGATCATGGACATTGGATGTGATTAATAACAAGGTTATATCATTAGGAGAATGATGTGATGGACACACACCCGTAGTAAGCGTAGCATAAGATCAAGTCATTAAGTTCGTATTGCTATAAGCTTTTAAATGCATAGTAACCTAATCCTTCGACCATGAGGTTGTGTTAATCACCATCACCGGATGGGTACTTTGATGACATCAAACACCGCTTCGTAACTAGGTGGTTATAAAGGTGTCATTGGGTATTCTGAAAGTATGTGTTGAAGCGCATGGACCAAGATTGGGATTTGTCCATCCATATGACGGATAGATATGCTCTGGGCCCTCTCGGTGTAATGTCATCTAGTTAGCTTGCAAGCATGTGACTAGGTCACAAGGGATAACATAACATGGAACGAGTAAAGAGTACTTATCAGTAACGAGGTAGAACTAGGTATGGAGATACCGACGATCAAACCTCAGATAAGTATAGTATCACGAGACAAAGGGAATTGGTTTCGTATGTAAATGGTTCTATCGATCACGAAGTCATCGCTGAGTATGTGGGAGCCATTATGGATCTCCAGGTCTCGCTGATAGATATTGATAGGAGATGTGTCTCTGTCATGTCTACATATTCACGAACCGTAGGGTGACACACTTAAGGTTCGAAGTTGTTTTAAGTAGATATGGAATGTGCGTTGGAGACCGAATGTTGTTCGGAGTCTCGGATTGGATACAGGACATCACGAGGAGATCCGGAATTGTCTGGAGAATAAGATTCATATATTGGGGATCATTTTCTGAGTTAGGAAATGTTCCGGAGTATTTGTATGAGGATTCTAGGAGGTTTCGGAATGTTCCGGAAGGTTCTGGAAAAATTCTTGGAGTTTGCTTGAAAACCAAGAAAGGGATCAAGGAGTCCTTGTGGGGCAAGACAAGGAGTCATGGGGGAGGAGGACTCCTCCCCCTCCCCAATCCGCCGGCCAAGGAGGGAGGGAGTCCTACTAGGACTCCCCCTCCCAAGGCGCCCTCCTTCCTTTAAATAGAGGGGTGGAGGCGCCACCCCCTGGCCCCCTCCACCACTCCAAACCCTAGCCGCCTCTCTCCTCTTTCTCTCTTCTGCTCAGGCTTAGGCGAAGCCCTGCAGAATTCTCTACTCCACCACCACCACCACGCCGTCGTGCTGCTGGGATTCCGTGGAGAAGATCTACTACCTCCGCTGCTCGCTGGAACGAGGAGAGGAAGGTCTGCTTCGACTCCGCATGTGTGACCGACTGCGGAAGCGCTGCCGGAACGCGGCACCAGAAGGATCGTCCACTCGATCTTGAGATCGGCAAGTGATCGACTACATCAACCACGAGATCCAATCTCGTAACGCTTTCGGATCTACAAGGGTTAGTACAGATCTATCTCGTTGCACATGTCTAATAGATTAGATCTTGGCTTTTATCTAGATTAGATCTGGTTTTTGTTCGTTCTTGCGGTAGAATTTTTTTGTTTTCCATGCTACGAACCCATCAGGCCGGCCTCACGCCCGTGCTTGTCTCCGGCCCAACTCCTTCGAGCGAAGCAGCGGAGCTCCACGCCTCGTCCTGGTGGAGGGCGGAGAAGACCAAGGCCACCGGGAAGACGACGAGGAGAGGGCTCCATTCCTCCGCGTGTGCCAAGAGGCCGGCCGGCCTGCTGCTGCTCGCCCCCAACTGCAACGACGAGCTGCTGCAGACGGCCACGTCCTCGACATGCTGTTGTCGCCGGCCTCCGCGACCTGCTGCTACCGCCGAGCTTTACCAGGGTGTATCTGGAGGCAGTGTTAGAAGGGGATCCGGAGCGAGCCAGAGGTGGTGGATGCCATCGGCGACATCTTCAAGTGCAGCGGGCAGGCACTCCTATGGCCGGTGTATTTTTTGAAAGAAAAAAAATCATGTGGCTGATGACTGCCGAAGGGGTCTTCGTCAAGTGTAGCGCCACTCCTGTCGGTCATTCATCACCGAGGCCCCTGCCTACCAGGAGATCCTCTGCTACTGACCAATAGTGTTGAGTGGTGGTGGATTCCAGAGGTTTCTTTCCGCAACTCTATTTCATTCGTGTCCATGTGACCGTGTTCTGAAGATGGTCGCACGGGTGAGATCGCTCGATGCCACCCTAAAGACCCCGACGAGAACCGTTCCCCATGCCCAGATCTTCCGAAGACCATGACATCTGATAAGTTCGCCATCGATCAAAGGTGCCTAGACCCGGGATGCCAAGATCTCCGCCGCGAAACTACAAGACCGTCGACATGACCCGAAGACCGCGAATATGACAAGATCGTCTCTCGGACGCCAAGTCCTTCGACCCCGGAAAACCGACGACCCGACCAAGATCCGAAGACCGAACCCTGGCGCGCCAAGTTCTTCGACCCCGAGGTCCGATCCATCGGATACGACAAGAACTCCTTCCCGCACCGATGCCCGAGGACCAGACGCCAACGTCGCCAAGACGGAACGCCAAGTTCTTCATCCCGAACGCCAAGACCGGTCGATACGCGGACCCGACAAGATCTTCGCGACGACAAGATCAACACCGACCAGGGCAAATCCAATGATCCTCCGACGCCAGACCAAGTCCTTCGACAACCTCCGAAGACCGATCCCATCGAACCGCTCTCCTTGTCGAACCCTGAGTCCGAACCCCGAACCCCCCGGACCCCAAGATCTTCTGAACCCAGATGTGTGATTCCTTTTCTGAGCCCTATTTTGTAAATTGGCATCTATATGAATTGTTGCATATTAATTGATCATGCTTGCATACATGTTTGTGGGTTGGGGGCATTATGTCGATTCACCTTATAATTAAATATGGAGACTATATGCGGGCTATACTTGTCTCATATCGCCTCCATTTAAATTTGTGTAGAGAAGCGATGCCATGTTCCACCTTGTTAATACAACATTTAAATTGCAGGGTTTCTAAACAACTCGAACCGTTTAATTAATTGTCGGGACCCCGGTTCCGCTTAATACTTCCTAATTGCACCGCATATGCATCCTATCATAATCATGCCGGATCTTCTGCTGTAGTATTAAATATTGCATCCGGTGTTTCTTCTAGTGTTTGCATCTTCGTGGATTAGGCCGATGAGTTGATGCGAGTATCGACAAGTTCTCCGGCTATGATCCGTCGGCAGTGTTTCCCAGGCGAGCATCTCTTCCCCTTCTACCTATTTTGCATTTATAGTCTTTATTTCCTCCTGTTGATCTATTGCTATCTGTGTCGTGATGCTTTAGTTTCTGTACCCCAGTTATATCCCGTGCAGCCTCTATATTGCCTTGGACACCTCCTATTACCTGTGTTTGGTAGATAGCCGGCCTTGCGAGTCGTAGTTGTGTGCTCAGGTGCGATCTCGTGTTGTCAATTACCACAGTTGTTGGATTGCTGGCAGATGTTTATGGTGGAGATGCTTAATGGTGGAGATGATCATGACTTTAACTACAACTATTAAAAAGCTAGATATAACTAATGCAGAGGCATCGGTGGGCAATAGATGTTATTTGGTTCTTCCACGCTCACTTGTGTCCCGTAGGACCACGAGTACTTGATACATGTTCCTTGACTATTCGCACTATCCACATCCGGGAGGCTGTGGACCCACCTGAGCCAGAGCTTGATTCATTTCTATTTCTTGGGGCCACAAACTAGTTTGGGGTTTTGTTACTATCCTGTACTTATGCCATGTTACTGCTTTATTTACGTTTGTGCGTGGAGCACCTGTACTGTTTAGTATCGTGACACGTTTTCGCTGTATCGACAAGCCCAATCACACTTTCGGGTTCCCAGTCGTTTATAGCCGTCCACACAAACCCTGGGTCCGTTCCGGAGCCGGCCAACTTCGTTGCGGGTAGCTTAGTGGGGTGGCCCCCTGAAATATTTATGAATCCTGTGATCGCTTTGTCGTGAATGCCTCGTTGGGTTTTGAGTTGGTTTTTCCGAGGTTGATCGAGTGTGTGTTGCTATTTGTGCACCCCTGCAGGGTAAAACTTTCTGAAAGACGTGTCCGCGGTTATGGACGACTTAGAGCACAGTATCTCGATCATAGACAAGCATAACTAAAGTAGTGCTATAAATTTGACTTAATATGTGACTAGTAATCAGCTCAAGTATAACGGAATGGATATTAAAAATGCCAACAACTGGTGGATCTGTGGTGATCTGTGTCATACTATACCTGCCTAGTAAGTATTGCAACCCCAATGGAATGTGATAAAAGTGCCAACAACTGCTGGGTTTGGGATTCCTCAGGACAAATATATCTGGCTAGTAACTGTTCCAACTACAACGGAGTGTTAACTAAAACTGCCCACTACTTATGCTATCAGGATGACTCAAGCTATCTATATCTGACTAGTAAGTGCTTCAACTATAATCGAATGAATAAAACTGCCAACCGTGTGAGTTCCTCGGTCTGACTTCCTCGTTTGGTCTCGAGGGGGAAATACCAGGATGGGTATGTTTGGTGTAGTCTCAGGTTGGATCCGAATAGGTCTTTCTTACCCCTCTCTAATAGCCGCCAGTGATACCGAGTCTCTATAGGTTGTTTAGTGTTGTTGCGCTGCCGCTTCAGTCCACCATACCTATGTAGGCAAGAGCCACCGAATTCTAGCCTCGCCGTGTACTGGCCTCAGTACTGACGCTCCTATTTTTTCCTTTGCCCGTTGTCGGCACCCCTTTTGTTTTAGCAGGTTTGAGATCGACGTCGTTAGCAGGGTTACCCTTCCGGCTTGGCCTGGGCAGGGTTATGGACGCCATTGGTTATTCTTCAGGGCTCTTAGCCCCATTTGCATCTTGTCTATACTCGGACGGTGTGTGTCGTTTTCAAGGTGATTTGGATCTTTGTATTGTATATCTGTATTCTTGACTCGCCGAGTCGCTGTTGTATAAATATCTGTTCTGTGGGTCCCATCGAGGACTGTTGTGTAATGGTATTACTTCGTTTTTCCACCCGCACGAAAGTGCTTGGTGGGCGTCCTTGAATCGTTTCTATGTGTGTTTGGCGGGAATCTTCGCGGATTAGGCCAATGAGTTGATGCGAGTATCGACAAGTTCTCCGGCTATGATCCGTCGGCAGTGTTTCCCAGGCGAGCATCTCTTCCCCTTCTACCTATTTTGCATTTGTAGTCTTTATTTCCTCCTGTTGATCTATTGCTATCCGTGTCGCGATGCTTTAGTTTCCGTACCCAGTTATATCCCGTGCAGCCTCTATATTGCCTTGGACACCTCCTATTACCTTTGTTTGGTAGATAGCTGGCCTTGTGAGTCGTAGTTGCGTGCACAGGTGCGATCTCGTGTTGTCAATTACCACAGTTGTTGGATTGCTGGCAGATGTTTATGGTGGAGATGCTTAATGGTGGAGATGATCATGACTTTAACTACAACTATTAAAAAGCTAGATATAACTAATGCAGAGGCATCGGTGGGCAATAGATGTTATTTGGTTCTTCCACGCTCACTTGTGTCCCGTAGGACCACGAGTACTTGATACATGTTCCTTGACTATTCGCACTATCCACATCCGGGAGGCTGTGGACCCACCTGAGCCAGAGCTTGATTCATTTCTATTTCTTGGGGCCACAAACTAGTTTGGGGTTTTGTTACTATCCTGTACTTATGCCATGTTATTGCTTTATTTACGTTTGTGCGTGGAGTACCTGTACTGTTTAGTATCGTGACACGTTTTCGCTGTATCGACAAGCCCAATCACACTTTCGGGTTCCCAGTCGTTTATAGCCGTCCACACAAACCCTGGGTCCGTTTCGGAGCCGGCCAACTTCGTTGCGGGTAGCTTAGTGGGGTGGCCCCCTGAAATATTTATGAATCCTGTGATCGCTTTGTCGTGAATGCCTCGTTGGGTTTTGAGTTGGTTTTTCCGAGGTTGATCGAGTGTGTGTTGCTATTTGTGCACCCCTGCAGGGTAAAACTTTCTGAAAGACGTGTCCGCGGTTATGGACGACTTAGAGCATAGTATCTCGATCATAGACAAGCATAACTAAAGTAGTGCTATAAATTTGACTTAATATGTGACTAGTAATCAGCTCAAGTATAACGGAATGGATATTAAAAATGCCAACAACTGGTGGATCTGTGGTGATCTGTGTCATACTATACCTGCCTAGTAAGTATTGCAACCCCAATGGAATGTGATAAAAGTGCCAACAACTGCTGGGTTTGGGATTCCTCAGGACAAATATATCTGGCTAGGAACTGTTCCAACTACAACGGAATGTTAACTAAAAATGCCCACTACTTATGCTATCAGGATGACTCAAGCTATCTATATATGACTAGTAAATGCTTCAACTATAATCGAATGAATAAAACTGCCAACCGTGTGAGTTCCTCGGTCTGACTTCCTCGTTTGGTCTCGAGGGGGAAATACCAGGATGGGTATGTTTGGTGTAGTCTCAGGTTGGATCCGAATAGGTCTTTCTTACCCCTCTCTAATAGCCGCCAGTGATACTGAGTCTCTATAGGTTGTTTAGTGCTGCTGCGCTGCCGCTTCAGACCACCATACCTATGTAGACGAGAGCCCCCGAATTCTAGCCTCGCCGTGTACTGGCCTTAGTAATGATGCTCCTCTTTTTCCTTTGCCCGTTGTCGGCACCCCTTTTGTTTTAGCAGGTTTGAGATCGATGTCGTTAGCAGGGTTACCCTTCCGGCTTGGCCTGGGCAGGGTTATGGACGCCATTGGTTATTCTTCAGGGCTCTTAGCCCCATTTGCATCTTGTCCATACTCGGACGCTGTGTCGTTTTCAAGGTGATTTGGATCTTTGTATTGTATATCTGTATTCTTGACTCGCCGAGTCGCTGTTGTATAAATATATGTTCTGTGGGTCCCATCGAGGACTGTTGTGTAATGGTATTACTTCGTTTTTCCACCCGCACGAAAGTGCCTGGTGGGCGTCCTTGAATCGTTTCTATGCGTGTTTGGAGGGAAGCGCTAAAACTTGCATAGGGCCGATTCGAGGGTGTTACAGAGTGGTATCAGAGCTCAGCAGTTGCGATACCCCACAAGTCCAGCCTGTAGGATAACCTAGCTAACGGCCGAAGTAGAGTGTCAAACTATTTTGAAAAATCGGTTGGATAGATCTGATTAGGTCTGCTTTTACTCCTTAGCCTCTGTTGTTCTCCTCTTACCTCTGCGTGTTTTGAATTTGCTCTTATCTTTTCTTCGAGTCTAGGAATTCCAGTGGTTGGGTTTCCGTAGTACCTTCAGGGTTTCGCTTCCTTCTTTGGTAACGGTGCTTCTACATCCGGTCTTCGTGCTATCTGAGGAATACTTCATTTGTTGGACTTCTCTTTGTTCCTTCTTGTGTCTTTTGGTGTTTTCCGACGCGGCGACATCATCTACGCCAGATCCGATGCAGAGTCTGCATTCCACCTTTGTTTCCGAACCTCGATTGTCGAGATCTTCAGTCTGAATTCCGAGAGTTGGTTGCATAATTCTCCTATTCATGTGCAAAGTAATGCTTTGAGTGCGGGATGGAGTAGCTACCATACCACTACTCTTATCATTCGCTTTTGTACATTGAATTGGTGGATTAATGCATTTTACTCCGTCCACGGAAGCTAGAGGTGGCTTTATTTGTTGATACCTCTACTTTCGCCCTTTGTTCCCGGAGTGTTCTCTCGACGATCCGGACAACGACCTCTTGTTAGTGGTGTCGCGAGGATTTACCCGAAGCGAGAAGATTTAGATCGCCGACCTTCTTCCCGGTACCATGAGGCGGATCTCGAGGGCGAGATCCTTTGTTAGTGGTGTCGAATTGTGGCGCCCTGCAAAACCACTACTAGAAAATCGCGCTGTTTTTGTGCATTGCATCTTCATGACCGCATGCTCATGTCATCATGCCACCTTGCATTTGAGCATCGTCATCATCATGCATGGTTTTGTCTAAAACTATTTTCAAAATGCCTAGTTTTGTTTTCTAAATATTCCCGTCTTTATTCAAATTAAACCCCAGGTCTCCGGAATATTTTGTTTCGTCTACCAACGGTTTTCAAAAGCCCCGTTTTAAGTAATAACATATTTATTTTTATTTTAGGAGGCAGCCCGCCAAGCCCGAAAGCCTGGCCGGCCACCTCCAAAATCCCTAAATCTACTCAACCCTGTTCTACCCAGCCCCTTCCCCCACCCCTCCACCTCACCCCATCCAATCAGTGCTCGCCATGTCACCCTCCTGACCCTATCCCTGTCTCCCAGCTCACATAGCACGCACGCCACCCCCTGGTCACCTCCTGCCACCTGCCCGTGGGCCCCTGCAGCCGGTCACCCCGCGCTGCACGCCTCCATCCCCGCGAGACATGCCTCTCGCCCCTGTCTCCCTGCCAGCTCTTCGACCGCTCGCCTCTCTCCTCTCCCCACCTACCCCCGTCGCCACCTACCCCCCCTTCGATTCCTCCTCCCCACCGCTGCCTCCCCGCAGCTAGCCAGCAACCGCCGCCCACCACCGTTGCCCTGCCCCATCTTCCTGACCGATTGCCGTCACCCCGCGCCTCCAATGTCATCGCGTGTGTAAATCCTATCCGGCCGGTGTCGACCAAGGACCAGCCCGACCTCGCATGGTGCTCCACCCCGACCTCCCTCCTACGCGCTGCGAGCACCACCGGGAGCGCAACCCCGGTGCATCTCCTATGCCTCCTGCTGACCTAAGAGAGAGGCCGGCCTCACGCCCGTGCTTGTCTCCGGCCCAACTCCTTCGAGCGAAGCAGCGGAGCTCCACGCCTCGTCCTAGTGGAGGGCGGAGAAGACCAAGGCCACCGGGAAGACGACGAGGAGAGGGCTCCGTTCCTCCGCGTGTGCCAAGAGGCCGGCCGGCCTGCTGCTGCTCGCCCCCAACTGCAACGACGGGCTACTGCAGACGGCCACGTCCTCGACATGCTGCTGTCGCCGGCCTCCGCGACCTGCTGCTACCGCCGAGCTTTACCAGGGTGTATCTGGAGGCAGTGTTAGAAGGGGATCCGGAGCGAGCCAGAGGTGGTGGATGCCATCGGCGACATCTTCAAGTGCAGCGGGCAGGCACTCCTGTGGCCGGTGTATTTTTTGAAAGAAAAAATCATGTGGCTGATGACTGACGAAGGGGTCTTCGTCAAGCGTAGCGCCACTCCTGTCGGTCATTCATCACCGAGGCCCCTGCCTACCAGGAGGTCCTCTGCTACTGACCAACAGTGTTGAGTGGTGGTGGATTCCAGAGGTTTCTTTCCGCAACTCTGTTTCGTTCGTGTCCATGTGACCGTGTTCTAAAGATGGTCGCACGGGTGAGATCGCTCGATGCCACCCTAAAGACCCCGACGAGAACCGTTCCCCATGCCCAGATCTTCCGAAGACCATGACATCCGATAAGTTCGCCATCGATCAAAGACGCCTAGAACCAGGATGCCAAGATCTCCGCCGCGAAACTACAAGACCGTCGACATGACCCGAAGACCACGAATACGACAAGATCGTCTCTTGGACGCCAAGTCCTTCGACCCCGGAAAATCGACGACCCAACCAAGATCCGAAGACCGAACCCTGGCGCGCCAAGTTCTTCGACCCCGAGGTCCGATCCATCGGATACGACAAGAACTCCTTCCCGCACCGATGCCCGAGGACCAGACGCCAAGGTCGCCAAGAAGGAACGCCAAGTTCTTCATCCCGAACGCCAAGACCAGCCGATACGCGGACCTGACAAGATCTTCGCGACGACAAGATCGACACCGACCAGGGCGAATCCGATGATCCTCCGACGCCAGACCAATTCCTTCGACAACCTCTGAAGACCGATCCCGTCGAACCGCTCTCCCCGTCGAACCCTGAGTCCGAACCCCGAACCCCCCGGACCCCGAGATCTTCCGAACCCAGATGTGTGACCCCTTTTCCGAGCCCTATTTTGTAAATTGGCATCTATATGAATTGTTGCATATTAATTGATCATGCTTGCATACATGTTTGTGGGTTGGGGGCATTATGTCGATTCACCTTATAATTAAATATGGAGACTATATGCGGGCTATACTTGTCTCATATCACCTCCATTTAAATTTGTGTAGAGAAGCGATGCCATGTTCCGCCTTGTTAATACAACGTTTAAATTGCGGGCTTTCTAAACAACTCGAACCGTTTAATTAATTGTCGGGACCTCGGTTCCGCTTAATACTTCCTAATTGCACCGCATATGCATCATATCATAATCATGCCGGATCTTCTGTCGTAGTATTAAATATTGCATCCGATGTTTCTTCTAGTGTTTGCTTCTTCGCGGATTAGGACGATGAGTTGATGCGAGTATCGACAAGTTCTCCGGCTATGATCCGTCGGCAGTGTTTCCCAGGCGAGCATCTCTTCCCCTTCTACCTATTTTGCATTTATAGTCTTTATTTCCTCCTGTTGATCTATTTCTATCCGTGTCACGATGCTTTAGTTTCCGTACCCCAGTTATATCCCGTGCAGCCTCTATATTGCCTTGGACACCTCCTATTACCTGTGTTTGGTAGATAGCTGGCCTTGCGAGTCGTAGTTGCGTGCTTAGGTGCGATCTCGTGTTGTCAATTACCATAGTTGTTGGATTGCTGGCAGATGTTTATGGTGGAGATGCTTAATGGTGGAGATGATCATGACTTTAACTACAACCATTAAAAAGCTAGATATAACTAATGCAGAGGCATCGGTGGGCAATAGATGTTATTTGGTTCTTCCACGCTCACTTGTGTCCCGTAGGACCACGAGTACTTGGTACCTGTTCCTTGACTATTTGCACTATCCACATCCGGGAGGCTGTGGACCCCCCCTGAGCCAGAGCTTGATTCATTTCTATTTCTTGGGCCACAAACTAGTTTGGGGTTTTATTACTATCCTGTACTTATGTCATGTTACTGCTTTATTTACGATTGTGTGTGGAGCACCTGTACTGTTTAGGA
Organism: Avena eriantha; assembly: GCA_910589775.1. Classification (NCBI taxonomy): domain Eukaryota; kingdom Viridiplantae; phylum Streptophyta; class Magnoliopsida; order Poales; family Poaceae; genus Avena; species Avena eriantha. The sequence goes on along the minus strand of OU342741.1, from coordinate 82,898,722 downwards.
TCGTGACACGTTTTCGCTGTATCGACAAGCCCAGTCACACTTTCGGGTTCCCAGTCGTTTACGGCCATCCACACAAACCCTGGGTCCGTTCCGGAGCCGGCCAACTTCGTTGCGGGTAGCTTAGTGGGGTGGCCCCTGAAATATTTATGAATCCTGTGATCGCTTTGTCGTGAATGCCTCGTTGGGTTTTGAGTTGGTTTTTCTGAGGTTGATCGAGTGTGTGTTGCTATTTGTGCACCCCTGCAGGGTAAAACTTTCTGAAAGCCGTGTCCGCGGTTATGGACGACTTGGAGCACAGTATCTCGATCATAGACAAGCATAACTAAAGTAGTGCTATAAATTTGACTTAATATGCGACTAGTAATCAACTCAAGTATAACGGAATGGATATTAAAAATGCCAACAACTGGCGGATCTGTGGTGATCTGTGTCATACTATACCTGCCTAGTAAGTATTGCAACCCCAATGGAATGTGATAAAAGTGCCAACAACTGCTGGGTTTGGGATTCCTCAGGACAAATATATCTGGCTAGTAACTGTTCCAACTACAGCGAAATGTTAACTAAAACTGCCCACTACTTATGCTATCAGGATGACTCAAGCTATCTATATCTGACTAGTAAGTGCTTCAACTATAATCGAATGAATAAAACTGCCAACCGTGTGAGTTCCTCGGTCTGAGTTCCTCGTTTGGTCTCGAGGGGGAAATACCAGGATGGGTATGTTTGGTGTAGTCTCAGGTTGGATCCGAATAGGTCTTTCTTACCCCTCTCTAATAGCAGCCAGTGATACCGAGTCTCTATAGGTTGTTTAGTGCTGCTGCGCTGCCGCTTCGGTCCACCATACCTATGTAGGCGAGAGCCGCCGAATTCTAGCCTCGCCGTGTACTGGCCTCAGTACTGACGCTCCTCTTTTTCCTTTGCCCGTTGTCGGCACCCCTTTTGTTTTAGCAGGTTTGAGATCGACGTCGTTAGCAGGGTTACCCTTCCGGCTTGGCCTGGGCAGGGTTATGGACGCCATTGGTTATTCTTCAGGGCTCTTAGCCCCATTTGCATCTTGTCTGTACTCGGACGTTGTGTCGTTTTCAAGGTGATTTGGATCTTTGTATTGTATATCTGTATTCTTGACTCGCCGAGTCGCTATTGTATAATTATCTGTTCTGTGGGTCCCATCGAGGACTGTTGTGTAATGGTATTACTTCGTTTTTCCACCCGCACGAAAGTGCCTGGTGGGCGTCCTTGAATCGTTTTTATGCGTGTTTGGCGGGAAGCGCTAAAACTTGCATAGGGCCGATTCGAGGGTGTTACAGTTGGCCTCGCCACGTCCTCCACACGCGCACCAAGCCTGTCATGAGCCAAGATCCTGGTTGGCCTCGGCGTAGGCACTGTCCGCCCGGCGGCCAGAGGGGGCTCCCCACGCGGCGCCACCGCCAAATCCTTCACTAGCTCACCCAACCTGTGATGGGCAGGAGCTCTAGTCTGCTCCGCCCCCGCGCCGCACCGACGCCGGGCCTCGCCGGCATAAGAGAGGAACCGGCCCCATCCTGGGCCGCCGCCCGCGGCTGGGCGCGCATCGGACAGTTCCGCGCCACGTGCTCCTCGCCACCACACTTCAAGCATTTGGTCTTCCCCGTACACATGTCGGCGGCGTGCCCAGGCTCCCCACAATTGAAACACTTCCCCGCCAGCTCCAGCGGCACCCCGTCCGGCACCATGAAGGACGGCATCGGGCCGCTCTGCCTCCGCTTAGGCATCCTCCTCCTACCTCCACCGGCCATCTGCCACTCGAACTGCGCCCCCTGCCGCGCCGATTCCGGCCTCGTCACTACCGAGGCAATTCGCCGAACAGCTGGCGTGCGTGTCCCCGGTGGAGAGGCCGCGCCAACACCCTGCCCCGCCGGCGGCGAGGAGCTCGCCTGCTGCTGCTCCGGCCGGGGACTCGGGCTCCCATCTCGCACCACGTCGGAGTAAGATCTCTCCAAGGAGGAATACGATTCCATCTCCTCGTCCTCCACCGCCCACGACTTGGATCCCGCCGTATCCGGAGAGGCCTGCATGACCGCCAGGGCGCGCGGGGAGGTGGGCCACCGAGGCGGAGCGGGGCAGCCGGCGGAGATCAGGCGGTGGCGGCTAGGTCACGAGGTGGGAGGCGGGGGGTGGGTGGCGGCGGGTCATTTTCCTGGAGGCGGGGGGGGGGGGGGGGGGGCACAGAATATTTTGTTTGAGTACTCTTTTTCATTATCCCGTGGAAATTTATTCTAGTTAATCAACATGGTCGTCTTCTTCAACTTGGGGTTTTCAATGGTCGTCTAGTATTTCAAGATGTCTAAAGATTAAAAAAATATCCGTGTGTACATCCAAACATTCAATGTTTGAACACAAAATTTTGCAATTTTTTTTTTTGATATTTTGTGTGGCCTGCGTGACAATTTTTGGTGCCCAAGAATAGCTTTTCACGAGATGTATTTTGTCTTTCTAAACAAGCCACCAAATTCTTTTATCGCAAAACTTTGTGTGCAAACATAAATTATCTGTATTTATACCCAGAATTTTTCCTTTTTCACAATTTAAAATTCCATTTAAAATACATCAAATATGCATTTTCCATAATGGATACGTCTAGACCTCCGAGCCAAAACAGCATGTCCGTTTCCCTCTGTATCCGACTCTTTCCCCGTTTGAATCCTGTTTTAACAACGCACTGCAGCTGCAGGGCGAACTGCACGCCCAAGAGAGTCGGATTCCCTCCGCACCGCAGTTCCGCCGGTTGCCAGACGGCCACCGGTTCTCTTCTTCCCGGCGATCCCTCGGGCTCCGCTCCGTCCCCATCGGTAAGCAACCTTCCTCGTCTTCTTCCCATCCTCTACATTCTCCTCTCAGTCCGTTCCAACTGCTGCGCCCCCCGACTCGGTCGTCGTGAAACCCTACCTAGGCGACGGAAACGTGGGACTCGCCGTGTCGCCGCGGCCGATTTGGAACCTCCTCACGCTAGACGAGAGGCGGATTCGGTGGGGGTGGGAGCGGGGCGGCCATTGATTGCCCCGACTGCAGACGCACGTATGCTCAAACAGTCGCACACGTGAGAAGTGATTTGGGTAGGGTTTGGTCGCTAATCGCGTCTGTTAATTTGGCTCGTGTAAGCAGTGTGTGGCTTGAACTTAGTACTTCCTTTCCGTCTAAAAACTTAGTACTCCCTGTTATTTCCTCTGGTTAATTATGGTTTGATTTAGGGATAAAAGTAACTAGGTCTGTAGCTTAATTCCCAAGCGAGCTTGTCTGGTAAATTTCCCCTGGTTATTTTGATCCACCGCAGGTCTAATTTGGTGTACAATATTAATTGAGTTAGTTCGTATCTGCAAGGAATAGATGTAGTGGAACCTGCCTCAGTACACTACTTATCTGCAAATTCAGAGTGCCCACCCTTAAGACAGGCATACGGATCAAATTATTTATTGCTGACTTACACCATCACTCTGCTTGCTATTTTCTCCTGTTCGCTGTCATCAAGCCGTGGCTTTGTTGTTTCTAGAAGTGATGTGCAAATCAATATCTTATACTCCCTCCGTCCCGAAAAGGATGTCGCAAGTTTGTTTAAATTTGGATGAATCTATATACTAAACAGTGTCTAAATACATTCAAATCTAGACAAATCTGCGACATCCTTTTTAGGACGGAGGGAGTAGTATTAGATAAAATTGGCTTTGATATGTGCTAAAGTCTGGCAACCATTGTCAAGAGGTGGTTCCTCTAGGCTAGGCACTATATCTATATTGGTGGTTTGTGGGCTGATGGTTATCTTGTCTGATTCAACTGGGCTGCTCTACTATATGCTCACGTCATAAATTGACCCTTTTGTAAGTGCTGCATTTGCTATACATTAAATGTGATGAAATGATGTTCTTTCTACTATAATATTCATTACATTAGTTAGTTATTAGAAAAGCTACAATTATTCAATTCATATATGAGAAGGCTTGCCTTTTCGCGATTTTCCGTTGGATTTGTTTACTTTGAAGAGTATTGTTTGAAAATCTCTGATACAGTCTTGCCTACAATTTTGTAGCTCTAAGCAGTGTGTATTTGTGCCTAGAAAAGATAACTACCAAGTACTATCTCGTATGTGAAGTTACGGTGGAACTGAAATGTCAGAACTTCATTTGTTTTCTTCTCTATGAAATAACCTCATTGCATCATGGCTAACTAATATACTTTGATTTCTCTACAGAATTGTAAGGTTGGTTGGTAAACTTGTTCTTGTGAGCGAATCAACATGTCTGGAAATGATTACAGGTCTCAGCTTGCAGCTGAGCAAATGATAAAGGCGCAGGCCTTATTCGTTGCAAAGGGATTGAGCAGGGCTCAAGCTGAACGTGCAGCTGCAGCTGCAGCCCGCAATATCAATGCCTATGGGCAGAAGGAAGAGGGGCCAAGCCGCTGGCAGGAGAGGAAGGAAGCCAAGAGACAGATGTATCTAGGGAGTACAGAGAAGCCTCCAGTACTGGGTGTGAAACCAAAACCTTCAGCAACCTCTTGTGGTGGTGCATATTCCCAATGTCAGAGGTGTTTCCAGCTTGGGCATTGGACATACCAGTGCAAGAGTCAGCTTAAGAACCCCAAGTTGAAGAAGATGACCATGTTAGAGTCCTGTCAATTTCTAAATCCTGATCTTGTAAAGGAAAGGGAGCAGGAGAGGAAACTGATGAAAAAAAAGATGGAGAAGGGAAAGCCTGAAAGACGGGAGGCAAAAAGTAAGCGAAAACACCTTTCGTGGAGTGGTTCAGATCGGAACAGCAGTGAGGCTCCGGTGTTCAACACCAACACTGAACCATCGGCCACTGGTTCCGAATATTCTTCTGAAAGAGGCAGTTCAAGTTGCAGCTCCTCGGACTCAGAGGACAAGAAGCGGAGACACAAAATGAAGCAGAAGAAGAGACGGCACAACAGAGCGGAGAGCACATCCTCAGCGGATTCTGATTCGGATGACAAGAGCAGCCGGAGGAAGAGCAGTAGGCGAGGCAGCAGGTTGTGAGTCTTATAAAAACCAGACAACAGAGAAGGAAACGAGCAAGCCAAACATGTCATCTCATTTCATCGCGCGTTTAACAGATTATTTCCTGAGAATAATGTGTCGTTTTCTCTATATAGGAAGTGCTTGAAGCTCTAGATCTGTATATGATAACACTGAACCATGTAGCCGTATTCATCTGTAAAACTCTACATCTAGTAGTATGTCTTCCTGAAAGTTCTGTGTGATCATTCGGCCTTGATTCATCCCGTTGGGGGGAATTCTTGTTGTATCTTGGGAGGTCTGGATTCTTATTCTCTATGATAAATCACACGATTTGGAAGTTATTTAATGGTAGCCTTGCATCTCCTGCAGGATGACAGATGGTCAGCGTGACAGTTTGAGCTGACAAGCTGCTGGATGCAATTGACTAAGAAAAAATTCAAATGATCCAGTTGTACCCGATGAGCTGTCTGGGACTACATTCTGCATCTGCATGTAAGCCTTTCTCACCTGAAACACTGAAATGAACCACCTTAATTAAAGTGTGGCTGCCCATCCTTCAATGACGTATTTGGAACACCAGATCAGAACCTTCAATCTGAGGAAAAGCAGACCTCAGCGATAGGTTGAATTGCAGCATTCAACATAATAAAAAGGCAGCTAACCGCACTCTGAGGAGCTGCCTGAGCAGGTGCTCTTGCTTTCCATCATATACATCTTCATTGTTCTCAGCTGGTTAGTTACCGCTTCCTTTGAAATCCTCCACACCACACCTGAGGAACTTTTCTCTTGTCGACAATGGCACGGCGTGATAATGGTTTCCTGCTCCCCGAGCACATGATCGGTGGACGGAGGGCGGGATTGTTCCTGTATGCAGGCTCCCAGTAGTCCCAGGCTACTTATTTAGATTGCCTTGTTCTCTTGTTGTTTACTGCTTCACGTTCCAGCTTCAGAGCCGGTCGTGTTACTTACACACCACCTCTGCCGCTGCTTTTCGAGTTAGAGGAGGAATCTGTCAGCTCTGCTTGGATTTACCATTGGCTTCTATCGTCTCCATGGCCCATGGGCTGCACCGTGGTAGGTACGTACTATCTATCTGAGCTCCCTACAATGCAATTATTATACAAAATCTGTCTTGTACATGTAGACGGTAGACTAGAGTAGAGCTGTACTGTACCACCCAGGGCATCTACATCCGAGCTCTCTGAAAATCTGAGTCATACATGCATGTAGGCCACAGAGGAGAACCAGTACATATACACATGGTGCAGACTGCCCTACGTATAGGATCTTTGAAATTAAGGGACATTGTGTTATAGGAAGAAAATGGGATTAATCAGTTATTGCTGCAAGAGTAAACACATTGGATTCTTGTACCGCTTAGGATTGCTTCTGGTGATTACCAGCTGATTAAATAAATAAAGTGTGTGTGGCAGCACAGCATATGTTGCTGCTCCTTTTCCCTATAAAGACAGGCACCATCTTTCTGTACCATGTCCAAGACAGACATTCTTTTGGTAGATATAAGTTACAGTGTGGAGTCTACAGGCTTTTAGAAATCTCCTCATCTTTGGAGAGGGCTTTGGGCAATGCATGCACGATTCTCCTTGATCCAAGCTGGACCCACAGGGTTCCGAAAGCTGGCAACTTCTAATGATTCCCAGTTAGCTTTTCTTTCCTTTCCGCCCCCTGCTCCTCTCACTACTAGTCCTGACTGCTTTACCTGTGGAGATCTAAATCTTTGCATCAGAATCTAGTGAGACATATGTATGTGTCAAAGCAGCTTGCTAGGACAATCATTGCTTGCAACATTCCTCAATCACTTGGTTAATTCCCTGCATATGCACTTGCCTAGCCACTGGTCTGAGCGCCTATTCTCTTTTTTGTGCTTCAGAAGAAGCATCCCATGTTAGTGTTGATGCGGCTGCTCCTGCTATATATCGGCATTGCCGGTATTACCCTTTGCGTGCCATTTACTTGCCTTTCCGATGAGCTAGGAGTGTTATTTACTAGAATCAGCTCTGTTGGTTAGGATAGAACTCCAGATCTCTTCAAAACAGCTCGTTGTCTTTGTCATACGCTTGCAGACTAGCTTAGGATAGATTAATAACTTCCTAAATGGCAAACAGGTACTACAAGTAAACCAGGCATGACATTAATTTGTGCATTGCACACAACATGCAGTTAAGTTGATTATTATCTTGCAATGCGTGCTTGAAGGAGCTAGGCAGAAACATCCACATTGTGAGGACCATGCTGTAGGCTGGTCGATCAGGCTGCTGTTTCATTTTGCAGTAAAGAAATTGCATCCGTTTTGGGACCAGCTACTTAGCTAGCAGCAGCTGCCTGCGGTGAATGTTGCGGCTTTTAATCCACTTAGCACTAGTTCAGTAAGCAGGCAAAGCCTGAAACATCTCAGAGAGAGCAGTTGAGGGCTCATTATGCGATGGAACCACCACGGCGTGTCGATCATGGTGAGTGCAGCACCCTCATTTACTTCCATTTCCAGATATGCTACACTACACATGAACTCTGAACTTATATTGATAGAAGTGCTCTGAAAATGCCTCTTCCTTTCCACCTCAATAAATTGGCTCAGTAGACATTTGCATCCTGGTTTAAACGGTCCTGCATTCCTTCTTAAAAACACTCGTCGCTAGCCATTTTGCAAAAGCTGGGACAGGCATGCACGTTTTTCTTAATATATGTAGATGTTCCTTTTGTGAAACCATGAGTCCATATGCTGCTTATATGTTTCTTTGACTGGTAGTGGTTGATGCCCTTAAAGCTGAGCTTCGCATGTACCTCTAATGTCAGTACTCTTTTGAGACCCTGCTTGCAGCTACTATATAACTACTACCATATACTATATATTTTAGTATTATTTCCTGCTCTCTTTTTACCGGCACACGGTGACTCCTCTAGGGTAAAAGAATGGGGGATAGGTAGAGTAGCCAATGCCAAAGACAAACATGATTAGATTCGGCAGGGAATGGCTAGCAGCAAACCCTACGCCGTAGGAACAGTAAGAAAACTTTTTTCCTTTCTTTCTTTCCGTTGTACTGCATGGATGGATGCATGCAGGCCAGGCCAGACCGGCCAAACAGTAAATACACACACACATGAGCAAGCATATGAAACTGTTGGCAGAGAAGGGGAGGAGATGGAAGGGAAGGGAAGGGAAGGGAAGGGAAGGGAGGAGGCGTCGGCGCATGTGACACCATGTGGGAGCAACAGGAGACCGGGCAGCGAGAGTCCTTGGCCATGCAGGCAGCTGTGTGTGACCCTGGCTGGCTGTCTGGCTGGACCGAGATATACTACTAGTACCATACCATGATACCACTAGTCACTAGTCTGTGTGTGTGTGTTGTGTTAAGAGAGAGAAAGGGACAGCAGTATCATACTGGTCTGTGGTCTCTGTGAGAGGGAAAGAGAGGATGATACACTGCATACTGCATACTGCACACTGCACTGGACTGGACTGCGACACGCGCGCCCACAGGCCGGCCACGCAGCGCTCCAGATTGGTAGCTAGGATGCGCAAGCTCGAGTTTAAATGAGAGGAGAGAGAGATAGGGGAGAGATTGGAAGCTTCACGGATGTGAGCCCTGGCGTGCTCGCTCTCACGTGTGCAGTGCACGAGCCTGGACACGCATGCTCTGCTCCCTTGCGTCGACGCCCATCACGCGCCGCGGGCAGATGCATCATGGGCTTGATTGTTCCAGCCACCGAGCGCCGTGCTGCCTATGCCCTGCCTGCCTGCCTGCGTCAAAGCCCTAGGAAATGGCCGATGACACGCCGCGCCGTGCGCCAATAACTTGGTCAATCGTCATGCATCCACGCGCTTCTCTTGCCCATTAGAAAATCAAGATCTAGCTGTGTGATGCTTGAGAGCAAGACATTTTTGTTTGTTAGTTTGATTGAACGATCAGTGCAAACCAAGTTTAAAGTTCAACGCCATTTGGGGGTGTTCCGGCTTGTGTAGTGTAGGCTGCTGCTGCTGAAAGCTGTGTTTTTGCTCTTCCCATGTACCACACAAGATAGATATCATGCATGTACGGCCTTATAGCTTATCGAGGTAGCAAGAAACATCTAAATCTAGCGTCCAGAGGCACCAGGCCCAGCCATGGCAGAACATGCATGACAGAGGAGAGAGATCGATGCATGTGTGTGTGTGTACACGCACATGCGTAAGACCTTGAGCAAAATAAAGTTGATTACTATTCAGGAATGGTGGTAAATTCACATCTTTACGGCCCTCCTTTACGTGCATGCACAGATCTATGGATCGACTTTAATCAGTTTCCACCTTAATGCTCTCTGACCCTGACCCTCACTCTGACCCCTCCTCCTCCTCCTCCTCCTCTCTTTCATCTTTCCTCTCTCCCTGGGAACGAAAAAGGAGGGAAATGTTCTCTGAAAAGCTTCCTTTGTCTATCCACCCCCTCCCCGTCTTTGGAGTGTCTTTTCCTCCTTTTCCATTTCCCTAGATAAAAAGAGCTCGCTCTTGTGCATAGATGTGGTGAAAGAAGAATCTTAAGGCTGGCTTTTGTACACGATGCAACAACAACGCCCAAAAGATTTGATCATCAGTCGTCTCTCTAGCTCCATCCATGCATCTCTGCCCAGTTAGCTCTAGTACTAGCTCTAGTCTTCTAGAGTTCCACGCATTAGTGTAAGTAGTAGTAGTGACTAGCTAGCTGCTAGTACACACCAAGGGACAAACATACAAACATGCCTAATAAGAAACCTGGAAAGATGTACTGGCTGGCTGTGGACCTAGCTATGCAGTACACACTTGCATGGCTGAGATCTGTGCATCTAGTATGTGCCAGTACTGTGCTGTACACAACCATTCAAGTCTAATCTATATCTATCTGCACAGACCTAGCTAACTAGGACAGCATAAACATCTAGATCTCTCTCTTTAATCGAGTGCATCTACTAATTTGATTGTCTAATCCTCCATAAGGTTTCTGCAGGTTTGTGAGTGGCAATCATGCTAAACTCCAAGATGCGGCTGTTTTCTATGCAGCCTAGCTAGAGAGCTGGGACTCACAAGGCAGGCTATGCACCGTCTCTCCTCTTTGATCACATGGGCAAAGCTCTACACCTATATAGCCCAGGCAGAGAACCATGATCTCTTGCAAGGTGCTACTAGCAGCATCTTCACTGAGTATTATATACGTCTTCCTCCATTATTCTAGTAGCATCCATCATCTTTGGGTTCTTTGCACGAATACAGATGTTTTGTTTAACATGCAGACATAGAGTGTCCCGCGCAGCAAATCGCATGCACAGACTTGTATAATTAAGCACCATGCACAGTATCCTTTGCATGCAATGCCGCGATATGATAAAGAAGTGGATGGTTTCAGAGGAATCTTGAGACGACAACAGACATTTTGTGGAGCACGATATTGTCTAGAAAACTGGTTTTTTAACGGCATCTAGCATGTATGCATGGTGTCATGAGGATGATGATGAGATAACGTGGGCCTTGATCTAGAGAAGAACATGACATTCTTTTCTTGTTTCACATCTCACTTGTCTCTACATTGTACATATATATTTTATATATGAAACGGGATGGTCTCTCTATCTCTCTCTCCTCAGCTGGCCCTTGTTTGATTATTCTATGCATATTTTGCCAGTCAAAGATAGATCTAGACCTGGTCACAAATGCAGTGGGCCACATGTGGGGATGGGGAAAGGTCATGTGATGTACTCATAAAATGTCTACTACAAACACATCACCAGAGCACAGCTTGTCATATATGGAACAGAATCTTCCACAATATTCAAACTCCATGGCCAATCTCCACATCACTGCACACTATAAAGCAAATCTATAATATATTTTTATTTATCAGACATGTATGCATGCTTTTGCCTCTAGGCCCTCATCATCTCTCCTAGTATACCTTGTAACTTGCTTCTTGCTAGTTTTATAGTACTAGTAGTATGAGTTCTTTCCCATTTTCCTTTTCTTTCTTGGTACTCAAAGCTACAGGCTATAAATGCTTTCTATGTAAATAGCTGTTGCACATACGTAGTACCCATGTAGTATAACTAGGAGGGCCAGTACCAGTGGTGTACTGGATTAGGCTACACATATGTAGGTGCAGGCTGTTTTGACACATATGTATATGTTGCTTGCAGCTGGTGGCATCTTGGTGAGTCCTTGTATGCCAAACAAAACCCTAAGCTAGCTACTTGGATCCATCAAAGCTGAATCTGCTACTACCACCTGCATGGCAGCCCTGGGCTGGATCTTGGGCAAGTTTGACTGAGCCAAACTGGTGCTTGCTTTGCTTGGAACTGTGGAGAAAGGGATGTACTACCATGGATAGAAGCGAAGGAGCATGCACAAATCCAGCTAACCCCCTGCATGCAGAGTGATCTGATCTCACAAGGCCTTTCAACTTTGGGGTTTGTCGCTGTGCACGTACAGACGCAGTACATGATGCGTGTGTGTGTGTGTGTCTGTGTGTGGAGTAGGGAGTGGAGGAGGCTTTGGTCCTCTGCCTGCTCCTTTGAATGCTGTGGTTGAGAGGTTGGGGTAGGGGAATGTTTGTTTGCTTGCACATTGGTATTGATGATGATATTAATGGAAGCAGCAGGTGGAGCAGCCTTGCTGCAATGCTGCGGCCAGTGGTGGCAGCAGCAGCTGATGATGATGATGAAGTGGCGATGGAAAATGAAGTTGCATCAAAAGTGGATCCCCAGCTAGGCCGGCCGGCCGGCCAGTCAGTGAGATCAGATATCGCCATTGTTACTGCTACTCGCTCACCAGCCACCTGTATGTATATTTACTCCTCACAGAATCCTTCTCTCTCTCTCTAGACATGTTCTCTCTCTCTGCGTTTCTTTTTTTCTTTGCTGCCATGGGCATGGAAGAAGTCACGGGCCTGGCTTGAGAGGCGCGAGTCGCCAGGCACAGGGCAGGGAAAGTATCTTTGGCTGTTTCGCAACTAGACATGTGTGTGGACATGTCTGCAGCGTCTGCATGCAGTGGTGGCGTGCATGGGGGCACTGGTGCAGCGAGCTGGATCGACCGGAGAGAGAGGAGGGAGAAGAAGAACAATTTGGTCACTAAATACCACGAGGATACCGGCCGGCCGTGCGGTACAATCCCTCTTCTCTTCTCTTCTCTTCTTTTTCCGTCTCCCCCTCTTGCATCGCGGCAGAGCGATCTCACTTTTTCTTATACTTTCTTTCTCCCTCACCTTTTTTTACTATTAATATATTATTTGTTTGATCGACGATCTGCCCGTGCTCGCCTGCCTGCCTCGACCCTTGGATGGATGGACATGACGTGTATCCACCTTTATTGCAAAATGTTCTCCTGTTCCATCGTGTGATCACATCGCTCGTCGCCCCCGTACATCCAACGGAAGACTTTGGTTTTGGACCTATCCATCATCGGTTTAATGCCCATCGATCTACTACAGCTCTGGGATCGGCTGCGTCTCATGCACAGATCCATCCTCTGACAAAGAGAAAACTACATATCGGTCCGGTGCTTCCTCCACGCTCCTTTGTGCCAGGATTTACATTTACCTATGAATTAATTATTTCTGAGTATCCATGTAATTTTCTTTATTTCTGAGTATCTCATATGTAGGTCGTTTCATCCGAAGGATCGGAAGAATTGGGATTTTGTAATGTACTCAATAATGTCGGAGAGAAAATTCCATTCTTCATGAAAATGTGTTGTTACACTTTCATTATCTGTTCTATAGCTTGTCAAATACTATCTGATGATAATTCCTATAGTTTTTCCAATCCCATGATCTTTTTTTGTCCGGTACTTGGGACCGAGAGCTTCACTCATTTTCAGCTTGTGGAGTTATATTTTTGAAAAAAAAAGGCTAAGAAAACAAAAAAATACAAATTGACCCTTACAATTTGCACAGTGGACCCTATAAGAAAAACAGTCTAGCCCTACTCCTTCTCCATCGCAACAATGCTCGCTGCAGTCAATATCCATGTCGCTACGACGCGACCACTTCTCCGCGGTGGCATGATAGCCTGGAGGTTGTTGAACACTTGAAGATGTCGGCCAGAAACAACCGTCGCCGACACTTGAGGCTAGAAGGCCGTCGTTTGTCCATGACTACGACGATGAAATTGCACTGTGATAAACCTCTAGAGAGAAGCGAACACGCCTGAAAGGACGAGTTGTCACCTAGAGGGGGGTTGAATAAACTATTGCAGATTTAACTTGAAAGAATGTAGAATTAAACTAACGTTTTATTTTACAAGCACAAAACATAAATAAGCTAGGCTCAACTAAGTGCACCAATAGAAAGTTAAGCTAAGCAAGATAACACACGATAAATATATGTAACACAAGTGATAAGCAACATATAAGTACTTCAACCTCGATGGCTATCACAAGAAAATTGATCTTAGGTATGGAGATAACTGAGACACACGGAGACAAAGATTTATTCATGTGTTCCCTTACGAAGTAAGTTTGAGAGGTGTGGGATTCCATGAAGGATTTGTTGGAAATATGCCCTAGAGACAAATAGTAGTAAGGACTATTATCATATTTCATATAGTTTATGATTAAGTTTTATATCATGCTATAACTGTACTGAGTGGAAACATCAATACACGTGTGATATACAAACAAACCAGGGGTTCCCAGTGAAACTCTAGTCACTGGTTCATTGGTCAACAGATGATCAAGTTTCCTGATCATGTGGCATTTATGCCAATTGAAAATGAGGTCATCTCATTCTGAGAATGAGATGATGAACCAATACCCAACCTAAACATCATGATTCGATCATGTCACGAAGTTCAAGTTACGATGATTAGAAATGGATCCTCGTAGACTATTCCTTAGACTGTGAGGCTATATCAATCACTGTCTCTCGAGAGTGCTTAGATAGCATCAAACGCCATCTGGTAAAACGGTAGTTATAAAGGTGTGTTCAGGTATTCGGAGGAAACCGTAGAGGCAATATATGTCAAGAGCGGGATTTGTCCGTCCATGTGACGGGAAGATACTCAAGGGCCCACTCGGAGAGGTTATATCCAATAGCTATGCAGCATGTGATTAGATCACGGGGATATCACTTGTCGGAACGAGTCAAATAGCGTTGTTCAGTAACGGGATTGAACTCGACATGAAGATGTCATTGATCAAGTCTCGGGCAATGCAAGTATCAAATGACAAAGGGAATAAGACACGATTGTCCTGGTTCAAACGACGAAAGATCTTCGTGGAACGCACAGGTGTCACATGGCCATCCAGGTCCCTCTGTTGATCATTGGTGCGGGAGTGTCCCGGCCATGTCTGGAGTGTTCCCGAACCATAGGGTATCACGCTTAAGGGCTTGATGATGCTTAGAGAGTGTTTATAGGATCGGTAGAATCATCGAAGAAAAGAAGGGAGAAAACCGGAAGGGTTTCGGTAAATCCGGAGGATGTCCGGAGTGGAGGCGGAAGGTGTTCCATGGCCACGGAGATTAAATGATATGTGAATGAATTTTAAATATTGATTTAATCATTTATTCATAATTATTTAATAAAGAGAAAATAAATTAAAAGGTCAAAAGGCTTAATGGGCCAATTTTCGGAGGGAGAGGGCCCATTAGGGAAAGGAGAGAGGGAGAGGGACCAAGGGAGGTGGCCGGCTGGGCCTTGCCCGCCCCCGCGGGGCCCACTATGGGTGGTCGGCGGCCTCCCCACCCCCTCCTCTCCTTTAGTCCCACCTCGGGACTTGAGGGACCTCCCCTCCTCCTATATAAGGTGGGGTATTTGGCCTAGAAAATACACCGAATAATCAATAAAGGTCTCCCCACTTTTGGGAGGACCTCCAATTGATATTTTCTCTCTCCCCCTCTCTCTCTCTCTCTCGTGACCGTGGTCCCAAGTCTGGACTGCGCGAGTGAGAGACATCTTCACCGTGGAGCGCCGTCGCGCTGCGGGATTCGGATCCGGGAGCTCTACTTCCGCAACTGCTGCTGGATCGGCGAATCAGGAGTCATCGTCAGGCACCGGACATGTGTAACTCCCACGAGGTGTCGCACTTGAGGCACTCAAGTCGTTGGAGCCAGAAGGAGCGCAAGGACTTCATCACGACCTTGAGGTCCGCTTCGGCTCGTCTACATCAACCACGCTCTCCTGAGCGTTGACAACGCTTTTCGGTCTTCAATGGTAAGTTTGCGAAAAGCTCCTCCCGTTACTGTATTACTAATAGATAGGTCCTGGCAGCTTCAGGGGTTCAGGGGTGTAGAGTAAAATTTATTGTTTTTATACGCGGAACCCCTATAGTGGTATCAGAGCTAGATCTATGCGTAGTAATGCTAGTACGGGTAGAACACACGAGATGTAGCGTGTGGGCGTTGATCTTTTAGTTGTTACCCTCCCACGTGTACTTGTGTATACCCCAGTAATGCTTGATGAAGCGGCCCCCAACCGACTTTACGCGTTTATTCGCGAGACTGGTCCACGCTTGACATACGGCTTGTACCGTATAAAGTGGCTTAGGGGGGTGTCTGTCTCTCTCGCATTAGTTGGTATACCATTTGCAACGGAGGGCCCCAAAAGGGGTGTAGTAGAGACAACTACTTGATCAACATTGTGCTGAAAGTTCGTAGGTAAGAACAGTTCTTGTGCGAAAGCCCATTCAGCCACGTAAAACATACAAAGATAAAGTAGAGGCGTCTAACTTTGTCTTGCAGGGGGCGTTGCTTTGTGATATGGTTGTGGCAAAGGTAAAGTAATTACCTTTTGTTGCATAGTAGTAGATAGTCACGGTGATGACAAACTACCACGCCGGAATGACACCGGTACCCTGGTGTCTACGGCGCCGGAACCTGGTGACGGCGGATGGAGATCACGACGTGAAGGACCACATCACATAGCATTTACATTCAATGTTATTGTTTGTATGTCTTATTGTGTGCTAGTATTAGATACTTGACGGTAGCCTAATAAGATGATCCCTGTTAAAATTACCAACGATTGTAAGGACGAATACACTAAGGTTGAGTTGGCGAGTCTAGCACGCTAGAGAAGCGTGGCCTCGGAACGCGGATGGTCGAAAGATCGAGCACGAGTCGCATGAATGATGTGACCGACATTTAGCGTCCACCCTTGAACCCATATTGATGGCCGTGACGATCGGGGGAGATGTGGCTGATAGGGGTCGTGTTATCACTAGAAACCCTCACTGGGGATAGGTGTTTCTGAGTGGAGTTATTATTAACTCATTTAATTATAAACTTAGTCTAAATTCCTTTTGCAATTATAAATATAGAAAATGGCTCCTGCCGAGATTACCTTTCCTATCGACGACTGGTTAAAAGGAGAAAAACTCAAGTTAGATGGATCCAACTTTTCTGCATGGGTCATACCCCTATTTGATCTCCTTGGGGAGAACAATGTAGCTGACTACATGACCTGCGAGATGTATTTGGAGCCACCCTATTCTCATGAGACCTAGGAGCAGCGGGATCTGCGTTGTTGTCGTCGTGTGATGGCCACATTTATATCAGTGACCATGCGCCTCGGAATGGAGGATGGGCTGTGGCCAATGGTGGGGAGTCTCAAGCCCCGAATGGTCATGGCACATCTGAGAGCACATTTCGTGGAACAAGTGCGCATGTGGGAGTATGAGCTGATGGGGGACTTCCTCTCCATAAAGATGGAGGAGGGCTCCTCACTGGATGAGCACTTATTACGCCTCTACGATGCGTACATGAGTCTGGCATACTACCTGGACAACTGGTTCTCAAGCTCATTTGCGATAGGAGTTGTGCTACAGTCGCTTCCTCCAAGCTTCCAAGCACAAGTTAGGATCTGCATTATGAGAGGCGACACGGAAATATTGGATTTCCTCGAGTTCATTTCACATTTCAGAAATGTGGTAGATGAACCCAACGTCGCTGGAGTCGTCAACGACAAAGGTATATATTTGATATACAATTTTATAAATGTTATAATCTTGCAAACACATTGCAGTGTTAAGTATATCTGATACTTGTTCTGTTTTACTGAAAACAGGTCCTTCTGCATGAGAGGTGCTTGCTGGAGAGGAGTTGACATTGCGTGTTCATGGCGAGCATGATGATGACAGCCGACGACATTCTCCCTCGACATTTAGTTTATGTTTTAGGATGATTATTGTAATCAAGAGATTGTGAACTTCTTTAGTTTGTCTCACACTTCGTGAGACAGTTATTCATATCAGTTTGTAACAAACAGTTGTTCTGCTTTTATGAATGATTTATATTCATGTTCATATCTTGTTTGATTATGTGTGAATTATCCTTGTTGTTTGAAACTAATTGATAATGAATGAACATTTGTAAAACATTGAAATGCCTTGTTTAAAATACCCAACTTAATGATATTTCATTAAATGAATGAAACCATTGTTTAAATTCAAAGTTATGTGATAATATGTGAAAGTCATTCGATTTCTTGTCACATATAAATCATGCCTAAGTTCGGCAAAATAACTCGAACACCGTGTATTGCTTGAATACAAAGTGTTTAAATAATTGTTAAAAGTAAATACATATTCGATGTATTGCGTTTTAAAAAAATGGTAATTATCATTATATGATTGTTTAAATGTGTAAAGTAAGTTTACCGAAGGAAACAAGAATATGAAACTATTTGATTTGATCAAAGTTTTTCATCAACAAAGGGTATAAATATAAAAGAGAATCCAATTGCTATGATTTGATCAATAGTAATGAAATTCGAATTTATAAGAATGGCATAAAAGTGATTGTGAAATGCAAAGTGTTTTGAAATGTCAAAATGCAAAGAATCACAATATGATATTAGACATCAAAGGGGGTTGAATAGAAGGCACCAAATAAATCGTTGTAGTGTAGATGTAGAGACCATTGGTTAGAAATAGTTAGCACTCAATTAGAATGTAGTGAACCATTTGAATTCGTGAAAGTTTTGGGGTGATTTGATATAACCAAAACAATAGCGAATAAGTCCTTGTAGAGTATTCATTGGAAACTTTGAATACGAAATCCATAGCTTAACCAAAAGGAAAGCAAAACTTGTATTGCTTGGATTTTGGTGCATTCTTGAGAAAGCTCGCCTCTAGTGATGCTTCTCAATTATGAAGCAAATGGAAATTAGTGTAAAACACGATGAGGATTCAAAACCCTACATCAGAGTGTTGAGAAGCGCAACGGACAACGTTCCTGAACGATTCTCTTCACGGAAGGAAAGAATCAATGATTTTGATCATTGTGTTTTTCCCCTCCACTATTGTTTTTCACTACATGAAGTAGGATTCAAAATGTAAATCCATATCTTGTATGGAGACATTTGTGAACCACTTGTCATGATTTTTGGAATATGACATACCTACAAACTACTAAGGTAATAATGGTAAACTAGAATTATGAGAAATCCTAAAAGCAAAATTCACTAGAGATTAGAAAGCAATTCGTTGCTGAATCTCACAAGTAAAGGGGTTACTTGGAATTTTCCCAAATGACTTCAAAGCCATAGTAGGAAAAAAGGGGTGAATGAAAAAAGTACAAATTTGTCAAGTATTGGACAAATTCAAATGAATTTGATTCATGTATGCTAAATGTCTAGTGGATTTAAAACTAGTAAAGTACTAGTATCTCATAGAAAATCTCCAAGTTTGATATTTGATCAAAGGATTTTGAAGTTATTCAAAATAGTGAGAGATATGCAATTTGCATAAAATTGAGTGGGAGTTATGAAAGTCTTCCTGAAACAATATGTGATTGACATATTTTTAAATGGAAGCAATATAAGACTCAAATTCAAATATGTAGGAACATTGTTTGAGTAAGAGTACTGACTCATACCCAAATATGTTAGCAACATAGTTTGAGTGGGAGCTTATAGGAGTAATTCTTAAGTAAGTTAAGGATGAAAGCGTAAATACTTATAAATAATGATTTATAAGATGTAGAAGTTGATAATAATTGTATTATGATATTATGTAGTATTCCTTAAGGGATTCTGAAAGCTGTTTCAGAATAGAAGTTAATTAAGGAACTAGTCCTTAATGACTCAAATTAGGAATAGTATTAAGTTGAACATCAATGGTTGAAATAAAGAAAAGGATGATCGTCATCCACTATGTTGAGACATAGGTTCTGTCTTAGAAACCATGATGATAACTTAGCATAATAATTGATCCTATTAAGAAACGTTTGAAAGTGATTTAGTTCGAATCACAGAACGTTAAGCTAAGTTTGTCCGCAGTGTCTAGTAGAGAACTGTGGATATATTTTCCAAATCCATAAAGGATGACATATCTTGAAGCATAAAGTATTATGTTATAAGGGAATATGTTGGAAACTCCTCTAGATACCAATTAAAGTCAAGTAGGAAGCGAGGTGAACAAAAACATCGAAAGTTGCACCGAGTGCACTAGTGTTTCGATGAATACATTTATAATATTAGATAAGGGTACTATCTAAAGTGTTATATAAAGTTATGGCGGGGCTAATTCGCTTTTAACGTAGAATGATGTGTCCCAGGGCACAATGCCCATGAGAAAGCCCTCGAGGTTGATCTAACGTCACTGTAGGCTCCTGGAATCAGGCCTCGTTCTGCTGCCATAACGACGATGCATACACACAGATGATGTCATGTGATGATAGAATCAATCAAAGTGACATTAGTAAGTTGCAAAGGATCTGGGACTGTAAAGTACATACCCAAGACTCAACCTCTTCCATGAGCAAGCATGTTCAGGTACCGGTTATATGGTACCAATAATTAAGAACAAATGCAGCTAGTGTATTTGTACTCTAGTGCAAGTGGGAGACTGTTGGAAATATGCCCTAGAGACAAATAGTAGTAAGGACTATTATCATATTTCATATAGTTTATGATTAAGTTTTATATCATGCTATAACTGTACTGAGTGGAAACATCAATACACGTGTGATATACAAACAAACCAGGGGTTCCCAGTGAAACTCTAGTCACTGGTTCATTGGTCAACAGATGATCAAGTTTCCTGATCATGTGGCATTTATGCCAATTGAAAATGAGGTCATCTCATTCTGAGAATGAGATGATGAACCAATACCCAACCTAAACATCATGATTCGATCATGTCACGAAGTTCAAGTTACGATGATTAGAAATGGATCCTCGTAGACTATTCCTTAGACTGTGAGGCTATATCAATCACTGTCTCTCGAGAGTGCTTAGATAGCATCAAACGCCATCTGGTAAAACGGTAGTTATAAAGGTGTGTTCAGGTATTCGGAGGAAACCGTAGAGGCAATATATGTCAAGAGCGGGATTTGTCCGTCCATGTGACGGGAAGATACTCAAGGGCCCACTCGGAGAGGTTATATCCAATAGCTACGCAGCATGTGATTAGATCACGGGGATATCACTTGTCGGAACGAGTCAAATAGCGTTGTTCAGTAACGGGATTGAACTCGACATGAAGATGTCATTGATCAAGTCTCGGGCAATGCAAGTATCAAATGACAAAGGGAATAAGACACGATTGTCCCGGTTCAAACGACGAAAGATCTTCGTGGAACGCACAGGTGTCACATGGCCATCCAGGTCCCTCTGTTGATCATTGGTGCGGGAGTGTCCCGGCCATGTCTGGAGTGTTCCCGAACCATAGGGTATCACGCTTAAGGGCTTGATGATGCTTAGAGAGTGTTTATAGGATCGGTAGAATCATCGAAGAAAAGAAGGGAGAAAACCGGAAGGGTTTCGGTAAATCCGGAGGATGTCCGGAGTGGAGGCGGAAGGTGTTCCATGGCCACGGAGATTAAATGATATGTGAATGAATTTTAAATATTGATTTAATCATTTATTCATAATTATTTAATAAAGAGAAAATAAATTAAAAGGTCAAAAGGCTTAATGGGCCAATTTTCGGAGGGAGAGGGCCCATTAGGGAAAGGAGAGAGGGAGAGGGACCAAGGGAGGTGGCCGGCTGGGCCTTGCCCGCCCCCGCGGGGCCCACTATGGGTGGTCGGCGGCCTCCCCACCCCCTCCTCTCCTTTAGTCCCACCTCGGGACTTGAGGGACCTCCCCTCCTCCTATATAAGGTGGGGTATTTGGCCTAGAAAATACACCGAATAATCAATAAAGGTCTCCCCACTTTTGGGAGGACCTCCAATTGATATTTTCTCTCCCCCCCTCTCTCTCTCTCTCTCTCGTGACCGCGGTCCCAAGTCTGGACTGCACGAGCGAGAGACATCTTCACCGCGGAGCGCCGTCGCGCTGTGGGATTCGGATCCGGGAGCTCTACTTCCGCAACTGCTGCTGGATCGGGGAAGCGGGAGTCATCGTCAGGCACCAGACGTGTGTAACTCCCGCGAGGTGTCGCACTTGAGGCGCTCAAGTCGTTGGAGCGAGAAGGAGCGCAAGGACTTCATCACGACCTTGAGGTCGGCTTCGGCTCGTCTACATCAACCACGCTCTCCTGAGCGTTGACAACTTTTCGGTCTTCAAGGGTAAGTTCGCGAAAAGCTCCTCCCGTTACTGTATTACTAATAGATAGGTCCTGGCAGCTTCAGGGGTTCAGGGGCGTAGAGTAAAATTTATTGTTTTTATAGGCGGAACCCCTATAGGATTCCCAATGCCAAGAAGGCTCACCTTATTTTCCGAGACTATTCCACCAAGGATATTGGCCCTTTCCTTATGACTAGCTTTTCCTCCACTCCGGAGATTGCGAGCTCCACAACCACTTCATAAGCTCCACGAAGGAGAAGCCCGGGCCTCTTCACAATCTTCCACGAGGAGATCACCGCGGCACCAACCGTCAAGCCAACTAGAAGGTCACCCTCCAAGAGTAACAAGCTCACGGTATCTCATTCGAACAAATCAGAATAGGGAGCTAAACACTATGCAAGGATGCAGAGAAAGAACACCAAAGGTGTTAAAATCCTTCACACTGAAATCCCACCAAAACAACAAGTGCTAGGGAGGAATTAGAGAGGAGTAACAATGGTGGAGGACAAACAATGACTCCAAGATCTAGATCCAATGGGTCCCCTCACTTAGAGGAAAAATTGATTTGTGGGGATTGTAGATCTTGATCTCCTCTTTCAAAACCCTCAAGAAGATGCAAGACTTATAAGAGGGATGGGAGAGGAAGCAATCTCAAAGGATTCAACATTGGTGGTCAAAAACATGCTCAAGAACTTAAGAAGAATCCCCTTTCATAGGAAAAGAAAATATGACTGTTAGGGGGAAAAGAGCAGTTCAGTCAAGATTGGCGAAAAACAAGCATGTACTACGACAAGACGGGGGGGGCATTGCGAATGCAAAGAATCAGAGGTTTCACTCTACCGCCAATCACATACTCCGGCATTACCATGTGATAAGGCAGTATGTCAGTGATGGTGACATTAGGATTTGCACAATACATACGAATCTGAATGTTGCAGACCCGTTAACGAAGCCTCTTCCATGAGTGAAGCATGATCAACAACAGGAAGCTGTATGTGTTAGATTCTTGCCAAATGTAAACTAATTTATTTGTCTCTAGTGCAAGCGGGAGACTATTGGAGATATGCTCTAGAGGCCAATAATAAAGATATTTTTATTGGTATATATTGTATGTTCATAATAATTTTTATACCATGCTATAACTGTATTAAGTAGAAACATTAGTACTTGCGTGGTATGTAAACAAACCAAGTCCCTTGTAACATCTAGTCAACTAATGATCAATGTTCCCTGATCATGGTTATTTATGTCAATTGACAATGGGGTCATGTCATTGGATGAATGATGTGATGGACACACACCCAACTTAAAGTATTGCAATGAGATCCTGTCACATAGTTCAACATTGTGATAACTAGTAAAACATAATAACCCATTCCTTTGGTCATGAGATCATATCTAATCACTATCACCGGAGACTTCCTTGACCGTATCAATCGTCACACCATAGCAGGATGATAATAAAGGTGTTTATTAGGTATTCCAAAGGGGTAGGTTGAGGCATATGTACCAAGATCAGGATTTGCCCATCCGCGTGACAGATAGATACTCTAAGCCCACTTAGTGAGATTACATCTATGAAGCTTGTAAACATGTGACTAGGTCACATGAATGTAATATGATGGGAACAAGTAAGTTTGTCAGTAACAAGACCG
This sequence comes from Avena eriantha, assembly GCA_910589775.1. Taxonomy (NCBI): domain Eukaryota; kingdom Viridiplantae; phylum Streptophyta; class Magnoliopsida; order Poales; family Poaceae; genus Avena; species Avena eriantha. The sequence continues at coordinate 82,875,586 of OU342741.1, read as the reverse complement.
AACTAAGTATAGATATACAGAGATCAGATCTTGGACAAACCATGTATCATGTTGCAAAGGGAATGGGAATCGACGTTTAAGGTTCAAGTGATCAAGTAATTCGTGGAATGCATGTGGGCCATCATGGGTTTCTGGATCCTGCTATTGGCCATTGATCGTAGAGGTGTCTCGATCATGTCTGCACATTCTCGAACCATAGGATGACACGCTTAATGGTAGATGATGCATAGGGATTGATTCGATATTGTTGGAGAAGAGAGGTGGAACTCCGGAAGTATTCTGGGAGAGATTAGAAGTGTTCCGTGGTCGACGAAATGTTTGGAGACTCAAATATTATTTTAAGTATTTAATTAACTGAATTAAATAATAAGAAATAAATAAAAAGAAAGGTCATATCCCTTAGGGAGCGCCCCTCCTCCCCATAGGGTCGATGGCCCAAGGAGGGGAGGGAGGCGGGCGTCAGAGGGTGGAGGCAGCGGTGACTGCCCTAAGGTGGCACTCCTAGGTGGCCTCCTCCCCCTTGGACTATGTAAGGAGTAGGGGATCCCCCTCCCTCATTCACCCCAATTGGCCTTTGCCTCTCTTCCTCTCTCTCCCTCGCGTGTGGTTCCACAATTGGAATGCGCATATGGGGACATAGGTTTGTCCACCGTACACACGCCGCCGTGCTGCTGGAATCTCGGTCTGAATCATCTTCTTCCGATGCTTCGCTCGACCGGAGCCCGAGGACGTCATCTACACTGGAAGCGTGTAGAACTACGGAGGTGCTGCCAGTTGTGGCACTTGTCGCTTGTACGTCTGCACGACCTTGAGGTCGACATATGACCACATCATCAACGTTCGTGAGAACGTCAACGCTTTCAGTCTTCAAGGTTATGAACACCAAATCCCTCCGCTACCTTACATCTGCATGTAATAGATCTTGTCTATATCGTTCTTGTTGTTAGAATTTTTTTTGTTTTCTGCTACGGAACCCCTTTAGTTTTAGCAAACTTGGGCTTTTTGGAAAGCTAAGAACAATCTCTATCTAATAGGTATCATGAAACCCAAGAAAGAGCAAGAGGTAAAATACCAAATAAATATAGGTATGGAACCTCCCTAAATGAAGAACCCGTAAAATCTCAAAACTCAAAAATGCAATATAAGATGCATACAAATTCCATTTTTGATGAACTTGGGCTTGTTGAAGAGCTAGCAGCAAGCTTAAGATCCGAACACAGAGTAACACCACTAAGCAACCAGAATAAGGGAATGCAAAGTATGTGAAGGATTTAGCTCCCTAAGATGATGTGATCAAGTTACCAAACCGAAATCTCATCTTGATAGTGTGGTTATTTATCCTATATTCCGGTCTCCCAACAACCACTTTGAGACCGGTAAAAGGAAAAGCTAGCAAGGCCACACGCCCCTGGCCTTATGCACCCTTCTTGAACTTGATGACAACGCTTCGAGCTCCATTCAAGACGGAATGCTTCACTTGATCATTGCTGCTTTATGAAGACTCATAATTGGCTCCCCATACACCACTATGGGATAGATTCCTTAAGGCACATCTCACATGTTCATTATCACCAATAGGACAGCAAGATCCAAGCATATGATCTTTTCGAGATGTTTATCTTAAACTTTCCCTTCTCAACCTTGATGATGATCACCACTTGATGTCATCCTCCCATGGGCTATATGAAATCTTTAATCTTGATGCATACCCATCGAAAGATACCTAACCCACATAGACAACACAAAGGAACATATATATATATAATGGGTTTGTTCATGAAGCATAATTGACAAAGCTTACTATACCACAATATCCCATGTGGTACATTATTCACGCTTCATGTGTTGACCAACTTGAATCCAATCTTCACTTTTTGAATTGGTCAACCATGTATCTTCTCATGTTATATCTTAGTATATTAAGATACGTAAAGAAATCTTCATTTGATTGCATGCTCTATATCTTAGTCAACCATAGCTCAACTTGTGCGACTATCATGACACTGGCTTATAGCCATATCTTGAATTCTTATCTTGAGATCAAACTCTCAAGATCTTGATCATCTATTGCTTAACACGTGAGCTAGAGAATGGCTAAATTTAATTCCACACAAGAACTCCGACTCCATTTCTTCTTCTTGATCATATCATATTCTTCTCTTCAAATTGTTGATCTTGATGCCAATACTCAAGGTATATATTTATCTTCAAGGCATCCATACTTGAATCCAACACATGGACTATAAGCATTACCTATGAAATATTCCTACATATAAAACTTAATAAAAATACTAGTCCATATCGATTGTCATTTAATACCGAAATCACACATAGGGGCAGTGAACCCTTACAACGATTCCCCGCTACAGATGCAACCACCAACCCGTTGAAGCCATCAGATTGCCTCCCTCCTCATCATCATGATGAGCAGTCGAAGATGGCTAGAAACTCAAACATTGGTCACTAGATCTATAGAAAACAACCTTATTTACAGAGATCTCCACTTCACTCCGCCACCGCACATACGGCTCCGCCCACTGAAGCGTAGTGAAGTAGAGGAGAGAAACAAGGAAACACTAGATCCAGTCATAGGGATCCGACGTCTCACTGCCAGAATAGTCTCCATATGCCATAAAGGACATGCTACAAACCCTAATACTACTCCTATATACTCCGCCTCCTCTCTTGGTCTATCTCCGGTCCGACTATTCTGGTAGAGATGACATCGGATCGGCCTGGTCTGCAACGGTGGACTCTCAAGCTATTGTACCTGCTCGAGAGGTTTGGGAGAGGTGAGATTCTGCCTATTTCATTCGAAGGATTTATTATGAATTTTGGAGAATTAGAATCCTCACAATTAATGACAACCATTACCTATGGACTACAAGCATTACCTATGAAATATTACTTCATATAAAAATTAATGAAAACATTTGTCCATATGGATTTTCATTTATTACCAAAACCACACATAGGGGCAATGTACACTTATAATCTCCCACATTTTGGTATTTCATGACAATCTCAACAACATGGTTTATATAATAAATATTAGAAACAAGTATGCAACTTATCTGAGAATAAGTTGTATACAAGAGATTGTATTTGATATGGTTAAGTAACAGAAATCTACTATCCCATATCAACATCGATTCTACTCACTACAACTAATGCAATAGATGTGAGTAGAACCAACATATATAGAGAAAACTCCCCTAGAATATATGCACATGTGATGAACTTGAATTTCATTGCATACATTGTCAATCATAACACCCAGGTGAGTTTCCACTATATATTCAACCATGCAAAACATAAAAAAGATGAAATGCATGAAAGGAAAACACTTACGAACAAACCGATCGTAAGTATAAAACCATTTACCTTAAACCAAGCCATTTCCCTTAAACCCTATAAAATTCTCCCCCATTGACAACAAGTTCCAAAATGGACGAAAAAGTTAGAAGGCCAATATAGTATGAGTTCCTCCCCAAGGTGTGCATCTGAATAAAAAATGCGTGGAATAAAATGCACATATCCAAAAACAAATACTTGGAGGAAATCATTCTCTATTGAGGATCAAAGATTGGTAAAAAGATAACAAGGACTTCTACGGGTGAAGAAAGAAATCAAAAGAGCCAAACAACCAATTGGACAAATAGTGCTCTAAATGAAATAAGAAAGCTCCTTAAGGTTCGTGTATAAATTATATTTTTTTGCATTTGAATACAATATGCACAAACATAGAATCCTCACTCCCTCTATATCATTTAGAACACAAACAAGATAAAGAGAGTATAGATACACATCAATACACTTATCAAGACAAGCTTGAGTCCAAAAACCATTTATGATATATGAGAGCATGAAGATGCAATAAAAATAAACCGAGCACTCATAAATCAAGTTCTTACCAACACTAAAACCTAAAATGATAATAAATATGGTTGGCAAAGAAATAGGATATCGAGGCAAGAGATTAAAACCCTCATTTATATAAGTTTCTAAGTGGACAAAATATGATTAATAATCCATAAATAAACATGCACACACAAAAGGTTAACAAAAATAAAGAAGGCATGATATCCAAGAGGAAATAATAAGATAGAGCAAACAATTTTTTTCTTAAAAGCATATATAGGCCTTGGCTCCATTTTTATCTTATGGTATATCAATGAACTTCAACTAAGAAAAATCTCAAAATCATGACACTAACAAAGGGAACTAAAGCTAGTTGAGATATTTTTAGAAAGGCAGCAAGTATCAAAAGGAAGTATTATTTGTAATTTCATAAATACTAGACTTATCTTTGTGCCCCTATAGGGGTACGCTTATGAAAACAATAAAAATTTACCCTACGCCCCTGAACCCATGATACTGCCAGGACCTATCTATTAGTAATGCAGTAACGGAGGGAACTTTCACGAACTTACTCTTGAAGACCGAAAAGCGTTGTCAACGCTCAGGAGAGCGTGGTTGATGTAGACGAGCCGAAGCCGACCTCAAGGTTGTGTTGAAGTCCTTGCGCTCCTGCGGCTCCAACGACTTCTAGTGGCTCAAGTGTGACACCTCGTAGGGAGTTACATGCATCCGGTGCCTGGTGAACTCTTGCTTCCCCATTCCAGCATAGTTGCAGAAGTAGAGCTCCTGGATCCGAATCCCGTAGCGCGACGGTGCTCCATGGTGAAGATGTCTCTCGTTCACGCAGTCCGAACTTGGGACCACGGTCACGGGAGAGAGAGAATATCAATTGGAGGTCTCCCCAAAAGCGAGGAAACCTTTATTGAATATTGTGTGTATTTATTTGGTCAAAATACCCCACTATATATAGGGGGAATGGGAGGTACTCCCTCCCTCAAAGTCTCGGGGTGGGACTATACAAGGGAGAGGGGGAGAGGGGGTGGCCCCAAGGGGACTTAGTGGGACCCACGCGGGGGAGGGGTGGGGGCTAGGCCTAGCTAGCCATCTCCTCCCTCCTTCCTCCCTTTGCCTTTCCCGCACGGGCCCTTCTCCCTCTGGAATTTGGCCCAATAAGGTATTTTAACCTTTTAATTGATTTTCTCTTTTATTAAATAATTATGAATAAATGATTAAATCAATATTCAACATTCATTCACATATTATTCAATCTCCATGGCTATGGAACACCTTCCACCTCCACTCCAGACATCCTCTGGACTTACCGAAACCCTTTTGGTTTTCTCTCTTCTCTTTCTTCGGTGATTCTACCGATCCTGTAACACTCTCTAAGAATCAACAAGCCCTTAAGCGTGATACCTCACGGTTCGGGAACACTCTAGACATGGTTGGGACACTCTCGGACCAATGATCAACAGAGGTACCTGGATGGCCATGTGACCCCTATGCATTCCACGAAATCTTTCGTCGTTTGAATCATGACTGTCGCGTCTTATTCCTTTTGTCTCTCAATACTTTCATTGCCCAAGATTTGATCAATGCCATTACCATGTCGGGTTCAATCTCGTTACCGACAAATGCTACTTAACTCGTTTCGACAATTGATATCCCTGTGATCAAATCACACGCTGCACATCTATTATAACTTCTTCGAGTGGGCCCTTGAGTATCTTTCCATCACACGGATGGAAAAATCCCTCTTGACATATATTGCCTCTACTATTCCTCCGAATACCTAAACACACTTTTATGATCACTGTTTTACCAAGTGACGTTTGATGCTATCAAAGTACCCTCGGGAGACAGTGACTGATATAGCCTCATGGTCTAAGGAATAGTCTACTAGGTGTATTCTAATCATCGTAACCTGAACTTCATGACATCATCGGGTCATGATGTTTAGATTGGGTATTAGTTCATCATCTCATTCTCAGAATGAGATGACTCCATTTCCAAGTGGCATAAATGCCACATGATCAGGAAACCTTGATCATCTGTTGACCAATGAACCAGTGACTAGAGTTTCACCGGGAACCCCTGGTTGTTTATATATCACACGTGTATTGAAGTTTCCTTTCAATACAGTTATAGCATGATATAAAACTGAATCATAAACTTTATGAAATATGATAATAATCCTTATTACTATTTGTCTCTAGGGCATATTTCCAACAGTCTCCCACTTGCACTAGAGTACAAATAAACTAGCTGCATTTGTTCTTAATCATTGGCACCATATATTCGGTACCTTGAACATGCTTGCTCATGGAAGAGGTTGAGTCTTGGGCCTGTACTTTATAGTCCCAAATCTTTTGCAACTTACTAACGTCACCTTGATTAACATTAATACTTTATCATCACATGATAACATCTTTGTGTATGCATCATCGTTATGGCAGCAAAACGAGGCCGATTTCCATGAGCCTACAGTGACTTTAGATCAACCTCATGGGCTTTCTCATGGGCATTGTTCCCTATGACACATCATTCTACGTTAAAGACGAACTATTCCTGCCATAATAGTATACATCACTTTAGATGGTACCCTTATCTATTATTATAAATGTAATCATCGAAACACTAGTGCACATGTGCAACTTTGATGTTTTGTTCACCTCGCTTACTTGACTTTTATCGGTATTATCGATATAGGAGTTTCCAATCTTCTTACAACATAACCCTTTATGCTTTTAAGATATGTCATCCTTCATGGATTTGGAATTTTTTTTACAATTCTCTGTTAGATACTACAGACAAAATTAGCTCAATGTTCCGTGATTTATACTTAATCACTTTTCAAACGTTCCTTCTTGGATCATATATTATGTTAAGTTGTCATCATGGTTTTCCAAGACAGAACCTATGTCTCAACATAGTGGATGATGATCATCCTTTTCTTTCTTTCAACCATCGATATTTAACTTAATGCTATTCCTAATTTGAATTGACCAAGGAATAGTCCTTATCAATTCCTATTCCAAAACTCTTTTTCAGAGTTCCTTTTAGGAATACTACATAATAGTGTAATATACTTAATATCAACTTCTACTCCCTCTAAATCATTATTTATCGGTACTTGCGCTTTTATTCTTAATGTGTCGTATACACACTTAAGAATCAGTCAATAAGCTCCCACTCAAAATATGTTCCCAACATATTTGATTATGAGTCATTACTCCTACTCAAAATACGTTCTTACATATTTGAATCTGAGACTTATTTTTCTCCCACTCAAAAATATGTCATTCACATATTGTTTTAGGAAGACTTTCACAACTCCCACTCAATTTCATGAAAATTGCGTATCCACTCACTATTTTGAATAACTTCAAAATCCTTTGATAAATTATCAAACTAAGAGATTTAGTATGAAATACTAGTACTTTACTAGTATTAAATCCACTATACTTTCAGCACACTTGAATCAAGTTCATTTGAATTTGTCCAATACATTATTCATGACAAATTGTGCCTTTGTCATTCACTTTTTCCTTCATGACTTTGCATTCGTTTGGAAAATCCAAGTAACCCCTTTACTTGTTAAATTTCAGCAATAAATTGCTTTCTAATCTTAAGTGAATTTCATCTTTAGGATTTCTCATAATTTTAGTTTACCATTATTTCCTTAGTAGTTCGTAGGTATGTCATATTATGGTAATCATGAAAAATTATTGACAAATGTCTCCATACGGGATATGGGGTACATTTTGAATCCTACTTCATATAGTGAGAACACTAGTGGGGAAAACACAATGATCATTATCATTGATTTTTTCCCTTTATGAAGAGAATCATTCAGGAACACTTTCTGTTGTGCTTCTCAACACTCTGATGCGGGGTTTTGAATCCTCATTGTGTTTTTCACTATCTTCCAAAAGCTCCACATTCGAGAACACACCAAAACTTTAAGCAATATTAGTTTTGCCTTTCTTTTGGTTCTAGCCATGGATTTTGTATTCATTTTACCAATGGATACTCTACAAGGACTTATTCGCTATTGTTTTGGTTATATCAAATAACTCCAACACTTTCACAACAATCCGTACAAGATATGGTGCCGATCTCACGAATTCAGATGGTTCACTATATATTCTAATTGAGTGCTAACTATTTCTAACTAATGGTCTTTACATCTACACTACAATGATTTATTTGGCGCCATCTATTCACCCACTCAATATCTAATATCACATTGTGATGATTTGCATTTTGACATTTCAAATGCATTGCATTCCACAATTTCTTTATGCCATCCTTATAAAGTCAAATTTCATTACCATTGATCAAATCACAGTAATTAGATTCTCTTTATCTTTAATACCCTTGGATGATGAAATATATTGATCATATCAAATAGTTTCATGCTCATGTTTCCTTTGGTAATCTCTTTACACAATTTAAACAATTATATAATGATAATCACCATTTTGTTAAAACACAATACATCGAATATGTATCTACTTTCAACAATTTCATCAAAACACTTCGTATTCATGCAATACACGATGTTTAAGTTATTTTGCCGAACTTAGGCATGATTCATATGTGACAAGAAATCAAATGAATTTCACATATTATCACATAACTATGAATTTAAACAATGGTTTCATTCAAAATGAATATATCATTAAGTTGGGTATTTTCAAGGCATTTTCAATATTTTACAAATGTTCATGCATTATCAATTAGTTTCAAGAACAAGGACAATTCACACATAATCAAACAAGATATGAACATAAATAGAAATCATTCATAAAAGTGGAACAACTATTTGTTACAAGCTCATATGAATAACTGTCTCACGAAGTGTGAGACACACTAAAGAAGTTTATAATCTATCGATTACAATAACTATCCAGAACCGATAAACTAAGTGATAAATATTGAGGGAGAGTGTCGTTGGCCATCATCATCATGCTCGCCATCAACACACAACGTCATCTCCTCTCCAGCAAGCACGTCTCATGCAGAAGGACCTATTTTCAGCAAAACAGAATAAGTATCAAATATACTTAACACTGCAACATGTGTTTGCAAGATTATAACATTTATAAAATTGTATACCAAATATATACCTTTGTCATCGATGACCTCTCCGACAACAAGTTTGACCTTCACATTCTTGAAATGTGATATGAACTCGTGGAAATCATGTGTTTCCGTGTTGCCTCTCATAATGCAAATCCTGGCATGTGCTTGGTAGCTTGGTGGTAGCGACCGCAGCAACACACCTATTGCAAAAGAGCTTGCGAACCAGTTGTCCAGAAGTATGCAAGACTCATGTATGCATCATATATGCGTGCCAAGTGATCGTCAAGTGAAGAGTTCTCCTCCATCTTTATGGAGAGGAAATCTCCCATGAGCTCATACTCCCATATGCGCACTTGTTCCACGAAATGTGATCTAAGCTGTGCCATAACCATTCGGGGATTAAGGCTTCCCACAATTAGCCATAGTTCATCAACCATTCCAAAGCGCATCGTCACTGATATGAATGGGACCATCACACGTTGACAACAGCGGTGATCCTACTGCTCTTGGGGCTCATGAAAATAGGGCTGCTCCAAATACATCTCGTAGACCATGTAGTTGGACACATCGTTCTCGCTAAGGAGATCATGGAGACGCATAACCCACATAGAAAAATTGGATCCATCTAACTTGAGCTTTTCTCCTTTTAACCAATCGTCAATAGGGAAGGTAACATCGAGGAGAACCATTTTCTACATTTATAATTGCAAAAGGAATTTAGACTAAGTTTATAATTAAATGAGTTAAATAATAACTCCACTAAAAACACCTATCCCCTGAAGGGTTCTAGTGATTACATGACCCCCTTTCCCCACATCTCCCCCGATCGTCACGACCATCAATGTGGGTGCTAGGATGGACGCCTAAACGTCGGTCACATCATTCATGCGACTCGTCATCGATCTTTCGACCATCTGTGTTCCAAGGCCATTTCTCACGTGCTAGGCTCGCCAACTCAACCTTAGTGTATTCGCTATGCAACATGGCTTACACCCACTGTATGCAAACATAGATATGTCTAACACCCGATTGTCACGGCCTGTCTCATACCGAAGAACTTTCTTCGTGGTGCACACTAAGAGAGAACACAATCATTGGTATTTTAATTAGGGATCATCTTATTAGGCTACCGTCAAGTATCTAATACTAGGACACAATAAGATATACAAACAATATCATTGAATGTAAATGTGATGTGATATGGTCCTTCATGTTGATCTCCATCCGGCGCCACCGGATTCTGGCGCCAGGGTTCCCGCACCGTAGGCACTAGGGTACCAGTGCCTCCGGCGTGGTAGTCCATCATCTCCATGACTATCTACTACTACTTCGTAACATAAGGTAATTACTTTACCTTTGCCACAAGCATATCACAAAGCAATGCCCCTGCAAAACAAAGTTAGACGCCTCTACTTTATCTTTGCATGTTTTACATGGCTGAATGGGCTTTCACACAAGAACCATTCTTACCTATGAACTTTCACCACAACGCTGATCGAGTAGTTGTCTCTATTACACCCCTTTCGGGGCCCTCCGTTGCAAATGGCATACCAACTAATGCGAGAGAGACATACACCCCCCAAGCCACTTTATACGATATAGACCGTATGTCAGGCGTGGACCAGTCTCGCGAATGAATGCGTAAAGTCGGTTAGGGGCTGCTTCATCAAGCATTGCTGTGGTATACACAAGTACACGTGGGATGATAACAACTAAAAGATCAACACCCACACGATACATCTCGCGTGTTCTACCCGTACTAGCAATACTATACATAGATCTAGCTCTGATACCACTTTAGGGGTTCACGTATGAAAACAATAAAATTTTACCCTACGCCCTTTAACCCCTGATGCTGCCAAGACCTATCTATTAGTAATGAAGTAACAAGAGGGGCTTTTTGCGAGCTTACCCTTGAAGACCAAAAAGCATTGTCAACGCTCAGGAGAGCGTGGTTGATGTAGATGAGCCGAAGCCGACCTCAAGCTCGTGTTGAAGTCCTTGCGCTCCTACGACTCCAACGACTTCTAGTGCCTCAAGTGTGACACCTCGTAGGGAGTTACATGCATCCGGTGCCTGGCGATGACTCTCGCTTTCCTGATCCAGCAGCAGTTGCAGAAGTAGAGCTCTTGGATCCGAATCCCGCAACGCGACGGTGCTCCGCGGTGAAGATGTCTCTCGTTTCGCGCAATCTAAACTTGGGACCATGGTCACAGGAGAGAGAGAGAATATCAATTGGAGGTCTCCCCCAAAGTGAGGAAACCTTTATTGAATATTGTGTGTATTTATTTGGCCAAAATACCCCACTATATATAGGGCGGAAGGGGAGGTACTCCCTCCCTCAAAGTCCCGAGGTGGGACTAAACAAGGGAGAGGGGGTGGCCGCCGGCCCCAAGGGGTCCTAGTGGGCCCCACGCGAGGGGGGATAGGCCTAGTCGGCCATCTCCTCCCTCCTTCCTACCTTTGCCTTTCCCTCATGGGCCCTTCTCCCTTCGGAATTTGGCCCAATAAGGTATTTTAACCTTTTAATTGATTTTCTCTTTTATTAAATAATTATGAATAAATGATTAAATATATATTTAACATTAATTCACATATTATTCAATCTCCATGGCTATGGAACACCTTCTACCTCCACTCCGAACATCCTCTGGACTTACCGAAACCCTTCTGGTTTTCTCTCTTCTCTTTCTTCGGTGATTCTACCGATCCTGTAAACACTCTCTAAGCACCACCAATCCCTTAAGCGTGATATCCCAAGGTTCAGGAACACTCCAGACATGGTCAGGACACTCCCGGACCAATGATCAATAGAGGGACTTAGATGGCCATGTGACCCCTGTGCATTCCACGAAATCTTTCGTCGTTTGAACCGTGACTATTGCGTCTTATTCCTTTTGTCTCTCGATACTTGCATTGCCCGAGATTTGATCAATAACATCACCATGTTGGGCTCAATCTCGTTACGGACAAATGCTACTTAACTCGTTTCGACAATTGATATCCCTGTGTTTCAACAATTGATATCCCTGTGATCAAATCACGCGCTGCGCAGCTATTGGATATCACTTCTCTGAGTGGGCCCTCGAGTATCTTTTCGTCACGCGGATGGATAAATCCTGCTCTTGACATATATTGTCGCTACTGTTCCTCCGAATACCTGAACACACTTTTATGATCACTGTTTTACCAAGTGACGTTTGATGCTATCAAAGTACACTCGGGAGATAGTGATTGATATAGCCTCACGGTATAAGGAATAGTCTACTGGGTCTATTCTAATCGTCGTAACTTAAACTTCGTGACATGATCGGGTCACGATGTTTAGGTTGGATATTAGTTCATCATCGCATTCTCAGAATGAGATGACTCCATTTCCAACTGGCATAAATTCCACATGATCAGGAAACCTTGATTATCTGTTGACCAATGAACAAGTGACTAGAGTTTTACCGGTAACCCCTGGTTGTTTATATATCACACGTGTATTGATGTTTCCTTTCAATATAGTTATAACATGATATAAAACTTAATCATAAACTTTATGAAATATGATAATAATACTTATTACTATTTTTCTCTAGGGCATATTTCCAACACCCCCGGGGCATAGATATGATGTACAATGTTCATAAAAAATCTAAAGAAAATCAGGTTGTTGAAATAAAATAAGCTGATTTTCAAGCTGATTCTCAGATTTGGATGACCCAAGAAGTGGTCTTCAGTTTAGCTAAAACCATGCTAAGCTGTCAAGGTGGGATTAAACATGTAGAATATAAAAGTGGACATGTCGTGAGAGTTGTTTCCACGACCCAAACAACACGTATGACGCGTACGACAATATAAGAGACAGTCTTATGTGCAGTATTTGGAGCCCAGTCGAAATAGCATGATCGCTATCTCTAGTTCCACATCAATAGTTTACATAAAATAGTACATGCTAATTCTGCACGTTTCATTAGGTAAACACATCTCGGGACACATGCCAGTAGACAAGTCTCGGGACACATGTTACAATCAAGCAAAAAACTAAGAAAATTGGCCATTCCAATTATTTTGGTTTCAAATTGCATTTCTTCCCGAAGTGATCGAGCTCATCACGTTAAGCAGAACCTGGCTCATCGTCATCGACACCCGCATGGAATTGTTATCAAATGCGCTAGGCAGATAGAAAATATCGCTAAGGATAATCCTACCATCGGTCTGAACTGATGATGATAATGGTGCCAGGCGCACCCACAACAACCAAATAAGGAGAGGTATGAAACCTCCCTAAATGAAGAACTAGTAAAACCTCCTAACTCGAAAACACAATAGAAAATACATACGAATTCCATTTTTGGTGAACTTGGGCTTGTTGAAAAGCTAGCAACAAGCTCAAGAACCTCAAATAGAGAAACACCATGAAGAAAAAGAATAAGAGGATTCAAAGTATGCATAGTATGTAGCTCTGTAAGATGATGTCATCAAGTTACCAAACTGAAAGCCCCTCTTGATAGTGCGGCTATCTATCTTATAACATGGTCTACCAGCAAACACCTTGAGACCGGTAAAAGGAAAACCTACCAAGGACATACCTCTCACTTGCAAATACCTCTTATCTTGATGACAACACTTCAAGCTCCATTTAAGCCGAAATGCTTCACTTGATCATTGTTGCTTCATGAAGACTCACAATTTGCTCCCCCAAACACCACTATAGGATGGGTTCATTAAGGAACATCTTCACATGTCCATTATCACCAAATGGACGACAAGGTTCAAGCATATGATCTTCTCGAGATACTTATCTTGAACTTGCCCTTCTTAACCTTGATGACGAATATCACTTGATATCATCCTCTCACGGGCTATATGAAATCGTTACTGTTGATGCATACCCATGGAAATATACATAACTCACATACACAACACACAAGCACACACACACACACACATATATATATAATGGGTTAGTTCATGAAGCATAATTGACAAAGCTTACCATACAACAAGATCCCATGTGGTACATTTTTTATGCCTCATGTGTTGACTAACTCGAATCCAATCTTCACTCTTTGTATTGGTCAACAATGTATATATCTTCCCATGCTCTATTAAAATAACTTGAGGTACATAAAGAACTCTTCATTTGATTGTATGCTCTAAATCTTAGTCAACCATAGCTCAACTCGTGAGACTATCATGGCACTGACTTAGAGCCATATCTTGAATTCTTATATTGAGATTAAACTCTCAAGATCCTGATCATCCATTTCTTAACACATGAGCTAGAGAATGGCTAAATTGAGTTCCACACAAGAAGTCCATCTTCACTTCTTCTTCTTGATCATATCATATTCTTATTTTCAAATCAATGATCTTGATGCCAATACTCAAGATATATCTTTATCTTCAAGGCATCCATACTTGAATTTAACACATGGACTCCAAACATTACCTATGAAAATTTCCCTCATATAAAACTCGATGAAAACATTAGTCCATAGGGTTTGTCATTTATTACCAAAACCACACATAGGGGCAATGGACCATTACAATGCTCCCCCACCGCAGATGAAACCACCAACCCGTTGAAGCTAGCAGATTGCCTCCCTCCTTGTCACCACGACGAGCAGACGAAGAGGACTAGCAACTCAAACGTTTGCTGCCAGATTTGTAAAAAATAACCTTATTTTCGGAGATCTCCACTTCACTCCACCGCCACACATACGTCTCCCCACCGAAGCGCATTGAAGTAGAGGAGAGAAACAAGGCAACACCATATATCCGGTTGTATGGATACTGACGCCTTACTACCTCTCTTAGTCAAACTCTGGTTGGCTATTCTGGCAGAGAGGACATCAGATTGGCCGGGTCTGTGGCGGTGGACTCTCAGGCTACTATTGAGGGGGGGGGAGGGGGAATTCGGGCTATTTGATTCCAAGGATTTCTTATGAATTTTGGAGAATTAGAATCTTCACAATTTTTTTAGAGTGAGTTGTTTGAATTGTTGGAATGAATCCTACAAGACTTTGTACTAAAGATTCCTCTGCGTTCACCCACTCAATCCTTTCACAAAGCCTCTTTGGTTTTCAGTCAATTTTTTAATGAAAATAAAATCATGTATGATTCAAATGGGCATGCCACTGCGATCATGTGTTTTCCTATTCATGTGTTTTTGGAATCTGTGGGACTAAAAGAAGGCCATTGCGAGGTTCAATATCACTCGACATTATAATCTTGGGTTTTCCTATTCTTGCATTTGTGAGCCTCTTTGATTCCATGGAATCTTATGATTAAAATCCTTCGGAAGTTTTTCTACTTGGATTGCTTGATTTGTAGGACTGAATACTCTTATAGATTTTTGAAGGATTCCCTTACACTCTACATTTCATAGGAAACAATCCATTTATTTGAACTCTTCAAAAAAAAATATCCTCTGATAGAATCGAATAAAGTTTGATGTAAATATCTTGTAGAAATTAGGTATACATGACATTGCAATCTTGTATTCTTCATAGTGCTGTGTTTTTCAATTCGGAGAGCCCAAACCTCATGGACCAAATAGGTAGGAAAAAATTCTACAACAAGAAGAGGAACTTGCACTAGTCTTTCTTTGTAGACCTTGGCCATGGTGCCTTTGCTTTGGTGGTTCCTTCTAACAAAGAAAAGGTGGTTCTGAAAACCTTAGTCTTGACCATTTTAGGAGTACCATAATAGTATGTGTCTACAACCACAATAATTCTGGAGAGATCTGATCAGTCTGCCTTGTCTTTGGACGGTTCTTACAAAGCTGCTACGCATCGATTAGTATAACAATTAAGCACAACAGGAATATACGAAAGCTGCATATGGTTTTATAATCTCGATCCTTCCTCCTCCTTTCCAATACCACTTTGAACTCTCTGAAGCACACCCACGTATACAGCACTGGCGATGCACAGATATCCATGCACACGCAGACATATATAATGATGAGATAGAGAGAGAGAGGGGTGTGCTCTGCTGATCTAGGACTACTAGCCTAGAGAGAGAAAGAGGCCGGTCCAGGCAGCTGCGTGCGTGACCCACACGAGAATATTTGGAGGCGTTCGTGGGGGCGTGTCATGTGTGTGTTTATGTGTGTGAGTGCGAGACAGTGAGACTGGAGATATAGCTAAAGAGAGGCAGCCTTTCTCCCTCCTCCCCCTCTCACTCTCACTCTCACTCTCTCTCTCTTCCTGCTGCTTGCTAGCTCCTCCTCCTGGTCCTGGGCTTGGCTTATATTGCTGCTCCTTCCTCTCCACCCACCTTGACTGCCCCCCACCGAGCTAGCTAGAAGCACAAGGCCATGGCTTTCCTCGTGGAGAGGTGCGGGGAGATGGTGGTGTCCATGGAGATGAGCTCCGCGGCGGGGGCGGCGCACGGCGGGAAGCCGGTGCCGGCGCCGTTCCTGACCAAGACGTACCAGCTGGTGGACGACCCCTGCACCGACCACATCGTTTCGTGGGGGGAGGACGACGCCACCTTCGTCGTCTGGAGGCCGCCCGAGTTCGCCAGGGACCTCCTCCCGAACTACTTCAAGCACAACAACTTCTCCAGCTTCGTCCGCCAGCTCAACACCTATGTATGTACTACATGCGTCCACACATCTAGTATATATGCGCACGTGTAATCTTCTAGCAAGTTGTTGCTCTTTGTTTGATTTTTCGATTTCCTGATAGATAGGCAGTCATTGCTCATTAGGATCTGTAAGCTGGCCTGATGCATATATGTGTCCATATGCATATGCTGCTTGTGTTCCCCTGCATATTTTTTGTGTGTGTGGTTGGTCTTTGGTCAAACAATGGTGCATATATGCATTGGCCTTCAAATAATTATTTTATTCGGTTGGTATATATATTTTTTGTTTCCTAGAATGTGACAAGCTAGGTTTATGCAAAAGTTTCTTGTTTTATAGTAAGATTTTGTTTAGGAGGTACATGGAAAGGCAGTATATGGGTGTGAGTGTGACCTTCCAACTAGAAGCCTAATTTGTTGCTTCCTAGTTTGGGACAAGCCGCGCATTAATCAGCCACTGTTCTTTTGTTGAATGGGATTTAAACTTGTTCCCCACTTTTTATGTTGTGTTTAATTTTACAGTCATATATATGCAAAGTAGAAGATTGTCCGGTACTACATTACTCTATTCTATTAACCAGTTTCATGACAAGAGAGGGCATGTTTCTGTTTGCATATTGAGTTTGTTCTTTTGAAGCATTACTACATGTATACATCTCTTCAACATACAGTCTCCACTGCCATCTACCAATCATTGTTAGAAGATTAACACTATGCACATATATACTAGATGTATATATGGTCCCTGTATAATTGTGTATATACTGTACCATGCAATGCAATGCATTGACACAGTACATGGCATAACCTCACAGTAATACAGCAGCTAGCAGTAGAACAGAAGTTAAACCAAGTTTATCTTATTGTGGTTGTGCATACATTCATAAAATGACAATACCATTTCTCATTGATTGTTAATTTACTAGCTTAGGAGTAAATGTTTATTCGCTCATTTGGAACTGTTGTTTGTTGCAGGGTTTCAGGAAGATAGTGGCCGACAGATGGGAGTTCGCTAACGAGTTCTTCAGGAAAGGAGCGAAGCACCTCCTCGCCGAGATCCACCGGAGGAAGTCGTCGCAGCCCCCTCCGCCGCCGCTGGCGCCGCACCATGCCGCCTACCACCACCACCACTACCACCTCGGCAACACCTTCTCGCCACCGCCGCCGCCTCCGGCCGCTCATCATCACCACCACCAGCCAGTGCTGTACCACCAGCACTTCCAAGAAGAGCCGGCCGCCGCCGCCACGGCCCACGGCGGCGTTAGCAGCAATGTAGGCGGTGGCGGGGACTTCATGGCGGCGCTGTCCGAGGACAACCGCCAGCTGCGGCAGCGCAACTCGCTGCTGCTGTCGGAGCTGGCACACATGAAGAAGCTCTACAACGACATCATCTACTTCTTGCAGAACCACGTGGCGCCCGTCACGAGCCCCTCGTCGGCGGCCGTGTCGCAGAGGCACATGCTCCTCCCTAGCGCCGGCGCTGCGTCTAACTCCTGTAGGCTGCTGGAGCTGGATCTTGACCGGCCGGGCTCGCCGACGGCGGGGACAGAGGACGACGACACGGTGAAGCTGTTCGGCGTGGCGCTGCACAACGGCAAGAAAAAGCGAGCGCACCGGGAAGAGCTCCGGGACTTCGTTGTCCATGACATGGGAAGCGAGGTCTAAGGTGCCGGTGCCGGGTGCTGGCCAGCTTAGCTAGTTCGATCTCAATCGATCGTACGTGTACATAGAGATCTCGCTAGAGGTGAGAGGAGAAGAGTAGCTCGCTAGCTAGGCTAGCTAGGCTTTGATTTTCTTTTGCAAGTGTTAATTAGGACAAATCAAGTCGATCTTGAAGTAGTTTGCTGCTTGCTGAAGTCCTTGCACCATTCTTGATCTGCTCTTTGCATTGACATGCTCTCTTGCTGGTGATGCAAAAAAAAGGCAGTACCTAGTTGCTCAACGTGTCTATTTTTTTGTCTCTACATGTTTCTTATGTTATCGTGCTATTGCATTTGCATTACTGACAGCTAGCTATACATATAACAGTGTTATGATAAAAACATTTTTTCACTCTTAGATGTCACAAAAATTATAGAGTAAAAGACTCCCACAATACATCAACTTGCTACCGGAGAACGCATTTCATCGATGTGTCTGTCATGACATCAGATGTGATCGCCAAAATGATAGATGGAGACAAAATACACATGTTAATCAATCATAATGGCTACAAAAGGCAATTCTTAGACTTCTCCTTTTCATATAGCTTGTTATCTTTGTTCTCACTCTCATTTCTATCCAGTGACAAGATCATACCATTACTTTGAATTTTGAGTTTTACCTCCACTTTTATTTCCATATACTATACTACATCCGTTCCCAAATATAGTGTGTATTTTGTTTGCTTTGACTTAGTCTTAGACCAAAATGTTATTATATTAATATGGACGTGCCTAGCTTTTTTTTTGACAATTGGACGTGACTAGCTCTCAATCAACCGAGACTATGTTGTTTCTAGATCGATCTACTTTTTTCTTTAGGAAATCCCGGTCGACTACTCATCCACGACCGATATACAGGAAACTTTCCTCTTCCAGGCTTTTTTCCCATGTGTACTAGAGGCCCATCAATAGTCTGAAAAACAAGCAACAAGAAGCCCACTTACAAATTACTATAAAAAAATGACTATATAAAGTTTCAAATTACTCGTACAATGCGATTACATATCCATGTGCACGTTCATGTGCAATTGCATACATATGTGCAGTTACACATATATGACAAAAAATATGCATAGATTTTTATGGTGCATAAAATTGCATGTACATATAAAAGATACATTCAAATTACACAAATACATGCAAACAAATTACACGGATATAGGCAATTGCAGACATACATGTAACTACGCATATATGTGCAAAATTAAGTAATAAAGCGCTCTTTATCAAAAAAAAGTGCAAACTCACATACAAAAGAAGACAAGGGTTTCCAATTGCGCACATATATGCAATTACGTATCTACATGTAATTGCACATAAAAATGGCATATATTTTCAATTACATATGTATACGCAATTGCGCGACTATACACAATTAAAGAAGCCCAAAAAAGGTAGAAAACAAAAAACCGGGGAAAATATCATAGCTGAAAAATCGATCACATTAGTAGCGACAGCTCGGCCCTCCTTCAAAAAAATCGAGCCTGTTACTCTGGCAGCCCAACAACAAACAAAAATCCTACAAGCTACCACCAAACGACCCACGAAGAAGTGAGGCAGAACCGATCAGGCACAAAAATAATCTAACCACCGAACGGCTAAGGAAATTCTGGGCCGAGAGTTAGTAAAAGGGTATTAATATGTACTTTATTATTCGGAACACTAAAACTGGAAAAAAAGGATCTCTCTCGCGCCATCATCACTTTTGACCGTTCAACCGCTCTGCCCTGCTGTTTCTGGCCATTTGATCCAACTCAATTCCGCGTCTGATTGCTGTCTTGAGTCGCGACTGGCCATTGATTTCCGTTCAATGACGCTACGTGGACTGAATGTCCCTAAGGAAGTTGTTCTGGAAAACAAATTCGCGTGCTCTCGTGATTTGGGCCAGTAATGTCCGGTAAGACCCAGCTAGCTCTACATCAGAACGTGAAAGATATACTATGAAGAAAAAACTCCCGACATCGTAGGTGCCGCCGCACTATTTGCCGACCCTCAGCCTCACGTCTTCCGCGGCTCCGCGCATGAACTTCCTTCTCTCCACCAACGCCATGACAGCCCTCGCCCACGTGCACTCCAACCTTACTTGCAACCCTCCCCGCTGCAGCATCGTGTGCATTCTCCGGGCGCCGAAGTGATTATGGTGCCAAGGACAAGGATGGGAACCGGAAGATTGGAGGGCAGTAGTGAAAGGATGAAAGGGAAAATGGAGGACAAACTAACGCAAAGAAGGTACCTTGTACAAAACATGCATGTCCTTATTCATGGCACTAGGACACGTGCGCTCCACGCTTTCCGACCCGAGGTCCTGTTCATGACGGGGACACCTCGATCTCCCCCCATGGATGGCCCCAACGGATGTCTCCTCGCAGCCACGCATCACCGTACGCCTCTCCCCCACCCACTCCACCAACCTTTTTCGGTCGGACATCCCCAAGCCCACCGCCGCTGGTTCGCCAAATCGCACCTCGATCTAGATCATCTCATCGATTGATGCTAGTGAGGGATAAGGATGGAGATCTAGGGGCCCGAGCACCGGAGCGCGGAAAGGATTGTCAACGAGCCCAAGAAAAGGGGAAGCGGGATCAGGGGGCATGGGGTAGATCCTCCCGGTCAGTTCCAATTAGGGAACACGGAAGCTCAGATCAGTAAGTTCATCTCTACCGGCTCGAGTGAAGACAAATTCAACCTCTGCATTGGATCATTCAGACCGATCTACATTGAGGCGAGTCACCTCCCCGGTTTGCTGTCCGACCTCGGCGCCCAATCGGGAGAATCTGAAGCTGAGATCGTTGATAACTCTGATGCAGAAGTCTCCGATTCAGTCGAAAGCTGGCCGAGTGATGGAAAACACTGCTACCAAAAGGGGGAGACCGCAGAGAGCAACATCTCCTCTGTCGAGGTTGGAGCAGGATCTGCGTAGTCCTCTGCTCAAGCTTTGCAGCTCGATTCAGATGGACCCAGAGGTCTCGAGGAAGGAAATGAGTGCAACAGTGGTCCTGCTGGGTCTCATTGTGCAGACATAGTTGTTCAGCAGTATCCTAGGTGTGATTCAGCGTCAGATAAAGTAGAGAAGCTTCAGACAAATCAATGGCAGGAACCTGTTGGTTTTGAAGCTCATAGTAGGTAGAAGAAGATCAGGTTTCTCAAAAGCCCTGAAAAAGTGCTGGATGGGCTAGATGTTGGTGGGGCTGATGGGGTCATGGATTCCTTTTTTCTTCAACTTTGGAGCTATCCTTTGCAGCCCATGTGCCGCCCGACTCAACCATCTCAACCACTACAAATCCTACCTCAACCAATCCATCATGTTTGTGACACCTGTCCCTGCATATATAAGCAAGGTTGCTGCAAGACCTAGGGCTTATTCTTCCCCCTCCTGGTGGCGGCGGTGTTAGAGCTCACATTTGGCTTGCAGTGCTTGGGGCTTGAGGAGTTTCCTTCTGAAAGTGCTAGTGAAACAGAGATGGGAGATCGTGGCAGGGGAAACAAAGGGGAGGAAGAGGGAGGAGTGAACAGAAGGCTAGATGAACCAAGGAGGACAGCACTAGATGCAGCAACAGAGGCCTAACCAGCAGAATCCTTATGAATTTGGATAGTATAATCCTCAGTTCTTCCCCAACCAGCCTCCCTTTGGTTTTGTCCTAGGTATGCACCCACCTTGGGGATACAATAACCCATTCCCTGCTTTCCCTCAGCAACATAATTTTGGAATGCAATGCAACCAATGGATTGCACCTCAGCAACAGCAAACCTCTCAGGGAGCAGAACAAGGGGACAAGGTCAAGACCCAGCACAAAACAAAGAAGAAGCAAGGGGCTACCCAGAAAGAAGTGGTTGCTCCTGTTAATCCTAGTGCTCAGTGGAACTATGTCAATGCTATTTGCATGGTTTTTGGGGAACCAGGTCATATGCAAAGTGGCTATGAGAAGACTCCTCTATGTTTCATCTGCAAGAGTGCTTCTCATGATGTTGATAAGTGTCCAGTGAGGAAAATGCCACATCAAATGGCTAGGTATATTGGCAGTGGTGCCCTAAGCTTAGGATTTTATCACATTGAGGCTCCTGAAGTTGTGATGAATCCTATTGCATCTACTAATAATTGTGGTATTATGCTGGTGGAAGAGGGATCTTTAACTGCTGATGAATTAGCTCAGGAATTCTCCAAGATCTACAAAACAAACTAGCCTTGGCAGATTAGAGAACTAGGTGTAGAGAATAATTTCCTGGTAAAGTTCCTCCACATATTGTGGTTGAACAGGTGATTGGATACCCAAAGTTTGGAGTGTCAAAACCAGGAGTGTGGGTGAAAGTAGAAGCTTGGAATGATGACCTAGAGCTAGTGGAGTCCCTGAAGAAAGTCTGGGTGATCATTACAGGGTTGTAGACTATGTGGTGTGAATGGAATACTTTAGATCAAGCAGTCTTGATGACCCACAAGTATAGGGGGTGTATCGCAGTATTTTCGATAAGTAAGAGTGTCGAACCCAACGAGGAGCAGAAGGTGCTGGCTAGTGGTATGGATCAGGAATTCTCTGCAAATACTTAGCAAACAGATTTTTAGGGGTTTTTGATAATGCAAGTAAATAAAGTACGAGTAAACAAAAGACAGTAGGAATAATGCAGCAAGTGGCCCAATCCTTTACGCAACAAAGGACAAGCCGGTTGTATTACTTAAGATGACCAAACGTTCTCGAGGACACATGGGAAGACTGTCAAGTGCTTTCGCTTCATATAGTTGATTAATCTTCTTTAGCTTGCTAAGTGTTGTGTGGGTGAACCTGTGCTAATGTACCGACCTTCCTAGGACTAATACATACTTGTGATTATACCCCTTGCAAACATACGTAAGTACAAGAAAGTAATTAAGGTAGAAACATAACTACAGCTTTAAACTCTAAGACCCTTACGTCCCTTGTGCAATGGTTTCCTAACGGGGGTTCAGGTTTCTGTCACTCCGGCAACCCCTACGATTAGTAGCCAAATACACAATGCATTCCCCTAGGCCCATATAGGTGAAGTATCATGTAGTCTATGTTCACATGACACCACTATAAGAAGTACACCACAACTTAAATATCAAACTATTGCATCTTTCTCAACACAATTCCACTACTAACAACATGACTTCTCCCATGTCCTCAAGAACAAAACGAACTACTCACAAGACATCATATGGATCATGATCAGAGATGGAATAATGATGTATAACAATCTGAACATAAACAATAATTCAATGGTTCACTCAATAGCATCAACTACAAAGAGTAATCAACATCGGGAAAGTTTCCCCTATGAACTATGCAAGATTCAACGCAATTGTTACAACAATATGGAGATGGTGATGAGGGTGCTGATGGTGATGGTGGTGATGATAATGATGATCCCGATGAAGTCTAGCTTGATGGTGGTGTTGATGGCGACGATCTTCCCTCTCCGGGAAGGAATTCCCCCGGCAGAAATCTATCTACCGGAGAGATCTTTCTCTCTCGGTGTTTTCCGCCCCGCTGAGGCGGCGGAATCTTTCTGTGGTCGCTCCCCGAGTCTTAGGGTTTCGGGAGGAATATATATGCCAGAGGGGAGTGCCAGGGGTGGACCAGGGCGGCCACACCACCTAGTGGCGCGGCCTAGGCTGGCCCGCGCTAGGGGGTGGTGTGGGCCCCCTGTGGCCCATCTCCAGCCCTCCTTCTGGCTTCCTTCGTCTTCTAGAAAAATAGGATTTTCCGTATATTTTCTCGGATTTTCTGATCTTCGCAAATTTTGCCTCCAAACAACACCTTTTCCATCAGAATCCTGACTGCAACGGTCCATGCTCCAAAAGTCATCAACCATGCAAAAATAGATGAAATAACATAAGTATCACCTCTCAATACGAAATATATCAATGAATAACAGTGAATTATGACATAGAATAGTGATGCAAAATGGATGTATCAAGTCTCCATTTGTGGTATCTTGGATGATGCTGATTGGCAAAGTACATTCAGAAATAATGCTAAGGAAGTGAGAGTCTTGATCAAGTGCAAGGACCCCTCCAAACTTCCTGTTAGCAGGCTCTTCAATTTTCATGACCATCTGTTCCACCTGGGATTCACCTTAGACACCACTGTTCCTATTGTGGAAGTGGTTGAAGACCAACTAGATGAAGACCAGAATGATTAGAATAAGAGGAATGAAGATGAGTCTACTAGACATGGAGGAAATTTGGGCCAGGGTGGCCCTTTTGGGAGTGGTCTAACTTCTCAGCAAGCAAGTTCTGGTGGACCACCCAGGAATGGAGGGCAAGGTACTAGCAAGGTTAGGATGGTAGCAGATCCAACTTATAGTGTGAATGCATAGTTTCAGTTAATGGTGCAGAAAGGTGTTGTAGATCTGGAAGGAAATTTCATCTGGGACAAGACTCCTGTGGCACCTGATACTGAATCAGAGATCAAGAAGTGTTGGATGGAAGACCAATCAGAGGACATGAGCTTTGCACAGAAGTTGGACACAGAAGTAAAGGAATTGGAGGTTTCTATGGGGGAACTACCTGATGGCATTATGCCCAATTTCAATGAATTGGGGGTAAGGGAAAGAGATGATTCCCTCTTGAGGCAGAAGGCACCAAAGAAGCGGAAATAGTGGGGCCCAGTGCAGCCTACTAGACAGAGCACCAGAGTGGATAGATCCAAAAATATCCTTGAAAGAGCTGTGGATTTGAAGAAAATTAGCAACCTGGAGGTTCCAAAAACCATGAAAGGTATAATGTCAGCAAACCCATTTACATTCCTTTCTACCTCAGATTTAGAAATGCTCTCTGATAATATAGGAATAGAGATAGCTGATGAAAGTTCTTCTAGTTCTAATGTTGATTCTAGCCTTTCCAACACTCATGCTGTTAATTCATCTGATACTAGAGATTTGGATGAAGAAGCAGAGGGATGGATAGAGGTTTTATATAGATCTCGGGGCAAGCACCCCAAGAAGAGGGTCTCATGATTAGTGTTTTTTGGAATAGTAGGAGTCTCAATGCTCCTGGTAGACAGAAATACATAGAAGATAATTTCATTCCTTTAAAAGTAGATTACATTAGTTTCCAAGAAACCAAGAAAGATAGTTTCAGTCATTCCTTTTTGAAGAATTTATTAGGAAATAGGAACTTTGCTTGGAATTACCTACCTTCTATTGGCACTGCAGGTGGTATACTTGTTGGTGTCAATTTAGATCTCTTTGATGTTGTTTCCTGGGATATTAGATCCTTTTTGGTTAGTGTTGTCCTTAAGAATAAAGTTTATGTGTTTGTTTGTATAATTACTACTGTTTATGGTTCTGCTTATGAAGAGAAGAAGCAAGACTTCATCTCTGAGCTGCATGAACTCTTTCTTAATTGGGATGGTCCTTCTATGATAGGAGGAGATTTTAATTTAATTAGATCTCCTGATGATAAAAGTAATAAGAATATAGACTATAAATGGGTAGATAAGTTTAATGCTTGGATAGAATTATGGGCTCTCATGGAGATTGGTTTGTCAGGTAGAGCTTATACCTGGGGGGATAATCAAGAAGACCCTTCATGTGTAAACTTGACAGAATCTTTTGTTCCACTGATTTTAATAGGAACTTTCCCCTGGCTAGTGCTAGGACCCTTGCTAGAATAGGAAGTGATCATACCCCTTTAGTTTGGGAATCAGGTGAACGACATGTTCCCAAACCCACTAGATTTAAATTTGAGAAATGGTGGATCACTAGAGAAGATTTTAAAGATATAGTTATTAAAGCTTGGTCTTTGAGGATAGATAGCTCTAATCTTCTCAATGTTTGGCAAGGTAAGGTTAGATACTTTAGGAAATTAGCTAAAGGTTGGAATATTAATGTGGAAGTTGCCATTAGGAGAGATAAAAAGAGCTGATGAAGGAATATGATTCCCTGGACATTAAATCTGAGACTCAAATGCTCTCTAAGGAAGAGAGGGGCAGACTAGACCGGATCTTTAGAGAACTCCATAAATATTGTATTATAGAGGAAACTAAAGCTAGGCAAATATCTAGAGATAGGAATATCTTAGAAGGAGATAGAAATACTGCTTATTTCATGCAGTAGCTAATCTGAGGAGAAGGAAGAAATTAATTAATGTTCTAGATGGCCTAGATGGTCCAGTTACTGAAATTAAAGATATGCTTAAAGTTGCATCTGATTATTACAAAGATCTATTTTCTTGCGAACCTAGGACTAATGTGAAGCTGAAACATAACTTTTTCTCTAAAGAATATAAAGTTAGTGATGCTGCAAATATAGAATTAAAAGCCCCTTTCACTGAAGAGGAAATTAGATTAGCTGTGTTTGGTTCTTATGCTAAAGGGGCTCCGGGTCCTGATGGCTTATCCTTTATGTTCTATCAGTCTTTCTGGGATATTATAAAATTTTATGACCTTATGTCAATGTTTAATGCATGGCATGAGGACCATTTAGACATCTTTAGGCTGGACTTTGCCATGATTACTCTGATTCCAAAAGAGAATGATGCTAGAGTTATGAAGAAGTTTATACCTATTAGTTTATTGAATTGTTCTTTCAAAAAATTTACTAAGGTTTTGACTAATAGATTGGCTAAAATTATTGACAAACTTATATCCCCTAACCAGTCTGCCTTTATTAGGGGTAGATTCATTCTTGAAAGTATGGTCACAACTCATGAGATCATTCATGAGGTGCATAGTATTAAAAAAAGTCTTGGTGTTGAAAATAGATTATGAAAAATCTTATGATAGAGTTAATTTAGACTTCCTCTTTGAGGTTTTAGAACTTATAGGTTTTTCCCCTACTTTCATTAGGTTCATTAAGCAAATCTCCCTAGGAGGATCCATAGGAGTTAAAGTAAATGACCATGAAAGTGGTATATATTTTAACCGGTAAAGGTCTTAGACAAGGTGACCCCATTGCTCCCCTTTTGTTTAATATTATGATTGATGTTTTCTCTAATGTTGACCAAAGGATCTACTTGTGTGCCCCAATTTTGTTCCATGAGGAGTAATCTGTCTGTAATATGCAGATGACACTCTGCTATTATTAGAACCTGACAAGTTAGGTGCTATTATTTTAAAATGGGTTCTTACCTATTTTGAGCAAATTTCTGGGACGAGGATAAATTATCATAAGAGTGAGCTCATCCCTATTAACCTAGATGAGGATGAAATTAATCCTTTTCTAGAGATTTTTGAATGTTCTAAGGGCAATTTCCCTGTTAAATATTTGGGGATTCCTCTGCACTTTGACAAGCTGAGGAGAGAAGATCTTCAACCATTAACAGAGAACCTTTTGAGAAGGATCACTGGTTGGAGGGGAAGCTTCTTTCTTATGATGCGAAGAAAGTGCTTATCCAAGCTTGCTTATCTAGTATACCTATATATCTTCTATATTTCTTTAAATTTCCCAAATGGGCCTTGAAGCTATTAGATTCCCATATGGCTAACTTCTTATGGAATGATGAAGAGGATAACCATAAAATCCATCTTGCTAACTGGCCCTCTGTCTGTATGAAAAAAGAGTTTGGGGTTTGGGAATTCCAAACCTGCAAGATCTAAATCTATGTCTCTTGGGGTCTTGGGTGAAAAGGTATATCCAAGGAGAAGGAACCCTCTGGAAGAAAATCATAGATGCTAAATATAGAACTAAGAACCCCAATATCCTCTGTTGTCATGATATACACCCCTCCACCTTTTGGAAAGGGGTCATGTGGGCATATAGGGCAGTAGAAGTAGGGTATAGATGGCATGTTGGTAATGGCAAGTCCATTAAATTCTAGGAAGATGTTTGGTTTGGAAACTCTACTTTAGCTACCCAGTATTGGGAAGTGTACTTAGTTTCTAACCAAAAAACTAAAACCATAGCTGATCTTTAGGATGGGACACATCTGAAATGTGACTTTAGGAGAACCTTTACTGGTCAAATGATGATTCAATGGCAGGAAATTTTAGGGATTGTACACTCCATTTCCCTGACTGAAGATGTAGATCAATTAATTTTGTAGTATGAAACTAAATGGGTATACTCTTCTAGTTCAATGTACTCTCTGGTGAATTTTAGGGAGATTTCTCAGATTCACTTGCCTACAGTGTGGAAACTAAAAATACCCCCTAGAATTCAAGTTTTCCTTTGGTTTTTCTCTCAAAACAAAATTCTTACTAGAGATAACCTTAGATCTAGAGGAATCCCTAAACCACTTGAGTGCAACCTTTGTAAGGAAATAGAAACAGTCCATCACTTATTCTTTGACTGTGTGGTGTCCAAGATATTATGGGCAGATGTTAGTGACATTTTTGACATCCTAGTATTTAATTTTGAATCCATTACTCTGAAATGGCTAGCGAACAAGAAATTTACATTTCAATGTAGTTTCTGCTAGTGTTCTTTGGAGCATTTGGAACAATAGGAATAATTTAGTGTTTAATCATACTTCCAGGATTAACTTGAAACAGGTTTGGCGTCTGGTTCTTTCCTATCAGAGAAATTAGAAGATACCATTCGAGGAACTGGAAGAGGGGAAGATCATCCTGTTCATGGAAAGGATGACAAACAGGCTGACGAACGCACTGGAGCTCAAGGCAAACTGATTTGCTCAAGCTTCGAGTGGATCACCACTTGGAAATTCACGGCGTCGTCGAGCTATGGAGGCCGTGCTTCACTGACGTCCCTCAAATCTCACCCCGAGACAGACAATGAGGTCCATGTGGTGTTTTGATTTCCCAAATAGTTGGTGCCCTCTCCCATAATGTATGCTCTGGTTATAATGGCTTAGCCTTTAAACAGTCTTAGCTAGGGTTAAACTTTTTAGCTTCCTTTTGCTTGCTCCTTGGTAGAGGCTTATGGGTTGGAGCATTTTGGTTTGTAACAAATCTCGAGACTTTGTGTTGGTTTCATTTCTTGAAATGGAACCGGGGAGAAAATCCCCGTTGATCTAAAATGTCCTTATTTTCTTACGCTTCCTCTCAGATTTGATCAAGGGGACGTGTGGGGTCTATGGGAGGGCAATCAACACCACATGCTTCAAGCGGTGATGTACTTTGATGATGATAGGTTTCTCTCTCCCTCAGACTTTCTTAGGTGGTTATTACAAAATGAGTATACTCGGATTAGATCCTTCTCTTTGGAGGTATTTTGATTACTAATGCTGACAGATCAGTTCTGCTTGTTCTATCATTTTCATGTATCTGTATGTTGGCACACACTTTTTTCTCTAGGGATGCAAATGGTGAAGGCAAAGTTTTTTTCATAATTCTTAATTGATGTTGCTATTTGGTTGCTTATAGTGAAAATGTTCAAACCATACATGTTTCTTCAGAAGTGGATATCCTCTTTGAATCCTACTTTCCTGTCTTTGCGATGCTCGATATTTCTTTGATAGGATTGTTCAGTTTGTGCTGAAAAATCTGGAGATTTTTTCTCTATCTGAACCGAGCCCTGTTTTGACATATTGATTATTGCGTGTTCCGTTTATCTATTGTAGAATCAAAACTAAGAAGCTGCACTTGCTAAGATTTTCACCTGGTATCAGTGCATACAGACTCTTTGCACTATGTTGGCTGAGTGTTGCACTTTATAATGAAATTCAAATTTAGACACTCATTTGTACAGGTGCTTTTGCCAAAACATTTTGTTATGATTTGTTCTTGGACCTGTCCTTCATGACATTGTACTACTTAGCACCAAACTGATTGAAACCCTCTTTGAGCTGGTCGATAATTTTGATCCTCTATGAACTGACCAATATGTAAATTAGCTTTCATATGCCATGCCATTTACTTATTATTCTATTACAAAAATAGACGGGCGCGACAACACACTCCATCATGATCTAGTATGACATAAAATTGGTAACATCATATTCCTAATCAATGTATTTTACTTATATTTATGATTTTTATCACGTAAACATATTTTTAATGAACATGTGCACTTACAGGCATATCAAGGCTTCCAAGAAAACATATTCTAATGAATATGTGCACTTGTAGGCATGAGGGCTTCGTCCTCCTGTCTCCCCGAAGGATCTTGTCAAAGATCTGGAGGATAACCACGACATTCAGCCCTATGGCATGCTCTCGTTGAAATCTACGCGCCCTGACGGATTTTATGGTTACATTTCGGAGCACAAATCAATGCACTCTTTGTTGGGGATATACTTTCCGGGTATCCTCATAGTTCCTCACTGACCAGGGTGGCCCACTTCGGGTTAGAGCTTTGCTTCACGGACGGCCCAGTCGGGAGAGAAGATGGAGTCCAATCCGGCTACGGGAAGGCCCAGAAGACTTACCGACTTAGGCCCATAATGTTACTTGTAGTTCAAGATGTATTCTGTAACCAACTCTTAGTCGTAGCCGGATTGATCTCTCTTGTAAACCCTAGGCCGGATATCTATATAAGCCGTCCTAAGGAGAGCCTTTAGGACACACCCAATACTTTAGACCCTCAACTCGCACAGGCGATACCATTGTAACCCATATTCCGGCTCTGCCATATTACTGGATTGCTAGCAGGAGTAGGATCCATCCAAAGCCGGCGGATTCGAACCTGGGTAAACTTGTGTGCTCACCGTCCTAGAATACCGTACGTCTCACCCCCTCTCTTCCGCACGCCTCGAGGACCCCCTCATGGCGCACTTGTCATCAATCCGACGACAGTTGGTGCCCACCGTGGGGCAAGTGAGCTTCGGATCTGCGTTCCGAGCGGAATCTGCAAGAATCGGAATCGGCAAGACCATCGTCGTCGGTCACATCCTCTACGCCAGCGACGTCCCTCTCATCGTTCTCGACGAGACTTGGATTCCGGCTAGGGAAGTCGTGACTACCTATACAATCATGTCTTTTGGCAAGATCGATGTTTACATTGGTTTCGCTGAAACTGGCCAACCCACCCTAGCGGTGATGATAGAGGCAAAAGAATCTTCTGGGTCCCCTTTGTCCGCGGAGGCAGCAGAGTTCCGGATCTCAGAAAACCCTAATCCCACCCAGCCCGCACCAGTTGCGGAGATAGTGGAGAAATCCGAGCCTGAAGAAGACCTCACGGTCCAAGTCGAATTTGGAGTGGATCTCCCTGGAGAAGCCGGATCCCAGATCGACCCACCCATGGAAGTCGAAATCCAGGAGGAGCATATCAACGACACTGATTCCGGCTCTGACGATGCCGGGACAGATAGGCCTTTCCTTAGGTACACACTAAGACGTATGATACTGCAAGGCGCTAGCGCAGATGCAATCCTCGAAACCATTAAAAGTTTCGATATGGCTGATCGCAAAAGCCGCAGGTACCTCAGGAAGCATGCATCGCACTTCGTCGGATATGTTGGATCCAGATCCGGCTCTGTCGATGCTGGAGAAAACACCGACTCGGTGCTGGAGGCAATTGGAACAAACGCCGATGTTCTCGCATCCTCGGATGAATGTATGACATCGGCAGATTTCCGAAAGTTCTCCGCGGAATATGAAGAGGAGTACAACTCCAAAGCTGCAGAAGAAGGAGAAGCCATGGATGAAGGATCCGGGGAACACTCTCCCAAAGCGCAGGATGACATGGACGTCGAAGATAATCCCGAGGTCCAGATGTCCCGAGGTCCAGATGTCCAGATGTCCGAAAGTACCGACCAGATGTCCGAAAGTACCGATCAGGAAACGGACCCAAAGCCGTCTTTGCTACCGGCGCTGCCAAGAAGGCAAAGAAGGAGAACAAGACCCCAGCAAAAGACCCTCTGACAAAGGAGGTGATTGCCGAGGAATACGAGGAAGACTCAGATGGAGCACTTATCCCAGACGAGCTGAAAAAAGAAGCATCGGTGGATGGACACGTGATCACTGAAGGTGAGCGTAAACTCATCAATGCCGCCTTAACCACACCTATCCCTACAGCTGCAGAACTTACTGCAGATGAGCTGGACGAAAGGGCCCAGGCCCTAGAAGCGCGTCGTCAACAACTCCTTGATGAAGCCCAAAACATCGAGGTGGAGAAGAAGCGCATGTCAACCAAGGAGTACATATCCCGTCTACATCAGAAGACACGGAAGCGTCACATAGATGACAACCAATTCCCACGTGTCCGTGCCATCCTTTTCGGAGATGAGATGGGGAAGCCATAGAAGGATAGCAACAGAGATTGGGTATACCCAACACTAGTGCAAAATACCGTGGCAGCTCATGAAATTCTATCAGCTAATCCAGGGCCAGAGGAGATACGATTGGGTATCAAGCTACTCAACAAGGGACCGGAGCAGCAGAAGGTCGCCCTGTCCGGAAGTCAAAAACTTGTCTCGGATTCTGACTAATGTCGCACAGATCCGGCATGGGCTGACGTAAGATCCCATTACGTTTGGGCGCAGTACCATCACCCCGAACGCAGGGAAGCCAGTTATTCAAGAACCATATCGTCGGGACAACATCGTAGAGCTACACATAACTGGAGCAATGTCGCTCCAGCAGCCGAGAAAGACGCGATCGCTGCACTGAATCCGAGGAATCCTCCCCGACAAGAATTCAACGATCGAAAGGGAGAAGATAAGGAGAGACGTCAGGAGGAGGATCGTCAGAGAATGCCACCTCCTAGACATGAGAGCCGTCCGGCTGAGCCTCACCATGGTGGGAACGACGGACGAAGGAATGACGGAAACCACGTTGGAACAAGCCGGCAGGGGGCTCGTCATAGTCAAGAACCTCCCCGGAACCGGAATAATGACGCTCCGGACGGAGGCCGGCAATCAGCCGGAAACTATCCAGCTGCACCACCCTCTCCACCACACAGTTATCACAACGGCCCCCAAGGAGGTCAAGGAGGACGACATGGTGGAGGAGGTGGTGGCAGAAGCCGAAGTCCGGGTCCAAGGCACCGCAACCACAGTCAACATTCGGGACGATCTCTATCCCCGAACGACGCAAGGCACAGGATCAACTCCAACATAGAGGCTCGGCGCTATGAAAACGATGACGTGTACGTGGGCCCAAAGTGCTTCGGACCACGCATCAGAGCTACAAAATTTCCGGAAGGATTTGCTATCTCAAGACATATCCAAGCCTACGACGACATTGCTCGGCCAGACACCTGGTTACAGGATTTCTTCCAAGCTTGCTGCATCGCTAAAGGTGGAAACAACCTGGTCGCAACCCGATATCTCCCACTTATGTTGCGGAAGACGGCACGATCATGGCTCAATGAACTTCCGGCAAACACCATCCACAACTGGTATGACTTGCAAAGTGCGTTCTTTCGGAATTTCGAAGGCACATATCGGAGGCCCTGTACGGTTGGAGACCTACAGCGTTGCACCTAGAGAGCTGGAGAAACTTGCCGGGATTATCTCGAACGATGGATCGACACAAAAAACTCCTGCAAAGGAGTAAACAATCAAACTGGGATTGAAGCTTTCATCGCAGGTCTCCCAATTGGTTTACTGCGCCATCGCTTGAAGTGTGACAAGGTTACTGATCTAGGAGAGATGATAGAAACAGCGAGCAAGTATGCAGATGCTGATGACGATGCAGAGGGATTACTCAATGCCCCGGCTGTGCCTCAGTAATGTTACTTGTAGTTCAAGATGTACACGACGATGCTGACGGCGAGCAAGTATGCAGAGGGATTACTCAATGCCCTGGCTTATATGCAGATGCTGACGACCAATCCGGCTATGGGAAGGCCCAGAAGACTTACCGACTTAGGCCCATAATGTTACTTGTAGTTCAAGATGTACTCTGTAACCAACTCTTAGTCGTAGCCGGATTGATCTCTCCTGTAAACCCTAAGCCGGATATCTATATAAGCCGTCCTAGGGAGAGCCTTTAGGACACACCCAATACTTTAGACCCTCAACTCGCACAAGTGATACCATTGTAACCCATATTCCGCCTCTGCTGTATTACTGGATTGCTAGCAGGAGTAGGATCCGTCCAAAGCCGGCGGATTCGAACCTGGGTAAACTTGTGTGCTCACCGTCCCGGAATACCGTACGTCTCACCCCCTCTCTTCTGCACGCCTCGAGGACCCCCTCATGGCGTACTTGTCATCAATCCGACGACACTCTTATGTTCAATGATTCCCATGTGCTCTGTCATGACGTGTTAGTTATCATCGCATGGAGACACCCAAATTGGAGTGCCTCGGAGTCCTCCGACTTTCCCTTTTTAACACAGCTGAGTTTTGACACCCTACCGCGACGGGCTTGGGACCGCACTCCATGGACAGTCAAGGAGCTGCTAAATGGCATCTGTGGTGAGCTCATGAATATCTTTACTCCGAAAGATAATTGGTTCATATCGTGATTGCGTGATTAAAGGAACCTTCACACATCCCGAAGGTCCTCTCTATTGAGTTGTTGGTTGAGGAATCGATAGTGGCCAATGGCGTGTTGCACCATCCATCGCAGAGGACAATGCCTATGTTCAAGCTTCTCGTGCTTGTGCATGTTCAATAGGTGTTAGACCGCAAGACTAATAAAGACAAATATTTTCAACAGGCTGACATTTTCCATGAGTCACTACTGGAAAAAAACTTAGCGCCGCATAATCCTTACGGGTGGAAGAGCGAAAGTCCGCCTGTGGTAACATGTACCATCGACGAGCAAGCAAAAAACCGTCACATGTAGGTTGCGAACTGATCCCCGCAGGTCTTAACACTGACACATGAAATAAAAAGCACGTTGTTTTAGCCTGTTGCGTGGGGCGGACCCGGGGACCGAAAAAAGCCATGATATTCGACCTTTTACTACTGTCATGGATGTAAAGCCTAGCGGTGATGAAGACGTAAAAGAAGTCCGTAGCTGGGTCGTCTAAGAAACTAGTGGCATACATGATTGTCTGGTTATAGGTATATCGCTGATGACCTGATATAGAAGCACCTCGGATGGTTCTGACGGTTAGTAGCGATGATTGACTTATTGGATTCGTCGGCTGTTACAGGATGTACAACTGGCTAACAAAAGGACCATTTCTCACTGGATTATGATGTGTTGCGCCATGTTTCGTTTGTTCGCTATAGTAGTGACTCTCTATGTGTGAACATCACTAGATCTAGTGGGTGATTCTATCCAAAAAAATAGAAAGAAATAGTGGGTTATTCTTCATCAAACTCTTCTTTTACCATTTTCATTAACCGCCAACACTCCGAGATAAGGCCACCAATAATTACGGTTCCAAATTCCAATCAATTATGTGCTCCTTGAAAACAACAAGAAAGAGGGTACCAAAGGAGAGAGACAAAAATATTTCAGGAAGGACACCAGACGATGTACATAGTTGCGCGCCCCTGCCTCCTCTTCTCCATTGCGTTGTGATCATCACTTTATCCATCATCGGGTCAGTTAATCGTCGACTACTCCCTGGTTCTTATTTTAGTGTGTGTTGAGTTCCATTCACTATTCTATCATTGTTCTGAATACTTCATCTTGTCTATCATTTCTGATGCGGTTGCCATGATCTGATAGATGATGTTCTGTCCATTCTAGAGCGTCAGTTGTTCTAATAATGTTTTTTCTCCTAACAATTTATGATCTATGCTGTTACATACGCAAAACCTTTAATTTAGGTGGAAATGTATGATTTAATATATGAGCCATAATGAATTGGATTCATACAAGTATTTCGTTTTGCTAACAACACTTTATATATTTATCCCACTCATCATGGTGCATTAGTTGAATAGATACCCGCCATGTATTTGAGTACAGAGTTCTTGATCGGGGTCCATGGCAAGAACAAGGTGTCTATGAAATACACTAGCTTGGCCGATCAAGTGGAGGTGGCCATCGCCCAATTGGAAAAACGTTTGGAGGAAGATCACAGATTTGACAAGATACTTAGACTAGACGTGGAGTAAGTTAGCTTGGTGCGATGCAAAATACTATCTGTTAGCACCCATTTTGGGTCAATTAAAATTACAACAGTCGAAGTTAGAGAAGGTGAGCATCGGATGGATGCATTTTGCCAGTTTACCAAGATCCAGCTGAAATTTCGATATTGGTAGGCTCTAAGTCGGTTATTAGAATTTGGCCCAAAACAGGTTACATCGGAAGAAGCCTACTAAGAGAAGATTCTAGAAGCTGATGGATTCACGCCCAAGCTCATGACTTAGTCGGCAATAATACTTGAAGACCAGGACAACTACGCCAACATGGAAGGAAAGAAACTCTATGAAGGGTTAAGCGGTCGCTTAGATACCGGATCTAGTATGAAGCCAGCTTTAGTTGTCTACTTTAAAGTTACTTTCCTACTAAGGAGTCTGTAATATACTCATGTAGTAGTCTCCTAGTCTTGCAAAGAAATACCATCCACCCCATATATATTGTCAGGGGTGCCGGCTGACCGACTTTAAGCATACAATCGACAATTCAATACAACCTACTTTTCGTCTACTTTTTTGCACTACTTTTCACATTACTTTCGACTATCCCACCCTTATCCCTGCTTCTGTTTCTTCTGTGAATCTATGTTACGAAGGATAAAAAATTAAGTTATGACAGTCATGTCGACTATCAGCCAATAGCCACTAAAATCTCACACGGGGTCCCTCTCGAGAAACGAGGGCTTCTGGTTCAAAGTGCTTCGGCTTACTGTCTTGCGTATCGTGCCGTAAGATCGGCCTCATAGGAACGCATTGAGGTGCATCACCCTTGCTCTCCAAGTCATATGAGTAAGAACTTATATGTTATTCATGAAGGGGTTTGTAGTAGAAAACAAAAAAATCCTAACTAGCGTAACGCCAATATGGCCAAGATCTATCTAGTAGTAATATTGTAATGGAGAGAGGTTTTGGTAACATACCCTTGTAGACCGAGAGCCTTGTAGACCGAGAGCATTTAACGTTCATGCGGAACATGGATGGTGTAGTCATACTCCCATCGACCTCAAGGCCGCGAAGCTCCTCACAAGTTACCCTGGTCCTTGCACGACAATCCCGGTGCCACAAGTAGCAGCACCCCCGAGGTCTCTCACACGTCCGGTGTTTGACGGCAACTCCCGTTCTACTTGATCCAGCTAGGATGCGGAAGTAGATCTTCTAGCCGGAATCACCGCGGCACAATGGCATGCCGTAGCGAAGCACTCTCCTACTCGTGCAACCCTTACTTGGGGACATAGTCACAAGAGAAAAGAGAGAGAAAATCCCTAAGGAAATTTTCTTAGAGATTATTTTGTGTCTTTTCCCCTCCCATATAGACCTTCTGATATAGGGGAAAAGAGGCTGTCCTAACTATTAAAGTCTCGGGGTGGGACTAAACCATGAAGGAGGCAGAGGCTCATGCGCAAGGGGAGGAGGGCCGGCCGACCGGGGAAGGTTACGCCCCACGCGCGGCCCATGAGGGTCCGGTGGCTAGGGTGGCCCCTACCCACGCGCCCTCCTAGGCGGTGGCGACTGCTCCCTTGCGGCTGCCGCTTGGGCCTTGTTCCCTTTGGAGACATGGCCCATTAGGGTATTTTTTCCCAATAAAATATAATTTAATATTATTTTATTATTAATTCTAATAATTAATATAAGATACATATTATTAAATATTCTTTGATCTGAAACACCTTTCAATTCACTCCGGTCTCCTTCGGATTCTTCCAGAACGATTGGTTCTCTTATGTGACACTTCTGGTATTATATCTCTTTCTTCATGTGATTCCATCAATTTCTCAAACAATCTCTAAGGATCGTAAAACCCTTAATGTGTTACCCTATGGTTCGGGAACATCACAGACATGATCAAAATGACTCTCGGATCAATGATCAATAGCGGGATGGGGATGTCCATAATGACCCATGTGCATTCCACGATTTCAACATCGTTTGAACCATAAACGTTGAGTCCAATTCCCTTTGTTACTTTGATACCTAAATTTTCCAATATCTAATCATCGTTATCATGATACCTTGTTGAATATTGTTTTTGACAAGTGTTGCTTTACTCGTTCCCGTGATATTCCATCTCCGTGACCTAGTCACATGTTGCGCAGCTTATGGATGTAATTCACCAAGTGAGCCCAGTGTATCTTCCCGTCACTCAAGAGAAAAACTCCAATCTTGATGCATATGCCTCAATATGTCCCTTTGGAATACCCAATATACACCTTTATGATCACCCTATTACGGTGGGATGGTTGATGCAGTCTAAGCAGTCGCGGGTGACATTGATTAAATATGTTCTCATAGTCTAAGGATTAGGTACTTCATTTCTAACTATGCAACAATGAAATTTTGTGACTTGATTGTGTTGTAATACTTATATGGGTAATGTCCATCACATCATTTACCAATGATATGACTTCATTGTCAGTTGGCATAAATACATGCTCCATGATTAGGAAACCTTGATCATCAGTTGCCCAATGAACTAATTGTATAGAGGCTACTAGAGACCTTTGGTTTGTTTATACACCACACCTGTATATGATTGATATAGTTATATCATGGTATACAACTATTTTGGACTAATGATATATGATAATAAACACCTTTATTATTTGCCTCTAGGACATATCTCTTTCTGTCTCCCGCTTGCAATAGAGTATAAATAATCTAGTTGCATTTTGTTACTAATCATAAAACCATATCACATATTTATTGATCATGCTTGCTCCTAGAAAACTTCTTATCCTTGATCTATACATTCAGATCTATATACTCTTTGCAAATATTTTAATGTCACCTATTTTGACGTTATGCTATATTATCATATAATATCTATGAAGTATATGTTTGGTGGTAGAGTGAGACCTTGTTCCTTTGTATTTACAATGATGGTGGATCAGTCAATTGAACTTTCAATGTTGTCATGTATACCTAGACGCACACTTAGTCGAAAGTCAAACTTTCTTAACCATAACAATTATATGAGTTCAGTGAAGGCCCAGGATGTCTTGGTGGTGATGATGAAAGTCCACCGTCTTGTTAACACTAAAGTATTATCATACTTCTATATCTATGCAGATTTGATCAATAGTGCATTGCTTGCAACTTCGACGTCTAACCATGCTCCCTTTTTGTATAAACTTAACTCTAGTTCAATGATTAATTCATGAATCATTTCAAACATTTCTTACGACTAAGAACTTGTTATTCTAATGAAAACCTTTAGGTCACAATATGTTGAGTACAAAATATGTTCAATATGGTAGAATCTAAGATCCAATCATAGGAGATGCAGATCATCTATATTCTTCCTTATAATCATTATTGTCTTACCAAGATTTAACTCAATGTTTGTTTTATTCTGAATTTCTTTAGAATCCTAACTAAGATATTTAGAACTTCTTTCAGAATTTCTTAAAATCATTTTAACATTAATGTTTATCAAACATATTGATCTATCTCCATAGATTCTATATGTTCAATACATATATATTCATCCATCGGATATTAATCTATATCTATAGATTTCAAGTCACTACTAATACCAATTAAATCATTCATAATATGTCAATTACATATATAAGAATGTTGACACGCTCCCACTCAAATATGCAATCCATATATGATAGACCAGGATATCACCCAACTCCCACTCAAATATATCATCCACACATTGGACTAGGAAAACAACTTAGCTCCCACTCAATTTATTGTAAATGCAGGTTCTCTCGATAATATTGATAATTCCAATATTCTTTGGTCACTTATCAAATTGATAATTTCTAGCTACAAGACACTAGCATCCATATGCTTGACAAAATCATGCTTGTTGTACCCATTACAAAACTTCTTCAATCTTGTCATTGAAAAACATGAAGTTTTTATAACCTTTTACCAATTACCAAATTGGAATAATTAGTAATGTAAATCCTATAGACTTCAATCATCGCTACATGTCATAGTCAATTCCTTTTGAATTTGCTAAAATATACTTTGTGACAAATCGAGCTTTTATATCTTTCCTTAAGTTTCATTTATTCCTTTTAACTTTATAGTTATTTGGAAATATTAAGTACACGTCTTTACTTAATAAGATCAAGTAATACTTTATTTTGCATTCTGAAATGAAACTTAATTTATAATTTATGACTCTTAGTCATTTCTCATACTTAGGTCCATCACGCTTCTTTGAAGTTCGTAGGTATGTCATATTCCATTAACATGGTAAGTGGATCAATAATATAGTTCTGCAAAATGCAGAATAATATTCTTGAATTCACTCTCATTTTAGTAAAAGTATTGGCTAAAACGTGATGATCATCGTCACTAGTTTCTCCTCTTCTACTTGTATATTTCAGCTTCGAGAACATATTTCGTTGCGCTACTCGACATTCTAAGGTAAGGTCAATAACCTTGTTTGAACTTTCGCTCTGTTCCACTAACACCTTTCTTAAGAAAACATTTTTATGAGATATCACTATGCTAAGGTAACACAAGCTTTGCCTTCTTGGGGTCATGGAATTGTATTCATTGTCGCCCAAGAATACACTACAAAGATTTACTTATTCATCACCATTTCGAATTATCGAAATCACTAGAAACTCGAACGTACCATAACTCTTACGGTGTTGTTTTCACAAATCTTTAGATATTCCTTATGTCTAAATGAGTGTTTACTATTTCAATCTATAACTCTAACTTCTAAAGTTAACTTAGTAGAAGATCATTTACCAACCATACATATTTAATACATTATGATTATGATGTTTAGACATATCAACACG
The DNA here is from genome assembly GCA_910589775.1 of Avena eriantha. Lineage (NCBI taxonomy): Eukaryota > Viridiplantae > Streptophyta > Magnoliopsida > Poales > Poaceae > Avena > Avena eriantha. The sequence goes on along the minus strand of OU342741.1, from coordinate 82,834,737 downwards.
CTTTGAATTGTCCAATCGTCATATTTTCTGAAACAGTTTTCCACAAGTCCTCATGCCAGAATCATTAACTTGAATACATAGTCATGTTGGGGATATACTTTCCGGGTATCCTCACAGTTCCTCACTGACTAGGGTGGCCCACTTCGGGTTAGAGCTTTGCTTCACGGGTGGCCCAGTCAGGGAGAAAAGACGGAGTCCAATCCGGCTACGGGAAGGCCCAGAAGACTTACCGACTTAGGCCCATGGTGCTACTTGTAGTTCAAGATGTACTCTGTAACCAACTCTTAGTCGTAGCCGGACTGATCTCTCCTGTAAACCCTAGGCCGGATATCTATATAAGCCGTCCTAGGGAGAGCCTTTAGGGCACCTACCCTCATAGTCTACAATCTCAACTCGCACAGGCGAACCCTTGTAACCCATATTCCGGATCTGCCGTATTACTGGATTGCTAGCAGGAGTAGGATCCATCCAAAGTCGGCGGATTCGAACCTGGGTAAACTTGTGTGCTCACCGTCCCGGAATACCGTACGTCTCACACCCCTCTCTTCCGCACTCCTTGAGGACCCCCTCATGGCGTACTTGTCATCAATCCGACGATAGTTGGCGCCCACCGTGGGGCAAGTGAGCTTCGGATCTGCGTTCCGAGTGGAATCTGCAAGAATCGGAATCGGCGAGACTACCGCCATCAGTCGTATCCTCTACGCCAGTGACGTCCCTCTCATCGTTTTCGACGAGACCTGGATTCCGGCTAGGGAGGCTATGACTGCCTACACCATCATGTATTTTGGCGAGATCGATGTTTACATTGTCTTTGATGAGCCTGCCCCACCCACCCCAGCGGTGATGATAGAGGCAGAAGAATCTTCGGGGTCCCCTTTGTCCGCAGAGGCAGCAGAGTTCCGGATCTCAGAAAACCCTAATCCCACCCAGCCCGCACCAGTTGCGGAGATAGTGGAGAAATCCAAGCCTGAAGAAGACCAAGCAGTCCAAGTCGAATCTGGAGTGGATCTCCTTGGAGAGGCCGAATCCCAGATCGACCCACCCGCCGAAGTCGAAATTCAGGAGGTTGCACAACAACGACACTGATTCCGGTTCTGATGACACCGGGACAGACATGCCTTTCCTAAGATACACGCTGCGACGTATGATAATGCAAAACTCAAGCGCAGAGGAAATTCTGAAAGACATCAGAAGTTTCGACGAAGCCAATCGCGAGAGCCGCAGATACCTCAGGAAGCACGCGACGCACTTCGTCGGATATGTTGGATCCGGATCTGGCTCTGCCGATGCTGGAGAAAACACCGACTCTATGCTGGAGGCAATTGGAGCAAACACCGATATACCCGCATCTTCGGATGAATCAATGACGTCAGCAGATTTCCAAAAGTTCTCCGCAGAATATGAAGAGGAGTATAACTCCAAGGCTGTGGAAGAAGGAGAAGCCATGGATAAAGGATCCGGGGAACACTCTCCCAAAGCGCAGGATGACATGGAAGTCAGAGATGATCCCGAAGTCCAGATGTCCAAAAGTACCGATCAGAGCTTGACTCCGGGAAACGGAGCCAAAGCAGTCTTTGCTACCGGCTCTGCCAAGAAGGCAAAGAAGAAGAACAAGAAGAACAAGACCCTGGCAAAAGATCCTCCGGCAGAGGAGGTGATTGCCGAGGAATATGAGGAAGACTCGGATGGAGCACTTATCCCAGACGAGCCCAAAAAAGAAGAATCGGTGGATGGACACGTGATCGCTGAAGGTGTGCGTAAATTCATCGATGCTGCGTTAACCACACCTATCCCTATACCTATAGAACTTACTGCTGAAGAGCTGGATGAAAGGGCCCAGGCCCTAGAAGCGCATCGTCAACAACTCCTGGTTGAAGCCAAAAACATTGAGGAGGAGAAGAAACGCATGGAAACTGCGGAGAAGTACATCTCTCGGCAGCATCAGAAAAACCGGAAACATCACACACGTGACGGTCAATTCCCGGAAGTGCAAAAGGTTCTCTTTGAGGGAGATCCAGGGATGCCTCGTCTCGACAACAAAGGAGATCTGGTGTATCCAACACCGGTACAGAACACTGTCGCAGCTCGAGATATCTTGTCAAATAATCCAGGCCCAGAACAGGTTCGATTGGGCATCAAGCTACTCACCAAAGGTCTGGAACAACAAAGGGTTGCGAAATCCTGAAGCGGAAAACTGGTCTCCAAATCCGACCAATGTCGCACGGACTCAGCCTGGAATGATATAAGGCCCTAGCGGGTTCGGGAACAGCATCACCGTTCCGACCGACGGGAAGACAACTGCTCCAGAACCGGATCATTAGGACATCACCACAAAACTGCACGCGACTGGCGCAATGTTGCTCCAGCCGCCGAGCAAGACGCAATTGCTGCACTCTATCCGAGAAATCCTCCCCGGCGAGAGTCGAACTATCGCAGGGAAGAAGACAAAGAGAAACATCGGGAGGAGGACAGACAAAGAATGCCACCCCCTAGACATGCAAGCCATCCGGCTGAGCCACACCATGGTGGGAAGACGGACGAGGAAACGACAGACATTGTGCCGAGTCAAGCCGGCAGGGGGCTCGTCATAATGAAGACCCTCCCCGAAACCAGAATAACAACGTTCCGGATGGAGGCCGGCGATCAACAGGAAATAACCCAGCTGCTCCACCATCTCCAGCAAGCAACCATCACAATGGCTCTCAAGGAGGCCAGGGAGGGCGTCGAGGTGGAGGAGGTGGTGGCAGAAGCCGAAGTCCGGCTCCAAGGCACCGCAGCCACAACCGACATTTGGGACGATCTCTATCCCCGAACAACGCAAGGCACATGATCAACTCCAACATAGAGACGTGGCGCTACGAAAACGATGATATCTAGGTGGGACCAAAGTGCTTCGGACCACACATTAAAGCTACAAGATTCCCGGAAGGATTTGCTATATCAAGGCATATCGAAGCCTACGACGGCATTGCTCGGCCAGATACCTGGCTACAGGATTTCTTCCAAGCTTGCTGCATCGCCAAAGGCGGAAACAGCCTGGTCGCAACCCGATATCTCCTACTCATGTTTTGGAAGACGGCACGATCATGGCTCAATGAACTTCCGGAGAACACCATCCACAACTGGTATGACATGCAAAGTGCGTTCTTTCAGAATTTTGAAGACACATACCGGAGGCCCTGTATGGTCAGAGACCTACAACGTTGCACCCAGAAGGCCGGAGAAACTTGCCGGGATTACTTTGGATGATGGATCGACACCAAGAACTCCTGTGAGGGAGTAAATGATCAAACCGTGATTGAAGCTTTCATTGCAGGTCTCCCAATTGGTTTACTACGTCATCGTTTGAAGTGTGACAAAGTTACTGATTTGGGAGAGATGATAGAAACAGCGAGCAAGTATGCAGATGCTGACGACGATGCAGTGGGATTACTCAGTGCCCTAGCTGTGCCACAGTCGGCAAAACAACCAAAGCAACAAGCTCAAAAGCACAAGAACACCTCGGAAGATAAACCCAACACTGAAACGCCAGTGGTCACTGCTACTTTTGGGTCTGGAGGACGAGGAGGACGTGGCGGAGGCCGCGGGCGTGGCCGTGGGACTTCAAGAGTTCAAGGTAGAGGAGAACAGCAACCAGGCAAAACCTACACTTGGACCGACATTGCTAATAACCCATGTGTGCATCACCTAGACGCCAATGGGGGCTCGTCCCACACCAACACTGAGTATCATTTTAATGACGACATCAAGAGAGATGACATCGCTGGCTACAAAGCTAAGCGGAAGAAGGGAAAGAAGAATCCCGAAAAATATAAAGAGACCAAGGAAGATTCCGACATGGAGGAAGCTGATGCTTCAAATCCCAAGCCGGATGGGACGAAAATTTTTCTGACCAAGAAAGACACTTATGTCACCTTCCTCGGATCTCAACCAACAAAGGTCAAGAAAGCAGTTCTACATGAGCTCAATGCAATAGTTCCGTCTGTCCCCCAATTTTTGGATTGGTCCAAAGTGGCAATCACGTTTGACCGCGCTGATCATCCGCCTAAGCTACACAGGCGAGGAAAATATGCCTTAATCGTCAGTCCACTTATTGACGGTTATGGTTTGTCCAAGACTCTCATGGATGGTGGCAGCAGTATCAATATTCTGTATGTCGAAACGCTACGCTGGATGAATATCTCGGAGACCCAGCTGAATCACAGCACTGTGATTTTTCACGGAGTTGTCCCAGGAAGACAAGCTAATTCCTTGGGAGAAATCACTTTGGATGTTACCTTTGGAACTCCAAAGAACTATCAGATGGAGGCACTTTCCTTCGAAGTAGTCCCGTTCAAGAGCGCGTACCACGCTATATTCGGACGCCGGCTTACTGGGCTTTTATGGCTCGTCCGTGTTATATTTACAACATGATGAAAAATCCAGGTCCCAACGGCGTAATCACCATTAGGGGAGACCCGAAGAAAGCGCGAGAGTGCGAGGATGGAAATGCCGCCTTTGCTGAAGCCATGCTGCACGCCAGGAGTACCAGGAGATCAAGAAGAGCATAGATCCGTCCGAGATGCCCGCAACAAAGAAGGAGGTGACTAAGCCGAATCCAGAGTTCAAGGCATCAGAAGAGACAAAGAAGACGCCGTTGAAGGATGATGACCCCTCCAAGGTGACCCAGATAGGCGTAGGCCTAGATAGCGCATAGGAAAGCGCGCTCGTCAAGTTCCTCAAAGCAAATCAAGATATCTTCGCATGGCAGCCATCTGACATGACTGGAGTACCTAGGGAACTTGTCTAGCACTCTTTAAATGTAAACCCGAATGCTAAACCCGTCAAACAGTCCTTACAACGTTTTGGCGATGAAAAGCGTAAGGCAATAGCTAAGGAACTAGCACGGCTCGAGTTAGCCGTATTCATAGAAGAGTTCATCCACACTAAGTGGTCGGCCAATCCTGTAATGGTCCCTAAAAAGGACACCACTGATTTCAGGATGTGTGTTGATTATACTGCCTTGAACAAGGCTTGTCCAAAAGATCCGTTCGCTTTGCCTAGAATTGATCAAGTTATCGATTCTACGACAGGCTTGGAACTCCTCTGTTTTCTTGACGCATATTCTGGTTATCATCAAATTCGGATGAAGGAATCTGACAAAGTAAAAACTTCATTCATAACCCCCTTCGGAACCTTCTGTTTGTTATGATGCCCTTTGGGCTGAAAAATGCAGGAGCTACCTACCAACGCACGATGCAGCGTTGCCTCCACGACCAACTCGGACACAATGTACATGCATACGTGGATGATATTGCGGTGATGTCCAAAAAGAAGGAAACAGTGATTTCTGACTTGGAGGAAATGTTCGCCAATTTACGAAAATACAACATCATGCTTAATCCAAAGAAATGTTTCTTTGGAATTCCAGCCGGAAAATTGTTAGGTTTCATCGTGTCTCAAAGAGGCATAGAGGTGAACCGAGACAAAATCAAGGCTATACTCAATATTTCCAGGCCAACTCGCCTGAAGGACGTACAAAGACTAACTGGGTGCATTGCTGCAGTCAGTCCGTTTGTAAGCCGGCTTGGTGAAAGAGCCGCACCATTATACAAACTCCTGAAAAAGACTAAGGATTTTGTGTGGACCGATGAAGCTGAAGCTGCGTTACAAGACCTGAAGAAAGTACTCTCATCTGCTCCTATCCTTGCTGCGCTGGAACCACAGGAACCGATGTTTCTTTATCTTGCTACGACAAACAAAGTCGTTAGTATCGTCGTGGTGGTGGAGAGACCAGAGGAAAATCAGGAACACTTGGTGCAGCGTCCGACTTATTTTGTCAGCGAGGTCCTGATAGATTCAAAACAGCGGTATCCACACTATTAGAAGCTGGCCTACGGTGTTTTTCTAGCATCTCGTAAGATACGACACTATTTCCAGGAGCATCCAATTACCGTGGTGAGCACAGCTCCCATGAGAGATATAATCAACAACAGTGACACCACAGGACACGTCGCCAAATGGGGCATAGAGCTTTCAGCTTTCGATATTGAGTACAAACCTCAGACAACAATCAAATCCCAAATCCTTGCCGACTTTGTTGCTGATTGGACAGAGATGAAGGAGAATATGACCCTCCCTGAGTCGGAGTATTGGACCCTCTACTTTGATGGGTCTAAGGCTCGAGGGGGCTCGGGGGCTGGCGTGGTGCTCAAATCACCCCAAGGTGATAAACTTCTATACGTGTTGCAAATCCACTTCACAGCGACAAACAATATTGCCGAGTATGAAGCATTGCTACATGGAATCCGGATTGCTAAGGATATTGGCATCCGATGTTTGATGTGTTACGGAGATTCGGATCTTGTTGCTCAGCAAGTCTCGGATATTTGTTATGCAAATAAACACATGGCAGCATACAAAGCTGTCGTGGATGATTTATCTAAATCGTTCGAAGGTTTTGAGGTTCAACACATCCCTCGAGCAGAAAATGAGGAAGCAGATGCCTTATCTCGGATAGGTTCTACACGGAAAGAGGTCCCGGATGGCGCTTTTTTAGAGCACCTCAAAGTTCCCCCAATAAAGGGAGTGGATGAGGAGTATCCGACCAAATCCGATTCACCTCTAATAGCAGTTCTGGCTGTAATTCCCAGCTGGACTCAACCTTACCTTGATTATCTGGTAGATGGCAAATTGCCCGAAGACGAGGTCCTGAGCCGGCAGATTATCCGACGAGCGAAAGCCTATACTATAATTAAAGGTGAGCTCTATAATCGGAGTGTTTCTGGGGTTTTTCAGCACTGCGTATCTCCAGAAGAAGGAGTGGAAATCTTAAGAGAAATCCACGAAGGCGAGTGTGGTCACCACGCTGCAGCCAAATCTTTATTGGCAAAAGCTTTTAGACACGGATTTTTTTGGCTTACAGCTCAGGCAGATGCCGAACGATTAGTCAAGACATGCAAGGGCTTCCAACAGTACGCCAAACAAGCTCATGTTCCAGCTGATCAGTTGAGAACAATATCTATAACATGGCCTTTTGTGGTCTGGGGGCTTGATATGGTAGGACCGTTTAAACGGGCTCCAAGTGGATTTACTCACCTCTTAGTGATGGTGGATATATTCACCAAATGGACTGAGGCTAAACCTGTCACCAGTTGTGATGGAGCAACAACCAAAAGATTTGTCGAGGATGCTATAATCCAGTATGGTTATCTGCATAGCATTATCACGGACAACGAGAGTAATTTCTCTATGGGAGAATTGGCCGAATTCTACAACGAACAAAACATTCGGCTTGACATTGCGTTAGTCGCACATCCACAAGCTAACGAACAAGTCAAAAGAGCAAATGGTTTTAATCCTACAAGGCCTAAAACCGAGACTCGAAGCACCACTACAACGTGCTACGGGGGCTTGGGCAGAGGAATTACCCTCTGTAATATGGAATTTACGAACAACTCCGAATAGGTCCACCGGATACACACCTTTCTTCTTAGTCTATGGCGCAGAAGCAGTTCTTCCTAGTGATTTGATTCACACTTCTCCTAGAGTTTCCGCGTATATTGAAGAGGATTCTGAGATTTCTTGACAAAATGATCTCGACTTAGTCGAAGAAGTTCGCGTCGTTGCTGAAATGAGATCAATAGCCTATCAGCAGAAGTTACGCAAGTATCATAGCCAGAGAGTCCGAAACAGATCTTTCAATAAAGGTGATTTGGTTATCCGGCTTGTGCAACAAAGAAAGCACAAACTTTCCCCAGTATGGGAAGGGCCCTTTTTAGTTAGTCGAGTATTACACAATGGTCCGTATTACTTAACTGACATGAGGCCAGTCAAAGAAAGACCTGCTACTAAGAAGAGAAAGAGAGCTGGAGGCAGTACAAATCCGGATGAGTTAGACAGACCATGGAATATTGCTCAGCTAAGTCCCTTTTATTCTTAGTTTATCCTTCTTTGTAATCATACATATGTACATGTTCTGTGAGAAATAAAAGTCTTGGTTGGCTCAAGTTTTTTCTGAGAAGTTTTTACCATCTTATTTCCTAATGATCATGTCATAGTCGAAAATCCCAGAATACTTGAAAGTTCTTTATGCTCATGTTTGTTCTGGTTTAGATTTCCGATTCTAAAAATGCTACCTTCGGGTATATCTCTAAAAAGTTTCTAGTCTATACTTTGGTTATTTGTCTGATTGCCGGATGCGGGTATTTTCCGAGTAGTGAATTGTTGGTATTGGAAGCCGACTTTGTTTCCAAGTTTAAACTGGTTTAGCAATTGAGCTCCGTTGCTCGGCAAAGTTTCCGTGCAGAAGGTTTAGCCGGCTCACGAAAGGGACGAGGCGGATAGCCAGATGAATGATAAGTATAGATGAAAAATTATAAGTTCTTATGTAAACATTTCAGGCACACAAAAATTTAAAGCCAAAAAGTGCTGAATAGATCAAAAGCTTAGCAGTAGCAAATTTATAGTACTACATATTTACAAACCCATCATGTTTCTCAGAATAATACATTTGTTTCTGGTAATCTATGATGCAGGAGGAGAGGAAGGAGCTGCCGGCTCGCTGGATACATCGCCTTGATATCGTTCCGAGATGTCCACATCCGAAATGGTCTGTTCCTCGTCGGAAACTTCAGCTGCTTCTTCTAGAGGCGGAGGCGGCGTGTCCACGCGGGTGAAGAAGGGAGTATCGTAGCTGGTTAAATCAGCCACGCGACACCCATATCCGGCGCAAGAATCCATGATGGCTTTGATGTCCTGCTCCTGGCCGTCTTCATCCACTATAGAATACCCTCTGGTCACTTGCCATATCTCCATGCTTCCATGGTGGCTCATGACCATGGTGAGAGCGTTCTGCGCTGCGGATCGCGCGTAGGACATGTTCCAATCCTGGACAAGTTGTGGCATCTCCTTCGCCTTGTCTCGCATCTGAAAGTCCGACATGCTATGCATGTCCGGAATCTTGAGAGCTTCGCCAAATATCCTCAAGGGATTGGCGGAAGTCATGAAGCAAATCACCGACTTGGGTAAGCCGGTGGGTGCGAGGCTCGGCAAAGGTGGAGTCAGTCAAGTTCAGAGGACCTATACACAAAAAGAAGTTAGGAAAAAACCGACATTGAAAGAGTCGAAGCATAAACATAAGTCAGAAAGATGGAAACATACGGAAGATGACATCGTCAACTTTGGTCTTCTCTTCTCGAAGACTCCGGAGTTCAGCCCGAAGCGCCTCGGAAAGGTCCCTCTCTTTGCAAAGCTCGTTGTTGAGATCCGAGATTCTCTAATCTTGAGCAGCAATCTTACGATCACGCTTGTCAGTAGCCATGGAGGAGGATTCGAGAACTTGAGCGATGCTTTTCTCATGATCCGCCTTGAGCTTATCTAGCTCTTGGGGAAGTTCTTTGTTCTCTACCACCAAGGTTTTGAGGTTCTCGGTCTCTTCAATCATAGCGCAGGACTATTTTACCAGTGCTGTAAGTCAAAAAGAACAACAGTTCTGTAAAAATATTCGACTATGAAAATATGAAAGACAAGGTTTGAGTCTCGGAATGTTTATCTTCGGCCTCATCCTTGGAGACCTTAAGCTCAGCATTCTTAAGTCGGAGAGCTTTAATCTCTCTCCGCTTGTTGCAGACATTTTTTAACAAATCCTGGTTATAGGAATATACTTTCTGTAAGTCAGAATACCCAAAGTCAGAAGTCTACTAAAGACTCGCGCTAATATTTTTACTATTATCAGCACGAGCCTTGGGGGCTACACTAGTTCATTCTTTGGCATCCTAAGGAAGCATAAACCCGGATTATATATCCTACTTCATGCTTGGGGGCTAGAGGATATGATATGAAATAAAGGAAAAACATGAGTTAGAATTCCAACTTACATATTGTTCATGAGTAAGTTTATCCAAACTCGCATTAACTTCAACAGCAACCTTCTCGGCGAGAGTCAGAGGAACCACTGGCGCAGTTGGAAGCTCACCGATACTTATCCTCTCGACACGAAGACGCACTTGTTCAAGAAGGTCAGAGTGTTTGATGTCCTTTGCCTCTTGCGCTTCTTCTTTGGTAGAAAGATTTCTTTTCTCCAGGCATTGCCTGGCCAGCCACTGGATCTCTTCAGCAGATTTCCAGGACATGCCAAACTTGGCAACCCTCGGATTGTTGAGAAGGTTTTCGGCAAAGGTCTCTGCCGAGGGATCATTACCTGAAGAGGGTTCACCCTTATCTAAATTTGACTCACCCATGGTGATGTCAGTTTGCGATTCAAGGATCGTTGGCTCCGTTGATGGAGCCGGATCTTCTGTGACGGCCGGCGACGGAGTAGTCACTGGCATTGCAGAGGATTGGGGGGCAGGAATGGGAGGAGGCATGGTAGGAGAGGCTATGGTCAGCTTCGTCTGTCGGAGGTGCTTCGAAGAAGTTCCCTTCCCCTTACCCTTGATGAGCTGCTTAGCTCTGAGAATGTAATAGAATAGAAAATATTACATCTCGGAAGAAAATTCGAGTAAGGTACATAGGAGAAAAGTTGTGTTGAAAGTTACCTCTTCACGACGGGCACCTCCTTTATACCAACAACCACTATCGGAGCCTTGCGCTTCTTAAGTGCAATGTCCGGCAATGGGACCAGTTCCGCGTCCTGAGAAAACTCTAGAGGATATCCCTCGGGTGGAGCAAATTCCGACTCGGGGAGGTTGGCAAGCTGAAAAGAAGAAAACATATCAGTGTTCAAGATAATTTAAAGGATGAAACACATAAAATGATTTATTGTTAAAATCTTACCGGCACCACAGGGTTTTCCGCTGTGTGCAAGTCTAGAGAAACTTCCGGGATCTTCCTCTCGATCCGTTCCCTTATCAACCACTTAACCTGGCTAATATAACCTTGCGTGGTATAGGCTCTGGAACTGATGCGAAGGGAATCTTTTTTGGACGACGTGATTGAGTGCATCAGTCAGCTCCGTGGTGCTGGAGGAGTTGGATCTGGCGTGATACCCAACATTGGACCAAGTCGGATCCCTTCAGTCCTTTGTGTTTTATCAGATATTCAATCTGCCTCTTGGCAAGAAGCAGATCGTCACTGAGAGCTGGAGCAGGCTCGTCCCAAGATGCTTGGGGAGTGGCAGCTCCCTCGATAAAAGCCGGCAAAGCGGTGGCTTTGCCGGGAGCAGGGACATCCTTGTGATAAAAGAAAGTGGCTGGCCATTGCTTGACCGAGTCACTGGCTAGAATCTTAGGATAGGCGTGATCACGCCTAACCAAAAAACTAATTGTACCGCTAATATAAGGAATACCGGCTGTGATAGAATTTCTCTAGACATGGAAGTAGTACAGGAATAGAGTAAGACTTGGCCTAATGCCGATATATCCGTCGCACAAGGCCGCATAGGCACTCATCTCTAGGATGGAGTTGGGAGGAAGATGGTGAAGAAGAACACCGTAATGATCTATCACCTCGGAAAAGAATTCTGAGGGAGGGAATGACAAACCTCTATCGAGGTGGGTGCCGAAGTGCACCCGTTCGTCGGCGCGCGGGTTGGGGATGGTCTCACCGAAGCCGCTCCACCAGTCGCAGGCGTGGAGGAGCCCTTCAGTCTCCACGCCGCGGAGCTTCTCGTCGTCCAGCAGGCAGGGGATCCAAATCCCGCGGTTGCTTTCCTTATCTGCCGCCGCCGCAACCAAACCGGATGATGAAGACGATGCCATTCTTCTAGTGTGCCGGCGACCTTAGATGGGCGGCGATGGGAGCTTTGGGAAGCAGGGGAGCTCTGTGCGCGGGGGAGATTTGGAGGAGAAGAAATGTCAAAGGGAACATGTGAAGAAAGGAGAAGGAGAATCCTCACCCCTTATATCCACCTAACCGCGCCAAGATTCATGCAAATGACACTGTATAACCGCCACGCATCATTGAAGGAACTGGGAAGGACCCACGCGATGATTACGCCGCCTCGATCTCCGTGTACGCATTGAAACGGTCCCTCGGTTCCGCGAACGGCAGACCCACTAACGGTCGTGCTCACAGGATGTTTGTCAGAAGACGTGACTTGACCATGACGAGTGTCAGACGACGTTAGAGACCAAGTTCTGGCTTAGTTTGAAAATCAAGCTGGAAAATCCGAGTAACATGTTGATAGGTCCGACTTATTTTTAAGACCCGGATCATATTTTTTATTGTGAAGTTTCAGGAACCCTTCAAGATTATGCAAGCCGAAGATCAAGCTAGACGATGATGAATCCGACTTGGATCTTGGAGACTTTCGAGGGCTGCTATTGGGGATATACTTTCTGGGTATCCTCACAGTTCCTCACTGACCAGGGTGGCCCACTTCGGGTTAGAGCTTTGCTTCATGGGCGGCCCAGTCAGGGAGAAAAGACGGAGTCCAATCCGGCTACGGGAAGGCCCAGAAGACTTACCGACTTAGGCCCATGGTGTTACTTGTAGTTCAAGATGTACTCTGTAACCAACTCCTACTTGTAGCCGGACTGATCTCTCCTGTAAACCCTAGGACGGATATCTATATAAGCCATCCTAGGGAGAGCCTTTAGGGCACCTACCCTCATAGTCTACAATCTCAACTCGCACAGGCGAACCCTTGTAACCCATATTCCGGCTCTGCCGTATTACTGGATTTCTAGCAGGAGTAGGATCCATCCAAAGCCGGCGGATTCGAACCTGGGAAAACTTGTGTGCTCACCGTCCAGGAATACCGTACGTCTCACACCCCTATCTTCCGCACGCCTCGAGGACCCCCTCATGGCGTACCTGTCATCAATCCGACGACAAGTCACTTTGATGAAATCGTAGCGACTTTGATATTTCTTGTTAATATAATACCCAACTTTATTCTGAAGCCATTTGAACCATTAAAATAGTTTTAGACTAATGCTTCATTAAGTGAATACACATATTCGTTTAACTCCATAATAAAGATTACGAAATAATGATATCCACTAGATGTTGAATTATGGTCATCATGCATGACATTCAACATTTTAATCCATAATATGTATTACCAGAATGCGGAGTTTTAGTCATCTCACCTAGTGAGACATGGCTTGCATAATTCATAAGATCGAGTATCTAGTAGTCGTCTTGTTTCATTAGAATGAACCAACCTATTTGACTCAAACTACAATGTCATTCAAAATTATATCATTATTAAGTTTGAATATCTTTTTGGCATTTTCAGATGGTTTATAAATGTTTAAAATATTATCACATATATAAAGACAAGAATAACTTGTTCATGACCACGATGTGAACATACGAGAAATCATTCATAGAAATAGAACATCTGACTTGTATCTAATTCATATGAATAACCTTCTTGTAATAAGCAATACACACTAATAAGGTTCACACACTTAACGAGTACAGATATTTTATTCAAATCCTCTAATACAAATGATAAACATCGAGGTAAGGAGTGTCATCGGCCATCAACCAGATTGCTTGCGGCCACCACGCCACCATCTAGCAACTCTTAAGCAGAAGGTCATGTTTTCATAAAATAGAATAAGCATCAAATACTTAGTAAACTACATAAGTGTTTCATGGAAACATTTATAACATGTATATAGAATGTACTTTATCTGTTGATAACATCTCCTGCAATGGGATCGACTATTGTGGTCCTGAACTTGGCCATGAATTCATGAAAGTTATACAATATCTCTCTCACGACATAGCCATTGACGACATCGTTTTAGCTGGGAGCAAGCGAGCGCAACACCCCTGCTTTCACAAAGGCATCAGTCAACCAGTTTCCCATGGAATCCACAAGGCGCTCATGAATATCTTCCATGATGTCCAGGTGGGTCTCGAAGTAGGTGTTTTATTTCATCTTTGTTGAAAGAAACTCATCCATGAACTCATATATCGGGAATAGACTCTTCAATCCATCGAGCATATCATATGTCTTAATTTCATGAAAGTATACTCCCAGTCCAGATTCCATAGCATGAATTATGGTGTACTAGACTATCATGAATGCGCCATGGCAACCACGAAGAATCGTATCTTATTAACCGTCGGAGTAGTCAGTGAAATATTCTATTGGTTCACGTAGGACATAGAGAAGATTGTTTTCTATGAGGATGTCCTTGATGCGTTGGTACCAGTCGATGAAGTTTGACCCATCTAGCTTAAGATTCTCACCGTTCAGGAATGGACCAAAGATGTCTTAAACCTTAGGAATGGCCATGATCTACAAGATATTTACAAAGATTTAGAAAAAATTCATAATATGAGTTCAAATTTGTAACCACATTATCAAATGCGCTCCCACTAAAACTATCATCACTAAGAAGGTTTTAGTGATTACACGATCCTAATTAACTATACCATTCACTACAAGAAAAGTTTCCTTCTGCAACGACTTGGCCCAACGGTCGTCGTAGAAGGCACGTATTCCGCGACGAATTTCTCGGCTTGGCCATGGCCGATTTAAAACATTTTTTTCTGGTTTCATGGCACTCTACTACGTCGGATACGCTAAAGACGTGGAGGAAGCTCGGCTGGCGCATGGCAGAAGCAAATTTTTTGTTTCCTCACGCGATGTTGACTCTGATGTCTACGCACTTCTATTCTTGTAGTCAGTTGTTGGGCCTCCAAGTGCAGAGATTTGTAGAACAACAGCAAGTTTTCCCTTAAGTGGATAACCCAAGGTTTATCGAACTCAGGGAGGAAGTGGTCAAAGGTATTCCCTCTCAAGCAACCCTGCAATCAAGATACAAGAAGTCTCTTGTGTCCCCAACACACCCAATACACTTGTCAGGTGTATAGGTGCACTAGTTCGGCGAAGAGATAGTGAAATACAAGTGGTATGGATATAAGACAACGGGCCAGCAAATAGCTTGATGGCGTGGAAGAGACTAAAGGCAAACTGAAATAAAGAAGGAAGCAAGCAAACATGTAACAGATCTAGTAGCAAACGGTGTTTCAGTGCTAAGAAACAAGGCCTAGGGATCATACTTTCACTAGTGAACACTCTCTCATAAATATATCCTCTCTTATTGATACTACTCTTAACTACTCTCCGGTTGAACACTCTAATCGTTGGTAGGGCTATAACAGCACTCCTCAAAGTAAGCCTTTCCCATCTAGAAAACCCCACACTGTCACCTTGAGTACTAGATGACTCCAACAAACACCACAATTTCATAAAGACATCCAACTCCAAATATAACTCATAACAAGTATTTGTAATCTCTAGCCTAAGTGCCACCATGGTGAGCACGCTGTCACTTTCACACACATGGGGACAGCAGAGATTCATTAAAGCACTTGAGTAGCAGAATAGATCTATAGATTACAAGCTCATGATCTCAATAAGATCATGCATAGAGAGAGAGAGAGATGAACACATAGCTACCGGTAGAACCCTTAGCCTCGAGAGAGATCTACTCCCTCCTCATCATGGGAATCAGCAATGGTGACGGAGATGGTGGTGGAGATCGATGGAGATGGCCCCGGGGGCGCTTCCCCGTCCCGGCAGGGTGCCGAAACAGAGACTTTCTATCCTCCAAATCTCCTTTTCGGTGGCGGCGGCGCTGCGGAACTTTTCGTGGCTGGAGGCTTGATGATTTAGGGTTTTGGTATCGGGAGGCTTCTTATAGGCCATAGGGCAAGGTCGGTGGAGTGCCAGGGGGCCCACACCACCTGGTGGCGCGGCTAGGGCTAGCCCGCGCCACCATATGGTGTGGCCAGGCCCGGGCCGTCCTCTGTCTCTGCTTCTAGCTCCGTGAGTCTTCCGGTAAAATAGGAACTTTGGCTTTTGCCCCGTCCAATTCCGAGAATATTGATTTTCTGACTTCCTGGAACCAAAAACAGCAGAAAACAGGCAACTGGCACTGTGGCATCTTGTTAATAGGTTAGTCCAAGAAATCATAAGAAAAGTACTCCAAAGTTGGAACAAAACACAAGAAATTAGATAAAACGTAGCATGGAACATCAAAAATTATAGATACATTTGCAATGTATCAACATCCCCAAGCTTAACTCCTGCTCGTCCTCGAGTAGGTAAGTGATAAAAAGAAAGAATATTTTTGAGGTGACATGCACCATCAAAGACTTGATCAAAGTATTTTTAAAACATTGAAAGCTGGGATCATAGTACTTCAACATAGCATGAAAGACAAAGTTCTAGCAATAAGACAAAGAAACTATGATGCAACATGAAAAGGCACAAACAAAAGATTCATGAATAATAGTGCTTTGCAAGACGTTTGTTTGTTTCACATAAAGAAAACATAGCATAATAGTATTCAGCTTGTCCCTCATAGAGTAGCAAATATAAATGCATAGGACACCTTCAAAGTTCATAAGAGTGACTAGATACAATAGTTTAAAACAAGCAATAACATGTTATGCATCAAGCAACTAGTCTTGGGACAATGCACATAGAACTAAGAATGGCCACTATGCTCTCAAAGTAGGTGCATAAAGTTAGAAGGTGGAGACTCAACATAATGGTGGAAGAAAGGCCGTTTGTAAAAAGGAAGTAGGGATTCAAGTCTCATAAAGAGCTTCCAAAAATTATGGTACTTGTAGTTTTAGCTCTCATTGCCCCTATCATAAGCATCTTGAAGGTGATTAAGGTTAAAGTGACACAACTAAGAGGATATGCTTGACAAGGTATAAACCGAAATCTCATGCCCCTTACTTACGAAGACCGATCTTCATGCTACTCAATTTCAGTCACGAGTAAGCTCTTGTCATTCTAAGTACATGTGTATCATTAAGAACCGCCAACGGGGTACCCCTTGCACATGATATGGGAGCTTTCCCATAATCAAAATGACAAGGCAAGCAGACAATGAGCATCTCAGCGATCTTTTTATTTGCTATTTGCATAGGTTTTTATTGAGGATGCTTCATAGAGTGCTCATTATGGTGATGCTGCAAGTTTCCACCATGATTAGGCATGGCCTAGGCTAGCGGCCCAAGCGTTTCTCTAACACACATACAAACTCCATGATCTTACAAGTTCCACTTTTATTTCACACCGCCGGGATCCGTAAGCAAAAGAACATGATATCAACGGGGTACAAAGTACAAGTGCAATGTTGAAAGCGTTCCCCATGGAACATGGTTCTGCTAATTTCAACTTATAAAGCGCAAGCATCTATGCAACAAAGAAGGACCCAATGGTTCAAGTTTATTAGAGGCAATAAAGTAAAGTGTCCTGTCAAGTTCGTGAGAGCTTTAATCACTAGTTTTCTCATAACAAGTTTAATTTGGAAGGTAAACAAAAGCATGAATATACTTGGAATAGCATAAGCTAGTAGGTAGGTATGGTGGACTCTTTGGAATAACTTGGTTTAGGGAGTTGGATGCATGAGTGGAACTCATACTTGGTTGTGGAGGCTAGCAAAAGAGTGTGAGCGACAAACTGAGAGAGAAATAATGGCCATAATCATGTAGAGCGACAAAACATCATTGATCAAAGCATAAAGTGATACTACAAGTTGAAAACTAAAGGATCATAAAGGCTATGGTGACTTTTGATAGTCATAACATGGTGTGAGCATGCGCCAAGTCAACCCAAATAAAGCATCAAAGGAGAATACCACTATACTATGCTTTAATATGCTAAAACAACGCATGATTCATCCAAGGCACATTAAGCAATCTCAATTGTTTATAACAATTCATGCTACAGCAAAGAATACTAAGCATAAAACCAAAACAATATCAAGCATGGCATGACAAAGCATAGGCCACAGTCAAAAACAAGCTCTGTTTACCACTTAAGCATGAGCTTTCCTACTCTTTTCCAATCCAAACCAAACTATTTGAAAACCAATGTATGAAAGAGGGGGTCCAACCAATTTATTCAGAAAACTAAGCAAACCAAGTGCAGAGGTTTGTAGAACAGCAGCAAGTTTTCCCTTAAGTGTATCACCCAAGGTTTATCGAACTCATGGAGGAAGTGGTCAAAGGTATTCCCTCTCAAGCAACCCTGCAATCAAGATACAAGAAGTCTCTTGTGTCCCCATCACACCCAATACACTTGTCAGGTGTATAGGTGCACTAGTTTGGCGAAGAGATAGTGAAATACAAGTGGTATGGATATAAGACAACGGTGCTAGCAAATAGCTTGATGGCGTGGAAGAGACTAAAGGCAAACTGAAATAAAGAAGGAAGCAGGCAAACATGTAACAAATCTAGTAGCAAACGGTGTTTCAGTGCTAAGAAACAAGGCCTAGGGATCATACTTTCACTAGTGAACACTCTCTCATAAATATATCCTCTCTTATTGATACTACTCTTAACTACTCTCCGGTCGAACACTCTAATCGTTGGTAGGGTTATAACAGCACTCCTCAAAGTAAACCTTTCCCATCTAGAAAACCCCACACTGTCATAAAGACATCCAACTCCAAATATAACTCATAACAAGTATTTGTAATCTCTAGCCTAAGTGCCACCATGGTGAGCACACTATCACTTTCACACACATGGGGAGAGCAAAGATTCATTAAAGCACTTGAGTAGCAGAATAGATCTATAGATTACAAGCTCATGATCTCAATAAGATCATGCATAGAGAGAGAGAGATGAACACATAGCTACCGGTAGAACCCTTAGCCTCGAGAGAGATCTACTCCCTCCTCATCATGGGAATCAGCAATGGGGATGGAGATGGTGGTGGAGATCGATGGAGATGGCTCTGAGGGCACTTCCCCGTCCCGGCAGGGTGCCGGAACAGAGACTTTCTGTCCCCCAAATCTCCTTTTCGGTGGCGGCGGCGCTGCGGAACTTTTCATGGATGGAGGCTTGATGAATTAGGGTTTTGGTATCGGGAGGCTTCTTATAGGCCAGAGGGCAAGGTCGGTGGAGTGCTAGGGGGCCCACACCACCTGGTGGCGCGGCCAGGGATAGCTCGCACCACCATATGGTGTGGCTAGGCCTTGGCCCTCCTCCTTCTCTGCTTCTGGCTCCGTGAGTCTTCCGGTAAAATAGGAACTTTGGCTTTTGTCCCGTCCAATTCCGAGAATATTGATTTTCTGACTTCCTGGAACCAAAAACAGCAGAAAACAGGCAACTGGCACTGTGGCATCTTGTTAATAGGTTAGTCCAAGAAATCATAAGAAAAGTACTCCAAAGTTGGAACAAAACACAAGAAATTAGATAAAACCAAACATGGAACATCAAAAATTATAGATACATTTGCAATGTATCAGACTCACCGAAGTCTTTTGAGGCGTGTGGGTCCCGAACGTTAGTGTCTCTAGCGGACCATACTTTTTGGTCGCGCCTCCCTGATTTGAACTCGATAACGTTGCTCGAGGCGTCTGCCATTTAGTCAGGCTGCTAGGTCCCACATATCAGCCTCTCATTAGAAGGATCGTGTGTATGATGCAATTTTTTTCCTTCGCCCGCGCTATCCTGTTCCGGAGTTGATAGCACTGCTCGATGCATCTACCGTTTAATCAACCTGCTGGGACTCACATGTCATCCTCTCATTAGAAGAAATGTGTGTATGATGGAATTTTTTCCTTCGCTCACGCGACGATACCCTGTTCCGAAGTTGATAGCGATGCTCGATGCATCTACCGTTTAATGAACCTCCTAGGCCCCACATGTCATCCACTCATTAGAATAAACATGTGTATGATGGATTTTTTGCCCTCGGTCGCGCCTTCGTATTCCGAACTTGATAGCGTTGCTCACTGCTTCGGGCGTTTATATAGGCTGGTGGGCCCGACATGTCAGCCTCCTCCGTGCAGGAAACGTGTGCATGCTAGACTTTTTTCTTCTCTCGCTCATCCTCGTTTGGAACTTGGCAATGTTGCTCGATACAACACCCGTATAATGTCTCCCTGCTGGGTCCACATGCCATCCGCCTATGTAGAGAAACGTGTGTATGCTGGACATTTTTTTGGTCGCGTCCACTGGTTTGACCTTGGTAACGTTGTTCCATGTGGCAGGCGTGTATGGTCTTGCTGCTGGGGCCCGCGTGTCAGCCTCTCTCAACAAGAAAAATGTCGATCTTGGTCTTCTTTTTTCCAGTCGTGACTGTTATACAAGTACTTTTTAAATGCGCTCGTTAAACTTGATCTCTTGTATGGTAAGGTTGATGGGCGCTAGCTGCAGACAGGTGGGTCGGCCATGTCAGCCTCTCAGTAAAAAAATATTGCTACAGATAAACCGTATGCCTTGCTACTACACAAGAAAATTGTTATGCTTTTATAAAACGTAAAAATGTACACTAACATCGTATATAACTTATTTATGTTTCTTCTTAAAAAATTTCTTGTCCATCTGCTACACGCGATTGCTAGAAGCTCAACTAAAAAATGTTAAGTATAAATAATATAGTAGGTAGTACTTAAAAAACATGGATAGGCGGAGTTATTTTTAGGAGTGAGTGGACGGTGCCCAAAAAGGCCGAATTGAAGAAAAATGGGCTAAGCAGGGATTGATGGGCTATTTTCATGGGCTCTCGCCCAATCTAACTGGACTATTTGCGCGGCCGAATGACCCAAAACATGTCCGAGTTAGAAGGTCTTGAGCTATAATGAGGCCGGATGGACTAATTTCTTGGTCTCGATAGTTAAATTCCCAAGGTACATGCTGGGGCTCGGCCGGATTCGAAACAAAGACGTCAACAAGGAAAAAAAGTATAAAATATGAGCGCCTAGATCCCAAGCACCTGAGAACTTATTGTGCTAAGGCGCTGACGTCACCCTACTAATTGTGCTAATACTCAGTTATAACCTATTAGTTTCAACTCATTAAATTCCTAGTTACAAGCTAGTTGCAACAAATGTGTAACCCTCACGTTGCATGAATCGCGAGGTAAATCCAATAGCGAGAAGGTGACACTTGAGAACTGGCAAATCCAATAAAATATTCATACATAGTTTTGTAAAAATTGTGGAAAAACACCCCGTACCCACAAAAACCTTCCGCCGAGACCCCAAACTTTCCTAAGCCCGCCCTCAATCGAGCGACCAGCCCCCGCCTCTTCAAATTTTGCGCCGTTCTTATGGGAGATGCACCGGATTAGAACCAGGCCGCAAACTTCTCCACGCCTTAAAAAAAACTTCTTGACACATTTCTATCAATAGTGCCGGCCTACCACCATTGGCTGCGCCATTCTTCACGAGACGCACCAGCCGGCGGTTAGCTAGGCGATCCCCACGCTTCTCCTGCTAGATTCTGGCACTGGACATTCTTCTTGGCTTTGGTTTGTTCTCCACCTCTCCTAGAAATAGTTAAAGCTTGTGACCATCTGGATTTACAAGGTGCTTGCAGATTTGGGTAGGTATGTTCTTTAGGTAAATCTATAGTAAAGCTTTGGACAGAAGAGTTCGAAAACATCTTAAAAAGGACTTGTCAGAGATCCTGTGCAAGCTTTTGACCTGATATATTCCCCATCCTTCTTTGATATGATGGAGCATTTGGCTGTTGATGTACCTGACGATGAAGTACTTAGAGGTACAGTATAGTATAGATGGATGTACCTGATGGCTCAAGATATCTCGAGCTTGTTGGGGAACCCCAAGAGGAAGGTTTGATGAGCACAACATCAAGTTTCCCTCAGTTATGAAACCAAGGTTATTGAACTCGTAGGAGCAAGGAAACACCTCCAAGGTGTTGTTGCCAACTTGGAATCCTGCACAACACAACCACAGAACTTTGCCCCGAACTTCCATTGAGGTTGTTAATCTCACCGGTTTTGCTGAAAACAAAGGATTAAACATATCACGTGGAAGAAAGTAAAAGCTTGCAGAAAGTAAACAGAAAACATTAAACAGTTGTAGATTGATGGTAAAAGAAAGGACCGGGGTCCATAGTTCACTAGTGGTGATTCTCCTTAAGATAGATGACATGTTGGGTGAACAAATTATAGCGGGGCAATTGATAAACATCAAGAAAGCATACATGCATATACTAATCATCTTGTCTCCTATGAGATTGATTGGAAATTACAACATTATACATAGACCGTAATCCAACTGCATCTATGACTAATAATCCACCTTCAGGTTATCAATCCGAACCCCCTCCAGTATTAAGTTGCAAGCAACAGATAATTGCATTATGCATTGCGTGTAAAGTAAACAATACGATTGTTCTATGAACAAAGGATTGATGTTTTCTCCCTAGTAGCCACAACACATCTAGTACCTTAGAGATTTCTGTCACTTCCCTAGATTACTAGAGGCATGAACCCACTATCGAGCATAAATACTCCCTCTTAGAGTTGCTAGCATCTACGCGGCCAAGATATCTACTAACAACGGAGAGCATGCAAGATCACAAATAACAAAGACATGATAGAATCAATAATCAATATGAAATAACATCTCAATATCCATCAGATCCCCGCAAACACAACATGAATGATTAAAAATAGATGACCTTGATCATGAACAGAGCTCACAAGATCTAAACATGGTTGCACAAAGGAGAAGAACCAACCATCTAGCTACTACATGGACCCGTAGTCCAAGGATGACCTACTCACGCATCACACGGGAGGCTTGCATGGTGATGAAGAAGGCCTCCAGGGTGAATTCTCCCCTCCGGCAGGGTGCCGAGAAAAGCTTCAGATCCCTCCCGATCTAGGGATGGAGATGATAGCGGCTATAGACTCTTTCGTGGATTTTTGATCTGGTACTTAGGGTTTCTGTATCGAAGGCATCTTATAGGCGAAAGGGGAGGCCGAGGGGGTACCCTAGGTGGCCGCACCACCCCCTGGCGTGGGCCAGGCCTAGCCGCGTGGCCATGTGGTGTGGGCGGCCCCTGGTCCCTCTCCGTCTCGTATTCTGGCTCCGTGTCCTCCTCGATGAAATATTGACTTTGGCTTTTGTCCTGTCCAATTCCGAGAATATTCATTTTCTGACTTTCCTTGAACCAAAAACAGTAGAAAACAGGCAGCTAGCAATGTGGCATCTTGTTAATAAGTTAGTCCAAGAAAGTGTATAAAAAGTACTCCAAAGTGTGGACAAAACATAAGAAAGTAGATATAAACCAAGAATGAAACATCAAAAATTATAGATAGGTTAGCAACGTATCAGTGCCCTATAGAACGTCGACTTCGCATTTCCAAGGAGAGGGAAGATATCCGTAGACAGTTGGATAAGTGAGTGTTATGCAAAGATATCTTGACATATAAGACTGTAGTAAAGTTTGATATATTTAGATGTCTGACTTGGCTATGTTTTGCAGGTTCTTCGTAGAAATAAAAGTACCAGCAAATTTTGTTCCACTAATAAAAAGACTAGATGGACTAAGATCTAAGGATCATGTAAGACACTCAAATTGCACTGTGAATTGTCTATGAGTTGTCCAGATGGGGTAACCTCTTGTCTATTTTGTAATGCTAGATTTCGGAGCTTGAATTTCTGGCCCTTATATATGGTCCTGATAGGAGTATAACAACAGCTTCAACCTTCATTTCCAACGGTGTCTGTCATAGCGTTGATGTATCTTATGTGGAGACTGACGTAGCTGGAGGTTGTCCTGATGAACCTGCACTGGATTGTGTTTAGATTCGAAATCCTGCACTTGACATTATCATCCCAAGGAAAAGAAGGTTGTGGATCTGGTAATAACGCCTTGTATAGAACAAGATGCTGGAGGTGATGATTTCCTATGGCAAGCCCTACCATTCTATGACTTGTACGAGTAGTTATCGTAATTTAATTGAATTGGATGTCCCTCTCTATCAATGAAAATGGCATATCTTTTGCCTTGTTTCAAAAATAAATAAATATTTGCATGTCTCCTTATGTTAGTCGATGCAAAGAAGATATTGTTCTCTTTTCAAGTCATGTGAACAAATATGTTTGTATGTAGAGACATAAATGCGAATTGGGTGACAAAATCAGCATAAAATTGCCAGATCAATAACACAAGCATAATGACATTGCAAGAAAAGGAACAAAACCATCTTTTCACCATGCTTGTGAAAAGGAGATGAGCCAGGAACCACGCCTGCAAGTGGCAGAGGCCGAATTCTCGTGCAACTCAACTAGCATTGGTTTATCATCGATAATACTTAAGCATCCGAATATTATGATTACATACTAGGAGTAGTTCCAGTTCCACACTATAGTTCAACATGCAAAAG
This sequence comes from Avena eriantha, assembly GCA_910589775.1. Taxonomy (NCBI): domain Eukaryota; kingdom Viridiplantae; phylum Streptophyta; class Magnoliopsida; order Poales; family Poaceae; genus Avena; species Avena eriantha. Next base: position 82,810,676 of record OU342741.1, on the reverse strand, counting down.
TGTAAGAAATGCATAAGGTAGCTCCATAATACAGGTTCCAGAGAAAAAGCATACAAATCATAAGAAAGAAAGCTCCGCATCACAGTTCACCACCTTCAGGTGCAACAGTCTCTACAGATTGTAAACCCAAATCACCACCTCCTTCAGGTGGCACGGTAATTTCGGGAGCAGGATCAGCAGCACCAATAGCAGCGCCAACACCGGTAGCATGAGTCTCCACAATAGGTGAACTATCAAGCACCATAATTTCCTCTAAAGGCTCTTCACTGCCAGCTCCAGCCGCACAAGTCTCCATGGATGGTAAAACCAATCCACCACCTCCATCATCTGGCACGACGATGGCAGGTGCAGGCTCATCAGTACCAGCTGCAGCTGCAACTTCATCAGTCTCCATAGAAGGTAAACAAGGTGGCATCTTAGGTCTAGCGATCTGACATCCATTTTGTACCCCGTCATTAGGAAACTAAGAGCCTTCTTCAACTTTGTGCTTCTATGGTTACAAGATAAAGAAAGATTGCAGCGAAAGCATCTGCGCGGGACGACAAGAATATAAGTCATTCTATTGATTTACCTTGTCATATGGGATAGCAGAAGTCACATGATTGGAACCTATTTCATCGAGAATCCTCTTTTTCGCTCCTTCCCCTATCTCCTTCTGCAGCAAGTTGTAATATTGATTACATGATGTTGATTGACAAATATATGCAAATGTTCAAAAGTTTGCGTTGTCAAACTACCAACTTCAAATGGATCACCATTGTTCTTAGTTATGGGATCTAGCCCAGAAAACAAGCTTCTATGCAATCCTAGTCTACACAAAAGGATGCATATCCGAGATAAGAACTACTCTACACATGACAATGCGGGGCAATCGACAATAAAAAATTAACCGCATCACCAACTCTATCATGTAAGTTCGGAGTGAATCTAGATACACTCATTTCACAAGCTAAAACATCTTATATTATGAAACAGAGGGAATAGGTACGAGGGTTCTAGTATTTCACAAACTTCCATTGCTGCCGCGGGACAGAGATGACAGATGCTCCACCGCCCTACAGAAGGTTGTCGCGCCGATCTTGCCGCCACTTGTAGAGGATGGAGCCGAGGAGCTGGTCAGCAACAATATGGAGCGAGAGGCCAGGGGCGGTAGTGGATGGGAATACGGGACTCAGTAAAATAGGTTGTGTGTACATGGGGGGAGGCCGGTGAGGGAGTTAAATCCAGCTTGTCTCGGAAGGAACGCGCTGCCACGTGCACCAGCATGCGCAAAACTCCCTCCCTCTCTCTTCTGCGGAGCTACTGACCGTAGTACTCCAGCTAGCTTCATTGAGTTCTCTGGTACTCCTACTAGTAGACCTATACTACTACTACTAGGTAGACAAGAAGTACTTGTTTAGAAGAAGAAAAAACTAGACTAGCACACAGTCATATAGTATTACCTTGTCAAATCAATAGCGATGCCATGATGAGCGACATATTTTTACTAGTAAACTTGGAAACATCGTGTTCCTTCCACCGCGTGAAGTTTCTGAGCGAAGTACTTACCAACACGTCCAACTTAGGCTTACAGGACCCAAACTGCAGTGAAAAAGAAACAAAACTACGGACCTGCAAGGAATAATTCTGATAGTACTACTATTATACAACATTCTGGAAGAAATTATGTACGGAATAGTAGTAGTAGAGTACAACTATACTCCTAATAAGGTTCTTTTACAGGCTTGGTGAAATATACATACTGGAGAAACTACCAAGTATACAAAAGGGGTTTTTGGTCATATGGAGTATTTTACGAGCCGGACCAGGTGCGAAACTAAATGTTGCGTACACATACATCAGCTAAAAACCAGCCAAAAGAAAGAGTTCAACAGAAGGCCGAGACCAAATAAGCTATCCTTTAACAGGCTCGTTCCACTCCAAGGCATTTGAGAAGCTTGGGATGAACCAAATGGAGTCTCCGACCATATCCAACGAGTGTTGGTGTGGAAAACAACAACTACATCACCATTTAGACTGAAGCGGCAAATTTCAGGATGCGGCCTGTACTCGTAGCCAATTTCTTGGTGTGATGTGTAAACACAGTTCCTTCTCGTTAGATGTCCTGGCGGATCATTTGCATCGCCTACTGCAATGATAATCAGATAGTTAACGCTAAGGAAAAGAGAATATGATCCAAGGTAAGTAACCCCTTTCCATTGGTTAGCTGCAGTTAAGTAGCTTGTGTCCATCGAGAACAACATGCACTCAAACCTAGAAGGATAGGTGTGAACGGTGTGACCATAGTGAACAACACTAGTATCATCAGCAATTGCATTGCCTGAGACACCATATGTATAGACCAGAAGAAGTGTTGAACCACCAGTAGATCTTGCTAACCACCACCTACCAGGATCATTCTCCTCATCGTCCTCAACAAACCCATGTGTTAGGTATATCACACCGCGTGGCGACATGATAAGGATAGGACCTTCAAAGGGAAAGGAAATGTAATATGGAAATAATACTGATATTGATCTGACATTGTAGAAGTTGATATACAATACTATTTTCAAAAATCTTGATTATACTTAAGATGTTTGATTGCGTAAAAAAATGCCAACCTAGGGAGATGCTATGGAAATTCTAATTCTTTTCAAAATGGTGATATGCTATGAAAATTCTCCTAGAGACACGGTTTGATCCATAGGATCAAATGAAATAGGAAATAATCCTATAGGATCTTGAATGTAAAGTTCATAGGGAAAAAAGCAAGGATGGATCCTACAAGATTTTGGTGTCTTATATACCAAAGGAAAACCAACAAGGATTAATTCTAGGAGGTTTAATAGCTTATATTATCATATCTTAACTTAGCACTATATAGTGTATGAATAACTTTGAATATTGACTGTTGGATCAGGACTTGCGAATCCCAACATTGCTAGCCGTTGGATCTTATTTTCCATTCTAGCATCTACTTGAAGATTCTATTGATAGTCTTTAGCACAATGAACGCTATACACAATCCTCAAACACACTTCTCCATCATTCTAGAATTTTCTCCTTCATTTCTCAAGACCATGTTAACAAAATTTACAAGTACTAGTACCTAATAAACATTCAATTCTACATGATAGAAAATACAAGAACTAAATATGCACCCATACTTTATAGATGTCGATCAAATTTCTATTTTTTTAGATTTACCTAATATTATAATTCTATATAGTTATGACATGTCATATGTCTAGTATCCGAGTTTCACTTAAATACTAATAGAAGATACCATATTTTTCATGGATGTACTATTACTAGGAGACAAGACAATACTATCAGCAAAACTCAATCCTATGAACCAAATTACTTATATGTAAGAAAACTTAGTAAGGATTGCATTCCTCTGAAATTCCTTTGGAATTCGTACGAATCAAAGAGGCTAAAATTCCTATGAAATTCCTACTAACCAACAAAACTTCAAAAAAATAGCTTACATTGATTCAGGAATAATATCTGGGTCTCACATAAGTACTTACTACTAGTAGATACCATATTTTCGATGGGATGTACTAGGAGACAAAGTAGTACTATCAGCAGAACTCAATCATATGAAAAAAACTACTATATGTAAGAAAACTTCCTAAAGATTGCATTCCTCTGAAATTCTTAGGGAATTCCTTCGAATCAAAGAAACTAAATTTTTTATGGAATTCCTACTAACCAATGAAAGTTCAGAAAAATTAGCTTGCATCGATCCAGAAATAAAGCTAATAAAATACGTAGGGAGGAGAATTTACCAAGTTCTAGAGACTTCCATGCATAAACACAGCCATTCTCGGTTACGACAAACACACGATCGTGTTGGATAATAGCATCGCAGTATTTTAAGTAGCCCTGGAACTCGTTCACATAAACTGACCATCTATGACTATCGTTCCTATTAATGACAGCAATCTTGAATTCGAAAATGGCCACTAGAGAGAAATCTTTGTATCCCCCAACAACTGTCAGAACTTGGCAAATGACTATCTTCTGCAGTTTAGTACGTCGACCTTCATTAACATCATCCTAAAATGTAAGTGCAGAACCTTCGGTAGGTTCAAACCCTTAGACTTCCGGAATAGCAATCTTGCAACGAGTGTACATGTTGACAAGGTCCCACGTGAAATCGGGCCTATTTATGACGATCCAATCTCCATTGCGCCTGCTTGCTGCTCATCAAAACCATTTGGCATCACAACATCAGAGGAGAACTTGTCCAGTGGCGTTAGATTTCATGGGTTGCCTGCCACTTCGAAGCAGTCTTTGGATTCCCACGGTCTCACCGTCGAGTGAGAATTAAGAACACATGGGAGGCAAAACGAATGAGAAGAAGGCGTAGTTCCGCTCTCTTTTGTTGATTGAAGAATATGTTTGGACGAACCTACGAAGCTCGCGGCGGTGGTGGCATCGCAATGGTTGATGAGTACTTGAAGAGGGCCTTCGGTGAACACCTTCTGAAACTGCTTAGGATCTTTACAGACCTTGCTCGATCTCACCATGGAAGGAGGTTGTGGATGGTGTTTTGGGGGCTTTCTTTGGGGTGGGTGGGGTGGGGGATGATATGTTGCTAACCTATCTATAGTTTTTGATGTTCCATGCTTGTTTTATATCTACTTTCTTATGTTTTGTCCACACTTTGGAGTACTTTTTATATACTTTCTGGAACTAACCTATTAACAAGATGCCATAGTGCTAGTTGCCTGTTTTCTGCTGTTTTTGGTTCCAGAAAGTTAGAAAATGAATATAATCGGAATTGGACGGGACAAAAGCCAATATGCCTATTTTTCCCGGAGAAACACGGAAACACAAAGCAGAGACAGAGTAGGGCACTAGGGTGGGAACACCATATGGTGGCGCGGGCTAGCCATGGCCGCGCCACCAGGTGCTGTGGGCCCCTGGCTGCCCACCGACCTTGCCTCTTCGCCTATAAGATGCCTCCCAATGCAAAAACCCGAAATCGTCAAGCCTCTAGCCACGAAAAGTTCCGCAGCACCACCACCACCGAAGGGGAGATTCAGGGGACAGAAAGTTTCTTTTCCAGCACCCTACCGGGACGGGGAAGTGCCCCTGGAGCTATCTCCATCAATCTCCACCACCATCTCCATCGCCGTTGCTGATTCCCATGATGATGAGGGAGTAGTTCTCTCTCGAGGCTAAGGGTTCTACCGTAGCTATGTGTTCGTCTCTCTCTATGCATGATCATATTGTGATCATGAGCTTTGTAATCAAGTAGATCCACCTTGCTACTCAAGTGCTTTAATAGATCTCTGCTCTCCCCATGTGTGTGAAAGTGCTCGAAGTTATTTCCTTTAGATTCTGCAATTTTGTCTGTTTTTTTTTTCACTAGTTAGGCTTAATGGAAAACAAAAAAAATTAGAGAGCTTTATAGTATTTATCTTGAGTTAGGACATGAAGTGTTTGAAGAGAAAATTTAAAACCTATGGAACTTTATTTGCATGCTAATAGCAATGTTGTTAGTATGAATTCTTTAGACACCATTATTGCTAATGCTATGGAAACATCTAAGCTTGGGGAAGCTAGTTTTTACGAAAATGATCTTTTTAGTCCCCCATCTTTAGAGGAGAAAATTTGCTTTGATGATACTATACCTCCAATATATGACGATTACAATGATGAATATGATATTTTCAGTCCACCTACTATTGAGGAGGAAATTAATTATGACTACAATATGCCTCCTATATTTGATGATTATGGTGATGAGAATAATGATGATAGCTATTTTGTTGAATTTGCTCCCACTACAATTAATAAGAATGACTATGCTTATGTGGAGAGTAATAATTATTATATGCATGTGGCTCATGATAAGAATGTTTTATGTGATAGTTATATTTTTAATTTTATTCATGATGCTACTGAAAGTTATTATGAGAGAGGGAAACATGGTTTTATGTATCTCAACAATATTAAGTTTCCCCTCTTTATGTTGAAAGTCTTGAAGTTGCACTTGTTTTGCTTTGCTATGCTTGTTGCTTTGTGCTTTCATGACTTGTTTATTTACAAGATTCCTATGTATAGGAAGTGGGTTAGACTTAAATGTGCTTTGAATTTTCTTCTTGATGCTCTCTTTTACTTCAATCCATATTTCTTATGTGAGCATGTTCTCAAACTATCATGCCTAACTTAAAGGCGTTAAAAAAGTACTTATTGGGAGATAATCCAAAAGTTTTAGATCAGTCTTGGAAGTTATTACTTCTGTAATAACCTCTCCTTATCCTTTTTATTTGCTTTTTGTGCCAAGAGTAACCTCTAATGGGAGAGAAGTAATGCTTGGGAAAGTTGCTGTCCCGAAACAGATTTTTGTGCTTCACCATAAAAATTCGTGTAAACTCTCTGTACGTCGTTTTGAGGCATGAAATTTTGTGCTTCTGCCCCAGGTTGTTATCTAACTTTCGTTAGTTCAACACTTTTCGATTTGAGCAACAGAAGGTCTTCAAAAAAAATTGTTTATTCCTGCTGGTCTATTTTGACAGATTTCTGCCGTCATTTGCATTTGCTTCTTAATCTCTTTTTCTTTGAGTTCTCTTTGATCACTTGAACTTTTTAAAGGAAGTGATACAGTAGCTTGTGTTTTAATGGAAGTTTTACTTGTGTTGAAACTGAACCTAAAGACTTATTATCTTGAATACAGTAATGTTGCTAATGAAGATTGTGTGAAGTTTTGTATGAAGGACATTTTCGGGTGTAGGGAAAGATTGATGTAATGAGATGAAGAATGGACAAAATCTCAAGCTTGGGGATGCCACCCCATGTTACCCCAAGAAATATTCAAGAGGTACAAGTGTTAAAGCTTGGGGATGCGCAAGGCATCCCCTTCTTCATCAATAAAAATCTCAGGTCTTTCTGGACACTTCATTTTTATTGTTTCATGCACAATTGTGTTGTTCTTGGAGCGTGTTTGTTTTTGTTTTTGGTTTTTGTTTGCTTGGTTTGCTTAGTTTGCTTGAATAAGTTGGTTGGATCCCAACACACTTCTTTTTGAGAGAGACACGCCCTGTTATTCATTGCCTAGAACACTCTAGTTTTCATTCTTATTGTTTTGTGAGTGTTCTCTTTTGCTAGCACTATGTTTAGCCTTAGTTTTCTTGTGCTTTCAGCTTAGAACTTTTTAGTTCTTCTTTGTGGATTTGTGAGACAAGCTCACTGATCTTTATTTATTATTATCTTTGTGAGTTGTTGCAAATAAGTCGATTGGTGTTGGAAAAGAGTAGGAAGTTCATGCTTAAGTGGTAAAAGGAGCTTGTTTTTGACGGTGGACTATGCTTTGTCATGTCATGCTTGATATTATTTTGGCTTTATGCTTAGTGATCTTTGCTGTAGCATGACATGTTATAAACAATGGAGATTGCTTAATGTGCCTTGAAAGAATCATGCGTTGTTTTAGCATATTAAAGCATAGTATTGTTGTATTCTCCTTCGATGCTTTATTTGGGTTGACTTGGCACATGCTCACACCATGTTATGACTATCCTAAGTCACCATAGCCTTTATGATCCTTTAGTTTTCGAATTGTAATATCACTTTATGCTTTGATTAATGATGTTTCGTCGCTCTGCATGATTATGGCCATTATTGCTCTCTTAGTTGGTCACTCCCAGTCTTTTGCTAGCCTCCGTAACCAAGTATGAGTTCCACCCATGCATCCAACTCCTAAAACCAAGTTATTCCATAGATTCCACCATACCTACCTATTAGCATTTGCTATTCCAAGTATATTCATGTTTTTATGTACCTTCCGAATTAAACTTGTTATGTGAAAATGAGTGATTAAAGCTCTCACGAACTTGATGGCACACTTTACTTTTCTTGCACTTAATAAACTTGAACCATTGTGTCCATCTTTGTTGCGTATATGCTTGCGCTTTATAAGTTGAAATTAGCAGAACCATGTATCATGGGGAACGCTTTCAACATTGCACTTGTACATTGTACCTCGTTGATATCATGATTATTTTGCTTATGGATCCTGGCGGTGTGAAATAAAAGTGGAACTTGTAAGATCATGGAGTTTGTATGTGTGTTAGAGAAACGCCTGGGCCGCTAGCCTAAGTCATGCCTAATCATGGTGGAAACTTGTAGCATAACCATAATGAGCACTCTATGAAGCATCCTCAATAAAAACCTATGCAAATAGCAAATAAAAAGATCCCTGAGATGCTCATTGTCTGCTTGCCTTGTCATTTTGATTATGGGATAGCTCCTGTATCATGTGCAAGGGGTACCCTGTTGGCGGTTCTCTATGATACATATGTACTTATAATGACAAGAGCTTACTTGTGACTAAAGTTGAGTAGCATGAGGTTCGGTCTTCGTAAGTAAGGGGCATGAGATTTCGGCTTATAACTTGTCAAGCATATCCTCTTAGTTGTGTCACTTTAACCTTAATCACCTAAAGATGCCTATAATAGGGGCAATGAGAGCTAAAAGCTAATAAGTACCATAATTTTTGTAAGCTCTTTATGAAACTTGAATCTCTGCTTCCTTCTATGAAGGACTTTCTTTTACTTTTATGTTGAGTCTCCATCTTCTATCTTTATGCACCTATTAAGAGAGCATAGTGGCCATTCTTAGTTTAATGTGCATTGTCCTAAGACTTGTTGATTGATTCATAATGTTGATATTGCTTGTTCTTGAACTATTTGTATCTAGTCACCCTTATGAAACTACTAGGAAAATGACTATAGGTAATACGCACATCCGTGGCGCACGTGCCAGTGGTGCCCCACGGCTAAAATACGCGTGGCGCACTGCATAGAGGTGCCCTACAGGTAACTGCAGTAAGCGTGGAGCACATATGCGCGGTGCGCCACGAATGTGTGTGGGCCAGGGCACTGCCGGCCGTATACGACATAGCCGTAGCGCACCTACGGCTAGTGCGCTTTGAGTGTGACCGATAGTTGTCGCGCACTTGGGCACTGTGCGCTACATGTCAAATCGGGCCGCACTGCTGTGCAACTGGGAAAACAATTTTGTGGCGCACGGGTGGTATGTGCGCCACGGCTGTTCGTTATGCCTGTGGCGCACCACGCCACGTGCACCACGGATGTGCGTGCTGCCTGCTACATTTTGGCAGATAGCCTTTTGCACATTGCCTAGATCCACCATCTCCCACTTCACTTTCTCCTCCTTCTTCCTCTTTGGATCTCGCCCCCCTCCTCCTTACCACCTCAATTTCTCCACTCTTTCACCATTTGTAGCTTATAAAACTTACCTTGGATGCTACATACATAATACAGGAAGGCTCTCCTTCCGGCCACCATCTCTCGGTCTCTCACCTCTCCTTCGAGATCTTCTCGCGGTCTCTCGTCTCGGTAAGATGTCTATGTAAGAGGGATGTGTTTATGTGTATGGATGATATGGTTGCATATCTATGGAGAGGATCGATGCTCTCATGTGTTTGGAGAGCATGCATGCATGCTCTCTCATATATTGGCATTGTTTTGCCAAAATGTTGATTTATTTCCATTTTGGCAAGACTTTGGCATTTCACAAAGGTCCAAATTTTAGGATAGGTCATGGTGAAATTTTCCATCGACCATTGCATGTATGCATTGGTTCTGTGGTTGTAATAAACTTCTAATTCTACCGTGTACACTGCGCAGGCAACCATGGTCCGCATAATGAGCGAAGGCATTGTGGCTAGATTTTTGAAATGCACGACAGCCGACATGATACGAAATAACATGACGGAGATAAGATGTCCGTGCAGAAGATGTAAACTCAATTGGTTGATCGACCCAGATTCCGGAAATCTGCAGGCGCACCTGCTCCGCCATGGTTTCATGGATGGCTACACTCAGTGGATAAGTGATGACGAAGACGATGAGGCCATAAATGGGGCGGCGGAAAATGAGGAAGGCGGGCAACATGATCATGATCACGGCAAAGACGGGCGAGATGAAGAAGAGTCTCCTGGAGATGGTGAAGGTGCGGAAGCAGACCAGTATGATGATGATCTAGATGCCGGAACAGACGATGGAACAACGTCAGGCTAGGTGCAGGACCCTTATGTTCAAGAACTGCTTCTCAAGCAGACGAGTAATGCCAGGGCTGCCGCTAGAGAGAAAGCCAAGCTTGCGCAACTTGAGAAAGACGCGGTTACTCCATTGTATGAAGGATGCAAGCCCGATGATACCCGGTTGAATGTAACGCTCAAGGCTATGGAGATGAAGGCAAAACATAAATGGACCGACGCAAGCTTCGACGATATGATGGCATTCTGGCACGATCGTCTCCCGGAGGGGAACACGTGTCCAACTAGTATCGAGGACGCCAAGAAAATTGTGTGTCCTCTTGATCTACCGCACATTAGATACCACGTCTGCATCAATGATTGCATCACTTATCGGGGCGAGGACGCGGAGAAAACCACATGCCCGGTGTGAGGCATTAGTCGATACAAGAAAGGGAAGAAAGCTCCTCGAAAAGTGGTATGGTACTTTCCTATCACTCCTCGTCTGTAGCGCTATTTCGTAGACCCTAAGGAAGCAAATCTCATGCACTGGCATGCGGAAAGAAAGAAGCCAGCAGATGACGATGACCCTGAAAAGGACGAGCTGCTGATGCACCCTTCAGATGGTAACCAGTGGAAAGCATTAGACCTCGAATCCCCAGAATTTGGTGGAGATTCGAGAAACATCAGGCTAGGTGCAAGCACCGATGGACTCAATCCGTTCGGTAGCCAGAGCAGCACACACATCACTTGGCCCATGTTTGTATGGATGTACAACCTCCCTCCCTGGTTGTGCATGTACATACAAATGAGTATGCTAATTCAACGGCCAAAACAACCTGGTACCAACATCAATCTATATCTCGGGCTGTTGAAAGAGGAGCTAGCCATGTTATGGGAATCCAGAGCCAATACGTATGATGCTGTCGCACAAGATTATTTCACTATGAGAGCCGCGTTGGTCACTACGGTGCAAGACTATCCAGTTTGCGGATATTTCTTGGGGCAGGTTATCCAAGGATTCTACGCATGCGTTAGGTGCATGGATAACACGACCTATCTCCAACTAGAGAAAGATCCAGGGTCTTCGAAAACCGTGTTCATGGGGCACCGAAGGTGGCTTGGAAAGAATGATGCATGGAGAAAATATGGAGATCTGTTCAATGGAAAATCCGAGACCCGAGAAATCCCAGAGCAGAGGAGCAGCGAAGAAGTGGATGAATTGCTGAAAAACTGGAAAGAGTGTCCTAAACCGGGAAAGAAGCGAAAGGGGCGGCAAGACAAGCCGTTGATGAAGGTATGGAAAACAATGTCTGTTTTCTGGGAGTTGCCATACTGGAAGTTTCTCCGCATGCCTCATAGTCTTGACATCATGCATATCACGAAGAACGTGTGCGAGAGTCTAGTCGCCACCCTAATCAACATGCCAGATAGGACGAAAGATGGTCCTAAAGCAAGGAACGACTTGATATTCATGGGCATGCGGAAGGATCTTCACAGAGGACGCCCTACTCCTGATGATCAGGAAGATGCCGATGATCGTCAGTCGTAGGCGACACAAGGTCGTCGAAAGGGTAAAAAGGTCAAGAAGAACGAATATTACTGCCCCCCTTCGTGCTTCAGACTAAGCCAGGATGAGATCAAACAGTTTTTCAAGTGCCTTCTAGGAGTCAAATTTCCTTACGGCTACGCGGGCAAGATAAGCAGGTACCTAGATGAGGCTAAGTAGAGGTTTAGTGGGATGAAGTCTCACGACTGTGCCGTGCTAATGACGCAGATACTTCCGGTTGCACTATGAGGTATAATGGACGAGCATGTCTGAGAAACATTGTTTGGGCTCTGCAAGTTTTTCGACGTCGTCTCTCGAAAGTCAATTGGCGTGAAACAGCTCGGGAGGCTACAAGAGGAGATCATGGTGATACTATGCGAGCTCGAGATCTACTTCCCGCCCGCATTCTTTGACATTATGGTGCATCTGCTGGTCCATATCGTGGAGGATATCATCCAACTCGGGCCGATGTTCCTCTGCAGCATGATGCCGTTCGAAAGGATGAACGGACACATCAAAGGATATGTTCGCAACAGGTCCCGTCCAGATGGAAGCATAGCCAAGGGCTTTCTGGCCGAAGAGTGCATCTCTTTCTGCACGAATTATCTAGGCATCGAGAACCCTGTCGGTCTTCTCGTCAATAGGCACCTTGGCAAGCTCGATGGATCGGGTCACCGAGAGGGTCGTCGCGTACTGCATGCAGACTACGCACAGACTTTGATAGAGCAAACCTAGTCGCGCTACAACATTTAGAACTGGTCGATCCTTGGGTATAAAAGCACAAAAGGTCAATCGAGAAGTATAGTGACCGGGGCATACAGAGGACGCAGGGAGAAATAATCAAAGAGCACAACTCAGATTTCAGGCGTTGGTTTAGGCAGATGCTCCTAGATAATCCCCCACAATCGCATTCTGCGGAGGAAAACATCATATTCACCTTGTCACAGGGACCCATGCACAACCTAGTGACCTATCAAGCGTATGATATCAACGGCTACACATTCTACACGGAGGAAAAGGGCAACAAGTGTGACTATCAGAACTCAGGCGTAACATCGGAATTCTACACCGATGGCAACGTGAAGGAAAGATTTTACGCAAGGATCGAGGAGATCTGGGAGCTCGACTACTGTGGAGAAAAGGTGTTGATGTTCAGTGTCAGATGGGCCAAGAGCGTCGAAAGAGAAGACCGGTAATTCACAACCATGTTAATACCCGAAGCAGCCAAATCCAAGGCCGCCGGTGCGCACGTCGCCGCAAAAAATGAACCGTGGGTATTGGCTAGCAAAGTGGACCAATGTTTTTTTATTACTGACCCGACAAAGCCTAGCCATGTTGTCGTGAGGAGAGGAAAAAGAAACATCATAGGAATGGATGGAGTCGCCAACGAGCAAGACTTCGACCAGTACGGTGATCCAAAGATTGAAGATGACGACGACTACGATGAAGAAACATACATCACAAGAAGAAAAAGGACAACCTTAGCAAAAAAAGGTAGCCCGTTCGAGCGAAGAAACATAAAAGTGCCAGGGTTGAATTATTCAACCGCGACAAAGAAGGGAAAAAAGATTGTAAAACGCTAGCTCAAAAAAGATTGTATCGATGCATATGGATGGCATATTATTAATGGACACATTATTATTTAATTTCTTTCTACTTTGAATCACTTTTGTACCACTTTTGATGATATATATGTACCATTTTTGTCATATAAAACATATACCATATATTTTATATAGTTTACATAATTTTTGGGATATTTTTTAACATTTTAAAGTAGTTTTAAAATAAAAACAAAAAATGGGGGCACCAGGGTTCGAACTTGGGTGCTCCAGGTTTAGTGAGCGTACATAGCTAGGGCGGAACCAGTGGGATATGCAAGTGCTAGTGTCAACTAACGGGGCGGCAACCTTTTGTTTGACTTGACACGACACTTAGCCGTAGCGCACCCTTACCTAGTGTGCTATGGTTACCCGTAGCGCACTAGGTTAGGGTGCGATACAGCTAAGTGTTGTGACAAGTCTGTGCTGCGCACGGTCATCTCCCATCTCCCATCTATCTACTGACAAGTCTGTGCTGCAGAGCTACCGACGCGCCGCCTCCGCTCGATCTGCCACCTCCGCTCGCCCGCTGCCTGCCGAGGAGGAGGAGAGGAGGTCGCCGCGTCCGTGGAGGAGGAGAGGAGGCCGTCGCGTCCGAGGAGGAGGAGAGGAGGCCGCCGCGTCCGTGGAGGAGGAGAGGAGGCCGCCGCGTCCGAGGAGGAGGAGAGGAGGCCGCCACGCGTCCGTGGAGGAGCTCCGTCCTCACTCTTCGTCATCGTCCGCGCGCTCTTCGTCATTGTCGTCTTTGAGGTGAGCGTCCCCTCTCCCCTCTCTCCCTCTCTCCCCTCTCTAACCTAGAACATAGGGCTGCCTGCTGAGGGTTTCCTGACCTAGAACACAAAATTTCAACCCTAATTAGGGTTTCCTGATGCTATGTGCTTGTGATGATGCTATGTGCTTGTGTTGTAGCTATTGGGTAGTAGATGTATAGCTCGAGTAAGTGTTATTGCCTAGGCTGCTGAGGCGTGGTTTTATTTTCATTCCCTTTCGTGTACTAGATCCTATACTAGAGAAACTACTAGTGTTTCAGCATCAGTTTTTTCTTCGAGCACTGAAACTTTGTATTCTTGGTTAGCTGCGTCCCTGCCTATACCTATTTCGATCCTAGCAACCTAAAGCTTCATCTGGTCCTCTACATTCTGCTATTCTGAAATTTGGTTAGTCCCCAATTGTGATGCAACAATGTTTGGAAGTGATGTGCGTGTCTAGTCTTGAAATTCTTTATTGACCTTTAGTCTTGGATTAAGTATTGCCATCTCATTCGTGGGTAAGATTGAGGATCAGCAGTTTCTTTTATGAAATTTTTGGGCAAGCTCTACCATATCTGATATAGATGAAAGCTACAGGAAAATTAGAAGAAAAATACTCTAGTGCTTTCTAGCTTTTTACTCGAGGCTTACCGTGAGTCATACGAAGGTTTGGACAAGGTATATTGTACTTTTGTGTAGCTCCAGGTCTACTGTTAGCCAGTCGAGTATAAATCCTTAGGCATTTAGACGAGTTGTACTGCATAAATTATTTATTCTCATGATAGTACGAATACATAGTGACTGTGAAGCATTGGTACAAATCACCCATTTGAAGCAAATAATGTGATGTAAATTCAGCAAATCTTAGAACTTAATTTCTTGCTCTTAGAGGTTTCTGTGTGTCAGCCTCAAATAGGCTTATAAAGCCTAACACATGCCATGGTTTCCAGCTTTCTTTTGTAGTGCTACTAATAAAGAATATATTACAATGTGAAAAAAAGGATTGTTATTTTTTTGAAGCTCATATCTGATCATGCAGTAGGTACTGGAAAAATAATAACTTGACACATGTTTTAACTGACACAATCAAGCCATCTGCATAACTCCCTACATGTGTATTTAACTATTCAAATGACTATATGAGAGAGTAGAGCTAAGAAACTTCTAACGATTAACTAATAAGCCGAACTATTTCAAGTTTAGGATAACATAACGTCCTACGATATGTTTTCTACAGTTAAACATTTACCCTGCCTATATTACCCTACCTAGTTGTATTCGTAGCTATATTACCCTTCCTAGTTGTATTCGTATGCAGGTACTTGTATGAAATGAGTCCCGATTTTCGCCGAAATGTTGATTAACTTCTGTTTCGGCAGAAATCGGGCACTCCTAGTTTAACAAAAATGAGCAAAGGTCATGCCGGATTTTTCCTCGCACTTCACTAACCATTATTTGCCTTTTATTAGTGCAAACATGTGTGACAATGACGAGGCTGGATCTTCTCAGCGTATCAACGCTGAAGGAGAAGTGAGACCTCAAAACAGACCCTTGTCATTCTAGGAGGAGCTTGAGCGGCTAGAAAGAATGACAGAGGGTGATGAAGAATACAACCCTTCTGAGAGCGACGTCGATGAGATGGAAGACGCGGAGGAAGAAGAAGTGGCCGAAGGAACGGCAGATGATGAAACCACTGATGGCGGAGAGGGCACAACAAGTGGTAGTAATCCTCCTAAGAAGAAGAAGGAAAGGCGCCCGAACACGATCGACACCGTCAGAGAGGAAAGTACCGAAGTGAGCCCAACAAGGGTTCCTTTGGCGCCCGACCATGTGGTCAAAGGGTACGGTGGGCAAGTGGTGGCTATCACCCGACCCACCATCTCGATCAACACCGAGAATCTCCAGCATAAATATAATGGCCATTTGCGCAAACTCCTCTTCGAGAAGCTGCACGCAAGATACAAGTTCCCCCTTCAGTATCGGAACCCATATTATCATGGGAATGAAGTAAATAAATCCGCCCTCACGAGGATGAGCACCGCCCTGGCCAGCTGGAGAACCCGGATAAAGAAGAAGATATTTAAAGAAGGGAAAAGTCTCGAGGAGATCCAGAAGACTGACCCGCAGATCACCGAAGATCAATTCCAGGAGTTCAAGGCCAATTGCAATTCCGAAGCAGCCAAGGCCTCGAGTAAGCGGGGAAAGGAATTGCAGGCGATGAATATAGGTCACCACCATCTCGGATCTGGTGGTTACAGAGCTGCGGAGCCCAAATGGGATAAGCAGGATGACGAGTATAGAGCTAAGGGGATACCTAACCCCTTTTTGAAATTCGAAAACAAGCAGCTTCGAAACTTTATCAGGGCTCGTTACCATGAAAACTAAGGTGAAGGACTTCGAGGTTCTTGCGGTAAGTAATTTAATTACCGCGGATCAAGTCGATTACATTCTAATCGATCAAGTCGAATTTCTAAACGGTTCACGTTACTTCTTCTGCAGGAGCAGGAAATTGCTAGTCAGGGATCCCATGGTTCCTCATCCCACGGGTCGACGGCGGCCACCCGGTGGGATAACCCTTTTAATAGGGCGATGAGCCGGGCCAAGAAAATCACGCCGGTTACAAAGAAGCCATCGTCGGCTGGCCGTCTGGCCGGCTTCGGGGCTAAGAATTGGGTGGATCATTTTGGTCCACCCCCGAGGATGCGTGTGGAGGGAAGCAGCGACGAGGAAAACCTCGAGGTTCAGGAACTTAAGGAACAAGTGGCGCAGATCCCGCAGATTGTCCAAGACAACCTGGCAATCACCCTCACCTCCATCCTGCCTACCTTGGTGGAGTCAATAGCGAATTGGAATGCGGGTGGTCGACAAGGGCCGTGCCCGATTCCAAGCATGGTCAGTAGCCACTCAAACAATGCGGCACCAGCGATCCCGGTGAATTATGTGTTCGTGACTCCACCCACTAGCACGGCGGCACCAGAAGCATTGGTGACTCCGCCCGCTAGCACGGCGGTGCCAGAAGCATTGGAGACTCCCCTTGCCATCACCGCGGCGCCGGAGCTTAATGCAACCGATAGGGAGTATACATCGGCGGCCGGCACCGCGCCATCAAGCAGCCCCTCCGCCTCTTGCACACCCGTCGTTGTATGTGGTGCCTCGACATTAGCCGAGCTCGACGCCATCACGGTAAACCAAATACTTTACCGCCTTGCCATTTATTACTCTTATGGCATCTTTTTAATGCCATACATGTTTTTCGCAGACGGATGTTCCGTGCACTCTCTTAAGCTTCGTGAACAACGAGTTGAGGGATGTTGCCAGGGGTACCATCATTCAACCCTTGCACTGCACGTTCCACTCAAAGTCGATGCTAGATAGCGTGCATAGGGTTAAAATTATCCGGGTGCTAAGGGGCTGCGATGACCTGGAACCTCCCATTCAACCCCCAGGAGCGGATGAAGAAGAGCGGGCTGTCCTCAGAAGTTGCTTCGGCTTATTCTTGCTATGGCCAATGAGCATGATTCGTTTGGGGACGGCCGAGGCCATCACCCCACAGACAACAACGCTGCCTGGCGTGCCAGCGCCAAGCCATGGCAAGACCCCCACACCGCTACCGCCGTCACCTCCACGCGATTGTTCGGCTGGTCATATTGACATGACCATGGCACAAGATCCGAACGAGGATAACGAATATTACTTCGATGAGTTCATCAACACTAATATTTTCCCCGGCGACCTAAACGAAGACCCAGCTGGTGGCCCCGCAGAGAAAGCCACTTGCAACAAACGTCTCTTTGGTTCTCAGGAGACAGCTCCATCTTGCACCTTCACCGAGCCAGCCGATACATCCAATCGGCCCTTTGTTCTAAGCCCTGACACACTACATAGGGCGATCGATGCTCATATTGCGGTGCCTACCCACTTCCCAAAAGGCAAGAAGACCAGGAAAAGAAAATCTCGCATATCGAGCCAGCCGGTGGCGTCAACTGCGAATCCGATCAGGTTTCAGGACAGGCCACCAAGACCAAAGGGTATTATGTGGAGGATGCATGTGGCTGGTGAGCCCATGCTAACTAAGAAATTGCTCAGGCTCGCCACTTCAGAAATGAGGAGTGTGCATGATGGTGTGCCGACGATAGAGAGACGCCTTCTGGCGGAGAAAGATCCCTCGCACCCGGTATTGGTGGTTAAGGTGCCACGAGGCTTGGGCTTCGTTGATAATGTCCCCGCGGATCTGTTCTTCTTACGGTTTGATGACATATTTAATATGTTCCACCTATATCCGCTGCACTATACCATGGTACGCCTGTTTTCTCTCAGCCTAGCCATTCAGATCATTAGAGAGAACACCCCGGGCATCGCTATAGTGGACCCCTACTACATGCGTGATGGCTGCTTGGGAAGCGCCATTGAACGGCGATTCGTGGCCTCGTACCTCCAAGGCATCTTGGTGGCGAACAAGACAAAGGAATACATTCTCGTGGCTTTCTTTCCCGAGTAAGTCATTATTCACTCGCTGCCATAACATGCTTTATTAGATTTTCATCATTCTTTTTCCAACACATTCCGTTTGAATTGTTTTGCGCAGAGATCAACACTGCACACTCATCTGCTTGTCGCCAAAACAGTCGCAAGCCATGTATTTCGACTTAGGGAGTCAAGAAAAGAAGAAAAACTACGAAAAGATCAAGGAAGTTCTGGATGATGCTCTCACCGGCTATGCCTCAGCTGAAGGCGCCACCTTCGTGTGTAAGAAGCTCAAGTTTGGCCTTCACCCATGTGACAGAATTCCCCTGCGTGAAGCAGCTGGCAGGCAGTCAGAAGGAAGCCTACTATGCACTCCATCACATGAGGGCGTTCCTACTAGAGCAACAGAATTCTACGCTGCCAGATCATCTCAAACGCTGCCAGGTCAAGGCCAGGATCAATGATTCAGATATTAGACAAGAGATGTATCGCATGTATCAACAGTTTGGGGCAATCATCAGCCGTGATGTCATGACTTCAGGGGGGTCTTCTACGGAGGCAATCCACTGAATAACCATGACTTAGTAGATCGCCTAAAGATGCAGGGTGACTATAGGGCGTTCATGATGAAACAAGGCACCCTCCCGTTCCCTGAGCCGAGCTAGAAGTCTTGATGTGTTGGTCTAGTTGTAGTTCTTTATCCCCACGTGTACTTGTGTGTGTCGACATGTACATGCTACTACTTGGTATTTTTTGCTTACTTTGTTACCTTATTTGATAAGTATATCTTTATATGCGACTTTTACTTGTTTTTTCACCACCATTTAATTATTATTGCCAACTTTTAGATGACGTGGTACGTCGTGTACAAGGGACGGGTTCCCGGAGTCTATGATAATTGGGAAGACTGCCGGAGACAGGTGCACCGTTTCAGCGACAGTAGCTACAAAGGGTACAACACTATGGCGGAGGCGGAAGCTAGATACGCGTGCTATCTAGCGGGAGTTAGGACGAGGAACCGGATGAAGACCTATACCTCTGTCGCGGTGATGGTTATTGTCCTTGGTTGTCTGTCCTGCATGTTCCTACTTTAGATGTCTAGGCGAGCTTCCGCGAGCTCTAACTTGGTTGATACATGTATTCATGTCATCACTAGCTACTTTGGAACTTGATCGAAATAATATAACTTATACTGTGTATTTATGTATGTGACTTATCTATATGTATTTGTTTCTATCTTGTCTGTGTATTTATTTCTGTATTGTATATCTGTCTATTTATTTCTGTATTGTATATCTGTGTATATCAGTTGTATTGTATATAATCTGTATTGAATATAATCTGTATTGAGTATTTTTTTTGTTTTTTGAAAAGCTCGGCCGTGGTGCACATATACGTGGTTAGTGGCGCACTACGTTGGTGGCGCACGTGGTCAAATACTAGTAGCACACTATCTCATGCGCCATAGGAAAAACAGTAGTGGCGCACCAGCCAGTACGCTACGACTAACTAGATACTAGTAACACACTAAGTCATGCACCACAGGAAAAATAGTAGTGGCGCACAAGACAGTGTCCTACCACTAACTCGAGATACCTGTAGCGCACCTGGCAGTGTGCTACGGGCACTTTTTAGCCGTAGCGCAGAAGTCGTGGTGCATCCCTAGTGCGCCGGAAGGGGAAAATAGGTGCGCCACAGACGTGCGTTTTCCTAGTAGTGTGAACTTTGAAGGTGTCCTATGCATTTATGTTTTGCTACACTATGAGGGACAAGCTGAATGCCACTATGCTATGTTTTCTTTATGTGAAACAAACAAACGTCTTTCAATGCATTGTTATTCATGAATCTTTTGTTTGTACCTTTTCATGTTACAACATGGTTGCTATGTCTTATTGTTAGAACTATATCTTTCATGCTCATGTTTAGAGTTCTTTGATCCCTGCTTTCAATGCTTGCAAATGCTTTGATCTTGATTGTGATGGTGCATGTCACCTAAAAAAATATTCTTTTCTTTTTATCACTTACCTATTTGAGGACGAGCAGGAGTTAAGCTTGAGGATGTTGATACGTTGCTAACGTATCTATAATTTTTGATGTTCCATGCTTGTTTTATATCTACTTTCTTATGTTTTGTCCACACTTTGGAGTACTTTTTATATACTTTCTAGAACTAACCTATTAACAAGATGCCACAGTGCCAGTTGCCTGTTTTTTGCTGTTTTTGGATCCAGAAAGTTAGAAAATGAATATTCTCGGAATTGGACGGGACAAAAGCCAATATGCCTATTTTCCCCGGAGCAACACGGAAACACGAAGAAGAGACGGAGTAGGGCACCAGGGTGGGCACACCATATGGTGGCGCGGGCTAGCCCTGGCCGCACCACCAGGTGGTGTGGGCCCCTGGCCGCCCACCGACCTTGCCTCTTCGCCTATAAGATGCCTCCCGATACAAAAACCCTAAATCATCAAGCCTCCAGCCACGAAAAGTTCCGCAGCGCCGCCGCCACCGAAGGGGATATTTGGGGGACAGAAAGTCTTTGTTCTGGCACCCTGCCAGGATGGGGAAGTGCCCCGGAGCCATCTCCATCGATCTCCACCACCATCGCCATCGCCGTTGCTGACTCCCATGATGATGAGGGAGTAGTTCTCTCTCGAGGCTAAGGGTTATACCGGTAGCTATGTGTGTTGGGTCTGCATCATAGAATTTTTTTTTCCTACGATGAGAACTACACACTAAGATATATCTACTAGATACAGAGCAACGAGCGGACATACATCCATCGAGAACTTACCCTCGAAGACAACGAGTTTTGTTAATGAGTAGGAACTCGTGGTTGATGTAGTCATACACTTGCCGATCTCAAGATCGTGTGGAAGTGCGAGCGCCGCAAATCAGCAGCGCATCCATCCTCGCACACACGTTCAAGCCACCAGACAACCTCCACCTCCTCGCTCCAGTGATGCAGCGGAAGCCGCAACTCCTTCTAGACGAAATGCCACCGAGAACATGTATCTCGCTAATCCGAGACCATGGGGGAATAATTCTAGAGGGGGAGAGAGATCCTTCACGAGGAGGTGTGAGGAAGGAGGAAGAGGGGGGCCTTTCATAGGAGGAGGGGGTACCCCTCCCCATGGCCGGCGCCCCATGGGGGGTGACCCCTCACCTCCCCCATTCATGTGGTGGTAACTCCTCCACATTAAAATGCCCCTTCACATTCTCTTTTAAAGTCTCCACTTTAAATGCATTAAAATTCTCTAAGTTTAATGCTCTCTCATTTAATAAAACTCTTTTATTATATTTATTCAGAATTTTGTTAATTACTTTAATTAACAAACATTCACATAAAACCCTTGCAATATTTCAATATCACATGCAGAACCACTTTCTGCAATTTCACCCGAAAAAATTCGGGTTTCTATCGAAACAATTCCTACGCTTTGCAATTCTTTCGTCTGAAACATATGTGCTCGAAAATGGTGTCCGGTAACTCTTAAGTGTGTCACCCTACAGTTCTCAAATAATGCAGACATGATTGAGACTCCTCTCAGATCAATAATCAGAAGTGGGGCCTAGAGATCCATACTGACTCCTCCATATTCAACGATGACTTCTGTGATTGTGAGAACCTTTAATGCTAGTAACTTAATCCCTTTGTCTCATGATATAATACATGTCCGAGATTCGATCATCGGTATTCGAATACCTAGTTTGATCTCGTTACCGATATGCACTCTTTTCTCGTTCCCGTGATATAACATTCTAGTGATCTCCTCACTTGCTTGTAAGCTATCTCAATGTGATATCACCGAGAGGGCCCAGAGTATATCTATCCGTCATCGGGATTGACAAATTCCACTCTTTATCCATGAGCCTCAACATAACACCTTCGTAGCACTAAACCCATCTTTATAGTCCCCCTATTGCGGTGTGACGTTTGATGTTATCAAGATACTCTTCTGGAGTTAGCAATTGACATGATCTCATGGTCTAAGGATAAAGATTACTTCGTATGATGTTTATAGCAATGTAAACATAATGACTTGATCGTAATGCTATACATCGGATGAATGTTCATCACATCATTTCACAAATGCTATGACCTTGTTATTAATAACATTCAATGTCTATGATAAGGAAACCTTGATCATCTTGTAAATCAACAAGCTAGTCTATAAGAGAGGCACGACTAGGAACCCTTTTTGTTTATTAAACACACATGTATTGACGTTTCCGATCAATACAATTATAGCATTCAAAATAAACATCTATCATATACGAGAAATACATAATAACAACTTTATTATTGCCTCTCAGGGAAAATTTCCTCCAGTCTCCCACTTGCACTAGAGACATATAGTTCACATAGTGATAAATCTAACACCCATGGAGTTCTAGTGTTGATCATGTTTTGCCCTAGGGAGAACTTTAGTCAACGGATCTACTACATTTAGGTCCATGTGTACTTTGCAAATCTTTATATCTCCATCCTTGACATGCTCGCGGATGGAGTGAAACCGACGCTTAATATGCTTGGAATTCTTGTGAGACCTTGGTTCCTTGGCGTTGGCTATGGCTCCATTGTTGTCACAATAGATCACCATTTGGTCCAATGCACTAGGAACCACACCTAGTTCTGTTATGAACTCTTTCATCCAAACCGCTTCCTATGCTGCTTCTGAAGCAGCAACATATTCCGCCTCCGTCGTTGATCTAGCCACCACAGGTTGTTTGGAACTCCTCCAACTAACTGCTGCTCCATTCAAGAGAAATACGTATCTGGATTGAGACTTAGATTCATCTGGGTTAGTGTCACAGCTAGCATCGACATAACACTTAGCGACTAGCTCTTCTTCACCTCCGTATATAAGAAACATATCCCAAGTTCTTCTCAAGTACTTAAGGATATTCTTGACCGCTATCTAGTGTTTCGAACCTGGATCAGATTGGTACCTACTAGTCAAACTAATAGCATGTGCCACATCCGGTCTTGTACATAGCATGGCATACATTATAGAGCCTATGGCTGAGGCATAGGGGATCTTATCCATTATCTCTTTCTTCCGCCGTAGCCGGACTTTGAGTCTTGCTCAATGTCTTGCCTTGCAACATAGGTAAGAACCCCTTCTTACTTCCGTCCATATTAAACTTCTTTAATATCTTATCAAGGTATGTACTCTGCGATATCCCAATTAGGTGCCTTGATCTATCTTTATAGATTTTAATTCCTAATATATATGACGCTTCACCAAGGTCTTTCATCGAAAATTTGCTGTTTAGATAACTTTTAACATTGTTTAAAAGATCTATATCATTTCCAATCAATAATATGTCATCCACATATAATATCAGAAATGCCACATTGCTCCCACTCACTTTCTTGTAAATACAAGCCTCTCCATAAGTTTGGACAAATCCAAACTCTTTGATCACCTCATCAAAACGGAGATTCCAACTCTGGGATGCTTGCTTTAGTCCATAGATGGATCGCTGAAGTTTGCATACCTTATCAACATCCTTAGGATCGACAAAACCCTTAGATTGTATCATATATAACTCTTCTTCAATATTACCATTGAGGAATGCAGTTTTGACATCCATCTGCCATATTCCATAATCAAAATATGCAGCAATTGCTAACATAATCCTAACCGACTTTAGCATCTCTACGGGAGAGAATGTCTCATCGTAGTCAACTCCTTGAATTTTTCGAAACCCCTTTGTGACAAGTCGAGCCTTATAGATGGTCAAGTTACCATCAACATCAGTTTTTCTTTTGAAAATCCATTTATTCTCAACGGCCTTTCGATCGGTAAGTCTACTGATGTCTACGCACTTCTATTCTTGTAGACAGTTGTTGGGCCTCCAAGTGCAGAGGTTTGTAGAACAGCAACAAGTTTTCCCTTAAGTGGATCACCCAAGGTTTATCAAACTCAGGGAGGAAGTGGTCAAAGGTATTCCTTCTCAAGCAACCCTGCAATCAAGATACAAGAAGTCTCTTGTGTCCCCAACACACCCAATACACTTGTCTGGTGTATAGGTGCACTAGTTCGGTGAAGAGATAGTGAAATACAAGTGGTATAGATAAATTTAAGTGGTAATGGTGATAGAAAATAGCTTGATGGTGTGGAAGATACTAAAGGCAAACTAAAATAAAGATGGAAGCAAGCAAACATGTAACATATCTAATTTCAAACGGTGTATCAATGCTTAGAAACAAGGCCTAGGGATCATACTTTCACTAGTGAACACTCTCATATAAATATATTCTCTTTATGATACTACTCTCTAGTTGAACACTCCAATCGATGGTAGGGCTATAACAGCACACCTCAAAGTAAGTCTTTCCCATCTAGAAAACCCCACACTATCACCTTGAGCACTAGATGAGTCCAACAAACACCACAATTTCATAGAGAAATCCAACTCCAAATATAACTCATAACAAGTATTTGTAATCTCTAGCCTAAGTGCCACCATGGTGAGCACGCTGTCACTTTCACACACATGGGGAGAGCAGAGATTCATTAAAGCACTTGAGTAGCAAGGTAGATCTACTTGATTACAAAGCTCATGATCACAATATGATCATGCATAGAGAGAGATGAACACATAGCTACCGGTAGAACCCTTAGCCTCGAGGAAGAACTACTCCCTCCTCATCATGGGAATCAGCAACGGTGATGGAGATGGTGGTGGAGATCGATGGAGATGGCTCTGAGGGCACTTCCCCGTCCCGGCAGGGTGCCGGAACAGAGACTTTCTGTCCCCCGAATCTTCTTTTTGGTGGCGGCGGCGCTGCGGAACTTTTCGTGGATGGAGGCTTGACTCTTTAGGGTTTATGCCTCGGGAGGCTTCTTATAGGCCAGAGGGCAAGGTCGGTGGGCGGCCCGGGGGCCCACACCATGCCCTGGCGTGGCCTGGGGGGACCCGCGCCATGGGGTGGTGTGGCCACCCTGTGGCCCCTCTCCGACTCTCCTTCTAGCTCTATGAGTCTTCCGGGAAAATATCAACTTTGGATTTTTTCCGGTCCAATTCCGAGAATATTGATTTTCTGACTTTCCTGGAACAAAAAACAGCAGAAAACATGCAACTGGCACTATGGCACTTGTTAATAGGTTAGTCCAAGAAATCATATGAAAAGTACTCCAAAGTTGGAACAAAACACAAGAAAGTGGATAAAACCAAGCATGGAACATCAAAAGTTATAGATACATTTGCAATGTATCAACATCCCCAAGCTTAACTCCTGCTCGTCCTCGAGTAGGTAAGTGATAGAAAGAAAGAATAATTTTTGAGGTGACATGCACCATCAAAGACTTGATCAAAGTATTTGTAAAACATTGAAAGCTGGGATCATAGTACTTCAATCATAACATGAAAGACAAAGTTCTAGTAATAAGACAAAGAAACTATGATGCAACATGAAGAGGCACAAACAAAAGATTCATGAATAACAATGCTTTGAAGACGTTTGTTTGTTTCACATAAAGAAAACATAGTATAATAGTATTCATCTTGTCCCTCATAGAGTAGCAAATATAAATGCATAGGACACCTTCAAAGTTCATAAGAGTGACTAGATACAAATAGTTTAAAACAAGCAATATCAAGTTATGCATCAATCAACTAGTCTTGGGACAATGCACATAGAACTAAGAATGGCCACTATGCTCTCAAAGTAGGTGCATAAAGATATAAGGTGGAGACTCAATATATATAGTGGAAGAAAGGCCTTCATAGAAGGAAGTAGGGATTCAAGTCTCATAAAAAGCTTCCAAAAATTATGGTACTTATTAGCTTTCAGTTCTCATTGCCCCTATCATAAGCATCTTGAAGGTGATTAAGGTTAAAGTGACACAACTAAGAGGATATGCTTGACAAGTTATAAGCTGAAATTTCATGCCCCTTACTTATGAAGACCGATCCTCATGCTACTCAACTTTAGTCACGAGTAAACTCTTGTCATTGTAAGTACATGTGTATCATAAAGAACCGCCAACGGGGTACCCCTTGCACATGATACAGGACCTATCCCATAATCAAAATGACAAGGCAAGAAGACAATGAGCATCTCAGCGATCTTTTTATTTGCTATTTGCATAGGTTTTTATTGAGGATGCTTCATAGAGTGCTCATTACGGTGATGCTGCAAGTTTCCACCATGATTAGGCATGGCTTAGGCTAGCGACCCAGGTGTTTCTCTAACACACATACAAACTCCATGATCTTACAAGTTCCACTTTTATTTCACACCTCCGGGATCCGTAAGCAAAAGAACATGATATCAACGGGGTACAAAGTACAAGTGCAATGTTGAAAGCGTTCCCCATGAAACATGGATCTGCTAATTTCAACTTATAAAGCGCAAGCATATACGCAACAAAGAAGGACCCAATGGTTCAAGTTTATTAGATGCAAAAAGTAAAGTGTGCCATCAAGTTCGTGAGAGCTTTAATCACTAATTTTCTCATAACAAGTTTAATTTGGAAGGTAAACAAAAGCATGAATATACTTGGAATAGCATAAGCTAGTAGGTAGGTATGGTGGACTCTTTGGAATAACTTGGTTTAGGGAGTTGGATGCATGAGTGGAACTCATACTTGGTTGTGGAGGCTAGCAAAAGACTGGGAGCGACAAACTAAGAGAGCAATAATGGCCATAATCATGCAGAGCGACAAAACATCATTGATCAAAGCATAAAGTGATACTACAAGTTGAAAACTAAAGGATCATAAAGGATATGGTGACTTTGGATAGTCATAACATGGTGTGAGCATGCGCCAAGTCAACCCAAATAAAGCATCAAAGGAGAATACCACAATACTATGCTTTAATATGCTAAAACAATGCATGATTCATCCAAGGCACAGTAAGCAATCTCAATTGTTTATAACTAGTCATGATACATCAAAGAATACTAAGCATAAAGCCAAAACAATATTAAGCATGGCATGACAAATCATAGGCCACAGTCAAAAACGAGCTCTTTTTACCACATAAGTATGAACTTTCCTACTCTTTTCCAAACCAAACCGAACTATTTGCAAACCAATGTATGAAAGAGGGGGTCCAACCAATTTATTAAGCAAACCAAGCAAACTAAAGCAAACAAAAAACCATAACGAAAACGAAAAAGAAGACGCTCCAAGAAAAACACAACTGTGCATGAAACAATAAAAATAAAGCGTGTGGAAGAAACCTGAGATTTTTTATTGATGAAGAACGGGATGCCTTGGGCATCCCCAAGCTTTGATGCTTGTACTTCTTGGATATTTCTTGTGGTGACACGCGTTCCACCCCCAAGCTTGAGCTTTTAGTCCAGCCTTCATCTCATTACTCATTCCTTCCATACACCTGAAAAATTTCCTTCATACAAAACTTCACACAATCTTTATTAGCAACATTAGTGCACTCAAGATAAATAAGTCTTAAGGTTCAGTTCTAACACCAAATAAACTTCCATTAGAACACTAGCTACTATAGCACTTCCCTCAAAAAGTTCAATTCCCCAAAAGAACTCAAGAAGGAACCAACACGAAGCAAATGCAGAAAATGGCAGAAATCTGTCAAAACAGACAAACAGGTAAAGACGAATTTTTTCGAA
The DNA here is from genome assembly GCA_910589775.1 of Avena eriantha. Lineage (NCBI taxonomy): Eukaryota > Viridiplantae > Streptophyta > Magnoliopsida > Poales > Poaceae > Avena > Avena eriantha. The sequence goes on along the minus strand of OU342741.1, from coordinate 82,782,711 downwards.
GACCTTTTGTTGCTCAAATCAAAAAGTGTTGAGCTAACAAAAGTTACATAACAACCTGGGGCAGAAGAATAAAAAATACGGCTCAATCCGAGATACAGAGCTCTCTCACGAATTTCTACGGTGAAGCACAAAAATCTGTTTCGGGACAGCAACTTTCCCAATCATTACTTCTCTCTCATTAGAGGTTACTCTTGGCACAAAAAGCAAATAAAAAGGATAAGGAGCGGTTATTACTGAGTTAATAACTTCCAAGACTCATCTAAAACTTTTGGGTTATCTCCCAATAAGTACTTTTCTTTAACGCCTTTAAGTTAGGCATGATAGTTTGAGAAAATGCTCACATAAAAAATATGAATTGAAGTAAAAGAGAGCATCAAGAAGCAAATTCAAAGCACATTTAAGTATAACTCACTTCCTATGCATAGGAATATTGTAAAGAAACAAGTCATGAAAGCACGAAGCAACAAGCATAGGAAAGCAAAACAAGTGCGACTTCAAGACTTTCAACATAAAAATGGGAAACTTAATATTATTGAGATGCATAAAACCATGTTTCCCTCTCTCATAATAACTTTCAGTAGCATCATGAATAAAATTAACAATATAACTATCACATAAAACATTCTTATCATGAGCCACATGCATAAAATAATTATTACTCTCCACATAAGCATAGTCACCATAATCATCAAATATAGGAGACATATTGTAATCATAATAATTTTTCTCCTCAATAGTAGGTGGACTGAAAATATCATATTCATCATTGTAATCATCATATATTGGAGGTTTGGTATCATCATAAGCAATAGAATAACTATCTTCCAAAGTTGGGGACCTAAATAGATCATTTTCATAAAAACTAGATTCCCCAAGCTTAGACTTTTCCATAGCATTAGCAATAATGGTGTTCAAAGAATTCATACTAATAACATTGCTATTAGCACGCAAATAAAGCTCCATAGGTTTTTTAATTTTTTCTTCAAACACTTCATGTCCTAACTCAAGATAAATACTATAAAGCTCTCTATTTTTTTTATTTTCCATTAAGCCTAACTAATGAAAACAAGAAACAAAAAGACAAAATTGCAGAATCTAAAGGCAATAACTTCGAGCACTCACACCGGAGGATGTGAGTACCTTTTACCTTACCTCCCCAGCAACAGTGCCAGAAAATAGCTTGATGTCTACGCACTTCTATTCTTGTAGACAGTTGTTGGGCCTCCAAGTGCAGAGGTTTGTAGAACAGCAGCACATTTTCCCTTAAGTGGATCACCCAAGGTTTATCGAACTCAGGGCGGAAGTGGTCAAAGGTATTCCCTCTCAAGCAACCCTGCAATCAAGATACAAGAAGTCTCTTGTGTCCCCAACACACCCAATACACTTTTCAGGTGTATATGTGCACTAGTTCGGCGAAGAGATAGTGAAATACAAGTGGTATAGATAAATATAAGTGGTAATGGTGATAGAAAATAGCTTGATGGTGTGGAAGATACTAAAGGAAAACTGAAATAAAGATGGAAGCAAGCAAACATGTAACAGATCTAATTGCAAACGGTGTATCAATGCTTATAAACAAGGCCTAGGGATCATACTTTCACTAGTGAACACTCTCATATAAATATATTCTCTCTATGATACTACTCTTAACTACTCTCTAGTTGAACACTATAATCGATGGTAGGGCTATAACAACACACCTCAAAGTAAGTCTTTCCCATCTAGAAAACCCCACACTGTCACCTTGAGCACTAGATGAGTCCAACAAACACCACAATTTCATAGAGAAATCCAACTCCAAATATAACTCATAACAAGTATTTGTAATATCTAGCCTAAGTGCCACCATGGTGAGCATGCTGTCACTTTCACACACATGGGGAGAGCAGAGATTCATTAAAGCACTTGAGTAGCAAGGTAGATCTACTTGATTACAAAGCTCATGATCACAATATGATCATGCATAGAGAGAGATGAACACATAGCTACCGGTAGAGCCCTTAGCCTCGAGGAAGAACTACTCCCTCCTCATCATGGAAATCAGCAACGGTGATGGAGATGGTGGTGGAGATCGATGGAGATGGCTCCGGGGGCACTTCCACGTCCCGGCAGGGTGCCGGAACAGAGAATTTCTGTCCCCCGAATCTCCTTTTCGGTGGCGGCGGCGCTGTGGAACTTTTCGTGGCTGGAGGCTTGACTCTTTAGGGTTTATGCCTTGGGAGGCTTCTTATAGGCCAGAGGGCAAGGTCGGTGGGCGGCCAGGGGGCCCACACCATGCCCTGGCGTGGCCTGGGGGGACCCGCGCCATGGGGTGGTGTGGCCACCCTGTGGCCCCTCTCCGACTCTCCTTCTGGCTCTGTGAGTCTTCGGGGAAAATATCAACTTTGGCTTTTGTCCGGTCCAATTCCGAGAATATTGATTTTCTGACTTTCCTAGATCCAAAAACAGCAGAAAATAGGCAACTGGCACCGTGGCACTTGTTAATAGGTTAGTCCAAGAAATCATATGAAAATTACTCCAAAGTTGGAACATAACACAAGAAAGTGGATAAAACCAAGCATGGAACATCAAAAATTATAGATACATTTGCAATGTATCATCTACCAAGGTCTAAACCTGGTTTTCGTACATGGATTCCATCTCGGATTTCATGGCTTCTAGCCATTTGTTGGAATTCGGGTTCATCATCGCTTCTTCATACGTCGCAGGGTCATCCATTTCATCAACCATGAAATTGACAATAGGATTGCCGTACAGTTCAGGAGCTGCACTTGTCCTACTTGACCTGCGAGGTTCGGTAGTGTCCTCTTTCGGAGTTTCATGATCAATATCATTAACTCTCTCTTCATTAGGTGAAGTCAACTCTGAAACAATTTCTGGTGCTGAGCTACTCGCCATTTCATGAAGAGAAGGTTCAATAACCTCTTCGAGTTCTACCTTCCGACTACTCACACCTTTCGCGAGAAACTCCTTCTCAAGAAAGGATCCATTCTTGGGAACAAAAACCTTGCCCTCGGATCTGTGATAGAAGGTATACCCAATCGTTTCCTTAGGGTATCCTATGAAGATTGATTTTTCCGCTTTGGGTTCGAGTTTATCCGGCTGAAGTTTCTTCACATAAACATCGCATCCCCAAACTTTAAGAAATGACAACTTAGGTTTGTTTCCAAACCATAATTCATATGGTGTCATTTCAACGGATTTAGATGGTGCCCGATTTAAAGTGAATGCAGCGGTTTGCAGTGCATAACCCCAAAATGACAGTGGCAAGTCAGGCAGAGACATCATAGATCAAACCATATCCAATAAAGTACGATTACGACGTTCTGACACACCATTACGTTGTGGTGTTCCGGCAGGCATGAGTTGTGAAACTATTCCACACTCTTTCATATGTGTGCTAAACTCGTAACTTAGATACTCACCTCCACGGTCGGACCGCAGAAATTTGATCTTTCTGGTATGATGATTTTCCACTTCATTCTGAAATTCTTTGAACTTTTCAAAGGTTTTAGACTTGTGTTTCATCAAATAGATATACCCGTATCTACTCAAATCATCCGTGAAAGTAACAAAGTAACGATATCCACCTCGCGTCGGCAGACTCATTGGTCCACACACATCAGTATGTATGATATCCAATAAATCTGTCGCCCGTTCCATTGAACCGGAAAACAGCGTTCTAGTCATCTTGCCCATAAGGCATGGCTCACATGTATTAAATGATTCAAAATCAAGTGATTCCAAAAGTCCATCAGAATGGAGTTTCTTCATGCGTTTAACGCCAATATGACCTAGACGGCAGTGCCACATATATGCAGATATATCATTATTAAGTTTAATCCTTTTAGCATCAACATTATGAATATGCGTAATATTACTATCGAGATCCAATAGAAATAAACCATTCAACACAGGTGCATGACCATAAAAGATATCATATAAATCGAACAACCATTGTTTTCAGATTTAAAGGAATAACCACTTTGCATCAAACATGATCCGGATACAATGTTCATGCTTAGTGCAGGCACCAAATAACAATTATTCAGATTTATAACTAATCCCGATGGCATATGGAGAGGTAGCGTCCCAACGGCGATCACATCAACTCTTGATCCATTGCCGACTCGCATTATGACCTCATTCCTTGCTAGTTGTCGCTTGTTCCGCAGCCCTAAACCGAGTTACATATATTAGCAACCGATCCCGTATCAAATACCCAGGTGCTACTGCGAGTACTAGTCAAGTACAGATCAATAACATGTATATCACATATACCTTTGTTTGCCTTGCCGGCCTTCTTGTCTGCCAAATACTTGGGCCAGTTGCGCTTCCAATGGCCAGTCCCCTTGCAATACTAACACTCGGTGTCAGACTTAGGGCCATCTCTAGGTTTCTTTTCAGGTGTGGCAACAGATTTGCCACCCTTCTTTCCCTTGTGCTTGCCTTTCTTGTCCTTCTTGAAATCGGTTCTCCTATTGATCATCAACACTTGATGTTCTTTCCTAATCTCCACTTCTGCAGTCTTAAGCATTGACAGAAGCTCGGGAAGAGATTTCTTCATGCCCTGCATGTTATAGTTCATCACGAAGCTCTTGTAGCTAGGTGGCAGAGATTGGAGAATACGATGTATGCCTAAGTCAATGAGAATCGTTATTCCCAAGGACACAAGCTTATCGGCGTACCCAGAAATTTTGAGTACATGCTCACTAACGGAGTTGTTCTCCTCCATCATGCAGCTAAAGAACTTTTCAGTAGCATTATAACTCTCTACGTCAGCATGGGTATCGAAAATCATTTTTAATTCTCCCATGGTATCAAAGGCATTGCCATTTTCGAAACGCTTTCAAAGTACTGGCTCTAGCCCATACAGTATGCCGCAATGAACTAAGTTATGGTCCTCCTAACGAGTCACATAGACATTCTTTTCCTTGTTAGGGGCATCAGGAGCTGGCGGGGGGCCTAGTGGCGCCTCTAGCACATATAGCTTTATTGAAATTAAAAGCAGGTGGTACCATTCGCATCAAGTTATTTAGACTAAGTTTATGATAGAGTGAGTTCAACTAATCCAAATTACTAATGAACTCCCACTCAAAAACGACATCCCTCGTGTCCTTTTGGTGATTACATGAACCAAATCCACTAAACCAAGTCCGATCATCAAGTGAGTTGATGTAGCTTCAAAGGCGAGCATCTATATGGGCATCATATAAACTATATGACTCATGCTTAACCTTTCGGTCCGTGTTCCGAGGCCATGTATGTACATGCTAGGCTCGCCAAGTAAGAACCTCAGTATTCGCGTGTGTAAAACTGTCTTACACCTGTTCTTATGAAAGCGTAGAGTCGAGTACACCCGATCATCACGTGATGTCTCGAAACACGATCCACAAAACGGTGTATACTTAAGGAAGAACACATTTTATCTTCATATCTAAATGAGGGATCATCTTACAATGCTACAAAAAGCGCCAAACTAGCAGTATAAGATGCTAACATCTAATGTGTAAAGTGAGATGATATGGTCCATGCATTTGATCTCTATCATTTGCATCGTGGTATGATCTCTATCATTCCTTTGTGTGTAAGGCCAAGGCCTATGGAAGTTACACGTTGAGTGTGTTGTAAGAGTATCTATCATACATCTACTTACAACAATACCATATCAAGACACTAGCCCAGTAATGATCTAAACTAGACGCCTCTAATTTATCAATTGCAAGTTTTACGTGGCTTAGGGCTTTCGGAGATAGAACCGGTCTTACCTACGAACATGAACCACAACGAGGATAACCAAGTTATTAGCAACTCGTTGTAAATAAGATATTGACTATAGCAGGAGAGATAGACACCCGCCAGCCACTTATGCAAAACAAGTTGCATGTCAGTCGTGGAACCGGTCTCATGTACGATGACATGTAAGGTTGGTCCGGGCCGCTTCATCCCACTATGCCACCAATATGAAAAATACATAGAAGATGCAATAACATGATCATCATCGCCCACATATAAACATATGTGTACTACCCATGCAAAGAACCTACGCATAGATCAGGCTCTGATACCACTGTTGGGTCCGCAACATAGAAAACAAAAAAATTCCTACGATGAGAACTACATGCCAAGATCTATCTACTAGATACAGAGCAGCGGACGGACATACAACCATCGAGAACTTACCCTTGAAGACAACGAGTTTTGTTAACGAGTAGGAACTCATGGTTGATGTAGTTGTACAGTTGCCGATCTCAAGATCGTGTGGAAGTCCGAGCGCCACAAATCAGGAACGCATCCGTCCTCGCACACACGTTCAAGCCACCGGACAACCTACACCTCCTCGCTCCAGCGATGCAGCGGAAGCAGCAACTCCTTCCAGACGAAATGCCACCGGGAACATGTATCTAGCTAATCCGAGACCATGGGGGAATAATTCTAGAGGGGAGAGAGATCCTTCATGAGGAGGTGTGAGGAAGAAGGAGGAAGAGGGGGGCCTTTTATAGGAGGAGGGGGTACCCCTCCCCATGGCCGGCGCCCCATGGGGGGTGACCCCTCACCTCCCCCATTCATGTGGTGGTAACTCCTCCACATTAAAATGCCCCTTCACATTCTCTTTTAAAGTCTCCACTTTAAATGCATTAAAATTCTCTAAGTTTAATGCTCTCTCATTTAATAAAACTCTTTTATTATATTTATTCAGAATTTTGTTAATTACTTTAATTAACAAAAATTCACATAAAACCCCTTGCAATATTTTAATATCACATGCAGAACCACTTTCTGCAATTTCACCCGAAACAATTCCGGTTTCTATCGAAACAATTCCTGCGCTTTGCAATTCTTTCGTCTGAAACATATGTGCTCCAAAATGGTGTCCGGTAACTCTTAAGTGTGTCACCCTTCGGTTTGCGAATAATGCAGACATGATTGAGACTCCTCTCAGATCAATAATCAGAAGCGGGACCTGGAGATCCATACTGACTCCTACATATTCAACGATGATTTCTGTGATCGTGAGAACCTTTAACGCTAGTAACTTAATCCCTTTGTCTCATGATATAATACATGTTCGAGATTCGATCATCGGTATCCAAATACCTAGTTTGATCTCATTACCGACATGCACTCTTTTCTCGTTCCCGTGATATAACATTCTAGTGATCTCATCACTTGCTTGCAAGCTATCTCAATGTGATATCAGTGTAGAGGGCCTAGAGTATATCTATCCGTCATCGGGATTGACAAATTCCACTCTTGATCCGTGAGCCTCAACATAACACCTTCGTAGCACTAAACCCATCTTTATAGTCACCCTATTACGGTGTGACGTTTGATGTTATCAAGATACTCTTCTGGAGTTAGCAATTGACATGATCTCATGGTCTAAGGATAAAGATTACTTCGTATGATGTTTATAGCAATGTAAACATAATGACTTGATCGTAATGCTATACTTCGGATGAATGTTCATCACATCATTTCACAAATGCTATGACCTTGTTATTAATAACATTCAATGTCTATGATAAGGAAACCTTGATCATCTTGTAAATCAACAAGCTAGTCTATAAGAGAGGCACGACCAGGAACCCTTTTTGTTTATTAAACACACATGTATTGACGTTTCCGATCAATACAATTATAGCATTCAAAATAAACATCTATCATATACGAGGAATACATAATAACAACTTTATTATTGCCTCTCTGGGCATATTTCCTTCAATGTGTTCATCTCTATCTCTATGCATGATCCTATTGTGATCATGAGCTTTGTAATTAAGTAGATCCACCTTGCTACTCAAGTGCTTTAATAGATCTCTGCTCTCCCCATGTGTGTGAAAGTGATAGCGTGCACACCATGGTGGCACTTAGGCTAGAGATTACAAATACTTGTTATGAGGTATATTTGGAGTTGGATGTCTCTATGAAATTGTGGTGTTTGTTGGAACCATCTAGTGCTCAAGGTGATAGTGTGGGGTTATCTAGATGGGAAAGGCTTACTTTGAGGTGTGTTGTTATAGCCCTACCATGGATTAGAGTGTCCAACCGGAGAGTAGTTAAGAGTAGTATCATAAAGAGAAGATATTTATATGAGAGTGTTCACTAGTGAAAGCATGATCCCTAGGCCTTATTTCTAAGTATTGAAACACCGTTTGCTACTAGATATGTTACATGTTTGCTAGCTTCCATCTTTATTTCAGATTGTCTTTATTATCTTCCCACGTCAACCACATGCCAGCAAGTATTTCCTGGCACCGTTGTCTTATATCCATACCACTTGTATTTCACTATCTCTTTGCTGAACTAGTGCACCTATACACATGACAGGTGTATTGTGTGTGTTGGGGACACAAGAGACTTCTTGTATCTTGATTGCAGGGTTTCTTGAGAGGGAATACCTTTGACCACTTCCTCCCTGAGGTCAATAAGCCTTGGGTAATCCACTTAAGGGAAAACTTGCTGCTGTTCTACAAACCTCTGCACTTGGTGGCCCAACAACTGTCTATAAGAATAGAAGTGCGTAGACATCAGGGGAGGGAGGTAAGATTGTTGGCGTGAGCTAGTGGTCGGGGAGAGATGGAGAAGACAAAGGCTGATGGTGCGTAGTAGTACTGCAGAAGGTAGGCGAGTGGGGGCTGGGGCTCCAATTAAGGCTAGTTTTACAAACCTGCAACAATTAGAGCCGTAGTTACAAAGAGCTCCAAATATGGAGCCCCAGGTATGTAAGAAATAATGTTAAGAGGGATAATCGAAAATTTTGTGCTATGTGCAGTATTTGTACATAAAAGTAATTGTAGTAGTTTCTTGCAACTATACTATCTTGATTATCTGGAGTTCCCTACAATTTCGAATCCAATTGTTGGAGGTTTGTGCAATTTCCACCCTCCTCATTTTTCGAGGAAGTTCTATGACCCTATGTTCAAACAAAAAAAAAATCAAAGACAAACAAAAAGAAAGACCATCTCTTAGGGCTCGTTTGATTTGCAGGATTCTCAAAACATAGAAAGAGGAAACTACAGGAATTTGGATCAAGTTTGTGCTTGAATCACAGGGAAAACAAAGCAATTATACCATGAGGTTGGAGTGGATGTAAATTTTCCTAAAAATAGAGGGCAAAGGAATACTTTAAAGGAATCTCAATTCCCATATTTTTCCTATTCCTATATTTTTCCTATCCTGCGTTCCAAACGGGACATAATTCCTACATATTGGAATCCTATGAATCAAAAAAACAGCGTAGGATTATTTCCTAAGGGACAAGATCCTTCACAAAACCTTTGAATTTTATTTGAATCCAAGAAGGAATAAAAAAGGTTTCCTCTCTCAGGACAAAAAAGGAACTCCACCTCTTGGAGAAAAAAAGGAACTCCACCTCTTGGACAATTTAGTGTGACGAGAGTAGCTATTAGAGTCTATGTCTAGTACTAGCTGTAGGGCCCAATCATAACACGTTATTACTCGTATACTAGTATAGTAGTACATATCCGTCTTTTCATGTGCCTCGAAGGAAACAAAATAAAGCTCTGTAGGTAATAAATGGCCATGGCAATTTCCAAGATACACAATCTTTTGCTTGTTCATTTTGATATGGGCGACAGATGGAGGATAGAGGAGTACTCTGCTTCGTGTCTTGAGCCATCGAGCTGGAGTAGAAATTTGGATATCTAAAAACCTGAATTGTCCTTTCAAACCAATGCTCGTTGCATGCAGCTTGACCAAACAGACTTACTACACTACTTTACTGCGCGTCCGAAAAACTACGGAGTAAAAGAAGTACTAGTACAATAATGTTACACAAAGAGTTCCACATTCATCTTGTGGCACCAAAAGCAGAAGTTGTGCCGTTATAGTACTGTAGTAGTCACGTCCGGATTGCCTTACAGGGCAAAAAATAGTACGATGTGCAACAAGAACTATCTATTTTTGTACTCCTATTTGCGTATACTAGTAGTACTACATACTCAGGAACATCACGAGCGTGTGCTCCACTAGTGCGCCTCCGCATGTAGGGTAATCTAGTATGGAGTAGATCGCCACCGCATGGTCGCGTGATTATTATGCATTGGTCCATGCTCTAATCGTGGGCACGTGCTGTAGTAGTAAAAAAATTGTGAAAACTAGATTACTCATAAATAATTACTCCCTCCATCCTAAAATAGTAGTTACTGACTTGGCTTTGTCTAGATACGCATGTATTTCGACGCATTTTAGTACTTAGATGCTCCCTCATTTCCAAATTAGAAAGCATACTAAGATTTGTCAAAGTCAATATTTATAAAGTTTGACCAACTATATGTACAAACATACTAACTTACATAATGTCAAACGCATATAATATGAAAACATGGTTCATGATGATTCTGATAACATTGAGTTAATGTCGTAGATATCCGTATTATTTTCGAGATATTTAGGCAAAATTCCAGGGCATCCTATCCTACACGTTGGACCCACATCGATGTGTCATCCACACCAACGCTATTTCGATAGCAATCCTGGTTCAAGACTTAAATCAAGTCGAATTGACAAGTTTGGGCATAAAATTCTATAATCACTGAGTTAGATGACTAATATCGAATCACCGTAAGAACAGTTAGTGTGTTGATCTCTGGTCCATGTCGTAGAAGTGAACAATTACATAAAAGTCGTAATAAACCCCTAAATACTCCGCAATAACATTAGCAACAAACTTAGTTTACATCCAAAATGCATCCTTCCTAGTACCAAAAGAGAACCTACATGCGACTACTACTAGTAAACTGGAGTAGTAAAATAGTACTACTAGTAGTACTATTTATCTGCTAATACACCATTACAGTCTTGATCATCAACCGTAGTTTAAGATCATTTTTTCCTATCGATGCAAATCCAGAAAGATACATGGGTGGACTGTCCAACCTACACCAGGAATCGTGGCGGCACCCCGAGGTACGTCCTGAGCTTGTTGGACGGGAAGTTGGTCGGCGACGAGCTGCTTGTCAACTGGATTACCGCATTAAGGCTCTCGACCATCGAGAAGTCCACCGACCCCGGCGGCCCCGACACACACAATTTCACTGTTTACCGCGGCCACAGGCACCTACCTGACTGATGCACACGAAGGACACGACGGCGGTCGGGCCGAGTGCGCTGATGGTTAGGACGAACATGCCACCGTCATCCCTATAGGGGAAGCGCGTGAATCCCCTCATGCTTGTTGGTGGCGGAGTCGGGATGAGGCAAAAGAAGGCGCTGCCATAGATGGCCCAGTTACTATGACCCCGTGGGTCTCCTTCATGTGGGGAAGGAGCCCTACCGGCGAGGCAATGAAATCACAGGCAGAATCCATGCAGGAGCATGGGCCGTGTGAGTACGCGATCTTGTGCTTGTCGAGCTTGTTGAAGGCGACCAAGCTAAAGCAGCCGTCGTAGGGGAACTCAATTATCACCTTAGATTGGACGGCGTCCATAGAAGCCAGCTCATGATTGAATCCACCGACGCGGTACACAAACTTGTGGGAGTTGTTACAGAGGGAAGATCGGCTCGCCAAAGTAGTGCCCGCCGGCCAGAAACCCGGATTGGGTGGACATACGAAAGGGTATACTGATTGAGTTTCATATTGTACTGCTACGTTCGTACAGGCATACGCTAGGCATCGGTGCACCAGCGGCGGCTATACTTGGCTGTTTTTCTTAGATAGTATCCACACGCAGTACATGCTTCGTCAAAACAAAAAGGCTGCAAAAAGTCTCCAGGTGAGTAATAAAGCAGGTGTCACACTATAGTGTACTAGACAGTATAGTACAGACAGAGGGAGAGACCGAGGCAAGAAGATCCAGGTGAGTGAGAGGCAAGAAGATCTACTCCTGGAGAGAGACGAAAAGCCTGCGCCCTGGTGCAAGGTGTACAGTGCTGCAGGGGAGAGACCGAGGACTGCATGCATGTCTTCGACAACAACCTGTAATTAACTTGTTTGGTCTTATCAAATTTAAATGGCCTTAATAATCCTAGATAGAGGGAGTACTAGTACTAGTAGTAGTACATCTTAGAACAAACCAGACAAACTAGTACTGCATTTATTAGTGGTACTTTTTTTGAGAAATTATAGTTAGTAGTAGTACTTAGATATGTGAAAAACCAATCCAACTTACTACTCCAATAGAGAGTATGATCACTCTATTTTATGGATTCTTGTTTACTATACGTACTAGTAGTAAAAGTTAGAATGTAGATTATTTCAGAATAAATTTGGGCTCTACAATATCTAGCATGCACGCAAACCTCAAAAGACACTTCATTGCTTAGTTTCAGGGATCTTGTGCCAAATGCATGGACTTGGATGCAATTTTCATTTTTATGACATCCTTGATGTAAATTCTACTTCCACCGACCGCGTGTTAACTAAAGCACCTCGCTCCTACGAGACCAACCACAATTAAAAAATAATTACACTGTCCCAATTATCAGACAAAGTGGAACATGGTTTCTTATAATTCCAAAGTTTTTGGAAATAGGATGTTTCAAGCTTCCCAGCTAACTTTGCACACTTTAGTGACTTTTTGCTGATTTAACGAAATTAGGTCAAACATTTACTTCACAAGTAAGGGCAACTGATTTCTATTGAATTAAATGTATTTTTAGAGGTAGATGGGTGATGCAGTAAACAATATCATCAGTGTTAGTTTCCAACTATCATGAAAGAACATTTAATTCTCAATTTTTCGAGTGATGACGAGATTGTTCTTTTACATAAAGAAACTCCAAAGAATATGGATTTGAATACCACAAGACAAGTTTTCAGACATAAAGAGTGGACCAACATGTTATACTGACGATACCCATGTTTTAAGAGCTTTCAAAATTCCAAGCTAACTCCACCAACTTGAATGACTTTGTGCCAATTATTTATCAAATTTAGGTCAAATTGGAACTACAAATAAATTATAGGTTGCTTTGAAAGTTTTATGAAAACTCTTCTGGAGTTACCTATTCAGGGGTCAATTAATATATCATAAACCACCGAGAGTTTTGATGGCATGTTCAACTTCTTGCTAAGATTTTGCTTCTTGACAGTTTAACAAAATTAGGTCAAACTTGAGCTACAAGTAAGCGCGAAAGATCGCACTTGAATTAAATGTTTGTCAATATTTGAATGACTTTCTAGCTAACGCTTCCCATTGGAATGACTATGTCGATTTATCGAAATTAGGTCAAATTTGAAACTACAAGTAAATTGTAGGTTGCTTTGAAAGTTCTACGAAAAAGCTTTTGGAGGTACCCATCGAGGGGTCACAATCAATATGTCAGAAACCATTTAACGAAATTAGGTCAAACTTGAGCTACGAGCAAGTAAGCACGATAGATTTCTCTTGAATTAAATGTATTTTCAAGGGTAGATGGGTGCATCTTCTTGTAGTAAACAATGCTGTTAGTGTGAGTTTCCAACTATCCGGAAAGAACATTCTCCATTTTTCAAGTGATATCGAGATTATTCTCTCATATCAAGGAAGTCCGAAGAATATGGATCTAAATGCCACAAGCCAACTTTTCACACATATATAGTGGACCAACATATTTTACTTATGATTTGTCGTGTTTTATGAGCTCTCCAACTTCCTATAGCTTATCGCTCTACCCAGTTGAATGACTTTGTGTCGATTAATCAAAATTATGTCAAATTTGAACTATATACTACAAGTTTTGTAGGTTGCTCTAAAGGTTTTACGAAAAATCTTTTGGAGGTACCCATCGGGGGGTCACAATCAATATATGAGAAAGAACCTAGAGTTTCGACAACAGGTTTAACTTTATGCTAAGATTTTGCATCATGGCACTTTATAACGAACATGGGTCAAACTTGAGCTACAAAGTAAGCGCGATAGATTGCTCTTGAAATATATGAATTTTTAGAGGTAGATGGGTGCATTTTCTTGTAGTAAATAGTGTCGTCGGTGTGATTTTCCAACTATCAGGAAAGAACATTCAATTCTCAATTTTCCGAGTCATGACGAGCGACATTGTTCTTTTCCGTAAAGAAATGTCCGAAGAATATTGGATCTAAATGCCAGAAGCCAAGTTTACCGACATATATAGTGGACCAACATGTTGTACCAATGACTCCCATATTTTATGAGTTTTCAAACTTCCTAGCTAACTCTGCCCATTTAACTGAATGACTTCATGTCGATTTATCGAAATTAGGTCAAATTTGAAACTACAAGTACATTATAGATTGCTTTGAAAGTTTTACAAAAAAACTTTTGGAGGTACCCATCAACGGGTCACAATTAATGTATCATAAAATACCGAGAGTTTTGACAATAGGTTCAACTACTTGCTAAGATTTTGCATCTTGACAATTTAATGAAATTAGGTCAAACCTGAGCTATAAGTAATTAAACGCGATAGATTGCTCTTGAATTAAATGTATTTTCAGAGGTAGATCGGTGCATCTTGTTATAGTAAACAATGCCGTTAGTGTGAGTTTCCAACTATCAGGAAAGAACATTCAATTCTACATTTTCCGAGTGAAGACGAGCGAGGCTAGTTATTATTTTCCGTAAAGAGAAGTCCAAAGAATATTGGATGTGGATGCCACAAGCCAAGTTGATAGACATATATAGTGGATCGACAACATGTTGTACTTGCGATTCCCATGTTTTATGAGCATTCAAACTTCTAGCTAACTCTGCCCATTTTAATGACTTTAAGTCGATTTATCGAAATGAGGTCAAATTTGAAACTACAAGTAAATTGTAGGTTTTGCTTTGTAATTTTTGGGGAAAAGATTTTAATTTGGAGGTACCTATCGAGGGGTCACAATTAATATATCGGAAAACAAAGAGAGTTTGGACGAGAGGTTCAACTTCTTGCTAAGATTTTGCATCTTGACAATTTAACGAAATTAGGTCAAACTTGAGCTACAAGTAAGCGCGATAGATAACTCTTGAATTAAATGTTATTTCAAAGGTAGATGGGTGCATTTTCTAGTAGTATGCAGTGTCGTGGGTGTGATTGTCCAACTACCAGGAAAGAACATTCAATTTTACATTTTTGGAGTGAAGATGTGCGAGGTTAGTTGTTCTTTTCCATAAAGAGAAGTCCAAAGAATATTGGATGTGGATGCCACAAGCCAAATTTACAGACATATATATATAGTTGATCGACAACATGTTGTACTTGCGATTCCCATGTTTCATGAGTTTTCAAGCTTCCTAGCTAACCCTGCCCATTTGAATGACTTTATGTCGATATCTCGGAATTAGGCCAAATTTGAAACTACAAGTAAATTGTAGGTTTTGCTTTGATAGATTTACGAAAAAAGCTTTTGGAGGTACCCATCGAGGGGTCAAAATTAATATATCATAAATCAGCGAGAGTTTCGACGATAGGTTCAACTTCTTGCTAAGACTTTGCATCTTGACAATTTAACGAAATTAGGTCAAACTTGAGCTAGCTACAAGTAAACACCATAGATTTCTCTTGAATTAAATGTCTTTTCAGATGTAGATCATTGGTGCATCTTCTTGTACTAAATAGTGTCGTCGGTGTGAGTTTCCAACTATCAACAAAGAACATTCAATTCTATATTTTCTAAGTGAGGAATACGAGCAGGGTTGTTCTTTTTCCTAAAGGAAAGTCCGAAGAATATTGGATCTGAATGCCACAAGCCAAGTTTACATACATATATATTGGGCCAACATGTTGTACCAACGATTCCCATGTTTTATGAGTTTTCAAACTTTCCATCTAACTCTGCCCATTAGAATGACTTTATGTCAATTTATCGAAATTAGGTATTATTTGAAACTACAAGTACTAGTAAATTGCACGTGCCCTGCACGTGAGACTCAAATAATAGACATCTAGCATATCATCACTATATAAATTTATAATAGGTAAATTAGAAAAAATATAATAGGTAAAATTTAAACTACTACAAGTAAACTATGTAGGTTGCTTTGAAAGTTTTACGAAAAATCTCTTAGAGGTAACCATCGGGGGGCAGGGGTCAAGTAATATACTATCAGAAACCACAGTCAGTTCTGATGATAGGTTCATCTTCTTGCTAAGATTTTGCGTCTTGACAGTTTAGGTCAAACTTGAGCTACAACTAAGTGCGATAGATTGCTCTTGAATTTAATGAAATTAGGTAAAACTTGAACTACAAGTAATTAATTGTAGGTTGCTTTGAAAGTTTTATCAAAAAATCTTTTGGAGGTACCCATCGAGCGGTTAATTAATATATCAGAAACCACAGAGAGCTTTGACGAGTGGTTCGACTTCTAGCTAAGATTTTGCATCATGAAAATTTTGAACACCTTTTGAAAATGATCACATGAAATAGGGAGAGAGGGAAAATGATTTTTAGATTCCCTATGGGCAACCCACAAGCTTGAGGTGCCCCTTAGGCTTAAAGATACAAACTCTATTTTCTCCACAATGTATACGGTGAACCTTAGTGGATGCCACATACTTTTGTACACATTGCTGATGCCCTTATTAGGGAAAAAGAAAATAGTATATTAGTATTACACTAGTAGTAGTACTCATTTATTTGCTTAGACATATGCTCACCTCTGTCCATGGATTGTACATGTTGAGAGAATAAAACGTAGGCAGGGTAAGAGGGCAGCAACGAAGAGGAGTTGAAGACGGTTCGATGTCAGAAGAAAGTTATGATGGGTTCCTGACACGAGGTACTCCTGCGGCCACTCTACTAGTAGTAAATTTCAGGACCTATGCACGCAAAAAAATTGTGTGTTTTCTCTCTCCTTTGCTGCCTCTCACCATCCATCCTCCCTCCCTCTCTCCTACCCTTTCCCCTCGCGCACCGGCCCGGCTGATCTCTCTCTCATCCACATCGTGGTGCTGTGCACGTGTGCCTTGCTATAGTGGCTTTGTGTCTCTGGGGTGTTCGATAACGGCGTTGGTGTGGAGTAGGGATGAGGAGTACATAGGAAGGAAACCACTTTGGTCCTTGGCGGCAAAAAAATTCAAACTTTTTGAATTTTTAGAAATTTTCACATGCTTCCCAAACATCAAGAGGGAATGTTACTCAAACGATCGGCCATTCACAATACTTCTTATCTTATCTTTATCTTGTCTTATCTCTTACAGTACCATACCATACCACTGTATAGTGTACGGATAACTTCGAACATTGACCGTTGGATCAAGACCGACAAATCCAAACATTGCTAACCGTTGGATCTTCTTTTCCATTCTTAGCATCTACAAATATTCTACTGATAGTCTTTAGCACGATGAACGCTAGTATGCGCAAAACTGAAAACACACACTTCATTGCTCAGTTTCAGGGTCCTTGTGCTAAATGCATGGACTTGGGTGCAATTTTCATTTTTATGAGGTCCTTGATGTAACTTGTACTTCCACCGACCGTATTAACTCTCAAGCACCTTGCTCCTACGAGACCTACCACAGTTTAAAGAAAATGCAACCGACCCAAATTTCAAACAAACTAGACCACATTTTCTTATACGTAATACCCAAGTTTTTAGTACTAGGATTTTCCAAGCTTCCTAGCTAACTTCACACACTTCAGTGACTTCTTATCGATTAACGAAATTAGGTCAAACTTGAGCTACAAGTAAGCCTGATAGATTGCCCTTGAATTAAATGTATTTTCGGAGGTAGATGGGTGCATCTTCTTGTAGTAAACAATGTCGGCACTGTGAGTTTTGAACTATCAGGAAATAAAATTCTCAGCTTTCTGAGTGATGACGAGATGGTTCTTTTCTGTAAAGAAAGCCCGAATAATATGGATCTCAATGCCATAAGCCAAGCTTCTAGACATATTAAGTGGACCAACGTGTTTTACTTATGATTCCCATATGTTTTTTGAGTTTTCAAACTCCCTAGCTAATTAACTCCGCTCACTTGAATGACTACATGCCGATTTATCGAAATTAGGTCAAACTTGAACTATAACTAAATTGTAGGTTGCTTTGAAAGTTTTACGAAAAAGCTTTTGGAGGTACCGTACTGATCGGGGGGGGACACAATCAATATATGAGAAACAACCGAGAGTTTTGACACCACGTTTGACTTCTTGCTAAGATTTTGCATCGCATGACACTATTTAAAGAAATTGGGTCAAACTTGAGCTACAATTAAGCGCGATAGATTGCTATTGAAATATATGACTTTTCAGATAGGTAGATGGGTGCATTTTCTTGTAGTAAATAGTGTCTTCAGTATGGTGCGATTTTCCAATTATATCAGGAAAGAACATTCAATTATTCTCAATTTTCCGAGTGATGACGAGCGAGGTTGTTCTTTTCCGTAAAACAATGTCCGAATAATATTGGATCTGAATGCCAGAAGCCAAGTTTGCCGAAATATATAGTGGACCAACATGTTGTATCAATGATTCCCATGTTTTATTTATGATTTTTAAAACTTCCTAGCTAACTCTGCCCATTTGACCGAATGACTTTGTGTCGATTTAACGAAATTAAGTCAAATTTGAAACTACAAGTAAATTGTAGGTTGCTTGAAAGTTTTACGAAAAATCTTTTGGAGGTACCCATCGAGGGGTCACAATTAATATATCATAAAACACCGAGAGTTTTTACGATAGGTTCAACTTCTTGCTAAGATTTTGCATCTTAACAATTTAACGAAATTAGGTCAAACTTGAGCTACAAGTAAGCGCGATAGATTGCTCTTGAATTAAATTTATTTTTAGAGGTAGATCGGTGCATCTTATTGTAGTAAACAATGCCATCAGTGTGAGTTTCCAACTATCAGGAAAGAACATTCAATTCTACATTTTCTGAGTGAAGACGAGTGAGGCTAGTTGTTCTTTTTTGTAAAGAGAAGTCCAAAGAATATTGGATGTGGATTCCACAAGCCAAGTTGACAGACATATATAGTGAATCTACACCATGTTGTACTTGCGATTCCCATGTTTTATGAGCTTTCAAACTTCCTAGCTAACTCTGCCCATTTAAATGACATTAAGTCGATTTATCGAAATTAGGTCAAATTTGAAACTACAAGTAAATTGTAGGTTTTGCTTTGAAAGTTTTACGAAAAAGCTTTTAATTTGGAGGTACCCATCGAGGGGTCACAATTAGTATACCTGAAAACAACGAGAGTTTTGACGATAGGTTCAACTTCTTGCTAAGATTTTGCATCTTGAGAATTTAATGAAATTAGGTTAAACTTGAGCTACAAGTAAGCGTGATAGATTGCTCTTGAATTAAATGTATTTTCAAAGGTAGATCGGTGCATCTTGTTATAGTAAACAATGCCGTCAGTGTGAGTTTCCAACTATCAGGAAAGAACATTCAATTCTACATCTTCTGAGTGAAGACGAGCGAGGTTAGTTGTTCTTTGCCGTAAAGAGAAGTCCAAAGAATATTGGATGCGGATGCCACAAGCCAGGTTGACATACATATATAGTGGATCGAAAACATGCTGTACTTGCGATTCCCATGTTTTATGAGTTTTCAAGCTTCCTAGCTAAACTCGCCCATTTGAATGACCTTATGTCGATATCTCGGAATTAGGTCAAATTTGAAACTACAAGTAAATTGTAGGTTTTGCTTTGATAGTTTTACGAAAATGCTTTTGGAGGTACCCATCGAGGGGTCAATATTAATATATCAGAAACTAGCGAGAGTTTTTACGATAGGTTCAACTTCTTGCTAAGACTTTGCATCTTGACAATTTAACAAAATTAGGTCAAACTTGAGCTAGCTACAAGTAAACACCATTGATTGCTCTTGAATTAAATGTCTTTTTAGAGGTAGATCATCAATGCATCTTATTGTTGTAAACAGTGTCATCGGTGTGAGTTTCCAACTATCAACAAAGAACATTCAATTCTAGATTTTCCGAGTGAAGAATACGAGGGAGGATGTTCTTTTTCCTAAAGAAAAGTCTAAAGAATATTGGATATGAATGCCACAAACCAAGTTTACTTACATATATATTGGATCAACATGTTTTACCAACGATTCCCATGTTTTATGAGTTTTCAAACTTCCCAGCTAACTCTTCCTATTAGAATGACTTTATGTCGATTTATCGAAATTAGGTCAAATTTGAAACTACAAGTACTAGTAAATTGCACGTGCCCTACACGCGAGACTTAGATAATATACATATGGCATATCATTGTTGGAGATATGCCCAAGAGGCAATAATAAAAGTGGTTATTATTATATCTTTGTGTTTATGATGAATGTTTACATCCCATGCTATAATTGTATTTTTAGGAAACACTAATACATGTGTGTTTTGTAAACGTAAAAGAGTCCCTAGTAAGCCTCTTGTTGAACTAGCTTGTTGATTAATTGATGATCATGGTTTCCTGATCATGGACATTGGATGTGATTAATAACAAGGTTATATCATTAGGAGAATGATGTGATGGACACACACCCGTAGTAAGCGTAGCATAAGATCAAGTCATTAAAGTTCGTATTTCTATAAGCTTTTAAATGCATAGTAACCTAATCCTTCGACCATGAGGTTGTGTTAATCACCATCACCGGATGGGTACTTTGATGACATCAAACACCGCTTCGTAACTGGGTGGTTATAAAGGTGTCATTGGGTATTCTGAAAGTATGTGTTGAAGCGCAAGGACCAAGATTGGGATTTGTCCATCCATATGACGGATATATATGCTCTGGGCCCTCTCGGTGGAATGTCATCTAGTTAGCTTGCAAGCATGTGACTGGGTCACAAGGGATGACATAACATGGAACGAGTAAAGAGTACTTATCAGTAACGAGGTAGAACTAGGTATGGAGATACCGACGATCAAACTTTGGATAAGTATAGTATCGCGAGACAAAGGGAATTCGTTTCGTATGTAAATGGTTCTATCGATCACGAAGTCATCGTTGAGTATGTGGGAGCCATTATGGATCTCCAGGTCCCGCTGATGGTTATTGATAGGAGATGTGTCTCTGTCATGTCTACATATTCACGAACCGTAGGGTGACACACTTAAGGTTCGAAGTTGTTTTAAGTAGATATGGAATGTGCGTTGGAGACCGAATATTGTTCGGAGTCTCAGATTGGATCCGGGACATCACGAGGAGATCCGGAATTGTCCGGAGAATAAGATTCATATATTGGGGATCATTTTCTGAGTTAGGAAATGTTCCGGAGTATTTGTATGAGGATTCTAGAAGGTTTCGGAATGTTCCGGAAGGTTCTGGAAGAATTCTTGGAGTTTGCTTGAAAACCAAGAAAGGGATCAGGGAGTCCTTGTGGGGCAAGACAAGGAGTCGTGGGGGAGGAGGACTCCTCCGCCCCTCCCCAATCTGCCGGCCAAGGAGGGAGGGGAGTCCTACTAGGACTCCCCCTCCCAAGGCGCCCTCCCTCCTTTAAATAGAGGGGTGGAGGCGCCACCCCTGGCCCCTCTCCACCACTCCAAACCCTAGCCGCCTCTCTCCTCTTTCTCTCTTCTGCTCAGGCTTAGGCGAAGCCCTGCAGAATTTCCTACTCCACCACCACCACCACGCCGCCGTGCTGCTGGGATTCCGTGGAGAAGATCTACTACCTCCGCTGCTCGCTAGAACGAGGAGAGGAAGGTCTGCTTCGACTCCGCACGTGTGACAGACTGCGGAAGCACTGCCGGAACGCGACGCCGGAAGGATCGTCCACTCGATCTTGAGATCGGCAAGTGATCGACTACATCAACCACGAGATCCAATTTCGTAACGCTTTCGGATCTACATGGGTTAGTACAGATCTATCTTGTTGCACATGTCTAATAGATTAGATCTTGGCTTTTATCTTGATTAGATCTGGGTTTTGTTCGTTATTGCGGTAAAAAAAATTTGTTTTCCATGCTACGAACCCATCAGTGGTATCAGAGCCGTATCTATGCGTAGATCTGTTGCACAAGTAGAACACAATGGTTTTGTGGGCGTTGGTGCTCGTGCCGTCTTTTGCTTTGTGTACTTTGCATCTTGCGGCATGGTGGGATGAAGCGGCTCGGGCTAACCTTACATGTCATCACACATGAGACTTGCTCCACTCTTGACGTGTAACTTGCTTTGCACAAGTGGCTTTGCGGGTGTCTGTCTCTCCCACCATAGTATAGATCTAATTTACACTTTGAACTTCATAGCACTTGTATCAACGTTGTGGTTCAGTTTCGTAGGTAAGATCCGTTCTTGTTTGAAAGCCCCAAACCACGTAAAACATGCAAAGAAAATTAGAGGCGTCTAACTTGTTTTTGCAGGGGTTTTGTGATGTGATATGGCCATCATGTGATTGTGATTATATTTGATGTATGCAATGATCCTTGTTGTAATATGGCAACCGGCAGGAGCCTAATGGTTGTCTTTAATTCTGTTAAGACCTGCGTGTCTATTCATCTTGTAATAGCTTTATTCCAAGTAGTTGTAATAGTTGCTAGTGATGATGGACAATCATGAAGCGGCGCCACTGACCTTGACGCAATGCTGGTGATGATGGAGATCATGTTCGTGCTTTGGAGATGGAGATCAAAGGCGCAAGAAGAAAGGGCCATATCATATCACACTAATTATGAATTGCCTATGATGTTAATCCTTTATGCATCCTGTATTGCTTAGATCGTGATGGTAGCATTATAAGATGATCCCTCTCACTAAATATCAAGTAATAAAGTGTTCACCCTTAGTTGGCACCGTTGCTAAGACTCGTCGTTTCGAAACATCTCGTGATGATCGGATGTGATAGATTCTACGTGTGCATACAACGGGTGCAAGCCAGATTTGCACATGCGGAAACTAAGGTTATCTTGACGAGCCTAGCATGTACAGACATGGTCTCGGAACACGGAATACCGAAAGGTAGAGCATGAGTCATATAAATGATATGATGAACATGAAGATTGTTCGCCGATGAAACTACATCTTCTCTCGTGAAGATCGGACTTGGTGTAGTGGACTTGGTTCGTGTAATCACTAAGACAATATGAGGGATGTTGTTTTGAGTGGGAGTTCACCTAGATAATTTAAGAATTAAATTTGAACTCAATTTATCATAAACATAGTCTAAACTACTTGCAAATTTGTTGTAGATTATGGCGACCCCCTCCATCAATTTCAATGCGTTCCTAGAGAAAGAAAAGCTTAAGAACAATGGAAGCAATTTATCGGACTGGTTCCGTGGACTGAAGATCGTCCTCAGGGCTGGTCAGTTGACCTATGTGCTCGAAGCACCGCTAGGTGACCCACCTGCAGAAGATGCCACCGATGACGTAAAGAATGTTTACGCCACAGTTCAGTGTGCCATCCTGTACGGTTTAGAAGCGGAGCTCCAGAAGCGTTTTGAGCACCACGACCCGTTCGAGATCATTAAGGAGCTCAGGCTAATTTTTGAGACTCGCGTGGCCATGGAGAGCTATGAGGCCTCCAAAAAGTTCTTTAACTGTAAGATGGAAGAGGGAAGCTCTGTTAGCGAGCACGTGCTCACCATGTCTGGGTACGCAAACAAGCTCCAAGATTTGGGGATATCGATTCCTAGTGAGTTAGGGATTCACCGTCTCCACCAATCACTGCCACCAAGTTACAAGAACTTTGTGATGAACTACAATATGCACTGCATGAACAAGACGTTGCCTGAACTATCGTCCATGCTAAAAACTGCTAAAGTGGAGATCAAGAAGGAGCACCAAGTGTTGATGGTCAATAAGACCACAAATTTCAAGAGACAGGGCAAGCCTAAGAACAAGGGCAACTTCAAGAAGGACGGCAAGAAAGCTGCCGCACCTGCAAAGAAGCCCAAGGCTGGTCCCAAGCCTGAAACTGAGTGCTTCTACTACAAGGGTGCTGGTCACTGGAAGCGTAACTGCCCCAAGTACCTGGCGGATCTGAAGAACGGCAACATCAAGAAGAAAGTTATATTAGATATATATGTTATTGATGTGTATCTTACTAGTAATCGTAGTAGTGCCTAGGTATTTGATACTGGTTCAGTTGCTCATATTTGTAACTCGAAACAGGAGCTGCGGAATAAACGAAGACTGGCAAGAGACGAGGTGACGATGCGCGTTGTAAATGGCTCCAAGGTTGATGTGATCGCCGTCGGCACGCTCCCTCTACATCTACCTTCGGGATTAGTTTTAAATTTGAATAATTGTTATTTGGTGCCTACGTTAAGCATGAACATTATATCTGGATCTTGTTTACTGCGAGACGGTTACTCTTTTAAGTCCGAGAATAAAGGTTGTTCGATTTATATGAGTAATATCTTTTATGGTAATGCACCTGAGATGAATGGTTTATTCTTACTGAATCTCGATAGTAGTGATACACATGTTCACAACATAGATGCTAAACGAATAAAATTGAATGATAATTCTACATAGATGTGGCACTGTCGTCTTGGTCACATTGGAGTGAAGCGTATGAAGAAACTCCATTCTGATGGACTTCTTGAATCACTTGATTTTGAATCACTTGAAAGATGCGAAGCATGTCTAATGGGAAAAATGACTAAGACTCCATTCTCTGGAATAATGGAGCGAGCTACAGACTTATTGGAAATAATACATACCGATGTGTGCGGTCCAATGAGTGTAGCATCGTGTGGTGGATATCGTTATGTTCTCACTTTCACGGATGACTTAAGTAGATATAGGTATGTCTACTTTATGAAACATAAGTCCAAAACTTTCGAGAAGTTTAAGGAATTTCAAAGTGAAGTGGAAAATCATCGTAACAAGAAGATTAAGTTTCTGCGTTCTGACCGCGGAGGTGAATATCTAAGTTATGAGTTTGGCATGCATTTAAAGAAATGTGGAATACTTTCGCAGTTGACACCGCCGGGAACACCATAGCGTAATGGTGTGTCCGAACGTCGTAATCGAACTCTCTTAGATATGGTTCGGTCTATGATGTCTCTTACAGATTTACCGCTATCGTTTTGGGGCTATGCATTAGAGACAGCCGCATTCACTTTAAATAGGGCACCATGTAAATCCGTTGAAACGACACCGTACGAATTGTGGTTTGGAAAGAAACCTAAGTTGTCGTTCCTTAAAGTTTGGGGTATGCGAAGCATATGTAAAGAAGTTACAACCTGATAAGCTAGAACCCAAAGCGGAGAAATGCGTCTTCATAGGATACCCTAAAGAAACAATTGGGTATACCTTCTATCATAGATCTGAAGGCAAAGTTTTTGTTGCCAAGAATGGATTCTTTCTTGAGAAGGAGTTTCTCTCGAAGGAAGTGACTGGAAGGAAAGTAGAACTCGATGAGGTCATTGAACCTTCTCTCGAATTTGAGAGTAGCGCAGCACCAGAAGATGTTTTTGTGCCGCCTGCACCAATTGGAGAAGAAGCTAACGATAATGATCATGAAACTTCAAACGAAGTTGCTGCTGAACCTCACAGGTCAACGAGGGTTCGTACCACTCCTGATTGGTATGACTCTGCCTTGAACGTCATGTTGGTGGACAACGCTGATGACCCTGCGACATATGAAGAAGCTATGGTGAGCCCAGATTCCGACAAATGGCTAGAAGCCATGAAATCCGAAATGGGATCCATGTACGAAAACCAAGTATGGACTTTGGTGGACTTATCGGATGGCCGTAAGGCTGTCGAGAACAAATGGATTTTCAAGAGAAAAACAGATGCTGATGGTAATGTTACCGTCTATAAAGCTCGACTTGTCGTGAAAGGGTTCTGACAAATTCAAGGAGTTGACTATGATGAGACATTCTCACCAGTAGCGAAGCTAAAGTCTGTGAGGATTTTGTTAGCAATTGCTGCACATTTCGATTATGAGATTTGGTAGATGGATGTCAAAACGGCGTTCCTTAATGGTGACATTGAGGAAGAGTTGTATATGGTACAACCCAAGGGTTTTGTCGATCCTAAAGATGCTGACAAGGTATGCAAACTTTAGCGCTCCATTTATGGACTGAAGCAAGCATCCCGGAGTTGGAATCAATGTTTTGATAAAGTAATCAAAAACTTTGGATTTATACAAACTTATGGAGAAGCTTGTATTTACAAGAAAGTGAGTGGTAGCTCTGTAGCATTCCTAGTACTATATGTAGATGACATATTGTCGATTGGGAATGATATAGAACTTCTTAATAGTGTCAAAACCTATTTGAATAATAGTTTTTCAATGAAGGATCTTGGTGAAGCGGCATATATTCTAGGCATCAAGATTTATAGAGATATATCAAGACGCCTAATAGCGCTTTCACAAAGTACATACTTAGACAAAGTTCTAAAGAAGTTTAGAATAGAAGAGAGCAAGAAAGGGTTCGTGCCCATGTTGTCAGGTAAGACCTTGAGTAAGACTCAAAGTCCAGCTACGGCAGAAGATAGAGAGAAAATGAATAATATTCCCTATGCCTCGGCCATAGGTTCTATCATGTATGCCATGCTGTGTACAAGACCGGATATAGCACATGCTGTTAGTTTGACTAGCAGATATCAACGTGATCCTAGAATGGAGCACTGGACAGCGGTCAAGAATATCCTAAAGTACCTAAATAGGACTAAGGATATGGTTCTTTCTTATGGAGGTGATGAACAGCTTGTTATAAACGGTTACACCGATGCTAGTTGGAACATCGATCCGGATGACTCGAAGTCACAGTCGGGATACGTATTTATTTTGAATGGTGCTGCAGTGAGCTGGAGGAGTGCAAAGCAAAGCGTTGTGGCGAAATCTTCAACTGAATCGGAATACATAGCTGCTTCGGAGGCTGCGCAAGAAGCCATATGGATGAAGGAATTCATTACTGAACTTGGCGTGGTTCCCAGTGCGTTGGACCCGATGGCCATCTACTGTGACAACACAGGTGCCATAGCTAATGCACAGGAGCCAAGGTCACATAGCAAGCTGAAGCACAATAAGCTACGTTTCCACGCTATTCGCGAGTATGTCCGAGATGGTGACATAAAGATTTGCAAAGTACACACTGATCTGAATGTGGCAGATCCGTTGACTAAACCTCTCCCAAGGGCAAAGCATGACCAACACCAGAACGCCATGGGTGTTAGGTATATTACCATGTAATCTAGATTATTGACTCTAGTGGAAGTGGGAGACTGTTGGAGATATGCCCAAGAGGCAATAATAAAAGTGGTTATTATTATATCTTTGTGTTTATGATGAATGTTTACATCCCATGCTATAATTGTATTCTTAGGAAACACTAATACATGTGTATTTTGTAAACATAAAAGAGTCCCTAGTAAGCCTCTTGTTGAACTAGCTTGTTGATTAATTGATGATCATGGTTTCCTGATGATGGACATTGGATGTGATTAATAACAAGGTTATATCATTAGGAGAATGATGTGATGGACAGACACCCGTAGTAAGCGTAGCATAAGATCAAGTCATTAAAGTTTGTATTGCTATAAGCTTTTAAATGCATAGTAACCTAATCCTTCGACCATGAGGTTGTGTTAATCACCATCACCGGATAGATATGCTCTGGGCCCTCTTGGTGTAATGTCATCTAGTTAGCTTGCAAGCATGTGACTGGGTCACAAGGGATGACATAACATGGAACGAGTAAAGAGTACTTATCAGTAACGAGGTAGAACTAGGTATGGAGATACCGACGATCAAACTTCGGATAAGTATAGTATCGCGAGACAAAGGGAATTGGTTTCGTATGTACATGGTTCTATCGATCACAAAGTCATCGTTGAGTATGTGGGAGCCATTATGGATCTCCAGGTCCCGCTGATGGTTATTGATAGGAGATGTGTCTCTGTCATGTCTACATATTCACGAACCGTAGGGTGACACACTTAAGGTTCAAAGTTGTTTTAAGTAGATATGGAATGTGCGTTGGAGACCGAATATTGTTCGGAGTCTCGGATTGGATCCGGGACATCACGAGGAGATCCAGAATTGTCCGGAGAATAAGATTCATATATTGGGGATCATTTTCTGCGTTAGGAAATGTTCTGGAGTATTTGTATGAGGATTCTAGAAGGTTTCGGAATGTTCCAGAAGGTTCTGGAAGAATTCTTGGAGTTTGCTTGAAAACCAAGAAAGGGATCAGGGAGTCCTTGTGGGGCAAGACAAGGAGTCGTGGGGGAGGAGGACTCCTCCCCCCCTCCCCAATCCGCCGGCCAAGGAGGGAGGGGAGTCCTACTAGGACTCCCCCTCCCAAGGCGCCCTCCCTCCTTTAAATAGAGGGGTGGAGGCGCCACCCCCTGGCCCCTCTCCACCACTCTAAACCTAGCCGCCTCTCTCCTCTTTCTCTGTTCTGCTCAGGCTTAGGCAAAGCCCTGCAGAATTCTCTACTCCACCACCACCACCACGCCGTCGTGCTGCTGGGATTCCATGGAGAAGATCTACTACCTCCGCTGCTCGCTAGAACGAGGAGAGGAAGGTCTGCTTCGACTCCGCACGTGTGACAGACTGCGGAAGCGCTGCCGGAACGCGGCGCCGGAAGGATGATCAACTCGACCTTGAGATCGACAAGTGATCGACTACATCAACCACGAGATCCAATCTCGCAACGCTTTCGGATCTACAAGGGTTAATACAGATC
Source organism: Avena eriantha (assembly GCA_910589775.1). Taxonomy (NCBI): domain Eukaryota; kingdom Viridiplantae; phylum Streptophyta; class Magnoliopsida; order Poales; family Poaceae; genus Avena; species Avena eriantha. The sequence continues at coordinate 82,754,208 of OU342741.1, read as the reverse complement.
TATCTCGTTGCACATGTCTAATATATTAGCTCTTGGCTTTTATCTAAATTAGATCTGGGTTTTGTTCGTTCTTGCGGTAGAAATTTTTTGTTTTCCATGCTACGAACCCATCAATCATCACTACATAAAATTATAATAAGTAAAGCAGAAAAAATATAATAGGTAAAATTTGAACTACTACAAGTAAACTGTGTACGTTGCTTTGAAAGTTTTATGAACAAGCTCTTAGAGGTACCTATTGGAGGGGGAGCGGGGGAGGGGGGGGTCAATTAATATACTATCAGAAACCACGGAGAGTTCTGACGGCAGGTTCATATTCTTGCTAAGGTTTTGCGTCTTGACAATTTAATGAAATTAGGTCAAACTTGAGCTACAACTAAGTGCGATAGATTGCTCTTGAATTTATTGAAATTAGGTAAAACTTGAACTACAAGTAATTAATTGTAGGTTGCTTTGAAAGTTTTATCAAAAAATCTTTTGGATGTACCCATCGAGCGGTTAATTAATATATCAGAAACCACAGAGAGCTTTGACGAGTGGTTCGACTTCTAGCTAAGATTTTGCATCATGAAAATTTTGAACACCTTTTGAAAATGATCACATGAAATAGGGAGAGAGGGAAAATGATTTTTAGATTCCCTATGGGCAACCCACAAGCTTGAGGTGCACCTTAGGCTTAAAGATACAAACTCTATTTTCTCCACAATGTATACGGTGAACCTTAGTGGATGCCACATACTTTTGTACACATTGCTGATGCCCTTATTAGGGAAAAAGCAAATAGTATATTAGTAGTACACTAGTAGTACTACTTATTTATTTGCTTAGACATATGCTCACCTCTGTCCATCCATTGTACATGTTGAGAGAATAAAACGTAGGCAGGGTAAGAGGGCAGCAACGAAGAGGAGTTGAAGACGGTTCGATGTCAGAAGAAAGTTATGATGGGTTCCTGACACGAGGTACTCTTGCGGCGACTCTACTAGTAGTAAATTTTAGGACCTATGCACGCAAAACAAATTGTGTGTTTTCTCTCTCCTTCGCTGCCTCTCACCATCCATCCTCCCTCTCTCCTACCATTTCTACTTGCGCACCGGCCCGACTGATCTCTCTCATCCACATCATGGTGCTGCGCACGTGTGCCTTGGTACGGTGGCTCTGTGTCTCTAGTGTGTTCAGCAGCCATGTTGGTGTGGAGTACGGATTATGAGTACATAGGAAGGAAACCACTTTGGTCCTTGGCGGGAAAAAAATCAAACTTTTCCGATTTTCGAATTTTTCACTTGGTTCCCAAACATCGGGAGGGAGGGTTACTCAAAAGATCAACCATTCGCAGTACTTCTTATCTTATCTTTATCTTGTCTTATCTCTTACAATACCATAACATACCACTATATAGTGTACGAATAACTTCGAACATTGACCATTGGAAGACCGGCAAATCCAAAAATTGCTAACCGTTGGATCTTCTTTTCCATTCTTAGCATCTACAAATATTGTACTAATATTCTTTAGCACGATGAACGCTAGTATGCACAAAACTGAAAACACACACTTCATTGCTCAGTTTCAGGGTCCTTGTGCTTAATGCATCGACTTGGGTGCAATTTTCATTTTTATGAGGTCCTTGATGTAACTTGTACTTCCACCGACCGTATTAACTCTCAAGCACCTTGCTCCTACGAGACCTACCATAGTTTAAAGAAAATGCAACCGACCCAAATTTCAAACAAACTGGACCACATTTTCTTATACGTAATACCCAAGTTTTTAGTACTAGGATTTTCCAAGCTTCCTAGCGAACTTCACACACTTCAGTGACTTCTTGTCGATTAACAAAATTAGGTCAAAATTGAGCTACAAGTAAGCGTGATAGATAGCTCTTGAATTAAATGCATATTCGTAGGTAGATGGGTGCATCTTATTGTAGTAAACAATATCGTTAGTGTGAGTTTCCAACTATCAAGAAATAAAATTCTCAGTTTTCCGAGTGATGACGAGATGGTTCTTTTCCGCAAAGAAAGCCTGAATAATATGGCTCTCAATGCCATAAGCCAAGCTTCTAGACATATTACGTGGACCAACGTGTTTTACTTACAATTCTCATATGTTTTTTGAGTTTTCAAACTCCCTAGCTAATTAACTCCGCCCACTTGAATGACTACATGCCGATTTATCGAAATTAGATCAAACTTGAACTATAACTAAATTGTAGGTTGCTCTGAAAGTTTTACGAAAAAGCTTTTGGAGGTATCGTACCGATCGGGGGGGGGACACAATCAATATATGAGAAACAACCGAGAGTTTTGACAACAGGTTTGACTTCTTGCTAAGATTTTGCATCGCATGACACTATTTAAAGAAATTGGGTCAAATTTGAGCTACAATTAAGTGTGATAGATTGCTATTGAAATATATGACTTTTCAGAGAGGTAGATGGGTGCATTTTCTTGTAATAAACAATGTCTTCGGTATGGTGCGATTTTCCAATTATATCAGGTAATAACATTCAATTATTCTCAATTTTCCGAGTGATGACGAGCGAGGTTGTTCTTTTCCATAAAAAAATGTCCGAATAATATTGGATCTGAATGACAGAAGCCAAGTTCGCCGACATATATAGTGGACCAACATGTTGTACCAACAATTCCCATGTTTTATTTATGTGTTTTCAAACTTCCTAGCTAACTCTGCCCATTTGACCGAATGACTTTATGTCGATTTATTGAAATTAGGTCAAATTTGAAAATACAAGTAAATTGTAGGTTGCTTTAAAAGTTTAACGAAAATTCTTTTGGAGGTGCCCATCAAGGGGTCACAATTAATATATCATAAAACACCGAGAGTTTTTACGATAGGTTCAACTTATTGCTAAGATTTTGCATCTTAACAATTTAATAAAATTAGGTCAAACTTGAGCTATAAGTGAGCACGATAGACTGCTCTTGAATTAAATGTATTTTCAGAGGTAGATCGGTGCATCTTGTTGTAGTAAATAATGCCGTCTGTGTGAGTTTCCAACTATCAGGAAAGAACATTCAATTCTACATTTTCCGAGTGAAGACAAGCGAGGCTAGTTGTTCTTTTCCATAAAGAAAAGTCCAAAGAATATTGGATGTGGATGCCACAAGCCAAGTTGAGAGACATATATAGTGGATCAACAACATGTTGTACTTGCAATTTCCATGTATTATGAGCTTTCAAACTTCCTAGCTAACTCTGCCCATTTTAATGACTTTAAGTCGATTTATCAAAATTAGGTCAAATTTGACACTACAAGTAAATTGTAGGTTTTGCTTTGAAAGTTTTACGAAAAAGTTTTTAATTTGGAGGTACCAATCGAGGGGTCACAATTAATATATCGGAAAACAACATGAGTTTTGACGATAGGTTCAACATCTTGCTAAGATTTTGCAGCTTGAAAATTTAACGAAATTAGGTCAAACTTGAGCTACAAGTAAGCGCGATAGATAGCTCTTGAATTAAATGTTACTTCAGAGGTAGATGGGTGCATTTTCTGGTAGTAGTAGTGTCGTGGGTGTGAGTGTACAACTACCAGGAAAGAACATTCAATTCTACATTTCCCGATGGAAGACGAGCGAGGTTAGTTGGTCTTTTCTATAAAGAGAAGTCCAAAGAATATTGGATGTGGATGCCACAAGCCAAGTTGACATACATATATAGTGGATCGATAACATGTTGTACTTGCGATTCCCATGTTTTATGAGTTTTCAAGCTTCCTAGCTAACCCTGCCCATTTGAATGACCTTATGTCGATATCTCAAAATTAGGTTAAATTTGAAACTACAAGTAAATTGTAGGTTTTGCTTTGATAGTTTTACGAAAAAGCTTTTGGAGGTACCCATCGAGAGGTCAAAATTAATATATCAGAAACCAGCGAGAGTTTCGAGATAGGTTCAACTTCTTGCTAAGACTTTGCATCTTGACAATTTAACGAAATTAGGTCAAACTTGCGCTAGCTACAAGTAAACACCATAGATTGCTCTTGAATTAAATTTCTTTTCAGAGGTAGATCATCAGTGCATCTTCTTGTAGTAAATAGAGTTGGCGGTGTGAGTTCCAACTATCAAGAAAGAACATTCAATTCTACATTTTCTGAGTGAAGAATACGAGCGAGGTTGTTCTTTTTCCTAAAGAAAAGTCCGAAGGAATATTGGATCTGAACACTACTAGCCAAGTTTACATACATATATATTGGGCCAACATGTTGTACCAATGATTCCCATGTTTATGAGTTTTCAAACTTTCAGCTAACTCTGCCCGTTAGAATGACTTTATGTCGATTTATCGAAATTAGATCAAATTTGAAACAACAAGTACTAGTAAATTGCACGTGCGCTGCACGTGAGACTCAAATAATAGACATCTGGCATATCATCACTATATAAATTTATAATAGGTAAAACAGAAAAAATATAATATGTAAAATTTGAACTACTACAAGTAAACTGTGTAGGTTGCTTTGAAAGTTTTACGAAAAATTTCTTAGAGGTACCCATCGGGGGGCAGGGGTCAATTAATATACTATCAGAAACCACAGAGAGTTCTGACGATAGGTTCATCTTCTTGCTAAGATTTTGTGTCTTCACTGTTTAATGAAATTAGGTCAAACTTCAGCTACAACTAAGTGCGATAGATTACTCTTGAAGCTAGTGAAATTAGGTCAAACTTGAACTACAAGTAATAAATCGTAGGTTGCTTTGAAAGTTTTATGAAAAAATCTTTTGGAGGTACCCATCGAGCGGTTTATTAATATATCAAAAACCACAGAGAGTTTTGATGAGTGGTTCGACTTCTAGCTAAGATTTTGCATCATGAAAATTTTGAACACCTTTTGAAAACGATCACATGAAATAGGGAGAGAGAGGAAATAATTTTTCTATTATCTATGGGCAACCCACAAGCTTGAGGTGCACCTTAGGCTTAAATATACAAACTTTATTTTGTCCACAATGTATAAGAACCTTAGCAGATGCCACATACTTTTGTGCACATTGCTGATGCCCTTATTAGGGAAAAAGCAAATATTATATTAGTAGTACACTAGTAGGAGTACTCATTTATTTGCTTAGACATATGCTCACCTCTGTCCACGCACTATACATGCTGAGAGAATAAAATGTAGGCAGGGTAAGAGGGCAGTAGCGAAGAGGAGTTGAAGGCGGTTCGATGTCAGAGGAAAGTTATGATGGGTTCCTAACACGAGGTACTCCTGTGGCCACTCTACTAATAGTAAATTTTAGGACCTATGCACGCAAAACAAATTGTGTATTTTCACTCTCCTTCACTGCCTCTCCCCACCCATCCTCCCTCTCTCCTACCCTTTCCTCTCGCACACCGGCGCGGCTGATCTCTCCCCTCATCCACAGCATGGCATTGTGCACGTGTGCCTTGGTACGACGGCTCTGTTTCTCTGGCATGTTCGGAAGCCGTGTTTGTGTGGAGTAGGGATGAGGAGTACATAGGAAGGAAACCACTTTGGTCCTTGGCGGCAAAAAAAATTCAAAATTTTCCGGTTTTTGGAATTTTCACTTGCTTCCCAAACATTGGGAGGGAAGGTTACTCAAAAGATCGGCCAGTCGCAGTACTTCTTATCTTATCTTTATGTTGTCTTATCTCTTACAATACCATACCATACCACTATATAGTGTACGGATAACTTCAAACATTGACCATTGGATCAAGACTGGCAAATCCAAACATTGCTAACCGTTGGATCTTCTTTTCCATTCTTAGCATCTACAAAGATTCTACTCATAGTCTTTAGCACCATGAATGCTAGTATGCGTAAACCTTAAAACACCCACTTCATTACTCAGTTTCATGGTCCTTGTGCTAAATGCATGGACTTGGGTGTAATTTTCATTTTTATGAGGTCCTTGATGTAACTTGTACTTCCATCGATTGTGTTAACTCTCAAGGGCCTCGCTCCTACAAGACCTACCACAGTTAAAAGAATATGCAACCGCCCCAATTATCAAACAAATTGGACCATAGTTTTTTATAGGTAATACCCAAGTTATTAGTACTAGGATTTTTCAAGCTTCGTAGCTAACTTCGCACACTTCAGTGACTTCTTGTCTATTAATGAAATTACATCAAACTTGAGCTACAAGTAAGTGCGATAGATTGCTCTTGAATTAAATGTATTTTCGGAGGTAGATGGGTGCATCTTATTGTAGTAAACAATGTCGTGAGTGTGAGTTTCCAAGTATCAGGAAATAAAATTCTCAGTTTTTCGAGTAATGACGAGATGGTTCTTTTCCGTAAAGAAAGCTCAAAGAATATGTATCTCAATGCCATAAGCCAAGCTTCTGGACATATTAAGTGGACCAATCGTGTTTTACTTACGATTCCCATATGTTTTTTAGGCTTCAAACTCCTTATCTAATTAACTCCGCCTACTTGAATGACTACATGCCGATTTATCGAAATTAGGTCAAAACTTGAACTATAACTAAATTATAGGTTGCTCTAAAAGTTTTACGAAAAATCTTTTCGAGGTACCGTACCGATTGGGGGGGGTCACAATCGATACATGAGAAACAACCGAGAGGTTTGACAACAGGTTTGACTTCTTGCTAAGATTTTGCATCGCATGACACTATTTAACGAAATTGGGTCAAATTTGAGCTACAAGTAAGCACGATAGATTGCTGTTGAAATATATGACTTTTCAGAGAGGTAGCTGGGTGCATTTTCTTGTAGTAGATAGTGTTGTCAGTACGGTGTGATTTTCAAAATTATATCAGGAAAGAACATTCAATTATTCTCAATTTTTCAATTTATGACGAGCGAGGTTGTTCTTTTCCGTAAAGAAATGTCTGAAGAATATTGGATCTAAACGCCAGAATCTAAGTTTACAAACATATATAGTGGACCAACATGTTGTACGAACGATTCCCATGTTTTATTTATGAGTTTTCAAACTTCCTAGCTAACTCTACCCATTTAATCGATGACTTTATGTCGATTTATCGAAATTAGGTCAAATTTGAAACTACAAGTAAATTGTAGGTTGCTTTGAATGTTTTATGAATAATCTTTTGGAGGTACCCATCGAGGGGTCACAATTAATATATCTTAAAACATCGAGAGTTTTGACGATAGGTTCAACTTCTTCTAAGATTTTGCATCTTGACAATTTAACAAAATTAGGTCAAACTTGAGCTACAAGTAACCGCGATAGATTGTTGTTGAATTAAATGTATTTTCAGAGGTAGATCGGCGCATCTTGTTGTACTAAACAATACCGTCAGTGGGAGTTTCCAACTATCAGGAAAGAACATTCAATTCTACATTTTCTGAGTGAAGACAAGCTAGGTTAGTTGTTCTTTTCCATAAAGAGAAGTCCAAAGAATATTGGATGTGGATGCCACAAACCAAGTTGATGGACATATATAGTGGATCGGCAACATGTTGTACTTGCGATTCCCATGTTTTATGAGCTTTCAAACTTCCTAGCTAACTCTACCCATTTTAATGACATTAAGTTGATTTATCGAAATTAGGTCAAATTGCAAACTACAAGTACATTGTTGGTTTTTCTTTGAAATTTTTACGAAAAAGCTTTTAATTTGGGGGTACCCATCGAGGGGTCACAATTAATATATCAGAAAACAACCAGAGTTTTGACGATAGGTTCAACTTCTTGCTAAGATTTTGCATCTTGACAATTTAACGAAATTAGGTCAAACTTGAGCTACAAGTAAGCGCGATAGATAACTCTTGAATTAAATGTCATTTTAGAGGTAAATGGGTGCATTTTCTAGTAGTAAGTAGTGTCGTGGGTGTGAGTGTCCAACTACGAGGAAAGAATATTCAATTCTAAATTTTCCGAGTGAAGACAAGCGAGGTTAGTTGTTCTTTTCTGTAAAGAGAAGTCCAAAGAATATTGGATGTGGATGCCACTAGCCAAGTTGACAGACATATATATAGTGGATCGACAACATGTTGTACTTGCGATTAACATGTTTTATGAGTTTTCAAGCTTCCTAGCTAACCCCACCCATTTGCATGACTTTATGTCGATATCTTGGAATTAGGTCAAATTTGAAACTACAAGTAAATTGTAGGTTTTTCTTTGATAGATTTACGAAAAAGCTTTTAGAGGTACCCATCGAGGGGTCAAAATTAATATATCAGAAACCAGCGAGAGTTTCGATGATAGGTTCAATTCCTTGCTAAGATTTAGAATCTTGAAAATTTTGAACCCCTTTTGAAAATGATCACATGAGAAATAAGGAGAGGGGAAATGATTTTCTATTTTCTATGGGCAACCCATAAGCTTTTGAGGTGCAGCTTAGGCTTAAAGATAACTTTATTTTCTCCATTATATATAAGGTGAACCTTAATTAGTGGATGCCACATAGGCCTTAAAGTTGTGCCTTTTTACACATTGTGGATGACCTTAGGGCATCACCTATGTATGTAAAAAAACTTGTTGATAAGATGGCTCCTAACATGACCATGAAATGAATATGAGTTGGAAATTGCAAATTTGCATGATTGTATTAACATCATCTTCCCAACATGCTGTAATTTATCTCATAATTCTTTGAAACTCATAAGTATGATATCCATTCTTCTTCAAGATCCTGAGCATTGGGAGTACGACCATGGATGATCAGTTGAGGTGTTAGATTGAGGGAGTACGACCTTGGATTTCTGAACATAGAGGGGGTATGGCCTACCAAATTTCTATTATTAAATGGACCATGACCAAATTCAAAACCAAAATAAAGCGATAAAATATCCCGCGTATCTAGACATAGTTTGTGCCCCTAAATTTCAGATACTTCAAAATTCCCATTCGACCCCTATTAAAATCGATGGGTGGGGGGCTTCACTCATAATTTTCCAAGTATAGTGCTAGAAGTACCTAACCCCCCTCTCTCCTCTAGGAATACATCACCGGACAGAACATCCCCGCTGCACTTTAGCCGGCATACCCGCCACACCTGATCTGCTCCCTCTTGTCCGGCGTGCTGAGCACATCATCGACCGCCTAGGATTTGCTCCACGGACGCCATGTGTTGGGGGGATACCCTCAGGTAGGGTCATGACGGGGTATAAAGGCCGAGTTAGTCGAGGTACGGCACAGTTAAAGTGAATGTTGACCGGGTCACCTCAAGGCAGACCGACTTACGGGGTAACTCGGCACGGTGGGTGTTCACCTAACGTTAACCCGGCCGGCATAAAACATATGTCGGATATGTTGATCTACCTTGTTAGCAAGTACCCTCATAGCAGGCTTAGCTAGACGCCAGCCGGGTAACCACTTGGCTTCTAGGAGAAGGAACGAATCTCTCGCTGGTCAAAAGGTGGCCTCTATCCATTGTAGCATGAGCGAAGTAGGCAGATGGAAGGACCAGCAGGGCATGGCCGACAAGGATGACATAGGCAATGTCGGATGACGCCACGAGTGTCAGCTGACGCCCAAAATCAAAGGAGCTCACAGAGGTTTACGTCTAAAGTCCGGACCAGCCGTTTAAAGTGTAAAAAGAAGCATCTTACTTTTACCAAAGGGCATATTCGGGGAATATGCTTCCACATGTGCCCTACTTTTGTAACCTAGGATCTCCTATATAAGGAGCACCAGGGCCTCCATAGAAGGGGATCGATCATTCTGTCTAAGGAAGAACCCTAGAGTATTGTAGTGGGGAGTAAGAGAACTAGTCGCCTTCTCGCAAACAGCTCGAGGAACCCTTGTAATCCACCTTTGGCAGAGAGAAAATAGAAACACTTGTGTGTGGAATCACCACACTATCCCACCCTGGATTCCTCTAGTGTACATTGGCCCCATCTTTAGATTATACATGGCATCTGCCATGCAACCAGCACGACAGCTGGTGCCTACCGTGGGGCTAGCGTTGCTAGCAGGAGTAAAAATCCAGATAGGAAACATCTTCGGCACCATCGAGCGCATCGCCCCGGTCTGGTTCAGCACTTTGGAGAACTGGACTACACCAGTGACAATGTTGGGAGCTTCGGCAGGCGTCCCCCTCCGTGCAATGGCCTCTTCATCAAGCTTGGCTCCCACAAGATCTACGTCGGTGTTGACGAGTCATGTGTTCATCCGCAGCACGTCATCGAGGGAGGGCGAGCCACCTCTTAGCCCAGCTTGCATCACGCTTATCACTTGCTCCGCAAGCTTCATTGAGGTCATGATGACGGCGCCGGATGTGGGAGCACACAAGGATCCAGCGCCAGATCCGGATGTTACACCGAAACAGGCAAGGTCCAGATTCTCTCCACTAGAGAGGCCAAAGAATGTACTGCAGCAGGAAATTGATAGCTTAAACACCCATATCCCTAGTAGTGGATCCGGCTTAGGCGTAGGCTGAGTTAGAGGAAACTAGGCAGAAAATTCTAGCCGATGCGAAAAAAGTAGCTGAGTTGCAGCAGTCACTAAACATCACTCTGCGGGAGTATGCCAAGGCAAACCGCATAGATGGTGTAAAAATCCAAGGTAGGAACCTGATTACATAGATTGACAAGGAGTATGTGCCTAGGCCGGGTCAGATAGCTACTATAGTAACTGCAGGGCTAGAGAGGTATAGTACCCTGGCTAAGAACCTCAGAGCTGCCAATGCAGCTGCGTTCGACTTAGAAGCCTTAACCGGAGAGGCTCGGGAGAGGCATCAGGAGAGAGTTAACCACTTGTTGAGGGTAGCATGCCTGCAAAACAAGGAAATGAACAAGGCAAACCCGGCGCAACCCGGAGCATCGCATGTAGTTTACTCGGCAAGGAATAACCCGACGAAGTCCGCTAGAGCTGCGTCATCACCTCATGACGGCCCCAAAAGAGAGGAAGTGGTAACCTCTGGGAGAAAAGAAAAGAAAATGGTTCTATATGACCCTGTGAGGGCAGGAAAAGGGAAAGCAGCGCAAGTTGATGAGGATCACCATAGTGCCAGCCGGGGTGAAGCTGGTCGAGGTAACCATGACCAAGGCAATGCCTGTCAGAGGAATGTTGTCAACGAGAATGCCTAACAGCGTAATCCAGCGGGAACATGAAAAAAAACACCTCGGTAATAGCAGCAGCAGTACGCACCTCAGCAGGAGACAAGTACAGGCCCGACAATGCAGCAGCAAAATGCTCGTCTAGGTCAAGATAGGTATAATGATGGATACTCGGCCATGGATGATGCCGGATTTCCTAGACCAGAACACCATGTGGTTGGATCGAGATTGGGAAATGGGAATTTGCAGCCGGATGACGCAAGACTGAAGCTGGACCGAATCTATAGGTCGGAGATGATTGAAGTACGTGGCCCACCGGGTCCGGAATGTTTTGGACCTCGGATCATGAGAGAACCACCTATGGCGAACTTTCAGTTAGCTAGAGGAACAAACACGTATGACGGCAGGACCAAGCCAGATGATTGGCTCATTGGTTATGCAACTGCGGTGAACATTGCAATGGGTAACCTCAGATGGGATGTGAGATATGCACCCCAGATGTTGGAAGGACCAGCAAGGGTTTGGTTGAACAACTTGCCACTAGGAAGCATCAACTATTGGTTAGATTTCGAGGAGCTGTTCATCAGCAACTTCTCGAGCACCTACAAGAGGCCAAATAGGACACAAACTTTGGCGCTGTGCAAGCAAAGACCGAATGATTTCTGACTCGGTGGTGTAATGTGCGCAATTCCTATGAAGGGGTAATTGAATCACAAGCAATTGCGTGGTTTGCCCAAGGCTGCAGGTATGGAAGTATGCTGTGGCAGAGGTTGCAGCGAGATATGCCAACTACCTTGGCTGAGACGATCTGGATTGCTGATTCCTACGCCTTGGGAGATCCAACCCAACCTCGGTTAATGTCAAGCGAGTCAAATGAGGAGTACTACAACAGGGATGGTTCCGGATTATCCCGGAGGAATGACTTCTGAGGTAAAAGAAGGGATGATCGTCAAGATTACAGATACAACTCACAACAAGCGGTGGTAGTGGATCAAGATGAGCCCAATGTCGGTGCCAGCCAGCGTCAGAAAACTAGAGGGTAACATTGGCAGCAAAAGGGTGAATGAAATAAGCCTTGGAGGCCAGAACAGAAGAAATAGTGGCAAGAAATAAATGACCATCTGAGATACATATTCGAGTCTATGTTTGATCAGCCGTGCAAGTTCCATACGCCAAGTCCAAATAGCCCAGCGAATCATATGACCCGACAATGTGAATGGATGAGGAAGCTAGAGCAAAGTAGCTCCAGGAATGCTCAAGCACCTCGGCACGATGCACCTCGGCATGATGGACCTCTGCATGAAGCACCTCGGAATGAAGCACCTCGGCGACAACTGCTCACTGGCGGGAATGGACATCAACTAATGTTGCCTCCACCTCCACCGAGGTATGAAAATCAAGAAAGAAGGGATGCAGTGTGTGAAGTGAATAACCAGCAACAACAAGACCAAGGGTATCATGGTAATGAAGGGAGGAATGAGTACATGGAACATCACCAAAGCTATTGTGTGTTCACCATAGAGGAGACTGACAGAAAGAGCTTGCAGTGCTGACATATGGAGGTGAATGCGGTAATGCCAGCTGTGACGAGGTATATGCCTTGGTAAGATCAGGAAATCACCTGGAGTATCAAGGATCACCCCAGGCTCATGCCGAGTCCTGGATCGTATGCACTGGTGTTGGATCTGACATTCATTGGTCCGAATATCAATGTGAGGTTTTCCAAGGTGCTGATAGACAATGGCAATAGCATTACCATCATGTACATGGATACCATGCACAAGTTGGGAATATTGGAGAACATGCTCCAGGCCACAAGGACCACCTTCCATGGCATTGTGCCAGGTATCTCCTGTGAGCCCATTGGTAATGTCCGGGTTGATGTGTTGTTCGGCATAAGGGACAAGTGCCGGACTGAAAACTTGGAGTTTGAGGTGGTAAATTTGGAAAGTGTGTATCACGTGTTACTTTTCAGGCCAACTTTGAACAAGTTCATGGCAAGCACTCACATCAGTTACCTGAAGATGAAATTGCTTGGACCACGGGGACTGATTACATTAGCCAAAGATTTCAGGCGTTCCATTGAGTGCGCCTCCGCCGGATCTAACCTGACTGAGTCACTCGTGATTGCTCAAGAGAAAAGGAAAATTCAGGAGGTGGCGGCATTGGCCCAGTCTGCGTAGCAACATATGCCGGCTCTGACCAATCCGCATGGAAGTGTGTCGTTTCAAGCGATAAAAGATACAAAGAAGGTGCCCATTGATGACCAGTTCCTAGAGCAGACCGTGACTGTTGGTGCTAGGTTAGGCGACAAATAGGAAAGCGAGCTCGTCAACTTCCTCCATGAGAATCGAGATATCTTTGCTTGGTCCACACAGGATCTGCAAGGTGTGCCGAGTGAGTTGGTCGAGCACTCTTTGAATGTGAGACCCGGGGCTAAGCCGGTGAAGCAACCTCTCCGCCGCTTCGCCAAGGATAGGAGGAAAGTCATTGGAGATGAGATAGCTAGGCTCCTTGCAGCCGGATTTATGATGGAAGTGCTTTACCCGGATTGGCTCTCTAATCTGGTGCTCGTGGAAAAGAACAAGGATGATCCGAATGTGGCTATGGTGTGGCGTCTGTGTATCGATTACACGAACCTGAATAAGGCATGTCCGAAAGACCCATTTCCACTGCCAAGGATAGGCCAGGTCATAGACTCAACTGCCGGATGTGAACTGTTGCCATTCATAGATGCATATTCTGGTTTCCACCAAATACCTCTAAATCTTGATGATCAAATAAAGACTGCGTTTATAACCCTGTATGGGGCTTATTGCTATTGCACTATGCCGTTTGGGTTACATAATGCAGGAGCAACGTACCAACGATGCATGCAGACATGTTTTCATGACCAAATAGGTCGAAATGTGCAAATCTATGTGGATGATCTTGTGATAAAAATAAGGAAAGCAAAATGCTCCTTGATGATATCCGGCAGACATTCGCGAACTTAAGGAGGTTCCGAATGAAGCTTAACCCAGAGAAATGTACCTTTGGCATGCTATCTAGGAAGTTACTTGGTTTTCTCTTATCCAGCTGAGGTATCGAAGCTAACCCACGAAAATCTGAGCCATAGAAAGAATTGAACTGCCAAAATGTCTTAACAATGTGCAGAAGTTAACTGGTTTCCTGGCATCATTAAGTTGGTTTGTAAGTCGGCTGGGAGAGAAGGCATTACCCCTCTACCAGTTAATGAAAAAGGAAGACAAATTTACATGGACAGCGCAAGCTAACAACGCGTTCCGAGAGCTAAAAAAGATGTTGTCTTCTGCACCAATACTGGCCTCCCCACTATCTAAAGAGCTAATGTTGCTCTATATAGCCGCGACTAACTGAGTCGTAAGTGCAGTGATAATGGTGGAGCATGATGAGGAAGGAAAATCGGTGCAAAAGCCAGTATATTACCCGAGCGAGGTGTTATCGGCTTCAAAACAGAATTACCATCACTACCAAAAGATGGCATATGGTGTGTACATGGCGGCCAAGAAACTCAAACATTACTTTGAGGAACACCCCATCAAGGTGGTATGCGAGGCACCCATATCCGAGATTATGAGTAACAAAGATGCCAGTGGCCGGATTACGAAATGGGCAGTTGAGTTAGCCCCATACACTCCGTAGTTTTATAGAAGAGATGTGATCAATTCACATGCAGTGGCATATTTCTTTGTGGATTGGGCTGAGATGCAATACGAACCACCTTTGCCGGATTCAAACTATGGGCGGATGCACTTTGATGGATCAAGGCTGAAAGAAGGACTAGGGGTTGGGGTAGTGCTTACCTCGCCCAAGAAAGATCAGTTGAAATATGTCCTACAAATCCATTTCAGTGCATTAAACAATGTTGCCGGATATGAAGCACTCCTGCACGGGCTTAAGGTAGCAAAGGAAGTGGGAATACGTCGGATACAGTGCTTTGGAGACTCGGATTTGGTGGTGCAGCAAGTGTCTGGCAATTGGGATGCTCTTGATGCAAACGTGGGCCTTTACAGATTCCATGTTCAAAAGATAAGTGGGTTCTCCGAGGGATGTGAATTCCATCACGTACCTTAGAGTGAAAATGAGGCAGCTGACGTATTATCTAAGTTGGGGTCATCTCACCAACCAATCCCGCCAAATGTTGCACTAGAACACTTGAGAAATCCATCCATCACATCGTCACCGAAATCCGACTCAATCTATGTCCCGGCTCTCTCCGGATCAGAAGCTACCCCTATGGATATAGACTGGGGAAACACCTCAGCAAACTCGGGGACTGCTTCGGCAGACCCAGGGACTACGGCGCAGAACCTGGGGACTGTTCAGCTTGACCCGACGGGAGTTATGTCGGTAGACGCAATGGAAATTGACGAAGAACTCTTCCCTGTTCGGCCTATACCTGCATGGGCAAAGCCAATATTTGAATTCCTAAAGGAGGGAACCTTGCCGAATGATGAGATACTCTTGAGGCAAATTCAGAGAAGAGGAAAGGCATAAACAATTATCAATGCCGAATTATACAAAAGGAGTGTCACAAGTGTGCTGCAACGATGCATAGACCCTGAAGAAGGGCTTGACATCCTCCGATATATCCATGAAGGAGAATGTGGTCATCATGCATCTTCCAGGGTGCTAGTGGCAAAGGCTTTCCGGCATGGATTTTATTGGCCAAGTGCCTTGGAGCAAGCAGAGGATCTTGTGAGAAAATGCAACAACTATCAGAGGTACACCGCAAAAACGCATATGCCAATGTCAGAATTGAAAACCATACCTATCACTTGGCCATTTGCGGTATGGTGCTTGGATATGGTTGGCCCATTTAAGCCGGCAAAGGGAAACATGACTCATATCTTGGTTATGGTGGACAAATTTACCAAATGGATTGAGGTAAAGCCAATCAGGATATGTGATCGGGCAACAACAGTGACATTCCTCAAAGATATAATCTTGAGATATGGCTATCCCCATAGTATCATAACTGATAATGGCACGAATTTTGCTGAAGGAGCATTTGCGAGGTTCTGTGGAGAAAAGAAGATCCGGCTAGATGTTGCCTCTGTAGCCCACCCCGCATCGAACGGACAAGTGGAAAGATCCAACGGACTAGTATTGTCTGGGATAAAACCTCGGCTCATTGAGCCGCTGCAAAGGTCAGCGGAGTGCTGGATAGAAGAACTACAAGCGATACTGTGGAGTTTAAGAACAACTCCGAATCGATCAACAGGTTATACGCCATTCTTTCTGGTATATGGGGTAGAAGCCGTACTACCAGCCGACATAGAGCATGATTCTCCAAGGTTCACCCAATACACAGAAGCCGAAGTGCGAGATGCCCGGCAAAATGATGTTGATCTGCTACAAGAAGCGAGAGAACTGGCCTTGTCCAGATCCGCTATTTATCAGCAAAATCTCCGATGCTACCATAGCCGGAAAGTAAACCCTCGGGTCTTTCAGGAAGGTGATCTCGTACTTTGGATGGTGCAGTGCACGGCTGGCATGCACAAGTTATCCCCCCCATGGGAAGGAGCTTTCATTGTGAGCAAAGCTTTGCACAATGATTCCTACTATCTTATTGATGCATAGCCACAGGAGAAGAACAAGGCGGACTGGTCCGGCGAGGAATCTAAGCGCCCGTGGAATGTAGCTCTACTTCGTCCATTTTACACCTAGCAAAGATGTGAATGTATCCGAGTCACTCATATGTTGGTATGTATGTCGGCAATGAACATATCAATGAAAGTTCGGCACCCCTAGCAGAAACTCGGGGACTGCCTTAATAATTGTCTTTCCTGTACTTAATTTTTATATGTCGGATGGCTTAAATTACTTACACCTTAGCTGGATTATTAGTGTGTAAGCACCAAAAACCAAACTCTTCGACTTTGCTGCTGTCCAACAAGAATTGGCTTCATGGCAAGCAAGAGAACAAGTTTGGAATTGCAAAGCACATGAAAAACGACTAAGGAGAGGAACGTAATCGAGCCGACATTTGTTATTCGGACTAACCCTGTATTTACTTTATTTATGTTGTGTCGAATTATTTTGATCTAATCCCAAAGTTTCAAGTATTGTTATGTCAATTTTTTGAACCTCGGACTCATAAGTCAAAAAAACTGAATCAAGGTAGACTCGAGCCAAATCATAAAATTGGAGAAACAAGAAAAGGAAACTCGGGGACTCTGCCCAAGTTAATCTGACATTAATCACTTAGTAGTAAAACACATGCAATTGTAGCAAAACGAACCATTGTGCTTAGATATATTTGCACCTGGCATACCGGGGATCTCATGAATACCAAAGTGTTGTTTAGCTCAGGGAGCAGCAGCAGGAGCCGAATCATCGATTGACGGAGGGGATAATTCGGCGTCCATAGACGAAGCACTGGTCCCCGCCTCCTCTTCCGGGCTAGCACCCTCATCTTCCAGGTCATCCGCATCTTCACCAAGTTCGAAGGCTTCTTGTTCTTCCTCATCACCTCTGCCATCAAAAATGTATTCATCATCAACTACGTCAAGGAAGCTCGGACCCTCGTTCCAGCTATGGCAGAAGGCGTACTGAATGAGGTTATTGGCACATGCCTTGTGTTCAGCAATGCACTCCAGATCGGTGGTCCATTTTGACCCAGTACGCATGCGATCAAGCAACTCCAGGTCCAGCGTCTCGTAGCAGGAGAGAACAAAGCTCAACGCCGTATCGGCCCCTGCGCGTGCAGCAGATTCCCGCCACAGGTTTAGCTCAGTCTCACACTCCATCAGCTTGGATATGAAAGCTGTACTGCCTTTGGGAGTAGGATTAGTGTAACATCCCAAAACTTAATCCAGAGTTAATCAAGATCAAATCTACCCAATTTAGGGTTAACAAAAACTTTTCCATTTAAAAATAATTAAGCATTCATATGTGTGCATTTA
Source organism: Avena eriantha (assembly GCA_910589775.1). Classification (NCBI taxonomy): domain Eukaryota; kingdom Viridiplantae; phylum Streptophyta; class Magnoliopsida; order Poales; family Poaceae; genus Avena; species Avena eriantha. Next base: position 82,736,293 of record OU342741.1, on the reverse strand, counting down.
AATTAGGAGTTGTTTTGAGTTGCCATGTTTGAGTGATCCATTGGTTGTAAAATGATTCTAAGGTGTGAATTAAACATCATCTAGATCATTCCCAAATAAATCCCAAAGAAAAAGAAATCAAAAAGAATAAAATAAGGAAATGGTCATTTGTGCCATTTTAACTTACTAGGACACTTTGGGTGTTCCTAGGACTCAAATGCCAACAGAGACAATTGTGGTTCTTTGCACCCCTTGCTAGTACAAGTAGTGATGTGCCAAGGCCCACTTTCTGATCTCCCAAAAACATTAAAACTCTAATTTTAAATGACATTTGAAAATTGAATCTAGTGTATGCATCAAGATCACACTAATTCAAAAACCACTCAAATGAACTCCATTTCAAAATCCCAAGCAAACCTAGATGCTCAAACATAAGTTACACCACTCCACCAAAAATCTTTCAAAAATTCAAAAGTTTTGTTCATGCGGCCATTTGATCGAACAGGTGGCATGCACAAAAATTCTGCCTAACTATTACTATTTGATGATCAATGCATTGTTGAGTATTTGGGCAAATTTTGGTCCCCTGGTCTCCCCCAGCTCTAACCAACCCCTAACCAGCCTACCCATTGGACTACAGTAGCAGTAGCGCGCCACCCGTTTTTGGTCACCGCCGGCCGAACGTGGACAGCTCGCAGCAGACCGCGTCGCGCCAAATCAGCGTGCCCACTAGCTCCGCCCAACCCTAGAACCACTCCCTGTCCACCCCTCGATCGACCCCAGGCATTGGACCACTCCATAGCTTCGCTGCCCTTTCTCTCTGCGCCGTGCGTAGTGCACGCCAGAGCGTGATCACCGCCAGCACGCCACAGACCAAGCCCTGACACCAAATCTTGCAGGCAGCTTTGCCTTGAATCCAGCAACCCGCTAGACACGCCCGTGCACGGCCGCGCAACCCACAGTCCCCATGTTCACCGTCGAGCACCCCCTTTGTCCCCCAGAGAGCGTGAAGCCCCCGACCACATGCCACCGCCCCTAGCCGCGCCATTGCGCCATAGCTGACCCCCAGCAGACTGCCCACCATCCGCCTAGCTCGCCCACGCCGGTAGCCCTCTGTACTGCCCTCGCCGGAGACGCTAGCCCACACCCGTCGGTGCCCTCATCAAGCCTATATAAGGACGCCACCCCAGCACCATTTCTTCACACCATCTCACTCCCCTCTCTCCACTGACCATTTTCCCTCTTTCGCCAGAGCCGCTCGAGCCGCCGTTTGCCTGAATTTCACCGGAGGTAGCCGTTGTAGAGGAGGAGACGAAGTCGTTGATTTCGTCCACCTCAGCCCCTGCCGCGACTTCGCCTGAGCTCGCCGTTGCCGTCCAGTTCGTTCGCCCACCTCGCCGCACTAGTAGACCCCCATCGGCCATTTAGGGTTCGGTCTCGCCGGCGACCAGTTCGTCGTTGACGACGATCGTGAACTGTCGATATGCGTTCTAATCGTGTGGCCCAGATCGCCCCATACCGCTTCGGGTTTTATTTGCCGCTGACATGCGGGACCAGCCTGTCAGTCGCCCTCTACGTCGCTGAGCGTTACTGGGCCGGCCCATTTAATTTCCCGCGCTGACCCAGTGAATTCAAATTAGGTTTTTCTATTTAGACTTAAAATCAATTATGTCCCTGAGTTAAAAAATCAATTCAAAGAGTTTTACAAATCCAAATGGAGTGATTCCAACTTTGTTGAAAAGGTAATGAAAATCTCTATCCAAGCCCGTTGGATTTAAATCTTTTAGAGTTAGAAATCTCTCCTAGTAAAAATAACAAGACAGAAGCTTTTGCACATTCAAACATTTTTCTAAAATCAACCAAAATAGCTTTTGAGTTGATTCCAACTCTCAAAAATCACATTTAACCATACCTATATGAATATGTAATAATATTAAGGTTTGCATGCAGTGACTTTGGACTAGTACCAAAATAATGCTATCTAGGCATTTCTATTCACTTTAAATCATTAAATATTAAACTTAAACTTATTAAAATGTGATCCAACATTTAAATCACATTCCCATATGTTAGAATATGTGGTGATGACATGTGTCCACATGATCCCATATTTTAATTGGAGAATATTAAATCTTAGTTAATTTCAATGAGTAGAAATTACTTTTCTCAAATAAAAAGAATGAAGCTAGTTAATTAAACCTTGTGATGCTTGTGATGATGATAGATCATCAAATGTGTGCCTTAGTATGCTAAGTAGACTAGTTAAGCATTGTTTGGTGATTGTGTATCCCGTATGTATTTATAGACGATAGTACCGACCAAGGTTTCGAGGAGGAGGAATTCTACCAGGAGGAGGAGGAAGAAAACTTCAACCACTGCACTACCCAAGGCAAGCTAACACTTGCATGTATTATACTAGCAAGCCATCATTGACAATGCAAGCTAGAACTATACAAGTTAACCCTTGCAAGTTTTACTTGCAAGCCTAACACTTCAAGTAAACTGAGCAAGCTATTGTTAACAAGCTAGAATTAAGCTAGATAACCTAAGCAAGATGCATTAGGCATGCTGTGGTTATACCCTTTGACTTATACCTACTCCAAATGTTATTTACAAGCTTTTCTTTCTTTACTTTACCAAAATCCTTTACTTGTTTGAAGGTAGCATAAAAAGTATAAAACTTGACCTATCTAGATAAACTTAGATGTCATTCTATGGCATGAGATTGATCTTAGCATCCCACATTAGTGAACACTCTTAACTTAGTAGTTTAGAGCTAAACTAAAGAGTCACTTTAGATGGGAATACTTGGTGAAAATGACTTGTGAAAACCTTGGAATGATCAGTCCTTCTATTGAGATGTTTTGACATGTGTTGAGAAACACAAATGGTTTATGATGATAAAAATGTTGAGGCATGAGCCTTAACCCTTTTACAAAACTGATGGTTGGGTTCGGATGCGATACCATTCCAATTTTACCGTACAACCACAATACCTGAATTGGGTAAGGCTTAGCCAGAAGTTTATGTGCATTAGTATTAGTTCCCTCGCGGGAGAGGTTTGAGCTGAGGCTACCTCTCAATGTTGTCCACATATGCAGTGCCCAAGATGACACATGGTCATGGTTGGGAGGCCATGCTCATAGGAGAGGTGCTTATACTAGGGTGTGTAAAGGAAAGGTTATGTTTGATTATCTGCATACTAAGTATGATCATTCAGGGTTATCCCTGATAGATGTATCGAATCTTGTGGTGAAAGTGTACCACCTCTACAGAGTGTCAAACTATTCGAATAGCTGCGTCCACGGTTATGGACAGTTGGAGTGGCCATACTGTTCCGTTGTCAGATATTTTCAAAAACAACTTCTGAAATGAATTGTGACATGACTTGACCACAACAGATTTGTGACTGTGACACTAGCTTCCCAACTTAAGTGATTCTAGAAATTTATTTTATCTTTCTTTGTTTCTGAACTCAGCTTAGGTTTCAAACTTAACTTTACAAATAAACCTAGAGTTAGTTTTTCCCACTATAACTACCTTACTTATTAGTGATAGTTTGCGAGTACTTAAAGAGTACCCATGGCTTTTGTCCCTGGATATTCCTATGGCCAGACTATGAAGGATACTACCAAGATGAAGGACAGTAGGACGACTATGATAACTAGGACTATCTTTCCTCGTCAGCATTGCCTGTGACCCTGAAGATGGACCCCACCGCTACACTTAGTATTTATTCCGCTTCTTGTTGTATTAAGACTGGATCATGAGATCATTTATTCGTGTAAGACCTTATTATGGTTTGTAATGGGTGATGTACTGTGATATCCAATCTGTTATGTCTCACAAAAATGGTAATCCTGGGATTGCGATGTATGGCATAACAAGCATCTAGGATTAAAAATCCGGGTGTTGACAAGTTGGTATCAGAGCCATTCTGACCATAGGAGACCCTAGTTAGAATGGATGTCCGAACAAAAACTTAGTTTCAAAACCAAAGTGAGTATTTATGAAAACTATTTCCTCTCTTACCCTTGGGAATTCTTTCTCTCAAAAAAAATTCATGTTCCTCCAATTCTTACATTACTAAATAAAATTTGACACACTTGATCACTTCACTAACTTCCTCATCCTTAATTCTTATAGATGGAGACTCAGTTCAGCAAGTTCTACCAGTTGGGCAACAGAGGCTAGCTGATCTTCGAGAGGGATCTTGACGCAGTATCAGAGTACTTGGGATGCCCACATCTAGAATTCCTTGGAGCTCAACTTCCTGGACCCCTAGGAGGAGATTTACAATGGCTAGTCACCGCTGATCTTCGAGGAAGTATAGAAGCACCAACGTCCGGGAGGATCCAGTTCTACATAAGAGAGAACAACTGGCTAGATGGATTAGCCAGGGCAATGCATGAAGCTCTCGCACGTCTGTGTGCCATGAGTGTCAACCAAATCCAAGGAACCCGCTTTGTTCACTATGCAAGGCGTGACGTCATGGGAATGTCAATGGAGATGCCAAGTCACCTGGAGTTGAAGCGTCAAGTGGAGAACCTTGACTTCCTACTGTACGACCGCCAGAAGGAATTGGACAATGCTAGGGAGTTCGCCAACCACAACCTTGCCATTGCCGCCCAGAAGGCCCAGACTTTCTCACTGCTTGTCAAGGATCGTCAGTCTCTTCGCCGCCAGCGCGAAAAGAAGGATCGCACCATCGACCTTCTTTGCAAGAAGGTGGCCGACCTCGATAAGACCATCAAGGAGCAAGAAGCTCAGCTTGCAGCAAAGGAAGAAGAAGAGGAAGGTGAAGACATAGAGGGAGATATGGACTCTTACCTCAACAATGATGATGACTTTCTGGAGGAGGATGCGTAGACTTCTACACCGACGATTATGACTCCGACTTCACCGATGATGAGTAGATGCACTAGGGCACTATCGTAGAATGAGAAGTATCGGTCCCATTGTATCGTAGCTTGCAGAATGGTTCTTAAAACCATCTGTTTTCCTTTGATGTTGTGGTGTGTGTGTGTGTTTGTATCGTGTGCTTTGCTTGAATGAATGAAAAGAAGTTAGTTGCAAAAACCTGAGTCAAACTCAAAGTTTTAGCTTTGAAACCAAAACCATGAACCTTAGAACTTTCCCTCTTAACCCTTTATCTATCTCAATCTTTAGATGACTCGTGGAAAACCCGGAGGGAGCAGCTCATCGCAGGACCCAATGCTGCAGATTCTGCAGATGCTAGTTGCAGACCGTGAAGCAAGCAGGGCAGAGCGCCAAGCTAACCTAGCAACTCTGTAGCAGATAGCTCAAATGGCCCAAGACAACCAAGGGCATGGAAATCAGGATCATCAAGGATCCAAGCTGAAAAACTTCCAGAATACCAATCCCCCAATCTTTAGCACTTCGGAGAACCCACTAGATGCTGATGACTGGTTGCAGACAATGGAGAACAATTTAGAAGTATCCTAAGTTGATGAAAATGAGAAAGTTCTCTTTGCCACCCACTATTTGGTAGGGGATGCAAGAGCCTGGTGGAACAGCATCCGCATGATGAACCATGGTCAAGTGATGACATGGGAAGCCTTCAAAATCAAGTTCAGTCCCACCCACGTGCGGCAGGGCCTAGTCACCAGAATGAGGGATGAATTCAGAGAGCTGAAGCAAGGCAGAATGACTGTAGTAGAGTATCGTGACAGATTCTTGTCCCTAGCCAGGTATGCTCCTGATGAGATCAACACGGAGGCCAAGAAGAAGGAGAGATTCCTGAACGGACTACATGATGAGATGCAGACTGTCCTCGTCAACATCTGCTTCGAGGATCTCGAAGTGCTAGTCGACTCTGCCATTCAGATGGAAGGGAAGATTAACCAGGCAAACGACAACCACAAGTGTCGTATGATGCACCAAGCTGGATCAACCAGCCACCAGAAGTACCGTCCCAACCCGTCTGCAGGATATGCACCAAGAAACCACCGACCACCAACATCTCGCCCAAGCTACCCCAACCATAGCAGAGGCAATGCGAAGTCCGGAGGAAACAACAACCACCCCAGCAACACCAGCAATTTCAACTGTGCACCTCCCAAGAGCAACAACAACAACAACACTGCACCCAGAACTAGAAGCAATGTTGTGCCCGTGGCAGCAAAAGACAAGTCTCAGATCACTTGTTTCGAGTGTGGAGTGAAGGGTCACTATTCCAATGAGTGCCCAAGAAGACTACCACCACTAACAATTTGAATGCCCCAGCTCAACAGCAGCGTCGTGTCCAACCAGGAAGGATATTTGCCCCAGGGAACCCTCACAACCGCAACGACCGTCTCTTCCACATGAACGCTGAAGAAGCCCAAGAAGCGCCTGATGTAGTGCTGGGTATGTGTTCTGTCAACTCAGTTTTAGCAACAGTGTTGTTTGATTCTAGAGCATCGCACTCATTTGTCACCAAAGAATTTGCATGCACTAGTAAGATTCACCCAACCAACCTGAAGCATGTCATGATAGTTCAAATTCCCGGTTCAACTACAAAAGCTAGAAAAATTTGCAAAGTTGTGCCTGTCAGAATACATGGGATAGATTTTTATGCTAATCTAATAGTACTTGGAACCAAAGGATTGGAAGTAGAGGAATGGATTGGATGTCAAAGCATAAAAGACTGATAGACTGTGCGAAGAAATCCATCACCATGACCAGTAGCTCTAGAGTAACAGTAGAGCATATATCTGAAACCTTACCCTGTCAATTCAAGTGCAACAAGAGTCTAGCCCTACCCACCATAGACCAAGTCAGAGTAGTCTGTGAATACCCCGACATATTCCCAGATGAATTGCTCGGTATGCCCTCAGATAGGGATATTGAGTTCATTATCGAACTAATCCCCGGAACCGAACCAATAGCCCAGAGACCCTATAGCATGAACCCCTCAGAGTTAGTAGAACTGAAGAAGCAGTTGGATGCTATGTTAGCAACAGGCTTGATTCAACAAGCGCATCACCATGGAGATCGCTAGTGTTATTCGTCGACAAGAAAGATGGAGGCAACCGTTTGTGCACCGATTACAGGAAGCTGAATCACGTCACCATCAAAAACAAGTACCGCTGCCAAAGATAGAGGATCTATTTGATCAGTTGACTGGTGCCCAAGTGTTTTCAAAGATTGATCTTAGGACTGGTTATCACCAACTTAAGATTTGTGCAATGGATATTCCGAAGACCGCCTTTACTACTCATTATGGATTATACGAGTATACGGTCATGTCTTTTGGATTAACCAATGCCCCTGCTTATTTCATGAATCTCATGAATAAGATCTTTATGAATTTCCTAGATAAGTTTGTCGCTGTGTTTATCGACGATATCCTTATCTACTCCAAGTCATAAGAAGAGCATAAGAAACATTTGAGAATCATCCTAGAAACCCCGAGAGAGCATCGGATTACGCCAAGTTCAGCAAATGTGAGTATTGGCTGAAAGAAGTAGGATTCCTAGGACATATTGTGTCTACCGGAGGAGTCTCTGTTGATCCCACCAAAATTAAAGATGTGGAAGAATGGGAAGCCCCAACCACTCAAACCCAAGTCCATGCATTTCTCGGATTAGCGGGATACTACCGCAAGTTCGTAGAAGGATTTTCGAGCATCACCAGACCCATGACCCAATTGTTGAAGAAGGACAAGAAGTTTGAATGGACTGAAAAATGTGAAGCCAGTTTCCAAGAGCTCAAGAAGAGATTGATTTTAGCCCCAATATTGATCATGCCAGATATCAAGAAGCCGTTTGATGTGTATTGTGATACATCCAAGATTGGTCTCGGATGTGTATTGATGCAAGAAGACAAAGTCATCGCTTATATGTCTCGACAACTGAAGCAGCATGAGCAAAACTATCCAACCCATGACCTTGAATTAGCAGCCGTAGTTTTGGCATTGAAGACATGGCGTCATTATCTTATGGGAAATTGTTGTGAGATTTACTCAGATCACAAGAGCTTGAAGTATATTTTCACTCAGAAGGAGCTAAATATGAGGCAAAGGAGATGGATAGAGTTAATCAAGGATTATGACCTTGACATTCATTATCACCCCGGCAAAGCAGATTGCCGTGTAGGTTAAACACCATGATCAAGGAGAAGCAACCAAGTTTGTATGAGGAGTTGGAGTAGTTTAGAACCGAGCTTGTTAGCAATGGATTTTTAGCTAGCATTGAACTTCAACCCACTTTGATTAGCCAAATCAAGGAAGCCCAGAAAGGAAACGAAAGTATCAACGGAATCAAACATCGTATTGGTACAGGAAAGGTACCTGGATTCACCGAAGACGAAGAAGGAGTTCCGTGGTACAAAGGACGTATCTGTGTGCCAGCAGATTTGGAGCTAAAGCAAGTTATCATGCAGGAAGCTCATGATACTCTTTATTCTATCCACCCCGGAGGAACAAAGATGTATCAAGATTTCAAAGAGCAATTTTAGTGGCACAAGATGAAGAGAGAAATCGGAAGCTACATCGCCAAGTGTGACATCTGTCAAAGAGTCAAAACAGAGCATTAGAGACATGCAAGACTATTGCAACCATTGCAGATTCTGGAATGGAAATGGGATTCCGTCGGAATGGACTTTATCACCGGCTTGCCTACTTCTAGTAGGGGAAATGACTCAATCTGGGTCATCGTTGATAAACTATCTAAGGTAGCTCACTTTATACCTGTCAAGACTACCTACTAGAGTTCGAAGCTAGCAGAGTTGTACATTGCTAGAATTGCTAGTCTGCATGGAACCCCCAAGACCATAGTATCAGATCAAGGAACCCAATTTACCTCGAGATTTTGGCAGAAAGTCCAAGAAGGAGTGGGAACCAAATTGAACTTCAGCACAGCTTATCACCCACAAACTGATGGATAGACTGAAAGAGTCAACCAAATCTTGGTGGATATGTTGAGAGCTTGTGTTTTGGAGTATGGATCAAAAATGGGAAGACTTTTTGGCTTTCGCAAAATTCTCATACAACAACAGTTATCAAGCCAGTTTGCAAATGGCCCCATTTGAGTTCCTATACGGAAGAAAGTGTCGTACCCCTTTGAATTGGTCGCAAGTAGGAGAGAGTCAGATTTTTGGACCCGACATTCTCTGAGAAGCCAAAGAGAAGGTTCACAAAGTCCGTTAGCACCTCAAGACAACCCAATCCAGACAGAAGAGTTATGCCGACAAGAGAAGGAGATTCCTGACTTTCAATGTCGGAGATTTTGTGTATCTCAAGGTTTTGCCAATGAAGGGAACACAACGCTTTAGTCTGAAAGGAAAGTTAGCCCCCAGATATATCAGACCTTTCAAGATTCTGAATTGCCGAGGAGAAGTATTGTATCAACTGGAACTACCAGAGGAGATGTCAGTCATTCATAATGTGTTCCATATATCGTTACCTCGCAAATGCCTAGAAGTGCCGAAGAAGACTGAAGTTTTCAAGAACATGAATTGCCCATCCGTATCTTGGAAGAAGCTTACAGAACCACCAGGACCAAGAGTATCAAATTTCTCAAGATTCAATGGAGCAACCATACCGAAGAAGAAGCTACTTGGGAGCGGGAAGATTACATTAGGACAGAGTTCCCCGATCTCTTTAGTTCCTAGTTTTCTTTCGTAAATCTCGAGATGAGATTTTGTTTAAGGGGGGAAGGTTTGTAACATCCCAAAACTTAATCCAAAGTTAATCAAGATCAAATCTACCCAATTTAGGGTTAACAAAAACTTTTCCATTTAAAAATAATTAAGCATTCATATGTGTGTGCATTTAAATTAGGAGTTGTTTTGAATTTCCATGTTTGAGTGATCCATTGGTTGTAAAATGATTCTGGTGTGAATTAAACATCATCTAGATCATTCCTAAACAAATCACAAATAAAAAGGAATCAAAAAGAATAAAATAAGGAAATGGTCATTTGTGCCATTTTAACTAACTAGGACACTTTGGGTGTTCCTAGGACTCAAATGCCAACAGAGACAATTGTGGTTCTTTGCACCCCTTGCTAGTACAAGTAGTGATGTGCCAAGGCCCACTTTCTGATCTCCCAAAAACATTAAAACTCTAATTTTAAATGACATTTGAAAATTGAATCTAGTGTATGCATCAAGATCACACTAATTCAAAAACCACTCAAATGAACTCCATTTCAAAATCCCAAGCAAACCTAGATGCTCAAGCATAAGTTACACCACTCCACCAAAAATCTTTCAAAAATTCAAAAGTTTTGTTCATGCGGTTATTTGATCGAACAGGTGGCATGCACAAAATTCTGCCTAACTATTACTATTTGATGATCAATGCATTGTCGAGTATTTGAGCAAATTTTGGTCCCCTGGTCTCCCTAGCTCTAACCAACCCCTAACCAGCCTACCCATTAGACTAGAGCAGCAGTAGCGCGTCACCCGTTTTTGGTCACCGCCGGCCAAATGTGGACAGCTCGCAGCACACCGCGCCACTCCAAACCAGCGTGCCCACTAGCTCCGCCCAACCCTACCGCCACTCCCTGTCCACCCCTCGATCAACCCAAGCCACTGGACCAACCCACAGCTTCGCTGCCCTTTCTCTCTGTGTCATACGCAGCGCACGCTAGAGCGCGATCACCGCCAACACGCCACAAACCAAGCCCCGACACCAAATCACGCACGCAGCTTCGCCTTGAACCCAGCAACCCGTCAGACAGGGCCGTGCACCACCGTGCGACCCACAATCTCCATGATCACCGTCGAGCACCACCTCTATCCCCCGGAGCGCGTAAAGCCCTCGACCACATGCCACCGCCCCTAGCCACGCCATTGCGTCGTAGCTGACCGCCAGCAGACCGCCCACCGTCTGCCTACCTCGACCGGAGGCGCCAGCCCACACCCGTCGGTCCCCTCGTTGAGCCTATATAAGGAGGCCACCCCAGCACCATTTCTTCACACCATCTCACTCCCCTCTCTCCACTGACCATTTCCCCTCTTTCGCCGGAGCCACTCGAGCCGCCGTTCGCCGGAATTTCACCGGAGGTAGCCACTGTAGAGGAGGAGACGTAGTCGTCGATTTCGTCCACCTCAGCCCCTACCGCGACTTTTCCTGAGCTCGTCGTCGCCGTCCAGTTTGTTTGCCCGCCTCGCCACACTAGCTGGAGCCCTGGTACGTCCCCAGTAGACCCCCACCGGCCGTTTAGGGTTCGGTCTCGCCGGCGACCAGTCCGTCGTCGATGACGACCGTGAACCATCGATGTGCGTTCTAATCGTGTGGCCCAGATCGCCCCATACCGCTTGGGGTTTTATGTGCCGCTGACATGCGGGACCATCCTGTCAGTTGCCCTCTGTGCCGCTAGGCGTTACCGGGCTGTCCCATTTAATTTCTCGCACTGACCTAGTTAATTCAAATTAGGTTTTTCTATTTAGACTTAAAATCAATTATGTCCCTTAGTTCAAAAATCAATTCAAAGAGTTTTATAAATCCAAATGGAGTGATTACAATTTTATTGGAAAGGTAATGAAAATATCTATCCAAGCCCGTTGGGTTTAAATCTTTTAGAGTTAGAGATATCTCCTAGTAAAAACAACAAGACAGAAGCTTTTGCACATTCAAACATTTTTTCTAAAATCAACCATAATAGCTTTTGAGTTGATTACTACTCTCAAAAATCACATTTAACCATACCTATCTGAATATGTAATAATATTAAGGTTTGCATGTAGTGACTTTGGACTAGTACCAAAATAATGCTATCTAGGCATTTCTATTCACTTTAAATCATTAAATATTAAACTTAAACTTATTAAAATGTGATGCAACATTTAAATCACATTCCCATATGTTAGAATATGTGGTGATGACATGTGTCCACACGATCCCATACTTTAATTGGAGAATATTAAATCTTAGTTAATTTCAATGAGTAGAAATTACTTTTCTCAAATAAAAATAATGAAGCTAGTTAATTAAACCTTGTGATGATTGTGATGATGATAGATCATCAAATGAGTGCCTTAGTATGCTAAGTAGACTAGTTAATCATTGTTTGGTGATTGTGTATCTCGTATGTAGTTATAGACGATAGTACCGACCAAGCTTTCGAGGAGGAGGAGTTCTACCATGAGGAGGAGGAAGAAAACTTCAACCACTACACTACCCAAGGCAAGCTAACACTTGCAAGTATTAGACTAGCAAGCCATCATTGACAATGGCAGCTAGCACTATACAAGTTAACCCTTGCAAGTTTTACTTGCAAGCCTAGCACTTCAAGTAAACTGAGAAAGCTATTGTTAGCAAGCTAGAATTAAGCTAGATAACCTAAGCAAGATGCATTAGGAATGCTTTGGTTATACCCTTTGACTTATACCTACTCCAAATGTTATTTACAAGCTTTACTTTCTTTACTTTACCAAAATCCTTTACTTGTTTGAAGGTAGCATAAAAAGTATAATACTTGACCTATCTAGATAAACTTAGATGTCATTCTATGGCATGAGATTGATCTTAGCATCCCACATTAGTGAACACTCTTAACTTAGTAGTTTAGAGCTAAACTAAAACTTGAGTCACTTTAGATGGGAATACTTGGTGAAAATGACTTGTGAAAACCTTGGAATGATGAGTCATTCTATTGAGATGTTTTGACATGTGTTGAGAAACACAAATGATTTATGATGATGAAAATGTTGAGGCATGAGCCTTAACCCTTTTACAAAACTGATGGTTGGGTTCGGATGCGATACCATTCCAATTTTACCGTACAACCACAATACCTGAATTGGGTAAGGCTTAGCCTGAAGTTTATATGCATTAGTATTAGTTCCCTCGCAGGCGAGGTTTGAGTTGAGGCTACCTCTCAATGTTGTCCACCTATGCAGTTCCCAAGATGACAGATGGTCATGGTTGGGAGGCCATGCTCATAGGAGAGGTGCTTATACTAGGGTGTGTAAAGGAAATGTTATGTTTGATTATCTGCATACCAAGTATGATGATTCAGGGTTATCCCTGACAGATGTATCAAATCTTGTGGTGAAAGGGTACCACCTCTGCAGAGTGTCAAACTAATCGAATAGCCGCGTCCGCGGTTATGGGCAGTTGGAATGGCCATACTGTTTCGTTGTCAGATGTTTTCCAAAATGACTTATGAAATGATGAACCTTGACTTGACCACAACAGGGTTGTGTTTATGACACTAGCTTCCCAACTTAAGTGATTCTTGAACTTTATTTTATCTTTCTTTGCTTCTGAACTCAGCTTAGGTTGCAAACTTAACTTTATAGTTAAACTTAGAGTGAGCACTTTAACTTAGAATCTATACTACTTATTAGTGGTAGTTTGTGAGTACTTAAAGAGTACTCATGGCTTTTGTCCCTGGCTATTCTCATGGCCAGACTATGAAGGAGACTACCAAGATGATGGCCAACAGGACGGCTATGATAACTAGGACTATCTGCCTTCGTCAGCATTGCCTGTGCCCCTGAAGATGGACCCCACCGCTACGCTTATCCTTTATTTCCGCTGCTTGTTGTATTAAGACTGGATCATGATATCCTTATTTGTGTAAGACCTTATGTATGGTTTGTAATGGATGATGTACTGTAATATCCAATCCGTTATATCTCGCAAAAATGGTAATCCTGGGATTGCGAGGTATGGCATAATAGGCATCTGGGATTAAAAATCCAGGTGTTGACATTAACCCGGCACTAGGTGTGTGGATATTCGAAGTCTACAAGATCCGGGCCAAGTGGAACTTAACCCGTCTCTAGGTGTGTGGATATTCGAAGTCTACAAGATCCAGGCCAAGTGGAACTTAACCCGGCTCTAGGTGTGTGGATTTCGAAGTCTACAGGATCTGAGCTAAGTGGAACTTAACCCATCTCTAGGTGTGTGGATATTCGAAGTCTACAACATCCGGGCCAAGTGGAACTTAACCCGGCTCTAGATGTGCAGATATTCGAAGTCTACAAGATCCGGGCCAAGTGGAACTTAACCCGGCTCTAGGTGTGTGGATATTTGAAACTATTAAGGACTTGCGCTAGTTTTCTAAGAGCATCCGGCTGAGTAATAGATTATTCTCCCGGAGGCTCGGGGACTAGTGGATATATCACTGAGTGTTTGCGTATATATAAGGCATAATGGAGAAGGGTTTACCTCCATCATCCAACCAGCAAGGGAGATGGACTTGGTGGCAGTATTCATTTGCACGCTGAATTCTGCCGGACCAAACTTGTCCAGGAGATCATCCTGGACAATTTATAAACTCGGCATCATTCCAGTTATTCACGTATTCGATGAGCGCCGGGCTATAATTCTCCCTGCTGAGCGCCTAGCTCGTCACCAGACCCTTAGCGTGGGCCTCTCGCCTCGCGATCTGGGCAGCAGTTCGGCTGGTATGCAAAGTGATTTGTTTTCTACCCTCTGATCCGGCGGCAGATGATCCGGAGGCGGCACCATTCTTCTTGGTCACGGACGTGAGCGTGCGCTGTCCGGATTCAATATTGGTGCCCTTGGAGATTGGACCCTTGGCTACCTCGACTACCTTCTTGCTCTTGCTAGCGGACTTTGGCCGCTGCAGAGGAGCCGAGGTTGCTGCTCCAGATTGAGCCTGCGAAGTTGGCTGGAAAATATCCTTGATGGAGATGGTTGATTCAGATGCAGCTGCCTGAGGTTTTTCCTTGGGTGCTGCTACTATTGGTGATGGTGCTGCTGTTGGTTCTGGTGACGACGCTAGTGTTGGTCCTGGCACTGATGTTGGTGCTACTATTGCTAGTGCTGGCGAAGATGCTGGTGCTGGGGTTGCTCCTGATCCTAGTGCTGCTGCTGGTACTGGTGTTGGAGGGGTTACTTGTACTGGAGTTGGTGTTGACACTGCTAGCGAGGTCGATACTGGAGAAGAAGAAGTCTGGGGTGGTGCCGATGAAACTGGCACCTCTATAACAATGGGTTGCGGCTGAGGCGAAGTACCGGGGAGGTCCTACATAGCCGTATCCTCAGCAGCCCTACTTCCCCCCGCACCGACATTACCCTCCTCATGACGAGGTGGGATTAGATCTGGTGCGACCACTGAGCTCTTTTGGATAGGGCTCAGCGGGTGAACATCGTTGTCATCGCGGGGGGGGGGGGGGAGAAGGAGCACTCCCGATGGGAGAGGAGTGTAGGGGTTCTGTGTATGAAAATAATAAAATTTTACTCTACGCCCATGAACCCCTGAAGCTGCCAGGACCTATCTATTAGTAATACAGTAACGGGAGGGGCTTTTCGCGAACTTACCCTTAAATACCAAAAAGCGTTGTCAACGCTCAGGAGAGCGTGGTTGATGCAGACGAGCTGAAGCCGACCTCAAGGTCGTGATGAAGTCCTTACGCTCCTTCTGGCTCTAACGACTTAAGTGCCTCAAGTGCGACACGTCGCGGGGAGTTACACACGTCTGGTGATTGACGATGACTCCCGCTTCAACGATCCAGTAGCAGTTGCAGAAGTAGAGCTCCCGGATCCGAATCCCACAGCGCGACGGCGCTCCGCGGTGAAGATGTCCCACGCTCGAGCAGTCCATACTTGGGACCACGGTCACGAGAAAGAGAGGGGGAGAGAGAAAATATCAATTAGAGGTCCTCCCAAAAGTAGGGAGACCTTTATTGATTATTGGTGTATTTATCTTGGCCAAATACCCCACTATATATAGGGGGACTGGAGGTACTACCTCCCTCAAAGTCCTGGGGTGGGACTAAAGGAGAGGAGGAGGTGGGGAGAGGCGCCGCCGGCCATCCCCTCATGGGCCCCACGTGGGGGATGGCCCAATAGGGCCGCCGGCCACCCCTTGGCCCTTCTCCCCTCTTGCCTTTCCCTAATGGGCCCTCTCCCCTCCGGGAATTGGCCCATTAAGCCTTTGACCATTTAATTGATTTTCTGTTTATTAAATAATTATGAATAAATGATTAAATCAATATTTAACATTCATTCACACATTATTCAATCTCCGTGGCTATGGAACACCTTCCACCTCCACTCCGGACATCCTCCGGACTTACCGAAACCCTTCCGGTTTTCTCCCTTCTTTTCTTTCGTGATTCTACCGATCCTATAAACACTCTCTAAGCATCATCAAGCCCTTAAGCGTGATACCCCACGGTTCGGGAACACTCCAGACATGGTCGGGACACTCCCGCACCAATGATCAACAGAGGGACCTGGATGGCCATGTGACCCCTGTGCGTTCCACGAAGATCTTTCGTCATTTGAACCGGGACAGTCGTGGCTTATTCCCTTTGTCTCTTGATACTTGCATTGCCTGAGATCTAATCAATGACATCGTCATGTCGTGTTCAATCTCGTTACTGAACAATGCTACTTGACTCGTTCTGACAAGTGATATCCCCGTGATCAAATCACACGCTGCGCAGCTATTGGATATAACCTCTCCGAGTGGGCCCTTGAGTATCTTCCCATCACATGAATGGAGAAATCCCGCTCTTGACATATCTTGCCTCTACGATCTCCTCGGAATACCTGAACACACCTTTATAACCACCGTTTTACCAGATGGCGTTTGATGCTATCTAAGCACTCTCGGGAGACAGTGATTGATATAGCCTCATGGTCTAAGGAATAGTCTACGAGGATCCATTTCTAATCATCGTAACTTGAACTTCGTGACATGATCGGGTCACGATGTTTAGGTTGGGTATTGGTTCATCATCTCATTATCTGAATGAGATGACCTCATTTCCAACTGGCATAAATGCCACATGATCAGGAAACATGATCATATGTTGACCAATGAACCAGTGACTAGAGTTTCAGTGGGAACCCTTGGTTATTTGTATATCACACGTGTATTGATGTTTCCACTCAATACAGTTATAGCATGATATAAAACTTAATCATAAACTATATGAAATATGATAATAGTCCTTACTACTATTTGTCTCTAGGGCATATTTCCAACAGTCTCCCACTTGCACTAGAGTACAAATACACTAGCTACATTTGTTCTCAATCATTGGCACCATATATCCGGTACCCTGAACATGCTTGCTCATGGAAGAGGTTGAGCCTTGGTTCTGTACTTTACAGTCCCAAATCCTTTGCAACTTACTAATGTCACCTTGATTGACATTAATACTTTATCATGATAGCATCTATGTGTATGCATCGTCGCTATGGCAGCAGAACGAGCCCTGATTCCAGGAGCCTACAGTGACGTTAGATCAACCTCGAGGGCTTTCTCATGGGCATTGTGCCCTGGGACACATCATTCTATGTTAAAAGCGAACTAGCCCAGCCATAACATTATACAACACTTTAGATGGTACCCTTATTATTATAAATGTATTCATCGAAATACTAGTGCACTATGTGCAACTTTCGATGTTTTGTTCACCTCGCTTCCTACTTGACTTTAATTGATATCTACAGAAGTTTCCAACATATTCCCTTATAACATAACCCTTTATGCTTTAAGATATGTCATCCTTTATGGATTTGGAAAACATGTCTACAGTTCTCTATTACACACTATGGACAAACTTAGCTCAACGTTCTATGATTCAAACTTAATCACATTTAAACGTTCCTTATTTTTGATCACATATTATGCTAAGTTATCATCATGGTTTACTAAGACAGAACCTATGTCTCAACATAGTGGATGACGATCATCCTTTTCTTTCTTTCAACCATTGATGTTAAACTTAATACTATTCCTAATTTAAGTTATTAAGGACCAGTTCCTTAATTAACTTCTATTCTGAAACACTTTTTAGAATCCCTTAAGGAATACTACATAACATCATAATACACCTATTATCAACTTCTACATCTTATAAATCATTATTTATAAACATTTACACCTTCATTCTTAACACAGTTAAGAATTACTCCTATAAGCTCCCACTCAAAAATATGTCAATCACATATTGTTTTAGGAAGACTTACATAGCTCCCACTCAATTTTATGCAAATTGCATATCCACTCACTATTTTGAATAACTTCAAAAATCCTTTGATCAAATATCAAACTTGGAGATTTTACTATGAGATACTAGTACTTTACTAGTTTTAAATCCACTAGACATTTAGCACATTTGAATCAAATTCATTTGAATTTGTCCACTACTTGACAAATTGTGCTTTTGTCATTCACCCCCTTTTCCACTATGGCTTTGCAGTCATTTGGGAAAATTCCAAGTAACTCCTTTTACTTGTGAGATTTAGCAACGAATTGCTTTCTAATCTCAAGTAAATTTTTATTTTAGGATTTCTCATAATTTTAGTTTACCATTATTTCCTTACTAGTTTGTAGGTATGTCATATTCCAAGAATCATGACAAATGTCTCCATACAAGATATGGATTACATTTTGAATCCTACTTCATGTAGTGAAAACACCAGTGGGGAAAACACAATGATTAAAATCATTGATTATTTCCTTCTGTGAAGAGAATCGTTCAGGAACGTTATCCGTTGCGCTTCTCAACACTCTGATACGGGGTTTTGAATCCTCATCGTGTTTTACACTATCTTCAATTAGCTTCATAATTGAGAAACATCACTAAAAGTGAGCTTTCTCAAGAATGCACCAGAATCCAAGCAATACGAATCTTGCTTTCCTTTTGGTCTCAGCTATGGATTTCGTATTCAAAGTTTCTAATGAATACTCTACAAGGACTTATTCGCTATTGTTTTGGTTATATCGAATAACCCCAAAACTTTCACGAATTCAAATGGTTCACTACATTCTAATTGAGTGCTAACTATTTCTAACTAATGGTCTCTACACTACAACGATTTATTTGGTGCCTTCTATTCAAACCCTTTGATATCTAATATCACATTGTGATGCTTTGCATTTTGACGTTTCAAAACGCTTTGCATTCCACAATTTCTTTTATGCCTTTCTTATAAAGTTGAATTACATTACTATTGATCAAATCATAGTAATTAGATTCTCTTTTATATTTATACCCTTTTATTGATGAAACACTTTGATCAAATCAAATAGTTTCATATTCATGTTTCCTTTGGTAAACTACTTTACACATTTAAACAATCATTTAATGATAATTACCATTTTTGTTAAAACATGATACATTGAATATGTATTTACTTTTAACAATTCTTTAAACACTTTGTATTCAAGTAATACACGGTGTTCAAGTTATTTTGCCAAACTTAGGCATGATTCATATGTGACAAGAAATCAAATGACTTTATTATCACATAACTTTGAATTCAAACAATGGTTTCAGTCACTAATGAATATATCATTAAGTTGGGTATTTTAAACAAGGCATTTTAATGTTTTACAAATGTTCCTACATTATCAGTTAGTTTCAAACAACAAGGATAATTCACACCTAATCAAACAAGATATGAACACGAATAGAAATCATTCATAAAAGCAGAACAACTGTTTGTTACAAACTCATATGAATAACCGTCTCATGAAGTGTGAGACACACTAAAGAAGTTCACAATCTCTTGATTACAAAAAATCATCCTAAACATAAACTAAATGAGAAATGTCCAGGGAGAGTTTCGTCGGCCATCATCATCATGCTCGCCATCAACACGCAACGTCACCTCCTCTCTAGCAAGCACCTCTCATGCAGAAGGACTTGTTTTCATCAAAACAGAACAAGTATCAGATATACTTAACACTGCAATGTGTTTGCAAGATTATAAGATTTATAAAACTGTATATCAAATATATACCTTTGTCGTTGACGACCTAAGCGACATCTGGTTCAACCAACACATTCCTGAGATGTGTCATGAACCGGTGGAACTCCATTGTTTCTGTGTCGCCCCTCATTACGCAAGTCCTGACTTATGCTTGGTAGCTTGGTGGCAGCGACAGCAGCATAGCAGCATTTGCAAAAGAGCCTGTAATCCAGACGTCCAGGAAGTATGCTGGCCTCATGTACACATCATGCATGTGCTGCAAGTGGTTGTCCAGTGATGAGTTCTCCTCCATCTTAATGGAGAGGAAGTCTCCCATCAGCTAATGCTCCCAAATGCGTGTCTGCTCCACGAAATGTGTCCTAAGCTGTAGCATCACCGAACGAGGGTTGACATCACCCACGAAAGGCCACAGTTTGTCCACCATTCCGAAACGCATCACAACTGAAATATAGGAGGCCATCTCACGACGGAGATAGCGTTCTTTTCGCTCCTCTAGGGTCTCAAGGTCCGTGGGCTGATCCAAATCCATCCCGTCGAGTATGTAGTCGACCACGTCGTTCTCGCTAAGGAGAACATGGAGACTGGCAACCCAATGGAGAAGTTCGATCCATCTAATCCGAGCTTCTCTCCTTCTAACCATTCAATTGTCAACACGAAAGGTCCCATCTACATTTATAATTGGAGAAGGAATTTAGACTAAGTTTATAATTAAATGAGTTAATAATAACTCCACTCAGAAACACCTATCCCAGAAAGTGTTTCTAGTGATAACACGACCCCTATCAGCCACATCTCCCCTGATTGATCATGGCCATCGATGTGGGTTCAAAGGTGGACGCTAAACGCCGGTCACATCATTCATGCGACTCGTGCTCGATCTTTCGACCATCCGTGTTTCGAGGCCACGCTTCTATGGCGTGCTAGGCTCGCCAACTCAACCTTAGTGTATTCGCTCTGCAACATGGCTTACATCCACTATATGCGAACATAGATATGTCTGACAACCAGGCTTGTAACCCTGGATCGCCTCATACCGAAGAACTTTCTTGGTGGTGCACACTAAGGGGAACACAATCGTTGGTAATTTTAACATGGATCATCTTATTAGGCTACCGTTGAGTATCTAATACTAGCACACAATAAGACATACGAACAATAACATTGAATGTAAATGCTATGTGATATGGTCCTTCACGTCGTGATCTCCATCCGCCGTCACCGGGTTCCGGCGCCAGGGTTCCGGCGCCGTAGACACCAGGGTATGGTGTCATTCCGGTGTGGTGGTTTGTCACCTTCGTGACTATCTACTACTACATAAAAAAAGGTAATTACTTTACCTTTGCCACAACCATATCACAAAGCAATGCCCCCCTGCAAAACAAAGTTAGACGCCTCTACTTTATCTTTGCATGTTTTACGTGGCTGAATGGGCTTTCGTACAAGAACCGTTCTTACCTACGAACTTTCAACACAACGTTGATCAAGTAGTTGTCTCTACTACACTCCTTTTGGGGCCCGCCGTTTCAAATGGTATACCAACTAATGCGAGAGAGACAGACACCCCCCCTAAGCCACTTTATACGGTACAAGCCGTATGTCAAGAGTGGACCAGTCTCACGAATGAACGCGTAAAGTCGGTTGGGGGCCGCTTCATCAAGCATTACTTTGGTATACACAAGTACACGTGGGAGGGTAACAACTAAAAGATCAACGCCCACGCGCTACATCTCGTGTGTTCTACCCGTACTAGCATTACTACGGATAGATCTAGCTCTGATACCACTGTAGGGGTTCCGCGTATGAAAAATATAAAATTTTACTCTACGCCCCTGAACCCCTGAAGCTGCTAGGACCTATCTATTAGTAATACAGTAACGGGAGGGGCTTTTCGCGAACTTACTCTTGAAGACCGAAAAGCATTGTCAACGCTCAGGAGAGGGTGGTTGATGTAGACGAGCCAAAGCCGACCTCAAGGTCGTGATGAAGTCCTTGCGCTCCTTCTCGCTCCAACGACTTGACTGCCTCAAGTGCGACACCTCGCGGGGAGTTACACACGTCCGATGCCTGACGATGACTCCTGCTTCCCCGATCTAGCAGCAGTTGCGGAAGTAGAGCTCCTGGATCCGAATCCCGCAGCGCGACGGCGCTCCACTGTGAAGATGTCCCATGCTCGCGCAGTCCAGACTTGGGACCACGGTCACGAGAGAGATAGGGGGAGAGAGAAAATATCAATTAGAGGTCCTCCCAAAAGTGGGGAGACCTTTATTGATTATTGGTGTATTTATCTTGGCCAAATACCCCACTATATATAGGGGGACTGGAGGTACTACCTCCCTCAAAGTCCTGGGGTGGGACTAAAGGAGAGGAGGAGGTGGGGAGAGGCGCCGCCGGCCACCCCCTCATGGGCCCCACGTGGGGGATGGCCCAATAGGGCCGCCGGCCACCCCTTGGCCCTTCTCCCCTCTTGCCTTTCCCTAATGGGCCCTCTCCCCTCCGGGAATTGGCCCATTAAGCCTTTGACCATTTAATTGATTTTCTGTTTATTAAATAATTATGAATAAATGATTAAATCAATATTTAACATTCATTCACACATTATTCAATCTCCGTGGCTATGGAACACCTTCCACCTCCACTCTGGACATCCTCCGGACTTACCGAAACCCTTCCGGTTTTCTCCCTTCTTTTCTTTCGTGATTCTACCGATCCTATAAACACTCTCTAAGCATCATCAAGCCCTTATGCATGATACCCCACGGTTTGGGAACACTCCAGACATGGTCGGGACACTCCCGCACCAATGATCAACAGAGGGACCTAGATGGCCATGTGACACCTATGCGTTCCACGAAAATCTTTCGTCGTTTGAACCGGGATAGTCGTTTCTTATTCTCTTTGTCTCTTGATACTTGCATTGCCTGAGATCTGATCAATGACATCATCATGTCGTGTTCAATCTCATTACGGAACAATGCTACTTGACTCGTTCTGACAAGTGATATCCCCGTGATCAAATCACACGCTGCGCAACTATTGGATATAACCTCTCCAAGTGGGCCCTTGAGTATCTTCCCATCACTTGGACGGACAAATCCCGCTCTTGACATATATTGCCTCTATGATCTCCTCTGAATACCTGAACACACCTTTATAACCACCGTTTTACCAGATGGCGTTTGATGCTATCTAAGCACTCTCGGGAGACAGTGATTGATATAGCCTCACGGTCTAAGGAATAGTCTACAAGGATGCATTTCTAATCATCGTAACTTGAACTTCGTGACATGATCGGGTCACGATGTTTAGGTTGAGTATTGGTTCATCATCTCATTATCTGAATGAGATGACCTCATTTCCAACTGGCATAAATGCCACATGATCAGGAAACATGATCATCTGTTGACCAATGAACCAGTGACTAGAGTTTCAGTGGGAACCCCTGGTTGTTTGTATATCACACGTGTATTGATGTTTCCACTCAATATAGTTATAGCATGATATAAAACTTAATCATAAACTATATGAAATATGATAATAGTCCTTACTACTATTTGTCTCTAGGGCATATTTCCAACAAGGAGATGTTGGGACCACTTTGGGGGATCACCTTTGGAGCGCTGCCGAATCAGATAATGAACAACAAGTTAAGAGGAGAAAGTGAGACAAGTATAATGCAAAGATAGATAAGCAAGACCAGGAAATGAGCAATGAAGGAAAAAGGACTTACTCAGCCGAGGTTGGAGGTTCCCGGGGCTTGGACGCTCTTCGGACGGTGGTCTTAGGGACCGGCTTGTTGCCACCCTTGACGCCAGATTTCTTCTGCCTCTTCTTGGGAGGAGGCGCCTCAGAAGCTACAGCCGAGGTTGCCTGGCATTTTTGGGAAGGGGCATGAGCCGGCTCATCCACGACGAGAGGAGGATCCTCATGGACCTGACTGGTCGGGTTATCTGAAGCCAAGGTTACCGGAAACGCGTAAGAGATGGGCACCGGATTAAGTACCTCCATAATCTCAACATTTGAGTCGTCATCATCCAGCCAATTCCTCAAAGAAGAGTCCTTACTAGAGGTTTGCTTAGAGGTGCCCGGAATGGGCAAGAACGTCTCCGGGTCTAGCTCAATAGCGTCCGGGGTTGAGCAGTCCTCCGCCCATATGAGGGTTGGCTCCTTACCATCTTCCACTGTTTGCTGGAGAAACAACTAAGAGAAAAAAGACTAAAAGATCAAATAAGGATGCGGTCCGACTTATCACAAGATTCAGACAGAGGTGCAGGTAAGGAACATACCAGAGGAGGCAAGTTAGCCTGGGTGAAGTTCTCAAGCCCTCATTTCCACGCCTCGGGAACTCCTTTTCTATCGTAAAGATAGCTTTGACCCGGCGGAATATGTCGGTATTGTCGAGTTCGAAGGAGGAGGTGCGGTTGGGGTCGAGAGGACCACTCATGTGGCAAAGCTTGTGTGAGCGTTTCTGGAGAGGGGAGATCCGGCTGTGAATGAAGGTAATCATAACATCCTCGTTGCGTAGCCCTTGCTTGACAAGCTCCTTAACTCGCCGGTCCACTTGATTCACCAAGGAGGTTGCTTGCTTTGGGATCTAGTCCCACAAGGAGGCATCCGGAGGACCCAACTTAAAGGGAAGCAACTGGATCAGGTCTTCATCTGTGACCCGGGGGAAAGCAGAATTCTTGTGGGGAGAGATAAAAGCTCCACCACACTGAGTTAGAAGTTTGTCAGTTGGGGCAAGGAGAGGGTCAGGAATGACATTTTTATGGATACCAAAGAACTTGATCCATAGTTCTTTGGTGGGCCAGAGGTCGACATATCCCTCTATGCTGGATGCGAAAGAAGAGAGTGAGGTAATGGCATTGGCCGGAAGATGGTGAGGCTGAAATTTGTAGGTGTTGAGGAAATCATGAAAGAAATCACTCACTGGGAGGCTAAAACCACGCTGAAAATGGGACAAGAAAACGACGAACTCGCCTAGATTGGGGGAGGGAGCAATCTCAGCGGCGGCGAGGCGATAGGTGACGCCACCAGGGTGATTATTGGCTCAACACGTCGAGCTCGTTGGGGAACCCCAAGAGGAAGGATGATGAGCACAGCACCAAGTTTTCCCTCAGTTATGAAACCAAGGTTATCGAACCAGTAGGAGCAAGGAAACACCTCCAAGGTGTTGTTTCTAACTTGGAATCCTGCACAACACAACCACAGAACTTTGCCCCCAACTTACAGTGAGGTTGTCAATCTCACCGGTTTTGCTAAAAACAAAGGATTAAACATATTGTGTGGAACAAAGTAAAAGCTTGTAGAAAGTAAACAGAAAATAGTAAACAATTGTAGATTGATGGTAAAAGAAAGGACCGGGGTCCATAGTTCACTAGTGGTGATTCTCCTTAAGATAGATGACATGTTGGGTGAACAAATTACAGTGGGGCAATTGACAAACATCGAGAAAGCATACATGCATATACTAATCATCTTGACTCCTATGAGATTTGATTGGGCATTACAACATTATACATAGACTGTAATCCAACTGCATCTATGACTAATAATCCACCTTCAGGTTATCAATCCGAACCCCCTCCAGTATTAACTTGCAAGCAACAGATAATTGCATTACGCATTGCGTGTAAAGTAAACAATACGATTTTTCTATGAAAAAAGGATTGTTGGTTTCTCCCTAGTAGCAACAGCACATCTAGTACCTTAGAGATTTCTGTCACTTCCCCAGATTACTAGAGGCATGAACCCACTATCAAGCATAAATACCCCCTCTTGGAGTTGCTAGCATCTACTCAGCCAAGATATCTACTAACAACGGAGAGCATGCAAGATCACAAATAACAAATACATGATAGAATCAATAATCAATCTAAAATAGCATCTCAATATCCATTGGATCCCCGCAAATACAACATGTATGATTACAAATAGATGATCTTGATCATGAACTGAGCTCACAAGATCTAAACATGGTAGCACAAAGGAGAAGAACCAACCATCTAGCTGTAGGGGATCGGTGCAGAAAACAAAAAATTTCCTACGACGGAACCCCAGAAACTAGCCTAGGATCTATCTATGTAGTAATGCAGTAACGGCCGATGCGTAGAGAATACATAACATTGTAGTCTGTACGCGGTTAACGTTCCGCGGGGAACATGGTTGATGTAGTCGTACTCGAAGCCGACCTCAAGGTCGCTAAGCTCCTCGCAGGTCACCCCTTGCTCCTTCTTGATCTTCATCATCTTCATCATGCAACAGATCCGGCTCACGACATTTAAGCGCCCCAAGTGTTGCGCCTCGTGTCTTCGTACACATCCGGTGCACGATGAGACCTCCGGCTCCCCGATCCCGCCAGGAGAGCGGAAGTTGATATCCGGCTAGGAATTCCTACAGCGCAACAGCGTACTGTAGGTGTGCCTCGATCGCACAGCCCAAACTTGGGGCCATGGTCACGAGGTATAGAGAGGGAGAGAGAAGGAGAAAGTCAACCAAAGAACTTCTCGAAAAATTGATGTGTCTCATCTCACCCATGGGCACCCCTTTATATAGGCGGAGAGCGCGTGTCTTCTCCCCTAGGTGCCCCATGTGGGACTAATTACTAAAGGAAAAAGGGGCAAAATCAACTCCCTAGCCGGCTGGGCCAGGACTGTCAGCCCATCAACCAGCAGCAGCAAAAGAGCTGCCAGCCAGATGGGCCGGCGGCGCCCACCGCGGCCCAGCTCGCAGCAGTAGCAGCCAGGGAGAGGCAGCAGCCAGGCAGGCCGGCCACGCCCCCGCGGACCACGCGCCCATGCCGCGGCCTGGCGAGGCGGGCGGACCCCGGGTGGGCCGGCTCCGGGCAAAGCGGGCGGCCCAGCAGGCGCGCCGGCTCCCCGCGAGCTCCCTTGGGCCGGGTCGAGCTGGCCGTGCGCTGCGCTGCCGTGCGTCGCCCCATGCGACGCGAAATATCTGCCACCTGCCCTTGAGTGTAGCCCAGCTGCGTGCCGCCTTGTGCGGTGGCAGTTATCTGCCGCCCACGGGGCTGGCTATTTTTACCTTTTTCTTTTCCTTTTTCTATAGCTTTTCTTCTAAGCCTTTTCCCTCTGGGATTTGGCCTAATATAAAAGTTTTCTTTATAAATCCTAACTTAAATATTATTTAGAATATATTAATTCATAATTAACATATAATAAATATATATTTAAATTCCCATTTATCCGAAAACACTTTTCGGGGCTTTTCCTTTATTCTTTCTCCGAACAACTTCGGATCTCTCCGCGGAATGATTCCGGCGTTCTCTCTTTCTCTACTATGATTCCGTCTTACGAATGATCGCTCTCATCGTACCCTTAACTGTATCCTCTCACGGCTCGGGAATGCTCTAGACATGATCTGTATCAATGATCAACAGAGGGACCAGGGATATCCATGTGACCCCTATGCATTCCTGATGACAATGTCTTTTGAACCGTCTAAATGTAGCATCCTCTTCCTTTTGTTTCTCGATACAACTTGTCCGATATCTGATCATCGGTATCCCATACCTTGTTCAATCTCGTTCACAACAAGTTATGTTTTCTTGTTACCGTGATATTACATCCCCTT
This sequence comes from Avena eriantha, assembly GCA_910589775.1. Lineage (NCBI taxonomy): Eukaryota > Viridiplantae > Streptophyta > Magnoliopsida > Poales > Poaceae > Avena > Avena eriantha. Next base: position 82,709,067 of record OU342741.1, on the reverse strand, counting down.
GACCTAGTCACATGTTGCAACATTTATAGATGTGATCTCACCAAGTCGGCTGTATGTACCTTTACCCGTCATGTGGGAGAACAAATCCCGGTCTTGCAGTCACATGTCATCTACTGTTCCTTCGGAATACCCAACGTACACCTTTATGGTCACCGTATTACCGAATGACGGTTGATGCAGTCTAAGTAGCCTAGGGAAACAGTGAGTAATATGAGCTCACGGTCTAAGGAGAAGGAGTCTAGGTATAGCTGTTGCAACAATGAACTATATGACTTGATCGTGTTGCAGTCCTTCGAGGAATGTCCAATCACATCATCCTCCAATGATATGATCTCATTGTCAGTCGGCATAAATGCCCATGATCTTGAAACCCAGAGCATCTTCGTGACCAACGAACTAGTATGAATAGAGGCTACTAGGGCCTTTGTTGTTTCATACCACACCTGTACCAATGTTTCTACTTGGCACAGTTATAGCACAATATGAAACTATTATAAACTAATTGAGATATGACAATAAAAACCTATTTATTATTTGCCTCTAGGGCATATCTCCTTCAGTCTCCCACTTGCACTAGAGTACAAATAACCTAGCTTGCATTTTACCCATATAAACCATATAACATATGCATTTACAGATCATGCATGCTCATGGGAAACATCATGACCATGTTCTGTTTTACCAGATCATTATGTCTTTTGCAAATCATTAATGTCTTCCTAATTTTGACATTTCACACCATTATCGTATAATGGGTCGAAGTATTTGTTTGGCGACAAAGTGAGACTTTGTTTCTAGTGTTTATGATGACGGTCGTTTTCACTGTTGTCACCTAAACTTCGAAACACACTTTGCTATCCTTTGTGTATATACTATAGTCATGGCAGCAGAACGAGGCCGGATTCCAGAAGCTTTAGTGACGTTAGATCAACCTCGGGGGCTTTCTCATGGGCACTGGGCCCTAGGACACATCATTCTACGTTAAAAGCGAACTAGCACCGCCATAACATTATACATCACATCAGATGTAGCCTTTATACTTCTACATCTATGTAGATCCTAATGCATGAAATGCAACTATGGGACTTACATTGCTTCTTGCTACTTAAGTACAAACTTAATTCTGGTTCAGTGATTAGCTCAGGAATCACTTAAAGACACGTTCTTATAGTTTAAGACTTTGTCCTATCAACCAGAACTTCGGGTCACATTATGTCGAGTATACAACATGGTTATATGGAAGAACCTATGACTGGGGCATAGGAGATGCAATGCATCTCTTTCTTTCAACCATAGTTGCAATACTAACTCAATGCTTCATATAGTAAGAACTTCTTTCTTACCTTGTTACATTCTGAGCTACTTCAGAATCTTGCTTAGGACATTCTGAACATCTTTCAGAATCATGTCTAGGAAGCATTCGACATTCAGTGTTTATTAAACTCACCAATCTATCTCGATAGATCTTATTGTTTAATAACTTCAACTTCATCTTTATTTATCTAACTTATATATTATTAACACCAATCACATCATTCACATATGTCGTCCACATATCCTAGAATGATTTCACGCTCCCACTCAAATATGACATTCATGTTTGAGATCCAGGGATTTCACTTAACTCCCACTCAAAATATGTCAGTTACATATTATGAATTAGCCAAGCTGATTTGCTCCCACTCAAATCTAGGTCCTCTCGATAATTCCAAAATTCTTTGATCATCATCAAATCGAGAATTCCACTAATGAGATTTCAATGACCATTCATTTCTCGTACTTAGGTTCATGACGCTTCTTTGTATTTCGTAGGTATGTCTTATTCAAAACATGACAAGCAAATCAATAATATAATTCCACAAACTTGTAGATTATATGGTTGAATCCTACTTACTTTAGTAAAAGTATTCCCTGAAACTTTATGATCATTATCAATAGTTTCTCCTCTATTTGTAGAGTTTGGTTTCACAAAACAAATTCCGCTGCGCCACTCAACAATTCGGAGGTAAGGTCAAATACCTTGTTTTGATATTTTACTTTCGTGCACCTATATCTTCATCAAGACAAATTAACTTAGGACACAACAGGTTTGCCCCTTTGTGGAAGATGCATTCATAGCTTCCTAAGAATGCTCTACAAAGATTTGTTTATTCGCCATGACTTCGATTTATCAAAATCTCCAGAAACTCGAACATGCCATAACCCTTATGGTGTTGTTTCCACGAATCTTTGGATGTTCCTTTGTATTTCAAATGAGTGTTTTGCTTATTTTGATCTCTAACTCTAAACGACAATTATAACCCCGATAAGAGATAATATGTACCTAATACAAAATGATTATGATGTTTGGATATATCAACAAAGTTTGAATTCATCCAATTATCATAATTTGTGAAACATCTTTCATAAGTCCGTTTATGCTAAACTTAACTTGAATACTTTAGTCGTGTCAATCAAATCGAATGGACTTGTTAATTCAATTAATTCAATTTCCCTGTTAGTTATGAACTCATTTGAACAATTCAAATCATTTCAAACTTCATGTTTCATTAAGTAAATACACTTATTCACTTAAGTCCACAATAAATGATTTCCACTACTTGTTCAAAATATGATACATCACTATGTATAAGATTCAACATTTCTTAGCATATCACCGTTTTACCAGAATGCGGAGTTTTAGTCATTCTGCCCAAGAGGCATGGTTTTGCAAAGTCTCTAGATTATGCATCTAGGACCCCGATCTTTCATAAAGAACATGCAATAACCAAAATGACTTAAACTGTAGTGTCATTATTAAACATTGGATATCTTTTAGCATTCTAATCCTTTATAAATGTTTAAACCATTATCATTAACATAGCGATGAGAATAACTTATTTATAATCATAATGTGACCATAATGGTATTGTTCATAAGAATAGTACAAACTGGTTTGTAACTTGTTCATATGAATAATCGTCTCGCCAAAAGCAAGACACACAAACTAGGATTACAAGTTTATATTCAAGTCCACTAATCCAAATGATAGATTTTGAGGGAAGAAGTGATGTCGTCCATCAACTGTTTTGCTTGCCATCATCAAGTCACATTGCCTCAAATCCAGCAATTCTCAAGCAGATCATCCTGTTTTCACAAAACGGGACAAGTATCAAATACTTTGCAAAATGCAACGAGTTTTGCAAGAACCTCATTTTTAATTTGTATATCTTACATATACCTTTTTCATTCATGACCTCCATTTGCAATCAAGCCCTTCTAAGAGTTCTTAACTCTAATGCAAGATCGCTGAGTGTTTTTCCAAACATTCCGGAGTCATCGAATTATCTCCTAATGGTTATTGTATCAAGAAGAGAAGATCACCTTTTACGAGGATATCCCTCAGGCGTGGGTATTAATCTATGAAGTTGGACCCTTTTTCTAAGTTCCATATTAAGCAATATAATCCCATGGTCGCAAAGGACCTCAATGGGATAGGCTAAAGTCTACTAAGATATTTGCAAACAGACATCTAGACTAAGTTTATAATAAGAGATCAATTTATAATTGGTCTCCACTAAAACGGTCATCCCCTGGACGATTTTAGTGATCGCACGATCCCTATCCTCTGCACCTCCCCCGATCATCACGGCCATCAGTGCATTATCAAAGGTAGGCATTCAACAATGCCAATCACATCATCCATGTGACTCATGCTCGATCTTTCGATCTCTTGTGTTCCGAGGCCATGTCTGTACATGCTAGGCTCGCCAAATCTAACTTGTGTGTATTCGCTGTGCAACATGGCTTACGCCCACTGTATACAAACGTAGATATGTCTGACACCCAGGCCTGTAACCCTGGATCGCCTCATACTGAAGAACTTTCTTAGTGGTGCACAAACAAGGGGAACACGGAACCTTGGAATTAAATAGGGATTATCTTATTTGCTACCGTTGAGTATCTAAATACTAGCACACAATAAGAGGTAAAAACTGGTATCAACATCATATGTATAATGTGATATGATATGGTCTTTCTTGTTGCGCCTTGATCTCCATCGAGCGCTCCAGCGTGATCTCCATCTTGCCCTTGGTTTGACGCCAAGTCCACGACGCCGCCACCAGGTCGTCCATCGGAACGATGACTATTACTATACTACTTAGTAACAGAAAAGTAAACTACTTTACCTTCGCAACGACCAATGCCTTATCATAATCACATGCCCCCTGCAAAAAAAGTTAGACGCCTCTACTTTATCTATTGCAAGTTTTACGTGGTTGTTAGGGCTTTCGCACTAGAACCGTTTCTAAACTATGAACTTTCCAACCACAACATGGATCCGACAGTTGACTCTACTACACCCCTTTCGGGGCCCTCCGTTGTAAATGCTATATCAAATATCGAATGAGAGACAAACACCCGGTAGCCACTTATACGTACAAGCCGTATGTTGAGCGTGGAACCAGTCTCGCGTAAGAATACGCGTAAGGTCGGTCCAGGCTGCTTCATCAAAAAATACCGCGATATAAACAAGTACACGTTAGAGGGTAACAACTAAGGGATCAATGCCCGCACAAAACATGTGCGTACTAGTCGTACAGCACTCCTACGCATAGATCGGCTCTGATACCACTATAGGGGATCGGTGCAGAAAACAAAAAAATTCCTACGACGGAACCCCAGAAACTAGCTTAGGATATATCTATGTAGTAATCCAGTAACGACCGATGTGAAGACAATGCATACCCTTGTAGTCTGTACGCGGTTAACGTTCCGCGGAGAACGTGGTTGATGTAGTCATACTCGAAGCCGACCACAAGGTCGCGAAGCTCCTCGCAGGTCACCCTTTAGTCCTTCTTGATCTTCATCATCTTCATCGTGCAACAACTGCGGCTCACGATATTTAAGCGCCCCAAGTGTTACGCCTCGTGTCTTCATACACATCCGGTGCACGATGAGACCTCTAGCTCCCCGATCCCGCCGGGAGTGCGGAAGTTGATATCCGGCTAGGAATTCCTGCAACGCAATGACGTACTGTAGGTGTGCCTCGATCACACATCCCAGACTTGGGGCCATGGTCACGAGTATAGAGAGGGAGAGAGAAGGAGAAAGTCAACTAAAGGACTTCTCCAAAAATTTGTGTGTCTCATCCCACCCATGGGCACCCCTTTATATAGGAGGAGGGGGGCGTGTCCTCTCCCCTAGGTGCCCCATGTGGGACTAATTACTAAAGGAAAAAAAGGGGAAAATCAACTCCCCAGCCGGCTGGGCCAGGACTGCCAGCCCATCAACTAGCAGCAGCAAAAGAGCTGCCAGCCGGGTGGGCCGGCGGAGCCCACCGTGGCCTAGCTCGTAGCAGCAGCAGCCAGGGAGAGGCAGCAACTAGGCAGGCCAGCCACGCCCCCGCGGCCCACGCGCCCATGCCACGGCCTGGCGAGGCGGGCGGACCCCAGGTGTGCCGGCTCCGGGCGAAGCGGGCGGCCCAGCAGGCGCGCCGGCTCCCCGCGAGCTCCCCTGGGCCGGGTCGAGCTGGCTGCGCGCTGGGCTGCCGTGCGTCGCCCCGTGCGGCGCTAAGTATCTGCCACCTGCCGTTGAGTGCATCCCAGCTGCGTGCCGCCCTGTGGGGTGGCAGTTATCTGCCGCCCATGGGGCTGGCTATTTTTACCTTTTTCTTTTCCTTTTTATGCAGCTTTTCTTCTAGGCATTTTCCCTCTAGGATTTGGCCTAATATAAAGGTTGTCTTTATAAAGCTTAACTTAAATATTATTTAGAATATATTAATTCATAATTAACATATAATAAATATATATTTGAATTTCCATTTATCCGAAAACACTTTTCGGGGTTTTTCCTTTATTCTTTCCCCGAACAACGTCGGATCTCTCCGCGGAACGATTCCGGCTTTCTCTCTTTCTCTACTATGATTCCGTCTTACGAATGATTGCTCTCATCGTACCCTTATGTGTATCCTCTCATGGCTCAGGAATGCTCTAGACATGATCTGTATCAATGATCAAAAGAGGGACCATGGATATCCATGTGACCCCTATGCATTCATGATGACAATGTTGTTTGAACCGTCTAAATGTAGCATCCTCTTCCTTTTGTTTCTCGATACAACTTGTCCGAGATCCGATCATCGGTATCCCATACCTTGTTCAATCTCGTTTGCAACAAGTTATGTTTTCTTGTTACCGTGATATCACATCCCCGTGACCTAGTCACATGTTGCAACATTTATAGATGTAATCTCACCAAGTCGGCCTTATGTATCTTTACCCGTCATGTGGGCAAACAAATCCCGGTCTTGCAGTCACATGTCATCTACTGTTCCTTCGGAATACCCAACGTACACCTTTATGGCCACCGTATTACCGAATGACGGTTGATGCAGTCTAAGTAGCCTAGGGAAACAGTGAGTAATATGAGCTCATGGTCTAAGGAGAAGGAGTCTAGGTATAGCTGTTGCAACAATGAACTATATGACTTGATCGTGTTGCAATCCTTCGAGGAATGTCCAATCACATCATTCTCCAATGATATGATCTCGTTGTCAGTCGGCATAAATGCCCATGATCTTGAAACCCAGACCATCTTCGTGACCAACGAACTAGTATGAATAGAGGCTACTAGGGACTTTGTTGTTTCATACCACACATGTACCAATGTTTCTACTTGGCACAGTTATAGCACAATAAGAAACTATTATAAACTAATTGAGATATGACGATAAAAACCTATTTATTATTTGCCTCTAGGGCATATATCCTTCACTAGCTATTGCATGGACCTGTAGTCCAAGGATGAACTACTCATGCATCACACCGGGGGCAGGCATGGTGATGAAGAAGGCCTCCAGGGTGAATTCTCCCCTCCGGCAGGGTGCCGGGAAGAGCTTCAGAACCCTCCCGATCTAGGGATGGAGATGATGGCAGCTATAGACTCTTTCGTGGAATTTTTAATCGGGGCCTTAGGGTTTCTGTATCGGAGGCATCTTATAGGCGAAAGGGGAGGCCGAGGGGGTGCCCTAGGTGGCCGCATCACCCCCTGGCGCGGGCCAGGCCTGGCCCTGCGGCCAGGTGGTGTGGGAAGCCCCTGGCCTCTCTCCGTCTCATATTCTGGCTCTGTGTCCCTCTCCGTGAAATACTGACTTTGCCTTTTGTCCCGTCCAATTCCGAGAATATTCATTTTCTGACTTTCCTAGAACCAAAAAGAGCAGAAAACAGGCAGCTGGCACTATGACATCTTGTTAATAGGTTAGTCCAAGAAAGTGTATAAAAAGCACTCCAAAGTGTGGACAAAACATAAGAAAGTAGATATAAACCAAGCATGGAACATAAAAAATTATAGATACGTTAGCAACATATCAACATCCCCAAGCTTAACTCCTGCTCGTCCTCGAGTAGGTAAGTGATAAAAGAAAGAATAATTTTTGAGGTGACATGCACCATCATAAACTTGATCAAAGTATTTGTAAAACATTGATAGCTAGGATCATAGTACTTCAACATAGCATGAAAGATAAAGGTCTAATAATAAGACATAGCAACTATGTGTAACATGAAAAGGCACAAACAAAAGATTCATTAATAACAATGCTTTGCAAGACGTTTGCTTGTTTCACATAAAGAAAACATAGCATAATGGCATTCAACGTGTCCCTCATAGAGTAGCAAATCATAATTTCATAGGACACCTTCAAAGTTTATAAGGATGACTAGATACAAATAGTTTAAGAACAAGCAATATCAAAGTTATGCATCAATCAACAAGTCTTGGGACAATGCACACAGAACTAAGAATGACCACTATGCTCTCTCAATAGGTGTATAAATATAGAAGGTGGAGACTCAAGATAAAAGTAAAAGAAAGGCCTTCATAGAAGGAAGCAAGGATTCAAGTTTCATAAAGAGCTTCCAAAAATTATGGTACTTATTAGGTTTCAGCTCTCATTGCCCCTATCATAAGCATATTGAAGTGATTAAGGTTAAAGTGAACAAACTATGGAGTATATGCTTGACAAAGTATAAGTTGAAAATCTCATGTCCCTTGAATACGAGGGCCGCTCCTCATGCTACTCAAGTTTAGTTACCGATAAGTTCTTGTCATAGTAAGTACATGTGTATCATAGAGAACCGCCAACAGGGTACCCCTTGCCCGACGATACGGAAAAATCCCCATATCAAAATGACAAGGCAAGCAGACAACGAGCATCTCAGCAATCTTCTTATTTACCATGGGAAAATGGTGCTTTTTTCTCTGTTTCCTCTTTTCTCATATCTCTTTTTTTCTTTTCCTATTTTTCTCAATCTCTATCTCTTTTTTTATAAGAAGAATGCTTCATAACCAGCTCATTATTGTTATGCTGCAGGTTTCCACCATGATTAGGCATGTATTAGAACGGCGGCCCAGGCGTTTCTCTAACACATATACACAACTCCATGGACTTATAAGCTCCCCTTTCATTTCACACGGACGACATCCATAGACAAAAGAGCATGATATCAACTAGGTACAAAGTACATGTGAAATGTTGAAAGCGTTCCCCATGACAACATGGTTCTGCTAATCCCCAACATATAAGTGCAAGCATATACAACATAGACGACACAATGGTTCAAAAGTTTATTAAGGGCAAGAAAAGTAAAGTGTGCCATCAAGTTCGTGAGAGCTTTAATCACTAGTTTTATCATAACAAGTTTAATTCGGAAGGTAGATAAAAACATGAATATACATGGAATAGAAAATGCTCATAGGTAGGTATGGTGGACTGTTTGGAATAACTTGGTTTTATTTGGAGTTGGATGCATGAGTGGAACTCATACTTGGTTATGGAGGCTAGCAAAAGACTGGGAGCGACCAACTAAGAGAGCAAGAATGGCCATAATCATGCAGAGAGACAAAACATCATTAATTAGAGCATAAAGTGATATTACAAGGTGAAAACTAAAGGATCATAAAGGCTATGGTGACTTGGGATAGTGATAACATGGTGTGAGCATGTGCCAAGTCAACCCAAATAAAGCATCAAAGAAGAATACCACAATACTATGCTTTAATATGCTAAAACAATGCATGATTCTTTCAAGGCACATTAAGCAATCTCAATTGTTTATAACATGTCATGCTACAGCAAAGATCACTAAGCATAAAGCCAAAACAATGTCAAGCATGGCATGAAAAAGCATGGGCCGCAGTAAAAAACAAGCTCTCTTTACCAATTAAGCATGAACTTTCCTACTCTTTTCCAATCCAAACCAAACTATTTGAAAACTTAATGTATGAAAGAGGGGGTCCAACCAATTTATTAAAGAAAACTAAGCAAACAAAGAAAACGAAAACTAAAAACAAAAACAAAGACGCTCCAACAACAACACCACTCTGCATGAAACAAAAAAAATGAAGTGTTTGGAAGAAACCTGGGATTTTATTGATGAAGAAGGGGATGCCTTGGGCATCCCCATGCTTTGACCCTTGTACTTCTTGGAAATTTCTTGGGGTGACACATGTGGCATCCCCAAGCTTGACCTTTAGTCCATTCTTCATCGCATACATCATTCTCTCCATACACCTGAAATTTTCCTTCGTACAAAAAACTTCAGACAAATGGACCCGTAGTCCAAGGATGAACTACTCACGCATCACACCGGAGGTAGGCATGGTGATGAAGAAGGCCTCCAGGGTGAATTCTCCCCTCCGGCACGGTACCGGGAAGAGCTTTAGATCCCTCCCGATCTAGGGATGGAGATTATGGCGGCTACAGACTCTTTCGTGGAATTTTTAATTGGGTCCTTAGGGTTTATGTATCGAAGGTATCTTATAGGCGAAAGGGGAGGCCGAGGGGGTGCCCTAGGTGGCCGCACCACCCCCTCGTGCGGGCTAGGCCTAGCCGCATGGCCAGGTGGTGTGGGCGGCCCCTGGCCCCTCTCCGTCTTGTATTCTGGCTCTGTGTCCCCCTCTGTGAAATACTGACTTTGGCTTTTGTTCCGTCCAATTCTGAGAATATTCATTTTCTGACTTTCCTGGAACAAAAAACAGCAGAAAACAGGCAGCTGACACTGTGGCATCTTGTTAATAGGTTAGTCCAAGAAAGTGTATAAATAGGACTCCAAAGTGTGGATAAAATATAAGAAAGTAGATATAAACCAAGCATGGAACATCAAAAATTATAGATACGTTAGCAACGTATCATGGGGATGCGGCGGCTCTGGTAGAGCTAGTCAAGATCGTCTTGATAGACCCATGAACCAGCCTATCCACCATGCTCGTGCGCCTTGCCTTCCTCCTCCTCCTCTGTGATGATGATCTCCTCCTCCGTCATCTCCAAATATCAATCCTCACAGAGGTTATCTGCGGTGGGGAGCAGCGGTTTGGAATAGCAAGGCCTAAAGTGGAGAACTTGCGCAAGAACAGTTGTGTGAATGCGGTAGAAGAGCGAGGCATAGCGGCGGCAGTGCTAAGCTAAGCAGAAGCGGCAGCATTGCTGTGGAGAAGAAGGGAGTAGAGGGCAGGGGCACATGCGAAATGGGGGAAATCCCCAAGGGTCGCCCATATCCCCTATTTAACTATGCTCTTGGGAGGCGTAGTGGGATCCAAGGATGCGGTGGTGCCGCACTATGTGGCCGTGTATTTGTCAAGCCAGCTAGTTAGGCGCGCGCCACACCAAGGACCACATGGAGCAGTAGATCCCACGATGGGACGTGATGATACAGTTAACGAGGGGGTTGCCACGATATGACGTGTGCAACAGTTATTCCTGACAATAAATACAATAACCAACGCAGTAACTGGCGTGGCCCTTAAAATGAGGAAAATGATGATTACCCTCCACGTAGGATGTGGGGAAGCATATGAGAGAAGGATAGTTGATTCCGATATATGGACGATAACCCGGCTAGAGAGAAGTAACTCAGAATGTGCCAAGGGAATGTCGAGCAGAAGGAACCGGGTTACAAGATAACTTGGTGAAGAAAATGCAGATCTTGATGTGTGGAACCTGCTATGGCCTTATCAGCTGAAGTTGCTAAGACCGCACCAGCTTCAGGGACTAATGTTGGGGGCATACCCTCGGGTAGGGTCACGCCGGGGTATAAAGGCCGAGTTAGCCGAGGTATGACACGGTTAAACCGAATGCTAACCAGGTCACCACAAGGTAGGGCGACTTACAGGGTAACCCGGCCCGGTGGGTGTTCACCTAACGTTAACCTGGCCAGCATTAAACATATGTCGGCTATGTTGATCTACCTTGTTAGCAGGTACCCTCATAGCCGGGTTAGCTAAACGCCAACCGGGTTACCACTTGGCTTCCAGGAGAAGGAAGGAATCTCTCATTGGTCAAAAGGTGGCCTATGTCCACTGTAGCGTGAGTGAAGTAGGCAGAGGGAAGGACCAGCGGGGCGTGGCCGACAAGGATGACATAGGAAATGTCGAATGACGCCACCAGTGTCGAGTGATGCCCAAAAGCAAAGGAGCTCACAGAGGGTTACGTTCAATGTCCGGACCAGCCGTTTAAAGTGTAAAAAGAAGCATCTTACTTTAACCAAAGGGAATATTCGGGGAATATGCTTCCACATGTGCCCTAGTTTTGTAACCTAGGCTCCCTATATAAGGAGTACCAGGGCCTCCATAGAAGGGGATCAATCATTCTGTCAAAGGAAGAACCCTAGAGTATTGTAGTTGGGAGTAAGAGAACTAGTCTCCTTCTGGTGAACAGCTCGAGGAACCCATGTAATCCACCATTGGCAGAGAGAAAATACAAACAGTTGTGTGTGGAATCACCACACTATCCCTCCATGGATTCGACTAGTGTACATTGGCCCCATCTTTAGCCTATACATGGCATCTGCCGTGCAACCACCACAACACCGTGGTCTAGCGTTCTGCTCATATCCTCGCCTGCACAAGATCTACTTCCCCGTCGTCGACACCCACTATAACCGTAGCACCTTCGGCGACCTCGACGTGACCCATTGATGTCTACGCACTTCTATTCTTGTAGACAGTTGTTGGGACACCAAGTGCAGAGGTTTGCAGAACAGCAGCAAGTTTTCCCTTAAGTGAATCACCCAAGGTTTATCGAACTCAGGGAGGAAGTGGCAAAAGTATTCCCTCTCAAGCAATCCTGCAATCAAGATACAAGAAGTCTCTTGTGTCCCCAACACACCCAATACACTTGTCAGGTGTATAGGTGCACTAGTTCGGCGAAGAGATAGTGAAATACAAGTGGTATGGATAATTATAAGTGGTAACGGTGCCAGAAAATAGCTTGCTGGCGTGGAAAGACTAAAGGCAAACTGAAATAAAGATGGAATCAAGCAAACATGCAATAGATCTAGTTGCAAACGGTGTATCAATGCTTAGAAACAAGGCCTAGGGATCATACTTTCACTAGGGAACGCTCCCATATAAATATATTATCTTCATGATACTACTCTTAACTACTCTCTGGTTGGACACTCTAATCAACGGTAGGGCTATAACAACACACCTCAAAGTAAGCCTTTCCCATCTAGATAACCCCACACTGTCACCTTGAGTACTAGATGGTTCCAACAAACACCACAATTTCATAAAGACATCCAACTCCAAATATAACTCATAACAAATATTTGTAATCTCTAGCCTAAGTGTCACCATGGTGTGCACGATGTCACTTTCACACACATGGGGAGAGCAGAGATCTATTAAAGCACTTGAGTAGCAAGGTAGATCTACTTGATTACAAAGCTCATGATCACAATATGATCATGCATAGAGAGAGATGAACACATAGCTACCGGTAGAACCCTTAGCCTCGAGAGAGAACTACTCCCTTCCTCATCATGGGAATCAGCAATGGTGATGGAGATGGTGGTGGAGATCGATGGAGATGGCTCCGGGGGCACTTCCCCATCCCGGCAGGGTGCCGGAACAGAGACTTTCTGTCCCCCGAATTTCCCCTTCGGTGGCAGCGGCGCTGCGGAACTTTTCGTGGATTTCTGATTAACTTCTTAGGGTTTTTGCCTCGGGGGAGATATATAGGCGAAAGATGCAAGGTCGGTGGGCGGCCAGGGGGCCCACACCACCTGGTGGCGCGGCCAGGGCTAGTCCGCGCCACCACATGGTGTGGCTGCCCTGTGGCCCCTCTCCGTCTCGTCTTCTGGCTCCGTGAGTCTTCCGATAAAATATCGACTTTGGCTTTTGTCTGGTCCAATTCTGAGAATATTCATTTTTTGACTTTCCTGGAACCAAAAATAGCAGAAAATAGGCAACTGGCACTGTGGCATCTTGTTAATAGGTTAGTCCAAGAAAGGGTATAGAAATACACCAAAGTGTGGACAAAACATAAGAAAGTAGATAAAAACCAAGCATGGAACATAAAAAATTATAGATACGTTTGGAACATATCAACATCCCCAAGCTTAACTCCTGCTCGTCCTCGAGTAGGTAAGTGATAAAAAGAAAGAATAATTTTTGAGGTGACATGCACCATCATAAACTTGATCAAAGTATTTGTAAAACATTCAAAGCTGGGATCATAGTACTTCAACATAGCATGAACGATAAAGTTCTAGCAATAAGACAAAGAAACTATGATGCAACATGAAAAGGCACAAACAAAAGATTCATGAATAACAATGCTTTGCAAGACGTTTGTTTGTTTCACATAAAGAAAACATAGCATATTGGTATTCAGCTTGTCCCTCATAGAGTAGCAAAACATAAATGCATAGGACACCTTCAAAGTTCATAAGAGTGACTAGATACAAATAGTTTAAGAACAAGCAATATCAAGTTATGCATCAATCAACAAGTCTTGGGACAATGCACATAGAACTAAGAATGGCCACTATGCTCTCTCAATAGGTGCATAAAGATAGAAGATGGAGACACAAGATAAAAGTAAAAGAAAGGCCTTCATAGAAGGAAGCAGAGATTCAAGTTTCATAAAGAGCTTCCAAAAATTATGGTACTTATTAGCTTTCAGCTCTCATTGCCCCTATCATAAGCATCTTGAAGGTGATTAAGGTTAAGGTGAACAAACTATGAAGTATATGCTCGATGAAGTATAAGTTGGAAATCTCATGTCCCTTGAATACGAGGGCCGGTCCTCATGCTACGCAAGTTTAGTCACCGGTAAGTTCTTGTCATCGTAAGTACATTTGTATCATAGAGAACCGCCAACGGGGTACCCCTTGCCCGATGATATGGAAGAATCACCATATCAAAATGATAAGGCAAGAAGACAATGAGCATCTCAACAATCTTCTTATTTACCATGGGAATATGGTGTTTTTTTTCTCTCTTTCCTCTTTTCATAATCTCTTTTTTTGTTTTTCTCTTTTCCTCTTTTTTCTCAATATAAGACTCTTTTTTTATAAGAAGAATGCTTCATAGACAGCTCATTATGGTTACGCTGCAGGTTTCCACCATGTCAGCATGGATTAGACCAGCGGCCCAGGCGTTTCTCTAACACATATACATAACTCCATGGACTTACAAGCTCCCCTTTCATTTCACACCGACGACATCCATAGACAAAAGAGCATGATATCAACTAGGTACAAAGTACCAGTGCAATGTTGAAAGCGTTCCCCATGACAGCATGGTTCTGCTAATCCCCAACAAATAAGTGCAAGCATATACAACATAGACGACACAATGGTTCAAGTTTATTAAGGGCAAGAAAAGTAAAGTGTGCCATCAAGTTCGTGAGAGCTTTAATCACTAGTTTTCTCATAACAAGTTTAATTCGGAAGGTAAACAAAATCATGAATATACTTGGAATAGCATATGCTAGTAGGTAGGTATGATGGACTCTTTGGAATAACTTGGTTTAAGGAGTTGGATGCATGAGTGGAACTCATACTTGGTTGTAGAGGCTCGGAAAAGACTAGGAGCGACAAACTAACATAGCAATAATGGCCATAATCATGCAGAGCGACAAAACATCATTGATCAAACCATAAAGTGATACTATAATTTGAAAACTAAAGGATCATAAAGGCTTATCATGGTGTGAGCATGCGCCAAGTCAACCCAAATAAAGCATCAAAGGAGAATACCACTAAACTATGCTTTAATATGCTAAAACAACGCATGATTCATCCAAAGCACATTAAGCAATCTCAATTGTTTATAACATGTCATGCTACAACAAAGAATACTAAGCATAAAGCCAAAACAATATCAAGCATGGCACGACAAAGCATAGGCCACAGTCAAAAACAAGCTCTCTTAACCACTTAAGCATGAACTTTCCTACTCTTTTCCAATCCAAACCAAACTATTTCAAAACCAATGTATGAAAGAGGGGGTCCATCCAATTTATTCAGAATACTAAGAAAACAAAGCAAACGAAAAACCAAATGAAAACAAAAAAGAAGACGCTCCAATAACAACACAATTGTGGATGAAACAATAAAAATTAAGTGTTTGGAAGAAATCTAGGATTTTTATTGATGAAGAAGGGGATGCCTTGGGAATCCCCAAGCTTTCATGCTTGTATTTCTTGGATATTTCTTGGGGTGACACGCCTGGCATCCCCAAGCTTGAGCTTTAGTCCATTCTTCATCTCATTACTCATTCCTTCCATACGCGTGAAATTTTCCCTTCATACAAAACTTCACACAATCTTTATTAGCAACATTAGTGCACTCAAGATAATAAGTTTTTAGATTCAGTTCTAACACCAATAAAACTTCCATTAAAACACAAGATACTGTAGCACTTCCCTCAAAAAGCTCAATTCCCCAAAAGAACTCAAAAAGGAACCAACAAGAAACAAATACAAATAATGGCAGAAATCTGTCAAAACAGACCAGCAGGTAAAGACCTTCTGTTGCTCAAATCGAAAAGTGTTGAACTAAAGAAAGTTAGATAACAACCTGGGGTAGAAGCACAAATATTCATGCCTCAAAAGGACGTACAGAGATGTTACACGAATTTTTACGGTGAAGCACATAAATCTATTTCGGGACAGCAACTTTCCCAATTATTACTTCTCTCTCATTAGAGGTTACTCTTGGCACAAAAAGCAAAATTAAAAGGATAAGGAGCGGTTATTACAGAGGTAATAACTTTCAAGACTTATCTAAAACTTTTGGGTTATCTTCCAATAAGTACTTCTCTTTAACGCCTTTAAGTTAGGCTTGATAGTTTGAGAAGATGCTCACATAAGAAATATGAATTGAAGTAAAAGAGAGCATCAAGAAGCAAATGCAAAGCACAGTTAAGTCTAACCCACTTCCTATGCATAGGAATCTTGTAAGTAAATAAGTCATGAAAGCACAAAGCAACAGGCATAGGAAAGCAAAACAAGTGCAATTTCAAGACATTCAACATAAAGAGGGGAAACTTAATATTATTGAGATGCATAAAACCATGTTTCCCTCTCTCATAATAACTTTTAGTAGCATCATGAATAAAATTAACAATATAACTATCACATAAAACATTCTTATCATGAGCCACATGCATATAATAATTATTAGTCTCCACATAAGCATAGTCATTCTTATTAATTGTGGTGGGAGCAAATTCAACAAAATAGCTATCATTATTATTCTCATCCCCATAATAATCAAATATAGGAGGCATATTGTAATCATAATTAATTTTCTCCTCAATAGTAGGTGGACTGAAAATATCATATTCATCATTGTAATCATCATATATTGGAGGTTTGGTATCATCATAAGCAATAGAATAGCTATCTTCCAAAGCTGGGGAACTAAACAGATCATTTTCATAAAAACTAGCTTCCTCAAGCTTAGACTTTTCCATAGAATTAGCAATAATGGTGTCCAAAGAATTCATACTAACAACATTGCTATTAGCATGCAAATAAAGTTCCATAGGTTTTTTAATTTTCTCTTCAAACACTTCATGTCCTAACTCAATATGAATACTATAAAGCTCTCTAATTTTGTTGTTGTTTTCCATTAAGCCTAACTAGTGAAAATAAAAACAAGAAACAAAAAGACAAAATTGTAGAATCTAAAGGAAATAACTTCGAGCACTCACACCGGAGGATGTGAGTACCTTTTACCTTACCTCCCCCGCAACGGCGCCAGAAAAGAGCTTGATGTCTACGCACTTCTATTCTTGTAGACAGTTGTTGGGCCTCCAAGTGCAGAGGTTTGTAGAACAGCAGCAAGTTTTCCCTTAAGTGGATCACCCAAGGTTTATCAAACTCAGGGAGGAAGTGGTCAAAGGTATTCCCTCTCAAGCAATCCTGCAATCAAGATACAAGAGGTCTCTTGTGTCCCCAACACACCCAATACACTTGTCAGGTGTATAGGTGCACTAGTTCGGTGAAGAGATAGTGAAATACAAGTGGTATGGATAATTATAAGTGGTAACGGTGCCAGAAAATAGCTTGCTGGCGTGGAAGAGACTAAAGGCAAACTGAAATAAAGATAGAAGCAAGCAAACATGTAACAGATCTAGTTGCAAACGATGTATCAATGCTTAGAAACAAGACCTAGGGATCATACTTAAACTAGTGAACACTCTCATATAAATATATTATCTTCATGATACTACTCTTAACTACTCTCCGGTTGGACACTCTAATCAATGATAGGGCTATAACAGCACACCTCAAAGTAAGCCTTTCCCATCTAGATAACCCCACACTGTCGCCTTGAGTACTAGATGGTTCCAACAAACACCACAATTTCATAAAGACATCCAACTCCAAATATAACTCATAACAAGTATTTGTAATCTCTAGCCTAAGTGCCACCATGGTGTGCACGCTGTCACTTTCACACACATGGGGAGAGCAGAGATCTATTAAAGCACTTGAGTAGCAAGGTAGATCTACTTGATTACAAAGCTCATGATCACAATATGATCATGCATAGAGAGAGATGAACACATAGCTACCGGTAGAACCCTTAGCCTCGAGAGAGAACTACTGCCTCCTCATCATGGGAATCAGCAATGGTGATGGAGATGGTGGTGGAGATCAATGGAGATGGCTCCGGGGGCACTTCCCCGTCCCGGCAGGGTGCTGGAACAGAGACTTTCTGTCCCCCGAATCTCCACTTCGGTGCCGGCGGTGCTGCGGAACTTTTCGTGGATTTCTGATTGACTCCTTAGGGTTTTTTCCTCGGGGGAGATATATAGGCGAAAGATGCAAGGTCGGTGGGCGGCCAGGGGGCCCACACCACCTGGTGGCACGGCCAGGGCTAGTCCGCGCCACCACATGGTGTGGCTGCCCTGTGGCCCCTCTCTGTCTCGTCTTCTGGCTCCGTGAGTCTTCCGGTAAAATATCGACTTTAGCTTTTGTCCGGTCCAATTCTGAGAATATTCAGTTTTTGACTTTCCTGGAAGCAAAAACAGCAGAAAACAGGCAACTGGCACTGTGGCATCTTGTTAATAGGTTAGTCCAAGAAAGTGTGTAGAAATATTCCAAAGTGTGGACAAAAGATAAGAAAGTAGATAAAAACCAAGCATGGAACATCAAAAATTATAGATACATTTGCAACGTATCCCCCATGAGGATGCGGAGGAGGCCTAGACGCCGGCCCGACCGAGGTAAAACCAGATATCCATGCATGATTTGTTTGTTGGCAATGTATTATATTCATGCTAAATTTCCTAACTAACAGGTTCTTTACTTGACATACACCTATTATGTACTAAATTAACCCGTTGTGGTTATGCTTAAACTCCACGCATTGAACTGTTTTTATGTACTATACTATTTGTTTGTGAATTATTAGTCACTTAACATATGTGTTTACATTCTCTATTGTACCTGTCCACATGAGATATAATTATATAATATCTCTCTCATTCACTGATTTACGAACTATGGTATTTCCATCATGCTATTGTCCTGCTATCCTATACTGCATGTTTACATACGTCATACTATTTAACCATTATGTACTGTCGATTTGATCCCTCTTAACCTGCGGCTCAAACTGTTTGTTGTTATTATGCAAGGAGCAGCCTCAGTTTGCACACAATATCATAGAGTGAATGGCTCCGATAATCTTGTAAGACCCCATCTGTTGGGGATACACTTTTTGCGTATCCTTACTGTGCATCACTGACCAGGGTGGCCCACTTCGGGTTAGAGCATTGGTTCACGGGCGGCCCAGTCAGGGAGAAGAGACGGAGTCTAGTCCGGCTACGGGAAGGCCTAGATGACTTACCAACATAGGCCCATAGTGTTCCTTGTAGTTCAAGATATACTCTGTAACCGGCTCTTAGTCGTAGCCGGATAGGTCTCTCCTATAAACCCTAGGCGAGATATCTATATAAGCCGTCCTAGGGAGAGCCGTTAGGGCACCACCTGATAACCCTCACAATAGTCTACAATCTCAACTCGCACAGGCGAAACCCTTGTAACCCATATTCCGGCTCTGCTATATTACTGGATTGCTAGTAGGAGTAGGATCCGTCCAAAGCCGGCGGATTCGAACCTAGGTAAACTTGTGTGCTCACCGTCTTGGAATACCGTACGTCTCACACCCCTCTCTTCCACACGCCTCGAGGACCCCCTTATGGCGTACTTGTCATCAATCTGACGACAGTTGGCGCCCACCATGGGGCAAGTGAGCTTCGGATCTGTGTTCCGGGCAGAATCTGCAAGAATCAGAATCAGCGAGACCATCGCATCAGTCGCATCCTATACGCCAGTGACGTCCCTCTCATCGTTCTCATTGAGACTTGGATTCTGTCTAGGGAGGCTGTGCCTACCTACACCATCATGTCTTTCGGCGAGATCGATGTCTACATCGGCTTTACTGAACCTGCCCCACCCACCCCAGCGGTGATGATAGAGGCAGAAGAGGTTTCTGGCTCCCCTCTGTCCTTGGAGGCGGCGGAGTTCCGGATCCCAGAAAACCCTAATCCCACCCAACCTGCACCTGTTGTGGAGATAGTGGAGAAAGCTGAGCCTGAAGCAGATCTTGCGGCACATGTTGAATCTGGAGTGGATCTCCCTAGAGAGGTTGAATCCCAGATCGACCCACCCACCGAGATCGAAATCCAGGAGGAACAAGTCCACAACGCTGGTTCCGGCTCTTCTAACGCCGGAACGGATCAACCCTTACTGAGGCATACGTTGAGGCGCATGATGATGAAAGACACAAGCGTGGATGAGGTTCTCGAAACCATCAGAATTTTCGAGGAAGCCCATGAGGAAAGCCGCAACTACCTCAGGACGCACACATCACACTTTGTCGGATATGTTGGATCGGGATCTGGTTCCGCCGATGCTAGAGACAACGAAGACTCAGTGCTGGAGGCAATCGGAAGAAGCATCAACTTATCGGCATCTTCGGATGATTCCATGATGTTGGCAAATTTCCGAAAGTTCTCCGAGGAATATGAAGAGGAGTTCAACTCCAAAGCTACAGAAGAAGGAGAAGCCATGGATGAAGGATCCGGAGAAAACTCTCCCAAAGCGCTGGATGACATGGAACTCGGAATTAACCCCGATGTCTAGATGTCTGAAAGTATCGTTCAGAGCTTGACTCCGGGAAACAGACCCAAAGCCGTCTTTGCTACTAGCCCGGCCAAGAAGGCAAAGAAGAAGAACAAGAAAAACAAGACCCCAACAAAAGATCCTCCAACGGAGGAAGTGGTTGCCGAGGATTACGAAGAAGACTCGGATGGAGCCTTAATCCCAGAAGAGCCCAAATAAGCTTCGCTGGATGGACACATGGTGCCCGTAAGCTCATCGATGTTGCATTAACTACACCTATCCCTACAACGGTAGAACTTACTACTGCGGAATTGGAATAAAGGGCTCAGGCCCTAGAAGCACGTCGCCAAGTACTCCGGGATGAAGCCAAAAACATCGAGGAAGAGAAGAAGCGCATAGCTAATACGGAGAAGCTCATCTCTCTACAGTGATGCATTGAAAATGTATCTATAATTTTTGATTTTCCATGCTTGGTTTTATCTACTTTCTTATGTTTTGTTCCAACTTTGGAGTACTTTTCATAGACTTTCTTGGACTAACCTACTAACAAGATGCCACAGTGCCAGTTGTTCGTTTTCTGCTGTTTTTGGTTCCAGAAAGTCAGAAAATGAATATTCTCGGAATTGGACGAGACAAAAGCCAAAGTTGATATTTTACCGGAAGATTCACGGAGCCAGAATATGAGACGGAGGAGGGCCAGGGCCTGGCCACACCATATGGCGGCGCGGGTGACCCCTGGCCGCGCCAGCAGGTGGTGTGGGCCCCTCGGCCGCCCACCGACCTTGCCTCTTCGCCTATATATTCCTCCCGATGCAAAAACCCTAAAGAGTCAATCATAAATCCACAAAAAGTTCCGTTGCGCCGCCGCCACCGAAGGGGAGATTCGGGGGACAGAAAGTCTCTATTCCGGCACCCTGCCGGGACGAGGAAATGCCCCTGGAGCCATCTCCATCGATCAACACCACCATATCCATCACCATTGCTGATTCGCATGACGAGGAGGGAGTAGTTCTCTCTCGAGGCTAAGGGTTCTACCGGTAGCTATGTGTTCATCTCTCTCTCTCTATGCATGATCATATTGTGATCATGAGCTTTGTAATCAAGTATATCTACCTTGCTACTCAAGTGCTTTAATAGATCTCTGCTCTCCCCATGTGTGTGAAAGTGACAGCGTGCACACCATGGTGGCACTTAGGCTAGAGATTACAAATACTTGTTATGAGTTATATTTGGAGTTGGATGTCTCTATGAAATTTTGGTGTTTGTTGGAACTATCTAGTGCTCAAGGTGACAGTGTGGGGTTTTCTAGATGGGAAAGATGAACTTTGAGGTGTGCTGTTATAGCCCTACCATCGATTAGAGTGTCCAACCGGAGAGTAGTTAAGATTAGTATCATAAACAGAATATATTTATATGAGAGTGTTCACTAGTGAAAGTATGATCCGTAGGCCTTGTTTCTAAGCATTGAAACACCGTTTGCAATTAGATCTGTTACATGTTTGCTTGATGCTATAATTATTTCAGTTTTCCTTTTGTCTTTTCACACGTCAACCACACGCCATCAAGTTATTTTCTAGCACCGTTACCACTTGTATTTTACTATCTCTTCGCTGAACTAGTGCACCTATACACCTGACAAGTGTATTGGGTGTGTTGGGGACACAAGAGACTTCTTGTATCTTGATTGCAGGGTTGCTTGAGAGGAGATACCTTTGACCACTTCCTCCCTGAGTTCGATAAACCTTGGGTGATCCACTTAAGGGAAAACTTGTTGCTATTCTACAAACCTCTGCACTTGGTGGCCCAACAACTGTCTACAAGAATAGACATGCGTAGACATCAAGCTCTTTTCTGGCGCCGTTGTCGGGGAGGTAAGGTAAAAGGTACTCGCATCCTCTGGTGTGAGTGCTCGAAGTTATTTCCTTTAGATTCTGCAATTTTATCTTTTTGTTTCTTGTTTTCACTAGTTAGGCTTAATGGAAAACAACAACAAAATTAGAGAACTTTATAGTATTTATCTTTAGTTAGGACATGAAGTGTTTGAAGAGAAAATTAAAAAACCTATGGAACTTTATTTGCATGCTAATAGCAATGTTGTTTGTATGAATTCTTTGGACACCATTTTTTCTAATGTTATGGAAAATTCTAAGCTTGGGGAAGCTAGTTTTTATGAAAATGATCTTTTTAGTTCCCTGGCTTTGGAAGATAGCTATTCTATTGCTTATGATGATACCAAACCTCCTATATATGATGATTACAATGATGAATATGATATTTTAAGTCCACCTTCTATTGAGGAGAAAATTAATTATGATTACAATGTGCCTCTTATATTAGATGATTTTGGTGATGAGAATAATAATGATCACTATTTTGTTGAATTTGCTCCCACCACAATTAATAAGAATGACTATGCTTATGTGGAGAGTAATAATCATTTTATGCATGTGGATAATGATAAGAATGTTTTATGTGATAGTTATATTGTTAAGTTTATTCATGTTGCTACTAAAATTGATTATGAGAGAGGGAAACATGGTTTTATGCATCTCAATAATGTTAAGTTTCCCCTCTTTATGTTGAAAAATTTGAAGTTGCACTTGTTTTGCTTTCCTATGCTTGTTGCTTTGTGCTTTCATGACTTGTTTCTTTACAAGATTATTTTTCATAGGAAGTGGGTTAGACTTAAATGTGCTTTGAGTTTGCTTCTTGATTCTCTCTTTTACTTCAATTCATATTTCTTATGTGAGCATCTTCTCAAACTATCATGCCTAACTTAAAGGCGCTAAAGAAAAGTACTTATTGGGAGATAACCCAAAAGTTTTAGACGAGTCTTGGAAGTTATTACTTCTGTAATAACCGCTCCTTATCCTTTTTATTTTCTTTTTGTGCCAAGAGTAACCTCTAATGAGAGAGAGGTAATGATTGGGAAAGTTGTTGTCCCGAAATAGATTTTTGTGCTTCACCGTAAACATTCGTGTAAAATCTCTGTACGTCATTTTGAGGCGTGAATTTTTGTGCTTCTGCCCCAGGTTGTTATCTAACTTTAGTTAGTTCAACACTTTGTGATTTGAGCAATAGAAGGTCTTCAAAAAAATTCGTCTTTACCTGCTGGTCTGTTGTGACAAATTTCTGCCATTTTCTGCATTTACTTCTTGTTGGTTCCTTTTTGAGTTCTTTTGGGGAATTGAGATTTTTGAGGGAAGTGCTACAATAGCTTGTGTTTTAATGGAAGTTCTATTGGTGTTGAAACTGAACCAAAAGACTTATTATCTTGAGTGCACTAATGTTGCTAATAAAGATTGTGTGAAGTTTTGTATGAAGGAAAAATTTCAGGTGTATGGAAGGAGTGAGTAATGAGATGAAGAATGGACTAAAGCTCAAGCTTGGGGATGCCACGCGTGTCACCCCAATAAATATCCAAGAAGTACTGTAACATCCCAAAACTTTAATCCAAGCTTATTAAGATCCAAATCACAAAAATTGGGATTAACAAAAACTTTTCCAATTAAAATTATTACAGCATTCATGTGTATGTGCATTTAGAATAGGAGTTGATTTGAGTTTCCATGCTTCTGAGATCCATTGCTTGTAAAATGATTCTTAGGTGAAATAAACATCATCTAAATCATTCCCAAAGAAAAACAACTCAAAATGAATAAATGAAGTGAATGGTCATTTTTGCCGAATTAACTATCATGCCTACTTTGGCTATTCCTAGAACTCAAAACCTAATAGAAACAATTGTGGATCTTTACACCCCTTGCTAGTACACATAATGAGGTACCAAGGCCCACTTTGTGATCTGCTAAAAACATTCAAACACTATTTTTAAATGTCAGTTCAAAATTGAATCTAATTCATATGGGAAGATCCCACTATTTCAAAAACCACTCAAACAAGCTCAATTTCCAAAACCAAAGAACCCACAGAGTCTCAAGCTTAGTACTAGCAAACCCATCAAAAATCTTTTCAAAATTCAAAAGTAAAGTTCATGCGGCCATTTCATCAAACACCTTATGGACAGATTTCTAACAAAACCAAATTCACTATTTTGAATAGTGTTCTTGCCAAACTTGTTTCCCATTTGACCCCCATTTGCTCCCATTGTATCCTAATGATCTAACCATGCAATTACACCCCACTCCCTAACCCCTATTGGCAAAGCCAAGCCATGCTGAGCACATGTCGCCGGCCAAGACTTGCAACCGCCGCAGTAGACCACCTCCCCCTCTCTCGCCATGTCTAGCAGCTAGCCAGCACCTCACCGCCGCCCACTGTCCCCTCCCCGAGCCAGGCCAAGAAGTGGACCACCGCCAAACCCCCGCGCCCAGTGCAACTGCACCATGCCGAGCACGCGCCACAGAGCCGCGCACGACACGCGTTCACAAGCCGCCGCTCGACCGCAGCCCGAGCCCACCGCGTTGCCATGACCCAGGGAGCACGCTAGACACCCCCTTTCGCCGTCCAACGCCTCACAGCCACCGCTCGCCGTCAAAGCCGCCTTCTTTGCCGCTCAGAGCGCCAGCTTCGCCTGACCACATACCACCGCCCCTAAGACCGCATTCAATTCCTAGAGCACCGCCAGGAGACCGTGCGTCGATC
This sequence comes from Avena eriantha, assembly GCA_910589775.1. NCBI lineage: Eukaryota > Viridiplantae > Streptophyta > Magnoliopsida > Poales > Poaceae > Avena > Avena eriantha. The sequence goes on along the minus strand of OU342741.1, from coordinate 82,684,052 downwards.
GCCGCCCGCAGCCATGCCGCTAGCAGCCCGTAGCCATGTCGCCACCGTCGCCCGACCATGCCACGTTGTCCCGTCGTCGAGCCTATAAAAGGAGGGTACCCCCAGCCATTTGCAGCACACCACTGAACTCACCTCACCTCACTGATCGTCCCACACCTCTAGCCAGAGCAAGGGGAGCAGCCGTTTGCTGGAATTGCACCGGAGCAGGCCACCTCTAGAGGAGAAGGGCGCTGCTAATTGCGACCACCCCCGGAGCTGCCTCGGCCGTCCCTGACCTCGCCGTCGACCACCAGTCCGTTTGCTCGCCTCGCCGTCGTCGCTGGAACCCTAGTACGCCCCCTATGCACCCCACCGAGCCGTTAGGGTTAGAGCTTGCCAGCGACAGGTCCGTCGTCGACGATGATCCCCAGCCGTTGATCCCCATTCTAATCCAATGCCCCACATTGCCCCATACCGCTTCGCGCATTATAAGTTGTTGACCTGTGGACCCCTCCCCCTGTCAGCAGAGCCCCGCACAGCGGAGTGACACTGGGCCGGCCCATTAGCTTTCCCGCGCAACCTAGTTAGTTTGAATTAGGATTTTTCTTTTTAATTTAAACCTAGTTCTGTATCTGAGTTTGAAATTCAATGTAGAGAGATTTACAAATCCAAATGGAGTGATTCAAATTTTGCTAGAAACCTACTGAAAAGATCTACCCAAGCCCGTTGGATTTAATTCAATCAGAGTTGGAGATCTCTCCTAGTAAAAATAATAAGACAGAAGCTTTTGCACCTTGCAACATTTTTATAAAATCAACCAAGATAGCTTTTGAGTTGATTCAAACTCTCAAAAATCACATTTCACTATATCTATCTGAATATGTAATAATATTAAGGTTTACATGCATTGAATTTGGACTAGTACCAAAATAATGCTATCTAGGCATTTCTAGTCACTTTAAATTACTAAATAATGAACTTAAACCAAATTAATTATGATCCAACCCTTAAATCACATTCCCACATGTTATAATATGTGGTGATGACATGTGTCCACATGATCCCATATTTGAAGTGGTGAATATCAAATCTTAGTTATTTTTTTTGTGAGTACAAATTACTTTTCTAAAATATAAAGGATGAAACTATTGAATTAAACTTGTGATGCTTGGGATGATAATAGATCATCAACTTTATGCCTTAGAGTGCTGATTAGACTAGTTAAGTATTGTTTGGTGATTGTGTACTCCGTATGTATTTATAGACGATAGTACCTACCAAGCTTTCGAGGAGGAGGAGTTCTACCGAGAAGAAGAATAAAACTTCAACCCCTGCACTAACCAAGGAAAGCTAACACTTGCAAGTATAATGCTTAGAAAGCTAGGATTAAACTAGATGGTTAGGAAATATGCTTTAGGCATGCTTTGATTACACTACTTTGACTAGTATTTACCCCCAAGTATTAAATTAAAGCTTTACTTCCTTTACGTACCCAAAGTTCTTTACTTGTTTAGAAGGTAGCATAAAGAGTATAAAACTTGGCCTATTTAGATAACCCTTAGATGTCATTCTATGGCCTGAGATTGACCCCTTCTTTTCCACCTTAGGGAACACTCTTAACTTAGTAAATTACAGCTAGATCAAAACTTGAGTCACTTTAGATGGGAACACTTGGTGAAAATGAATCATGAAAATCTTGGAATGATGAGTCATTCTATTGAAATGTTTTGACATGTGTTGAGAAACACAAATGGTTTAGGATGATGAAAATGTTGTGGCTTGAGTCTTAACCCTTTTATAAAACTGATGGTTGGATTCGAATGCGATACCATTCCAAATTTACCGTACAACCACAATACCTGAATTGGGTAAGGCTTAGCCGGAAGTTTATATGCATTAGTATTAGTTCCCTTGGGGGAGAGGTTTGAGCTGAGGCTACCTCTCAATGTTGTCCACCTATGCAGTGCTCAGGATGACATATGGTCATGGTTGGGAGGCTACCTCTCAATGTTGTCCACCTATGCAGTGCTCAAGGGTTGATTATCTGCATACTAAGTATGATGATTCAGGGTTATCCCTGACAGATGTATCGAATCTTGTGGTGAAAGTGTACCACCTCTATAGAGTGTCAAACTATTCGAATAGCCGCATCCACGGTTATGGACAGTTGGAATGGCCATACTGTTTCGTTGTCAGATGTTTTCCAAAATGACTTATGAAATGATGAACCTTGACTTGACCACAACAGGGTTGTGTTTATGACACTAGCTTCCCAACTTAAGTTATTCTAGAACTTTATTTTTATCTTTCTTTGCTTCTGAACTTAGCTTAGGTTTCAAACTTAACTTTATAGTTAAACATAGAGTTAGTACTTTACTTAGAATGATACTACTTATTAGTGGTAGTTTGCGAGTACTTAAAGAGTACTCATGGCTTTTGTCCCTGGCTATTCTCATGGCCAGACTATGAAGGAGACTACCAAGATGATGGCCAACAGGACGGCTATGATAACTAGGACTATCTGCCTTCGTCAGGATTGCATGTGCCCCTGAAGATGGACCCCACCGCTACGCTTATCTTTTATTTCCGCTACTTGTTGTATTAAGACTGGATCATGAGATCCTTATTTGTGTAAAACCTTATGTATGGTTTGTAACGGATGATGTACTGTGATATCCAATCCGTTATGTCTCGCAAAAATGGTAATCCTCGGATTGCGAGGTATGGCATAACGGGCATCTGGGATTAAAAATCCGGGTGTTGACAAGTTGGTATCAGAGCCATCCTGACCATAGGAGACCCTAGTTAGAATGGACGCCCAAACAAAAACTTAGTTTCAAAACCAAAGTGAGTATTTATGAAAAACTATTTCCTCTCTTATCCTTTGGAATTCATTCTTTCTCTCAAAAATTCATATGCCTCAAGATTCTTACATTACTACTTAAAAATTTGACACACTTGACCACTTCACTAACTTCCTCATCCTAAATTCTTGTAGATGGAGTCTCAGTTCAGCAAGTTCTACCAGTTGGGAAACAGAGGTCAACTGATCTTCGAGAGGGATCTGGATTCACTATCGGAGCTACTGGGATGCCCACATCTGGAGTTTCTTGGAGCTCAACTTCCTGGACCCCCAGGAGGAGACTTACAGTGGCTAGTCACCACGGATCTTAGAGGAAACATCGAAGCACCAACTTCTGGGAGAATTCAGTTCTCCGTGAGAGAGAATAACTAGCTAGATGGATTAGCCAGGGCAATGCATGAAGCTCTCGCACGTCTATGTGCCCTCAGCGTCAACCAGATCCAAGGAACCCGTTTTGCCCACTATGCAAGACGTGACTTCATGGGAATGCCGATGGAGATGCCAAGTCATCCAGCACTGAAGTGCCAAGTGGAGAACCTCGACTTCCTGTTGTATGATCGTCACAAGGAGCTGGACAATGCTAGAGAGTTAGCGAACTAGAACCATGCCATTGCCGACCAGAAGACCCAGACTTTCGCACTGCTCATCCAGGATCGCCAGTCTCTTCGCCGCCAGCATGCAAAGAAGGATCGCACCATCCCCCGTCTTTGCAAGAAGGTGGCCGGCCTCGAGAAGACTGTCAAGGAGCAGGAAGCTCAACTTGTAGCAAAGGAGGAAGAAGAGGAGGGTGAAGAAATCCAGGGAGACATGGATTCCTACCTCAGCAATGATGATGACTTTCTAGAGGAAGATGATGTGGACTTCTACATTGACGATGATGACTCTGACTTCATCGACAATGAGTAGATGCACTAGAGCACTATCATAGCATGAGATGTATCGGTCCCACTATATCGTAGCTTGCAGAATGGTTCTTCAAACCATCTGTTTTCCTTTGTTTGTTGTGGTGTGTGTTGTATCGTGTGTTGCTTGCATGAATGAAATTAAGTTAGTGGCAAAACCTGAGTTAAACTCAAAGTTTTAGCTTGAAAACCAAAACCCTGAACCTTAGAAAATTCCCTATTACCCCCGTATCTATCTAAGTCTTCAGATGACTTGTGGAAACCAAGGAGGGAGCAGCTCGTCGCAAGACCCAATGCTGCAAATTATGGAGATGTTAGTTGCAGACCGTGAAGCAAGCAGGATAGAGCGCCAAGCCAACTTAGCAACATTACAGCAGATAGCTCAGAGGCCCAAAACAACCAAGGACATGGAAACCAGGATCATCAAGGATCCAAGCTGAAGAACTTCCAGAATACAAATCCCCCAATCTTTAGCACGTCAGAAAACCCATTAGATGGTGATGACTGGTTGCAAAAAATGGAAAACAACTTAGAATTTGCAGGAGTTGATAAAAACGAGAAAGTTCTCTTCGCCACCCACTATCTGGCAGGAGATGCAAGAGCATGGTGGAACAGTATTCGTCTGATGAACCATGGTCAAGTTATGACATGGGAAGCCTTCAAAGTCAAGTTTAGCCGCACACACGTGCCGCAAGGTCTAGTCAACGGGATGAGAGATGAATTCCGCGAATTGAAGCAAGGAAGAATGACTGTGGTGGAGTACCGTGACAGATTCCTGTCACTTGCCAGATATGCACCTGATGAGATCAACACGGAGGCCAAGAAGAAGGAAAGATTCTTGAACGGACTGCATGATGAGATGCAGACTGTCCTCGTCAACATCCGTTTACAGGATCTTGAAGAGCTGGTCGACTCTGCCATTCAGATGGAAGGAAAGATTAACCAGGCAAACGACAACCGCAAGCATCGTATGATGCAGCAATCTGGATCCTGCAGTCACCAGAAGTACCGTCCCAACCCCTCCCCAAGATATGCACCAAGGAACAATCGACTCCCAATGCCTCGCCCAAGCTACCCCAACCGTAGCGGAGGCAATGTGAAGTCTGGAGGAAACAATCACAACTTTGGCAATGCCAACAATTTCAACCGTGCACCTCCCAAGAGCAACAACAAGAACAATAACAACAACACTGCACCCAGAACTGGTAGTAATGATGTGCCTGTTGCCGCAAAGGACAAGTCCCAGATCACTTGTTTCGAGTGTGGAGTAAAGGGTCACTATTCCAATGAGTGTCCCAAGAAGACTGCCGCCAATGCCAATGTGAATGCCCCAGCTCAACAGCAGCATCATGTTCAACCAGGGAGAAGATTTGCCCCAGGGAACCCTCACAACCGCAACGGTCGTCTCTTCCACATGAACGCCGAAGAAGCCCAAGAAGCGCCAAATGTAGTGTTGGGTATGTTTTCTGTCAACTCAGTATTAGCAAGAGTATTGTCACTACAACAAACTAGTCATGTAGAGACGTCCAATCTATTAGTTTGAGGCGCTTTATTTCATCCCTACGGTATCATAGAGTCGCCCTCGTAAAACGTCTCATGAGCGTCTCCTTATGCATCGTCACAAAGGCCATATCGACGCTTTGCCTTGCGTGTTTACAAAAAGATGAGACGCTCATATTGCGCCTATACACGTCTAGAGACGTTTTGACATACAGATCATCATGACGTCTCTACAATCCCTATGAACGCTCTATTGCATCTCAAATAAAGCGATGTTGATATTTTTGTGTTCCATTAAACTGGTGACGTCAAGTTCAATTTTTTTCTGATATAAGTAGTTTTTGGACCATGAAAAATTGAATCATGGTTCATCACCAAATACAATATACAAACAAATTCAGCTAAGGGACAATTTATTATATTATTAAAATAAAATGAAATTGACAACATGTTGAAGCATCCACGAGGTGCAAACACACTTGCAAAATTATTCGATGTACATACATTTTCATATTTTTTATGTCTCTACATAGCATGAACTATCTAAGATCTTTCAACATGTAGACATCTAATATCTTCTCATGGTCCACTGCATTTGTAGATGTCATCCAATATCTTTTCCAAGTCCTCACCATTCTTAGAAGTCATTTATTTCCAACAACCTGCAAGCTGCATACATAAATTATGTTAGTTCCGCGGAAAAAATATTAACACACAAACTTCACATAATGAAATATGAGGAATGTTCGCGAACTGCACACAGATAACTATTTTCAGCAAGAAAGTAAAAAAACAATGTGAGATACTTGCTCAATTTATCGTATAATATTTGAGTGTATTAATGGTTTCACCAGCATTATAATCACCATGACTACTGCAAGCTGCAATAAAAGAAAGGTCAAGGAAATTTTGATTTTACTAATCACCGTGACTAATGCAAGCTGCAGGAAAAGAAACGGCAAGGAAAATTTTATTTTACTAAGTACGTACTCCAACCTTAAGGCAGGCCAATACAAGGATATATGTGAAAAATTGGACCTACCAATCATAATGGTTCTACTGTTCTGCTAGATAGTCCTGCAAGAGAACAAATAGCCCTTAGCCAGAAATATGTTACATTTCCACATTTATTTTTCTAGCTTAAGATATGTTTAGGTCAAATAGAAATACAAGTGTCAGTATGCATACCTGCAGTATGCGGCCCAAATTATTGTCCAGACACAGAACAATAAATCCTTGTTTCCTCTTCTTTTCATCTCGTAATGTACTAACTAATGATATTTCCAACATCAACGCATCCTCTTCTCCTATGTAGAAGTTGAAGTTGTCTTTTCTTCAATAGATACAGTGAAGATATCATGCAAATTGCTGCAAAACATAACGACAAGTGAAATAAAGTCAGGTTTTGCAAATATCAAATTAATGGTAAAGTTGTGTTAATAGAGAAATTCCATGTCCAAAGCGATTGTTTTTGGAAAATTTTACATTAAATTCGTTCTTGTCAACTTTATATTAAATTCCAAACCCGTAACGAAGAAATAGCGTATATAGCAATACAATACGAATAGGAAACAACAGGATATACAACATGATCTAAGCAAATTTCATTATGTATCTGGCAGTAGTGGTATATGGTAACCTCTTTAACTTATGTCATAGCTGTGATTTAGACAAAGAACTCTTTGGAGCCAGCATTTTCCTAAATGAGAAGATATTATCATAATAAACATATGTATGTAGGGGTGGGCAAAAACGGTTTGCCGGTTTAACCGGTTTGGGTTAGTTCAACTTTTTGAACTAGATTGGAAGTCTTGACTGAGTTTGTTAAGCAAAATGAACTAGCTCCACCTTTTACAGTTTGGATGGTTTGGACGGTGTCAGTTTTTGCCTAGGCCTAGGTGTATGGTAGACAATATGAGCGGGATTTTCCTAAATGAGAAGCAGTACTATGTGCACCTAACAAAAATAGAGACAAAATTATAGCCTCCTAGAAGATGCATAGAAGGTTTGCTACATTGGATCATAATAAAAAAGTGTATGGCAGGCAATGTGAGATTAGGATGCAAAGAACGTACATCTGAATCGAATAGAATCTCACTTGGAGAGAGATCTTGCCAATGATTGTTGCACTTCCTCTTCATCATCTAAACAATCTTTGCATCAGATCTAATCAAAAAATTATAGCACAACGCATCTAGCAGAGAATATGATTCTAGGAAAGGGGGACAAATCTGGTGGAGGTTTGGTACCTTGTGCGTTTAAATTTTGGACAGTGAACCGGAAACAGAGACAAACTTCAATCTTAGTAAACTTAACACACATCTTATCTGTATGTATATAGGGCGGAAGGTAAATGGTGGTAAAACCTGATGATGTCCACCTGTGGGAATCGGTAATATTGCAGGCTGCACGAATCAGCGGGTAGTTGACCGAAGGAGAGGCAAAGTCCGTCTGTAGCAGTCGCCGTCACGCCAAGTCCGCGATAACGAGTGTTTTCTTCTTGACCTGGGCGTCCATGGAGGTCGCAGAGATGAAAGTTACGGCAAGAAGGCGGGCGCTGTGAACAACCGATGCCGGGAAAGAGAACATCGGCAAAAGCCGGAGCAGGATGAAGGGGTGGCGTAGAGATGTCGCCAAGCGTGTCGCCGTGTGAACTGGCGGCGGCGGGTAGGTTTTGCACGTCTAAGGTGAGATCTGCTCGATGGGAGGAGTCGTTGTTTATTTTTTCCCAAGTGGTAGACCATTTATTTTTGTTTTTCTACATCGTGGGTTAGGTAAAAAAAAAATTGGTGGAGTGGGCTATGTAAACTTGCGACGACCTGTACATCGTCTAATAAAACGTCTTTATGGGGCACTTGGTTTTTACTGTAAAGACGAACATAATGCGTCGTATATAAAACGTCCCTACGTGTTGATTTTCTTGTAGTGTGTTTGATTCGGGAGCATCGCATTCATTTGTCACCGAAGAATTTGCATGCACTAGTAAGATTCACCCAACCAACCTAAAACATGTCATGATAGTTCAAATCCACGGTTCAACAACCAAAGCTAGAAAATTTGCAAAGCTGCGCCTATCATAATAAATGGGATAGATTTTTATGCCAACCTAATTATACTTGGAACCAAAGGATTGGAAGTAGTACTAGGTATGGACTAAATGTCAAGGCATAAAGGACTGACAGACTGTGCTAAGAAAGCTATCACCATGACCAGTAGCTCTAGAGTAACCGTAGAGCATATCTCTGAAACCTTACCCCGTCAATTCAAGTGCAACAAGAGTGTAGCCCTGCCCACCATTGACCGAGTCAGAATAATCTGTGAATACCCCGACGTATTCCTAGATGAATTGCCAGGTATGCCCCCGGATAGGGATATTGAGTTCATTATCGAACTAATCCCCGAAACCGGACCCATAGCCCAGAGACCCTATAGCATGAACCCCTTAGAGTTAGTAGAACTGAAGAAGTAGTTGGATGCCATGTTAGAGAAAGGCTTGATTCAACCAAGCGCATCGTCATGGAGATCACTAGTGTTATTCGTCGACAAGAAAGATGGAGGCAATCGTTTGTGCACGGATTACAGAAAGTTGAATGACGTCACCATCAAGAACAAGTACCCCTTGCCAAAGATAGAGGATCTATTTGATCAGTTGACTAGAGCTCAGGTATTCTCAAAGATTGATCTTAGGACTGGTTATCACCAACTTAAGATTCATGCAACAGATATTCCGAAGACCGCCTTTACTACTCGCTATGGTTTATACGAGTATACGGTTATGTCTTTTGGATTAACCAATGCCCGTGCTTATTTCATGAATCTCATGAATAAGATCTTTATGAATTTCCTAGATAAGTTTGTAGTTGTATTCATCGACGACATCCTTATCTACTCCAAGTCGGAAGAAGAGCATGAGCAACATCTGAGAATCATCCTAGAAACCTTGAGAGAGCATCAGTTATATGACAAGTTCAGCAAGTGTGAGTTTTGGCTGAAAGAAGTAGGATTCCTAGGACATATTGTGTCTGTCGCAGGAGTCTCTATTGATCCTGCCAAGATCAAAGATGTCGAAGAATGGGAAACCCCAACCACTCAAACCCAAGTCCGTGCATTTCTCGGTTCGCGGGATACTACCGCAAGTTCGTAGAAGGATTCTCGAGCATCGCCCGACCCATGACCCAATTGCTGAAGAAGGACAAGAAGTTTGAATGGACAGACAAATGTGAAGCCAGTTTTCAAGAACTGAAGAAGAGATTGATATCAGCCCCAATATTGGTCATGCCAGACATCAAGAAGCCGTTTGATGTATATTGTGATGCATCCAAGATTGGTCTCGGATGTGTGTTGATGTAGGAAGGAAAAGTCATCACATATCTGTCTCGACAACTGAAGCAGCATGAGCAGAACTATCCAACCCATGATCTTGAACTAGCAGCCGTAGTTTTGGCAGTAAAGACATGGCGTCATTATCTGATGGGTAATCGTTGTGAGATTCACTCAGATCATAAGAGCTTGAAGTATATTTTCACTCAGAAGGAGCTGAATATGAGGCAAAGGAGATGGATAGAGTTAATCAAGGATTATGACCTTGACATTCACTATCACCCCGGCAAAGCCAATGTGGTAGTGGATATTCTTAGCAGATTGCCGTGTACGCTAAACACAATGATCAAAGAGAAGCAACCAAGTTTGTATGAAGAGTTGGAGCAGTTCAGAACTGAGTTAGTTAGCAAAGGATTCTTAGCTAGCATTGAACTTCAACCCACTTTGATTAGCCAAATCAAGGAAGCCTAGAAGGGGAATGAAAGTATCGACGGCATCAAACATCGTATTGGTACAGGAAAGGTACCTGGATTCACTTAAGACGAAGAAGGAGTACTGTGGTACAAAGGACGTATCTGTGTGCCAGCAGATTTGGAGCTGAAGCAAGTTATCATGAAGGAAGCTCATGATACTCTTTATTCTATCCACCCCGAAGGAACGAAGATGTATCAGGATTTGAAAGAGCAATTTTGGTGGCACAAGATGAAGAGAGAAATCGGAAGCTACATCGCCAAGTGTGACATCTGTCAAAGAGTCAAAGCAGAGCACCAGAGACCTACAGGACTATTGCAACCATTGCAGATTCCGAAATGGAAATGGGATTCCGCCGGAATGGACTTTATCACCGGTTTGCCTACTTCCAGCAGGGGAAATGACTCAATCTGGGTCATAGTTGATAGACTATCCAAGGTAGCTCACTTTATCCCAGTCAAGACTACCTACCAGAGTTCTAAGCTAGCAAAACTGTATATTGCTAGGATTGTTAGTCTGCATGGAACCCCCAAGACCATAGTATCAGATTGAGGAACCCAGTTTACCTCAAGATTTTGGCAGAAAGTCCAGGAAGGATTGGGAACCAAGTTGAACTTCAATACCGCTTATCACCTGCAAACTGATGGACACACTAAGAGAGTCAACCAGATCCTAGAGGATATGTTAAGAGCTTGCGTGTTGGAATACGGATCAAAATGGGAAGACTGCCTGCCTTTCGCAGAATTCTCATATAACAACAGTTATCAAGCTAGTTTGTAGATGGCACCATTTGAGTTCCTATATGGAAGAAAGGGTCGTACCCCTTTAAATTGGTCGCAAGTAGGAGAGAGTCAGATCTTTGGACCCAACATTCTCTGAGAAGCCGAAGAGAAGGTTCACAAAGTCCGCGAGCACCTCAAGACCGCCAATCCAGACAGAAGACTTATGCTGACAAGAGAAGGAGAGACCTGACTTTTAATGTTGGAGATTTTGTATATCTCAAGGTTTCACCATTGAAAGGAACCCAGCGCTTTAGCCTGAAGGGAAAGTTAGCCCCCAGATATATCGGGCCCTTCAAGATTCTGAACCATCGAGGAGAAATATCGTAACAGCTGGAACTGCCTGAAGAGATGTCAGCCATCCACAATGTGTTCCATATTTCGTTGCTTCACAAATGCTTAGAAGTGCCAGTAAAGACTGAAGTTTTCAAGAACATCGATCACAGAGCTGTTGAGATCAACAATGACTTGACATATCATGAAGTGCCCATCCGTATCTTAGAGGAACCTTACAGAACCACCAGGACCAGGAGTATCAAGTTTCTCAAGATTCAGTGGAACAACCATACCGAGGAGGAAGCCACTTGGGAGCGAGAAGATTACATTAGGGCAGAGTTCCCAGATCTCTTTAGTCCCTAGTTTTCTTTGTAAATTTCGGGACGAGATTTTCTTTAAGGGGGGAAGGTTTGTAACATCCCAAAACTTTAATCCAAGCTTATTAAGATCCAAATCACAAAAATTGGGATTAACAAAAACTTTTCCAATTAAAATTATTACAGCATTCATGTGTATGTGCATTTAGAATAGGAGTTGATTTGAGTTTCCATGCTTCTGAGATCCATTGCTTGTAAAATGATTCTTAGGTGAAATAAACATCATCTAAATCATTCCCAAAGAAAAACAACTCAAAATGAATAAATGAAGTGAATGGTCATTTTTGCCGAATTAACTATCATGCCTACTTTGGCTATTCCTAGAACTCAAAACCTAATAGAAACAATTGTGGATCTTTACACCCCTTGCTAGTACACATAATGAGGTACCAAGGCCCACTTTGTGATCTGCTAAAAACATTCAAACACTATTTTTAAATGTCAGTTCAAAATTGAATCTAATTCATATGGGAAGATCCCACTATTTCAAAAACCACTCAAACAAGCTCAATTTCCAAAACCAAAGAACCCACAGAGTCTCAAGCTTAGTACTAGCAAACCCATCAAAAATCTTTTCAAAATTCAAAAGTAAAGTTCATGCGGCCATTTCATCAAACACCTTATGGACAGATTTCTAACAAAACCAAATTCACTATTTTGAATAGTGTTCTTGCCAAACTTGTTTCCCATTTGACCCCCATTTGCTCCCATTGTATCCTAATGATCTAACCATGCAATTACACCCCACTCCCTAACCCCTATTGGCAAAGCCAAGCCATGCTGAGCACATGTCGCCGGCCAAGACTTGCAACCGCCGCAGTAGACCACCTCCCCCTCTCTCGCCATGTCTAGCAGCTAGCCAGCACCTCACCGCCGCCCACTGTCCCCTCCCCGAGCCAGGCCAAGAAGTGGACCACCGCCAAACCCCCGCGCCCAGTGCAACTGCACCATGCCGAGCACGCGCCACAGAGCCGCGCACGACACGCGTTCACAAGCCGCCGCTCGACCGCAGCCCGAGCCCACCGCGTTGCCATGACCCAGGGAGCACGCTAGACACCCCCTTTCGCCGTCCAACGCCTCACAGCCACCGCTCGCCGTCAAAGCCGCCTTCTTTGCCGCTCAGAGCGCCAGCTTCGCCTGACCACATACCACCGCCCCTAAGACCGCATTCAATTCCTAGAGCACCGCCAGGAGACCGTGCGTCGATCGCCGCCCGCAGCCATGCCGCTAGCAGCCCGTAGCCATGTCGCCACCGTCGCCCGACCATGCCACGTTGTCCCGTCGTCGAGCCTATAAAAGGAGGGCACCCCCAGCCATTTGCAGCACACCACTCAACTCACCTCACCTCACTAATCGTCCCACACCTCTAGCCGGAGCAAGGGGAGCAGCCGTTCGCCGGAATTGCACCGGAGCAGGCCGCCTCTGGAGGAGAAGGGCGCCGCTGATTGCGACCACCCCCGGACCTTCCTCGACCGTCCCCGAGCTCGCCGTCCGTTTGCTGGCCTCGCTGTCGTCGCTGGAACCCTGGTACGCCCCTTATGCACCCCCACCAAGCCGTTAGGGTTAGAGCTCGCCGGCGACAGGTCTGTCGTTGATGACGATCCCTAGCCGTTGATCCCCATTCTAATCCAACGCCCCACATTGCCCCGTACCGCTTCGCGCATTATGAGCCGCTGACCTGTGGACCCCCCTGTCAGCAGAGCCCCGCGCCGCAGAGTGACACTAGGCCGACCCATTAGCTTTCCAGCGCAACCCAGTTAGTTTGAATTAGGATTTTTCTTTTTAGTTTAAACCTAGTTCTGTCTCTGCGTTTGAAATTCAATGCAGAGAGATTTACAAATCCAAATAGAGTGATTCAAATTTTGCTAGAAAGCTACTGAAAAGATCTACCCAAGCCCGTTGGATTTAATTCAATCAGAGTTAGAGATCTCTCCTAGTAAAAATAATAAGACAGAAGCTTTTGCACATTGCAACATTTTTATAAAATCAACCAAGATAGCTTTTGAGTTGATTCCAACTCTCAAAAATCACATTTCACTATATCTATCTGAATATGTAATAATATTAAGGTTTACATGCAGTGACTTTGGACTAGTACCAAAATAATGCTATCTAGGCATTTCTAGTCACTTTAAATCACTAAATAATGAACTTAAACCAAAGTAATTATGACCCAACCCTTAAATCACATTCCCACATGTTATAATATGTGGTGATGACATGTGTCCACATGATCCCATATTTGAAGTGGTGAATATTAAATCTTAGTTAATTTTTTTTATGAGTAGAAATTACTTTTCTAAAATAAAAAGGATGAAACTATTGAATTAAACTTGTGATGCTTGGGATGATAATAGATCATCAACTTTATGCCTTAGAGTGCTGCTTAGACTAGTAAAGTATTGTTTGGTGATTGTGTACTCCGTATGTATTTATAGACGATAGTACCGACCAAGCTTTCGAGGAGGAGGAGTTCTACCAAGAAGAAGAAGAAGAAAACTCCAACCTCTGCACTAACCAAGGCAAGCTAACACTTGCAAGTATAATGCTTAGTAAGCTAGGATTAAACTAGATGGTTTAGCAAATATGCTTTAGGCATGCTTTGATTACACTACTTTGACTAGTATTTACCCCCAAGTATTAAATTCAAGCTTTACTTCCTTTACTTACCCAAAGTTATTTACTTGTTTAGAAGGTAGCATAAAGAGTATAAAACTTGGCCTATTTAGATAACCCTTAGATGTCATTCTATGGCATGAGATTTACCCCATCTTTTCCACCTTAGGGAACACTCTTAACTTAGTAAATTACAGCTAGATCAAAACTTGAGTCACTTTAGATGGGAACACTTGGTGAAAATGAATTATGAAAACCTTGGAATGATGAGTCATTCTATTGAAATGTTTTGACATGTGTTGAGAAACACAAATGGTTTAGGATCATGAAAATGTTGAGGCTTGAGTCTTAACCCTTTTATAAAACTGATGGTTGGATTCGAATGCGATACCATTCCAAATTTACCGTACAACCACAATACCTGAATTGGGTAAGGCTTAGACGGAAGTTTATATGCATTAGTATTAGTTCCCTCGCGGGAGAGGTTTGAGCTGAGGCTACCTCTCAATGTTGTCCACCTATGCAGTGCCCAAGATGACATATGGTCATGGTTGGGAGACCATGCTCATAGGAGAGGTGCTTATACTAGGGTGTGTAAAGGAAAGGTTATGTTTGATTATCTGCATACTAAGTATGATGATTCAGGGTTATCCCTGACAGATGTATCGAATCTTGTGGTGAAAGTGTACCACCTCTACAGAGTGTCAAACTATTCGAATAGCCGTGTCCGTGGTTATGGACAGTTGGAATGGCCATACTGTTTCGTTGTCAGATGTTTTCCAAAATGACTTATGAAATGATGAACCTTGACTTGACCACAACAGGGTTGTGTTTATGACACTAGCTTCCCAACTTAAGTGATTCTAGAACTTTATTTTTATCTTTCTTTGCTTCTGAACTCAGCTTAGGTTTCAAACTTAACTTTATAGTTAAACATAGAGTTAGTACTTTACTTAGAATGATACTACTTATTAGTGGTAATTTGCGAGTACTTAAAGAGTACTCATGGCTTTTGTCCCTGGCTATTCTCATGGCCAGACTATGAAGGAGACTACCAAGATGATGGCCAACAGGACGGCTATGATAACTAGGACTCTCTGCCTTCGTCAGCATTGCCTGTGCCCCTGAAGATGGACCCCACCGCTACGCTTATCTTTTATTTCCGCTGCTTGTTGTATTAAGACTGGATCATGAGATCCTTACTTGTGTAAAACCTTATGTATGGTTTGTAATGGATGATGTATTGTGATATCCAATCCGTTATGTCTCGCAAAAATGGTAATCCTGGGATTGCGAGGTATGGCATAACGGGCATCTGGGATTAAAAATCCGGGTGTTGACAAGTACAAGCGTCAAAGCTTAGGGATGCCCAAGGCACCCCCTTCTTCATCAATAAAAATCCCAGGTTTCTTCCAAACACGTCATTTTTATTGTTTCATGCATAGTTGTGTTGTTCTTGGAGCGTCTTCTTTTTTGTTTTCATTTTGGTTTTTCGTTTGCTTGGTTTGCTTAGTTTGCTGAATAAATTGGTTGGACCCCCTCTTTCGTACATTGGTTTTCAAATAGTTTGGTTTGGATTGGAAAAGAGTAGGAAAGCTCATGCTTAAGTGGTAAAGAGAGCTTGTTTTTGACTGTGGCCTATGCTTTGTCATGCCATGCTTGATATTGTTTTGGCTTTATGCTTAGTATTCATTGTTGTAGCATGACTTGTTATAAACAGTTGAGATTGCTTAATGTGCTTTGGATGAATCATGCGTTGTTTTAGCATATTAAAGCATAGTATTGTGGTATTCTCCTTTGATGCTTTATTTGGGTTGACTTGGCGCATGCTCACACCATGTTATGACTATCCCAAGTCACCATAAGCCTTTATGATCCTTTAGTTTTCAACTAGTAGTATCACTTTATGCTTTGATCAATGCTGTTTTGTCGCTCTGCATGATTATGGCCATTATTGCTCTCTTAGTTTGCCGCTCCCAGTCTTTTGCTAGCCTCCGTAACCAAGTATGAGTTCCACTCATGCATCCAACTGCTTAAACCAAGTTATTCCAAAGAGTACACTTTACTTTCTTGCATTTAATAAACCTGAACCATTGGGTCCTTCTTTGTTGCGTATATGCTTGCGCTTTATAAGTTGAAATCAGCAGAACAATGTATCGTGGGGAATGCTTTGAACATTGCACTTGTACTTTGTACCCCGTTGATATCATGTTCTTTTGCTTATGGATCCCGGCGGTGTGAAATAAAAGTGGAACTTGTAAGATCATGGAGTTTGTATGTGTGTTAGAGAAACGCCTGGGCCGCTAGCCTAAGCCATGCCTAATCATGGTGGAAACTTGCAGCATCACCATAATGAGCACTCTATGAAGCATCCTCAATAAAAACCTATGCAAGTAGCAAATAAAAAGATCGCTGAGATGCTCATTGTCTGCTTGCCTTGTCATTTTGATTATGGGATAGCTCATGTATCATGTCCAAGGGGTACCCCGTTGGCAGTTCTTTATGATACATGTGTACTTACAATGACTAGAGCTTACTCGTGACTAAAGTTGATTAGCATGAGGTTCGGTCTTCGTAAGTAAGGGGCATGAGATTTCGTCTTATAACTTGTCAAGCATATCCTCTTAGTTGTGTCACTTTAACCTTAATCACCTAAAGATGCTTATGATAGGGGCAATGAGAGCTGAAAGCTAATAAGTACCATAATTTTTGGAAGCTCTTTATGAAACTTGAATCCCTGCTTCCTTCTATGAAGGCCTTTCTTTTACTTTTATGTTGAGTCTCCACCTTCTATCTTTATGCACCTACTTTGAGATCATAGTGGCCATTCTTAGTTCTATGTGCATTGTCCCAAGACTTGTTGATTGATGCATAGCTTTGATATTGCTTGTTTTAAACTATTTATATCTAGTCACTCTTATGAACTTTGAAGGTATCCTATGCATTTATGTTTGCTACTCTATGAGGGACAAGCTGAATGCCACTATGCTATGTTTTCTTTATGTGAAACAAACAAACGTCTTGCAAAGCATTGTTATTCATGAATCTTTTGTTTGTGCCTTTTCATGTTGCAACATAGTTGCTATGTCTTATTTCTAGAAATATATCTTCAATGCTATGTTGGAGTATTATGATCCCAGCTATCCATGTTTTACAAATACTTTGATCAAGTTTATGATGGTGCATGTCCCCTCAAAAATTATTCTTTCTTTTTTATCACGTACCTACTCGAGGACGAGCAGGAGTTAAGCTTGGGGATGTTGATACATTGCAAATGTATCTATAATTTTTGATGTTCCATGGTTGGTTTTATCTACTTTCTTATGTTTTGTTCCAACTTTGGAGTACTTTTCATAGACTTTCTTGGACTAACCTATTAACAAGATGCCACAGTGCCAGTTGTCTGTTTTCTGCTGTTTTTGGTTCCAGAAAGTTAGAAAATGAATATTCTCGGAATTGGACGGGACTAAAGCCAAAGTTCATATTTTTACCGGGAGACTCACGGAGCCATAATACGAGACGGAGGAGGGCTAGGGCCTGTCCACACCATATGGGGGCACGGGTGACCCCTGGCCGTGCCACCAGGTGGTGTGGGCCCCTCGGCCGCCCACCGACCTTGCCTCTTTGCCTATATATTCCTCCCGATGCAAAAACCCTAAAGAGTCAAACCCTAAAGGGGAGATTTGGGAGACAGAAAGTATTTGTTCCGGCACCCTGTCGGGATGAGGAAGTGCCCCTAGAGCCATCTCCATTGATCTCCACCACCATCTCCATCACCGTTGCTGATTCCCATGATGAGGAGGGAGTATTTCTCTCTCGAGGCTAAGGGTTCTACCGGTAGCTATGTGTTCATCTCTCTCTATATGCATGATCATATTGTGACCATGAGCTTTGTAATCAAGTAGATCTACCTTGCTACTCAAGTGCTTTAATAGATCTCTACTCTCCCCATGTGTGTGAAAGTGACAACGTGCACACCATGGTGGCACTTCGGCTAGAGATTACAAATACTTGATATGAGTTATATTTTGAGTTGGATGTCTCTATGAAATTGTGGTGTTTGTTGGAACTATCTAGTGCTCAGGTGACAGTGTGGGGTTTTCTAGATGGGAAAGATGAACTTTGAGGTGTGCTGTTATAGCCCTACCATCGATTAGAGTGTCCAACCGGAGAGTAGTTAAGAGTAGTATCATAAAGAGAAGATATTTATATGAGAGTGTTCACTAGTGAAAGTATGATCCCTAGGCCTGGGTTCTAAGCATCGAAAAACCGTTTGCAATTAGATATGTTACATGTTTGCTTGCTGCTATCTTTATTTCAGTTTTCCTTTAGTCTTTTCCCACGTCAACCACACGCCATCAAGCTATTTTCTAGCACCGTTACCACTTATAATTATCCATACCACTTGTATTTTACTATCTCTTCGAAGAACTAGTGCACCTATACACCTGACAAGTGTATTGGGTGTGTTGGGGACACAAAAGACTTCTTGTATCTTGATTGCAGGGTTGCTTGAGAGGAGATACCTTTAACCACTTCCTCCGTAAGTTCGATAAACCTTGGGTGATCCACTTAAGGGAAAACTTGCTGCTGTTCTACAAACCTCTGCACTTGGAGGCCCAACAACTATCTACAAGAATAGAAGTGCGTAGACATAATACATCACCTAAAGACCCTGAAAGGCTATGTATGAGCCGATAATTTGCCGGAAGTCCGCAAAGTCCTCTTTGAGGGAGATCCAGGGATGCCACGTACTGACAGCAATGGAGATCTGGTGTACCAACACCAGTATAGAACACCGCCGCAGCCCGTGACATCCTGGCAAATAATCCAGGCCTGGAGGAGGTTCGGCTTGGCATTAAGCTACTCACCAAGGGTCTGGAGCAATAGCAGGTCGTGAAATCTAGAAGTAGAAAACTAGTCTCTCGATCGACCAATGCCACACGGATTCGGACTGGGATGATATCAGGCCCCAACGGATATCGAAATAGCATCACCGTTCTGACCATCCGGGAGACAACTACTCAAGAACTGAATCTTCAGGCCAACGGCACAGAACAACATGTGACTTGAGCAATGTGGCCCCAGCCATAGAGCGAGACGTAGTTGCAGCACTGTATCCGAGACACCCTCCTCGGCAAGAGTCAGACAATCACAGAGAAGAAGACAAAGAGAAACGTCGGGAGGAGGACCGTCAAAGGATGCCACCTCCTGGACATACAAACCGTTCGCCTGAACCTCACCAAACTGCAGGGAACGATGGACACCGCGCCGAGTCAAGATGACAGGGGCTCGTCGTAATGAATACGCTCCCTAGAACCGGAATAATGATGCTCCGGATAGAGGATGGCAATCATCCGGAAACAATCCACCCTCTCCACCAAGTAGCCACCACAACGGCTCTCAAGGAGGGCGCCGTGGCGGAGGAGGTGGTGGCACAAGTAGAAGTCCGGCTCCAAGGC
This sequence comes from Avena eriantha, assembly GCA_910589775.1. Taxonomy (NCBI): domain Eukaryota; kingdom Viridiplantae; phylum Streptophyta; class Magnoliopsida; order Poales; family Poaceae; genus Avena; species Avena eriantha. Next base: position 82,664,507 of record OU342741.1, on the reverse strand, counting down.
ACCGTAGGCACAACCGTCAACTAGGACGACGATCTCTGTCACCAAGTGACGCGAGGCATCGGATCAACTCTAACATAGAGGCGCGGCACTACGAGAACGATGAAATCTACATGGGTCCAAAATGCTTCGAACCGCGTATATAGCAAACACATTTCCCGGAAGGATTTGCTATCTCAAGGCACATTAAAGCCTATGACGGTGTAGCTCGGACAGATACCTGGCTCAAGGATTTTTTTTCTAGGCTTGCTACATCGCCAAAGGCGGAAAAACCTTGGTCGCAACCCGATATCTCCCACTTATGCTGCGGAAGATGGCATGATCCTGGCTCAATGAACTTCCGGAAAACACCATGCACAACTGGTATGACATGCAAAGCACGTTCTTTCGGAATTTTGAAGGCACATATCGAAGGCCCTGTACGGTAGGAGACCTACAGCGTTGCACCTAGAAGGCCAGAGAAACTTGCCGAGATTACCTCAGACGATGGATCGACACTAAGAACTCCTGTGAAGGAGTAAACGAACAAACGACGATTGAAGCTTTCATTGCAAGACTCCCAATTGGTTTACTACATCATCGCTTGAAGTGCGACAAAGTCACTGATTTGGGAGAGATGATAGAAACATCGAGCAAGTATGCAGATGCTAACGACGATGCAGAAGGACTATTGAACGTCCTAGCCATGCCACAGTCGGCAAAACAACCAAAGCAACAAGCTCAGAAGCGCAAGAACACCTCGGAAGAAAAACCCAACGTGGAAACAGCGGTTGTTACCGATACTTTCGGGTCTAGAGGACGAGGAGGGCGTGGTGGTGGTCATGGACGCGGTCGTGGGACATCAAGGGTCCAGGGTAGACGAGACGAGCAACCTGGCAAAACCTACTCTTGGGCCGACATTGCCAGTAACCTGTGTGTGCATCATTTAGATCCCGACGAAGGCTCATCTCACACGAACGCAGAGTGTCGTTTCAATGACGACATCAAAAAGGACGATACTGCTGGTTATATGGCTAAGCGGAAGAAGGGAAAAAATAATCCCGAAAAAGAGAAAGAGGCCAAGGAATATTCCGACATGGAGGAAGATGATGCTTCAAATCCCAAGTCATATGGAAAGAAGAACTTCCCAACAAAGAAAGACACTTACGTCACTTTCATTCGGTCTCAACCAGCTAAGGTCAAGAAAGCAGTACTGCACGAACTCGATGCGACTGTTCCACAATACTTGGACTGGTCGGAAGTGGCAATCACCTTTGACCACGCTGATCATTTGCCTTAGTTGCACAGGCGAGGAAAATACACCTTAATCGTCAATCCACTTATTGACGGCTATGATTTCTCCAAGAATCTCATGGATGGCAGCAGTAGTATCACTATTTTGTATGCCGAATGCGGATCTCGGAGACACGGCTGAATCATAGCTCTGTGATATTTCACGGAGTTGTCCCAGGAAGACAAGCAAATTCCCTGGGAGAGATCACTTTGGATGTCACCTTTGGTACTCCAAAGAATTATCGGACGGAGGCACTTTCCTTCGAAGTGGTCCCATTCAAGAGCGCGTAGCATGCTATATTCGGACGGCCGGCTTATAGGGATTTTATGGCTCATCCGTGTTACATTTACAATATGATGAAAATTCTAGGTCCCAACGACATGATCACCATAAGGGGAGACCCGAAGAAAGCGCGAGAGTGCGAGGACGGAAATGCCGCCTTTGTTGAAGCCGTTCTGTAGCCTAGGAGTACAAGGAGATCAAGAAGACCATCGACCCGTCCGAGATGCCCGTGACAAAGAAGGAGGTGACAAAGCTGATTCCAGAGTTCAAGGCATCAGAAGAGACGAAGAAGATTCTGTTGAAGGATGATGACCCCTCCTAGGTGACCCAGATAGGTGTAGGTTTACACCGCGCATAGGAAAGCACGCTCGTCAAGTTCCTCAAAGCAAATCAAGATATCTTCGCATGGCAGCCATCTGACATGACCGGAGTACCTAGGGACCTTGTCGAGCACTCTCTAAATGTACACCCAAACGCTAAACCCGTCAAACATTCCTTACAACGTTTCGGCGATGAAAATCGAAAATCAATAGCTAAGGAACTAGCCCGGCTCGACTTAGCCGGATTCATAGAAAAGGTCATCCACACTGAGTGGTTGGCCAATCCTGTAATGGTCCCTAAAAAGGACACCACTAATTTAAGGATGTATCTTGATTATACCGCCTTGAACAAGGCTTGTCCCAAAGATCCGTTCGCTCTGCCTAGGATTGATCAAGTTATCGATTCTACGGGAGGCTCGGAACTCCTTTGTTTTCTCGATGCATATTCCGGATATCATCAAATTCAGATGAAGGAATCATACAAAGTCAAAACTTCATTCATAACCCCTTTTGGAACCTTCTGTTTCGTTATGATGCCCTTTGGGCTCAAAACCGCAGGAGCTACCTACCAGCGCACTATGCAGTGTTGCCTCCACGACCAAATCGGACGCAATGTACATGCATATGTGGACGACATTGCGGTGATGTCAAAAAAGAAGGAAACCCTAATTTCTGACATGGATGAAACGTTCGCCAATCTACGCAAATACAATATAATGCTTAATCTGAAGAAGTGTTTCTTTGGAATACTAGCCGGAAAATTGTTAGGTTTCATCGTGTCTCAACGAGGCATAGAGGTGAACCGCGACAAGATGAAGGCTATACTCAATATTTCCAGGCCTACTCACATGAAGGATGTTCAAAGACTAACTGGTTGCATTGCTGCAGTCAGTCGATTTGTAAGCCAGCTCGGTGAAAGAACCGCACCACTTTACAAGCTCCTGAAAAAGACCAAGAAATTTGTTTGGACTGATGAAGTTGAAGCTGCACTACAAGACCTAAAAATAGTACTCTCGTTTGCTCCTATCCTCGCAGCACCGGAACCCCAGGAACCGATGTTGCTCTATATCGCTACGACAAACAGGGTCGCTAGTGTTGTCATGGTGTTGGAGAGACCAGAGGAAAACCATGAACACCCGGTGCAGCGTCCGACTTACTACATTAGTGAGGTCCTAACTGAATCTAAGCAGCGATATACACATTATCAAAAGCTGGCTTACGGTGTGCTCTTCGCATCTCGGAAGTTACGACATTATTTTCAGGAACATCAAATTACCGTGGTGAGCACAGCTCCCATGAGAGATATCATCAGCAACAGCGATGCTACAGGACGCGTCGCAAAATGGGGCATAGAGCTTTCAACTTTCAACATTGAGTATAAACCTCATACAGCAATAAAATCGCAAATCCTCGCTGACTTTGTCACTGATTGGACAGAGACAACGGAGAGTATGACCCTCCTAGAGTTGGAATATTGGACCTTGCATTTTGACGGGTCTAAAGTGCTCGGGGGCTCGGGGCTGGCGTGGTGCTCAAGTCACCCCAAGGTGATAAAATTTTCTATGTGTTGCTCATTTTACGGCAACAAATAACATTGCCGAATATGAAGCACTGCTACATGGAATCCGGATTGCTAAGGATATCGGCATCCGACGATTAGTGTGTTATGGAGATTCGGATCTTGTTGCTCAACAAGTGTCGGATATTGATACGTCCATTTTCCATCACTATTCTATATAATAATTTACTGTTATTCATTTATATATTTCATATTAAGATATGATATTTATGTTATTTCATCTGTTTTTGCATGGTTGATGAATTTTGGAGGATGGACCGCTGAACTCAGGATTCTGATGGAAAAGGCACCATTTGGAAGCAAAATTCATGAAGATCGGAAAAAGCCAGAAAATATATGGAAAATCATATTTTTCTAGAAGACGTAGGATGCCAGAAGGGGAGCAGAGATGGGCCATAGGGTGCCCACACCACCCCTGGCGCGGGCCAGCCCTGGCCGCGCCACTAGGTGGTGTGGCCACCCTGGCCCACCTCTGGCTCTTCCCTTTGGTGTATATTATCCCCACGAAACCCTAAGACTCGGGGAGCAAACACAGAAAGATTATGCCGCCTCTGCAGGGCGGAAAACTACAGAGAGAGAAAGAGCTCTCCGGAGGCAGAAATCTGCCAAGGAAATTCCTTCCCGGAGAGGAGAGATCATCACCATCAACACCACCATCAAGCTGGACTTCATTGAGATCATCATCATCATCTCCATCATCGTCTCCACCAGCACCATCATCTCCATCATCATCTCCACCAGCACCGTCATCACCACTTCATACCGCTGTAACAATTGGGTTAAATCTTGCATAGTTCTTAGGGGAAACTTTCCCAGTATTGATTACTTGTTGTAGTTGATGCTATTGAGTGGAACCATTTAATTATTGTTATGTTCAGATTGTTACTTATCATTATTTCATCTCTGATCTTCATCCATATGATGTATTGTGAGTAGTTCGTTTAGTTCTTTAGGACGTGGGAGAATTCATGTTGTTAGTAGTGGAATTGTGTTGAGAAATATTCAATAGTTTGTTATTTAAGTTGTGGTGTTATTCTTATAGTGGTGTCATGTGAACGTCGACTACATGACACTTCACCTTTATGGGCCTAGGGGAATGTATTGTGTATTTGGCTACTAATCGTAGGGGTTGCTGGAGTGATAGAAACCTGAACCCCCCCATTAGGAAACCTTTGCTCAAGGGAGTGTAGGATCTTAGAGTTTAAAGTTGTGGTTAGGTTTCTATCTTAATTACTTTCTTGTACTTGCGGATGCTTGCAAGAGGTATAATCACAAGTATGTATTATTCCTAGGAACATCGGTACATTAGCACAGGTTCACCCACACAACACTTATCAAACTAAAGAAGATTAATCAACAATATGAAGCGAAAGCACTTAACAACATTCCCATGTGTCCTCAAGAATGTTTGGTCATCTTAAGTAATACAACCGGCATGTCCTTTGCTAAAGAAAGGATTGGGCCACTTGCTACATCTATTATTATTGTATTTTATTTACTCACACTTTATTTATCTGCATTACCAAAAACCCCTAAAAATCCATTTGCTAAGTATTTACAGAGAATTCCTACTCCAAGCCACTCGTCAACACCTTCTGCTCCTCGTTGGGTTCGACATTCTTACTTATCAAAAATACTATGATACACCCCCTATACTTGTGGGTCATCAAGACTATTTTCTAGCGCCGTTGCCGGGGAGTGAAGCGCTATTGGAGAGTGGAACTGGTAAATGAAACTTCTACTGTGAGTATTGTTTACTTATGTTAGTTACTTTATTTCAATATGGATAATTCACTTAGTTTCTTATTTCATAATGCTACTACCACTGCTAAGGTAGTAGATGAACCTACACCTGCTGAAAATGATACTTTCAAGATACCTACAAGAATTATGGATCGTGTTATGGATAACTACTATTTCAGAGATGGAACTGTCCATCCCGGTGATCATTTGCTCTTTATACACGAATTATGCGGGTTGTTCAAGTGTGTAGGTATTACTACAGATCAAGTCAAGAAGAAGTTATTCTCATTATCACTAAAAGGAAGAGTTGAGGAATGGTACAAGCTGCTGAAGAATGGTCAAGCTCGTGAATGGGAGGAAGTAGTACCTCTCTTTTATTCAAAATTTTATCCTCCTAGTGAGATCCATAAAGATTGGAATCAAATACATAACTTTTGGCCTCTTGATGGAGAGAGTATAGCTCAAGCTTGGGGGAGATTGAAGTTACCAATGCTCAAATGTCCTATTCATGAGCTCCCCAACAATATTATTATCAATAACTTTTATGCAAGACTTTCTCTTCATGATAAGGATTATTGTATGCTTGTTGTGCTGGATCATTTACACGCATGGAAGAAGAAGTTAAATGGGATCTTCTAGACCTTATTCAAGACAATGCTGAAGCATGGGAGAATGATAAAGAAAGAAAGCCATGTATAAATTATGATTATGCATGCATTAAATCTTTTATGGGAACTGATGACTTTCGTAATATTAGTAATTCTTATGGTCTTGATTCTCAAAGTATTGCAAGTTATTTTAAAGCTTTTGCTTCTTATATTGAAATTCCTAAAAAAATGGAATAAGTATCATGAGCCATATAAAGATATTGTTAATTGTGTTCCTGCAAGAAATACTGATGTTTATACTGCTAATCATGTTTTACTTGAACATTACATTGAGAAAATGTCTTTCCCAGTTAAGATAAAGGAACATTATATGATAGCTAGTATGGTTAACGAAAGTACAAACAAAGTTGTTAAACCTGATGAACAAATAGTTGTTGAACCTATAATAGCAAATGTGGAAGACTTTGTCCCTAAATATGTAGAAGATGGACACACTATCCTCTGTAAGGATACTTCTAATATTTTCTCACAAAGTAGTGTTATGAGAGCTAGTGTCCCTATGTTTTCTGTTAGAATAAGTGATCATTGTTACAATGGTGCATGTGATAGTTATATTGTTCAATTTATGCATGATACTAAAAGTTATTATGAGAGAGGGAAGATTGTTCTTATGCATCTCAATAATATTAAGTTTCCTCGCTTTATGCTGAAAGTTTTTATGTTGCACTTATTTTGCCTTCCTATGCTAGTAGCCTCTGGTTTCAACAATTTATTTCCTACAAAATTCCTTTGCATAGGAAGTGGGTTAGACTTAAACATGTGTATATTTGCTTCTTGATGCTCTCTTTTACTTCAATTCATATTCTTATGTGAGCATCATTGAAATTATCATGCCCATCTTAATGGCTATAAAGAAAGAGCTTTTTGGGAACCAACCTAATTTATTTTTGCTTTCAGTTTGTTTTTGTTTATTTGAGTCTTGGAAGTTATTGCTTCTGCAATAACCTCTCCTTATCCTTTTGTTTAGTTTTTTGTGTCAGGATCAACCTCTAATGAGAAAGAAGTAATATTTGGGGAACTTGCTGTCCCGAAACAGATTTTTGTGCTTCACTATAAAAAATCGTTAAAAATATCAGAATGTCATACTGATATGTAATTTTTTGTGTGCATGCCCCAGATTATTAATTAACTTTCATTATTTTTGCACTTTTTGATTTGAGCAACAGAAGATTTTCGAAAAAAATTATCTTTACCTGCTTGTCTGTTTTGACAGATTTTTGCTACTCTTGCATTTACTTCTTATATTGATTTCCTTTTTGAGTTACTTTTGGGCTTTCGGAAGGAGTTGCTACAGTAGCTTATGTTTTGATGGATTTTAGTTGAAATTGAACTTGAAAGGTTTATTACTTCGCATACACTAATGTTGCTAATGAAAATTGTGTGAAGTTTTGTGTGAAAGAAATTTCCAGGTTATAGGAGAAAATGGTGTAATGAGATGGTAAATGGCTAAATGACTCAAACAATAAGTTTAAGAGGATAAAGATATTGATGTTATTCAAGCGGTGACTCTGGAAGAATTTATTAAAATCCAAGTTCAGAGACCTACAGAGTCTGTTTTCGAATAGGTAACAGTTCTGGTAAGAAAAGGTCCATGAAAAATCTGTCAAGTTACATTTTTGCAGTTTTTATCTAACATGGAAAGCACTGAGTCGAAAGTGGGACAGAAACGGAGCCTGGGTGGCTCACACCACCCCGTGGCGCGGGCCCACCTGGTCGCGCCACCAGGGGTGTGGCCACCCCGGAGCCCGTCTCCGACCCGTTTTCTCTCAAAACTTTCCTTTTATTGTTAAACATCATAATATATAATCCCCCGGATCCCCCGAGGTTCATAATATATAATTGTTTTCAGGAACTATTCTTAAAGTTTAGAGGTACAATGGTCTCCGCCAATGATAAGGGCAAGAAGCTTGCGGAAGATGATCTCCAAGACCTTGAGCAGGAGGAGGAGATCGAGAGTGAAGTTGAAGAGGAGGCAAAGCAAAACCAGCATATGCACACCAGCACCACCATTGCAAGCATTGGAGTGGTGGCAAATCCCGCCAAGTTCAAGAGAACTACATGGATGTCCACTGGAGGGAAGACCCCGCGTCATTGCTTGGCTTCACGGTCACCTCCTCCATGCACCAAGAATCCCTTCCATACCCTTATCCATGAGAAGCAATTCCAGAATAGGCCCAAGGAAAAACTACCCTCCAATTGGGATATGCCTCGTTCTAACCATGCAGGAAAAGAACACTTCAAGGAGGAAGAGTGGGGAAAGAATCGCAAGAGCTGGGATTCACAGCCCGACATGATCATGAACCACATTGAGCACAATTCGGAGTTGATTCGTACTCTCACCTTAGAGATTTAGGACTTGAGGGAATTGATTGAAAAGCTCATCAAGAGAACACCACCACCACCAAAGGAGTAATTCGTCATCAGGTTTTGGCATCCCCTTGGTTTGTTCCAAGCTTGGTGGAGTGCCACGGTATCATATCACTATCTTTTATCTTTTTATCCTTTTAAGTAGAGTCATATCATGAATAGATAAGTTATCATATCAAATGGTTTGCATTATGGAAGTATCTCCCCTCTAGTTACATATCTATGTATCCCTTGGTGTAAGTTGTCGTTATGGAATATTAATGAGAAGTTCTATCATTTACTCTTTTGCACATCTTATATTAGTTTTCAATTTCTGTTATATGATTGATCTTGCTGTTAGTATTGGTATCACTTTGGGATCATTAAGTAAATTTAGTTGGTTTTGGCAAACCTGGCTCGGTCAGTAGAAACACTATTATGAGAATTGAATGAAAAAGATAAAAGTACTCTTAAGAAATATAATGTCATCATTTTTCTTTCTTGATTGGCTCATAAGCTTAGTATTCTCTAGTTAAGATCTTTCGTGCTTCCAAGGAAGATTGCATGTTTGTTTTTATCACATGTACGTTTGTTTGTTTCCTTCAATTCTTATGCTAGCTAGCCTAAAACCTGTACTGAGAGGGAATGCTTCTCGTGCATCCAATCCTTAAACCAAAACCTATGCAATTTGTGTCCACCATACCTACCTATTAGAATTATTGTTATTCCAAGTAAATTCATGTTTTTATCTACCTTCCGAATTAAACTTGTTATGTGAAAATTAGTGATTCAAGCTCTCACGAACTTGAAGGCACACTTTACTTTTCTTGCACTTAATAAACTTGAACCATTGTGCTCATCTATTGTGTATATGCTTGCGCTTTGTAAGTTGTGAATTAGCAGAACCATGTTACCATGGGGAATGCTTTCAACATTGCACTTTATTTAGCTGATATCATGTCCTTTTACTTATGGATTCCGACGGTGTGAAATGAAAGGGGAGTTTATAAGGCTCATGGAGTTCGTATATGTGTTAGAGAAACGCCTGGGCGGCTGGTCTAATCCATGCCTAATCATGGTGGAAACCTACAGCGTAACCATAGTGAGCAATCTATGAAGCATCCTCTATATAAAAAAGAATCCTATGCAAATAGGAAAGGAAAAAAGAAGAGAATAAAAAAAAGAAAAAAAGTCCTATGCAAATAGGCAATAAAAGGATTGATGAGATGCTCATTGTCTGCTTGCCTTGTCATTTTGATATGGGGAAGCTTCCGTATCATCGGGTAAGGGGTATCCCATTGGCGGTTCTCTATGATACACTTGTACTTACAATGACAAGAACTTACCTCTGACTAAACTTGAGTAGCATGAGGAACGGTACTCGTAAGTAAGGGGCATGAGATTTTCAGCTTATAACTTGTCAAGCATATCCTCATATTTGATCACTTTAACCTTAATCACCTAAAGATGCTTATGATAGGGGAAATGAGAGTTGAAAGCTAATAAGTACCATAATTTTTGGAAGCTCTTTATGAAACTTGAAATCCCTGATTCCCTCTGCGAAGGGCCTATCTTTTACTTTTTCGTTGAGTCGGTTGTGGCATCCCGCTAAAACCACTACTAGAAAATCGATGTGTTTTTGCGCATTGCATCATCATGACCGCATGCTCATGCCATCATGCGACATTGCATTTGAGCATCGTCATCATCATGCATCTGTTGTCTAAAACTATTTTTGCAAAACCCTATTTCTGTTTTCTAAATACCTAGCCTTTATTTCAAATCAAACCCGAGCTTGGCCGGATTAATTTGTTTCATCTAAAAACGGATTTCAAAAGCCCCGTTTTAAATAAATAAAATTTCAAGTTGTTTTTTTAAGGAGGCAGCCTGCTAGGCCCGAAAGCCCGGCCGGCCACCTCCAAAACCCTAAATCTAAATCTACCTAACCTAAATCTATCCTACCCTAACCCTCAGACACCTACCACCCGGCAGGCCCGGCCCAGCTAGACTAGATCTATCTAAACCCTAACCCTAATTCCTCTAGACCTACCCTAACCCTCACCGGATCCATCCCCACCTAGCTACCCAGCGGCTTTAGCACCGAACTCGTGCAGCGGACCAGCTCACCGCGGGCGTCGCACCGAACAACCTGTCTCGCCATAGCCATGCGCTCGTGCACGCATGCTCGGTGCACCACACACCACATGTCCCCGGTCTGCCCGACACGAACCGCCCGCTGCTGCCCCGCTACCTCACGCGGTACCACGCGAGCGGCACCCAGTGATACATCCCCCACCAACACCCATCGCACCTCGACCCCCACCTCGCATCCCCGCCCCCACCCTCGATCCCCATCGATCCCCTCCTCCTCCCGTTGCTCTTCCTCGCCCAGCGCAAGCACCACCACCTCCCTCGCTCCCTCCCGCAGCCGCACACCTCCACGCGAGCCCCCGCCGCCAAGCACGGCGTCGCCTCCGTTGGCCTAGGCCGCTGCCGCCACCTTAGGTCGCGTCCTCGACGTCGGCCGCTCCCCGCGCTGTGCCGGACCACCTCGCCAGCACACGAGCTTGTCGTTCACCGTCCCCAGGCACCCGTGTTGCCTCTCTCTTCCCTCGTCGTGCGCTTTCCCGCCTGAGGCCGTCCTCGTCTGAGGACGCGTCCACCCTGTCTCTCCGGTTCCCCGCGCCCTGCTCCTCTCTGTGAGCACGTCGCGACGCGACCTCGCTGCCCAGCAACCGCCTCCTCGCCTCTGCATAGACACCGCCGCCATCATCGTGAGGTCACCCGCCTCCCGCATCCGCGTGCCCAACGTCTCGCCTTCCTTCTACGGGGCTCCCCCGGCTGTCCTCTGCCCGACCATGTCGCGCCAGCATGGCCGCGTCCAGCGCGTCCAAGCCGCCACCTCGCATCCTCTGTCCCAGCAGCGGCCCCTCACGCCGGCCTCACAGTCCCTCCTCCATCATGCCGCGGCCCAGGACGTCTCCAGTCGTCCTCCTCCACAAGGTCTCCCCATGAGCACGCGACCTCTCCGCCCAAGATCCTCCTCGGCCGACCCCAGGCGTGTGCATGACGCGACCAGGTCTCTGCAGTCTGAAGTGTCTATGCTCCCCGGGTGGATATGATTTTTTGGTGATGCAATTTTGGAGCGTTGTTGAAGAGGATTGGACCAGACGATGTGGTGGTGATGATATAGTGTATGTTTGGTTTGGTGCGGATGTGAAGACCATATGGTTGTTGCCATATTTGGTTTTCTTGTCCTCACCACCAAGTTCGCCACCGCACGTTTCCCCTGTCGATAAGATCTTCGCAGATGACCAAGACTCAGACATCAAGAACCACACAACCCGAAGACCGAACCCCATGGAACGACAAGATCTCCATCCCGGACTCCAAGGACTCCCTCACGGATCACCGAGATCCCCTTCATGGATCCGATAGCCGAGACCCTGAAGACCGAGACCTCGAGCGCGCCGACACGGATCCGAAGACCGAACCCGAAGACCACAGATGCGACAAGTACTCCTTCCCGGATGCGAGACCCGGATCTGAAGACCGCCAAGATCGCCACCGGAACGCCAAGTTCTTCATCCCGAACGCCAAGACCAACCCGATACGCGGACCTGACAAGATCTTCGCGACGACAAGATCGACACTGACCAGGGCGAATCCGATGCGCCCCCGATGCCAAACCAAGTCCTTCTTCCCGGAACGCCAAGCTCTCCTTCCGTGGTCCGAGACCGATCCCCGTCGAACCCTGTCGAACCCCAAACCCCCGGAACCAAGATCTTCTGAACTCAGATGTGTGACCCTAAGCCTCTATTTTTATAATATGACATATACCTGTCGCATCACTAAATCATCATGCTTGCATACATGTCATCTGGTGGGTTGGGTTAAATAGTCGATTCACCTAAATTAAATATGGAGTCTATATGCGGGCTATTCTAGTCTTATTCCGGACTCCATTTAAATTTGTGTAGGGAATCGATACCATGTTTTGCCTTGTTAAGACAACATTTAATTTGCGGGGTAGATAAATAACTTGAACCATGCAATTAATTATCGGGACCCCGGTTCCGCTTAATACTGCCTAATTGCACCGCATCTGCATCATATCATAATCATGCCAGATCTTTTGCTATAGTATTAAATAGTGCATCCAGTGTTTGTTCTAGTGTTTGCTTCTTCGCGGATTAGGCCGATGAGTTGATGCGAGTATTGACAAGTTCTCCGGATATGATCCTTCGGCAGTGTTTCCTAGGCGAGCATCCTTCCTCTTTCTACCTATTTTGCAATTATAGTCTTTACTTCCTCTTGTTGATCTACTGCTATCCGTATTGTGATGCTTTAGTTTCCGTGCACCAGTTATGTCCCGTGCAGCCTCTATATTGTCTTGGACACCTCCTGTTACCTGTGTTTGGTAGATAGCTGGCCTTGCGAGTCGTAGTTGCTTGCTCAGGTGCGATCTCGTGTTGTCAAGTACCATAGTTGTTGGAATGCTGGCAGATATTTACGGTGGAGTTGATCATGACTTTAAATACAACTATTAAATTGCTGGGATAACTAATGTAGAGGCATCGGTGGGCAATAGATGTTATTTGGTTCTTCCACGCTCACTTGTGTCGTGTAGGACCCCGAGTACTTGATACCTGTTCCTTGACTATTCGCACTATCCACATATGGGAGAGTCTATGAATCCCCCTTAGCTAGAGTTTGATTCATTTCTTATTTCTTGGGGCCACAAACTAGTTTGGGGTTTTATCTACTATCCTGTACTTATGCCATGTTACTGCTTTATTTACGATTGTGCGTGGAGCACCTGTACTGTTTAGGATCGTGACAAGTTTTCGCTGTATCGACAAGCCCAGTCACACTTTCGGGTTCCTAGTCGTTTACCGCCATCCACACAAACCTTGGGTCCGTCTCGGAGCCGGCCAACTTCGTTGCGGTAGCTTAATGGGGTGGCCCCCTGAAATATTTTATGAATCCTGTGATTGCTTTGTCGTGAAAGCCTCGTTGGGTTTTGAGTTGGTTTTTCCGAGGTTGATCGTGTGTGTGTTGCTATTTGTGCACCCCTGTAGGGTAAATCTTTCTGAAAGCCGTGTCCACGGTTATGGACGACTTGGAGCACAGTATCTCGATCATAGACAAGCATAACTAAAGTAGTGCTATAAATTTGACTTAATATGTGACTAGTAATTCAGCTTCACTACAATGGAATGGATACTAAAAATGCCAACAACTGGTGGATCTGTGGTGACCTGTGTCATACTACACCTGCCTAGTAAGTATTGCAACTCCAATGGAATGTGATAAAAGTGCCAACAACTACTGGGTTTGGGGATTCCTCAGGACAATTATATCTGACTAGTAAATGTTCCAACTATAACGGAATGGTGCTTAAAACTGCCCACTACTTATGCTTCAGGATGACTCATGATATCTATATATGACTAGTAAGTGCTGCAACTATAATGGAATGAATAAAACTGCCAACTGTGTGAGTTCCTCGGTTTGACTTCCTCGTTTGGTTTCGAGGGGGAATACCAGGATGGGTATGAATGGTGTGAGTATCAGGTGGTTCCAAATAGGTCTTTCTTATCTCTCTCTAATAGCCGACCGTTGTACTGAGTCTCTATAGGTTGTTTAGTGCTGCTGTGCTGCCGCTTCAGTCCACCATACCTATGTAGGCGAGAGCCGCTGAATTCTAGCCTCACCGTGTACTGGCCTCAGTACTAACGCTCCTCTTTTTCCTTTGCCATTTGTCGGCACCCCTTTTGTTTTAGCAGGTTTGAGATCGACGTCGTTAGCAGGGTTACCCTTCCGGCTTGGCCTAGGCAGGGTTATGGACGCCATTGGTTATTCTTCAGGGCTCTTAGCCCCATTTGCATCTTGTCTGTAGTCGGACGCTCTATCGTTTTCAAGGTGATTTGAATCTTTGTATAGTATATCTGTATTCTTGACTCTTGGAGTCGTTGTTGTATATATATATGTTCTGTGGGTTCCATCGTGGACTAATGTGTAATGGTATTACTTTGTTTTCCACCCGCACGAAAGTGCCTAGTGGGCGTCCTTGAACGGTTTCTATGCGGGTTTGGCGGAAAGGGCTAAAACTTGCATAGGGCCGATTCGAGGGTGTTACATCGGTACACCTATTCCTTTCTATCTCAGCAAGTATTTTGAGTTGTTGTATTTCATTCATTCATATGATGATTTATTCAATCATGTTTCTTATGTTCCTTGTTTTGCACGCTGCTCTTATCTTAGTTAATATTACTTTGAAAGCTATCATTGAAAACCCCATTATGTTTGAACTCCTACAAATTGTTAACTATTCTTTGACCAAGAGCAAAGTTTGCCATTACCAATTATGATTTACTTTGTGTATCTTTATTGTGTTTCCTTTACCTATTGCAAGTTAAGTTATATATAACAGTGAGTTGTCTTCTATTATGATTTGTGTATGGATGAATTTGATGCTTCTTGTCCGTATTATTTTATCAACACTTCACTCCATAAACATGAGGTCATTTTATTGACCTCAGTTTTCGCTTGGGGACAAGCGAAGTCCAAGCTTGGGGGAGTTGATACGTCCATTTTGCATCACTATTTTATATCATAATTTACTGTTATGCATTGATATATTTCATATTAAGTGATGATACTTATGTTATTTCATCTGTTTTTGCATGGTTGATGACTTTTGGAGGATGAACCGCTGAAGTCAGGATTCTAATGGAAAAGGCACCGTTTCGAGGCAAAATTTGCGAAGATCGGAAAATCCCAGAAAATATATGGAAAATCATATTTTTCTAGAAGACGAAGGATGCCAGAAGGGGGAGCGGAGATGGGCCATAGGGGGCCCACACCACCCCTGGCGCGGGCCAGCCCTGGCCGCGCCACCAGGTGGTGTGGCCACCCTAGCGCACCTCTGGATCTGGCCTTTGGTGTATATTATCCCCACGAAACCCTAAGACTCGGGGAGCGACCACAGAAAGATTTCGCCGCCTCTGTGGGGCGGAAAACTGCAGAGAGAGAAAGAGCTCCCCGGTAGGCAGAAACCTGTACTCAGGGGAGATCGTCGCCATCAACACCACCATCAAGCTAGACTTGATCGGGATCATCATCATCATAATCATCTCCATCATCATCTCCACCCACACCATCAGCACCACTTCATACCGCTTAACAATTGGGTTGAATATAGCCTAGTTCTTAGGGGAAACTTTCCCAATGTTGATTACTTGTTGTAGTTGATGCTATTGAGTGGAACCATTGAATTATTATTATGTTCAGATTGTTACTTATCGTTATTTCATCTCTGATCTTGATCCATATGATGTCTTGTGAATAGTTTGTTTAGTTCTTGAGGACATGGGAGAAGTCATGTTGTTAGTAGTGGAATTGTGTTGAGAAAGATTCAATAGTTTGTTATTTAAGTTGTGGTGTTATTCTTCTAGTGGTGTCATGTGAACATCGACTATATGACACTTCACCTTTATGGGCCTAGGGGAATGCATTGTGTATTTGGGCTACTAATCGTAGGGGTTGCCGGAGTGACAGAAACCTGAACCCCCGTTAGGAAACCTTTGCACAAGGGAGTGTAGGATCTTAGAGATTAAAGTTGTGGTTAGATTTCTATCTTAATTACTTTCTTATACTTGTGGATGCTTGCAAGGGGTATAATCACAAGTATGTATTAATCCTAGAAAGGTCGGTACATTAGCATAAGATCACCCACACAACACTTATCAAACTAAAGAAGATTAATCAACTATATGAAGCGAAAGCACTTGACAACATTCCCATGTGTCCTCGAGAACGTTTGGTCATCTTAAGTAATACAACCGACTTTTCCTTTGCTAAAGAAAGGATTGGGCCACTTGCTACATCTATTATTATTTTATTTTATTTACTCGCCCTTTATTTATCTGCATTATGAAAAAAACCTAAAAATCCGTTTGCTAAGTATTACAGAGAATCCTGCTCCAAGCCACTCATCAACACCTTCTGCTCCTTGTTGGGTTCGACACTCTTACTTATCAAAAATACTGCGATACACCCCCTATACTTGTGGGTCATCAGATATTTGTAATGCAAATAAACACATGGAAGCATATAGAGATGTCGTGATGAATTATCAAAATCGTTCGAATGGTTTGAGGTTCAACACATCCCTCGAACAGAAAACAAGGAAGCAGAGGCATTATCTCGAATAGGCTCTGCGCGGAAAAAGGTCCCGAATGGCGCTTTTTTAGAGAACCTCAAAGTTCCTTCAATAAAAGGAGTTGACGAGGAATATCCGACCAAATCCGAGTCACCTTTAATAGCAGTCCTGGCTATGATTCCCAGCTGGACTCAACCCTACCTCGATTACTTGGTAGATGGCAAATTACTCGAAGAAGAGGTTCTGAGCTGGTAGATCGTCCAACGAGCAAAAACCTATACTATTATAAGTGGTGAGCTCTATAAGCGGAGCGTGTCTGGGGTTTTTCATCATTGTGTATCTCTGGAAGAAGGAGTGGAAATCCTAAGGGAAATCCACGAAGGCGAATGCGGTCATCATGCTGCAGCCAAATCTTTAGTGGCAAAAGCTTTCAGACACGGTTTTTCTGGCTTATAGCTAAGGCGGATGCCGAACGGCTGGTCAAGACGTGCAAAGGCTGCCAAAAGTATGCCAAACAAGCTCATGTTCCAGCTGATCATCTAAGGACAATACCTATAACATGGCGATTTGCGGTCTGGGGGCTTGATTTGGTAGGACCCTTTAAACGAGCTCCAAGTGGATTTACTCACCTCCTAGTGATGGTGGATAAATTCACGAAATGGATTGAAGCTAAACCCGTCACAAGTTGTGATGGAGCAACAGCCAAAAGATTTGTCGAGGATTTTATAATCCGATACGGTTATCCGCATAGCATTATTACGGACAATGGGAGTAATTTTCTATGGGGGAGCTTGCCGAATTCTGCGATGAACAAAATACCTGGCTTGACATTATGTCAGTCACACATCCACAGGCTAATGGACAAGTAGAAAGAGGAAATGGTTTAATCTTGTAAGGCCTAAACCGAGACTCAAAGCACCACTACGTCGTGCTGCGGGGGCTTAGGTAGAGGAATTTCCCTCTCCGATATGGAGCTTGAGAACAACTCCAAACAGGTCAACTGGATACACACATTTCTTCTTGGTCTATGGTGCAGAAGTAGTTCTTCCTATTGATTTGATTCACACTTCTCCTTGCGTTGCTGCATATATTGAAGAGCATGCCAATGTTTCTTGACAAAATGATCTCGATTTAATCGAAGAAGTGTGCGTTGTTGCTGAGATGAGATCAACAACCTATCAGCAAAAGTTACGCAAGTATCATAGCCAAAGAGTCAGAAATCGGCCTTTCAACAAGGGAGACTTGGTTCTCCGGCTTGTGCAAAAAACAAAGCACAAACTTTACCCAGTATGGGAAGGTCCCTTTTTAGTTAGCCAGGTATTACATAACGGTTCTTACTATCTAACTGAGATGCGGCCAGTCAAAGAAAGACCTGCTACTAAGAAGAGAAAGAGAGTTGGAGGTACTACAGATCCGGAAGAATTAGACAGGCCCTGGAATATTGCTCAGCTATGTCCCTTTTATTCTTAAATTTTCTTTCTTTGTAATCATATATGTGTACATGTTCAATGAGAAATAAAGTATTGGTTACCTCAAATTTTTTCTGAGAAGTTTTTTACCATCCTATTTCCGAATGATCATGTCACAGTCGAAAATCCCAGAATACTTGAAAGTACTTTATACGCATGTTTATTCTGGTTATGATTTCCTATTCTAAAAATGCTACCTTTGGGTATAACTCTGAATTTTCTAGCTTGTACTTTGGTTATTTATCTGATTGCCGAATGTGGGCATTTTCCGAGTAGTGAATTGTTGGTACTAGAAGCCAGCTCTGTTTCCAAGTTTAAACTGGTTTATCAATTGTGCTCCGTTGCTCGGTAGAGATTCCGTGTGGAAGGTTGGCCGGCTCACGAAAGGGACGAGGCGGAAAGCCAGATAAACGATAAGTATAGGCAAAACAAAAAAAATGCTTATGTAAACATTTCAGGCACAATAAATATAAAGCCAAAAGTGCTAAATAGAAGTAGCAAATCTTAGCACTAGCAAAGGTATTACACTACTTATTTAAAACCCAATTGTTTTCAGAATAACACAAATTTTTCTGATACTCTATGATGCAAGGGAAGAGGAAGGAGCAGCCGGCTCACTGGAGACATCACCCTCGCCCCTATATCTTTCCGAGACGTTCAAATCCGATACATTTTGTTCGTCGTCGGAAACTTCACCAGTTTCTTCGGGGGGCGGAGGCGACGTCTCTACGTGAGTGAAGAAAGGAGTGTCGTAGCTGGTCAGATCAGCCACGTGACATCCATATCCGACGCAGGAGTCCATGATAGCCTTGATATCTTGCTCCTGACCGTCTTCATACACAGTCGAATACCCTCTGGTCACTTTCCAGATCTCCATGTTTCCATGGTGGCTCATGACCATGGTGAGAGCGTTCTATGCTGCAGTACGCGCGTAGGACATGTTCCAGTCCTGGATAAGCTAGGGCATCTCCTTGGCCTTATCTCGCACCTCAAAGCCAGACATTTTTTCCATGTCCGGAACCTTGAGTACTTAACCAATATCCTCCAAAGATTGGCAGAAATGGTGAAGTAAATAACCGACTTGTGTGAGCCGGCTAATGCGAGACTCGGTGGAGGAGGAGTCCAGTAAGTTTAGAGGAACTGCACATAAAATTCAAAGGTTAGAAAACATATCCGAATTCAAAGAATCAAAAAAGCAGAAAGTCGGAAAGTAGGAAACATACCAAAGATGGCATCGTCAACTTTTGTCTTCTCTTCTTGATGACCCACAAGTATAGGGGATCGCAACAGTCTTCGAGGGAAGTAAAACCCAATTAATTGATTCGACACAAGGGGAGCCAAAGAATATTTATAAGCCTTAACAACTGAGTCATCAATTCAGCTGCACCTGGAATCAATCTTGCTCGCAGTAGTTTTATAAGTAGCAATAGTTTTGTAATAGCAATAGCAAAGTGATAGCAGTAGTAAAAGTAAAGACAGTAGTAACAATTGCAGTAAACAGTAAGATTAAAGTGCGGTAGTCATAGGGATGGATGGACGGGCATTGCATGGACAAGACAATTCATGTGGCAATCAAGATATAGGGCATTTCCAGATAAATAAGGTAAATCATCCAAGTACTAAATAATCATAGGCATGTGTTCCATCTATAGTCATACGTGCTCGTAATGAGAACTTGCACAACATCTTTTGTCCTGCCAGCCCATTGTAGCGAGGCCTCTAGGGAATCTACTGGAATAAGGTGCTCCTTTTAATAGAGCACCGGAGCAAAGCATTAACACTCCGTGAACACACGTGATCCTCATATCACAGCCATCCCCTCCATTATCCCGATTCTTATCACTTCGGGGCCTTTGGTTCCGGACAATAATATGTGTATACAACTTGCAAGTAAGATCATAAACAATACTATCATCATGAATCAATAACATGTTCAGATATGAAATCATGGCACTCGAGCCCTAGTGACAAGAATTAAGCATAACGAGTTGCAACAAAGTCAAAAAGCACTAATAATAGATACTAGGCACCATGCCCTATCAATCTGATGCCATTACATAAACGATCTCATCCAATCCCTACCATCCCCATAGCCTACAGCGGGGGATTACTCACTCATGGATGGGGGGAATCATGGATGGTTGATGGAGAAGCGATGGTGATGATGATGGCGATGATCTGCTTCAATTCCCTGTCCTGGCAGGGTGCCAGAACAGAGTTGCTGGTTCAAAATCGCGGTATCTGGTGGTGGCGGCGCAGCGGAACTCTATCTAGAAAAACGTCAAACCCCCCGTCTATTTTAGGTCAGAGGGCTTTTATAGGCGAATGGAGAGGTCGAGGCAGAGTCCGGGGAGGCCACACCACCCCCTGGCATGGCCTGGCCTGGCCCGCGCGGCTAGGTGGTGTGGGCCCCTCGTGGCCCGTCTTCGTCTCGTCTTCTGGCTCCGTGAGTCTTCTGGTAAAATAGGAGTTTTGCGATATTTTCCGGGATTTTTCCTGAAAGTTGATTTCCTACACAAAAACGAGACACCAAGGCAATTCTGTTGAAAACAGCGTTAGTCCGCATTAGTTGTATCCAAATCACCCAAATTAGAGAAAAACAATAGAAAACGTGTTCGGGAAAGTAGATACGTTTTGGACGTATCAACTCCCCCAAGCTTAGCTTATTGCTTGTCCTCAAGCAATTTAGTTGAAAACTGACTGCGATAAAAGAAACTTTCACGAACACATTTGCTTCATAAGATGTATATATTCCCAGCATATGATCAAATACTTAAGCAATTCATAATAAGGAGTATGCAATTAAGTTTACCTAGTGGTCATGCAAGCTATGAAGAGATTCCAACCCATTAATAATAAGCAACATGACACATAAGCATATGCAGGATTGTAGTGCTCATAAGAAGATATGATAAAGTGGTGTCCCGCTTGCCTTTCTTTGGAGCAAAACATAAATTCCAAGGCACCTCTGAAGTTTAAGTGTAGACTAGAAATAAAAATAGCAAAGATTCAAGTGTCAAAGTTATGTCGTAATTGACCGTGTTTTGGGGCAAGCACATTACACTAAGAATGACAGCTATGCTCTCGGGAAGGTGCTCAAGGAATAAATGGTGACTCAACATAAAATTGAAAGAAAAAGATTTAAAAGTTTGAGCGGCTTCCAAATGTTGAAAGTATGGTACTCATTAGCTTTGAGCTCTCATTGCCCCTATCATCAGCATATTTAGGTGATTAAGGTTAAAGTGAACAAATATGAGGATATGCTTGACAAGTTATAAGCTGAAAATCTTATGCCCTTGCTTACGAGTATCGTTCCTCATGCTACTCAACTTTAGTCACAAGTAAGTTTTTGTCATTATAAGTACATGCGTATCATAGAGAACCGCCAACGGGGTACCCCTTGCCCGATGATATGGAAGATTCCCCATATCAAAATGACAAGGCAAGTAGACAATGAGCATCTCAGTGATCCTTTTATTTACTATTTGCATAGGATTTTTTTATTTTTTTCTTTCCTATTTGCATAGGTGTTTTTATAGAGGATGCTTCATAGATTGCTCACTATGGTTATGCTAGAGGTTTCCACCATGATTAGGCATGGCTTAGACCAGCCACCCAGGCGTTTCTCTAACACATATACGAACTCCATGAGCCTTACAAGCTCCCCTTTCATTTCACACCGCCAGGGTCCATAAGCAAAAGAACATGATATCAACTAAATAAAGTGTAATGTTGAAAGCGTTCCCCATGATAACATGGTTCTGCTAATTCACAACTTACAAAACGCAAGCATATATGCAACATAGATGGGAACAATGGTTCAAGTTTATTAAGTGCAAGAAAAGTAAAGTGTGCCATCAAGTTCGTGAGAGCTTTACTATCTAAGTTTTACATAACAAGCAAACATTTTTATTGGAAGAAAACAGAGCATAATAAATATGCAAGAAATAGAAATAATGCTAATAGGTAGATATGGTGGACTCTTTTTTACAACTTTGGTTTTAGGGAGTTGGATGCACGAGTAAAGTACTCAGCACAAGTGACGGCTAGCAATAGAAAGGGAGCGATAATCGAGAGAGCAGTAACTGTCATAATCATGCTTGCGACAAAACAAAATTAATAGTGACATAAAACTGACACAAGAACTCTGAGGAAAAATAAATCATCGAGGCTTAACTGACTTTTTGTTTAGTCCTATGCATGCGTGAGCATGTGCCAAGTCGATTCAAATAGAAAATTCAGAGGAGGACACCACTATGTCATACCAAGTTATGAATAGAACAATGCGAGCAAACATTTATATGACATGTTACAAAGTATAATGGATTGGAACTGATCATAAGAATTCAAGGACTACTAAGTATCCATTAAATATCACACACCTTACATAAACAGACTAAGCATGCTCACAATGATGAGTATATGTACAAAAATGAAAACAAATAGAGTTCATACCAGCCTCTTACCACACCTCGAGTTGTCATAAATCATCATTGTCTTTCACTTGTGTGACTTGAATAATAAGATAAAACCAAACTCCAAGGAGTCACTGAGGACCGCTGAACCCTGGATCGAACTTTAGAAAACCAGAGAAGAACAACAAATACTTTTGGGTTTTCGATTTTTAAAGGCAAGAACCGAAGGGAAAAGCAAGCAAAGCAAAATCTTTTTGGGACTTTTGAATAATTAAAACAAAGCTAAAAAGGATTAACCAAACCAAGGCTAGAAGACAAAGAAGCAAACAAAGAGAAATAACGAAAATATTTTTGGTCTTTTTGTGTTTTGGAAAGCAGAAATAAAGCAAGAACAAAAACTAAAAAGAAAACGAAACATGGATATGCAAAGTACCGACTGAACATGATATGTTGATGAGTGTGATATCGGTATACCTCCCCCCAAGATTAGGCTTTTGGCCTAAGTGGGTATCAATCCCAATGCGGGTAGGAACTCCAAGCTGGCGGGTCATCGTAAGAATGATCATGATTAGGCCCTTGTGAAAAAGAAGAAGAAGCTTCCCAATTATAGGCAGGCTGCTAGTATGAAGACTCTCCCTCATTCGAGGGTTGGACCGAATTGCCCTCAACCTCCCTTCTAGCATTCTGCTCTGTATGGGAGAGCTCCTCCAAATATGTGTTGAGCTCTTCCTCCATAAGTGACCATCCTACCCTCGCATCAAGGTTAAACAAAACAGGCACAGGCAAAAGAACCACTCGCTCGGACTTACCTCTTCTCCATCCACTCTTGAGAAAGGATATTTCATAAGATAAATCACTCAAATTAGCCCAAGAAGAAACAAATTTATGTTCTATCATGGAATTAAGATCAAGCCTCTCTATGGGAAACTGTAAGTCTGAATGATGAGGCTCTACACCATGCAAAGCTAATAAACAAGAGGCGATGAGGCCTCCACAAATTCCACCTTTCTCGCGGTTAGCAGCAAGACGGAAAGCTATCAAAGCACCCAAGTTATAAGTCCTATCTTGTTTCAATGCAGCTGAGATAAAGGCTAGACCGTATGAGGATAATTTACTAGCAGTTTTCCTAGCGAGAACGCACTTAGCAACTAAGTAAGAAAAGTATCAAATAGACGGGAGATGAATATTACGAATTTTACCACTCTCCTTTGAGAAGCTGCTCCCTTGGCAAATCTCTGCATACAAGTCCATGAGTGGTGTAGGGCGCTCTCTAATCCTTTCACACAAACCCCACGGTGGTACTTTAATAACTGCATACAAATCATCAAAAGAGAGGTTGACAACTATATTGTAAATTTTGTAATGAACCATGGGGTTAGGCAAGGACCAACTAAATCGAAATTCTTGCACCATAGACATGGTTAGTTTAACATATTGGTAAGGTTCATCTCCCACAAAATGCTCCAATCCTTCATTAGAAATTAGAGTATGGAATTCTTGAGAAATCCCTATAGCCTTCATGAATTCGGGGCATGGATAAATAGAAGGGAAAACTTCTTCCTCAAAGGTGAACTTTCATAACCTCGGGCACCCTTAATTCATGTTGGTTGAGTTGGTGTTCATTCATCTCCTTTTCTGAAATTTAAACATCCACCACAAAAATGATTGCAAGGTGATTACAAAATGATATGAACTACTTATAGGGACTTGTAAGAAGGCTAAACATGCATCAAAATAACTTCTCTAAGCATTGAACAAGCATGCAAACTCACATAACCTGTCACCAAAGTAGAAAAATACTCAAGATATAATCCACTAATCACAAATCTACTTGGGCAAACGGAGGAGTCACATACTAGAGATCAAATGCTCCAAATCTCAGCAGAAAAGATGGGCTTAGCAAGGAGATCGAAAATCACGAGCAGGAATAGCAATAACACGGGTTTGAGCAATGAACTGGTGTTTTCTCGGGAGAGAGAAAGGAGTGGCAGGTAGGAGAATAAGTGGAGGGCCAGGGGTGGCCCACACCATGGCCAAGCGCGCCCCTGGTGTGGCCACGCCACCAGGTGGTGTGCCTGTCTAGTGGGCCCCTTGGGTCACTCTAGGTACTTCTTTGCCCCTTTTTCACGTAAAAATTTAATATGAATTTCCTGGAATTTTTCGAGACACTTTATTTTTTTAGCAATTTTCAGGTATTGATGAATGATTTTTTGGCAGAAAGATGACTTTGGAATGATGCAATAACAAAACAAAACTGAAACTTCAGAAGTTCTAAGACACTCTAATATGCAAGAAACTAGCAATAGAAAAGTAAACTAAGTGAAAGCAAAAATTAAAATGGATAAACTAAAAGTAAGCAAAGATAATCATGGTGAAAACATTGTTTTGTTCAATAAAATCCCTTTGTTAACAAGGTTGATCAGGTCTTGTTACCAAAACAATTTTAAATGAAACAAAACTTTGTATTTCACTTAAATGATTATGTTACCTCAACCTTGATAGCAATATTCCCAATCATAACAATCTCATATTTTTCTCGTGGTATGGAACAATATATTTCTCCAACTTGGATGCCCACAATATTTTCAATTGAATTTAAGCCATAAGTCCTATCAATCTTCTTGGGGAAATAGACAGTATGCTCCTTGTCATTAACATTAAAAGTTACCTTCCCTTGATTACAATTGATGACAGGACCTACAATATTAAGAAAAGGTCTCCCAAGAATAATAGACATATTATCATCTTCAGGCATTTCAAGCACAACAAAGTCAGTTAATATCAAGCAATTATGAGCCACTTGAACAGGAACATCTTTACATATACCAATAGGAATAGTAGTAGATTTATCAGCCATTTGCAAAGATATATCAGTTGGTATTAATTTCTCCAATTGAAGTCTCTTGTATAAAGAAAAAGGCATAACACTAACTCCTGCTCCCAAATCACACAAAGCAGTTCTAACATAATTATTTTTAATAGAACATGGAATCCCTGGATCTCCAATTTTCTTTGGAGCCTTACCACTAAAGGAATAATTAGCAAGCAAAGTAGAAATTTCCTCATTAGGGATCTTCCTTTTATTAGAGACAATATCCTTCATATACTTTGAATAAGGAGGTAATTTAATAGCATCAGTTAAAGGAATTTGCAAAAATAAAGGTTTCATCCAGTCACAAAACTTGTTATAGTGTTCTTCCTCCTTTGACTTGTGTTTCTTATTGATACGTCCAAAACGTATCTAATTTCCCGAACACTTTTGCTATTGTTTCTCCTCTAATTTGTGTGATTTGGATACAACTAATGCAGACTAACGATGTTTTTAGCAGAATTGCTTTGGTGTCTCGTATTTGTGCAGGAAATCAACTTTCAGGAAAAATCCCGGAAAATATCGCAAAACTCCAATTTCACAAGAAGACTCACGGAGCCAGAAGACGAGAGGAAGAGGAGCCATGAGAGGCCCACACCACCTGGCCGTCTGGGCCAGGCTAGGCCGTGCCAGGAGGGGGTGTGGCCGCCTCGGACTCTGCCTCGACCTCTCCTTTCTCCTATAAAAGCCCTCTGACCTAAACCAGACGGGGGGTTTGACATTTTTCCAGATAGAGTTCTGTTGCGCCGCAGCCACCAGATACCGCGATTCGGAACCAGAAACTCCGTTTTGGCACCCTGCCGGGACAGGGAATTGGAGGACATCATCGCCATCATAATCACCATTGTTTCTCCATGAACCATCCATGATTCCCCCATCCATGAGTGAGTAATCCCCCGCTGTAGGCTATGGGGATGGTACGGATTGGATGAGATCGTTCATGTAATGGCATAAGATTATTAGGGCATGGTGCCTAGTATCTACTCTTAGTGCTTTTTGACTTTGTTGCAACTTGTTATACTTAATGCTTGTCACTAGGGCCCGAGTGCCATGATTTCAGATCTGAACATGTTATTGATTCATGATGATAGTATTGTTTATGATCTTGCCTGCAAGTTGTATACACATATTATTGTCTGGAACCAAAGGCCCTGAAGTGACAATAATCGGGATAACCAGAGGGAATGGATGTGATATGAGGATCACGTGTTTTCATGGAGTGTTAATGCTTTGCTCCGGTGCTCTATTAAAAAGGAGCACCTTAATTGCTAGTAGTTCCCTTGAGGCCCCGTTGCAAATGGGCTGGCAGGACAAAAGATGTTGTGCAAGTTCTCATTACGAGCACGTATGACTATATATGGAACACATGCCTATGATTATTTAGTACTTGGATGCTTTACCTTATTTATCTACAAATGCCCTATATCTTGATTGCTACATGAATTGTCTTGTCCATGCAACGCCCGTCCATCCATCCCTATGCCTACCGCGCTTTAATCCTACTGTTTACTACAATTTTTACTACTGTCTTTACTTTTACTACTGCTTTTACTTTGCTATTGCTACTACAAAGCTGTTGCTACTGATAAACTACTATGAGCAAGATTATTTCCAGGTGCAGCTGAATTGACAACTCAGTTGTTAAGGCTTATAAATATTCTTTGGCTCCCCTTGTGTCAAATCAATAAATTGGGTTTTACTTCCCTCGAAGACTATGGCGATCCCCTATACTTGTGGGTCATCAAGACTAGTTTCTGGCGCCGTTGCCGGGGAGCATAGCTCTATTTATCAAGTTCACTTGGAATCACTATTGTTTGCTGCTATCCATTCATCATGGGTAAATCTCATGATGGAAAGGTTCCCATATTACCATCCACTACAAGGAGAGGTACAATTCTGAATACCTTTGTTGCTCTTGATTCACCATCTATGATGAGTAAGCTCCTTACACCACCACATACACATGCTACACATACTGCTACTTCTGCTGAATCTGAAACTTCTGATACTTATGATGCTGCTTCTCTTGTGCTAGATAAGAGTGGTTCATTAGGTCCTTTCATAGATGCTACGATTGCTAGAACTATAGCTGGAAATACTGAAACTCCTAATGAAGATACTACTACACCTGTCAGTTCACCTGAATCTAGAGAGATCTATGATATTGAAGATGGATATATAGAAATGACTGATGACTTTATTAAAGAATGCCAAAATACTCATGGTAGAGTGCTATTAAGAGTCTTCTTGAGAAACATACTGTTAGACCTAAATTGTCTCTTAATGCTAAGTTTGCTACATCTCCCATAAACATTAACGATAAGGATTATGATTTCTCTCTTGATTTATCTTACATAACCATTGTTGAGAAAGAACCTTTTTGTGGGACTAAAAGTGAAAGTGATGTAGAACATATGACTGAGCTTTCTACCATGAGTGGCCTATTTTCTGATGATATTAAGATGCGCACCTACTTTGTTGCTAAAATTTTCCCTTTTTCACTCAAAGGAGAGGCTAAAGCTTGGTTTAAAATTTTACCTCCTGATCTATTAATAGCCCTGATTGCTTGATTGATACTTTCTTTCAAAAATATTTCCCTCCTAGTGCTAGACATGCCATTTTGCGGGAACTTTTTGATTTTAAACAAGGAGAAAAGGAGATATTGCCTAAATCATGGGCAAGGTTTTGTGCTTTGATTCATGCACAACATGTGTGCCCATTACCTAAAAATGAGTTGCTTGATACATATTATAATGGACTAACCGAAGAATCTAGGACATACCTGGATAGTTGTGCTGATTGTGTTTTCAGGAAGAGAACTCCCAAAGAAGTTGAGGAATTAATGGCTAAAATAAGCAAAAATTATGATGACTGGACTTCACCTGAATCAACTACACCTGAGTTAATTGTGCCTGAGCCAACACCAACACCAAGGAAGAGAGGAGTGATTGAACTAAATGAGGAAGTGATGAAGGAAGCTAAGAAATGTCTTAAGGAGAAGGGTATTAAAGCTGAAATGTGAAGAATCTACCTCCTATAGAAGAATTGTGTAAGCCAATCTCCCACTCATCCACTATTGAGGTACACTCTCTCCAACATTTTGATGAAGGTGATATTCCTTATTATAAACCTCCTGATCAATGCTTAGAAGAATTTGATATTTTTATTGTTAAGCAAGATAATTTTAATAAAAGAGTGCAAAACCATTTGATGGAAAACTCTAGAGCTATTATCGAGTTAAGAGATATTGTGGAAAGAACCTCTAATGATGTTAAAATGCTTGTTAAACATTTCCAAATGGTTCAAACTCAAATTGGTCAGCTTATGAAATTAGAACTAGAGGTGGTGCTGGCACCCAGGATCCTCTATATCCTGAGGGGTATCCAAAAAGAATTGAGCAGGATTCCTAGCAAATTCAAAATAGATGTACTTATTCTAATAGAAAGAAAAAGAAACATAAAACCGTTGTAGAATCTTCTGAACCTATTAAAGATCCTAATAGTATATCTGTCTCTGATGCTGAAACAGAGAGTGGTAGTGAGAAAAATGATGCTCCGGATAAAGAAGAAATTTAAGAAGAACCTGAAAGGCACACTAAGAATGCTAAATACACTAAGGAATATTTTGTTGCTAATAACATGGTAATGAAAGAGAGCCCTGGGTTCAAAAACCAATGCCTTTTCCTAATAAGAAACACAATTCAAAGGAAGACGAACACTATAATAAGTTTTGTGAGAGGATGAAACCTTTATTCTTGCAAATTCCTTTGACTGATGCTATTAAATTGCCTCCTTATTCAAAGTATATGAAGGATATTGTCTCTAATAAAAGGAAGATCCCAAATGAGGAAATTTCTACTTTGCTTGCTAATTATTCCTTTAATGGTAAGGTTCCAAAGAAACTTGGAGACCCAGGGATTCCAACTATTCCATGTTGTATTAAAAATAGCTATGTTAGAACTGCTTTGTGTGATTTGGGAGCAGGAGTTATTGTTATGCCTTTTTCTCTCTACAAAATACATCAACTGGAGAAATTAATACCAACTGATATATCTTTGCAAATGGCTAATAAATCTACTATTATTCCTGTTGGTATATGTGAGGATTAACCTGTTCAAGTGGCTCATAATTGCTTGATATTAACTGACTTTGTTGTGCTTGAAATGCCTGAAGATGATAATATGTCTATTATTCTTGGGAGACCTTTTCTTAATACTGCAGGTGCTATCCTTAATTGTAATCAAGGAACGGTAACTTTTAATGTTAATGAGAAGGAGCATACTGTCTATTTACCCAAGAAGATTGTTAAGACCTATGGCCTAAATTCATTTGAAATTATTGAGGGCATCCAAGTTGGAGAAATATATTGTCCCATACCACGAGAAAAATATGAGATTGTTATGATTGGGACTATTACTATCAAGGTTGAGGTAAGATAATCATTTAAGTGAAATAAAAAGTTTTATTTCATATAAAATTGTTTTGGTAACAAGACCTAATCAACCTTGTTAACAAAGTGATTTTAATGAACAAAACAATGTTTTCACCATGATTATCTTTGTTTACTTTTAGTTTATCCATTTTAATTTTTGCTTTAACTTAGTTTACTTTTCTATTGTTAGTTGCTTGCATATTAGAGTGTCTTAGAACTTCTGAATTTTTAGTTTTGTTTTGTTATTGCATCATTCCAATATTATCTTTCTCTCAGAAAATCATTCATCAACCTGAAATTGCTCAAAAATAAAGTTTCCCAAAAAATTCCAAAAAATTCATTTTAAATTTTTACATGAAAAAAGGGGCAAAGAAGTACCTGGAGTGACCCAGGGGGCCCCACCAGGCAGGCACACCACCTGGTGGCACGGCCACACCTGGAGCGCGCCTGGCCATGGTGTGGGCCACCCCTAGCCCTCCACTTATTCTCCCTCCTACCATTTTTTCTCTCTCCTGAGAAAACACCAGTTCATTGCTCAAACCCTGTTCTTGCTATTCCTGCTTGCGATTTTCGATCTCCTTGCTCAGCCCATCTTTGCTGCTAAGATTTGGAGCATTTGATCTCTGGTATGTGACTCCTCCACTTGTCCAAGTAGATTTCTGATTAGTGGATTATATCTTGAGTATTTTTCTACTGTAGGTGACAGGTTATGTGAGCTTGCATGCTTGTTCAATGCTTAGAGGAATTGTTTTGATGCATGTTTAGGCCTCTTATAAGTCCCTATAAGTAGTTCCTATCATTATGTAATCACTTTGCAATCACTTGTATGACGGTTGTCTAAATTTCAGAAAAGGAGATGAATGAACATCAACTCAACCAACATGAATTAAGGGTGTCTGTGGTTATGAAGGTTCACTGTGAGGAGGAAGTCTTTCCTACTATGTATCCATGCCCCGAATTCATGAGGGCTACAGGGATTTCTCAAGATTTCCATACTTTAATTTCTAATGCAGGATTGGAGCATTTTGTGAGAGATGAACCTTACCAATATGTGAAACTAACTATGTCTGTGGTGCAGGATTTTCGATTTATTTTCTCCTCGCCTAACCCCATGGTTCATTACAAAATTTACAATATAGTTGTCGATCTCCCTTTTGATGATTTTTGTGCAGCTATTAAAGTACCACAGTGGGGTTCGTGTGAAAGGATTAGAGAGCAACCTACACCACTCATGCACTTGTATGCAGAGATTTTCCAAGGGAGTCGCTTCTCAAAGGAGAGTGGTAAAATTCGTAATATTCATCTCCCGTCTATTCGATACTTTGCCTACTTTATTGCCAAGTGCGTTCTCGCTAGAAAAACTGCTAGTAAATTATCCTCATATGATCTAGCCTTCATCTCAACTGCTTTAAAACGAGATAGGACTTATAATTTGGGTGCCTTGACAGCATTCCGTCTTGCTACCAACCACGAGAAAGGTGGAATTTGTGGAGGCCTCATCGCCTCTCGTTTATTAGCTTTGCATGGTGTAGTGCCTCATCATTCAGACCTACAGTTTCCCACAGAGAGGCTTGAACTTAATTCCATGATACAACATAAATTCGTTTCTTCTTGTGCTAATTTGAGTGATTTGTCTTATGAAATAACCTTTCTCAAGGCTGGTTGGAGAAGGGGTAAGTCTGAGCGTGTTGTTCTTTTGTCTGCACCTGTTTTGTTTAACCTTGATACCAGGGTAGGATGGTCACTCACTGAGGAAGAGCTCGATACATATCTTGGGGAGCTCTCCCGACAAGAGCAGGATACTAGAAGGGAGGTTACAGATGATTCGGTCTAGCCCTCAAATGAGGGGGAGTCCTCATACCAGCAGCCTGCCTATGACTGGGAGTTCCTTCTTTTTCACAAGGGCCTAACTACGATCATTCTTATGATGACCTGCTGGCCTAGAGTTCCTACCCGCGTTGGGGTTGATACCCACTTAGGCCAAAAGCCTCAGCTTGGGGGGAGGTATACCGACATCACACTCATCTACATATCATGTTCAGTCGGTACTTTGCATATCCATGTTTCGCTTTCTGTTTAGTTTTTGTTCTTGCTTTGTTTCTGTTTTCCAAAACACAAAAAGACCAAAAATATTTTCGTTATTTCTCTTTGTTTGCTTCTTTGCCTTTCATCCTTGGTTTTCTTCATCCTTTTTAGCTTCGTTTCGATTATTCGAAAATCCCAAAAATATTTCACTTTGCTGGTTTTTCTCTTCGGTTCTTGCCTTTAAAATCGAAAACCCAAAAATATTTTTTTTCTTCTCTTGTTTTGTAAAGTTCGTTTCAGGTTTCAGCGGTCCTCAGTGATTCCTTGGGTTTGGTTTCATATTATTATTCAAGTCACACAGGTGAAAGGTAGTGATGATTTATGACAACTCGAGGTGTGGTAAGAGGCTGGTATGAACTCTATTTGTTTTCATTTTTGTATACTCATCATTGTGAGCATGCTTAGTGTGTTTATGTAAGGTGTATGTTATTTAATGGATACTTAGTGGTCATTGCCTGCTTATGATCATTTCCAATCCATTATTAGTCCGTAACATGTCATATAATTGTTTGCTTGCATTGTTCTATTCATAACTTGGTATGACATTGTGGTGTCCTCCTCTGAACGTTCTATTTGAATCGACTTGGCACATGCTCACGCATGCATATGACTAATCGAAGAGTCATTTAAGCCTTGATGATTATTCTGTCTCAGAGTTCTTGTGTCACTTTTATGCCACTATTAATTTTGTTTTGTTGCAAGCATGATTATGACACTTACTGCTCTCTCGATTGTCGCTCCCTTTCTATTGCTAGCCTTCACTTGTGCTGAGTACTTTACTCGTGCATCCAACTCCCTAAAACTAAAGTTGTCAAAAAGAGTCCACCATATCTACCTATTAGCGTTATTGCTATTCCTTGCATATTTATTATGCTCTGTTTCTTCCAATAAAAATGTTTGCTTGTTATGTGAAAATTAGTTAGTAAAGCTCTCACAAACTTGACGGCACACTTTACTTTTCCTGCACTTAATAAACTTGAACCATTGTGCCCATCTGTGTTGCGTATATGCTTGCGCTTTGTAAGTTGTGAATTAGCAGCACCATGTTATCATGGGGAACGCTTTCAACATTGCACTTTATTTACTTGATATCATGTTCTTTTTCTTATGGATCCCGGTTGTGTGAAATGAAAGTGTTGCGACCTCGGATCGTTAAAGATCCTAAGTCCCTGTGATTAACATGCTAGTCCCTGGATCATTAGCTAGCACTCACAGCCGATGAAATATCATGTAAAACACAAGTCATTATTACACGAATAATCCAGAGTATAATTATTACAACTTGCATAGCTTATAGCTAGCTCAAATAAAATAGCGGAAACTAAATAAAACTTGAGTCCATCAACGCCTCAGGCTAGCTGCGTGAAGACCCGCGATCCCTACGCACCTTTCAATCTTCGGATTCTGCACATAATACGTGCAGCCAACAAGTTGGGTCAATACTTTGAATGTATTGGCAAATTACACCAATGAAAGAACAAGACTAACTCTACATGCAAGACTAAGAGTAGGATCTGGGGTTCATTTGCGTAAAGCCAATTTTATCAATGTAATAAGAAAAGAGAGGAAAGTTTTCCCTACTTTGTAAACTTTGATAAGTAGTATAGGGTTGAACGGAACACGTGGATATTACTCACCAAGTTCCCAAATCAACCTAGCACTTGGATATTACGCACCAAGTTCCCAAAATCCCACCCAATGGCGATATTACTCACGCCCTGGGGTTTATAAAAACTTTAAGTTTGGAAAAGAGAGAGAGGAAGATCTTTCAGAGGCTCCATCCTTCAGATGCTCAATGTTGTTCTGTTTCCGTGAACACGGCTGATCGATTAGATTGCAATACTCTCGAGAGGTTGTGCACTTTCCCCACAATCCACGATCAAGTCCTTTTACGGACAAGACCATGGCGAACCCTTCCCTTAGTAGCCCCTCTACCAGCTGGATCCAACCGTGCCAAGAACCTCCAGATGTTGGTACCCCGGTGAGGTTTCCCACTAAGTACTAAGCCAAGACAGAGCCCATATGTATTGTGGTTGCACGGGAAGCTTCTGAATTCTGAAACATGGCAGACTTCTTTGATTCCTGGGCGGCCGTCCTCCACCAAAATCTCACTCGCTGTCCCGACAACCATTCCGCCCAGAAGAAAACTTAGTTTTATTTTGAAGGGGTTTTTGAGAAGAAAAGTTCGCTCGAGAGAGCTATCATACTTGGTAAATTTTTGAGTCTTTCGAACCCCCCAACGGTACTTAGTATAAATATATATAGCATAGCAAGTAATACTTAGCAAAAACAGGGAAACCTAATAGGACGGAGAATCCTAGGTATAGAACTATCATGGCATACTACAAAATCATCGCACTTGCAAGAATATTTCCAAGTAGATCTACCAAATCCATCCTACACATGCATACTACTATTTTGAAGAGCAAAACATGCATAGTATTAAAAACTGGGACATAAGCATGAACAAGTGGTGTAACTTGCCTTGATCCGAGCAGCAATCTACACAACAATACTCCTCAGCACAATCCGAGCAATCTAACGAAACAAACATGGGTCCTATTACAAATTGCACAAAACAAGTCACGAAGTCACTTATGCATGCATGCAACATGGTAAAATGCAAGGGTGGATTTGATTTCGACCAAGGGTATTAACCAGGGGTGTTGTTGAGTTGGGGATGTCATTAGAATCGATTTCTCATAGATTTTACGTATTTTGAGTTAAACCCTAATTAACCAGGCTTGAAACTAGATCTACAGCTCTAATTCTATCTCGAAACAGATCTAAACACCCTAAGCATGATATGACAATTTTCTACAGAAGGTATTGTCAAAACAAAGCCAACGCAATAAGAATCACTTAAAACGGAGCTACGGATAATTTTCTAGAATTAAAATACTCTAATCTAAACTTTTAATTCTACTACACAATTGCTATGGAAAAACAGTAATATTATTGTAGATCTGTGTTCTACTCGAAAATATGAATCCAACGGTATATTATACGCAATTTTTGGACTATTATTCGAATTACTATGAATTTTACAAGATTGGGGCTATTTCTGCCTATTTAAAAGAAAAAGGAAAAAGGGCCGGTGACGCGGCGACACGTGGCGCCACATGAGTGGGCCAGCGAGGCGCGCGTGACGCGACGCGGGGGCGGCGCGGCGTCGACGTGGCGCTGCCACGCGGCGCGACGCGGTTGGCCCGCGGCCGTTGACCGATCTGGGGCCGTTGGATCTAGATCCAACAGTCGGCGAGGGGGGGGGGCGGCGCGGCTTACCGGCGGCGGCGACTGGCAGGTGGCGGTGGACGGCGGCGGAGCTCCTCCGGCGAGACGGAGAGGCGGACGGCGTGCGGCTCCTCCTCACGGTCCCGTTCCCGAGGGTGGCGGCGGTCCTCCCTCTCCGAGGCGTCGGCGGACGGCGGCCGGAGGCGGCGGGCGGCGGCGGAACTCCGGCGAGGAATCCGGCGGCGCTCGGTGGTGGTGGCGGCAAAAAAAATTAGGGTTCTAGGAGTGCGTGCCGAGGGCTATTTAAAGGCGAAAAATCTTGGCGCGGAAGTCGCGGAATCCGCGCAGGAATCGGCGGCGGCGGTTGCGCTGGCGGCGGCGGCGGACGGGACCGAGCCGGACTCGGTGAGGAGGCGGCTGACAGGCGGGCCCCGCTTGTCAGCGGCTGCGGGCGCGGGGCGGCTGGCGCGGCGCGGGCGGCTGGCGGGCTGGCGGGCTGGGCCGCTGGCGGCTGCGCGTCGCCCACCCGGCCAGGCAGGCGGCAGATAGCCTCGGGCTGGCTCGGCCGGCCAAGTTAGATTTGTTTTTTTTATTATTCTTTTAATAATTTCTGAATTGCTATTTGTTTGATAACTTTTGCAAACGGACTCCGAATTAGACGAAATTGGTCTCTAAAATTTTGTAAAAAGAAGAGGGTTAGGATAGGATTATAATATAACACTTTTTAAAAGGTTTTGGTGGTTAAAAAGGTTTTACCCCCTTTTGTCTATAAGTGACTATGGGGTTTGAGAATTACCTGATGCAAATTTTTGATATGTGATGCCATGATGCAATGATATGATGCATGCTTACTAGTAACATCAGAATTTATAAAATTTGGGATGTTACAAACCTACCCCCCTTAAGAAGAATCTCGTCCCCGAGATTCAGGCTGGTTAGCAAATAGGTGTGGGTGTTCTTTCTTCAGATCTTCTTCACGTTCCCATGTGGCCTCTTCCTCGGAATGGTGATTCCATTGAACTTTGCAGAATCTGATAGTCTTGGTACGAGTAATTCTCTCGGCTGTTTCCAGGATCCTAGTGGGCTTTTCCTCATAGGTGAGATCGTTATCCAATTGAACTTCTTCCAATGGAACTGTATCATTTAGTGGGGTTTCAGCCATTTCTGGGTGACACTTCTTTAGTTGCGACACATGGAAAACATCGTGAACTGTTAACATTTCGGGTAATTCCAACTGATAGGCAAATTCCCCTCTGCGACCCAAGATTTTGTAGGGCCCTATGAATCGGGGTGCTAACTTACCCTTGATTCTGAATCTCTTAACTCCTCGTAGTGGTGAAACTCGGAGATACGCATGGTCTCCCACTTCATAAGTCACATCCCTGCGCTTGGAATCAGCATAACTCTTTTGTCTGGATTGGGCTATCTTTAACATGTCTTGAATCTGTCTCACCTTTTCTTCGGCATCCTTAATCAGTTCAGGTCAAAACAGACTACGTTCTCCAACCCCACTCCATAGCAGCAGAGTCCTACACTTTCTGCCATAGAGAACTTCAAATGGAGCCATCTTGATGCTAGTTTGGTAGCTGTTATTGTATGAGAATTCCGCATATGGCAGGTTATCATCCCAACTAGACCCATAGTCTAGCACACAGGCTCTCAACATGTCCTCCAAGATCTTATTAACTCTTTCTGTTTGTCCATCTGTTTGAGGGTGGAAGGCAGTACTAAACTCTAGTCGCGTCCCTAGAGACTCGTGTAGCTGTCGCCAAAACTTAGAGGTGAATTGGGTACCTCTATCAGAAACAATCCCCTTGGGCACTCCATTAAGAATTACGATTTTTGACATATAAATCTTGGCAAGTTTAGCACTCGTATAGGTGGTCTTTATGGGAATAAAGTGGGCCACCTTTGTGAAGTGGTCGATCACTACCCAGATGGAGTCATACCCAGATCGAGTCCGAGGTAGTCCTGTGATAAAATCCATGCCTACCTTATCCCACTTCCATTCGGGCACAGGTAATGGCTGCAGCAGTCCTGCTGGTTTTTGGTGTTCGGCCTTAACTCTGTTGCATACGTCACACAAGGAGATATATTCAGCAATTTCTCTTTTCATGTTGTTCCACCAGAATCTATCTTTCACATCCATGTACATCTTTGTATTACCGGGATGAATTGAGTAGGGCGAATCGTGAGCTTCCTGAAGGATTGACTTCCTGATATCAGGGTCATCGGGAACACACAGACGATTCTCATACCAAAGTGTTTCTTGTTCATCCGTGTGAAACCCTTTTGTTTTACCCTTGCTTATATTAGCTCTTATTTCTTCCAACTCTTTGTCCCCCTTCTGGGCCTCTTTGATTTGGTCTAGAAGTGTTGGCACTATCTCCATAGTGGCTAAGTATCCCCCCGGAACTATTTCCAACCTGAGGTCCTTGAATTGTTCACACAAATCGCTTGGCAGTTCTCCCACGGTAAGCCCATTTACATAGACTTTTCGACTTAAGGCGTCAGCCACAACGTTGGCCTTTCCAGGATGGTACTGCAGGTCCAAGTCATAGTCCTTGATGAGCTCAAGCCATCTCCTTTGCCTCATATTTAATTCTTTTTGAGTGAATATATACTTGAGACTCTTGTGATCCGTGAATACATCACAATGTTTGCCCATTAGGTAATGTCTCCATACCTTGAGCGCATGCACAACTGATGCTAGTTCCAAATCGTGCGTGGGGTAGTTATTTTCATGGCTCTTAAGTTGCCGAGAGGCGTAAGACACTACTTGTCCTTCTTGCATCAGTACACTACCAAGTCCTTGCCGGGAAGCGTCGCAATAGACCTGGAAGTCCTTTTGGATATCAGGGAGGCACAAAACTGGTGCTGTTACTAGACACTTCTTTAATTCCTGAAAACTTGCTTCACATCCCTCGGTCCATTGGAACTTCTTCTCTTTCTTCAGCAACTCTGTCATAGGATTTTCTATCTTGGAAAAGTTTTCAATGAATCTTCGGTAATATCCCGCAAGGCCCAAGAAACTCCTAATATCACCCACATTCTTAGGAGACTCCCATTCTGTCACGGAAGCTACCTTACTTGGGTCCATGGCAACACCTTTAGCTGATACAATATGACCAAGGAATCCCACTTCTTTCAACCAGAACTCACATTTGCTAAATTTGGCATATAACTTGTGTTCCCTTAACTTTTCCATGATTAGGCGCAGGTGCCTCTCATGTTCCTTCTCGTCCTTGGAGTATATGAGTATGTCATCAATGAATACCACAATAAACTTATCCAAGTACTCCATGAACACCTTGTTCATCATAGTCATGAAGTATGCTGGGGCATTGGTTAAGCCAAACGACATCACGGTGTACTCATACAATCCGTATCTTGTGGTGAAGGCTGTCTTGGGTACATCCTGTTCCCGGATCTTTAGCTGGAAATATCCTGACCGGAGATCAATCTTAGAGAACACACTAGCTCCCTTTAATTGGTCAAACAGGTCATTAATATTGGGTAAAGGGTACTTGTTCTTGATTGTTACTTCGTTCAATGACCGGTAGTCCACGACTAGTCTCTTGGTTTTATCCTTCTTCTCCACGAATAAAACAGGTGCTCCCCAAGATGACGCACTTGGTTGAATGAAGCCTTTGTCCAATTGCTCTCTAAGCTGTTTCTTAAGTTCCTTCAACTCATCCACATCCATCTTGTACGGTCTCTTGGCTATTGGTCCAGTACCTGGCATCAAGTCAATGAGAAACTCGATGTCACGGTCGGGCGGCATCCCTGGCAATTCTTCCAGAAACACATCTGGATACTCCTTCACAATTGGCACATCCTCCAAACTAACCCCCTTAAGAGAGTTCACCAAACTTCCTTTGAGCGCGAAGGCTGACTTAAAGCGGATCCTTTTCTTTTCCGGACTCGTGAGTGTGATAGTCCTTTTGGCACAATCTATGACTCCCTCATACTCGGTCATCCAATTCATGCCCAAGATTATGTCTAGGCCTTGTGATTCCAGAATAACTAGGCTGGTGGGAAAGGTGTGCGCCCCAATTCTTAGTTCTAACCCACGGCATCCAGAGTTTGCCACTATTTCTACTCCAGGAGAACTTACCCTTAGGGGAGTACTAATAGTCTCCGTAGGTATCTTGCCTCTATCCACAAATACCCTTGATATGAATGAATGCAATGCACCAGTGTCAAAAAGAACAACTGCAGGTGTGGAGTTAAGCTTGAACTTACCGATCACGGAGTCAGGTGCCTCACGAGCATCCTCCACGGAGACATGATTCACCGTGGCTTTGACGAACGGGTTCGGCTTCTTCCCATTTCCATTACCATTGCTATGGTTGTGTTCGTTGCCGTTTCCATTGCCATTCCCATTCTTCGCCTTTTCGGGGCAAGTAGTTGCATAGTGCCCTGTCTTGTTACACTTGAAGCATGTCACTTCACTCAGATCCTTCCCATTGCCATTTCCATTGCGGTGCTTATGGCCATTGTAGTTGTGTCCTCCATGACGATGACCATTGTGGTTATGGCCATTGTGGTTGTGGGGTGGTGGTGACTAAGTGCGTTGCTTCTGATATGGGGCAGAGTTGTGTTTGTGTGAGGTGGACTTTCTCTTCCGGTTCTCTATACTCCTTTGCTTTGCTTCAACTACCACCGCCCTGTCCAAGAGTTCCTGATAGTTATCGAACTTCAGAGCCACAAGTTGAATAGATATTTCATCATTAAGTCCCCTTAAGAACTCCTCCTGTCTTTTGGCATCCGTGGACACATCATCAGGTGCATAACGTGCCAGCTTGTTGAAAAGGTCCCCATACTCGGAGACAGAGCGGTGCAGCTGTTTCAAGTCGCGGAACTCACGTCTCTTAAGTGACATGACTCCCGCGGCTACGTGATGAGTACGAAAGGCTGCTTCAAACTGGTTCCAGGTGATAGCTTCAATATCGGGGTGGGTGACCTGGTAGTTATCCCACCATTCAGCAGCTGGTCCCTCAAGTTGGTGCGCGGCAAAGCGCACCCTATCAGCTCCAACAACTTGGACGGTGTCTAACTTCTTGTTGACGGTGCGGAGCCAGTCGTCTGCCACAATTGGCTCGGCACTGCTTGAGAAAATTGGAGGGTTCAGCCTCAGGAACCGAGTCAAGCGATCCTGTTGAGGCGGTGGAGGTGGCGGAGGCGGCGGGTTATTGTTGTTGTTTTGCATGTTTTGAGTGAGGAGTTGGATCAGCTGATTCTGGGAGTTCAGAAGTTCTGCTATCTCTGGGGGCATGTTTTTATTGTTATTTCCATGTCTCGCCATCTGGAGGGTTTGAGAGGCAAGTTAAGAAAAGATAGAAAGTCTAAGGAATAAACTCCTACCCTTATGTAAACAACAAAAACAAACGAGAAAAGCAAGGCACACATAGCACAAAAATCCACACACTCAACCAAGTTTACCCAACCAATATAGACTTTTGGTACTCATTACAATCGCGAATAACGTTCGACTATAGAACTAATGGTGGTCCGACTACTCTACTCATCATCCACTTCCTCATCCTCAATGATGAAGCCTTCCTTTTCCAGTAGTGACTTGTATAGCTCCATGTCCCTTGTCGTGGCTTCAAGCTTCTCTTGAAGTTCCTTCATCTCCTGTGGCTCCGGTGTTGCAGCTTCGAGCCTTCCTTGAAGTTCCTTCACCTCTTGCAGTTCCTGGGTAGCAGCTTCCAGCTTCGCTTGGAGTTCCTTCTTCTCCTTCTGTAGCTTCTTGATCAAACTTGACCCCATAGTCACGGGCGTGATCTTCTCCTCCAAGCTCCTCTTAGCCGCTCGTAGGTCCTTCATCATGGTGGCAAGGTTCTTGAACTCCAGCTCATTCTTTGCGAGCACTAGACTTTGCTCCCTAATCCTCTTGTTCTTATCTTGCACCCTCTTCTCTTGATTAGCAAACCTCTTGTCTTGGGCGGCGAGTTCCCCTCCTAGGTACTTGATCTTCTCTTCCAGCTCTTCGATCTTCTCGTCCTTCTCCTTCACTAGGGCACAGAGCTCGTCATTCCTCACGATCTCAAGGCAGCTCCCCTTCTGAAGGTCATTGATGTGGAACTCCAAGTCTTGATATTGGATTCTTTGACGCTTGCATGTCTTCCTTTCCTCCGGGGTTAACTCGATTGGGACTCCCTTCTCATCACGTCTTCCAAAGAGTTTGATGTAGTTGCCTTCAACCTCTTCATGGTGGCGTCCGCAAAGGCGTCCAATGAGCTCCTGCAAGCAAATGCTAAGTCCTTTCTCCTTGGAGTCGCTGGTGACGTTGAGTACAATGGCCTCCGTCTTGGGTTCTATCCGACTGCGCCCTGGTTGGATGACTTCAATTGCCCAGCATCCTTCCTTGTGCATCTTCCTCAAATCGCTTCCCTTGATTGATGGCATGGGTAACTGAAGTGTCTTGATGATGTCTAGAAGGCATTCCCCGAAGCGCAGGCACTTGATGTCTTCGGCGGTGTCGTAGTAGAAGGTCGTCATCTTTAGGTTGGGAGAGAAAATTAGACACAAGGTGATAAAGAAGAGAAATACTAGAAGAGTACAAATAACTTAGAAGAATATAGAAGCATAACACACATGGTAAAGGTGGTTTCCAATCCTAGGGGTCACGTCCTACAGGCAACTTTGTGCTCTGATACCATCTGTTGCGACCTCGGATCGTTAAAGATCCTAAGTCCCTATGATTAACATGCTAGTCCCTGGATCATTAGCTAGCACTCACAGCCGATGAAATATCATGTAAAACACAAGTCATTATTACACGAATAATCCAGAGTATAATTATTACAACTTGCATAGCTTATAGCTAGCTCAAATAAAACAGCGGAAACTAAATAAAACTTGAGTCCATCAATGCCTCAGGCTAGCTGCGTGAAGACCCGCGATCCCTACGCACCTTTCAATCTTCGGATTCTGCACATAATACGTGCAGCCAACAAGTTGGGTCAATACTTTGAATGTATTGGCAAATTACACCAAGGAAAGAACAAGACTAACTCTACATGCAAGACTAAGAGTAGGATCTGGGGTTCATTTGCGTAAAGCCAATTTTATCAATGTAATAAGAAAAGAGAGGAAAGTTTTCCCTACTTTGTAAACTTTGATAAGTAGTATAGGGTTGAATGGAACACGTGGATATTACTCACCAAGTGCCCAAATCAACCTAGCACTTGGATATTACGCACCAAGTTCCCAAAATCCCACCCAATGGCGATATTACTCACGCCCTGGGGTTTATAAAAACTTTAAGTTTGGAAAAGAGAGAGAGGAAGATCTTTCAGAGGCTTCATCCTTCAGATGCTCAATGTTGTTCTGTTTCCGTGAACACGGCTGATCGATCAGATTGCAATACTCTCGAGAGGTTGTGCACTTTCCCCACAATCCACGATCAAGTCCTTTTACGGACAAGACCATGGCGACGCCTTCCCTTAGTAGCCCCTCTACCAGCTGGATCTAACCGTGTCTACCAGCTGGATCCAACCGTGCCAAGAACCTCCAGATGTTGGTACCCCGGTGAGGTTTCCCACTAAGTACTAAGACAAGACAGAGCCCATATGTATTGTGGTTGCACGGGAAGCTTCTGAATTCTGAAACATGGCAGACTTCTTTGATTCCTGGGCGGCCGTCCTCCACCAAAATCTCACTCGCTGTCCCGACAACCATTCCGCCCAGAAGAAAACTTAGTTTTATTTTGAAGGGGTTTTGGAGAAGAAAAGTTCGCTGAAGAGAGCTATCATACTTGGTAAATTTTTGAGTCTTTCGATCCCCCCAACGGTACTTAGTATAAATATATATAGCATAGCAAGTAATACTTAGCAAAAACAGGGAAACCTAATAGGACGGAGAATCCTAGGTATAGAACTATCAAGGCATACTACAAAATCATCGCACTTGCAAGAATATTTCCAAGTAGATCTACCAAATCCATCCTACACATGCATACTACTATTTTGAAGAGCAAAACATGCATAGTATTAAAAACTGGGACATAAGCATGAACAAGTGGTGTAACTTTCCTTGATCCGAGCAGCAATCTACACAACAATACTCCTCAGCACACTCCGAGCAATCTAACGAAACAAACATGGGTGCTATTACAAATTGCACAAAACAAGTCACGGAGTCACTTATGCATGCATGCAACATGGTAAAATGCAAGGGTGGATTTGATTTCGACCAAGGGTCTTAACCAGGGGTGTTGTTGAGTTGAGGATGTCATTAGAATCGATTTCCCACAGATTTTACGTATTTTGAGTTAAACCCTAATTGACCAGGCTTGAAACTAGATCTACAGCTCTAATTCTATCTCGAAACAGATCTAAACACCCTAAGAATGATACGAAAATTTTCTACAGAAGGTATTGTAGAAACAAAGCCAATGCAACAAGAATCAACTAAAACGGAGCTACGGATAATTTTCTAGAATTAAAATACTCTAATCTAAACTTTTAATTCTACTGCAAGATTTCTGTGGCAAAACAGTAATATTATTGTAGATCTGTGTTCTACTCGAAAATATGAATCCAACGTATATTATACGCAATTTCTGGACTATTATTCGAATTACTATGAATCTTACAAGATTGGGGCTATTTCTGCCTATTTAAAAGAAAAAGGAAAAAGGGCCGGTGACGCGGCGACACGTGGTGCCACGTGAGTGGGCCAGCGAGGCGCACGTGACGCGATGCAGCGTCGACGTGGCGCTGCCACGCGGCGTGACGCGGTTGGCCCGTGGCCGTTGACCGATCTGGGGCCGTTGGATCTAGATCCAACGGTCGGCGAGGGGGGCGGCGCGGCTTACCGGCTGCGGCGACTGGCGGGCGGCGGTGGACGGCGGCGTTGGCGGAGCTCCTCCGGCGAGACGGAGAGGCGGACGGCGTGCGGCTCCTCCTCGCGGTCCCGTTCCCGAGGGTGGCGGCGGTCCTCCCTCTACGAGGCGTCGGGCGGCGGCGGAACTTCGGCGAGGAATCCAGCGGCGCTCGGTGGTGGTGGTGGCGAAAAAAATTAGGGTTCTAGGAGTGCGTGCCGAGGGCTATATAAAGGCGAAAAATCTTGGCGCGGAAGTCGCGGAATCCGCGCCGGAATCGGCGGCGGCGGTTGCGCTGGCGGCGGCGGCGGACGGGACCGAGCCAGACTCGGTGAGGAGGCGGCTGACAGGCGGGCCCCGCCTGTCAGCGGCTGCGGGCGCGGGGCGGCTGGCGCAGCGCGGGCGGCTGGCGGGCTGGGCCGCTGGCGGCTGCGCGTCGCCCACCCGACCAGGCGGGCGGCAGATAGCCCCGGGCTGGCTCGGCCGGCCCAGTTAGATTTGTTTTTTTTATTCTTTTAATAATTTCTGAATTGCTATTTGTTTGATAACTTTTGCAAACGGACTCCAAATTAGACGAAATTGGTCTCTAAAATTTTGTAAAAAGAAGAGGGTTAGGATAGGATTATAATATAACACTTTTGCAAAGGTTTTGGTGGTTAAAAAGGTTTTACCCCCTTTTCTCTATAAGTGACTATGGGGTTTGAGAATTACCTGATGCAAATTTTTGATATGTGATGCCATGATGCAATGATATGATGCATGCTTACTAGTAACATCTGAATTTACAAAATTTGGGATGTTACAGAAAGGGGAGCTTGTAAGGCTCATGGATTTTGTATATGTGTTAGAGAAACGCCTGAGCGGCTGGTCTAAGACATGCCTAATAATGGTGGAAACCTGCAGCGTAACCATAGTGAGCAATCTATGAAGCATCCTCTGTAAAAAATAGAAAAACCTATGCAAATAGGAAAAAAAAAAGAAAAAAGCCTATGCAAATAGGAAATAAAAGGATCGCTGAGATGCTCATTGTCTGCTTGCCTTGTCATTTTGATATGGGGAATCTTCCATATCATTGGGTAAGGGGTACTCCGTTGGCGGTTCTCTATGATACACATGTACTTACAATGACA
Source organism: Avena eriantha (assembly GCA_910589775.1). Lineage (NCBI taxonomy): Eukaryota > Viridiplantae > Streptophyta > Magnoliopsida > Poales > Poaceae > Avena > Avena eriantha. Next base: position 82,619,666 of record OU342741.1, on the reverse strand, counting down.
AGAACTTACCTGTGACTAAACTTGTGTAGCATGAGGAACTGTATTCGTAAGTAAGAGGCATGAGATTTTTAGCTTATAACTTGTCAATCATATCCTCATATTTGATCACTTTAACCTTAACCACTAAAAGATGCTCATGATAGGGGCAATGAGAGCTCAAAGCTAATGAGTACCATACTTTCAACATTTGGAAGCCTTTCAAACCTTTAAATCTTTTTCTTTCACTTTTATGTTGAGTCACCATTTATTCTTTGAGCACCTTCCCAAGAGCATAGCTGTCATTCTTAGTGTAACGTGCTTGTCCCAAAACACGGTTAATTATGACATAACTTTGACACTTGTATCTTTGATATGTTTATTTCTAGTCTTCACTTAAACTTTAGAGGTGTCTTGGCATTTATGTTTTGCTCCAAAGAAAGGCAAGCGAGACACCACTTTATCATATCTTCTTATGAGCACTACAATCCTGCATATGCTTATGTGTCATGTTGCTTATTATTAATGAGTTGGAATCTCTTCATACCTTGCATGACCACTGGGTAAACTTATTTGCATACTCTTTATTATGAATTGCCTAAGTATTTGATCATATGCTAAGAATATATACATCTTATGAAGCAAATGTGTTCGTGAAAGTTTCTTTTATCGCACTCAGTTTTCAACTGAATTGCTTGAGGACAAGCAATAAGCTAAGCTTGGGGGAGTTGATACGTCCAAAACGTATCTACTTTCCCGAACACTTTTGCTATTGTTTCTGCTCTAATTTGTGTGATTTGGATACAACTAATGCGGACTGATGTTGTTTTCAGTAGAATTGCTTTGGTGTCTCGTTTTTGTGCATCAAATCAACTTTCAAGAAAAATCCCAGAAAATATCGCAAAACTCCTATTTCTCCAGAAGACTCACGGAGCCAGAAGACGAGACGAAGAGGAGCCTCGAGGGGCCCATACCCCTTGGCTATGCGGGCTAGGCCAGGCCGTGCCAGGAGGGGGTTTGGCCGCCTCGGACTCTGCCTCGACCTCTCCTTTCGCCTAGAAAAGCCCTCTGACCTAAAACAGACGGGGGGTTTGACGTTTTTCTAGATAGAGTTCCGTTGCACCGCCACCACCTGATACCATGATTCGGAACCAAAAACTCCGTTCTGGCACCCTACCGGGACGGTAAATTGGAGGAGATCATCACCATCGTTTCTCCATCAACCATCCATGAGTGAGTAATCCCCCGCTGTAGGCTATGGGGATGGTAGAGATTGGATGAGATCGTTCATGTAATGGCATCAGATTGTTAGGGCATGGTGCCTAGTATCTACTATTAGTGCTTTTTGACTTTGTTGCAACTTGTTATGCTTAATGCTTGTAACTAGGGCCCGAGTGCCATGATTTCAGATCTGAACATGTTATTGATTCATGAGTAGTATTGTTTATGATCTTACCTACAAGTTGTATACACATATTATTGTCCGGAACCAAAGGCCTCGAAGTGACAAGAATCGAGATAACCGGAGGGAATAGATGTGATATGAGGATCACGTGTGTTCATGGAATGTTAATGCTTTGCTCTGGTGCTCTATTAAAAGGAGCACCTTAATTTCCCGTAGTTCCCTTGAGGCCCCGCTAAAAACGGGCTGGCAGGACAAAAGATGTTGTGCAAGTTCTCATTATGAGCATGTATGACTATATATGGAACGCATGCCTATGATTATTTAGTAATTGTATGTTTTACCTTATTATTCTGCAAATGCCCTATATCTTGATTGCTACATGAATTGTCTTATCCATGCAACGCCCGTCCGTCCATCCATCCCTATGCCTACCGTGCTTTAATCCTACTGTTTACTAAAATTGTTACTACTGTCTTTACTTTTACTACTTCTTTTACTTTGCTATTGCTACTATAAAACTGTTGCTACTGATAAACTACCGCGAGCAAGATTGTTTCCAGGTGCAGCTGAATTGACAACTCAGTTGTTAAGGCTTATAAATATTATTTGGCTCCCCTTGTGTCGAATCAATAAATTGGGTTTTACTTCCCTCGAAGACTATTGCGATCCCCTATACTTGTGGGTCATCACTTATCAGGTAAAGGCATTGGTTTTTGAACCCAGGGCTCTCTTTCACTACCATGTTTATTAGCAACAAAATATTCCTTAGTGTACTTAGTATTCTTAGTGTGCTTTTCAGGTTCTTCTTCAATTTCTTGTTTATCAGGAGCACCATTTTTCTCATTACCACTCTCAGTTTCAGCATTAGAGCCAAATATACTATTAGGATCTTTAGCAGTTTCAGAAGGTTCTACAACTGTTTTATGTTTATTTTTCTTTCTCTTAGAAGAAGTACCACTATTTTCAATTTGTTGGGAATCTTGCTCGATTCTTTTAGGATGCCCCTTACGATATAGAGGATCCTAGGAGGCAGCACCACTTCTAGTTCGAATTTCATAAGCATGTTTTTCTTTAGAAGAATTAACTAGAATTTGTTTTGTACTTTAATAAGTTGATCAATTTGAGTTTGAACCATTTGGAAATGTTTAACAAGCATTTTAACATCATTAGAGGTTCTTTCCACGATATCCCTTAACTCGATAATAGCTCTAGAGTTTTCCATCAAATGGTTTTGCACTCTTTTATTAAAATTATCTTACTTAACAACAAAGATATGAAATTCTTCTAAGCATTGATCAGGAGGTTTAGAATAAGGAATATCACCTTCATCAAAATGTTGGATAGAGTGTACCTCAATAGTGGATTAGTGGGAGATTAGCTTACATAATTCTTCTATAGGAGGTAGATTCTTCACATTTTCAGCTTTCATACCCTTCCCCTTGAGATATTTCTTATCTTCCTTCATTACTTCATCATTTAGTTCAATCACTCCCCTCTTCTTTGGTGTTGGTGTTGGCTCAAGCACAGTTAACTCAGGTGTAGTTGACTCAGATGGAGTTGACTCAGGTGAAGTCCAGTCATCATAATTCTTGCTTATTTTAGCCATTAATTCCTTAGCTTCTTTGGGAGTTCTCTTCCTAAAAACACAATCAGCACAACTATCCAGGTATGTCCTAGATTCTTCAGTTAGTCCATTATAATATATATCAAGCAGCTCATTTTTAGGTAATGGACACACATGTTGTGCATGAATCAAAGCACAAAACCTTGCCCATGATTTAGGCAATATCTCCTTTTCTCCTTGTTTAAAATAAAAAAGTTCCTCCAAAATGGCATGTCTAGCACTAGGAGGGAAATATTTCAGGAGGTAAATTATTAAACAATAGAATGGCATGGCATGTTCCTGCAAAGAAAGTATCAATCAAGCAATCAGAGCTATCAATAGATCTAGGAGGTAAATTATTAAACCAAGCTTTAGCTTCTCCTTTCAGTGAAAAAGGCAAAATTGTAACAACAAAGTAGGTCCACATCTTAATATCATCAGAAAATAGGCCACTCATGGTAGAAAGCTCAGTCATATGTGCTACAACACTTTTATTTTTAGTCCCACAAAAAGGTTATTTCTCGACAATGGTTATGTAAGATAAATCAAGAGAGAAATCATAATCTTTATCTTTAATGTTTATGGGAGATGTAGAAAACTTAGCATTAGGAGTTAATTTAAGTCTAATAGTATGTTTCTCAAGAAGACTCTTAATAGCACTCGTACCATGAGCGTTTTGGCATTCTTTAATAAATTCATCAGCCATTTATATATATCCATCTTCAATATCATATCTCTCTCTAGATTCAGGTGAACTGACAGGTGTAGTAGTATCTTCATTAGGAGTTTTAGTATTTCCAGCTATATTTCTAGCAATGGTAGCATCTAGGAAGGACCTAATGAACCACTCTTATCAAGCACAGTAGAAGCAGCATCATAAGTATCAGAAGTTTCAGATATAGCAGAAGTAGCAGTATGTGTAGCATGTATATGTGGTGGTGGTGTAAGGAGCTTACTCATGACAGATGGTGAATTAAGAGCAACAGAGGTGTTCAGAACCGTACCTCTCCTTGTAGTGGATGGTAATATAGGAACCTTTCCATCACGAGATTTACCCATGATGAATGGATGGCAGCGAACAATAGTGATTCCAGGTGAACTTGATAAATAGAGCTATTCTCCCCGGCAACGGTGCCAGAAAATTGTCTTGATGACCAACAAGTATAGGGGATCGCAACAGTCTTCGAGGGAAGTAAAACCCAATTTATTGATTCGACACAAGGGGAGCCAAAGAATATTTATAAGCCTTAACAACTAAGTCATCAATTCAGCTACACCTAGAAATAATCTTTCTCGCAGTAGTTTTATTAGTAGCAACAGTTTTGTAATAGCAATAGCAAAGTAATAGCAGTAGTAAAAGTAAAGACAGTAGCAACTATTGCAGTAAACAGTAGGATTAAAGCGCGGTAGGCATAGGGATGGATGGACGGGCGTTGCATGGACAAGACAATTCATGTGGCAATCAAGATATAGGGCATTTGCAGATAAATAAGGTAAAGCATACAAGTACTAAATAATCATAGGCATGTGTTCCATATATATTCATACGTGCTCGTAATGAGAACTTGCACAACATCTTTTGTCCTGCCAGCCCGTTGCAGCGGGGCCTCTAGGGAATCTACTAGCAATTAAGGTGCTCCTTTTAATAGAGCACCGGAGCAAATCATTAACACTCCATGAACATACGTGATCCTCATATCACAGCCATCCCCTCCAGTTATCCCGATTCTTGTCACGTCGTGGCCTTTGGTTCCGGACATATAATATGTGTATACAACTTGTAGGTAAGATCATAAACAATACTATCATCATGAATCAATAACATGTTCAGATATGAAATCATGGCACTCGGGCCCTAGTGAGAAGCATTAAGCATAACAAGTTGCAACAAAGTCAAAAAGCACTAATAATAGATACTAGGCACCATGCCCTAACAATCTGATGCCATTACATGAACGATCTCATCCAATCCCTACCATCTCCATAGCCTACAGCGGGGGATTACTCACTCATGGATGAAGGAATCATGGATGGTTGATGGAGAAGCGTTGGTGATGATGATGGCGATCATCTCCTCCAATTCCCTGTCCCGGCAGGGTGCCAGAACGGAGTTTCTTGTTCTGAATCATGGTATTTGGTGGTGGCAGCGCAACGGAACTCTATCTAGAAAATCGTCGCACCCCCCGTCTATTTTAGGTCAGAGGGCTTTTATAGGAGAAAGGAGAGGTCGAGGCATAGTCCGGGGCGGCCACACCACCCCCTGGCACGGCATGGTTTGGCCCACGCGACCAGGTGGTGTGGGCCCCTCGTGGCCCGTCTTTGTGTCATCTTCTGGCTCCATGAGTCTTCTGGTAATATAGGAGTTTTGCGATATTTTCCGGGAATTTTCCTGAAAGTTGATTTCCTGCACAAAAACGAGACAACAAGGCAATTCTGCTGAAAACAGCGTTAGTTCGCATTAGTTGTATCCAAATCACACAAATTAGAGAAATACAATAGATAAAGTGTTTGGGAAAGTAGATACGTTTTGGACGTATCATCTTCCCTAAGGCTCTGGAGTTCAGCCCGGAGTGCCTTGGTGATGTCCTTCTCTCTGAATAGCTCATTACTGAGATCCGAGATTTTCTTATCCCGGAGAACGATCTTATGATCGCGCTCTTTGGTGGCCATGGAGGTCGATTCAAGAACTTGAGCAATGCTCTTTTCATGATCCGCTTTGAGCTTATTCAGCTCTCGGCGTAAGTCGGTGTTCTCCACCTCCAGGGTCTTCAGATTCTCGGCCTCTTCAATCATGGCACAGGATTGTTTGACCAGTGCTGTAAGTAACAGACAACACTTGAGTATGAAATTCGACTATGAAAGCAAAAAATAGCAAGGGTAAGGCCTGAAATGTTTACCCTCAGCCTCATCCCTTGACACCTTTAACTGAGCATTTTCAAGCCGGAGAGCTCTGATCTCTCTCCGCTTGTTGTAGATATTCCTCAATAATTCGTGGTTATATAAATTAAGTTTCTGTAAGTCAAAATACCCAGGGTTCAGAAGTCTACTAAAGACTCGGGCTAATATTTTTACTAATATCAGCACGAGCCTTGGGGGCTACACTAGTTTGTTATTTGGCATCCTATGAAAGCATAAATCTGGATCATCTATCCAGTTTCATGCTTGGGGGCTAGAGGATATGACATAAAGTAAATTAAAAAAGTTGAGTAGGAATTCCGACTTACATGTTGTTCATAAGTGAGTTTGCTCAAACTCATTTTCACCTCAGTGGTAACCTTCCCGGTGAGGGTTAGTGGGATCACTGGTGGTGGCGGAAGCTCGCCAGTTCTCAGTCTCTCGTCACAAAGACAGACTTGTTCAAGAAGTATGGAGTACTTGACGTCCTCTGCTTCTTGTGCCTCTTCTTCGGCAGTGATAGTCCGGCTTTCCAGGCATTGATGGGCTAGCCGTTGGATCTCTTCTGCAGATTTCTGAGAAAGGCCAAGTTTGGCAAGACCCGGATTGCTGAGAAGGTTTTCAGCGAAGGTTTCTGCCGAGGGATCATTACCCGTAGAGGGTTCACCCTTATCGAAACCTGAGTCACCCATGGTGACGTCAGTTTGTGACCCAAGGATCGCTAGCTCTGCTGGTTGAGCCGGATCTTCCGCAATGGGCAGAGATGGAGCAATCTCTGGCGCTGTGGAAGGCTGTGGGGAAGGAGTCGGAGATGCTGCGGCAGGAGAAGTCAAATTCAACTTTGACTGGCGCATGGGCTTTGACGAGCCTCCTTTCCCCTTGCCCTTGGTGAGCTATCTAGCTCTGAAGAAGTAATAGAATGAAAATTGTACACTTCAGAAAGAATAATAGATTTAATACAAAGATCTTGTGAGGAAAGTTACCCCTGCACAACGGGCACTTCCTTTGTGCCGATAGACACTGTCGGAGCCTTACGCTTTCGAGTAAGCGCATCCGGCAGTGGAACCAACTCTCCGTCGTCCTGAAATAACTCAGGAGTATATCCCTCGATAGGAGCAAGCTCTGACTCGGGGATGTCAGCAAGCTGAAAATAAAAAGTATCTCACTATTGCAAAAAGATATAACAATGTATAGATGAACACATAATTCGAGTTACTATTGGAAAACTTACTGGCATCACAAGGTTCTCAGCCATATGCATGTCCAAAGACAGATCCGAAATTTTCTTCTCAACCTGCTCCTTGGTCAGCCATTTGATTTGGGACCGATACTCCTTTTCCGAATATGGCATGGGGCAGATATAGAGAGAGTCTGACCTGCTCTTGGTAATGGAGTGCATGAGCCGATCACCGTGGTGTTGGAGAGGCTGGATCCGGCGCGCCATCCAGCAGTGTTGTTAGGGGGATACCTCCGGGTAGGGTCACGCCGGGGTATAAAGGCTGAGTTAGCCGAGGTTCGGCAAGGCCAAAGCGGACGCTGGCCGGGTCACCTCAAGGCAGGCTGAGTCTCGGAGTAACACGGACCAGGGGATGTCCACCTAACTGAGCCTCGACCGACTTAAGTTGTAAGTCGGATAGGAGAATTTAACTTGTATGCAGGAACGGGTGTGGCCGGGTCAACTATGATCCGGGTCATATCTAGCTTCTAGGAGAAGGAAGGAATCTCGCTGGTCAAAAGTAACCCCAGTACGCACTGCATGAGCGAAGCGAACAGGGGCAGGACCACCGAGGCGTGGCCGACAAGAGGTGACGACGCTCGTGTCGGCTGACGCAAGCGCCGCAGAGGCTCACGTAGCCTCTGCATGGGTGACGCGGGGGAAAAGCAACCCGGTCGGCTTACTATTTTGGGAGGAGGCATATTCCCTAGAATATGCCTCCACGTATGCCCTAAGTGAAGACCTAGCCACCCCTATATAAGGAGGGCTAGGGCCTCTGTAGAAGGGGTTCCGCTATTCTGATTGGTTTTAGGTTCTAAGGGTTGATATCTAGTCGGTCTCGTACGGGTTAGCTGTGGGTGAGAGTAAGAGAGTTCCTTCTTCCTCCTCTCGCCAATACAGCTCTAGGAGCACTTGTAACCTTGGAAGTGAATCATATATAAAACTTCTGTGTGAGGAATCACCTCATTATCCCTCCCTGAATTCCCCTAGCGCATTTAGTCCCCACCTTTAGCCTATCCATGGCATCTGCCGTGACACCACCACAACAGTTGGCGCCCACCGTGGGGCTAGCGGCGCTAGCAAGGGTGAAGATCCGAACGGGAAACATCATCGGCACTGGCGAACGCATCGTCTCCGGGCTAGTCTAGCGCTTTGGAGCGCTGGATTTCATCAGCGACAACGCTGGCTGCTTCGGCACACGTCCTCTTCCGCGCAACGGCCTCTTCGTCAAGCTCGGCACGCACAAGGTCTACGTCGTTGTGGATGTATCCTGCGTTCATCCGCGGCACGTCGTCGAGGCGGGCGAACCTCCCCTTAGTGTGGCTCGGGGGGCGTGTATCACTCGCTCCCCGGACCGTGCTGAGGTGATGATGACTACGCCGGGCGCTGGCACAAGCAAGGATCCGGCACCAGATCCGGAGGTAACACCCAAGGCACCAAGGAAAGGTAGAGGTCCTCCACTAGCGAGGCCAAAAAATGTGTTGCGGGAAGCGATGGATAGCTTGGCAAACCCTGTAGTAGCAGCAGTAGATTCGGCTCAGGCACAGGCCGAGCTAGAGGAAACTAGGCAAAAAATTCTAGAGGGTGCAAAAAAGATAGCTGCGGCTCAGCAGTCGTTGAACATGACGTTGCGTGAGTACGCAAAGGCAAACAAAGTTGATGTTGTAAAAGTAAAGGGGAGAAATCTCATGAGTGAAATGAACAAAGAGGGTGATACTAGGATTGAGGAGTCAGAAAACTACTTGTCCGTGGGGCTGCCGAGGTACAGTACCCCGGCTAAGAACCTCAGAGCAGCAGATGCAGCAGCATCCGAGCTAGAGGGTCTTACGGGTGAAGCCCGTCAGAGGCAGCAAGAAAGGGTCAATGAGTTGGTTCGGATCGCGAACAGGCAAAACGAGGAACTGCTCAGGGCTAACCCGGAGAGAGCCGGGGCCTCCAAGATCGTTCATTCGGGGGTAGGTAACCTGGAGAAATCTGCTGGAGCTACATCGTCTCCACATGGTGGTCCTAGGAGAGAAGTGGTAGTAACCTCGGCCAGGAGAAACAAACAGATCGTCCCGTATGACACGACAAGGGCAGGGAAAGGAAAAGAAGTACAGAGAAATGACGATCGACGAAGTGTGGGCCGAGGTGAAGCAGGCCGAGGTAATCGCGACCAAGGCAACACCGGTCAAGGGAACCCTGTGAACGGCAATGCCGGACAGCGAAACTCGGCAGGAGCAGGACAACCGCAGCAACGGAATATACCAAGGCAAGAGCAAAGTGCCGGCTGAGGTATGCAACAGAGAGGTGCTCCACGAGAGCAAGACCGGTACAATGACGGAGATTCGGAAATGGTGAACACAGGATACCCATGGCCGGACTATCATGTGACAGGGTCAATATTGGGAAGCAGGGATTTGATGCCAGATGATGCCAGGTTGAAACTGGATCGACTGTATAGGTCAGAACAAATCGAATGTCAAGGTCCATCGGGTCCTGCGTGTTTTGGGCCCCGGATCATGAAGAAGCCACCGGTACCCAACTTCCAGTTACCCAGAGGCACAAAGACGTATGACGGTAGTACAAAGCTGGAGGATTGGTTGATAAACTATGCTACAGCTGTGAAAATCGCCACAGGCAACTTGAGATGGGCTGTGAGATACGTACCCTAGATGTTGGAGGGGCCAGCAAGGGTATGGCTAAACAATTTGCCGCCCGGAAGCATTAACTGCTGGATCGATTTTGAGGAAATTTTATCAGCAATTTCTCAAGTACGTATCAGAGGCCAAATAGGCCACAGACCCTAGCCATGTGTAAGCAGAGACCAAACGAGACGGACAGAGAGTTCTTAACCCGGTGGTGCACCGTGAGAAACTCATGTGAGGGCGTGATAGAATCACAGGCCATAGCGTGGTTTGCGCAAGGGTGCAGATATGCAAGCGAGCTGTGGCAAAATTTGCAAAGGAAAATGCCAACTACGTTGGCAGAGATGATCCAGATCGCTGATTCGTATGCTCTGGGTGATCCGACTCAACCTAGGCTAAACGAGTCAAATGATGAGTACTACCAGAGAGATGGATCCGGATCATCCCGGAGAAATGACTACAGAGGTAAAAGAAGATATGACAGACCAGATCACCGGTATAGTTCGCAACAAGTGGCAGCTGTGAATCAAGACCAGCCCGGAGCAGGGAGCAATCAACGTCAGAAAACTGGAGGGCAATGGATTCCGAGAAACGATGGCAAGAAAACTTGGACGCCAGAGCAAAAGAAATAGTGGCAGGAAAAGAAGGACCGTCTGAGGTATACTTATGAGTCAATGTTGGATCAGCCATGTAAATTTCACACGCCAAATCCAAATAATCCAGCGGGTCATACAACAAGGCAATGTGAGCGGATGCGCAAAATAGAGCAAGGTGGTTCGGGGAATGCTCAGGCACCTTGGAATGATCAACCTCGGCAGGAGTTACCCCGGCAACAATTGCTCTCCGGAGCAAACACGCAACATCTAATGTTGCCTCCCCCTCCGCCGAGGTATGATAACCATGAGAGAAGGGATGCAATGCATCAAGTGGAAAACCAGCATCAATCCGATCAGAGGTACCCCGGAAATGAAGGGAGGAATGAGTACAGAGAGCATCATCAAAGTTACTGTGTGTTCACCACTGAGGAAACAGATACAAAAAGCTTGCAGTGTCGACATATGGAGGTGAATGCGGTAATGCCCACAGTGACGAGGTATATGCCTTGGTCGGATCAGGAAATTACCTGGAATATCAAAGATCATCCCAAGCTTATCCCAAGTCCTGGTTCGTATGCGTTGGTGCTGGATCCGACATTCATTGGGCCAAACATCAATGTGAGGTTCTCCAAGGTACTGATTGACAATGGCAGTAGCATTAACATCATGTATGTGGATACAATGCGCAAGTTAGGTATCTCGGAGAACATGCTCCAGGCTACAAGGACAACTTTCCATGGTATTGTGCCCGGCATCTCTTGTGAGCCCATAGGCAAGGTCCGGGTTGACGTATTGTTCGGTACGAGAGATAACTGCCGAACCGAAAATTTGGAGTTCGAGGTGGTGAACTTGGAAAGTTCGTATCACGCGTTACTCGGAAGGCCAGCACTGAACAAGTTCAGGGCAAGCTGTCACATTAGTTACTTGAAGATAAAGTTGCCCGGTCCAAATGGAGTGATTACCATTGCTGGGGATTTCCAACGTTCCATGGAGTGTGCGTCGGCCGGGTCTAACCTAGCCGAGTCACTTGTGATTGCGCAAGAGAAAAGGAAAATCCAAGAGGTGGCGGCATTGGCTCAGTCCGCACAGCAGTATATGTCGGCGCTGAGTAACCCGCATGGAAGTGTCTCATTCCAAGCCACAAAAGATACCAAGAAAATTCATGTTGATGATATGTTCCCAGAGCGCACCGTAACAATTGGTGTCGGGTTAGGTGACAAATAGGAAAGCGCGCTCGTCAACTTCCTCCGTGAGAATCGGGATATTTTTTCTTGGTCCACACAGGACTTGCAAGGTGTTCCACCAGATACCTCTGAATCCGGATGATCAAATAAAGACTGCATTTATCACCCCCTACGGGGCTTATTGCTATCGCACCATGCCTTTTGGTTTACGTAATGCAGGGGCAACGTACCAAAGATGTAAGCAAAAATGTTTGCATGACCAAATTGGTCAAAACATACAAGTGTATGTGGATGATGTGGTTATCAAGACCAAGGAAAGCAAAACACTCCTTGACGATATCAGGCAGACATTGGCGAACCTAAGAAGGTTCCGGATGAAGCTTAACCCGGAAAAATGTACCTTCGGTGTCCCGGCTGGAAAGTTACACGGATTTCTTGTCTCCAGCCGAGGTATCGAAGTTAACCCAACTAAAATCCGGGCCATTGAACGAATGGAACTGCCGAAGTGTCTTAACGATGTCCAGAAGTTCACAGGTTGCCTGGCATCGTTAAGTCGGTTTGTATGTCGGTTGGGAGAAAAGGCATTGCCTCTTTACCAACTCATGAAAAAGTCGGATAAGTTCGTTTGGACACCGCAGGCCAATGAAGCCTTTGCCCACTTGAAGAAGATGTTAGCCACTGCACCAGTGTTAGCCTCTCCGCTATCAAAGGAGCCAATGTTGCTCTATATAGCCACAACCAACTGAGTTGTAAGTGCAGTGATAGTGGTGGAGCGCGACGAGGAAGGTAAGTTGGTGCAAAGGCCAGTGTATTACCTGAGCGAGGTATTATTAGCCTCAAAGCAGAACTATCCACACTATCAAAAGGTGGCGTATGGTGTGTACATGGCAGCTAAGAAGCTGAAGCACTACTTTGAGGAGCATCCCATCAGGGTAATATGTGAGGCTCCCATATCCGAGATAATGAGTAACAAAGATGCGAGTGGCAGAATTGCAAAATGGGCAATTGAACTAGCTCCTTATGCGCCACAATATGACAGAAGAGAAGCAATCAAGTCTCAAGCTGTGGCAGACTTTTTTGTGGACTGGGCCAAGGTGCAATACGAACCGCCGCTACCAGATCCGAACTATTGGCGAATGCACTTTGACGGGCCAAAAACAAAAACCGGGCTAGGCGCCGGAGTCGTACTTACCTCGCCAAAGAGGGACCAGCTGAAATACGTGCTGCAGATCCATTTCGCGGCATCAAACAATGTCGCTGAATATGAAGCACTTGTGCATGGGCTCAAAGTGGCAAAAGAGATTGGGATACGTCAGATCCTGTGCTTTGGCGACTCGGATTTGGTAGTGCAGCAAGTGTCGGGACTGTGGGACACCCCTGATCCAAACATGGCTCTGTACAGATTTCATGTGCAGAAGATATCTGGTTATTTTGAGGGATGTGAATTTCACCATGTACCCCGGGTGGAAAATGAGGCTGCCGACATGTTGCCGAAGCTCGGGTCAACCCGACAAGCAATTCCACCGAGTGTAGCATTAGAGCACCTCAAGAAACCATCCATCAGGCCGTCCCCAGAAACCGACTCAATTTATGTCCCGGAGGACACGGAATCCAGAGCTGTGCCCATGGACATTGACATGGGAGGTGGTGCGCGAAACCTGGGGACTACCTCGGCAAACCCGGGGACTGCCTCAGCAAACCCGGGGACTGCCTCAGCAAACCCGAGGACTGCTTCGCAAGACCCGGGGACTGCTCAGCGTGATCTGGTTGAAGTTATGCCGGTGGATCAGATGGAAATTGATGAGGATGTGTTCCTTGTGCGAGCAATACCGGCTTGGGCAGTAACCATATTTCAATTCCTGAAAGATGGAACTTTGCCCACTGAGGAGGTGCTATCCAGGAAAACTCAGAGGAGAGCTAAGGCATACACGATCATCAATTCCGAGCTATACAAAAGGAGTGTGACCAATGTCCTCCAGCGATGCGTTGACCCGGAAGAAGGGCTTGACATCCTCCGAGATATACATCAACGGGAGTGCGAGCATCATGCCTCGTCCCAAGCCTTGGTGGCAAAAGCTTTCCGACATGGATTCTACTGGCCAAGTGCCTTAGAACAAGAAGAAGATCTGGTGAGAAAATGCAATGGTTGTCAGAGGTATGCTACCAAGACACATATGCCAATGTCGGAGCTCGAGACCATACCAATTACATGGCCATTTGCCGTATGATGCTTGGATATGATTGGCCCGTTTAAAGCAGCAAGGGGGAATATGACTCACATTTTGGTCATGGTGGACAAATTTACAAAGTGGATTGAAGTGAAGCCTATAAGAAAGTGTCATGGAGCTACGGCCGTAACATTTCTCAAAGACATCATCTTGAGATACGATTATCCTCATAGTATCATCACTGATAATGGCACAAATTTTGCTGAAGGAGCATTTGTGCGTTTCTGCCGGGATAAGAGGATCCAGTTGGACGTTGCCTCAGTAGCCCACCCCGCATCGAACGGACAAGTGGAAAGATCCAACGGATTAGTATTATCTGGGATAAAACCCCGGCTCATTGAGCCGCTGCAAAGATCAGCGGGGTGCTGGATAGAAGAACTACCAGCGGTACTGTGGAGTTTAAGAACAACTTTGAATCAATCAAGAGGCTATACGCCGTTTTTTCTGGTATATGGGGCAGAAGCTGTATTACCAGCCGACATAGAGCATGATTCGCCTAGGGTCACCCAATACACAGAAGCCGAAGTGCAAGAAGCCCGGCAAAATGATGTTGATCTGCTGGAAGAAGCGAGAGAACTAGCATTGTCTAGATCCGCCATATATCAGCAAAATCTCCGACGCTATCATAGCCGGAAAGTAAGCCCCCGAGTCTTTCGGGAAGGCGATCTGGTGCTCCGGTCGGTACAACGTACTTCTGGCATGCATAAATTATCCCCCCCATGGGAAGGGCCATTCATTGTGAGCAAAGCATTGCATAATGATTCTTATTATCTTATAGATGCAAAGCCACAGGAAAAGAACAAGGCGGACAGGTCCGACGAGGAATCTAAGTGTCCATGGAATGTAGCTCTACTTCGTCCTTTCTACACTTAGCAAAGAAGTGTATGTATCCGAGTCATCTCATATGTCGGTATGTATGCCGGCAATGAGCTTATCAATGAAGTGTGGGCACCTCGAGCAGTAACTCGGGGACTGCATTAATAATATTTGTTGTCTTTTATTATTTATACGTCAGCTGGAGTAAGTTGTTCCATTTAACTCAGATTAGTAGTGTGTGAGAACAAAAAACCCAACTCTTCGACTTGTTGTTGACCAACAAGAATTAGCTTCATGGCAAGCAAGAGAACAAGTTTGGAATTGCTTAGCACATGAAAAACGACTAAGGAAAAGAACTTAATCGAGCCGATGTCTGTTTTTCGGACTAACCTAGTATTTACTTTCAAAGTATTATGCTGAGTTATTTTGAGCTAAGCCTAAAGTTTCCAAGTATTGTTAAAACAATTTTTGAAGCTCGGATTCGTAAGTCGTAAAACCGAATCAAGGTAGACACGAACCAAGCCGAAAGATTGGACGAACAAGAAAGTGAAACTCAGGGACTGCGCCCAAGTTAATCTGGCATTAGAAACTTAGTAGCAAAATATCACATGTGTACTGGATACAATTCCACCCGGCATACCGGGGATCTGATAAGTTTTCAAGTGTTTTCACTCAAGGAGCAGCAGGAGGAGGAAGTTCGGCGTCATCTTCGCCGTCTTCGATATCCGAGGCGTCATCCTCTCCATCCTCATCGGAGCCATCTTCAATGTTCTCAACCTCTTCGTCACCAGCGGCTTCCAGGAAGCTCGATCCCTCAGTCCATTCATGAATGGGAGCATATTCGATGAGACTGTGGGCACACGCCTGGCGCCGAGCTACCCACTCCGGGTCATTGGTCCAGGGGGATCCAGTGCACATGCGCGCTAGGAGGTTGAGATCGATCTTCTCGTACCAAGTGAGTACGTAGTGAAGAACGGTATCAGCTGCAGCGCGTCCAGCGGACTCCCTCCAAAGGTCGAGCTAGGTCTCGATCTCCATCAATTTTTCAACAAGACTTATGGTAGTCTCCAGAGTGTCTTCTCCAGGCCAGAACGTGTTGAAGATTCGGACTGCAACGTCGAGGATATCCTTGCCATAGTTCTTGATGAGTTCCACGCGAGATGAGGCTGACCAATAGGTCCTCCATGTCATAGGGAATCTCCTCACCGCCAGGAGCAGCGGGAGTACCCCTCTCTCGGCGGAAATCAGCAACAGCGGCGCTCGCAATGGTAGTGCCCTCAGGAAATTTTCCTGAAAACGAGACAAGAGAAACAAGTAAGAGAAAAGACATGTGAAGTAACCCAGAGAAATATGTCGGATAAGGGAAAGGAGCTTACGTGATATATGGCTGAGGATCCGAGTCAACTCCCTGGTGCAGTCATCGCGTCTTTTGCGAAGCTGCACAAGCTCAGCATTCACCGACTTAAGCTCAGTGTCGGCCTCCTTGAGTAGATCCTGGTCCTTGGTGATCCGGAGATTGAGGCGCTCCCGCTCTTCAGTGTAGTCCTGGCCAACCTTTTGAAGCTCGGACTGGTGATGTGCTTTCATTTTCTCCATATCAGCCTTGACCCTAGCGATCTCATCATCCTTGGTCCGGAGGAGGGCCAGCTCATCGTCTTTCTTTTTGAACTCGGCTTGATGTTCTCCTGCTTGTTCGAGAAAATGCAGCATCATATCAGGCATGGGCACACTATCTTCAAGAGATGCTGAAATAGTGTATTGACCCGGAAGAGCCGAGGTATGAATGTTCGTCGAGCCAAGGAGAAAAGAAGATGGAAATCATAGCAAGGTCGGACAAAAGTAACTTACCCTTGATCTGATCCAGGTTCTTCCTCATAAGCTTGTTCTCAGCCTCCACCCTAGCTGAGGAAACCGAATGATAGGTTAGTTTGGCAGAGGAAAATGAAGAAAAACGGAGAAGTGCCAAGGAAGAAACTTACCCCTTTTCTCGTGTTCAGCGAGAAGTGCATTATGCTTGGCGCGCAGCGTCTTATGGGTATCAAGGAGACGCTGAAACTCAGCGCTACGACGGTTGGTGGTCACCTGCAAAGAGTACAAAGATATAACTTAGCTTTGTGCATATTTGAAGTGTACAAAATCCGGGCCAAGTGGAACTTAACCCGGCTCTAGGTGTGTGCATATTCGAAGTGTACAAAATCCGGGCCAAGTGGAACTTAACCCGGCTCTAGGTGTGTGCATATTCGAAGTGTACTAAATCCGGGCCAAGTGGAACTTAACCTGGCTCTAGGTGTGTGCATATTTGAAGTGTACTAAATCCATGCCAAGTGGAACTTAACCCGGCTCTAGGTGTGTGCATATTCGAAGTGTACTAAATCCGGGCCAAGTGGAACTTAACCCGGATCTACGTGTGTGCATATTCGAAGTGTACGAAATCTGGGCCAAGTGGAACTTAACCCGGCTCTAGGTGTGTGCATATTCGAAGTGTACTAAATCTAGGCCAAGTGGAACTTAACCCGGCTCTAGGTGTGTGCATATTCGAAGTGTACTAGATCCGGGCCAAGTGGAACTTAACCCGGATCTAGGTGTGTGCATATTTGAAGTTATCAAGGAGCTAGTTAGCTTTCTAAGGAGCATCCGGCCGAGTAACAAGTTACTCCCCCGGAGGCTCGGGGACTAATGGTTATATTACTAAATACCTACAACTGGCTAAGCAAAACGAGTAACGTACCTCCATCATCCGACCCGCGATGTTGAGCGCCTTAAAGGCTGTGTTCATTTGAGTGGAGAATTCGGCGGAACCGAACTTCTCCAGGAGATCAGCGTCTTGGACTACCTCTGCCTTGTTCCAATTCATGACGAATTCAATCAGGCTCGGAGGGTATCGCTCGCCGGTGGGCATATGGGGCGCCACCAAGCCCTTCGCATGCGCCTCTTTCCTCTCAACCAGGGCAAGGGCCGGGCTGGTGTGCAGAACAAGTTGCTGCGCATCAGCTGGCTCGGTAGGGACGTCCTTCGGGGCTGGAGGCTTCTTGGGAAGCATGGATGCGAGAGTGCGTTGTCCATCCTCGACGAACGCTGTCCTAGTGGCGTCAGGGGCCTTTTTGCCCTTGGGCTGCTGGGAGGAGGAAGTAGTTGCAGCAGATTTTCCCTTAGGAGCTGCTTGGGTACTTCCTCGCCGAGACTGAGAAGTCTCGGACGAGGCGGAGGAGCTTGGCGTTGGTGCTCTTGTTGCCGAACTTGGTGCCGGAGTTGGTGCTGGTGCTGGAGTTGGTGCTAGTGCTGAGGTAGTCTCGGTGGTTGCGGGTTGCGGCGTAGCCGAAGTCATGGATGCTGCTGCCTCGGCTGGGCCAGTTTCCCCCGCTCCAAGGTTACCCCCTCTTGACGAGGTGGAGCAGAACCCAGAGCAGCCGCAGAACCCTCTGGAATAGGTCTCAGCGGGCGTGACTCGTCGCCACGAGAGGGAGAGGGGCTGAGCCGGAGCGGCGAAGCGATGCTAGACCCACTCTGGGGACCTCCACCGCGGCCCTGCAGGATGAAACAATGTCGGATGAGAAACTATAACAATAAAAGGAAGAGTAAGTTGTAGAGGGAAAAGAGGCTTACGCATCCGAGGTGAGGGGCTCCTTGGGTTTCTGAGCCCTTCGTGCTGGGGCCATGGCTGCTAGCTTGGAGGCAGTTTTGTCTCCGGATTTCTTTCGCCTTTTGGCGGGCTGAGAAGGTCCGGAGGAGGAACTTGATGCGGCTCCACGCTTCTTCTTCGGTGCTACCGGAACAGGGTCACCCGTGGCAAGGGGAGGGTCCTCGTGGATCTGCCCACCGGGGTTAGCTGATGCCGTAAAAGCATAAGAAAGAGGGACAGCTTCAACAGCTCCCATCACCTCGACATCCGAGTCATCTTCGTCATTAGGCTAATCTCTAATAGAAGAGAGTTTATCGGTGGGTCGCTTCGTAGCGTCGGGCATCGGGAGGAACATCTCCTGATCCGGCTCTTCCTTGTCCGAGGTCTCCCGGTCAGGTGCCCACTTAAGGGTCGGATCGGTGCCATCCTCGAGGGTTTTCTGAAGGAATAGCTGAGGAAAAGAACAGACAACAGAGTTAAAAATACAACAATGACCAACATATGATTTAATCCGGAAAAAGTTTGCGCCATGAGGCTTACCACGGGAGGAAGCCTATCGCGGCAAAAGTGCTCAATTCCCCACGTCCATTCATAGGAGAAGTCTTTGTGGGTGGTGAAGAGGGCCTTGACCCGGCGATAGATCTCTATGTTGCTCAACTCGAAGGACGAGGTCCGGTTGGGGTCGCGGCCCTAGCTCATGTGGCACACCTTGTGAGTGCGCTTCTGGAGGGGGAGATCCGATTGCGGACGAACGTGATCATGGCATCCTCGTTGTGGAACCCGAGCTCCTTCAGCTCCGCGAACCTTTTGTTGATAAAGTTAGCCAAGGCAGTGGGCTTCTTGGGGACAACGTCCCACAACTCCATGTTAGGAGGACCTGGAGCATAGGGGAGCAGCCGGATCAAGTCTTCAGTGCCCTCGTTCTGGACATAAAAGAAAGTCTGGGCCCATCCTTTGCAGGAGTCTAGCCCGGTGACTCGGGGGAAGACGGATAGCCTCCGAGGTGAGATGGACGCAGCTCCGAATTGCGTGAGCTGCTTGTCCTCCGGATCAAGTTGAATGTTCGGAATAATAATACGACGAAGACCGAAAAAACCGGATCCATAGCTCCTTCGTGGGCCATAGTCCGGCATAGCCTTCGATCGTGGAGGTGAAGGCAGAAAGAGAAGTAATTGCGTTGGCAGGAAGGTGGTGCGGCTGGAGTTCGTAGGTGCTTAACCAATCATGGAAGAAATCGCTGACCGGCAAACCGAACCCCCGCTGGAAGTGGGACAAGAACACAATGTACTCACCCGGATTGGGTGAGGGGGCGAGTTCGGCAGAGGCGAGGCACGCGGTGACACCGGCGGGGATGCGTCTAGTGCGGTAGAGCTAGTCCAGGTCGTATTGGCAGACCCAAGACCCGGCCCACGCACCATGGTCCGCCGTGGTGGTGTCTTCCTCCATCTCTTGCTCGGCGACGGCGAGCTCCTCTTCTGTCATCTTGTGTTCGCTGCCCTCACTAGCGCTAGCGGCGGTGGGGGGCAACGGCCTAGATTGACAACGACCCGTGGTGGAGGAGGTACGTAGCGGTGGCGGCGATGCAGAGGCGTGGGGAAGCAGTGCGGCGGCGGCGCGGCTACTTAGAAGTAGTGGCGGTGGCGATGTCGCGGGGAAGACGAAGAAGAAGAGCTAGGGGCAGAGGGGCGCGGAAGGGGGAAAAGACCTAAGGGGTGCGCCCCTCCGCTATTTAACCACTCCCTCGTGAGGGAAGTGGGATCATGCTTTGCGGTTACGCCGCACGGTGTGGCCGTGTACGCACCGTATTGGCCAATCAACATCAGGCCACACAGAAGGTCACAGGGCGCAGACGATCCCATGAAGAGATGCATTGATGTAGTTAACGAGGAGGCAGGCGTGATGTGACGTGCGCACAGTAACTCCTGACAGTAACTACGGCGGTTACTGTGGCATGCCCTTAAAATGAGGCAATGTGATGATTACCCTCCACGTGGGGAAGCGTACGAGGGAAGGAAGAACAACCCGGATGAGAATATGGTAACCCGGCCAACAATTAAAAACTTGGAATGTGCCAAGGGAAAATAAATCCATAGAATCTGAGATAAGGTGGTAACTCGGCCAGCAAGGGACAACTTGAAATGTGCCAAGGGAAAGTAAATCCATAGGATCCGAGGTTAGGAGATAACTCGGAAATAAAATCCCAAGCTCAGTGAAATGGAACCTGATGTGGCCTTAGCGGCCAAGGCAGCTAAGACCGCACCAGCTTCCGGGACTAATGTTGGGGGGATACCTCCGGGTAGGGTCACGCCGGGGTATAAAGGCCAAGTTAGCCGAGGTTCGGCAAGGCCAAAGCGGACGCTGGCCGGGTCACCTCAAGGCAGGCCGAGTCTCAGAGTAACCCGGACCAGGGGATGTCCACCTAACTGAGCCTCGACCGACTTAAGTTGTAAGTCGGATAGGAGAATTTAACTTGTATGCAGGAACGGGTGTGGCCGGGTCAACTATGATCCGGGTAATATCTAGCTTCTAGGAGAAGGAAGGAATCTCGCTGGTCAAAAGTAACCCCGGTACGCACTGCATGAGCGAAGAGAACAGGGGCAGGACCACCGAGGCATGGCCGACAAGAGGTGACAACGCTCGTGTCGGCTGACGCAGGCGCCGCCGAGGCTCACGTAGCCTCTGCATGGGTGACGCGGGGGAAAAGCAACCCGGTTGGCTTACTATTTTGGGAGGAGGCATATTCCCTGGAATATGCCTCCACGTATGCCCTAAGTGGAGACCTAGCCACCCCTATATAAGGAGGGCTAGGGCCTCTGTAGAAGGGGTTCCGCTATTCTGATTGGTTTTAGGTTCTAAGGGTTGATCTCTAGTCGGTCTCGTACGGGTTAGCTGTGGGTGAGAGTAAGAGAGTTCCTTCTTCCTCCTCTCGCCAATACAGCTCTAGGAGCACTTGTAACCCTGGAAGTGAATCATATATAAAACTTCTGTGTGAGGAATCACCTCATTATCCCTCCCTGGATTCCCCTAGCGCATTTAGTCCCCACCTTTAGCCTATCCATGGCATCTGCCGTGACACCACCACGACAAGTGCACTAAGTCGGATCCTATCAGATCCTTATGTTTCATCAAATATTCGATCCGCCTCTTTGCAAGAAGCAGATCGTCCGTGAGAGACAGAGCATCCGCGTCCCAGGACTCTTGGGGCGTGGCGGCACCGTTGACAAAAGCCAGCAAAGTAGTGGCTTTGCCATGAGCTGGTCTGTCCTTATGATAAAAGAACATGGACGGCCACCGTTTAACCGAATCGTTACCCTTAATCCCAGGATAGACGCATTTTGTCCTAGAGAAAAGCTGAGTGTACCGGTAATATAGGGATTACCGGCGGTGATGGAATTTCTCCAGGTTCCGAAGTAGAACCAGAAAAGAAGAAGGCTCGGCCTAATGCCGATATACCCCTCGCACAAAGAAGCATAACACCAACTTCGAAGCATTTCCCGCCTAACCGTTTCAAAAACTTTAAGCCAAAATCTCCCACCGAGGGAGTACCATTTTTATATTATTATTATTAGATGGACGTGAGCCAAATTCAAAATCTCAATCGAGCGGCAAAACCGCACACCCACTTTGAAGCATTTCCCGCCCCTCCGTTTCAAAAACTTTGAGGCAAAATCTCCCACCAGGGGAGTACCATTTTTGTATTATTATCAGAAGATGGGTGCTAGTCAAATTCAAAATCTCAATCGAGCGGCAAAACCGCACACCGACTTTGAAGCATTTCCATCCCCTCTGTTTCAAAAACTTTGAGGCAAAATCTCCCACCGGGGGAGTACCATTTTTGTATTATTATCATATGGGCGCTTGTCAAATTCAAAATCTCAATCGAGCGGCTAAACCATACACTAACTTTGAAGCATTTCCCGCCCCTTGGTTTCAAAAACTTCGACGCAAAATATCCCACCGGGGCAGTGTCATTTTTTATATTATTATTAGATGGATGGTCGCCAAATTCAATATCTCAATCAAGCAGCAAAATCACAAACCGATCTTGAAGCATTTCCCGCTCCTCAAGTTCAAAAACTTTTGACTTGAAAATTCCCATTCTACCCATTGTTCTGATGCCCTATGGGCAAGCTAAAGTAGGTAGCTTGGGGGCACGATCGTAATTTATTTTTCTGTTCAACTCCTTAGTCCGGATTCGCCCAGATTTTCCTGCTGGTCTTCCAAAAATCCCAGCCCCCTCTCTCCCACGCCCTCACCTCCACGACCACCACGCGCACCGGCTGGCGGCAATTCCACGGCGGCTGGTGCCGCTTGAGTTATGGTCTCGTGCACCGCCGTGGAGCCACTTCACCGATGCTCACCCACTGGATCTGGTTCACCGGGTCTCTCTGCCACTGCACCAGAGCTGCGGTGTCATTCACCATGCCAATGGCGTCATCGACCGCCCAAGCTCTCCTTCCCGGCTGCCAAAAGCTACCCAACCGTACCGAATCCGCTTCACCGGTGTACACCGGACGTGATCTAGTTTAAGGAGTTCCATGGCCACCACTCTAGACCATCTACTCGGTCGTCGCTGTTCATTGCACTGGATCTACCTCAGCGACGCTCTCGTCCACCGCTCTCAAGCTGGCATTGACCGCCCAAGATCTGCTTCCCCGACGCCAACAGCCACCGCAACTGCAGCACCCTCGGTGACCTAGACGTCACCCGCACGGTACCGATGATGCTTATATGCCTCTCCGACCAAGGTGAACCAAATCTGCAACCCGTTTTTGTATTGTCAGCAGTATAGCAGGTTCAAGCTTGTCATAGTGAACTGCATTTTTGTCATCGTGCTCGTACATACAAGTCATTGGGCATGCCTGTTTTTCGTGCTAGTACATACAAGGTGATTAGACATGTTGGTTTGCATTCGCTACTCTACAAATTTCAAGTCATAGACATGTCTGTTATTTTGTCATACACATGTTCTTAGCTACTCCATACAACAGTAATTTCCTGCTACCGTGTAATTCTTGCAAAATCTGAAGTCAGTGGAAAATATTAGTGTGGATTCCCTGCTCTACAGTTGCTGAATCTATCTGATTCGTCCTGAGATTAGTTCCTGCTATTATTTCCTCCTTGGCATCGTTCTACTATCTTGTAGTAGCTGTCGTGGAAATGGCCACGGCAATCGCTGCCACAGGCAGCGATTGAGTGTTTTGTGAGGAAGAGTTGGCGGCCATCTGCGGTGCGAGATGGGGGCGGATGCACATGGGTTTACCTAGGTTCGGCCCCCCGGAGGGTAAAGACCTACTCCTGCTAGATTAGATTATGAGAGAGCGAGTTACAGGGGTGGCGAGCTCGGCGGCTAGGCAGCGAGTCGCTTGAGGGGTGTATGATGGAACGTCAGGTCCCAGGATACCCTAGGGAGGTTTTATATATGAAGCACCTCGCTAGGGTTTACAAGTTGTCCCCGAACAAGATGAGGATCGGAGACCTTTGACCTAGTCCGACTAGGCTTCTGCTACACTTCTGGGCTTCTAGTCACCAGTCATTGGGCCTTTCCTTTCTTCATAGTCCAGTCGTTGTCTTTCAGACGCACTCGCAGGCCTTTCGACCCAATCGGAACGTCCTGTTGGGCATACCCCCTTTGGCATATCCCCATCAGTAGTCCCCGAGGCCATCGTTGATGCAGGCGCAGGCGTCCTTTTGGCGTTCGGAGTAGGCGAGCCCAATTTGGGTGTCTAGTCAAGTCGGCGATGGACTCTATTAGAACCGAGGAGAATTTCCCCATGTTTCCATTCATCGCTTCAATGAATATCACTGCCGCCTAGTCATTGTTTCGGCGAGAGGAAAAACTGGCGGGTGGCGGGTGGACCAAAGGAGTTGGATCGTCAAACCTGGTCAAACTATCCGTTGGAATTTCCAACGGTAACTACGGCGCAATTACCGTGAGTAACAGCTATCCCGATTTTGGTGGGTGGCGTTTCCCATATAAGGGGAGTGATGGCTCCACTCCGTAGTCCTTCTTCGCATTCTTCATTCTTCCTCATTTGTTCTTCCTTCCTGCGTCCTCCCGACTTGTTCTTCCCGTGTCGTGCGATTCCACATCTTACTCGATGGCGCCTCCCAAGGGCTCATGGGGAAATCTAAGTGTACCACGGCCCAACTTAGATCTTTTGAGGACGCCGGGGTGCTCCGCAAGGGGAATTGGCGGGTTCCCCCCTCCTCCGAGACTGAGCCGAAGCCGCGACCCGGCGAGTTCATCTGCTTCCCCAGTCATCTTGAGAGGGGTTTGGGGTTCCCCACCTCACTCTTCTTCCACCGCTTCTGCACGTATTACGCGATCAAGCCGTCAGATCTTGGTCCACACAGCATCGAGCAGCTGGCAATTTTCGTCGCCTTCTGCGAATGCTACCTTGGCTGCAGGCCATATTTCCCGCTATGGCTGGAGCTCTTTCACGGCCGCATCGGGCGCGAGGCATCCAGCGGCTTGATGCTGGCCGCAGGCGGGGTCACCTTTCAATTGAAGTCGAAGGCCAACTTCGTCAAGCTCCTCCTGTCGAAGAAGGCCACCAGCGAGTGCAAGAAGAGCTAGTTCTACGTCAAGGAAGCCACTCCCTCCGGCGAGGTGTCTCTTCCCGAGTTCGTCGCCGAGAGGAGCGAGCCCTGTCGGTTGGCGCCGAAGAAGCCACGGAAGTCGTAGAAATGATGGATCAGATCTAGAAGCTGAAGGACTAGGGGTTGATTCTGATCAACCTCTACAACTTCTGGCTCGGGCGGCGTCTGATTCCGCTGGCGGCTCGACCGCACTAGATGTACGAATACAGCGGGAAGCATGACCCATCCCGAACCAGCAAGGAGTCATGGGAGGCCGAGGACTACAAGGCCGCCCCAAAGAAGATCACCAACGCAGAGTTCACCGGCGTGGTGGTCGGGGTCGCCCCGTACACTCCTGTGAAGAATGAAGCCCCCATAGTAAGTTCTCTTTCCAATCGCTACATCTGTATCTCAATTTCAGTCTTCTCGCTTGGTGTTTTTTGACTCCTGGTGCTTCTCAGCTTTTTCAGGTATTAGAGGGTTGGCTCCCTCCGCTTGATGAAGAGGTTCCCTAGGAACTAGAGGAAGACTCCGAGGGGGATTCTTCCGACAGTGACGGGAAGGAAGAAGAGGTCCCTCCCCCAGCACCTATGGCTCGCAAGACCCGGATGCAGAGACAACGAGAAGTCGAAGCGAGCCGTAGCCGGGACGAGCTCGAAGAAGGCGACGAGGTCGCCTAGGAGCAAACGTCCCGGTGCACCGCTACGTCGTCGAAGCCCCCGCGTCGGCCCAAGTCGCCAGTGAAAAGGCCTGCGTCGCCGGCCAGGTCGTCGGTGGTGTTCGAGTCGGATGATGATTCCAACGACGAAGGATCTCCCGAAGTCTCGCACAAGGCCCAAAGGGACACAGTCCCGGTGAAGGGGTTGGAGGGCGAGGACACGGAGGTGGTGGTAGAGGTTCCCCTGGCGGCGATTGCGCCGACGACCTCGGGGGTTCCAAGCCAAGAAGCAGCTGAGGCGATGGTGTCCAAGTCGCCACAGCCGTCAAAGGCGGCCGCATCGGAGCCGGAGATCCCAGCGACTGCAGCTTCATCGTCAAGGAAGCCCTCGGTTTCGTGGGCTTCAGACATCTTCGAGAGGGGGCTCAGTCGCAAGCTGGGTCCTGAGTTGGAAAAGCCTGCCCATATTAGCACCGGGCTTCGCGTCCTTCCAGTCACTAAGTAAGTAGCACTTCCTCGTCCCAGTTCTCCTTGCTCCTTTTCTGTTGCTGTTGTGTTGATTGAAGGGACTCGTGCAGGTCGGGGGCTAAAAAGATTGGTCGCCCTTCGGTGGCTAAGATTCCACCGGCCGTCGACATGGGAGAGGGTGACCTACCCAAGAAGAGGAAGGCCTCCGAAGATGTGGTGACCGCCGAGGTCGCAAAGAAGCAGAAGGGGGGCACCGACGATGCTGCGACCTGGGGAGCACCGCGGAGCCAGCTACTGCGCCAGTCGCCAAAGAGGCTGCGGCGACGCGATCGGAGCCAACCTTGGCTGCGTCCGAGCCGGAGGCGCCGGTCCCGGCAACCAGCGCCCCCGCCAGGGCGTCGGCGACGTTCCCTCGTTTTATGGCGAAGGGGTTTCTAGGTGTGGCGGACACGCAGTCTCCGTAGAGTCCGAAAATCGTGGATGCGGACATTGGGTCAGGCCACGGGCGCACCTCCTTCACGACCCCGTCAACTGACGCCGGGGAACTTCACAAGATGCTCGGCGCTGCTATTCAGGTATGTCCAGTCCCTGAATTCCTAGTCTCTGAATTTCGGCGGCTAGGAATTGGTTTTCTTTTTCTTCCTTCTCCAGTCCCCGAATTCCTAGTCGCTGAATTTCAGCGGCTAGGAATTGTTTTTATTTTTCTTCCTTCTCCAGTCCCCGAGTTCATAGTCGCTGAATTTCAGCGGCTGGGAACTGGGTTTTGTTTTGTCAAATGCTTAGGTGAGTTCTTTGTTTGCAGGGATTACAAAGGGAGTCGACTGATCGGCAGGCTGCGAGAGAGCACTCGGAGCATGAATTGCGCGAAGCGCAGGAGGTGAACTGGCGGCTTCAGGAAACTATTGGTGAGTGTCTGCTTCGTCTTTGTTCTCCTCTTTTGGGTTTGAGCTGGTCGTGTATAGCATTCTGATGTATTCTCGTGCAGATGCTTTCCCGGCTAAGATCTCCAAGGCCCGTGAGGGGTATGTTCCGGTCGCCGAGCTGGACGCGGCGAATGGGCGAGTAGCCTCTTTGGTCAAGGATTTGGAGGAGGCGAGAGTGACCTCAATTTCTTCGGAGGAGCGAGCGAAGGCTGCTGTTGCCGCGGCTGAGGAAGAGCGCAAAGCCACGGATTCCATCATCGTGGGGTTGCACAACGAGCAAACTGCCTTGGAGAAGCACGTCAAGGAGAACTGCTGCAAACTACTTGGTGAGTCTTTGTCTTTTCTTGACCCTTTCGTCTAGTCCCTGCTTTGGGGATTTCATAGTTTCACTGACGCCTGTCTTTGCAGCTGTGGTAGGCCAAAGTGACCCAGTTGTGTAGATTTACAATGCCTCGCAGTGCGTGACTACCGTGGTGAATGCAGCCACGGCCTCGGCGTTGTGCGTCCAAGTGGCTCTCCAGGGCATGTCTCCCACCGAGGTTATCCCTGGGGGTTGACGGAGGTATGGTGCTATCTGGAGGAGGTGCCCGCCGTTGTGGAGTGGATGACGCGCTCGGCATTCAGACGTGGGGCCTCCACGGCGTTGAGCTTGGGTCTCGCCCATTTCCCCGATGACTTCGATCTTGACGATGTGATGAGTGGCTATCCGTCGGCGACTGGCACGGTGGAGATGTCGGAGGTGATGAAGCTGACCACGAAGGCCACTCCTTACGCCGATCGTGTCTTGGCGATGGGGGATCTTCTGCCATATCAGGAGACGGTGTTGGCGCCTAGCGACCCCGAGCCAGAGTACCGCGACATGAAGTTGGAGCAGCCCTTTCGGTCGTCGTTGTCGAAGTCGCTGACAACGTACCCGACGAACCCGTGGCAGCCTTGTGTGCGCGTCAAGGGGGTGGTGTTGCTTCGTCATCAGGGCCTGTAGAGTAAACAATGTAATTTTCCAAGTTGTGATGAATGGCAAGTGGCGAATGCTGTAAGATATTTTTGTAATATATGCCACGGGGGGTCGATCGACTCGGGTTTTGATGAGTAATGTATGTTGTGTTTTGCTTATGCATTGTTTTGATTAAGCAAGTCCCCGGGTGCGTCCACCTTTTAATGGGGTATAACTCGATTGTATACTTTTGTGTATTTGTTTTGTTTACGTGTTGTTTTATCCCTCGCGTCTTCTGAGTGGCGAGTCCCCGAGCGCGAGTAGGACTGACTTGTTTTGTGCCCGACCGTATTGGTCATGATCCTGTTGCAGGTTGTGAGTGCGTTGTTTGTAACGCGTCTCATCCCCTGGCCTGGAGAGCCAGTCGCTTGGCGAGCCCTAGGCAGCTCTCTTACTTGGTGTGTTCCTGAGCCGCGTGGGGGTTCCCGTTTTGCGGAGTCCCCATGCGTGGTACTTAACCGTTCGAGTCGCTTTGCGCGAGGGTAGGAGGGACAAATTGCTGTGAGAAGCGTGTATCGGATGTCTTGGCCCGGCGGGCCAGTTAGGCTAGGCGACTCCAATGGCGGCTCCAGGTTGGCGTTTTTCATGGATGACCCAAGGCCCGAATATTTCCGATGCCCTTGTGCCGCACTACTTGGCCGTGCCGGTCGCTCGACCAGAGGTTGACTTCCGTAAGTAGCGTATTGCTGGCATGTACGAGTGCGAGTGGCACAAGAATATGGCGAGTGGACACAATTTGTGCGATCCGAATGAATTTCATTATATATTCCGATGGAGTATAGTGTGAGGTTCTAAGTATAGAACTTTCTGAGGAGGTTTACATTCCATGGCCTCCCGACCTCCAATTGGTCATCACCCCGTATGTCGATGAGGTAGTAGGCGTCATTGCCAAGGACTCGGCCTATGGCGAATGGCCCCTCCCATGGGGGGGAGAGCTTGTGCATGCCCTTCTTGTCTTGGGCCAGTCGTAGGACCAGGTCGCCTTCCTGGAAGGTGTGAGTTCGCACTCGGCGGCTGTGATAGCGGCGGAGTCCTTGCTGGTATATGGTGGTGCGGGAGCGAGCCAGGTCTCGTGCCTCATTGAGTTGATCGATGCTATCTTGGCGGGCGATCTTGTTGGCCGCCTCGACGTAGTTGGCGACTCGAGGTGATTCATGCTCTAGGTCGGTTGGCATTACGGCCTCGGCGCCATACACCATGAAGAAGGGCGTGAACCCGGTTGATCGGTTGACGGAGGTGTGAATCCCTCATATCAAAGAGGGGAGCTCGTCGACCCAGCATCCTGGGGTGCGCTCGAGGGGCACCTGCAGTCGTGGCTTGAGCCCGTGGAGGACACTCTGGTTGGCGCGCTCTGCTTGGCCATTTGCTCCCGGGTGAGCGACTGATGCGAGGTCGAGTCGGATGCCGTGTTCCTCACAGAATTCCGCCATGGCCCCCTTGGCGAAGTTGGTGCCGTTGTCTGTTATGATGCTGTGCAGGTAGCCGTACCGGTAGATGAGTTCGTGTAGGAACTTGGTGGCCGTCTTGCCGTCGCATTTTTTTATCAGCTTGGCCTCGACCCATTTGGTGAACTTGTCGACTGCGACCAGGAGGTGAGTGAAACCAGACGGGGCCTTCTTGAATGGGCCTACCATGTCCATGCTCCATACGGCGAATGGCCACACGATGGGGATTGGCTTGAGTGCCGAGCCAGGGAGGTGCGTCTGGTTGGCGTACTTCTGGCACCCGATGCATCGTTGGACGATGTTGGTGGCGTCGGCGTGTGCGGTGAGCCAGTAGAAACCGTGCCGCATGGCCTTGGCAACTAGCGACTTGGCGCCGGCGTGATGGCCGCAGTCACCGGCGTGAATGTCCTAGAGGATCTTGCGGCCTTCTTCTGGCTGTACGCAGCGCTAGAACACGCCGGTCACGCTGCGCTTGTGGACCTCGTCGTTGATGATGACGAAGGATTTGCAGTGGCGCACGATCATTCGCGCCTCTGTCTCATTGCTCGGTAGGAGTTTGTGTTCTAGGAAGGCGACGTATGGCGCTGTCCAGTCGCTAGGTTCCACAATCATGGCGACTAAGACCGGTTCTGGTTGTAGTGGGATCCCGACGTCGATCTCTTTCGGTGGGTTGACCGAGGGTTTGTGGATGATGTCGAGGAAGACGCCTACTGGTGGCGCCTGTCGGGTCGATCCGATGCGGGAAAGGGCGTCTGCCTCCTTGTTTTTACGCCTGTCGATCCACTCGACGGAATAGCCGTCAAAGTGTCCTCCCAACTGGTCGACAGCTTGGCGGTACGCGATCATTGTTGGGGAGACAGCGTCGCACGTCCCGGCGACTTGGTCGGCGACTAGGTCGGAGTCGCCATAGCATCATAGGCGGTTGACGTTCATCTCCTTGGCGGCTCTCATGCCGTGAAGGAGGGCCTCATATTCTGCCATCTTGTTGGTGCAGGGCTTGAAGTTGAGGTGGAGCATGTAGCGAAGCTTGTCTCCTTTGGGGGAGGTCAGGATGACCCCGGACCCCGCGCCATCGGCGTTCTTGGAGCCGTCGAAGTGGAGCGACCAGTAGTGGAGGTACGGGAGCTTCTCTGGTTGCTGTGCTTCTTCCCAGTCTGCAATGAAATCAGCCAGGGCTTGCGACTTGATCGCTTTTCGGGGCTCGTACTTGATGTTGTGGACGCCGATCTCGACGGCCCACTTGGCGACTCGCCCGGTTGCCTCGCGATTGCGTATGATGTCCTGCAGGGGCGCGGAGGAGACCACCATGATTGGGTGCTCCTAGAAGTAGTGTGGGAGTCGCCGTTGTGCTCGGAATACCGCGTACACCAGTTTTTGGTATTGCGGGTAGCGCTGTCGTGAGTCCGTTAGGACTTCGCTGATGTAGTATACGGGGCGCTATATGAGGCGCTCCTTGCCCTCTTCCGGTCGTTCGACGACCATCACCGCGCTGACGACTCGATTGGAGGCCGCGACATAAACAATCATTGGCTCTTTGTCGAGTGGCGCAGCGAGTAGTGGTGCCGCAAGTAGCACTTCTTTGAGCACTTTGAGTGCGTCGTCGGCCTCCGCGTCCCATTGGAACGTTGGGTTCTTACGCATCAGGCGGTAGAGAGGCATTGCCTTCTCGCCTAGTCGGGGGATGAAGCGACTGAGGGCCGCGACTCGCCCTGCCAACTTTTGGACGTCGCGCAGGCACTCGGGTTTCCCGAGTCGCGCGATGGTGTCGATCTTGGTGGGGTTGGCTTCAATGCCTCACTTGGAGACTACGTATCCCAGAAGCTGTCCGGTGGGTACGCCGAAGGTGCATTTTCCAGGATTCAGCTTGATGTTGTACCTCCGCAAGTTTGCAAAGGTTTCAGCTAGATCGGCGAGCAGATCGTCCTGCCGGGTGGATTTTACCACCACATCATCGATGTAGACGTGAATGTTGCTGCCAATTTTGCTCGCTAGTATGTGGCGCCTACGTTCTTGAGGCCGAATGTCATGGTCGTGTAGCAGAATGCGCCGAATGGCATGATGAACGCCGTCTTCTCCTCGTCTTCGACCGTCATCTTGATCTAGTTATAACCAGAGTAAGCGTCGATAAAACACAGCGACTCCGATCCCACGGTCGAGTTGATAATCTGATCGATGCATAGTAGGACGAACTCCTCCTTTGGGCAGGTGCTGTTGAGGTTGGTGTAGTCAATGCACATTCTCCATGTGTTGTTCTTTTTGAGAACCAGGACTGGGTTTGCCAGCCACTTGGAGTACTTGACTGGCCGGATGAAGCCTGCGGCTAGCAGGCGCTAGACTTCCTCGGCGATTGCTCGGTGGCGCTCTTCATTGAAGGGCCGTAGCGACTGCTTTACTGGTCGCACTTTGGAGTCGGTGTTGAGTTTGTGCTCAGCGAGTTCCCTCGGGACACCTGGCATGTCAGATGGCTTCCATGCGAAGATGTCGTGGTTCTCATGGAGGAACCCGATGAGCGCTCTTTTCTATGCGGGGCTCATGTGCGCCCCGATGGTGACCGTCTGGCTGGAGTCGCCTGGGACGAGCTCGACGGTGTGGGTGTGCGTGGTCACCTCGAACGTGGAGTTCGCAGCGATTGGTTTCTTCAAGATGGTGGGGTTGTCCTTGTTGATGTTGCCCGCGTATTTCGCGAGCTCCTCCGCGTGGTCGGTCTCCGCGGCGATGACGGCGTCGGCGAGCTTGGCGCCTTTTTCCTCACATTCCACGGCCATGTCGGGGTCGCCGTGGACGGTGATGATGCCGCTTGGCCCGGGGAGCTTCATCATGTTGTAGGCGTAGTGTGGGGTCGCCATGAACTTTGCGAATGCCTGGCGGCCCAGGACGCAGTGGTAGGTGCTGCGGAAGTTCACCAGCTCGAAGACGATCCTCTCCGTGCGGTAGTTTGCTGGAGTGCCGAAGGTGACTGATAGCATCACTTTCCCAATCGGGTACGCCTTCCGACCGGGGACGATGCCGTGGAAGGTCGTCAGTGTTGGCTCGATGGCTGTTTCTGGGAGCTGGAGCCTTTTGAACGTGTCAAGGTACAAGATATTGATGGAGCTCCCGCCGTCCATCAGCGTCTTGGGCAGCTAGTAGTCGGCCACCTTGGGCCTGACTACCAGGGCGACTCGCCCTGGGTACTCGATTCTTGGCGTGTGGTCCTGGCGACTCCAGGTCATGCTCTGCTCGGACCAGTTTAGGAAGCGAGGGATGTCGACTTGCATCACCGCATTAACAGCGACCGTGCAGGCGAGCACCTTGTTCTCACGCTTGGTGCCGAGTCCGGTGAAGGTATGTAGCGACCCGACTGCGGTTCCAAAGCCGCCACCGTTCCCGTTGTCCCGAGGTGGGTTGTTGTTGGGGTCCTCCCTTGCACGTCTCGCCTTTTCAATCTCTTTGAGAGAGTGGCAATCGGCGGTGGTGTGGGTGGCGGGTTTTCCCTCCCTACTATGGTAGATGCAGGGCTCATTAAGCAGGGCGGCGGGGTCGAATTTCGGCCTTGTCACGTTGTTGGCGCGGTAGTTCCCGCTGTCGCGGTAGTTTCCTCCGTCGTGGTGGTAGTTCTTGGAGTCGCGCTGGCCATAGCCGGCGTTGGCGACGAAATCGACTCGCCCGTCCGTGCGGCGCTTGCCGGCGATGCAGGTGTTGTTGTAGCGCATGTCGCGTAGGCGCCCACTGTCGTGGATGCTAGTGCGACGTCTTCCTCCCGACTCGTCGTCGGACTCTTGGTTGGGGTCCTCCTCCGTGTAGCTCTTGGCGATCTCGAGGAGGTCGAGGATGTTATCGAGCGTCCGGTAGACCCTCTTGATCTTGGCGACCAGGAGTTTGTACCGGCACGCGTTCTTTAAACAGTGTGTCACCGTGTCTGGGTGGATGCTGGAGGCGTTTATCCATGGTTCCTGCCACCTTTGGATCCACCGGCGGGTCTACTCGCGTTGTCCCTGGATGCATCGTTCCAGGTCCTCTATGGTGGTGGCGCGGGTGTAGGAGCCCTCGAAGTGCCTAACGAAGGCGTCCCGCATTTCTTCCCATGAGTCAATGCTGTCGGGAGGGAGCGTATTGATCCATTGCCGTGTCGCACCCTCCATCATCAGGGGGAGGTAGCGAGCGGCGAGCAGGTCGGTGTGGCCTGCGATCCCCATTGCCATGAGGTATGTTTCCAACCAGACAGCGGGGTCGTACGTTGGGTCGTACTTCTCGATCTCCTTAGGGGCCTTGAAGTTGGCGGGGTATTTTTCCCCGCGAATCATTGGTCCAAAACATTGCGGCCCGACTCGGCTGAGCGAGCCTCTTGGCTCTGGTTCGCCGCGGTTGGTGAGGGTGTGCCGCAGGTCGTAGGGCTGGCGCGACCGTCACGTCTGATTGTTGATGATGTTTGTTCGGGCGTCGAGGGGCTGCCCGTTGGCCGCGACCGTGTTGTTCGCTGGTCACAGCTCATTGGTTGACAGCGCAGGATTGGCGGCCCGTGGTTGGTTTGCCAGGGGCTGGGGTGGTGGGCAAACTAACGCGTTTGCCACGGTGGGGTGGCCGCTTGATGTCGCCATGGTTGCTGAAGAGCGGGAGTACATTCGCCCCCGCGGGTCGACTCCCGCGGCTTGTTGCTCGACAGCCCTAATGAGTAGGGCCTTGGCGTACTGGATCTATAGCGCGACGTCGCCTTGGACATTGAGGTTGGCGATCGCGGCATCAGCCGCGACGAGATTGTCCATCGGGGTGGAGTATAGTGGTAGCCCGTTGGCATCACGGGCTTGAAGCGAAATGATGACCCGCGGTTGGTCTGGTGGGGGCACGTGGCCCATGGGTGGTGGAGGAGCCCCAGTCGCCGGCACTCTAGGTGGTGGTCTTGCGGGGTTGCTCCCGCCCGGCGGCGCGTTCTCGCAGTATTCGCGCTCGGCGGTGTGCGTGGGGTCGCCCTCGTCGTTGAAATTCAGGACGTGGCCTTGAACGTTGGGGTTCAGGCGGGTCCTGATGCGGCGCTGGTGGTAGAGTGACAGCTCCTGCGCCGTCTCTCGCTCGAGGCGGTATTTCTCGCGCTCGGCGAGTTCGTTGTGTTGCGCCTCCGCGAGCCGCAAGCGGGCTTGCTCCACCTCCGTGGCCATGGCGGTCGGCGGGATCGGCGTGGAGAACGGATCTGGCGGGTCGGCCGTGCTACCCGCCATGTAGATCGCGTTGAAGCGATTGGATCTGGCGCGAAAATCCTCGAGGGATTCTGAGCCGGAATCGGAGTCGAAGATCCCCAGGATGGAGGGGTCCTCGAAATCCTCGGGGTTGGAGACTCGCGTGATGGAGTCCTCCCGTGACACGGCGGTGATGGATCCGCCGACCGATGCAGGGGTCGCGGAGTCGGCATCGTCATTGGTGGCGGCGTTAGTTTCGACCGCGTCGCTGGTAGCCGAGTCGTACTTGGTGACGAGGCTCCTGATGGAGCGGACCTGCTCCTCCGAAAGCAGGTCGCAGTGTGGCGGTGATCCGCCGACGATCACCGTCACGGCTGGGTCGATCGCGCCGGTGAAGCCGACGAAGAGGTTGATGGAGCCGACCGGCATCTTCATGTCAATGGCTGTCATGGAAATGGCCACGGCAGTCGCTACCACTAGCAGCGATTGAGTGTTTCGTGAGGAAGAGTTGGCGGCCATCTGCGGTGCGAGATGGGGGCGGATGCACATGGGTTTACCCAGGTTCGGCCCCCCGGAGGGTAAACACCTACTCCTACTAGATTAGATTATGAGAGAGCGAGTTATAGGGGTGGCGAGCTTGGCGGCTAGGCAGCGAGTCGCTTGAGGGGGTGTATGATGGAACGTCAGGTCCCAGGATACCCTAGGGAGGTTTATATATGAAGCACCTCGCTAGGGTTTACAAGCTGTCCTCGAACAAGATGAGGATCCGGAGACCTTTGACTTAGTCCGACTGGGCTTCTGCTACGCTTCTGGGCTTCTAGTCGCCAGTCACTGGGCCTTTCCTTTCTTCATAGTCCAGTTGCTGTCTTTCAGACGCACTCGCAGGCCTTTCGGCCCAATCGGAACGTCCTGCTGGGCATACCCCCTTTGGCATATCCCCATCAATAGCCGTTTAAACTCTTCGTACTAATTCGATTATAATTTTTTGTTGCCATCTGATTCTTCAAAAGCTACATTACTAACTATTTCCTTTTTCTTGCATATAGCTCAAAATGGAACAATGAACATGTTGGTTTGCATAGCCTATTCTACAGGTTCACAAGGGATGCCATTAATTCCTTATATGGTGTTGGTTCGTCCTAACAACGGCATAACTATCATCTACTATGTAGTTTACTCGTGGTTTGCATTCCTACTCTAGAAGTTCTCTTATGATGCCATTATAATTTCTATCTAGTTGATTCTTAGCTATGACAGTAACTACATGCCATTATATAGCTCACCGCAAATTCTGAGTCACCCAACGACTCTATGCATTCCAGGAGATGCCACTGCTTCCATATATATTTGTTGAAATGAACTCGCTTGTTTATATTTGCTGAAATTCTAAGAAACACTTTGTTTGATTACTCATTCATTCTAGGCACACTTGTCTAATGCTTGTTTGTCTTGTTCTATAGGTTCACGAGCAACGCCATTATATCTCGCATCTGGTTCTGGGTCTGATTCTTCCTAAGACATGACATAACTATCCTCTACAATATATAGTTCATTCGTGGTTTGTATTCCTGCTCTACAAGTTCTCGTATGATGCGGTTATAATTGCTATCTGGTTCATTCTTCGCTATGACAGTAACTGCATGCCATTTTGTGGCTCAGCGCAAATTCCGCCAATGTCTCTTGCACTTTAGGGTATAGAACTGCTTCCATATATATTTG
The DNA here is from genome assembly GCA_910589775.1 of Avena eriantha. Lineage (NCBI taxonomy): Eukaryota > Viridiplantae > Streptophyta > Magnoliopsida > Poales > Poaceae > Avena > Avena eriantha. The sequence continues at coordinate 82,583,562 of OU342741.1, read as the reverse complement.
TTGAAATGACCTGGCTAGTTTATTTTTGCTGAAATTCTAAGCCACACACACATTTTTTGATTGCTCGTTTCACGGTAGGAACACTTTTTTAATGCGTGCTTGCTTGTCCTATTTGTTTGACGTGTTGGTCAATGATTGAACCATTGACTAGTGGTAAACTCCAGATAATAGCTCCTGTCATATCAGTCAAATGAGTAGTTTGTCTTGTTTGATGTATTAACTTGTTATTACTTAGTTTTAGGGTGCAATTATTGCTATCGCTACTAAAGAGGGGGATGCAAGATCATGTCTCCTCCAATGAAGTTGTCACACTCAAATGAAGATGCAGGTGATCAATTGAGAAAGCAAATTGAGCACTATGCTATCAACTTGATTGTCAACTGAAATGCCGATTTTTCTTTCCCTTAAGTTGATAATATGTAATAATGTTAAGAAATTTGCAACTGATCTCATATCTAGATAAATCGCGTAGGCTATGTAGGCATTTAGTTGACGCCGTCCACACATGGCGGTAGTCGTTACGGTAACTACGGCAGGCAGGTCGATTAGGGAATAGTATTGTGCTTTGTTATTGGCCCGTCGTGTATTCGGTCGACGATGAACAGTAAAAATGCTGGATTATTATACATGTTTTATGATATTGGCATGGACTTCAGAAAGGCCGAAACTTTAAAAGGCCGTAAACATAACGGCCCGACCCACACATGTGGTAACTGGACGTAACAGTAACAGGCCGTAACAGTAACAGGTTATAAAAGTAACAGACCATAACAGTAACAGGCCGTAACAGTAGCAGGCCATAACAGTAGCAGGCCGTAACAGAAACAGACCATCACAATAACACACAAGAAACCGTAAAATCTCAGAACTGTAACAGGCCAAAACAGTGGCTGCCCTCAACAGTAAAGGGCCGCAACAGTAAAAGGCCAGAATAGTAACGGCCCGAGAAATTTCCAGGCGAGGGCAGTAACAGCCGACACATTTACCAGACTAGAACAGTAAAGGTCCACTTGTGGGCCTAAATAGCTAAAGACCGGAATAGTGAAAGGCCAGAACAGTAACAGGTCGAAACAGTAACGGGCCATCTCAGAGAAGGGTCGTCAGTAGGCGGCCCATGATGGGCTGCGATAAACAGTGATGGGTTGCCCGCAGGCCTTAAATGTACAGGAACGACTTGGCGTAGGCTGCTAATGGGCCATAGAGTGTTGGACCAACATGAGCCTTCTGTAGGCCGAAACATAATCGGGCCTGAAAGTTCGCGGGCTGCTGCTGGCTACAACTTTGGGCCCATTTCAAACAGTGCAGGACAAAACAGTAACGGGCCATCTTCTTATTGGGCTCTCCTAATAGGCCCAGTTAGTATTTAGCAGGCCTTGGCTGGGTCTGGCTTCTGCCACGGTTTTTATGACCGTTAACGGCGGTAACCGGATGCTAACGACGGCTACCACGTGACAGTTTGCATGGCGTCAGCAGTCAACGCGGCTGGCAAACAGATCTACGACGGAACAAGTTTTCGTGGCTGATGGGTGCGATCCGCCATGGTCAGGAAAAAACCATGGTAGATTCTTTTGTGACAGGGCTTTTACCACGATGGCCATTCGTCGTAGAAGACTTTTTAGCCACGAAAAACGGGCCTTCAACCACGAAAGTCATCCATTGTAAAAGCCAATTTTTCTTATAGTGATTCCTAATTTTCACGGTCGATGATATAGCTACAAAGGTGGACAACACAGTGCCGATCACAACATTCATGTGACTTATGCCCTATCTTTTGATCTCTCGTGTTCCGAGGCCATGTCTATACATGCTAGACACGCCAATTCGACCTTAGTGTGTTTGTAGCGCATACATGACTTCCACCCACCGTATGTAACGTCGATATGTTTGCACCCGATCATCATGGCCTTCTCCATAATGATGGACTTTCTTGGTGGAGCACACTAATGGGATAATACTACAGTTAGTATTAATTAGGGATCATCTTATTTAATGCTACCGTTGTGTATCCAATACTAGCAAACAATAAGATGCACACAAAGAATTAACATCATATGCAATTTATATATGTGATATGATATGGTCCTTCTTCATGTGCCATGATCTCCATCAAGCACTACGGCATGATCTCCATCTTGCCATCATTACGATGTCAAGTCCACGACACCACCAGTTGATCGTCCATCGATACAATGATTATTACTATAACTTCGTAATATAAAAGTAAACTACTTTACGTGAGTCATGACCATGACCATATCAAATCATGTGCCTCCTGCGAAATAAAGTTAGACACCTCTATTTTATCTATTGCAAGTTTTACGTGGCTGTTAGGCTTTCGAGACAGAACCGTTTCTACCTACGAACTTCCAACCATAACATGGATCCAACATTTGTCTCTACTACACCCCTTTCGGGGCCCTCCATTGTAAATTTCATATTAATTACTAAAAGAGAGACAAACACCCGCTAGCCACTTATACGGTACAAGTCGTATATTGAACATGGAACTAGTCTCGCGTAAGCTGTGTAAAGTTGGTACGTGCCGTTTCATCAGACAGTACCACGATATAAATAAGTACACGTGGGAGGGTAAAAACTAAAGGATAAATGCCCATATTCTACATGTGTTCTATCAATACAGGCAATACTACGCATAGATCAGCTATAATACCACTGAAGGGGTTCGCTGTAGAAAACATTTTTTTCCTGACTAGCGTAACACCAATATGTCCAAGCTATATCTTGGAGTAATGCTGTAATGAGAGAGGTTTTGGTAACATATCCTTGTAGACCGAAAGTGTTTAACATCCATGCGAAACATGGATGTAGTCATACTCGCACCGACCTCAAGGTCGTGAAACTCACAAGTCACCCTTGGTCCTTGCACGATGATCCTGGTGCCACAAGTGGTAGCACCCCTAAGGTCTCGCACACGTCCGGTGTTTGACGATGACTCCTGTTCTCCTTGATCCAGCCAGGATGCGTAAGTATATCTTCTGACTAGAATCACTGCAGCATAATGGCGTGCCATAGCAAAGAAGTCTCCTACTCGTGCAACCCTTACTTGGGGCCATAGTTGCAAGAGAAAAGAGAGAGAGAAAATCCCTAAGGAAATTTCCTTAGAGATTATTGTGACCTTCTTATATAGGGGAAAAGAGGCTACCCTAACTATTAAAGTCCCGGGGTGGGACTAAACAAAGGAGGAGGTGGAGGCGCACGCTCAAGAAGAGGCGGGCTAGCCGGCCGAGGGCGGGTAGGCCCCACGCATGGCCCATGAGGGGCAGGCGGCCGGGGTGGGCCCCACCCGCGCCCTCCTAGGCGACAGCGGCTGCTCCCTTGCAGCTTGCCTTGTGGGCCTTGTTCCCTTCGGGAACTTGGCCTATTAGGGAAGTTTTCCCAATAAAATTTAATTTTAAATATTATTTTATTATTAATTCTAATAATTAATATGAAATACATATTATTAAATCTTCTTTGATCTGAAACACCTTTCAATTCACTCTGATATCCTTTGGATTCTTTCGGAAGATTCTGGTTCTTTCACAGAACACTTTCGATATTCTATCTCTTTCTTCCTGTGATTCCATTTCAAAACGATCTCTAAGCGTTGTGTTACCGTATGGTTTAGAAACATCACATACATGATCGGGTTGACTCTCGGATCAATGATCAATAGAGGGATCGGGATGCCCATAATGACCTCTGTGCATTCCACGATGGCAACATCGTTTGAACCATAAACGTCGAGTCAAATTCTCTTTGTTACTTCCATACCTAACTTGTCAAATATTTGATCATCGTTATCATGATACCTTGTTTAATCTTGTTTCCGACAAGTGCTGCTTTACTCTTTCCCATGATATTTCATCTCCGTGACCTAGTTACATGTTGCGTAGCTTATGGATGTAATTCATCAAGATGTCCTAGTGTATCTTCCTATCACTCAGAAGAACAAATCATGATCTTGATGCATAGACCTCAACATGTCTCTTTGGAATACCCAACATATAGCTTTATGATCACCCTGTTACGGTGTGACAGTTGATATAGTCTAAGCTGTCGCAGGTGATAATGATTAAATATGATCACACGGTCTAAGATTAAGATACTTTGTTTATAAATATTGCAAATATGAACTTTGTTATTTGATCGTGTTGCAATACTTATATGCATAATATCCATCACATCATTTATAAATTATATGATTTTATTGTCAATTCATATAAATGCTCCATGATTAGGAAACTTTGGTCATCAGTTGCTCAATGAACTAGTCGTACAGAGGCAAGTAGGGATCTTTGGTTTATTTATATACCAAAATGTATCAATGTTTCCTATTGATACAGTTATAGCATGGTATAAAGCTATTATTAACTAATGAGATATGATAATAAACACCTTTATTATTTGCCTCTAGGGTATATCTCCTTCAATTCGGTCAAACGTATTGGCAACTCCAGTCCACCGACTAGACGGATCCGTTGTGCGAGTGTGAGATCCCGCTTAAAGCGCAACACACTTTTTTGCGAATCCACTAGGGGCGTACATAGATCAGGCAGCAATGACCAGTCCTACTATATATGTCTCTGCCAGGCAAGATCGATATGGCTAACATCGTACGACCCGACTATGATGAATTGTTGGACGATGAACACAAAACCTTTGAATCTATAAGAGCTCAGCGTGTTGAGCAGATCGAAGAGCTTCGGAAAAAGAAAGAGAAAGAACTCTTAGATGAGATCTAGCAACTCTAGGAGAAGAAGGAAGAGGAAGATCGGGAGGCTTTCAAAAATAGAGTGTGACACGGTTTCAAACTTTCAATTGTGTACAGCTAAGCCATACCACTTGCTTAATAAAAAAAGATCTATGCCACTAGTAGAAAACAGACCTTTGGTCCAGGGGTATTAGCCCCGGTTTTGCTACAAACTGGGACTAATGCCCCGGTCCAACGGCTAGAACTGGCCCCAGGGGTGGCAAACACTAACCACGGTTCGAACGGGACCTTTAGCCCCGGGTTGTGTAAAAAAATGGGGCTAAAGGGTTTCAGGCAGGCCAGGTCGGGCGCCAGACCCTTTAGTCCCAATTTGTTATACGACCCGGGGCTAAAGTTCCACCTTTAGCCCCGGTTCTAGACATGAACCGGGGCTAAAGATCTGGCTATATCTTCTTCCCCTGCCCGAGCCACCATTCAAGCTGGTGGCTCTCCTCTCTCTCTCTCTTTCTTGCTTCAAGCTCGAGTTCATTCCCATGTTTTCCTCAAGATTTGTCTATATTTTGTGGTGCCCCATCTATCCAAAGGTTCTAAAAGGTGAGCAACTTCATCCTTTGAACTCTCATTGCTATATTAGCTCATTTCATGCTCTATCTTATAGATGGATTTGTGGATTTAGTTTGGTAGTAATTTTTGCAATGATAGCATGAGATCGATGTTTAGATTCTATCTATCTTGTATTAATGTAAGGAACTCTAAGGTAAATATCACAATATGTGGATTCTATCTATATATATCTTGTTTTGGCACATAGTCTCGAAATTTGATTTTAGAAGCACACACATGCGTGAGTTCATCATTCTAGCTAGCTAGCTAGGCAAAATATCCTTCTTCGTCTACCTGCGTTCAATAAACTGAAAAAATTGTAACAAAGATAGGGTTAATTCATAAAAGCTTGATAAGAAGATATCACAATTCACATATTAGGGAGTGCCTCTATGGCGAGCTCCTCGAAGATGTCTGAGGACGGGATCCTAAGACATCTTAGAGAAGCTCTGCCGTAGTGGTGTCCCTGCTCTCCCACACCATCTTTCGGTTTATATCTTCTCTAGCTAAATCAGTATGATGGTGGAGCTAACTAATTTCACATATTAGAGAGTGCCTCTACGGCGAGCTCCTCGAAGATGTCTGAGGACGAGGTCCTAAGACATCTTCGAGAAGCTCCGCCGTAGTGGTGTCCTTGGTCTCGCACACCATCTTGCAGTTCTTCACAAGAATGCATGCCTATTTATAGATTAAGCAGCACAACATAGTGTCGGGCACTGATGACATAATGTCGACACACTCACCCTGGCATAGTGCTGCCACCCACCATAAAATAGTGTCGGCATTTAATTTACTGGCTTAGTGCTGCCCACTGAGGACATAGTGTCGACATGTTGTCTCCACATCCACATTTAGTCCCGGTTGGTGCATCCAACCGGGACTAAAGGTTCATCATATCTTTAGTCCCGGTTGCTGGTTTTAGATTAGTACTAATTAATTATGATTATGTTTGATGTACTTAATTAATTATATATTGCAGATGAGCCAACAATGGATGTACGCTCACCGACTCTCTAACGAGTTCATTAAAGGCGTGCATTCTTTTCTTCTTGTGGCTGAGGCAAACAAGCGGAATGGTTTTATGTCTTGTCCATGTGGTGTCTGTCGGAATCATAAAGAATACTCTTCCTCAAGAGTCCTTCACAGCCACCTGTTTCCGTCCGGTTTCATGACCGGCTATAATTGTTGGACCAAGCACGGAGAAAGAGGGGTTATGATGGAAGACAACAAAGAAGAAGAGAAAGACAACGACTACCCTGAATATGATGGTACTATAATGGAAGACATTGATGAAGAAAAAGATGAAGAATGGGCATCAGATCCGCCCGATGATGATCTTAGTCGGACCATTGCTGATGCCCAGGAAGAATGCGTAACTGAAAGGGAGAGGTTGAAGTTCAATAAGATGTTAGAGGATCACAACAATTTGTTGTACCCAAATTGTGAAGATGGGCACAAAAAACTGGGTAGCACACTGAAATTGTTGCAATGGAAGGCGGAGAACGGTGTGACTGACAAAGGATTTGAAAAGTTGCTGAAAATAATGAAGAAGTTGCTTCCAAAGGATAACGAACTGCCCGCCAGTACCTACGAATCAAAGAAGGTTGTCTGCCCTCTAGAATTAGAGGTGCAGAAGATACATGCATACATTAATGACTGCATCCTCTACCGCGGCGAGGAGTACGAGAATTTGGATGCATGCCCAGTATGCACTGCATTGCGGTATAAGATAAGACGAGATGACCCTGGTGATGTTGAGGGCGAGCTCCGCATGAAGAGGGTTCCTGCCAAGGTAAAGTGGTATGCTCCTATAATACCACGGTTGAAACGTTTATTCGGAAACAAAGAGCATGCCAAGTTGTTGCGATGGCACATGGAAGACCGTAAGAAAAAACGAGATGTTGAGACACCCCGCTGATGGGTCGCAGTGGAGAAAAATCGAGAGAGAGTTTCCGGACTTTGCAGGTGATGCGAGGAACTTATGGTTTGGTCTAAGTACAGATGGCATGAATCCTTTTGGGGAGCAGAGCTGCAGTCATAGCACCTGGCATGTGACTCTGTGTATCTATAACCTTCCTCCTTAGTTGTGCATGAAGCGAAAGTTCATTATGATGCTAGTGCTCATCCAAGGCCCGAAGCAACCCGGAAACGACATTGATGTGTACCTAAGGCCATTAGTTGAAGAACTCTTACAGTTGTGGCACGGACAAGGTGTATGTGTGTGGGATGAGAACAAGCAGGAGGAATTTGACCTACGAGCGTTGTTGTTCATAACAATCAATGATTGGCATGCTCTTAGTAACATTTCAGGACAGACAAACAAGGGATACAATGCATGTACACACTATTTAAACGATACTGAAAGTATATATATTTGGATAAATCTAAGAAGAATGTGTACCCAGGGATCGTCGTTTTCTTCCGCCCTCGCACATCCTAAGAAAGAAAGGTAAGCATTTCAATGGTGAGGCAGACAGCCGGTGTAAGCCTATCCACCGTACTGGTGATGATGTATTTGACATGGTGAAGGATTTAAAAGTAATGTTTGGAAAGGGTCCTGGTAGACAATCTGTTCCGAAGGACAATGTCGGACACGCACCAATGTGGAAAAAGAAATCTATATTTTGGGAGCTACCCTATTGGAAAGTCCTAGAGGTCCGCTCTGACGTGATGCGCCTCTGCAAGACCGGCGCGACGGACCCGAACCTGCATTAGGACGACACGCAGGTGTACAACAAGTACGTGTGCCCTAACACCGCGACGTCGGACAACAACATCATGTACCTGGACGCCCAGTCCAGCGTGTCCAAGGTGGACAACAGCTACTACAAGAGGCTGCAGGGATGCCACGGCGTGCTCTCCGTCGACCAGAACCTCTACGCCAACGGCACGTCCACCAAGTGGCACGTCGACAGGCTCGCCAACAGAAACGACTTCTACTGGCTCTTCCCAAAGGCGCTCGTCAAGCTCGGCGAGATCAACGTGCTTACTGGCACGCAGGGAGAGGTCCGCAGGGTCTGCAGCAGGTTCAACTGATCGTCGGTCGTTCTTCTCCAACCACGTTCCGTGAGGCGTCATCGATTTTTATTCCTTAATTTCTTGATTTGGTTATGTCAATGGTGCTCTTTCTCATCTGTTTTCCTCTCTCATTTTGATTTTGGTTGAATTGAATTCCTACTGTTCGATTCTTTTTTGGTGTTATTAACGTGCATGGTTGTGCACTTGTACGTACTTTTTGTCTTACGAATATCATGAAGAAATGTGCATATGTATTCATTACATGATCTGTTATATCTTCGATGTGTTGCAAAACATCTTCAACTTGAGGGGACTCGAATGGCTCAAGTCGCCCCGCCGAGTCAGGGTGAACACTTTCGTTGTCTTCACTCCTGACTCTGAGCAGGCTCGAAGCCAAGATAAATGGATGGGCCACAAATGTGGCCTCTAGCGGAGTTTGAGTGTAGCTTGTGGGCCGATGATTATCAAGCATCACCAGTTACCATTTTCAAGTTTGGAGGTGGGGATACATTCGGGACTCGGAAGCACGTGTATGATTCTTTGCTGCAAAAATAAGAACAAACAAGTATTCTACATGTCTGACAAGAACGACTGAATTACACCCAAGTAACATAATGAGAACAAAGTCCTTCAAAAATAGAAGGTGACACGGTTTCAAACTTTCAATAGTGTATAGCTAAGCCATACCACTTACTTAATAAAAAAAAAGATCTATGCTGAACGTGTACGTGATCTCCATGATCAAACATCGGTTAAGTTGAACGAGACGAGACCATTTCATAGTTGCAAGTAGACAATAATAACTCTGAAGAAACCGTGAGATGTAGTTGACTAATGAAATTTCCTTCTCCAGAATCAAAGCTTTGTTCCTGGCAAACTTTGTCAACTTCAGAGAAACAAGGTGTGGGTTTAGGAAATACCTCGTCTTCTTGCCATGGAAATGGATGGAAAAATTAGAAAAACACCAGTGAATTATGGAGCTATTTCAGGCGCAGCTATTTCATCAATTTAACATGAGGCATCCCCCCCGCACCCCTCTCCCACACACACGCGGCGGCGCCACGTCACGCTGGGCGGGCCTCCCTCCTCACCGGCAGACCTCTCCCTCGTGAATCTCCCGCCCGCCGCCGCTGCCCGGGACGTCGCCGGGCAAAGATCTGGCGGCGTGGCGGCGGCGGTGACCCTAGCCACGATCTGGTGTGGCGGCGGCGTCCACGCCCGCGCTGGTTCGGCGGTGGCATCGTGGCTGCCGGCGGCTGGGGGTCCTTGGCCCATATGGCTGCACGCGGCGGCGGGAATCCGTGCCTTCGGGCCGAGATCGATTCCGTTCGTCGCCGACGCCGGCGCCCAGGATCTCCGGGTCATGCTCGCGACACTAGGGCTCTTGGGGCTACTGGCCCTGGCATGGTGGTGGTGACTTCCTTCTCTGTCGAAGTGGTCGGCCGGGCGATCTTGCCGCTATGCGGCGGATCCTGCTAGTTTTCGGCGGGTAGCGTGGGGGCTGCTGCTCGGTTTCAATAAAGGGGGTGGTCCTCGGATCTCTCTCGCACCAAGACGAAGATCTACTTGATGCGTGTCTCCATGGATCTGGCCAGAGTGTATGGTTCCGGAAGGCTCCGCTGGCGAACTCCCATGGGCGCATATGCCTGGAGTTTGCTGGATCGGAAGGAATTCGGTCATGCGTACCTGTGTTTTTTGCTGGCCGTTTGGTTTCAGTGGGAGCGTGGTGAAGCTCTGCTACCTGTTACCATCATGCGACATGTCTTTGACGATACACATGGTGAAGTCAGATGTGGAGAATGTCATGAAGGCAGAGACATGTTGGCGAGCTATGGTGGATTGAGTCTATATGGCGATGAGGATCTGGCTTGGTTATCTGTGACTCGCAACAACGTCTGTTAGAGGGGGTGACATCACAAGAGGAGTTCATAGTCTTACCTTGCAGGGTGAAAACCTAAGGTCCGGCCTTCATTGTTGTGCCTGGCAATGGCCTTGCAGAAGGCATTGCTTTGCGAGCGAGGACTTTCTCCAGGGTGAAAACCTAGATCTTTGATCAAGCGATGACAGCGCTTGTGCACTGTTTCCTTCTTGGAGGCGTCGCTTTTGGAGGGGTTGGACTTCTGGTGTAGTTTTGGTGGTCGTAGTATCGCTGCTGCTGAGGATCGGATTCCTGCAGCGGGACTTTTCTTTTTTGTAATTCTTCTTCTTTTTTTCGGTTATGTGCATCCGTATTGCCATTAGGGTATGCGTTGTTGTAGAGGCTGCGTGTAATTGGTATCCATGTGATATGCTCATTTCCAAAAAAATCAATTTAACATGAAAAACGATTCAGGCCGAGTGCACTCCATGACCAAACAAAAAACGGCAATCTAGCTAGCATGAGTGGGTGATCATGCCACCACCATCTCCTATCCAACTATAAGTACACTAGGCATACCACGTCTGTTTCTCACACCTCCCATTCCCATAGCCAAAGCAGCCATTCCAAGAGCTTGTTCACCTGCAACGAAATGGCCCAAGCAGCAGCGCAGACGAGGGCGGTGATGCTAGCGGTGGCGCTCTGTGTGCTGGGGCTGGCCACCGGTGGCCTCGCGCAGCTGAAGAGCGGGTTCTACATGGGCAAGTGTGGCGGCAACGATGTGGAGACAGTCGTGCAGGGTCTCGTCAAGGCACGCGTCACCCGTGACGCCGCAATCGTCGCCCAGCTCCTGCGCCTACAGTTCCATGAGTGCGCCGTCAACATGCGTGTTACTATTCTAGCGCTTGCGATTGCATATGCACGCCGCCATTGATATACGAACCTAAGTTATCTGTAAGATTCTGTATGATGATGTAGGGCTGCGACGGCGGGCTTCTGGTCGATGGTCCCGGATCAGAGAAGACGGCACAGCCCAACCTGAGCGTGAAGGGCTACGCTAATCACGGCCATCAAGACGGAGCTCGAGAGGCGGTGCCCCGGTGTCGTGTCATGCTCCGACATCGAGAATCGCCCGCATCTTCACCTTCCACAAGCAGAATCTTGTGGAGTAGTCCAGCTGCGGTAGATCAAACTTCAATGACGACATGTCGCAAACCCTAGATTAGAACCTGGGGCTCTGATACCACTTGTTAGATTTGCGACAAGTAAATAACGAAGAACGAAAACAAAATCACAGCAAAGGGACACAGATTTAACGTGGTTTTTCCCCTCTCTTTGTTGGAGAGGGTTTTCCACGTTAAATCTGTGTCCCTTTGCTATGATTTTGTTTTCATTCTTCGTTATTTACTTGTCGCAAATCTAACAAGTGGTATCAGAGCCCCAGGTTCTAATCTAGGGTTTGCGACATGTCGTCATTGAAGTTCGATCTACCGCAGCTGGACTACTCCACAAGATTCTGCTTGTGGCAGGTGAAGATGCGGGCGATTCTCGCCCAAACTTCAGATCTGGATGATGCGCTGGATGGATTCGGGAAAAAGGATGCTAAGAGCTGGTCTGACGAAGAGAAGCGGAAGGACCGTAAGGCTTTGTCTATGATTCAACTTCATCTATCCAATAATATTTTGCAGGAAGTCTTGACAGAGAAATCTGTTGCTGCCCTTTGGGGAAACTAGAATCGATCTACATGTCAAAGGATCTAACCAGTAAGATGCATGTGAAGATGAAGTTGTTCTCGCATAGATTGCAGGAAGGTGGATCGGTAATGAATCACTTATCTCTTTTCAGAGAGATTATTTCTGATTTGCAATCTATGGAAGTAAAATATGATGATGAGGATCTAGCTCTATTAATCTTATGCTCATTGCCTAGTTCGTATACTCACTTTCGTGATACAATGTTGTTGAGCCGTGATAAGATAACCCTTGATGAAGTGCAAGATGCCCTCAAACAGAGGGAAAAGATGAAATCTATGGTGCAGGCAGATGGGGCGTCTTCCAAGGCTGAAGCTCTGCGGGTTCGTGGCAGGACCGAGCAGAGATTTAACAACTATGGCAACCGAGATAAGAGCAAAGACGGCAGAAGTCGTTTGAAGTCCAAGGGAAAGGACAAGTTCTGCAGGTATTGTAAGAAATCTAATCATGTTATTGATGATTGTTGGAAGCTGCAGAATAAGGAGAAAAGGAACGGTACTTACCAACCGAAAGATAAGGATCAAGGTAATGGTAAGGCTACTGTTGTTTCTGGTGATAGTTCTGATGGTGAATGTTTAGCCGTTTTTGCTGCTTGTGCATCTCGTGATGATGAATGGATTCTTGATACTGCATGTTCGTTTCATATTTGCTATAACAAAGATTGGTTCAGTTCATATGAGTCTGTGCAGACTGGAGATTTTGTACGTGTGAGGAATGACAACCCATGCCATATTTTTAGAGTTGAATCTGTTAAGATCAAGACACATGATGGCGTGACGCGTACGTTGAATGAGGTGACGCACATACCAAGCATGGCCAGAAATCTGGTCTCCCTGGGTACCATGGACGTTGATGGATACAAGTACGCCGGTGGGCGTAGGTTGTTAAAGGTATCGAAATGCTCTCTTATTCACATGATAGGTGATATGAATTCTACTAAGTTATATGTTATTAGAGGTAGCACTTTGCCTGGTATTGTTGCTGCTGTTACTGCTAATGATTCTGATGATTGTGGTAAAACAAATCTGTGGCATATGCGTCTTAGGCATATGAGTGAACATGGCATGGCAGAATTGGTTAAGAGAGAGCTGATTGATGGCTGCAACTTGGGTAAGTTTGAGTTCTATGAGCACTGTGTTTTTGGTAAGCATAAAAGATTTAAATTCAATGCTTTCGTTCATACCACCAAAGGCATATTAGATTATGTGCATGCTGATGTATGGAGACCTTCCCGTAAGACTTCTATTGGTGGTGCTAATTACATGCTTACTATTATTGATGACTACTCAAGAAAAGTGTGGTCATATTTTCTGAAACACAAATCTCATGTTTTTGATGCTTTTAAGAAGTGGAAAGTTATGGTAGAAAAGCAAACTGAAAAGAAGGTAAAGGTACTACGTACTGATAATGGTACGGAATTCTGTTCTAATGAGTTTGAGGAGTTTTGCAGTAACGATGGTATGATCAGGCACCACACCATCCCTTACACTCCTCAGCAGAATGGCGTGGCTGAGCGCATGAACAGAACCATCATCTCAAGAGCTCGCTGTATGTTTTCCAATGCAGGTATGCATAGACGTTTCTGGGCTGAAGCAGCCAACACAGCGTGCTACCTCATCAACAGGTCACCTTCTATTCCACTTGAGAAGAAAACTCCCATTGAGGTATGGTCAGGTTCGCCTGCTGATTATTCACAGTTGAGAGTTTTTGGTTGCACAGCTTATACTCACGTTGATAATGGAAAGTTAGAGCCTAGAGCTTTTAAGTGCATATTCCTTGGTTATGGTTCAGGAGTTAAGGCATATAAACTATGGAATCCTGAAACTAAAAGGATTTTGCTGAGTAGGAATGTTGTTTTCAATGAATCCGTTATGTATCATGACAGCTTGCCATCAGATCCCTCTCCTGTTGCTATTGGAGAGGAGGGAGTTCGTGTGCAGGTGGAGCACCTGCAGAAAACTGTTGATAATAATGTTGTTGTTGATGATACTCATGAGGAAAATATTGATGATGATGTTGTTCAGCACTCACCTACTGTTTTGCAGCAGCCATAGGAATCTATTGCTGCTGATAGACCGAGGCGTAACATAGTTCCACCTCGTCGTTTAATTAAAGAGTGTAATCTTGCTCATTATGCTTTGAGTTGTGCTGAATAGGTGGAGCATGATACTGAACCTGCTACATACAACGAGGCTATTGCATCCATTGACCGCGAGAAGTGGGTTTCTGCTATGCAAGAAGAGATGCAATCGCTTGATAAGAATGGCACATGGGAAGTTGTGCGCTTGCCTAAACAGAAGAAGGCTGTCCGCTGTAAGTGGATATACAAGAGAAATGAAGGTTTGTCTCCTAATGAGCCTCCAAGGTTTAAGGCAAGGTTAGTAGCAAAAGGTTTTAGCCAGATTCCAGGTATTGACTATAATGATGTTTTCTCTCCGGTTGTGAAGCATAGCTCTATTCGTACTTTCTTTGGTATTGTTGCTATGCATGATCTTGAGCTTGAGCAGCTAGATGTAAAGACTGCTTTTCTGCATGGTGAACTGGAGGAGGAGATTTACATGGACCAACCTGAAGGGTTCATAGTTCCTGGAAAAGAGGATTTTGTGTGCAAATTGAAGAGATCGCTTTATGGTTTGAAGCAATCTCCAAGACAGTGGTATAAAAGGTTTGATTCATTTATGATCTCACAAGGTTTTAAGAGATCTTAGTTTGATAGTTGTGTTTATATAAAGTTTGTTAATGGGTCACCTATTTACTTGCTGTTATATGTTGATGATATGTTAATTGCTGCCAAGAGCATGAAAGAAATCACTACTTTGAAGGCACACCTAAGTAGTGAATTTGAGATGAAAGATCTTGGTGCTGCTAAGAAAATCCTAGGTATGGAAATTAAACGGGACAGAAAATCTAGGCTGTTGTTTCTTAGTCAGCAAAGTTACGTTGAGAAAGTTCTTCAACGTTTTAATATGCATGATGCAAAGTCAGTTAGTACTCCTGTTGCTCCTCACTTTAAATTGTCAGCATTGCAATGTCCTAGTTCTGATGAAGATATTGAGTACATGTCTCGAGTTCCTTAGTCTAGTGTTGTTGGTTCCTTGATGTATGCCATGGTTTGTTCTCGCCCTGATTTATCATATGCTATGAGTTTGGTGAGTCGTTACATGGCTAATCCTGGTAAAGAACATTGGAAAGTTGTTCAGTGGATTTTCAGGTACCTCCGTGGCACATCCAACGCTTGCTTGAAGTTTGGCAAGACTGATGAGGGACTCGCAGGCTATGTGGATTCAGATTTTGCTGCCGACTTGGATAAGAGGAGGTCCCTCACAGGTTATGTGTTCACAGTAGGTGGATGTGCCGTGAGTTGGAAGGAAACGCTGCAACCAGTTGTTGCTTTATCTACAACCGAAGAAGAATATATGGTTGTTGCTGAAGCTTGCAAAGAGTCTGTTTGGTTGAAAGGTTTGTATGCTGAGCTTTGTCAGGATGATTCTTGCATTAACCTGTTCTATGACAGTCAAAGTGTTATTTACCTTACTAAGGATCAGATGTTCCATGAGAGAACAAAGCACATTGATATCAAGTACCATTATGTTCGTGATGTTGTTGCACAAGGTACACTGAAGGTATGCAAGATAAGCACTCATGATAATCCTGCTGATATGATGACAAAGCCTGTTCCTGTTGCTAAGTTTGAGCTATGCTCAAGCTTAGTTGGTATAACTGCTTAGCCCAAGTGGCTATTGGCGCCGAAAGTGTTTTCTTTATTTATTCAGGGAGATGATTACCGTTGATGCTACAAGAAGGAATTTGTCTCAAGGTAGAGTTTATTATTTGTTGATCCAAATTCTACAAAGTAGAGGCCAACTTCTGACAGAGCGGAGCGAGGCCCGTCGCCGGCTGGGATAAGTTGCATCTGTGAAATCCCCGGCGTTGTGTAAACACTCTCTGTTATAGTGAAGTTTCGCTGGCTGGCGCCCGTGGTTTTTCCCCTCTCTTTGTTGGAGAGGGTTTTCCACGTTAAATCTGTGTCCCTTTGCTGTGATTTTATTTTCGTTCTTCGTTATTTACTTGTCGCAAATCTAACAAGGGATGCAATCGCCCTGGCCGGCAGGCAGAGGTACGCCGTGCGCACCGGGCGGAGAGACAGGCGGCGGTCCAGCGCCGCCGACGTGAGGCTTCCCGGGGCAGAGGACACGGCCACGCAAACAACCTCTTACTTCGGCGGCCTCGGCTTCGACCACCTGGAGACGGTGGTGCTTCTGGGCGCGCACACGGTGGGCGTGACGCACTGCAGCAAGATCAAGAAGACACGCCTCTACAGCTACGGCGGCAAGACCGGCGCGACGGACCCGAGCCTGCATCTGGACGACGCGCAGGTGTACAAGAAGTACGTGTGCCCTAACACCGCGACGTCGGACAACAACATCCTGTACCTGGACGCCCAGTCGAGCGTGTCCAAGCTGGACAACAGCTACTACAAGAGGCTGCAGGGACGTCACGGCGTGCTCTCCGTCGACCAGAACCTCTACGCCAACGGCACGTCCTCCAAGTGGCACGTCGACAGGCTCGCCAATACAAACGACTTCTACTGGCTCTTCCCAAAGGCGCTCGTCAAGCTCGGCGAGATCAACGTGCTTACTGGCACGCAAGGAGAGGTCCGCAGGGTCTGCAGCAGGTTCAACTGATTCGGTCGTTCCTTCTTCTCCAACCACGGTCTAGTGTGACGACCGAGGAGGCGTCATCGATTCATATTCCTTAATTTCTTGATTTGGTTATGTCAATGGTGCTCTTTCTCATCTGTTTTCCTCTGTCATTTTGATTTTGGTCGAATTGAATTCCTATTGTTCGATTATTTTTTTGTGTTGTTATTAACGTTGCATGGTTGTACGTACTTTGTCTTACAAATATCATGAAGAAATGTGCATCTGTATTCATTACATGGTCTGTTATATCTTCGATGTGTTGCGAAACATCTTCAACTTGAAATGTTCATCAAGGTTGAGAGCAGCGAGCTAATTAAAGGGAGAACATGCCAACTAAAGGTAAAATAATATGCAAAATGATGATTCAGGTTTAGCTCATCCATAGTGATGCTGGATAAATCGCACGAATAAACTTGCAAAATTTGATATCCACCTTTACTTAATAGACTACCCCAACCGCATAAGTCTATCCGGTTCTCATGTACTCGGCTGATCCATAAACTACAATGACACTTATTATGTATCAGAGGGAGTACTATTCTCCTTCATCCTGGACAAGCATCCACCTGGCCCTGGACAAAGCTAGATAAATGCTCTTGTTGCATGGGCCCTACTTGCTTAGAACACAAAAGGTGATGTTTCTTCGGACATTAACTTTTCTTGAATATTGTCAAATTCCAGCATAAATGTGTTGTATTTTGTGCCGTCACCGCATATTTTCTTACCAAGGTCAGCCATTTCACCCATTAACATGGCATATCTTGCTGTACTGTCTGTCTTCTCTAGGATTTTTTTTCCCGTACCGGTACTGTTTCTCCTTCTCTTCTTTGAATTTATCAATCCATCTGGGCACTATGTATTGCCCCTGTATTTCTTGATTCCAAACTGTGTGAAAAGTCAGAAAATGTGCCAGCACAGTATTCCATCCCTGGCAAACTTTGCACATTGGCATATGAAAACATTGCTGCCAGGTTCAACTAATACTTCAAAAAAAAATCTAGTATCAAACTCTGGGTTCTCGTAGTTGAAAACCTTCTCCAGTCGGTACACAGCCCCCTTTTTTGTACCTCCAGCACATTGAATACTGTAGAATGGAATAGTTCCCTCTGTATTTTCAGAAATATTTGCCTTGTGTAAATATTAGATGCATGCTTTTCTATTGGCTGCAATGAGAAGCATGAAGATACAGTTACTGTTTGATGTCCATCTTCGTCACCCGTTTTTATTGTCTTTTTTTTTGTATCTCCTCATATCCTTCCATGAACTTGGCCATCGACTCACGAACTGTGGATCTTTATCTCAAAAAAAAAAAAATGAACTGTAGATCTTTAAGGTGATGGAAACAATTAGCCATGCTGAATTCATTACCGAGGCATATCACGAATCAATCCGTAAAAATGGACCAAGTCAGCAAAAATGTTTTCCTAACTAATATGCACAAAGATGCTTGAGATTCAATTATTAATCTTCTAATAAATCATGACAAAAACAGATAATATGATGCTGTAAAAAGAAGTACAGCTGATATGATAAACATGACAAAAGAGCAGTATGTAGTAGCTAGCAGATCCAACGGCTATTACATCACTACTAGTATATATAACAAAAAAACATGTGGCGATGTGTTGTTCCATAATCTCTCTGGTCCCAAGTACTGAGGGAAAAAGTAAAATAAAGGACCCACAAAATGGAATCTTTTCTGAACAAAACAACATAGTTGTGTACGTTAGCAAGTGTCTCAGAAGCTCAGTACAGGCTAGAGCGTGAACAGCTGCATGCCCTCTTGTTCAGCTGGTTGAACATCGTATCAACTGGCACCACCCGGTTCACACCTATCGTCGATGACTCAAGTGTAAGTATTAAATCTTTATCGGATGATCAGTTAGCCACCGTACATCTATGCATTAGAGATTCGAATCATTAGATTCTCAAAGCTTCCTTCGAGTACGCCGAAGCTATGAAAAACATTACTAGTGCGTCCGGCTCAAACTTTGGACCACCGGTTTATCCGGCGAGTCCGATCCCAAACCCTAGTCAGTTGTTGGTTTTCTCTCTAGAGCCAATGGCAACGGTACCTTACAGACGCGGGGAGATACATGCCGTTGTCGCCGCCCGAGCTTCGCTCGGTGACCCATGCTGGCGGTGCGACGGGGGAGGGGTTGAAGGAGGGGTAGGTTTGCCGGGAGGGAAGGTGGGCGCCTTGTCACCCTCTTGGGGGGCGAGAGACGTGGGGAGAGTCGGCTCGCTGATAATAGTACCGACTAGAGTGATCTACCACGGGTGCATTTTACTCGAATGACTCTTTTTTCTTTGAGGGAACTCGAATGGCTCAAGTCGCCCTGCCGAGTCAGGGTGAACAGTTCCGTTGTCTTCACTACTCTGAGCGGGCTCGAAGCCAAGATAAATGGATGGGCCACAAATGTGGCCTCTAGCGGAGTTTGAGTGTAGCTTGTGGGCCGATGATTAGCAAGCATCACCGGTTACCATTTTCAGGTTGGAGGTGGGGATACATTCGGAACTCGGAAGCACATTCTTTGCTGCAAAAATGAGAACAAACAAGTATTCTACATGTCTGACAAAGACGACTGAATTACGCCCAAGTAACGTAATGAGAATAAAGTCCTTCAAAAATAGAATGTGACACGGTTTCAAACTTTCAATTGTGTACAGCTAAGCCATACCACTTGCTTAATAAAAAAAGATCTATGCTGAACGTGTACGTGATCTCCATGATCAAACA
Source organism: Avena eriantha (assembly GCA_910589775.1). Taxonomy (NCBI): domain Eukaryota; kingdom Viridiplantae; phylum Streptophyta; class Magnoliopsida; order Poales; family Poaceae; genus Avena; species Avena eriantha. The sequence goes on along the minus strand of OU342741.1, from coordinate 82,564,175 downwards.
TCGGTTAAGTTCAATGAGATGAGACCATTTCATAGTTGCAAGTAGACAATAATAACTCTGAAGAAACCATGAGATGTAGTTGACTAATGAAATTTCCCTCTCCAGAATTAAAGCTTTGTTCCTGGCAAACTTTGTCAACTTCAGAGAAAGAAGGTGTGAGTTTAGGAAATACCTCGTCTTCTTGCCAAGGATGGAAAAATTAGAAAAACACTAATGAATTTTATAGTGCTATTTCAGGCGCAGCTACATCATTGTGGCCCGCTGTTCAATTTAACATGAAAAACGATTGAGGCCGAGTGCTCTCCATGACCAAACAAAATTCTGCAATCTAGCTAGCGTGAGTGGGTGATCATGCCACCACCATTATCTTCCTAAACCAACTATAAGTACACTAGGCATACCATGTCCGTTTCTCACACCTCCCATTCCCATAGCCAAAGCAGCCATTCCAAGAGCTTGTTCACCTGCAACGAAATGGCCCAAGCAGCAGCGCAGACGAGGGCGGTGTTGCTAGTGGTGGCGCTCTGTGTGCTGGGGCTGGCCACCGGTGGCCTCGCGCAGCTGAAGAGCGGGTTCTACACGGGCAAGTGTGGCGGCAACGATGTGGAGACAGTCGTGCAGGGTCTCGTCAAGGCACGCGTCGCCCGTGACGCCGCAATCGTCGCCCAGCTCCTGCGCCTACAGTTCCACGAGTGCGCCGTCAACGTATGAGTTACTATATGATTCCAGTGCTTGCAATTGCGTGTGCACGCCACCATTGATCGCCCGCTCCCTCCATGCACACGTGTATGGATCTAAATTATCTGTATGATGATGTAGGGCTGTGACGGCGGGCTTCTGGTCGACGGTCCCGGGTCGGAGAAGACGGCATCGCCGAACCTGAGCGTGAAGGGCTACGACCTAATCACGACCATCAAGACGGAGCTCGAGAGGCGGTGCCCCGGCATCGTGTCATGCTCCGACATCGAGATCCTCGCCACGAGGGACGCGGTCGCCCTGGCCGGCGGGCAGAGGTACACCGTGCGCACCGGGCGGAGAGACAGGCGGCGGTCCAGCGCCGCCGACGTGAGGCTTCCCGGGGCAGAGGACACGGCCACGCAAACAACCTCTTACTTCGGCGGCCTCGGCTTCGACCAGCTTGAGACGGTGGTGCTTCTGGGCGCACACACGGTGGGCGTGACGCACTGCAGCAAGATCAAGAAGACGCGCCTCTACGGCTACGGCGGCAAGACCGGCGCGACGGACCCGAACCTGCATCAGGACGACGCGCAGGTGTACAAGAAGTACGTGTGCCCTAACACCGCGACGTCGGACAACAACATCCTGTACCTGGACGCCCAGTCGAGCGTGTCCAAGCTGGACAACAGCTACTACAAGAGGCTGCAGGGGCGCCATGGCGTGCTCTCCGTCGACCAGAACCTCTACGCCAACGGCACGTCCACCAAGTGGCACGTCGACAGGCTCGCCAACACAAACGACTTCTACTGGCTCTTTCCAAAGGCGCTCGTCAAGCTCGGCGAGATCAACGTGCTTACTGGCACGCAGGGAGAGGTCCGCAGGGTCTGCAGCAGGTTCAACTGATTCGGTCGTTCGTTCATTCTTCTCCAACCACGTTCTCGTGTGACGACCGAGGAGGCGTCATCGGTTTATATTCCTTAATTTCTTCATTTGGTTTTCTCAATGATGCTCTTTCTCATCTGTTTTCCTCTCTCATTTTGGTTTTGGTTGAATTGAATTACGTACTATACTTACTTTTTATCCCATGTTCGATTCATCTTCTTGCGTTGTATTAACGTGCCTGGTTGTACCTACTTTTTGTCTTATGAAGATCACGAATAAGATAATTGATGTCGTCAATACATTCTGGGCGCATACAAGAGATCATGAGCATCATATGTGCATTTGTATTCATTACATAGCACGTTATATATCTGTCACAGAACATCCTCAACTTGAAATGTTCATCAAGGTTGAGTGCAGCAATCGAGCTAAAGGGGGAACATGTAAACTGAAGGTAAAACAATATGCAAAATAACAGTTCAGGGATATCTCATCCACAATGGTGCTGGATAAATCACATGATCCTGCTGGCACTAATAAACTTGCAAAATTCCATCTCCACATTTACTTAATATACCACCCCGAGAACCAAGTGCTGGCTTGGTGGCAAGGCTAGCGAGTGTGCAGCCAGCTACCCGGGTTCGAGTCCCTAAGGGGACCGAATTAAACGGGGTTTTATCCGAGCGCGTTTAATTCGCTGCTGGAGAGGTTTCATCTATCTAACAACGTACAGCCCGCGAGGAATCATTCCCCGGGGGTCAACGTTTTACTTAATATACCACCCCAACCGCATAAGACTATCCAGTTCTCTTGTTCCCGTCTAAACTTTTCTTGAATATTGTCAAATTCCAGCATAAATGTGTTGCATTTTACTCCGCATATTTTCTTGCTAGGGTCAGACATTTTACTCGTTAACATGACATATCTTACTGTACTGTCTGTCTTCTCTAGGCATTTTTTCCCTGTACTGTTTCTCCTTTTCTTCTTCGAATTTATCAGTCCATCTTGGCACTATGTATTGTCCCGGTATTTCATTGATTCCAAACTGTGCGAAGAAAGTCTGAAAATGTGGCAGCACAGTATTCCATCTCCGGCAAACTTTGCACATTGGCATATGAAATGAAAGCATTGCTGCCAGGTTCAACTAACACTTCAAAATAGTTTTCTGTTGTACCTCCTGCATTAACATTGAATGCTGTAGAATTAAGTGGTTCCCCTCTGTATTTTCAGGAATATTTGCCTTGTGTAAATGTTAGCTGCACGCTTTTCCATTGGCTGCAATGAGAAGCATGAAGATACAGTTCCTGTTTGCTGCCCATCTCCGTCATCCCTATTTATTGTCTTCTATTGTATCTCCTCATATCTTTCGATGAATTTCTCTATGCTGTCCTTGGGAAGCACGGATACAACCGGCCAGACCATAAGGTTCAACAATGGCTATTGACTCACGAACTGTGGATCTTTTTTTTTATCTCCAAAAATAAATGAACTATGTATCTTTAAGGTGATGGAAACAATTAGCCATGCTGAACTCATTACCGAGGCATATCACGAATCGTCCCATAAAAATGGACCAAGTGCGCCAAAATGGAGTACTATGCACAAACATGCTTGACATTCAGTTAACAATCTTCTAAATAATGACAAAAAACAGATAATATGATCCTGTAAAAAGAAGTACAGCTGATATGATAAACATGACAAAAGAGCAGTATGTAGTAGCTGGCAGATCCAACGGCTATTACATCACTCTATATAAAAAAACCATGTGGCGATGTGTTGTTCCATAATCTCTCTGATCCCAAGTACAAAGGGAAAAGTAAAATAAAGGACCCACAAAATGGAACACGTATCTTGTCTGAACAAAACAACATGGTTGTGTACATTAGCAAGTGTCTCAGAAGATCAGTACAGGCTAGAGCGTGAACAGCTGCATATATGCATATGCTAGTTCCCTCTTGTTCAGCTGGTTGCTCTAAGCAGTGCGCTCTAGGTCAACCCGGAGTTAGATCAAACAAAGCGTCCAAAGGAACTTCAAACATCTGAACATTTCATCGTATCTGTGCGAGACAGTTATGTCTCATGGTAAGCGTGTAGGTCATCGATTTCTAGCCTTTAATGTCAGTGAAAGATTCATGGAGGTCAGCTATGTGTAAACTGGTTCTTCCCAGACTTTGGTGTTCTTTTTGGGATCGTCGCAGAGGGCAAGATCGTTGTCAAATTCTTTCATCGTCTTCACAAATGTCCTTGCTCCTTGCATGATTAACCTTTCCACCATGAATAGCTGGTAGTTGTTCTCAATTATTGGCTTCAATATGCTGCTGAAGTTAGATGAGTATGCTAACTTGTACCTGCCCCACATAACATGAGAAACACAGATTAATCTTTGACTGCTTGTCTCTAGAAACTACATGCATATTGTGTAAGCAAACATAGCATCGCTAATGGTCAAGAGCATAATTATACTTGAGCGAGAAAAACAAGCAATAGATCAAATCACGACAATCTAAATTAATCTTAGACGGCTTGTCACTGGAAACCACATGCACATTGTGTAACCAAACATAGATCGCTAATGATGAAGTGCATAACTATATGTGAGAAAGAAAATCATGCAATAGATCAAATCACTACAATCCAAATGGGGAGGTAGATTACTTAAGTACTACAGCTCCTAGTTGAATCACTTAAGAATGCTCAGTTCCTGAAGTAACTGGCAACAAACGAAAGAATCCTTATGCCTTGGTTGCTTGGTCAAGTGAACTCTGATCAACTCAGTTGTGCTAAACTGTTTGCAGAAACAAACCCTAAGTTGATCAAATCCGAGATCCTGAACTGTGATGCAAGAAGAAGAACAGATGACACAAGGTAGCTTTACCTGTCCGATAGAGCTGAGAAGAAGCCCGGTGTCCTTTCATTTGAAGCAATAAAAAGAGTACGACCTTCAGGAATCCACCTTGCAATCCTTTTCTTGATAAACTCAGGGCGGGTATCTCTGTCCAGATGAGGATGGAGGCTCCTCTCGACACCAAATCTATCCTTCCTATTCTTCAGTAGATCACCCCGTCTTACATGAATAGCATCATAATCACCTAGTATCTCTTTCATCTGAAGTGAGCACACCAGTTTAGTGGCAAGATAAGACTATGCCATATCACTGAACATGAACAGACACTAAGTTTTTCATAAAGGAGATCATATAATGTTATGTCAGTCTGATCACTATAAACAATCAACAAAGACCAAAAGAAGTTTTTCTACCAAATTCATGGGCAGCATGCCTTACAACTTCAATAGGTTCTTAAGTTCTTTTAACACAAGAACATTATAGCTAACATATGCACAATTGAATTGACACATAAAGTAAAGATTGTTCGAGTGATAGCACACATCATATTCCAAGAATAAATTTAGCACACATGGAGCTCTGGAGGACTGGGAAGAGTACTTGAACAAAATCCAATGATTGTACACAATATAGTCACTAGTGAGTTAACATCCAATAAGCAGACAAACACTTCCCTGATTATGGCATGTGTTAGAATGATATAACTATATCAGTATATCTAAGGGAAGTGCATATTTTGGCTTATTTGGAGGATGTGGAAACTCAGAGCTTTTAACTAGGAAACTGGCATGAGAGTCGCATGGTTACTCTGGTAACTGCAGCATCAGGTTTCAAGGATTTGAGTTTCAGATCATATTGTTTTCCATCAGGCATCAATACGGACCAAGCAAGTTAGTGAGACAAAAGAGTTGTCCTCTGCAGGTTGGAGTAACCAGTTTCATAAGCATTTAACAGATGGCGAAAAGCAATCTTATGAAAATGTACCTCATTTGCTGCATCCCTCAGTTTTCTTGCTGGCATAGTTGGCAGAAAAGTGTATGGTAACATCACAGAGCTACGCTTTGTCCGATCCTTACACTCCATAAACCTGAACTGTAATGATGATTAAGGTCTATTCTTAAGGTATAGACATAGCACATAACTTTTTTTTTGTGAGATCACTAAAACTTATAACGCCGTCTGCAAAATGTCAATGAAAGGACATAAGGACGACCCTGATGGAGTTGCATCCTTACCAAGCAAGAGGGCTCGCGGTACGGTTTATAAGGAGAGCATCAGAGTAAAGGGGATTGTCTTTGAGTTCATCTCTGCTAATCCCGTGCACATGCGCCACGTCTCCCTCTCCTAGTTTTGTACTTCTCGAAACTATCCCATACCATGACCTGGGGTTGTCCAGAATAACAGGTACAGTCTTCGATATGAGGTCTATATCATACAGCGATTCCATTGCAGAAGAACTGCTTCCCCATCTGCCGAAACATTGAGCTTATGTATTCAAATTCTGATCCAGTCTGACAAAAAAAATGCAGTGTAGATGCTTTTAAGAAGCAAAACCTTTGGTCTGAAGTTGCATTGCTTGAATCAAGCATCCCCTTTGTATTGTGCACTGAACTGAGGCACATCCTTGAAGGCATGACAAAAATCCTGCAGAGCAACCAAAATGGAGTGTCAATGAACATTAGCACATCCGACATTACACACAGCATCTGCATCAATGTCCCTCCTAAAATGGATTATCCTGTGCAGAATTGTAACCAGAATCCACCAGTATTTCACCACCGAATGAATACACATTCCCGTCTCTTGAAGTCAACAAACACCTCGCCGTCTCATCAGCGGCCAGCAGAAGCGGCGGCGAGAACCAAGGAGACGAGATTGATTGATTTTACCTGTCGAGGAAGAGGGCCTCCTCGAGGGCGCAGCGTAGGCTGGACTCCTGGTGGCCGAGGCCGGCGCAGGAGCCGCAGTGCTTGCCGGGGCAGTCGACGCGCGCGCCCCAGTAGAGGTACTTGCGGCTGCTCTCCCTCTTGTCGAGGGTCCTGGGCTGGAACCCCAGGTAGGAGAGCGATTCGGTGAGCGAGAGGACGCAGAGGATGGAGAGGACCGCCCCGGTGACTACGGCGGCGAGGAGCGCCCTCGCGGTGGGAAGCGGCAGCGGGCTCCGCCTGCTGTGGCCGCCGGTGGTCCGGCAGGGGATCGCCATGGCAGGGAGGGAGAGGAGACCGAGAGAGGCAGCAACGTGGTGCGCAAATGTCTATTCTGTAATTCTATACCCAGGTACTCCGATAATATGGATCGTGCTGTTTACGGCCCAGTGGATCGAGATCTCCTTCGGTGGGCGCACTTTGTTTTCTCCAACGAGATGTTTACATGTTCGGCATTAATGGCTCCTTTTAGTCAACTCTTTGGCTAAAAAAAACCTTATCAGTCAATCTTTTGGGATTCTCAAAAGAAAAAGTCAATCTTGAATGGGAGGATACAAGGAGAAGCAGAACACTTCGCGAAAACAATCTTTTGAACCACGTTTTTCGCTTTATTTGGTAGTCTATTGTATCGTTAAGACAAAAATGATGGGTTGTCTGCAGGCAAGCGGAAATTGCTCTTTAATCTCACCTCTTACTCATATGGTGCAATTACCTCAAAACTTACACTGCAATCAAGAAGATAAACAACAACCTACATGAAACAGCAGGAACACGGCGATCTGTCTGCATGCCTACCGGTGGACATGCTCATCGATGTGCTCCGCCATCTGGCGGCACCACACTAGCTTACCGTATCTCGCTCGTTCTGTAAGGCATGGCGAGCCATCGTCGACCATAAGAGTTCTATGTGCACACAACTCTCCTTCACCGGCATCTTCATTTGCCTACGCAACTCTCACTCACGAAATTCGGAGTAGAGACCAGGTTTGCGGGGCGTGCTACTGACATCTTTTCTTCCTTTTATTCATCAACAAATCGAGTCATGCTAGCTTACAACGCGATGACCGGGTCAAAAATAAAGACTCAATACTATCATATATGTTCCTAGAAGATAGCTAACGAACTAACCGAAAACTGGCACCACTAACTGGACTTATTGACACTTCTATCTGAAATTGAATGAAAATATCTTGCTGATGTGCTCTGTCGTCTGGTGGTGATGCCACGCAGGCTCGACATATCTCACCTGGTCCGTAAGGCATGGCAAGCCATCGTAAATGACGAGAGTCTCCTATGCACATGGTTCCCCTTCACCGTCATCTTCACATGGTTACCACACGTAAACACCTGCAGTATACTAAATACTACAGATGTATTCGTCTGCGTCTATAGAAATGAGAAACTTACAAGAGAGTTGTGCGGATCGCCGAGGCGAAGCTACCTTGAAAGGAAATTTCAATGGATTTACCGCGTGCATCAAATCTGAATAAATACGTCAAAAAGTTCCAAACAACAACACAGATTTGAAAGCATATGGTTAACGAAACTCGGTGCCAATTGTCGGAATGAAACCCCATCATCAACACACATCTTTTTTGTGTACAGCTTATTTTAATTCGAACTATGGTTGTGTTGATTAGGAAGGAGTAGATGAAGGAGATTAAGAAATGTGAGAGGAAGCAAACCTAAGGTACCTACGAGATTCCATCGCTCGAGCACACGCCCACTCTGCCCCACGGAAACTGCCAATTTGGCAGTTCCTCTAGGGCTTGGCCCAGAGGTGCTTTATGGAGCATGCATGCCACAACACGGAGGCTAGTCAGACAACCAATCATACCAGTTTCATCGCCCTGAGGCCTGGCTGGACCTCATACAGGCTACCACATATATGCCTCCAGTTTAACCAGTTTCCCTCACCTATCGGTTGTAATATTTCATCGGAAAGGGGGAGAAGGAGAACCCAGGATCATCCTTTGGAGTGTAACATTAGTTAACTTTGGTTCTTGTGTATTGGTGGCAACATCCTAGCCATGAGACAATTCACACGAAATAAAAGCCTCACAACTCTATCCTCATCATGGTCCAGTCATTGTGTCTGATACCAAATGGAATGTGGTGTTTTGACCCCAAATGATTCATTGTTCTCGATTCAGGGTTTTTCAACCCCCAAGGTAGTTCAGTTTGAGATGATGGTCATGGATGTGACGACGATGGTCTGATTATTTTATTTTGGTTAGTCGCACTCTTGTTTTGTTCTTTTATGATCATGATCTTCATATCGGATTGTATATAGTAGTCATTAGATAGAAAAGAGGGGAATTCTTTTTTACTGTAACTATGTCGGGCACAGGGCCAACCTGAACTTTGTATACCAAAGGAAACACATGAACAATGTAGCACATTAAAACATCGATATTGCGAGATGAAGAAGCATTAGAGTGAGAGTTGTAGGAAACTACAAGGAATCGAAGGAAGAGCACTAGTGATGACTGCAAGTGCATAGACCAATTGTAGCTAGTTTTAAAGTAAAGATATCGAACCCATAGAGAGATATTGGTAAAGGTCTTAATGCCCCTCGTTACTCTCTACCAAAGTATACTTATAAGCTGTCTTTGATCTCAAGTAAAGGGTGTTTAAAAGGTTTATGGTTGATTGCAGAAAAGTAATTAAAATAAGTAAAAGAAAATAAGTATCAAGTTTGTGTGAAAGCGTGGTTGAACTCAATAGGGCTAAAACATTCTCGGGGATGTAGGATACACCCAGCATTATTGTTATGTGTAATCAAGATAACATACTACTTGTGTCATGATATGTGTGGAGAGAGCCTGATACATTGCAAATGTATCTATAATTTTTGATGTTCCATGTTTGGTTTTATCCACTTTCTTGTGTTTTGTTCCAACTTTGGAGTATTTTTCATATGATTTCTTAGACTAACCTATTAACAAGAGCCACAGTGCTAGCTGCCTGTTTTCTGCTGTTTTTGGTTCCAGGAAAGTCAGAAAATGAATATTCTCGGAATTGGACGGGACAAAAGCCAAAGTGCCTATTTTTCGGAAAGTGATCAAGTGCCAGAATACGAGACGGAGAAGGGCTACGGAGCCACCACACAACCTGGCCGCAAGGCCAGGCCTGGCCCACGCCAGGGGGTTGTGTGGCCGCTCCCGGCACCCCCTCGGCCTCTCCTTCCGCCTATATATTGTCCTCAGGACGAAAACCCTAAGTACCCGATCAAAAATCCACGAAAGAGTCTGTAGCCGCCGTCATATCCATCCCTAGATCGGGAGGGATCTGAAGCTCTTCCCGGCACCCTGCTGGAGAGGGGAAATCACCCTGGAGGCTTTCTTCATCACCATGCAAGCCTCCGGTGTGATGCGTGAGTAGTTCATCCTTGGACTACGGATCCATTTAGTAGCTAGATGGCTGGTTTCTCCTCCTTTGTGCTTTCATGTTTAAATCTTGTGAGCTCCATTCATTATCAAGATCATCTATTTGTAATTCATACATGTTGTGTTTGCGGGGATCTGATGGATATTGAGATGGTATTTCATATTGATTATTGATTCTATCATGTCTTTGTTATTTGAGATCTTGCATGCTTTCCGTTGTTAGTAGCTATCTTGGCCAAGTAGATGCTAGCAACTCCAAGAGTTAGTATTTATGCTCGATAGTGGGTTCATGCCTCTGGTAATCTAGGGAAGTGACAGAAATCTCTAAGGTACTAGATGTGCTGTTGCTACTAGGGAGAAAACAACAATCCTTTGTTCATAGAACAATCGTATTGTTTACTTTACACGCAGTTCGTAAAGAAATAATTTGTTGCTTGCAACTTAATACTGGAGGGGGTTCGGATGATAACCTGAAGGTGGATTATTAGTCATAGATGCAGTTGGATGGCGGTCTATGTATTATGTTGTAATGCGCAATCAAGTCTCAGAGGAGTCAAGATGATTAGTATATGCATGTATTGCTTTGTCGGTGTTTGTCAATTGCCCCGTTGTAATTTGTTCACCCAGCATGTTATCTATCTTAAGGAGAGCCACCTCTAGTGAACTATGGATCCCGGTCCTTTCTCTTTACATACAATCTATAAACTGTTTCTGCTTTGTGTTTACTTTCTGCAAACTTTTACTTCTTTCCATTCGATACGTTTAATCCTTTGTTTTCCGCAAAACACGGTGAGATTAACAACCTCATCGCAAGTTGGGGACAAAGTTATGTGGTTCTGTTGTGCAGGTCTCCACGTTGCTACTAGCACCGGTAGTGCTCCCTGCCAAAGCTTAGCTAGTAACACCTTTGGGGTGTTTCCTTGCTCCTACTGGTTCGATTAAACCTTGGTTTCATAACGGAGGGAAAACTTACTGCTGTGCTCATCATACCTTCCTCTTGGGGTTCCCAACGAGCTCTACGTCGAAAATCGAGCGCATCAAGATCTTTTATGGCGCCGTTGCCGGGGAGTCAAGGACATCTTCACAAGGGGAGTCCCTCATAACCAATCTCTTTACTTTGTTGTTTTTGTTTTTCTTAGTTTTCTTTTTGCTTTGTTTGCTTGTTTTGTTCTTCAAAAACAGAAAAAAATAGTTTTACAAGTTTGCTTTCTTATTCAAAACACAAAAAATTAAGTCTCCTTTAGTTTTCACCTCTTCCTTAGCTCACCATGTTGATCCCTACATTCACCCTGAAAGACCTTCCAATTGGTAGTGGTTCTATAATTGGGAAAGATAATATTGAAGAATTCTTTAATCATGTTAGTAAGCATGAAGATACTGAGGATAGATCCCTTGTAGAACTTGCTCCAAACTATGAGATTGATGTAGCTTCTTTAATTCACATGTTAGAAGCTAGGTTTGTTAACCTCAACCCCTTAATGCAAGTAATGTTTCTTAAGCTTAAAGAAATTGAGGATCTTGAAAAGAGGGATTTCATTTTAGAAACTTTGTTTAAGGAGTTCTATGATGTTGCCAAGGAAGCTAGGAAACTCTTTGAATGTTTCAATATGCTAGGCTCATGTGTAGATGTTGTTGGTACATGAGAAAAGATAAACAAAACCGAACCTAATGGGGAGGAACCTAAGATACCAATACCCTTTAGACTAGTAGCAATACATGATGCCATAGAAAAGAATCTTGATTGGATTGTTCCTGCAAACCCTTTTGATGAGAATAGTGAACCTAAGAGCATTGAGAGAGGATCCTCTCGAACTTCTTTTGGATGATATACCTTGCCTTGTTGAAAATATTTCTAGTATTGATCTTAATGCTTCTTCATTTGAGAATACTTGATCCTTTTTCTTACTTCTTATGCCTAACTTAAAGGCGTTAAAGAAAAGTACTTGTTGGGAGATAACCCAAGAGTTTTAGATGAGTCTTGGAAGTTATTACCTCGATAATAACCGCTCCTTATCCTTTTTATTTGCTTTTTGTGCCAAGAGTAACCTCTAATGAGAGAGAAGTAATGATTGGAAAAGTTGCTGTCCCGAAACAGATTTCTGTGCTTCACCGTAAAAGTTCGTGAGAGAGCTCTGTATGTCGTATTGAGCTGTAATTTTTTGTGCTTCTGCCCCAGTTTGTTATCTAACTTTCGTTAGTTCAACACTTCTTGATTTGAGCAACCGAAGGTCTTCGAAAAAAATCATCTTTACCTGCTGGTCTGTTTTGACAAATTTCTGCCATTTTCTGTATTCGCTTCTTGTTAGTTCCTTCTTGATTTCTTTTGGGGAATTGAGATTTTTGAGGGAAGTGCTACAGTAGCTAATGTTTTAATGGAAGTTTATTTGGTGTTAGAACTGAACCTTGAGACTTATTTATCTTAAGTGCACTAATGTTGCTAATGAGATTGTGTGAAGTTTTGTATCAAGGAAAATTTTCAGGTGTATGGAAGGAATGAGTAATGAGATGAAGGATGGACTAAAGATCAAGCTTGGGAATGCCACACGTGTCACCCCAAGAAATATCCAAGAAGTACAAGCGTCAAAGCTTGGGGATGCCCAAGGCATCCCCTTCTTCATCAATAAAAATTCCAGGTTTCTTCCAAACGCTTCACTTTTATTGTTTCATGCACATTTGTGTTTTTCTTGTAACGTCTTCTTTTTCATTTTTGTTTTGGTTTTTAGTTTGCTTGGGTTGCTTAGTTTGCTGAATAAATTGGTTGGACCCCCTCTTTCATACATTGGTTTGCAAATAGTTTGGTTTGGTTTGGAAAAGAGTAGGAAAGTTCATACTTTTGTGGTAAAAAGAGCTCGTTTTTTACTATGGCCTATGCTTTGTCATGCCATGCTTGGTATTGTTTTGGCTTTATGCTTATCATTCTTTGATGTATCATGACTTGTTATAAACAATTGAGATTGTTTAATGTGCCTTGGATGAATCATGCGTCGTCTTAGCATATTAAAGCATAGTATAGTGGTATTCTCCTTTGATGCTTTATTTGGGTTGACTTGCCGCATGCTCACACCATGTTATGACTATCTCAAGTCACCATAGCCTGTATGATCCTTTAGTTTTCAACTTGTAGTATCACTTTATGCTTTGATCAATGATGTTTTGTCGCTCTGCATGATTATGGCCATTATTGCTCTCTTAGTTTGTCGCTCCCAGTCTTTTGCTAGCCTCCACAACAAAGTATGAGTTCCACTCATGCATCCAACTCCCTAAACCAAGTTATTCCAAAGATTCCACCATACCTACCTACTAGCTTATGCTATTCCAAGTATATTCATGCTTTTGTTTACCTTCCACTTGTTATGAGAAATCTAGTGATTAAAGCTCTCACGAACTTGATGGCACACTTTACTTTACTTGCCCTTAATAAACTTGAACCATTGTGTCTTCTATGTTGTATATGCTTGCACTTATTTGTCGGGAATTAGAAGAACCATGCTTTCATGGGGAACGCTTTCAACATTGCACTTGGTACTTGTACCTAGTTGATATCATGCTCTTCTGTATATGGATGTCGTCGGTGTGAAATGAAAGGGGAGCTTGTAAGTCCATGGAGTTATGTATATGTGTTAGAGAAACGCCTGGGCCGCTGGTCTAATCCATGCTGACATGGTGGAAACCTGCAGCGTAACCATAATGAGCTGTCTATGAAGCATTCTTCTTATAAAAAAAGATTCCTATATTGAGAAAAAAAGAGAAAAAAAGAGATAGTATGAAAAGAGGAAAGAGAGAAAAAAGCACCATATTCCCATGGTAAATAAGAAGAATGCTGAGATGCTCGTTGTCTGCTTGCCTTGTCATTTTGATATGGGGATTCTTTCGTATCATCGGGCAAGGGGTACCCCGTTGGCGGTTCTCAATGATAGACATGTACTTATGATGAAAAGAACTTACCGGTGACTAAACTTGAGTAGCATGAGGAGCGGCCCTCGTATACAAGGGACATGAGATTTCTGACTTATACTTCGTCAAGCATGTACACCATAGTTTGTTCACTTTAACCTTAATCACTTCAAGATGCTTATGATAGGGGCAATGAGAGCTGAAAGCTACAAGTACCATAATTTTTGGAAGCTCTTTATGAGACTTAAATCCCTACTTCCTTTTACAAAACGCTTTTCTTCCACCATTATATTGAGTCTCCACCTTCTATCTTTATGCACCTACTTTGAGAGCATAGTGGCCATTCTTAGTTCTATGTGCATTGTCCCAAGACTAGTTGATTGATGCATAACTTGTTATTGCTTGTTTTAAACTATTGTATCTAGTCACTCTTATGAACTTTGAAGGTGTCCTATGCATTTATATTTGCTACTCCATTGAGGGACAAGCTGAATACTATTATGCTATGTTTTCTTTATGTGAAACAAACAAACGTCTTGCAAAGCATTGTTATTCATGAATCTTTTGTTTGTGCCTTTTCATGTTGCATCATAGTCTCTTTGCTTATTGCTAGAACTTTGTCTTTCATGTTATGATTGAAGTACTATGATCCCAGCTTTGAATGTTTTGCAAATACTTTGATCATGTCTTTGTTGGTGCATGTCACCTCAAAAATTATTCTTTCTTTTTATCACTTACCTACTCGAGGACGAGCAGGAGTTAAGCTTGGGGATGTTGATACATTGCAAATGTATCTATAATTTTTGATGTTCCATGCTTGGTTTTATCCACTTTCTTGTGTTTTGTTCCAACTTTGGAGTACTTTTCATATGATTTCTTGGACTAACCTATTAACAAGAGCCACAGTGCCAGCTGCCTGTTTTCTGCTGTTTTTGGTTCCAGGAAAGTCAGAAAATGAATATTCTCGGAATTGGACGGGACAAAAGCCAAAGTGCCTATTTTTCCGGAAGTAATCAAGTGCCAGAATATGAGACAGAGAAGGGCCAGGGAGCCACCACACCACCTGGCCGCGCGGCCAGGCCTGGCCCGCGCCAGGGGGTGGTGTGGCCGCTCCTGGCACCCCCTCAGCCTCTCCTTCCGCCTATATGTTGCCCTCGGGACGAAAACCCTAAGTACCCAATCAACATCCACGAAAGAGTCTGTAGCCGCCGTCATCTCCATCCCTAGATCGGGAGGGATCTGAAGCTCTTCCCGGCACCCTGCCAGAGAGGGGAATTCACCGTGAGGCTTTCTTCATCACCATGCAAGCCTCCGGTGTGATGCGTGAGTAGTTCATCCTTGGACTACGGATCCATGTAGTAGCTAGATGGCTGGTTTCTCCTCCTTTGTGCTTTCATGTTTAGATCTTGTGAGCTCCGTTCATGATCAAGATCATCTATTTGTAATTCATACATGTTGTGTTTGCAGGGATCTGATGGATATTGAGATGCTATTTCAGATTGATTATTGATTCTATCATGTCTTTGTTATTTGAGATCTTGCATGCTTTCCGTTGTTAGTAGCTATCTTGGCCAAGTAGATGCTAGCAACTCCAAGAGTTAGTATTTATGGTCGATAGTGGGTTCATGCCTCTGGTAATCTGGGGAAGTGACAAAAATCTCTAAGGTACTAGATGTGCTGTTGCTACTAGGGAGAAAACAACAATCCTTTGTTCATAGAACAATCGTATTGTTTACTTTACACGCAGTTCGTAAAGCAATAATTTGTTGCTTGCAACTTAATACTGGAGGGGGTTCGGATGATAACCTGAAGGTGGATTATTAGTCATAGATGCAGTTGGATGGCGGTCTATGTATTATGTTGTAATTGCCAATCAAGTCTCAGAGGAATCAAGATGATTAGTATATGCATGTATTGCTTTCTCGGTGTTTGTCAATTGCCCCGCTGTAATTTGTTCACCC
This sequence comes from Avena eriantha, assembly GCA_910589775.1. NCBI lineage: Eukaryota > Viridiplantae > Streptophyta > Magnoliopsida > Poales > Poaceae > Avena > Avena eriantha. The sequence continues at coordinate 82,548,598 of OU342741.1, read as the reverse complement.
AGCATGTTATCTATCTTAAGGAGAGCCACCTCTAGTGAACTATGGATCCCGGTCCTTTCTCTTTACATACAATCTATAAACTGTTTCTGCTTTGTGTTTACTTTCTGCAAACTTTTACTTCTTTCCATTCGATACGTGTAATCCTTTGTTTTCCGCAAAACACGGTGAGATTGACAACCTCATCGCAAGTTGGGGACAAAGTTCCGTGGTTGTGTTGTGCAGGTCTCCATGTTGCTACTAGCACCGGTAGTGCACCCTGCTAAAGCTCAGCTAGTAACACCTTTGGGGTGTTTCCTTGCTCTTACTGGTTCGATTAAACCTTGGTTTCATAACTAAGGGAAACTTACTGCTGTGCTCATCATACCTTCCTCTTGGGGTTCCCAATGAGCTCTACGTCGAAAGTCGAGCGCATCAGAGCCCCATAATAAGATGTTCACTACAAGGCTCGTAGGAAGCCACTTTGTTGAGCCAAGAGTGAGGTCACCTATAAATAACCATTGCGATGTCTGAGAGCAGTCACCCATACAAACCACCGCAATTAAGGGTTTCCCCGTCGATATCGTAATTAGCTTAGGGAGTCCCTCTTTAATCCTCCTTTGACCGTGTAGGTTACAAGCTGGCGCCAATCTGTCACGGGGCATTCCGGGTATGCTTTCAAGACACGTCCAAATGATTTCTCCCTCCCTTTAGTCCCGAAGGAAAATCATATGCGGTCGACTACACATACAATCTAAAGAGAGAGATCAAACACAAATCATAATTATATCATAGACAAGCAAGTCATATGGACACAAGAATAGATCATCTTTATTACAAGTTCATAATGGTGCTAGGGTTCTCCATCTCCCCAAGAACAAAGGAACTACTCACTCATGGAAGGAATCAACAACATCATAATCAAATGAATGGACAAAAGCACAACGGTAGATCTAATGCAAACCACAATTGGATCTGGAATTACAAAGATATCCGTGAAGTAATGGTGGTAATGGAGATGCAGCGGCTGATGATGAAGGGGATGATGCGTTGTCCTCCAATGATCCGTGAAGCAGCTGGGATTTTGCCCCAGCCAAGTTCCTCCTTTAGATCCCTCTCGGTTGTGGTTTTTTTTTGTGGTTTCTGGTGGCTGTGAATGTTAGATATCTTTCTCATTTTCACCAGGAGAAAGTATTTGACGAGGCGGTCGCGATGGCGCCTGGTACGGGTGGATGGTACGGGTGGGCTCCACCCATACCATTGGTCGTTATTGGTACTGGTGCCTCCTCCTTGTTTGGTATTCTTCCAAGTGCAAAGGTAAATCTATAAAATGACTTTTATCACTTAGAAATATCATATAATTACACAATATGACAGCTCTAATTGATATGTTCATGTATGACTCCATGATTTAGGATCATGTTGAAACAAGAACAAAATTGCAAGCGTAGACACAGTGAAATACAAAGATCCCTACTCTATTTGTGCAAAAACAAAAGGTAAATATGCTTCAATTTTGGACTCATCAACTCCCCCAAGCTAGGCTCTTGCTCGTCCCCGAGAAAGACGGTGGCTTATGGACAAGATCATCATGTTCATGAGACACGAGTCGTTACAATAAATGAGGTAGAATTTGAAATAGGAATACAATATCAGATGTAGAGATACTTCAGGGGTATTACCATACCCTTACACATTACATAACTTAGAGGCTTCCACAACTTTTTCAATATTAATGAAATTATAAGAAGCTGCTAGTGAATCCACATATGATATAATCATAGAGTTTAAAGATATAGAGCACTAAGTTTAGTAATGAAGATTCATGATCATTTTCTTTCTCTTTTTTTATGTTTGACTCTTTTTATAACTATTTTCTTCTTTTCTTTTGATACTTGTATGTCTATATTTTTATTTGCTCCCTTTTCTCTTCTTCTTTTTAGCACAACTATTTGATCATGCTCACTACTTCAATGGCTTTCAAAAACTCGTAATTATAATAGGCTAACAGAATTTGTCTTATCATAACTTAATCAATTGTTGGTGTGGAAGTCCCTAAAATTATGACAGTTGTACAAGTATCATAACACTCAACCTAGTTCAATCATCTAATATAATAATCATGAATCAAACACAACTTCAATTATCATAAAGTCTCATAACTCAATGGATATAAATCTTCTCTTGAACAAAGGGAGCTCGAAGCTGATGCAACTAATGCAAATTCGGAATTTTAAACCTAACCATGCGTGCCGAAAAGTAAATATGCAAAATTATAATATAGATTACAAGGTTCTCACAGATCCCCCAAGCTTGGAATCAAGCCGAGTGGATCAAATAATCCCTTGCGATTATTCGATACCGTGGTGCGCTTCTCTAATTTGCAAGGGGAGAAACTCTAGAATCGCGAAGACTTGCATAGAGCATCTTGTTTGATGTCTCCAAGATCAAGATACGATCATGCGTTGCTCATTAACTTTCTCCAACTACTCAACAAGAGCCTTGTACATCTCTATTGTTTGCTTCTAAGTGTTAATGGATCTAATGTTGATGTTGAGATTCGCTTCTAGCCCTTTCATTATCTTCAGATCCATCTGGTCCAGGTAGCGACACAACAGTTCAATATGTTAAGAAGATCCTAGAGATTTTACCTCAATCTTCTTGATGCGGCGATCGAGCTTGTCCAGGGAGGCTTGGATCTCCTCCCCTTGTCTCTTCACCTTCTTCAAGTAGAGTTCCCCATCTCCTTCTAAATCAAGTTGAACTTCATCGAAGTCGCCTTAGTTTCCTATGCCTAGGCTAAACACTTTGCGCCCATCCTTTAGTGTTTCCATCAGCTTGAATCTATCCTCGTCTTCTAATTCTTTCTCTTCTGATATAGCAACTTTGTCTTCCTCCATAATCCTCGAGGACGATACATAGAGATCTCCCTTCTGTTGAAGGTTACTCCATGTGAAGGACATGGTTCCAAAGTGAAGGGAATATGCCCGAGAGGCAATAACAAAGTGGTTATTATCTTATTCCTTGTTTATGATAAATGTTTATTTTGCATGCTATAATTGTATTAATTTGGAAACGTTAATACATGTGTGTTTAATAAATAAAAGGAAAGTTCCTAGTTATGCCTCTCTTGTAAACTAGCTCGTTGATTAACAAGATGATCAAGGTTTCCTGATCATGGACATTGGATGTTGTTAATAATAAGGTCACAACATTTGTGAAATGATGTGATGAACATTCATCCGAAGTATAACATTACGATCAAAGTCATTATGTTTATATTGCTATAACATCATACGAAGTAATCTTAGTCCTTAGACCATGAGATCATGTTAATTGCTAACATCAGAAGAGTGACTTGATAACATCAAACGTCACACCGTAAAAGGGTGACTATAAGGTGGGTTCAGACACTCCGAAGGTGTTATGTTGAGTCTCGTGGATCAAGAGTGGAATTTCTCAATCCCAATGACAGATAGATATACTCTGGGCCCTCTCGGTGATATCACATTAAGATAGCTTGCAAGCAAGTGATGTGATCACTAGAATGTTATATCACAGGAACGAGAAAAGAGTGCATGTCGGTAGCGAGATCAAACTAGGTATTGAGATACTGATGATCGAATCTCGGACATGTAATATATCGCGATACAAAGGGATTTAGTTGTTATCGTTAAAGGTTCTCACGATCAAAGAAGTCATCGTTGAATGTGTTGGAGTCAGTATGGATCTCTAGGTCCCGCTTCTGATTATTGATCTGAGAGGGGTCTCGATCATGTCTGCATTATTCACGAACCGTAGGGTGACACACTTAAGGGTTGCCAACACCATTTGGAGAAAATATGTTCTAGATGAAAGAATTACAAAGCGCTGGAATTATTTCAATAGGCACCGGAATTGTTTCGGGTGAAATTGCTGAAATTGGTTCCACATGTGATATTGAAATATTGTAGGGGGTTTTATGTTAATGTTTGTTAATTAAAGTAACTAACAAAATTCTGAATAAAATAAATAAAAGAGTTTTATTAAATGAGAGTTGTATTAATTGGTGGAAATTTAATACATATGAGTGGGATTTTTGAGTGGAGAAAATAGAGGGGCAATTTGTGTGAGTGGAGCTCCCTCCACATGAATGAGGAAGAGGTGGGGGCACCCCCAATGGTGTGCCGGCCATGGGGAGGGGCTGCCCCCTCTCCTATATAAGGCCCCCCTCTCACTCCTTCTCACACACATGTAACTACCTCGGTGAATTACGCTCTTAGTTAATGCCTGGATGAACGAAAGTGGTTAAAATAGTACGGTGGGGCCTAGGGCCACTCACGGTAGACCTTTCGGCCGTCCTAACCACTTTCAGACAACGGGACAAGAACGAGCGGCGTAATCGGCAGGCGAAGGGATCAACTACATACACAAATGAGTATGTATGCAAGCCACATACAACAGTCCTCAGAGCCATTCCATCTAAAAGAAATAGAAATATTGCAACGCCATACGGCAAGATCCAAATGTCCTAGATAGATATAATAATTTAGGATAGCTCCTCATACATCACACATCAGAGTATCAGGCGGAAGCGGAAAACAAGATCCGAGTACGGATAAGAAGCAAATTGGCATAAGATGCCCCATAAATAAACACATCCCGCCCACAGATCACACGGATCCCCATTCCCGGAATCTCTACACCGAATGATCGTTGCCAACATCGGCTGTCTCTTCCACCCAGTATCCATCTTGCGGGTGCACCTGTTCATCTGAATCAAACAATTTATCGTGTGAGACCCTAGGGGTACTCAGCAAGTCTTAATGCCGCTAAAGGGGACACAACCTGGGGTGACGCAATTGCAGCAAAAGATAATACCTAACAATTCTACAGATACTCGCTAACCTTCTGCCTAACCAATGATAGACGGAAGTCCGTGAATTAAGAACAACAGTTATAACAGTATAATTAACAGATCCATCCTCCTCCTCGATTACCAACGAGGAAGCGGACGAACATCCCCCATCATCCGTTGGCAGTTTTATTAACCATTCCATGAGTATTGCACTATTTACTAGTCAGGTACTTAGTCAATTTAAAAACGGTACTTTAGTTATACTTGTCTATGATCGAGAAACTGTGCTCCAAGTCGTCCATAACCGCGGACACGGCTTTCAGAAAGATTTACCCTGCAGGGGTGCACGAATAGCAACACACACTCGATCAACCTCGGAAGAACCAAATCAAAACCCAACGAGGCATTCACGACAAAGCAATCACAGGATTCAGTAATATTTCAGGGGGCCACCCCATTAAGCTACCCGCAACGAAGTTGGCCGGCTCCGAGACGGACCCAAGGTTTGTGTGGACGGCGGTAAATGACTGGGAACCCGAAGATGTGACTGGGCTTGTCGATACATCGAAAACGTGTCACGATCCAAAACAGTACAGGTGCTCCTCGCACAATCTTAAATACAGCAGTAACATGGCATAAGTACAGTATAGTAATAAAGCCCCAAACTAATTGTGGCCCCAAGAAATAAGAATGAATCAAGCTCGGGCTCAGGGGGGTCCATAAGGCCTCCCGGATGTGGATAGTGCGAATAGTCAAGGAACAGGAATCAAGTACTCGGGGTCCTACGGGACACAAGTGAGCATGAAAAACCAAATAGTAGATATTGCTCACCGGTGCCTCTTTCATTAGTTATCCCATTACTACTCAGGTTATGTTGTTTAGGTACCTCATTATTCATCCGACACTCACATACCCTACTCATGCTTTTCTACGACTCGCATGGCTCAAACAACTCCTGTAGTAGAGGCTCATGGGACCGGAACAAGCTTAGTGTGGTTTAAAAGTAAAGGCTATGCAGTACTTGGGATTCAATTTAATGCAATCGCGACTCAATGATGCAAGAATAAGATAGAGGCAATAGGTACTGTATGTATGCAAGCATGTGGTAGTGCTTGCCTGGCAGCTCAGTTGAAGCGAGAGATGGATCTGGGTAATACTCCTGTGATTCCTGGTAATTCTCCTGCTGGGCGTCTATTCGAAGAAGAACCAAACAAACAAGGGACAACATAAATAAAGTGCACAAGCATATGAATTCAAATGCGACAAGCAAACAAGCATTCCATGATGAATGATGCACAATTTGCATGGCATTTAAGTAGCATGGCAAAAGTGAGGTGTGGTACAAGAAATAAAGCACTTTATTATTTATTTGCCCAAGTTTTATTGTCATAAACGGTCCAGATTTTAAATGACAACATGATGCATGCTTCAATTCAGAACAAGGATTGCATAAATAGAATGGGCTCGTCGCGCTGATCGATTTAGACATATTATTTGTCAAATTTGGAGTTATAAAACAAAAGTTATTAATTAAATAAGAAAAAGGGCATTTTCTTGTAATTTTAATCATCTCGAAATTTAAAGTGTTCAAAATATATTTTGATAGGCATATTTGAATTCCTCACATTTTTCTGATTCCAAAACATATATTATTTGCATTATTTGGATTTGTATTTAAAAAAAACATTTGAATCTGAAAAGAATTTGAATTTAAATCAATTTGAAAAGATTTGAATAAATCAGACTCAAGGTAAAACTTTTGTCACTCAATCAGATCTAGCCACAGCCACTGACGGGTGGGCCTGGCGCTGACTGGGCCACGCGCGCGGAAAACACGTTTTCCACCGCGGGTCTGGCTAGCCCGCTGAGACTGCGGGGTGGGGACAGCTGACGCTAGCCCACGTTACAGCGGCGAGGGAGACAGGGGCTGACAGGTGGGGCTGAGGGCGGGAGCGCGGGTTGCGGCCGGGAAAAGCCGAGAGGTTTTCTGCAAGACTACCAGAGCGGCTGACGGTGGGGCTGCTAGGAGCGCGGGTTGCAGGAATTAAAAAGGTGGGGGGCTTTTTGCAAATCGACCACGCGCGGGTTACTGTTTTTCTTCCTCTCGGTCTGACGCGAATTCGGCGCACGGCGCGGGGCGAGGGATCGATCCTGGGACGCGGGCTTGCGCGCGGAGGCGGCTAACCAGTGCGGCGGTGCTAGGGGAGCTGACAGGGAGGTGGACGCGGGCTAGATAAGGGGCGGTTTGGGGCCGAAAATCTGCAGATGCCGGTGAGCTCTGGCGCGTGGTGGGTGTTCGACGAAACGCACGGCGACGTTAGGGCGGTACGGCGAGGCGGACCATGTCAGGGAGGAGGGGATGCTCACCGCGGGTTCGGCGGTGGGCTCGGATCGGCGCGAGGAGCGGCGAGGCATCGAGGTTGCTGGCGCTCCGACAAACTAGGGTTTCGGGTAGCGGCGAGGTACTGGCGGCGCTGGGGAGCTTCTCGTCCACGTCGGCGCGTACGAGTCGGGGCAGGGGACGGTCCTCGGTCTTGCAGGACACCCCCACGTCGCGCACGCCGGCTAGATCGTCGGGGCGAGGTGGTTGCTGGCGGCGACCGGCGTTGGCTGCTGGTGGTCGGAGAGGAAGAAGGGGAGGAAGGGGGCGGCTCGGCCAGATCTGGGAGAGGCCAGAGAGGCGTGGGAAGGAAGGAAAAAGGAGGGAGAGAGGGAGGAGGGCAGCTGGGGCACGGCAAGATAAAGGTGGCCTCGTGCCACCTTTTCTTCCTCCTCCTCGAGCACGTGGGGCAGCTGGGGGCTTGTCCTGGGGCTGGACGGTGGCAGGAGGGACTGCAGGGTGGGGCTCAGGCCGAGAGAGGGTAGGTGGGGCTGGCCGGTAGAAGAAGAGAGAGGAGAGGGGTTAGCTAGGCTAGGATTAGTTGTAGCTCGGGTTAGGGTTTAGCTAGGGTTAGGGAGGGGTTAGATGGCTGGGTGTGGGCCAGGGGAAGGGTGGCCAGGTGGTCATGCTAGAGAGAGAGGGGTGTGAGAGAGAGAGGGAAGTGGAGTTAGGGTTTAGTGTAATTTAGGTTTAGGAAAATTAGGAAGAGGAACTAAGTGTAGATGGTGTTAAGAATTTAGGTTTTAGTTTTTGTTTACAAGTCGAAACCAAGAAGAATCATGGGGCTTGAGCTTGCATGAGCTAAGGAGGAGGAGAAAATAGAGAAAGAGGAAGAAAATAAATAGATGGAAGGGGTCACATATGGAGCATGCATGGAGAATAAGAATAAGAGGAAAAATGAGATGGTTGAGCTATGAGGATGGTGCAATGGTAGGAGATGGTCTTCCAAAGATAGGATCCATTTAAACCCAAAGAAAACCAAAGAAGAGAAAGGTAGTGAAGACTTGTGCATGGCCCATGCAAAAAAAATGCCATCGATTATTTGTGAAAACAATATGAATATTATGGCATTACTCTATGGATATCCAAGAAGTGGAGATAAAACCAAGCACAAGAATTTAGAGGGTTTAATCCACCCCAAACTACATGAGCTAGAATTAAATAGCAAAAGAAAAAGAAACAAGCTCATGGTTAATGGGATGGTGGGATTATAAAGTGGTGGAAGAGAAAGGTGGTAGGATGGAATTAAAAGATATGCCCCAACTCAACTTGGGCATTTGAACAATATATCAATAGCCAAATCTAATATCAAGAAGCAAATACAATTAATAATGCATGTGAGAGAAGAACCAAAAGAAAAGGAGTTTTATATGATGCTCAAATGCAAGGTGGCATGATGACATGAGCATGATATAATTATGATGCAGCAATAATATCTATGGAGTAGCCAATATCTTACTATGACAAGTAGCATTACAATTGTTAGACAATTGGGGTGCTACAACACACCTCCTCATGAAGGATCTCTCTCCCCCTCTAGTATTATTCCCCCATGGTCTCGGATTAGCGAGATACATGTTCCCGATGGCATTTCGTCTAGAAGGAGTTGCTGCTTCCACTACATCGCTGGAGCGAGGAGGCAGAGGTTGTTCGGTGGCCTGAACGTGTGTGCAAGTGCGGATGCGCTGATGGTTTGCGGCGCTAGGACTTCCACACGATCTGGAGATCGGCAAGCGAACGACTACATCATCCACGAGTTCCATCTCGTTAACAAAGCTTTGTTGTCTTCGAGGGTATGTTCTCTATGGATGTATATCCACCCGTTGCTTGTATCTAGTAGATAGATCCTAGCGTATAATAGTTCACATCATAGGAAAAAATTTCTTTTCTATGCTGCGAACCCTTTAGTAGTATCAGAGCATGATCTATGCGTAAATGCTTTGCACGGGTAGTACACATATGAGTATGTGGGCGATGATGATCATGTTATTACATCTTATATGTATTTTGGATATTGGTGGCATAGTGGGATGAAGCGGCCCGGACTAACTTTACATGTCCTCACACATGAGACTTGTTCCACGCTTGACATGCAACTAGTTTTGCATAAGTGGCTAGCGGGTGTCTGTCTCTCCTACTATAGTAAATATCTGATTTACAACAAGTTGCTAATAAATTAGTTATCATCGTTGTGGTTCCATGTTCGTAGGTAAGACCGGTTCTATCTTTGAAAGCCCTAAGCCACGTAAAAACTTGCAATTGATAAATTAGAGGTGTCTAGTTTAGATCGTTGCTGGGCTAGTGTGATGATATGGTAATGTTGTAAGTTGATGTAGAGTTGAAACTATTACAACACACCTAACGTGTAAGTTCCATAGACCTTGGCCTTACACACAAAGGAATGATAAAGATCATACCACGATGCACATGATAGTGATCAAGTGCAAAAACCATGTCATTTCACTCTACACATATGATGTTTGCATCTTATATTGCTTGTTTGGCGTTCTAGTAGCATTATAAGATGATCCCTCATTTAAATATCAAGATAAAAATGTGTTCTTCCTTAAGTATGCACCGTTCTATGGATCGTGTTTCGAGACATCGCGTGATGATCGGGTGTACTCGAATCTACGCTTTCATACAACGGGTGTAAGACAGTTTTACACACGCGAGTACTAAGGTTCTTACTTGGCGAGCCTAGCATGTACATACATGGCCTCTGAACACGGACCGAAAGGTTAAGCATGAGTCATATAGTTGATGTGATGCCCATATTGATGCTCTCCTTTGAAGCTACACCGACTCACATGATGATTGGACTTGGTGTAGTGGATTTGGTTCATGTAATCACCAAAAAGGCACGAGGGATGTCATTTTTTAGTGGGAGTTCATTTCTAATTTGGATTAGTCGAACCAAATTTGTCATAAACTAAATCAAAGTGAATTTGCATAATTTGTTGTAGTCATTGGCATCTGTTTACTACCTTATGCTTAGTTTTAATTGAGATAATAGAACTATAGAATTCTGGATATTTACTTTACGAACTAGTATCGTATTGTTTTGAATGTCAATTTAAAGTTTAGAAGTACTATTGCAAACTTTTAGCAAACTCTATTTACTCCATGAAGTTTAATAAGCAGTATTAAATCAAGAGTAAGAATTCCAATGTTAGTATCTAAAGTATCATGTTTGCCTCCATGATTATTGATATTCAAAAGTTGTTTTTAATATCGAGGTTATCTAGGAGCTGAAAGAATTGTTTCAGAAACCATCATGTGTGGAAGATATTGTGATATCTGAAACGATATTTTTGGTTGCAATATGATAAAGTATAATTTAGCAAAATACATGTTCTCATATTGTATGAGAGTTTGTGGACGATGGAGATGCTAGGCATCAGATCTCCCAAAAAGGTTTTGGGAACTAACATTATACTCGCGATTCTTCCTTATAGGCTATAGTAGCTTGATCATGAACATTGTCATGATAGGGATGAATAGAATATGTAGCTAAAATGTTTACTACACTAAAAGATTACTAAAAAATGGATTTTTAAGAGAACGCCAACCATTCGATGATGGTCATCCACTTCAAAGTGCAAATCCAAAGGTATTAGTATTTGACTATATACACTTTGTACTATGTGTCATGTGAATGACACCACTATTGATGTTGATAGATTCTTTTAAAAAGGAAAAGGAATTGCTGAAAGAGAATCTATAAAATATTTGGCAGAAAAGAGAAGGTTGGAGATGTCCAACTTAGGTATATAGAATATATACATGTTATGGTTGTATTCCTTGCTTGTTAAACAATGTGGTTCTTAGGTATTGGATACCGGTATTGGATACCGAATTGGTTGGTGTGAAGTGTCATATAGAACAACACAATTCAAGAACTGCAACGACCTAAGTAACTAGCAAGAGAATAAGTGATGATGTTCATCGAAAACAAATAAAGTGTTATTGTGTTTTTCGTTGTCGTCAAACCTAGCCTTCAAGATTTGTTTTAATAATTGTTCTTTTGTTCCGGTATTACGAGAACAATGGTTGTTCAAATAATTACCGTATTCCATAAAGGATGGATGAACTTTTACAAGTCTAGTTGGAGAAATCACATCCATAAACATTATTGCTAAAATGTCGTAAGACAAATGATTGGAAGATCACTTATGAAGTGACATCGCTGTTTGAATTATATTGGAAAGTAAACATGAAGAAACTCCATGTTGATGGATTTTTGGAGTCTTTTGATTTTGATCAACTGACACTTGTGAAACTTTCCTCGAGATAATTGAAACTCCGTTCATAGGCCAAAGAGGAACGGATGACTAGCTTATTGGAAATTGTGCATGCTGATGTGCATAGTCCATTATGTGTAGCCATATGTGATGACCCACAAGTATAGGGGGTGTATCGCAGTGTTTTCGAGGGAAGTGAAACCCAATTTATTGATTCGACACAAGGGGAGCCAAAGAATATTTATCAGCCTTAACAACTGAGTTGTCAATTCAGCTGCACCTGGAAACAATCTTGCTCACATCAGTTTATCAGTAGCAACAGTTTTGTAGTAGGAATAGCAAAGTAACAGCAGTAGCAAAGCAAAGACAGTAGTAACAAAAGAAGTAAACAATGGGATTCGAGTGCGGTAGGCATAGGGATGGATGGACGGGCGTTGCATGGACAAGACAATTCACATAGCAATCAGAACATAGGGCAATTGCAGATAAATAAGATAAAGCACCCAAGTACTAGACAATCCTAGGCATGTGTTCCATATATAGTCATACGTGCTCGCAATGAGAACTTGCACAACATCTTTTGTCCTGCCAGCCCGTTTGCAGCGGGGACTCTAGGGAACTACTGGCAATTAAGGTGCTCCTTTTAATAGAGCACCGGAGCAAAGCATTAACACTCCATGAACACATGTGATCCTCACATCAAAGCCTTTCCCTTCCGGTTATCCCGATTTCTGTCACTTCAGGGCCATAGGTTCTGGACAACAACATGTGTATACAACTTGCAGATAAGACCAAGAATAATACTATCATAATGAATCAATAATAAGTTCAGATCTGAAATCATGGCACTTAGGCCCTAGTGACAAGCATTAAGCACAACAAGTCGCAACAAAGTCATAAAGCACTAATAAAAGATACTAGGCACCATGCCCTAACAATCTGATGCCATTACATGAATGATCCCATCCAATCCCTACCATCCCCATATCCTACAGCGGGGGATTACTCACTCATAGATGGGGGCAACATGGATGGTCGATGGAGAAGCGATGGTGATGATGATAGCGATGATCTCCTCCAATTCCCCGTCCCAGCAGGGTGCCAGAACAGAGTTGTTGGTGCTGTTTCGTGGAATCTGGTGGTGGTGGCGGAGCGGAACTCCTTTTTGAAAAACGTCGAACCCCTCGAAGTTTTTAGGTCAGAAGGCTCCTTATAGGCGAAGAGAGAGGCCGAGGGGGTGCCTGGGGGGCCCAAACCACCCCCTGGCGCGGCCTGGCCTGGCCCGCGCCACCAGGTGGTGTGGCCACCCTAGGGCTCTTCTCCGTCTCGTATTTTGGCTCCTGGAGTCTTCGGGTGAAATATGATTTTTGGCATATTTTCCGGGATTTTTCCTGATAGTTGATTTTCTGCACAAAAAGTAGACACCAAGGCAATTTTGCTGAAAACAGCGTCAGTTCGCATTAGTTGCATCCAAATCACACAAGTATAGAGGAGAAACAATAGCAAAAGTGTTCGGGAAAGTAGATACGTTTTAGACGTATCAACTCCCCCCAAGCTTAGCTTATTGCTTGTCCTCAAGCAATTCAGTTGAAAACTGAGTGCGATCAAAGAACTTTCACGAACACATTTGCTTCATATGATGTAAATATTCTCAGCAATGTGATCAACTACTTAGACAGTTCATAATAAAGAGTATGCAACTAAGTCTACTTAATAGTCATTGCAAGCTATGAAGAGATTCCAACTCAAGAATAATAAGTAGCATGAAGCATAAACATAAGCAACATTACAATGCTCATAGAAAGGTATGATAGAGTGGTATCTCGCTTGCCTTTGATTATGAATGCCAAGGCACCTCTGAAGTTCAAGTGATGACTAGAAATAAAGATATCAAAGATAGAAGCATCAAAGTCATATCACAAATAATCAAGTAATGGAACAAACATAAAGAATGACAACATGCTCTCAAGAAGGTTCTCAAAGAATATGTGGAGACTCAACAAGTAGAAGAAAAAGGTATTGATTAATTTGAAAGGCTTCCAAATGCTGAAAGTATGGTACTTGTTAGCTTTGAGCTCTCATTGCCCCTATCATAAGCATCTTTAAAGTGGTTAAGGTGAAAGTGAGGTCCAATCTGAGTTATATGCTTGACAGACTATAAACTGGAAAATCCCAAGTCCCTTGAGTACGAGGGCCGCTCCTCATGCTACTCAACTTTAGTTACCGGTAAGTTCTTGTCATCGTAAGTATGTGCGTATCATTGAGAACCGCCAACGGGGTACCCCTTGCCCGATGATACGGAAGAATCCCCATATCAAAATGGCAAGGCAAGCAGACAATGAGTATCTCAGCAATCTTCTTATTTACCATGGGAAAATGGTGTTTTTTCTCTCTTTCCTCTTTTCATAAATCTCTTTTTTTCTTTTTCTCAATAGCTCTCTCTCTCTTTTTTATAAGAAGAATGCTTCATAGATATCATTATGGTTACACTGCAGGTTTCCACCATGTCAGCATGGATTAGACCAGCGGACCATGCGTTTCTCTAACACACATACATAACTCCATGGACTTACAAGCTCCCCTTTTATTTCACACCGATGACATCCGCAAACAAAAGAGCAAGGTATCAACTGGGTATATATTTACAAGTGTTGAAAGCGTTCCCTATGACAGCACGGTTCTGCTAATCCCCAGCCTATAATTTGCAAGCATATAACTTTCATGGAGAGTTCACAATGGTTCAGGTTTATTAAGTGTGGAAAATAAAGTGTGCCATCAAGTTCATGAGAGCTGTACTAACTAATTTTCCCATAACAAGCAAACATTTTATTCGGAAGAAAACAAGGCATATTGAATATGCACGAAAGTAGCAAATGATGCTAATAGGTAGGTATGGTGGACACTTTGGAAATATTTGGTTTAGGGAGTTGGAAACATGAGTAAAACACTCAGTGGAAGTGAATGCTAGCAATAGTAAGGGAGCGACAAACAAGAGAGCAATAGTTGTCATTATCATGCTTGCAACAAAACAAGACTACTCATGGCATGAAAGTGATTAAAGATCCTCAAGGCAAAATAATCCATCAAGGCTTAACTGATTATTACAGTCATGTGCATGCATGAGCATGTGCCAAGTCAATTCAAATGAAACATTCAGAGGAGGATACCACGGTGTCATACTAATTTATGAATAGAGTAATGCAAGCAAACATTCATGAGACATGCTACAAACTATTAGCGAGCTGGAGCTAATCATAAGAAGGCAAGAACTACTAAGCATCCAAAGAAAACATACACTCTACAAGAACGGACTAAGCATGCCCACAGTGATGAGTATATGTACAAAAATGAAAACAAATAGAGTTCGTTACCAGCCTCTTACCACGCCTCAAGTTGTCATTAATCCTCATTATTGCTCTTCACTTGTGTGGCTTGAATAATAATATGAAACCAATAATCCACTAAGGACTGCTGAACCCTGTAGCAAACTCACAAAAAACAAAGAAGAACGACAAATATTTTTGGTGTTTTCGATTTTTAAACAAGAACAAAAGAGAAAAACAAGCAAGGCAAAATCTTTTTGGGTTTTTCAAATAGTTCAAACAAAGCAAAAAGGGAAAAGCAAACCAAGGCAAAAAAAGAAGCAACCCAAAGAGAAACAACAAAAATATTTTTGGTCTTTTTGTGTTTTTAGAAAGCAAAATCAAAGAAGAACGAAAACTAAAAAGAGAACGAAAACATGAATATACAAAGTACCGACACAACATGATATGGAGATGAGTGCGGTGTCAGCATACCTCCCCCCAAGCTTAGGCTTTTGGCCTAAGTGGGTATCAATCCCAGGCTAGCCAGGATGAAGTGTCACCATGGTACGACGAGGAGGTACCCTCGTCCTGGTGCGAGCTCGAGTACATCCCTCCGTAATGTACGGAGTAATCATAGGAGGGCACATCCTCCTGGTGCTGCTCGTGGAAACCCAGCAAGCGAAGCTGCTCGTCCACCTCCTCCTTGGAGCGCGACCATGGTCTCCTGTCAACACTAAACAAAGTAGGTTGTGGCAAAAGGATCTCCCTTTCATCCCCATCAGTGAAAAGCATCCTATATACTAGATTGTTCAAATCAGAGGTAGCAGTGAAAAAGTGATGAGTTTTCATGGCAACAAGGTCAAGCCTCTGTGGTGCCAGCATAGCATCATCGGGATCCACTGAAAGACCTAATGCATTGACTATGCGCGAAGCAATGATGCCCTCATAGATAGGCCCCCTAGCAGCTAGGCGGCGAGTAATAAACGAGCCAAGATTGTACCGAGTATCATTGTTAAGTGCAGCAGCAAGAAATGCTAAATGATAGTTGGAGATATTACTAGTGTTCTCCCTACCCAATACACTAGTGGCAAGATAATATGCAAAGTATCTAAGAGCAGGGAGTTGGATATTTCTTATCTTTCCGCGCTGCGCCACGCGGTCATCATCATTGATCACCCCTCGGTAAAGCTCCAACAAATCAGCGGGTCGCCCTTGAATTTTCTTCACGGTCCCTATCATACGCACACCTACAATACTGCAAAATCTCTCCAAAGGCATGGTGAAGGGCATATCATAGATTCTAAAAGAGACAGTAGATTGATAGGGTGTGTTAGTAAATGAGAAGCTCTCAACAAAAGTTTTGGTGAGCATAGCGTATTGTGCACTCTCATCTTGCATATAAGAGGTCAAACCAACCCTCTCAATCAGTGGCAAGAAATCATCAAGAATACCTACAGCTTGCAAGAAAGTAAAACAAGGAAAAGAGGATGAGTGAGCATCTCCATCATCCCTTTCACTGCTAATGCGTGTTGCAATGAGGTCTTCATTGTATGATGGCCAAGCTTGAGAGGATATTCTTGAGGGCCTCGACCTCCTAGGTGCATCACTCTCAAATATCTCTCCAAAAGTAGGGCTATTCATGCTTGGTATTCTGAAATTTAAACACCTATTAAACAAGTGATTGCAAAGTAAATATAATGAAGGATTCTACTCATAGGGACTTGCAAGAGGCCTACACATGCATCAAAACTATATCTCTAAGCATCAAACAAGCTTACAAGCTCTCAAAACCAGTCACCTACAACAGCAAAATACTCAACATATAATCCACTAAACACAAATCTACTTGGACAAGGGGAGGAGTCACATACCAGGGAACAAATGCTCCAAATTTCAGCAAGAAAGATGGGATGAGCAAGGAGATCGAAGAAATCGAGAGCAAGCATAGAAAGAACGTGATTTTGAGCTATGAACTGGAGCTTACTTGGGAGAGAGAAGAAAGTGGCAGGGGAGAGAGTTAGTGGGGGGCCAGGGGTGGCCCACACCAGGGCATGACACCACCCAAGGCTGGCCGCGCCACCATGTGGTGTGCCTGCCTGGTGGCCCCCTGGTACCTACCAGGTACTCCTCAGCCCCTTTTTTCACGTAAAAATTTAATATGAATTTTCTGGAATTTTTCAAGACACTTTATTTTTGGGCATTTTTCAGAAATAGAAGAATGATTTTTCTGACAGACAGAATTTTTTTTTGGAAACATGATGCAAAGACAAAACAAGGCTAGAACTACAGAAGTTCTAACATGCAAGCAACTAACACCACAAAGAAAACTAAACGAAAACAAAAACTAAGATGCAAAGGATAGAAATAAACGGAGATAATCATAATGAAAACATTGTTTTGTTCAATGGAATCCTTTTGTTAGCAAGGTTGATCAAGTCTTGCTACCAAAACAATTTCATATGAGACAAAACTTTGTACTCCACTAATGATTATGTTACCTCAACCTTGATAGCAATTGTCCCAATCATAATAGTTTCAAATTTTTCTCTTGGTATGGGACAATATATTTCTCCAACTTGAATGCCTTCAACATGTTCAATTGAATTCAGACCATAAGTCCTTTCAATCTTCTTGGGGAATAGATAGTATGTTCCTTGTCATTAACATTGAAGGTCACCTTTCCTTGGTTACAATTAATAACAGCTCCTGCAGTATTAAGAAAAGGTCTCCCAAGAATAATAGACATATTATCATCTTCAGGCATTTCAAGTACAACAAAATCAGTTAATATCAAGCAATTGTGAGCTACCTGAACAGGTACATCCTCACATATACCCACAGGAATAGTGGTAGATTTATCAATCATTTGCAAAGATATATCAGTTGGTATCAATTTTTCAAGCTGAAGCCTCTTATAGAGAGAGAAAGGCATAACACTAACTCCAGCTCCCAAATCACACAAAGCAGTTCTAACATAACTGTTCTTAATAGAGAAAGGGATAATTGGAATCCCTGGGTCTCCAAGTTTCTTAGGAACCTTACCATTGAAAGAATAATTAGCAAGCAAAGTTGAAATTTCTTCATTAGGGATCTTCCTTTTATTCGAGACAATGTCCTTCATATAATTTGAGTAAGGAGGCAATTTAATAGCATCAGTCAAAGGAATTTGCAAGAATAAAGGCTTCATCCACTCACAAAACTTATTATAGTGTTCATCTTCCTTTGACTTGTGTTTCTTATCAGGGAAAGGCATAGGTTTCTGGACCCAAGGTTCTCTTTCACTACCATGTTTCTTAGCAATAAAATCTTCTTTGGTGTATTTAGTATTCTTAGTGTGGTTTTCAGGTTCTTCTTCAACTTTTTCTTCATTAGGAACTTCATTTTCTTCATTACCACTTTCAGTTTTAGCATCAGAGATAGATATACTATTAGGATCTATAGCAGGTTCAGAGGGTTCTACAACCGTTTTATGTTTCTTTTTCCTTTTCTTACGAGTAGAACCACTATTTTCAGCTTGTTGAGAATCCTGCTCAATTCTTTTGGGATGCCCCTCAGGATATAGAGGATCCTAGGTAGCAGAACCACTTCTAGTTCTAATTTCATAAGCATGTTTTTCTTTAGCAGCATTAACTAGCAAGTCGTTTTGCACTTTAACGAGTTGATCTATTTGAGTTTGAACCATTTGAAAGTGTTTAACAATCATTTTAACATCATTAGAGGTTCTTTCCACAATATATTTCAACTCAACAATAGCTCTAGTGTTTTCCATTAGATGATTTTGCACCCTTTTGTTAATGTTATCTTGCTGAACAATAAAGATATCAAATTCTTCTAAGCATTGATCAGGAGGTTTCAAGTAAGGGATATCACCTTCATCAAAGTGTTGGAGAGAGTGTACCTCAGTAGTGGATGAGTAGGGAATAGGCTTACATAATTCTTCTATAGGAGGTAAATTCTTGACATCTGCAGCTTTAATTCCCTTCTCCTTAAGACATTTCTTAGCTTCCTTCATCACTTCATCATTTAATTCAATAACTCCCCTCTTCTTTGATGTTGGAATAGACATAGGAATAGATGGTTCAGGTACAATTACTTCAGGTATAGCTTGTTTAGGAGGAGTCCAATCTTCATAATTCTTGCTTATTTTAGCCATTGATTCCTCAGCTTCCTTTGGAGTCCTATTCCTGAAAACACAATCAGCACAACTATCTAGGTATGTCCTAGATTCTTTGGTTAGTCCATTATAAAATATATCAAGAAGCTCATTCTTAGGTAATGGACTTCCAGCCTGTGCATGAATCAAAGCACAAAACCTTGCCCAAGACTCAGGCAATACCTCCTTTTCTCCCTGTTTAAAATCAAAAAGTTCCTGCAAAATAGTTGATGCGCTCGACTTTGAATGTAGAGCTCATTGGGAACCCCAAGAGGAAGGTATGATGAGCATAGTAGTAAGTTTTCCCTCAGTTATGAAACCAAGGTTTAATCGAACCAGTAGGAGCAAGGAAACACCCCAAAGGTGTTACTAGCTGAGCTTTGGCATGGTGCACTATCGGTGCTAGTAGCAACGTGGAGACCTGCACAACACAACCACAAAACTTTGTCCCCAACTTGCGATGAGGTTTTCAATCTCACCGTGTTTTGCGGAAAACAAAGGATTAAACGTATCGAATGGAAGGAAGTAAAAGTTTGCAGAAAGTAAACACAAAGCAGTAAACAGTTGTAGATTGTATGTAAAGAAAAAATGACCGGGATCCGTAGTTCACTAGAGGTGGCTCTCCTTAGATAGATAACATGCTGGGTGAACAAATTACAGCGGGGCAATTGACAAACACCGAGAAATCAATACATGCATATACTAATCATCTTGACTCCTCTAAGACTTTATTGGGCATTACAACATAATACATATACCACCATCCAACTGCATCTATGACTAATAATCTACCTTCAGGTTATCATCCGAACCCCCTCCAGTATTAAGTTGCAAGCAACAAATTATTGCTTTACGAACTGCGTGTAAAGTAAACAATACGATTGTTCTATGAACAAAGGATTGTTGTTTTCTCCCTAGTAGCAACAACACATCTAGTACCTTAGAGATTTCTGTCACTTCCCCAGATTACCAGAGGCATGAACCCACTATCAAGCATAAATACTAACTCTTGGAGTTGCTAGCATCTACTTGGCCAAGATAGCTACTAACAATGGAAAGCATGCAAGATCACAAATAACAAAGACATGATAGAATCAATAATCAATCTTAAATAGCATCTCAATATCCATCGGATCCCCGCAAACACAACATGTATGGATTACAAATAGATGATCTTGATCATGAATAGAGCTCACAAGATCTAAACATGAAAGCACAGAGGAGGAGAAACCAGCCATCTAGATACTACATGGATCCGTAGTCCAAGGATGAACTACTCACGCATCACACCCGAGGCTTGCATGGCGATGAAGAAGGCCTCAAGGGTGAATTCCCCTCTCCGGCAGGGTGCCGGGAAGAGCTTCAGATCCCTCTCGATCTAGGGATGGAGATGACGACGGCTACAAACTCTTTCGTGGATTTTTGATCGGGTACTTAGGGTTTTCGTCCCGAGGGCAATATATAGGCGGAAGGAGAGGCCGAGGGGGTGCTTAGGCTGGCCACAGCACCCCCTGGCGCGGGCCAGGCCTGGCCGCGTGGCCAGGTGGTGTGGCCGCCCTCTGGCCCTTCTCCGTCTCGTATTCTGGCACTTGATCACTTCCGGAAAAATAGGCACTTTGGCTTTTGTCCCGTCCAATTTTGAGAATATTCATTTTCTAACTTTCCTGGAACCAAAAACAGCAGAAAACAGGCAGCTGGCACTGTGGCTCTTGTTAATAGGTTAGTCCAAGAAATCATATGAAAAGTACTCCAAAGTTGGAACAAAACACAAGAAAGTGGATAAAACCAAGCATGGAACATAAAAAATTATAGATACATTTGCAATGTATCAACATCCCCAAGCTTAACTCCTGCTCGTCCTCGAATAGGAAAGTGATAAAAAGAAAGAATAATTTTTGAGGTGACATGCACCATCAAAGACTTGATCAAAGTATTTGCAAAACATTCAAAGCTGGGATCATAGTACTTCAATCATAACATGAAAGACAAAGTTCTAGCAATAAGCAAAGAAACTATGATGCAACATGAAAATGCACAAACAAAAGATTCATGAATAACAATGCTTTGCAACACGTTTGTTTGTTTCACATAAAGAAAACATAGCATAAAAGTACTCAACTTGTCCCTCAATAGAGTAGCAAATATAAATGCATAGGACACCTTCAAAGTGCATAAGAGTGACTAGATACAATAGTTTAAAACAAGCAATAAAAAGTTATGCATAAATCAACTAGTCTTGGGACAATGCACATAGAACTAAGAATGGCCACTATGCTCTCAAAGTAGGTGCATAAAGATAGAAGGTGGAGACTCAATATAATGGTGGTAGAAATGCCTTTTGTAAAAGGAAGTAGGGATTCAAGTCTCATAAAGAGCTTCCAAAAATTATGGTACTTGTAGCTTTTAGCTCTCATTGCCCCTATCATTAGAATCTTGAAGGTGATTAACGTTAAAGTGACACAACTAAGAGGATATGCTTGACAAGTTATAAACCGAAATCTCATGCCCCTTACTTACGAAGACCGATCCTCATGCTACTCAACTTCAGTCACGAGTAAGCTCTTGTCATTGTAAGTATATGTGTATCATTAAGAACCGCCAACGGGGTACCCCTTGCACATGATACGGGAGCTTTCCCATAATCAAAATGACAAGGCAAGCAGACAATGAGCATCTCAGCGATCTTTTTATTTGCTATTTGCATAGGTTTTTATTGAGGATGCTTCATAGAGTGTTCATTTCTGGTGATGTTGCAAGTTTCCACCATGATTAGGCATGGCTTAGGCTAGCGGCCCAAGCGTTTCTCTAACACACATACAAACTCCATGATCTTACAAGTTCCACTTTTATTTCATACCGCCGGGATCTATAAGCAAAAGAACATGATATCAACGGGGTACAAAGTACAAGTGCAATGTTGAAAGTGTTGGAGATATGCCCAAGAGGCAATAATAAAAGTGGTTATTATTATGTCTTTGTGTTTATGATGAATGTTTACATCCCATGCTATAATTGTATTATTAGGAAACACTAATACATGTGTGTTTTGTAAACATAAGAGAGTCCCTAGTAAGCCTCTTGTTGAACTAGCTTGTTGATTAATTGATGATCATGGTTTCCTGATCATGGACATTAGGATGTGATTAATAACAAGGTTATATCATTAGGAGAATGATGTGATGGACATACACCCATAGTAAGCGTAGCATAAGATCCAGTCATTAAGTTCGTATTGCTATAAGCTTTTAAAATGCATAGTAACCTAATCCTTCGACCATGAGGTTGTGTTAATCACCATCACCGGATGGGTACTTTGATGACATCAAACGCCGCTTCGTAACTAGGTGGTTATAAAGGTGTCATTGGGTATTCTGAAAGTATGTGTTGAAGCACATGGACCAAGATTGGGATTTGTCCATCCATATGACGGATAGATATGCTCTGGGCCCTCTCGGTGGAATGTCGTCTAGTTAGCTTGCAAGCATGTGACTGGGTCACAAGGGATGACATATCACGGAACGAGTAAAGAGTACTTATCAGTAACGAGGTAGAACTAGGTATGGAGATTCCGACGATCAAACCTCGGATAAGTATAGTATCGCGTGACAAAGGGAATTGGTTTCATATGTAAATGGTTCAATCGATCACGAAGTCATCGTTGAGTATGTGGGAGCCATTATGGATCTCTAGGTCCCGCTGATGGTTATTGATAGGAGATGTGTCTCTGTCATGTCTACATATTCACGAACCGTAGTGTGACACACTTAAGGTTCGAAGTTGTTTTAAGTAGATATGGAATGTGCGTTGGAGACCGAATGTTGTTCGGAGTCTCGGATTGGATCCAGGACATCACGAGGAGATCCGGAATTGTCCGGAGAATAAGATTCATATATTGGGGATCATTTTCTGAGTTAGGAAATGTTCCGGAGTATATGTATGAGGATTCTAGAAGGTTTCGGAATGTTCCGGAAGGTTCTGGAAGATTTCTTGGACTTTTCTTGAAAACCAAGAAAGGGATCAAGGAGTCCTGGTGGGGCAAGACAAGGAGTCGTGGGGGAGGAGGACTCCTTCCCCCTCTGCCCAATCCGCCGGCCATAGGAGGAGGGGAGTCCTACAAGGACTCCCCCTCCCATGGTGCCTCCCCCTTTTAAATAGAGGGGTGGGGGCGCCACCTCCAAGCCCTCCTCGATAACTCCAAATCTCCGCCGCCTCTCTCCTCCTCCTTTCTTCTGCACAGGCATAGGCGAAGCC
Organism: Avena eriantha; assembly: GCA_910589775.1. Classification (NCBI taxonomy): domain Eukaryota; kingdom Viridiplantae; phylum Streptophyta; class Magnoliopsida; order Poales; family Poaceae; genus Avena; species Avena eriantha. The sequence continues at coordinate 82,525,452 of OU342741.1, read as the reverse complement.
CTGCAGAATTCTCTACTCCACTACCACCACCACGCCGTCGTGCTGCTGGGATTCCGTGGAGAAGATCTACTACCTCTGCTGCTCGCTGGAACGAGGAGAGGAAGGTCTGCTTCGACTCCGCACGTTTGACCGACTGCAGAAGCGCTGCCGGAACGCGGCGCCGGAAGGATCGTCCACACGATCTTGAGATCGGCAAGTGATCGACTACATCAACCACGAGATCTAATCTCGTAACGCTTTTGGATCTACGAGGGTTAGTACCAATCTATCTCGTTGCACATGTCTAATAGATTAGATCTTGGCTTTTATCTAGATTAGATCTGGGTTTTGTTCGTTCTTGCAGTAGAAATTTTTGTTTTCCATGCTACGAACCCATTAGAAAGCGTTCCCCATGGTACATGGTTCTGCTAATTTCAACTTATAAAGCACAAGCATATACGCAACAAAGAAGGACCCAATGGTTCAAGTTTATTAGAGGCAAAAAAGTAAAGTGTGCCATCAAGTTCGTGAGAGCTTTAATCACTAGTTTTCTCATAACAAGTGGAAGGTAAACAAAAGCATGAATATACTTGGAATAGCATAAGCTAGTAGGTAGGTATGGTGGACTTTTTGGAATGACTTGGTTTAGGGAGTTGGATGCATGAGTGGAACTCATACTTGGTTATGGTGGCTAGCAAAAGTCTGGGAGCGACAAACTAAGAGAGCAATAATGGCCATAATCATGCAGAGCGACAAAACATCATTGATCAAAGCATAAAGTGATACTACAAGTTGAAAACTAAAGGATCATACAGGCTATGGTGACTTGAGATAGTCATAACATGGTGTGAGCATGCGCCAAGTCAACCCAAATAAAGCATCAAAGGAGAATACCACTATACTATGCTTTAATATGCTAAAACAACGCATGATTCATCCAAGGCACATCAAGCAATCTCAATTGTTTATAACAAGTCATGCTACAACAAAGAATACTAAGCATACAGCCAAAACAATTCAAGCATGACAAAGCATAGGCCATAGTCAAAAACGAGCTCTTTTTACCACATAAGCATGAACTTTCCTACTCTTTTCCAAACCAAACCAAACTATTTGCAAACCAATGTATGAAAGAGGGCGTTCAACCAATTTATTCAGAAAACTAAGCAAACCAAGCAAACTAAAAACCAAAACGAAAATGAAAAAGAAGACGCTCCAAGAAAAACACAACTGTGCATGAAACAATAAAAATGAAGCGTTTGGAAGAAACCTGGAATTTTTATTGATGAAGAAGGAGATGCCTTGGGCATCCCCAAGCTTTGACGCTTGTACTTCTTGGATATTTCTTGGGGTGACACGCGTGGCATCCCTGATACGTCCATTTTGCATCACTATTCTATGTCTTCATTCACTATTATTCATTGGTATATTTCATATTGAGAGATGATACTTATGTTATTTCATCCATTTTTGCATGGTTGATGACTTTTGGAGCATGGACCGCTGCAGTCAGGATTCTGATGGAAAAGGTGTTGTTTGGAGGCAAAATTCGCGAAGATCAGAAAATCCGGGAAAATATACGGAAAATTCTATTTTTCCAGAAGACTCAGGATGCCAAAGGATGGAGTGGAGGTGGGCCACAGGGGGCCCACACCACCCCATGGCGCGGGCAGGCCTAGGCCACGCCTGGGAGTGGTGTGGCCGCCCTGGCCCACTCCAGCCTCTCTCCTCTGTCGTATATCATCCCCACGAAACACTAAGACTCGGGGAGCGACCACAGAAAGATTCCGCCGCCTCTGCGGGGCAGAAAACACCGAGAGAGAAAGATCTCTCTGGCAGACAGATTTCTGCTAGGGGAATTCCTTCCCGGAGAGGGAAGATCGTCGCCATAAACACCACCATCAAGCTGGACTTCATCGGGATCATCATCACCATCATCACCACCATCATCACCATCAGCACCCTCATCACCATCTCCATATTGCTGTAACAATTGCGTTGAATCTTGCATAGTTCATAGGGGAAACTTTCCCATGTTGATTACTCTTTGTAGTTGATGCTATTGAGTGAACCATTGAATTATTGTTTATGTTCAGATTGTTATACATCATTATTCCATCTCTGATCATGATCCATATGATGTCTTGTGAGTAGTTCGTTTTGTTCTTGAGGACATGGGAGAAGTCTTGTTGTTAGTAGTGGAGTTGCGTTGAGAAAGATTCAATAGATTGTTATTTAAGTTGTGGTGTACTTCTTCTAGTGGTGTCATGTGAATGTCGACTACATGACACTTCACCTATATGGGCCTAGGGGAATGCATTGTGTATTTGGCTACTAATCGTAGGGGTTGCCGGAGTGATCATTGCTATGATGGTCCTTGCGATAGCTATATTATTAAGCTTATGCATGATACTGAAAGTTACTATGAGAGAGGGAAAAGTGTTCTTATGTATCTCAATAATATCTAGTTTCCTCGTTTTATGCTAAAAGTTTTTATGTTGCACTTCTTTTGCTTTCTTATGCAAGTTGTCTTTGGTTTCAATAACTTGTTTGTTTACAAAATCCCCTTGCATAGGAAGTGGGTTAGACTTAAATGTGTGTGTGTTTTTGCTTCTTAATGCTCTCTTTCACTTCAATTCATATCCCTATGAGAGCTTCTTCAAAATTATCATGCCCATCTTAATGGCTATAAAGAAAGAGCTTTATGGGAGACAACCCAATTTTTTTGCTTTTATTTTTTTTTGTTTCTTTGAGTCTTGGAAGTTAAGAGAAGGAGAAGGAGATCAAGAGTGAAGGTGAAGAGTGAAGGTGAAGGACAACCCAATTTGTTTTTGTTTCTTTTATTTTGTTTTTGTTTTTGTTTCTTTGAGTCTTGAAAGACCCCGAGAAGGAGAAGGAGATCAAGAGTGAAGGTGAAGAGGAGCAAGGCCAACACCCGCACACCGGCACTATAGTTGCAAGCATTGGAGTGGTGGCAAACCCTGCCAGGATCAGAAGGACTGCACGGATGTCAACTAGAGGGAAGCCTCTGTGTCACTGTTTGGCACCACGGACAACTTCTCCACGCACCAAGAATCCTTTCCATACCCTTATCCATGAGCATCAATACCAGAATATGCCCAAGGAGAAATTACCCTCCAATTGGGATATACCTCATTCTAGCCATGCATGAAAAGAAGACTTCAAGGAGGAAGAGTGGGGAAAGAATATTAAGAGCTGGAATTCCCAACACCACATGATCATGAGCCGCATTGAGAAAAATTCACAGCTGATTCGTAATCTCACCTTCGAGATTGAGGACTTGGGGAATCTGATCAAAGAGCTCATCGAGAGGATACCACCACCACCGAAGGAGTAATTCGTCATCAGGTTTGGCATCCCCTTGGTTTGTTCCAAGCTTGGGGGAGTGCCGCGGTATCATATCACTATCTTCTATCTTTTTACCTTTTTAGTAGAGTCATATCATGAATAGAGGAGTTATTATGTAGTATGGTTTGCATTATGGAAGTGTCCCCTCTCTCGTTAGATATGTATCCCTTGGTGTGGGTTTCCGTTATGGAATATTAATGGGAAGTTATATCATTCACTCTTTTGCATAGCTTATGTTAGTTTTCAATTCGTGGTTATATGATTGATCTTGTTGTTAGTATTGGTATCACTATGGGATCATTGAGTTAATTTAGTTGGTTTTGGCAAACCTGGCTCGGTCAGTAGCAACACCTTTTTGAGAGTTGAAAAGAAAAGGATAGTAGTACTCTAGAGAAAAATTATTTCATCATCTTTCTTTTCTTGATTTGCTCATAAATTTAGTACTCTCTAGTTAAGATATTTTGTGCTTCCAAGGAAGATCGCATGTTTGTCTTTATCATTTGTATGTTTGGTTGTTTCCCTCAACTCTTATACTTGCTACCCAGCCTTGCTAGCCAAAAACCTGTACTGAGAGGGTATTCTTCTCGTGCATCCATCTCCTTTAAACCAAAACCCATGCCATTTGTGTCCACCATACCTACCTAGTAGCATTATTGCTATTCCAAGTAAATTATTGTTTTATCTACCTCCCAAATTAAACTTGTTATGTGAAAATTAGTGATTAAAGTTCTCACGAACTTGATGGCACACTTTACTTTCTTGCATTTAATAAACTTGAACCATTGGGTCCTTCTTTGTTTCGTATATGCTTGCGCTTTATGAGTTGAAGTTAGCCGAACCATGTATCATGGGGACCGCTTTCAACACTTCATTTGGTACTTTGTACCTAGTTGATATCATGTTCTTTTGCTTATGGATCCTGGCGGTGTGAAATAAAAGTGGAACTTGTAAGATCATGGAGTTTATATGTGTGTTAGAGAAACGCCTAGGCCGCTAACCTAAGCCATGCCTAATCATGGTGGAAACTTGCAGCATAACTATAGTGAGCATTCTATGAAGCATCCTCAATAAAAACCTATGCAAATAGCAAATAAAAAGATTGCTGAGATGCTCACTGTCTGCTTGCCTTGTCATTTTGATTATGGGATAGCTCCTGTGTCATGTGCAAGGGGTACCCCGTTGGTGGTTCTCAATGATACACATGTATTTACAATGACAAGAGCTTGCTCGTGACTGAAGTTGAGTAGCATGAGGATCGGTACTCATAAGTAAGGGGCATGAGATTTCAATTTATAACTTTTCAAGCATATCCTCTTAGTTGTGTAACCTTAACCTTAATCACCAAAAGATGCCTATGATAGGGGCAATGAGAGCTGAAAGCTAGTAAGTATCATAATTTTTGGGAGCTCTTTATGAGACTTGCAATCCCTGCTTCCCTCCGCGAAGGGCCTTTCTTTTACTTTGTAGTTGAGTCAGTAAACCTATTCCCTTCTATCTCAGCAAGTATTTTGAGTTAATGTGTTTCATTCATTCATATGATGATTTATGCATTCATGTTTCTTATGTTCCTTTTTTGCACATTGCTCTTATCTTGAAAGTTTACTACTATGAAAGCTTTCTTTGAAAACCAGCTATTTGTGAACTCCAGCAAATTATCAACCATTCTTCGACCAAGAGCTAAGTTTGCCATTACCAATTATGATTCACTTTATGTATCCTTATTGTGCTTCCTTTACTCATTGCAAGTTGAGTTATATAATAGTGAGTTGTCTTCTATTATGATCTATGTATTTGATGAATGTGATGCTTCTTGTCCGTATTCTTTTATCGACTCTTCACTCCATAAACCTGAGACCATGTTTATTGAGCTCAGTTTCGCTTGAGGACAAGCGAAGTCTAAGCTTGGGGGGAGTTGATACGTCCATTTTGCATCACTATTCTATATCTTAATTCACTATTATTCATTGATATATTTCGTATTGAGAGGTGATACTTATGTTATTTCATCTATTTTTGCATGGTTGATGACTTTTGGAGCATGGACCGCTATAGTCAGGATTATGATGGAAAAGGTGCTGTTTGGAGGCAAAATTCGCGAAGATCAGAAAATCCGGGAAAATATACGGAAAATTCTATTTTTCCAGAAGACTCAGGATGCCAGAAGATGGAGTGGAGGTGGGCCACAGGGGGCCCACACCACCCCATGGCGCGGGCAGGCCTAGGCCGTGCCTGGGAGTGGTGTGGCTGCCCTAGCCCACTCCAGCCTCTCTCCTACGGCGTATATCATCCCCACGAAACCCTAAGACTCGGGGAGCGACCACAGAAAGATTCCGCCGCCTCTGCGGGGTGGAAAACACCGAGAGAGAAAGATCTCTCTGGTAGACAGATTTCTGCGAGGGGAATTCCTTCCCGGAGAGGGAAGATCGTTTCCATCAACACCACGATCAAGCTGGACTTCATCGGGATCATCATCACCATCATCACCACCATCATCACCATCGGCACCCTCATCACCATCTCCATATTGCTGTAACAATTGTGTTGAATCTTGCGTAGTTCATAGGGGAAACTTTCCCGGCGTTGATTATTCTTTGTAGTTGATGCTATTGAGTGAACCATGGAATTATTGTTTATGTTCAGATTGTTATACATCATTATTCCATCTCTGATCATGATCCATATGATGTCTTGTGAGTAGTTCGTTTTGTTCTTGAGGACATGGGAGAAGTCTTGTTGTTAGTAGTGGAGTTGCGTTGAGAAAGATTCAATAGATTGTTATTTAAGTTGTGGTGTACTTCTTTTAGTGGTGTCATGTGAACGTCGACTACATGACACTTCACCTATATGGGCTTAGGAGAATGCATTGTGTATTTGTCTACTAATTGTAGGGGTTGTCGGAGTGACAGAAACCTGAACCCCCGTTAGGAAACCATTGCACAAGGGACGTAAGGGTCTTAGAGTTTAAAGCTGTGGTTAGGTTTCTACCTTAATTAATTTCTTCTACTTACGGATGTTTGCAAGGGGTTTAATCACAAGTATGTATTTATTCTTGGATGGGGCGGTACATTAGCATAGGTTCACCCACACAACACTTAGCAAGCTAGAGAAGATTAATCGACTATATGAAGCAAAAGCACTTGACAGTCTTCCCATGTGTCCTCGAGAACGTTTGGTCATCTATAGAAATACAACCGGCTTGTCCTTTGCTGCATAAAGGATTGGGCCACTTGCTGCATTCATTCTTACTGTCTTTTATTTACTCGTACTTTGTTTACTTGCTTTATCGAAAACCCCTAAAAATCCGTTTGCTAAGTATTTGCAGAGAATTCCTGATCCATACCACTAGCCAGCACCTTCTGCTCCTCGTTGGGTTCGACACTCTTACTTATCGAAAATACTGCGATACACCCCCTATACTTGTGGGTCATCAATCCCAAAGCTTGAGCTTTAGTCCATCCTTCATCTCATTACTCATTCCTTCCATACACCTGAAATTTTTCCTTCATACAAAACTTCACACAATCTTTATTAGCAACATTAGTGCACTTAAGATAAATAAGTCTCAAGATTCAGTTCTAACACCAAATAAACTTCCATTAGAACACTAGCTACTGTTGCACTTCCCTCAAAAAGCTCAATTCCCCAAAAGAACTCAAGAAGGAAACAACAAGAAGCAAATGCAGAAAATGGCAGAAATCTGTCAAAACATACCAGCAGGTAAATACGAATTTTTTCGAAGAGATTCTGTTGCTCAAATAAAAAAGTGTTGAACTAACGAAAGTTAGATAACAACCTGGGGCAGAAGAAAAACAAATTACAGCTCAATCCGACATACAGAGCTCTCTCACGAATTTTTATGGTGAATCACAGAAATCTGTTTCGGGACAACAACTTTTCCAATCATTACTTCTCTCTCATTAGAGGTTACTCTTGGAACAAAAAGCAAATAAAAAAGATAAGGAGAGGTTATTACAGAGGTAATTACTTCCAGGACTCATCTAAAACTCTTGGGTTATCTCCCAACAGGTACTTTTCTTTAACGCCTTTAAGTTGGGCATAAGAAGCCAAGAAAGAATCAAGTGTTATCAAATGAAGAAGCATTAAAACCAAAATTTGTTTTCATAGGAGAAGCAAAAGAAATCTTTTCTCTCTTTTTAGGGAAGTGTTCTATACCTTTCTTGAGTGGGAGTTGATATTTGATGGTGCCTTCTTTCATATCAATGATGGCACCAACAGTTCTAAGAAAAGGTCTTCCCAAAGTAATAGGACAAGAAGCATTGTATTCAACATCCAAAACATAGAAATCAACGGGGACATAGGAATTGTTAACCATAATAAGAACATCATTAATACTTCCCATGAGTTTATTTTTAGCATTATCATCAAGTGGGACATTCAAGTAACAATCTTCAAGAGGAGGCAAATCAAGCATATCATAAATCCTTCTAGGCATAATAGAAACACTACTATCAAGATCACACAAAGCTTTGAAATCAAAGTCATTCACTTTCATATTAATGATGGGTTCCCAACCATCTTCTTGCTTATTAGGAATAGAAGCTTTATGTTTCATCTTTTCCTGTTTAATCTTTATGAGAGCATCAGTAATGTGTTTTGTAAAAGCCATGTTCATAGCACTAGCATTAGGACTTTTAGCAAGATTTTGTAGGAACTTAATAACTTCAGAGATATTGCAACCATCAAGATCAAAATCAACTTTATCATCTAAAGTAGTAGAACTATTACTAGCCTCAACACTAGTGGTGGTGATAGTGGAAACACTAATGTTTCTAGCAATTTCATCCTCTCTTTCCCACTTAGCATGTAATTTAGCTAATAGTCTAACATTTTCATCAATTCTTACGTGTATGGCATTAGTAGTTGCAAAGGGATTCTCATTACTTTTAGGTTTAGCAGCCATTTTATTCAAAGTAGATTGAGCTTCAGCCAAAGATGCTATATTTCTTTCAGCATTAGAGAGTTTTTCCTCAATAGTTTTATTGAAAGCAGTTTTTTTACTAATAAACTCTTTAAGCATAACTTCAAGTTCAGAGGGAGCACTCTTATTTTTGTTGTAAGAATTTCCATAAGCATTACCATTGTTGGGAGGATATGGCTTATAATTGTTGTTACCAAAATTGTTCCTATAAGCATTATTACCATAAGCATTGTTGCCAAAGTTGTTATTTCTTATGAAGTTCACATCAACTTGCTCTTCTTGAGCAACCAAAGAGGCTAAAGGAACATTATTTGGATCAATATGGGCTTTCCCATTAACAAGCATAGACATAATAATATCAATCTTATCACTCAAGGAGGAGGTTTCCTTAACATAATTTACCTTCTTACCTTGTGGAGCTCTCTCAGTATGCCATTCAGAATAATTAACCATCATATTGTCCAAAAGTTTTGTTGCATCACCCAAAGTGATGGTCATAAAGGTACCTCCAGCAGCTGAATCCAATAGGTTCCTTGAAGAATAGTTCAATCCTGCATAAAAAGTTTGGATGATCATCCAAGCAGTCAGTCCATGAGTGGGACAATTCTTAACCAAAGATTTCATTCTTTCCCAAGCTTGAGCAACATGCTCATTATCAAGTTGTTTAAACTTCATTATTTCACTTCTCATGGATATAATCTTAGCAGGAGGATAGTATTTTCCAATAAAAGCATCTTTGCACTTAGTCCAAGAATCAATACTATTCCTAGTTAAGGAATTCAACCATTCTTTAGCTTTTCCTCTCAAAGAGAAAGGAAACAATTTCAGCTAAATAATATCACCATCTATATCCCTATGCTTTTGCATCTCACAAAGTTCAACAAAGTTATTTTGGATGGGAAGCAGCATCTTCATTACCAATACTAGAAAATTGCTCTCTCATAAGATTGAGTAAAGCAGGTTTTATCTCAAAGAAAGTATTTTCAGCCACAGGTGGAGCAATAGGTGTGCTCATAAAATAATTGTTGTTGGCGCTAGTGAAGTCACACAACTTAGTGTTTTCAAGAGTAGTCATTTTTCTGTGTTTTCAAATAAGAAAGCAAACTTGTAAAACTAATTTTTTGTGTGTTTTTGATAAAGAAACAAGCAAACAAAGCAAAAAGAAACTAAGCAAAACAAAAACAACAAAGTAAATAGATTGGTTATGAGGGACTCCCCTTGTGAAGATGTCCTTGACTCCCCGACAACGGTGCCAGAAAAGATCTTGATGCGCTCGACTTTCAACGTAGAGCTCGATGGGAACCCCAAGAGGAAGGTATGATGAGCACATCAGTAAGTTTTCCCTCAGTTATGAAACCAAGGTTTAATCGAACCAGTTGGAGCAAGGAAACACCCCAAAGATGTTACTAGCTGAGCTTTGGCAGGGTGCACTACCGGTGCTAGTAGCAACGTGGAGACCTGCACAACACAACCACAGAACTTTGTCCCCAACTTGCGATGAGGTTGTCAATTCTCACCGTGTTTTGCGGAAAACAAAGGATTAAACGTATCGAATGGAAGGAAGTAAAAGTTTGCAGAAAGTAAACCCAAAGCAGTAAACAGTTGTAGATTGTATGTAAAGAAAAAGGACCGGGATCCATAGTTCACTAGAGGTGGCTCTCCTTAGATAGATAACATGCTGGGTGAACAAATTACAGCGGGGCAATTGACAAACACCGAGAAAGCAATACATGCATATACTAATCATCTTGACTCCTCTGAGACTTGATTGGGAATTACAACATAATACATAGACCGCCATCCAACTGCATCTATGACTAATAATCCACCTTCAGGTTATCATCCGAACCCCCTCCAGTATTAAGTTGCAAGCAACAGATTATTGCTTTACGAACTGCGTGTAAGGTAAACAATACGATTGTTCTATGAACAAAGGATTGTTGTTTTCTCCCTAGTAGCAACAGCACATCTAGTACCTTAGAGATTTCTGTCACTTCCCCAGATTACCAGAGGCATAAATCCACTATCGAGCATAAATACTAACTCTTGGAGTTGCTAGCATCTACTTGGCCAAGATAGCTACTAACAACGGAAAGCATGCAAGATCACAAATAACAAAGACATGATAGAATCCATAATCAATCTGAAATAGCATCTCAATATCCATCGGATCCGTGCAAACACAACATGTATGAATTACAAATAGATGATCTTGATCATGAACGGAGCTCACAAGATCTAAACATGAAAGCACAAAGGAGGAGAAACCAGCCATCTAGCTACTATATGGATCCGTAGTCCAAGGATGAACTACTCACGCATCACACCGGAGGCTTGGATGGTGATGAAGAAGGCCTCAAGGGTGAATTCCCCTCTCCGGCAGGGTGCCGGGAAGAGCTTCAGATCCCTCCCGATCTAGGGATGGAGATGACGGCGGCTACAGACTCTTTCGTGGATTTTGATCGGGTACTTAGGGTTTTCGTCTTGAGGGAAATATATAGGCGGGAGGAGAGGCCGAGGGGGTGCCTGGGCTGGCCACACCACCCCCTGGCACGGGCCAGGTGTGGCTGCCCTCTGGCCCTTCTCTGTCTTGTATTCTGGCACTTGATCACTTCCAGAAAAATAGGCACTTTGGCTTTTGTCCCGTCCAATTTCGAGAATATTCATTTTCTGACTTTCCTGGAACCAAAAACAGCAGAAAATAGGCAGCTGGCATTGTGGCTCTTGTTAATAGGTTAGTCCAAGAAACCATATGAAAAGTACTCCAAAGTTGGAACAAAACACAAGAAAGTGGATAAAACCAAGCATGGAACATCAAAAATTATAGATACATTTGCAATGTATCAATAGCATGTCTAGCACTGTGAGGAAAATATTTCTGCAGGAAAGTACTAATCAAGCACTCAGGGCTATCAATAGATCCAGGAGGTAAATTACTAAACCAAGTTTTAGCTTCTCCTTTCAGTGAAAAAGGAAAAATCTTAGCAACAAAGTAAGTACGCATCTTAATATCATCAGAAAACAAGCCACTTATGGTAGAAAGTTCATTCATATGTGCTACCGCACTTTCATTCTTAGTCCCACAAAAAGGTTCTTTCTCGACAATAGCTATGTAAGATAGATCGAGAGAGAAATCATAATCTTCATCTATAATGTTTATCGGAGAAGCAGCAAACTTAGCAGCAGGAGATAATTTGGGTCTAATAGTACGCCTCTCAAGGAGACTCTTAGTAGCGCTCCTATCATGGGTGTTCTTACATTCTTTAATAAACTCAATAGTCATCTCAACATAATCTTCTTCAGTATCATAACTCTCACTAGACTGAGGTGAGCTAACAGGTGTGGTAGTGTCTTCATTAGGAGTTTCCGTATTTCCAGCTATAGTTCTAGCAATCGTAGCATCTAGGAAAGGACCTAATGAACCACTCTTATCAAGCACAGTAGAAACAGCATCATAAGCATCAGAAGTTTCAGATTCAGCAGTAGTAGCAGTGTGTGTAGCATGTGTATGTGGTGGTGTAAGGAACTTACTCAAAACAAACGGTGAATCAAGAGCAGCAGAGGTGTTTAGAACTGTACCTCTTCTTGTAGTGGATGGTAAAATAGGAACCTTGCCATCACGAGACTTACCCATGATGGATGGATAGCAGTGAACAATAGAGAATCCAAGTGAACTTGATAAATAAAGCTATGCTCCCCGGCAATGGCGCCAGAAAATAGTCTTGATGACCCACAAGTATAGGGGGTGTATCATAGTATTTTCGAGGGAAGTGAAACCCAATTTATTGATTCGACACAAGGGGAGCCAAAAAAATATTTATCAGCCTTAACAACTGAGTTGTCAATTCAGCTGCACCTGGAAACAATCTTGCTCACAGCAGTTTATCAGTAGCAACTGTTTTGTAGTAGGAATAGCAAAGTAACAACAGTAGCAAAGCAAAGACAGTAGTAACAAAAGCAGTAAACAATGGGATTCGAGTGCGGTAGGCATAGGGATGGATGGACGGGCGTTGCATGGACAAGACAATTCACATAGCAATCAGAACATAGGGCAATTGCAGATAAATAAGATAAAGCACCCAAGTACTAGACAATCCTAGGCATGTGTTCCATATATAGTCATACGTGCTCGCAATGAGAACTTGCACAACATCTTTTGTCCTGCCAGCCCGTTTGCAGCGGGGCCTCTAGGGAACTACTGGCAATTAAGGTGCTCCTTTTAATAGAGCACCAGAGCAAAGCATTAACACTCCATGAACACATGTGATCCTCACATCAAAGCCTTTCCCTTCCGGTTATCCCAATTTCTGTCACTTCGGGGCCATAGGTTCCGGACAACAACGTGTGTATACAACTTGCAGATAAGACCAAGAATAATACTATCATAATGAATCAATAATAAGTTCAGATCTGAAATCATGACACTCGGGCCCTAGTGACAAGCATTAAGCACAACAAGTCGCAACAAAGTCATAAAGCACTAATAAAAGATACTAGGCACCATGCCCTAACAATTTGATGCCATTACATGAACGATCTCATCTAATCCCTACCATCCCCATAGCCTACAGCGGGGGATTACTCACTCATAGATGGGGGAAACATGGATGGTCGATGGAGAAGCGATGGTGATGATGATGGCGATGATCTCCTCCAATTCCCCGTCCCGACAGGGTACTAGAACGGAGTTTCTGGTGCTGTTTCGTGGAATCTGTTGGTGGCGGCGGAGCGGAACTCCTTCTGGAAAAACGTCGAACCCCCCGAAGTTTTTAGGTCAGAAGGCTCCTTATAGGCGAAGAGAGAGGCCGAGGGGGTGCCTGGGGGCCCACACCACCTCCTGGCGCGGCCTGGCCTGGCCCGTGCCACCAGGTGGTGTGGCCACCCCAGGGCTCTTCTCCGTCTCGTATTCTGGCTCCTGGAGTCTTCGGGTGAAATAGGATTTTTGGCATATTTTCTGGGATTTTTCCAGATATTTGATTTTTTGCACAAAAAGTAGACACTAAGGCAATTCTGCTGAAAACAACGTCAGTTCGCATTATTTGCATCCAAATCACACAAGTATAGAGGAGAAACAATAGCAAAAGTGTTCGGGAAAGTATATACATTTTGGACGTATCAATATTCGATGGATCTTTTTGCTTCATATGCTTTCTCCAGAAATATGAGTGAATATATCAATATATTTACTTAATAAGGAAGAAGTATGAAACATTTGAAAATTGTTCAAATACTTTCAAGGTGAAGTGAATAATCATTGTAACAAGAAAATAAAAGAGTTTATGATTTGATCATAAAGGAAGATATTTGAGTTACAGGGTTCCATGAATTTGCATTTCCCGATAAACCAAAGGAGTATGGTATGTTTGAGAGATCAAATCAAACCTTGTTTGACATGGTAAGATCAAAGGTGTCATTTATAAAACTGCCATTATGTTTTAAGGATTAAAGCTTCAGAGACTACCGCTTTTACACTGAAAAAATTACCATCATGATCCGTTGAAATGACACCATATGAGTTATGGTTTAGGATAAAACCCGAATTGTCTTTTCTTAAATTTTGGAATGCTATGCATAAGTAAAATGTTTACAACCAAAGTCAGATAAGCACGTCTTTGTAGGTTATCCCAAAGAATTTGTTGGGAATTCCTCCATAACACCGGGGACAAAAGAGTTTGTCGCTTGGAACGTCAAGTTTCTTGAGAAGGAATTTTTCGCGAAAAGTTAAGTGGGACGACAATAGAACTTTGATAAGGTTGTTGAACCTTAGCTATATGTGCTAAGTAGCACAACACCGGAAAGTGTCCCGATGGCGGCCACAATGCTCATGGCTCCCGTGATTACAAAGGGTGTGATATTGGAGATTATAGTTCCTATTTAAACAGTATGCATCGGGTAAGGATCAAATAGTGAGATTTGACAAACAAGTCGTTATTGTTTTGATAATAATGAACCTACTGCAGGTAAAGAAGCGATGATGGGCCCTGACTCAATAAAATGACTAGAAGTCGTAGAATCCGTGAAAGTATCCATACACGAGAAATAAAGTTTCTGAACTTGGAAGACCCTCTGAAAAGGCGTGAAGCCTATCAATCATGTTTGGATCTATAAAGAAGTAGACATGGATGTTTAACATCTATGACATAGTCGACATGTTGGAAAGAAGTTTACGGCAACGTTCAAGGAGATGACTATGACAAAATTTGATCTTTCATAGCGATATTTAGTCTTGACGGATTAATGTAGCAACATCTACGTATAATTTGGTGTATGGTAGTTGAACAAACAAAACAATGTTCTTCTAATAGAATGGTTACCTAGGACGTGTACAAGACTGATACGTCCATTTTGCATCACTATTATATATCTTAATTCACTATTATTCATTGTTATATTTCATATTGAGAGGTGATACTTATGTTATTTCATCTATTTTTGCATGGTTGATGACTTTTTGAGCATGGACCGCTGCAGTCAGGATTCTGATGGAAAAGGTGCTATTTGGAGGCAAAATTCGTGAAGATCAAAAAATCCGGGAAAATATACGGAAAATTCTATTTTTCTAGAAGATTCAGGATGCCAGAAGATGGAGTGGAGGTGGGCCACAGGGGGCCCACACCACCCCATGGCGCGGGCAGGCCTAGGCCGCCCTGGGAGTGGTGTGGCCGCCCTGGCCCACTCTAGCCTCTCTCCTCTAGCGTATATCATCCCCACGAAACCCTAAGACTCGGGGAGCGACCACAGAAAGATTCCGCCGCCTCTGCGGGGCGGAAAACAAGATCTCTCCGGTAGACAGATTTCTGCCGGGGCAATTCCTTCCCGGAGAGGGAAGATCGTCGCCATCAACACCACCATCAAGCTGGACTTCATCGGGATCATCATCACCATCATCACCACCATCATCACCATCAGCACCCTCATCACCATCTCCATATTGCTATAACAATTGAGTTGAATCTTGCGTAGTTCATAGGGGAAACTTTCCCAGTGTTGATTACTCTTTGTAGTTGATGCTATTGAGTGAACCATTGAATTATTGTTTATGTTCAGATTGTTATACATCATTATTCCATCTCTGATCATGATCCATATGATGTCTTGTGAGTAGTTCGTTTTGTTCTTGAGGACATGGGAGAAGTCTTGTTGTTAGTAGTGGAGTTGCGTTGAGAAAGATTCAATAGATTGTTATTTAAGTTGTGGTGTACTTCTTCTAGTGGTGTCATGTGAACGTCGACTACATGACACTTCACCTATATGGGCCTAGGGGAATGCATTGTGTATTTGGCTACTAATCGTAGGGGTTGCCGGAGTGACAGAAATCTGAACCCTCGTTAGGGAACCATTGCACAAGGGACGTAAGGGTCTTAGAGTTTAAAGTTGTGGTTAGGTTTCTACCTTAATTACTTTCTTGTACTTACGGATGTTTGCAAGGGGTTTAATCACAAGTATGTATTAGTCTTGGATGGGGCGGTACATTAGCATAGGTTCACCCACACAACACTTAGCGAGCTAGAGAAGATTAATCGGATATATGAAGCGAAAGCACTTGACAGTCTTCCCATGTGTCCTCGAGAACGTTTGGTCATCTATAGAAATATAACCGGCTTGTCCTTTGCTGCATAAAGGATTGGCCACTTGCTGCATTCATTCTTACTGTCTTTTATTTACTCGTACTTTGTTTACTTGCTTTATCGAAAACCCCTAAAAATCCGTTTGCTAAGTATTTGCAGAGAATTCCTGATCCATACCATTAGCAAGCACCTTCTGCTCCTCGTTGGGTTCGACACTCTTACTTATCGAAAATACTGCAATACACCCCCATACTTGTGGGTCATCAAGACTATTTTCTGGCGCCGTTGCCGGGGAGTGAAGCGCTATTCCAGAGTGGAACTGGTAAAGGGAACTTCTACTGTGAGTATTGTTTACTTCTGCTAGTTGCTTTATTTTCATTATGGATAATTCACTGAGTTTCTTATTTGGTAATGCTACTACCACTACTAAGGTAGTAGATAAGCCACCACCTGTTGAGAAAGATGTTTTCAAAATACCTGCAAGAATTATTGATCATGTTATGGATAACTACTATGTTGGGGATGGAACTGGCCATCCCGGTGATCATTTACTCTTTATACACGAATTATGCGGGTTGTTCAAGTGTGCAGGTATTACTACAGATCAAGTTAAGAAGAAGTTATTCTCATTATCACTGAAAGGAAGAGCTGAGGAATGGTATAAGCTGCTGAAGAATGGTCAAGCTCTGGAATGGGAGGAAATAGTGCCTCTCTTTCATTCAAAGTTTTATCCTCCTAGTGACATTCATAAAGATCGGAATCAAATATACAAATTTTGGCCTCTTGATGGAGAGAGTACAGCTCAAGCTAGGGGGAGATTGAAGTTACTAATGCTCAAATGTCCCATTCATGAGCTCCCCAACTATATTATTATCAACAACTTTTATGCAAGGCTCCCTCTACATGACAAGGATTTATTGGATGCTTCTTGTGCTGGATCATTCACTCGCATGGAAGAAGAAGCTAAATGGGACCTTCTAGATCGTATTCAAGACAATGCTAAAGCTTTGGAGAATGACAAAGGTAGAAAGTCAGGTATAAATTATGATTTTGAATGCATTGAATATTTTATGGAAACTGATGACTTTCAAAATATTAAAAATGCTTATGGTCTAGACTCTCAAGCTATTGCTTCTTATTTTAAGGCTTTTGCTTCCTACATTGAAGTGCCTAAAAAGAAGTGGAATAAGTATCATGAACCTTATAAATATATTGCTAAGGGTGTTCCTGCAAGAAATACTGAAGTTTATATTGCTAATCATGTTTTACCTAAACCTTATATTGAGAAAATGCCTTTCCCAGTTAAGGTAAAGGAACATTCTATGATATCTAGTATGGTTAATGAAAGTACAAGTAAAGCTGTTGAACCTGATAAACAAATGGTTGATGAACCTATAATAGCAAATGTGAAAGACTTTGTCACTAAGTATGAGGAAGAGGGACACACTATCCTTTGTAAGGATACCTCTAATATTGTTTCACATAGTAGTGTTATGAGAGCTAGTATTCCCGTGTTTTCTGTTAGAATAAGTGATCATTGCTATGATGGTCCTTGCGATAGCTATATTGTTAATTTTATGCATGATACTGAAAGTTACTATGAGAGAGGGAAAAGTGTTCTTATGTATCTCAATAATATCAAGTTTTCTCGTTTTATGCTGAAAGTTTTTATGTTGCACTTCTTTTGCTTTCTTATGCAAGTTGTCTTTGGTTTCAATAACTTGTTTGTTTACAAAATCCCCTTGCATAGGAAGTGGGTTAGACTTAAATGTGTGTGTGTTTTTGCTTCTTAATGCTCTCTTTCACTTTGATTCATATCCCTATGAGAGCTTCTTCAAAATTATCATGCCCATCTTAATGGCTATAAAGAAAGAGCTTTATGGGAGACAAACCAATTTGTTTTTGCTTTTAGTTTGTTTTTGTTTCTTTGAGTCTTGGAAGTTATTAATTTGGTCATAACCGCTCCTTATCCGTTTTGTTTGGTTTTTGTGTCAAGATCAACCTCTAATGAGAGAGAAGTAATATTTGGGGAAGTTGCTGTCCCGAAACAGATTTTTGTGCTTCACCGTAAAAATTCGTGAGAGATATCTGTCAGTCGGATTGAGCTGTAATTGTTTGTGCTTCTGCCCCAGGTTGTTATTTAACTTTCATTAGTTTTGCACTTTTTGATTTGAGCAACAGAAGATTTTCGAAAAAATTGATCTTTACCTGCTTGTCTGTTTTGACAGATTTTGCCACTCTTGCATTTGCTTCTTTATTCGATTTCCTTTTTGAATTCTTTTTGGGTTTTCGGAAGGAGTTGCTACAGTAGCTTATGTTTTGATGGTTTTCAGTTGAAGTTGGACTCAAAAGGTTTTATCACTTCGCTTATACTAATGTTGCTAATAAGAACTGTATGAAGTTTTGTGTGAAAGAAATTTCCAGGAAGTGGAGACAATGGTGTAATAAGGAAGAGAAAGGTTTTATGACTCAAGTAATAAGTGTATGAAGATGATATTGATGATTCAAGTGGTGACTCCAGAAGAATCTACTAGATACCAAATTCAAAGACCTGAAGAGTCTGTTTCCAACTAGGTAACAGTTCTGGTAAGAAAAGTTCCGCGAAAATACAATACAACTATATTTTTGCAGTTTTTAGCCAATATGGAAAGCTACGAAGCGAAAAAGGGACGAAACCGGAGCCGGGGTGGCTCACACCACCCCATGGCGCGGGCCCACACCTGGCCACGCCACCAGGTGGTGAGGCCACCTAGGACTCCGCCTCCGACTCGTTTTCTCCCAGTACCTTCCTTTTGATATGAAACTTCATAATATATAACCCCCCGAATCACCCGAGGTCCGTATATCGTGTTTTCGTCGTGTTTTTGTTTCAATCTGTTTCTGCCAGGACACACTCTTTGAAGGCTTAGAAGCACAATGGTGTCCGCCAAGGATAAAGGGAAGGAACCTATGGAGGAAGACCTCCAAGACCCCGGGAAGGAGAAGGAGATCAAGAGTGAAGGTGAAGAGGAGCAAGGCCAACACCCGCACACCGGCACTACAGTTGCAAGCATTGGAGTGGTGGAAAACCCTGCCAGGATCAAAAGGATTGCACAGATGTCAACTGGAGGGAAGCCTCCGCGTCACTGTTTGGCACCACGGACAACTTCTCCACGCACCAAGAATCCTTTCCATACCCTTATCCATGAGCATCAATACCAGAATATGCCCAAGGATAAATTACCCTCCAATTGGGATATGCCTCGTTCTAGCCATGCAAGAAAAGAAGACTTCAAGGAGGAAGAGTGGGGAAAGAATAGCAAGAGCTAGAATTCTCAACACGACATGATCATGAGCCTCATTGAGCAAAATTCACAGCTGATTTGTAATCTCACCTTCGAGATTGAGGACTTGGGGAATCTGATCAAAGAGCTCATCGAGAGGATACCACCACCACCACCGAAGGTGTAATTCGTCATCAGGTTTGGCATCCCCTTGGTTTGTTCCATGCTTGGGGGAGTGCCGCGGTATCATATCACTATATTCTATCTTTTTACCTTTTTAGTAGAGTCATATCATGAATAGAGGAGTTATTATGCAGTATTGCATTATGGAAGTGTCCCCTCTCTCGTTAGATATGTATCCCTTGGTGTGAGTTTCCGTTATGGAATATTAATGGGAAGTTCTATCATTCACTCTTTTGCATAGCTTATGTTAGTTTTCAATTCGTGGTTATATGATTGATCTTGTTGTTAGTATTGGTATCACTATGGGATCATTGAGTTAATTTAGTTGGTTTTGGCAAACCTAGCTCAGTCAGTAGCAACACCTTTTTGAGAGTTGAAAAGAAAAAGATAGTAGTACTCTAGAGAAAAATTATTTCATCATCTTTCTTTTCTTGATTTGCTCATAAGTTTAGTATTCTCTAGTTAAGATCTTTTGTGCTTCCAAGGAAGATTGCATGTTTGTCTTTATCATTTGTATGTTTGGTTGTTTCCCTCAACTCTTGTACTTGCTACCCAGCCTTGCTAGCCAAAAACCTGTACTGAGAGGGTATTCTTCTCGTGCATCCACCTCCTTTAAACCAAAACCTTTGCCATTTGTGTCCACCATACCTACCTAGTAGCATTATTGCTATTCCAAGTAAATTCTTGTTTTATCTACCTCCCAAATTAAACTTGTTATGTGAAAATGAGTGATTAAAGCTCTCACGAACTTGATGGCACACTTTACTTTCTTGCATTTAATAAACTTGAACCATTGGGTCCTTCTTTGTTGCGTATATGATTGCGCTTTATGAGTTGAAGTTAGCCGAACCATGTATCATGGGGCCCGCTTTCAACACTTCATTTGGTACTTTGTACCTAGTTGATATCATGTTCTTTTGCTTATGGATCCCGGCGGTGTGAAATAAAAGTGGAACTTGTAAGATCATGGAGTTTATATGTGTGTTAGAGAAACGCCTGGGCCGCTAGCCTAAGCCATGCCTAATCATGGTGGAAACTTGCAGCATAACTATAGTGAGCATTCTATGAAGCATCCTCAATAAAAACCTATGCAAATAGCAAATAAAAAGATCGATGAGATGCTCACTGTCTGCTTGCCTTGTCATTTTGATTATGGGATAGCTCCTGTGTCATGTGCAAGGGGTACCCCGTTGGCGGTTCTCAATGATACACATGTATTTAAAATGACAAGAGCTTGCTCGTGACTGAAGTTGAGTAACATGAGGATCGGTACTCATAAGTAAGGGGCATGAGATTTCAATTTATAACTTGTCAAGCATATCCTCTTAGTTGTGTCACTTTAACCTTAATCACCAAAAGATGCCTATGATAGGGGCAATGAGAGCTGAAAGCTAGTAAGTATCATAATTTTTGGGAGCTCTTTATGAGACTTACAATCCCTGCTTCCCTCTGCGAAGGGCCTTTCTTTTACTTTGCAGTTGAGTCAGTAAACCTATTCCCTTCTATCTCAGCAAGTATTTTGAGTTGATGTGTTTCATTCATTCATATGATGATTTATGCATTCATGTTTCTTATGTTCCTTGTTTTGCACATTGCTCTTATCTTGAAAGTTTACTACTTTGAAAGTTTTCTTTGAAAACCAGCTAATTTGTGAACTCTAGCAAATTATCAACTATTCTTTGACCAAGAGCTAAGTTTGCCATTACCAATTATGATTCACTTTATGTATCCTTATTGTGCTTCCTTTACTCATTGCAAGTTGAGTTATGTAATAGTAAGTTGTCTTCTATTATGATCTATGTATTTGATGAATGTGATGCTTCTTGTCCGTATTATTTTATCGACTCTTCACTCCATAAACCCGAGACCATGTTTATTGAGCCCAGTTTCGCTTGGGGACAAGCGAAGTCTAAGCTTGGGGGGAGTTGATACGTCCATTTTGCATCACTATTCTATATCTTAATTCACTATTATTCATTGATATATTTCGTATTGAGAGGTGATACTTATGTTATTTCATATATTTTTGCATGGTTGATGACTTTTGGAGCATGGACTGCTGCAGTCAGGATTCTGATGGAAAAGGTGCTGTTTGGAGGAAAAATTCGCGAAGATCAGAAAATCCAGGAAAATATACGGAAAATTCTATTTTTCTAGAAGTCTAAGGATGCCAGAAGATGGAGTGGAGGTGGGCCACATGGGGCCCACACCACCCCATGGCGCGGGCAGGCCTAGGCCGCGCCTGGGAGTGGTGTGGCCGCCCTGGCCCACTCCAGTCTCTCTCCTCTAGCGTATATCATCCCCACGAAACCCTAAGACTCGGGGAGCGACCACAGAAAGATTCCGCCGCCTCTGCGGGGCGGAAAACAAGATCTCTCCGGTAGACAGATTTTTGCCGGGGCAATTCCTTCCCGGAGAGGGAAGATCGTCGCCATCAACACCACCATCAAGCTGGACTTCATCGGGATCATCATCACCACCATCATCACCATCAGCACCCTCATCACCATCTCCATATTGCTATAACAATTGAGTTGAATCTTGCGTAGTTCATAGGGGAAACTTTCCCGGTGTTGATTACTCTTTGTAGTTGATGCTATTGAGTGAACCATTGAATTATTGTTTATGTTCAGATTGTTATACATCATTATTCCATCTCTGATCATGATCCATATGATGTCTTGTGAGTAGTTCGTTTTGTTCTTGAGGACATGGGAGAAGTCTTGTTGTTAGTAGTGGAGTTGCGTTGAGAAAGATTCAATAGATTGTTATTTAAGTTGTGGTGTACTTCTTCTAGTGGTGTCATGTGAACATCGACTACATGACACTTCACCTATATGGGCCTAGGGGAATGCATTGTGTATTTGGCTACTAATCGTAGGGGTTGCCGGAGTGACAGAAATCTGAACCCCCGTTAGGAAACCATTGCACAAGGGACATAAGGGTCTTAAAGTTTAATGCTGTGGTTAGGTTTCTACCTTAATTACTTTCTTGTACTTACGGATGTTTGCAAGGGGTTTAATCACAAGTATGTATTAGTCTTGGATGGGGCGGTACATTAGCACAGGTTCACCCACACAACACTTAGCAAGCTAGAGAAGATTAATCGACTATATGAAGCGAAAGCACTTGACAGTCTTCCCATGTGTCCTCGAGAACATTTGGTCATCTATAGAAATACAACCGGCTTGTCCTTTGCTGCATAAAGGATTGGGCCACTTGCTGCATTCATTCTTACTATCTTTTATTTACTCGTACTTTGTTTACTTGCTTTATCGAAAACCCCTAAAAATCCGTTTGCTAAGTATTTGCAGAGAATTCCCGATCCATACCACTAGCCAGCACCTTCTGCTCCTCGTTGGGTTCGACACTCTTACTTATCGAAAATACTGCGATACACCCCCTATACTTGTGGGTCATCAAAGACACAGTCCAAAGGGTTTTGTTAATTCAAAGGGTGCTAAAAGGGCATGCAAACTTCAATAGTTTAAGTGAGCATAGCGGAGTTGGAATCTTCACCATGATGAAAATGTTAAAGGAGTTTAATTTCATCGGAGACGATGAAGATGCTTGCATTTGCAAGAAAATTAAGTGGGAGCGCTGAGACAAATTTCCAATACATTATGCAGAGTACATATTGTTGATTGGAAATGATGTATATTTTATTGACACAAGTTAAGAATTTCATTAAAATAGGATTTCGATGAAAGACTTGGGCAAAACCGGAATATTTGCCATCAATGTCTATATGGATAGATTGAGGCGCTAATATGGTTGTGCCAGACGTACGTATATGAGATAATGAAAGGGTTCAATATGGAAACAACAAGAAAGGTTCTTGCTGCATGGAAAGGATTGTTTCAAGATTCAAGTATTTCAACACTTGGTGAGTAAAATCACATGAAGATTTTGATCGATTATACCGTGATATGTATATATCTAGATATGTCCTATGCTCTAAATTTTATGATCATATACCAGAATGATTCATAAGATGATCACTGGACGATAGTAAAGATATTCTTATGAGCTTTGGAAGAACTAAGAATATATCTTGTATAAGTGACAAATAGTTAAAGGTAGTTCATTGTAAAGTGTTACATTGATACTAGTTTTGTCACAAGATACAAATTATATTTATCTCAATTTATACTATGGGTGGCACAATGTAATGGAAAGGATGTTCCATGATGGATTTGGATGAGTTCCAAAGTTGAGACATTGTGACGGATACTACAACACAAGGCTAAGTATATGACTGCTATAGTAGCAGCAAAGGAGGGCATTTGTGTTAAGTAGTTTGTTATCAAACTAGGTGTGGTTCAAAGTGGGATAATACCATGAAGATATATTGTATGACAATAATATCAACATATTTTAACCCGAACGAACTAAAGGTCTCACCAAAGGACCAAATTTATACAATGCTATCTCATTTGAGCATAGTTGGCATTCTTAGTATAATGTGCTTGTCTCAAAACTTGGTTAATTATGTCATGACTTTGATGCTTGTATCTTTGATATCTTTATTTCTAGTCTTCACTTGAACTTCAGAGGTTCCTTGGCATTTATGTTTGCTCTACAATCAAAGGCAAGCGAGATACCACTCTATCATACCTTTTTATGAGCTTTGCAATGTTGCTTATGTTTATGTTTCATGCTACTTATTATTTTTGAGTTGGAATCTCTTGATAGCTTGCGATGACTATTAAGTAAACTTATTTGCATACTCTTTATTATGAATTGCCTAAGTATTGGATCATCTGCTGAGAATATTTACGTCTTATGAAGCAAATGTGTTCGTGAAAGCTCTTTTATCGCACTCAGTTTTCAACTGAATTGCTTGAGTACAAGCAATAAGCTAAGCTTGGGGGGAGTTGATACGTCCAAAACATATCTACTTTCTCGAAAACTTTTGCTATTGTTTCTCCTCTAAACTTGTGTGATTTGGATACAACTAACACAGACTGATGCTGTTTTCAGCAGAATTACCTTGGTGTCTAGTTTTTGTGCAGAAAATCAACTATCAGGAAAAATCCCGGAAAATATGCCAAAAATCCTATTTCACCAGACGACTCACTGAGCCAGAAGTCGAGACGGAGGAGGGCCACGAGGTACCCACACCCCCTGGTTGTGCGGGCCAGCCTAGGCTGTGCCTAGGAAGGATGTGGCTGCCTCGGGCACCCCCTCGGCCTACCTCTTCGCCTATAAGATGCCCCTTGACCTAAAAACTCAGGGGGGTTCAACGTTTTTCTAGATAGAGTTCCGCTGCGCTGCCACCACCAGATACCGCAATTCGGAACTAGAAACTCTGTTCTAGCACCTTGTCGGGACAGGGAATTGGAGGAGATCATCTCCATCATCATCACCATCACTTCTCCATCAACCATCCATGATTCCCCATCCATGAGTGAGGAATCCTCTGCTATAGGCTATGGTGATGGTAGGGATTGGACGAGATTGTTCATGTAATTGCATTATATTGTTAGGGCATGGTGCCTAGTATCTATTGTTAGTGCTTTTTGACATTGTTGCAACTTGTTATGCTTAATGCTTGTCACTAGGGCCTGAGTGCCATGATTTTTGATCTGGACATGTTATTGATTCATGAGGATATTATTGTTTATGATCCTACCTGCAAGTTGTATACACATATTATTGTCCAGAACCAAAGGCCCCACAGTGACAATAATCGGGATAACTGGAGGGAATGGCTGTGATATGCGGATCATGTGTGTTCATGGAGTGTTAATGCTTTCCTCTGGTGCTCTATTAAAAGGAGCACCTTAATTTCCAGTAGTTCCCTTGAGGCCCCGCTGCAAACGGGCTGGCAGGACAAAAGATGTTGTGCAAGTTCTCATTACGAGCACGTATGACTATATATGGAACACATGCCTATGAATATTTAGTACTTGGATGCTTTACCTTATTTATCTGCAATTGCCCTATATCTTGATTTCTACATGAATTGTCTTGTCCATGCAACGCCCGTCCATCCATCCCTATGCCTACCGCGCTTTAATCCTATTGTTTGCTACAATTGTTACTACTGTCTTTACTTTTACTAATGCTATTACTTTGCTATTGCTATTACAAAACTATTGCTACTGATAAACTACTGCGAGCAAGATTGTTTCCAGGTGCAGCTGAATTAACAACTCAGTTGTTAAGGTTTATAAATATTCTTTGGCTCCCCTTGTGTCGAATCAATAAATTGGGTTTTACTTCCCTCAAAGACTATTGTGATCCCCTATACTTGTGGGTTATCAGTCCTTTCTAGGATTTCCTTTAAGCCAACACAATCAGTGTGTACTCTTACTTTGGAGTCCATGATATAAGATCAAAATTTATCAGAGAAGAAAACTACGGCGAAGAATTCTTTTTCTGCCATAGGATAGTTTTTTGGGCCCCGTTTAAGGTGTGACTATCATGATGAATGATATTAAGGTCATCACCATCATACTGACAAAGAATATCTCCTATAGCTTCATGACTAGCTTTGCAAAACATCTCAAAAGGTTTCTTCCAATTAGGTGGTTTTATAATGGGAGCTTCAAGAAGGGCTTGTTTTAATATGTTGAAAGAAGTAAGACACTTTTCATCAAAATTAAAACGAACATCCTTTTGAAGAAGGTTAGTTAAAGGTCTAGCAGTTTTTGAAAAAATCTTAATAAATCTTCTATAAAATCCTACATGACCTAAGAAGCCTCTTATGCCTTTTATGTCTCGAGGAGGGGTAACCTTTCTATTGCTTCAATCTTTGCCTTATCGACTTCTATGCCCTTACCTGAGACTTTGTGACCGAGTACTATGCCTTCTTGAACCATACAATGACATTTCTCCCAGTTCAAGACTAAGTTAGTGTATTCACATCTCTGCAAAACTTTATGAAGATTATGGAGACAATGATTAAAGGAATTTCCATAAACATATAATTCATCCATGAATAATACTTTCAACATAATCAGCAAAAATAGCAGTCATGCATCTTTGAAAAGTGGCTACAGCATTTCAAATACCAAAAGGCATATGATGATAAGCATAAAGGCCATAAGGACAAATAAAAGTAGTTTTAAGTTGATCATCAGAGTGAACAACAATTTGGGAAAAACCAAAATAACCTTCTAAGTAACAAATATGAGAATGGATAGCAAGCCTTTGTAAAGTTTGATCTATAAACAGGAAAGGGTAATGGTCCTTCCGAGTTTCCTTATTAAGTTTCCTATAGTCAATGCACATCCTGTGTCCAACAACAGTCCTAGTAGGTACCATTTCATTATGTTCATTTTCTACAACCGTAAACCCACCTTTGTTTGGAACACAATGAACATGACTTACCCATTCACTCTCCTCCACATGAAAGACGATGCCTGCATCCAACGAACATATTATTTGTTTTCTTACCTCCTCTTTCATGTGAGGTTTAAGACGTTGCTGAAAGTCCGTGGCCGGCTGAGCTCCTTCTTCCATGAATATTATATGGGTGGCTATCGAGGGACTAATCCCCTTCAAGTCACTCATCGAATACCCAAGAGCTTTTTGATGCATGTGGAGAACCTTCATTAAGTTTTACTCCTCTTTCTCTGCGAGGTTAGCACTTACAATAACAGGAAATTTATTTGTCTCATTAAGAAATCTATATTTTAGTTCCTTTGGTAGAGTTTTAAGGGTTGGAGGAGGAAGAACCTCATCTCCTTTCCTTATGGGTTCTTCTTATTTTTGATTAATCTCGATGTCCACCTCACATGAGTCAAGATAGTCATTTATTTCAGCTTTTTCTATGTCTTGAAGGATATTATTATTATTGAATAAGCTTCTTGCTAAATCATCGCTAGGAGTCTCGATGACTATTGAGGCTAAATTTACGATATTACCTTCTTCCTCACGTTCATACTCATCATCATCCAATTCTTCAAAAGCCGGCTTATAGTCAAATTTAGAGAAATGGAAATCCATTTTCTCTTCACGAAACTTGAGAGACATAGTTTGCCTCTTGTTGTCTATGTTTGCTCCTGAGGTATTTAGAAAAGTTCTTCCAAAAATGATGGGACAATAAATGGTAGTGGGCATATCAATAAGCACAAAATAAATGGGATATTCGTAAGGTCCAATATAGATTGGTACATTTCTAATTATTCCCATATGGACTCTAAGTGTTTTATCCGCAAGCATTATAGTCATATCCGTATCTTCCAATTCAACTGGAGCTAATTCATTTTGAATTTTTAAATAAAAATTAAAAGGGATCACGTTAACAACTGTACAAATATCACAAAGTCCATAATAGGAAGTTCCTCCAAAAGTGCATGGGAGGATAGGCTTACCTACTTCTTTAGCTTTTACCTTTCCTTCAAAAAATTGCAAAGCTTCGGTATCTAGCTCAATCACGTTGCAATGCACAAACATGGTTAAATATCTTCCTTTATTGATGCCTCTACCTCTTGTACACGATCTTCTTTGGTTTTCCTTATTTGTGTTTCCTCTTCCAGCTCCTGGAGAAATAATTCTTCCTCTTTGTGTTGATCTTCCAGTTGCTGAGCCATCATATGTTTTCTCACTTTCCTTAGAAAAGGAAAGGGTTCAACATATGGGGATACCTCCCTTAATGGCTTGATACGGGCCATGTTTATTGGATCTTCTTCTACAACTGCCTCGGGTGGTAGAGTATAATGAAGACAGTCTTTCTTAGGAGCTTCAATATGTTCTATAAAATAATGAAGGGTTTGTAAGATAATATCATCATCAAGTTGCAGTTCATTAGCAGTTTCTTTGACCTTATCGGAGTCTTTATAAGCATTGAGACAATCATATTCAATTTCTATACCTCCTTCGCCTCCTAAATCAAATCCCCATGTTTCTCTATTACCGTGAATTCATTCTAAAAGTTCCCAAGCTTTAATTATAGTTAACTCCCTGAAAGAACCTCATGAATTCGTGTCAAGTTCATGCTTAATTTCTTGATTAAGTCCTCCATTGAAAATATGCAAAACGTACCATTTAGGTAAATCGTGATGGGGACATTTATGAAGTAGAGACTTGTACCTTTTGTAGGCTCTTACCAATCCTTCATCTGGGTGGTTCTTGAAGTTTGTAATTGCACTTCTTACTTCAGGAGTTTTTACCTTGGGAAAGTATCGAGACACAAATTCTCCTTTAAGTTTTTCCCAGGTATCAATTTTCTCTGCAGGGCAAATTCTATACCAAGCCAAAGCAGTGTTCGTAAGAGATTGGCTAAATAGTTTAAGTTTCAATTCATCATCAGAATAACCTCTTAATTTAAGAGTCCAACATAGCTCGGTAAAATGCATTAAATGATTGTAAGGATCCTCATCGGGATCATCTCCTGCAAAAGTTTTCTCTTTAATAATAGTGAGAAAACGAGGGTTGACCTCATACTCTGGTTCACCCCCACTCAGAAATTCTTTAATGAATCCTCTATTGAACTTCCAGATGTATTTGGTAGCATCTAGCTAATTAATCAGTCTGAGTGCAGTCATGGTGCTTACCTAAAACTAGTAAACAACTTTAGTAAAACAATGAATAAAATAAGTAACTAAGAACAAATACCAAAAGTACTTAGCTCCCCGGTAACGGTGCCAGAAAATAGCTTGATGACTGCAAGTGCACATATCAATTGTAGCTAGTTTCGAAGTAAAGATATCAAACCCACGGAGAGATATTGGAAATGTCTTTATGCCCCTCGTTACTCTCTACCAAAGTATACTTATAAGATGTCTTTGATCTCAAGTAAAGGGTGTTTAAAAGGTGTATGGTTGATTGCCAAAAAGTAATTAAAACAAGTAAAAGAAAACAAGTAACAAGTTTGTGTGAAAGCGTGGTTGAACTCAATAGGGCTAAAACGTTCTCGAGGATGTAGGATACGCCACTAGCATAGTATTATTGTTATGTGTAATCAAGATAACATACTTCTTGTGTCATCATATATGTGGAGAGAGCCCCATAATAAGATGTTCAGTAGAAGGCTCGTAGGAAGCCACTTGTTGAGCCAAGAGTGAGGTCACCTCTAAATAACCACTGCGATGTCTGAGAGCAGTCAACCATACAAACCACCGCAATTAAGGGTTTCCCCGTAAATATCGTAATTAGCTTAGGGAGTCCCTCTTTAGTCCTCCTTTGACCGTGTAGGTTATGATCCGTCGCTAATCTGTCATGAGGCATTCCGGGTACCCTTCCAAGACACGTCCAAAGGATTTCTCCCTCCCCTTTAGTCCTGAAGGCAAATGATATGCGGCCGACTACACATACCATCTAAAAAGAGAGATCAAACACAAATCATAATTATATCATAGGCAAGCAAGTCATATAGACACAAGAATAGATCATCTTTATTACAAGTTCATAATGGTGCTAGGGTTTCTCCATCTCCCCAAGAACAAAGGAACTACTCACTCATGGAAGTAATCAACAACATCATCATAATCAAATGAATGGATAAAATTACGGCGGTAGATCTAATGCAAACCATAGTTGGATCTGGAATTACAAAGAGATCTAATAGATGAAAGATGGGAGTAATGGTGGTAATGGAGATGCAACGGTTGATGATGAAGGGGATGATGCGTTGTCCTACAATGATCCGTGAAGCAGCTGGGATTTCGTCCTAGCTAAGTTCCTCCTTTAGATCCCTCTCGGATGTGGTTTTTCATGGTTTCTAGTGGCTATGAATGTAGGATTTATTTCTCGCCTTCGCTAGGAGAAAGTATTTGACGAGGTGGTCACGATGGAACATGGTACGGGCGGACGGTACGGGCGGGCTCCGCCCGTACCAGTGGTCATTATCGGTACTAGTGCCTCCTCCTTGTTTGGTATTCTTCTAGGTGCGAAGGTAAATTCATAAAATGACTTTATCACTTAGAAATATCATATAGTTACACAATATGACAGCTCTGATTGATATGTTCAGATATGACTCCATGATTTGGGATAATATTGAAACAAGAACAAAATAGTGTGTGCAGACGCAGTGAAATACAAATATCCCTACTCTATTTGTGCAAAAACAAAAGGTAATTATGCTTCAATTTTGGACTCATTAACTAGTTTACAAGAGCATCAACAATAGCCAGAGAGGTACATTGGTTATCCTAGAACCTAATGTCTTCCACACATCTATGAGTGATAACTAGGAGAAGCTCTTCTACCCTTTTGAAGATGATGGTGTTTCTTCATTTCTGGATGTTCCAAGTTATAGTGGTGCAGATGGTGACATTGATGAACATGTCGCCTTGTTTTGGTCCAAAGTTCGGTGATGGTAGTGGACAAGGCATGCCCGTGTTGCAGGGAGAGTGTGCTCTAGAGCTCTCGGACACGGGGAGATGCCAGAAGCGAGCCCATCTTTTTTGCCTCATCCCAGATATGTTTGAGTTTGAGGTTTAGCATGCTGATGACGGAGAGTGTAGAGTGGGAGGGACCGACACTAAGCTAATTAGCAGAAGCCAAAGAAGGGAAGGTATTTTTGTTCCACTAAGTGTTCTTAAGATATAAAATGGAGATCCAAGGGGCTTTTGATGGAGAATATCATTTTGCGGCCCAAAAGTTGGGGCGCCCAGGCAACGCGGTACCCAAGTTGCCTGTAATGAACCGCGATGACTACAGTTGGTGTGCCAAATACTCAGAGGGTCTTTTTCAGCACGAATTCAACTTTACGTTTCAATAAAAAATATTAGGCTAACGGCCGTCAAGTTGGCCCCCCGTGTCAGTTCTCGCCGTTATGTCGGTCCCGTCGCTTAGGTGTCAATTAGGCTTGCAGCGTTGGCGCCTGCATCCATTACGCATCTTCTTCTTCCCCGGAGTGGCAATCTGTGGGGCATCGTAGCCATGGCGCGGAGCTGGGACATGGACAAACCTGCTCGGCCCCGCTCTCCTCCCTGTAGGCTTGCAGCGTTGGCGCCTACATCCATTAAGAGTCTTCTTCTTCCTCGGAGCAGCAATCTGTGGTCACGGCCATGGCGCAGAGCTGGGACGTGACGAACCTGCTCGGCCCCGCTCTCCTCCCCATCCCGAGTCAGAGCTTGCCCTCACCATGGTCGCACCCATGGCATAGTGCGGGGACGAGAATTGGTTCCCGGTGAGATCTGTCACCGTGTCGACCATGCTCGGTTTTGTTTTCCTCCTCCAGAATCCGAGCTCGCCGTCGCCCTGGTTGCACCCGCACCAATTCTACCACCTCTACCGAGGTCTCTGTGGTAGCTCAAGTTTTGCCATGTTGGACCTATAAGAGAATTCGGAGCTAGGTGGCGGCAACCCGTTGATGAACCTGTAAGGAATTTGCTCAAGACTGCGTGCCGCTCCAAGGTCTTTGGTTGATGCCTTCGGCTTCTGCCAACGTCCACCGCCTATGTGAGATCATTTAGTTACTTCAATACAAAATTTCGACCAATTTAACTTGTTGATGTATTCCTTGACAATTATAATATAATCGAGCACTAGAAATATTTTGTAGTGTGCATGAGCATGATCAGTAATATAATTGAACACTAGACATTTTAAGGCACTCCATATAAAGGAGTAGATTAATATAAAAGGGTCCCCAGAGACACCACAGATATATTGTCTTACATGCCACACATAGATAATAATTAACTAAAACAAAATAAAAGTAGGGCGACAGTAGGAGACCGGGACACGAAGATACCTAGCAGGACAGGGGCATTAGCATGAGGCAGGGACAACCTAGTCAATGGGATACATGCCAGTCCTGACATAATCTTGGAGGAATTTGCCGAAGGCTGCGTGCCGCGCCAAGGTAATCGGCCTATGGCTTCTGCCTCTGCCTCTGGCAACGCCCACCACATGCTGGATTATGCTGTCGAGGTCCACGTTGATTGCTCTGCCACAAAATGGGCAAACCAGTCTCCCCCTACGGTAGAAACGGATTAGCCCACACCGTAACCACCTCAGCATGTAGCGGCTCTTGTTGTCCCTAGATTCCTTGCTATCGTCCACTTCATCATCATCCTCCTGTTGATTTTTAAGAACATAACTTAGAACTCCTACATATGATTGAATTGTATTACAACTCAAGAATTAACAACATGTACATCTAAGACAATATATACATGGATATCAAAGAGAAAGCGTCTCAGCAATAGTTTGATCAGTTCATATATCATTTCATCTCAACACAATGACAATTAATTGCGTCAGAGTGTATGTAGAATAAATCTAGGGGCCTCATAAGTTTCTTCAGAGATGGAGTGGGGAAACCAAGTAACAATTGCACAACCTATAATGTTCTTGTACATCGCCCCAAGTTCGCTAACTCATCACTGAAAAATACGACACCAATGTGTCTGCCTTTCTTTGGGGGAAAATTTGAATCATTGGCCACAATAAGAAATTGAAATGTAATCGTACCAAACAATATTCAGGGATATACATAGTCAGGTGTAAAAACAAGTCTAAATATTGTAATTATAAATAAAAAACCAAACAATTAATCTTCAGGTACATGTTAAAAATACTTATGATCAAAACCATTCATATACATATGCATCATACAAATCATTCAAAGATCAGAAACAATTCAAGGATCATATATGTAGTTCCATATGAGAATAAATGAAGGGCCTCATAATTTGTTTCAGAGATAGAGTTGGAGAACCAAAGTACCAACAACACAACCTATATTGTTTGTGTGCAGTGCTGCCTCAGGTTCACCAACCCATCCCTAAAACATGACACCATCATACGTGTCTCCTCTTTAACTCTTTTAGGGAAAATTTCAATCATCGGCCTCAGTGACAAACAGAAATGTAATTCTTATACACTATGAATGCATGGAATAGATAATTCAAATATCATAGTTCTATGAATGTAGAATAAATATTGCAGCCTCATAAGTTTCTTCAGGGATGGCGTAAGCGAACCAAGTAACAATTGCACAGCTTATATTGATCTTGTACATGGCCACATGTTCGCTAACTCATCCCTGAAAAAAATCTGACACCAATGTGTCCGTCTCTCTTTGGGGAAAATATGAATCATTGGCCATAATAAGAAATTGAAATGTAATCATACAAAACAATATTCAGGGATACATATGCATCAAACAACGCATTCATAGATCAGAAACAATACAAAGATTATATATAGGTTCCATATGAGAAAATTAGGGCCTCATTTTTTCAGAGATGGACTCGGAGAACCAAAATACCAACATCACAACCTCTATTATTTATGTGCATTGTTGCCTCAGGTTCACTAACCATCCCTAAGAAAATGACACCATCAGATGCCCTTGCACTATTTTGGGGAAAAATTGAATCATTAGGCTTAGTAAGGAATAGAAATGTAATGTTATAGGCATCTTGTGTATCGAAATCAACACTCAACTAGCAAACTCAACTAGATGGCAGATGAGCAGATTGGGGTTTTATGACTAGACGGATTGGGGTTTTGTGACTAGATGGCAGATGCATCAATCGACCCATCGAACCATATATATACTACCCTACTTCAAGAGCAAAAGAATCTATACACGATTGAGCAAATCCTATGTATGAATAGTGAAATTTGCGGCTGCGACTAGAGAAGTTAGCAATGTAGTACCTCGGACTCCTCATCAGGGACCTTCTCCTCGAACTCGTCATTCTCCGCGATTGCGTCGAAGATTTCTTGGACGGCGGTGGGGTTGTTGATGTAGAGCACCAGATTGCCTCCGCCTGCCGCCTGCCCCCCATCTAGATCTGCCGCTGGCACCACGATGTTGTCGGCCACCTACTGCTCGGCGCCGACGGCTATTGGATGGACGGATGAACTCGAACCCTCGACGGCGCGACGACGAGCGGTGTTCGTGCCCGAAGAAGACGCCTCCGCCTGCTTGGCAACGACCTAGCCATCTGCTGATGCGCCTTCAACTGGCTTCACCTCCGGCTCGTCTCCACGCGTACGCTTCATGGCGCACCTAGGGAAGGTGGTAGTGCAAGCGAGGGAGCTTCGACGCGCGCGGCAGGTGCAGATTGGGGTTTTGGGACAACCGTGCACTCGATGACCCCATTGCCCTGTGCATGTGTTGTAGTAGCAGTAGTAGCCTTTGTAGACTAGATTAAACGTGACATGACCACTAGATGACTTTTTCCATGGATGGCATCGTGTTCCTTCTTGTAGAGGGAGACGTCCGTGCTGTCATGCTGAGGGAGACGTCCGTGCTGTCTCACGCTGTACAGTGAAGGGCACGAAGTGTGCAATGATCATCGTTCGATCACATAGGATCAACGGTTGGTGCGCACAATCCGCGTGACAGCTGTGACAACCAATGTGGGCGTAGCAGACATAGTGAGCACATGTTTGGGCTTCTACGAAACAGAGAGAGAGGGGGAAGGGCAAAACTGCGTAGTATCAAAAAACCAAGGACAAAACTGAGTAGTATAAAAATCGAAAGTGAGTGTCTTGTATAATGAAATACATCATGGCAAACATCAAATTATGCCAAGATAGATCCACTAGAGTTTATTGCATGTGTGTTCTTCTCATAAACTACATATGGATTAGCCAGAGTCATTGCATGTGTGTTCTTCTCATGAACCACACATGGATCCACCAGCGTCATTGCATGTCTGTTCTTCCCACAAACCACACATGGATCCACTAGTGTCATTGCATGTCTGTTCTTTTCATGAACCACAGATAGAGTCATTGCATGTGTGTTCTTTTCACAAACCACATAAGGATCTACTAGTGTCATTGGATGTGTGTTCTTTTCATGAACCACACGCATTGTCATTGCATGTGTGTTCTTCTCACAAACCACACATAGATCCACCTGTGTCATTGCATGTCTGTTCTTTTCACAAACCAGAACCAGAGTCATTGCATGTCTGTTCTTTCCACAAACCACATATGGATCCACCGATTTCACTAGATGTGTTTTCTTTTCATGAAGCATAGCTAGAGTCATTGCATGTGTGTTATTTTCACAAACCACAGATAGAGTCATTGCATGTCTGTTCTTTCCACAAACCACATATGGATCCACTAGTGTCATTGGATGTGAGTTCTTTTCATGAACCACAGCTAGAGTTATTGCATGTGTGTTCTTTTCACAAACCATAGCTACAGTCATTGCATGTATGTTCTTTTCACAAACCACATATGGATCCACTAGTGTGATTGCATGTGTGTTTTTTCACAAACCATAGCTAGAGTCATTGCATGTATGTTCTATCCACAAACCACATATGGATCCACCACTGCCATTGGATGTGTGTTCTCTTCATGAACCACATCTAGAGTCATTGCATGTGTTTTCTTTCCAAAAACCACATAACGATCTACCAGTGTCATTGGACATGTGTTCTTTTCATGAACCACACCCAGTGTCATTGCATGTGTGTTCTTCTCACAAACCACACATGGATCCACCAGTGTCATTGCATGTCTTCTCTTTTAATGAACCACAACTAGAGTAATTGCATGTCTGTTCTTTCCACAAAGCACATAAGGATACACCATTGTCATTGGATGTGTTTTCTTTTCATGAACAACATCCAGAGTCATTGTGTGTGTGTTCTTCTCGCAAACCACACATGCATCCACCAGTGTCATTGCATGTCTATTCTTTTCATGAACCACAATTAGAGTCATTGCATGTCTGTTCTTCTCACAAACCACATATGGATCCACCCGTGTCACTGGATCTGTGTTCTTTTCATGAACCACAACCAGTGTCATTGCATGTGTCTTCTTCTCACAAACCACACATGGATCCACCAGTGTCATTGCATGTCTGTTCTTTTCATTAACCACACCCAGTGTCATTGCATGTCTGTTCTTTCCACAAACCACATAAGGTTCCACCAGTGTCATTGGATGTGTGTTCTTTTCATGAACCACACCTAGAGTTATTGCATGTGTGTTCTTTTCACAAACCACATAAGGATCCACCAGTGTTATTGGATGTGTGTTCTTTTCATGACCACACCCAGTGTCATTGCATGTGTGTTCTTCTCACAAACCACACAAGGATCCACTAGTGTCATTGCATGTCTGTTATTTTCATGAAACACAACTAGAGTCATTGCGTGTCTGTTCTTTCCACAAACCACATATGGATACACCAGTGTGATTGCATGTGTGTTCTTTTCATTAACCACAGCTAGAGTCATTGCATGTCTGTTATTTCCACAAACCACATATGGATCCACCAATGTCTTTGGATGTGTGTTCTTTTCATGAACCACAACTAGAGTCATTGCATGTGTGTTCTTTTCACAAACCACATAAGGATCCACCTATGTCATTGGATGTGTGTTCTTTTCATGAACCACACCCAGTGTCATTGCATGTATGTTCTTTCCACAAACCACATCTGGATTCACTAGTGTCATTGGATGTGTGTTATTTTCATGAACTACACTAGTGTCATTGCATGTCTGTTATTTCCACAAACCACACATGGATCCGCCAGTGTCATTGGATGTGTGTTCTTCTCACAAACCACATAAGGATACACCAGTGTCATTGCATGTGTGTTCTTCTCATGAACCACACATGGATCCACCAGTGTCATTGCATGTCTATTCTTTTCATTAACCACAACTAGATTCATTGCATGTTTGTTCTTTCCGCAAACCACACATGGTTCCACTAGTGTGATTGCATGTGTGTTCTTATCACAAACCACAGCTAGATTCATTGCATGTTTGTTCTTTCCACAAACCACATATCGATCCACCAGTGTCATTGTATTTGTGTTATTTTCCTGAACCACAGCTAGAGTCGTTGCATGTGTGTTCTTTCCACAAACCACATAAGGATCCACAAGTGTCACTGGATGCGTGTTCTTTTCATGAACCACTGATACATGTCAAATGTATCCATAATTTTTGATGTTCCATGCTTGGTTTTATCTACTTTCTTATGTTTTGTTCCAACTTTGGAGTACTTTTCATAGACTTTCTTGGACTAACCTATTAACAAGATGCCACAGTGCCAGCTGCCTGTTTTCTGCTGTTTTTGGTTCCAGGGAGTCAGAAAATGAATATTCTCGGAAATGGACGGGACAAAAGCCAAAGTTGATATTTTACCGGAAGACTCATGGAGCCAGAAGACAAGACGGAGATGGGCCATAGGGTGGACAAACCACCCCTAGGAGCGGGTCCACCTAGGCCACGCCAGGGCATGGTGTGCCCCCCTGGCCGGCCACCGACCTTGCCTCCTTGGCCTATAAAGTCCTCCCGATGCAAAAACCCTAAATCGTCAAGCCTCCATCCATGAAAAGTTTCACAGCGCCACCGCCACCGAAGGGGAGATTTGGGGGATAGAAAGTCTCTATTCCGGCACCCTGCCGGGACGGGGAAGTGCCCCTGGAGCCATCTCCATCGATTTCCACCACCATCTCCATCACCATTGCTGATTCCCATGATGATGAGGGAGTAGTTCTTCCTCAAGGCTAAGGGTTCTACCGGTAGCTATGTGTTCATCTCTCTTTCTATGCATGATCATATTGTGATCATGAGCTTTGTAATCAAGTAGATCTACCTTGCTACTCAAGTGCTTTAATAGATCTCTGCTCTCCCCATGTGTGTGAAAGTGACAGCGTGCACACCATGGTAGCACTTAGGCTAGAGATTACAAATACTTATTATGAGTTATATTTGGAGTTGGATGTCTTTATGAAATTGTGGTGTTTGTTGGAAGCATCTAGTGTTCAAGGTGACAATGTGGGGTTTTCTAGATGGGAAAGGCTTACTTTGAGGTGTGTTGTTATAGCCCTACCATCGATTAGAGTGTCCAACCAGAGAGTAGTTAAGAGTAGTATCATGAAGATAATATATTTATGAGAGAGTGTTCACTAGTGAAAGGATGATCCCTAGGCCTTGTTTCTTAGCATTGAAACACCGTTTGCTATTAGATCTATTACATGTTTGCTTGCTTTTGTCTTTGTTTCAGTTTTACTTTAGGCTTTTCCACGCCATCAAGCTATCTTCTATCACCGTTACCACTTATAATTATCCATACCACTCGTATTTCACTATATCTTCGCCGAACTAGTGCACCTATACACCTGACAAGTGTATTGGGTGTGTTGGGGACACAAGAGACTTCTTGTATCTTTTTTGCCGGGTTGCTTGAGAGGAATACCTTTGACCACTTCCTCCTTGAGTTTGATAAACCTTGGGTGATCCACTTAAGGGAAAACTTGCTGCTGTTCTACAAACCTCTACACTTGGAGGCCCAACAATGTCTACAAGAATAGAAGTGCGTAGACATCAAGCTATTTTCGGGCGCCGTTGCCAGGGAGGTAAGGTAAAAGGTATTCACACTGGAGGATTAAAGAATAAGAACCTCCCACGGCAAATGCCTATTTTCTGGCGCCGTTGCCGGGGAGGTAAGGTAAAAGGTACTCACATCCTTTGGTGTGAGTGCTCGAAGTTATTTCCTTTAGATTCTGCAATTTTGTCTTTTTGTTTCTTGTTTTCACTAGTTAGGCTTAATGGAAAATAATAAAAAATTAGAGAGCTTTATAGTACATGAAGTGTTTGAAGAGAAAATTAAAAAACCTATGGAACTTTATTTGCATGCTAATAGCAATGTTGTTAGTATGAATTCTTTGGACACCATTATTTCTAATGCTATGGAAAAGTCTAAGCTTGGGGAAGCTAGTTTTTATGAAAATGATCTTTTTAGTTCCCTAGCTTTGGAAGATAGCTATTCTATTGCTTACACTTCTAGGAAACAGCCCATCCGTGGCACACTGAAATTGGACTTCTGTGGCGCATATCCTAGTCGCCACTGTTACCTCGCCACTGATAACTACTTCTTGTGGCGCATATGGATATGCGCCACAGAAGTCCTAGACTTCTGTGGCGCATTTCTTCATATGCGCCACAGGAATAACTTCTGTGGCGCATTTACATGTATGCGCCACAGAAAGCTCATGCGCCACTGACTATATAATTATATGCGCAACTGATTGCGTAACACGTATTCGAAGTAAAATACTTTCCTCGTGTATAATCAGGTATTTATACAGTATTTATCCAGATGAGTATAAAATACATTGCACAAGTTATAGATGCATGAAAACCGACATATATATAATACAAACACTTAGAGCCCAATCGAGATACATATATAGTGTCAAGTGCCAAATTTTTACACAAGCGCCGAATACAAAGTTCATATCATCTCACATTACAAATATGAAGTGGCCACCGCCGCCTACACTAGGATCAAATAGAATACAGTTGTGATAATGGTGAGCAAGAGCATAAGCCCAACCAATATCTTCATCCGGTTCTTCTTCCACAAGTGGTTCCTCCACTTGGCTATCGCCTCCTCTCTAGTCGCGTATCCTTTGTAGATGTTGCCGCTGAACTTGTTCACTTGTTTATGACAATCCTCCCACTCCTCGTAGACTCCTGGAACCCTACCCATGTATACCACATACCACCTCGTCGCCATCTCTATAGACGACAAGGCATATTAGTAAAAATACAACGAAAAGAATGAATAAAGGGTTCACATGCATATATATATATATATGTTCATAGAATATAAAACAAAGGATCCATAAACCTAAAAGATAGATCATCATAGAAGCAATAAGTTCAATGGAAACATGACCACAAGGTAGTTTAAGTCTAACAACAATGACCATTTCGACCACGAGATAGTAAAGTTTATGACACACACACTAATACATCAGGTGTCCATCAAGAATATACACACACTGGATCATGCTAGAGGCACACATCGATCATGATGAAGACTTCCTCTTCTCGCTCGGCTTTGGGAATGGTAGATAGCCCTCTTTCGTTATCCACGTCCTTGTGTCACCCTGCTTATGAAGGCGTTCTTCGATCCCCCTCTTACTCAACCCTCTGCCTTGTTGTAGGGC
Organism: Avena eriantha; assembly: GCA_910589775.1. NCBI lineage: Eukaryota > Viridiplantae > Streptophyta > Magnoliopsida > Poales > Poaceae > Avena > Avena eriantha. Next base: position 82,485,288 of record OU342741.1, on the reverse strand, counting down.
ACCCCCCTTGTGTTGACATCTTCAATAATGATTTGCGACAACTTCATCTGAATGCGATGGAAGTCTTCTCTAAGATCAGCATCCTTGATTTTCGCCAAAGTTTTGGCCCATCCTCGGAGACTAGATGGCAACGTTAGGTTCTAGCAATCCCGAACATAGCCTTTAAGGTGATGGAGGACGTAGAAGGCCTCCTTGGCACCAACAGTCGACTGCTTGATGCAGGGGAACTCGAGCACGTGCTTCAACACGTGTTTGCCATCCTTGATACATTCCCCCTATCTACGAAGGTGCATTCCTTCTTGGTGTAGCCCTTGAGAGCCTCATTGAGAATACCCCTTATTCTGGTGTAGTCTTTCTTCTTCGTCAAACTCCCCGAGTCGAAATACGTGTCTAGCGAATACCTCAGGGCAAGGACGATGAGTGTGCAGTATTTGTCTCTGTGCAACACAATTGGAACGGAATGCTGGAAAAAGAGCAAAGGAAGAAATCTATAAGAAATGCATAAGTTATGGTGGCGATGAGCGAATGTGTGTACTTACTCGGGAAAGAAATGCAAAAGAAGTGTGCCCTTCCTCTTGTTGTCCACCATGAACTTCTCGAGGTACGCTGTCGCCTTGGTCCGTGTCTCTGATCCTTCGACAAACTGGCTGTCCCGCATGTAGTAGGGATCCACTATCGCGATTTTCGGGGTACTTTCTCTCTTGACCGTGATCGCCAGATTGAGCGCGTATAGGCAGACCAAGTTATAGTCCAGCCGTTTCGTGAGAAACAGCTTGAATATGTCCTCGAACGCTATGAAGAATATATCCACGGGGGGTTCATCGATGAAGCCCATGTCCAATGGCACCTTGGCCGTGAAAACCGGGTAATTTGGATCTTCGTCTTTAAGAAGGAGGCCCTCTAGTGTCTTGACACCCTCGTGCAAAGTTAACATGGCTCCAACCGCAATGTGGATCATATCCGGAGTCAATATTGGATCACCAGCTACATGCACTCGGGGCAAGCCAAATTGTGTGGATGGTACGACGATGGCGTCCTGACCCCGGATCCTCTTCGGAAGAGGCTGGCTCACACCCTTCTTATTATTATTACCTCTCTTCCTGTAGTGCTTCTTCTTCACAACAGTGTCAGCCACTGCCATCTGCTCATCAGTCGCCTTTCGGAGTCTGTTGGGGCTGAAAACCAATCCCGGTTTCTCCTGTGGTGGATCGGCGGCCGGAGGCGTCTCTTGAGAAAGACCATGGAAGACCAGGCGTTGCGTGCATGTATTCGGCCGACCAGCTTGATGGTCGTCGCGAGTTGCGAAGGGTTCTTCATCCACAGAAGGCATATACAATCCTTCGGTGGCGCCGGTGTTGACGAAGTCGTCAACGTTGACCAATTCATCATCATCTTCATGGGTGCCATCATGTGGTGGTGGTAGCGGAGGTGACAACGGTTGCGGCACAACGTCTTTGCCATGTGGCGGTGCACACGCTACCAAGAGTTGATGGTGACGGCTGGTGGTGGCGACGACGATGGCTACTGGCTTCCGAGGTGGTGGCCGGGCGATCGGTCGAGAGGTGGCGCCGGTGCTCCCCCCCGCAAGACGAATCTGGGTCTTCGGCCATGTCAAGGGACAGTTGTAGCATTCCCCAAGGGTCTTATGTTCATTGGCTCCCTGAGGTTGAAAGGGGGGTCCATGTCGTCGCACCCTGGCAACACCCGAGCCAACCTGACCCTCATCACGTCATCATCCATTGGATTGGTGTGCATCGTGCGGCTCGCCGGTTGTATAAGAGTGCCCTTGGCAACATCCTTCAACTCACCGCCGACATCTTTAAGTAGGCGTACGCAAGAAGTGTCCTGAGGCAAAAAACATGTTGTTGGGCGTCATGAGATGGCAGCAGTCAAGCATCAAAGGCATAAAGGAGATGACGTGCACTAACTAATTAGTTACCTTGGTGATGGCGTGGATCTCGGCTAATGTAGAGACACGGCCGATGCCGGCGGCCGGCCTATCATCATCTGCAATCTCCCGCTCGGGTGCCTCACGAAGCACCACCATCGTCGGCTGCGCCTTATTGGTATCTTTGGCGGGAGGGGGCGTTGGTGTGACCAAAACGAGCGGCTGCGTCCCAACGTTGACAGCTGACGGGGTCACCAGGTCCGGTGACACGGTAACATTGATGCCCGAGTTGCTGCCACTTAAGCTGGGCAGATGTATCGGCCCCTGTCGACCTCCCGCATTCCAAGCAGTAAGCCCCTCGAAAAACTCAGGGGGGATCATCGAGCGGAGCTTCTCTTCCACTAACTTGTCCACCATTTTCTCGTCCACCGCCTTCTCCTCCAGTGTCTGCACCTTCATCTTTAGCTCTGCAACAACGGCTTTATCCTGGTTCTTCCTCTCCCTTCTTTTCTTGGCGTCCTCTTTGTAGTACTCCTTGAACTTCATGCTCGTACCAAAGCCGGACACACGGCCATCTGAGGACGGCGGCAAACCCTTGTCCCTCTTCTTGTAAGCATTGGTCGCCCTGTTGAAAACCATGTCCCACGGCTCCGTCGAATCCTGGGACGACTCTGTGGCAGTAGCATTCAGTTCATCCTCCTGCAGAGACAAGGAAAGGTGAACCCATTTAGATTCTTGACTTCATTATCTTAATTAGAACGCAATAGACTTGAGATCAGCAATAAATTCCTTACTAGCTTCTTCTCGAATTCCTTCACCTCTGGATCGTCGGTGATGAACTCCCCTGTTTCTTTGTCTAGGTAGTAGCGGGCCCGAACAAATTGCCTAAGCTGCAAGTCCGTGATTTTAAGCCAAGGGTTTTCTTTACCAAGGCATTCAAGCTCGGCATCCTCCTTGTCCCAAATGGCCTGTTTCCCCTGTAACCACCACTTCCAAGGTGGTGGTTACCTATGTTCTCTTCCCGCATACTCTTTCCCCATTGAGTCCATTTTATAGCGTCAGCGGTAGCTATATCCGCCTTGAATATCCTAAACTCCTTTTCGTCGAGCATCGGATTTTTCTTACTAATAACCTCCCAGCTTTCACCTTTGTCAATGCTATTCTTCACACGGGTTTTCCAGCTGCTCAAGGCGTTGCTCATCTTCGTGAGGGCTAGTTTGTTCACCGGGTTCTTTCTCTCGAGGTTTCTAAACCGCTATGGGAATCTGTATCGCTTGTGAAGCTTCTTAAGGAGGTTATCGACCAAAGCTGCATTTTCAGCATGTCTAATGTACTTCGTGTTGATCGACATGCTTTGCCGGACGATGCACCCGAGTTGCAGGTTGTACCCTTTAGCAATCGCCTCTGGCGCAATGGGTTGGCCACTTTCTGTGTCCTCAGTGAACTCATCGCAGACGATGGCGAGCACTGGCACCTTCCGCTCCTTCTGTTCCTTCTTCTTCTTCTTCTTCTTCTTCTTCTTCTTCTTATGAGAAGCGGCCGGGTTGCCGCTACCACCATCCGTGCGCTTGCCGACATCGGTGCGGCGCCGCCATCGGTGGTGTCATCCTCTTCGCCACCGCCTTCACTAGTTCCATCATAGTCGTCTTCGTCCCCCACATAATCAGGATCTCCACCCTCATTGGCCCCAGCAGCTCTGGCGACGGTCACCTCCTCCTCCGGTGGTGGTGTCATCCTCATCGCCTCCTCCTCCTCCTCCTGTTGGGACCCCCACCAGAATGACTGGTTGGCCTGTCTAGCTTGTTCTTCGATGCTGATCATGTGCTTAGAAGGGACAGACTCCTTGTTGCCCGACATGTTTGCACTACTCTATTTAAAAGAGGCAAAAAGTTAGCACAAATCTCGGCCGAAAAATTCGGCATGACCTTTGCTAATTTTTTGACCTAGGAGTACCCATTTCTCAACCGAAACGGAAGTGAATCGACACTTTGGGAGAAATGGGCAACTCAAATGAAATCTCTGCAAGACAAAACACCCCATCCCCATATTGACAGCCCCATCCCCATATAACAGCAGCACCATATAGCATATAACAACACCATGTAACATGAGCACCATATGACAACACCATATAGCATACAACAACAGCACCATGCATGTAACAGTAGCACCATATAGCACCATATAACAGTAGCACCATATAACACCATATGGAACCAAAAATAGTATAATAATAAACAAAGACATTAGACAATAACTTATTGCATCATGCATATGGTGGGGCAGAAGCTCATAATTAAAGAAATAGCAATATAGAAAGACATTACTATATTATAGTTACACAAAGATAATAATACAAGTTTAGAGCAGGTTTATATAGCCAAAACTAAACCTACCAGCTAGGATCAGTACAGACAAAACTAAGCTACAAATTACCAAGATTAGCCTTCTTATAAGTGCATGTTCAAGCAAAACATTTCAAAATAATATTCCACTGAAGACCACAAAGCAACAAAAGAAATATCAAATACTCCTAGTATCTTGGATCTTTATGGTTGAACACAAAGAGACAATCAAGAATATCCTTCTTGTTTGAGCATGCAACAGGCACTGTTAGTAACTTTGAAGCCCTACAACCCACCACAAAGCAACAACTTAGCATATGTTATTGCCTTGTTGACAAAATCAAAAGATTGTAATGCAACTCAGGTAGTTAGAATTTTCATTAAAAAGATAAAATCAAATAAAATTGCACAGTTAGTGTATAACAGTTATTCTTTTCAAGTTATCAAAACTTATGGGAGCAAGTCCAAATTGAAATAGGACACAAAAATAAGCTATGTAGTCAACAATCACATATCATGTCTTAGTACGACACAGAATTACACAAACAAAATAGATGTGGATACTCAAAATTATTAAAACAGGAACCATAAATTGGCTGTGCCAGAACTAAGAAGCTTGGTTGGTTTCAAGCACGTATCATGCCCTGCTCCAGAAAGAATTTCACAACCACATATCAAACACACCTTTTAGTCTGAAACTGGTACTTCCAACATGCGCAATACACTTAGAAGTTACAAATGCAATTATAGTGGGACTTCATCATGCTACATAATTAAAATAGAAACATATTACAAGTAAAAAACTAGGACAACTATATGGAACAAACACTAGACAGTACAGAATAATAATAAAGGCAAGGCATTCTGAGCATTCTAGTAGTTGTCTAATCCTAGAGAGCTCAAGTATGCACTCAGGATCATGTAAACATGCCAATATGACACAAATAAACCACAAATAAAACACAAAATCACATAGTTCTAACAAAAATCCCCACTTACTTAAATTAAGTACTAATTTAAGTCCCAATTTCTTACAAGGGGAACTGCAACGAACCTTCAACACTTGGCAGCAACTACCCAAACAACCCCACAAAACCCTAAATCTCAAAAAAAAACCCTAGTTGTACTGAATCGAACGAGAAATCTGGGCATCGCCACTGACAACCACACGGCACAATCGCATCTACAACATCAAAACGCTAGCCTACGCAGGAAACAGAGGGGGCAGAAGGGGATCGAGGGAAGTCTCACCAGGATGAGGTCGAAGAGGGTGGCCTGGTCGACCTTGACGAAGTCCACAGGTTCTGTGGCACATTTCAGCAATATGCGCCACAGAAGTTGGAACATCTGTGGCGCATATTGCCCAAATGCGCCATAGAACCTGTGGACTTAGAACAAAATGCGGCGCGCATGGTAGTATGACAAGATCACACACTTGCCTTAGTGGTCTCTGCTGCTTGCTTGTGCCATTCTAAACCTGGGGCAGCTAGGTTCGAATCTTGGCTGTCTCACACTTTTTTATTTTTGAAAAATATATTTTTAATTATAGATCTATTTAAAATAAAGCAAGAACATATACAAAAATTCATATTTATTCAAAAAACTCTCTCCCCGAACATATACAATCATGTAATGTGTTTTAATTATATATATGTCTAAAATAAAGCAAGAACATATACAAACATTCATATTTATTCAAAAAACTCTCTCTCCGAACATATACAATCATGTGATGTGTCAACCTAGTGTCTCTTCACAATCTTCTTGCCCTTTTTCGCTGTGGTTGAATACTTTAGCCCGTGCACTTTGAGATTTCTTCTTGTGAATGGACAACCTTTAGAAGGCAGTGTGGTCTTCCTTCTTACTTTAGTAGTAGTAGGCATGCCGAAGTACTTGTCGAATTCCTCTTCGATCTTCGGGTCAACGTTTTTGATGAAGTTTTGCTCGTTGGCGGCTCCTTCCATTCTGATGATGCTCCTCTTGCCCCTCCTAACTACAACACGGTTGGGCTTTGACGGGTAGGTAATAAAAAAGCATTGATCAACTTGGCTAGCGAGTACCCAAGGCTCATTTTTTGCGGAGGCGTTCTTCGTTGATTTGGCATCTGGTATAACCATTGTGGTGAAATAGCGGCCTTCTTTTTCCACGTTCTTGGCCCATCTAACATGGCACATCGGTATGATCTCTCCACAATAGTCGAGCTCCCATATCTCCTTTATCCTTCCGTAGAATCTTTCCATCACAGTAGTCTCGTCATCAGCAAAGGATAACATAGTTACTCCTGAGTTTTGATATTCACTATTTTTGTCCTTTTCCTCGGTGTAGAATCTGTAACCGTTTATGTCGTATGACTGATAGGTCCCTAGGTTGTGCCCTGGGCCCTGCGACAAGGAGAATATGAGTTTTTGATCTTCCGTAGAAGGCGTATGTGGGAGATTGTCCAGTTGCCTTTTCTTGAACCAACCCGTGAAGCTGGAGTTGTGCTCTCTGGTTACGTCTCCCTTCTTCCTCGGCCGGCCCTGGTCGACGTACTCCTGCTCGATTAAGCTTATGTGCTCTTTGACCCAAGGGCCGACCACTTCAATGTGTTGTAGCATGACTCAGTGTGCCCTTTCAAAATCAGTGCGTCGACCATCAATGCCAACATGCAGTGAGCGGCAGCCCTCGCGGTGACCATATGCACTGAGCCTGCCGAGATGCTTCTTTGTGGGTATTCCAACATCCTCGTTCTCGGTGGTTAGATAATTCTGGCAGAAGGAGATGCACTCGTAGATCAGAAAGCCCTTGGCTATGCTTCCATCTAGACGAGACCTGTTGCGAACGAATCCTTTGATGACACCGTTTAGCCTTTCAAACAGCATCATGTTGTGCAGGAATGTCGGCCCGAGCTGGATGATGTCCTCCACGACATGTACAAGCAGATGCACCATGATGTCGAAGAATGCGGGCGGGAAGTAAATCTCAAGATCGCATAGTATCATCACGATCTCTTCCTGTAGCCTATCGAGCTTCTTCACACCGATCGACTTCCTAGATATGACGTCGAAAAAGTTACAGAGGCCAACCAACGTCTCATGGACATGCTCATCCATTATCCCACGGATCACAACGGGGAGTATCTGCGTCATCAGCACGTGACAGTCATGAGACTTCATACCGCTGAACCACTTCTTCGCCACGTCCAGATATCTGCTTATCTTCCCCGAGTAATCGTGAGGAACTTTCACTCCTAAGAGGGACCTGAAAATCTGCTCGAGCTCCTCCAGACTCAGAGTGAAGCAGGCAGCGCGAAGCACCACCTCATTCTTCTTAACTCTGTTGCGGAGACCTTGAGTCCCTTCCGTCTGATCATCTTCATCATCATCATCACTATCAGGGTACTGAAGATCTTTCTTTATGCCAAGCAATTTAAGGTCCTTTCTTGCTTTCGGCCCATCCTTGGTCCTCTCCGGCATGTTCAGTAGAGTGCCAAGCAGACTCTCGGTAACGTTCTTCGTGATGTGCATTACATCGAGGCTATGGAGAGTGTGAAGGACCTTCCAATACGGCAGGTCCCAAAAAATAGACCTTGCTTTCCATACACCCAGGAGCGGCTTTGTCCTCGGTCGTTTTTTTCTAGGCGCATGGCAATCTACCCAATTATTCAAAACCTCCTCGATTTCTTCGCCGCTCCTCGGACGTGGGGCTCTTTCGATCTCGTCCTTACCATTGAACAGGTCACCATGTTTTCTCCATGGGTGATCCATGCGGAGCCACTTTCGAGTACCTTGGAACACGGTTTTCAAAGACCCGGGATCCCTTGGTAGCTGGAGATGTGGTGTCTCATCCATGCACTTGACGCATGCATTGTGTCCTTGGTTCACCTGGGCCGATACATATGCATAACCAGGATAGTCCTGCACGGTCGTGAGCAACGCGGCTCTCAGAGGGAAATATTCTTTAGTGTAGGCGTCCCACGTACGGGACGGCGTCTCCCACAAGCTGGCTAACTCCTCTCTCAATAGCCCGAGATACAGATGCATATCGATATCTGGTTGTTTCGGCCCCTGAATAAGAATGCTCATGTGTACATACCTTTGCTTCGTGCATAGCCACGGGGGGAGGTTGTACGGCCATACAAACATGGGCCAGGTGCTATGCGTGCTACTCTGGTTTCCAAAAGGATTGAGTCCATCGGTGCTCATACCCAGCCTGGCGTTCCTTGCATCACCCCCGAACTCTTCGAACTTGATGTCTAATGCATTCCACTGGCTAGCATCTGAAGGGTGTGTCAGGACCTTGCCCTTCTCTGGATCATCTTCGGGTTTCTCTCTTTCCGCGCGCCATTGCATGAGCTTTGCTTCCTTAGTATCTACGAAATATCACTGCATACGGTGGGTGATAGGAAAGTACCATACCACTTTTCAAGGAACTTTCCTGTTCCCTCTCTTGTACCATCCTTGGCCACACACCGGACATGTGGATCTATCCGTGTACTCGTTCCGATAAAGTGCGCAATCATTGATGCATGCGTGGTATTTAATGTGTGGTAGGTCGAGAGGGCACACGATTTTCTTGGCCTCCTCAATACTTGTTGGCAATGTGTTCCCCTTAGGAAGTCGGTCGTGCCAGTATTCCATGTTCACGTTGAAGCTCACATCGGTCCATTTGTGTTCGGCCTTCATCTCCAGAGCCTTGAGCGTTACACTCAAACGTGTATCCTCGGGGAGACACCCAGGATACAATGGAGTCATCCCGTCTACCTCCATTTGGGCCAGCTTGGCTTTCTCTCTGGCTGTAGCTTTGTCGTTGCTTGCTGACTCGTAGTTGATTTAGAGCTCGTTGGGAACCCCAAGAGGAAGGTATGATGAGCACAACAGTAAGTTTTCCCACAGTTATGAAACCAAGGTTTATCGAACCAGTAGGAGCAAGGAAACACCCCAAAGGTGTTACTAGATGAGCTTTGGCAGGGCGCACTACCGGTGCTAGTAGCAACGTGGAGACCTGCACAACACAACCACAGAACTTTGTCCCCAACTTGCAATGAGGTTTTCAATCTCACCGTGTTTTGCGGAAAACAAAGGATCAAATGTATCGAATGGAAAGAAGTAAAAGTTTGCAGAAAGTAAACACAAAGTAGTAAAAGATTGTAGATTGTATGTAAAGAAAAAGGACAGGGATCCATAGTTCACTAGAGGTGGCTCTCCTTAGATAAGTAACATGCTGGGTGAACAAATTACAGCGGGGCAATTGACAAACACCGAGAAAGCAATACATGCATATACTAATCATCTTGACTCCTCTAAGACATGATTGGGCATTACAACATAATACATAGACTGCCATCCAACTGCATCTATGACTAGTAATCCACCTTCAGGTTATCATCCGAACCCCCTCCAGTATTAAGTTGCAAGCAACAGATTATTGCTTTACGAACTGCGTGTAAAGTAAACAATACGATTGTTCTATGAATAAAGGATTGTTGTTTTCTCCCTAGTAGCAACAGCACATCTAGTACCTTAGAGATTTATGTCACTTCCCTAGATTATCAGAGGCATGAACCCACTATCGAGCATAAATACTAACTCTTGGAGTTGCTAGCATCTACTTGGCCAAGATAGCTAGTAACAACGGAAAGCATGCAAGATCTCAAATAACAAAGATATGATAGAATCAATAATCAATCTAAAATATCATCTCAATATCCATCGGATCCCCGCAAACACAACATGTATGAATTACAAATAGATGATCTTGATCATGAACGGAGCTCACAAGATCTAAACAAGAAAACACAAAGGAGGAGAAACCAGCCATCTAGCTACTACATGGATCCGTAGTCCAAGGATGAACTACTCACGCATCACACCGACGGCTTGCATGGTGATGAAGAAGGCCTACAGGGTGAATTCCCCTCTCCGGTAGGGTGCCAGGAAGAGCTTCAGATCCCTCCTAATCTAGGGATGGAGATGACGGCGGCTACAGACTCTTTCGTGGATTTTTGATCGGGTACTTAGGGTTTTCGTCCCGAGGGCAACTTATAGGCGGAAGGAGAGGCCGAGGGGGTGCCAGGGCTGGCCTCACCACCCCCTGGCGCGGGCCAGGCTGGGTTGCGTGCCCAGGTGGTGTGGTGGACCCCTGGTCCCTCTTCGTCTCGTATTCTGGCACTTGATCCCTTCCGAAAAAATAGGCACTTTGGCTTTTGTCCCATCTAATTCCGAGAATATTAATTTTCTGACTTTCCTGGAACCAAAATCAGCAGAAAACAGGCAGCTGGCACTGTGGCTCTTGTTAATAGGTTAGTCCAAGAAATCATATGAAAAGTACTCCAAAGTTGGAACAAAACACAAGAAAGTGGATAAAACCAAGCATGGAACATCAAGAATTATAGATACATTTGCAATGTATCAACATCCCCAAGCTTAACTCCTGCTCGTCCTCGAGTAGGTAAGTGATAAAAAGAAATAATTTTTGAGCTGACATGCACCATCAAAGACTTGATCAAAGTATTTGCAAAACTCAAAGCTGGGATCATAGTACTTCAATCATAACATGAAATACAAAGTTCTAGCAATAGGCAAAGAAACTATGATGTAACATAAAAAGGTACAAACAAAAGATTCATGAATAACATGCCTTGCAAGACGTTTGTTTGTTTCACATAAAGAAAACATAGCATAATAGTATTCAGCTTGTCCCTCAATATAGTAGCAAATATAAATGCATAGGACACCTTCAAAGTTCATAAGAGTGACTAGATACAATAGTTTAATACAAGCAATATCAATTTATGCATCAATCATCTAGTCTTGGGACAATGCACATAGAACTAAGAACCGCCAACGGGGTACCCCTTGCACATGATACAGGAGCTTTCCCATAATCAAAATGACAAGGCAAGCAGACAATGAGCATCTCAGCGATCATTTTATTTGCTATTTGCATAGGTTTTTATTGAGGATGCTTCATAGAGTGCTCATTATGGTGATGCTGCAAGTTTCCACCATGATTAGGAATGGCTTAGGCTAGCGGCCCAGGCGTTTCTCTAACACACATACAAACTCCATGATCTTACAAGTTACACATTTATTTCACACCGCCAGGATACGTAAGCAAAATAACATGATATCAACGGGGTACAAAGTACTAGTGCAATGTTGAAAGCGTTCCCCATGAAACATGGTTCTGCTAATTTCAACTTATAAAGAGCAAGCATATATGCAACAAAGAAGGACCCAATGGTTCAAGTTTATTAGAGGCAATAAAGTAAAGTGTGCCATCAAGTTCGTGAGAGCTTTAATCACTAGTTTTCTCATAACAAGTGAAAGGTAAACAAAAGCATGAATATACTTGGAATAGCATAAGCTAGTAGGTAGGTATGGTGGAATATTTGTAATAACTTGGTTTAGGGAGTTGGATGCATGAGTTGAACTCATACCTGGTGGTGGAGGCTAGCAAAAGAATAGGAGCGACAAACTAAGAGAGCAATAATGGCCATAATCATGCAGAGCGACAAAACATCATTGATCAAAGCATAAAGTGATACTACAAGTTGAAAACTAAAGGATCATAAAGGCTATGGTGACTTGAGATAGTCATAACATGGTGTGAGCATGTGCCAAGTCAACCCAAATAAAGCATCAAAGGAGAATACCACTATACTATGCTTTAATATGCTAAAACAACGCATGATTCATCCAAGGAACATTAAGCAATCTCAATTGTTTATAACAAGTCATGCTACATGAAAGAATACTAAGCATAAAGCCAAAACAATATCAAGCATGGCATGACAAAGCATAGGCCATAGTCAAAAACGAGCTCTTTTTACCACATAAGCATGAACTTTCCTACTCTTTTCCAAACCAAACCAAACTATTTGCAAACCAAAGTATGAAAGAGGGGGTCCAACCAATTTATTCAGAACACTAAGCAAACCAAGAAAACTAAAAACCAAAAAAAAACGAAAAAGAAGACGCTCCAGGAAAAACACAATTGTGCATGAAACAATAAAAATGAAGCGTTTGGAAGAAACCTGGGATTTTTACTGATGAAGAAGGGGATGCCTTGGGCATCCCCAAGCTTTGACGCTTGTACTTCTTGGATATTTCTTGGGGTGACACGCGTGGCATCCCCAAGCTTGAGCTTTAGTCCATCCTTCATCTCATTACTCATTCCTTCCATACACCTGAAATTTTTTCCTTCATACAAAACTTCACACAATCTCATTAGCAACATTAGTGCACTTAAGATAAATAAGTCTCATGGTTCAGTTCTAGCTCCAAATAAACTTTCATTAGAACACTAGCTAATGTAGCACTTCCCTCAAAAATCTCAATTCCCCAAAGGAACTCAAGAAGGAACTAACAAGAAGCAAATGCAGAAAATGGCAGAAATCTGTCAAAACAGACCAGCAGGTAAAGACGAATTTTTTCAAAGACCTTCTGTTGCTCAAATCAAAAATTGTTGAACTAACTAAAGTTAGATAACAACCTGGGGCAGAATCACAAAACATTACAGCTCAATCCGACGTACAGAGCTCTCTCAGGAATTTTTACGGTGAAGCACAGAAATCTGTTTCGGGACAGCAACTTTCCCAATCATTACTTCTCTCTCATTAGAGGTTACTATTGGCACAAAAAGCAAATAAAAAGGATAAGGAGAGGTTATTACAGAGGTAATAACTTCCAAGACTCAACTAAAACTCTTGGGTTATCTTCCAACAAGTACTTTTCTTTAACGTCTTTAAGTTAGGCATAAGAAGCAAAGAAAGAATCAAGTGTTCTCAAATGAAGAAGCATTAAGACCAAATTTTGTTTTCATAGGAGAAGCAAAAGAAATCTTTTCTCTCTTTTTAGGGAAGTGTTCTATACCTTTCTTGAGTGGGAGTTGATATTTAATGGTTCCTTCTTTCATATCAATGATGGCACCAATAGTTCTAAGAAAAGGTCTTCCCAAAGTAATAGGACAAGAAGCATTGTATTCAATATCCAAAACATAGAAATCAACGGGGACATAGGAATCGTTAACCATAATAATAACATAATTAAGACTCCCCATGAGTTTCTTTTTAGCATTGGTATCAAGTGGGATATTCAAATAACAATCTTCAAGAGGAGGCAAATCAAGCATATCATAAATCCTTCTAGGCATAATAGAAACACTACTATCAAGATCACACAAAGCTTTGAAATCAAAGTCATTCACTTTCATATTAATGATGGGTTCCCAACCATCTTCTTGCTTTATAGGAATAGAAGCTTTATGTTTCATCTTTTCTTCTTTAATCTTTATGAGAGCATCAGTAATGTGTTTTGTAAAAGCCATGTTCATAGCACTAGCATTAGGACTTTTAGCAAGATTTTGTAGGAACTTAATAACTTCAGAGATATTGCAACCCTCAAGATCAAAATCAACTTTATCATCTAAAGTGGTAGAACTATTACTAGCCTCAACACTCGTGGTGGTAATAGTAGAAACACTAATGTTTCTAGCAATTTCATCTTCTCTTTCCCACTTAGCATGTAATTCAGCTAATAGTCTAACATTTTCATCAATTCTTACTTGTATAGCATTAGTAGCTGCAAAGGGATTCTCATTAGTTTCGGGTTTAGCATCCATTTTATTCAAAGTAGATTGAGCTTCAGCCAAAGATGCTATATTTCTTTCAGCATTAGAGAGTTTTTCCTCAATAGTTTTATTGAAAGCAGTTTTTTTACTAATAAACTCTTTAAGCATAACTTCAAGTTCAGAGGGAGCACTCTTATTATTGTTGTAAGAATTTCCATAAGCATTACCATTGTTGGGAGGACATGGCTTATAATTGTTGTTACCAAAATTGTTCCTATAAGCATTATTACCATAAGCATTGTTGCCAAAATTGTTATTTCTTATGAAGTTCACATCAACTTGCTCTTCTTGAGCAACCAAAGAGGCTAAAGGAACATTATTTGGATCAATAAGGGCTTTTCCATTAACAAGCATAGACATAATAATATCAATCTTATCACTCAGGGAGGAGGTTTCTTCAACATAATTTACCTTCTTACCTTGTGGAGCTCTCTCAGTGTGCCATTCAGAATAATTAACCATCATATTATCCAAAAGTTTTGTTGCAGCACCCAAAGTGATGGTCATAAAGGTACCTCCATCTTCTGAATCCAATAGGTTCCTTGAAGAATAGTTCAATCCTGCATAAGAAGTTTGGATGATCATCCAAGCAGTCAGTCCATGAGTGGGACAATTCTTAACGAAAGGTTTCATTCTTTCCCAAGCTTGAGCAACATGCTCATTATCAAGTTGTTTAAACTTCATTATTTCACTTCTCATGGATATAATCTTAGCAGGAGGATAGTATTTTCCAATAAAAGCATCTTTGCACTTAGTCCAAGAATCAATACTATTCCTAGTTAAGGAATTCAACCATTCTTTAGCTTTTGCTCTCAAAGAGAAAGGAAACAATTTCAGTTTAATAATATCACCATCTATATCCCTATGCTTTTGCATCTCACAAAGTTCAACAAAGTTATTTAGATGGGAAGCAGCATCTTCATTACCAATACTAGAAAATTGTTCTCTCATAACAAGATTGAGCAAAGCAGGTTTTATCTCAAAAAAGTATTCTCAGCCACAGGTGGAGCAATAGGTATGCTCATAAAATCATTGTTGCTGGTGCTAGTGAAGTCACACAACTTAGTGTTTTCAAGAGTAGTCATTTTTTGGGTTTTCAAATAAGAAAGCAAAAAAGTAAAACTAATTTTTTTGTGTTTTTAAAGAACCAAAACAAGCAAACAAAGCGAAAAGAAACTAAGCAAAACAAAAACAACAAAGTAAAGAGATTGGTTATGAGGGACTCCCCTTGTGAAGATGTCCTTGACTCCCCGGCAACGGGGCCAGAAAAAATATTACTGACTCGTAGTTGATTTAGAGCTCGTTGGGAACCCCAAGAGGAAGGTATGATGAGCATAGCAGTAAGTTTTCCCTCAGTTATGAAACGAAGGTTTAATCGAACAAGTAGGAGCAAGGAAACACCCCAAAGGTGTTACTAGCTGAGCTTTGGCAGGGCGCACTACCGGTGCTAGTAGCAACGTGGAGACCTGCACAACACAACCACAGAACTTTGTCCCTAACTTGCGATGAGGTTGTCAATCTCACCGTGTTTTGCAGAAAACAAAGGATTAAACATATCGAATGAAAAGAAGTAAAAGCTTGCAGAAAGTAAACACAAAATAGTAAAAGATTGTAGATTGTATGTAAAGAAAAAGGACCGGGATCCATAGTTCACTAGAGGTCGCTCTCCTTAGATAGATAACATGCTGGGTGAAAAAATTACAGCGGGGCAATTGACAAACACCGAGAAAGCAATACATGCATATACTAATCATCTTGACTCCTTTGAGACTTGATTGGGCATCACAACATAATACATAAACCGCCATCCAACTGCATCTATGACTAATAATCCACCTTCAGGTTATCATCCGAACCCCCTCCAGTATTAAGTTGCAATCCAATAGATTATTGCTTTACGAACTGCGTGTAAAGTAAACAATACGATTGTTCTATGAACAAAGGATTGTTGTTTTCTCCCTAGTAGCAACAGCACATCTAGTACCTTAGAGATTTCTGTCACTTCCCCAGATTACCAGAGGCATGAACCCACTATCGAGCATAAATACTAACTCTAGGAGTTGCTAGCATCTACTTGGCCAAGATAGCTACTAACAACGGAAAGCATGCAAGATCTCAAATAACAAAGACATGATAGAATAAATAATCAATCTGAAATAGCATCTCAATATCCATCGGATCCCCGCAAACACAACATGTATGAATTACAAATAGATAATCTTGATCATGAACGGAGCTAACAAGATCTAAATATGAAAGAACAAAGGAGGAGAAACCAGCCATCTAGATACTCCATGGATCCGTAGTCCAAGGATCAACTACTCACGCATCACACCGGAGGCTTGCATGGTGATGAAGAAGGCCTCCATGGTGAATTCCCCTCTCCGGCAGGGTGCTGGGAAGAGCTTCAGATCCCTCCCGATCTAGGGATGGAGATGACGGCGGCTACAGACTCTTTCGTGGATTTTTGATTGGGTACTTAGGGTTTTCGTCCCGAGGGCAACTTATAGGCGGAAGGAGAGGCCGAGGGGGTGCCAGGGCTGGCCTCACCACCCCCTGGCGTGGGCCAGGCTGGGCCGCGTGGCCAGCTGGTGTGGTGGACCCCTGGTCCCTCTCCGTCTCGTATCCTGGCACTTGATCCCTTCCGGAAAAATAGGCACTTTGGCTTTTGTCCCGTCCAATTCCGAGAATATTAATTTTCCGACTTTCCTAGAACCAAAATCAGCAGAAAACAGACAGCTGGCACTATGGCTCTTATTAATAGGTTAGTCCAAGAAATCATATGAAAAGTACTCCAAACCTGGAACAAAACACAAGAAAGTGGATAAAACCAAGCATGGAACATCAAAAATTATAGATACATTTGCAATGTATCATTGCTCGTCTCCTTGAGGAGCAGTTCTTGGACATGAGGGTCCTGCAAGACCGAAGTTAGCAGTGTCTGTGTGTTCGCGTCTTCTCCTTCTTCATGATCATGCTCGTCGCCATCTCCTTCTCCATGCCGATCATTCCCGCCGGCATCTCCTTCGTCATGATGATCATGCCCGGTAGACTCTTCGTCTTCTCGCCCGCCCACATCTTCGTGACCACTACCATGTCCTGCCGGTGCCTCATTGAGGTCGTGCATGAAACCGCGCCTGAGTAGGTGACCCTCCAATTGTCCATATTCAGGGTCGATCTAGCGCTGCAGTTTGGATGTTCGACATGGACATCTTATCATGGTCTTGTTGTTCAGAATCATGTCCTCCTTCGCTCCTTTCTTGTACCTAGCAATTCGACCTTCGCTCATCGTGAGGACCATGGTTGCCTGAGCGGTCAAAACAGAGAGTATATGTGAGAACCACACCATATGAACACACACATGCATGAATGCTAGCCGGAAAAAATTCGGCATGACCTTTCCTAAAATTAGGACATATGGGTAGTGCAAAAATTTGCCGAAATGGAAATGAATCGACATTTCGGCAATCATCCATGCAACCACACCGGCCGGCCCGACAACAACAAGCAAGCAACAAAAAACTTCCTCTCATTGCAAACATTCATGCACCACACAAGCATTGTCTCGCCATGGATCGCACACACACACCGCTCGCGCGACAAGCTTCACCTACATGTTCATGGCCAAGTACTCACCTAGTAGACACAATAATAGTGAGACGAGACCCGCGCGATGAGAGAGTGTGGACATATAGATCTACAAGTTGGTGGAGAGGAAATTAGTAAATAAATAGAGATGTGAGAGAGAAAAGTAAGGAACTTTTAGATCTAGAAGTTGGAGCGAAGCTTCCACTTACCAATCTATGGATTAAAGTAGGTTTAGTTACAAGAAAATGGAGGAACTATGGGCAAGATGGGGTGTGAGGGAGGAGGAAGACGAGTTGGGAGGAGGTAGAGATGTGAAATGGGTGGTGGTGGATAGATAAGATCTAGCTTTTGTCACCTTTTTAACATGGATCCGGACGCCGCCATCTATGGCGCATATGGAGGGAATGCGCCACAGATGCTGAATCTTCTGTGGCGCATAAGTCCATATGCGCCACAGAAGTGGGTGAATTAGATTCCCTCTATGGGGCCCACCTCCAAGTTCTGTGGCGCATGTTGGGATATGAGCCACAGAAGTGAAACACATTTGTGGAGCATATCAGAACATGCGCCACAAAACTTGGGTGGATTAGATTCCGTGGTGGGGCCCCCCTCCATGTTCTGTGGCACATAAGAAAATATGCGCCACAGAAGTTGCCTCTTCTGTGGCGCATATCGTAGAATGCGCCACAGAACTTGGATCAACCCACCCCAGCTGGCGGGTCCCACCAATATTCTGTGGCACATAGTCTGGAGAATGCGCCACAGAACTTCCAATCTTCTGTGGTGCATGTTTTCTGGTGAGCCACTGATGTTTTCCTGTGGCGCATGGTTTGGCATATGCGCCACTAAATATCTTGTCTATCTATAGGTTGTTTCCTAGTAGTTTTATGATGATACCAAACCTCCAATATATGATGATTACAATGATGAATATGATATTTTTAGTCCACCTACTATTGAGGAGAAAATTAATTATGATTACAATATGCCTCCTATATTTGATGATAATGGTGATGAAAAAAATAATAATAGCTATTTTGTTGAATTTTCTCCCACTACAATTAATAAGAATGACTATGCTTATATGGAGAGTAATAATTATTATATGCATGTGGCCCATGATAAGAATGTTTTATGCGATAGTTATATTGTTAATTTCATTCATGATGCTACTGAAAGTTATTATGAGAGAGGGAAACATGGTTTTATGCATCTCAACATTATTAAGTTTCCCCTCTTTATGTTGAAAGTCTTGAAGTTGCACTTGTTTTGCTTTCCTATGCTTGTTGCTTTGTGCTTTCATGACTTCTTTCTTTACAAACTTCCTATGCATAGGAAGTGGGTTAGACTTAAATGTGTTTTGAATTTTCTTCTTGATGCTCTCTTTTACTTTAATTCATATTTCATATGTGAGCATCCTCCCAAACTATCAAGCCTAACTTAAAGGCGTTAAAGAAAAGTACTTATTGGGAGATAACCCAAAAGTTTTAGATGAGTCTTGGAAGTTATTACTTCAGTAATAACCGCCTTATCATTTTTATTTGCTTTTTGTGCCAAGAGTAACCCCTAATGAGAGAGAAGTAATGCTTGAGAAAGTTGCCGTCCCGAAACAGATTTATGTGCTTCACCATGAAAATTCGTGTACAATCTCTGTACGTCCTTTTGAGGCGTGCATTTTTTTGCTTCTGCCCCAGGTTGTTATCTAACTTTCGTTAGTTCAAGAATTTTTTATTTGAGCAACAGAAGGTCTTCGAAAAAATTCGTCTTTACCTGCTGGTCTGTTTTGACAGATTTCTGCCATTATTTGCATTTGCTTCTTGTTGGTTCCTTTTTGAGTTCTTTTGAGGAATTGAGCTTTTTGAGGGAAGTTCTATAGTAGCTAGTGTTTTAATGCAAGTTTTATTGGTATTGGAACTGAACCTAAAGACTTATTATCTTGAGTGCACTAATGTTGCTAATAAAGATTGTGTGAAGTTTTGTATGTAGGAAAAATTTCAGGTATATGGAAAGAATGAGTAATGAGATGAAGAATGGACTAAAGCTCAAGCTTGGGGATGCCACGCGTGTCACCCCAAGAAATATCCAAGAAGTACAAGCTTCAAAGCTTGGGGATTCCCAAGGCATCCCCTTCTTCATCAATAAAAATCCCAGGTGCATTCCAGACACTTCATTTTTATTGTTTCATGCACAGTTGTGTTATTCTTGGAGCGTCTTATTTTTAGGTTTCGTTTTGGTTTTTCATTTGCTTGGTTTGCTTAGCTTGCTGAATAAATTCGTTGGACCCCCTCTTTCATACATTGGTTTTCAAATAGTTTGGTTTGGTTTGGAAAAGAGTAGGAAAGTTCATGCTTATGTGGTAAAAAGAGCTCGTTTTTGACTGTGACCTATGCTCTGTCATGCCATGCTTGATATTGTTTTGGCTTTATGCTTAGTATTCTTTTCTGTAGCATGACTTGTTATAAACAATTGAGATTGCTTAATGTGCCTTGGATGAATCATGTGTTGTTTTAGCATATTAAAGCTAGTATAGTGGTATTCTCCTTTGATGCTTTATTTGGGTTGACTTAGCACATGCTCACACCATGTTATGACTATCCAAAGTCACTATAGCCTTTATGATCCTTTCGTTTTCAACTTGTAGTATCACTTTATGCTTTTATCAATGATTTTTTGTCTCTCTACATGATTATGGCCATTATTGATCTCTTAGTTTGTCGCTCCCAGTCTTTTGCTAGCCTCCACAACCAAGTATGAGTTCCACTCATGCATCCAACTCCCTAAACCAAGATATTCCAAAGTGTCCACCATACCTACCTACTAGCTTATGCTATTCCAAGTATATTCATGCTTTTGTTTACCTTCCAAATTAAACTTGTTATGAGAAAACTAGTGATTAAAGCTCTCACGAACTTGATGGCACACTTTACTTTTTTGCATCTAATAAACTTGAACCATTGGTCCTTCTTTGTTGCGTATATGCTTGCGCTTTATAAGTTGAAATTAGCAGAACCATGTACCATGGGGAACGCTTTCAACATTGCACTTGTACTTTGTACCCCGTTGATATCATGTTCTTTTGCTTACGGATCCCGGTGGTGTGAAATAAAAGTGGAACTTGTAAGATCATGGAGTTTGTATGTGTGTTAGAGAAACGCCTGGGCCACTAGCCTAAGCCATGCCTAATCATGGTGGAAACTTGTAGCAACACCATAATGAGCACTCTATGAAGCATCCTCAATAAAAACCTATGCAAATAGCAAATAAAAAGATCGCTGAGATGCTCATTGTCTGCTTGCCTTGTCATTTTGATTATGGGATAGCTCCTGTATCATGTGCAAGGGGCACCCTGTTGGCGGTTCTTTATGATACACGTGTAATTACAATGACAAGAGCTTAACTGTGACTAAAGTTGAGTAGCATGAGGTTCGGTCTTCGTAAGTAAGGGGCATAAGATTTCGGCTTATAACTTGTCAAGCATATCCTCTTAGTTGTGTCACTTTAACCTTGATCACCTTAAAGATGCTTATGTTAGGGGAAATGAGAGCTGAAAGCTAACAAGTACCATAATTTTTGGAAGCTCTTTATGAGACTTGAATCCCTACTTCCTTTTATGAAGGCCCTTCTTCCACTATTATATTGAGTATCCACCTTCTACCTTTATGCACCTACTTTGAGAGCATAGTGGCCATTCTTAGTTCTATGTGCATTGTCCCAAGACTAGTTGATTGATGCATAACTTGATATTGCTTGTTTTAAACTATTTGTATCTAGTCACTCTAATGAACTTTGAAGGTGTCCTATGCATTTATATTTGCTACTCTATGAGGGACAAGATGAATACTATTATGCTATGTTTTCTTTATGTGAAACAAACAAATGTCTTGCAAAGCATTCTTATGCATGAATCTTTTGTTTGTGCCTTTTCATGTTGCAACATATTTGCTATGTCTTATTGCTAGAAATTTGTCTTTCATGCTATGTTGAAGTACTATGATCCCAGCTTTGAATGTTTTACAAATACGTTGATCAAGTCTTTGATGGTGCATGTCACCTCAAAAATTATTTTTTCTTTTTATCACTTACCTACTCGAGGACGAGCAGGAGTTAAGGTTGGGGATGTTGATACATTGCAAAATGTATCTATAATTTTTGATGTTCCATGCTTAGTTTTATCTACTTTCTTGTGTTTTATCCACACTTTGGAGTACTTTTCATATGATTTCTTGGACTAACCTATTAACAAGAGCCACAGTGCCAGCTGCCTGTTTTCTGCTGTTTTTGGTTCCAGGAAAGTCAGAAAATCAATATTCTCGGAATTGGACCGCACAAAAGCCAAAGTTGATATTTTCCCGGAAGACTCACGGAGCCAGAAGGAGAGTCGGAGAGGGGCCATAGGGTGCCCACACCACCCCATGGCGTGGGTCCCCCATGTCGCGCCAGGGCATGGTGTGGGCCCCCTGGCCGCCCACCGAACTTGCCCTCTGGCCTATAAGAAGCCTCCCGAGACGTAAACCCTAAATCGTCAATCAGAAATCCATGAAAAGTTCCACTACGCCGCCGCCACCGAAGGGGAGATTCGGGGGACAGAAAGTCTCTGTTCTGGCTAGAGATTACAAATACTTGTTATGAGTTATATTTGGATTTGGATGTCTTTATGAAATTGTGGTGTTTGTTGGACTCATCTAGTACTCAAGCTGACAGTGTGGGGTTTTCTAGATGGGAAAGGCTTACTTTCAGGTGTGCTGTTATAGCCCTACCATGGATTAGAGTGTCCAACCGGAGAGTAGTTAAGAGTAGTATCATTAAGAGAAGAATTTATATGAGAGTGTTCACTAGTGAAAGTATGATCCCTAGGCCTTGTTTCTAAGCATTGAAACACCGTTTGCTACTAGATCTGTTACATGTTTGCTTTCTTCTATCTTTATTTCAGTTTGCCTTTAATCTTTTCCACGCCATCAAGCTATTTTCTATCATCTTACCACTTATAATTATCCATACCACTTGTATTTCACTATCTCTTCGCCGAACTAGTGCACCTATACACCTGACAAGTGTATTGGGTGTGTTGGGGACACAAGATACTTCTTGTATCGTGATTGCAGGGTTTCTTGAGAGGGAATACCTTTGACCACTTCCTCCCTGACTTCGATAAACCTTGGGTGATCCACTTAAGGGAAAACTTGCTGCTGTTCTATAAACCTCTGCACTTGGAGACCCAACAACTGTCTACAAGAATAGAAGTGCGTAGACATCAACCACACCCAGTGTCATTGCATGTGTGTTCTTTCCACAAACCACATATGGATCCACCAGTGTCATTACATGTCTATTCATTTCATGAACCACAACTAGAGTCATTGCATGTTTGTTCTTTCCACAGACAAAATATGGATCCACCAGTGTGATTGCATGTGTGTTCGTTTCATTAACCACGTCTAGCGTCATTGCATGTCTGTGCTTTCCACAAACCACATATGGATCCACCAGTGTCATTAGATGTGTGTTCTTTTCATCAACCACAGCTAGAGTCATTGCATGAGTGTTCTTTTCACAAAAGACATAAGGATCCACCAGTGTCATTGGATGTGTGTTCTTTTCATGAACCACACCTAGTGGCATTGCATGTGTGTTCTTCTCACAAACCACACATGGATCCACCAGTGTCATTGCATGTCTGCTCTTTTCGTGAACCACAACTAGTGTCATTGCATGTTTGTTCTTTCCACAAACCACACATGGATCCACTAGTGTGATTGCATGTGTATTCTTTTCATGAACCATAACTAGAGTCATTGCATGTCTGTTCTTTCCACAAACCACGTAAGGATACAACATTGTCACTGGATGTGTTTTCTTTTCATGAACCACAGCTAGAGTCATTGCATGTGTGTTCTTCTCACAAAGCACACATGGATCCACTAGTGTCATTGCATGTCTGTTCTTTTCATGAACCACAGCTAGAGTCATTGCATGTCTGTTCTTCTCATACGCCATATATGGATCCACCAGTGTCACTGGATGTGTGTTCTTTTCATGAACCACAACCAGAGTCATTGCATGCCTGTTCTTCTTACAAACCACACATGGATACAGCTAGAGTCATTGCATGTATGTTCTTTTCATTAACAATAGCTAGAGTCATTGTATGTGTGTTCTTTTCACAAACCACATAAGGATCCACCAGTGTCATTGGATGTGTGTTCTTTTCTTGAACCACTCCCAGTGTCATTGCATGTGTGTTCTTCTCACAAACCACGCATGGATCCACAAGTGTCATTGCATGTCTGTTCTTTTAATGAACCACAGCTAGTGTCATTGCATGTCTGTACTTTCCACAAACCACATATGGATCCACTAGTGTCACTAGATGTGTGTTGTTTTCATGAACCACAGCTAGAGTCACTACATGTGTGTTCTTTTCACAAACCACATCTAGATTCATTGCATGTCTGTTCTTTCCACAAACCACACATGGATCCACGAGTGTCATTGGATGTGTGTTCTTTCCATGAACGACACCCAGTGTCTTTGCATGTCTGTTCTTTCCACAAACCACATATGGATCCACCAGTGTCACTAGATGTCTGTTCTTTTCATGAACCACACCAGTGTCATTGCATGTCTGTTATTTCCACAAACCACACATGGATCCACTAGTGTCATTGGATGTGTGTTCTTCTCACAAACCACATAAGGATACACCCGTGTCATTGCATGTGTGTTCTTCTCATGAACCACACATGGATCCACCAGTGTCATTGCATGTCTATTCTTTTCATTAACCACAGCTATAGTCATTCCATGTCTATTCTTTCCACAAACCACACATGGATCCACAAGTCTGATTGCATGTGTGTTCTTTTCACAAACCACACTAGAGTCATTGCATGTTGGTCCTTTCCACAAACCACACATGGATCCACAAATGTCATTGGATGTGTGTTCTTTTCACGAACCACACCCAGTGTCATTGCATGTCTGTTCTTTCCACAAACCACACATGGATCCACCAGTGTAATTGCGTGTGTGTTCTTTTCATGAACCACAACTAGAGTCATTGCATGTCAGTTCTTTCCACAAACCACATAAGTATACACCATTGTCATTGGATGTGTTTTCTTTTCATGTACCACAACTAGAGTCATTGCATGCGTGTTATCCTCACAAACCACACATGGATACACTAGTGTCATTGCATGTCTGTTCTTTTCATGAACCACAGCTAGAGTCATTGCATGTCTGTTCTTCTCACAAACCATATATGGATCCACTAGTGTCACTGGTTGTGTGTTCTTTTCATGAACCACAACCAGAGTCATTGCATGTCTATTCTTCTCACAAACCACACATGGATCCACCTGTGTCATTGCATGTCTGTTCTTTTCATTAACAACAGCTAGAGTCATTGCATGTGTGTTCTTTTCACAAACCACATAAGGATCTACTAGTGTCATTGGATGTGTGTTCTTTTCATGAACCACACGCATTGTCATTGCATGTGTGTTCTTCTCACAAACCACACATAGATCCACCTGTGTCATTGCATGTCTGTTCTTTTCACAAACCACAGCTAGAGTCATTGCATGTATGTTCTTTCCACAAACCACACATGGATCTACTAGTGTGATTGCATGTCTGTTCTTTTCACAAACCACAGCTAGAGTCATTGCATGTCTATTATTTCCAAAAACCACGTATGGATCCACCAGTGTCATTGGATGTGTGTTCTTTTCATGAACCATAGCTAGAGTCATTGCATGTGTGTTCTTTCCACAAACCACATAAGGATCCACCAGTGTCATTGGATGTGTGTTCTTTTCATGAACCACACCCAGTGTCATTGCATGTGTGTTCTTCTCACAAACCAGACATGGATCCACTAGTGTCATTGCATGCTTGCTCTTTTCATGAACCACACCAGTGTCATTGCATGTCTGTTCTTTCCACAAACCACACATGAATCCACCAGTGTGATTGCATGTGTGTTCTTTTCATGAACCACAACTAGAGTCATTACATGTCTGTTCTTTGCACAAACCACATAAGGATACACCATTGTCATTGGATGTGTGTTCTTTTCATGAACCACACCTAGTGTCATTGCATGTGTGTTCTTCTCAGAAACCACACATGGATCCACTAGTGTCATTGCATGTCTGTTCTTTTCACGAACCACAGCTAGAGTCATTGCATGTCTATTCTTTCCACAAACCTCATATGGATCCACCAGTGTCACTTGATGTGTGTTCTTTTCATGAACGACAACCAGAGTCATTGCATGTCTGTTCTTCTCACAATCCACAGCTAGAGTCGTTGCATGTCTGTTCTTTCCACAAACCACATATGGATCCACCGGTGTCAATAGATGTGTGTTCTTTTCATGAACCACAACCAGAGTCATTGCATGTGTGTTCTTTTCACAAACTACATAAGGATCCACCAGTGTCATTGGATGTTTGTTCTTTTCATGAAACACACCAAGTGTCATTGCATGTGTGTTCTTCTCACAAACCACACATGGATCCACCAGTGTCATTGCATGTCTGCTCTTTTCACGAACCACACCTAGTGTAATTTCATGTCTTCCACAAACCACACATGGATCCACTAGTGTGATTGCATGTGTGTTCTTTTCATTAACCACAGCTAGAGTCATTGCATGTGTGTTCTTTTCATGAACCACAACCAGAGTCATTGCATGTCTGTTCTCCCCACAAACCACACATGGATCCACTAGTGTCATTGCATGTCTGTTCTTTTCATGAACCACAGCTAGAGTCATTGCATGTCTATTCTTTCCACAAAACACATATGGATCCAGCAGTGTCATTGGATGTGTGTTCTTTTCATGAACCACAGCTAGAGTCATTGCATGTATTTTCTTCTCACAAACCACACATGGATCCACCAGTGTCATTGCATGTTTGTTCTTTTCATGAACTACAGCTAGAGTCATTGCATGTATATTCTTCTCACAAACCACATAAGGATACACCAGTGTCATTGGATGTGTGTTCTTTTCATGAACCACACCCAGTGTCATTGCATGTGTGTTGTTCTCACAAACCACACATGGATCCACCAGTGTCATTGCATGTCTATTATTTTCACAAACGACAGCTAGAGTCATTGCATGTCTGTTCTTTCCACAAACCACATATGGATCCACCAGTGTCACTGGATGTGTGTTCTTTTCATGAACCACGGCTAGAGTCATTGCATGTGTGTTCTTTTCACAAACGACAGCTAGAGTCATTGCATGTCTATTCTTTCCACAAACCACAAATGGATCCACCAGTGTCATTGGATGTGTGTTCTTTTCATGAACCACAACTAGAGTCATTGCATGTGTGTTCTTTTCACAAACCACATAAGGATCCAGCAGTGTCATTGGATGTGTGTTCTTTTGATTAACCACACCAAGTGTCATTCCATGTTTGTTCTTCTCACAAACCACACATGGATCCACCAGTGTCATTGCATGTCTGCTCTTTTCATGAACCACACTAGTGTCATTGCATGTGTGTTCTTTCCACAAACCACACATGGATCCACCTGTGTGATTGCATGTGTGTTGTTTTCATGAACCACAATGATGACCCACAAGTATAGGGGGTGTATCGCAGTATTTTCGATAAGTAAGAGTGTCGAACCCAACGAGGAGCAGAAGGTGCTGGCTAGAGGTATGGATTAGGAATTCTCTGCAAATACTTAGCAAACGGATTTTTAGGGGTTTTCGATAAAGCAAGTAAACAAAGTACGAGTAAATAAAAGACAGTAAGAATGAATGCAACAAGTGGCCCAATCCTTTATGCAGCAAAGGACAAGCCGGTTGTATTTCTATAGATGACCAAACGTTCTTGAGGACACATGGGAAGACTGTCAAGTGCTTTCGCTTCATATAGTCGATTAATCTTCTCTATCTTGCTAAGTGTTGTGTGGGTGAACCTGTGCTAATGTATCGTCCCATCCAAGACTTAATACATACTTGTGATTAAACCCCCTTGCAAACATCCGTAAGTAAAACAAAGTAATTAAGGTAGAAACCTAACCACAGCTTTAAACTCTAAGACCCTTACGTCCCTTGTGCAATGGTTTCCTAATGGGGGTTCAGGTTTCTGTCACTCCGGCAACACCTACGATTAGTAGCCAAATACACAATGCATTCCCCTAGGCCCATATAGGTGAAGTGTCATGTAGTCGATGTTCACATGACACCACTAGAAGAAGTACACCACAACTTAAATAACAATCTATTGAATCTTTCTCAACACAACTCCACTACTAACAACAAGACTTCTCCCATGTCCTCAAGAACAAAACGAACTACTCACAAGACATCATATGGATCATGATCAGAGATGAAATAATGATGTATAACAATCTGAACATAAACAATAATTCAACGGTTCACTCAATAGCATCAACTACAAAGAGTAATCAACACCGGGAAAGTTCCCCTATGAACTAATGCAAGATTCAACTCAATTGTTACAGCAATATGGAGATGGTGATGAGGGTGCTGATGGTGATGATGGTGATGATGATGATGATGATCCCGATGAAGCCCAACTTGATGATGGTGTTGATGGCGATGATCTCCCCTCTCCGGGAAGGAATTCCCCGGCGGAAATCTGTCTGCCAGAGAGATCTTTCTCTCTCGGTGTTTTCCACCCCGCAGAGGTGGCGGAATCTTTATGTGGTTGCTCCATGAGTATTAGGGTTTCGGGAGGAAGATATACGCCAGAGGGGAGAGGCTGGAGTGGGCCAGGGCGGCCACACCACTCCCTGGCGCGGCCTGGGCTTGCCCGCGCCATTGGGTGGTGTGGGCCCCCTGTGGCCCACCTCCACTCCATCTTCTGGCATCTTGAGTCTTCTAGAAAAATAGAATTTTCCGTATATTTTCCCGTTTTTTCTGATCTTCGCGAATTTTTCCTCCAAACAACACCTTTTTCATCAAAATCCTGACTCCAGCGATCAAGGCTCCAAAATTCATCAACCATGCAAAAACAGATGAAATAACATAAGTATCACCTCTCAATGTGAAATATATCAATGAATAATAGTGAATTAAGACATAGAATAGTGATGCAAAATGGACGTATCACACAACTACAATCATTTCATGTTTGTTCTTTCCACAAACCACATAAGGATACACCATTGTCACTAGATGTGTTTTGTTTTCATGAACCATAGCCAGAGTCATTGCATGTGTGTTCTTCTCACAAACCTCACATGGATCCACCAGTGTCATTGCATGTCTGTTCTTTTCATGAACCATAGCTAGAGTCATTGCATGTCCGTTCTTCTCACAAACCACATATGGATCCACCAGTGTCACTGGATGTGTGTTCTTTTCATGAACCACAACCAGTGTCATTGCATGTGTGTTCTTCTCACAAACCACACATGGATCCACCAGTGTCATTGCATTTCTGTTCTTTTCATTAACCACACCCTGTGCTAGCAGAGCTGTATATTGCTAGGATTGTTAGTCTGCATGGAACCCCCAAGACCATAGTATCAGATCGAGGAACTCAGTTTACCTCGAGATTTTGGTAGAAAGTCCAAGAAGGATTAGGAACCATGTTGAACTACAGTACCGCTAATCACCCGCAAACTGATGGACAAACTGAGAGAGTCAACCAGATCTTAGAGGATATGCTTAGAGCTTGTGTGTTGGAATACGGATCAAAATGGGAAGACTGCCTGCCTTTCGCAGAATTCTCATATAACAACAGTTATCAAGCTAGTTTGCAAATGACACCCTTTGAATTCCTATACGGAAGAAAGTGTCGTACCCCTTTAAATTGGTCGCAAGTAGGAGAGAGTTAGATCTTTGGACCCGACATTCTCAAAGAAGCTGAAGAGAAAGTTCACAAGGTCCGTGAGCACCTCAAGACCGCCCAATCTAGACAGAAGAGTTACGCTGACAAAAGTAGGAGAGACCTGACTTTCAATGTTGAAGATTTTGTGTATCTCAAAGTTTCGCCATTGAAAGGAACTCAACGCTTTAGTTTGAAAGGAAAGTTAGCCCCCAGATATATTGGGCCCTTTAAGATTCTGAACCATCGAGGAGATGTATCATATCAACTAGAACTTCCTGAAGAGATGTCAGCCATCCACAATGTGTTCCATATCTCGTTACTTCGCAAATGCTTGGAAGTGCCTGAGAAGACTGAAGTTTTAAAGAACATCGATCACAGAGCTGTAGAAATCAACAATGACCTGACCTATCGGGAAGTGCCCATCTGTATCCTAGAAGAAGCCTACAGAACCACCAGGACCAGGAGCATCAAGTTTCTCAAGATTCAATGGAGCAACCATACCGAGGAGGAAGCCACTTGGGAGCGCGAAGATTACATTAGGACAGAGTTCCCCGATCTCTTTAGTTCCTAGTTTTCTTTGTAAATCTCGGGACGAGATTTTGTTTAAGGGGGGAAGGTTTGTAACATCCCAAAACTTTAATCCAAGCTTATCAAGATCCAAATCATCAAAATTAGGGTTAACACAAACTTTTCCAAAGTAAAAATGAAAGCATTCATGTGTATGTGCATTTAATTTAGGAATTGATTTGAATTGCCATGGTTCTGTGAGCCTTTGCTTGTAAAATGTTTCTTAGGTGAAATAAACATCATCTAAGTCATTCCCAAACTTTTCCCAAAGAAGAACAACTCAAAATGAATATCTGAAGTGAATGGTCATTTTGGCCAAATTAACTCGCATGCCTACTTTGGCTATTCCTAGCACTCACTTCTCAATAGAAATAATTCTAGGTCTTTACACCCCTTGATAGTACACATAATGAGGTACCAAGGCCCACCTTTTGATCTGCTAAAAACATTCAAATACTTATTTTAAATGGCATGTGAAAATTGAATTCAATGCATATGCCTAGATCACCCCTATTTCAAAAACCATCAATTTGAGCTCCACTTTCAAAACCCTTGCAACCAGAGAATACTTAGCATTAGTTTAGATCACTCAAAAAATTTGAACTCAAAATTCAAAAGTTTTTCTCTTTTGGCCATTTTGTCAAACACCTTGTGGGCAAGATCAAAGTGGCCTAACTATTACTGTTTTGGGGTTGATCTTGTCTAGCCGATTGAGGTGCTTTGATCACCCTTGTCTCCCCCAAGTCTAACCAGACCAACACCAACCCGTCCCCTACCTCCTAGCTACACTACAAGGCCATGCCGAGAGCACCTTGCCGGCCAACTTGGCCCTCGCAGCAGCGGACCGCTTCCCCCTCTCTCGCCATGTCTACCCGTTAGCCCGTGGTCCACCGCCATCGTCCAACAAGCCCCAGCCCAGAGACAGAGACCAGAACCGCCGGAACCACCGTGCGCAAGCTGGTCGACCATGCCGAACACACCCAATGCGCCGCGCCTGAACCGCGTGCACAGACCGCCCCTCGACCGCAGCCCATGCCCACCACTTCGCCATGACCCAGGGAACACCCGAGACACCCCCGTTGGCCGCCCAACGCGCCACAGCCACCGCTCGCCGTCGAACCCACAACCTCTGCCGCATAGAGCGCGTGACACTCCCGACCAGCACAGAGCTCGCCTTGCCGCGCCTTTAAGCCTCAGAGCACCGCCAGGAGACAGGCCATCGTCCCCTACCTCGAGCCACGCCGCTAGCCCCCTGTGCCGCCCTCGCCAGAGTCGCCTGCCCACACCGCTCGGTCTCACCGTCGAGCCTATATAAGCCGGCCTCCCCAGCAAGAAATCCTCACACTCCCACACCTCTCACCTCTCACTGATCCTTTCCCCTCTCTCGCTGGAGCCAATCGAGCCGTAGTTTGCCGGAATTGCACCGGAGGAGCCTACTGCAGAGGAGGAGAAGCCCCGTCGATTGCAACCACCCCCGGAGCTACCTCGACCGTCTCTGAGCTCGCCGTCGACCACCAGTTCTTTCGTGTGCCTCGCCGTCGTCTCTGGAGCCCTGATACGTCCCCGGTAGACCCCCACCGAGCCGCTAGGGCTAACTCTCGTCGGCGACAGGTTCGTCGTTGACGACGACCCTCAGCCGTAGATCTCACTTCTAATACTACGATCTATAGTGCGCGTACCGTTTCGCGTGTTAAGAGCCAATGACAAGCGGGACCCCCTGTCAGCTGAGCCCCGCGCTGCGGAGCGCCACTAGGCTGGCCCATGTTTGTTCCCGCGCTAGCCCAGCCATTCAAAATTGGATTTTTCTCTTTAATTTAAATCTTAGTTTTGTCCCCTAGTTTGAAAATCAATTCAGAGAGATTTATAAATCCAAATTGCATGAAACCAATTTTTCTAGAAAGGTATTGAAAATCTCTATCCAAGCCCGTTGGATTTAATTCAATTAGAGTTATGGATCTCTCCTAGTAAAAATAACCAACAGAAGTATTTGCAACTTGCAACATTTTTATAAAATCAACCAAGATAGGTTTTAAGTTGATTCCAACTCTCAAAAATCACATTTCATCATATCTATCTAAATATGTAATAATATTAAGGTTTACATGCAGTGACTTTGGACTAGTACCAAAATAATGCTATATAGGCATTTCTAGTCACTTTAAATCATTAAATAATGAACTTAAACCAAAGTAATTATGATCCAACCTTTAAATCTCATTCCCACATGTTAGAATATGTGGTGATGACATGTGTCAACATGATCCCATATTTTAAGTGGTGAATATTAACTCTTAGTTCATTTTTCAATGAGTAGAAATTACTTTTCTAAATTAAAAAGAATGAAACTAGTGAATTAAACTTGTGATGCTTGTGATGATAATAGATCATCAAATGTGTGTCTTAGAATGCTATTTAGCCTAGTTAAGTATTGTTTGGTGATTGTGTACTCCGTATGTATTTATAGACGATAGTACCGACCAAGTCTACGAGGAGGAGTTCTACCAAGAAGAAGAAGAAGAAAACTTCAACCACTGCACCAACCAAGGCAAGCTAGCACTATCCCAGTTAACCCTTGCAAGTTGTACTTGCAAGCCACCATGAACAATGCAAGCTAACACTTGCAAGTATAATGCTTAGCAAGCTAGGATTAAACTAGATGGTTTAGCAAAGATGCTTTATGCATGCTTTGGTTACACTACTTTGACTATTAGTACCCCAAGTCTTATTTACCAGCTTTACTTCCTTTACTTTACACAAAGTTCTTTACTTGTTTTGAGGGTAGCATAAAAAGTATAAAACTTGACCTAGTTAGAAACCCTTTAGATGTCATTCTATGGCATGAGATTGAACCCATCTTTTCCACCTTAGTGAACACTCTTAACTTAGTAGTTTAGAGTAGATCAAAAACTTGAGCCACTTTAGATGGGAACACTTGGTGAAAATGAATTATGAAAACCTTGAAATGATGAGTCATTCTATTGAGATGTTTTGACATGTGTTGAGAAACACAAATGGTTTATGATGGTGAAAATGTTGAGGCATGAGCATTAACCCTTTTATAAAACTAATGGTTGGATTCGGATGCGATACCATTCCAAATTTACCGTACAACCACACTACCTGAATTGGGTAAGGCTTAGCTAGAAATTTATATGCATTAGTATTAGTTCCCTCGCGAGAGAGGTTTGAGCTGAGGCTATCTCTCAATGTTGTCCACCTATGAAGTGCCCAAGATGACTGATGGTCATGGTTGGGAGGCCATGCTCATAGGAGAGGTGCTTATACTAGGGTGTGTAAAGGGTAGGTTATGTTTGATTATCTGCATACTAAGTATGATGATTCAGGGTTATCCCTGACAGATGTATCGAATCTTGTGGTGAAAGTGTACCACCTCTGCAGAGTGTCAAACTATTCGAATAGCCGCGTCCACAGTTATGGACACTTGGAATGGCCATACTGTTTTGTTGTCAGATGTTTTCCAAACAACTTATGAAATGATTGATGAATTGTGACTTGAGCACAAAGGGTTGTGTTTATGACAATAGCTTCCCACCTTAAGTGATTCTAGAACTTTATCTTATCTTTCTTTGCTTCAGAACTCAGCTTAGGTTTCAAACTTAACTTTATAGTTAAACTTAGATTTATCACCTTAACTTAGAACTATATTACTTGTTAGAGGTAGTTTGCGAGTACTTAAAGAGTACTCATGGATTTTGTCCTTGGCTATTCTCATGGCCAGACTATGAAGGAGACTATCAAGATGATGGCCAACATGACGGCTATGATAACTAGGACTATCAGCCTTCGTCAGCATTGCATGTGCCCCTGAAGATGGACCCCACCGCTACGCTTATCTTTTATTTCCGCTGCTTGTTGTATTAAGACTGGATCATGAGATCCTTATTTGTGTAAGACCTTATGTATGGTTTGTAATGGATGATGTACTGTGATATCCAATCCGTTATGTCTCACAAAAATGGTAATCCTGGGATTGCGAGGTATGGCATAACGGGCATCTAGGATTAAAAATCTGGGTGTTGACACATGTCTATTCTTTTCACAAACCACGGCTAGAGTCATTGCATGTCTATTCTTTCCACAAACCACATATGGATCCACCAGTGTCATTGGATGTGTGTTCTTTTCATGAACCACAGCTAGAGTCATTGCATGTGTGATCTTTTCACAAACCACATAAGGATCCACCAGTGTCATTTGATGTGTGTTCTTTTCATGAACCACACCCAGTGTCATTGCATGTGTGTTCTTCTTACAAAAACCACATAGATCCACCAGTGTCATTGCATGTCTGCTCTTTTCATTAACCACAGCTAGAGTCATTGCATGTCTGTTCTTTCCACAAACCCCACATGGATCCACCAGTGTCATTGCATGTGTGTTCTTTTCATGAACCACAGCCAGAGTCATTGCATGTGTGTTCTTCTCATAAACCACATCTAGAGTCATTACACGTGTGTTCATTTCATGAACCACAACTAGAGTTAGTGAATGTCTGTTCTTTCACAAACCACACATGGATCCACGAGAGTAATTCTATTGCCTGTTCTTTTCACAATCCACAGTTAGAGTCATTGCATGTGTGTTCTTTTCACAAACCACATATCACCAGTGTCATTGCATGTGTGTTCTTCTCATAAACCACATATGGATCCTAACCTTAGGAGAGCCCTAACCTTAGCCCCCAGTGGTGGCTGTTAGACCGAGTCTTCTAGAAGGCATGCCCTAACACAGTTGTTATGTATGATGATTGTTACATAGCATTCGATTGGAGTACTTGGATGATTGGGATTGTGGGACCCCAGGATTGTTCATCCGAGAAATCCCTTTTATGCATATTTCCATGTTTCCATGATCAGTGAGCCGTGGAACATAACCGACAGGCACCATCACAACATCCGAAACATAACGAAAATACAAGACTTACATAATTGCCATTATGGCTACATCAACATTAGCAGCAGACATCGCCAAGCGCAGAGCCCAATAGTGCCTCAACCTACAGGCAGCTGACTGGGAAGACGACCTAACTCGATGGACGTCACCTTAAACTCCTGAAAGTCTGGCCAACTAAATAGCCAGGGACACAGCCGTGAGTACTTTGAATGTACTCGCAAAACCACCTGGGTAAGTGAACAAAGAAAATGCAATTTTGGCTGTGGAGAGAAAGCTCTATCTAGGGTTGCTTTTGAAAATCCTAACTAACTTTGAAGTTATGGCATCTCCATATCTTTGTTGAAAAAGAGTTTCGAAATCATCCTTCTGTTTTATAAATCCAGACATCCCCATGTATTTGTTGAGAAAGAGTTTTGAAAACAGTTTTGGAGTGAAAACTCTTTTTGAACACCTTCGACCCCTCGGGTCAAAACAAAGCTTTTGAACTCGGGTTCCCCCCGAAACCGTCGTCCTCAGAGTACTTGTTTCCCAAACAAGCAAAGTTTGGGTAATCCTAGCCAACACCTTTACAACCGTCCTTGACCGTTGACACGACTATTCGAATAGGTTATACTTTGTAGAGTTTGCACACTTTACCCACAAGAATCAATACATCCGTCAGGATACAACCACGACCCACTACCACGGTAGATGGGGGTCCGGATAATCAAACCTAACTTTTCGATTGTCCACACTAGCAAAGGCATGCTTTTCCTCTTGGGTTTGTTCTCCTCAGCAACGCATATGTGGATCCCATCCATAGTACTTCCATACACGCGCATACCCAAGCCGTAACTTGGCGTATACCTTAAATTTGGTGACTCCTCTTCCTTCCGTACTACCTAAATCATACCGTCCGCCGGAGACCCAATTGTTGCACCGGACTCCTGATTGCTCAGGCTCATTCTTGCCGAGGCAAGCGACAAGGTTCAGATCCTAGACCTGGGACGCTGGCCCGGGATTCCAGGGATTTCTCCCTATAAGCATGGTAGAAGTTGCCTCGGCTAAAGCGAACAAACTACGAGTTAAGACCCAACAACCTGGGGTAATGTGGTTGCGCGAATAAAAATTGTTCCAGTAAAGGCATAGAACATCCCATCACATCTTCTTGTTTCTCCTCATCACCGTTTCTTTTGTTAAAACTTCCACTAGGAATGATGCCTCTTCCCAGGGTTTTACAAAAAGGTTTTGAAACATTTTTGGTGGGGTAAGTCCCAAAACAGTTTGTTTTTCTCAAAACCGGGGTTTCCAAGGAGGTAGGATGCTAATCATCTTACTCTTGGTCTAAAGGGGTAAAATGATAGGTTTCTTGGGGTGGTGCCTCGAAGGACACGAAATCATAACTTGGAGGAGCCAAGTTACTAATGCAGTACTTATAAAACAAAACATGCAGGTAAATAATGCAATTTATAAAAGGATCAAAACAAGTAAAGGAGAGTAGGACATATATAAGAGTTCGGGAATGGTGGCTTGCTTGTGATCAGCAATAAGTCCCTGGACTTCTTCAGATGGCCAAAAATATCCAAATATAATAGTAAGAAAACCCGTTCTTCTCGTCGTCAGACACTCACACTATCATCGTCATCGAATATAATTGCAAGCAGACAATACCACAATCAATACAAGGCATTCAAACATCAAATCATACAGCAAACAAATAGGATAAATACTACTGGACTTGGAAGGTTTTTGGAGAGGTGGGCTTCAGATGGTGGAATTACAAGATTGCCACTAGGGTGTTTTCTCTTGGAAGATAGTTGTCAAGATTAGATACAAAGAGCTTGGCTTAGGGATCTATGGTTAGTACAATACCAATGTGTAAAAATGATATCCTCTGCTAGGTCTTGTCAAAGCAAAACCATCACAAGTGGTTTCACTTGATTATCCATTTTCTAGAATTGATTATGCTTTTTATAGTGGAATCAACTCTAGTTTAAGGAAATAATTCACCAGAGTAGTTCTGGAGCTCCAAAATTTATTTCCTTGGATGGTTAGGTAGTAATTGATGTACTGCACCACCTAGAGTTGGAATCATGTCCAAATAATTACCAGAGTGCCCTCAGGAAATTCCCAAAGGAAGTTCTGTATGATTCTTCTTTTTATTTACCAGATTAAATCTACAGGATATATTAGTTGGTTCCAAGGGCGTGTGATAGGCATGTCCAATACCTTTCTGTAGGAATTGGATTCACTCTTTTTGGAGTTGTCAAACTCCAGGAGTGATTTATTTAGTGAAAATACCCATCACAGAGGTATTTAATTCACTAAAATACAACCAGAGCTCAATAAATTCTGAGCTGCTATGATTTGGTAGATATGGGTTCTGGTGTGTACCGGGAGGTGGAATCAGGTCATACCACACTTGGTTAGACCTAGGGAAATTATCTAAGACAAAAAGTTGTTAGATTTGTTATTTTTGCCAAAAATAGAATATTGTTCAACTGGGCATGGGACCTATGTTGGTTGACAGGTATTGCAAATTCCTTCCAGTAGGTCTTGGGTTCATCTCAAAAAGAGATGTAAAACTCATAGAGTAATTAATTTAGGGTACCAGATACATGTTAGTAGATGAATTACTAGCAATTTAGGGAAATTATTTTGGCCATGGGGTTGCCTCTGCATGTTTGAGAAAACAACAGAGAACAATCAGAAAATTAGATCTAGGCCTTTGGATTGGGTTTGCCATTTTATTTAGGTTTAATCCTAGCAGATTCATTTCTAGAATAAATGGATCTGCTAAAAGAAAAAGGGAAAAGGGGTGTACTGGGCTGGATCTGGGGAGCTAGTGGGCCGGCTAGGGGGATTCGACCCACGGCGGGGCAGGGCGACGCGCGGGAGTTGGAAGTTTGAACCTGACCGGCGGGGCCCGACAGTCAGCGAGAGGGGGAGGCTGAAGCGGTACCGAGCGACGGCGACCGTCAGATCAAGCCGTGATGGACGGCGGAGCGTCGTCGTCTACGCGGGACAGAACGCCAGCGGCGAAGACCTAGGCAGCAGCGGAGAGGGGAGGAGGGAGCTCACCAGAGGGCTCAGGAGGTGGCGTGGAGGGTGCAGGGCGACGCAGTCGACGATGGCGAGCAGATCAGTGGGCGACACGACGGGGGAGGACCACAGGGAAGGAGCTCGCGCGACGACGACCGAGGAGGATCTCATCGGTGCTCAACGGCGATGGCGGAGGAGATGGTCCTGGACAGAAAAGAGAGCACCATTAGATAGAGGGGAGCTAGGGGAGCTCAGGGGCTGACATACAGATAGAATGGGGGAGGGAGGAGAGAGCCTTGCTCGATTTCTTGAGGAGGCCGAAGCTTTCCTCTTCTTCTTTCTCGGGCAACACAGGGCAGGGGAGAGGGTGTGGTGCTCGGGGGAGGCAAGTGGGAGGGAGAGGGGGCAAATGAGGGCAGGGGCGAGCTGGGGAGGGCTGCTGGCCATATATACCAAGAGGAGGGAGTAGATGGGGTGAATTACCAATGGGGGCATGGGGGAGGGAAATGCTGGCCAGGGATTGGTCTAGGTGGGGAGGTGGAGAGGGGTAGGGTGGTAATTTAGTCGAGCTAGATCAGAGAGGGAGGCGGTGGTGATTAGTAGATAAGATCCTTGTAAGAATTGGGTTTAACCTCCTCTTACCACTAGTACATGGGTATAATGGGGATTTTATGGGGTGGAGCTACAGTACTAGTCAACCAGTGGTGGATCTTGATGTTGAGCATAAGCACTGATCAAGGTTTGATGGAAAAAGGAAGTGCTTAGAGGGGTAATTTGCTCAATTGAAAAATTTGAGCAAAATGGAGGGTTGTGAAGGAAGTCCAGAATCTTGTATTTGACCAGAGGGGTAAATGGTACTGGCAGTTAGATGACGTCAAGGTAGACTCCTTGGAATTATTTGAGATTTTTATGTGGAGTTTAAGTCCACATAAATCCAATTACTCAAAAAGGGCAGAAGTGACTTTTAGAATCTCAAAAGAGAAAATTCCATTGTACAAGGATGGATTTTGGTTTTAGAGGGTCCCAAATGTGAATACACACTTAGGGTAATTTTCCCAAGATTTATTGAGACATAGAAGTAATTAAAACAATTATTATTCCAATTCAGCCATTTAAGAAAATGGACAAAGAGAAATAATAAAGCTTCTCAAAAATATTTATTTTTGAGCTAGAAAGATAGGATATGATTTGTGGGACTCACATGAGTCAAAATTTGGGGAAGTGGTTTGGTAAAAACTAAACTTTCCTTTAGAGAGGGAGTTTTGGAGATTTTGACTATTTAAGTAATTAAATAGTTTTGGGGCCACAATAATTGTGGATATTTATGGATAAATATTTAGGATCAATATATATGAGATAGACAAGGTGTAGCAAGCAGTAGCAACCTTGAGAAATGGAAATCCAACTAGAAAAGGAATGAAAACCAAGAGTTGATGATCTAGGGTGGTGATATTTTTATACCATCAAAACATGCTTGCATCTTGGAGCTGCGAGCTCACCTTGGTGCAAGGGATAGATGGTTGAGTAGGCCAAGTCATGTAGATGATCATGGCAGGAGAAGTTTGAATTAATTGTATTTGAGGTGATCTAGGTAAGATGGCAAACTTTGTTGAAATTAAAGCTGCCATGCAGAAAGTGTCATGATGCCTTCTAAACCATGTGGGTTTAATAAGCACAG
The DNA here is from genome assembly GCA_910589775.1 of Avena eriantha. Taxonomy (NCBI): domain Eukaryota; kingdom Viridiplantae; phylum Streptophyta; class Magnoliopsida; order Poales; family Poaceae; genus Avena; species Avena eriantha. The sequence continues at coordinate 82,445,844 of OU342741.1, read as the reverse complement.
AGCTCCACTTGGGACAAGTGAAGTAGGTTCTGATAGGCATCAAATATTAGAACACAACCATACAGAGAGTTGGTCCAAAGGAGGTTGTATGAGGGTGTGAGCTTCTAGCAAAGTATGCATGATGACTAGTTTTGCAGGAAAAGTTATTTTCTATTCTGCAAAACCATCATGGACAAGTGGGTTGGAGGAGGATCTAACCAGAGGCCAAGGTGGGCCTTGGTAGTCCTTAGGATGGTTAACAAGATGGTTCAACTGCATTTCCAAAAATGCATATGGTTTGGGAAAAAGAGGCATTCCAAAAGGTGATGCTGAAACTGTTTCCAGACTTGGCTAAATTTGGCAGTTTGGAGGATTTTGACTAGAGTAGGAGAGGGGATGTTCTTGGAGGAGTTGCACGGTATCAGAGCTTTAACAAGTGGGTGAAATGGAGGTGTATAGTGAGTAAAAGAGATCCATGCTTGGTGTTGGTCTTAAGGACTTGGAAACATCAAGAATGGAAATCATCAAAGTGGATCTGATTAAGGGTTTTAGATGATCACCTAGTGACTAGGGATCACAACAAGGTTTGCTTCCTTGCTTAGGGATTGATGATTGGGAAACATCTTGATCCTAGTGATGAGCTCCTAGAGTGGCTCATACTACTTCCTAGGCAAACAAATCAAACAACAGATCAGAGCAACTCTTCAGATAACAGATCAAGGCAACTCATCTTATACACTAATCAACTACTACTAGGGGTCGCCATCAAGCTTAGCTTGGAGGTAAGGTTGGGGCATTTTGAAGAGGTTGATTTTTGAATAAGAGGAGGGTTCTTGGTATCTCTACCAAGAGTAGAATTTAAAGGCTTTGAACAAGAGGTTTTGGGAAAACTAGAGGTAAGATTAGTTGAGTGTTCTATCTTGAAAATATAAGGAGATTGTATTATATATCTCTCCATAATTTTGTTAATAGAAGCTACCAAAATATTTTTTGGTTACCAAGGCATCTTGGCTCCTGTTTTGAAATGCCAGAACGTTTGAGAATATGTAAAGTAAGCGAAGATAGTTTTTGGTAAATAGCTTTTGTCAACTGGGGTTGAGGTAAGGAGTATCCTATGATACACTTCATAAGCACAAGTGCCAACAATCAACAAGCAAGCACTGCACTAAAGCACAAGAAAAAGTTTTTGTTCCCCCTGATTTTTGCATTCTGGACAACTAATCTGGGTTGTTAAAATTGGGATGTTACAGACCTTTCCCCCTTAAAAGAATCTTGTCCCGAGATTCCGGAGAGTAAGGTTAGGGGAATTGTTTCGAAGTTAGTACCATGTGTTTCTTGCGGGCTAACTGGTCAACTTTGCCTTCGAGTAGAAACATCTTGATAGCGAGGTTGAACTCCAATCTTCTTGAAACTCGGGGTTTGAGCTGGCTTCAACCTTGGTTGCGGGGAGGGATCTTCCTTCTGTAAGGGTCTACGGTACTTCTCTTAAGTGGGGTTGTTGCCTCCAAGTCTGTGACCAAGTCTATGAAGTCTGTGATAAGTCTATGATTTTAGATTTGTGTCTTCGGGTCACAGGGTCGGGCAGAGTGGTTATCTATTTTGCGGGAAAGACACAGTCTTTCCCCCTTAGGATTCGGCTAAGGTAGGTCGGAGAATCAGAACTAGGGGACTTTCCTAAGAGGGTGACAAAAGATAGATTTCACAGTAGCATAAGACAACATAGGAAGGGTGGCATCCTAGCTATCTTTCTAGGGGACATGGGCTAATCTATTACAGGCTAGGCTCGTCGACTTTCGGGAAGTCCTGGAAGGGTTACGGAGCTTCTCTCTATCTTTACTTCCACGGGGCGCTGTCATCTAGGAAGGCGAGGGACATCTTCAGTCTTGAGCTGCGTGGCAGCGAGTGGTAGGGTGACCACCTTTTCTAGGGAAGGGGACCTTGGAAGTCTTCGAGCTTCTCTTTCGCGGAAGTTTTGTCAGGCTTACCCTTAGGGCATTCTTTGCTGAAGTGACTGGGTAGTTCACACGTGAAGCAGAGGTTCTTCTTCCTAAGGGAAAGCACGTACACTCGATTACTAGACATCTGGGAGATTCGCTAGATGTAGGGGATGCAGGAGCAGGGAGGCGGTGAGATAAATGGGCTCAAGATTAGGCCAGAAAGTGGTACCGATTTCCTCCTCATCTGGGCATTATCGGTTGCCATTGCTATTTATGTTGCCATGTCGTTGTGCAGCAGCTGAAATAAGTTGCTGCTTCATAGAGTGTAGCAGCTTAAATAAATTATTTCTGTGCCACTTACATTCCGTCGAATTTGGAGACATCCCGCCCCACAACAATCGTGGAACCGGTGCTGCGTGTTTTCAGATAGTAGTGCACAATCACAATTTCAGATTCAACTACTGAATCGGGCGTTTCCAAACCCTAAGTAGCGGTACATTTTACTCAGAGAACGTGGGTAGATTGTTTCGCCCAGCCACATACAGAGCTCCAGAATTTCACCGAATTACATATATAGGTTCAAGTTCAACACATTACTATGAATCTTCATTGCCAGCAGCCTTCTTACGCAGCCTGGGTGCCAAGCCTTCACGTCCACTGGCTTCTTCATTTCCTGCCTTCTTCCTCTTCCTCAGTGCCAATTTTCTTAGCTTCACGTACTCTGCATCGCCGAGACAATCAGCACCAGAATCATGTCCATCATCATCTTTCCACTCATTTTTACCTTCTTAGGGCAGCAAAATGACTGACCTGGCAGTCATGTTTCTAACCTTGCGGCGCTTCTTGTCAAGGAAACAGGACTGTTGCATAACTGCCCAGTATCTACAGAGTAAATAAAACAAAAATTACAATTCAGCACAAACATGTGAACCCCAAGATACTTTTGCGTACCAGGAGCTAATTGGGTTCGAGTGACCACCATGTCCAAGAATAGAAGGACGACTCCCAGTTGTAGCAGCTTCCACATTGTAACTACTTCGGTGAATTACGCTCTTAGTTGCATGCTTGGATGAGCGAAAATGGTTAAGATAGTACGGTGGGGCCCAGGGGCCACTCACAGGTAGACCTTTCGGCCGTCCTAACCACTTCCAGAACATCGGGACAAGAACGAGCGGCGTAATCGGCAGGCGAAGGGATCAACTACATACATAAGTGAGTATGTATGCAAGCCACCATACAACTGTTCATAGAGCCATTCCATCTAAAAGAAATAGAAATATTGCAACGCCATACGGCAAGATCCAAATATCCTAGATAGAGATAATAGTTTAGGATAGCTCCTCATACATCAAACATCAGAGTATCAGGCGGAAGCGGAAAACAAGATCCGAGTACGGATAAGAAGCAAATCGGCATAAGATGCCACATAAATAAGCACATCCCGCCCACAGATCTCACGGATCCCCGTTCCCGGAATCTCTACACCTAGTGATCGTTGCCAACATCATCTGTCTCCTCCACCTAGTATCCATCTTGCGAGTACACCTGTTCATCTGAATCAAACAATTTATCGTGTGAGACCCTAGGGGTACTCAGCAAGTCTTTATGCCTCTAAAGGGTACATATACCTAGGGTGACGCAATAGCAGCAAAAGATAATAACTAACAATCCTAGAGATACTCGCTAACCATCCGCCTAACCAATGATAGACGGATGTCCATTAATTAGTAACAACAGTTATAACAGTATAATTAACAGATCCATCCTCCTTCTCGCTTACCAACGAGAAAACAGACGAACAACCCATCCGTTGGCAGTTTTATTAACCATTCCATGAGTATTGCACTATTTACTAATCAGGTACTTAGTCAGATTAAAAGTGGTACTTTAGTTTTACTTGTCTATGATCGAGAAACTGTGCTCCAAGTCGTCCATAACCGCGGACACGGCTTTCAGAAAAATTTACCCTGCAGGGGTGCACAAATAGCAACACACACTCGATCAACCTCAGAAAAACCAACTCAAAACACAACGAGGCATTCACGACAAAGCGATCACAGGATTCAGAAATATTTTAGGGGGCCACCCCATTAAGCTACCCGCAACGAAGTTGGACGGCTCCGAGACGGACCCAAGGTTTGCGCCAATGGCTGTAAACGACTGGGAACCCGAAAGTGTGACTGGGCTTGTCGATACCGCGAAAACACTCCGCAATTACTAAACAGTACAGGTGCTCCTCACACAATCTTAAATAAAACAGTAAAACATTGCATAAGTACAGGATAGTAACAAAGCCCCAAACTACTTTGTGGCCCCAAGAAATAAGAAAGAATCAAGCTCTGGCTCAGGGGGGTCCACAGGCCTCCCGGATGTGGATAGTGCGAATAGTCAAGGAATAGGAATCAAGTACTCGGGGTCCTACGAGACACAAGTGAGCATGAAAAACCAAATAGCAGATAGTGCTCACCGGTGCCTCTTTCATTAGTTATCCCATTACTACTCAAGTTAAGTTGTTTAGGTACCTCGTTATCCATCAGACACTCACATACCCTACACATGTTGTTCTATGACCCGCATGGCTCAAACAACTCATGTAGTAATGGCTCATGGGATTGAGGAAAACAGGCTCGGTGGGGTTTAAAAGTAAAGGCTATGCTGTACTTGGGATTCAATTTAATGCAATCACGACTCAATGATGCAAGAATAAGATAGAGGCAATAGGTACTATATGTATGCAAGCATATGGTAGTTCTTGCCTGGTAGCTCAGTTGAAGCGAGAGATGGATCTGGGTAGAACTCCTGTGGTTCCTGATAATTCTCCTGCTGGGCGTCTATTTGAAGAAGAACCAAACAAACAAGGGCCAACATAAATAAAGTGCACAAGCATATGAATTAAAATGCTACAAGCAAACAAGCATGCCATGATGAATGATGCACAATTTACATGGCAATAAAGTAGCATGGCATGGGTGAGGTGTGGGTGCAAGAATAAAGCATTTTATTATTTATGTGGTCAAGTTTTATTGCCAGAAGCAGTTCCGATTTTTAATAATGACATGGTGCATGCTTCAATTCAGAACAAGGAATGCATAGTTAGAACGGGCTTGTCGTGCTGATCGACTAAGACATATTATTTATTAAATTTGGAGTTGTGGAATTAAAGTTATTAATTTATTACGAAAAGGGCATTTTATTGTAATTTTAATCATCTCGAAAACTTGAAGTGGTCAAACAACATTTTGAATGGCATAATTGAATTCCTATTATTTTTCTGATTCCAAAACATATATCATTTGTATTATTTGGATTTATAATTTAAAAGTTATTTAAAACAGATTTAAAATCATATTTAAACATTTCTGAAAATGTTTTGTTTAAACAGAAATACACCCAGACTTTTTATACCTAGAGAAATCTAACCCAAGTCACTGACGGGTGGGGCACGCTGTTCCACGGGCCCACGCAACAGAGGCGGTCGGGCGCGGCAGAACTTTTCTTACGCGGCGTTACCCAGCCCGAGCCATTGACAGGTGGGGTCGGCGGCGTGCGGGGCCACGCGCGGACTCGCGAACCAGGCGCAGCCACGTGGCGCGGACAGGGACGGCGGGTCGAGGTTTTTGGAACCTGGGGTGTTTTTCTGCAAATAGTTAGAGGGGCTGACTGGTGGGGCCGGTGGAGCACGGGTTGAGGGAGAAATAAAAAGGGGGGGGTATTTGCAAAGTAGCCACTGCTACTGTACTTCTTCTCTGAAATTACTGACGAGGGGATGGTGCCCGACAGCGGCAGAGCGCGGCGCGGGGGATCGATCCCGCGACCTGTGGCGCGCGCGCGCAGCGGGGTGTTACCAGTGCGATGGGTGTGGGGTGTTGACAGGAGGGCGGTAGGCAGCCGGATAAGGTGCGATGCGGTGCGGAGACGGGCAGACGCTTGCGCTCGCCGGCGCACCAAGAGTGCTCGACACAACGCCCGGCGAGGCTAGGCAGCGACAGTGAGAGAGAGGGTGGCAGAGGGGGAGGGTGGCTCACCACGGAGAGGACGGTTGTGACGGATCGGGCCGGGGAGCAGCAGGACGACGACGAAATAGACGGCCGACGAAGCTAGGGTTTCGGGCGGCGCGTCGGTGTGCGGCGGGGCTGGGCCGGCTCCTCCTCCTTGCTGTGTCCGGGGTGAGGCAGTGGTCCGCCTCGATCTTCCCCGACAACCAAGATTGCCATGCCGCCGGCTATTTTGTAGAGGAGATGGAGGAGGCCGACGATGGGCGCCGGGCTGGGAGAAGAAAGGGTAGCAGGGGGTAGCTGGGGAGGAAGGGCACGATCGGGGTAGATCTGGCGCGGTAGGGGAGGCGTGGGGAAGGAGATAAAGTAGAAGGGGAGGGGGAGACGCCGTGGGGGATCAGTGGAGAGAAAAGGTGGCTTCGGCCACCTTTTTGCCTCTCCTTCCTCGAGTTCACGTGCTCGGCCAGGGCATGGGAGAGGTGGCCGGAGGCTACCAGGTGGGGCCAGGCGAGGCCAAGGAGGAAGGCTCAGGTGTGGGGCTGGCTGGCAGAGAGAAAGAGAGAGGGTAGGGAGAGGCTCGGGTTTAGCTAGGGTTAGCCTCGGCTAGGGTTTAGGAGGGGCTCGGGTTAGGGTTGGTGTTAGGTTAGAGAGGGGTAGCTAGGGCCAGGTTAAGGTGGTGCCTCGGCATGGAGGGTAGAGCATGTGGTGGGTTAGGCTAGGGTTTTAGAGAGAGAGAGGGATTAGAGGGAGAGGCTAGGGGTAGGGTTTGATTAGGGTTTTAGGATTTTTCCACATGCCAACTAGATCAAGCCAAGGTGGAGGGGTGTGATGATGGTTAAGGAGAGTGAGATGAGAGAAAAAGTGGTGAGAGGGTTTTTGTGATGAGCCAACAAGATCATGCAAGAGATGGAGGAGATGGTGGTGAGGTTAGGCTTGTGATACACATGGCAAAGGGAGAACAAACAAGAAGGTGAGAATGAGAGAAAAAGGGAAAACTCAACAAAAGAACATGATGCACTTAGTTTGATTCCCAAAAGACAAGATCCACTTCCAAAAACAAAGAAAAACCCAAGGAGAAGAGATGGTGGTGATCTTGCATGGCCCATGCAAAAGCATTAAATGCCATGTTTTAATCTTGTGAAAACAAAATAAACAATCATGGCGTTTATACATATGCATTCCAAAATATGGAGTAAGGCCAAGCTAAAAGAAAATAGAAGGATCCATCCCAACCCACATGAGCTAGATTAAATGTTAAAAGAAAGTAAAAGCTCATGGGTAATTAGGATGGTGGAATTATAAGGTGGTGACAAGGAAAAGGTGGTGGAGTTGAATAAAAGATATGCCCCCAACTCAACTTGGGCATCAAGCATTTATCAAGAACCAAATACAATATATCAAGAGCCAAATACAATTACTAATGCATATGAGAGAAGCACCAAATGTAAAGGGTTTTATATGATGCTCAAAAGAAAGGTGGCATGATGACATGAGCATGATATAATTATGATGCAACAATTATATGTAGGAAGTAGCCATTATATTACTAGACCGTGTAGCATTACATATGTTAGACAGATGGGATGCTACACACATCCACTACATCACAATTCAGCTCAAACATGCAAGCCGAAGCATACCTTTTCATCAACCCAATTAGCCGACTGTCACACGTTAGAGGAACCATGATGCCACGTTCATCCATGAAGCTGAACTTTGCAGTCTACTTCGGTCATAATTCATCATGATTACGCAGAGCAGCAACAATACCAGATATAGTGCAGATCTGCGCAGGTTCTTCTTCCATCGTGATACAATGGTGTCCATACCACTTGCCCTTCACCCTTGGTGATTTAGAGTCATACCTGAAGAGGACTATGGACAAAATATGTTTGTCAGCGTTGTGCTAACAAACAATGGTAGGTTCAGTAGCCAGCTAGCAGTTATAATTAGTGCGAATAGCAAAGAGAAGGGTATCTCACCCACATGTAGCCAGAACTTCTTCTTCCTTGGTAGTAGGATCTGCCATCCTCCGAGTTGCTCAGCTCGTCGGTGGCGGAGGCGGGCTAGAGCCTCGCAATGTCGGCTACGACATGCACCATGGAGCTCGGTATCAGCGATTGGGCGCAGCAACTTGGAACGGGAAGTCAAATGTCCAAAGGGATCGTCCTGCCTGGAGGGTGGATTTCGACGCTGCCGGTGCTAGGGGAAAGGCGGGAATGGATTTGTGAAATTGGTCAACGGATCCAATCCACTTAGTTCCTCAATTTTCCTAAGAGGTTCCCGCGTTGGCGCTCGCATCACAGACATATGACCGACATGTGGGTCCCGACCGTCTAATTCACGGGGCAGTTTAACGAAATGTTTGTATTTGGCAGGGGTGAGATGCGCTTGCCTCGAAATGGCCCCTCTGAGTAGTTGGAAGCCCAACTTTACGAAACATGGTAATTACAGGGAACTTGGGTACCGCCATGCGCTTGCCCAGGAACTTTCGGGCCGCAAACAAACATTCCCCGTTTGATGAGGCCTCCGGAAGAAGGGGAACATGGTCGGAGGTTCGGAGGAAAGAGGAGGTTATAGTGGAGTCAGAAAGGATGAGGCTCTAGTCCATGTTTGATGGGTTTGTTGCATGGAAAATAAAAACATTCCTATAGAATAGCAAGAGAGAACCCCACAAGATCTAATCTACTAGATGTAAGTAACAAGTAGAATAGACCTAATCTATTTACTCTAGAAGAACACGAGCATTAACAATCTAGAGATTGTGGGTGATGTAATCAATCACATGCGATGATTCAAACTGTAGTAGATCTTGACCTTCGAGATCCGTGGACTGAACCGACGACACCTCCGCGGTATCCACACATTCGGCTATGATGTCGTCTCCTCCTTATTGATCCCGCAAGAAATGGTGGATATCTCCACGAGAATAGGACAATGTAGCAGCAACACTACTATGGTGGTGGAGAAATTTCAGTAGGGTTTCACCGTGAGTCTATGGGAGAGAGAGATAGTTTCTATGTGAGAGAGAGAGGAGGATGGTTGCAGCCAACAATCTTGGGGTGTGTAGTTCCCCTGCCCCTCGTTCTCTTTCATAGGTGGGCAGGGGGAAGCTTTCCCCTCTCCCAAGCCTCTAGGGCTGGTGGTGCAAGGAGGGGGAGGGAGAGTCCCTCTCCCCCATGCCTCCCCTTCCCCTTTTAGGGTTTTCTGGCTAACGACCACATGGCTCCCTTTGGTCGTGGCGCCCTAGACCATGATGTTCGGGGTGCCCCCACTTGGGCCCATGTGTCCACACCTCGCATATGGTTCCCACCATGGACCCTCTAGGAACCTTCTCGAAGCTTCCATCAACATAGAAGATTCTGAACTTTCCTGAAACCCTAAAATAGGAAGTGCCATATATAATTCTCTACGTCAGGACAACTTTAGAACTTGTCATGATATCAAGGATCTATCCGATACTCCAAAACAACATTCGACTTCCACCATACATATTCTCGACAAAGACCAGTGACACCATAGGTTAAGTGTGTGACCTGACGGGTTCGAGAATATGTAGACATGATCGAGCAACTCTCTGATCAATAACCATCAGCGGGATCGAGCTGCCCATATAACGGTTCCTACACATTCAATAAAGTTTTTTTTTCGATTGAACCACAATGTAAAAGATTTAAACAATCTGGTATATGATTGCTTTTGTATCACGATATGTTGCTTGCCTGAGATTCGATCATCGATATCACTATTACCTAGTTCAATCTTGTTACTAGCAAGTTCTATTTACTCGCACCGTGGTACATGATCCATGTGACCAACTACATTAGTCACTAAGCTATTGGATGCTATACCACTGAGAGGACCGAGAGATATCTTACACTCTGTCACATGAAGGAACAAATCCCAATCTTGATTCACACAAACCAACAGACCTGATCAGAGATACCTAAAAAAAGTCACCTTTATAATCATCCAGTTACAGAGCGACTTTTGATGTCCACAAGATATTCCTTCGATGTCTAGGAGTAACATAATCTCATAGTTTGAGGAAACTATCTTGACATATTCATAAAGCAATACCAAACAAACTAGATACTACGATCAGAAGCTATGCTTATTATTAAGGGTCTTGTCCATCACATCATTCACTAATGAAGTGATCCTATTATCAAGTGACATCCATGTCCATGGTATAGGAAACCTTAACCATCACTTGACTAACAAACTGGTAGAAGAGGCTTACCAGGGACTTAATGCATGTAAAATGCATACATGAACTTTGTAGTTTGTTAACATGTTTCCCACATATTTGCATCATATATAATGTTATTTCCCTGTTTTATATTGATTTTTTGGGATTTACCAATGATCCCTTTTATGTTGGTTATAACCCTACAGGGTAGAAAAACCTTGTTTTCAATGTTTTTTATGTTTTAGGACCTATACGAAGTCAAATGGACCTCCACTTTGGGAATGCCAATATTTATCCACGAGAAGCATCTGGAGCACTAGAATCTCACCAGGAGGGCAAGGAGGGCCAGAAGAACCCATGATGCATGCCCAGGACTAGTGGGTGCGCCACCCATGCTCTTTCCCTCCTCGACCATCCGATCGCTTTGATTCTTTCTCCCACGGAGTTCTCTTGACCTAAAAATCCCTATATAAAGACCCCCCAAGGCATCCTCGAAATAAAAGTGACAGGACGCAATGAGATCCACCAGAGACAAAAACACCACTAGATCTAGGAAATATTGGAGGGGAAACTCCATTTGAGCCACCTCCAGGGAGATCTCCACCCTCTCCAACATCTCCAGCTTCATCACCATGATGAAGAGGGAGTAGTCCACCTCCGGGCTACGGGTTTGTGGCAGTAGCTTGATATATTTCTCTCTTGTTCTTCATAGATCTAGTACCATATGAGCTGCCCAACATGATTATGGTCATATTTATAATTACTATGTGGTGGATCCTTGTTCTATGATTTGATATTTGAGATTGGAATCTATTTTGTGTAAGATGTTTTAATAGATGCATATCATGCACCTCGTTCTTCATTGCTTGTTTTGATCCAACTTGTATGTAAGAACTTGTATTGGGAGAAGTGTGTGTTAGATGGAGTAGCATGGGGATGGAGATTGAATTGTGACACATAATATTCAAGATCGACTTTGGTTTTTACATTTATTTTGTTGCCTCACTAGGGGTAAAGTGAAATCATGTGCTATAGTTATCACGTGACAATGTGATGACCTAGCATATTTGTATTTCAAACATCATATAATATTGCTTAAAGCCATACTCTGATTTGTTCTTAAATCAAGATTGCATGTAGATTTCCCTTTCTTGAGGAGTATAAGAGAGAAAATATTAGAATGTGATGCCCATATAAATTCCTTTTATCAAGCACTTATAGAATTTCCATGAATCTTTATCATTGATGAATTGTTTTGTGATCACTACAACTTAAAAAGAGAGTAGACAAGTGAACCCATGAACCCCGGTCTGATTTTTTATCATAAGAAACACCTTTCCATTGCATCTACTATCATTTATAATTTCTGCAATTTATTATTTCGAAAATACAAAATATTTTCTCTACTTGCAATAACCCATAAAAAACCCCAAAACAACTCTACTATCTTCCATATCATCTAGTTTGCATTACTTTACTTTATTTACTGCTTTTATTTTAATTTACATTTTATTTCATTTCATATTACTAATACGAAACCTTGTGTTTGATAACCACTTGGTGGAGTTGGGGAAACAAGACAAATTATTTTGCCTTACAGTTTTCTTGAAGAGGAGAAGACAAACACCCTTCCATAACCAATTCCCCAAGAGTTCAATATAAACCCTCGAGTCACCCTTATGGGGAAAGAAGCTTGCTAGAACACTCTGCACTTGGAGTCCTAACGAAAAGTGGCAACGTTTGTTGCCATCAAGACTATTTTCCGGCGCCATTGCCGGGGAAGTGGTGAAGGTACATCACAATTGCATCCTCGTCAAGTTTGAAGAGCAAGGTAACTCCCACGATAACTTTTTATTTTCTGGCATCGTCATCTTAATCAACTTGTGCAACAACCCAAGCTTGGGGAGGTTGCACCACTGTGAGATTTTTCTTCTCCTTTTAGATTTTTAAAGTATTTTATTTTGTCTTGTTTTTAGTCTTTCTAAGTTTTTATTTAAAAACACAAAAACACATAAAAATGGAAAAGAGATCTTATTGGCCCTTTAGTGTAAATAACTTCCCAAAAGAAAGTGAGATACCATTTGAATCATTTGAAATAGACCCTGTAGCTACTAACGCTATTTATGAAAACCATTTTTATTGGGAAGCCCAATGAAAACCCTATGCATCATTGAGAACTTTTAATGGAAGATGCAAAGATCTAAACATGAGTAACAAAAACAATAGTATGATTAAATTTAAACTTTTTACCTATTCATTTGCTAGTAAGGCTTTAGATTGGATATTAAAATGGCCACCTAGAAATTTTAGCCCTAGGTTTAATGTTAAAGCTTCTTTTGTTGAAATATTTGGAACCCCTGAAGTAATAGGTCATCTTAGGGAAATTCTTATCATGTTTAAACAAAAAAATGATGAACTTCTTATAAGAGCTTGGGAAAGATTTAGAGAAATACCTTTTGGGACAAAACATGGTTTTAGAGATTGGATGTTAATGCACATCTTCTATAAAGGGCTAACTAAAAGTTCAATGGCTTATTTAGATAAAGAAAGTGGAGGTTCCTTCATAACGGTTGGTACCTTCGATCTGGATTCACGGATGTAGTATAATAGCTTTTTCCCTAGAAGACCAAGGTTTAATCGAACCTCGGAAAGCACTGCTAAAAGGTAATAAAAAGGACACGTCTACAAGACTTTGTTTGTTTGTTTTACCTTAGTTGACCGGACCAATCTAGTTTACTTTATAATGGGTGTGAATCAATGGATGGAAATAAGCCAGGGTTGAAGATCCACCTGCAGCTGCACATCAAATGGGATAAAAGATAATAATAAGCATAGTCATGTATAATGTTTGAATGGAGCTAATCTCTTATGGGAAACACATCCTAATATTCTAGAGCCCCTGTGATGCAGCAGGCATAGCAATAGAGTTTTGATCCAATCGAGTGAACACCAAAGCCACGGGTTACAAACGATAATTAAGGGTAAAACACAGATCAAAGCTTTAAGTGGTGATATTGTTGTTGATCCCGAATGGGGCGCTAAGCAAAGACCGTACTGCCCATTCTGTCACTAAGGTTCCTATGAGATCACCGCTAGCCAAGTATCCCACCTCAAGCCTTTATCAATCTATGGGATCTTGGGTACCTACAAGTCCACAGATCGAGACAAGAGACGAAGAAACAAAAGATACAAATCAAAATTGCAAACAAAATACAATTCTCCCATGATCTAGATGCACGTAATCACCGTGAGGTTTGTCCCCAACCCATAGCCCGTGAGGACTACTCACTCATAACAAATAGATCAGAGATAGAAAACATCATACAAATACTTAGATTGAAAACAAATATTCTTACAATGGTCGCCAAATCACAAGGAGATCTAAAGTACAAAGCAATGGCTATGGCTAGTGGATGGATGGATGGTGGAAGTGATGAACAATGGTGTGGATCTCCTTTGGTGGTGTTGTGATTGAATCTAAGAATGGCGGCTCTCTGGCCAGCTGCTGGAGCTTCAAAATATATAGGCGTCTTCACGAAAGTTGTAGGGTTTGACGAGACAAAGTCGTCGCCACCTGGTACGGGTGGGCGGTACGGGCGAACTGTGCCCGTACCAGTGGTTGTTAAGCATTATGGCGCCTTGGTACTACATCACAATTACTTGGTCGTGTGTACTTCCTCAAAATCCTTCATTATGACTCCTTACTTCGCATTAAAAACCGCGATTTCCTGCACAACATAAATCAAAAAGAGGATTTGCATATTTTTGCAATTATTAGTCATTAGTGGAAAGGATTGAGAGTTTCTTTAGCAATTATTTGACCAAAAACAATGTTTAACAGCCGTGGAAGATGGAAAAAATCGGAGCCATCAACTCCCCCAAAGCTCAAATCTTGATCATCCTCGAGCAAGAAGAACCAAAAGAACTATAAGGAATTCAGTGTTTAAACTTGAAACAACAAGAATAAGAGTTCACTTACAGTTGGTAGTCGTATGTGCTCAACACTTCATTCATTTTCGAAGCTTATCAAAGTTAGAAAGATGACAAAAATACTATACAAGCTTTGTTAAGTCAAGATAATCAAAGTAAAGTTTAATATAAGTATAAGTAACTAGAAGTGTAGCAATCAATCCAATTCCTCTAATTAACTACCAGCTTGCCAATGAACACAAGGATGTTTAAATAGCATATATAATTGAGTAAGAGAGTTTCATGTCCCAAGTAGTATAACAATGAAGTGTCTTATTTACACCCACATCAATAAATCAAGTCTATCAAAAACACTTCTAATCCAATCACTGTCTTTCAATAAAAAATCGTAAAGTACTAATGAGACCATGCCAAGGACTTGTTATGTGGATCCTCATAGATATCTTTCTTTCTTTCATTTTTGAAGGATCGCTGATTGTTTCTTTTGCAAGAGTTTTCACAACCGTTGAGAGTGCCAATACTTTTGCCCATATATTGACATGTATGCCGCTCATGTCATCAACTCATAGCTGAAATTCAGGGTTATACCATAGATCGTTCGAAATCTAGCGTTGTTGTTGGCATCCCAAAGGTGTGCATTAGAGACATAGAACAAGGTTGTCTCAATTCTTTCTCTTTTTTTGAGCTAGTACCGCGGTTTGATCCATATGGTTAGCTTTGGCATGCATCACAATTACCACTAGACTTTATTTCAATCAAACAATTCCTTTCATGAGTGTCGTCAAAACTATGAAAATCTCTATGGGGTTAAGTATCATCAAGGGTATACTCTCAAGACAATCATTCATCAAACAAGTCATAAATTTCAGAATTTTTCTTATTGTACTTGTTTGGCAATATTATTTCCAAGGCAAGACTCGATTAACTAAAAGAACAAGAGCAAGAGCTTCAACAACTAATCATCATACCAATAAAAAGCCTTACTCTAACCATATTAAATTACTTCCCACTAGCATGGCATGTTAGCAAATCAACCAACTAAGATAAACATCTCAAACATCATAAGTGGGAGACATAGGACATACCTCTCATAAGTGACTTGATGATCCTCTTCCTTATAGGGATGTGTTCCTTCAAAACTCAAACACGATTACTCTCATAATGATATTAAAGCAAAGAGGCAAAGTGTGAATCCACGTTTACAAAAAAGGAAAAAAGGAAAAAAATTGTATTTTTGAGGATAGGGATTAAAGAATAGAAAAGAACTTGCGACCAAGAAAGGGTTTAAGAAAAGAAAAACAAACAAAATCAAAAATAAACTAAAACGAAAGCAAATTAAAAACCAATTGAAAAAAAGCAAAGTGTTGGAACAAGTCAACACGAGTGTTTCAAAGCTCCCAAGGAGCTGGAATACAACCTCGTTATTACACAAATAAATTTACCAGGGGAACACATCCCCAAGCTCAGGCTTTTGCAAGCCCTTTTTTTGCTCATTGTGGTGGCGATGGATAATCTCCCACGTTCCATTGGATGCTCCATTCATGGAACTGGGTGGCCAGGCTTGCATTAGCATCTCGAAGGTTGATGGAGAGGTTGTTCATGTTTTTGAATATTTCCTTCGAGTGCATAGATATCTTCATAGGTGGTGTAGTAGTTTGGTGGTTGCTCATCTTGTTCGGGTCCTTCTTGTTCTACTTATTCATCTTCTCCTCCTCCCACGGGTATTTCTTGTTGGGGTAGAGTAGCTTCAACCTACGTGTCAAAATGCAAATGTCCATCCTCGATAGAGAATAAACCGTTAGGCACGGTAGCTGGGATCAAGTGATCGCTCTGAGTATATTGAAGAAATATCTACCATGATTTTTATAAAACATACCACATGCTCTTAGAGTAGAAAGACTGAGACGGTGACTTCTAGTCAACGGTTGGATGTTATCTAGGTTGATGCGAAGTGTGCATGCAAGAACGTTCACAACTCCTCCTCCACATATGGGTCCTCGAGATTGAAGAGCCTGATGCTTAAGATAAAACACAAGTAGAGCTCCCAAATTTGGCATTAAGTTACAATTAATAAGAGCAGCTTTTGCAAGGATCAACATGTCCTCCTGATTAAGTCTAGTAAACTCACCACGTGCCTGAAGTGTGTTAGTAATCACATATAATAAATATCGAATAGCGAGATGGTCAAATCGGTTCCCCCTGGGTATGTTTCCACGAATTCTCATCAAATTAAAGTATTGTGAACGGGAAAGATCTAAAACAAAAGTAGTCGTGTGTACATCGGTGGTGTTGTTGGAAAACCCAAACATTGTGCCCATTGGCTGAGTGTCAAAGTGTAGTTCATAAGGCAGAATTTGATGCGATCAACTTCGGGCCTTTGTTCCTCTGCACAACCATTAGGATCCACTGTATGCATCAAGGTGCTAAAGAGCTCAAGAGTCAAGCGGCGATACGTGGCAACATCCTGAAAGAGAAAATCATACAAACCAACATTGTTGCAAAGTAAATCGAAATCACCACGAATGCCAAGTTGGTTCAGGATATAAGGACACATCCACTTGGTGGACTTGATTTCTCGAAGCTTGAGACGATTGAAACGGTTCAGCTAGAACTCCTCGGTGAACTCAATACCAAGTGACTCGGGGGTCAACGTATCAACGGGTGGGTGTGGAGGATTCCGCAGCCATCTCACGTGTACAAGTCCTCATGTTCATCTAATAAATAAAAACAAGACAAAATAAATAAAGATTGCTAATAATTTTTTTGGTCCAATATAAACATAGCATAATTGATTCTCTACACTAACTACAAAAGAAACACCCCTGAAAACAATGCTAAGCACACTAATATCAAGATTGAATCAAGAACAAGACCTATGTCTAGATTGACAATGATGAATGATTGAGTGAAGATTTTGCACAAATAAGTTGAGGATCGGAGGAGAATCATACATTAGATCGAATGAGTGCGAAGAATCGAATAAATATTAAGTAAATTTGAAGATCCAACAGAGGTGGTTTGGAGTTTGGAGGGAGAAGAAAGAGAAAAATTGATTTGGGGATTTTTAGGTTACCTCCTCGGGGTGCTTATGGCGGTCGTGTACGTGGTACGAGCGGGCGGTACGGCCGGAGCCTGCCCATACCGGGTGACTTACCTTGGGGGCGACGGTTGCTCCCAAGCGGTGCACTCAGTACGAGTGCACGGTACAGTCGCGCGCGCCCGTACGGCTGGTCATTGTTGGTTCGGTACCTTTTTGTTGAAATCTGATATTTGCTTGAGGGTACGGTACGGGCACGCAGTACGGGAGCATCCGGCCGTACCAGTGGTTGTTATCGACATTGATTCTTTCGTCAAAAATCGAATTTTTTTATCTCCCTTTGGCTTGATGTGGTATGGGCGCATGGTACGGTCCACTCCGGTTGTACCAGTGCTCGTTAAGAACACTGTGAGCTACAAAACTTAAGGAATTTGATTAGTAGCTCCGTGCGCCTTTGCACATCTTATCAAAGGACTAAATAACAGCAAAAATACTAAGTAATGATCCAACAATACTTCTTAGACCATGTGTTTAGTAAAATAAAATATAGAGGATTACCTTATTTCTTCTCCTCTCTCCATAGGTCTTCTTGAACACTCTTTATTAAAAAAACAAAACAAAACTAACACAATAAAAAATAATACATAAAGAAAATTTATTTCACATGGGTTGCTGATACCTTCAATCCGGATTAAGGATGTAGTATAGCTTCGTTTTCCCTAGTAGACCTAGGTTATCGAATCCTCGGGAAGCGAATGCATAGTGAAGTTACTTTAACGGACCTTCGGGAGTTTTAGAATTCCTTTTCTGTTTTTACCAGACCAATAAGCTTGCGTCTTTTTGTTATTGTTGATGATGGAGAGAGAGAGAGGGCCTAGGGTGTTCGGTTTCACCTGTAGCTATGCAAAATATCTGATGGGAATAAAATATAGAAATAAAGTATGCATGCACTTATTAGAGCAAGATAAATTATATGTGGGCAGTGCATCCATAATTGCTATTGCCTCCGCAACCGCTTATAGCAATAACCTACTAGTCTCATCTAAAAGAAAGAGAACTAATGATATGCATAGCGATTTCACCGTTAATCCCAAGCAAATCCCTCACATACAGCCGTACTACCCCTTCTGTCACTGGGGTTCTCAACCTGCAGATCAGTCATTACTCATACTCCCTATACCTGGCTCAACCCTCGGGGTCTTGGGTACCTGACAAGTCCTTGGATTGAGGTAAGAGAGGATACAATAATCATCATGTCATACAAACTAATACACGATCCCATCTATGATAAATAACATGCACAAACGCTACATGGCTAGGCCGAAGCCCTTATCCCAAGGAGAATTACTCACACATAGATATGAGATCAACAATCATAAACATTGTAATGAAAATCATAAGATTGATAGCAATAGTCTTACAATGTCGCCAATCAGAGAAGAGATCTACTATTACAAGTGGTGGAGTATGGCTATGGAGATGGAGAAGGGTTTTGAGATCTGGAGGCGGCTGGTGATCTGTGGCAGAGACTTTTTGACGAGGTTTGGCTTGTTTTCTCTTTGCCCGAGGCATCTTTATATAGGGGTCCCTTCACAAAATTTGTTCTGTTTGACCTAACGGTGGTGGCGCCAACTATATGACCGGAGCTATACGGCCGGAATTTTGCTCCGGTCGTATAGTTGGTCGTTAAAGCCTCTGCCTCCGCTTTACGGCTCCTGGTTTCTTCTGGTTGTTGGAAATCTTGTATATGTTGGGGATATACTTTCCGGGTATCCTCACAGTTCCTCACTGACCAGGGTGGCCCACTTCGGGTTAGAGCTTTGCTTCACGGGCGGCCCAGTTAGGGAGAGAAGACGGAGTCCAATCCGGCTACAGGAAGGCCCAGAAGACTTACCGACTTAGGCCCATAATGTTACGTGTAGTCCAAGATGTACTCTCTAACCAACTCTTAGTCGTAGCCGGATTGATCTCTCCTGTAAACCCTAGGCCGGATATCTATATAAGCCGTCCTAGGGAGAGCCTTTAGGGCACCAGATAACTCCCAATACTTTAGACCCTCAACTCGCACAGGCGATACCATTGTAACCCATATTCCGGCTTTGCCGTATTACTGGATTGCTAGTAGGAGTAGGGTCCATCCAAAGCCGGCGGATATGAACCTGGGTAAACTTGTGTGCTCACCGTCCCGGAACACCGTCTCTCTTCCGCATGCCTCGAGGACCCCCTCATGGCGTACTTGTCCTCAATCCGACGACAGTTGGCGCCCACCGTGGGGCAAGTGAGCTTCGGATCTGCGTTCCGAGCGGAATCTGCAAGGATCGGAATCGGCGAGACCATCGCTGTCAGTCGCATCCTCTACGCCAGCGACATCCCTCTCATCGTTCTCGACGAGACTTGGATTCCGGCTAGGGAGGCCGTGACTGCCTATACTATCATGTCTTTTGGCGAGATCGATGTTTACATCGGTTTCGCTGAACCTGCCCAACCCACCCTAGCTGTGATGATAGAGGCAGAAGAATCTTCTGGGTCCCCTTTGTCCGCGGAGGCGGCAGAGTTCCGGATCTCAGAAAACCCTAATCCCACCCATCCCGCACCAGTTGCGGAGATGGTGGAGAAATCCGAGCCTGAAGAAGACCTCACGGTCCAAGACGAATCTGGAGTGGATCTCTCTGGAGAAGCCGGATCCCAGATCGACCCACCCGTGGAAGTCGAAATCCAGGAGGAGCATATCAACGACACTGATTCCGGCTCTGACGATGCCAGTACAGACAGGCCCTTCCTCAGGTACACACTAAGATGTATGATACTACAAGGCGCTAGCGCAGATGCAATCCTCGAAACCATTAAAAGTTTCGATATGGCTGATCGCGAAAGCCGTAGGTACCTTAGGAAGCATGCATCGCACTTCGTCGGATATGTTGGATCCGGATCCGGCTCAGCCGATGCTGGAGAAAACACCGACTCGGTGCTGGAGGCAATAGGAACAAACGCTGACGTTCCCGCATCCTCGGATGAATCTATGATGTCGGCAGATTTCCGAAAGTTCTCCGCGGAATACGAACAGGAGTACAACTCCAAAGCTGCAGAAGGAGAAGCCATGGATGAAGGATCCGGGGAACACTCTCCCAAAGCGCAGGATGACATGGACATCGGAGATAATCCCGAGATCTAGATGTCCGAAAGTACCGATCAGAGCTTGACTCCAGGAAACGGACCCAAAGCCGTCTTTGCTACCAGCGCTGCCAAGAAGGCAAAGAAGAAGAACAAGAAGAACAAGACCCCGGTAAAAGACCCCCTCACAGAGGAGGTAATCGCCGAGGAATAGGAAGAAGACTCGGATGGAGCACTTATCCCAAACAAGCCGAAAAAAGAAGCATCGGTGGATGGACACGTGATCACTGAAGGTGTGCGTAAACTCATCGATGTCGCATTAACCACACCTATCCCTACAGCTGCAGAACATACTGTAGATGAGCTGGACGAAAGGGCCCAGGCCCTAGAAGCGCGTCATCAACAACTCCTTGATGAAGCCAAAAAGATCGAGGTGGAGAAGAAGCGTATGTCAAACAAGGAGTACATGTCCCGTCTGCATCAGAAGACACGGAAGCGTCACTTAGATGACAATCAATTCCCACGTGTCCGTGCCGTCGTTTTTGGAGATGAGATGGGGAAGCCACGGAAGGATAACAACGGAGATTGGGTTTACCCAACACCAGTGCAAAATACCGAGGCAGCTCGCGAAATTCTATCGGCTAATCCAGGACCAGAGGAGATACGTTTGGGTATCAAGCTACTCAATAAGGGACTAGAGCAGCAAAAGGTCGCCCTATCTGGAAGTCAAAAGCTGGTCTCGGATTCTGACCAATGTCGCACAGATCCGGCATGGGCTGACGTAAGATCCCACTACGTTCGGCCAAAGTATCGTCACCCCGAACGCAAGGAAGACAATTATTCAAGAACCGGATCGTCGGGGAAGCACCGCAGAGCTACACGTAACTGGAGCAATGTCGCTCCAATAGCCGAGAAAGACGCGATCGCTGCACTGAATCCGAGGAATCCTCCTCGAAAGGGAGAAGATAAAGAGAAACGTCGGGAGGAGGATCGTCAGACAATGCCAGCTCCTAGACATGAAAACCGTCGGGCTGAGCCTCGCCATGGTGGGAACAACGGACGAAGGAACGATGGAAACCACGCTGGAATAAGCCGGCAGGGGGCTCATCATAGTCAAGAACCTCACCGGAGCCGGAATAATGACGCTCCAGACGGAGGCCGGCGATCAGCCGGAAACTATCTAGGTACACCACCCTCTCCACCACTCATTTATCACAACGGCCCCCAAGGAGGTCAAGGAGGACGACATCGCGGAGGAGGTGGTGGCAGAAGCCGAAGTCCGACTCCAAGGCACCGCGGCCACAGCCGACATTCGGGACAATCCCTATCCCCGAACGACGAAATGCACAGGATCAACTCCAATATAGAGGCTCGGTGCTATGAAAACGATGATGTATACGTGGGCCCAAAATGCTTCGGACCACGCATCAGAGCTACAAAGTTCCCGGAAGGATTTGCTATCTCAAGACAAATCCAAGCCTATGACGGCATTGCTCGGCCAGACACCTGGTTACAGGATTTCTTCCATGCCCGCTGCATCGCCAAAGGCAGAAACAGCCTGGTCGTAACCCGATATCTCCCACATATGTTGCGGAAGACGGCACGATCATGGCTCAATGAACTTCCGGCGAACACCATCCATAACTGGTATGATTTACAAAGTGCGTTCTTTCGGAATTTTGAAGGCACATATCGGAGGCCCTGTACGGTTGGAGACCTACAGCGTTTTACCCAGAATGCGGAGAAACTTGCCGGGATTACCTTGGACGATGGATTGGCACCAAGAACTCCTGCGAAGGAATAAATGATCAAACTGCGAATGAAGCTTTCATCGCAGGTCTCCCAATTGGTTTACTGTGCCATCGCTTGAAGTGTGACAAGGTTACTGATCTGGGAGAGATGATAGAAACAACGAGCAAGTATGCAGATGCTGACAACGATGCAGAGGGATTACTCAATGTCCTGGCTGTACCTCAGTCGGCAAAACAACCAAAGCAACAAGCTCAGAAGCGCAAAAATACCTCGGAAGAAAAACCCAACACGGAGACAGCAGTAGTCACTACTGTTTCCAGGTCTGGAGGACTAGGAGGACGTGGCGGAGGCCGCGGGTGTGGCCTCCGCCATGTCAAGGGTCCAAGGTAGAGGAGAGCAACAACCAGGCTATCGTGGTGGTGTCACGACAGATACCATGGATAGGCTAAAGGTGGGGACTAATACACGCTAGGGGAATCCAGGGAGGGATAGTGAAGTGATTCTCCACACAGAAGTTTGTATTGATTTCCTTCCAAGGTTACAACTGCTCCTAGAGCTGTATTGGTGAGAGGAGGAAGAAGGAGCTCTCTTACTCTCACCCACAGATCACCCCTGAAACCCTAGCCCAAAACAGAATAGTAGAGAGACCAACCCCTCCTACAGAAGCCCTAGCCCCCCTTTTATAGAGGAGGCTCGGTTCCTGCCTAGGGCATACGTGGAGGCATATTCCTAAGAATATGCTTCCTCCCAAAGGGGTAAGCCGACCGGGGTGCTTTTTCCCCCGCGTCATACTTGCTTTAGCTACGTGAGCCTCTGCGGCGCCCGCGTCAGCCGACATGGGCGTCGTCACCCCTGTCGGCCATGACCCGGTGGTCCCGCTCTTGTCTGCTTCGCTCATGCAGTGCGTACCGGACCCTTCTTTTGACCAGCAAGATTCCTTCCTTCTCCTAGAAGCCAAACATGACCCGGATCACAGCTGATCCAGGCACCCCTGTTCCTGCATACATGTAAACATACACTTCCGACTTACTGCTTAAGTCGGTTGAGACTTAGTTAGGCGATCACCCCCCGGTCCGGGTTACTTCGTGATTCGGCCTGCCTTTAGGTGACCCGGCCAGCATTCGCTTTGGCCTTGCCGAACCTTGGCTAACTCGGCCTTTATACCCCGGCCTGACCCTACCCGGGGGTATCCCCCCAACATTAGTCCCCGAAGCTGGTGCGGTCTTAGCTGCCTTGGCCGCTGAGGCCACATCAGGTTCAATCTTGTGCTCCGGTCTTTACCTCGGATTGTATGGATTTATGTTCCCTTCGCACATTTCAAGTTTTCACTTGCCGGCTGGGTTACCACAGTTCCATCCGGGTCCTGCTTCCTTCTCTCGTACGCTAACCCATGTGAAGGGTAATCATTATGTCGTCTTATTTTAAGGGCCTGCACAGTAACCGCCACGATAATTGTCAGTTATCACTGTGCGTGGGTCATGTCATGCCTGCCTCCTCGTTTACCGCATCAGCGCGTCGCGTCATGGGATCGCCTCTACCTTGTGGCCCTCTGTGTGGCCCCTCACTGATTGGCTGAGGCGGGTGATACACGGCCACACCATGTGGCTCATCTGCAGGGTGCGATCCCACTCACCTCTTTAGGGAAAGGTTAAATAGTGGAGGGGCTCGTCCCTTAGGATTTTTCCCCTCCGCGCCCCTCTGCCTGCTGCTATTCTTCTTCGTCTTCCTCGCGACCGCGCCGCCGCCAGCACTGCCAAATAGCAGCGTCGCCGCCGCGCCTCTCCGTCGCGCCTCCACGTGGCCGCCATCGCGACGCAAATTTCTCGCCACGGGTCCTCGCCAATTCCGGCCTCTACCCCCCGCCGCCGCTAGCGCCAGCGAGGGCCTCGAGGACTAGATGACGGAAGAAGAACTCATTGTCGCTGAGCAGGAGATGGAGGAGGACGCCGTGGCGGCGGACCGTGGCGCCTGGGCCGGGTCATGGGTCTGTCAAGATGATCTTGACTGGCTTTACCGAACCAGGCGCATCCCCGCCGGCGTCGCCGCTCGTCGCCCTTCTAACGAACTAGCCCCCTCACCCAATCCAGGCGAGTTCATCGCGTTCTTGTCCCATTTCCAACGGGGCTTCGGCTTACCGGTGAGTGATTTTTTCCGGGACTGGCTCGGTACGTACCAACTCCAGCCGCACCATCTTCCAGCCAACGCCATCACCTCTCTCTCTGCCTTTGCTTCTACGATTGAAGGCTACGCCGGACTATGGCCCACGAAGGAGCTATGGATCCGGTTCTTCGGCCTCCGTCGCAATGTCATTCCCAACATCCACGCTGATCCGGAGGACAAGCGGCTCACTCAATTCGGAGCGGCCTCCATTTCACCCCGGAGGTTTTCTGTTTTTCCCCGGGTCACCGGGTTAGAGTCCTGCAAGGGATGGGCCCGGACCTTCTTCTATGTCCGGAATACGGGCACTGAAGACTTGATCCGGTTGCTTCCCTACACTCCGGGTCCTCCTAACCCGGATCTATGGGATGAGATCCCCAAGAAGCCCACGGCTTTGGCCAACCATGTGAACAAAAGGTCCGCGGAGCTGAAGGAGCTCGGGCTACGCAACGAGGATGCCATGATCACTTTTGTGTGTAACCGAATCTGACCCCTCCAGAAGCGCACCCACAAGGTGTGCCACATGAGCTTCGGCCGCGACCCTAACCGGACCTCATCCTTCGAGCTGAGCAACACGGAGATTTATCGCCGGGTTAAGGCTCTCTTCACCACTCACAAGGACTTCTCCTCTGAGTGGACTTGGGGGATTGAGCATTTCTGCTGTGACCGGCTTCCTCCCATGGTAAGTTTCATGTTGCAAACTTCCCTCGGACTAATTACATGTCAGTTATTGTTGCATTTTTGACTCTTTTGTTCGTTCTTTTCCTCAGAAATTCCTTCAGCAGACCCTCGAGGACGGCACCGATCCGACCCTTAAGTGGGCGCCGGACCAGGAGACTCCGGATGAGGAAGAGCCGGACCAGGAGATGTTCCTCCCCATGACCTACGCCAAGAAACGACCCACGGGTAAATCCTCATCTATTAGAGATTGGCCCGATGATGAAGATGACTCAGATGTCGAGGTGATTGAACCTTTTGAGGCTGTCCCCCTTTCTTTTGGTTTTCCGCCATCAGCTCACCCCGGCGGTCACATCCACGAGGATCCCCCTCTTGCTACGAGCGAACATGTTCCGGTGGCATCGAAGAAGAAACGCGGGGCTTCTTCGAGTTCTTCCTCCGGACCTTCCCAGCCCGTTAAAAGGCGAACGAAGTCCGGGGACAAGACTGCCTCCAAACCAGCAGGCAAGGCCCCAGCACGAAGGGCTCGGAAACCCAAGGAGGCCGAAACCTCGGATGCGTAAGTCATTCTTTCTTCTGTAACTTGCTCTTCCTCACTTCGTCGTAATTTTTCTTCTAACATTGTTTGATTTTGCAGGGCTCCGGTGGAGGTCCGTCAAAGTGGATCTAGCATCTCTTCCCCTCTCTGACCTAGCCCTTCTCCCCGCCGCGACGACGAGTCACGCCCGCTGAACCCTATTCTAGAGGGTTCTGCGGCCGCTCCGGGTTCAGCTCCACCTCGGCAAGAGGGGGGTAGCCTTGGAGCGGGGGAGACCGGCCCAGCCGGAGCAACGGCATCCACCACCTCGGCAACGTTGCAACCGGCAGCCACTGAGGCTACTTCGGCTCCAACACCAGTTCCAGTACCAGCAACCAGACCAGTACCAACTCCCACTTCGGCAGCAGCACCAACTTCGGCTGCGAAAGGATCAGCGCCGGCACCAAGTCCAGCAGCGAGAGTACCAACGCCTAGTTCCTCTTCATCTTCCGAGTCTTCTCAACCTCGGCAAGGAACTACCCCGGCAATTTCTAAGGGGAAAACCGCTGCTACGGCTTCCCCTTCCCAGCAAGCTAAGGGCAAAAAGGCTCCAGACGCTACCAAGCCCACTGCCGTCGAGTCTGGGCAGCGCACCCTCGTGTCAATGCTTCCCAAGAAAACACCAGCAGCAAAGGACGCACCTGCCGAGCCAACCGATGCCCAGCAGTTGGTTCTGCACACCAGCCCCGCCCTTGCCTTGGTGGAGAGGAAAGAAGCGCATGCAAAGGTCTTGGTGACGCCCCATATGCCCACCGGTGAACGGTACCCTCTGAGCCTGATGGAATTTGTTATGAACTGGAACAAGGCAAAGATAGTTCAGGATTCTGATCTCCCGGAAAAGTTCGGCCCTTCCGATTTTTCCGCTCAGATGAACACAGCGGCAAAGGCAATTAACCTCGCTGGGCGAATGATGGAGGTACGTCGCTTCCCCTTTACAAGTTGTAGATAATAACCATTAGTCCCCGAGCCTCCGGGGGAGTAACTTGTTACTCGGTCGGATGCTCTTTTAGAAAACCTACGTAGCTCCATGAGAACTTCGAATATGCACACACCTAGAGCCGGGTTAAGTTCCACTTGGCCCAGATTTTATTATACTTCGAATATGCACACACCTAGAGCCGGGTTAAGTTCCACTTGGACCGGATTTTAGTACGCTTCGAATATGCACACACCTAGAGCCGGGTTAAGTTCCACTTGGCCAGGATTTTAGTACACTTCGAATATGCACACACCTAGAGCCGAGTTAAGTTCCACTTGGCCTGGATTTTAGTACACTTTGAATATGCACACAACCTAGAGCTGGGTTAAGTTCCACTTGGCCCGGATTTTAGTATGCTTTGAATATGCACACACCTAGAGCTGGGTTAAGTTCCACTTGGCCCGGATTTTAGTACACTTCGAATATGCACACACCTAGAGCCGGGTTAAGTTCCACTTGGCCCGGATTTTAGTACACTTCGAACATGCATCAAGCTGACTTAAGTTTTTGTATCTCTTTTAGGTGACCACCAACCGCCGGAGTGCTGAATTCCAACGCTTGCTGGATACCCACAAGAATCTACGCACAAAGCAGGCTGCACTTATTGCGGAATACGAGAAGAGGGGTAAATTTCTTCCTTAACGCTCCTTCGTTTTGCTTCATTTTCCTTTGCCAGACTTAATCTGATTGCTCGGTTTCCGCGGCTGGGGTGGAGGCTGAGAATAAGATAATGCGGAAGAACTTGGAGCAGATCAAGGGTACGTCATTTTTGTCTGTCTTTACCGTACTTTCCATCGGATTTCCTCCTTGGCTCGGCAAACATTCATACCTCCGCACTACCGGGCCAACACACTATTTCAGCATCGCTTGAAGATAGTGTGCCCGTGCCTGATATGATGCTGCATTTTCTCGAACAAACAGGGCAGCACCAAGCCGAGCTAAAGAAGAAAGATGATGAGCTCGCCCTCCTCCGGACCAAAGATGATGAGATAGCCAGGCTCAAGGCTGAGATGGCTAAGATGAAGGCGCAGCACCAAACCGGGCTAAAAAAGGCTGGTCAGGACTACACCGAAGAACGTGAGTGCCTCAACCTCCAAATTGCTAAGGACCGTGAGCTTCTTCAGGAGGCCGAGGTCAAACTTGAGTCGGCGAATGCTGAGCTTGAGCAGCTTCGGAAGAGGCGTGATGCTTGTACCAAGGAACTGACCCGGATTCACAGCCACATCTCGTGTAATTTCTTTTCCCTTATCCACCTTATTTCCCCGGGTTACTTCATACTTCTTGTTTTCTCAACTTCGTCCTTTGCCTTGTTTCTCAGGCCACTTTCCAGAGGGTACTGCTATTGCAAGTGCTGCTGTTGCCAATTTCCGCCGAGAAAGGGGTACTCCCGTCGCTCCTGCGGTGAGAGCATTCCCTTTGACACGAGCAAAAGCCTATACTATTGTTAAAGGTGAGCTCCATAAACGGAGTGCTTCTGGGGGTTTTCAGCGCTGTGTATCTCCGGAAGAAGGAGTGGAAATCTTAAGGGAAATCCACGAAGGCGAGTGTGGTCACCACGCTGCAGCCAAATCTTTAGTGGCAAAAGCTTTTCGACATGGATTTTTCTGGCTTACAGCTCAGGCAGATGTCGAACGATTAGTCAAGACATGCAAAGGCTGCCAAAAATACGCCAAGCAAGCTCATGTTCTGGCTGATCAGCTGCGAACAATACCTATAACATGGCCCTTTGCGGTCTGGGGGCTTGATATGGTAGGACCTTTTAAACGAGCCCCAAGTGGATTCACTCACCTCTTAGTGATGGTGGAAAAATTCACAAAGTGGATCGAGGCTAAACCTATCACTAGTTGTGATGGAGCAACAGCCAAAAGATTTGTCGAGGATGTTATAATCCAGTATGGTTATCCGCATAGTATTATCACGGACAATGGGAGTAACATTTCCATGGGAGAACTGGCTGAATTCTACGATGAGCAAAATATCCGGCTTGACATTGCGTCAGTCGCACATCCACAGGCTAACGGACAAGTCGAAAGAGCAAATGGTTTAATTCTACAAGGCTTGAAACCAAGACTCGAAGCACCACTGAGACGTGCTGCGGGGGCTTGGGCAGAGGAACTACCCTCTATAATTTGGAGTTTACGAACAACTCCGAAAAGGTCAACAAGATATACACCTTTCTTCTTGGTCTATGTTGCAGAAGCAGTTCTTCCTAGTGATTTAATTCATACTTCAACTAGAGTGGCCGCGTATATTGAAGATGATGCCGAAATTTCTCGACAAAACGATCTCGACTTAGTCGAAGAAGTTTGCGTCGTTGCTGAAATGAGATCTACAGCCTATCAGCAGAAGTTACGCAAGTATCACAGCAAGAGAGTCCAAACTAGATCTTTCAATAAAGGTGATTTGGTTCTCCGGCTTGTGCAACAAAGAAAGCACAAACTTTCCCCAGTATGGGAAGGGCCCTTTTTAGTTAGTCGAGTATTGCACAATGGATCGTACTACTTAACTGACATGAGGCTAGTCAAAGAAAGACCTGCTACTAAGAAGAGAAAGAGAGCTGGAGGCAGTACAAATCCGGATGAGTTAGACAGACCGTGGAATATTGCTCAGCTACGTCCCTTTTATTCTTAGTTTATCCTTCTTTGTAATCATAAATATGTACATATTCTATGAGAAATAAATGTTTTTGGTTACCTCAAAGTTTTTCTGAGAAGTTGGTACCATCTTATTTCCTAATGATCATGTCATAGTCGAAAATCTCAGAATGCTTGAAAGTACTTTATGCTCATGTTCGTTCTGGTTTAGATTTCTGATTCTAAAACTGTTACCTTCGGGTATAACTCTAAAAATTCTAGTCTTTACTTTGGTTATTTGTCTGATTGCTGGATGCGGGTATTTTTCGAGTAGTGAATTGTTGGTATTGGAAGCCGGCTTTGTTTCCGAGTTTAAACTGGTTTAGCAATTGAGCTCCATTGCTTGGCAAAGTTTCCGGCTGAAGGTTTAGCCGGCTCACGAAAGGGACGAGGCGGAAAGCCAGATAAACGATAAGTAGAGACGAAAAAATTTCAAGTGCTTATGAAAACATTTCAGGCACGCAAAAAGTCTAAGACAAAAGTGCTGAGTAGATAAAAAACTTAGCACTAGCAAAAGTCATAGTACTTAATATTTACAAGCGCATCATGGTCTTTCACAGAATAATACATAAGTTTGTGGTCTATCATGCAGGTGGAGATAAAGGAGCTGTCGGCTCGTTGGTTACTCCGCCTTCATATCGTTCTGAGATGTCCGGATCCGAGGTGGTCCGTTCATCGTCGGAAGCTTCTTCAGTTTCTTCTAGAGGAGGTGGCGGGGTATCTACGCGGGTGAAGAAGGGGATCTCGTAGCTGGTCAGATCAGCTATGTGGCACCCATATCCGGCATAGGAGTGCATGATGGCTTGAAGGTCTTGCTCCTGGCCGTCATGTTTCCATGGTGGCTCATGACCATGGTGAGAGCATTCTGCGCAGCAGTCCGCGCGTAGGACATGTTCCAGTCCCGAACAAGCTGTGGCATATCCTTGGCCTTGTCCCGCACCTGAAAATCCGACATGCTTGGCATGTCCGGAATCCTCAGGGACTCGCCAATGTCTTCAATAGACTGGCGGAAGTCATGCAGAAGATCACCAACTTGGGTAAGCCGGTGGGTGCGGGCCTCGGAGGAGGAAGAGTCTGACAAGTTCAGTGAACCTAAACACAAAACAAGTCCAGGAAAATACGACATTGATGAAAGTCGAAGAAATGATAAATCAGACAGATGGAACGTACCAAGAATGACGTCGTCAATCTTGGTCTTCTCCTCCCGGAGACTTTGGAGTTCAGCCCGGAGAGCTTCGGAGAGATCTTTCTCTCTGCCAAGCTCATTCTTGAGGTCCGAGATAACTTTATCTTGAGCGGCAATCTTGCGATCGCGCTCTTCAGTGGCCATGGAGGAGGATTCAAGGACTTGAGCTTTGCTCCTTTCATGATCCGCCTTGAGCTTATCCAGCTCTTGGCGAAGTCCCTTGTTCTCCACCACTAGGGTCTTGAGGTTCTCGGCCTCTTCAATCATAGCGATGGATTGCTTCACCAACGCTGTAAGTCAAAAAGAACAACAGTTCAGAAAAATTTGACATTGAAAAAGCAAAAGACAAGGTTTGAATCTCGGAATGTTTACCTTCGGCTTCATCCTTGGCTACCTTGAGCTCAGCATTTTTAAGCCGAAGAGCTTTGATCTCTCTCCGCTTATCACAAACATTGGTTAATAATTCCTGGTTATAGGAACATACTTTCTGTAAGTCAGAATACCCAAAGTCAGAAGGCTACTTAAGACTCGGGCTAATACTTTTTGCTAAATATCAGCACGAGCCTTGGGGGCTATACTAGTTCGTTCTTTGGCATCCTAATGAAAGCATAAACCCGGATTTATATATCCTACTTCATGCTTGGGGGCTAGAGGATATGATATAACATAATGTAAAAAACAAGAGTTGGAATTCCGACTTACATATTGCTCACGGGTGAGTTTGTCTAACCCCGCGTTCACTTCAGCTGCCACCTTCTCAGCGAGGGTAAGAGGAATTACTGGGGCTGTTGGAAGCTCGCCAGTCCTGATTATCTCGTCGTGAAGGCGGACTTGAGCGAGAAGGTCAGAGAACTTGACGTCCTCTGCTTCTTGCGCTTCCTCTTTGGGGGATAGATGGCTTTTGTCTAGGACTTGCCTGGCCAACCACTGGATCTCTTCTGCAGATTTCTGGCATAAGCCAAACTTGGCAAGTCCGGGATTGCTGAGGAGGTTGTCGGCGAAGACTTCAGCCGAGGGATCATTACCCGAAGAGGGTTCACCCTTATCTTGAGCTAACGTACCCACGGTGACGTCAGTGTGTGACCCAAGGATCACAGGCGTCGTTGGAGGAGCCGAATCTTCTACAACAACCGGAGAAGAAGTAATCGCAGGTGTTGTAGAAGGTTGAGGGGCAGGAGTCGGAGGAGCCATGGCAGGGGAAGCTATGGTAAGCTTCGTTTGTCGCAAGGGCTTCGAAGGAATCCCTTTCCCCTTGCCCTTGATGATTGATTTTGCTCTGAGAAAGTAGTAAAGTCGGAAACATTACATCTTGGAAAGAAACTTGAGTAAAGTACAAAAGCGAAAATGTTGTGACAAAAGGCTACCTTTTCACGACTGGCACCTCCTTTGTGCCAACTGCCACTATCGGAGCTTTACGCTTCTTGAGCGCAAGATCCGGCAATGGGACTACTTCGGTCTCCTGAGAAAACTCAGGAGGATATCCTTCGAGTGGAGCAAGCTCCAACTCGGGGAGGTCAGCAAGCTGAAAACAGGAAAGCATATCAGCATTGCAGTATATAATTTAAAAGATTGAAACACATAAAAGGTGTACTGATGGAAGCTTACCGACACTACGGGGTTTTCCGCCATGTGCATGTCCAGAGAAACCTCCGGAATTTTCCTCTCGATCCGCTCCTTAATCAGCCACTTAATCTGGCTTATGTAACCCTGGGCGGTGTAGGCTTTCGGGCTGATGCGGAGGGAATCTTTTTTGGAAGATGTGATGGAGTGCATCAGTCTGTCCCCGTGGTACTAAAGTGGCTGGATCCGACGTGAGACCCAGCACTGGACCAAGTCGGATCCCTTCAGACCCTTGTGCTTGATCAAATACTCGATCCGCCTCTTAGCGAGGATTAGATCGTCGGTGAGAGCCGGAGCAGCCTCGTCCCAAGAAGGCTGGGCTGTGGTGGCTCCGTCGACAAAAACTGGCAAAGTAGTAGCTTTGCCGGGAGCCGGAATATCCCTATGGTAGAAGAAAGTGGCTAGCCATTGTTTGACCGTGTCACTGGTAGAAATTTTGGGATAGGCCCGGTCTCGTCTAACAGAAAAACTAATGGTACCGGTGATATAAGGAACACCGGCAGTGATGGAATTTCTCCGGACATGGAAATAGTACCTCAAGAGAAGCAAACTCGGCCTAATGCCGAGAAAGCCCTCGCAAAGCGCAGCATATGCGCTCATTTCTAGAAGGGAATTGGGAGGAAGATTGTGGAGTTGAACTCCATAGTGATCTATCACTTCGGAGAAGAACTCCAAGGGAGGAAAGGACAAACCTCGGTCCAGATGGGTGCCGTAGTGGACACGCTCGCCCTCGCGCGGGTTGGGGCAGTTTCCCCGAGGCCGGTCCGCCAGTCGCCGGTGGCGAGAAGCCCCTCCTTCTCCATGTTCTTGAGGCTTGCCTCATCGAGGGCGCAGGGGATCCAGATTCCCCGTAAACTCTCCTTCTCCGCAGCTGCTTCCGCCGCTGCCGCCGCCAAACCAGAGGAAGAAGAAGAGGAAGCCATTTTTCTCCGGTGAAAAAGGTGACCTTCAAGTGGCGGCGCTAGGAGCTCTGTGGGAGGAGGACGAGGAGGCTCTGGGCGCGCAGGAGGATTGGGAAGGAAGGAACGGCAAAGGACTGGTGGAGAGGAGAAGAAGAAATCTAAACCCCTTATATCCACCTACCCGCGCCAAGATTCGTGCAAATGCTACAGTGTAACCGCCACGCGTCGTGTAAAGAACTGGGGAGGTCCCGCGTGATGATTGTGTCGCCTCGATCTCCACGCACGTATTGAAACGGTGCCTCGGTTCCGCAATCCGCGCACCCACCAACGGTCGTGCTGAGGGAACATCTGTCAGATGACATGACTTGACCATACTTGTGCCAGGTGGCGTTAGAGACCAAGTTCCGGCTTAGTTTAAAAAGCGAGCTGGAAAATCCGAGTAACCAATTGAAAGGTCCGACTTACTTGTAAGACCCGGATCGTATTTTTTGTTGTGAAGTTTCAGGAGCCCTTCAAGATTCTGCAAGCCGAAGATCAAGCTAGACGATGATAAAATCCGACTTTGGATCTTGGAGGCCTCCGGCGGCTGCTGTTGGGGATATACTTTCCGGGTATCCTCATAGTTCCTCACAGACCAGGGTGGCCCACTTCGGGTTAGAGCTTTGTTTCACGGGCGGCCCAGTTAGGGAGAGAAGACGGAGTCCAATCCGTCTACAGGAAGGCCCAGAAGACTTACCGACTTAGGCCCATAATGTTACTTGTAGTTCAAGATGTACTCTGTAACCAACTCTTAGTCGTAGCCGGATTGATCTCTCCTGTAAACCCTAGGCTGGATATCTATATAAGTCGTCCTAGGGAGAGCCTTTAGGGCACCAGATAACTCCCAATACTTTAGACCCTCAACTCGCACAGGCGATACCAATGTAACCCATATTCCGGCTTTGCCGTATTACTGGATTGCTAGCAGGAGTAGGGTCCGTCCAAAGCCGGCGGATTCGAACCTGGGTAAACTTGTGTGCTCACCGTCCCGGAACACCGTACGTCTCACACCCCTCTCTTCCGCACGCCTCGAGGACCCCCTCATGGCGTACTTGTCCTCAATCCGACGACAGTATCTTTGATTTTAATGTAGTGATTCCCTCCTTTAAACGACATTATATGCGCAGGAAAAATATAAAAGAAAGGATTGCATACCCATTTGAATATTGGGCATTAGTGGCAGGATTTTGAGAGATATTTCATCAAAATTATGAATAATATCCAGTTTAAATGTGGACGTGGATGGCTATATTTCAAAGCCATTAGTTGCCTCCCATGAAGCGCTTCTGGTTAAGGTCAATTATCTTGACCTTGATGGCAATCACTTAGGTTTGTGAAGTGGAACACCCACTCCAAAGTAGTTGGCTTTCAAATTAATTACACCATCATAATCATTAGGCTTGGCCTTCTTTTTCCTAGGGAAGTGGACTACAAAAGGATCTCTAGATGGTATCCCTGTTCTCACATTCCCTTCATGTAAATTAATCAAAGCTTTAATAGTAATTAGGAATGGCCTACCTAGAATTATAGGTGCTATGGGATCTTCAAGTATGTCCACAATAACAAGATCAATAAGAGAGGGACTACCTTTAATTTCGACAACTATATTTTCTTTGATCCCAACAGCTTGTTTGTAAGTTGAATCAACTAGCTGGAGTCTCAATTCAGTAGTAACAAACGGCCCCAAGTTTAATTTATCGAATAGGCTTTTGGAAATTGTTGAGACGCTCGCACCAAGATCACAAAGTGCGGATATCTCATTGACTACCAATTTAATTTTAATAGTAGGCTCAAATATATCATCTAGCTTAGCTAGAAGCTTATCAGCTAGTCTTTTATACTCCATCTCTAAATCGCAAACCTTAGATGCTATTTGTTGTTTAAATTGTTGGTACATAGCATAATTACCTTCTTCTATACCTGGATTCTTGACGGTGATTGATGTCTATGCACTTATATTCTTGTAGACAGTTGTTGGGCCTCCAAGTGCAGAGGTTTGTAGAACAGCAGCAAGTTTTCCCTTAAGTGGATCACCCAAGGTTTATCAAACTCAGGGAGGAAGTGGTAAAAGGTATCCCCTCTCAAGCAACCCTGCAATCAAGATAGAAGAAGCCTCTTGTGTCCCCAACACACCCAATACACTTGTCAGGTGTATAGGTGCACTAGTTGGGCGAAGAGATAGTGAAATACAAGTGGTATGGATATAAGACAATGGTGCTAGAAAATAGCTTGGTGGCGTGGAAGAGACTAAAGGAAAACTGAAATAAAGATGTAAGCAAGCAAACATGTAACATATCTAGTAGCAAACGGTGTTTCAATGTTTAGAAACAAGGCCTAGGGATCATACTTTCACTAGTGAACACTCCCATATAAATATCTTCTCTTTATGATACTACTCTTAACTACTCTCCGGTTGGACACTCTAATCCATGGTAGGGCTATAACAACACACCTCAAAGTTCGCCTTTCCTATCTAGATAACTCCACACTTGAATAACAAGGTAGATCTACTTGATTACAAAGCTCATGATCACAATATGATCATGCATAGAGAGAGAGATGAACACATAGCTACCGGTAGAACCCTTAGCCTCGAGGAAGAACTACTCCCTCCTCATCATGAGAATCAGCAACGGTGATGGAGATGGTGGTGGAGTCGATGGAGATGGCTCTGGGGGCACTTCCCCATCCCGGCAGGGTGCCGGAATAGAGACTTTCTATCCCCTGAATCTCCTCTTCGGTGGCGGCGGCACTGCGGAACTTTTCGTGGATTTCTGATTAACCATTTAGGGTTTTTGCATCGGGAGGATTTTATAGGCGAAGGGGCAAGGTTGGTGGCCGGCTAGGGGGCCCACACCATACTCTGGCGTGGCCAGGGGACCCGCGCCCAGGGGTGGTGTGGACACCCTGTGTCCCCCCTTCATCTCTCATTCTGGCTTCGTGGGTCTTCCGGGAAAATAACGACTTTGGCTTTTGTCTGGTCCAATTCTGAGAATATTCATTTTCAGACTTTCCTGGAACCAAAAACAGCAGAAAACAGGCAACTGGCACTATGCATCTTGTTAATAGGTTAGTCCAAGAAAGTGTATAAAAATACTCCAAAGTGTGGACAAAACATAAGAAAGTAGATATAAAACAAGCATGGAACATTAAAAATTATAGATACGTTTGCAACGTATAAGTGATCATCTTCAATAGATCTTCCATGGTATATTCTGGTGTTGGCACGTTGCTATAATCCAACTCTTCAGGTTTTTCTTCATTGGTTACCACCCTCATCATCTTGAGGTATTCTACCGGATTTGGCTCAGGTTTTCTAGCAAACTTTGCTAGTCTGAGAGATTGGCTCTCGGCTACCTTACCTAGCTGAGCATCCATGGTGTTTGTTCTTTCCTGTAGAGCCTGCATATCATTTTTAATTTCAACGGCCTAGTTAGATAATCTTCATATACTACTTTCATGGTTCTCCATGATCTTAATAAGCATGTTATTTTGCTCGGTTTGATCTTGTATAAATGTTCTAACGGTTTTCTCAAATGGGAAACTGTCATGATTTGCTCCATTAGTATTATCATAATTGTTATAAGGAGATCCTACAGCATTAGCATGATATTTTTGAATGTTGGAAGCATAATTATTTTTCCATGCAGGATTAAAAGGAGTATGAGCTATAAAATTAACATCATTAACATCGATAGTGATAGCATTAACTTGGGTATCTTCCTTACCATTTACTAAGCTAAGCAACTCATCTACCTTAGATGTAAGCTCCTCATTATTTACCTCGGTAATTGAACTTACTCTCTTCGAGGTTCTTTCCACATGCCATTGGGCATGGTTATTTTGCATATCATCAAGTAACTTCTTTGTAACACTCACTTGCTTTCCCGTGATCGTTCCTCCTCCTGCAATATCTAGCATAGACTTAGACACTGGGTTAAGACCATTATAAAACAAATGCAATATAATCCACTCTTCCATCCCATGTCTAGGACAGTTCATTACAGCTTCTTTCGTCCTTTCCCACGCAAGCGCTAGTGTCTCACGGTCTTCTTGTCTAAAGCTTGTAATGTTGGATCTTAGCTGCATAGTCTTAGCTTGGGGAAACAATTTAGTCAAAAACAAATTAGTGCATTCCTCCCAAGATTGAATAGTGCCCTTTGGTAGAGCTAGCAACCAATCCTTAGCCTTTCCTCTAAGAGAGAAATGAAACAATCTTAGCTTAACAACATTTGAATCTACATCCTTAATACGCATCATGTCGAACATTTTAGTAAAAGTATTTAAGTGCAAACCCAAATCTTCAATGGATGAACCCCAAAATTGGTTTTGTTGAACCAAACTTAAAAGGTTAGGTTTTATCTCATATGTTTCTGCATCAACTGCGGGCTGAGTGATGGGTGCACGAATAAAATCATCAGTGGGAGTAGCATACTCCCCAATATCTTTTGAGCCATGGATCTTATCTTTTTGGTAATTTTTAATTAATGAAAACGAATAACAAGTAACTAATTTTTTGGGTTTTCAAATAGATAACAAGAAAGTAAACTAATAACAAGAATTAAACTACAACTAATTATAAAACTAAAAACAAGGTCTCTAATGACCTCACTAGGATAGTGAAGTTGCTTCCCCGACAATGGTACTAGAAAAAGGGTTGATACCTTTGATCCAGATTCATAGATGTAGTATAATAGCTTTTTCCCTAGAAGACCTAGGTTTAATCGAACCTCGGAAAGCACTGCTTAAAAGGTAATAAAAAGGACACATCTACAAGACTTTGTTTGTTTGTTTTACCTTAGTTGACCGGACCAATCTAGTTTACTTTATAATGGGTGTGAATCAATGGATGGAAATAGGCCAGGGTTGAAGATCCACCTGCAGCTGCACATCAAATGGGATAAAAGATAATAATAAGCATAGTCATGTATAATGTTCGAATGGAGATAATCTCTTGTGGGAAACACATCCTAATATTCTAGAGCCCCCGTGATGAAGCGGGCATAGCAATAGACTTTTAATCCAACCGAGTGCACACCGAAGCCACGTGTTACAAATGATTATTAAGTGTAAAACACAAACCAAAGCTTTAAGTGGTGATGTTGTTGTTGATCCTGAATGGGGCGCTAAGTGAAGACCGTGCTTCCCTTTCTGTCACTGAGGTTCCTATGAGATCACCGCTAGCCAAGTATCCCACCTCAAGACTTTATCAATCTATAGGATCTTGGGTACCTACAAGTCCACAAATCAAGACAAGATATGAAGAAACAAAAGATACAAATCAAAATTGCAAACAAAATACAATTATTCCATGATTTATATGCACATAATCGCTGCGAGGTTTCTCCCCAACCCGCATCCCATGAGGACTACTCACTCATATCAAATAGATCGAAGATAGAAAACATCATACAAATACTTAGATTGAAATCAAATATTCTCACAATGGTCGCATCACAAGTATATATAAAGTACAAAGCAATGGCTACGGATAGTGGATGGATGGATGGTGGAAGTGATGAACAATAGATGAACAATGGTGTGGATCTCCTTTGGTGGTGTTGTGATTGAATCTGAGAATGGCGGCTCTTGGCCGGCGGCTGGAGCATCAACATATATAGGCGTCTTCACGAAAGTTGTAGGGTTTGATGAGATGAAGCCATCACCACCTAGTACGGGTGGGCGGTATGGGTGGACCGCGCCCGTACCAGTGGTCGTTAAGCATTCTGGTGCCTTGGTAATGCATCCCAATTACTTGGCCATATGTACTTCGTCCAAATCCTTCATTATGACTCCTTATTTCGCATTAAAAGTCGTGATTTCCTACATAGCATAAATCAAAGAGAGGATTGGCATATCTTTGCAATTATTAGTCATTAGTGGAAAGGATTGAGAGTTTCTTTGGCAATTTCTTGACCAAAACAATGTTTAAACATAGTGGAAGATGGAAATAATCGGAGCCATCAACTGCCAACAATTCTTATATATTGTTAGATGACCTAATCCTAGAAGTAAAAGTCGAAGAAACCTTGAAAAAACTAAAGTACCAGAAGATGTATGTGATGATAGACATGAAATCTTCAATTTATATAATAGAGATAAACAAGTAGAAGAAGTCAAGATGCTAAGTGAAACAAAAGAACCTCTACTTGATCTTGATAAATGTAGCTTGCATGAACTCATTAACTTGTTGCAAAAAAATTCTAATGATCCATCCTTTAATGGCCATCAAGCAGGATTTGGTTCTTACCTAACATATTATGTTATAAAAGAAAAGATTGAAAGATACAATAGAGAAGCTATGATACCACCTAATCTTTGGGATGTATGGATCCCCAAGGTATCATGTTATTCTAGATTTAGGATCTAGTGTCTCAGTTTTGTCTAAAGATCTATATGACTTACTTGAATTGAAACCTATGGAAAATTGCTCAATAGATCTTTTACTTGCTGATGATTCAACTAAACATGATCTAGGAACAGATCAAGATATTATGGTTGAATTACATATGACATTTGTACCTGTTGATTTTATTGTCATGGATATGGGGAGCAATACCTCAAGTCCAATAATACTTATTAGACCTTGATACAAAAGAAGGAAATGTGAAGTTTCAATTTCCTCACAAGAACTGTATGGAATAGTTTCAAAAGAAGAAAGAGGTAGCTAAAAAGCACAATCTATCTAATGAGTTCCACATCACCTAAACCAATTAAGGAAAGCCTAGCTATATGGCTATAAAGAAAGCGCTTTGCGAGAGGAAACTCGGTTAATTTTTCTTTTGGATTTTTGTTTTGAACTCTTGCTATAGCAAAATAGTTTTTTTGGTTTTATTTCTTAATTTTTTAATAAAGTACCAAGTGGGACCCATTTTGGATGTTTTAAAAGTTGCTAAACATATGGAGTGGCAAATTTCTGTAGAACACTTTTTAGTGCGTGAATGTTCTGATTTTTATGTAATTCTGATTACACTCAGATTAATATAGCATTTACAAGTTTTCATCCTCTGTATGCACAAAAATTGGCTAAAATCCCTGACATGTCTAAGTGGACGAATACAATTCGTTTTATTGTTGCTAAAAATCTGGACAAAATCTGTTATGCTTTGTTTTAACAATTCCCAAGTGTCCTAAGATGATTTGTATGAGTCATATTATATACTAGGCATATGTAGGAACATTATATCCTTGCTGGAACATTTAGAAAGAATTTTTTATTTGATATATAGGTAGCAACTATTATATTCTTGTGTCACTAATGTCACCTCTCAGGAAAGATATGGGAGAAAAAGTTTTGTGTTGAAGTTTTTTGACAAGGAATAGAGGAACACCACACCAAGAACAATCCAAGGATTGTGCAAACCATAAGCTTCGGGATTCCCATTGCACCCCACTGGACCTACTCAACTCTCGGTTTGCAAACCTCTAAACTTTGTTTTTTTGAGCAACATAGAACTATCGTAGAAACTTGGAGCGTATGTTTTGTCATTTTACTTTTTGTTTTGCATTAGAAAGACCACCACCACCATTATTATAAATTACTATGATTAGCTACTGAAAATAAACTCTACCTTGATGAGATTAAAATAGAAAAAGAATGCCATGGAACAAAATAAAAGGGGAGATAAAAATAAAAGCTGAAATTCATGTTGTGTCTAGTTCTTAAGCTCAAGTGTTTTATATGAAACATGATCTGTTTTATGCCTATTAATTTGTATCCTTTGCTTGTGCATATTTATGTTCAACATTAAGAAGTAAGGTGAGAAAATAAATGTTGACATTATGAACTAGATGACACACTCCTTAGATCACTTTTTCCTAAGCCTTTTCCACACAAGCTAAGACTTGTTCCAATCCCCTTAAAACTAGACTAGGCATACCCACCTACTTGTAGCAAAAACTACTTTCAAGTATAGTATGTATTTTAATCCTCCAAACACTCTTAAACACCCTTTTTCATGTATTTTAAAGCTCATAAGAAAGTAAGGTTTGGGGTGATACCACTATGGAATTTTTTGTGCTTCACATCTTCTAGTGGTTGTTAGCTAAACCATGACTGTCATGGCACAAAGCTTTCAATATTAAATGTTGAATATCAATCGTGTTTAAGTTCTACCTATGGATTTCAACAATGTGAAATGAAATGTGCACACTGGAGTAGGCATGTTGGTAGAAAATGCTCATGAACCGCTAGTCAAAGCCATGCATGACATGGTGTTATACATCATGATGATCCTTGTTTATATGATTCATATGTCTGTTTTTCTTGTATTCTGGAGTATAAATATTTCCCCATCCCACCTTGAACACAATCAAGGAATTATATTTTATTTTATGCTAAAATAAGAAAATAATTAAATGCCAAAAAGGGGGCCATATAGCTACACAGGGGCAAGAAGTACTTCAGTGATGCAGTTTCACAAGACCAACATGAGTATACAATGACAGGCCTAAGTTGAGTAGTATGAGGAGTGAAAGGTCATATACCAGGTGCATGAAACAATCAACTTGCAAGATGTTTAGCACATAAACCATACGATTGTATAAAACAAAGTGAAAATAAAAAGCTACTGGGAACCCCATCCTTATTAGTATTGTTGACATGAATTACATAGCTCAAAATTCTATTTTTTTCTTCTTTATGGAGGATTAACATATGTATTCAATGCTTACTTTCGGTACAGGATGCAAAACATCTCAAGGGAAGACATAAAACTAAGAAGTGAGTATTCCATTCAAGGGCATGAAACTAACAAGTGGCCCAAAAATAAAGGCATGCACACCAAGACCAATCATGAAAAGAGTCTCTTACTCTATAGGTTCATCAAAGTGTGCATGAATGTTTATCTGTTCATTATTTGTTTTATCACACCATCACTTACTATTTAGCATATTTATGGATGTGTATAAGATACAACTTGATAGTACACTTGCATATTATGTTTCATTGAAAGGAATTGAGCCTATGAACTCTACATGATAATGAAGGAAGCAAAGGTAACAAACTCCAAAGTCCATGATTAGTTTTATCACCTTCATGCTTGAGGACGAGCATAGATTAAGCTTGGGGATGTTGATGCATGTAAAATGCATACATGAACTTTGTAGTTTGTGAACATGTTTTCCCACATATTTGCATCAAATATAATGTTATATCCCTATTTTACATTATTTTCGGGGATTTACCAATGATCCCCTTTATTTTGGTTATAATCCTGTAGGGCAGAAAAAACCTGTTTTCAATGTTTTTGATGTTTCAGGACCTATACGAAGCCAAATGGACCTGCACTTTTGGGAATGCCATATTTATCCACGAGAAGCATCTGGAGCACTAGAATCTCACCAGGAGGGCCAAAAGATCCCGGAGGGTGCGCCCAGGCCTGGTGGGGGCGCCACCCACGCTCTTCCCTCCTTGACCATCTGATCGCCTTGATTCTTTCACCCACGGAATTCTCTTGACCTAAAAATCCCTATATAGGGACCCCCGAGGCGTCCTCGAAACAAAAGCAACAAGAAGCGACAAGAGCCACCAGAGACAAAAAACACCACTAGATCCAGCAAAGATTGGAGGGGGAAACTCCGTTGGAGCCACCTCCGAGGAGATCTCCACCCTCTCCAACATCTCCAGCTTTATCACCATGATGAAGAGGGAGTAGTCCACCTTCGGGATATGGGTTTGTGGCAGTAGCTT
Organism: Avena eriantha; assembly: GCA_910589775.1. Classification (NCBI taxonomy): domain Eukaryota; kingdom Viridiplantae; phylum Streptophyta; class Magnoliopsida; order Poales; family Poaceae; genus Avena; species Avena eriantha. The sequence goes on along the minus strand of OU342741.1, from coordinate 82,403,449 downwards.
GATCTATTTCTCTCTTTTTCTTCATAGATCTAGTACTATATGAGCTGCCCAACATGATCATGGTCATATTTGTAATTACTATGTGGTGGATATTTGTTCTATGATTTGATATTTCAGATTGGAATCTATTTTGTGTAAGATGTTTTAATAGATGCATATCTTGCACCCTGTTCTTTATTACTTGTTCTGATCCAACTTGTATGCAAGAACTTGTATGGGGAGAAGCGCGTGTTAGATGGATTAGCATGGAAGTGGAGATTGAATTGTGACACATAATATTCAAGATCTACTTTGGTTTTTACCTTTCTTTTGCTGCCTCACTAGGGGTAAAGTGAAATCATGTGCTATAGTTATCACGTGACAATATGATGACCTTGTTAAATCAAGGTAGCATATTTGTATTTCAAACATCATATATTATTACTTAAAGCTATACTCTGATTTGTTCTTAAATCAAGATTGCATGGAGATTTCTCTTTCTTGAGGAGTATGAGAGATGTGTTCCATATCAATATTAGAATGTGATGCCCATATTAATTCCTTTTATCAAGCACTTATAGAATTTCCATGAATCTTTATCATTGATGAATTGTTTTGTGATCACTACAACTTAAAAAGAGAGTAGACAAGTGAACCCATGAACCTCGGTCCGATTTTTATCATAATAAATACCTTTCCATTGCATCTACTATCCTTTATCATTTCTGTAATTTATTATTTCGAAAATACAAAAATATTTTCTCTACTTGCAATCACCTGTAAAACCCCAAAAACAACTATACTACCTTACATATCATCTAGTTTGCATTACTTTGCTTTATTTACTTCTTTTATTTCAGTTTACATTTTATTTTATTTCATATTACTAATATGAAACCTTGTGCTTGACAACCACTTGGTGGAGTTGGGGACACAAGACAAATTATTTTGCTTTACATGTTGCTTGAAGAGGAGAGGAGAAATATCCTTCCATAACCAATTCCCCGAGAGTTCGATATAAACCCTCGAGTCACCCTTGTGAGAAAAAGAAGCTTGCTACAACACTCCACACTTGGAGTCCCAACAAAAAGTGGCCACTTTTGTTGCCATACGGACTCTATGTTGTTTATTTATCCACATGTGTATTTGGTTTCCAATATATACAGTTATAGCATGGACAATAAACAATATCATAAATAAGGAAATATGAATAATAACAACTCTATTATTGCCTCTAGGGCATACTTCCAACATTGTTGACAAAAAAACAATCTACCTAGCCATGATGGGGGTCTTGTTGATTTTACCAAGTGAATTGGCGATCTTGCAAAGGAATTTCCATCAAGGAAAACTCAGAAATAAAATCATTAAAAGGGAAGCCTCCATTGAATTAAAGTTGTTTTTTCTCTCACGGGCGGCTCGACTAAGATTCAAATCCCCAAGGATGGTGGCATGACTAGAGAGAAGGGAGAAGCACTCTGAGCTGGATTTGAGGAAAACATCTTTTTGTTCATGAGCACAGAGGCCATAGACATTGATCATACTAAACCGGAGATTGTCAAGCCAAAAAGAGAAGGTAACAGCAACAGAAAACTCATCAATTGAGTGGTCGATCAAATCAACAAGGTTAGAGTCCCAAGCAGTCATGATCCCTCCCGATGCACCATCAGAAGGCTTGAAAATAAAAGATCATGGCGTGGTGGAAGGAAAGAAGAGGCATCAAAGGAAGAGACAGAGGAGAGTTTGTACTCTTAAAGGTACATGATAGACGGGGCAAGGGACTCAATAATAGATCTAACATCATATTTTTATGGTGACGTCCAAGTCATCGCATGTTCCAGGATTGTAAGAACAACTTAGTAATGTTTTTCCAACTACTAATCATTAAAGGAAACATGCAACATATGAACAGGAAAACAAGCACACGGATAAAAAAGGAGGACAAGTTATAAACGATTATAGGACAGTTGAGGCCCAATTTTTTTGAGGGCCATCCAATTTATTAGATAGCGTTATGATACATCACAACCACACCATCGGGTGCGTATCCAAACCAAACATGCCTACCTACTGACATAAACATAGAGCTTCTAGCTAGGCAATGTGCATCAATATTTATAGTTCTTCTTTCATGCACAAACTGCACCTTATGAAATTCATGCGCTCTTGTGTTGATCTCCTGGACAACATGTCCATATGCGCCCATTCCTTCTCCGGCCAAACCCTGAACTACATTGTTGTAGTCACTCGCCATCGGAATTGCCGTAGGATTCCTACAACGTCTCTGGGTCCATAACTCCCTCCATTACAATCAATGAGGCACCCAAAAAACCTCCATCTTCACCCCTTGCAACAACTGCAAAGGTTTCTACTGCCGAGTTCTCTGATATTGCCGCATCAACGTTGATCTTGCTAAAGCCCCTCGGAGGTGGAATCCACCTCGGCCCACCTATGAACTTCGGCTTCTTTTCCGCAGGTGCTGTGGCCAGAACCTGTAGGTCAGATAAAAAATGCTCGACGAATAAATGCGTCGAGAGCGGGCTCTAGAAAATCCCTTCATGTATAGCATTGCGTCGAGCGTGCTAGAGATCCTACAGGGTGACAGACACCCTAGTAAGTTCATCATATGGTAATGCTTCAATCACCACCTCTAGCCATACCTTTGTGTGGGGGTCCTCTATATTGCCAATCAGATCAGTGATATCTTCAGATCCAAAGCCCACACACACTTGGCCATCCTGCACTCTACCAACGAATGCCTCCATGAGTCCGATTCTCCACAAATTTCACACACACTGTGTGGTGCCATGTGTCTGTGATGGAGGACATCTACTGTTGGAAGTGATTGCATCACCAGGCACCATAAGAAGACGCGGATTTTATATGGAACTTTGATATTCCAGACCGACGACCACTCCTTCTCCTATTTCCAAACATTTGATGATCCATCCTGTTCGTCATACCATTAAAGGGTTCCGTAGCAGAAAACAAAAAATCCTACAATAGAACTCCCTAACGCCCAAGATCTATCTATGTAGTAATGCAGTAACGATAAGAGCATATATAATACACACCCTTGTAAACTGTATGCGGTTGACGTTCTGAGCGAAACGTGGTTAAAGTAGTCGAACTTGTGGCTGACCTCAAGGTCGTGAAGCTCCTCTCAGGTCACCCTTGCTCCATCTTCATCATGCAGCAGCTCCGGCTCACAACATCCAAGGTGCCCCAAGTGTGTCCCCTCATGGTTTCGTACACATACGGTGTACGATGACGACCTCTATCACCCTGACCCCGCCAGGAGTGCGGAAGTAGATCTTCGGCTAGGAATCCCCGCAACACAACGGTGTGCCGTGGTGAAGCCTTGTTCACAAGGTAGAGAGAGAGGATAGGAGAGGAACTCAACCAAAGGACTTCTCTATTTGGTTTTTGGTGTCGTGTGTCTATTCCCACCCATGGGCACCGCTTTACATAGGGGGAGGGAGGTGTGCCCTCCCCTTTGGGTTTCCCATGTGGGACTAAACAAGGGAGAGAGGGGGAAGTGGCGCCATGGGACCTAGGGCTCCATGGGCCGGCCAGCTAGGGGTGGGCCCCACCCCGCGCACAATCCAAGGCTGGCTTGGTGGGACCCATGTGGTGGCTAGGCATTGGCCCCTTTGGCCCATGGCCCTTCCCTCCTACGGTTTTCCCTCATGGGCCCTTTTCCCTAGGAATTTGGCCCATTAGTGGAATACCCTTTCAAATTAGATTTTAATGTTAGATTTAATATTAATTACATTAATTAACATGTAAATACATATTACAAAATCTGATTTGACCCGAAACACCTTTCGGTTCCCTTTCGATTTCCTCCAAACATCTTCGGAACTTTCCTGGAACGATTCCGGTTCTCTCACGGAATTTTCTGGTTTCCTTCCTCTTTCAAATGGTGATTCAAACTTATAGAGGATCTCTAGCTCATCATACCCTTAAGTGTATTTCCCCATGGCTCGGGAATGGCACAAACATGATCTCCATCAATGATTATTGGAGGGACTGGGATGCCCATAATGACCCCTATGCATTCCATGATGATAATGTCGTTTGAACCATAAAACAATGAGTCCAATTCCCTTCAATAATATAATTATGTGAACTTGCAGAGTATATATTGTTGGATCCTACTTTCTTCAGTAAAAGTATTCGCTGAAACTTTATGATCATTATCAATAGTTTCTCCTCTATTTGTATAGTTTGGTTTCATGGGACAAATTCCGCTGCGCCACTCAAAAATTTGGAGGCAAGGTCAAATACCTTGTTTTGATCTTTTACTTTCTTCCACCTGTATCTTCATCAAGACACATCAACTTAGGACAATAGCAAGTTTGCCCCTTGTGGAAGATGTATTCATAGTTTCCTAAGAATATGCTACAAAGACTTGTTTATTCGGTACAATTTTGAATTATTGAAAGCTCTAGAAACTCGAACATGCCATAACTCTTATGGTGTTGTTTCCATGAATCTTTAGATGTTCCTTCGTATTTCAAACGAGTGTTTGCTCATTTTGGTTTCTAATTCTAAATGATAGTTATAACCCTGATAAGAGATAATATTAGCCCATATGTATCTATTACAAAATGATTATGATGTTTAGACATTTCAATACAGTTTGAATTTGTCCAATTGTCATAATTTGTGAAACATTTTTCACACGTCCTTTTATGCCCAAAAATGAAGTTAAATACTTTAGTCATGTTAATCAAGTCGAAGAGACTTTTGTATTCCCGTTAATCTAATATCCTCCTTTACTCTGAAATCATTTGAACAATTCAAAAGAGTTTCAAACTTATGTTTTATTAAGTAAATACTCATATTCACTTAAATCCACAATGAAGTATGAAATAATGATTTCCACTATTTGTTGAAAATACAATACATCACTATCTATAAGATTCAACATGAAGTATAAATAATGATTTCCATTATTTGTTGAAAATATCATACATCATTATGTATAAATTTCAACATTTCTTCGCATATCACCGTTTTACCAGAATGTAGAGTTTTAGTCACACTGCCCAGTGAGACATGGTTTTGCAAAGTCTCTAGATCAATTATCTAAGACCCAGATCTTTATTTAGAATGAAGAATATGCAATAACCACCATGACTTAAACAATAATGCCATGTCATTATTAAAATTTGGATATCTTTTAGCATTCTAATCCTTTATAAATGTTTAAACTATTATGATTAACATAGTGATGAGAATAACTCATTTATAATCGTAATGTGACCATAAAGGTATTATTCATAAGAACAGTACACCTGGCTTATAATTTATCCATATGAACAATCATCTTGCTAAAGGCAAGACACTTTAACAAGGATTATAAAATTATATTCAAGTCCACTGATCCAAATGATAAACCTTGAGGAAAGGGGGTGATGTCGGCCATCAACTATTTTGCTTGTCGTCATCAAGCCACATTGCCTCAATTCCATCAATTCTCAAGCAGACCATCCTTTTTTCACAAAACAGGACAAGTATTCAATACTTACGTAAACTGCAACGAGTTATGCAAGATTTACATTTATAACTTTGTAAATCTAGCATATATTCTTTTCATCCATGACCTCCATTGCAATCAAGCCCTTCTAAGAGTTCTCAGCTCTAATGCAAGATTGCTAAGTGATCTCCAAATATTCTATTTTCATCCATGATAGAGGAAAACTCATCCAACAGCTCATACTTTATGTGCCAGATCTTCCATAATACAAAATTGTAGTCCAATTCTCCAGCGCATGGAGATTAATGGCTTATTGGATGATTATGGATAAAACATAAACATTGCGGAGTCATCGTACTATCTCCTAATGGTTATCGTATCAAGAATAGAAGATCATCTTATTACGAGGATATCCCTCAGGCATGGGTATTAATCTATGAAGTTTGACCCTTTTTCTAGGTTCCACATCAAGCAAGAAATTTCCCATGGTCGCAAAAGACCTCAATGGGATAGGCCATGATCTACAAAGATATTTGCAAATAGACATCTAGACTAAGTTCATATATGAGTTCAATCCTAATTGAGATCCCACTAAAATTGTCATCCCCTGGACGATTTTAGTGATCACACGATCCCAATCCACTACACCACCCCCGATTATCACGGCCGGCAATGCGATTTCAAAGGTAGACATTCCCCAATGTCAATCACATCATCCATGTGACACGTGCTCGACCTTTCGGTCTCTTGTGTTCCGAGTCCATGTCTACACATGCTAGGCTCATAACTTGTGTGTATTTGCAGTGCACCATGGCTTACAACCACTTTATACGAATGTAGATATGTTTGACACCCGATCGTCATGGCCTGCCTCATAACGAAGAACTTTCTTGGTGGTGCACACACAAGGGGAACACTATCATTGGAATTATTTGGGGATTATCTTATTTGCTACCGTTGAGTATCTAATACTAGCATATAATAAGATATAAAACAGGTATCAACATCACATGTATATTGTGATATGATATGGTCCTTCTTATTGAGCCTTGATTTCCATCGAGCACTCTGGCATGATCTCCATCTTGCCCTTGGTTTGACGCCAAGTCCACGACACCACCAGCAGGTCGTCCATCGAAACTATGACTACTAATATACTACTTAGTAACAGAAAAGTAAACTACTTTACCTGCATAACGACCAATACCATATCAAAACACAAGCCCTCCTGCAAAACAAAGTTAGAAGCCTCTACTTTATCTTTTGCAACTTTTTATGTGGTTGTTAGGGCTTTTGCAATAGAACCATTTCTAAACTACGAACTTTCCAGCCACAACATGGATCCAATAGTTGTCTCTACTAGACCCCTTTAGGGGCCCTCTATTGTAAGTGCCATATCAACTACTGAATGAGAGAGAGAACCCTCTAGCCACTTATACAGAACAAGCCGTATGTTGAGCGTGGAACCAGTCTCGCGTGCAAATACACGTAAGGTCGGTTCGGGCCGCTTCATCAAACAATACCGCGATATAAACAAGTACATGTTAGAGGGTAACAACTAATAGATCAATGCCCGCACAATACTTGTGCGTACTGGCTGTACAACACTCCTACGCATAGATCGGCTCTAATACTACCGAAGGGTTCCATAGCAGAAAACAAAAAATCCCTACGATGGAACTCCCTAACACCCAGGATCTATCTATGTAGTAATGCAGTAACGACCGGGGCATATAGAATACATATCCTTGTAGACCGTACGTGGTTAACATTCCGAGGGGAACGTGGTTGAACTAGTCGAACTCGTGGCCGACCTCAAGGTCATGAAGCTCCTCGCATGTCACCCTTGCTCCAGCTTCATGATGTAGTAGCTCCGGCTCACGACATCCAAGGTGCCCCAAGTGTGGCCCCTCGCGGTTTCATACACATACGGTGTATGATGACGACCTCCAGCTCCTCGATCCTGGCGGGAGTGCAGAAGTAGATCTCTGGATAGGAATCCCCGCAGCACAACGGTGCGCCCCGGTGAAGCCTTGTTCACAAGGTAGAGAGAGAGGAGAGGAAGTCAACCAAAGGACTTCTTTGTTTGGTGTTTGGTGTCATGTGTCTATTCCCACCCATGGGAACCCCTTTATATAGGGGGAGGGAGGTGTGCTCTCCCCTTTGGGTTTCCCATGTGGGACTAAACAAGGGAGAGAGAGGGAAGTGGCGCCATGGGCCCTAGGGCTCCATGGGCCGGCCGGCCAGGGGTGAGCTGCACACAGCCCAAGGCTGGCCTGGTGGGCCCATGTGGCGGCTAGGCCATGGCCTATTTGGCCCTTGGCCCTTCCCTCTTGTGGTTTTCCCTCATGGGCCCTTTTCCCTAGGAATTTGGCCCATTAGTGGAATACCCTTCAGACTTAGATTTTAATATTGTATTTAATATTAATTACATTAATTAACATGTAAATACATATTACAAAATCTGATTTGACCTGAAACACCTTTTGGTTCCCTTTCAATTTCCTCCAAACATCTTCGGAAGTTTCCTGGAACGATTCCGGTTCTCTCACGGAACTTTTTCAGTTTCCTTTTCTCTTTCATATGGTGATTCCAACTTATAGAGGATCTCTAGCTTATCGCACCCTTAAGTGTATTTCTCCATGGCTCGGGAATGGCACAAACATGATCTCCATCAATGATTATTAGAGGGACCAGGATTCCCATAATGACCCCTGTGTATTCCACAATGATAATGTCGTTTGAACCGTAAAATGTTGAGTCCAATTCCCTTTGTTTATCTAATACGACTTGTCCGAGATCCGATCATTGGTACTGCATACCTTGTTCGATCTTGTTACTGACAAGTTATGTTTTACTTATTACCGTGATATTACATCACCGTGACTCAGTCACATGTTGCAACATTATGGATGTAATCTCACCAAGACAGTCGTATGTATCTTACCCGTCATGTGGGTGAACAAATCCTGCTCTTGAGTGATATGTCATCTACTATTCCTCTAGATACCTTAACACACCTTTATGATCACTGTCTTACCAAGTGACAATTGATGCTATCTAAGTATCCTCGGGAAACAGTGAGTAATATGATCTCATGTTCTAAAGAGAATGAGACTACATTTCTAACTATTGCAACAATGAAATCTATGACTTGGTCGTGTCATAATCTTTGGGTGATTTCCATCACATCATTCACTAATGATATGACCTCGTTGTCAATTGTGATCAGGAAACCTTGATCATCGCTTGACCAACGAACTAGTATGAATAGAGGCTACTAGGGACTTGGTTTGTTTCATACCACACTTGTACCAATGTTTCCACTTGATACAGTTATAGCACAATATGAAACTATTACAAACTAATTGAGATATGATAATAAAAACCCATTTATTATTTGCCTCTAGGACATATCTCCTTCAACCATGTCGTCCTTTGTTATCGCATATCAATAATCATGCGATATGCAGATCTCACCGAGAAAACCCCCTTCTTGTCATAGTTCTAGCCTAGAAATCACTTTGTCTTCTCGTACTCAGCGGTATATTAGATATGACCTCCCTGTCCATTGGGAAGAAGAAAGTTTCTAGATTTTGCTTGTCCTAAGCCATTGTAACCTGGTCAAAAAGTTCACTCACTAGCTGTGGTGGTTCGTCATGTATGCAAGCAATCGGGCGGAAAAGACCATCCCTAGGTAACTAGTTGGTGTCCCATATGGTGGTCGACTCCCCCATACCAATGCGCTTTATCATCCCCAACTTGAGCACCCCCTTCCCATCAAAGATTGCCTGCCATATACAAAACGGAGATGACCCAAGTTCAGCCTCCAGGAAGTCACCAGTTGGGAAGTAAACAACTTTAAGAATCCTAGCACTATGGATGGTAGGGTCTTGCAAAATGCGTCACACCTGACATGCAAGCAAGGCAAGATTAAAAATATCGATGTCCCTGAACCCCAAGCCCCATATGTTTTGGCTTGGTCATATCATCCCAAGCTACCCAGCAGGTTTTCATTTTCCCATCCTTGCAGCCCCACCAAAAATTCTGCAGCAAGCTGTTGATATGATGGCATAAACCCCGTGGTAAGTGAAAGCATAACATGTAATATGTCGGTATTGTCTATGCTACGGCTTTGATTAGCACTTCCTTTCCTACTGCAGACAACAACATCTCCATATACCCCTAGACCCTCTTCCAAACTCGCCCCTAAGGCATTTAAAAGCACCATTTGTAGAACTACCAACATTACAAGACATTTCGAGGTATTTCTCACTCAAAGAGCTATGGACGTCTAAGATGCCCATAATCTCCTCTCTAATCGTATCGTAACAGCCCTTTGCAAAATGGATAGAGGATTTATCCATGTTTATGAGTTGGCCTGAAGCATCACAATAAATCTGTAACACCTCCTTTATCTTATGTGCACTCTCCACATTCGCTCTGAAAAACAACAGGTTGGCATCTACAAATAGTAGATGGCTGACCGTCGGGGCTGATGGTGCCACCATAATGCCACTTAAGCTCGATGACTAAATTCCAAATTTTAATAGGCACCAAAGGCCCTCTACTGCCAACAAAAGGAGATATGGAGAGATAGGATATCCCTAGAAAATTCCCCTCGTGGGATAAAATTTATCCAAATGTTCACCATTAAACAGAACTCAAAAAGACATTGTAGTAACTAACTGCATCACCATGTCCAATCATAACCGGTGGAAGCCAAGCCTGGACATGATCGTCCTCAGATAATCCCATTCAACACAATCATAGGACTTCCGCATGTCCAACTTCAGCTCACAACACTGCTTACCACGAGCCCTCTTCTTCTTCGTAAGATGTAGGCATTCTAAGGTTGCTAGGTTATCTATGATCAAGTCTCCAGGAACAAAAGGCGACTGCTCCTCGGAGATGATATCTAGTAAAATCACCTTGAGTCTGTTTGCCACCACCTTGGAGGCTATCTTATATATGATGTTGCACAAACTAATTGGCCTAAACTGGCCCAACTCTTCTAGACTTGCCACCTTTGGAACAAGGACAATGAAAGTGTTATTAATTAAGGAGACATCATCCTCACCTCCCAAAAATCTCAGCACTACTGAGATCACTTCTGCACCACACAAATTCCAATGTCGCTAGAAGAAATGGGCTGGAAAGTCATCTGGTCCTAGCGCCTTTGTGGGAAACATCTGAAAAAGTGCCATCTTCACCTCAACTTCGTCAAAAGGTTTCAATAATCCATCATTCATTGTAGTGGACACCTTCACTAGAACCATGTTCAACACCGCATGCATATTTATGGTACCCTCGGTGGTATATAAATGTTTGTAGAACCCCGTCGTAGCCTCCCCAAGTTCATGGGTATCCTTGATAAAAGATCCATCCGAGCGCTTCAATTTGGTAATTTTGGTATTTTTCTTTCACTGACTTGCTCATTGATGGAAGAACCTTGTGTGTTTGTCATCGGCTGTTAACCACTAGATTCGTGACCTTTGCTGCCACATAACCTCCTCCATGTGGTTCAACTCTACAATTTGGTCTGTCACCTTAACCAGTGTGAGTAGGTCCAATTCTAGCTGGATCAGATTATAGCCACTCGAGTTCCTCCTTTAGCTTGGACAATTTAAGGCGAACATTGCTAAAGGTGTCCATTCCCCAGCCCACTAGCTGGCCCACCATGGCGGTCGTCTTGGCTTGCAAATCCAGCAGCGATGTCGCATCCCGGCTCCCTTGTCATGCCTGCGTTAACATGGGAGCAAAATCATTGTGAGACTCCCACTATTGTGGTATTGCCGACGAGTATGCTATGGAGGGGTCCTCACATTGCATGTTTAGAGACGTGGGATAAGGCGGAGAGTTGGCGGGTACGAGGTAACACAGCTTACCCAGGTTCAAGTCCCACAATGGTGGTGGAACTCTACTCCTGCTATAAATCACTATAATGGCAATACGCCGAGTTACAGAGATTGAGGGTTTTGCTATGCGAGTAGTGCTATGCACTTGTTGTTATTCTTGTGCACTAAAGGCTCCCACAGGTCCGGCTTATAAAGGCACCATAACCTAGGGTTTATAGGCAAAGGTCCTTGCTGGCCAAGGTAAAGAGTCCTACACTAATACGAACTAGTCTTTCATGTCTTGCACTCCAAGGCTCCGAGTACGTCGGTGACTCCTGCGTAGCCTTCCTTTAGTCGGCATGGGCCTCCCTTCTGGATCCGTCTAAGGCCATAGGCCTTGTTACCAACTATGGGCCACCCGGGTTAGGCAGATTCGTGACATGCTATGGGGATAGCCATATAGCATATCCCCAACAGTAGCCCCCGGAGGCTTTGAAATCTTGCATCGTCTTTCCAACTAATCTTTAAATATCCTGTCCAAGTGATGTCGGCAATTCGTCAAGCAATATCTCAAAGGTCTCCCAAAGAACCCTGCAATCCTCTCTGGCTTCGCAATTGTAGCCGAAGATTCCTTGAGTCTTTGTTTCGAGAGCCGGATAATCTCCGCCTTCGATGGAATATTCAGACGTGACGCTTTACTGCAACGGTCGGGAGGATGACGTAGGGTGCAGCCTACGCTACCTCGAAACTCATAGAAACAGAAAGTTAATCATCAGCTATTTTCACGCGCGTGAAATCCAAAACGGCAAAGCGGCAAAGACGGAGGACATGGCAAAATTACCATGCACATTCGTCTCCATGTTGGCAACGCTCCATCCATTAGATCCTTTAGCACGAATCTTGATGCGGGGTCCATATATTTTCACCACGGTCAGTTTATTTCTTTTTTACCCGCATTCGCTTCCTTGTCTTCATCTTCCTCCAGCCGTGCGCCCGTTCGAGCTTTTGTCCGGAAAACCTTAGCCAGAGCCCTCTTCCTCTCCACCTACCCCTCATCGCAATGGCCTCTAGCAGCTCTGTCCCATCGACAACGGCGACTCCCGAGGCTATTTCAGAGCCATCCTAGGGAGTATTTGTCCTGCCGGAGGGGGTAGTTGTCCCTATCTCCGCCATGGTGGAAACCACCAGCGATGACCAAGAACGAGCGGCGCCAGAAGCTACTAAAGAAGACAACGATTCCCACAAGGGGGTGTCGAGGGGCTCTGACCTCACCGCCGAAGATCTACAGGAACTGGTCACTGAGGGGTATCTCCCTACGGAGAAGGTTCTAGTCTAGCGGGCGGCGCCGGTTGGCGAGGTGGTTCCTTCTCCCCAAACCAGAGAGAAGGTGTACCTCAAATCTCAGCTGGTACGTGGCGTAAGCCTGCCAGTCTCCGACTTCTTCTTGGACATTCTCTGGCACTTCCGGGTACTTCCCCACAATGTTTCTCCCAACAGCATCTTAGTCCTTAACAACTTTGTAGCTCTGTGCGAAGGATTCCTAGGTATCAAACCTAGATTAGATCTGTTCATATACTTTTTTACCGTCAAGAGAGAGTCCATAGAGTCCAAGGACAAATTGCGGATCTGCGGAACCATTAGCTTCAAAATCCGGCCTAGCCAGTGCTTCCCCGACATTGTAGGGCATGAGTCATGCAAGAACTGGCAGCGCACATACTTCTATGGCCCAAACATTCCTCTGTTTGACCGCCTTGAGACTTATCCCGACCTTGTCGACGGAGCCGCCACTGAGGTACCTGCATGGCAGACCCCATCCTCCCTTCCCTCTGATGATGAAGCCAACAGTGTCGTAAGGCGGATTGAATGGCTCGTGGATGGAGGTTTGATGGGCTTGGACCTGGCCATGTGCTGGTTTGTTAGGAGGATTCAACCTCTGTAGCACCGCGCCGAGTTGATGTGCAAGTACACCCAAGACAGGAGGGATCCCATGCGAATTTCATGGGATAACATGTCCGTTGACTCCATCAAACTCCGGCTAAAGGACATCGTCAAGGTGAAGGACAGGAAGCGTGGCTTCAAGATCACATATGACATGTTTTATTGCGGCAAATTCCCAGAGGTAGCTTTTGTTTCCTTTGGTGCTCGTTATATAATCTAAGGTTTTTCCGACTTGAAGTTGTTAATCTAACACCTCACTGTATCCTAGCTGGCGACCTTGGCGGTGGATCAGATGGCCTCCCAGGTCTATGATCCCAAGCTGAAGGATATCCAAGTGATGTCCAACGATGACGTCCCCAAGGATCAGCCAGCTCCGGTAGCGCGAAAGCAGAAGAGCTCCACCTCTAACGCTGATGTCGAGGCCAAGAAGAAGAAGAAATCAGAGAGTGGAGTTTCCAGACGATCCACCGACGCCTTAGAGGCGGAGAAGAAGAAATCCACCGGCATTCCCCTCACCAAGGCTCATGTCGTGGAGTAAGTGTATTCCTTCTCCGGCTTGTACTTTTCAGCTCATACCATTTTTCAACTCTTGTACTTATACTTCGTACGTTTCAGTATAAAAGTCGGTGCTAGTTTGAAGCGATCCTCCAAAGATGTTGGAGGGTCAAAAAACATTCGTGACATGCTGACCAGAGATGTCGCCGCCAAGCCCTCTCCCGTTACTGCTCCCCTACTCCTGCCGCCAAGCCTTCTACTGGCCCCGCTGGGCCTTCGTCTCCCGTCATCCTTGATATCTCCGTCATGGAGATAGATGTCAATCCAATCCTTGATATCTCAGGCTCTATCGAGGAAGACGTTGCTCCCAGCAGCCAGGCGACGCAGGAAAGCGTTTCCTCTAAAGTGGTTGAAGCTCCGACTAAGAATGCCACCGAGAAAGGGAAGCAGGTGATGGAAGAGGCGGAGGTGGAGGTAATGGTCAAGGCAGGAGCCGCTGAGCCATCCACTATTCTAAAAATGCAATAGGTGGCTAGGGCATCATCCATGCCACCAGCTTCATCATATCCCTTGGTAGCAACTCCTCCGACATTGTGCCTAGATGACCTTATTGTGCAGGTGGATGCCATGTACAATAATCCCAGCATCTTCCACACTGCATATGCCAATCTGGCCAATAATCTCAAGCTTATTTCCATTGTGAGTCTTCTGAACTTCACTTCTTTTATCCTATGTAATATATCCCTTTGTAGCCCCCGAGCTCTTAGGCGGATAAACCAAAGTTATTGGCCTGAGTGCTCTAAAGAACTAGGAGTAGAAGTTGATAGTGTAGCCCCCGAGCGTCTAGGTGGAAACTTAAAAGAATTCTAGCTAGATGCTCTAAGAGTAGCATACTTGCTGATTTAAAATCTTACACTGTAGTCCCCGAGCGTGTAGTTGAAACCATATAGTTCTGACTAGATGCTCTAGAGAAACTAAGCGTGCTTGTTTGTTTGCATAATGAGAATAGACGGAGGATCACGGCCAATGAGAGGTTTGCTGCTTTGTGGAAGGAGATGGACCTTGAACAGGGTAAAACAGCCTTCCTGAAGCAACAGATCAAAAATAGCCAGAGTCTATTTCTTGTAACAGCTCCTTGCTTTTCCTCATGGACTCATTTATGCCGTCTTCTCATATCACTTTTTGATTTCCGTTTTACAGAAGCCATCGCCAAGGCAAGGAGCATCATCGAGCAATCCAAACATATCCAGGAGCTTGACGATGAAAACAAAATCTTGAAGAAAGACCTGGCCGATGCCGTCAAGGGCCATGATGGGGAAATGAAGGCGCTGCAAGAGTCTGCTGACACCGAGATGCGGCGCCTGAAGGACGAGATTGTACAACTCAAGGACTAGAACCAAGCTGCCAAAGAGCAGAATACGAGGAATCTTGAGGTGTACAAGACAGTCCAGAAGGAGCAGGATGTCTTGGTGGAGACATGCAAGCAGGCAGAGACGAGCATCTTCGGTAACCTTTATCCGTCTTGGTGAATTCTGTAGTTTGGGCAACCATTTGATTCTTTTGTGCTCATGGTCCTTGTATCTTGTGCAAATCGCAACTCCCATCGGCTTGGCCAACTTGGGTGAAGGTGCTCCAAATCCCAAGGAATGCATGATTCTTGCTGACAACTTCGTCAACACCGCCATTGCCCAGGCCAAGGAGATAACCCAGCCTCTAGGAATCAATATCAAGGCGGTAGACTCAGCGGCCAAGTACGCAGAAATCCTACGCCGAGCCCCCGAGAAAGTCAAGGACTAGAAAGCCTCTTGCGTCCGGGCTGGTGCAAGGATGACCTTGTCCTTGGTCAAGGCATACTACGACAACGCCGACATCGATCTGGTGACTTTCGGGTTTCCCAAGATGGACGAGGAAGGGAAAGAAATTGATAGCAAAGCTATTTGGAATTCCCTCGCCGGCTTCGACACCAGGATCACCAAGATGGT
Organism: Avena eriantha; assembly: GCA_910589775.1. NCBI lineage: Eukaryota > Viridiplantae > Streptophyta > Magnoliopsida > Poales > Poaceae > Avena > Avena eriantha. Next base: position 82,387,733 of record OU342741.1, on the reverse strand, counting down.
CAACACAGATGTCTTCGTGCCTGCCGAGATCCTAGATGAAGACATGGCCTCGTCTGAGTCTAGCCCATCTCCCTCGGAGTTTGACGAGCTCTACCGACCTGGCTCTCCTGATGTTGCCACCACCAAGTCCCCTACAACAGAGCCATGAAAAACAATATTTGTATTAAATGTATCTCTGCAAAGTGTATGCGGAAGAACATGTGTGTTACTAAGGCATAAAAACGTGTACTCAAGTTTTCCTGCTACTTATCTCTTTCCAGCATGTGTATATTTTTTAAGAAAGTGCTGGCTTATCCATTATTCTGGTTCGTATGCTTGACCTTTCGTGAGACGGAAGACTCACAACACAGAACTATGCCCTCAGGTGATGATGCTTAATAACACCATCAAGAACCTAAGAGCAAAATAACCGGCTTTGAGTGCCAAGAAGTCACTACTCCGGAATCCACATAAAAACTTCAAAAAACGTGTAGACTAGAAAACTTAAGCTAATGCCTGTAGGCGGAATTTTCACAAGTGCAAATGCAAACTTGCGCATAAAGGGTTTATATGATCCAAAAATGAACAACTAGAGGTAAAAAGACTCAGAGAATATGAGTGAACCAAATGCTTTATTTCATTGATCATATAAGAAACTTATTATATAATATAAATGTGCTAAGTGTAAAAGGGACGTAGCTGTGCTATGTTCCAAGGCCGATCTGTCTCTGGGTAATCATCTTCGGAGTCACGTTGCTTGCGCTTGCGATTTTTTGGCCTATCCTTCAACTCACGAATATCGATGAGGTAATAGGAACCATTTAGCAATGCTTTTCTTATGACGAAAAATCCTTCCCAAGGTAGGGATAGTTTGTGTGATTTCTCCTGCTTGAGCATAAGCACCAGACCCCCTCTTTAAATGAGTGATGCTTTACGCGGCGACTATGGTAGCCATGCAGCTTCTGCTGGTAGATGGCGGATCTATGGCATGCCAGCACGTGCTCTTCTTCAAGCAGGTCCACAGCGTCTGGATTCTTCAGCATCATCCTCCTTGTAGGCGGAAACTCTTGGTGCATCATGGAGGATATCAGATGGGAGGACCGCTTCTACTCCATAAACCATGAAGAAAGGAGTCAAGATGGTGGATATGTTGGGTGTTGTTTGTGAACTCCACAAGACAGATGGAAATTCCTCCGCCCAGGCTCCAGCTGCTCTACATAGCAGTGCCTCTAAGCGTGGCTTGATTCCATGCAGAATTAGTCCATTGGCCCTTTCAACTTGCCCATTTTACTGTGGGTGTGCCACATATGCTAGGTCAAGGCGGATGCCTTTTTCATGACAGTACTCCTCAACTTCTCCGAGAGATAAATTTCTGCCATTGTCAGTGATGATGTTGTGTGGGAGACCAAATCTCACCACTAGCTCCCGGACAAATTTTAGGGTTGTTGCCCCATCAAGCTTTCTAATGGGTTTAGCTTCGATCCATTTTGTGAATTTGTCCACTCCTACTAGCAAGTGTGTGAATCCACGGGGTGCTGCCTGCAAAGGTCCCACCATGTCCAGCCCCCAGACTGCAAACAACCAAGTTATTGGTATGGTTCGCAATTCTTCAGCTGGAACACTTGGTTGTCTTGCATAGAACTGACACCCAAGGCATATTTGTACCAACTTTTCAGCGTCCCCCTTGGCAGTTAACTAGTAGAATCCTTCTCGAAAGGCTTTAGCCACCAACGAGCGAGGAGCGGCATGGTGTCCACAATCTCTGAGATGTATTTCTCTAAGGATTTCAATACCTTGCTGCTAGGAGACGCATCGAAGAAAAACACATGTGGTACTTATTTTGTAAAGTTGGCCGTCAATGATGACGTAGCCTTTTGCTCTGCGTACTATTTGCCGGCTTTCGACTTCGTCGGTGGGCAAAGTTCCGTCTTGTAGATAGTCCGTGAACGGTTTCGTCCAAGCCGGAGAGGTCACTGTTACTTTGTTAACAAATGAATCTACTCTATCATGGTTGTCAGGGTCCACTTCTTTCACGGATGGGGTCCGTAAATGTTCCAGGAAAACGCCTGGTGGAATTGGTCGACGAGCTGATCCAAGCTTTGAAAGCAGATCTGCCGCCTCATTCTCCTCCCTTTTGACGTACTTGACTTCATAGCCATCGAAGAACTCGGCTATTTCGTCTACTTCGTCTCGATATGCCACCATCATAGGGTTCCGCGCGTTCTAGGTGCCAGCTACTTGCTGGGCAACCAAGTTGGAATCTCCACAGCAAACTATGCGCTTGATGCCAATATCTTTGGCTACGCGAAGTCCGTGGATGAGGGCCTCATACTCCGCCATGTTGTTGGTAGCATTGAAGTAAATCTGCAGGACGTATTGCAACGTTTCTCATATTGGTGATTGTAATACTACACCATCCCCCAAGCCATTGAGTAGCTTTGATCCATCAAAGTGCATGACCCAATATTCTGGCTCTAGCACAGGAGTGTCTTCTAGTAGTTCTATCCAATCTGCGAGAAAATACGCCAATATTTGTGATTTGATAGCGTCGCGTCTCTTGTAGGTGATTTCAAAGGCTGCAAGTTCAATGCCCCACTTTGCCACTCTCCCTGTAGCGTCGTTATTGTTGATGATGTCAGACAATGGAGCTTTGCTTACCACTGTGATAGGGTGCTCCTGGAAATAATGCCTTAGCTTGCGCGAAGAAAGGAAAACTCCATAAGCTATCTTCTGGTCGTGCGGGTAATGTTGTTTGGATTCCGTCAAGACCTCGCTTACATAGTAAATGGGGCGCTAAACTTTGTATTCGTGCGTTGGTTCCTTGCGCTCCACCATGATGACGATGTTGATTACTCGGTTGGTTGCTGCCATGTAAACTAACATAGGCTCCCTTGACACCAGTGCTACAAGTATTGGTGGGGAGGAGAGTATTCTCTTCAACTCCTTAAGTGCTGTGTCAGCCTCGTCCGTCCATGTGAATTTGTCTGCCTTCTTGAGCAACTTGTAGAGCGGCATAACCTTCTCACCAAGTCGGCTGATTAACTGGCTTACTGCTGCTAGCCTATGAGCCTTTGTATGTCCTTTAGGCATGTCAGACGTTTGATGTTGAGGATGGCCTTGATTTTCCCCGGGTTCACCTTGATTCCGCGATGCAAAACGATGAAGCCCAACAGTTTGCTAGAGGGTACCCCAAAGACGCACTTCTTGGGGTTCAGCATCATGTTGTATTTCCGGAGCTTGTCAAAGGTTTCCTGCAAGTCAGCAATAAGGTCTTTTGATTTCTTTGACATTACCACGATGTCGTCCACGTAAGCGTGTATGTTGCGGCATATTTGGTCGTGTAGGCAACGTTGCATTGTCCTCTGGTAAGTGAAGGAGATATGCCCTAGAGGCAAATAATAAATAGGTTTTTATTTTCATATCTCAGTTTGTTCATAATAGTTTCATACTATGATATAACTGTATTAATACGAAACGTTAATACACGTGTGGTATGTAAACAAACCAAGTCTCTAGTTACCTCTAGCGAACTAGTTCATTGGTCATGAGGATGATCTAGGGTTTCAAGATCATGGGCATTTATGCCAACTGACAATGAGGTCATGTCATTAGTTGAATGATGTGATAGACAACCAACCCAACCAGTTGTATCTTAATGAGATCTAGTTACAAAGTTCACCATTAATGATAAACTAAGGAAACCTCGCAACCTGTCCTTAGACTGTGAGATAATGCAAATCACCGTTCTGGAGGGAGCTTAGCTCGTTATCAAGTATCACTTCGTGACTGGGTGATCGAAAAGGTGCTACTCAGGTTTCCCAAAGGAGAGTGTAGAGGAGCACATATCAAGACCAGGATTTTCCCATCCATGTAATAAACAGATACATATGTGGCCATCTTGGTGACCTTGCATTAATGAAGCTTGCAAGCGTGTGACTGGGTCACAGAATGCAATGACACGGAAACGAGAAAACAAGTCCATCGGTAACGAGATCGAATGAAGGTATGGAGATACCGTAGATCAAATCTTGGGTGAACTAGGTATCAAGTGGCAAAGGGAATGGGAAACGACTGTTTACGGTTCAAACGATATTATCATCGTGGAATGCATAGGGGTCATTATGGGCATCCCGATCCCGCTATTGATCATTGATGGAGATCATGTCTATGCCATTCCCGAGTCGTGGGGAAATACACTTAAGGGTACGATGAGCTAGAGATCCTCTGTAATTTGGAATCACCATATGAAAGAGAAAAGGAAACCGGAAAAGTTCCGTGAGAGAACCAGAATCATTCCGGGAAAGATCCGAAGTCGTTCGGAGGAAATCGAAAGGGAACCGAAAGGTGTTTCGGGTCAAATCGGGTTTTGTAATATGTATTTACATATTAATTAATGTAATTAATATTAAATATAATATTAAAAGCTAATTTGAAGGGGTATTCCACTAATGGGTCAAACTTCCTAGGGAAAAAGGGCCCATGAGGGAAAACCGAAGGAGGGAAGGGCCAAGGCCTAGGCACCTCAAGGGGGCCCACCCGGCCAGCCTTGGGCTGTGCGCGGGGTGGGGCCCACCTCAGCCCGGCTGGCCCATGAAGGCCCATGCGCCTCCCCCTCTCTCCCTTGTTTAGTCCCACATGGGAAACCCAAAGGGGAGGGCACACCCCCTCCCCCTATATAAAGGGGTGCCCATGGGTGGGAATAGACACACCAATATTTGGAGAAGTCCTTTGGTTGACTCTCTCCTTCCCTCTCTCTCCCGTCTCCATGTGTTGGTACGGTCCCAAGTAAGGGGTGTCCATGCAAGAGACACCGCACCGGCAGCACGCTATTGCGCTGCATGGATTCCAAGATGGAGATCTACTTCCGCACTCCCGACAGGGATCAAGGAGTCGGAGGTCGTCGTCCTACACCTTATGTGTATGAAACCACGAGGGGCCTCACTTGAGGCACCTTGGATGTCATGAGCCGGAGCTGTTGCACGATGAAGAAGGGGCAAGGGGTGACCTACGAGGAGCTTCGTGACCTTGAGGTCGGCTACGGGTTCGACTACTTCAACCACATTCCCCTCATAACGTTAACCACGTACGATCTACAAGGGTATGTATTCTATACGCTCCGGCCGTTACCGCATTACTACATAGATACATCTTGGCAGTATTAGGCGGTTCCAATGTAGGAAAAATTTTATTTTCTGCTACGGAACCCTTTAGTGGTGTCAGAGTTGATCTATGTGTAGGAGTGTTGTACGGCCAGTACGCACAAGTATTGTGCGGGCATTGATCCCTTAGTTGTTACCCTCTGACGTGTACTTGTTTATATCGCGGTATTGTTTGATGAAGCGGCTCGGATCGACCTTACGCGTATTCATACGCAAGACTGGTTCCACGCTCGACATACGGCTTGTTCTGTATAAGTGGCTAGCGGGTGTCTGTCTCTCATTCAATAGTTGATATAGCATTTACAATGGAGGGCCCCGAAAGGGGTGTATTAAAGACAACGATTGGATCCATGTTGTCGTTGGAAAGTTCGTACATTAGAAACAGTTTTATTGTGAAAGCCCTAACAACCACGTAAAACTTGCAAAAGATAAAGTAGAGACGTCTAACTTTATTTTGCAGGAGGGCTTGTGTTATGATATGGTATTGGTCGTTACAAAGGTAAAGTAGTTTACTTTTATGTTACTAAGTTAAGTAGTAATAGCCATCGTTTTGATGGACGATCGGGTGGTGGCGTCGTGGACTTGGCGTGAAACCAAGGGCAAGATGGAGATCATGCCGGAGCGCTCGATGGAGATCAAGGCGCAAGGAGAAGGACCATATCATATCACAAATTTACATGTGATGTTGATACCTACTTTATATCTTATTATATGCTAGTATTAGATACTCAACGGTAGCAAATAAGATAATCCCTATAGAATTCCAATGATAGTGTTCCCCTTGTGTGTGCACCACCAAGAAAGTTTGCCGTTATGAAGCCGGCCGTGTCGACCGGGGGCTAGACATATCTACATTCGCATAAAGTGGGTGTAAGCCATGTTGCACAGCGAATACACACAAGTTATATTTGGTGAGCCTAGCATGTGTAGACATGGCCTCGGAAGACAAGAGACCGAAAGGTTGAGCATGAGTCACATGGTTGATGTGATGATATTAGGGAATGTCTACCTTTGATGCTGCACTGATTGTCGTGATGATCGGGGGAGGTGCAGATGATTGGGATCATGTGATCACTATAATCGTCCAGGGGATGACAATTTTAGTGGGAGCTCAATTAGGATTGAACTCATATTATGAACTTAGTCTAGATGTCTATTTGCAAATATCTTAGTAGATCATGGCATATCCCATTGAGGTCCTTTGCGACCATGGGAAATTTATTGCTTGATATGGAACTTAGCGAAAGGGTCCAACTTCATAGATTAATACCCACGCATGAGGGATATCCTCGTAAAAGGTGATCTTCTCTTATTGATACAATGACCATTAGGAGATAATCTGATGACTCCACAATGTTTGTGAGTTCTCTGTAATCATCCAACAAGCCATTCTCCATTCATGGAGAGTTGGATTACAATCTTTTATTCTACAAGATCAGGCACATAAAGTATGAGCTATTGGATGGGTTTTCTTCCATGATGGATGAAAAAGGGAATATTTGGAGAAATACTTAGCGATCTTGCAGTAGAGTTGTGAACTCTCAGAAGGACTTGATTGCAATGGAGGTCATGAATGAAAAGTGTATATGTTAGATATACAAAGTTATAAATGTAATTCTTGCAAAACTCGTTGCAATTTATATAAGTATTGGATACTTGTCCCGTTTTGTGAAAACAGGATGGTCTGCTTGAGAATTGCTTGAATTGAGGCAACGTGGCAAGATGACGGCAAGCAAAATAGTTTATGGCCGACATCACCCCTTTCCTCAAAGATTGTCATTTGGATTAGTGGACTTGAATATAATTTTGTAATCCTTGTTTGTGTGTCTTGCTTTTGGCGAGACGATTGTTCATATGAATGAGTTACAAGACAATTGTACTATTCTTATGAACAATACCGTTATGGTGACATTACGATTATAAATGAGTTATTCTCAACACTATGTTAATGATAATAGTTTAAACATTTATAAAAGGATTAAAATGCTAAAAGATATCCAAAGTTTGATTATGATATGATACTATTGTTTAAGTCATTTTGGTTATTGCATGTTCTTCATTCTAAATGAAGATCGGGGTCTTAGATGCTTGATCTAGAGACTTTGCAAAACCATGCCTCGTTGGGCAGAATGACTAAAACTCCGCATTCTGGTAAAATGGTGATATGCGAAGAAATGTTGAACTTTATACATAATGATGTATCGTATTTTCAACAAGATAGTGGAAATCATTATTTATACTTAATGTTGAATCTTATACATAGGGATGTATCGTATTTTCAACAAATAGTGGAAATCATTATTTCACACTTCATTGTGGATTTAAGTGAATATGAATATTTACTTAATGAAACATAAGTTTGAAACTTTTTTGAATTATTCAAAAGATTTCAAGGTGAAGCGGGATATTGAATTAACAAGAATACAAAAGTATGTTCGATTTGATCTACATGACTAAAGTATTTAAGTTAATTTTAGCATAAAAGGACATGTGAAAGAGGTTTCACAAATTATGAAATAGGGCAAATTCAAAGTATATTGAAATGTCTAAATATCATAATCATTATGTATTAGATACATATGGTATAATACTCTCTATTATCGGGGTTATAGTTATCGTTTAGAGTTAGAGATCGAAATAAGCAAACACTCGGTTGAAATACAAAGGAACATCTAAAGATTCGTGGAAACAACACCATAAGTGTTATGGCATGTTTGAGTTTCCGGAGATTTTGATAAGTTGAAATCGCGGCGAATAAAAAAGTCTTTGTAGAGCATTCTTAGGAAGCTATGAATGCATCTTCCACAAAGGACAAACCTGCTGTTGTCCAAAGTTGATGTGTCTTGATGAACATACAGGTGGAAGAAAGTAAAAGATCAAAACAAGGTATTTGACCTTGCCCCCAAATTGTTGAGTGGCACAGCGGAATTTGTTTCGTTAAACTGAACTCTACAAATAGAGGAGAAACTAATGATAATGATCATAAAAGTTTCAACGAATACTTTTACTAAAGAAAGTAGGATTCAACAATATATACTCTGCAAGTTCATGGAAATATATTATTGATTCACTTGTCATGTTTATGAACAAGACAGACCTACGAATTACAAAGAAGCGTGATGGACCTAAGTGCGAGAAATGACTAAGAGCCATAAAATCCTATATTAAGTTACATTTAAGATTGCAAAGTAATATGTTACTTGATCTTATTAAGTAAAGAAGTTTACTTGATATTTCTGAATTACTTCAATGTCATAAGATGGAAATGAAACTTAGTTAAGACATAAAAGCTCGATTTGTCTCAAAGTATGGACAAATTCAAGGAGTTGACTACAATGTAGCGATGCTTGAGTCTATTGGATTTACACCAGCAATATATAGATATTGGAATCTCGTAGCTGCAATTCTCAATTTGATGATGATCAAAGAATTTTGGAATGTCCAAGATTATAGAGAGGACCTGCATTTGAGTGGGAGCTAATTAGCTTTGCCAAATCTTAATATGTAAGAGACATATTTTGAGTGGGAGCTAAGTAGCTTGGCTGAATCTTAATATGTATCAGACATATTTTGAATGGAAGCTAAGTGAAATCCCTGGATCTCAAATATGGATGCCATATTTGAGTGGGAGCGTGAGATCATTCTAGGATATGTGGATGACATATGTGAATGATGTGATTGGTATTGATAACATTTGAATTAGTCAATATGGATGAAGTTGAAGTTATTAAACAATGAGATCTATCAAGATAGATTGGTGAGTTTAATAAACATTGATTGTCGAATGCTCCTTGGAATTTATTCTAAAGATGTTCAGAATGTCCTAGGAAAGATTCTGAAGAAGTTCAGAATGGAACAAGGTAAGAATGAAGTTCTTACTATATGAAGCATTGTCTTAGTATTACAATGATGGTTAAAAAGGAAGAAAGAGATGTGTTGCATCTCCTATGCCTCTGTCATAGGTTCTTCCATACAACCATATTGTATACTCGACGTAATGTGACCCGAAGTTCTGGTTAAAAGGACAAGCTCTTAACTGTAAGAACATGTCTTGAAGTGATTCTTGAGATAATCACTGAACCAGAAATAAGTTTGTACTTAAATGGCAAGAAGCAAAGTAAGTGGCATAGTTGCATTTCATGCACTGGGATCTACATAGATATAGAAGTATAAAGGCTCCATCTGATGTGATGTATATTGTTATGGCGGGGCTAGATCGCTTTTAACGTAGAATGATGTGTCCCAGGGCATAGTGCCCATGAAAAAGCCCTCGAGGTTGATCTAAAGTCACTGTAGGCTCCTAGAAACCGGCCTCGTTCTGCTGCCATAACTGCCATATATACACAGAGGATTGCAAAGTGTGTTTTGAAGTTTAGATGACAACAGTGAAAACGACTGTCATTATAAACGCTAGAAACAAAGTTTCACTTTGTCGCCAAACGAATACTTCAACCCATTATGAGATAATGGTATGAATGTCAAAGTTAGGAAGACATTAACGATTTGCAAAGACATAATGATCTGGTAAAATAGAACATGGACATGACGTTTTCCATAAGCATGCATGATCAATAAACACATATGTGATATGGTTTATGATGAATAAAATGCAAGCTAGAGTATTTGTACTCTAGTGCAAGTGGAAGACTAAAGGAGATATGCCCTAGAGGCAAATAATAAATAGGTTTTTATTTTCATATCTCAATTTGTTCATAATAGTTTCATACTATGATATAACTGTATTAATACGAAACGTTAATACACGTGTGGTATGTAAACAAACCAAGTCTCTATTTACCTCTAGCGAACTAGTTCATTGGTCATGAGGATGATCTAGGGTTTCGAGACCATGGGCATTTATGCCAACTGACAATGAAGTCACGTCATTAGTTGAATGATGTGATAGACAACCAACCCAACCAGTTGTATCTTAATGAGATCTAGTTACAAAGTTCACCATTAATGATAAACTAAGGAAACCTTGCAACCTGTCCTTAGACTGTGAGATAATGCAAATCACCGTTCTGGAGGGAGCTTAGATGGTTATCAAGTATCACTCTGTGAATGGGTGATCGAAAAGGTGCTACTCAGGTTTCCCAAAGGAGCGTGTAGAGGAGTACATATCAAGACCAGGATTTGCCCATCCATGTAACAGACAGATACATATGTGGCCATCTCGGTGACGTTGCATTAACAAAGCTTGCAAGAGTGTGACTGGGTCATAGAATGCAACGACACAGAAACGAGAAAACAAGTTCATCGGTAACGAGATCGAACGAAGGTATGGAGATACCGTAGATCAAATCTCGGGTGAACTAGGTATCAAGTGGCAAAGGGAATGGGAAACGACTATTTACGGTTCAAATGACATTATCATCGTGGAATGCACAGGGGTCATTATGGGCATCCCGGTCCCGCTATTGATCATTGATGGAGATCATGTATGTGCCATTCCTGAGCCGTGGGGAAATACAGTTAAGGGTACGATGAGCTAGAGATCCTATGTAAGTTGTAATCACCATATGAAAGAGAAAAGGAAACCGGAAAAGTTTCGTGAGAGAACCGGAATCGTTTCGGGAAAGATCTGAAGTCGTTCGGAGGAAATCAAAAGGGAACCGAAAGGTGTTTCGGGTCAAATCGGGTTTTGTAATATGTATTTACATATTAATTAATGTAATTAATATTAAATATAATATTAAAAGCTAATTTGAAGGGGTATTCCACTAATGGGTCAAACTTCCTAGGGGAAAAGGGCCCATGAAGGAAAACCGAAGGAGGGAAGGGCCAAGGGCTAACGCCCAGGCACCTCAAGGGGTCCCACCCGGCCAGCCTTGGGATGTGCGCGGGATGGGGCCCACCCTAGGCCGGCTGGCCCATGAAGGCCATGCGCCTCCTCCTCTCTCCCTTGTTTAGTCCCACATGGGAAACCCAAAGGGGAGGGCACACACCCTCCCCCGATATAAAGGGGTACCCATGGGTGGGAATAGACACACGAATATTTGGAGAAGTCCTTTGGTTGACTTTCTCCTTCCCTCTCTCTCTCTCTCTCCCGTCTCCATGCGTTGGTATGGTCCCAACTAAGGACTGTCCATGCAAGAGACACCGCACTTGCAGCACACCGTTGCGCTGCAGGGATTCCAAGCCAGAGATCTACTTCCGCACTCCCGGCAGGGATCAAGGAGTCAGAGGTCGTCGTCGTACACTGTATGTGTACGAAACCACGAGGGGCCTCACTTGAGGCACATTGGATGTCGTGAGCCGGAGCTGCTTCACGATGAAGAAGGAGCAAGGGGTGACCTGCGAGGAGCTTCGTGACCTTGAGGTCGGCTACGGGTTCGACTACTTCAACCATGTTCCCCTCGGAACGTTAACCGCTTACAGTCTACAAGGGTATGTATTCTATACGCTCTGGCCGTTACCGCATTACTACATAGATAGATCTTGGCAGTATTAGGCGATTCCAACATAGGAAAAATTTTGTTTTCTGCTGCGGAACCCTTTAGTAAGTAGCACCAGCATTTGTCAACCCAAAGGGCATCGTGATGTAGCAATACGTGTTGTAGGGTGTGGTGAACGAAGTGGCCAGTTGGTCCAACTTTCGCATCCGGATCTGGTGGTATCCTGAGTAAGCATTGAGAAAACACAGAAGTTCCGAGCCAGCTGTCGAGTCAATGACTTGGTCAATCTGAGGATAAGCAAACGGATCCTTCGGACATGCTTTGTTCAAGCCGGTGTAATCAATGCACATTCTTAATTCACTGGTTCCTTTTTTATGGACAAGTATAGGATTTGCCACCCACCGGGTGTGAATAACTTCTCGGCTAAAGCTATCCTTAAGTAACCTAGCTATTTCATTGCCTATAGCCCTTCGTCTTTCATCACCAAAGCATCGTAGAAGTTTCTTCACCGGTTTGGCATTGGGATCAATATTCAAGCTGTGCTAGGCAAGTTACCTAGGTACACCTTTCATGTCAGTAGGTTGCCAGGCAAAGATGTCCCTATTCTCACGGAGGAACTCGACAAGTGTGCTTTCCTATTTGGGATCTAGGTCCGTGCCAATGGCGGTGGTCTTGGAGGAATCTCCTTCGACAAGCTCCACCTGCTTGGCCTTGATGGCGGCCTTGAAGGCGGGTTCAGCAGCAGTGATCTGCTTCTTCGAAGTCGGCATCTCCGAGGCATCGACCTGGTTCGGGATCTCCTTGAACTCCTCACCATAGAGGACTATTTCAGCGAAGGCAGCCTCACCGAGCTCGCACTCCCGCGCCTTGGTGAAGCTTCTGTCAATGGTGATGATGTCGTTTGGTCCGGGAATCTTGAGCTTGTTGTATACAAAGCATGGCCTTGCAAGGAAGGAGTGGAAGATGTTGCATCCGAAGATGACGTGGTACACGCTCTTGAAAGGCACCACTTCAAAGGTCATGCGCTCTTGACAGCAATTGTTAACATCGCCAAAAGCGATCGGAAGGGTGATGCAGCCCAAGGAATTTGCTTATCGGTCGGGGACAACCCCATGGAACACGGTGTTGCTCTTCCTTAGCTGGGTATCCGTCAAGTTCATCTTGTGCAGTGTATCCAGGTACATGATGTTGATGCTGCTTCCACTATCCACGAGGCACTTGGTGAACTCTGTGCCGTCAATCAAAGGGTTGATGACCATGGCATACTGATTTTCTGTTGGGATAAGATATGGGTGATCCTTCCTATCCCAAGTAATTGGAATCTCCGACCACCTGACGTACTAGGGAATCGGAGGAAGGGTGGCCATTAGTATCTTCAGGGAGGTTTTCTAGGCTCGAACGGGGGGTACCTGAAGGGAATTTGCCCGAGAGGCAATAATAAAGTGGTTATTATCTTATTCCTTGTTTATGATAAATGTATATTTTGCATGCTATAATTGTATTAATTGGAAACGTTAATACATGTGTGTTTAATAAACAAAAAGGAAGTTCCTAGTTATGCCTCTCTTATAAATAAGCTCGTTGATTAACAAGATGATCAAGGTTTCCTGATCATGGACATTGGATGTTGTTAATAACGAGGTCACAACATTGGTGGAATGATGTGATGAACATTCATCCGAAGTATAGCATTACGATCAAAGTCATTATGTTTATATTGCTATAACATCATAAGAAGTCATCTTAGTCCTTAGACCATGAGATCATGTTAATTGCTAACACCGAAAGAGTATCTTGATAACATCAAACATCACACCGTAACAGGGTGACAATAAAGGTGGGTTCAGTGCTACGAAGGTGTTATGTTGAGGCTCATGGATCAAGAGTGGGATTTTTCCATCCCGATGACGGATAGATATACTCTGGACCCTCTCAGTGATATCACATTGAAACAGCTTGCAAGCAAGTGATGTGATCACTAGAATGTTATATCACGGGAACAAGAAAAAAGTGCATGTCGGTAATGAGATCAAACTAGGTATTTGGATGCCAATGATCGAATCTCGGACATGTAATATATCGCGAGACAAAGGGATTTAGTTACGATGTTAAAGGTTCACACGATCACAAGAGTCATCGTTGAATATGAGGGAGTCAGTACGGATCTCTAGGTCCCGCTGCTGATTATTGATCGGAGAGGGGTCTCGATCATGTCTGCATTATTCGCGAACCGTAGGGTGACACACTTAAGGGATACTGACACCATTTGGAGCAAATATGTTTCAGATAAAGATTTAAGAAAGCGCTGGAATTATTTCAATAGACACCAAACTGTTTCAGGTGAAATTGCTGAAATTGGTTCTGCATGTGATATTGAAATGTTGCAGGGGGTTTTATGTGAATGTTTGTTAATTAATCTGATTAACAAAATTCTGAATAAAATAAATAAAATAGTTTTATTTAATGAGAGCTTGCATTAAATTTGGTGGAAATTTAATACATGTGTGAGTGGAATTTTGAGTGGAGGCTTTTTATGGGAGTGGGAGCTCCACCCACATGAATGTGGAAGAGGTGGGGGCACCACCATGGCTGCCATGCCATGGCCCTTGGGTGCCCCCCTCTTCCCTATAAAAGGCCCCCCTCTCCTTCTCACAACACACACCTCCTCCTGAAGGATCACTCTCCCCCTCTACTTATTCCCCATGGTCTCGGATTAGCGAGATACATGTTCCCGGTGGCTTTATCTGGAAAGGATTTGCTGCTTCCGCTGCTTTGCTGGAGCGAGGGATGGAGGTTTTCGGGGTACCGGACGTGTGTGCGATCACAGATGGACCGCTTCTTTGCGGTGCTGGACTTGGTGGTGCTGGACTTGCTGGACCTGGATCTGATGCACGTGCTGGAGCCGGACCTGCTGGACTTCATCACGATCTTGAGATCGGCAAGTGTACAACTTCATCATCCACGAGTTCCATCTCGTTAACAAAGCTTTGTTGTCTTCGAGGGTAAGTTCTATGTGGATGTATATCCACCCGTTGCTTGTATCTAGTAGATAGATCTTGGCGATAGTTCCCATCGTAGGAAATTTTTTGTTTTCTATGTTGCGAACCCAACAGTGGTATCAGAGCCTGATCTATGCGTAGGTGCTTTGCACGGGTAATACACATATGTTTATATGTGGGCGATGATGATCATGTTATTTCATCTTCTATGTATTTTGGATATTGGTGGCATAGTGGTATGAAGCAGCCCGGACCAACCTTACATGTCATTGCACATGAGACCGGATCCACGACTGACATGCAACTAGTTTTGCATAAGTGGCTGGCGGGTGTCTGTCTCTCCTACTATAGTCAATATCTGATTTACAATGAGTTGCTAATAACTTGGTTATCCTCGTTGTGGTTCCATGTTCGTAGGTAAGACCGGTTCTATCTCCGAAAGCCCTAAGCCACGTAAAACTTGCAATGGATAAATTAGAGGCGTCTAGTTTAGATCGTTGCTAGGCTAGTGTCATGATATGGTAATGTTGTAAGTAGATGTATGATAGATACTCTTACAACACACTTAACGTGTAAGTTCCATAGACCTTGGCCTTACACACAAAGGAATGATAAAGATCATACCACGATGCATATGATAGAGATCAAATACATGGACCATATCATCCCACTTTACACATTAGATGTTCGCATCTTATATTGCTAGTTTAGCGCTTTTAGTAGCATTATAAGATGATCCCTCATTTAAATATCAAGATAAAATGTGTTCTTCCTTAAGTATGCCCCGTTCAATGGATCGTGTTTCGAGATATCACGTGATGATCGGGTGTACTCGACTCTACGCTTTCATACAACGGGTGTAAGACAGTTTTACACACGTGAATACTAAGGTTCTTACTTGGCGAGCCTAGCATGTACAGACATGGCCTCGGAACACGGACCAAAAGGTTAAGCATGAGTCATATAGTTGATGTGATGCCCATATTGATGCTCGCCTTTGAAGCTACACCGACTCACGTGATGATCGGACTTGGTGTAGTGGATTTGGTTCATGTAATCACCAAAAAGGCACGAGTGATGTCGTTTTTGAGTGGGAGTTCATTTCTAATTTGGATTAGTCGAACTCAATTTGTCATAAACTAAATCGAAGTGGATTTGCATAATTTGTTGTAGTCATTGGCATCTGTTCACTACCTTATCCTTAGTTTTAATTGAGATAATAGAACTATAGAATTCTAGATATTTACTTTACGAACTAGTATCGTATTGTTTTGAATGTCAATTTAAATTTTAGAAGTCCTATTGCAAACTTTCAACAAACTCTATTTACTCATGAAGTTTAATAAGTAGTATTAAATCAAGAGTAAGAATTCCAATGTTAGTATCTAAAGTATCATGTTTGCCTCCATGATTATTGATATTCAAAAGTTGTTTTAATATCAAGATTATCTAGGAGCTGAAAATTTGTTTCAGAAACCATCATGTGTGGAAGATATTGTGATATCTGAAACAATGTTTTTGGTTGCATTATGATAGAGTATAATTTAGCAAAATACATCTTCTCATATTGTTTGAGAATTTGTGAAGGATGGAGATGCTAGGCATTCGGATCTCGCAAAAGGTTTTGGGAACTAACATTATACTCGCGATTCTTCCTTATAGGCTATAGTAGCTTCATCATGAAAGTTGTCATGATAAGGATGAATAGAATATGTAAGTAAAATGTTTACTACACTAATAGATTACTAAAGAATGGTTTTTTGAAAGAACACCAAACATTTGATGATGGTGATCCACTTCAAAGTGCAAGTCCAAAGGTATTAGTATTTGACTATATACACTTTGTACTATGTGTCATGTGAATGACACCACTATTGATGTTGATAGATTCTTTTAAAAGAAAAGGAATTGTTGAAAGAGAATCTATAAAATATTTGGCAGAAAAGAAAAGGTTGCAGATGTCCAACTTAGGTATATAGAAGATATACATGTTATGGTTGTATTCCTTGCTTGTTAAACAATGTGGTTCTGAGGTATTCAATACCGGTATTGGATACCGAATTGGTTGGTGTGAAGTGTCATACAGAACAACACAATTCATGAACTGCAACGGCCTAAGTAACTGGCAAGATAATAAGTGATGATGTACATCAAAAACAAATAAAGTGTTATTGTGTTTTCGTTGTCATCAAACCTAGCCTTCAAGATATTTTTTAATAATTTTTATTTTGTTCCGGTATTACGAGAACAATAGTTGTTCAAATAATTACCGTATTCCATAAAGGATGGATGAACTTTTACAAGTCTAGTTGGAGAAATCACATCCATAAACATTATTGCTA
This sequence comes from Avena eriantha, assembly GCA_910589775.1. Lineage (NCBI taxonomy): Eukaryota > Viridiplantae > Streptophyta > Magnoliopsida > Poales > Poaceae > Avena > Avena eriantha. The sequence continues at coordinate 82,370,856 of OU342741.1, read as the reverse complement.
AAATGACGTAAGCCAAATGATTGGAAGATCACTTATGAAGTGACATCGCTGTTTGAATTATATTGGAAAGTAAACATGAAGAAACTCCATGTTGATGGATTTTTGGAGTCTTTTGATCTTTATCAATTGACGCTTGTGAAAATTTCCTCAAGATAATTGAAACTCCGTCCATAGGCCAAAGAGGAACGGATGACTAACTTATTGGATATTATGCATGTTGATGTATATAGTCCATTATGTGTAGCCATATGAGATGGATTTTTTGCTTCATATGCTTTCTCTAGAAATTTGAGTGAATATATCTATATATTTACTTAATAAGGAAGAAGTATGAAACATTTGAACATTGTTCAAAGACTTTCAAGATGAAGTGAAAAATCATTGTAACAAGAAAATAAAAGAGTTTATGATTTGATCATAAAGGAAGATATTTGAGTTACAGGTTTAGCAAAACACCTAAGATTTCAGGAATTGTTCCATGAATTTGCATTTCCCGATAAACCACAGGAGTATGGTATGTTCGAGAGATCAAATGAAACCTTGTTTGACATGGTAAGATCAAAGGTGTCATTTATAAAAATGCCATTATGTTTTAATGATTAAAGCTTTAGAGACTACCGCTTTTACACTGAAAAGAGCACCATCGTGATCCTTTGAAATGACACCATATGAGTTATGATTTGGGATAAAACCCGAATTGTCTTTTCTTAAATTTTGGTATGTTATGCATAAGTAAAATGTTTACAACCAAAGTCGGATATGCACGTCTTTGTAGGTTATCCCAGAGAATTTGTTGGGAATTCCTCCATAACACCAAGGACAAAAGAGTTTGTCGCTTGGAACGTCAAGTTTCTTGAGAAGGAATTTTTCGCGAAAAGTTAAGTGGGAGGACAATAGAACTTTGATAAGGTTGTTGAACCTTAGCTATATGTGCTAAGTAGCGCAGCGCCAAAAAGAGTCCCGGTGGCGGCCACAATGCTCATGGCTCCCGTGATTACAGAAGGTGTGATCTTGGAGATTAGAGTTCCTATTGAACCATATGGGTCGGTAAGAATCAAATAGTAAGATTTGAAACAGAAGTCGTTATTGTTTTGACAACGATGAACCGAATACATGCAAAGAAGCGATGATGCGCCCTGACTCCTTAAAATGACTAGAAGTCATAGAATCCGTAATAGAATCCATACACAAGAAATCAAGTTTCTGAACTTGGAAGACCCTCTTGAAAGGCATGAAGCCTATCGGTCGTGTTTGGATCTATAAATAAATAGACATGGATGTTTAACATCTATGAAATAGTCGACATGTCGGAAAGAAGTGTACGGCAATGTTCAAGGAGTTGACTATGACAAGATTTCATCTTTCATAGCGATATTTAGTCTTGACAAATTAATGTAGCAACCACTACATATAATTTGGTGTATGGTAGTTGAATAAACAAAACAAGGTTCTTCTAATAGAATGGTTACCTAGGACATGTATATGACATGGTCCGAAGGGTTTTTTTAATTCAAAGGGTGCTAAAAGGGCAAGAAAACTTCAATAGTTGAAGTGAGCATAGCAGAGTTGGAATCTTCACCATGATGAAAATGTTAAAGGAGTTTAATTTCATCGAAGATGATGAAGATGCTTGCATTTGCAAGAAATTAAGTGGGAGCGCTGAGACAAATTTCCAATACATTATGCAGAGTACATATTGTTGATTGGAAATGATGTTTCTTTTATTGACACAAGTTAAGAATTTTATTAAAATAGGATTTCGATGAAAGACTTGGGCAAAACCGGAATATTTGGCATCAATGTCTATATGGATAGATTGAGGCGCTAATATGGTTATGCGAGACGTACATATATGAGATATTGAAAGAGTTCAATATGGAAACAACAAGAAAGGTTCTTGCTGCATGGAAAGAATTGTATCAAGATTCAAGTGTTTCAACACTTGGTGAGTAAAATCACATGAAGATTTTGATCGATTATACCATGATATGTATTATCCAAAATGTCCTATGCTCTAAATGTTATGAGCACATACAAGAATGATTCATAAGATGACCATTGGACAATAGTAAAGATATTCTTATGAGCTTTGGAAGAACTAAGAATATATCATGTATAAGTGACAAATAGTTAAAGGTAGTTCATTGTAAAGTGCTACATTGATACTAGTTTTGTCACAAGATACAAATTAAATTTATCTCAATTTAGACTATGGGTGGCACAATGTAATGGAAAGGATGTTCCATGATGGATTTGGATGAGTTCCAAAGTTGAGACATTGTGACGGATACTACAACAAAAGGCTAAGTATATAACTGCTATTGTAGCAGCAAAGGAGGGCATTTGTGTTAAGTAGTTTGTTATGAAACTAGGTGTGGTTCAAAGTGGGCTAATACTATGAAGATATATTGTATGACAATAATATCAACATATTTTAACCCGAACGAACTAAAGGTCTCACCAAAGGACCAAATTTATACAATGCCATCTCATTTGAGAATGAGTGATACGTAGAGATGCAAAGACATGCAAATACACACGGACCTGAAACTATCAGATCCGAAGATTATGTTAACCACTATCAATCGCATATATGCAACACCAGAAAGCCATAGGTGTTCAATACGCAAAGTTTTTCAAACTAGATTATTGACTCTAGTGCAAGTGGGAGACTGAAGGGAATATGCCCGAGAGGCAATAATAAAGTGGTTGTTATCTTATTCCATGTTTATGATAAATGTTTATTTTGCATGCTATAATTGTATTAATTGGAAATGTTAATACATGTGTGTTTAATAAACAAAATACAAAGTTCCTAGTAATGCCTCTCATATAAACTAGCTTGTTGATTAACAAGATGATCAAGGTTTCCTGATCATGGACATTGGATGTTGTTAATAACGAGGTCACAACATTGGTGGAATGATGTGATGAACATTCATCCGAAGTATAGCATTACGATCAAAGTCATTACATTTATATTGCTATAACGTCATACGAAGTAATCTTAGTCCTTAGACCATGAGATCATGTTAATTGCTAACACCGGAAGAGTATCTTTGTTGGGGGGATACCCCCGGGTAGGGTCACGCCGGGGTATAAAGGCCGAGTTAGCCAAGGTTCGGCAAGGCCAAAGCGAATGCTGGCCGGGTCACCTCAAGGTGGGCCGAATCACGGAGTAACCCGGACCAGGGGGCGTTCGCCTAACTAAGTCTCGACCGGCCTAGGAAGTAAGTCGGAAGTAGATGTTTGCTTGTATGCAGGAACAGGGGTGCCCGGGTCAGCTATGATCCGGGTCATGATTGGCTTCTAGGAGAAGGAAGGAATTTTGCTGGTCAAAAAGAGGGTTCGGTACGCACTGCATGAGCGAAGCAGACAAGAGCGGGACCACCGGGTCATGACCGACGGGGGTGACGAAGCCCATGTCGGCTGACGCGGGCGCCACAGAGGCTCACGTAGCTAAAGCAAGCATGACACAGGGGAAAAGCACCCCGGTTGGCTTACCCCTTTGGGAGGAGGCATATTCTTAGGAATATGCCTCCACGTATGCCCTAGGCAGGAACCGAGCCTCCCCTATAAAAGGGGGGCTAGGGCTTCTGTAGGAGGGGTTGATCTCTCGGCTATTCTGTTTTGGGCTAGGGATTCAGGTGTGATCTGTGGGTGAGAGTAAGAGAGCTCCTTCTTCCTCCTCTCGCCAATACAGCTCTAGGAGCACTTGTAACCTTGGAAGGAAATCAATACAAACTTCTGTGTGGAGAATCACTTCACTATCCCTCCCTGGATTCCCCTAGCATGTATTAGTCCCCACCTTTAGCCTATCCATGGCATCTACCGTGACACCACCACGACAGTTGGCGCCCACCGTGGGGCTAGCGGCGCTAGCAGGGGTCAAGATCCGGATGGGAAACCTCATCACCACCGGCGAACGCATCGTCTCCGGGCTCGTTCAGCGCTTTGGAGCGCGGGATTTCGTGACCGACAACGCAGGCTGCTTCGGCACACGCCCTCTTCCGTGCAACGGCATCTTCGTCAAGCTCGGCGCGCACAAGGTCTACGTTGCGGTGGACGTGTCTTGCGTTCATCCGCGCCACGTCGTTGAAGCAGGCGAACCGCCCCTCACTATGGCTTGCGGGGCGCGTATCGCTCGTTCCCCGGATCGTGCAGAGGTGATGATGACTATGCCAGGTGCGGGCGCAAGCAAGGATCCGGCGCCAGATCCGAAGGTAACGCCCAAGGAACCGAGGAAAGGTAGAGGTCCTCCGCTGGAGAGGCCAGAAAATGTGTTGAGAGAGGCGATGGATAGCTTGGCAAACCCTGTAGTAGCAGCGGTAGATCCGGCTCGTGCACAGGCCGAGCTGGAAGAAACTAGGCAGAAAATACTAGAGGGCACAAAGAAAATAGCCGCGGCCCAGCAGTCGTTGAACATGACGCTGCGTGAGTACGCTAAGGCGAACAAAGTTGATAATGTAAAAGTGAAAGGGAGAAATCTCATGAGCGAGATGAACAGAGAGGGTGATGCTGGAATTGAGGAATCAGAAAACTGTTTGTCCGTGGGGCTGCCGAGGTATAGTACCCCGGCCAAGAACCTCAGAGCAGCGGATGCAGCTGCGTCCGAGTTAGAGGGACTGACGGGTGAAGCCCGGCAAAGACAGCAAGATAGGGTTAACGAGCTGGTTCAGATTGCAAATAGGCAAAACAAGGAACTGCTCAGGGCTAACCCGGAGAGAGCTGGAGCCTCCAAGATCGTCCATTCGGCGGTGGGTAACCCGGAGAAATCCGCTGGAGCCACATCGTCCCCTCATGGTGGTCCAAGGAGAGAAGAGGTGGTAACCTCGGCCAGACGGAACAAACAGATCGTCCCGTATGACCCAACACGGGCAGGGAAAGGAAAAGAAGCGCAGAAAAATGATGATCGACGGAGTGTGAGCCGAGGCGAAGCAGGCCGAGGTAACCGCGACCAAGGCAATGCCGGTCAAGGGAACGTTGTCAACGGCAATGCCGGACAGCGAAATTCGGCTGGAGCAGGACAACCGCAGCAGCGGAACATACCAAGGCAAGAGCACAGTGCCGGCCGAGGTATGCAACAGAAAGGTGCGCCACAAGAGCAAAACCGGTACAAAGACGGTGATTCGGAGATGGCTAACGCGGGATACCCAAGACCGGACTATCATGTGATAGGGTCGAGATTGGGAAGCAGGGATTTGATGCCGGATGATGCAAGGTTGAAACTAGATCGACTGTATAGGTCGGAACAGATTGAATGCCAAGGTCCACCGGGTCCAGCATGTTTTGGACCCCGGATCATGAAAGAGCCACCAGTACCGAACTTTCAGCTGCCCAGGGGCACAAAGACGTATGACGGTAGTACCAAGCCAGAGGATTGGCTAATAAACTATGCTACAGCCGTGAAAATTGCCACTGGCAACTTGAGATGGCCAGTACGATACGTACCCCAGATGTTGTATGGCTGAACAATTTTCCACCAGGGAGCATCAACTCCTGGATAGACTTTGAGGAAATGTTCATCAGCAATTTCTCGAGTACATATCAGAGGCAAAATAGACCACAGACCCTAGCTATGTGCAAGCAAAGGCCTAATGAGACAGACCGGGAGTTCTTGACCCGGTGGTGTACAGTGAGAAACTTGTGTGAGGGCGTGATAGAATCACAGGCCATAGAGTGGTTTGCACAGGGATGCAGATATGGAAGTGAGCTGTGGATGAAGTTGCAAAGAAAAATTCCAACTACGTTGGCAGAAATGATCCGGATCGCAGATTCGTATGCGTTGGGAGATCCGACCCAACCAAGGCTCGCGTCAAACGAGTCAAGCGATGAGTACTATCAGAGAGATGGAGCCGGATCATCCCGGAGGAATGACTACAGAGGAAAAAGGAGAGATGATAGACCGGACCACTGGTACGGTTCGCACCAAGTTGCAGCTGTGAATCAAGATCAACCCAGAACAGGGGGTAGCCAGCGCCAGAAAACTGGAGGGCAGTGGACCCCAAGAAACGATGGCAAGAAAACTTGGACACCGGAGCAAAAGAAGCAGTGGCAAGAAAGGAAAGACCGTCCGAGGTATACTTATGAGTCGATCTTGGACCAGCCATGTAAGTTTCACACGCTAAATCCGAACAACCCAGCGGGTCATACGACGAGGCAATGTGAGTGGATGCGCAAGATCGAGCAAGGTGGTTCGGGGAATGCTCAAGCACCCCGGAATGATCAGCCTCGGCAGGAGTTACCCCGGCAGCAACTGCTCTCCGGAGCGAACACGCAACAGCTAATGTTGCCTCCCCCTCCGCCGAGGTATGATAACAATGAGAGGAGGGATGCAGTGCATCAGGTAGAAAATCAACATCAGCCGGATCAGAGGCACTCCGGAAATGAGGGGAGAAACGAGTACAGGGAGCATCACCAGAGCTACTGTGTATTCACCACAGAGGAAACTGATAGAAAAAGCTTGCAGCGTAGGCATATGGAGGTGAATGCAGTAATGCCTGCAGTGACGAGATACATGCCTTGGTCCGATCAGGAAATCACCTGGAGCATCAGGGATCATCCCAAGCTCATGCCAAGCCCTAGTACGTATGCGTTGGTGTTGGATCCTACATTCATTGGACCTAGCATTAACGTAAGATTCTCAAAGGTGTTGATCGACAATGGCAGTAGCATAAATATCATGTATGCGGACACAATGCGCAAGTTGGGTATCTCGGAGAACATGCTCTAGGCCACGAGGACAACTTTCCATGGCATTGTGCCTAGCATTTCTTGTGAGCCCATAGGCAAAGTCTGGGTTGATGTGTTGTTCGGCACAAGAGACAACTGCCGAACTGAAAATCTGGAGTTCGAAGTGGTGAACTTAGAAAGCACCTATCATGCGTTACTCGGAAGACCAGCCCTGAGCAAGTTCATGGCAACCTGTCACGTTAGCTACTTGAAGATGAAATTTCCCGGACCAAACGGAGTGATTACCATTGCTAGGGATTTCCGACGTTCGATGGAGTGTGCGTCGGCCGGGTCGAACTTAGCCGAGTCACTAGTGATTGCACAGGAAAAAAGGAAAATTCAAGAAGTGGCAGCTTTGGCTCAATCCGCGTAGCAGTATATGCCGGCGCTGAGTAACCCGCATGGATCTGTTTCCTTCCAGGCCACGAAAGATACCAAGAAGGTTCCTGTCGATGACATGTTCCTAGAGCGCACCGTAACAATTGGTGTCGGGCTAAGTGATAAATAGGAAAGCGAGCTCGTCAGCTTCCTCTGTGAGAATCGGGACATTTTTGCTTGGTCCACACAAGACTTACAAGGTGTTCCGAGGGAGTTGGCCGAGCACTCTTTAAATGTGAGACCCGGAGCTAAGCCGGTGAAGCAACCACTCCGCCGCTTCGCCGAAGATAGGAGGAAAGTCATTGGGGATGAGATAGCTCGGTTGCTAGCTGCGGGATTTATCATGGAGGTTCTTTACCCGGATTGGCTGTCTAATCCGGTGCTGGTGGAGAAGAAGAAGGATGATCCGAACGTGGCAGTGGTTTGGTGCATGTGTATTGATTACACGAACCTGAACAAGGCGTGTCCGAAAGATCCATTTCCGCTGCCAAGAATAGATCAGGTCATAGACTCAACTGCTGGATGTGAACTGTTGTCATTCATTGATGCATATTCTGGTTTCCACCAGATACCTCTGAATCCGGATGATCAAATAAAGACTGCGTTTATTACCCCGTATGGGGCTTATTGCTATCGCACCATGCCGTTTGGTTTACGTAATGCAGGGGCAACGTACCAGAGATGTATGTAAAAATGTTTACACGACCAAATAGGTCAAAATGTACAGGTGTACGTGGATGATGTGGTTATCAAGACCAAGGAAAGCAAAACGCTCCTCGACGATATCAGGCAAACGTTTGCGAACCTAAGAAGGTTCCGGATGAAACTTAACCCGGAAAAATGCACCTTTGGTGTCCCGGCTGGAAAATTGCTCGGCTTTCTTGTTTCTAGCCGAGGTATTGAGGTTAATCCAACCAATATCCGGGCCATCGAACAAATGGAACTGCCAAAGTGTCTTAACGATGTCCAGAAGTTCACAGGTTGCCTGGCCTCGCTAAGTCGGTTTGTATGTCGGTTGGGAGAAAAGGCATTGCCTCTTTACCAACTCATGAAAAAGTCGGATAAGTTCATTTGGACACCACAGGACGATGAAGCCTTTACCCACCTGAAGAAGATGTTAGCCACGGCACCAGTGCTAGCCTCACCACTATCAAAGGAGCCAATGTTACTCTATATAGCCGCAACCAACCGAGTTGTAAGTGCAATGATAATGGTGGAGCGCGATGAGGAAGGTAAGTCGATGCAAAGGCCGGTGTATTATTTGAGTGAAGTGTTGTCAGCCTCAAAGCAGAACTACCCACATTATCAAAAAGTGGCATATGGCGTGTACATGGCCGCCAAGAAACAGAAGCACTACTTTGAGGAGCATCCTATCCGAGTCATATGTAAGGCCCCCATATCCGAGATAATGAGTAACAAGGATGCGAGTGGCAGAATTGCAAAATGGGCAATTGAGCTAGCTCCTTATGCGCCACAATATAACAGAAGAGAGGCAATCAAATCTCAAGTTGTGGCGGATTTTTTCGTGGACTGGGCCGAGGTACAGTATGAACCACCACTTCCTGATCCGAACTATTGGCGAATGCACTTTGACGGATCAAAAACCAAAACCGGGCTAGGTGCCGGAGTTGTACTCACGTCGCCAAAGAAGGACCAATTGAAATATGTGTTGCAGATCCATTTCACGGCATCAAACAATGTCGCTGAGTATGAAGCACTTGTGCACAGGCTCAAGGTGGCAAAAGAAATTGGCATACGTCGGATCATATGCTTTGGCGACTCAGATTTGGTGGTGCAGCAAGTGTCTGGAGTGTGGGACGCCCTTGATCCAAACATGGCACTATACATAATTCATGTGCAGAAGATATCTGGTTACTTTGAGGGATGCGAATTTCATCATGTACCCCAGGTGGAAAATGAGGCTGCTGACATGCTGTCGAAGCTCGGGTCAACCAGACGAGCAATTCCACCGGGTGTAGCATTAGAGCACCTCAGGAAACCATCCATCAGGACATCCCCAGAATCCGAGTCAATCTATGTCGAGGACACTGAATCCAGAGCTGTGCCCATGGACGTTGACACATGAACTGGTGCGCAAAACTCGGGGACTGCCTCGGCAAACCCGGGGACTGCTTCGCAAGACCCGGGGACTGTTCAGCGTGATCCCGTTGAAGTTATGCCGGTGGATCAGATGGAGATAGACGAGGATGTATTCCCCGTGCGACCAATACCGGCTTGGGCACTACCTATATTTCAATTCCTGAAAGATGGAACGTTACCCACTGAGGAGGTGTTGTCCAGGCAAACACAGAGGAGGGCAAAGCCCTACACGATCATCAATTCTGAACTATACAAAAGAAGTGTGACCAATGTCCTCAAGCGGTGTGTTGACCCGGAAGAAGGGCTTGAAATCATCCGAGGTATACATCAGGGGGAATGCGGGCATCACGCCTCATCCCGAGCCTTGGTAGCAAAAGCTTTCCGGCACGGATTCTACTGGCCAAATGCCTTAGAGCAAGCGGAAGATCTGGTGAGAAAATGTAATGGTTGTTAGAGGTACGCTACCAAGACACATATGCCAATGTCGGAACTCAAGACCATCCCAATCACTTGGCCATTTGTTGTGTGGTGCTTGGATATGGTTGGCCCGTTCAAACCAGCAAGGGGAAATATGACTCACATTCTGGTAATGGTGGACAAATTTACGAAGTGGATTGAGGTAAAGCCTATAAGAAAATGTGATGGAGCTACGGCCGTAACATTTCTCAAAGATATCATCTTGAGATACGGCTACCCTCACAGTATCATAACTGATAATGGTACGAATTTTGCGGAAGGAGCATTTGCACGTTTCTTCCGAGATAAGAGGATCCGGCTGGACGTAGCCTCGGTAGCCCACCCCGCATCGAATGGACAAGTGGAAAGATCCAACGGATTAGTATGATCCAGGATAAAACCCCGGCTCATTGAGCCGCTGCAAAGATCAGCGGGGTGCTGGATAGAAGAACTACCAGCGGTACTGTGGAGCTTAAGGACAACTCCGAATCCATCAACAGGCTATACGCCGTTCTTTCTGGTATATGGGGCAGAAGCTGTATTACCAGCCGACATAGAGCACGATTCGCCTAGGGTCACCCAATACACAGAAGCCGAAGTGCAAGAAGCCCGGCAAAATGATGTTGATCTGCTGGAAGAAGCGAGAGAACTGGCGCCATATATCAGCAAAATCTCCGACGCTATCATAGCCGGAAGGTGTGCCCCCAAGTCTTTCGGGAAGGCAATCTGGTGCTCCAGTTGGTACAACGTACTACTGCAATGCATAAATTATCCCCCCCATGGGAAGGGCCATTCATCGTGAGCAAAGCATTGCACAATGATTCTTACTATCTTATAGATGCAAAGCCACAGGAAAAGAACAAGGCAGACAGGTCCGGAGAGGAATCTAAGCGACCATGGAATATAGCTCCACTTCGTCCTTTCTACACTTAACTAAAGAGTGTATGTATCCGAGTTATCTCATACGTCGGTATGTATGTCGGCAATGAGCTTATCAATGAAATGTTGGCACCTCGAGCAGTAACTCGGGGACTGCCTTAATAATGTTTGTTATTTTCTGCGCATCAGCTGGAATAAGTTATTCTACTTAACTCGGATTAGTAGTGTGTGAGCACCAAAAACCCAACTCTTCGACTTGCTGCTGTCCAACAAGAATTGGCTTCATGGCAAGCAAGAGAACAAGTTTGGAATTGCGTAACACATGAAAAACGACTAAGGAAAAGAATTTATTCGAGCCGACGTTTGTTTTTTGGACTAACCCTGTATTTATTTTTCAAGTTGTCATGCAGTTTTATTTTTGAGCTAAGTCTAAAAGTTTCCCAGTATTGTTAAAACAATTTTGAAGCTCGGATTCGTAAGTTGTAAAACCGAATCAAGGTAGACACAATCCGAGCCAAAAGATTGAACGAACAAGAAAAAGGAACTCAGGGACTACGCCCAAGCTACTCTGGCATAAGCACTTAGTAGCAAAATATCACATGTGTTTGGAATACAATTCCACCCGGCATACCGGGGATCTCATAAATTTTCAAGTGTTTTTACTAAGGAGCAGCGAGAGGAAGTTCGCCATCATCGTCGCCCTCTTCGATATCCGAGGCAGTGTCCTCTTCGTCCTCACCCGAATCATCTTCAACATTCTCAACTTCTTCTTCGCCAGCGGCTTCCAGAAAGCTCGGACCCTCAGTCCATTCGTGAATGGGGGCATATTCGATGAGGATGTGGGCGCAAGCCTGGCGCCGAGCTACCCACTCCGGGTCGTCTGTCCATTTGGATCCTGTGCACAGGCGTGTGAGGAGGCTGAGATCTATCTTCTCGTACCATGTCAGAATGTGGTGAAGGATGGTATCAGCTGCGGCACGTCCAGCGGACTCTCTCCAAAGGTCGAGCTGGGTCTTGATTTCTAAAAGCTTTTCAGCGAGATGTGTAACTCTCTCCGGAGCGTCATCAGCGGGCCAGAAAGTGTTGAAGACTCGGACTGAAACATCAAGGAGATCTTTGCCGTAGTTCTTAATGATTTCCACGCGATACGACAGGCTGACCAATAGGTCCTCCATGTCAAAGGGAATGCCCTCACCGTCAGGAGCAACGGGAGTACCCCTTTCTCGGCGGAAATTGGCAACAGCAGCACTTGCAATAGCAGTACCCTCTGGAAAGTGGCCTGGGAAACAAGGCAAAGGACAAAGTTGAGAAAACAAGAAGTATGAAGTAACCCGGGGAAAAGGCGGATAAGGGAAAAGAAATTACGTGAGATGTGGCTGTGAATCCGGGTCAGTTCCTTGGTACAAGCATCACGCCTCTTCCGAAGCTGCTCAAGCTCAGCGTTCGCCGACTCAAGTTTGACCTCGGCTTCCTGAAGAAGCTCACGGTCCTTAGCATTTTGGAGTTTGAGGCGCTCGCGTTCTTCGCTGTAGTCCTGGCCAGCCTTTTTTAGCTCGGTTTGGTGCTACGCCTTCATCTTAGCCATCTCAGCCTTGAGCTTGGCTATATCATCGTCTTTGGTCCGGAGGAGGGCGAGCTCATCATCTTTCTTCTTTAGCTCGGCTTGGTGCTGCCCTGCTGGTTCGAGAAAATGCAGCATCATATCAGGCACGGGCACACTATCTTCAAGTGATGCTGAAATAGTGTGTTGGCCCGGCAGTGCCGAGGTATGAATGTTTGCCGAGCCAAGGAGGAAAAGCCGATGGAATGCACGGTAAAGACAGACAAAAAGGACGTACCCTTGATCTGCTCCAAGTTCTTCCGCATTATCTTGTTCTCAGCCTCCACCCCAGCTACGGAAACCGAGCAATCAGATTAGTCTGGCAAAGGAAAATGAAGCAAAACGAAGGAGCGTTAAGGAAGAAATTTACCCCTCTTCTCGTATTCCGCAATAAGTGCAGCTTGCTTTGTGCGTAGATTCTTGTGGGTATCCAGCAAGCGTTGGAATTCAGCACTCCGGCGGTTGGTGGTCACCTAAAAGAGATACAAAAACTTAAGTCAGCTTGATGCATGTTCGAAGTGTACTAAAATCCGGGCCAAGTGGAACTTAACCTGGCTCTAGGTGTGTGCATCTTCGAAGTGTACTAAAATCCGGGCCAAGTGGAACTTAACCCGGCTCTAGGTGTGTGCATATTCAAAGCGTACTAAAATCCAGGCCAAGTGGAACTTAACCCAGCTCTAGGTGTGTGCATATTCGAAGTGTACTAAAATCCGGGCCAAGTGGAACTTAACCCGGCTCTAGGTGTGTACATATTCGAAGTGTACTAAAATCCGGGCCAAGTGGAACTTAACCTGGCTCTAGGTGTGTGCATATTCCAAGCGTACTAAAATCCGGGCCAAGTGGAACTTAACCCAGCTCTAGGTGTGTGCATATTCGAAGTATAATAAAATCCGGGCCAAGTGGAACTTAACCCGGCTCTAGGTGTGTGCATATTCGAAGTTCTCATGGAGCTACGTAGGTTTTCTAAAAGAGCATCCGACCGAGTAACAAGTTACTCCCCCGGAGGCTCGGGGACTAATGGTTATTATCTACAACTTGTAAAGGGGAAGTGACGTACGTCCATCATTCGCCCAGCGAGGTTAATTGCCTTTGCCACTGTGTTCATCTGAGCGGAAAACTCGGCAGGGCCGAACTTTTTCGGGAGATCAGAATCCTGAACTATCTCTGCCTTGTTCCAATTCATAACAAATTCCATCAGGCTCGGAGGGTACCGTTCACCGGTGGGCATATGGGGCGTCACCAAGCCCTTTGCATGCGCTTCTTTCCTCTCCACCAAGGCAAGGGCGGGGCTGGTGTGCAGAACCAACTGCTGGGCATCGGTTGGCTCGGCAGGCGCGTCCTTTGCTGCTGGTGTTTTCTTGGGAAGCATTGACATGAGGGTGCGCTGCCCAGACTCGACGGCAGTGGGCTTGGTAGCGTCTAGAGCCTTCTTGCCCTTGGCTTGCTAGGAAGAGGAAGCCGTAGCAGCGGTTTTCCCCTTAGAAATTGCCGGGGTAGTTCCTTGCCGAGGTTGAGAAGACTCGGAAGATGCAGAGGAACTAGGCGCTGGTACTCTCGCTGCTGGACTTGGTGCCGGCGCTGAAGCTTTCGCTGCCGGAGTTGGTGCTGATGTCGAGGTTGGAGTTGGTGCTGGTCTGGTTGCTGGTACTGGAACTGGTGTTGGAGCTGAAATAGCCTCAGTGGCTGCTGGTTGAGGTGTTGTCGAGGCGGTGGATGCCGTTGCTCCGGTTGGGCCGGTCTCCCCCGCTCCAAGGTTACCCTCCTCTTGCAGAGGTGGAGCTGAACCCAGAGCGGCCGCAGAACCCTCTGGAATAGGGCTCAGCGGGCGTGACTCGTCGTCACGACAGGGAGAAGGGCTAGGTCGGAGAGGTGAAGAGATGCTAGATCCACTTTGAGGGACCTCCACCGGAGCCCTGCAAAATCAAATAATGTCAGAAGAAAAATTACGACAAAGTAAGGAAGAACAAGTTATAGAAGAAAGAATGACTTACGCATCCGAGGTTTTGGCCTCTTGGGTTTCCGAGCCCTTCGTGCTGGGGCCTTGCCTGCTGGTTTGGAGGCAGTCTTGTCCCTGGACTTCTTTCGCCTTTTAACGGGCTGGGAAGGTCCGAAGGAAGAACTTGAAGAAGCACCGCATTTCTTCTTCGATGCCACTGGAACAGGTTCGCCAGTAGCGAGAGGGGGATCCTCGTGGATATGACCGCCGGGGTGAGCTGATGGTGGAAAAGCAAAAGAAAGGGGGACAGCCTCAAAAGGTTCAATCACCTCGATATCCGAGTCATCTTCATCATCAGGCCAATCTCTAATAGAAGAGGATTTACCCGTGGGTCGTTTCGTGGCGTCAGTCATGGGGAGGAACATCTCCTGGTCCGTCTCTTCCTCATCCGGAGTCTCCCGGTCTGACGCCCACTTAAGGGTCGGATCGGTGTCGTCCTCGAGGGTCTGCTGAAGGAATTACTGAGGCAAAGAACGAACAAAAGAGTCAAAATGCAACAATAACTGACATGTAATTAGTCTGGGGTAAGTCTGCAACATGAAACTCACCATGGGAGGAAGCCGGTCACGGCAAAAATGCTCAATCCCCCAAGTCCACTCAGAGGAGAAGTCCTTGTGAGTGGTGAAGAGAGCCTTAACCCGACGGTAAATCTCCGTGTTGCTCAGCTCGAAGGATGAGGTCCGGTTAGGATCGCGGCCAAAGCTCATGTGGCACACCTTGTGGGTACGCTTCTGGAGGGGTGAGATTTGGTTACGCACAAAAGTGATCATGGCATCCTCGTTGCGTAGCCCGAGCTCCTTCAGTTCTGCGAACCTTTTGTTCACTTGGTTGGCCAAGGTTGTGGGCTTCTTGGGGATCTCATCCCACAGATCCGGGTTAGGTGGACCCGGAGTGTAGGGAAGCAACCGGATCAAGTCTTCAGTGCCCGTATTCCGGACATAGAAGAAGGTCCGGGCCTACCCTTTGCAGGACTCTAACCCGGTGACCCGGGGAAAGACGGAAAACCTCTAGGGTGAAATGGAGGCTGCTCCGAATTGAGTGAGCCGCTTGTCCTCCGGATCAGCGTGGATGTTGGGAATGACATTGCGACGAAGGCCAAAGAACCGGATCCATAGCTCCTTCGTGGGCCATAGTCCGGCGTAGCCTTCGATCGTAGAAGCAAAGGCAGAGAGAGAGGTGATGGCGTTCGCTGGAAGGTGGTGCAGCTAGAGTTGGTACATACCGAGCCAGTCCCAGAAAAATCACTCACCGGCAAGACGAAACCCCGTTGGAAATGGGACAAGAACACGACGAACTCGCCCGGATTGGGTGAGGGGGCCAGTTCGTTAGAAGGAAGGCGAGCAGCGACGCCGGCGGGGATGCGTCTGGTCCGGTAGAGCCAGTCCAGGTCGTCTTGGCAGACCTAGGAGCCGCCCATGCACCGCGGTCCGCCGCCACGGCGTCCTCCTCCATCTCTTGTTCAGCAACGATGAGCTCTTCTTCCGTCATCTGGTCCTCGAGGTCCTCGCTGGCGCTAGAGGCGGCGGGGGACAAAGGCCGAGATTGGCGAGGACCCGTAGCGAGAAATTTGCGTCGCGGTGGTGGTGACGCGGAGGTGTGATGGAGAAGCGCGGTGGTGACGCTGCTATTTGGCAGTGCTAGTGGCGGCACGGTCGCGAGGAAGACGGAGAAGAATAGCAACGGGCAGAAAGGTGCGGAGGGGGAAAAATCCTAAGGGACGCACCCCTCCGCTATTTAACCACTCCCACCAGGGGTGAGTGGGATCGCGTCCTGTGGACTGGCCACACGCAGTGGCCGTGTATCACCCGTCCGGACCAATTAGTGGGGAGCCACACGGAGGACCACAGGGCGGAGAGAATCCTGTGACACGACGCGCTGATGTGGTAAACGAGGAGGCAGGCATGACGTGACCCGCGCGCAGTGATAACTGACAATTACTGCGACGGTTACTGTGCAGGCCCTTAAAATAAGACGACATAATGATTACCCTTCACATGGGTTAGCGTACGAGAGAAGGAAGCAAGACCCGGATGGAACTGTGGTAACCCGGCCGACAAGTGAAAACTTGAAATGTGCGAAGGGAACATAAATCCATGCAATCTGAGGTAAAGAGGTAACTCGGCAATAATGACCGGAGCACAAGATTGAACCTGATGTGGCCTCAGCGGCCAAGGCAGCTAAGACCGCACCAGCTTCGGGGACTAATGTTGGGGGGATACCCCCGGGTAGGGTCACGCCGGGGTATAAAGGCCGAGTTAGCCAAGGTTCGGCAAGGCCAAAGCGAATGCTGGCCGGGTCACCTCAAGGTGGGCCGAATCACGGAGTAACCCGGACCAGGGGGCGTTCGCCTAACTAAGTCTCGACCGGCCTAGGAAGTAAGTCGGAAGTAGATGTTTGCTTGTATGCAGGAACAGGGGTGCCCGGGTCAGGTGTGATCCGGGTCATGATTGGCTTCTAGGAGAAGGAAGGAATCTTGCTGGTCAAAAAGAGGGTCCGGTACGCACTGCATGAGCAAAGCGGACAAGAGCGGGACCACCGGGTCATGGCCGACAGGGGTGATGAAGACCATGTCGGCTGACGCGGGCGCCGCAGAGGCTCACGTAGCTAAAGCAAGCATGACGCAGGGGAAAAAGCACCCCGGTCGGCTTACCCCTTTGGGAGGAGGCATATTCTTAGTAATATGCCTCCACGTATGCCCTAGGCAGGAACCGAGCCTCCCCTATAAAAGGGGGGCTAGGGCTTCTGTAGGAGGGGTTGATCTCTCGACTATTCTGTTTTGGGCTAGGGTTTTAGGTGTGATCTGTGGGTGAGAGTAAGAGAGCTCCTTCTTCCTCCTCTCGCCAATACAGCTCTAGGAGCACTTGTAACCTTGGAAAGAAATCAATACAAACTTCTGTGTGGAGAATCACTTCACTATCCCTCCCTGGATTCCCCTAGCGTGTATTAGTCCCCACCTTTAGCCTATCCATGGCATCTGCTGTGACACCACCACGACAATCTTCATAACATCAAACGTCACACCATAACAGGGTGACTATAAAGGTGGGTTCAGTGCTACGAAGGTGTTATGTTGAGGCTCATAGATCAAGAGTGGGATTTGTCCATCCCGGTGATGGATAGATATACTCTGGACCCTCTCGGTGATATCACATTGAAATAGCTTGCAAGCAAGTGATGTGATCACTAGAATGTTATATCACGGGAACGAGAAAAGCGTGCATGTCGGTAACGAGATAAAACTAGGTATTTGGATGCCAATGATCGAATCTCGGACATGTAATATATCACGAGACAAAGGGATTTAGTTACAACGTTAAAGGTTCACAGAATCACAAGAGTCATCGTTGAATATGTGGGAGTCAGTACGGATCTCCAGGTCC
The DNA here is from genome assembly GCA_910589775.1 of Avena eriantha. Taxonomy (NCBI): domain Eukaryota; kingdom Viridiplantae; phylum Streptophyta; class Magnoliopsida; order Poales; family Poaceae; genus Avena; species Avena eriantha. The sequence goes on along the minus strand of OU342741.1, from coordinate 82,353,335 downwards.
CGCTACTAATTATTGATCGGAGAGGGGTCTCGATCATGTCTGCATTATTCGCGAACCGTAGGGTGACACACTTAAGGGATATCGACACCATTTGGAGCAAATATGTTTCAGATAAAGATTTAAGAAAGCGCTAGAATTATTTCAATAGACACCGAAACTGTTTCAGGTGAAATTGCTGAAATTGGTTCTGCATGTGATATTGAAATGTTGCAGGGGGTTTTATGTGAATGTTTGTTAATTAATGTAATTAAAAAAATTCTGAATAAAATAAATAAAATAGTTTTATTTAATGAGAGCTTGCATTAAATTTGGTGGAAATTTAATACATGTGTGAGTGGAATTTTGAGTGGAGGCTTTTTATGGGAGTGGGAGCTCCACCCACATGAATGTGGAAGAGGTGGGGGCACCACCATGGCTGCCACACCATGGCCCTTGGGTGCCCCCTCTTCCCTATAAAAGGCCCCCCTCTCCTCCTCACAACACACACCTCCTCGTGAAGGATCTCTCTCCCCCTCTAGTTATTCCCCATGGTCTCGGATTAGCGAGATACATGTTCCCGGTGGCTTTATCTGGAAGGGAGTTGATGCTTCCGCTACTTTGCTGGAGCGAGGGATAGAGGTTGTCGGGGTACCGGACGTGTGTGCGATCACGGATGCACCGCTGCTTTGCGGTGCTGGACTTGGTGGTGCTAGACTTGCTAGAGCTGGATCTGATGGATGTGCTGGAGCCGGACCTGCTGGACTTCATCACGATCTTGAGATCGTCAAGTGTACAACTTCATCATCCACGAGTTCCATCTCGTTAACAAAGCTTTGTTGTCTTCAAGGATAAGTTCTTTGTGGATGTATATCCACCCGTTGCTTGTATCTAGTAGATAGAGCTTGGCGATAGTTCCCATCGTAGGAAATTTTTTGTTTTCTATGTTGTGAACCCAACAGTACCTTGGAAAGTGTGGTAGACTAGATTCTTCTTCTCGAAGGGGTTTTTCCCTTTACCCTCGCCCTTGTCGGTGGATTTGGGTTCCACTTCTTCATCCATATCACTTGAATCCTTGGATTCCTCCTCCTTCATATCCCAAGTAATTGGAACTTCCGACCACCTGACGTATTGGGGAACCAGAGGGTGGGTGGCCATCAGTATCCTTAGAGAGTTTTTCTGGGCTGGACGCTAGGGGTGCCAAGGAAGGTATGGTAACATGGAGCCTTCTTTTCGAAGGGATTTTTCCCTTTACCCTCTCCCTTGTCGGAAGATTTAGGTTTCACATCCTCATCAATATCGCTTGATTCCTTGGGCTCTTCCTCCTTCTTCCCTTTGCCCTTTCTGTGGGGTCTGTTTTTTCGACTTTGCTTGTAGCCGGACTCAGGGTATTTCTTGAGGTCGTTGACAAACTTGCATTGGCGGTTGGTGTGGGTGGCCTTGCCGTTTGCGTCAAGGTGGACGAAACACGGCATATCACGGTACTCCTCGTACGTTTGGGGTTTGCGGGGCGCTAAGGGTGTAGAGTCACTCCTCTGCTGGCCACTACTAGCCCCCCGACCACGTCCACGCTGTCCGCCTCCGCCTCTGCACGTAAACATTGTGGCGACCATGTCAGCTGTTTGATTTTCTTCAGGAGGATTCTTACGCTTGTTATTGTTGTTTTTTCTGGCCTGGGTAGGGATTGCTATTGCCGGCAACGATCCACGCGCGTCGTCGTCAGCAGCGGCGAACTCCCTAGCCATGGCAATTATTGCGTTGAGGGTGAGCTCATTGTTGTCTTGCTTGTGCTTTAACTTATGCCGGAGCAAAGTTCCCTTTTCTAGACCATAAATGAAGGTGGCCATAGCGGTCTGATCGTGCACCCCTGCACAGGAATTTTTCATATCCAGCCAGCGAGAGAGGTAGGCACGAGAGGTTTCATCATTTTCTTGCACACACCGCTGGAGGTCTCCGACAGTGCAGGGACGTTTATACGTACCCTCGAAGTTCTTGGTGAACGCTTCATGCATGTCCAACCAATTGCATATTGGTTTCTCCAGCAAGTTGTCGATCCATTGTCAGGCAGTGCCGGTCAGCATTAGTGGGAGGTACTTGATAGTGACATTGGGGTTTCCCCCCACAATATGAATCGCTTCGCTGTAGTCCTGCAACCATGTCGCTGGTCTGGCAATGCCGTCGTATGGCTTGATGGTCTTGTCTATCCGGAGGCCCTTTGGATAGGTTGTGGCCCGTATTACTGGTCCAAAGCAACGTGGCCCAAGGTATGGGAGCTCCCGAGCTTCTTGGATCTTATCCAGCTGTGAACGTGCGTCATACAGCTCTGGCTGCTTCCCTTTTAGATCATGGGGAGGGGAGCTGTGGCAAGATTTATGAGATGATGGCCGCTAGGTGGTGATGGTGGCGAGGGAGGCAGTGGGTTAGCCTTCTTGCTGTGGCCCTCCTGCGACTCTTCACGCTTGTCGCGGTTGCTTGTCGGACGTGGCAGCTCCTTATGGGACCTGCTCCTATGTCCATCAATGTTGCTGCGCTCTGCGGCATGCCAGGGCTACTCACCCTGGTAACGTATAACGATGCTGGACTGGGGACGCTTTGGTTGTGGCATGCTTGTCCGGTGGCGCGGCTCTGGTTCCTCGTGACGCCAAGATGGTGGTGGAGGTGGTGACCGGCGGGGACGAGCCTTTTCTCCATGATCGGAGGATATGGGGATGGCGTTAATCCTGTTGCGTGCCTCCCTCCGTCTTTGCTCTGTGGATCCTGTGTGGGATCCCTCGTCATGGGGAGATTTTTGCCATCTGCGGTTGTTCAGGGTTGACTCGCAAAGCTCGAGTTGGACTCGAGCCTCTACGAGGTAGCCTTTTCCTGTTGCTTGCATGCCTTAGCGACGAGGTCGTACACCTAAGCAACTACTTCTGAATACATGTCCTATTCCAAGAGGGTCTTGGCGACAACGATGTTGAGGGCGGGAGTTGGCATGACTTGCCTCCCCTCTAAGTCGATATATGGGGTGGATTTTGTCGGCTTGGATCCCTCATACCCCAACCTGCGCTAAACGCCGGGATCTTCGACGACATGAGCTGGTGCTTTCTTTGCCTTTTGCTTCAACAACAATTGCTTATACTCAGCCTCCATAGCTCTTGCCGCTTTAATGGATTGCTGCACCCTAGCCATGTCTTCGTCCAGCTTAGCGCCCTGCTCTGCAATGCACTTGTCCTCCTCTAAAATTGCCACGCGCTTCTCATTGAGCTCTGTAACGCTCCGGATATGGGTGACGATGATAGGCTCAACGAGGAGTTCGCCATAAATTTCCTTGTCGGTGGGAGTAACCAATGGGTTTCCAACTGCAGACGTTGATGGTGGCGTTGGCGGTTGATTTGATTGTCGGGCAGTACTCGGGGACCCCATCCTTTTGAAAAAGGAAGGCAACACCAAAGAAAGGAATGAGCGATTTTTTTTTGTTGTTCCCGCTTGTGGTGAGTTCATGCGCCGGTTGTGGGTGGATAGCCGGAGGAGGCAAAGCCTTGGCCGGAGCCAAAGGCTCGGCGGCTTTTTTGGCTGTTGCCGCTCTGGTAACCGCTGGAGTGGGCGGAGCTCTCTCATGTTCCTGTTCTTGTTCGTCTTCTTCCATCATGCTCCCAATGGCGACTAGCACCTGGTGGGAGGCATTGGTCTTCTCGGCGCGCTCCTCCTTCTCGATGTCCTGCTCGATCTCCCTCATAACTACATCGTATTCCTCCGAGTTAGCATCTGAGCCACCGCCATCCATATTGATGTCGGCGTATAGCGCGTCAAGGACGGAGTCGGAGTTGGCTTCAGTGTTGGCGATGGTAGATGTGGAGGGTGATGGAGGCGGGCCGTTGTTGTTGTTGTTGTTTCCTCCTCCGGCTACGATGGTGATTGCTGTTTTGGCCTCTTCATTGGCATCCACGTATTCGTTGACGATGGTGACCATCTCACCAAGGGTGAGAGGTCCTGTGGCCTGCCACATTCGGAGGGTATGCCGGAGGAGTGTTTCAGGTGTGAGCCCTTCCACGAAGTGGTACACGAGCTCGTCGGCACGGTCGCCCTCTAGGGTTTCCCTCACCCTCATCCATCTAGCGAGGTATTCGCGGGGAGGTTCTCCATCCCTTTGAACGCATCTGGCCAGATCAAAGATGGTGACTACACCGACAAAGTGTGACCTGCGCATCTCTAATGCTTGGGGAAGCCAAGCGGATTTGCGGGGTCCTTCCACCTTTATATCCTGCATAGGGGCGGTTTGGGTGGGCCTTAAATTTTCCTAATCCGAGCCACCATACTCTAAGGAGAGGTATGGCCTAGATCCTTCCGCGAACGTTTCTTGCTCATAGGAGGTCTGTGCGGGGCTTGACGAGTTTCCGACTTCCTGGTATCTAGGACCCGAGTCGGTTTCGCCGATGAAGATGTGGATGTCTCCGAAGGGGATGACGGAGAAGCGCGTAGGGTTCGTCTTCGCCAGCACCCAGAACTCATCTGGGGGAACGATTAGGACGTTGCCGAAGAAGAGAACACATCTGATGGCTACGATGTCGCCGATTCCTGCGAAGAGATTGGACCTCGCCCGATGTAGAGCTCGAAGCGCCTCTTGCCCCACGGAGGGCGCCAACTGTCGTGGTATTGCCGACGAGTACGCCATGGAGGGGTCCTCACAGTGCATGTTTAAAGATGTGGGGTAAGGCGGAGAGTTGGCTGGTACGAGGTAACACATCTTACCCAGGTTCAAGTCCCACAATGGTGGTGGAACTCTACTCCTTCTATAAATCACTATAATGGCAATACGCCGAGTTACATAGATTGAGGCTTTCGCTATGCGAGTAGTGCTATGCACTTGTTGTTATGCTTGTGCCCTAAAGGCTCCCACAGATCTGGCTTATAAAGTCACCAGAACCTAGGGTTTACAGGGAAAGGTCCTTGCCAGACAAGGTAAAGAGTCCTACACTAATACGAACTAGTCTTTCGTGTCTTGCACTCCAAGGCTCCGAGTACATCGGTGACTCCTGCGTAGCCTTCCTTTATCCAGCATGGGCCTCCCTTCTGGATTCGTCTAACTGAGCTACCTAGCAGGCCATAGGCCTTGCTACCAACTATGGCCCACCTGGGTTAGGCGGATTGGTGACATGCTATGGGGAAACCCATATAGCATATCCCCAACACCCACATTAGCTCATACCTGAAAACCCCCGTCTCTTGTTGACGCCGTTGGCTCTCCTGTCGTGGCCTCCAACTAAGAAGGATTGGGCCGTGGTCTGAAGAGGCCATTGTCATATTTTCCACCGTTGCTGACGGGAATCGAGAGCACCAGTCCGCGTTAGCCAGGGCTCGATCGAGTCTGACCCGGCAAAACAAGCCTCTAGTCACTCATTTCTCAAACGTCCAACTGCGCCTCACAAAACCAAGGTCACGCAGCCCACAAACATCAACCATCTCCCAAAAGTCGGCGATTTGCGCAAGACTATGCTCCTGCAACCCCACATGCTCCGAACAATGTAAAACTTCATTAAAACCGCCCATAGACACCCATGGTAATGCCATGGAAAATTTTATAAATTTCATCATATCCCACATTTTGAAACGTTGGGTAGTTTGTGCCTCCCCGTAAACACAGGTAATCCTCCATTGTTCACCACTTGATTTAGTAATGATGGCATGAATATGGTACTGGGAAAATGGTAAAATCTCAACATTTGTTTCATTATTCCAATAAATTCCCAGGCCACCACTGCGACCTGAATTGCTTACATCGAAAGCTCTATCATACCCTAGCGTACGGCTAAGTCCTTCCACCGTGACTTGTGAACCTATGTCTCAAGGACACAAAGCACAGTGGGGGAAACTCTATGCGCAAGATTACAGAGCTCTCGAACTGTCACTCTGTTGCCCAATCCACGACAGTTCCAACAGATGCAACTCATTGGGATGGGCGGTGCCCCTCCACAGAGCCCGCCAAGATCTTGTTACCTGCACTCCCACGTAGACTTCTTCTGCCTCTTTAGCTCCTTTGGCGATATGTACGTAGGTGGTGGTGGTGGAACCTCAGACACCGCCAACACCCTTTCAGTGACCTTCTCCACCGGTGCATCCTCTAGAAGTGCCTACCGCTAGGCCGTAGGTGTGCCCTTAGCATTACTTCCGCCTTCTAATTTCGGCTTAAGTGGACTTGTCGCCGTATCACGCAGATCACCAGTCTTGCCATCCACCAGGCCCGCCTCTCCCAAAGTACGTTTGCGGGCACTAGCATTTGTTGCCTTCTCGCGCCAAACTCCATCATTTCCTCCTCCATGGTTACCTCTCTGGAGACCACAACCACCATCAGCCGTACGACCAGCAAACCGACCAGTACGTCCTCTCTCATCTCCCCGTCCACCTCTGCTCCACTCCCGGCTAGGTCCGAAGCCACCCCTCACACGAGGTGTGTCTAGATGCCATGTAACAATAGGGGCAAGCATCTAGTCTCCAAACTGCATATCTTCCTCAGCATGCTCTCCTGTTTCGCACTCGACTTGTAGGATCATGTTACCGCTCCCTTTAGGGGAAAGAGTAACAAACCTCATCAACGACTTGTCTGCATTCAGCCTAACCCTTGCATGGTGAAATTCACCATTGCCGAAGGAGACAACCTTCAGCTCCACCCTGTCCAGATCGCCCACCTTACTTGCTAGCTGTTTCAAAATCTTTTTCGTGTGGAATAAGTGCGGGATCTTATGGATCTGGATCCATGCTTGGACTTTGTTCGAAATCACTGTTGGGATAGTAGTTGCCCCATCAAAAATTTCAAGCATCAAGGCCCAGTCACGGAACAACCAAGGGCCCTCCTCCGTGATATGCGTCCAATCGCCCAGGCAAGCCGCCTGTACCAGGAACAAATTTGGCTCGATCGCCTTGAACGAGACCTCCCGAGTAGTTTTCCATGCAGCAAACATGGTTCTCTTCAGCGACTCCACGCTGAAACCCTTCACCGTCAGCAACTTCGCCACCGCCATCCACTTCACCTCCGATAGGGAACCTTTATCCTCCTTTGCCAGCACCACTCCGTCCATCTCTCCCTCACTCAGCTTTAGCCTCCTCAGCAGATCTTCTACATCGCACCCCTCTCCAGACCGCAAGGATTCTGCCACCATCGCTCTTACTCGCCCAGAAAACCAATCTACCTCCTCACAAACCACACCCCATGACCGCCAAGGCTGGGCAACTGTGCGAGACAGTCCCTTGATTAGACCGAACGAAACGTAGGGTAGGTTGATCGGAGGAAACATGATCGCAACCCTCGCCGGAGATGATCGCCTCCGAGGTCGCCAAAACCCTAGATGAGTCTAGGTCCGTCAGAAACACAATCGTTTGTCTACTTAGTTGAGGCCCAAATAAAATGAACAAGCGAGAAAAATAAAAGGAGAAGTTTGAGCGTCCTATCCCATTTGGGCCTTGATACCTGGGATCTGCTTCCTCGACCTAGGCCAACCAAGCTTTGCCGCTCAGAGGGAAATATAACATGTCTTGTTACGGGCCAACCAAGCTTTGCCGCTTAGAGGGAAATATAACATGTCTTGTTACGAATCCATGCGGTTGTCATTATGTTCTAGCAAGGTTGTGACGAAGTAAAGTTTTTTTTAGTTAACAGACCAAAGGCCCGACATTAAATTAATAACGCCAAACGGCGAAAAGATACATGCCAGCTTACACGAAAGAACAACCCACCCACACAAGATGGCTACCAAACGAAGCTACAACCGGAAGCGCGAGCAGCATGAGAGGCTATTACAGTTACTACAAACGCGGAAGGCAAGCGCAAGACGGCTACAATGTCGGGCCGGATCTCCTCTAGAGGATGAGCCATTTTCACGCGTGCGTCGAGATCCCGCCACCCCTGCAGCAACGTCACCAGAAGTCAACCACGCCCAGGAACCAAACCAAGCTGCCCACAAACCCCAAGCAGCGCCGAGGGAGCCCTGAGGAGACCGGGGGTGCAGATCCGCGTCAAGCCTTGCCGAGGGAGACACGCCGCATCAAGCCTTGCCGAGGGTGACGAAGTAAAGATTTGAAAGCCTATCTCACGTTTGAATATGTCCATGACCCAAGTTTGTTCGATGATCTAAGCTTGTCACCGATTCTAAAAAAAAATATAAGCTTGTCACCTATTGGGTAGTGATTAAATAAAACCTTTAAGGCCAGTACACTTTTGGTCTTTTGTAGATTGTTCACGAGATTTAAGAACAAAACTGGGCATAAGGTGAAGATAGATACGATTTTTCACACGTAATAACGTAAATTTGTATACGACGCATGTACAACAAGTTAGCATCCTAAATCCTGCATGTTTTTCAATACACGCTAGACTCTTGCATTATGTAGGTAAAATAAATAAACATAACACAACGGGGATGTAGCTCAGATGGTAGAGCGCTCGCTTAGCATGCGAGAGGCACGGGGATCGATGCCCCGCATCTCCATTGCTTTTGCATAAATTTTTATGCCAATTGCCTTAGAACAAACGAAGATTATTTGATTATTTTAGGTTAATAAAAAAACTTATATTTTCATTCATCACTGTCTCTGTTTTCTCCTTAACACCTAAATTGCGCATTAGCAGCTGTTTCATGGTTTTTAATGGCCATTCAATCATGCACCTTTTGAGGCACCGCTCTGATCCATCTTACATAAACTGTTCATGCCTCTGAACCGTTGGTGTCTTTTGAGACAATCCAGTTTTCAAACAGAACACAGATGCAAGAAAAGAACAGGAAAACCTGTAATCTCTTATAGCAAAGTCTCCATCATTCGCCATGATGAGAGCTTTTAGTGTACCCCGCATCTCTAGTCTTTCAAGAAAACTTTCAGTCTACACTCACTACAAAAGTCTGAGCCATTGCTTCCATGTCTTTTGAGGCAATCCCTTCCTGTTTTCTCTATTCTTTCCAGCAGTATGAGATTTCTGTTCATGTCACAGGAGTATGTATAATCTGAGTAAATTCAGTGCCTCTTCTTCGAGGAGCCACTTTTCTGTTCAAATCGCGTAAACTCTCATGGTATAAAAGCTGTACTGAACTATTACAAGATGTACTTATATGGAAATGAATAAAACACAGCGCAATCTTGTAACGACAGAGAAGAGAGCACCGCAACAACAACAGTGCAGACAGACATCGACAAACAGCAGCGCTTTCAATTCATATTCCTTCTTTTTTCCTATCCTCATCTGTACATTCGTCTACACAGCTTCCTTAGTACAACATCCATCATCAATCCACGTGGCAGGCAGGGGGGAGGAGGGGTACAAGCAGTACTACTACAGTAACTACTAGTAAGCGTAACAAGACCGTTGACTTTTCTCCCTTTTTACCTCTTGCGCAAGACCGTCGACATTTCTTCCGTTTCGGTTCCGAGCCATCCTCCTCCGACCACCTCAAACAGTCACACACACACAGGCACCAATAAGAGATTGGTGGTGGCTTAGCCACCAGCTATCTCCTTGATCGTTTCATGATGCAAGAATAGTTTCTTTATCTCAGGCTTTCGGGATCGACCGGGAAGAAACTCCGTGCAAGAGCTTTATGAACCCGAGGAAGCTGAGCTTCCCGTCGGCGTGCCTAATCCAGTCTTGGAGAACAACGTGGAGGGGGACCGATGGGCCCAGGCCGAGTTCCTGACAGATGAAAGACACCGCCATTAGCAAAATGTAGCGTGATTGTGAATAACCTGTTCAAAGTACAGCGCGACTAATTCGTAGGTACCGATGCAAGCTCTTCGATTACGATAGGCCGGTTGCCCTCCTTGTCGAACAGCTCGTACGCGCGGCGCGCGTGCTGTTCCCAGGTCTCCAGGGCTTCCATCTGATACACGCTGATGGCGGAAGCTGCGAACTCTTCGAAATCCAGTTTTCTGTACTGAAGGGTGCATACCTAGTACCATGATTTGGAAAGTAAGTGGCTATCTCAGTTTTGTCCAGTACATCATACAATTGAAGATACTCTGTGAAGAATGCGTACCGTGTTAACAAACTCAATAACCCTAGAGTCCTTCATCGCATCCGTAGAATTCTTCACCAAAGCCTGCAAATTTCATTTACCTTTTTCAATAACTGCGTGCCATAAATGGGACTAAATAACCAAGGTACGATTACTAACCGATTTCAAATTTTGCAAGGAGATATAACCACTCTTGTTTGGACCCAACAATTCAAACTGCTCTTTTAGATAGAAGAGTTGATTTGCTGTCAATGTCTTAGCTAGGGCCTGCAAAATGTATGTCGTCCCTTAGAATTGGCTCATCCATAATGCAATTAAGTTCACAATATTGTGGTATGAACCTATTGCGAGGGAAGTATGAAGCTTCTTAACTGTGCAAACTAGTACTGTACTAGATACCAGCAAAGTGAACATCCAACATATAGCCATTTCAACTAACACGTGGATATCTCAAGGTAATCAATGCAATTAAAAATGAAATGAAAACAGACTAATCACTTGCAGGTAAATAAAATTAACTACGGATTACATAGAGCAAATTTGCAATAAGTTATATTTGCGTACAATCCTATAGGTTTTGTTTTGTTTATAGTCTGTTTAAGTGCATAGTGTGTACCCTCAAAGCAGACTTCCGCAATGAAGATGAACTGATGTAAGCTCTGATAAGCTTGTAGATTATCATATCTAAAGGAATCTTCACTTGTTGAGCATCACGGATCCATGGATGACCTGCAGGCATCATTGTACAAGTAAACAGTTAACCATCATCCACAAAAGGATAGTCTTCATCAGGAGGATATTACTGTATGACACTGCCAAACAAGTATAGTTCTTACTGAGAGCTTGTGCAGCAGTCATCCTCTTGCGGTAATCCTTATTAAGAAGCCTTTTTACAAAGTCTTTAGCTTCAGCACTGAGAGTAGGCCATGGGGCCTCATCAAAACTTGGTTCTGCCTTCAGGACAGCTCGGAATATTCCTGATTCTGTGCGTGCCCAGAAAGGTCGGCTCCCACAAAGCAAAATGTATGCAATTACACCAATGCTCCACATATCTCCCTCCGTGCCATAAGATCGATGAAGCACCTCAGGAGCAACATAGTACGCGCTTCCAACAATGTCATTAAGTCTTTCATCTGCAGATGTAACAACGGTGTGGCATCTCAGTACAGTCACATTTAATCTAGCAAAGAACAAGATATTCAACAAATATCTGAATGGAACTACGTCTGCCTAACCTGGCTTTACAAAGTCAGACAAGCCAAAGTCTATGACCTTCAAGGGTGAGTTTTCTTCCTTCGTCGTAAATAGAAAATTCTGGGAAAAGAGAACACGAATATATAATCATCAAAAAACGTTTTGTATTATATCTGCTGACTAAATAGTAGTGCTTTCGATATCCATAAAATATACAGAGACAACACTAGGAGAGAACTGCGGTGTTCTGTGAATGCCATGTTTCAGTTTTGGGCTGACGCACCTCTGGTTTCAGATCGCGATGAACAACACCTTGAAGATGGCAAAATGATACAACATTCAAAATTTGCAGCATAACAACCTTGGCATCTTCTTCAGAATACTTTCCACCTCTGCAAACCAAGAAATCAGTTATCATTAGCCATTAGAATCACAAGCAGAGATAGTTATTAGAATTGTTCCAACTTCCGAGCAATGATGGTGGCTCTATAAGTACCTTGCCAATATCTTATCAAGTAGTTCACCTCCTTTACACAATCTGAAAAAGAAACAGCCGTGATAAGCTAAACATAATCAAGTGATGGAAGGTTCAGTAAGCATATGCATTTCTCAAAGGTAAACAATTGATCAAAGTTTAGAGAAAATACTATTTATAAACTTCTCTAGTGCACAGAGGAACTAAAATCTCATGCATTGAAACGACAAATGAGGACAGGACTTAAAATGACGTGCTGTAAGAAATAAGTGCACACTTACTCCATGACTATATACACATTATCCTCGTCTTCAAAAGCATCGTAAAACTGCACTAGGTTGCTGTGGCCTGTCAGAGAGCTCAGTATCCTCACTTCTCTTCTGACATCCTCGATGGCTATCGCTGTTGTCATCTGCCCACACACATCATTCAGTAATGCTGGAAAGCAACTTAAACTTAAATTGTAATTTGTACAGTTTGCAGTAACCAGCTAACAATATTTCACTGCCAAAGTAAGTAAAAAAAACACAGGAATAACATTGGAATACAGTCATAACAAACAAAGCCGATATGATTCACTTAGTACACACAGCATGCAACTAAAACAGTGACAGCACAAACTCAGCCAAAAATAGCTCCAGTTCCAAACTTACATTTATCATTATCATGTTATGGGCAACATACGTAGATCTCGAAACACAAATTATGGCACCTTTGTGGCCTATCCAACAACCAGCTACTGTTCAGCCCAATGTTGTACAGCAGGGCGCTAGACAAGCAATAAGTGATCAATTATAGGCACCAGGAAATAAAATGGCTCTTGTTGGTGTCGGCGCAAACCTTATTTACGATGAGATAAACCAATGTCGATGCTGCAGTTTAAATCCAAAAAGAAAAAAAATGCCTCTTGAGCCCATCTTCTCTAGAAAGATTGGATCAAGAAGAAGAAACAGCATTGCTGCCATGCTACGATTGGCAGAGCACAGGCACATGGAATGTGAGTAGCTGTGGCCGGCCTTGCATGTACAACAGGAAGATTGCCAGCTCTGCTCATAAAAGCACTGGGCAGGCTGAGCTCTACAGGGTCCAAATTAAATGGCGCCTCATACAATTGCAGGGAGGCACATAATGAGCAAGCTCTTCAACAGAATTGAAGTATCACTTTTTGCGTACAGATCTAGCCAAGAGAAGAAGAAGGTCATCTTGTTCTAGCATGAGCACGTCATGAAAGGTGAGGAGAGAGAGAAGACATTGGCATCGGGAGCTCAGTGACCATCGCTGCCACCATGATCATGATGCTAAGCCAATGAATGCACAGGGGCGTGTCCATGTCTGATAGATGAGCATCACCAGGCTCCATGGCCATGAATGCCGCGAGGTGGCGGCGAGCTCTGCCGTGCCGGCAAGGGTGAGGTCGCTCTCCGTCTCTCCCTCCCACCAACAATCACGAGCGCCCCGGGAGCTAAAAGGAAACGGGGACTGCCTTTTGCCAAATTGACTTGAATCAAGCGACGCTGTACCGACGTTGATAGGACTAGCACGTATGAAGCACGAGCTCAATGTTTACCAAATTTGCAAAACCACAAGCAAAAAGAAAATCATAATCGAAATGCAAGTCTTGGTCAACACCTAGAGGATGAATCTAACGTACCAAGAGACTGGATCTTGACGACAAAACTGAGCACAGGCAGCAATACAACATCATTCAGAAATGTTGATATCCGATCACGCATAATAAATAAATAGAAACTGGTGAAAATGCAACTGAATATAGACAGCAGGAGAGATTTTGCATCGAAAACAGAAGCAGCTCGAGAAGTGGGGATTCGGACCTTGGCCTTGGGGATGACCTTGACGGCGACGTCCTGTCCCTTGTGCTCGCCCTTCTTGGCCTTGGCGGCGCAGGTGTACCCGAAGTGGCCGCGGCCGACCTCCTCGCCGAGCTCGTACTTGGCGAAGAAGTGCTTGGAGAAGCCGAAGCTCTTGTCGAGGCCCAGCTCCGGCTCGCCGCCCTCCGGGATGGACGCCTCGTTGGGCTTCACGGAGCCGTGCCGCCGCGCCAGGAGCGCGCGGATGTGCTTGGCCGGCGACGGCGGCGGGAACGGCCGCTTGAACCCTCCTCGCGCCGGTGTGGATGCCACGCTCGAGTTCGCCGGCGAGCCCTTGTAGCTCGACGCCGGGAGCGGGCTGGGCAGGTAGAACGGGAACTTGGGCTGCTTCGGCGTGCCCGGCTTCGCTGCCGGTGCCGCCTCGGCGGCACCACCACCGACGGCATCGCCGGCGCCAGCGCCGGCGCCGGAGGCTACGCGCGGCTCCTCCTCCGCGTCGGGCTCCTGGATTTGCGCGGGTTTTCCATGACAGAGACCCATGGAGCGGATCAAGAACGGGGCCGCTCGAGCTCAGAATGAAATTTGGCGAAATTGCGCAGAATTGTCCCGGAAACGACGGGTCAAAGAGGCGTCTCGCCTTCAAGAACCCGAGAAATCATGCCGAATTCAAGGGACCGCCATGGCCGGCTTCCCAAATTCTTGCCTCCTTGAGACGACGACGAACTTGCCCAAATTTTGGATCCCAAAATCCTCTCCTTGGAGAGAGCAGAATGCCGGAGAAAAGGAAGAAAGAAAGAGATAGCGAGGGGCCTGGGCTGGCTGGAAGGGATGGATCAGAGCCCCAAGAGCAGCAGCAAGAACATATTCCCGATTCTTGAAGTGACCAAACAATCGGCAAAAGCTGGAGGCTTTGAGCGAAAGGCTTGGATCAGAGCGAGGGAAATGGATGGGGGGGGGGGGGGGGGGGGGGGGGGTGCGCTAGAAAAGAAAAGAAACCACCAGCAGCTGGCGAGTGAATCCTGCCTGTGTTGTTGAATTGGGAGGGGAGAAAAGGAGGGGGGGAGCCCTGCTGCCTGCTCGCTTGGTTTGGTTGCTTTCTTTTGGAGAAGCTCTTTTCCTTTTCAACTTCTTCCCCTCTCTTTTTTCTTTTCTTTTGTAGCCCTTGGTCTCAATGGGGACCTGGGGAGGGGAGGGTGGCACACACACAACATGGGGAGATGGCCATTTCTTTTCTCTTCCTGTTTTCTGTTGCCATCTGCTTGTTTCTTGTTGGTCAGCAGGGCAAAACAACTGTGCTGACACAACAAAACTGCCACACAATACATGCATCTCAACTTTTCTTCTGATTGGAAGCTGTTTGGAGCTGTGAAGGATCTATCCTTCCTACTAGTAGAATGAACCTATCTTGAAATGTACAAGGATTCAAACTCCAAACTTGCAAACATGCTAGCCCTTCGGTCGATATCCGGCCTAACAGGAATAGAGTTAAATATGTATTAAAAAAATCTTGGATCGATGCAGAGGGCGAGAAGTGCTAAAGTTCTTCCGTCGTCTAAAAAAAATACGACTCTTTCAGCAAAAATAAGGGAAAACTATAGAATTTCCTGAAAAGAAAAAGCCTGTACCGATGGAATTTTCATCTTTATTGCTCCACTACTTCTTCACTTAACTCATGCCTGCCTCACAGTGAATCTTTTTTTTTCCTCAAGGGTTCTCAGTTCTCACTCCGAATCTGAAGTCCAAAAAGAGCCACGCAGCACAGGCTGTCCTTGTGAGCTCCAACCTCCCAAGCTATTAAACTGGGGAGTAATGGAGGCATCAATGCCGCTTGCTTGGTACTCCTTCTCCTCTGCTCTGATTCATCCCCTTACCTAAGCAATGTTGACTTGAGCATCCCTCCTAGTAGTATTCAGATCTGCTTACCTGTTCCCTGTCACTGCCTCACTGTGATCTTGTGTCATGTTTTTTCCCCATTATTTACCTTGAATTATGGTGTATGTTTTATACGGACTTCACATGCTTTTTCTGGATATAAATTAATTGCATGACTCACATAAATTAATCAGAAAACGGCAGTGCTTCAGCTACAAGTGTACAGGTAATGTCACTCTCAGTGATGCAGCTTTCACTCCCATATGTGTGTCAAACTTGTGAACCATTTTTTCCCCAGAAAACAAATTGTGAACCTTTCGACTCGAATGGTCAGGTCCCGTTTGAAACACGGAAATTTTCAGTCCCTACTGGACATGAACTGATTCCTATAAAATTACCGCGATACTAAATCACCGTGTTCTAGACAGGATCTTAGGAATTTGCACAGGAGAGAAGCGTGCCGGCTTCGAAAACAAAGTTTTATATATGAACTGTTGGTCAAGGTTTTACACACTCCCTGTGTTGGAGTCAGAAATGTCGATTTCCATGGATCTGAGGAACCCCTCTTTAGAACTTTCCGATTAGAAATTTGACACTCAGTGATTAAGATGGGTAAGAAAGCATAAGCATCCGATGAGACACCCCACAGGAAGCAACCCTCGCAGCTGGTTTTCTGTAAAAGGACTCGATTCCAATTGGTCAGATGTCGTTAATCAATCATTTTCTTCTAGTGGGAAAGGCCGACAAAAAATCCATTAACTGAAATTTTGCAGTGAGCAGAATTCTCCCCACGCATGATCTAGATTAAAATAAGTCTTGAGCTCTAGTAGATTCTTTCTAGGATTTTTTGTTACTTTTTTGCAAGGAACAGTTCACAAATCTTGAAGCGAAGTAGTCAATATTAGGTGATACTACCGTGATAGGTAAATGTTCTCAAAAAAATATATAAGCGAATGATAGGCTGTATACTGACCTGGAAAATACACAGGTGCATTAAACAAAATTTCAGACATGTATATATCTGATCTTCATTTGATTCATTCTTTATGTTGGCAAGGATTTTCTCTCACCTAATATAACTACTTTCCTTTTAAGATTCCTAAACTTTTCTAAAAATTCCATGGAACAATTCCTTTGTTTGTACAGACAACAGACTTGCACATACAAATCCTGCTACAGGTGTGTGCTGCCTGCCACTACATTCTTGATTGGAGCAGTGTGCCTCCACATTGGGATGATTGATGCTGCTTGCTTCACCTCACCTCCAAACAAAAAGAAGGAACAGGCAGCTTCAATGAAACTGTCTAATTCTGGTGTCCTCTCTGCTGCACACATCACAAAGGAAAAAATGTTGGAATAAGTATTATAACACATGTTGGGACTAGGGTTGTCACCTGCTTAACTTTCAGGTTTGGCCCGCCATCCAACATCATCACTCCTGATTAATTATGCAAACACTCATACTAGTACTGCTACTTGGAATTCTCCTGAAGTTTCTTAGCAAGCAGGAGATGTGTGCTTAGTACGATTTACAGTACAACTACTGCACTCTGACTGATCAAAGCACAAGGAATCCAGGAGGTTTTCATGGGTAACTGAACTGAGTGAAAAGTTTGTGCATGTTGTCTAGTAGTCGTGGTATATGGGGCACTGTGATGACACCTTCACACTCACCAAATCCCAGATAAGCCAAACAAACAGGACCATCTCCTTCCCTTTTTAACAATCAGTGGGAGAATAATTAAGGGAGATAATGACATTGCTTTCACCACCCCACTACTACTGTCTGCTTAAGCAAATTGCTTCCCCATTTTGTCTACCCTTTCTTTCTGGAGGTCCACTTGGGGACAATTCAGTTGAGGAATAAAGAGAGCCAAGTACTACTAAAATGACAGGCGTGCTCACATCAAATATCCCTCGTTGATGTATGGCGCTAGCTTGGAGTATGGTTTAGGTGCACGTATTTGCGTAGTAACAGATAATTATGTCGATAAATACGTGCCGCTAACCATGTTTTGTTAGACCAACATACTTAAACAGATAAAGCATTTTACCACATTGCGCCTACTTTTAGTTTAGTTAATGGTGTGCCGCTTCTTACAAATCTAAACATTTAATTGTGCTCAACCCGTCAAACTGTGAGATTTTACCTTGCTAAACGGGGTTCGATATGGGGGGTACTTTATATCTTGTTAAATCTGTCAAAAAAAATCTTACGAAATAAATGGTCCATGGCCGAAAATTCTGGTTCTACGCACAACACAATGAGTCTTGGTCTAAGTAATTAAACCTAATCAATTTGTTAATTTTACACAGTCCTAGATTACAGCCATCTCAGATTCCCTCGTATTAAAATAATCTCGAGGTTGGGTTCTCCAGGTTTGAGCTCTGATTTGCAGGTCTAGAACTCATCATTTGTGAGCCCTCTAATGCATCAATCATCTCGCCTCCAAAAGATGAAACATTTCCACTCACACTCCCATGTTTTTGTAACCTAGGAAATACTGTACTCCATTTCTCTTGAAGCCTTTTTGAGACCTCATAATGGGAATGATGCTTCTCTCCTC
The DNA here is from genome assembly GCA_910589775.1 of Avena eriantha. Lineage (NCBI taxonomy): Eukaryota > Viridiplantae > Streptophyta > Magnoliopsida > Poales > Poaceae > Avena > Avena eriantha. The sequence continues at coordinate 82,335,445 of OU342741.1, read as the reverse complement.
TCCATTTCCACTCACACCCCTATGTTTTTGTACCCTAGGAAATATATTGTCCTTCAAGCCTTTTGGAGACCTCATAATTAATGTCCTTCTTCCTCTCCATCCTGCATATCCTGATTGCAACATCACACTACTGAACTGATGTACCAAATTGCTTGCTCTGATTATATCAGTGGAAGAACTTGCAAGAGAAGCAAAGCACTTAAGGAGGAAAACATAGTGGTTGGTTGGGGGAAGGATATGATAAAGATGGAGGAACACATGGGGGGTAACATGGACCCAAGAGGGGTACTTTCATGCCATTGCAAGAAATCCCCCTATCTTTGCATTTGCAGTTGAGCGATGCATGCATGCAAATCCCTTCTGGATTACATATGATCCTTCTCCATTCCTACCCCCTGATTGCAACCGTCTCACCATGTGTCATCACCTGTGTGGAAGCCTTGTACACTTTCTTTTGTTAGTAGAAAAACATGTAGTAGTGGTTTGGTTGGGGTAGTTCAGCCAAGACACAAACTACCTGTTGCACTTGCATATCTCAGCCGGTTAATTTACATTACACCGGGTAATTAAACTAACCACATGTTTGTCATCACACACTGGGTAAAAAAATAAGATTGGATTCTTGCAGAAAGCATGTGACGTTGTGGAAGGAGAAAACTTAACCACGACCTTGTCCGTAGTTAAGACCGTTTTATATGACAGTGGAAGGAGAGGATTAACCGCGATTTTTCTACCTTCTTGCTTGTCTGGCTCATTGTTCTTTCGTGTTTTGGTTGTATCTTGAGACGTCTTCTGTCATGTCATAGGGTTTTGTTCCTAAATTGTATTTCAAATGGTACGCATATAACAAAAACTCTTGTTTGGTGCTGGAGTTGTCCGTAGGAGCTTTGCGGGTTCGCGCATTTGTTCCCTACCTCCTCTAGTTGTAGCCGTGTGTTAAGAAGTCACAATCATGTGGATGTGTCCGTGTGGTTGTATCTTCACGTTTGTGTGCATCTTATTTGTAAATTGCAAAGACACAAACATATCCGTTTCGGAGAAAAAACTAGCATCAAAACAAAGTTCCAAATCTTCATGTTCTTGAAAAGAGAGATGGACCAAATACCGATAGTTGAGCTTGGTCTCCTTGGGTCCCTCTTTCTTTAAAAATCAGAAACCATATTTGAAGTTTCGATAAATTCTTAAAATTTTAGCACAGGTACATACACAACTTACCCGTATCTATAATTTTTCATAAACAAATATGTTTTTGAGGGCTACTGCAAAAATGTGGGTCTACAAACACCCAAATGAAACATATATTAACGAAATTTTACATGTATTATTCACACACAAAATTACATGTATGTAAATCACCCCTATATATACAAAAAATAATTCAGAATTTCAATATATATGTATACTCCCTTTGTTCTGCAAAGAAAGCGTATAAATTTGTTAAAAGTCAAACCATATCAAGTTTGACCAAACTTATACAAAAAAAACTATCTACCTCTACAATGTCAAGTCAATCTTACTACATACATCATTAAATATATTTTAATTTTATATCTATATAATATTATAAATATTGATATTTTTGTATAAACTTGGTCAAACTTGACACTATTTTACTTTAGAAAAATTATACACCTTTTGATAAACGGGGGTAACGAATACTAGAAAAAAAGAAAGAATGATTGATTTCCCGCAATATATGTCTTAGATATAACTAGAAAAGAATAATTTATTTCTTGAATGGCAGCTGCATGAAACACTTCAATGTTGGAAAAACATATTCGTAAAAAAATTGGAAGAAAAAGACCTATTTTCTCATAGTACATACTTTTTAGAAATTTGTTTAAAAAAAGAAGAACCAAAGAGTCTGGGCTTAAACGAGATTTAGAAATATGGGTATTTGCCACTCATTTTAGGAAAGAATATATATAAATATATATTTCCTCATATTTTTGCTCTTATTGTTGGTGTATCTATCTATTATCCTAACACTACTATTTATAAGTAATTAATAGAATCGAGAACCAACGTGTGGTTAGATGGTTCCCCAGTACACTATGGATCAAACCCTAAGTTTAATGCCATGTTTGTCTCATTAAACCGGAATATTCTTTCAATTGAATTCGGTGTTTCCCAAAATACATAGTGCTACTCCCTGCGTTCCAAATTATAATATGTTTTAGATTTTTTCAAAGACGCGTGTATTTAGACGTCATTTATGATGGGTTCGTAGCATGGAAAACAAAAAAATTCTACCACAAGAACGAACAAAACCTAGATCTAATCTAGATAAAAGCCAAGATCTAATCTATTAGACATGAGCAACGAGATAGATGGGAACTAACCCTCGTAGATCCGAAAGCGTTAACGAGATTAGATCTCGTGGTTGATGTAGTCGATCACTTGCCGATCTCAAGATCGTGTGGACGATCCTTCCGGCGTCGCGTTCCAGCAGCGCTTCCGCCCTTGGTCAAGTAGACGATCCTTCCGGCGTCGCGTTCCAGCAGCGCTTCCGCCGTTGGTCAAGTGGACGATCCTTCTGGCGCCGCGATTCGGCAGCGCTTCCGCAGTCGGTCACACGTGCGGAGTCGAAGCAGACATTCCTCTCCCCGTTCCAGCGAGCAGCGGAGGTAGTAGATCTTCTCCACGGAATCCCAGCAGCACGACGGCGTGGTGGTGGTGGTGGAGTAGAGAATTCTGCAGGGCTTCGCCTATGCCTGTGCAGAAGAAAGGTGGAGGAGAGAGGCGGCAGAGATTGGAGTTGTGGGAGCAGGGGTTGGAGGGGGCGCCCCTGCCCTTCTATTTAAGGGGAGGAGGCGCGCCTGGGGAGGGGGAGTCCTTGTAGGACTCCCCTCCTCTATGGCCAACGAATTTGGGGAGGGGGGAGGAGTCCTCCTCCCCCACGAATCCGTGTCTTGACCCACCAGGACTCCTTGATCCCTATCATGATTTTCAAGCAAACTCCAAGATATCTTCTAGAACCGAACATTCCGAAACCTTCTAGAATCTCCATACAAACACTCCGGAATATTTCCTAACTTAGAAAATGATCCCCAATATATGAATCTTATTCTCCGGACCATTCCGGATCTCCTCGTGATGTCCCGAATCCAATCCGAGACTCCGAACAACATTCGGTCTCCAACGCACATTCCATATCTACTTAAAACAACTTCGAACCTTAAGTGTGTCACCCTACGGTTCGTGAATATGTAGACATGATAGAGACACATCTCCTATCAATAACCATCAGCGGGACCTGGAGATCCATAATGGCTCCTACATACTCAACGATGACTTCGCGATCGATTGAACCACTTACATACGAAACTAATTCCCTTTGTCTCGCGATACTATACTTATCCGAGGTTTGATCGTCGGCATCTCCATACCCAGTTCTACCTCGTTACTGATAAGTACTCTTTACTCGTTCCGTGATATGTCATCCCTTGTGACCTAGTCACATGCTTGCAAGCTAACTAGACGACATTCCACCGAGAGGGCCCAGAGCATATCTATCCGTCATATGGATGGACAAATCCCAATCTTGGTTCATGCGCTTCAACACATACTTTCAGAATACCTAATGACACCTTTATGACCACCCAGTTACGAAGCGATGTTTGATGTCATCAAAGTATCCATCCGGTGATGGTGATTAACATAACCTCATGGTCGAAGGATTAGGTTACTATGCATTTGAAAGCTTATAGCAATACGAACTTAATGACTTGATCTTTATGCTACGCTTACTATGGGTGTGTGTCCATTACATCATTCTCCTAATGATATAACCTTGTTATTTAATCACATCCAATGTCCATGATCAGGAAACCATGATCATCAATTAATCAACAAGCTAGTTCAACAAGAGGCTTACTAGGGACTCTTTTATGTTTACAAAACACACATGTATTAGTGTTTCCTAATAATACAATTATAGCATGGGATGTAAACATTTATCATAAACATAAAGATATAATAATAACCACTTTATTATTGCCTCTTGGGCATATCTCCAACAGTCTCCCACTTGCACTAGAGTCAATAATCTAGTTAAAAACTTGTGCATTCAACACCTATGGCTTTCTGGTGTTGTATAGACACCATTGCTAGTGGTAAACATCATCTTCAGATCTGACACTTCCAGGTCCATGTGTATTTGCATGTCCTTGCGTCTCTACGCATTACTCATTCTCCAATGAGATGGCATTGTATAAATTTGGTCCTTTGGTGAGACCTTTAGTTCCTTCGGCTCAAAATATGTTGATATTATTGTCACACAATATATCTTCATAGTATTAGCCCGCTAGGAACCACACCTAGTTTGATAACAAACTACTTGACGCAAATGCCCTCATTTACTGCTACAATAGTAGTCATATACTTAGCCTTTTGTTGTAGTATCTGTTACAATGTTTTAACTTTGGTACTCAACCAAATCCGTTATGGAACTTCCTTTCCATTACATTGTGCTACCCATAGTCTAAATTGAGATAAATTTAATTTGTATCTTGTGACAAAACTAGTATCAATGTAACACTTTACAATGAACTACCTTTAACTATTTGTCACTTATACATGATATATTCTTAGTTCTTCCAAAGCTCATAAGAATATCTTTACTATTGTCCAATGATCATCTTATGAATCATTCTGGTATATGCTCATAACATTTAGAGCATAGGACATATCTGGATGTGTACATCTTAAAGAATGATTGATCAAAATATTCTTGCGATTTCACCAAGTGTCAAAACACTTGAATCTCGTGTCAACACACTCGAATCTTGATTCAGTCCTTTCCGTGCGTCAAGAACATTTCTTGTTGTTTCCATATTGAACTCATTCAACATCTTATCTATGTACATTCGGCAAAACCATATTAGCGCCTCAATCTATCCATATAGACATTGATGCCTAATTCTTGAGTTATGCCTAAGTCTTTCATCGAAATAAAATTCTTAACATGTGTCAATACAAGATACATCATTTCCAATCAACAATATGTCCTCTACATAATGTATTAGAAATATGTCTCAGCGCTCCCACTTAATTTCTTGCAAATGCAAGCATCTTCATCATCTCCGATGAATTTAAACTCTTTTAATAGTTTCATCATGGTGAAGATTCCAACTCCGCTATGCTTACTTCAACTATTGAAGTTTTGCACACTCTTTTAGCATCATTTGAATTAACAAAACCCTTTGGATCGTGTCATTTACACGTCCTAGGTAACCATTCTATTAGAAGAACTTGTTTTGTTTGTTCAACTACCATATACCAAAATATATGTAGTGGTTGCTACATTAATCCGTCCAGACTAAATATCGCTATGAAAGATCAAATCTTATCATAGTCAATTCCTTGAACATTGTCGTAAACTCTTTCCGACATGTCGACTATTTCATAGATTTGAAACATCCATGTCTATTTCTTTATAGATCCAAACACGACTGATAGGCTTCACGCCTTTCCGGAGGGTCTTCAAAGTTCAGAAACTTGATTTCTCGTGTATGGATGCTATCACGGATTCCATGACTTCTAGTCATTTTATGGAGTCAGGGCCCATCATCGCTTCTTTGCATGTAGTCGGTTCATCATTGTCAAAACAATAACGACTTGCTTATCAAATCTTACTATTTGATTCTTACCGACCCACATGGTTCTATAGGAACTCTAATCTCCTAGATCACACCTTTTGTAATCACGAGAGCCATGAACATTGTGGCCGTCACCGGGACACTTTCCGGCGCTGCGCTACTTAGCACATATAGCTAAGGTTCAACAACCTTATCAAAGTTCTATTGTCCTCCCACTTAACTTTTCACGAAAAATTCCTTCTCAAGAAACTTGACGTTCCAAGTAACAAACTCTTTCGTCCTCAGTGTTATGGAGAAATTCCCAACAAATTCTTTGAAATAACCTACAAAGACGTGCTTATCCGACTTTGGTTGTAAACATTTTACTTATGCCTAGCATACCAAAAATTTAAGAAAGGACAACCTGGGTTTTATCCCAAACCATGACTTATATGGTGTCATTTCAACGGATCACGATGGAGCTCTTTTCAGTGTAAAAGCGGTAGTCACTAAAGATTTAATCTTTAATATATAATGGCAGTTTTATAAATGACACCTTTGATCTTACCATGTCAAACAAGGTTTCATTACATATCTTGAACACTCCATACTCCAATGGTGTTTTGGGAAATGCAAATCCATGGAACGATTCCTCAAATCTTAGGTGTTTTGCTAAACTTGTAACTCAAACATCTTTCTTTATGATCCAATCATAAACTTTTTATTTTCTTGTTACAATGATTTTCCACTTCATCTTGAAAGTCTTTGAACATTTTTCAAATGTTTCATACTTCTTCCTTATTGAGTAAGTATATATATATTCACTCAAATTCTCGGAGAAAGCATATGAAGTTGAAATCCATCGCTCTCGACTACACATAATGGGCTTCATACATCTGTATGTACAAGTTCCAATCAGCTAGTCATTCGTTCCCTTTTGGCCTATGAACGAAGTTTTAATTATCTCTAGAAAAGTTTCATAAGCGTCATTTGATCAAAATCAAAAAACTCCAAAATTCCATCAACATGGAGTTTCTTCATGTTTTCTTTCCAATATAATTTAAACAGCGATGTCACTTCTTAAGTGATCTTTCAATCAATTGTCTTTCGACATTTTAGCATTAGTTTTATGGATGTGATTTCTCCAACAAGATTTGTAAAAGTTCATCCATCCTTTATGGAATACGGTAATTATTTGAACAACCATTGTTCTCGTAATACCGGAACAAAATAACAATTATTAAAACAAATCTTGAAGGCTAGGTTTGATGTCAACGAAAAACACAATAATATTTTATTTGTTTTCGATGAACATCATCACTCATTCTCTTGCTAGTTACTTAGGCCATTGTAGTTCATGAATTGTGTTGTCCTGTATGACACTTCATACCAACCAATTCGGTATTCAATACCGAAGAACCACATTGTTTAACAAGCAAGGAACACAACCATAACATGTATATCTTCTATATGCCTAAGTTGGACATCTCCAACCTTTTATTTTCTGCCAAATATTTTATAGATTCTCTTTCAGCAATTCCTTTTCTTTTAAAAGAATTTATCAACATCAACAGTGGTGTCATCAACATGACACATAGTACAAAGTGTGTATAGTCAAATACCAATACCTTTGGACTTGCACTTTGAAGTGGATCACCTTCATCAAATGTTTGGCATTCTTTCAAAATTCCATTCTTTAGTAATCTTTTAGTGTAGTAAACATTTTACTTACATCTTCTATTCATCCTTATCATGACAACTTTCATGATCAAGCTTCTATAGCTTATAAAGGTGAATTGCGAGTATAATGTTTCTTTTTCAAAACCTTTTGGAGGATTAGGACGACTAGCGTCTCCAACCTTCACAAATTCTCATCACATATGAGGACGTATACTCTATCATGTTGTAACCAACACATTGTTTTTAGATATCGGAATACCTTTCACATATGATGGTTTCTGAAACATTGCTTTCAGCTCTTAGATAAACTTGATATTAAAAACAATCTTTTGATTATCAAGAATCATGGAGGCAAACATGATACTTTAGATACTAACATTAGAATTCTTACTCTTGATTTAATACTACTTATTAAACTTCATGGAGTAAATAGAGTTTGCTGAAAGTTTGCAATAGGACTTATAAACTTTAAATTGACATTCAAAACAATACGATACCAGTTCGTAAAGTAAATATCCAGAATTTCTATAGTTCTACTATCTCAACTATAACTAAGCGTAAGGTGGTGAACGGATGCCAATGACTACAACAAACTATGCAAATTCACTTTGATTGTGTTTATGATAAATTGAGTTCGACTAATCCAAATTACAAATGAACTCCCACTCAAAACAACATCCCTCAAGTTGTTTTAGTGATTACATGAACCAAATCCACTACACCAAGTTCGATCATCACGTGAGATGATGTAGCTTTAAAGGCGAACAATCAACATGTTCATCATATCATCCATATGACTCATGCTTTACCTTTCGGTATTCTGTGTTCCGAGACCATGTCTGTACATGCTAGGCTCGTCAAGGTTAACCTTAGTTTCTGCATGTGCAAATCTGGCTTGCACCCGTTGTATGCACACGTCGAGTCTATCACACCCGATCATCACGAGATGCTTCGAAACGACGAGTCTTAGCAACGGTGCCAACTAAGGACGAACACTTTATTACTTGATATTTAGTGAGAGGGATCATCTTATAATGCTACCGTCGCGATCTAAGCAATACAAGATGCATAAAGGATTAACATCACAGGCAATTCATATATGTGATATGATATGGCCTTTCTTCTTGTGCCTTTGATCTCCATCTCCAAAGCATGGACAAGATCTCCATCATCACCAGCGTGGCGTCAAGGTCCGTGGCGCCGCTTCATGGTTGTCCATCACCACCAACAACTATTACAACTACTTGGAATAAAGCTATTACATGATGAAATAGACACGCAGGTCTTAAACAAAATTTAAAGACAACCATTAGGCTCCTGCCGGTTGCCATATTACAATAAGGATCATTGCATACATCAAATATAATCACAATCACATGTTGGCCATATCACATCACAAAACCCCTGCAAAAACGAGTTAGACGCCTCTAATTTTCTTTGCATGTTTTACGTGGCTTGGGGCTTTCGCATAAGACTGATCTTACCTACGAACATGAACCACAACGTTGATACAAGTGTTGTCAAGATGCTCATTGTAAATTGAATCTTAACTATGGTGGGAGAGACAGACACCCGCAAAGCCACTTGTGCAAAGCAAGTTGCACGTCAAGCGTGGAGCAAGTCTCATGTGCAATGACATGTAATGTTAGCCCGAGCCGCTTCATCCCACCATGCCGCAAGATGCAAAGTACACGCTAAGACACCGACAACAAAAGCATCAACGCCCACAACATCATTGTGTTCTACTCGTGCAACAGATCTACGCATAGATACGGCTCTGATACCACTGATGGGTTCGTAGCATGGAAAACAAAAAAATTCTACCACAAGAACGAACAAAACCTAGATCTAATCTAGATAAAAGCCAAGATCTAATCTATTAGACATGAGCAACGAGATAGATGGGAACTAACCCTCGTAGATCCGAAAGCGTTAACGAGATTAGATCTCGTGGTTGATGTAGTCGATCACTTGCCGATCTCAAGATCGTGTGGACGATCCTTCCGGCGTCGCGTTCCAGCAGCGCTTCCGCCCTTGGTCAAGTAGACGATCCTTCCGGCGTCGCGTTCCAGCAGCGCTTCCGCCGTTGGTCAAGTGGACGATCCTTCTGGCGCCGCGATTCGGCAGCGCTTCCGCAGTCGGTCACACGTGCGGAGTCGAAGCAGACCTTCCTCTCCCCGTTCCAGCGAGCAGCGGAGGTAGTAGATCTTCTCCACGGAATCCCAGCAGCACGACGGCGTGGTGGTGGTGGTGGAGTAGAGAATTCTGCAGGGCTTCGCCTATGCCTGTGCAGAAGAAAGGTGGAGGAGAGAGGCGGCAGAGATTGGAGTTGTGGGAGCAGGGGTTGGAGGGGGCGCCCCTGCCCTTCTATTTAAGGGGAGGAGGCGCGCCTGGGGAGGGGGAGTCCTTGTAGGACTCCCCTCCTCTATGGCCAACGAATTTGGGGAGGGGGGAGGAGTCCTCCTCCCCCACGAATCCGTGTCTTGACCCACCAGGACTCCTTGATCCCTATCATGATTTTCAAGCAAACTCCAAGATATCTTCTAGAACCGAACATTCCGAAACCTTCTAGAATCTCCATACAAACACTCCGGAATATTTCCTAACTTAGAAAATGATCCCCAATATATGAATCTTATTCTCCGGACCATTCCGGATCTCCTCGTGATGTCCCGAATCCAATTCGAGACTCCGAACAACATTCGGTCTCCAACGCACATTCCATATCTACTTAAAACAACTTCGAACCTTAAGTGTGTCACCCTACGGTTCGTGAATATGTAGACATGATAGAGACACATCTCCTATCAATAACCATCAGCGGGACCTGGAGATCCATAATGGCTCCCACATACTCAACGATGACTTCGCGATCGATTGAACCACTTACATACGAAACTAATTCCCTTTGTCTCGCGATACTATACTTATCCGAGGTTTGATCGTCAGCATCTCCATACCCAGTTCTACCTCGTTACTGATAAGTACTCTTTACTCGTTCCGTGATATGTCATCCCTTGTGACCTAGTCACATGCTTGCAAGCTAACTAGACGACATTCCACCGAGAGGGCCCAGAGCATATCTATCCGTCATATGGATGGACAAATCCCAATCTTGGTTCATGCGCTTCAACACATACTTTCAGAATACCTAATGACACCTTTATGACCACCCAGTTACGAAGCGGTGTTTGATGTCATCAAAGTATCCATCCGGTGATGGTGATTAACATAACCTCATGGTCGAAGGATTAGGTTACTATGCATTTGAAAGCTTATAGCAATACGAACTTAATGACTTGATCTTTATGCTACGCTTACTATGGGTGTGTGTCCATTACATCATTCTCTTAATGATATAACCTTGTTATTTAATCACATCCAATGTCCATGATCAGGAAACCATGATCATCAATTAATCAACAAGCTATTTCAACAAGAGGCTTACTAGGGACTCTTTTATGTTTACAAAACACACATGTATTAGTGTTTCCTAATAATACAATTATAGCATGGGATGTAAACATTTATCATAAACATAAAGGTATAATAATAACCACTTTATTATTGCCTCTTGGGCATATCTCCAACAATTTAGTGTGTAGATTCGGAACAAGCTAAGTGAACCTACACACTAAAAGATGTTTAGATATATGTGTTTTAGAAAAATACTAAAACATCTTATATTTTAAAATAGAGGGAGTAGATTTCTTTAAAATATTCAAACAAACAATTCTCTTAGAGCTTGTTCTTTTGCATGTTTTGAGGAAAAAATCTCCTACCTGAAATCATGTTACTAGGTAGTAGTGTCTAGGGAGTACTTGGTTTTATATGGAATACTCTAGTTATTATTTATACGCCCTAAAACATTCCTACTGGCTTGTAACAGGAAAGACATACGGTTGAAAATTCTTCAGTATTGTTAAATTAGCAGTTTTCCCTTATTTAAAATTCAGGTACTAGATTTCCAACAAATCCCTTTGGCATGTACTTGAAGATATCCCCCTCGTTAGCCATCCCTTTTCAAAACGATTACACGGACATGCAAGACCAATCATGTACGAAGTCATGAGCTCTGATCGAGTCCAAAAGAACAGGGAGGTTTGACTAACCAGAGCTGGAGCTGCATGAAAATCTGGACTCAATCAATCTACATGTCATTACATTGATGCTTACACCTACAAAACGCGATGAACAACCACAAGATTCTACGTGCCACACAAATTGCAGAATATTGCGGCTCGGATCCTTGAACATGGGATGCGTGTGGGGCCTGCTCATTAGAATAATGGTCAGAACAATAGGTGCGCGTGATGGACATGTAAGAAAACGAGTCAATCAGACCACAAGTTAGACAGTGTAAACGGCGATCGGCGTCAAACGGAACCAGAGACACGCTGCATCGGTTGGTGACATTTTTCATATTGACCGATTCGTAGTGGCACCGTCCCAATTTCCGAGTGAACTGAGGACACATGTGTAATAAACCCTTAAGAGAATCGAGAACCATGGTTAGATGGTTCCCCTGGACACTATGATCAAACTCCAAATTTAACGCCATATTTGTCTCATTTAACCAAAATATTCTTTCGATTCAATTTGGTGTTTCCCAAAATACATAGTGCTAGATTTTTAAAACAAATATTCAATCAAATTATTTTGCATGTTTTGAGGAAAAGAATCTCCTACCTGACATCATGTTACTAGGTTGTACTCTCTCCGGTCTGAAAAGGATATCGCAAATTTAACTAAATTATAATATATCTAGAAATTATTTAGTATATAGATACATCAAAATTTTGATAAATTTACAACGTTCTTTTCAGGATGGGGAGAGTATTATTTATTATAGCATGGAGAAGTGTGTAGGGAGTACTTGGTTTTATATGGAATACTCTAGTTACTATTTATAATAAGCCCTAAAACATTCCTACTGGCTTGTAACATGAAACACATACGGTTGAAAATACTTTTGTAGTACTTGTTAAATTAGCAGTTTTCCCTTATTTAAAATTCACTAGATTTTCAACAAATCCCTTTGGCATGTACTTGAAGATAACCCCCTGTTTAGCCATCTCTTTTCAAACGATTACAAGCAAGACCAATTATGTACGGAGTCATGAGCTCTGATCGAGTCCAAATAAAAGAACAGGGAGGTTTGACTAAGCAGAGCTGGAGCTGCATGATAATTTGGACTCAATCAATCTACATGTCATTACACTGATGCTTACACCTACAAAACGCGTTGAACAACCACTAGATACGGCTACACATGGTGTATAAAACACATAAATTGATACACACTAATTAGCTAATCAATGTACGTTATGTCAAAAAAATGAAGGATACACCCGCAAAAAAAAGGATAGATATTAAATCCGAGTCCACACCTAACAACCTACTTGCATTAGCCTGACAAATCCCTGCAGTTGCAACTACTGAGATTGCTTGAGCCTTGAGAGAGATACATATATATATACCTGACCGATCAGCAAGGATCGAAGCTGTTGCTGGCTGTCTACTCATCTCCTGAGATCAGCATGTACGCACACGCAACATATATGTACAGCTCATATATGTGGGCTTGCGTTGGAGATCACTCACATCAAAGCTCTCCTTTTTTCCCCTTCCATGATCAGTTCCTTCAAACTTAATTAGTCCTATCCTGCTACATGATCAGTTCCTTGAAACTTAATTAGCCCTATCCTGCTAGGCTAGGTAGTGCTCTTGGTCCGCTGAACAGCATCAACTCGCTGTCATATATAATTTCATTGACCTGGCCATGCTTTCATTGAACACCACTAGGCATGCCTAAACATAGGATGGTCAGATGAGTATAGATAGGCTGCTGATCCATGGTTAGTCTCCGTCGTGTTTGTTTGGGCTAGAGCTTTCGCAGAAGCAGCTTAGAGCAACTCTAGCGGATTTTAAAAAAAGTGTGGCAAATAAACTGAATTTTAAGTATGAAAGGGCAAAAAGTGTGGCAAATAAACTGAATTTTAAGTATGAAAGGGCAAAAACACCGCCCGTAGCCATCTTCCCGACCGCCTCCACAACCACACCACCACAAATGACTTTGTCGCCGCTCCTCATTGTCTACGAGTTCTCCCGGCTCGCCATGGCCGTACGAGCCCTGATGCCGGGGTGAATCGACCTCCGCCGTTGTAACATCCCAAAAAATAGGAAGGGGAATGGTAGATGTTTAAATCGTGCATTTGCATCTCATGCATCTAAAAATATTGGGGGATTTTAAGCTTTTGATGATTCAGGAACACGTGATGAAAATTTGACTCTACCATTGAGTTTGACTCATGTCAACACTACGATTTGGAATTTAAATTTCACATATGATCTTGAATTGCATAATCTAAGTTATTCAAATAAAAAACCTACTCAACAATTCATATACACATGAGAGTCAGTTGAACACTAATATTTGAATTTAAATGGAGGTATGACTTAGCCAAACTTGAGTTACAAATACACAAAGTACACATAAAATTAAAGAAATTCATAATAATAGAAGAAGAGATGAAAAGTATAAGAATTAAATCTTTATTCATTTCAAAGTGAGTACAAGATTTGTACAAGTCAAATTTACAGGAAAAGTTACCAAAATAAGAAGAAAATCCTAATATAAACTACAAAAAAGGAAATGATATAAACTAAACCTATCTACATTCCTATCAATCTCTACCTTCTTCTCATCTTCACTTCATCGTATCTTCTTATCCTTGTTGGAACTTGCAAACAAAATGAAACAAAGCAGAAGGAAACCAAGATTGATTAAAAATGTTGGTTCTACCCTAAGATGAAACCATTAATGTTGAATCCAAAATAGAATTTCAGGAACTTGTCATGAAATACTTATGGAGGGAGGTAAGCAATAGCAATAGTAGGGAGTCGAACAAGTCTAGTTCAAGACCAAATAGAAACCAACGGTAGGAAAACAGTAGGAGATGGTCATCATTAGTAGCATATGAACTAGCAAATAGATACACAGACCCAATAATCCAAATGAATCTTGTGGATCAAGCCAATATAGTGGCAAAGCTACAGGAACCAGTAGCAGTACAAGAAACAACGTACAATAGTACGAGTACCGGTAGAGTGGATAGATGCAGCTATAGCAAGTATTAGTAAACCTGAAATCACAACATCACCAAGTGTAGATAGCAATAGATGAAAGTAGACAATTAGGATCTATGCTCAATAAACAGTGGCTAAGTAGAAACACATTAGCAAATCAAATGTCCCCAAGCCTTGGATTCCTCAGAAACATCAAAATCATTGAAGGTGGAACAATAACAGTTCATCACTTCAGTTCAAATTAAATCACAAAATAAACTGTAATAAAGCACTAGAATAAATTCCATGGTAAGAAGTTAATCAAAGTAAAAAATCACTAAAACAAAATAGAGGTTGGTTGTCAATGTCTAGAAAAGGAATCGGGACAAATTCACCAACAAAACCAACATGCCACTTTTCGTGTATGGAAATGCACTACACCTATGCATAGGGACGAAGTATAGAGAGACGGTTGCATTGAATACCAAACAGCTCACACATCAAATGCATGTGTGAGACAGGTACCACTATAAATAGGTCGAATCATAAACCTCAGAGCTCACAACTCATTTAAGAAACTCAGGCCAAAAACACACTCACTGAAGGTGGCAAGAAGGATTTGTGGATCTTCAGTAAGCACACTAGAAAGTCTTTGAAGGTTTAACCTAATAAAACTAAGATAAATTGGTAGGAAAGTAATAGTAATAGTAGTTTGGGATTGCCTGGATCTAGAGAAGGGTAGATTAGTAGCAGTAATTTTAATGTTGTGCACCAGTAGATCATACCTCATGATCCTAATACTGGGAATCAAGCACAAGCACAAATGCACGACCAACATTTTTTCACACTCAGTTAAGAGATTTCACAGATGACGAACATGAATCTACACTCCGTGCACAACCCATCATTAGGAAACAATAATAAAAACTTAAGAATGAGTAAAGAAGGGATACATTAAACTAAGTACACAATCATTTCCTCTAACTGCAATATCCATTAGCAAGAAAAACTACTGAGTTCTAGCATAGTGGACATTGCAGCTAGAGAAAAAGCATGAACATGCAATCTTAGAGCATCTCTAGCAGATACCGCATTTGCAGCTAGAGAAAAAGCATGAACATGCAATCTTAGAGCATCCCCACATAATAACCGTCAGTTTGCGGTACGGAGCTAAAAACTTTCTATTCTAGATACTATAAAGCCTACCATATCACAATTTTTTGTTGTTCACCGCAAATGCGCGCTTCCGTGCTGCATATTTGGAATTTTGGAAGTCGGATATGCATTGACTTCAAATGGAAAATTGTTGGCAGGAGGGAATATTTAGCTACATTGCCTCTCGTTCTATTCACCACCGCCGGAGGTCGATTATAGTCATCCCGATGATGATGCCTCCGCCGGTCGTCTCGCACGCGCACCTCGCCGCCATCCCGCACGTGCACATCCTTGTCGCCACCGCTCTAGGCACGGACATGGTGAAGGCCTTGACGTCGTGGTGGCACTGGTCGTAATCAGAGGGGATGAGTACGGCGTAGAAGGCCGGGGTGGGATAGCCCATAGAGGAGAGTAGGAAGTCCCCTAGGCCGGAGCTGAGCTAGTACCGAACGGAGCCCTTGCGGTAGCCTGAGGCAGCGGTCATCTGGACGAGGATGGTGCGGAGTGTGTCGCTCGGGAACAGGGTGCCCACCTTGGCCTTGGCTGTGGATCTTGTAGAGGTGGTTGGGTTTAGGATGATGCCACCCATCACACTTGAGTACATGGTCGAGAACGGAGCGGTCGTGGAATTCCATTTCTCTAGGATGAAGCAGGTGAGATCAATTTAATCCGTCTAAAATTAATCTATGATCATGTGTGTCTTGCCAGAAATCGATCGAGCCGGTACTAGCTACACAGATCAGGCACAACGCGGTGGCAGGCGAGCGTGGCATCTATGGGCCTATGCAGGGAAGAAGAAGAGAGAAGAATATGCTGAGGATTTTTTTTTGAGGTTTCAGATGCAGTATCTATTCAGCACGGACTCTTTTTTAGCCAAAAAACTGGTTTGCAGTTTACCGCATACAACTTTTGCGGATCGACAATTTACGGTATCAGCTAGAGATCGATGCTCTTAACACACGAACAGAACATGAACAGATATGCTTGTATTAAGTAGTATTATTGACAAACACACAGTGATCACGATAATAGAAACAAATCATAATATGATACACTAAGCTAATAAATTAAGAGGAATATCTATAGCAAATCAAATTAAAATACTTATCCTGAAATACTTATGCATGGAGGTAAGCAATAGCAATAGTAGGGAGGCAAACAAATCTGGTTCAGGACCAAAAGGAAACCAACGGTAGGAAAACAGTAGGAGATGATCATCATTAGTAGCAAATAAACTAGCGAATAGATACACAGACCCAATATATTCAAATGAACCTTGTGGATCAAGCCAGTATAGTGGCAAAGCTACATGAACTAGTAGCAGTAGACAAGAAACAATGTATAGTAGTACGAGTACTAGCAGAGTGGATAGATGTAGCTATAGTAAGTAGTAGTAAACCAAAAATCACAACATCACCAAGTGTAGATAGCAATAGATGAAAGTAGGCAATTAGGAGCTATGCTCAATAAACAGTAGCTAAGTAGAAACACATTATCAAATCAAATGTGCCCAAGCCTTGGATTCCTCAGAAACATCAAAATCATTGAAGGTGGAACACTAACAGTTCATCACTTCAATTCAACTAAATTACAAATAGATGGTAATAAAGCACTAGAATAAATTCCATGGTAAGAAGTTAATCAAAGTAAAAAACACTAAAAACAAAATAGAGGTTGGTTTTCACTATCCAGAATAGGAACCAGGCAAATTCACCAACCAAACCAACATGCCACTTTCCGTGTATGGAAATGCACTACACCTATGCATAGAGACAAAGTAGAGAGAGACGGTTGCATTGAATACCAAACAGCTCACACATCAAATGTATGTGTGAGTTGTTAGTACAATATAGCTCAGGTGCCACTATAAATAGGACAAAAACACACTCACTGAAGGCAGCAAGAAGGATCTACAGATCATCAGTAAGTAGACTAGAAAGTCTTTGAAGGTTTAACTTAATAAAACTAAGATAAATTGGTAGGAAAGTAATAGTAATAGTAGTTTGGGATCGTCTAGATCCAGGGAAGGGTAGATTAGTAGTAGTAGTTTTAATGTTGTGCACCAATAGATCATACCTCATGATCCTAATACTAGGAATCAAGCACAAGTACAAATACACGACCATCATTTGTGTACACTCAGTTAAGAGGTTTCACAGATGAAGAACATGAATCTGTACTCAGTGCATGACCCATCTTAAGAAACAATAACAAAAAATTAAGAATGAGTAAAGAAGGAATACATTAAAATAAGTACACAATATTTTCCTCTGACTGCAATATTCATTAGGAATAAAAACTACTGTGTTCTATCATAGTGGACATTGTAGTTAGAGAAAAAACATGAATAGGCAATCTTAACACATTAACAAAACATGAATAAATAAGCTTGCATTAAGTAGGATTATTGACGGATACACCGTGATCAAAAAATAAGTTGCAACTTGTTGATATGGGTATCATATCAATACTATCAAGCCATGCGCAAGGGTCTCACGGATAGGTATAGAGAGCCTCGAGAGGGGAGGAGACTGAGTGGAGGCGCGGCGGCAGAAACGACCAAGATCATCAAGGCGGGGCCAGCGGTGACGCGGTCATGTGCAAAGGAGATAACACGCAAGGAAGATAGTGAGATAGAGGGATTATGTGGGCCGGATCGAGCTGGACTAGTCTGGTCCAGTCAGCTAGACTGCTGGTAACCCCCAAGTGCAGGGGATCACCGTAGTATAATTCGATAAGCATTTGAGTGTCGAACCCACGAGGAGCTGAAGATAAACTATCTATTCTCTAAAGCTCTATAACCCACTTATATGGCCTTCTATGCAAATCTAAGATCTTGAGAGTTTGTGTGTGTGTGTGTGGTTGTTTATACTATTAACTAGAAACGGTGCATTGTTGGATATAAATATTATAAGTGAACTATTGCAAGTAAAATAGATCTAGTGAAGTGGAGTGATGGCAAGTTTTCTCAAGGGAGTAAATGTTTAGGCAAATTGCTATTTCATTTATTTGGTTTTCACAATTAGTGAAGCACATATATAGTCTTTTTATTGTTTCTTCTAGGAGGAGCCATAACTAGGTGTGGCCATAGATACGAGCAAATACACCACTAGTGATTGATCCCAAGGCAAATTAAGAACAAACAAGGGAATATTAAGATATAAAGTCCAACCACCACATTTAGATCTAAGGTCCCCATGATAATACCCTATTGATTAAGCATGAATTAATACTACAATATTTCTAAGACTTGGGATTCGGCTTCTGTCAAACTCCGTCTATCCCTCATCCTATCAACATGCAACCTGTTACAGCCTTGTGCATCCCCCAACATATGTGTGCACTCATATGTTAGTGCATCAATATCATCATAGAAGATAACATATACTTGTATGCAACCAAAACAAACTATATCACAATTGCCATAAACAAGCCACTACTCAAACATCAACATAGAGATACAATAGATCATGGGAAAAAAATATATTGCATCATACATCATGTTTTCCAAGAGATTACAATAGGGGCATGGAGAGGATCTTGCTGTAGATGTTGATGATGAACACGCCAGAGGGGGGTGGAGTCCACCGGAGGTGATTCCGGCAGCGTTTCCCCCCTCCGATCTCCACCGGCGGTGGCTTGCAGACTCTCTGTTTATGTGTTTTAGATCTCTGCCTCTGTCCGTGTTGAGGACTCCCCGGGGGATCCTTATATAGGGGTTTTTAGGTCAAGAGAACTCCATGGGTGAAAGGATCAAGGCGATCAGATTGTTTATTGAGCATAAAACATGCCTACTCTAGTGTGCACACTTTATTTCACATCATTGCAATCCATAGGTAGAACTTAAACATGATTAATATTCAACATTTAACATTGAAAGCTTTATTCCATGCCAGTCATGGTTTAGTTAACAACCACTAATAAGATGTGAAGCACAAAAATTTCCATAGTGGTATCACCCCAAACCTTACTTTCTTATGAGCTATAAAATACATGAAAAAAGTTGTTTTTAAGAGTGTTTGGAGGATCAACATACATACTATAATTGAAAGTAGCTTTGTCCACAAGTAGATGGATATGCCTAGTCTAGTTTTAAGGGGCTTGGAACAAGTCTTAGCTTGTGTGGAAAAAGGCTTAGCAAAAAGAGATCTAAAGAGTGTGAGTGTGCCATCTAGTTTATAATGTCAAGATTTATTTTCTCACCTTGCTTATTAATGTTGAACATAAATATGCACAATCAAAGGATACAAATTAATAGGCGTAAAACAGATCATGTTTCATATAAAGTACTTGAGCTTAAGAACTAGACACAACATGAATTTCATCTTTTGTTATTATCTCCCCTTTTTTATTCCATGGCATTCTTATTCAGTTTTAATCTCATTAAGGTAAAGTTTATTTTCAGTAGCTGATCTTAAATATTTATAATAATGGTTGTGGTGGTCTTTTTAATGCAAAACAAAAAAAAACGACAAAATAGACGCTCCAAGTTTCTATGATAGTTCTATCAAAAAACAAAGTTTAGAGGTTTGCAAACCGAGAGTTGAGTTGGTCCAGTGGGGTGCCTTGGGAATCCCCAAGATTATGGCTTTCACCATCCTTTTATTGCTCTTAGTATGGTGTTCCTCCATTCCCTGTCAAAAAACTTCAACACAAAACTTTCTCCCATTTCTTTTCAATGGGGTGACATTAGTGGTACAAAGATATAGTGCTAGCTGTGATAAAAGTCCCAAATAAAATTTGGTTTTAAATGTACAGAGAGTTATTTAAGTTGAAAATATCCATAAAATATCAAAAAACTCAAAACAAATCAAATCAAAACTCAAAAAGGCCACTTTTGCAACAAAAGACAGATTCTATCCAGAAAAACAGCAGCTGCAGAACGTATTAATTTCGCCCACTTAAACATGTCAGGAATTTCAGACAATTTTTTTGCGTGTATAGGATAAAACGTTGTGACTTCAGTAGAAAATTTAGCTCAATCAGAGTTACATCAAAAATCATGAAAATCCTTTTGTCAACGGCAGCGTGCAGAAATTTTCAACTCCAAATATATGTTTCAACTTTTAACATCCAGAATGGGTAAAACTTGATACTTTATTAAAAACTTCAGAAATAAAACTCTCTTGCAACAGTAAGAGTTCAAAAAATAAAATCCAAACAAAACAAAAAGGTAATTTAAGCATGGTTTCCACAAACATACAAACAAAAACATGAAGGTAAAACTAAGACATGAGTTTGGAATGATATTACTTGAAATACTTAAAAGAAGAGGGGATGCGTGGGAATTCCCAAGCTTGTGGTCTTTCTAGTTATAATCCTCTAATTATTTCTCATCATATCATGTCACTCATCTCAAACAAAGAAATAGTTTCATCTTCATGTTACTTCAATGCTACAAAATGGTTAGTTCTCCAAACAAATGATATAATAGTTTCTACCATGATGAACTTTAGTAATTATTGGGAAACCATTTTATTCAAGAAGTTAATATATTACAAAAGATACACTATTTTTATTTTGTTTTTATGTGGGGGAAGTTTTAATGATCTAGACTTTGCAATGGTTCCATTGGCATGAACAACACATGCCCAAGGTCGACCCCAACTTCTCCATTGCTAATCCTTCTCATTTGCTCTCCCAAATTTTATATTTAGTTAAAATCTTACACTAATTGTTAAATAATAGTAGCTAAAGTTAGTTTACATGTTACATGGATATCAAGGAGTGCTCAAATAGAATAGTATTTGAAAGCATATGGAGCACACCACAAAGCACATAGACATTAACATTTAAGTCTAACTTTCTTCCTATGCATTGGCATTTTATATATGAATAAGTAGCAAAAACTTTGTGGTGTCCAATGCATATAATGATCAATAGATTGCATTTTAAATAATATGGAAATATAAGGATGGCTCTTATCTCCTCCTCTTTCATAATAGTTGCAAGCATCGAAGGTAAGTTCACCCTCATAGTTTTTAATAGAGTCACCATATAAAGACTTATCATCTAATGATCATAAGGTGTCATATATATCATTTATATAATTATTATCCCCCATATATTAGACACAATTGTTCCACATATAGGACTATTAGGAAATAAAGAATCATCATTTAGCACTATCATTTAATAAGTCAAAGCAATATTCCTCATCTTTTTTAATGGAAGGACTAGTACTAATGGAATCATTTATCCTTTACAAATATATTATCTCCAAATAAAGCATTCACATCAAGAGATTCATCAAGTATGGGCTTATCAGAATAAGTACTATCATTACTTGCAATAGTATAAGAAGGTGTTTCCATGGGAATTTGTTCATTACCATTATTGGGAGTAGGAGATGGGTAGCTACTCCATTCTTCCTCCACCTGTTCTTCTTTATCCTCTTCTTAGGGTTGCATGGGCATCAACAAGCTTATGATTTTATCATCCTCTTCCTGCAAAACACTAGTGCTCTCTTGTGCAGCAATATCCATATTATTGTAGTCAACGACATACATATTTTCCTTTAAGTTGACTATATAATAATTAAGGAGAAGAGTAATTCTCATATCAACTTTACAAGCTACAACACTAGTTTTAAAATTTTCATCAATGAAGGACTTTACAAGCTACAACACTAGTTTTAAAATTTTCATCAATGAAGGTTTTTAATTCATAAGATGCCATAAAAATAACAAATTGCTCTACTTTTTCCATCCCTAAATGAGCATAATCACCTCTATTGTAGGAGTCAATGACATGATATTCATGGAACATACAATGAAATTTAAAGTGTCTATCATCTTGTTTAGAGTAACAAGTTACATCACTATGATATTCAAGCAACTCAGTAGAAGTATAATCTAATTTTTTCAACCAATGCTCTAGTGTTTTCCCTTCTTGTGATTCTCTATGTTTCTTAGCAATCTCAGAACTATGCAAGTATCTATACAAAGCATAATTTATGTCCATGCTTATGCCCATAAAAGCGGTATTTTTGGTATTTTCCATTTTCTAATTTTTTGTGGGTTTTAGTTTTATATAAAAAAAGGTACTAAAAGTAAACTACCAATGCAAGCAAGAATAGAAGCCTAGAGATATGCTCCCCGGCAACAACGCTAGAAAAGTATCTTGATAACCCCCAAGTGTGGGAGATCACCGTAGTACAATTCGATAAGTATTTGAGTGTCGAACCCACGAGGAGCTGGAGGTAAACTATCTATTCTCTAAAGCCATATAACCCACTTATATGGCCTTCTATACAAAGCTAGAATCTAGAGAGTTTGTGTGTGTGTGGTTATTTATACTATTAACTATAAAACGGTAAATTGTTGGATATAAATATTATAAGTGAACTATTGCAAGTAAAATAGATCTAGTGAAGTGGAGTGATGGCAAGTTTTCTCAAGGGAGTAAATGTTTAGGCAAATTGCTATTTCATTTATTTGGTTGTCATAATTAGTGAAGCACATTTATAGTCTTTTTATTATTTCTTCTAGGAGGAGCCATAACTAGGTGTAGCCATAGATACGAGCAAATACACCACTAGCGATTGATCCCAAGGCCAATTAAGAACAAACAAGGGAATATTAAGATATAAAGTCCAACCACCGCATTTAGATCTAAGGTCCCCATGATAACACCCCTATTGATTAACCATGAATTAATACTACATATATTTCTAAAACTTGGGATTTGGCTTCTGTCAAACTCCGTCTATCCCTCATCCTATCAACATGCAACGATGACAGCCTTGTGCATCCCCCAACATATGTGTGCACTCATATGTTAGTGCATCGAGATCATCATAGAAGATAACATATACTTATATGCAACCAAACCAAACTATATCACAATTGCCATAAACAAGTCACTACTCAAACATCAACATAGAGATACAATAGATCATGGGAAAACAATATATTGCATCATACATCATGTTTTCATAGAGATTATGATGACCCACAAGTATAGGGGGTGTATCATAGTATTTTCGATAAGTAAGAGTGCCGAACCCAACGAGGAGAAGAAGGTGTTGACGAGTGTCTTAGATCAGGAATTCTCTGTGAATACTTAGCAAATGGATTTTAGGGGTTTTTGATGATGCAGATAAATAAAGTTCGAGTAAATAAAAGACAATAAGAATAAATGCAGCAAGTGGCCCAATCCTTTCTTTAGCAAAGGACAAGCGGTTCTATTACTTAAGATGACCAAACGTTCTCGAGGACACACAGGAATATCATCAAGTGCTTTCACTTCATATAGTTGATTAATCTTCTTTAGTTTGATAAGTGTTGTGTGGGTGAACCTGTGCTAATGTACCGACCTTCCTAGGACTAATACATACTTGTGATTATACCCCTTGCAAGCATCCTCAAGTACAAGGAAGTAATTAAGATAGAAACCTAACCACAACTTTAAACTCTGAGATCCTAACATCCCTTGTGCAAAAGTTTCCTAACGGGGGTTTAGGTTTCTGTCACTCTGGCAACCCCTACGATTAGTAGCCAAATACACAATGCATTCCCCTAGGGCCTTAAAGGTGAAGTGTCATGTATTCAACATTCACATGACACCACTAGAAGAATAACATCACAACTTAAATAACAAACCATTGTATCTTTCTCAACACAATTCCACTACTAACAACATGACTCCTCCCATGTCCTCAAGAACTAAACGAACTACACACAAGACATCATATGGATCAAGATCAGAGATGATATAATTATAAGTAACAATCTGAACATATACAATAATTCAATGGTTTCACTCAATAGCATCAACTACAAGAAGTAATCAACACCAAGAAAGTTTTCCCTAAGAACTATGCAAGATTGAACCCAATTGTTACAGCGGTATGGAGTGGTGATGATGGTGCTGGAGGAGATGATGGTGGTGATGATGATGATGATCCCGATGAAGTCCAGCTTGATGGTGGTGTTGATAGCGACGATTGATACATTGCAAATGTATCTATAATATTTGATGTTCCATGCTTGTTTTATATCCACTTTCTTATGTTTTGTACACACTTTGGAGTACTTTTACACATTTTCTGCAACTAACCTATTAACAAGATGCCACAGTGCTAGTTGCCTTTTTTCTTCTATTTTTGGTTCAAGAAAAGCCAGAAAATGAATATTCTCGGAATTGGACCGAACAAAAGCCAAAGTCGATATTTTACCGGAAGACTCACGGAGCCAGAAGACGAGACGGAGAGGGGCCAGGGGCTGGCCACACCATGTGGTGGTGCAGGCTAGCCCTGGCCGCGCCACCAGGTGGTGTGGCCAATGGTCCACCCACCGACATTGCCCTTTCGCCTATAAGAAGCCTCCCATGCAAAAACCCTAAAGAGTCTAGCCTCCAGCCATGAAAAGTTCCGCAGCGCCGCCTCCACCGAAGAGGAGATTCGGGGGACAGAAAGTCTCTGTTTCGGCACCCTGCCGAGACAGGGAAGTGCCCCCAGAGCCATCTCCACCGATCTCCACCGCCATCTCCATCGCCGTTGCTGATTCCCATGATGATGAGGGAGTAGTTCTTCCTCGAGGCTAAGGGTTCTACAGGTAGCTATGTGTTCATCTCTCTCTATGCATGATCATATTGTGATCATGAGCTTTGTAATCAAGTAGGTCTACCTTGCTACTCAAGTGCTTTAATAGATCTTTGCTCTCCCCATGTGTGTGAAAGTGACAGCGTGCACACCATGGTGGCACTTAGGCTAGAGATTACAAATACTTGTTATGAGTTATATTTAGAGTTGGATGTCTCTATGAAATTGTGGTGTTTGTTGGAACCATCTAGTGCTCAAGGTGACAGTGTGGGGTTATCTAGATGCGGAAAGCAAACTTTGAGGTGTGTTGTTATAGCCCTACCATGGATTAGAGTATCCAACGGGAGAGTAGTTCAGAGTAGTATCATAAAGAGAAGATATTTATATGAGAGTGTTCACTAGTGAAAGTATGATCCCTAGGTCTTGTTTCTAAGCATTGAAACACCGTTTGCAACTAGATCTGTTACATGTTTGCTTGCTTCCATCTTTATTTCAGTTTGCCTTTAGTCTCTTCCACGCCATCAAGCTATTTCTGGCACCGTTGTCTTATATCCATACCACTTGTATTTTACTATCTCTTCGCCGAACTAGTGCAGCTATACACTTGACAAGTGTATTGGGTGTGTTGGGGACACAAGAGACTTTTGTATCTTGATTGCACGATTGCT
The DNA here is from genome assembly GCA_910589775.1 of Avena eriantha. Classification (NCBI taxonomy): domain Eukaryota; kingdom Viridiplantae; phylum Streptophyta; class Magnoliopsida; order Poales; family Poaceae; genus Avena; species Avena eriantha. Next base: position 82,309,751 of record OU342741.1, on the reverse strand, counting down.
TGAGAGGGAATACCTTTGACCACTTCCTCCCTGATTTCGATAAACCTTGGGTGATCCACTTAAGGGAAAACTTGTTGCTGTTCTAGAAACCTCTACACTTGGAGGCCTAACAACTGTCTACAAGAATAGAAGTGCGTAGACATCAAGCTATTTTCTGGCGCCGTTGCCGGGGAGGTAAGGTAAAAGGTACTCACATCCTTCGGTGTGTGTGCTCGAAGTTATTTCCTTTAGATTCTGCAAGTTTGTCTTTTGTGTCTTGTTTTCACTAGTTAGGCTTAATGGAAAACAACAACAAAAATAGAGAGCTTTATAGTATTTATCTTGAGCTAGGACATGAAGTGTTTGAATTGAATATTAAAAAACCTATGGAACTTTATTTGCATGTTATTAGCAATATTGTTAGTATGAATTCTTTGGACACCATTATTGCTAATGCTATGGAAAATTCTAAGCTTGGGGAAGCTAGTTTTTTATGAAAATGATCTTTTTAGTTCCTCGGCTTTGAAAGATAGCTATTCTATTGCTTATGATGATACAAAACCTCCAATATATGATGATTACAATGATGAATATGATATTTTCAGTCCACCTACTATTGAGGAGGCAATCAATTATGACTACAATATGCCTCCTATATTTGATGATTATGGTGACAAGAATAATAATGATAGCTATTTTGTTGAATTTGCTCCCACTACAATTAATAAGAATGACTATGCTTATGTGGAGAGTATTAATTCTTTTATGCATATGGCTCATGATAAGAATGTTTTATGTGATAGTTATATTGTTAATTTTATTCATAATGCTACTGAAAGTTATTATGAGAGAGGGAAACATGGTTCTATGCATCTCAATAATATTAAGTTTCCCCTCTTTATGTTGAAAGACTTGAAGTTGTACTTGTTTTACTTTCCGATGCTTGTTGCTTTGTGCTTTCATGACTTGTTTCTTTACAAGATTCCTATGCATAGCAAGTGGGTTATACTTAAATGTGTTTTGAATTTGCTTCTTGATGCTCTCTTTTACTTCAATTCATATTTCTTATGTGAGCATCTCCTCAAACTATCATGCCTAACTTAAAGGCGTTAAAGAAAAGTACTTATTGGGAGATAACCCAAAAGTTTTAGTTGAGTCTTGGAAGTTATTACCTCTTTAATCACCGCTTCTTATCATTTTTGTGTGGTTTTTGTGCCAAGAGTAACCTCTAATGAGAGAGAAGTAATTCTTGGGAAAGTTGCTGTCTCGAAACAGATTTTTGTGCTTCGCTGTAAAAATTCTGGTAAAATCTCTGTATGTCCGTTTGAGCTGTAATTGTTTGTGCTTCTGCCCTAGGTTGTTATCTAACTTTCGTTAGTTCAATACTTTCCGATTTGAGCAACAGAAGGTCTTCGAGAAATTGGGTTTTATCTGCTCGTCTGTTTTGACAGATTTCTGCCATTATTTGCATTTGCCTCTTAATCTCTTTCTCTTCGAGTTCTCTTTGATCATTTGAAATTTTTAAGGGAAGTGCTACAGTAGCTTGTGTTTTAATGGAAGTTTTTAATGGTTGAAACTGAACTCAAAGACTTATTATCTTGAGTACACTAATGTTGCTAATAAAGATTGTGTGAAGTTTTGTATAAAGGAAAAAATTCAGGTGTATGAAAAGAATGATGTAATGAGATGAAGAATGGACTAAAGCTCAAGCTTGGGGATGCCACCTGTCTAACCCCAAGAAATATCCAAGAAGTACAAGTGTCAAAGCTTGGGTATGCCCAAGGTATCCCCTTCTTTATCAATAAAAATCTCAGGTTTCTTCCAAACACTTCATTTTTATTGTTTCATGCACAGTTGTGTTGTTCGTGGAGCGTCTTTGTTTTTGTTTTTGGTTTTCATTTTCTTAGTTTGCTTGAATAAATTGGTTGGAACCCCTCATTCATACATTAGTTTTCAAATAAGTTTGGTTTGGATTGGAAAAGAGTAGGAAAAGTTCATGCTTAAGTGGTAAAAGGAGCTTGTTTTTGATTGTGGCCTATGCTTTGTCATGTCATGCTTGATATTGTTTTGGCTTTATGCTTAGTGTTTATTGATGTAGCATGACTTGTTACAAACCATTGAGATTGCTTAATGTGCCTTGAAAGAATCATGTGTTGTTTTAGCATATTAAAGCATAGTATTGTGGTATTCTCCTTTGATTCCTTATTTGGGTTGGCTTGGCGCATGCTCACACCATGTTATGACTATCCAAAGTCACCATAGACTTTATGATCCTTTAGTTTTCGACTTGTAATATCACTTTATGCTTTAATTAATGATGTTTTGTCGCTTTGCATGATTATGGCCATTATTGCTCTCTTAGTTGGTCGCTCCCAGTCTTTTGCTAGCCTCCATAACGAAGTATGACTTCCAGTCATGCATCCAACTCCAAATAAACCAAGTTATTCCAAAGATTCCACCATACCTACCTATTAGCATTTGCTATTCCAAGTATATTCATGTTTTTAGCTACTTCCCAATTAAATTTGTTATGTGAAAATTAGTGATTAAAGCTCTCACGAACTTGATGGCACACTTTACTTTTCTTGCCCTTAATAAACTTGAACCATTGTGTCATCTATGTTGTATATGCTTGCACTTATATGTTGGGGATTAGCAGAACCATGTTGTCATGGGGAACGCTTTCAACATTGCACGTGTACTTTGTACCTAGTTGATATCATGTTCTTTTGTCTATGGATGTCGTCGGTGTGAAATGAAAGGGGAGCTTGTAAGTACATGGAGTTATGTATGTGTGTTAGAGAAATGCCTGGGCCGCCGGTCTAATCCATGCCTAATCATGGTGGAAACCTGCAGCGTAACCATAATGAGCTGTCTATGAAGCATTCTTCTTATAAAAAAGAGATAGAGATTGAGAAAAAGAGGGGGAAAAGAGATATGAGAAAATAGGAAAGAGAGAGAAAAGCACCATTTTCCCATGGTAAATAAGAAGATTGCTGAGATGCTCCTTGTCTGCTTGCCTTGTCATTTTGATATGGGGATTCTTCCGTATCATCGGGCAAGGGGTACCCTGTTGGCGGTTCTCTATGATACACATGTACTTACTATGACAAGAACTTACTGGTGACTAAACTTGAGTAGCATGAGGAGCGGCCCTCGTATTCAAGGGACATGAGATTTCCAACTTATACTTCGTCAAGCATATACTCCATAGTTTGTTCACTTTAACCTTAATCACCTAAAGATGCTTATGATAGGGGCAATGAGAGCTGGAAGCTAATAAGTACCATAATTTTTGGAAGCTCTTTATGAGACTTGAAACCCTGCTTCCTTCTAGGAAGGCCTTTCTTTTACTTTTATGTTGAGTCTCCATCTTCTATCTTTATGCACCTATTAAGAGAGCATAGTGGCCATTCTTAGTTTAATGTGCATTGGCCCAAAACTTGTTGATTGATTCATAACTTTGATATTGCTTGTTCTTGAACTATTTGTATCTAGTCACCTTTATGAACTTTGAAGGTGTCCTATGCATTTATGTTTTGCTACTCCATGAGGGACAATCTGAATGCCACTATGCTATGTTTTCTATATGTGAAACAAACAAACATCTTGCAAAGCATTGTTATTCATGAATCTTTTGTTTGTATCTTTTTATGTTACAACATAGTTGCTATGTATTATTGTTAGAACTATATCTTTCATGCTATGTTGAAGTACTATGATCCTAGCTATCAATTTTTACAAATGCCTTGATCAAGATTGTGATGGTGCATGTCACCTCAAAGATTATTCTTTTTAATCACTTACCTACTCGAGGACGAGTAGGAGTTAAGCTTGGGGATGTTGATACGTTGCAAACGTATCTATAATTTTTGATGTTCCATTCTTGTTTTATATCCACTTTCTTATGTTTTGTCCACACTTTGGAGTACTTTTACACATTTTCTGCAACTAACCTATTAACAAGATGCCATAGTGCTAGTTGCCTGTTTTCTTCTATTTTTGGTTCTAGCAAAGCTAGAAAATGAATATTCTCGGAATTGGACCGAACAAAAGCCAAAGTCGATATTTTACCGGAAGACTCACGGAGCCAGAAGACGAGACGGAGAGGGGCCAGGGGCTGGCCACACCATGTGGTGGTGCGGGCTAGCCCTAGCCGCGCCACCAGGTGGTGTGGCCCCTGGTCCACCCACCGACATTGCCCTTTCGCCTATAAGAAGCCTCCCATGCAAAACCCTAAAGAGTCTAGCCTCAAGCCACGAAAAGTTCCGCAGCACCGCCTCCACCGAAGAGGAGATTCGGGGGACAGAAAGTCTCTGTTTCGGCACCCTGCCGGGACAGGGAAGTGCCCCCGGAGCCATCTCCATCGATCTCCACCGCCATCTCCATCGTCGTTGCTAATTCCCATGATGATGAGGGAGTAGTTCTTCCTCGAGGCTAAGGGTTCTACAGGTAGCTATGTGTTCATCTCTCTCTATGCATGATCATATTGTGATCATGAGCTTTGTAATCAAGTAGGTCTACCTTGCTACTCAAGTGCTTTAATAGATCTTTGCTCTCCCCATGTGTGTGAAAGTGACAGCGTGCACACCATGGTGGCACTTAGGCTAGAGATTACAAATACTTGTTATGAGTTATATTTGGAGTTGGATGTCTCTATGAAATTGTGGTGTTTGTTGGAACCATCTAGTGCTCAAGGTGACAGTGTGGGGTTATCTAGATGCGGAAAGCAAACTTTGAGGTGTGTTGTTATAGCCCTACCATGGATTAGAGTATCCAACCGGAGAGTAGTTCAGAGTAGTATCATAAAGAGAAGATATTTATATGAGAGTGTTCACTAGTGAAAGTATGATCCCTAGGTCTTGTTTCTAAGCATTGAAACACCGTTTGCAACTAGATCTGTTACATGTTTGCTTGCTTCCATCTTTATTTCAGTTTGCCTTTAGTCTCTTCCACGCCATCAAGCTATTTTCTGGCACCGTTGTCTTATATCCATACCACTTGTATTTTACTATCTCTTTGCCGAACTAGTGCAGCTATACACTTGACAAGTGTATTGGGTGTGTTGGGGACACAAGAGACTTTTGTATCTTGATTGCACGATTGCTTGAGAGGGAATACCTTTGACCACTTCCTCCCTTAGTTCGATAAACCTTGGGTGATACACTTAAGGGAAACTTTTTGCTGTTCTACAAACCTCTACACTTGGCGGCCCAACAACTGTCTACAAGAATAGAAGTGTGTAGACATCAACGATCTCCCCTCTCTGGGAAGGAATTTCCCTGGCAGATTTCTGCCTGCCGGAGACCTCTTTCTCTCTTTGTAGTTTTCCGCCCCGTAGAGGCGGCGGAATCTTTCTGTGGTCGCTCCCCGATTCTTAGGGTTTCGTGGGGATAATATACGCCAAAGGGGAGAGCCAGAGGATGGCCAGGGTGGCCACACCACCTGGTGGCGTGGCCAGGGGTGGCTCGCGCCAGGGGGTGGTGTGGCCCCCCTGTGGCCCAACTCCGCTCCCCCTTCTGGCATCCTTCGTCTTCTGGAAAAATATGATTTTCCATGTATTTTCTGGAATTTTCTGATCTTCGTGAATTTCGCTTCCAAACAGTGCCTTTTCCATCAGAATCCTGACTTCGGCGGTCCATCCTCCAAAAGTCATCAACCATGCAAAAACAGATGAAATAACATAAGTATCATCTCTTAATATGAAATATATCAATGAATAACAGTAAATTATGATATAGAATAGTGATGTAAAATGGACGTATCAACTCCCCCAAGCTTAGACTTCGCCTGTCCCCAAGCGAAAACTGAGCTCAATAAACATGACCTCAGGTTTATGGAGTGAAGAGTCGATAAAAGAATACGGACAAGAAGCATCACATCCATCAATACATAAATCATAATAGCAGACAAATCACCATTATATAACTTAACTTTCAATAGGTAAAGGAAACACAATAAAGATACAAAAGGTAAATCACAATTGGTAATGGCAAACTTTGCTCTTGGTTAAAGAATAGTTAACAATTTGTAAGAGTTCAAACATAATGGGGTTTTCAATTGATAGCTTTCAAAGTAATACTCACTAAGATAAGAGTAACGTGCAAAACAAGGAACATAAGCAACATGATTGAATAAATCATCATATGAATGAATGAAACACAACAACTCAAAATACTTGCCGAGATAGAAGGGAATAGTTTTACTGACTCAACTAAAAAGTAAAAGAAAGGCCCTTCGCGGAGGGAAGCAGGGATTTCAAGTTTCATAAAGAGCTTCCAAAAATTATGGTACTTATTATTTTTCAGCTCTCATTGCCCCTATCATAAGCATCTTTAGGTGATTAAGGTTAAAGTGAACAAACAATGGAGTATATGCTTGAAAAAGTATAAGTTGGCAATCTCATGTCCCTTGAATACGAGGGTCGCTCCTTATGCTACTCAAGTTTAGTTACCGGTAAGTTCTTGTCATAGTAAGTACATGTGTATCATAGAGAACCGCCAACGGGGTACCCCTTGCCCAATGATACGGAAGAATCCCCATATCAAAATGACAAGGCAAACAGACAATAAGCATCTCAGCATCTTCTTATTTACCGTGGGAAAATGGTGCTTTTTTCTCTCTTTCCTCTTTTCTCATCTTTTTTCTTTTTTCTCAATCTCTATCTCTTTTTTATAAGAAGAATGCTTCATAGATTGCTGATGACCCACAAGTATAGGGGGTGTATCGCAGTATTTTTGAGGGAAGTGAAACCCAATTTATTGATTCGACACAAGGGGAGCCAAAGAATATTTATAAGCCTTAACAACTGAGTTGTCAATTCAGCTGCACCTGGAAACAATCTTGCTCACAACAGTTTATCAGTAGCAACAATTTTGTAGTAGGAATAGTAAAGTAGCAGTAGTAGTAAAGTAAAGACAGCAGTAACAATAGCAGTAAACAGTAGGATTAGAGCGCGGTAGGCATAGGGATGGATGGACGGGCATTGCATGGAAAAGACAATTCACGTAGCAATCAGAACATAGGGCAATTGCATATAAATAAGATAAAGCATCCAAGTACTAGATAATCCTAGGCTTGTGTTCCATATATAGTCATACGTGCTCGCAATGAGAACTTGCACAACATCTTTTGTCTTGCCAGCCCATTTGCAGTGGGGCCTCAAGGGAACTACTTGCAATTAAGGTGCTCCTTTTAATAGAGCACCGGAGCAAAGCATTAACACTCCTGAACACATGTGATCCTCACATCAAGGCCATTCCCTCCGGTTATCCCGATTGTTGTCACTTCGGGGCCATTGGTTCCGGACAACAATGTGTGTATATAACTTGCAGGTAAGACCATAAACAATACTATCATAATGAATCAATAACATGTTCAGATCTTAGATCATGGCACTCGGGCCCTAGTGACAAGCATTAAGCATAACAAGTCGCAACAAAGTCATAAAGCACTAATAAAAGATACTAGGCACCATGCCCTAACAATCTGATGCCATTACATGAACGATCTCATCCAATCCCTACCATCCCCATAGCCTACAGCGGGGGATTACTCACTCATAGATGGGGGAAACATGGATGGTCGAGGAGAAGCGATGGTGATGATGATGGCGATGATCTCCTCCAATTCCCCGTCCCGGCAGGGTGCTAGAACGGAGTTTCTGGTGCTGTTTCGTGGAATCTGGTGGTGGCGGTGGAGTGGAACTCCTTCTGGAAAAACATCGAACCCCCTGAGTTTTTAGGTTAGAAGGCAACTTATAGGCAAAGAGGGAGACCGAGGGGGAGTCTGGGGCGGCCAGACCACCCCCTGGCGTGGCCTGGGCTTGCCCGCGCGGCCAGGTGGTGTGGCCTGGGCCCAGCCCCCCTCCGTCTCGTATTTTGGCTCCGGGAGTCTTCTGGTGAAATAGGATTTTTGGCATATTTGTACACAAAAAGTAGACACCAATGCAATTCTCCTGAAAACAGCGTCAGTCCGCGTTAGTTGCATCCAAATCACACAAGTTTAGAGGAGAAACAATAGAAAAAGTGTTCGGGAAAGTAGATACGTTTTGGATGTATCAACTCCCCCCAATCTTAGCTTATTGCTTGTCCTCAAGCAATTCAGTTGAAAACTGAGTGCGATAAAAGAACTTTCACGAACACATTTGCTTCATATGATGTATATATTCTCGGCATGTGATCAACTACTTAGACAATTCATAATAAGGAGTATGCAACTAAGTTTACTTAATAGGCAATGCAAGCTATGAGAGATTCCAACTCAAAAATAATAAGTAGCATGAAGTATAAACATAAGCAACATTACAATGCTCATAAAAAGGTATGATAGAGTGGTATCTCGCTTGCCTTTGATTTAAGGCACCTCTGAAGTTCAGGTGAAGACTAGAAGTAAAGATGTCAAAGATACAAGCATCAAAGTCATAACACAAATAATCAAGTTTTGAGACAAGCACAAAGAATGACAACTATGCTCTCAAGAAGGTGCTCAAAGAATATGTGGAGACTCAACAAGTAAAAGAAAAGGTTTTGAATAATTTGAAAAGCTTCCAAATGCTGAAAGTATGGTACTCATTAGCTTTGAGCTCTCATTTCCCCTATCATAAGCATCTTTAAGGTGATTAAGGTTAAAGTGACACAACTAAGAGGATATGCTTGACAAGTTATAAATCGAAGTCTCATGCCCCTTACTTACGAAGACCGATCCTTGTGCTACTCAACTTCAGTCACAAGTAAGCTCTTGTCATTGTAAGTATATACGTATCATAGAGAACCGCCAACGGGGCACCCCTTGCACATGACACAGGAGCTATCCCATAATCAAAATGACAAGGCAAGCAGACAATGAGCATCTCAGCGATCTTTTTATTTACTATGTCCATAGATTTTTATTGAGGATGCTTCATATAATGCTCATTATGGTTATGCTGCAAGTTTCCACCATGATTAGGCATGGCTTAGGCTAGCGGCCCAGGCGTTTCTCTAACATACATACAAACTCCATGATCTTACAAGTTCCACTTTTATTTCACACCGCCAGGATCCATAAGAAAAAGAACATGATATCAACGAGGTACTAAGTACCAATGTGATGTCTACGCACTTATATTCTTGTAGATAGTTGTTGGGCCTCCAAGTGCAGAGGTTTGTAGAACAGCAGCAAGTTTTCTCTTAAGTGGATCACCCAAGGTTTATCGAACTCAGGGAGGAAGTGGTCAAAGGTATCCCCTCTCAAGCAACCCTGCAATCAAGATACAAGAAGTCTCTTGTGTCCCCAACACACCCAATACACTTGTCAGGTGTATAGGTGCACTAGTTCGGCGAAGAGATAGTGAAATACAAGTGGTATGGGTAATTATAAGTGGTAACGGTGATAGAAAATAACTTGATGGCGTGGAAAAGACTAAAGGCAAACTGAAATAAAGATGGAAACAAGCAAACATGTAACAGATCTAGTAGCAAACGGTGTTTCAATGCTTAGAAACAAGGCCCAGGGATCATACTTTCACTAGCGAACACTCTCATATAAATATATTATCTTCATGATACTACTCTTAACTACTCTCCGGTTGGACACTCTAATCGATGGTAGGGCTATAACAGCACACCTCAAAGTAAGTCTTTCCCATCTAGAAAACCCCACGCTGTCACCTTGAGCACTAGATGAGTCCAACAAACACCACAATTTCATAAAGACATCCAACTCCAAATATAACTCATAACAAGTATTTGTAATCTCTAGCCTAAGTGCCACCATGGTGAGCACGCTGTCACTTTCACACACATGGGGAGAGCAGAGATCTATTAAAGCACTTGAGTAGCAAGGTAGATCTACTAGATTACAAAGCTCATGATCACAATATGATCATGCATAGAGAGAGAGATGAACACATAGCTACCGGTAGAACCCTTAGCCTCGAGAGAGAACTACTCCCTCCTCATCATGGGAATCAGTAATGGTGATGGAGATGGCGGTGGAGATCGATGGAGATGGCTCCGGGGGCACTTCCCCGTCCCGGCAGGGTGCCGGAACAGAGACTTTCTATCCCCTGAATCTCCCCTTCGGTGGTGGCGCCGCTGTGGAACTTTTCGTGGCTGGAGGCTTGACTCTTTAGGGTTTATGCATCGGGAGGCTTCTTATAGGAGAAGAGGCAAGGTCGATGGGAGGCCAGGGGGGCACACCACCTGGTGGCGCGGCCAGGGATAGCCCGCGCCACCACATGGTGTGGCCGCCCTGTGGCCCCTCTCTGTCTCGTCTTCTGACTCTGTGAGTCTTCTGGTAAAATATCGACTTTGGCTTTTGTCCGGTCCAATTCTGAGAATATTGATTTTCTGACTTTCCTGGAACCAAAAACAGCAGAAAACAGGTAACTGGCACTGTGGCATCTTGTTAATAGGTTAGTCCAAGAAATCATATGAAAAGTACTCCAAAGTGTGGACAAAACACAAGAAAGTAGATAAAACCAAGCATGGAACATCAAAAATTATAGATACATTTGCAATGTATCAACATCCCCAAGCTTAACTCATGCTCGTCCTCGAGTAGGTAAGTGATAAAAAGAAAGAATAATTTTTGAGGTGACATGCACCATCAAAGACTTGATCAAAGTATTTGTAAAACATTCAAAGCTGGGATCATAGTACTTCAATCATAACATGAAAGACAAATTTCTAGCAATAAGACAAAGAAACTATGTTGCAACATGAAAAGGCACAAACAAAAGATTCATGAATAACAGTGCTTTGCAAGACGTTTGTTTGTTTCACATAAAGAAAACATAGCATAATAGCATTCAGCTTGTCCCTCATAGAGTAGCAAATATAAATGCATATGACGCCTTCAAAGTTCATAAGAGTGACTAGATACAAATAGTTGAAAACAAGCAATATCAAGTTATGCATCAATCAACTAGTCTTGGGACAATGCACATAGAACTAAGAATGGCCACTATGCTCTCAAAGTAGGTGCATAAAGGTAGAAGCTAGAGACTCAATATATAAGTGGAAGAAAAGCCTTAATAAAAGTATGTAGGGATTCAAGTCTCATAAAGAGCTTCCAAAAATTATGGTACTTATAGCTTTCAGCTCTCATTGCCCCTATCATAAGCATCTTGAAGGTGATTAAGGTTAAAGCGACACAACTAAGAGGATATGCTTGACAAGTTATAAACCGAAATCTCATGCCCCTTACTTACGAAGACCGATGAGCTCTAAACTAATCTTATGGAGTGAGAGAATTTCATCCTTAAGCTCAGCAGTCTCCTTTTGGTGCTCGGCGATGAGCTCTAAACTAATCTTATGGATGATATCCACTTCGTGTTCAGCCATCTTCTTGTACCTAAAGACTTCTTGCTCCAGTGCTTCCATCCTGTCTTCTAGACTGCCTTCACCTTTAGGGCCCTGAACTTCTTTTATCTATACCTCCCCATCTTCGAGCAACAACTCCTTGGGATGAATCTTCAACTCACGCATGTACGGGTTGACGATATCCGTGGAGGAATCTTCCTTGGTTGATCCAGATGAAGACATTGTGGCTCCAAAACTGAGACTCTACCTGTCAGAAACAGATCAAAACGAAAACACGATGAGAACACAATATACGAACCTCGGGGGATCCGGGGGATTATATATTATGAAGTTTTACAACAAAAGGAAGGTACTGGGAGAAAATGGGTCGGAGACGGACTCCGGGGTGGCCACACCCCCTGGTGGCGTGGCCAGGTGGGCCGCGCCACGAGGTGGTGTGAGCCATCCTAGCTCCGTTTCCGTCCCTCTTTCACTTTGTTGCTTTCCTTGTTAGATAAAAACTGCAAAAACATAACTTAACATATTTTTCACGGACCTTTTCTTACCAAAACTATTACCTATTCGAAAACGGACTCTGTAGGTCTCTCAACTTGGTTTTCAATAAATTTTTCCGGGTTCACCACTTGAATAACATCAATATCTTCATCTTCATACACATATTGCTTGAGTCATTTAACCTTTCACTATCTTATTACACCATTTTCTCCTACAACCTGGAAATTTCTTTCACACAAAACTTCACACAATTCTCATTAGCAACATTAGTGCACGCAAAGTAATAAACCTTTTAAGTTCAATTTCAACTGAAATCCATCATAACATAAGCTACTGAAACGACTCCTTCTGAAAGCCCAAAAGGAATTCAAAAAAGGAAATCAATTTAAGAGAAAAATGCAAGAGTGGCAAAAATCTGTCAAAACAGACCAGCAGGCAAAGATCAATTTTTTCGAAAATCTTCTGTTGCTCAAATCAAAAAGTGCAAAACTAACAAAAGTTAAATAATAACCTGGGGCAGAAGCACAAACAATTACAGCTCCATACGATGTACAGAGATTTTTCACGAATTTTTACAGTGAAGCACAAAATCTGTTTCGGACAACAACTTTCCCAAATATTACTTCTCTCTCATTAGAGGTTGATCTTGACACAAGAACCAAATGAAAAGGATAAGGAGAAGTTATTACCGAAGTAATAACTTCCAAGACTCAAATAAACAAAAACAAACCGAAAGCAAAAATATATTGGGTTGTCTCCCAAAAAGCTCTTTCTTTATAGCCATTAAGATGGGCATGATAATTTTAATGTTGCTCACATAAGAGTATGAATTTGAGTAAGAGAGAGCATCAAGAAGCAAAAATACACATGTTTAAGTCTAACATACTTCCTATGCAAAGGAATTTTGTAAGAAAATAAATCGTTGAAACCAGAGGCTGCTAGCATAGGAAGGCAAAACAAGTGCAACATAAAGACTTTCAGCATAAAACAAGGAAACTTAATATTATTGAGATGTATAAGAACACTTTTCCCTCTCTCATAATAACTTTCAGTATCATGCATAAATTTAACGATGTAACTATCATAAGAACCATTGTAGCAATGATCACTTATCCTAACAGAAAACACAGGGACACTAGTTCTTATAACACTACTTTGTGAAACAATATTAGAAGTATCCTTACAAAGAATGGTGTGTCCATCTTCTACATATTTAGTGACAAAGTCTTTCACATTTGCTATCATAGGTTCAACAACTACTTATTCATCAGATTCAATAGCTTTATTTGTACTTTCATTAAACATACTAGCTATCATAGAATATTCCTTTACCTTAACTGGGAAAGGCATTTTCTCAATGTAAGGTTCGGGTAAAACATGATTAGCAGTATAAACTTCGGTATTTCTTGCGGGAACATAATTAACAATATCTTTATAAGGTGCATGATACTTATTCCACTTCTTTTTAGGAATTTCAATATAAGAAGCAAAAGCTTAAAAATAACTCGCAATAGCTTGAGAGTCTAGACCATAAGCATTTCTAATATTTCGAAAGTCATCAGTTCCCATAAAAGATTCAATGCATTCATAATCATAATTTATACCTGACTTTCTTCCTTTCTCATTCTCCCATGCTTTATAATTGTCTTGAATATGGTCTAGAAGATCGCATTTAGCTTCTTCTTTCATGCGTGTAAATGATCCAGCACAAGAAGCATCCAATAGATCCTTATCATGAAGAGAAAGTCTTGCATAAAAGTTATTGATAATAATATTGTTGGGGAGCTCATGAATAGGACATTTGAGCATTAGTAACTTCAATCTCCCCCAAGCTTGAGTTGTACTCTCTCCATCAAGAGGCCAAAACTTGTATATTTGATTCTGATCTTTATGAATCTCACTAGGAGGATAAAATTTTGAATAAAAGAGAGGCACTATTTCCTCCCATTCAAGAGATTGACCATACTTCAACAGCTTATACCATTCCTCAGCTCTTCCTTTCAGTGATAAGAGAATAACTTCTTCTTGAATTGATCTGTTGTAATACATGCACACTTGAACAACCCGCATAATTCGTGTATAAAGAGCAAATGATCACGGATATGGACAGTTCCATCTCCAAACTAGTAGTTATCCATAACACGATCAATAATTCTTGTAGGTATCTTAAAAGTATCATTTTAAGCAGGTGGTGGTCCATCTACTACCTTAGCAGTGTTAGTAGCATTCCGAAATAAGAAACTAAGTGAATTATCCATATTGAAATAAAGTAACTAACAGAAGTAAACAATACTCACAGTAGAAGTTTCCTTTACCAGTTCCACTCTCCAATAGTGCTTCACTCCCTAGAAACGACGCCAAAAAATAGTCTTGATGACCCACAAGTATAGGGGGTGTATCGCAGTATTTTCGATAAGTAAGAGTGTCGAACCCAACGAGGAGCAGAAGGTGTTGACGAGTGTCTTAGATCATGAATTCTCTGTGAATACTTAGCAAACAGATTTTCAGGGGTTTTTGATAATGCAGATAAATAAAGTGCGAGTAAATAAAATACAATAAGAATAAATGCAGCAAGTGGCCCAATCCTTTCTTTAGCAAAGGACAAGCCGGTTGTATTACTTAAGATAACCAAATGTTCTCGAGGACACACGGGAATATCATCAAGTTCTTTCGCTTCATATAGTTGATTAATCTTCTTTAGTTTGATAAGTGTTGTGTGGGTGAACCTGTGCTAATGTACTAGCCTTCCTAGGACTAATACATACTTGTGATTATACCCCTTGCAAGCATCCGCAAGTACAAGGAAGTAATTAAGATAGAAACCTTACCACAGCTTTAAACTCTCACATCCTAACATCCCTTGTGCAAAGGTTTCCTAACGGGGGTTTAGATTTCTGTCACTCTGGCAACCCCTACAATTAGTAGCCAAATACACAATGCATTCCCCTAGGCCCTCAAAGGTGAAGTGTCATGTAGTCGACGTTCACATGACACCACTAGAAGAATAACACCACAAATTAAATAACAAACCATTGAATCTTTCTCAACACAATTCCACTACTAACAGCATGACTTCTCCCATGTCCTCAAGAACTAAACAAACTACTCACAAGACATCATATGGATCAAGATCAGAGATGATATAATTATAAGTAACAATATGAACATATAAGATAATTCAATGGTTTCACTCAATATCATCAACTACAAGAAGTAATCAACACCTGGAAAGTTTCCCCTAAGAACTATGCAAGATTCAACCCAATTGTTACAGTGGTATGGAGTGGTGATGATGGTGCTGGTGGAGATGATGGTGGTGATGATGATGATGATGATCCTGATGAAGTCCAACTTGATGGTGGTGTTGATGGTGATGATCTCCCCTCTCTGGGAAGGAATTTCCCTAGAAGATTTCTGCCTGCCGGAGATTTCTTTCTCTCTCTGTAGTTTTCCGCCCCGCAGAGGCGGTGGAATCTTTCTGTGGTCGCTCTCCGAGTCTTAGGGTTTCGTGGGGATAATATATGCCAAAGGGGAGAGCCAGAGGTGGGCCAGGGTGGCCACACCACCTGGTGGCGCGTCCAAGGGTGGCCCGTGCCAGGGGGTGGTGTGGGCCCCCTGTGGTCCAACTCCGCTCCCCCTTCTGGCATCCTTCGTCTTCTAGAAAAATATGATTTTCCATGTATTTTCTGGAATTTTATGATCTTCGCAAATTTTGCCTCCAAACAGTGCCTTTTCCATCAGAATCCTGACTCCAGCGGTCCATCCTCCAAAAGTCATCAACCATGCAAAAACATATGAAATAACATAAGTATCATCTCTTAATATGAAATATATCAATGAATAACAGTAAATTATAATATAGAATAGTGATTCAAAATGGACGTATCAGATTACAGTAGGGGCATGGAGAGGATCTTGCTGTAGATGTTGATGATGAACACGCCGGAGGGGGTGGAGTCCACCTGAGGCGATTCCGGGAGCATTTCCCCCTCCGATCTCCGCCGTCAACGGCTTGTAGACTCTCTCTGTATGTGTTTTCGATCTCCGCATCCGTCCGTGTCTATGACTCCCAGGGGGATCCTTATATAGGCATTTTTAGGTCAAGAGAACTCCGTGAGCAAAAGAATCAAGGCGATCGGATGGCTGAGGAGGAAAAGAGCATAGGTGGCGCGCCTAGTGGGATATCAACTCATATATATCCCATATGTCTAGTTTCTCTGGTCTATTTTTCAGCTTCTAGCAAAACGGTCAATGCTCACGGGGATGAAATTTATGAACACGCCACCGCTGAACTCGTTGAAGTCTGGCCAAATTCCGGTGAGGTGGTTTGATTCCCCGCACCAATCTATAGCTACAACAAGGAGATCTGATCCCTACATCTATTGTGTGTCGGTGCTGGCGAGTCCAACGGAGATGCAAGCTAATGGACGGTTATTGGCGAGCATGAAGGGGCAAGCATCAAAGTTGTGTTCCCTCGTCGTGGAGGAAGAAGACAGTGCGGGACCCGTATAATGTCCTTTCCAGAAGCTAGCGCACCTTGTGCACATACGACTGGAACAAGGGCGGAGCTAGCCAGCCATGGAGGCCCGAGCAAGACAAGGATGTGTCCATATAATCAGTGTTTAGCCTAGCAATATCAACTTTTTAACCTTGATTTCTTCACTATTTCTAGCGGACGCTCGGTGGCCGAGTCTGGGCAGCTGAGAAGGCAAGACTGCACATAAATGTGCCACATGGAAGAAAAAGAACGATGGATTGGTGCACTGTGTGCGGGCGAGATGACAAATACGACCGAATATTCGAGAGTATATTGTGTTTTCCAGTATCCATATGCGGTATCAGTTCCGCACCAATGTTTTTCGGAAAAAAAAGGCTTTGCGGTACCGCATCCACGTTTTGCAGCACCGTGGGATGTGGTATGTGCTAGAGATGCTCTAACAGTGTCTCCTGGATGCATCCATCTTCCCCAGCCGACGAACTGCCCGCCTCCCCCGGACCCTCAGCATAGGCATACGCAACAGACATGCATTAGACATGCATAAGTCTGGTTACATGCATGAGCAATGCGAGCACTTACACATCCGGTGTCTATGGAGTGCAGGCCAATATATCGCTCCTCTAAGGCTATTTACCGTGTCCGTTGATTGCTTCCTATTGGGCTTGGCTGCCGCTTCTCTACGGGTGTGTTGTAGGCTTAGAGATGGGAGTGAGTCGATTTGGAGAATGGGCTCCACAGAGGACCTTATTTTTAAAAAAATTCAAATTTAAAGATTTAAAAAGTTCCAATGAAAATATCAGGATATAGATAATAATTTATAATACACGCGTACAAAATATTATGTAAAAAATACTTTGTATTCTAGTCTTGGAAAAAGAGAAAATTTCAGATCTAAACATAAAAAGTGCAATTTTGAATAGGCCTCACTTTTTCCAAAATTGTTCATATTTGTTTCTTTTGCTGCACCCCGAAATATAAGGTATTTTCCATTAAAAATGTGTAGACGTGTATTTCATATTATTAGCTACATGTAGGTATTTTCCGAAAATATTTGATAAATTTTTTTAAAAGGGCCCCATGGATCCTGATGGCCTGCAAGTGCACAGGTTCATCAAAGAATATTTTCGTGGAAGTATTAATTTCAGTTTTTATATCGATCCCAACAAGAAGCCTAGGAAAGTGTTTTTTATACGGTGTTTCTATTGCATCCAAGGTGTCGCAGGTTTTTGAGTGAATTGACTACAAAGGTTGACGGTGGAAGCGATGAGTAAAAGATAGAGGAACTTGCTTAGGAAATAAATAAATTGCATAAAATTAAAGATACGAAAGGTGTGTAAAGGTCATGTAGATGAGAGGTTAGGCGCGGAAAGAATCAGTTCATGGTGATAGTGAAAGTGCCAAATGGAATAAGCGGAATAAGTGATAATGATAATTCTTATTTATAAGTGAGTAGGCAAGCAACCCATATACAGACTAGGAGTCCCCATGGCCAATTTTTCCAATCCCAATGATCCATCTATTACCACGGCCATGGTCAGCACATTAATCAAGGTCTTTCGACCGGATCAAGGCTTTAATCTTGATTGTTCCTTGTTGTCCTCGAGTAGTGCTAGCTCTTGTTTGATATCGGTCGTGTCACTCGGGGGTCGCCGAATTACTAGCATGCAAGTTCATACCTATGAGATCTTTGGATCATGTTACCTGGGCCCTTAAATTAGATAACACACATTAGGCAAATATAGATAATTATTCTCACTATTTAAATAAACATTACAACGATCACAAATGGATGGAATTAAAGAAGGCACATCACATCTCACCAATACCCTACATCTCCCGCGCATATGGGGATTTACTCATACATGAGAGAAATACAAATCAAGGGCATAATTGTATTGCAAATATAAATCATCTCAAAGTTATTGTAGCAAACCACAATAGCGATTTAAGATCCAATCAAATACAAACTATAGGTAGATCAAAGTATCAAACCCTAATCTTACAAGTGCCAATCTCTCTCTCTCTAAGTAATGATGGAATGATGGTGGAGTGTGTGGTTTTGAGGTTGAATATTGTCGGGGAACGAGGTGAAGTTCATCTCCTCTTTCATATCTGATCTCTCCCGCTAGATGGCTTGCGGCGGCTGTAACTTCTGTTCTATGGTTTTTCTCGTCTCTCCTCATTTACAAAAGTTCCTTGTATTGATATAAGGAAGGCGTCGGTGGGTAGTATGGGTGGGCAGTACGGGCGCACCCCGATCGTACCAGTGGTCGTTATGCGTACTGGACACCTCCAATGAAAGTAGCTCCAATTGGGGATTTGCTTATTCTAGTGTAATTAGCCCATAAATGCTATTAGATCTTCAATAAATGTTCATTACCTTAAAACCATCACAATAAACCAAGGATTCACTAATTGCGACATTAACATTAGTGGAAAGGGTCAATCTTCAGTGAGATCCGACAATAAACAAGAGGAAACTAATGGTAAAAAGTGATGAAATTTGTAGCTACCAACATCCCCAAGCTTAGCAGTTACTCGCCCTCGAGTGACAAATCTATAATGAATAATAGCGAAGAATTGAATCAAGATGAAAACTTACAAGTTTGAGGTTGTATCGTATTCCATCGTCTCAAATCCTGCAACCTTGAACACGACCATAATATATCTGAACAGTTGCACTTAAGCTTGATTTGTTGGAGATATGCCCAAGAGGCAATAATAAAGTGGTTATTATTATATCTTTATGTTTATGATAAATGTTTACATCCCATGCTATAATTGTATTATTAGGAAACACTAATACATGTGTGTTTTGTAAACATAAAAGAGTCCCTAGTAAGCCTCTTGTTAAACTAGCTTGTTGATTAATGGATGATCATGGTTTCCTGATCATGGATATTGGATGTCGTTAATAACAAGGTTATATCATTAGGAGAATGATGTGATGGACACACACCCATAGTAAGCGTAGCATAAGATCAAGTCATTAAGTTCGTTTGCTATAAGCTTTAAAATACATAGTAACCTAATCCTTCGACCATGAGGTTATGTTAATCACCATCACCGGATGGGTACTTTGATGACATCAAACACCGCTTCGTAACTGGGTGGTCATAAATGTGTCATTGGGCATTCTAAAAGTATGTGTTGAAGCGCATGAACCAAGATTGGGATTTGTCCATCCATATGACGGATAGATATGCTCTGGGCCCTCTCGGTGGAATGTCGTCTAGTTAGCTTGCAAGCATGTGACTAGGTCACAAGGGATGACATATCACGGAACGAGTAAAGAGTACTTATCAGTAATGAGGTAGAACTAGGTATGGAGATGCTGACGATCAAACCTCGGATAAGTATAGTATCGCGAGACAAAGGGAATTAGTTTCGTATGTAAGTGGTTCAATCGATCGCGAAGTCATCGTTGAGTATGTGGGAGCCATTATGGATCTCCAGGTCCCGCTGATGGTTATTGATAGGAGATGTGTCTCTATCATGTCTACATATTCACGAACCGTAGGGTGACACACTTAAGGTTCGAAGTTGTTTTAAGTAGATATGGAATGTGCGTTGGAGACCGAATGTTGTTCGGAGTCTCGGATTGGATTCGGGACATCACGAGGAGATCCGGAATGGTCCGGAGAATAAGATTCATATATAGGGGATCATTTTCTAAGTTAGGAAATGTTCCGGAGTATTTGTATGAGGATTCTAGAAGGTTTCGAAATGTTCCGGAAGGTTCTGGAAAATATCTTGGAGTTTGCTTGAAAATCAAGATAGGGATCAAGGAGTCCTGGTGGGTCAAGATACGGATTCGTGGGGGAGGAGGACTCCTCCCCCCACCTCCAATCCGCCGGCCTAGGGAGGAGAGGAGTCCTACAAGGACTCCCCTCCCCATGGCGCCATCCCCTCTTTAAATAGAGGGGCAGGGGGCGCCCCCTCCTACCCTGCTCTCATAATCCCCAATCTCTGCCGCCTCTCTCCTCCACCATATTCTGCACAGGCATAGGCGAAGCTCTGCAGAATTCTCTACTCCACCACCACCACCACGCCGTCGTGCTGCTGGGATTCCGTGGAGAAGATCTACTACCTCCGCTGCTCGCTGGAACGGGGAGAGGAAGGTCTGCTTCGACTCCGCACGTGTGACCGACTGCGGAAGCGCTGCCGAATCGTGGCGCCGGAAGGATCGTCTACTTGACCAAGGGCGGAAGCGCTGCTGGAACGCGACGCCGAAAGGATCGTCTACTTGACCGAGGGCGGAAGCGCTGCTGGATCGCGACGCCGGAAGGATCGTCCACACGATCTTGAGATCGGCAAGTGATCGACTACATCAACCACGAGATCTAATCTCGTTAACGCTTTCGGATCTACGAGGGTTAGTTCCTATCTATCTCGTTGCTCATGTCTCATAGATTAGATCTGGGTTTTGTTCGTTCTTGCGGTAGAAAAGTTTTGTTTTCCATGCTACGAACCCATCAGTGGTATCAGAGCCGTATCTATGCGTAGATCTGTTGCACGAATAGAACACAATGATGTTGTGGGCATTGATGCTTTTGTTGTCGGTGTCTTAGCGTGTACTTTGCATCTTGCGGCATGGTGGGATGAAGCGGCTCGGGCTAACATTACATGTCATCGCACATGAGACTTGCTCCACGCTTGACGTGCAACTTGCTTTGCAAAAGTGGCTTTGCAGGTGTCTGTCTCTCCCACCATAGTTAAGATTCAATTTACAATGAGCATCTTGACAACACTTGTATCAACGTTGTGGTCCGTGTTCGTAGGTAAGATCGGTCTTATGCGAAAGCCCCAAACCACGTAAAACATGCAAATAAAATTAGAGGCGTCTAACTTGTTTTTGCAGGGGTTTTGTGATGTGATATGGCCAACATGTGATTGTGATTGTATTTGATGTATGCAATGATCCTTGTTCTAATATGGCAATCGGCAGGAGCCTAATGGTTGTCTTTAATTCTGTTAAGACCTGCGTGTCTATTCATCTTGTAATAGCTTTATTCCAAGTAGTTGTAATAGTTGCTGGTGATGATGGACAACCATGAAGCGGCGCCACGGACCTTGACACCACGCTGGTGATGATGGAGATCATGTTCGTGCTTTGGAGATGGAGATCAAAGGCGCAAGAAGAAAGGGCCATATCATATCACACATATTATGAATTGCCTGTGATGTTAATCCTTTATGCATCTTGTATTGCTTAGATCGCGACGGTAGCATTATAAGATGATCCCTCTCACTAAATATTAAGTAATAAAGTGTTCGTCCTTAGTTGGCACCGTTGCTAAGACTCGTCGTTTTGAAGCATCTCGTGATGATCGGGTGTGATAGACTCTACGTGTGCATACAACGGGTGCAAGCCAGATTTGCACATGCAGAAACTAAGGTTAACCTTGACGAGCCTAGCATGTACAGACATGGTCTCGGAACACGGAATACCGAAAGGTAAAGCATGAGTCATATGGATGATATGATGAACATGTTGATTGTTCGCCTTTAAAACTACATCATCTCACGTGATGATCGGACTTGGTGTAGTGGATTTGGTTCATGTAATCACTAAAACAACTCGAGGGATGTTGTTTTGAGTGGGAGTTCATTTATAATTTGGATTAGTCGAACTCAATTTATCATAAACACAATCAAAGTGAATTTGCATAGTTTGTTGTAGTCATTGGCATCCGTTCACCACCTTACGCTTAGTTATAGTTGAGATAGTGGAACTATAAAAATTCTGGATATTTACTTTACGAACTGGTATCGTATTATTTTGAATGTCAATTTAAAGTTTATAAGTCCTATTGCAAACTTTCAGCAAACTCTATTTACTCCATGAAGTTTAATAAATAGTATTAAATCAAGAGTAACAATTCCAGTGTTAGTATCAAATGTATCATGTTTGCCTCCATGATTCTTGATAATCAAAAGATTGTTTTTAATATCAAGTTTATCTAAGAGCTGAAAGCAATGTTTCAGAAACCATCATATGTGAAAGGTATTGCGATATCTAAAACAATGTGTTGGTTACAACATGATAGAGTATACGTCCTCATATTTGATGAGAATTTGTGAAGGTTGGAGACGCTAGTCGTCCTAATCCTCCAAAAGGTTTTTTGAAAAAGAAACATTATACTTACAATTCACCTTTATAAGCTATAGCAGCTTGATCATGAAAGTTGTCATGATAAGGATGAATAGAAGATGTAAGTAAAATGTTTACTACACTAAAAAATTACTAAAGAATGGATTTTTGAAAGAACACCAAATATTTGATGATGGTGATCCACCTCAAAATGCAAGTCCAAAGGTATTAGTAGTTGACTATATACGCTTTGCACTATGTGTCATGTGAATGACACCACTATTGATGTTGATAGATTCTTTTAAAAGAAAAGGAATTGCTGAAAGAGAATCTATAAAATATTTGGCAGAAAATTAAAGGTTGGAGATGTCCAACTTAGGCATATAGAAGATATACATGTTATGGTTGTATTCCTTGCTTGTTAAACAATGTGGTTCTCCGGTATTGGATACCGAATTGGTTGGTATGAAGTGTCATACAGGACAACACAATTCATGAACTGCAATGGCCTAAATAACCAGCAAGAGAAAATGTGATGATGTTCATCGAAAACAAACAAAGGGTTGTTGTGTTGCTCGTTAACATCAAAGCTTGCCTTCAAGATTTATTTCAATAATTGTTATTTTGATCAGGTATTATGACGACAAAAGGTTGTTCAAATAATTTCTGTATTCCATAAAAGATGGATGATTTACAAATCTCGTTGGAGAAATCACATCCATAAACACTATTGCTAAAATGTCACAAGACAAATGATTGAAAGATCACTTATGAAGTGACATCGCTGTTTAAATTATATTTGAAAGAAAACATGAAGAAACCCCATGTTGATGGAATTTTGGAGTCTTTGATTTTGATCAACTGACGCATGTGAGACTTTCCTCAAGATAATTGAAACTCCGTCCATGGGCCAGAGAGGAACGGATGACTAGCTTATTGGAAATTGTGCATGCTGATGTACATAGCCCATTATGTGTAGGCGAGAGCGATGGATTTCAACTTCATATGCTTTCTCCGAGAATTTGAGTGAATATATGTATACTTACTCAATAAGGAAGAAGTATGAAACATTTGAAAAATGTTCAAAGACTTTCAAGATGAAGTGGAAAATCACTGTAACAAGAAAAATAAAAGAGTTTATGATTGGATCATAAAGAAAGATGTTTGAGTTACAAGTTTAGCAAAACACCTAAGATTTGAGGAATCGTTCCATGGATTTGCATTTCCCAAAACACCATAGGAGTATGGAGTGTTCAAGATATGTAATGAAACCTTGTTTGACATGGTAAGATCAAAGGTGTCATTTATAAAACTGCCATTATATATTAAAGATTAAAGCTTTAGTGACTACCGCTTTTACACTGAAAAGAGCTCCATCGTGATCCGTTGAAATGACACCATATAAGTCATGGTTTGGGATAAAACCCGAATTGTCTTTTCTTAAATTTTGGTATGTTATGCATAAGTAAAATGTTTACAACCAAAGTCGGATAAGCACGTCTTTGTAGGTTATCCCAAAGAATTTGTTGGGAATTTCTCCATAACACTGAGGACAAAAGAGTTTGTTACTTGGAACGTCAAGTTTCTTGAGAAGGAATTTTTCGTGAAAAGTTAAGTGGGAGGACAATAGAACTTTGATAAGGTTGTTGAACTTTAGCTATATGTGCTAAGTAGCACAGCGCCGGAAAGTGTCCCGGTGACGGCCACAATGCTCATGGCTCTCGTGATTACAAAAGGAAGGTCTGCTTCGACTCCGCACGTGTGACCGACTGCGGAAGCGCTGCCGAAACGCGGCGCCGGAAGGATCGTCCACTTGGCCGACTGCGGAAGCGCTGCCGGAACGCGACGCCGGAAGGATCGTCCACACGATCTTGAGATCGGCAAGTGATCGACTACATCAACCACGAGATCTAATCTCGTTAACGCTTTCGGATCTACGAGGGTTAGTTCCTATCTATCTCGTTACTCATGTCTCATAGATTAGATCTTGGCTTTTATCTAGATTAGATCTGGGTTTTGTTCGTTCTTGCGGTTGAAAATTTTCGTTTTCCATGCTACGAACCCATCATGATTCCTAAATGCAAGTAATTCGCTAGCTAATAGTTCTTATAACTCAAATGGGATTGTTAAAAATTTGGCGAGGATTTGCAAATCAATTTCTTTCAGCACCTCTCTTGTTATAAGAGTGAAAATGTTTTTAAGCTAGACTACGTAAGTCAAAATTAAGGGTGCACATGTAGATGTCAAAATAAGGATAAACTTAGAGCTTTTTCATTAATCACCCACTTTGATAATCGCGGCTATCAAATACCTCTTCTTTTCCTTTCTTACCAAGAACTCTAATTGCACATTTTAGGTAGTGAGGTGATGCCAATAATCAAAAGTATCAAAAGTGTCTTAGCTCATATTTTGATAATGGATCTTTTCTTTCTCCTTCTCAAGGATCAATGAATATTTATTTTGTAAACTCCTACACAACCTATTGGGAATACCAATAATTTTGCCCATATAGCGACATGTATGCCACTCATGCCATCAACTCATAGCTGAAATTCGGGTTTATACCATAGATCGTTCAAAAGCTAGCGGAGTTGTTGGCATCCCAAAGGTGTGTATTTGAAACAAAGTACTCTTTTACTTTCTTATTTTGTTTTTCCTTTCTCTCCCTTTTTATCAATTCAATACAAGTTTTAGCATCTCCCTCTCCTACTATAAAAAGTTCGTTCTACCAAGCAATTCTTTTTCAGAAGGTATCATCAAGTCAACGATCAATATGTGGGGTTGAGCACTACTAAGATTAAGCCCTTAAGACAAAAACATGGCACCAAAGTTGTCGATGGACACTTTTTATTATTCTAAAAAGTTTGGAATTGAATCCCAAGAGTGGTTTTTCAAACTGATATTAATTGTCGAAAGTCTTAACCATAGAGGTGACAAAAAACTTTGAGCTCAAATTCTAAAAGATAACAAATTAAGTGTAGAGTCGAACTCAAGTGCAACTGAACGGACATAAAATGTTCATGAATAAGCGTGCAGGAAGAAGGAAAATAGGAATGTGGTACCTCCTCTTGCTCGTTCGTCTTCTACTTGAGCCAACTCTTTGCGTTCGTCTCATAGCTCGATCACTGGAAGTGAGCAACCTGTAAAAAGAATCAAAAAGAGCCGAGAGAAATTTGCACAAATAAAGCTAGAGACTAGTCTAGTATTTTTGGGTTTTCTTTTATCAAATGCAAAACTGGAAGTAAACATGCATTGAAATAAAAACAAACAAATAAAAAGAAGAAATAAAAATACGAATGCAAAAAGGTGGGAGGAATTTAACCTCCCCAAACTTAGGCTTTTGCCTAACTAGAATCAGTTGTCGCTACCATTAGCTGGCGGCTGCTGATATGGGAAGTTCGGGTAGCGGTTTGGAAAGTCGGTCATGAAAGATGTGAATTCTTGAGTGAGGTTGACTATGTTAGCGTTCGCATCATACAACGTGTTTTCTATGTTATCAATGCGATGCACCATCTGGTCAAAATCACTCCTCGGGACATAGTCGAATCCCGGCTATGGTGGAGGCATACCTTGTTGGTGTTGGTGGAAAGGCTGCTGGTGATGGTGCTACTGACCGTAGTCGTCCCATCCTGCACCATGCCAATCTTCTTCTCCCTGATCTTGCTGTTGTTGGCCAGCTGCTGCGTTTTCCCAGTTTGGATGGCCACCTAGTGGTGCAGTCCTTCCTGAGAGGATCAGAGCTTGCTGGAACTCCTCCTTAGTGAGAACCCAACTCTATTTACCTGGCAAACCAAAAGCTTGGACAAAAGGAAGCAAGATTTGGTGGAGATCACCGTTAGGTACAAAATAAAACTGGTAAGAACGGAGGGCATGCTCTGGCCTATAGACACCCGTGAACTTGGTGCTAGACATATGAATGTCATCCAGGTCCTTACTGCCAGCCACAACTCTTTCATGTGGTAGGACAAATTCATTTGCGTAGGCAATCTGTGTGATCAATCTGCCACAACGGATGTCCCCTGCAGAAGCTGACCTTTGGTGGCGAAAGTGTTGGATAAGCAAGGCCCCCAAGTTTACCTTGTGCTCTATCTCTGGATGCAAGGACATATGAGTCACACTCATTTTGGGGCCAGTCATTGACCCAACATCACCTTTCCCAAATAAAGAAGTAACAAGGAAGGTATGAAAATAACGTATAGTAGGATTCTGGATAGTGGCGCTCTTCTTGCGCAAGTAATCATTGTTCCTGTTGACAGAAATTTGCCCCCAAAATTGCATTGCCTCTATGTGCACATTGACATTAATATCGAGTTCTCCCTCATGGGAGAATCCGAAACTATTACAAAATTCATAGAAGGTCAGCTTGTGGAGCTGCCCATTAAGCATGAAACTTACAGTGCAATTTTGCTCCTGGGTCTCGAAATCATCGTGGAACTATGAAAGGAACTCGTACGTGGCAAGCTTGTTGGTGTCGACGGAGAGGTAGGAGAAGTCGACCATGCCAACTTGCACAGTCATCTGCTCGAAGTCCTCTAGAAGACCCTGGCGGGAGAGGAACTGACGGTCTACCCACTTGGTAGGCAAAACCTTGCGGTTGCTCACCCTCTCGTAGTCTTGGCTCATGGTAGACCTCAAGTTGTCCACCTCCGAGCGTATCTTCTTTGAAACCAGCGGCTTGGTCGAGCCCGAGGGTCCATCCGCACCCGAGCCCTTGCCCGAGCGAAACATCCTTCTAATGTTATGCATTGCGCTACGAAATTTTTGAAGAAAACTATAGGCATCAAGTTTATATCATATAAACAAACGATTACAGGTAGAAGTTACAAATCCTAAAGTGAGGAATCAATAATAATCTCAAAATATGATGAACTCATCTAAATAGCTAATGTGATGAATTCAACCATGGATTTCAGAAAATAGAGTATGGATCGGACGAGAAACTTACCGATGTGAAGATTCCCCAACTCAAAAACACAAAAACAATGAAGAATCAAAGGTTTTAGGCGGCTAGGGTTTATGGTGGAGAGAGAAAGAACAAGGAAGAAAGAGGAAGAAGAAGAAGGAAGCTGGATGGGAGCTAGCCGCCACCGGCCTTTACCCTGTGATGCACCCGGTACGGGTAGGCGGTACGGGCGCAGCCCGCCCATACCGGTGGTCGTCACCATTGGATCAACTCTAGGTTCCGAGATCAAACCTGATTGACCTAGTATGGGCGCGCGGTACGGGCGTACCCGGCCATACCAGTGGTTGTTATCTATTCGGGAACCATGGTCGGTTTTGTCGATGTTCGATACGGGCGTGGGGTACAGGTATACCCCGACCGTACCACTGGTCGTCGCTGACATTGTTCCTGCTGTAGGTTTCGTTGAGACATGGTACGGGCACGCGGTACGAGCGTACCGCGGTCGTACCAGTGCTCGTTATCTATACTGAACCCTTTTTCTTTTCTTCATTTTTCCCTTGCTTCTCAACTTCGTTAAGGTAAATTCTCTGAATGAACTCAAAACTCAAAACAAACTTATTAGATCATACAAATAATAAAGTAGTAATCATAAATAAAAATTAAACTTAATTTATTAAGAATGGATTAACTCCCATTAAGTGTTTAATTCTAGAGTTTTGACTAATCAAACTCCATATCATCAGCGTTCATCTCAAGCGGCACTTTTTCTTTAGTCTTTGTTGCTTGATCGCGCTTAGGTGGTGGAATGTATTTTCCATTGTGCTCCTTTTTCTTAGGAAAGTATCAAACAATCTGATCATCATATATATTGAAGAAAATCTTACCGCTGGAGCAATCAACATTAGCTCCAACTATACTAAGAAAAGGTCTTCCAAGGATGATAGATAGTTTGTCATCCTCAGAAACATCAAGAATAATAAAATCAGTGGGTACAATATGTTGATCTATTCTAAGTAAAACATCGTCGATCATTCGGACGGGTTGTTTAGTTGTCTTATCCGCTATTTCTAATGTTATCGAAGTAGGAGAACACTCTCCAAGATTCAATTCTTAAATAAGGAATAAGGCATAACACTAACACATACTCCTAAATCACAAAGAGCATTGAATATATTAGTTTTCCATGTTGCACAGGAGATGGTTGGTATCCCTGGATCCCCAAGCTTAGCAGGAAGTTTATCACCAAAGCCTATCATAACTGCCACATTCTTGGTTGCCTTCTTTTTCCTATTAAGTATGTCTCGCATAAATTTTTTATAAGTAGGAACTTGAATAGCATCAGTTAAAGAAAGTTCTAAACGCAAGCTACCTAGTGCCTCAGCAAAAGAATCATAAATAGCTTTATTTGGTTCGTAATGAACTCGGTTAGGGTAAGGAATTTTATTTTTGGTCGGTATTACCTTTTCTTTTACCTTTGTCACCAATTCAGCATTCTTTTTATTTTTCCTTGTAGCTGATTTTTGCTTATTGGTGTCTTCCTCACACGAGATCATAACTTGCTCTTCTAATTCTTTGCTAAGATCGGTTTCTTCCCTTGAATCAATAGTCTCAGCGTCTGAAACATATGGTTTATGCTTATCCCCCGCTTCCTCTTCTCCTTGAATGTTGGAAGCTTCATTTTCCCTTTTCTAGGCCTCATAATCAATGTCGTCCTAGGGTCGACTAGATCATCTTCTTCTTGACTCATCTCTCGAGTCTCTCTTGCTTTTCGAGCTAGCTCTTCTTGGTACCAAGGTGGCCCTTGTGGTTCCTGAGTTTCTGTACCACCCCTAGTAACAATGTTAGTAGAAACAGTATTAAAATTTCCTTGGTTCAAAATCAAAGTTTGGGTTTCATTTATTTGCTCACACTGGGTTTTAACCATACTTAGATATCTATCTAAATGTTTTGTGGCTTGACCCAAGTCGTCAAAGACTTCTGTTAGGTCTCTTATATTCCTTTCTTGTGTCATAAGACGTTTATAGTTTTTCTCACGGAATTGATTTTATTGATATTTAAACTTTTGTATTACAATATTTAAATCATATTCTATTGCATAAGTTTGAAGAATGTTAACTTTGTTTCCTTTTACAAGTTTTGAAGCTATACCTTTCTCTTCCATGGACTTTTTGACTTTGGATATAAGATCTTGTGGTATGTGAATCATACCTTTTTTTTGGTTCAACATCCTCAACTGGATTGTATTGTTCGCTATTAAAGGATCTTACCTAAAAAATATTTACACATTCCGACAGTGTCAAGTTGCATATTGCTCCTCCTGCAGATAGATCAATCATATCTTTTGTCTTGTTATTAAGCCCATTATAAAAATATTGGATAACTAGACTCCCATGAAAACCATGATTTGGAACTTTCATAACCATTGCATAATATCTATTCCATGCTTGATAAAAAGGTCTCTCCAATTGTTTGCAGAAAATTTGTTATACTTTGTTTGATATGCATGATTTTAGTAAATGAACAATATTTATGCATGAATTCTCAGATGCAATCTTCCCAGCTTTTTATAGTATGATTAGGTAATGATTGTAACCAAGCTAAAGCATTGTCTTTTAAAGACCAGCAAAAAGTTTAAGAAGTACAAACTCTATTGGTAACCTTGCTGGTTTAAGAGTAACACAAAGGTCGTATACCCTTGTCAAGTGGTCACTAGGGTCGTCCTCTTCTTTTCCTACGAAAGCAATTTCTTTCATCATATATATTAGCTCAGGATATATTTCAAATTCCTGGCCCTCAAGTTCAGGACAAAGAATAGGTATTTTCCTCAAGTGCCTAGATGGATTCCCATATTCTCCCAAAGGTAGCTCAAGTTCGGCTCCTCGGGTGATGGTCAAATCTGCCATCAATGGAATCGAGCTGTTCACATCTATAGTACGTGAATTATTAAATCTTTCAATAAATTCTAATCGTCTCTCGATCGAAACACGATCAATATATGGAGGTAAATAAGTTTTTGATGATTGAGTGGTACCTCTATCTTCAACAGAGATCATGAATGGTGTCAAAAGTTGATGTTGTCAAGAAACAACACTTAGCGCTTAGCTCCCTGACAACGGTGCCAAAAAATATCTTGATGGCCTGCAAGTGCACAGGTTTGCCAGAGAATATTTTCGTGGAAGTATTAATTCTAGTTTTTATATTGATCCTAACGAGGAGCCTAGGAAAGTGTTTTTATGCGATGTTTCTGTCGCACCCAAGGTGTCACAGGTGCAAATGTTGATGGTGGAAGTGATGAGTAAAAGATAGAGGAAATTGCTTAGGAAATAAGTAAATTGCATAAAAGTAAAGATACGAAAGGTGTGTAAAGGTCCAGCAGATGAGAGGTTAGGCACGAAGAGAATCTGATCTCTCCCTCTAGATGGCTTGCAGCGGCTGTAACTTCTATTTTGTGGTTTTTCTCGTCTCTCCTCCTTTACGAAAGTTCCTTGTATTGATATAAGGAAGACGCCGGTGGGTAGTAAAGACGGGCGGTACGGGCGTGCCCAGACCGTACTAGTGGTCTTTATGCGTACCGGACACCTCCAATGAAAGTGGCTCCCATTAGGGATTTGCTTATTCTGGTGTAATTAGCCCATAAATGCTATTAGATCTTCAATAAATGTTCATTGCCTGAAAACCATCACAAGAAACCAAGGATTCACTAATTGCATCATTAATATTAGTGGAAAGGGTCAATCTATAGGGAAATCCGGTAATAAACAAGAGGAAAACCAATGGTAAAAAGTGATGAAATTTGGAGCTATCAGAGCCCGTGCTCTAAAGCGTTTTTTGTGGAGCTGACCCTCTCTTTTCCTAATCTCTCTATTCGTATTCCTTGAGAGCTCTGGGCTAGGTTTTTGGCTGCCGCCTACGATTCTCCGACTGTTACCACACTAAGCCCGCTCAACCGCAACTCCTTTAAGCTACCTACCTGGGCCTCAGCTCGACCACCGTGTGGCCATGCACGGGGAGGGGTGCAGGGAAGCACTACTCCAAGTGGAGGTGTCGCACAAGAGGACGAGTCGACGGTGACGAGGCATTGCAGGAGGCACTGGTCAGGCGGGGGGCTAGGAGACGCATTTCGAGGCAGGATCTTTGGCATGGAGTTGAGCCTGCAGAGGAGGCGTGGGGACGTCAACTCTGGGATAGAACTACGTGGGAGAAAGAGGCGCCTAGGAGGGTCGCCTCCGCCTAAACCTTCTGGCCGTCTTTTCCTAGAGACGAAGAAAGCCGCTTCCTGCTTGGGCCGACCACCCCTCTCATTTGCTCCTCTCTCCCACTGCGAGCTCTCTCTTCTCCTTCAACTTGTGTGAAAAGGTTAGACGTCTTGAGTAGGCGTTGTTGTGGATATGGTGAGTGCAACATTTGCCCCCTAGTCGAGCTGTCATTTCCTCCTCCCCAACTCTCTTTTTTCTTCTTCTTCTTCTTCTCAATTTGCAAATTTACTACATATGGGCATAATTGTCCCTGAATTTTTATCACCGATCATCCATGTGTTAATTTATTGGTTAGAGAAATCTTGTGCTTCGAGAAAGGAAATAAACATTAATTTATTTTACCTAGAAATAATCATTTATATTCTAATAATAAGATTGGGTCCAAGTGCTAACAACACTCCAATAATTAATTTTAAACTTAAGGCGTAAACACCCTACTTTAAATTAATAAAGCCGGAAATGGCCAATAAGAGTACAAGATGCTGAGGAAATCATCTTACAAGACAAAGGAATAACAAGCAAACAAAAAAGAACATGATCTTCCACTTGAATGCTCCAGGCCAAGCAAACTGCAATGGACACCAACCCTCAGTGAAGTGAAAGCCGAGTCTAGATGATGGATAAGCCACCGTTGAAGAGGTCATGTCGTCGTCTACTATAGCGAGAGCTTCCCTCTATCGTGGCACCGTCCATCTCCACTACCGAAGAGGAGCCCCTACCTCCCTCGCTCTGGCTTGAAGAGCGTCGTACAGTCGGAGTTGGAAAAGCTCACCCTAGAGCACATATGGATAAGAGACAACAAGGTCGCCAATGCCAGGAGGCAATAAGAACATGACCACCCAACTAGAGCACACCACATCTAGAAGGGCACCACCAACTCTGCCAACCAACCACACACAAGCTACTAGAAGACACTAGGCTCCTGAGACAGCGCCTTCAAGAAGGGAACGATGCCAAAGCGTCGCCGCCGCCTGATCTAGAAAGATCAAGGCTTTCACCCGAAGCCTACAGAAAGTGATGCGACCCTTCAACGATGCCTCCAAGGAGGAAAATGATGCACAAACGCGTAGCCATAGCTGATAGCTATGAGATTTGACATATGCTAGACTCGTCAAGTAAGAACCTTAGTATTCCGTGTGTGTAAAACTGTCTTACACCCATTGTATGAAAGCGCGGAGTCGAGTACACCCGATCATCACGTGATGTCTCGAAACACGATCCATAGAACGGTGCATACCGAAGAAAGAACACATTTTATCTTGATATCTAAATGATGGATCATCTTACAATGCTACCAAAAGCACCAAACTAGCAGTATAAGATGCAAACATCTAATGTGTAAAGTGAGATGATATGGTCCATGTATTTGATATCTATCATTTGCATCGTGGTATGATCTCTATCATTCCTTTATGTGTAAGGCCAATGTCTATGAAACTTACATGTTAAGTGTGTTGTAAGAGTATCTATCATACATCTACTTACAATAATACCATATCAAGACACTAGCCTAGCAACGATCTAAACTAGACGCCTCTAATTTATCAATTGCAAGTTTTACGTGGCTTAGGGCTTTCGGAGATGGAACCGGTCTTACCTACGAATATGAACCACAACGAGGATAACCAAATTATTAGCAACTCGTTGTTTGTGGTTGCTTGCTCTAAGGTCAATTGAGTTTGTGCCCATAGATAGAGAAGAGAAGAAACACTTTTCGGGTTGTACATGGCAATGAGCTCCCACGGGGCCACGGGTTGGCCATTGCGAGGTCATAGTTGTATCATGAGTGCCGCATCCATGTCATGCTCAGCTCATGCCTCATGCATGCAACCAACAACAACTCCATCAGCTTATGTGTGCTAAGCACATATGTGTTTTCCAGATTCGCATGTGTCATCTTGCAGACAATATTATTCATATCCATCCATCTCAGCCACAAAGCATCGTGAGAAGAAGAAAACAAGATTCCGAATGCACCTTTTTATTCTCGTGGCTTATCTAAGGCTAACTCGGAAAGACTACAAACCATACACACACTGGCCGGTCGGCCGGCCGGCTGCCTGGTCATCGTCACCAGGCGGCGGAAGAGACCGCGACGGCGGTCGGTAGCCGGCCGGACGTCACCGTGTGTGCCCGGCCTGGCGAGATGAGATCTCCTTAATGGCCAAGTATGCATCCTGGTGGCAGCTAGCAGGACCATGCATGCTGGTGGTAAGAGACAGGGATGTCGCCACCAGCATCGATCAGTTATTAACACTTGCCACAGACTCAGAAACAGACAGGCATAAAGACAGAAGGAAAATCTTGTATTTATCGCCAGTTTGGTCTCTCTGGTTATCCTGAGTTAGGTACTGCTTGCTTACTATTGCTGCCGCTGCTGCTAGTAGATGTTTACTATTGCAGTATTGATCCGCTACATGTAGCTCCAAGTACAAGCAAGTGTGGGTGCGCATCGCCAGCAAACTGAGGATTCTCTACCTGATGATACCTGTGTGGCCCTCGTTGCAGCGAGAGACACGTTTCTGGCTGAAGAACTGCGCAGTTTTCTCGTGACGCTTGATGGCAACCTCGAAGGTGGTCTTTCTTCTCGATGGCATGTGTGTGCTATTCGTGTGGGTGGCCAGATCGGTCGGTGGTGCCAAATCCCAAATGTGGTCGTGTTTCACGGAAACATCGGTGCAACTTGTAGTGGTTTTAACCTGATTTCCGTCAATCTACTAGACAGTTTTATTATTCTTAATTAATGAGATGATGCAAAGATTTTGCCTCCGTTTTGTAGGGGGTAAATGCATACAGTTGGTGAGTCAGGAGGAGTCGGACAGATCAGGTGGTAGACGGATGGTAGCTCAATATGCAAAAAAATTGTTGGTGTTGTGGAGATAATTAAGCAATAGGCTAGTTAAGTTAGGCATGCATGTGCATTCAGTTGCATAACAATTCCCCTCTCATGTGGACTGGATTATGCACCCAATCATTGGGCAGCCAATCAACCCAACCTCTGTTTATGTGTTCATCTTCCGTTTTTTGAAAGAACCAGCACACACATGCATGCACGTAGCTAGGCGGCAGTGCCTGCAAAAAGCAAGGAAAGAAGTGAAGCCATGCATTGCAGTAAAAAAAAATTACATGGTTCTGCAATGCTTCCGATGGCGGAGAGAGTGAATTGTCACTCTTCCTTTTTTCACTTTTACTTTATCCTCAGTGCCCAGTAAATTGCTCTTCTTTTCGTGCACCCTTTCAGGTGCTTGGATGGATGCCACTCTTTTCCTGGCCTCCATTTGACCTGACTGACTCGAGCATCGGATGCCGGCTGCAAAAAAAGCTAGAAAGAGACCAATCAGTCGTGATGCCTTTTCTCCTCTGATGATGAAGCAAGATATGATACTACCCCCTGCAATCCAATCATGCTCACTGAAGGACATGCGTTAATCTAGAGCACACGGCCGGGGCACATGTCATAGTCTGTAGGAACACGACTAAGTTACACGCCATTCTTTCTTTTTTTCTGGTTCCTAGACGCGCGGTTGTAAAATAGATGTTTGATCGCACCTCCAGAATAGTTGCACATCATAGACCGCAGCTATCAATGAAATAACAAATGATAATTTCCATGTGTTGGACTCAGTGGATTTTCACTGAATTGCATCGTATGAAACAATTACATTACCAATCTTTGTTGAAAAAACTCGTACGAAATAGAGGCCTACAACATGCATATATATATATATATATATATATATATATATATATATATATATATATGAAATTTCTTTGAACCAAAGACACCCATTGTATGCGAATGAACTCGACAAGTCATAAATCACGACTAGTACCGTTACGACGTGAATGCCGTGGATTTGTCGGGTTCGAAGTGAGCCGGTAGTCAATAACCCCAATGTTGATCTCTGCACGCCTAGTATTTTCAAACCAAGTGATGACACCAAACAACATGTCCAAATGGATCTTTAATTGTGTTGGTTGCAACTTAGTGGGTGGATGGTTCTTGCACTCCAGTGCACTATTATTTTCAGTCGCTGCACGGGACCGTTTCCAACCTCCAATAGCCAACCTGTGCTCACCAGTAATACCAGATCATTTAAAACATTGCAAGCAAACTGCCTAGGATTCGACAGCTTTTAGAATAAGTTGTGAGTGAGATAAGTTAGGTATGTTTCGATTTTTTCCAGCAAACCCCACCTGTTGGTGACTGTGCCCAACAACGGGCGCGCACAGCAAGATCTGGCATCGGCAAGCTCAAATCCGGGCTGCTTCCAAGCTACAGAAAAGCTGATAACGATGCGTCCGTTTGCCCCCGCGCCAAGGCCCGATCAGCACAGGCCTTGACGAGTTGTCGCGACAGGATTCGCCGAAAACCAGGCTAAAGAACAAGGCAGGATTTGGATCCACACCGCATGCATTCCCATGGCAGTATTGGAGGAACATACAGATTTTCAGTTGTGGTTTTGATGTTTTACTTAGGTAGGCCAAGCACGTACGAGCCCATGGTGACGCAGAGCCTTTTCAGACCCCTGCGACTGTGAGCATCTCAAAACTTACATGATGAAGATGACACTGCATCTGGCAGCTGTTCCTTCCCTTGATTCCTCTCGAGGACTTCCAGTGCCTGGTCATCTCACCGGCACTTTGGCAGATGGTACACCAAAGCTGGTAACGTCCACGGTGCTCGTGATCGGAATCAGTTCTCGACTATCAAAAAAAGGGCCAAGACTGTCGAATAGTTAAGAAATGTTACGGTGAATCAGTCGTACGAGCTGAAGCATCATCATCATCATCATCATCAGTACTGATGCTACTGCTGTATCGTTTCCTCCTCCCGAGGGACGCAGACTGCAACATGTTCAGGCCCGGCTCAGCAGCATACATGCAGGAAGGAACATTTGCTTTCCTGATAGATAAGAGGTTCCACGGATTGCTCGCGGCTAATCGTCACCCAAGCAAGCATTCCATCAAAGGCGTCATTTCAGGGTGATGCTGAATATGACACCTTCAAGATGCGAGATGGTGGTTCTCGTCCCGTCCACTTCTTCAACAAGCATTCCGCGCTTTTCGGCTTCCTTCAGTAGCAGTGTATCCATGCTGGCCATTTCGAGAAGACAAGAATGTTGGTTAAGAGAATCTATTTGTTATGTTTTGTTTTGTTTTAAAATGATGTAGTAATTATTACTGGAATCAGTAAAAGATAACCGAGTGCAAAAAAACAGCATACCTTTTTGCTCGTGACACATACGCCAGTATGAACCTACATTTACCAGCCTGCATACGGAGAAACCTCTCGACAGTATCAAAGAGACACGGAATGCTAGATTGCTGGAAGCTTTCTGCGAGTCAAGGTTCCACGAAAGGCAGCAAACCAATATTTGCAAACGGAACTGAAAGGGGAAGGGCCGGAATCGAAAATAACCATGGCGAAGTAGGAAAAGTTGGAAGGATATAGATATCGGCTCCGACGATGAGGTCAAAACCAGCAGGATGTTCCTTAACGATGTTGCTTATGTGAT
Organism: Avena eriantha; assembly: GCA_910589775.1. Classification (NCBI taxonomy): domain Eukaryota; kingdom Viridiplantae; phylum Streptophyta; class Magnoliopsida; order Poales; family Poaceae; genus Avena; species Avena eriantha. The sequence goes on along the minus strand of OU342741.1, from coordinate 82,272,701 downwards.
CACTGTTTCCCCACTCTAGCTTCTCAGCTGTCAGCACTGAAGTTCAGATCCAATTTATGGACAGTTAAATTCCAATGAATGTCAGAGGCAACGGAACATGATAGTGAGCTGAAAGATACAAAGTGCTGACCTGCGTCCGCATTTCCAGAAGTTGACTGCAACTCTATGTTTTTCTTTATAATCTGTGAAACCATTCGGTAGATATATTATGTCCAAGGAGAGATGCGAGTATGACATGTGCATGCCCGTATCATTTATGATCGATGATGTTGACTTCTAATTCTAGCCTTAGAAGATATAGCAGTACGATATGGAGGATTGTTGCCATACAGACTGATTTTTTTTAATTTCTATCATTCGTAAACCCAATGTTCGTATCACATATGCAAATTGCTTAAACTAGTAGTCAATATCTTAAACTAATGCGGAAGTCTTAAAATCCTTCTATAAGATGTCAAACTTGAATATATCAGCGAAAGATATTCTGAAGGTTTGGATCTTGCCTCTAGAACTTCATCATTGTGATCCGTCAAGACCACCTCTTTGCAGAAACGGCTACACAATATGCCGGTAATGCCTAGCAAGTCACAATATGTCAGATTTTCTAAGGTTGCAAAACTGAAGTAAACGTGACGGAGAATTATCTCACCAATCCCAGATCCTAACTCAATTACTGAACGTCCCTTCACAGTCTCAGGGTGTTCAGATAGGTATGTGTTCATCAGAACAGCACCTGGCCATACTAACTGTCCAGTAAGGTCATAATCAGCTGCACCAATAAAATAGAAGGCATGTTAGTGGTAGCGGCGGCATGCTAAATATGGCACTATGTACTATGGAGGCATGTACCTAAATCCAGCCAGACAAGCTACTATACTGACCGTGAGGCTTAAATAAGTACACCGACTTCGCTCACTGCAGGGATGTAACAGAACTTGAGTGTAGCATCGACAGACCTGACTTTTTTGTTTGGTGGACACTGGGGAGAATGTGAGCATTTAAATGAGAATTACTTTGGTAAGCAAAGCTGTATAAATGTCTGGCTGTAAAACTAGACAAGAAGGACAGAATGAAGTAAGACATAAGAGTCTCCTTGCGTAGTGATATCAAATATGAATGAGACCCTTCATTAGTTTGATCATGTGCAGCGTGACGTTTTGGCGTGTCCTCGTGTACTAGAATTACACTGTTTCTGTGGAAGGATCCCCAAACAAGACAAGGTAAATGTGGTCCTAAAGTCACATGATGGTGTAATGAAAACCCATGTTTCCTGCATATGCAGACAACAAGAAGAAAATGCACAAATCACATGTCACGGCCATATTTCCATGTTCAGCACATTTAGCATTTTATCTCAGCTGTAAGCCAGTGACTGCACAACCAGATGCAGGTCTTCTATTTTCTAACACGGTTGTGACCAGACCCGCATCATAACTAATTCATTGACCAAATGAAACAACAGGTAGTAGACCTTAACACTGAGATATACAGCTACTGCACAAGCGCTGCTGCATCCCAACAAATAATTTTATCAACAAAAATGGGGGTAAATATCTTGAGCAGCATAATGTTCAAGTTCAGACAACCATCCCCTCTTCTGCTCTAAACTAAGAAACCTTAACACTTGTCCCAGCTCCTAGAAGATTTACACAGAGCGAGCTAACTAAGTACTAGCAGGACATAGCTGCTAGCAAGATTTCGGACAGTACTAATTCAACATTACGGAAACATTTCGCACACATTTCTACATCAACGACGGTCACACACTATACTAGCCCGCTCATCTAACAAGAGAAAAAAGGCAAGGAAGGAGAGCAAAGGGCAGGGCACCGAACTGGAAGCGGAGCTGGAGCAGAGGAGGTGGAGCACTTGGGAGCCGTAGGTGAAGGTCTTCATCTCGTAGCTGCACAAACCGACGAACCCAGCACCGAAATCATTATTAACACAAAAGGATTTCAATTCAGATACGCCGGCAAGCCGACACCCAGCACTGCCTCAGTCAGACAGAGTAAACCCCCGAGAGGGTGAAGAGCAAGACCCTACTCGCGATTCATGAAGAAGGACGGATCCAGACAGACGACGTCGTCTTCCTCCTCCTCCCGCTCCCTAGGTCCGCCGGCGTCCGCCATCTCTCTCAGCTCCTCGACTCCGCCGGCGACTGCAACCGCGACTTGGAAACTGGAATTGTGTTCCCGGCGGCGCGGCCTCGCTCGTTGGACGCGCAGACTGGTGGGCTTGAGCCTACAATGTATGGGCCAAACTTTTCCAAATGGGTCGCGGGTAAGTAACGTGTGAGTTGCTCGGTTAGGCCCAGGCGCGAGAATGTTCTAGGTCAGGGAGGGAGGGGTAGGAGCGTCATTTCGCCGCCGTCGCGTGTCCCCCCGTTAAAACCCTAAACCCCACCAGCCGCGGAGGGCGAGAGCGGTCAGGCGTTGCGAAGAGTGTAGAAGCCTCGCTTTTTTGCTTGTTTCCCAAGAAGAAGAAGAGGATGGCGGCGATCAAGCGTCTGCTCCCGTCGTTCAACCGGGTGCTGGTGGAGAAGATAGTGCTGCCCAAGAAGAGCCCCGGCGGCATCCTCCTCCCGGAGACCTCCAAGCAGGTACCCGCCGCCCCCACTTTCCCCGTCCTAGTGCTGCTGCTGCTGCTGTTGCTTAGTAGGGTTTGTGTGGATCCTGCGCGGGCGAGTGCTTAGATCGTGACCTGATGCGAGTTGTAGGACTGGAGATTTGTTGCGGGCTCCCCTGTTAGGTCGAGCGATTTGGACTGCCTAGTTCAAAATTTTCGTTTAGTAGATTAGTAAGTTCAGATTGCAGTGTGGCTAGGTCTCTCGATTCAAAATTTCAGATTGGCTTTGTGTAGTTTCTAGGTTGCTAGCTGGAATTGCTTAGCTTAAGCAATTAGAATTTGATTGGGCAAGTTGCCATCTGATCTGCTTCAACAGAGATCGATTTGTACCGATATTTGTTCTTCGCAATTGCTACTAGATTTCTAGCTGTAGTCCTACAGATATGTCCACATTATGTTTGGTGAGAGTAGGTTTCATGAGTAGATTAGAGTTCTCTTCATTTCTTGATAACTTTTGACTGTAAAATCGGTTCCATGACGAGAATGTTTCTGTGAATCAAGCTGAACTCTGGCAAGGTGGTGGCTGTTGGCCCTGGGGAACGTGATAGGGATGGCAAGCTGATCCCCGTTGCTCTCAAGGAGGGAGACCATGTCCTGCTCCCTGAGTATGGTGGACTTGAAGTCAAGCTTGCTCCTGAGAAAGAGTATGTTCCTCATTTCACCGTCCCATTACTTTGTCAGTGTAAACGTTGCATGTTTTCACTCTGTGCTTGCATGTCACAGTACTGTTACCTTAATTAAGTGTCATCTTAGTCTTAGGAGCCAGTGCATTCATATCTGCTCAGTATTTTGATTGTTCCATCAACTTAGACAAGGAATGATATCTGGAGTTTGGTTCCCCAGATGTGCCACTTGTTTTTTTACAAGTGTTATCATCACTAATTTAACTGCCAAATATGCATAGTTTCAGTTGCTGCTAACTTGTATTCAGGTCTTCCCCATGATCTTTTATTAGTTCAGACTACTTTGCCCCAACTTGGATAAGAAATATTAGTACATTAGAAATGCAGGCCTGTAACATTGCTGATGTGGGGTGGGTGGGTGGATGGGTATCTAGGATGAGAAGTTATTGTATGAGTGTGTGTGTGTGGGTGTCTAAGTTCATGTTGTTTGCAACACTGATACAGATTTCTTGTAACATAAACTCTTCTATAAAAATACTGTACTCAATTGTGTACTGTTGAAGAAAAAAAAATAGTACTTGCTTACCAGTTTCGTTGTCCTTAGTAATATATCAATAACCGAGTCATTTTAGACCTTTGCTATTCCTAAGGACAACAGGTGTTCCTACTAATACCCTGGTCTGAGTCTTACCCATGCTCTTTGTTATATATGTTCTAACTTCTGAGTGACAACAAAACAACATATTCTGTTTTGCTTGTCCAAGATTGTGGTAAATCTTGTTTTTGTTCTGAGTTTCACCTGTTGTAACTAATGCAAGTGCTCTTATTATTCTTCTGAATACTAATGTACTTTCTTCTATATTCTCTGTCCTGTCTGATTTACCTGAATGCAAGGGTTCTAATTATCTTTGTCGAATTTCAGGTACCTCCTCTTCAGAGAGAACGACATTCTGGGTACCCTCTCGGACTGATTTGGATCGTCACGAAGTCATCATCAGTTGCTCTAATGCAGGAGAATGTGTTTTAGAGTTTTGATGCTATCGGATAAACCTTGGATGAGAACCCATTTTATGGTGTCATAGATTTTTGCCTAGAACATCATGCATATGGCTGTTGCCTACTTTCTGTCGTGATGCAATGCAGTGAACTTGTGTGGCTGAATTGCTGCTGTTAACTTTCTTCATGTCTTTCCTGTCGTGATGCAATTCAGTGAACTTGTGCTGCTGAAATGCTGCTGTTTATTTTGTGTTTGGTCCTGATTCTGATGTTGTCATCGATAGTGCAGCATGCAGCACATTGTTTTTTCCGTATCCAGGATCTGTAGTTGTTACTTGCAATCCTAGGATCTTACTGCTTCAGACCTTATCCCAAATGTTTGGATAGTGCTTGGAACTTGTATTACCTCTTTAGAATGTCCAAAACCATGATCTTTCCCTCTGATTCTAAAAAGTAATTGACTCGAAGGATTTTAAAAAGCACACGAATAGAAAAATGTAAGAATAATTTTGGAGTGTTCAATCCTTTGAATCAAATGCCTCGATAGGAAAAAATTCCAATGGGCATGAACCCTACATAATTCATTTACAAATGGTGTATTTCAAATGTTTTCATGGTGTTTAGGTGAGAACTGAACCAAATAAAAATTAAGGGTTGCAGGTTGAACTTTGTGACATGTTTAGGAGGTAAATTGGACTTCTCTCAAAGAAGCAAGCAGTTTTGCTCAAACTGTGGAATTTTGGTGTAAAATTTCCTTTGCAACTACTATAGCTGCTAATCAACAATGTAAACTACTCCCTCCATGCATTGCAACTACTCCCTATGTCTTCATGGATGTTTTGGAGAGGTCTATTCACATGTATCTATATACTAAAACGTGTCTAAATATATGTGAATTTAGACAATTCTCCACCATCTATTTCGAGACGGAGGGTGTATAATTTTCCAGATAACAAGTGCATGACAAATAAAAATAATCTACTATTACCAAAACATCTTATATTGTGTTATTCAGACTGTTGTTGGCATTGAAAATACCTTGTACCCAAGCAGATAGCCTTACTGTCTTTAGGAAAACACAGGAAACGGTGGATCCAATCCAATTGCGATTTGCATGTTCAAAAAAAAAATTTGCATTTGATTTCTCGTTGTATGTGTCAAGACAAGACAGTACATCTGAGTAGTGTAGCCAATAAACAACACACGTAACTGTCGTCTTCCCACAAGATAAGAACCAGGAAAGCAGATCAGAAATCTTAACACCGTTCGTAACTGTCATCTTCCCACAAGATAAGAACCAGGAAAGCAGATCAGAAATCTTAACACCGTCGGCAGTTTCCAATCATAAAACCAGGTCTGTTGTCCATTGGCACTTGCAGACTTATCTCTCTGCAGCATCCGCGACAGTTCGTCATCAGTTCTTGTAGGCATCCAGGAATCTTTGAGCCGCATCCAGATTCAGTTCTTTGTAAACCTGGGCAAGTAGACACAACCCTGTAAGGTCTCCAAAAAAAGAGAGAGATTACAAGTAGGTTCCTGGAAAGGAGAAGTCAGTACTAGTTTGTTGTGGGCTTCTTCAAATGTCTTGCAGAACAATTCCGCCTTTGTTGCTCCAACCTGAGACACATAATAATGGTACTGTTTAGCATGCAATCAGATATTATGCACCAGAGTGACCTAGGTCAATTTATAACCCCATGACCGAATATCTAATCCATCTGGTGCCACAAAACTACAACCATATCTATATTCCACAATATAGCTGCAGTAAGGCTATTACCAACTTTGAAAGGTAAACTAAACCTCCAACCAAGGACAAGCCACTTACAATCATTTTGCTAGATTACATCTACAAATTCCGTAATCCTTAGTCAAGTAATAACATCTTACTTTGTTTGCATCGATCACATATAAGATCTCATTTATTCCCATAAAAAAATATAAATGAGAAAAAAATACTACGTAATGCTTTTAAAAATATTTCAGCTTTGTGCTGAGTTGCTATCTGTCTGCTATAATAAAGGAAAAATAAATAATACCTTTTTCGCGGCAGACATCTTCAATTTCCGCAAGAATAGATCTGCCAAAGGCGCAACAGAATTCATCATTAATATCTTGGTCTGCTATGGCATGTTAGCAGATATAATCGAGTTTATTCTATGTTATTCTTGTTGGGTGCAGGATAGAAGGAAGCAGATCCTCTGCTAGTCTTCTCTTAGTACTAAAATAGCAACATAGCATTTCCCTCTGTCAACCGTTCATGTGAACCAGATGAGAAGTATCTCATGACCTGCAGGGATATAGTGATATTAAAAATTCGTTGAGCCACTGCACCGGAGTTATTTTTCCCATGGAAAAATATGTATCTCAATACCATCTCCCTTTCCTCAATGTCTTGTTTGTCTCTAGGACCGCATAACAAAGTGACTTCTAACTGCTCATTCCCTTTCATGTCAGATACATCTTACTATTGTAGAGTATGCCTGCTTTCCTTTTGCCTTACTGGAAGATTCATCTACTGATTTTTCTGGTGTCCTGCTTCCTTAAATCTCAGATGATCTTTAAACCAGGTTCGTATATGTGCATAAGTTGTAAAGCAAAAGAATCAACTGTGCAAGAGTCTGTTTTAGCTGTTTGAATTTGTCTTGCAAGTACATAAAGGACTGTGTGTTTGTAACATAATTTGCCTGGTAGTTTGGGAAAATGCAGGTTTGTGCATGACGCCTTACCTGATTATACTTTTGATTTTATCGAAAAAGGAATTCAACTCTTTAAACCTGAAAACCTGAATGTAAAATGATTTTTTCAAGGATGTAATTCATAACAAGTAATTCAGACGAGTTAAGTGGAAGGGAACTTGATAGAACCAAGCTTTTTCTCGGTTAGCTGGTTCCTGCAGATGGCAATCAGCAAACCAAGGTTTGAATCCCCATACCCAGCGCCAGGTGGCCTATGGAGTGAAAATGTGGTCCAAAGTTCCAAACTGCCCAAATAAGAGAAACTGATATAGGTTGAGAGTAACTGATCCTTACAGGAACAGAATACCATGAAGGCAGACTTGTGGGAGGAAGAATTGTGACACGACAAGCTAACAGCAACAGGGGCACAGGTTAAAGGCCAGGGACCAATTAGAGATAAGGGATATGTGGTCATTAATAACTGCTCTCGATGGGTTAGGCACGCACGCTAGAGACCTAAGGCTAATTAGGAACAGGCATGTGGGGCCACACAATGGTTCACATGAACAGGGGTGCTTCAAGGCTGTTATAATGATAATGGCAGATGATTTGCTACAATAATAATAATAGCACAGCGGAAGAATATTACTGATATACCTTCCGCAGCAGATGGCTCCTTTTTTGTTCCCTTTGTCTCCTGCAAGCAATGGCTCCGTCAGCGATATTTTTGAGCATAAGAAGTCAGCACTCAGCACACAGCTGATCATACCTGAGCCCGTGCTTGCTGTGTGGTGTCTTTGCTTGATGATTCCAGTTCAGCCTTCTACATTTGAGAACAAAAATTTGCATCAGGTTGCGATCACAAGGTCTTCATCAAAGAAGAAGACAAGTACTTCCATATCTCCGTGGGTTAGTTTTGCGATGAAGCATTGACCAAGAATGTTTAGGATTGCACATCAAATTACTTAGTACTGCAATCATTATTACCGCTCAACCTACTTCTCTATTTATATACCCTTTCTATTTATATACGTGAGCAGACCAGATTTAACCGTGTCTCAGCGACGGCCCTATAACTCTGCTAACATCGACAAACATGCTATTTAAGAGAGCCACAACCACCTTATCAATATCGTACTAACTAATACTAGCCTGCTGACTAAAGATGTTAATATTAGCCTGTTTACGTAAATGGCATTGGAGACACAATCACATGCTTTTAGGGGCTAGAAGTACAAGTGACTGATCAAACCAGGATCAAAGAAGCATCGACATTATAGAAAATAGACCGGTCAAAGAGTTTTCCATTGCCAAGCCACTAATACACTTTGACTGCATTTCCAAATGCACTCATCGTTAACGTTGACTTTATCTATATTCTATTTCAAATTTTGAGTTCTTTAACGGGACATGGATGGAATTTTCCCCTTTTCTCATTGCTTTACTTCATCAACATCAATCTGGAAATTGCTCATGGATCTGCTGCAGCCTTGCTGAAGGAAGATTTACATCGAGCTCCATGGGTTGCTACAAGACTACAACTACCCCTCCCAAGATAAACATGGTAATTCTAGAAGCTTTGCATCATCTAACGGATATCCAGAACCGACGCTAAGATTATCCTAATCCAGGGTATTCCAGGCACACCAACCTACGCAACAGTCCAATCCACCGCCACCCGCACCAAATCGCCCAACAAAATCGCGATTTCTCTAGCTCCGATTCATAACCCGTATTGACCGGTGAGCGCCGTGAACACACCAATTCCCCTGTGCTCGGGAAACAGGAAAAATTAAGAGGGAGGTGGAGCAGATAGATTACGCAGTAGTCGCGGGATCGGACGATGGGGAAGAGCTCGAGCATGCTCCGGAACTCCTGCTCGTCCATGGTGAGGAGCACGCTGCCGCCGCCTCTCGCCGGCGTTGGGCCGCGCCTACGCCTTGGCCTCCTAGGTAGGTTTTGTGCCGCTCCGACGCCGGTGCGATTTGGTCTCGAACTCGAAGGAGACGACGAGTCCACCCAAGACGACCACGCGACACTTCTGCTCTTAACCACGGGCCCTAAACGTCTTTGGGCTTTCGTATTTGGGCCAAGAACTGGGTTTTAGAAATATTTGGGCCTCCCAAGCGGCACAACAAAAACAACCAAAAAAGTGTGAAAGAACTCTGCAAAAACAATTTGACAAATTTAAACCTCTTTATTCTATAAGTAGAAACCAAGATTAGTGTAATTTGCGGTGGGGCGATTTAAGGTGGCGTTGTGAACCTGGTCTATTGCTTGCCGGTGAGATCTAGATTACTCGTTCTTTCGTCTCCCTGATCCAGCGAAGGCAGTCTATTCGATCCAATTTCCTGTTTTCTCCTTTAGTTTTTCCTCTAAACCTAGCCACCACCATAAGTCTTTCGTGTGTACTAGGTCGTACGATCGTAAGACACCAACCCTAGTCGACGTCACCTGGCTCAATACATAGGCACTGTCATGGAGAAGGTAGAAGGTTTGTTGCAGAATTTGAAGCTGTCGGAGTCAAAGAACAAGGGCTTAAAGATCAGGGTGCCGAAGGCCACAATGGGAGAGATGGATACTCAAGCTTTGGGACAACTCATGTCAGAGAAACCACCCTATATTGAGGGCATGAAGAGAGCGCCGAGAGGAATTTGGTCCCGCTCAGGCCTTGTTTACTTCTCTCGTATTCACTAGTGTATTTCCGGGGAATGGAGGGGTTATTACAATTCCCGCAAAATCTCCGTAGTCCATTTAATACTCCCGGATTTGGCCGGGATAATCCCGGGATATCCCCGCAAATCCTTCTTATTTTTTTCTAGATTGAAAACTCTTCTATAAAGTAGAGTATTTTCGAGGAAAGTATTTACGAGGATTGGAGAGTATTGGGTGAACATCAAATCCCTGCATATACCCACAACTCTAGAGGATAAAAATACGAGAGAAGTAAACAAAGCCTCAAGGGGATTCGCTGGAAAGCTCTAGGCGAGAATGTTTTCCTCTTCATGTTCCTACACACGTCGGGGAACGATAAGGCTTTGAATGAAGGATCATGGATGTTTAAAAAGAACTACTGGTGATGCAAGATTTTGATCCAACTAAAGCGACAAAGGAGTATGAGTTCAATGAGATTCCAACCTAGATCCAGGTCTTCAAGCTACCTCTTGGAATGATGGAGAGAGCAACTTGGGATCTTATTGCTAGGGAGATATTGGAGTTCATGGAGGCCGAAGTGGGAGAAGATGGCAAGGTTCTAGGCAAGTATTTGTGTATCTATGTCTGTATGGACACCAGGAAGCCGATCATGAGAGGGATCACTCTTCACTTGAGTGAGAATATGATGTCTAAATGGTATCCTTTTGAATATGAATTCCTTCCAGATTTCTACCTTGTTTGTGGTATCATTGGACATGTCGTGGTATTGACACGGCGGATGCTATAGGGGTAGTTTATGTAGAGGAGGCAAGGAGGCGTAGGATAATCCGGGAGCGAGATTGGCACACGATGTACCTAGGTTCACGTCCCCTCGGTGGAGGATCGCTACATCCTGCTGTCAATACAGTATATGATCATAGATTGGTTTACATGGGAGCCGCCGTAGGCGGAGTGAGAGACTAGGTCTAATATGATATACCCCGTGGGGGTGCCCCTGGTGGCTTTATATACAGCCAGTTAGGGTTTACAAGTGTTTTGGTGGGCTACATATTATAGTTGCTATGTTGGGCTTTCAGTCGGTGTGGCGTCTAGATCCAGTATGCGCCAGTCGCCGTATTTGGCGAGTCGTGGAGTCGCCATTCGGGCTGATTGGGACGCTCTGCTGCTTCCTGGGTAGACCTGGTCCAGTCGCATGTTCTCACGAAACCCACTCGCCATGGGCGACTCCGCTCCGTGGGTGTACCCCAATTGGTATTTCCCCATCAGGACACGTAGAAAGATCATGTGCTAGGAAACTAGGCAAGGGCGAGAAGCCAAAGTATGGGAATTGGCTTAAAGAAGTGATGAACAAAAGTGTATATGAGCCTATGGCACTAAAGTGGAATGTAGAGAGGGACAGGAGTGGAAGCATAAGAGATTCTAGTTATGGTTTTAGAGGTAGCAGTAGAGGGTCTGGAAGTGATAATGGCTCGTGGCAAAAGGATGATGTGGGAGAAATAGTAGTCGTGGGTCTGCTCGTGATGGGCTTGATAAAAATATAGGTGGAGGGGAAGCAACCAACCCTCTAAAGTTACCAGCCACTGCCACTACTGATCTAGCGGGTTCTCGGAAGAGGCTTAATTTTGAGGATACAAATAAGTATGGGGAGAACCTAGTTGGGAAGGAGAAGGTGGAAGCTGGTAAGAAGAAAGGGGAGATGAAATAGCCACGTATGATTCTATTGGGTCATGACCCAAAAAAGCAGAAGAAGCCCATTTGGAAGCTGATATGGGATCTGTTATGCATGGCTTGAGGAAGGGGACTATGTCAATCACGGACTGTATAGAAGCGGTGCTCGTTGTTGTTGGAGAGAAACCTACAGCGGTGCATGTCAGTTCGGGCAAGAGGGGAGGCGGAACTTTTAAGAGATCTAAGGAGGGTAGGGGAGGAAAGGTTGCTAGTGGGTTGGGCCAGACTCTAGCTTTGTCTGATGGTCGAGTAGAGCAAAAGAGGGGAGTGGAGGGAGTAGAGGAGGATATGCAAGGAAGGGAGCATAAGAAGGGGAGGATGAGCAAGAGGGAAGAAGTTGTGTCAGAAACACTTTTGAACGTGGATTGATGAGTCTATTTTTGAAGCATATTTATATTATGTTTTTGCATACGTAGAGTTAGGTTTTTTTATATTTTACGGTGTTCGCGCGCACCTTTTGTCCTTGTTTCAATAAGATCCCTAGTTATCAAGTCTTTTGTGAATATATCAATTAGGACTGTCATGTTATGCAGCAATATGATATTTCTAAGTGATAGATGTCATTCAAACGATTTTCCACGCACCTGGGAGAAGAGGGATGCGAGGAGAAGCTACTGCAGGATTAACGACCTGCGGTATGAGCAAAGCCCGCCCATACCGTTTGCCCATACGACCTGTCAGGACATCCATCTCATCAAATACTCTCACCACGCAAAGATGGATTTGAGATCCGACATTCACAGAAACCTCCAGCCTCGAAATAACACACAAGAAGGGATCTAGAGGAGGAACTTGGAGAAGGGAAAATCCTTGCTGCTTCGACGATCATTGGAGGACATTGCATCATCCCCTTCATCATCAACCTATGCATCTCCATCAACACCATTTTTCCTAACTCTCATTCATTAGATCTTGTTATTCCAATACAATTGTGGTTTCACTTGATTTACCTTTGCACTTTCAATCCATCCATATGAATATGATGATGTTGTTGATTGCTTCCATGTATAAGTAGTTTCCCTTGTTCTTGGGGAGATGGCGAAACCCTAGCATTATTATGAAATGAAATAAGTATGATCTATAACTTTGGTCCTTGATCTATTGATTTATGATATTATGTTAGATCTCTCTCTTTAGATGGTATGTGAAGTCGACCACATAGCATTTTCCTTCAGTACTAAAGAGAGGGAGCTACCCTTGGGACGTGTATGTGAGTATGTCCAGTGCTATCTAGTGTATGTAAGCATTGGCTTATAACCTACGCTGTCAAAGGGGGATTAAGAGAGATTCACTAAGCTCATTATGATATCCATGGGGAAACCCTTAATTGTGGTGGTCTGTAGAAGTGATTTGCTCACAGTCATAGTGGTTATTTAGAGATGACCTCAAAACTTGAATCGTAGAAGTGGTTGCTTAAGAGACTTGTAATGAACATCTTATTATGGAGCTCTCTCCACACATGTCATGACAAAATACATAGATTATCCTAATCATGAATAATTCGTATATGCTAGTGGCGTATCCTACATCCCCGAGAACATTTTGGCCTTATTGAGTTCCAAAACCTTTTCCAACGCTTTAGTTACTTGTTTACTTTACTTGATTTTATTACTTTATTGCATACAAACACAAAAAACTTTCAAACACCCTTTACTTGAGATCAAAGACAGCTTACAAGTATCCTTTGGTAGATAGATGAGGGGCATAAAGACCTTAACCAAATAGCTCTCTGTAGGTTCAATACTCTTATTTCGGAACTAGCTACAATCGATATGTGCACTTGTAGTCATCATGGGGCTACCGTTTCAGCCCTGCGAGAAGGAATGGAAGTTGTATATTACAACTGCCAGGGGCTTGGGAACCAGCTAGCAGTGCATAGCCTTCATGATCTTTATAGGGCAGAAGATCACGACATCCTCTTTCTACTAGAAACTACAACGATGGGAGAGGAAATGAGAGATTTTGATGGAGTCTGAGTATGCCAAACATGTTTGTGTCAGATTTAAGGGGATAAGTGGTGGCCTAGTGTTGTTCTCACATAAGGGGGTGGAGGATCGGCTACGGTGCAAGGGAGGTACCGTATGGACATTGAGGTGGTCAGAGAGATGGGGAATAAGTGGCGTTTCACTGGGATCTATGGTGAGTCCAGATCATGTTTGAAACAGAACACGTGGAAGCTCATTCATACTCTAAGCGTCCAATACGATTCCCTTGGCTTTGTATGGGGGATTTCAACGAGATCTTGTTTTTGCACGAGAAGGAAGGGGGCCGGCTCGAGGCCCCGGTTGTATGGATGCATTTAGGCTAGTATTGGAGGACGCTAATCTTGCTGATTTGTGTCTCGTTGGTGATGCTTTCACCTGGATGAACAATTGGCATGTGGCTTATGGATACACAATGGAGCGGCTAGATAGGGCAGTGGAAAATGTGGATTGGCGGTGCATGCTTCCCCTCTAAAAAATAATAAATGGTGATTCACATCATTCTGACCGCAGACTAGTGATTGTGGAGTTGAACTTAGAGGCGGATATTGTGGGTTTGCACAAGGTAGTACCCACTTTCCTTTTTGAGGCTTCCTGGTTGCAAGAAGAAGAGTGGGCCGAAATTTAGAAGAAGCTTGTACGTCTTTTGAGGAGGAAGGAGTCGGGGTGAGTAGGGAGGTTGCTGATGCGGGTATGCAACTTTGGCAATGGGATATGGAAGTGTTGGGGAAGCTCAAAAAGCGTATAAAATGCAAAGAAATATTTGGGGAGGTGTATAAGGAGCCCAATTTTGTAGGAAGGCATGTCGAGAGAGCATGTACTGCAGTACAAGCTGAGTCATCTAGAGGATCAGCACAATACCTTTTGGAAAAAAAGATCTCATGCACATTGGCTAAAATATGGAGATTATAATACGTCTTATTTTCATGCCTTTGCTTCAAAACGAACAAGGTTGAATGTGATTAAGAAGTTGAAGAGAGATGGAGGGGAGTAGTGGAGGGAGAAGAGGAGATATGACTTTAATAACTAATCACTACAAAAGTTTGTTTGTGTCTTATGCAGGTCCACTGAATGATGATCTATTACAATATGTCACTACCTCGGTGACAAATGAGATGAACGAGGGGCTTACGAGGGAGTATATAGGAGAGGAAGTGAAGGAGGCTCTAAACTTCGCCGACGATCTCAAAGCGCCTGACCCCGATGGTATGTCTTCCATTTTCTACAACAAATTTTGGCATATGGTGTGAGAAAAAAATCAGGAGGAAGTGCTCCCTGTGCTGGAATAAGACAACCATTGTCCTCATACCAAAAGTCACAAATCCGAAGACTATCACACAGTTCCGTCCCATTAGTCTCTATAACGTTCTTTACAAGCTGATCTCTAAGGTCTTAGCCAACATGCTAAAGGTGGTGCATATCATATCTCCAACCAAGACCTCTTTTGTACCAGGTCGGTTGATAACCAATAATGTCCTGCTCGTGTATGAGATGACACGTATGATGCATAGGATAAAGGGAGGAAGATATGGAATGATCACAGTGAAGCTTGATATGAGTAAAGCATATGACAGGGTAGAGTGGAGTTTTTTTGAGAGGATTAAGGAAAAGATGGGGTTTGTGGAACCATGGATCAAAGTTGTCATGAACTGTGCCCAATCAATGTCCTATCGAGTGAGAGTGAATGGAAACCTACACGCTCCATTTTCTCCGTAGAGGGGTCTTCGCCAAGGGGATTCATTGTCGCCATATCTCTTCATCCTCTGTGCGCAAGGTTTATCGGCATTGCTTAGGGATGCTGAGGAGGAGGGCTCGTTGGAGGGCATACAACTATGTCCAGGGGTGCTAAATATTAACCACTTATTCTCCATTGATGACTCGCTGATTTTGATTAAAGCAAACATCAACAATGCATACAAGCTTCAACAAATTATCGCTTTGTGCGAGAGTCAGTCGGGCCAAATGATTAACAAAGAGAGTTCGTCGGCCATGTTTAGCAAGGGTATAAGAAGGAGATAGGAGCAAGAGGTGCTAGGTGTACTTTGTATCCCGCGCAAATCTTCCAATCAGTGCTACCTTGGTTTTCCGGTTCATCTGGGTGCATCAAAAAGCAAGGAATTTGAATATTTATTGGAGAGAGTGTGGCAGAAGATCCAAGGCTGGAAAGAGAGACCGTATCCAAAGCAGGGAAGGAGACTCTAATAAATCTATAGAACAAGCTATACCCGCCTATGCTATGTCGTGCTTTGACATAACAAAAGCCCTATGTGATGAGATTTGCAAACTTATTTGTCGGTACTAGTGGAGCCAACATGAATACATGATGATAAACATCGATGCAATTGGATTAGTTGGGAAAAGTTGATAAAGGCCAAACAAGATGGTAGCATGGTGTAACATCCCAAAATTTTCCAAAATTTGGAATGTTAGATTTATTACGTTTGGTTTGGTTTTTTAATGCCCCAAAACAATTTTTAAACCTTCCCTCTTTTATTTGAAGCTTATGCCCTAATTTTAAAAATTAGCCTTATATTGCTTTTAGTGCAAATGGCATTTTTTGATATTTCCTTTTAGTCAAAATTAGTTTCTACAAAGTTTAACCTGTAGGTTTTGTTTTTACAAAAAAATAGGAACTTGTTTTGTTCAATTTGGACTTATAAAACTAAATCTATAAAAGAAATAGTGAACCTGAAAAAGAAATAAAAAAATACTAACTCAACCTAATGGACTAGCCATAGCCTCCCTCTCTCTAGCTACCGCAGCCCACCCGCGAGTGGCACATAAGCAGCGTGCAACAGCCCGCCACCGTCCCGCCTCCCTCCTCTACCTCTAACGCGCGAACCCCACCCGATCATCCCCTTTCTTCCTCAACTACCCCACGACGCCCACAAACTCCACCCCGATGCCCTGTCGCCTCGCACCCCCACTCCCCCGAGCTTCCCTGTAGAGCATACCCCCTATTCAAATAGTCGCACACTTCTCTCCTCCTCGTCGCCCTGTGCCCACTCCCCCCCACGAGCACGCCGCCGACCGCCCAATTTTACCCGTCGAAGCTCCACATTGATGCCATCATGCATTGTAAATTCCAACGAGGCAGTGTCAATCCGCATCCCTTATCCCCATGTTTCTTCCTCTCTTGCTCACGCGCACCTTCAGATGCTCTTATTGGTATGTTTTTTGTAGTATAGCGACATTGTCTTCCACTGCTGAAGGTCACCGCCGCTATCCAGAGCTCCGGCCGTAGCCTACCGCATCGCCCGACACAATCAATGATGCCATCCGCGCATTCGACTCCCCTGTGTTGCACCGCTCCTTGTGCATGCCTCCTTTGTCCAGTGGAACCACCACAACATCCTCGCTGTCGACATCCGACCCGTCCATCGCCATCTCCCATGTCTCAGGCGACCAGCCCAGTGGTGAGCTTGCATGCCCCTCCCCTATGTCGTCCGATCGCTCTTCAGCGGTCGAGATTAAATCCAGCCAAGCCTAGACTCAAGCCGAGCCTTTAGCCAAGCCACAAGCCGAGGCTTGAGCCGAGCAGATCAAGGTCGCTGGTATTATGCATCTCAAATGGCCCTTGTTGATTCACTTACCGAAGGGGTACCTACCAGTAGAAGCACGCCACGTGGCCTAGCTATTTAAACGCAGAATTTTCCCGTCCATTAATAGATGGCATTTTTGCAGAAAAGCCCCTGTAACTTAGAAACATCATAAACTTGTGTCCACAAGCCCAAATAATGCAAATGATATCTTTATGGAATCCTTGTGACTTGTAGAATGTTTTACTACTATTAGTTTTCAAATGTTAATATTTTAAATTGAACAATATTACATGATTGTCATTAGGGTATTTTGGGCATAAGTTTAATTCTAAAAATGGTTTTAAAGTGTTTATTTTTGCTAAATGCTTATATTTTAGTCCCCTGTCCAATAGGATCAGAGAATAAAATTTATAACTATGTTTCTAAAATTTTTGTTTAATTATGAAACTAAACCCTTTTAAATAATTGTTTTGAACATAACTTTAGTAATGTAAATGATTTCTAAATAAATCTTGTTGCAATCATGCATGTTTGAAATTTTATAAAATCTTATTCATGATTTTCAAATACACATCAATTGTTTTGTATGATGATCATGCATGTATTACTTGTGCATGATGTTTGTTGTGTGAATGGGTGTTTAGTGGAATTCTTTGTCTTATAGATCCTGAGGTGTGCAAGCCCTGTGATTGTAAGAAGTGTGTGAACTCCATCATCAAAAAGGCAAGTGGATCTTTACCATTGTCCAAGTTATTCTTAACTTGCAAATTAAACCACACCATTGTCTTTGTTACGCTTATTATGTGAGCATAAAAGTAAATTTATGTTTGTACGATGATACACCCTGAAAACCCGATAGGATAGCCATATGGATATTCAATATTGTTTGTTGTATGACCATTGTTTGTTGGGAATGCTTGGATATGCCAAAATAAAGATACGAGGGAACTACCTCCCATTTAATAATAGGGAAGTCGGTAGAGACAATAGAGACATGGAGTAGAGACCACAGAGGCACGGAGCAGAGACCACGGAGATATGGGATATCAACCACAAGGCATTGAGTACAAACCACGGAGACATGGGATACAATCCACGAAGACATGAGATATCAACCACGGATACATGGTGTACAAACCACAGAGACATGGGGTACAATCCACGAAGACATGGTGTACAACCCAGGGAGTCATGGAGTAGGAACCTCAGAGTCATGGTGTAGAAACCTCGGAGTCATGGTGTAGAAATCTCAGAGTCATGGTAACGAGACTATAGGTTTGGAACATCTTGCATTTTTACCAGGTTGACCTTCGAGCTACGACCATTGATTAAATTTTTGATATTGGATGATAGGTGATGGCTCTAAAATATAGCCATCTACGTCCATATTTAAACTGGATATTATTCATATTTTTGATGAAATATCTCTCTAAACTCTACCACTAATGCCTAATGATCAAAGGGGTATGCAATTCTTTCTTTCTATTTTTTCCTGCGCAGATAATGACGTTTGATGATTGGAATCACTACATTAAAGTCAAAGATACGAGATTTCCAATAACCCAAAGAAACTAGGAGTCATGAAGTGGAGACAAACGCTTTAACAACCAACTATACGGTCGGAATATAATTTCGGCCGTATAGTTGTGGTCGTATAGTTGTTACCGCCACCGCTAGGTCAAACAGAATAACTTTCGTGAAGGGACCCCTATATAAAGAGGCCTCGAGCGACGAGAAATAGAGCTCTCCCTCGCCTACCAGAGTCAAGCCGCCCCCAGAACCCTGCATCCACAACATCAAAGAGCTGCCAGAGGAATAGACTTAGATCTAATCTCCAAACCATTCTCCATCACCATAGCCATATTACACCACTTGTAATAGTAGATCTCATCTTCGATTGGCAACATTGTAAGACTATTTGCTATCGATCGCATGGTTTCAATTGCAATGTTTATGATTGTTGATTTCATCTTTATGCGTGAGTAATTCTCCTTGGGCTAAGGGCTTTGGCCTAGCCATGTAGCTTTTGTGCATGTTATTTATCATAGATGGGATCATGTATTAGTTTGTATGACATGATGATTATTGTATCCTCTCTTACCTCAATCTAAGGACTTGTCAGGTACCTAAGACCCCGAGGACTGAGCCAGGTATAGGGAGTATGAGTAATGACTAATTTGCAGGTTGGAAATCCTAGTGATAGAAAGGGTAGTACGACTGTATGTGAGGGATTTACTTAGGATTAATGGTGACATCACTATGCATATCATTAGTTCTCTTTCTTCTATGAATGCGAGTAGTAGGTTATTGTTATAAGCGGTTGTGGAGGCAATAGCAATTATGGATGCCACATATAATTTATCTCGCTCTAACAATTACATGCATACTTTATTATTATCTTTTATTCCTAACAGATGTTTTGCACAGCTACAGGTGAATCCGAAAGCCCTAGGCCTTCTCTCTTCAGCATCGATAACAACAAAAGACAGCAAACTCTTGGTCCGATAAAAACATAAAAATAATTTTAAAACTCCTGAAGGTCCGTTGAAGTAATTTCACTAAGCTTTCTGCTTCCCGAGGATTTGATAAACCTAGGTCTAATAGGGAAAAAGAGCTATACTACATCCGTAATCTAGATGGAAGGTATCAATAGGTTAGTGATGATTGCCAATACATTCAATGTATTGACCATTCATGGATGCAACCAATTATGTTGCAGGTATCCCCGAAGATTGATGAAGTACGACATTAGAGTCACGATTCTCCACTCATCATGCTTCGCATGTGGCATTTGGATGGAGCTCCTTATCTTTTATTAATCTTTCGTTATTGAAGTTTGTTTATGAGGAGCTAGCCCTTATGCTATGTAACTTGTTTTATATTATGTTATATTCTAGATCATTCGATGTAATAGAATTAAGACCTTTGTTTCATGATATTACATCCTAAACTATGTGTGCTAGCGAGTCGATCCAGGGACTAGCACTACATAGCATAGAGACTTGTACCCCTACCTGGTCGGGTCGCTTCACATGGGGTTTAGGGATCTACATATCTTCAATATGGCGATGATTGCAAGACAGGCTTGGAGGCTATTGCAAAACCCTAACTCCTGGTGTTGTGTTGTTCTGAAAGCTGTTGGAGATATGCCCAAGAGGCAATAATAAAGTGGTTATTATTATATCTTTATGTTTATGATAAATGTTTACATCCCATGCTATAATTGTATTATTAGGAAACACTAATATATGTGTGTTTTGTAAACATAAAAGAGTCCCTAGTAAGCCTCTTGTTGAACTAGCTTGTTGATTGATTGATGATCATGGTTTCCTGATCATGGACATAAGGATGTGATTAATAACAAGGTTATATCATTAGGAGAATGATGTGATGGACACACACCCGTAGTAAGCGTAGCATAAGATCAAGTCATTAAGTTCGTATTGTTGTAAGCTTTTAAATGCATAGTAACCTAATCCTTCGACCATGAGGTTGTGTTAATCACCATCAACGGATGGGTACTTTGATGACATCAAACACCGCTTCGTAACTGGGTGGTCATAAAGGTGTCATTGGGTATTCTGAAAGTATGTGTTGAAGCGCATGGACCAAGATTGGGATTTGTCCATCCATATGACGGATAGATATGCTCTGGGCCCTCTCGGTGGAATGTCATCTAGTTAGCTTGCAAGCATGTGACTAGGTCACAAGGGATGACATATCACGGAACGAGTAAAAAGTACTTATCAGTAACGAGGTAGAACTAGGTATGGAGATACCGACGATCAAACCTCGGATAAGTATAATATCGCGAGACAAAGGGAATTGGTTTCGTATGTAAATGGTTCAATCGATCACGAAGTCATCGTTGAGTATGTGGGAGCCATTATGGATCTCCAGATCCCGCTGATGGTTATTGATAGGAGATGTGTCTCTGTCATGTCTACATATTCACGAACCGTAGGGTGACACACTTAAGGTTCGAAGTTGTTTTAAGTAGATATGGAATGTGCGTTGGAGACCGAATGTTGTTCGGAGTCTCGGATTGGATCCGGGACATCATGAGGAGATCCAGAATGGTCCGGAGAATAAGATTCATATATTGGGGATCATTTTCTGAGTTAGGAAATGTTCCGGAGTATTTGTATGAGGGTTCTAGAAGGTTTCGGAATGTTCCGGAAGGT
Organism: Avena eriantha; assembly: GCA_910589775.1. Taxonomy (NCBI): domain Eukaryota; kingdom Viridiplantae; phylum Streptophyta; class Magnoliopsida; order Poales; family Poaceae; genus Avena; species Avena eriantha. The sequence goes on along the minus strand of OU342741.1, from coordinate 82,251,688 downwards.
TCTGGAAGGTTTCTTGGAGTTTGCTTGAAAACCAAGGAAGGGATCAAGGAGTCCTGGTGGGTCAAGACTAGGAGTCGTGGGGGAGGAGGACTCCTCCCCCCTCCCCAATCCGTCGGCCCTAGAGGGAGGGGAGTCCTACAAGGAATCCCCCTCCCCATGGCGCCTCACCCCCTTTAAATAGAGGGGCAGGGGCGCCCCCTCCACCCTGGCTCCACAACACCCAATCTCCGCCGCCTCTCTCCTCCTCCTTTCTTCTGCACAGGCATAGGCGAAGCCCTGCAGATTTCTCTACTCCACCACCACCACCACGCCGTCGTGCTGCTGGGATTCCGTGGAGAAGATCTACTACCTCCGCTGCTCGCTGGAACGAGGAGAGGAAGGTCTGCTTCGACTCCGCACATGTGACCGACTGCGGAAGCGCTGCCGAAACGCGGCGCCAGAAGGATCGTCCACTTGACCAACTACGGAAGCGCTGCCGGAACGCGACGCCGGAAGGATCGTCCACACGATCTTGAGATCGGCAAGTGATCGACTACATCAACCACGAGATCTAATCTCGTTAACGCTTTCGGATCTACAAGGGTTAGTTCCTATCTATCTCGTTGCACATGTCTAATAGATTAGATCTTGGCTTTTATCTAGATTAGATCTGGGTTTTGTTCGTTCTTGCGGTAGAAATTTTTTGTTTTACATGCTACGAACCCATCAGTGGTATCAGAGCCGTGTCTGTGCGTAGATCTGTTGCACGAGTAGAACACAATGTTTTTGTGGGCGTTGATGCTTTTGTTGTCGGTGTCTTAGCGTGTACTTTGCATCTTGCGGCATGATGGGATGAAGCGGCTCGGGCTAACATTACATGTCATCGCACATGAGACTTGCTCCATGCTTGACGTGCAACTTTCTTTGCACAAGTGGCTTTGCGGGTGTCTATCTCTCCCATCATAGTTAAGATTCAATTTACAATGAGCATCTGACAACACTTGTATCAACGTTGTGGTTCTTGTTCGTAGGGTAAGATCAGTCTTATGCGAAAGCCCCAAACCACGTAAAACATGCAAAGAAAATTAGAGCCGTCTAACTTGTTTTTGCAGGGGTTTTGTGATGTGATATGGCCATCATGTGATTATGATTATATTTGATGTATGCAATGATCCTTGTTGTAATATGGCAACCGACAGGAGCCTAATGGTTGTCTTTTGATTCTGTTAAGACCTGCGTGTCTATTCATCTTGTAATAGCTTTATTCTAAGTAGTTGTAATAGTTACTAGTGATGATGGACAACCATGAAGCGGCGCCACTGACCTTGACGCAATGCTGGTGATGATGGAGATCATGTTCGTGCTTTGGAGATGGAGATCAAAGGCGCAAGAAGAAAGGGCCATATCATATCACACTTATTATGAATTGCCTGTGATGTTAATCCTTTATGCATCTTGTATTGCTTAGATCGCGACGGTAGCATTATAAGATGATCCCTCTCACTAAATATCAAGTAATAAAGTGTTCATCCTTAGTTGGCACCGCTGCTAAGACTCGTCGTTTCGAAGCATCTCGTGATGATCGGGTGTGACTGTACGTGTGCATACAACAGGTGCAAGCCAGATTTGCACATGCGGAAACTAAGGTTAACCTTGACGAGCCTAGCATGTACAGACATGGTCTCGGAACACGGAATACCGAAAGGTAAAGCATGAGTCATATGGATGATATGATGAACATGTTGATTGTTCGCCTTTAAAGCTACATCATCTCATGTGATGATCGGACTTGGTGTAGTGGATTTGGTTCATGTAATCACTAAAACAACTCGAGGGATGTTGTTTTTGAGTGGGAGTTCTTAATTCGGATTAGCAGAACTCAATTTATCATAAACACAATCAAAGTGAATTTGCATAGTTTGTTGTAGTCATTGGCATCCGTTCACCACCTTACGCTTAGTTATAGTTGAGATAGTAGAACTATAGAAATTCTGGATATTTGCTTTACGAACTGGTATCGTATTGTTTTGAGTGTCAATTTAAAGTTTATAAGTCCTATTGCAAACTTTCAGGAAACTCTATTTGCTCCATGAAGTTTAATAAGTAGTATTAAATCAAGAGTAACAATTCCAGTGTTAGTATCTAATGTATCATGTTTGCCTCCATGATTCTTGATACTTAAAAGATTGTTTTTAATATCAAGTTTATCTAAGAGCTGAAAGCAATGTTTCAGAAACCATGATATGTGAAAGGTATTGCGATATCTAAAACAATGTGTTGGTTACAACATGATAGAGTATACGTCCTCATATTTGATGAGAATTTGTGAAGGTTGGAGATGCTAGTCGTCCTAATCCTCCAAAAGGTTTTGAAAAGGAAACATTATACTCGCAATTCATCTTTATAAGGTATAGCAGCTTGATCATGAAAGTTGTCATGATAAGGATGAATAGAAGATGTAAGTAAAATGTTTACTACACAAAAAGATTACTAAAGAATGGATTTTTGAAAGAACACCAAACATTTGATGATGGTGATCCACCTCAAAGTGCAAGTCCAAAGGTATTAGTAGTTGACTATATACGCTTTGTACCATGTGTCATGTTGATGACACCACTGTTGATGTTGATAAATTCTTTTAAAATAAAAGGAATTGCTGAAAAAGAATCTCTAAAATATTTGGCAGAAAATAAAAGGTTGGAGATGTCCAACTTAGGCATATAGAAGATATACATGTTATGGTTGTATTCCTTGCTTGTTAAACAATGTGGTTCTTAGGTATTAAATACTGGTATTGGATACCGAATTGGTTGGTATGAAGTGTCATACAGGACAACACAATTCATGAACTACAATGGCCTAAGTAACTAGCAAGAGAAAATGTGATGATGTTCATCGAAAACAAACAAAGGGTTGTTGTGTTGCTCGTTAACATCAAAGCTTGCCTTCAAGATTTGTTTCAATAATTGATTTTGATCAGGTATTATGACGACAAAAGGTTGTTCAAATAATTACCATATTCCATAATAGATGGATGATATACAAGTCTGGTAGGAGAAATAACGACCATAAAACTAATGCTAAAATGTCACAAGGCAAATGATTGAAAGATCACTTGCAAAGTGACATCGCCATTTAAATTATATTGAAAGGGATACATGAAGAAACTCCATGTTGATGGATTTTTGGAGTCTTTGATTTGGATCAAATGACGCTTGTGATACTTTTTTGGAGATAATTAAAACTCCGTTCGTAGGCCAAAAGAGGAACGGACGACTAACTGATTGGAATTTGTGCATATTGATGTATATAGTCCATTATGTGTAGTCGTGGGCGATGGATTTCAACTTCATATGCTTTATCCGAAGATTTGAGTGAGTATATGTATATACTTACTCAATAAGGAAGAAGTATGAAACATTTGAAAAATGTTCAAAGACTTTCAAGATGAAGTGGAAAATCATTGTAACAAGAAAATAAAAGAGTTTATGATTGGATCATAAAGAAAGATGTTTGAGTTACAATTTTAGCAAAACACCTAAGATTTGAGGAATCATTCCATGGATTTGCATTTCCCAAAACACCATAGTAGTATGGAGTGTTCAAGATATGTAATGAAACCTTGTTTGACATGGTAAGATCAAAGGTGTCATTTATAAAACTGCCATTATATGTTAAAGATTAAATCTTTAGTGACTACCGCTTTTACACTGAAAAGAGCTCCATCGTGATCCGTTGAAATGACACCATATAAGTCATGGTTTGGGATAAAACCCGAATTGTCTTTTCTTAAATTTTGGTATGTCATGCATAAGTAAAATGTTTACAACCAAAGTCGGATAAGCACGTCTTTGTAGGTTATCCCAAAGAATTTGTTGGGAATTTCTCCATAACACTAAGGACAAAAGAGTTTGTTACTTGGAACGTCAAGTTTTTTGAGAAGGAATTTTTTGTGAAAAGTTAAGTGGGAGGACAATAGAACTTTGATAAGGTTGTTGAACGTTAGCTATATGTGCTAAGTAGCGCAGCGCCGGAAAGTCTCCCGGTGACGGCTACAATGCTCATGGCTCTCGTGATTACAAAAGGTGTGATCTCGGAGATTAGAGTTCCTATAGAACCATGTGGGTTGGTAAGAATCAAATAGTAAGATTTGATAAGCAAGTCGTTATTGTTTTGACAATGATGAACCGACTACATGCAAAGAAGCGATGATGGGCCCTGACTCCATAAAATGACTAGAAGTCATGGAATCCGTGATAGCATCCATACACGAGAAATCAAGTTTCTGAACTTAGAAGACCCTCCGGAAAGGCGTGAAGCCTATCGGTCGTGTTTGGACCTATAAAGAAATAGACATGGATGTTTCAAATCTATGAAATAGTCGACATGTCGGAAAGAGTTTACGACAATGTTCAAGGAATTGACTATGATAAGATTTGATCTTTCATAGCGATATTTAGTCTGGACGGATTAATGTAGCAACCACTACATATATTTTGGTATATGGTAGTTGAACAAACAAAACAAGTTCTTCTAATAGAATGGTTACCTAGGACGTGTAAATGATATGATCCAAAGGGTTTTGTTAATTCAAAGGATGCTAAAAGAGTATGCAAAACTTCAATGGTTGAAGTAAGCATAACGGAGTTGGAATCTTCACCATGATGAAACTGTTAAAAGAGTTTAAATTCATCGGAGATGATGAAGATGCTTGCATTTGCAAGAAATTAAGTGGGAGCGCTGAGACATATTTCTAATACATTATGTAGAGGACATATTGTTGATTGGAAATGATGTATCTTGTATTGACACAGGTTAAGAATTTCATTTTGATGAAAGACTTAGGTATAACCCAAGAATTAGGCATCAATGTCTATATGGATAGATTGAGGCGCTAATATGGTTTTACCAAATGTACATAGATAAGACGTTGAATGAGTTCAATATGGAAACAACAAGAAAAGTTCTTGACGCACGGAAAGGGCTGAATCAAGATTCGAGTGTGTTGACACGAGATTCAAGTGTTTTGACACTTGGTGAAATCGCAAGAGTATTTTGATTAATCATTCTTTAAGATGTACACATCCAGATATGTCCTATGCTCTAAATGTTATGAGCATATACCAGAATGATTCATAAGATGATCATTGGACAATAGTAAAGATATTCTTATGAGCTTTGGAAGAACTAAGAATATACCATGTATAAGTGACAAATAGTTAAAGGTAGTTCATTGTAAAGCGTTACATTGATACTAATTTTGTCACAAGATACAAATTAAATTTATCTCAATTTAAACTATGGGTGGCACAATGTAATGGAAAGGAAGTTCCATAACGGATTTGGTTGAGTACCAAAGTTAAAACATTGTAACAGATACTACAACAAAAGGTTAAGTATATAACTACTATTATAGCAGTAAATGAGGGCATTTGCGTCAAGTAGTTTGTTATCAAACTAGGTGTGGTTCCTAGCGGGCTAATACTATGAAGATATATTGTGTGACAATAATATCAACATATTTTGAGCCGAAGGAACTAAAGGTCTCACCAAAGGACCAAATTTATACAATGCCATCTCATTGGAGAATGAGTAATGCGTAGAGACGCAAGGACATGCAAATACACATGGACCTAGAAGTGTCAGATCCGAAGATTATGTTTACCACTGGCAATTGTGTCTATACAACACCAGAAAGCCATAGGTGTTGAAATGCACAAGTTTTTAACTAGATTATTGACTTTAGTGCAAGTGGGAGACTGTTGGAGATATGCCCAAGAGGCAATAATAAAGTGGTTATTATTATATCTTTATGATAAATGTTTACATCCCATGCTATAATTGTATTATTAGGAAACACTAATACATGTGTGTTTTGTAAACATAAAAGAGTCCCTAGTAAGCCTCTTGTTGAACTAGCTTGTTGATTGATTGATGATCATGGTTTCCTGATCATGAACATAAGGATGTGATTAATAACAAGGTTATATCATTAGGAGAATGATGTGATGGACACACACCCGTAGTAAGCGTAGCATAAGATCAAGTCATTAAGTTCGTATTGTTGTAAGCTTTTAAATGCATAGTAACCTAATCCTTCGACCATGAGGTTGTGTTAATCACTATCACCGGATGGGTACTTTGATGACATCAAACACCGCTTCGTAACTGGGTGGTCATAAAGGTGTCATTGGGTATCCTGAAAGTATGTGTTGAAGCGCATGGACCAAGATTGGGATTTGTCCATCCATATGACGGATAGATATGCTCTGGGCCCTCTCGGTGGAATGTCATCTAGTTAGCTTGCAAGCATGTGACTAGGTCACAAGGGATGACATATCACGGAACGAGTAAAGAGTACTTATCAGTAACGAGGTAGAACTAGGTATGGAGATACCGACGATCAAACCTTGGATAAGTATAATATCGCGAGACAAAGGGAATTGGTTTCATATGTAAATGGTTCAATCGATCACGAAGTCATCGTTGAGTATGTGGGAGCCATTATGGATCTCCAGATCCCGCTGATGGTTATTGATAGGAGATGTGTCTCTGTCATGTCTACATATTCACGAACCGTAGGGTGACACACTTAAGGTTCGAAGTTGTTTTAAGTAGATATGGAATGTGCGTTGGAGACCGAATGTTGTTCGGAGTCTCGGATTGGATCCGGGACATCACGAGGAGATCCGAAATGGTCTGGAGAATAAGATTCATATATTAGGGATCATTTTCTGAGTTAGGAAATGTTCCGGAGTATTTGTATGAGGGTTCTAGAAGGTTTCGGAATGTTCCGGAAGGTTCTGGAAGGTTTCTTGGAGTTTGCTTGAAAACCAAGGAAGGGATCAAGGAGTCCTGGTGGGTCAAGGCTAGGAGTCGTGGGGGAGGAGGACTCCTCCCCCCTTCCCAATCCGCCGGCCCTAGAGGGAGGGGAGTCCTACAAGGACTCCCCCTCCCCATGGCGCCTCACCCCCTTTAAATAGAGGGGCAGGGGCGCCCCCTCCACCCTGGCTCCACAACACCCAATCTCCGCCGCCTCTCTCCTCCTCTTTTCTTCTGCACAGGCATAGGCGAAGCTCTGCAGAATTCTCTACTCCACCACCACCACCACGCCGTCGTGCTGCTGGGATTCCGTGGAGAAGATCTACTACCTCCGCTGCTCGCTGGAACGAGGAGAGGAAGGTCTGCTTCGACTCCGCATGTGTGACCGACTGCGGAAGCGCTGCCGAAACGCGGCGCCGGAAGGATCGTCCACTTGGCCGACTGCGGAAGCGCTGCCGGAACGCGACGCCGGAAGGATCGTCCACACGATCTTGAGATCGGCAAGTGATCGACTACATCAACCACGAGATCTAATCTCGTTAACGCTTTCGGATCTATAAGGGTTAGTTCCTATCTATCTCGTTGCACATGTCTAATAGATTAGATCTTGGCTTTTATCTAGATTAGATCTGGGTTTTGTTCGTTCTTGCGGTAGAAATTTTTTGTTTTACATGCTACGAACCCATCAAAAGCCATGTGCTTCCCAAAAACTAAAATTCTACAAGCGGAGGTGAAGCCGGGTATATCTTACTCGTGGTGGAGTATCGTGCGTGGATTAGAACTTCTCAAGGAAGGTATAGTTTGGCATGTGGGCAATGGTGAATAAATTGATGTATTCACAGATCCTTGGTTACCTAGGGGGCGGACTAGGAGGGTTCGGACACCTGATGAGATCGAGCAGGAATTTTGTGTTTGTGACATGATAAACCAAGCGAATGGTCAATGGGATGCAGATACAATTCGGAATATATTTTGTTCGGAGGATGTGAAGGATATCTTATCGATTCCTATCAAACATGGCATGGAGGACATAGTGGCACGACATTTCGATAAGAAGGGTGTATTTTCAGTCAAATCGGCCTATCACCTTAGGGTTAAACTCAAGGATATCAAGCTTGATAAATATGCATCCACGTCATCAACATCATCAGATCGTCCACCTCTGTGGAATAAAATTTGGAATATGAAGTTGCCGGGGAAAATCCGCATTTTCTTGTGGAGACTAAGCCACAATAGCCTGCCAATGAAGATGAATATTCAGAGGAAGCGGGTTGATCTAGACACCGGGTGTCATTTGTGTCTTCGCGCGGATGAAGATGGTGGTCACATGTTCCTAAAATGCAAAAAGGTGAAACAAGGTGTGGCGGGAGTTGCATATGGAGGACATTCATCTTCTCTGCATGGAGGTATTTACTGCTATACCGATGATGGAAGTAATTATGAGTTTGCCTATGGAAAGGCAGGTGATGACATTCATCCTCCTTTGGGATTGGTGGACAAACCGTAACAAGCAAAATGCAGGAGAATTGGAGAAAACACCATCGTAGGTGGCTCACATACTACAAAAGCATGCATTGGGAGTTCGAACAAGCGAGTGGTACAGTGGCTACTGATGACCTGCCCTCTGCCTCTCCAGTTTGTGATTCATGGAAGAAACCTGGTGTCGATCAAATAAAGGTTAACTTTGATGCTGCTTTCTGGGAAGGGTGCGTGGGGTTTCATCGCGAGGGATGAAAAAGGGGAGTTTCTTGATGCGGCTGCAGGCACACTGAGACACCTGGGAAGTGCCTTCCAAGCTGAAGCGGAGGCATGTCTTACTGCAATCCGGAGCTGAAGCCCTTGGCCTAAATCGTGTTGTCTTTGAATCGGACTGTCAGGTGCTCGTGAGGGCTCTGAGCTCCAACAACCATGATCTGTCAGAGAATGGCGTCCTGATCCGAGAGGCAAGAAGTAGATGCATCACTTCTTTTTATTTCACTAGATTTGTTTTCTGTCGTCGTGTTTGTAATAACGCTGCTCATTCTATTGCCCAATTTGGGTCAAAGATGGATGAGGAATGCATGGGCATATTTTAGATTTGTGAAGTAGACGTCTTTAGTGTGTAAGTTTGGTGAGGTTCACTCCGAATCTACTCGTTAAAAGGTGTCTGGAGACATTATCTTTACAAAGTTAAAACATCTTATATTTTGAAATGGAGGGATTAGTTGCCAACGATATTGTTGAGCACTGTGGTTAATGGAAATTATGGTTCCATGTAAAAAAAAAGAAACCAAGGTTACACAACTTAACATCACATATATAATTTACTCGGGGTGATAGTCAAGCAAAACAGCATGATCCAAACCCCTTGCTGATCTAGCAAGCTCGTGAGCTATAGCGTTCAACTCACGGAAATTCAAAACCAATGTTGATAAAAAAGCCTAGACAAATGATACAAAGCATAGCGCAAATTTTAAGGACATAGCTACTTCTGAACCCGACTTTATTTATCTTATCCCTAAGTTATATAGTTGTCTAGGCTTAAGTTACATAAATGTCTAAAACTTAGACGTTACTTCTTACCGCTCATTACGAACTTTATCAATTTTTGCCTGAGCAACATAGTTTCGAGTTTCAGTACGCCAAAAATCACGCAGATATATATATGCGGCCTCTACATGCAAACATTTATTTTGAATTTCTTTGACTTCATTTACAATTATTTTTGCTGTTCAAGGCAGGAGACAGGAGTACTCCATTCCCATCAGGTAATTTGGATATAAATCATGAAAGACCTTCAACTATTCCATGGCCTTGTCCCTTATATCATCCTTCACTGAATGTAAGGTTTTTCATGTTAGACGTGAGCAGAATGTTGTCGCTCATCTTTTAGCTCATTCGAGTAAGTCTAGTGGGTGTCGTGTGTGGCATGGTGTGCCTCCTGATTGTATCCGGGAGACAATTTATATTGACATTATGTTGATTGATTAATAAAGCACATGCATTCTATCAAAAAAACATCCGCACAATAAAGGAGAGAGTAAAATTTTATTGCAGTCAGTCGACTTAGCTAGAATGGAACAAAGTTAGAGGGCAAGTGCTTCGGAAGAGAGGGCATCTTGAGCATGATCAATTTGCGTGATCAAGCCATTTTCTCCATTGACATGGATAACAACGTTAGTGGTTCCCTGCAGATCGTCCTTATAGAAGGATGCATCAACATTTTCTTTAACATGATCAAGAGGGGGTTTAAGGCATCTCTAACCGATCCTCTAAAATCGGTTAGAGGAGTAAAATTCGGTAGGTGCCGCACCTAACCAATCCTTAAAATGGTTAGAGGAGTAATTTTTTACTCATCGCAGGAGTAAAAGCGGCGTCCGACTCCTAAATTTACTCATCGGCCGCCACTTCTGAGAAAAACTCATGTCTCTCCTCCGTCGACTCCCACCCTCCCCCGTTCTTGCCTGCCTACCTCCCCGCCAGCCCCGATGTCGCTGACTCTGCACGCAATCGACGCGCAGCTCTCCACCGCACCTTCTACGGCCATCCCTAGCGTCTCCTACGCCTCGACGTCGTCGCAATCGAAGATCTCCGTCGTGACCATGGGTAGGAAGAGGTTGGGGGCCAACAATGTGGTCCGTCCCGCCGCCACAGCCATCAAGTCCACCAGCAAGACCGGCGGCAGGCGCGTGGAGGCTCTCGAGGTGGCGCCTTGTCCTCCCCTCGGCAGAGCAAGCCGACTCTGGCCAAAGTGGCACAGGAGGAGGCGGCGACCAATAAGAAGAGGAAGAAGGCTGTGACGGCGCTTCTGAATGCTACATCAACCCCTTCGACGTGCAAGGCCTCGCCGGTGAACCCTCCCTGAGGCCGGCCACCCCGTCCGGCCATCATCAACATTGATGAAAGAGAGGTGTTCGATGGATCATCGACAAGGTATAAAATTGATTTTTTTTCTCCTCGCCTCTCATCGGTTGACGATTTGTAGACACACAGTGATATTGTTTTGATGATTTGTAGTGTGGCGGAGGAGGAGGTGGCCGACTTCATGACATAGTTGGAGGAGGAGAAGTGGAAGACAAAGATGGCTGCCGAGGAGAGGAGGGCCATTGCTGAGGAGAGGAGGGTTGCACTTGAGGAGGAGAGGATAGCAAAAGGGAAAAAGATTGATGAGCGTGCTATCATGTTCATGGACCTAGGCTACATGGATGCCATGGCTAGGAAATATTGGGATCTCACTCGAGCAAAGATCTTTTGGTGGAGATGCTCATGGCCAAGCAGGTGATGGTGGTGGTTCTCATGGTGGTGGTCGAGGAGGTTCTCATGGTGGTGATGGTGGTGTTGGGTTCGTATCATAGAAAAAAATTCTATGATATGAACAACTAAGCACCAAGATCTATCTACCTAGATACAATCACCAGGTGGATATACATCCATAGAGATCTTACCCTCGAATACCAAAAACTTTATTAATGAAATCTGATTTCGTGGATGATGTAGTCATTCACTTGTCGATCTCAAGATCATGATGAAGTCGAGCACCACAAAGCATCAGTGCATCTGTGATTGCACACACGTCCGGTATCTCGACCACCTCCGAGTCCTTGCTCTAGCAAAGTAGCGGAAGAAGCAAATCCTTCCAGAAAAAGCCATCGAGAACATGTACTTCACTAATCTGAAGCCATGGGGAATATTTTAGAGGGGGGAGAGATCCTTCACGAGGAGGTGTAAGAGGAGAGGAGGAGGAGGACTCCTTTTATAGGGGAGGGGGATGCCCCCATGCCAAGGTCGATGGCCATGGTGGGTGCCCCCACCTCTCCCTCATTCATGAGAGTGGAGCTTCCACTAAGCACTCCCACATGAATTCCATCTCCACTCAAAGTTGCATTAATTTTCCACCAAAATTAATGCATCTCTCATTTAATAAAACTCTTTTATTTATTTTATTCAGAATTTTTAATTACTTTAATTAACAAACATTCACATAAAACCCCTTGCAACATTTCTATATCACATGCAGAACCAATTTCAGCAATTTCACCCGAAACAGTTTTGGTGTCCATCGAAATAATTCTAGCTCTTTCATTTATTTCTCTGGTATCTTATTTGCTCCAAATGGTGTTGGTATCCCTTAAGTGTGTCACCCTATGGTTTGCGAATAATGCAGACATGATCGAGACCCCTCTCTGATCAATAATCAACACTGGGACCTAGAGATTCGTACTGACTCCTACACATTCAACGATGACTCCACTGATTGTGTGGACCTTTAACATCGTAACTAAATCCCTTTGTCTTGCGATATATTATATATCTGAGATTTGATCATTGGTATCCCCATACCTAGTTTGATCTCGTTACCAACAAATACTCTTTTCTCGTTCTCGTGATATAACATTCTAGTGATCTCGTCACTTGCTTGCAAGCTGTGTCAATGTGATATCACCGAGAGGTCCTAGAGTATATTTCTCCATCATCAGGATGGAAAAATCCCACTCTTGATCCATGAGCCTCTACATAACACTTTCGGAGTATCTGAACCCACCTTTATTGTCACCCTGTTATGGTGTGACATTTGATGTTATCAAGTTACTCTTCCGGTGTTAGTGATTGACATGATCTCATGGTCTAAGGACTAAAGTTACTTAGCATGATGTTATAGCAATGTAAACATAATGACTTTGGTCGTATTACTATACTTCGGATGAATGTTCATCACATCATTCCACCAATGATATGACCTCATTATTAACAACATCCGATGTCCATGATCATGAAACCTTGATCATCTTGTTAATCAATGAGATAGTTTATATGAGAGGCATAAATAGGAACTCTTTATTTGTTTATTAAACACACATGTATTAATGTTCCAATTAACACAATTATATCATGAGAAATAAACATTTATCATAAACATGGAATAAGATAATAACAACTTTATTATTGCCTCTCGAGCATATTCCCTTCAGTCTTCCACTTGTACTAGAGTCAATAATCTAGTTTGTAAACCTTGTGCATTCAACACGTATGGCTTTCTGATGTTTTTATACACATTTGCTAGTGGTAAACATAATCTTCGGATCTGACACTTTTAGGTTCGTGTGTATTTGCATGTCTTTGCGTCTCTACGCATCACTCATTCTCTAATGAGATGACATTGTATAAATTTAGTCTTAGTTCCTTTGGGTTAAAACATGTTGATATTATTGTCATACAATATATCTTCATATTACTAACCCACCGTGAACCACACCTAGTTTGATAACAAACTACTTAACACAAATACCCTCCTTTGCTGTTATTGTAGCAGTCATATACTTAGCCTTTTGTTGTAGTATTCGTCACAATGTCTTAACTTTAGAACTCATCCAAATCCATCATGGAACCTCCTTTCCATTACACTGTGCCACCCATAGTTTAAATTGAGATGAACTTAATTTGTATCTTGTGACAAAACTAGTATCAATGTAACATTTTACAGTGAACTATTTGTAACTATTTACAATGAACTATTTGTCACATCTACATACATAACATATTCTTAGTTCTTCCAAATCTCATAAGAATATCATTACTATCGTCCAATGATCATCTTATGAATCAATCTGGTATATGCACATAACATTTAGAGCATAGGACATATTTGGATATGTACATATCAGGGTATACATTATTGATCAAAATATTCGTGCGATTTTGCTCACCAAGTGTCAAAACACTTGAATCTCGTTTCACTCACCAAGTGTCAATACACTTGAATCTTGATTCAACCCTTTTCATGTGGCAAGAACCTTTCTTGTCGTTTTCACATTGAACTCATTCAATATATCATATATGTACGTCTGGTACAACCATATTAGCACCTCAATCTATCCATATAGACATTGATGCCTAATATTCTGGTTTTGTCCAAGTCTTTCATTGAAATCAAATTTTAATGAAATTCTTAACCTGTGTCAATAAAAGATACATCATTTCCAATCAACACCATGTCATCTACATAATGTATTAGAAATATGTCTCAGTGCTCCCACTTAATTTCTTGCAAATGCAAGCATATTCATCGTCTCCGATGAAATTATACCTTTTAACATTTTCATCACGCTGAAGATTCCAACTCCGCTATGCTTACTTCAACCATTGAGGTTTGCATGCCCTTTTAGCATCCTTTGAATTAACAAAACTCTTCGGGTTGTGTCATGTACACATCGTAGGTAACTGAAAGGACACAGATGTCGCCTAGAGGGGGGTGAATAGGCGGTTAAAACCTTTTTCGAGAGTGGCTCAACAAAGGCGGAATTAAACTAGCATTTACTTTGTTAAGCACAAAACCTAGAACAACTAGGGTTCACCTATTTGCACCAACAACTTATGCTAAGCAAGACAAGCAACTATGTGATAGCAAGATATATATATACTTCAAACACGAAGGCTATCACAAAGTAAAGTGCATAAGTAAGAGCCCGGATATAGAGATAACCGTGGCACGCGGAGATGACGATATTTTACCAAGTTCCTCCCAAGATGGAGTATGTCTCGTTTGGAGAGGGGGTGGTATCAAACCACCAACTCCACAAAAGGCCTCCCTTGTTCTCCTGTGAATCTCACCCCAACGGGATTGATCCACACTTCCACTATCGGTGCACTTGTCGGTGGCAATCTGGAACCTCTACCAAGGTTGGGGCACTTCTCCATAACTCAATTGGAGGCTCCCAACAAACAAGCTTGGGGAAAGCTCCACAACTTAATTGGAGGCCCTAGGTAATCCACAAACCTGCAAAACCACCAAACCGTCTAGGGTTCCAATGAACCCAAGAGTAAAAGGCTTCTCACCTTTCACCCAATCAAATCCTCACCGAGAACTCAAACCGATGCACCAAATGCAATGGCAAGAACACAAGAAGTGCTCAAGTCCTTCACTCCTAAATTCCACCAAAGCTACAAAAGCTTATGGGGGAATAAGAGAGGAAGAACAATGGAGGAAATCAACAAAAGACTCCAAGATCTAGATCCCAATATGTTCCCCTCCTTAGAGGAGAGATTGATTGGTGGGATTGTAGACCTAGATCTCCTCTTTCAAATCCCTCAAGAATATGCAAGAATCATAGGAGGGATTGAGAGGGAAGAAAGCTCAAGAGATCAACAATGGTGGCTCAGTTTTAGGGTTCTTGAAGTTGGAAAAACTGTTGCAACCAAGGTAGAAGAAGGGGCCTTTTTATAGCCCCCCTGAAATTATAGCCGTTGGGAGCCACTTACCTCGGACAGTCCGGCAAAATATAGCCGGACAGTCTGGCCCAGCCGGACACTCCGGGCAAAAACCACCGAACACTCTAGCCTGGCAAAGTTTCCGGCCAGTGTCCGGACAGTATCCGGGTGGTGTCCGATATGGCACACAGAATGTCCGAGCAGGTAGAAAAAACCCTAGGGCCGGGCAGTCTGGCGTGAATCGGCCGGACACTCCGGCTGAAAACGGCCAGACATTCCGCCCAAGGCAAAACTGACAGAAATAGCAAAATTGAAATGACCATAACTTTTGCATCCGGACTCTGATTTTGATGATCTTGGGCTTGTTTCGAAGATAGTAACGAGATATACAAGGTCATGCAGAGAAACATCATAGTCCAACAAGGGAGGATAGAACCAAATGATGCAAGGTTTAAACTATCTAGAAAAGACAACCGGTAAAACCTCCAATATCGAAAACGCAATAGAGAATGCATATGACATCCGTTTTCGATGAACTTGGGCTTGTCATGAAGATTAACACAAGCTCAAGAACATCACATGGATAAGATCCAAATAACAACCAAGAAAGATGATGTCAAGTATGCAAAGGTTTGAGCTCTCTCTGAAGGATATGATCAAGTTGCTCACTCGAGAGACCCTCTTGATAGTACGGCTATCTATCCTATAAACCGGTCTCTCCAACTAACACCACGAGACCGGTAAGAAGGAAACCCTATCAAGAATCATACCTTTGCCTTGCGCATATTCCACTTGAGCTTGATGATGACGATCTTCTCCACCTCAAGATGGAACACCTTTCTTGATTGCGCTAGCTTGGTGAAGACTTGCAAATTGCTCCCCATACTCCACTATGGTAGAGCTTCTCTTTTGGGAATATAATCTTCCCATATCCATGATCACCATAGGATGGCAAGCTTCAAGCAAATGATGTCTTCAAGATGGCTTATCTTGAACTTGCACATCATTTCTTATTTCTTCATTATATTGGTGTATTGAAGGTACATAAGAGATATCACTCCAACTTTATTCTTCAAGACACACTTGCTATAGGCCCAACTCTTACTTGACCAATCTCTGGATCACTCATTGAAACTTTGGTCAACACTTAATCTTCTTCACTTTCTTCTTCTCCCAACCTTGAAGCCAACAAATGGTTCAAGCATTGCCTATGGAAAAATCCTACAGGTGAAACTCAATGCAACCATAAGTCCATAAAGATTGTCATTAATTCCCAAAACCACACATGGGGGCACACATGCACTTTCAATCTCCCCCATTTTGGTAATTGATGACAACTCCTTTGAGAGGGTTTATATAAGGAATTAATCAAACAAAACGTTGTGCTATCATAAAATACAAGACAAGTATGTGATGTTAGTACAACCACAATATAGAGCAAACTCCCCCACAATCTATGCACGTGTGGATGAACTTGAATTTCATTCCATATATTGCCAACCATTACCGGTGGTGGAGCTTTCTCTCAATATTCAAGATGACATGCAATACACTAGGATGCAAAGCACACGAGGCAAGTGTTTAAGTACAAAACTCACAACACACAACCAAATTCCCTAAAAACCTCTAAAGCCTCTCCCCCATTGGCATCGATTGCCGAAATGGGTGAAAAACTTTAGAAGGCCAATTTAGTGAGAGTTCCTTCATATGGTGTGCATTTCTCATAATATGAGTGGAATCAAATGCATGTATCCAATGACGAATACCAAGAGGAAGTCAAACTAAACTGAGGATTGATGACCCACAAGTATAGGGGGTGTATCGCGGTATTTTCGATAAGTAAGAGTGTCGAACCCAATGAGGAGCAGAAGGTGTTGGCGAATGGCTTGGAGCAGGAATTCTCTGTAAATACTTAGCAAACGGATTTTAGGGGTTTTTGATAATGCAGATAAATAAAGTACGAGTAAATAAAAGACAATAATAATAAATGCAGCAAGTGGCCCAATCCTTTCTTTAGCAAAGGACAAGCTAGTTGTATTACTTAAGATGACCAAATGTTCTCGAGGACACACGGGAATATCGTCAAGTGCTTTCGCTTCATATAGTTGATTAATCTTCTTTAGTTTGCTAAGTGTTGTGTGGGTGAACCTATGCTAATGTACCGACCTTCCTAGGACTAATACATACTTGTGATTATACCCCTTGCAAGCATCCGCAAGTACTAGAAAGTAATTAAGGTAGAAACCTAACCACCGCTCTAAACTCTAAGACCGTGGCGTCCCTTGTGCAAAGGTTTCCTAACGGGGGTTCAGGTTTCTGTCACTCCGGCAACCCCTACGATTAGTAGCCAAATACACAATGTATTCCCCTAGGCCCATATAGGTGAAGTGTCATTTAGTCGACGTTCACATGACACCACTAGAAGAAGTACACCACAACTTAAATATCAAACCATTGAATCTTTCTCAACACAATTCCACTACTAACAACATGACTTCTCCCATGTCCTCAAGAACTAAATGAACTACTCACAACACATCATATGGATCAAGATCAGAGATGATATAATGATATGTAATAATCTGAACATAAACGACAATTCAATGGTTCACTCAATAGCAACTACAAGGAGTAATCAACACCGGGAAAGTTTCCCCTAAGAACTATGCAAGATTCAACCCAATTGTTACAGCGATATGAAGTGATGATGATGGTGCTGGTGGAGATGATGGTGGTGGTGATGATGATCCCGATGAAGTACAGCTTGGTGGTGGTGTTGATGGCGACGATCTCCCCTCTCCGGGAAGGAATTCCCCCGGCAGAATTCTGTCTGCCGGAGAGATCTTTCTGTCTCGGTGTTTTCCGCCCCGTAGAGGCGACAAAATCTTTCTATGGTCGCTCTCCAGGTATAGGGTTCCGTGGAGATAATATACGCCAAAGGGGAGAGCCTGGAGTGGGTCAGGGCGGCCACACCACCTAGTGGTGCGGCCTAGGGCTACCCGCGCCAGGGGATGGTGAGGGCCCCCTATGGCCCATCTCCACTCCCCCTTCTAGCAATATTCGTCTTCTGGAAAAATAGAATTTTCCATGTATTTTCCTAGATTTTTTGATCTTCGCAAATTTCGCCTCCAAACAGCCCCTTTTCCATCAGAATCCTGACTACAGCGGTCCATGCTCCAAAAGTCATCAACCATGCAAAAACAGATGAAATAACATAAGTATCATCTCTTAATATGAAATATATCAATGAATAACATTAAATTATGATATAGAATAGTGATGTGAAATGGACGTATCAACTCCCCCAAGCTCAGGCTTCTCTTGTCCCCAAGCCAAAACTGAGCTCAATAAACATGACCTCGGGTTTATGGGGTGAAGAGTCGATAAAAGAATATGGACAAGAAGCATCACATTCATCAATACACAAATCATAATAGAAGACAACTCACTATTATATAACTTAACTTGCAATAAGTAAAGGAAACACAATAAAGATACATAAAGTAAATAACAATTGGTAATGGCAAACTTAGCTCTTGGTCGAAGAATAGTTGACAATTTGCAGGAGTTCACACATAAAGGGTTTTCAATGATAGCTTTCAAAGTAGTATTCACTAAGATAAGAACAATGTGCAAAACAAGGAACATAAGAAACATGATTGAATAAATCATCATATGAATGAATGAAACACAACAACTCAAAATACTTGCTGAGATAGAAGGGAATAGGTTTACTGACTCAACTAAAAAGTAAAAGAAAGGCCCTTCATAGAGGGAAGCAGGGATTTCAAGTTTCATAAAGAGCTTCCAAAAATTATGATACTTATTAGCTTTCAGCTCTCATTGCCCCTATCATAGGCATCTTTAGGTGATTAAGGTTAAAGTGATCAAATATGAGGATATGCTTGACAAGTTGTAAGTTGAAAATCTCATGTCCCTTGAATACCAGGGCCGCTCCTCAAGTTTAGTTACCAGTAAGTTCTTGTCATAGTAAGTATATGTGTATCATAGAGAACTGCCAACGGGGTACCCCTTGCCCGATGATACGGAAGAATCCCCATATCAAAATGACAAGGCAAGCAGACAACAAGCATCTCGGCAATCTTCTTATTTACCATGGGGAAATGGTGCTTTTTCTCTCTTTCCCCTTTTCTCATCTTTTTTTCTTTTCTCTCTTTTTTTCTCAATATCTGACTCTTTTTATAAGAAGATTGCTTCATAGATGCTCATTATGGTTACGCTGCAGGTTTCCACCATGATTAGGCATGGATTAGACCGATGGCCCAGGTGTTTCTCTAACACATATACATAACTTCATAGACTTACAAGCTCCCCTTTCATTTCACACCGACGACATCCATAGACAAAAGAACATGATATCAACTAGGTACAAAGTACCGGTGCAATGTTGAAAGCGTTCCCCATGACAACATGGTTCTGCTAATTTACAACTTATACGCAGTATAGATGGGCACAATGGTTCAAGTTTATTAAGTGCAAAAAAAGTAAAGTGTGCCATCAAGTTCGTGAGAGCTTTAATCACTAATTTTCACATAACAAGTTTAATTCGGAAGGTAGATAAAAACATGAATTTACTTGGAATAGCAATAGTGCTAATATGTAGGTATGGTGGACACAAATGGCATAGGTTTTGGTTTAAGGATTGGATGCACGAGAGGCATTCCCTCTCAGTAAAGGTTTTTGGCTAGCAAGGCTGGGTAGCAAGCATAAGAATTGAAGGAAGCAAACAAACATACAAGTGATAAAAACAAACATGCAATCTTCCTTGGAAGCACAAAAGATCTTATCTAGAGAATGCTAGACTGATGAGCAAATCAAGAAAGAAAGATGATGAAATTATGTTGCTACTGACCGAGCCAGGTTTGCCAAAACCAACTAAATTTACTCAATGATCCCAAAGTGATACCAATACTAACAACAAGATTAATCATATAACAGAAATTGAAAACTAATATAAGATATGCAAAAGAGTAAATGATAGAACTTCTCATTAATATTCCATAACGGCAACTCACACCAAGGGATACATAGATATCTAACGAGAGGGGGGACACGTCCATAATGCAAACCATCCTACATGATAACTTCTCTATTCATGATATGACTCTACTAAAAAGGTAAAAAGATAGAAGATAGTGATGTGATACCACGTCACTCCCCCAAGCTTGGAACAAACCAAGGGGATGCCAAAACCTGATGATGAATTACTCCTTCGGTGGTGGTGGTGTTCTCTCGATGAGCTTTTTGATCAATTTTCCCAAGTCCTCAATCTCAAAGGTGAGAGTATGAATCAACTCCGAGTTTTGCTCAATGCGGCTCATGATCATGTTGGGGTTGCGAATTCCAGCTCTTGCAATTCTTTCCCCACTCTTCCTCCTTGAAGTCTTGTTTTCCTGCATGGCCAGAACGAGGCATATCCCAATTGGAGGGTAGTTTCTCCTTGGGCATATTCTGGAATTGATGCTCATGTATAAGGGTATTGAAGGGATTCTTGGTGCATGGAGGAAGTGACCGTGGAGCCAAACAGTGACGTGGAGGCTTCCCTCCAGTTGACATCGTGCAATCCTTTTGATCTTGGTAGGGTTTGCCAACACTCCAATGCTTGCAATGGTAGTGCCGGTGTGCGGATGCTAGCTTTTCTTTGCCTCCTCTTCATCTTCACTCTTGATCTCCTTCTCCTGCCCGGGGTCTTGGAGATCTTCCTCCATAGGCTCCTTTCCCTTATCCTTGGCGGAGACCATTGTGCTCCTAAACTTTTAAGGATAGTTCCTGGCAGAAACAGATCAAAACGAAAACACGACGAGAACACGATATACGAACCTTGGGGGATCTGGGAGATTATATATTATGAATTTTTACAACAAAAGGAAGGTACTAGGAGAAAACGGGTCGGAGACGGAGTCCGGGGCGGCCACACCACCTGCTGGCGCGGCCAGGGGGCCCGCGCTAGGGGGTGGTGTGAGCCACCCTGGCTACATTTCTGTCCCTCTTTCGCTTCATTGCTTTCCTTGTTGGATAAGAACTCTAAAAATATAATTTGAAAGAATTTTCGTGGAATTTTTCTTACCAGAACTGTTACCTATTTGAAAACGGACCCTGCAGGTCTTTAAATTTGGTCTTTGATAAAATTTTCCGGGTTACCGCTTGAATAACATCAATATCTTCATCTTCATACACTTTTTGCTTGAGTCATGAAACCTTTCACTTTCTTATTACACCATTTTCTCCACTAACCTGGAAATTTCTTTCACACAATTCTCATTAGCAACATTAGTATAAGCGAGGTAATAAACCTTTTAGGTTCAATTTCAACTGAAATCCATCAAAACATAAGCTACTGTAGCTACTCGTTCCGAAAACCCAAAAAGAATTCAAAAAGGAAATCGATTTAAGAGGCAAATGCAAGAGTGGCAAAAATCTGTCAAAACAGACCAGCAGGTAAAGATAAATTATTTCGAAACTCTTAGTTGCTCATTTCAAAAAGTGCAAAACTAATTAAAGTTAAATAACAACCTGAGTCAGAAGCACAAAAAATTACAGCTTAATCCGACATACAGAGATCTCTCACGAATTTTTACGGTGAAGCACAAAAATCTTTTTCGGACAGCAACTTCCCCAAAACTTACTTCTCTCTCATTAGAGGTTGATCTTGACACAAAAACCAAACAAAAAGGATAAGGAGAGGTTATTACCGAAGTAATACCTTCCAAGACTCAAAGAAACAAAAACAAACTGAAAGCAAAAATATATTGGGTTGTCTCCCAAAAAGCTCTTTCTTTATAGTCATTAAGATAGGCATGATAATTTCAGTGATACTCACATAAGAATATGAATGGAAGTGAAATAGAGCATTAAGAAGAAAACATGCACATGTTTAAGTCTAACCCTCTTTCTATGCAAGGGGACTTTGTAAGAAAATAAATTGTTGAAACCAGAAACTACAAGCATAAGAAGGCAAAACAAGTGCAACATAAAGACTCTAAGCATAAAACAAGGAAACTTAATATTATTGAGATGCATTAGAACATTCTTTCCTCTCTCATAATAACTTTCAGTATCATGCATAAATTTAATGATATAACTATCATAAGAACCATTGTAGCAATGATCACTTATCCTAACAGAAAACACAGGGACACTAGCTCTCATAACACTACTTTGTGAAACAATATTAGAGGTGTCCTTACAAAGGATAGTGTGTCCCTCTTCTACATATTTAGTGACAAAAGCTTTCACATTTTCTATTATAGGTTCATCATCCATTTGTTTATCAGGTTCAACAGCTTTATTTGTACTTTCATTAACCATACTAGCTATCATAGAATGTTCCTTTATCTTAACTGGGAAAGGCATTTTCTCAATGTAAGGTTCAGGTAAAACATGATTAGCAGTATAAACTTCAGTATTTCTTGCAGGAACACTCTTAGCAACATCTTTATATGGTTCATGATACTTACTCCACTTCTTTTTAGGCACTTCAATATAGGAAGCAAAAGCCTTAAAATAAGTTGCAATAGCTTGAGAGTCCAGACCGTAAGCATTTTTAATATTTTGAAAGTCATCAGTTCCCATAAAAGATTCAATGCATTCATAATCATAATTTATACCTGACTTTCTTCCTTTGTCATTCTCCCATGCTCCAGCATTGTCTTGAATACGGTCTAGAAGATCCCATTTAGCTTCTTCTTCCATGCGTGTAAATGATCTAGCACAAGAAGCATCCAATAAATCCTTATCATGAAGAGAAAGCCTTGCATAAAAGTTATTGATAATAATATTGTGAGGGAGCTCATGAATAGGACATCTAAGCATTAGTAACTTCAGTCTCCCCCAATCTTGAGCTGTACTCTCTCCATCAAGAGGCCAAAATTTGTATATTTGATTCCGATCTTTATGAATCTCACTAGGAGGATAAAACTTTGAATAAAAGAGAGGCACTATTTCCTCACATTCAAGAGCTTGACCATTCTTCAGCAGCGTATACCATTTGTCAGCTCTTCCTTTTAGTGATAATGAGAATAACTTCTTCTTGACTTGACCTGTTGTAATTCCTGCACACTTAAACAACCCGCATAATTCGTGTATAAAGAGCAAATGATCACCGGGATGGACAGTTCCATCTCCAACATAATAGTTATGATAACACGATCAATAATTCTTGTAGGTATTTGAAAAGTGTCATTCTCAACAGGTGGTGGTTCATCTACTACCTTAGCAATGGTAGTAGCATTATAAAATAAGAAACTCAGTGAATTTTCCATATTGAAATAAAGCAACTAACAGAAGTAAACAATACTCACAGTAGAAGTTTCATTTGCCAGTTCCACTCTCCAATAGCGCTTCACTCCCCGGCAACGGTGCCAGAAAATAGTTTTGATGACCCATAAGTATAGGGGGTGTATCGCAGTATTTTCGATAAGTAAGAGTGTCGAACCCAACGAGGAGTAGAAGATGTTAGCGAATGGCTTGGAGCAGGAATTCTCGGTAAATACTTATCAAACGGATTTTTAGGGGTTTTTGACAATGCAGATAAATAAAGTACGAGTAAATGAAATATAATAATAATAAATGCAACAAGTGTCCCAATCCTTTCTTTAGCAAAGGTCAAGCCAGTTGTATTACTTAGGATGACGAAATGTTCTCGAGGACACACGGGAATACCATCAAGTGCTTTCGCTTCATATAGTTGATTAATCTTGTTTAGTTTGCTAAGTGTTGTGTGGGTGAACCTGTGCTAATGTACCGACCTTCCTAGGACTAATACATACTTGTGATTATACCCTTGCAAGCATCCACAAGTACAATAAAGTAATTAAGGTAGAAACCTAACCACAACTTTAAACTCTAAGACCCTGACGTCCCTTGTGCAAAGGTTTCCTAACAGGGGTTCAGGTTTTTGTCACTCCAGCAACCCCTACGATTAGTAGCCAAATACACAATGCATTCCCCTAGGACCTTATAGTGAAGTTTCATGTAGTCGACGTTCACATGACACGACTAGAAGAAGTACACCACAACTTAAATATCAAACCATTGAATCTTTCTCAACACAATTCCACTACTAACAACATGACTTCTCCCATGTCCTCAATGTGGCGACCCCGGATTTTCACCCGAGATTACCCAATTATGCAAACCACCATGATCCCATGATCAGTGCATCGTGGAGCATAACCGACATGATATCAAAGTACACACATCCATTACAATATGGTACAATAAGTCTTACAATAATATTCTTACAGCTTGCCTCGGTGGGCACAAATAGATAATAGCAGCGGTACTAGTAATCGTGGAGGACCCGAGTCATTCCATAGCCCAACAGGTTCCTGACTCGGAGAAACGCCCTAGTTCACGAAGTTGTCGTCGTACCCGCCATTGTTTTCTTCATCCTGCAAATAATCTAACCAAGTTGATAGCCAGGGAACATTGCCAGTGAGTACTTTGAATGTACTCGCAAACCACCATACAAGGAAGAACAAAGAGTATGCAATATGGCTTTGGATAGGATGGCTCCAAAGAGGCTATTTGTGAAATCTCTTAGAGATATACTCTCAACTCTACCACTTTGTTGTTTGCGAAACTTTTTATGGTAAAATAATTAGGAAAACCTTGAACTACTAGGATGGGGTCAACCCTGTTATCCACTTCCACCGTGGTCATCCCATGACCACTACTTCCACTAGGTCCGACCATCCCATGGCCCATCCTCCACATCCTTCGACCATCCCACGGTCAAATCTTTTCCGAGAAACCTCTTTATAAAACAAAACCAGCACCGCTAAGCGGCAGCCTTTCCAACCTTCCATGACCACAGACGCGGCTATTCGAATAGATTTACGCTTTGTAGAGGTTTTACACTTTCCCCACAAGATCCAATACATCCGCCGCGAACAGCCGCGGATCATCATACACTAGTATGCGAGTTTCGGATAACCAGACGAGACCTTCGGGATAATCCCCTCTTAACACAAGCGCTTACCCTATGAGTGTTATTCCCCTCAAAACCGGGACGTCGGGTACCGAGGACCAACCGGGGCGCTTTTTCCACTTCTTCGAGTGTGTGCTTTCAATGAGGGGCCCATAGTAACGCGTGGAGGCCAGTAGACCCTTCGTTCCTTCTCTAGGTCGATGTCCCACATGGACCTTTACCGGAGAAGGCCCACCCTCCAGGGATCCCTGATCCCCTGTAGTAGTTGCGAGGCACTTGTATTAGAGAGAACCACTTTCCGGTCAAGCCCCTTCCCATATAGGGGTAGTATGGTTGCACGGGGTAGTTGTTTGGGAAAAACTACATAGAACCAGGTGCGTTTTCAAAAACGGTTTTTTTCCTCCAACTCCATCTTTAGTGCCACCACTTGTAGAAGTAAACTCATTTTTTGAAAATCACTCGGAAAGTCCCACTTGCCAAGGTTTTCTGTCCAAAACTTTTGTAAAATCCCTTCTTGCCATCGGGTTCCCAACCTAGAGTTTTTTTGGTAGGCTAAATCGGGGTTTCCAAGGGATTGTGGTATGGTAAACCACCTTAAATCCTAGGGGAAGGATAGGTAATACCAAGGGAGAGTACTTACACAGTACCATAGGCATAACTTTGGTGGAGCCAAACCCATACCATAATAGACATATATAACAAAATAGCGAGTAAAACAATGCATAAATAAGAGTAAGTAAAATGGAACGCATAAAATAGAGTTGGGACAAGTCTCATGAACTTGTAGTTGGCTTGCCTTGGTTGGCAGCTTGCTCCTGATCCTCTTCCTCAAAATCTTCCCAAGTATCTTCCTCAATCTCGTCCTCGTTCGTATCTATCGTCGTAAAAAGGGGAAATAAAAATCAAACCATGACACCAATCATCATCTGTTGCACAAACAACACAATCAATACAGAACAGAAGCACAACTGAACCAACCCAACTAAACACAAGTAGCTACTGATCCTAGCAGTACAAAGCCATTGGAAGCAATCAAAAAGATTAAATCAAAATTATTTGGTGATTTTAGTGGTAAAGGCTAGATTAGCACACAAGTAGAAAATCTAACCAAAATCAGTTGGTGTACAGTGACCATAATCTATATTTCTGAGTAGCCACAGAGAATACAAATCCAACCCCACTGGTTTCACATTTTTAACGTAAAGGGTTGATTTTTCATTAAAAAAATACTGAAAACAGTGCAGAAACTAGTACTAAGATTCCCAGGACAGAACTACATGGCCAAAATTTATGCCCTTCCAGGACTAAGTAGTACTAACAGAGGCCTAACTCTGGGAGTTGGTTTCATCCCAAAATTTGCTTTACAGCAACCTCTAGAAATTAAATAAGAACCTTCTGTCCATAATTTGTAAAATTAAGAATAGAGGCTACACACATCCAACTTTGGTGATTCAGGTTTTGCTCAGTAGACAATTTCACAAGAAATGCCTGGAAATTGGTTCCATAATTTTCTGAGCTCCAAAAATAAGGCTATAGATTAAATACTCTAAACAGATACTATTTACCACATAAATTCTCAGTAAAAACACAGACATGCTATTGATTAGCTACTAGTGCCATGCAATAGATAGTTTCTTAGGCTACTTCACAAAATTAGAACCAAGCCAAAATACTACACAGATAATAAATGGTGGAATTAAAGCTACAGAACAATTTTCTGGTAATTAATTTGTCCTAAAAGAAAATAAAAGGGGGCAGTGCAGAGGCTGGGTTACGGCCCGCTAGAAGCTGGGCCGGCCCGCATACATGGTGGCCTGCGTAGGAGGGCAGGGATTCAAATCCCGTCGTGGGGGCCTGCGCATCATAGGCACAGAGGGGCGAAGCGGTATTGGGCGATGCTGGCCGTTGGATCTTAAACGGATCTGACGGCCAGGGCTTTGTCGTCCTCACTGAGCTCAACGCCAACGTGGGGAAACCCTAGCGGGGCTGGCGGGGAGGCTTACCCTGTGGCGGAGATGGGTCGGTGATGGCGTGGTTCGAAGCGGTCGAGGACGGGGCATCGAACGAGGTATGGCATAGTGGCTCCGGGTGACTGGAGGCGTTGCTTCAGCAGTGGCATGGCTCGGAACTCTCGGCCTCGTCGCAACTCCGGCGTGCCTGTTGACAAGAACATCCAGAGGAGAGGGGGATTAAGGCTGGTTTTGGGAGGTGAGTGTAGTGGAAGGGAAACATGGAGAAGAGGCGGGGCAGGGACGATGGAACCTTCTCGTTTGTCATCGGCACCGAGATGGAGAGAAATGATAGAGGGAGAGGAGAGGGCGAGAGGCTCTGCCTCCGCTCTAGGGTGGTGCTGGGGTGCTCTGGGAGAAAAATGGGGAGTGGGAGGAGCGTACGAGGGGTGGGGGGGCTATTTAACGGGCTGGGCTAGACCACGGTGCACCGGGTGCACGGCGAGGCGATGGGGTCGCAAGGGGAGCTCTGGGTTGGCTAAGAGGGGCGGTGGCGACATCGTGGGGTGACCTGGGGACGGTCTTTCCTCGGGGGCTGGCCGGGCCTACGAGAGAGTGAGGGGGAGGTGGCCATTGCGTGCTGCCGACAGGCTGTTCGACGAAACAGCACGGGCTGTAGCGTGCTGTCTGCAGGGCTAGGGCCTGGGGAGTAGGAGGGGTAGGGGTGCAGTAGGGTGGCGAGGCTCTCCTCTGTCCACTTTGCGTTTTTGCACCGGGAGGGGGAGTGAGAGGGCGAGGCAGAGGATTTTTGGCTGAGGTGGACGCCGGGGGTTGGGGTGGCTGGGCGCGTGGGAGAGAGAGGGGTAGGGTGGAGAGGGTGCCTGGGAAGTTGGAGCTGTCCGTGGTGGGGCCAGATGTGACTGAAGGGAGGGAGAGGCTGCTGGTTTTCAAGACTTGGCAAGATTTGCTAGGATCTCTCTTGCCTCTCTCCTTTGGAGTGTGTCGGCGTGTGCATGTGACATGGGGGAGTGCAAGGTGGTCGCTGGGGTGGTGAGGCATCGTGCCAGGGTCAGAGAGGGGGTGTTGCACGGGAAGGGGAGTTGGAGAGGGTTTTGAGGTGATCTTGTGCCACATTGATGAGGTGGCCACTTTGGAAGCTTACCATTTTGAACTAGGGCCACTAATTACAGTGGGGAAAGAATGGTAGTGCAAAGGGTGACTAGGTGATCATGCTCAGGCCTTGGTTGATCCTTGGATCACAGCCAGATGTTTACAATGATCTTCCAAATTTGGGACAAAATAAGGTGGTCATTCCCTAAATGACAACTAGTGAGGTAAACACTCACATGCAGAAGGCTTTGGCTTATGGTTTAGACAGGGCTAAGGTGTGGTTCTCAAGTACTCATATCATGGTACCACATGGCACTCTTGCATGGTAAAGAGGATGAAGGGTTTATTCAAACCAAAGCTCCAAAGTTGGAACAAAACTAGATTTCTATGACTTAGCCAAATTATTGGCTTGTGAGGGTGACTAACTAATATGACCCTTGGTGGTCATTCAAGCATGTAGACTGGAAAACAACACTACCAAGCAGCACAAATGATCAAGCAATCTAATAAAGCTAGGCTTATATGCAAACAATTGGCAAAAGTTTTAATTCCCCCTAATTTTCTAGCTTCCTAACCTTCCACAACATGGATGCAGAAAATGCGATGTTACAGACCTTCCCCCCTTAAAAGAATCTCGTCCCGAGATTCGCCGGTTTTGCTGACAGGAGATGTGGGAATTCCTTGTGGAGAAAATCCTCTCGTTCCCAGGTGGCTTCGTCTTCCGAATGGTTGCTCCACTAAACCTTGTAGAAGTTTATGTTCTGACGCCGGGTGAGCCGATTGGCTTTTTCTAGGATTTTGACGAGCACCTCTCGATAGGTTAGATCACTATTGAGGTCAATGGCTCGATAGTCAATCTCCTTGAATGCTTCGGGCTTGTTGGGTGCCTGGAGACACTTCCAGAGTTGGGACACATGGAAGACGTTATGGAACTCTGCCAATTCTTTGGGTAGTTCTAGTTGATACGACACCTTTCCTCGTTGCACGAGGATCTTGAAGGTCCCAATGTACCTTGGGGCGAGCTTCCCTTTTTCATGAAACCTCTGCATTCCCTTGAGAGGGGAGACACAAAGATATGCGAAGTCTCCCTTGTTGAAAATCACTTCTCGGCGTTTGGTGTCGGCATAGCTCTTCTGACGAGAGTAGGCAGCTCTCAAGCGGTCACGGGCTAGCTGTACTTGCTCTTCTGCTGCTTTGATCACATCAAGGCTAAAGATTTGGATCTCTCCGGTCTCAGTCCAGTTGAGAGGGGTTCTACACTTCCTTCCATAGAGGAACTGAAAGGGTGCCATCTTTAGGCTGGCTTGATAGCTATTATTGTAGGAGAATTCTGCGAATGGCAGGCAGTCCTTATCGTGGTGGTGTCACGGCAGATGCCATGGATAGGCTAAAGGTGGGGACTAAATGCACTAGGGGAATCCAGGGAGGGATAGTGTGGTGATTCCACACACGAAAGCTTTGTATTTGATTCACCTTCGCAGATTACAAGTGCTCCTAGAGCTGTATTGGCGAGAGGAGGAAGAAGGGATTCTCTTACCCTCACCACTAGCTTGCCCTCAGGAATTCACTAGTCAATCGCTACACCCTAGAGCTCAACCTAGTCAAGACCAACCCTTTCTACAGAGGTCCTAGCCCTCCTTATATAGGGGTGGCTAGGTCTCCACTTAGGGCACACGTGGAGGCATATTCCAAGGAATATGCCTCCTCCCAAAACAGTAAGCCGACCGGGTTTCTTTTCCCCCGCGTCATCCACATAGAGGCTACGTGAGCCTCTGCGGCGCCTGCGTCATCCGACATCGACTTCGTCACCTTTGTCGGCCATGCCTCGGTGGTCCTGCCTCTGTCTGCTTTGCTCACGCTCTGCGTACAACGGTCACCTTTGACCAGCGAGATACCTTCCTTCTCTTACAAGTTTGGTATAACCCGGATCCCACATAGTTGATCCGGCCACACCTGTTCCTGCATACAAGTTAGATAGATTTTACCGACATACGGCGTAAGTCGGTTGAGACCTAGTTAGGTGGGTGTCCCCTGGTCTGGGTTACTCCGTGATCCGGCCTGCCTTGAGGTAACTCGGCCACCACCTGCTTTGACCTTGCCGTACCTCGGCTACCTAGGCCTTTATACCTCGGCGTGACCCTACCCGGGGGTATCCCCCCAATATTAGTCCCCGAAGCTGGTGCGGTCTTAGCTACCTTAGCCGCTAAGGCCACAGCAGGTTCAATTTTTACTGAGCTTCTTGCTCCTTCTCCGAGTTACCTCTTGATCTGGATTCCATAGGTTTATTTTCCCTTAGCACATTCCAAGTTTTTACTTGCTGGCCGGGTTACCTCGTACTCATCCGGGTCATTCTTCCTTCTCTCGTACGCTTCCCCATGTGGAGGCTAATCATTACTTTGCCTCATTTTAAGGGCCAGCAACAGTAACCGCCGCAGTTATTGTCAGAAGTTACTGTTGCACACGTCACGTCGCGCCTGCCTCCTCGTTAACCGCAACATAACGTCACGTCGTGGGATCCGCTGCGCCCTGTGGCCCTTCATGTGGCTCGTCGCTGATTGGCTGACCCAGACCATACACGGCCACACCGTGTGGCTCGCCCGCAAAACGTGATCCCACTACCCCCTTACGGGAGTGGTTAAATAGGGGAGGGGCGCGCCCCTTGGGTCATTTCCCCGCTCCCACACCCCTCTGCCTCTTCCTTTTTCCTCTTCTTCTCCGTCGACAGCACCGCCGCCACCACATCTGAGCAGCAGCGCCGCCCCCGTACTGCTTCCACGCGCTCCAGCGCCGCCGCCACCTCTGAACATCTTCTCCGCCATGGGTCCCCGCTAGTCCAGGCCGCTGCCTCCCTCCGCCGCTAGCGCAAGTGAGGAGAGCGACCTCGAAATGACTGAGGAGGAACTCAACGTCGCTGAGCAGGAGATGGAAGAAGACGCGGCGCATGCCGATCGTGGCGCGTGGGCCAGATTATGGCCCACAAAGGAGCTATGGATCCGGTTCTTCGGCCTTTGCCGGAATGTAATTCCGAATGTAGATCTAGAGCCGGAGGCTAAACAACTCACGCAGTTCGGGGCTGCATCAATCTCTCCTCGGAAGTTGTCCATCTTCCCCCGAGTCACGGGACTTGACTCCTACAAGGGATGGTCCCGAACTTTCTTTTATGTCCGGAACAACACCACCGAAGACCTGATCCGGCTGCGCCCCTATACTCCGGGTCCTCCTAACCCGGATTTGTGGGACGTTATCCCCAAGAAGCCCACAGTCTTGGCGAACCAAGTCAACAAGAGGTTCGTGGAGCTGAAGGAACTCGGATTGCACAACGAGGACGCCATGATCACATTCGTCCGCAACCGGATCTCCCCCCTCCAGAAACACACACATAAAGTGTGCCACATGAGCTGGGGCCGCGACCCCAACCGGACCTCGTCTTTCGAGTTAAGCAACACAGAGATCTTCTGCCAGGTCAAGGCCCTGTTCACCACCCACAAAGACTTCTCATCTGAGTGGACGTGGGGGAATTGAACACTTTTGCCAAGATAGGCTTCCTCCTTCGTTAAGTCTTGTGCTCCAAACATTCTTCCGAATTAAATCATATGTCGGTCTTTTGTTGTGGAGATCGATGGAGATGGCTCCGGGAGCACTTCGGTGGCGGCAGCGGCGCGGAGGACTCCTTTCCCGCCGCCGGTATCACAGGGGAGCACCGCCCCTTACCACCCTTCATGGCTTTTTGGGAGCCCTTCCCCATGGAGATGGGATCTATGGGGGGGCAAAAACGTGGCTTTGGTGGCTGAAAATTTGTGGGTGGAGGTGCCCTGGGCGAATTAGATTTCCTGCCTTTATATACCTTCTCGGATTCCCGTCACCCCATCTTGGGCTGTAGTAAATCGGGCCTAAAAGGCCCATCCGGACACGGAATCAGCTAAATGTTATGTCCAGAACGTTTGTCGCAAAATTTCCAACAACTTTGTAGTTGACGAGTTTTTTGTTTGACGCTGTATTCGACCCAGAACATGACCATCTTCAAAAAGAGTTCTGAGACAGATTTCTGAAAAATCCCAATTTGACTCCAACAAGGTTTCCACTTGTATTTTTGGTAATTCCTACACATCAAAGTGTAAACAAGAAGATTGTGCACTTTTGCAACTATTAGTAGGTTAGTCCAAGAAATCATATGAAAAGTACTCCAAAGTTGGAACAAAACATAAAAAAGTAGATAAAACCAAGCATGGAACATCGAAAATTATAGATACATTTGCAATGTATCAACATCCCCAAGCTTAACTCCTGCTCGTCCTCGAGTAGGTAAGTGATAAAAAGAAAAAATAATTTTTGAGGTGACATGCACCCTCATAAACTTGATCAAAGTATTTGTAAAACATTGAAAGATGGGATCATAGTACTTCAACATAGCATGAAAGACAAAGTTCTAGCAATAAGGCAAAGCAACTAAGTTGCAGCATTAAAGGCACAAACAAAAGATTCATGAATAACAATGCTTTGAAAGATGTTTGTTTGTTTCACATAAAGAAAACATAGCATACTAGTATTCAGCTTGTCCCTCATAGAGTAGCAAATATAAATGCATATGACACCTTCAAAGTTCATAAGAGTGACTAGATACAAATAGTTTAAAACAAGCAATATCAAGTTATGCATCAATCAACTAGTCTTGGGACAATGCACATAGAACTAAGAATGGCCACTATGCTCTCAAAGTAAGTGTATAAAGGTAGAAGGTGGAGACTCAATATAATGGTGGAAGAAATGCCTTCATAAAAGGAAGTAGGGATTCAAGTCTCATAAAGAGCTTCCAAAAATTATGGTACTTATAGCTTTCAGCTCTCATTGCCCCTATCATAAGCATCTTGAAGTGGTTAAGGTTAAAGTGAACAAAATATGTTGTACATGCTTGACGAAGTATAAGTTAGAAATCTCATGTCCCTTGAATACGAGGGGCGCTCCTCATGCTACTCAAGTTTAGTCACCGGTAAGTTCTTGTCATCGTAAGTACATGTGTATCATAGAGAACCACCAACGGGGTACCCCTTGCCCGATGATACGGAATAATCCCCATATCAAAATGACAAGGCAAGCAGACAACGAGCATCTCAGCATTCTTCTTATTTACCATGGGAATATGGTTCTTTTTGCTCTCTTTCCTCCTTTCATAATCTCTTTTTTTCTTTTTCTCTTTTTTCTCAATATGGGACTCTTTTTTTTATAAGAAGAATGCTTCATAGACAGCTCATTATGGTTATGCTGCAGGTTTCCACCATGCCAGCATGGATTAGACCAGCGGCCCAGGCGTTTCTCTAACACATATACATAACTCCATGGACTTACAAGCTCCCCTTTGATTTCACACCGACGACATCCATATACAAAAGAGCATGATATCAACTAGGTACAAGTACCAAGTGCAATGTTGAAAGCGTTCCCCATGAAAGCATGGTTCTGCGAATTCCCAACAAATAAGTGCAAGCATATACAACATAGATGACACAATGGTTCAAGTTTATTAAGAGCAAGAAAAGTAAAGTGTGCCATCAAGTTCGTGAGAGCTTTAATCACTAGTTTTCTCATAAAAAGTTTAATTTGGAAGGTAAACAAAAACATGAATATACTTGGAATAGCATAAGCTAATAGGTAGGTATGGTGGAATCTTTGTAATAACTTGGTTTAAGGAGTTGGATGCATGAGTGGAACTCATACTTGGTTGTGGAGGCTAGCAAAAGACTGGGAGCGACAAACTAAGAGAGCAATAATGGCCATAATCATGCAGAGCGACAGAACATCATTGATCAATGCATAAAGTGATACTACAAGTTGAAAACTAAAGGATCATAAAGGCTATGTCGACTTGATATAGTCATAACATGGTGTGAGCATGCGCCAAGTCAACCCAAATAAAGCATCAAAGGAGAATACCACAATACTATGCTTTAATATGCTAAAACAACGCATGATTCATCCAAAGCACATTAAGCAATCTCAATTGTTTATAACAAGTCATGCTACAGCAAAGAATACTAAGTATAAAGCCAAAAAAATATCAAGCATGGCATGACAAAGCATAGGCCACAGTCAAAAACAAGCTCTCTTTACCACTTAAGCATGAACTTTCCTACTCCTTTCCAAACGAAACCAAACTATTTGAAAACCAATGTATGAAAAAGGGGGTCCAACCAATTTATTCGGAAAACTAAGCAAACCAAGCAAACTAAAAACCAAAACAAAAACGAAAAAGAAGACGCTTCAAGAATAACACAACCGTGCATGAAACAATAAAAATGAAGCGTTTGGAAGAAGCTTGGGATTTTTATTGATGAAGAGGGGGATGCCTTGGGCATCCCCAAGCTTTGACGCTTGTACTTCTTCGATATTTCTTGGGGTGACACGCGTGGCATTCCCAAGCTTGAGTTTTAGTCCATCCTTCATCTCATTACTCATTCCTTCCATACACCTGAAAATTTTGCTTCATACAAAACTTCACACAATCTTTATTAGCAACATTAGTGCACTCAAGATAAATAAGTCTTAAGGTTCAGTTCTAACACCAAATAAACTTCCATTAGAACACTAGATACTGTAGCACTTCCCTCAAAAAGCTCAATTCCCCAAAAGAACTCAAGAAGGAACCAACAAGAAGCAAATGCAGAAAATGGCAGAAATCTGTCAAAACATACCAGCAGGTAAAGATGAATTTTTTCGAAGACCTTCTGTTACTCAAATCAAAAAGTGTTGAACTAACGAAAGTTAGATAACAACCTGGGTTAGAAGCACAAAAAATCACGCCTCAAAAAGACGTTCAGAGATTTTACATGAATTTTTACGGTGAAGCACAAAAATCTGTTTCGGGACAGCAACTTTTCCAATCATTACTTCTCTCTCATTAGAGGTTACTCTTGGCACAAAAACCAAATAAAAAGGATAAGGAGCGGTTATTACAGAGGTAATAACTTCCAAGACTCAACTAAAACTTTTGGGTTATCTCCCAATAAGTACTTTTCTTTAACGCCTTTAAGTTAGGCATGATAGTTTGAGAAGATGCTCCCATAAGAAATATGGATTGAAGTAAAAGAGAGCATCAAAAGCAAATTCAAAGCACATTTAAGTCTAACCCACTTCCTATGCATAGGAATCTTGTAAATAAACAAGTCATTAAAGCACAAAGCAACAAGCATAGTAAAGCAAAACAAGTGCAACTTCAAGACTTTCAACATAAAGAGGGGAAACTTCATATTATTAAGATACATAAAACCATGTTTCCCTCTCTCATAATAACTTTCAGTAGCATCATGAATAAAATTAACAATATAACTATCACATAAAACATTCTTATCATGAGCCATATGCATATAATCATTATTACTCTCCACATAAGCATAGTCATTCTTATTAATTATAGTGGGAGCAAATTCAACAAAATAGCTATCATTATTATTCTCATCACCATAATCATCAAATATAGGAGGCATATTGTAATCATAATTAATTTTCTCATCAATAGTAGGTGGACTGAAAATATCATATTCATCATTGTAATCATCATATATTGGAGGCATAGTATCATCAAAGTAAATTTTCTCCTCCATGCCTGGGGGACTAAAAAGATCATTCTCATCAAAACCAGCTTCCCCAAGCTTAGACTTTTCCATAGCATTAGCAATAATGGTGTACAAAGAATTCATACTAACAACATTTCTATTAGCATGCAAATAAAGTTCCATAGGTTTTTTAATTTTCTCTTCAAACACTTCATGTACTAACTCAAGATAAATACTATAAAGCTCTCTAATTTTGTTGTTGTTTTCCATTAAGCCTAACTAGTGAAAACAAGAAACAAAAAGACAAAATTGCAGAATCTAAAGGAAATAACTTCGAGTACTCACACCAGAAAATAGGCGTTTGCGGTGGGAGGTTCTTCTTCTTTAATCCTCCGGTGTGAATACCTTTTACCTTTCCTCCCGGCAACGGCGCCAGAAAAATAGCTTGATGTCTATGCACTTCTATTCTTGTAGACAGTTGTTGGGCCTCCAAGTGCAGAAGTTTGTAGAACAGCAGCAAGTTTTCCCTTAAGTGGATCACCCAAGGTTTATCGAACTCAGGGAGGAAGTGGTCAAAGGTATCCCCTCTCAAGCAACCCTGCAATTAAGATACAAGAAGTCTCTTGTGTCCCCAACACACCCAATACACTTGTCAGGTGTATAGGTGCACTAGTTCGGCGAAGAGATAGTGAAATACAAGTGGTATGGATAACTATAAGTGGTAACGGTGATAGAAAATAGCTTGATGGCGTGGAAGAAACTAAAGGCAAACTGAAATAAAGATGGAAGCAAGCAAACATGTAACATATCTAGTTGCAAACGGCGTTTCAATGCTTAGAAACAAGGCTTAGGGATCATACTTTCACTAGTGAACACTCTCATAAAAATATCTTCTCTTTATGATAGTACTCTTAACTACTCTCTGGTTGGACACTCTAATCAATGGTAGGGCTATAACATCACATCTCAAAGTAATCCTTTCCCATCTAGAAAACCCCACACTGTCACCTTGAGCACTAGATGGTTCCAACAAACACCACAATTTCATAAAGACATCCAACTCCAAATATAACTCATAACAAGTATTTGTAATCTCTAGCCTAAGTGCCTCCATGGTGTGCACGCTGTCACTTTCACACACATGGGGAGAGCAGAGATCTATTAAAGCACTTGAGTAGCAAGGTAGATCTATAGATTACAAGCTCATGGTCTCAATAAGATCATGCATAGAGAGAGATGAACACATAGCTACCGGTAGAACCCTTAGCCTTGAGAGACAACTACTCTCTCCTCATCATGGAAATCATCAATGGTGATGGAGATGGTGGTGGAGATCGATGGAGATGGCTCCGGGGGCACTTTGGCGGCGGCAACGGCGTGGAGGACTCCTTTCCCGCCGCCGGTATCACAGGGGAGCACCGCCCCTTAGCACCCTTCATGGCTTTTTGGGAGCCCTTCCCCATGGAGATGGGATCTATGGGGGGGCAAAAACGTGGCTTTGGTGGCTGCAAATTCGTGGGTGGAGGTGTCCTGGGCGAATTAGATTTCCTGCCTTTATATAGCTTCTCGGATTCCCGTCACCCCATCTTGGGCTGCAGTAAATCGGGCCTAAAAGGCCCGTCCGGACTCGGAATCAGCTAATTTTATGTGCAAAACGTTTGTCGCGAAATTTCTAACAACTTTGTAGTTGAAGAGTTTTCGTTTGACGCCTTCTTCGACCCAGAATGTGACCATCTTCAAAACGAGTTCTAAGACAGATTTCTGGAAAATCCCAATTTAACTCCAACAAGGTTTCCAGTTGTATTTTTGGTAATTCCTACACATCAAAGTGTAAAACAAGAACATTGTGCACTTTTGCAACTATTAGTAGGTTAGTCGAAGTAATCATATGAAAAGTACTCCAAAGTTGGAACAAAACATAAGAAAGTAGATAAAACGAAACATGGAAATCGAAAATTATAGATACATTTGCAATGTATCAGTCGGATAATGGAGGTACGTTACTTCATCTTTTCTTTTAACAAGTTGTAGATATAATTGATATACCCATTAGTCCCCGAGCCTCCGGGGGAGTAACTTGTTACTTGGCCGGATGCTCCTTAGAGAACTAACGTAGCTCCTTGATAACTTCGAATATACACACACCTAAAGCCGGGTTAAGTTCCACTTGGCCTGGATTTCGTACACTTCAAATATGCACACACCTAGAGCCGGGTTAAGTTCCACTTGGTCCGGATTTTGTACACTTCGAATATGCACACACCTAGAGCCGGGTTAAGTTCCACTTGGCCCGGATATCGTACACTTTGAATATGCACACACTTAGAGCCGGGTTAAGTTCCACTTGGCCCGGATTTCGTACACTTCGAATATGCACACACCTAGAGCCGGGTTAAGTTCCACTTGGCCTGGATTTCATACACTTCGAATATGCACACACCTAGAGCCGGGTTAAGTTCCACTTGGCCTGGATTTCGTACACTTCGAATATGCACACACCTAGAGCCGGGTTAAGTTCCACTTGGCCCGGATTTCATACACTTCGAATATGCACACACCTAGAGCCGGGTTAAGTTCCACTTGGCCCGGATTTTGTACACTTCGAATATGCACAAGACTAAGCTGTCCATCTTTGCTCTTTCAGGTGACCACCAACCGCCGGAGCGCTGAGTTTCAGCGTCTCCTTGATACTCACAAGATGCTGCGGGCAAAACATAATGCACTTCTCACTGAACACGAGAAAAGGGGTAAGTTTCTTCCTCAGCATTTTTCCATTTTCCTTCATCTTCTTCTGCCGAACTAACCCATCCTTGGGTTTTCGCAGCTGGGGTGGAGGCTGAGAACACAATCATGAGAAAAAATTTGGATCAAATCAAGGGTAAGTTATTTTTGCTCAACTTTGCTATGCTTTCCATCTCCTTTCCTCCTTGGCTCGGCAAGCATTCATACCTCGGCTTTGCCAGGTTAACAAACTATTTCAGCATCTCTTGAAGATAGTGTGTCCATGATTGATATGATGCTGCATTTTCTCGAACAAGCAGGACAACATCAGGCCGAGCTCAAAAAGAAAGATGTTGAGCTTGCCCTTCTCCGAGCCAAAGATGATGAGATTGCCAAGCTTAAGGCAGATATGAAGAAATTGAAAGCAGAGCACCAAACCGAACTCCAGAAAGCCGGCCAGGACTATACTGAAGAGCGTGAGCGCCTCAATCTCCAGATTGCCAAGGACCAGGAATTACTCAAGGAGGCCGACATCAAGCTTGAGTCGGCGAATGCTGAACTTGTGCAACTCCGGGAGAGGCGCGACAACTACATCAAGGAGCTGTCCCGAATTCATAGCCATATCTCTAGTAAGTTATTTTCCTTCAACCGACGTTGATCTTTACGAGTCTGCTTCCTTTACTTACCCCACTTGTTTTATCTTCCCGGGCAAATTTCCAGAGAGCGATGTCATTGGATCTAGTGCCGTTACCAAGTTCCGCCAGCAGAGGGGTACTCCATCTGGCCCTGGCTCCATTCCTCTCGATCTCGAGGACTTGATAGTTAGTTTGTCCGCCCGAGTCGAAGTCGTGAGGAACTACGGCAAGGATATCTTGGATGTGGTAATCCGGATCTTCAACGCCTTTTGGCCTGAGGAGGATAATCCGGAGAATCTGACTGTTCTTTTTTCCTGGCTTATGGAATGCGAGACTCAGCTCGATCTCTGGAGAGAATCCGCTGGACACGCCGGAGCTGAGACCGTTCTCCACTATGTGCTCACATGGTACGAGAAGATCGACCTCAACCTCCTAGCGCGCATGCGCACCGGATCCAAATGGTCCAGCGACCCGGAGTGGATTGCTCGGCGCAAGGCTTGCGCCCATAGCCTCATTGAATATGCCCCTATTCATGAATGGAACGAGGGACCAAGCTTCCTAGATGCTGCCAATGTCGAAAACATTGAAAATGTTGAAGATGGCTCGGATGAGGACGAAGAGGACGATGCCTCAGACGTCGAAGACAGTGAAGATGACGCCGAACTTCCTCCTCCTGCTGCTCCTTGATTATAAACATTTGAAATTTCATCAGATCCCCGGTATGCCGGGTGCAATTGTATTAAGCACATCAGTGATATTTTGCTACTAAGTTTCTATGCCGGATTAACTTGGGCGTAGTCCCCGAGTTTCATTTTCTTGTTCCTCCAATTTTTTGGCTCGGCTCGTGTCTACCTTGGTTCAGTTTTATGACTTACGAGTCCGAGCTTAAAAAATTGATTTAACAGTACTTGGAAACTTTAGGTTTAGCTCAAAATAATTCAGCATGATAAATTTAAAGTATACACGATGTTAGTCCAAAAAACAAACGTCGGCTCGATTAAGTTTTCTCCCTTAGTCGTTCTTCATGTGCTAAGCAATTCCAAACTTGTTCTCTTGCTTGCCATGAAGCCAAATCTTGTTGGACAGCAGCAAGTCGAAGAGTTAGGTTTTTGGTGCTCACACACTACTAATCCGGCCTAAGTTGAAGAAACTTATGCCAACCGACATATAAATAAGAAATATAGAAGACAACTAAAATTACTAAGGCAATCCCCGAGTTACTGCTCGAGGTGCCAAGATTTCATTGATAAGCTCATTGCCGGCATACATACCGACATATGAGAGACTCAGATACAAACACTTCTCTGCTAAGTGTAGAAAGGACGAAGTAGAGCTACATTCCATGGACGTTTGGATTCCTCGCCGGACCTGTCCGCCTTGTTCTTCTCCTGTGGTTTCGCATCGATAAGATAGTAAGAATCATTGTGCAATGCTTTGCTCACAATGAATGGCCCTTCCCATGGGGGGATAATTTATGCATGCCAGCAGTACGTTGTACCAACCGGAGTACCAGGTCACCTTCCCGGAAAACCCGAGGGCTTACTTTCTGGCTATGATAGCGTTGGAGATTTTGCTGATATATGGCAGATCTGGACAATGCCAATTCTCTCGCTTCTTCCAGCAGATCAACATCATTTTGCCGGGCCTCTTGCACTTCGGCTTCTGTGTATTGGGTGACTCTAGGCAAGTCATGCTCTATGTCGGCTGGTAATACAACTTCTGCCCCATATACCAGAAAGAATGGCGTATAACCTGTTGATTGATTCGGAGTTGTTCTTAAACTCCACAGTACCGCTGGTAGTTCTTTTATCCAGCACCTGGCTGACCTTTGCAGCGGTTCAATGAGCCGGGGTTTCATCCCAGATAATACTAATCCGTTGGATCTTTCCACTTGTCCGTTCGATGCGGGGTGGGCTGCCGAGGCAACATCCAGCCGGATCTTCTTATCTCGGCAGAAACGCGCAAATGCTCCCTCAACAAAATTTGTGCCATTATCTGTTATGATACTGTGAGGATAACCGTATCTCAAGATGATGTCTTTGAGGAAAGTTACGGCAGTGGCTCCATCACATTTTCTTATTGGCTTTACTTCAATCCACTTCGTAAATTTATCCACCATGACCAAAATGTGAGTCATATTCCCTCTTGCTGGTTTAAACGGGCCAACCATATCCAAGCACCATACGGCAAATGGCCATGTAATTGGTATGGTCTTGAGCTCCGACATTGGCATATGTGTTTTTGTCACATATCTCTGACAGCCATTGCATTTTCTCACCAGATCTTCTACTTGTTCTAAGGCACTTGGCCAGTAAAACCCATGGCGGAAAGCTTTTGGTACCAAGGCTCTGGATGAGGCATGATGCCCACATTCCCCTTGATGTATATCTTGGAGGATGTCAAGTCCCTCCTCCGGGTCAACACATCGCTGGAGGACATTGGTCACACTCCTTTTGTATAGTTCGGAATTGATGATCGTGTACGCTTTTGCTCTCCTCTGAGTTTGCCTGGAAAGTACCTCCGCAGCGGGTAAGGTTCCATCCTTTAGGAATTGGAATATTGACACTGCCCAAGCTGGTACAGCTCTCACCGGGAACACATCCCCATCAATTTCCATTAGATCCACCGGCATAACTTCTACCGGATCGCACTGTGCAGTCCCCGGCTTTGTCGTGGCAGTCCCCGGGTTTCGCGAACCACTCCCTACATCAATGTCCATGGGCACAGCCTCTGATTCTGGATTTGCCAGGATAAA
Source organism: Avena eriantha (assembly GCA_910589775.1). NCBI lineage: Eukaryota > Viridiplantae > Streptophyta > Magnoliopsida > Poales > Poaceae > Avena > Avena eriantha. Next base: position 82,210,034 of record OU342741.1, on the reverse strand, counting down.
AATTGAGTCGGACTCCGGGGATGGCCTGATAGATGGTTTTCTGAGGTGCTCCAATGCTACGCCTGGTGGAATTGCTTGTCGGGTTTATCCGAGCTTCGACAATACGTCAGCAGCCTCATTTTCCACCCGAGGTATATGGTGAAAGTCGCATCCCTCAAAGTAACCAGATATCTTCTGCACATGAAATCTGTATAATGCCATGTTTGCGTCCAAAGCATCCCATTGCCCGGAGACCTGCTGGACTACGAGATCCGAGTCGCCGAAGCATTGGACCCGGCGTATTCCAACCTCCTTTGCCACTTTAAGCCCATGTATAAGTGCCTCATATTCTGCAACATTGTTTGATGCAGTGAAGTGGATCTACATCACATATTTCAGCTGGTCCTTCTTGGGCGAGGTAAGCACAACTCCGGCACCTAACCCGGTTTTTGTTTTTGATCCGTCGAAGTGCATTTTCCAGTAGTTCGGATCTGGTAATGGTGGCTCATATTGCACCTCAGCCCAATCCACAAAAAAGTCCGCCACAACCTGAGATTTAATTGCCTCTCTTCTGTCATATTGTGGCGCATAAGGTGCTAGTTCAATTGCCCATTTCGCAATCCTGCCACTCGCATCCTTGTTGCTCATTATTTCGGATATGGGAGCTTCACATATTACCTTGATTGGGTGTTCCTCGAAATAGTGTTTTAACTTCTTAGCTGCCATATACACACCATATGCCACTTTTTGATAGTGAGGATAGTTCTTCTTTGAGGCTGATAATACCTCACTCAGATAATACACTGGCCTTTGCACCGACTTACCCTCTTCATCACGCTCTACCATAATCACTGCACTTACAACTCGGTTGGTTGCGGCTATATAGAGCAACATTGGCTCCTTTGATAGTGGAGAGGCTAACACTGGAGCAGTGGTTAACATTTTCTTTAAGTGGGCAAAGGCTTCATTGGCCTGCGGCGTCCAAATGAACTTATCCGACTTTTTCATGAGTTGATAGAGAGGCAGTGCCTTTTCTCCCAACCGACATACAAACCGACTCAACGATGCCAGGCAACCAGTGAACTTCTAGACATCGTTAAGACATTTCGGCAGTTCCATTCGTTCTATGGCCCGGATTCTTAGTTGGATTGACCTCAATACCCCGGCTGGAGACGAGGAACCCGAGTAATTTTCCAGCCGGGACACCAAAGGTATATTTTTCCAGGTTAAGCTTCATCCGGAACCTCCTTAGGTTCACAAACGTCTGCCTGATATCGTCAAGGAGCGTTTTGCTTTCCTTGGTCTTTATCACAACATCATCCACATACACCTGCACATTTTGACCAATTTGGTCATGCAAACATTTTTGCATACATCTTTGGTACGTTGCCCCTGCATTACGTAAACCAAAAGGCATGGTGCGATAGCAATAAGCCCCATACGGGGTGATAAAAGCATTCTTTATTTGATCATTTGGGTTCAGAGGTATCTGGTGGAAACCAGAATATGCATCAATGAACGACAACAACTCACACCCAGCAGTGGAATCTATGACTTCGTCTATCCTTGGTAGTGGGAATGGATCTTTTGGACATGCCTTATTCAAGTTCGTGTAATCGATACACATACGCCAAACCACTGCCACGTTCGGATCATCCTTCTTCTTCTCCACGAGCACCGGATTAGACAGCCAATCCGGGTAAAGCACTTCCATAATAAATCCTGCAGCCAACAACCGAGCTATTTCATCTCCTATGACCTTTATCCTATCTTCGGCGAAGCGGCGGAGAGGTTGCTTCACCGGCTTTGCTCTGGGTCTGACATTAAAAGAGTGCTCGGCCAACTCCCTCAGAACACATTGCAAGTCCTGCGTGGACCAAGCAAAAATATCACGATTCTCACGGCGGAAGTTGACGAGCTCGCTTTCCTATTTGTCATTTAACCCGGCACCAATCGTTACGGTATGCTCAGGGAACATATCATCAACATGCACCTTCTTGGTATCTTTTGTCGCTTGGAATGAGACACTACCATGCGGGTTACTCAACGCCGACATATACTGTTCCGCGGACTGAGCCAATGCTGCCACTTGTTGGATCTTTCTCTTTTCTTGCACAATCACGAGTGACTCGGCCATGTAAGATCTAGCAGATGCACACTCAATTGAAATTTCGGAAATCTCCAGCTATGGTAATTACACCATTTGGCCCGGGCAGCTTCATCTTCAAGTAACTGATGTGACAATGATGACCCACAAGTATAGGGGGCGTATCGCAGTATTTTCGAGGGAAGTGAAACCCAATTTATTGATTCGACACAAGGGGAGCCAAAGAATACTTATCAGTCTTAACAACTGAGTTGTAAATTCAGCTACACCTGGAAACAATCTTGCTCACAGTAGTTTATCAGTAGCAACAGTTTTGTAGTAGGAATAGTAAAGTAACAGTAGTAGCAAAACAAAGACAGTAGTAACTAAAGCAGTAAACAGTGGGATTCGAGTGCGGTAGGCATAGGGATGGATGGACGGGCGTTGCATGGACAAGACAATTCACATAGCAGTTAGTACATACGGCAATTGCAGATAAATAAGATAAAGCACCCAAGTACTAGACAATCCTAGGCATGCGTTCCATATATAGTCATACGTGCTCGCAATGAGAACTTGCACAACATCTTTTGTCTTGCCAGCCCGTTTGCAGCGGGGCCTCTAGGGAACTACTGGCAATTAAGGTGCTCCTTTTAATAGAGCATCGGAGCAAAGCATTAACACTCCGTGAACACATGTGATCCTCACATCAAAGCCTTTCCCTTCCGGTTATCTCGATTTCTGTCACTTCGGGGCCATAGGTTCCGGACAACAACGTGTGTATACAACTTGTAGATAAGACCAGAAACAATACTATCATAATGAATCAATAATAAGTTCAGATCTGAAATCATGGCACTCGGGCCCTAGTGATAAGCATTAAGCACAACAAGTCGCAACAAAGTCATAAAGCACTAATAAAAGATACTAGGCACTATGCCCTAACAATCTGATGCCATTACATGAACGATCTCATCCAATCCCTACCATCCCCATAGCCTACAGCGGGGGATTACTCACCCATAGATGGGGGAAACATGGATGGTCGATGGAGAAGCGATGGTGATGATGATGGCGATGATCTCCTCCAATTCCCCGTCCCGGCAGGGTGCCAGAACGGAGTTTCTGGTGCTGTTTCGTGGAATCTGGTGGTGGCGGCGGAGCGGAACTCCTTCTGGAAAAACGTCAAACCCCCCGAAGTTTTTAGGTCAGAAGGCTCCTTATAGGCGAAGAGAGAGGCCGAGGGGGTGCCTGGGGGGCCCACACCACCCCTGGCGCGGCCTGGCCTGGCCCGCGCCGCCAGGTGGTGTTGCCACCCCACGGCTCTTCTCCGTCTCGTATTCTGGCTCCTGGAGTCTTCGGGTGAAATAGGATTTTTGGCATATTTTCTGGGATTTTTCCTGATAGTTGATTTTCTGCACAAAAAGTAGACACCAAGGCAATTCTGCTGAAAACAGCGTCAGTTCCCATTAGTTGCATCCAAATCACACAAGTATAGAGGAGAAACAATAGCAAAAGTGTTCGGGAAAGTAGATACGTTTTGGACGTATCAACTCCCCCAAGCTTAGCTTATTGCTTGTCCTCAAGCAATTCAGTTGAAAACTGAGTGCGATAAAAGAACTTTCACGAACACATTTGCTTCATATGATGTAAATATTCTCAGCAATGTGATCAACTACTTAGACAATTCATAATAAAGAGTATGCAACTGAATATACTTAATAGTCATTGCAAGCTATGAAGAGATTCCAATTCAAGAATAATAAGTAGCACAAAGCACAAACATAAGAAACATTACAATGCTCATAGAAAGGTATGATAGAGTGGTATCTCGCTTGCCTTTGATTATGAATGTCAAGGCACCTCTAAAGTTCAAGTGATGACTAGAAGTAAAGATATCAAAGATACAAGCATCAAAGTCATAGCACGAACAATCAAGTAATGAAACAAACACAAATGATGACAACTATGCTCTCAAGAAGGTGCTCAAAGAATAAGTGGAGACTCAACAGGTAGAGGAAAAGGTTTTGAATAATTTGCAAGGCTTCCAAATGCTGAAAGTATGGTACTCGTTAGCTTTGAGCTCTCATTGCCCCTATCATAATCATCTTTAATGTGGTTAAGGTGAAAGTGACACAACTAAGAGGATATGCTTGGCAAGTTATAAATTGAAGTCTCATGCCCCTTACTTACGAAGACCGATCCTCATGCTACTCAACTTCAGTCACAAGTAAGCTCTTGTCATTGTAAGTATATACGTATCATAGAGAACCGCCAACGGGGTACCCCTTGCACATGACACGGGAGCTATCCCATTATCAAAATGACAAGGCAAGCAGACAATGAGCATCTCAGCGATCTTTTTATTTACTATGTGCATAGATTTTTATTGAGGATGCTTCATAGAATGCTCATTATGGTTATGATGCAAGTTTCCACCATGATTAGGCATGGCTTAGGCTAGCGGCCGAGGCGTTTCTCTAACATACATACAAACTCCATGATCTTACAAGTTCCACTTTTATTTCACACCGCCGGGATCCATAAGCAAAAGAACATGATATCAACTAAGTACAAAGTACCTATGAAGAGTTGAAAGCGGTCCCCATGATACATGGTTCTGCTAACTTCAACTCATAAAGCGCAAGCATATGCGCAACAAAGAAGGACACAATGGTTCAGGTTTATTAAGAGCAAGAAAATAAAGTGTGCCATCAAGTTCGTGAGAGCTTTACTAACTAACTTTCTCATAACAAGCAAACATATTATTCGGAGGAAAACAAGGCATATTGAATATGCATGAAAGTAGCAAATGATGCTAATGGGTAGGTATGGTGGACACTTTGGAAATATTTGGTTTAGGGAGTTGGAAACATGAGTAAAACACTCAGTGGAAATGAAGGCTAGCAATAGTAAGGGAGCGACAAACGAGAGAGCAATAGCTGTCATTATCATGCTTGCAACAAAACAAGACTACTCATGGCATGAAAATGATTCAAGATCCTCAAGGAAAAATAATTCATCAAGGCTTAACTGATTATCACAATCATGTGAATGCATGAGCATGTGCCAAGTCAATCAAATGAAACATTCAGAGGAGGATACCACGGTGTCATGCCAATTTATGAATAGAGTAATGCAAGCAAACATTCAGGAAACATGCTACAAACTATTAGCGAGCTCGAGCTAATCACAAGAAAGCAAGAACTACTAAGTATCCAAAGAAAACATACACTCTACATGAACGGACTAAGCAAGCTCACAATCATGAGTATATGTACAAAAATGAAAAAAATAGAGTTCGTTACTAGCCTCTTACCACGCCTCAAGTTGTCATTAATCCTCATTATTGCTCTTCACTTGTGTGGCTTGAATAGTAATATGAAACCAATAATCCACTGAAAAATGCAGAACCCTGTAGCCAGTTCGCAAAAACCAAAGAAGAACGACAAATATTTTTGGTGTTTTTGATTTTTAAACAAGAACAAAAAGAGAAAAACAAGCAAAGAAAAATCTTTTTGGGTTTTTTGAATAGTTCAAACAAGGCAAAAAGGCAAAAGCAAACCAAGGCAAAAAGAAGAAGCAAACCAAAGAGAAACAACAGAAATATTTTTGGACTTTTTGTGTTTTTAGAAAGCAAAGCAAAGAAGAACGAAAACTAAAAAGAAAGCAAAAACATGAATATACAAAGAACCAACGTATCATGATATGGAGATGAGTGCGGTGTCGGCGTACCTCCCCCCAAGCTTAGGCTTTTGGCCTAAGTGGATATCATTACTAGTGTCAGGGGGATGATCCCTAGGTACCCCAACCGAATAAGAAACAAGACAGTCGGATCGCGTCCGGCTGACCAGATGCAGCCGGACAGGGCAAGACAGGACGGCTACCCCCCGGTAGCCGGATTAGCAAGAGGCAGCCGGATACAGCGACGTAGCCGGACTCAATCAATGGGACAGGGCGACGTGTGTATCAGTGCACGGTACGCCCTGTACGGTGACAAGACTGGCAACTACCCGGCCATACCGAAGACTTTGCGTGGGTGATGCAGGAACAGTGGCCGGTGCTGACGATAGGCTCGCATGGCGTCCACTGTGCCTATGACAGCCATACCGCTCGTACTCCGATAAGACAAGCCATACCGGACACTGTAGATGACTAGTCGGCTGGGACCCGCCTGTGGGGCCCGCCAGTCGGACTAGCCAGTGAGACCTCTGCCTCATTGCCTATATAAGGAGACACAAGGCCTCAGTAGAAAGGGTTGGTCTTACAGCATTTAAGGCAGTAGCTAGCATATACAGCTCGAGGAGCACTTGTAGTTTGAGTATTCCACATAGTCAGATCCGGCAGGAGTAGGGGCTTTACCTCACCACGAGGGCCCCGAACCTGGGTACTTCTTGCGTCCCGCTACGCTCGCTTGTATCCAATCCCGCATGTGGACTCCGCCGATAGCTTCCCTACTAGTCCCCACACCTCTATCTAACCTCCTCAGGTACTGCCGTTCCCAATACAACGACAGTTGGCGCCCACCGTGGGGCAAGATAGCTTCGACCAAAGTCACGTTCCGCACGGGACCCCGCACTTCAGCCGGTGAGCGCGTGGCCTCCGGCCTGGTGCTCACGCTCGGCAAGTTCGAATACATCATCGACAACGCTTCCTGCTTTGCCGGAACCTCCTTCCCGGCGAACGGCACCGTCCTGCTATTCGGCGACCTCCCCGTTTATGTCGTCACCGTCCCGGAGCGTTTCCCTAGGGAAATCGTGTCTGTCGCGGGGTGGCCGCGCTCAGGAGGCATCGCCTCTGCCGCGTCTCGCAGCGTAGAGGTCATGATGGTCGGTTCCAGCTCCTATCCCCGCCAGCCGCGGGAGCGAGGCATGGACGAGGTCGGAACTGCCACTCCCCCGCAGCCCCGGAACCCGGTGGAGGATGCCATTGATCGACTCCTGACGCCAGTTAACCTCGGGGATAACCCGGAGGAGGCGGAGGCCAACTTCAGCATGGAGAGACAGATCCTCCTCCATGAGGCCATGGAGCTAGCGGCAGCCCACAAGCAGCTCGAGATCGCCCGGCGCGAGTACGACCATGCGCATGGCCTCACTCCGGCTACCGTGGAGCCAAGCCGGCGCGGCCAGGTACGGCGTCGGGGCAGCGAGCTGGGCAGTAGGATGGAAAGGACGGGGAACCGGATCCCGCGCCTGCCCTCACACGGCCCACCTACAACACGCCCATCAAGAACTTGTGCACGGCGCGAGCCGCGGTAGAGGAACTACCCAGCCTGGAGGGCGAGGAGCGAGCCCGCCAGCACACTCGCGTGCAGGAGCTCCTCCGCGTCGCGGACGTGCAGGCCGGTGCCAACCGGTAGATGCAGGAAGACCTTAGCTACTCCAGGGGGAGCAGGCTACCTGCCAACAGCAGGGGCGCGCCGCGTGACACCCAGCAGGCGTCCTCCCCTCAGCCGCCCAGGGCCCGCAGTAGGCGTCGCAGCTCTGGCAACAGGGGCCAGCCACGCCAGGAGCAGACGATGAACAGCAACCCGCCACCTCCCCCTCCGCCAGCCAGAGCGTCCAGACCAGCCGGTTCCCGTCTCTCGGGCCGGGTGGGAGCGCCCAACCCGGATTGTCCGGATGCCCGTGACCGCATAGAGCTCCTCGCTCAAGCGCGCGTCACGGAGGAGGAAGATTCTACCGGTCCGGTTTGTTTCGGACCCTGCATCCGGAACGAGCCGTTTCCGGATAAATTCTCCCTGCCCAGGGACACCCCTAAATACGACAGTAGCATGAAGCTGGAAGACTGGTTGACCGACTACGCTACGACAGTCGGCATCGCCCACGGGAACAAGCGCACAGCCGTGCGCTACGTCCCCCTCATGCTAACCGGGTCGGCAAGGACATGGCTCAATAGCCTCACGCCCAACAGCATCAACGCCTGGCCTGACTTCGAGAAGGTGTTCGTCCGCAACTTCAACGGCACGTACAAGCGCCCAGGGCGCCCGCGCGACCTGGCCTTGTGCGTCCAGGGCGACCACGAGACCGACCGCGAGTACCTCGCCAAGTGGACGGAGCTGCGCAACACTTGCGTGGGCATCCTGGAGAGCCAGGCCATCAGTTTCTTCATCGAGGGTTGCCGAGAGGGCACCATGCTTCGCCATCGGCTATTATGTGACGAGCCGAAAACCATGGCGGAGCTCATGACGGTTGCGGACCAGTATGCCACGGCGGATGCCGCCATAAAGAAGCCCCTCTGAGTAAACGCAGACGAACGTCTGACTCCCACGGAGCCGGCTCGCGACCGACCCAGCAATCCGACTGGAGAAGCCGGATCCTCCAGAAGCCACGACAACGACAACCGGTTCCATGGGGACCGCCAGGCCGGACAGCAAAAGCCTCGCTACCACGCGCGGCAGGTCAATGCTATGGAGGGCGCGCCTGACGCGCCGGCTAATGAAGCAAGGAGGCAGAAGCCACGGCTCACCTTTGACCAGATGTTCGATGGCTCGTGCAAGTGGCATAGCGGTCCCTTCAAGCCGGCTACACACACCACCCGGAACTGCAGCTGGACCCGCCAGCTAAAGGACCAGGGCAAGCCGCCTCGTCCCCCGCCTCCCCCACCGGGTGGACCTCCACCACCGGCTAGGGGAGCCGGCAATGATGGTAATGGCGGCAACGGCGGCAACAACAACAACGGCTACCGCCAGCCGCACGCCGCCTACCACATCTTCGAGATGGAGCAGGACGACAAGCACAGTCGCAGGCGACACTCCAAGGAGGTCAATACCATCGCCTCTCCGGTCCCCCAGTACCTGAACTGGTCGGAAACCCCCATTACCTGGAGCCGGGCGGATCAGCCTGAGCATCTACCGACTCCCGGGGGCTACGCCATGGTGCTCGACCCCCTCATCGTCTCCAACGCGCGCACCTGCCGATTCTCGCGCGTCCTCATTGACGGAGGCAGCAGCCTCAACCTCCTCTACCAGTCCTCGCTGGAGAAGCTGGGCATTCGCGAAAGCGACCTACGCCCGACTACCACGATGTTCCACAACGTACTACCGGGGCCAGGCTGCACCCCGCTGGGGGAAATCCAGCTGGACGTCATCTTCGAGACCGAGGATAACTTCCGCCGCGAACCAATCTGGTTCGAGGTGGTAAATCTGACGAGCTCCTACCACGCTCTCCTCGGGCGCCCCGCCCTCGCCAAGTTCATGGCCATCCCCCACTACGCCTACCTCAAGACGAAGATGCCGGGACCCCACGGCGTGATCACCATCGCCGGCTGCTTCAGGCGATCGATGGAGTGCGCTTCAGCCGGTTCCAAACTGGCAGAGGCCCTCATCATAGCCGAGGAGAAGCGCGTGATCATGCGCAATGTGGCCATGGCCCAGCAGGACATTCCGGCTAGCAGCAAGCCGGTTGGAGAAGGAGCCTTCCAGCCGGCAAAGGAGACGAAGAGGATCCTGCTCGAACCCTCCGATCCGACTAAGTACGTCACCATTAGCGCCAGCTTGGACAGCAAATAGGAAGGCATGCTCATCGACTTCCTCCGTGAGAATCGGGACATCTTCGCGTGGTCCCCCAAGGACATGCCGGGTGTGCCGAGGGAGTTCGCCGAGCACTCACTTCACGTGCGTCCGGATGCCAAGCCGGTCAAGCAACCTCTGCGCCGGTTCGCGGAGGAGAAGAGAAAGATAATCGGTGACGAGATCACCCGGCTCCTTGCAGCCGGGTTCATCATGGAAGTGTACCACCTAGACTGGTTGGCAAACTCAGTCCTGGTGCTGAAGAAGAACAAGACCTGGCGCATGTGTATCGATTACACTAGCCTGAACAAGGCGTGCCCGAAAGACCCCTTCGCCTTGCCCCATATCGATCAAGTCATCGATTCCACGGCCGGCTGTGATTTGTTGTCTTTTCTAGATTGTTATTCTGGGTACAATCAGATCTGGCTAAACCTAGCTGATCAGATTAAGACATCATTTATCACCCCCTATGGGGCTTTCTACTATGTAACCATGCCCTTTGGCCTAAAGAATGTAGGCGCCACCTATCAGCGATGTATGCAGAAATGCTTGCACTCGCAGATAGGTCGAAACGTGCACGCTTACGTAGACGACGTGGTCATCAAGACCAAGGAGAAGCGCACCCTCCTCGAGGACCTAGGAGAAACATTTAGCAACCTCCGCCAGTACCGGATGAAGCTGAACCCAGAGAAGTGCGTCTTCGGAGTACCGTCCGGCCAGCTACTCGGTTTCCTCGTTTCAAAGCGAGGCATCGAGGCGAATCCGGAGAAGATCGCGGCCATCGAGAGGATGCAGCCACACAGGAACCTGCTTGGGGTCCAGAAGTTCACCGGGTGCCTGGCTTCCCTTAGTCGCTTCGTCAGCCGGCTGGGGGAGAAGGCACTCCCGTTGTACCAGCTGATGAAGAAGACAGACAAGTTCTCCTGGACTTCGCAAGCCGACACCGCGTTTCACGACCTCAAGCGCATGCTATCCACAGCACCGGTTCTAGCCACGCCGGCTAGTAAGGAACCAATGTTGCTCTATATAGCAGCCATCAGCCGGGTCGTCAGCATTGTCCTGGTGGTGGAGCGCCCCGAGGAAGGCAAGGCTCAGCCGGTTCAGAGACCCGTCTACTACCACAGCGAGGTTCTCTCCCTCTCCAAGCAGAACTACCCCCACTACCAGAAGATGTGCTACGGCGTGTACCTGGCATGCAAGAAGCTCAAGCACTACTTCCAGGAGCACTCGATTAAGGTCGTGTGCACTGCACTCCTTTTGGAAATCATTGGCAACAAGGACGCCACCGGCCGAGTCGCCAAGTGGGCCATCGAGCTTGCCGCCTACTCCATCCAGTACGAGCCCCGGCTCACGATCAAGTCGCAGGCGTTGGCGGACTTCCTCGTTGACTGGGCTGAGACCCAGTATCTCCCACCGGTTCCGGATTCAGACCATTGGCAGATGCACTTCGACGGGTCGAAGATGCTCGGGGGCTTGGGAGCCGGCATCGTGCTCACCTCGCCGAAGGGAGACCGGCTAGAGTACGTACTGCAGATCCACTTCAAGGCCTCCAACAACGTAGCCGAATACGAGGCACTGGCGCACGGGCTCCGGCTGGCCAAGGAGATCTGTGTCAACCGGATCCCGTGCTTCGGCGATTCGGACTTGGTGGTGCAGCAGGTATCCGGAGAATGGGACGCCAGAGACGCAAACATGGCTCTCTACCAGTTCCACATCCAGAAGCTCAGCGCCTCCTTCGACGGGTGCGAATTTCACCACATCGCCCGCGTCAACAACGAGGCAGCCGATGGGCTCTCCAAGATTGGCTCCACCAGGCAGGCCATCCCACTAGGGTTCTCCTTGGAGCACCTGCGCAAGCCATCCATCAACCCGTCGCCAGAATCGGACTCCATCGTCTGGGCGGGAACCGTTCCGGCTGACGGAACGGCGGAAGCGGAGCCGACAGAACCGCCAAAGAAGAAGACCCGCACCAATTCCGGCCAGGTAGCGCCTTCCGGCTCGCAATACCCGGGGGCTGCCGGCTCGCCTAGCGGCTCGGGGGCTGCCGTTCCGGGTACGCCACCCGGACGACCCCCCGACACCCGTCAACCGGAGGACAAGAGCGTCCTCGTCATCCGGGAAGTGCCATCCTGGGCACAACCCTTCATGAGCTACATCGCCGATGGAGAACTTCCGGACGATGAGGTGGAGGACAGGCAAATCCGGCACCGCGTGCACACGTACACCATCATAAACGGCGAGTTGTACAAGCGCAGTGTATCCGGTATCTTCCAAAGATGTGGTGATGTGGACATGGGCTACCGGCTACTCAAGGATATCCACCAGGGCGAGTGCAGGCACCATGCTTCGTCAAGGGCGATAGTCGCCAAGGCATTCTGCCATGGTTTCTATTGGCCCACCGCCCTCGAGGACGCTGAGCAGCTGGTCCGCGCATGCAATGGGTGCCAGCGCTTTGGGCAGCTCAGGCACATGCCAACTTTGGTACTCAAGACCATACCAATCACCTGGCCTTTCGTGGTTTGGGGCCTTGACATGGTCGGTCCCTTCAAGCGAGCACATGCGGGCATGACCCACCTGCTGGTGGCGGTGGACAAGTTCACGAAGTGGATCGAGGCCAAGCCTATCCGAAAGCTGGACGGGGCGACGGTTGTCACCTTCTTCACCGACATCATCAACCGTTTCGGCTACCCCAACAGCATCATCACCGACAACGGCATGAACTTCGCCAAGGGGACCTTCGCCCGGTTCTGCAGCAACAAGGGCATCCGACTGGACCTCGCCTCCATCGCGCACCCGCAATACAACGGGCAAGTCGAAAGAGCAAATGGCTTGGTGCTAGCCGGCATCAAACCACGTCTCATCGAGCCGTTAGAGCGGTCACCCGGATGTTGGATCGAAGAACTTCCGGCTGTGCTGTGGAGCCTCCGCACCACGCGGAATAGGTCAACCAGCTACACACCATTCTTCCTGGTCTACGGATCGGAAGCCGTCCTCTCCGCCGACATCGAGTTCGACTCCCCTCGCAAGCTCCTCTACAACAAAAAAGCCAACCAGGAGGCGCGGGAGGACGGAGTGGACCTCCTGGAGGAGGCCCGCGAGCTGGCCTTGTCCAGATCAGCCCTGTACTAGCAGCGACTACGTCGCTACCATTCAAGCCAGATCCGCCCAATCGCATTCCACGAGGGCGACCTGGTTCTTCGGCTGGTGCAACACACGAAGGGCATGCACAAGCTATCGCCACCCTGGGAGGGCCCCTTCATCATCAGCCAGGCGCTGCCAAACGACTCCTACTACCTCATCGACGCGCAGCAGCCGCACAAGAACAAGATGGACAAATCAGACGAGGAGACTGAGTGTCCCTGGAACGCGGCCCTGCTGCGCCCGTTTTACACCTAGTCACCAGGCAGTGTATGTATACCGAAAACCCTATGAATGAAAATGCAGACCCCCATGAAAATCTCGGGGGCTCCTTGCTAGAAATGTGTGTGCATCCGTTTTCCGGTTCTGATTTTCCGGCTCCGGCAACCCCTACCCGGGGGCTCGCCGGCTGGCCCGGCCTGTTAAGTCAACAAACCGGCTGAGTACTATGCGACGATGTCAGAGGCCCACTCTTCGTCTCAGCTACAGACCGCAACCCGGCTGTCCGGATAGCAAGAGGAAAAGCCCGAGGCATCCCACACGAAAAACGGGGAGGAGACGCGACAGATCGGGTCTCCCGGCCCTGCAACTAGCTCGAAACAATCTAGCTACTAAGCCATTAGTACCGTGTGCAATGTACTGTCAGCTCCCTTCGATTCTGGCTGCAGACCACAACCCGGCTACCTGGCAAGGACGCAGCAAAAACAGCAGAGCGCACGGGAAAGCGACTAAGTGTCTAGAAAGGGACAAGCCAGTTTTCGAAAAAACAAGCCGTTTTTCGGCTGCAATTTGGCAGACTAACCTACTAACCTATGTGGACATGTGTGTATGCGTATGTACATTTTGTCCGACTAGCTAGAGTCGGAATCCAGGAGAAGGAAAGAAGATTCGAAGTCCTTGCCTTCATCAAGCGCTCCGAATCTCAGGGGCTACACCCACTGGGCGCGCTCGCGCGCCCCCAGTGGAGTCTTGTAGTTCCCGACCGGCTAAAGGCGTTTAGCCGGCCGATCCGAGCCTAGGTGAGGGCAAGGGCAGGAGCAAGAGAAGACAAGGAAGATTCGAAGCACCTGGCTACGCCAGCTACTCCGAATCTCGGGGGCTACACCCAGTGGGTGCGCTCGCGCGCCCCCACTGGAATGTTAGTCCCCCCGGCTGAAGGTGTTCAGCCAGCAAAAGCAACCGACTGAGATGAGTATAGTCGGATAAACATAGAAGAATTGGGAAAGAAGGAAGATTCGAAGCACCTGGCTACGCCAGCTACTGCGAATATCGGGGGCTACACCCAGTGGGTGCGCTCGCGCGCCCCCACTGGAGGTGTAGTTCCCCCAGCTAAAAGTGTTTAGCCGGGCGAAGTAAGCCGGATAATGTTAACCGGCGAAGTATCGAAAGAAAATTCGAAGCACACAAGTCAAGGGAAACTCAAGAATTTCAACAATGACAAACAAAAGAGAGACGAAGCTCCCATAAGTTACCCGGCGTCGAAGACGGCCGGCACAAACGGACAAGGTTCATAAGTATGTAACACAAGACAAATACACCCGGCATCCCGGGGCGATAGCTAAACGGCAGGACCCTTGCCGTGGGGGAGTTCTTGGCCGGCAGAGGCTTCGGGCGGCAGAGGAGGCACAGAGCTTGATCCGGTTCCAGCGCTGGCAGGTGGCGGCATCAGGACCTCCACATCAGGAGTACCGACGGACTCCGAGTCGGTGAGCACGTCGTCGAGATCCACGTAATCGGCGATCTTGATGGCGGATCCGTGGAGCTCCAGATGGGCCTGGCGGATGGCGACAAGATCGGCTCCGGCACGGAAGCCACCGTCGATCTTCTCGACGCGGGCGTCCTTGTACCAAGAGAGCATGAGGGCCAACGCCATCTCCGCTCCGGCCCGCGCCACCAAGTCTCGCAGCCGGTCCACCGTAACCGGCACCTCCCCCACCTTCGCAGCTAGCTGCGCCATCATCTCCGGAATCGGAGCCTCCGGCCACACAAAGGAGAAGACGTCCCGCGCCACCTAGCGAAGCTTGGCAGCTTCCTCGCCAAGGAGAACGATGAGCTCCTGGGCCGTCGGCTGCGCTCCTGGCCAGTTCTCCTACAGCCGGTTGTAGGCCAGCAGGTCTATGCCAGGGTAAAAGGCTGTCAGAAAACAGAAGTCAGATCCGGCTACCGGATCCGGAAAGAAAGGAAGACGGGAAAAGGACTCACCCTTGGCAGTGTGGCCAACCTGCATCAGCTCCTCCACTAGCGCCTTCTCCTTGGTCGCTAGACGTTTGATCTCCTTCTCTTGGTCCTTGTTCTGGGCCTCGAGAAGGGAGAAGGCTTCGGTCCGGCTAGCGAGCAAGGCGTCGCGCTCCTTGATGGTGGCCTCCATACCGTCCACCCTCGCGTGCCAATCCTTGTCCTACTACCACAGAGTAGAATTGGACTTGCTCAGCCGGTCGTTCGCTTTCTTCAAGCGATCGATCTCGCGCTGAGCGCACACGAGGATGGCTGCAACAAAACCGGCTATCAGTACCAAAAAAAAGGCAAGCCGGGTGAAGCGAACTTACTCTGGGAAGTCCCGTTGGCGGCAGTGAGCTTCTGCTCCAACGTCTGGTTCCCGCCGGCTGTGGCCTCCAGCAGCCGGATCTCCTTCATCGCCAGCTCGAGCGTGGCGGCGAGGTCTGACAGCGAGGCGGCAGAGGAAGCGTCATCGTCCACGGCGTTAACAGCCAAGGACTCCTTCGTCACGACCACCACCGTCTGCCATTCCTCCCTAGGCTCCTCGTCGGAGTTGTCGTTGCCAACAACGACGAGCTCCTTGCCAGTAGCCCCCCGCGCGCCCGTGGAGGAGCCTTCCGGCTGGGAGGACCCCGCCTCCGGCTGGGGGACTTCCGGCTGGGCGGAGGCGGTCGGCTCGGCCCGAGGGGGAGGCGAAGGCTGCGCCTCAGAAGAAGGAGGGGCGCTGGTCGGCGCAGTCGGGGCACGGGGCGGCGACCCGGCTGGCATGCGTGCCGGGCTCGCGGCTCTGAAGGAAACCAGTGTGCTAAAGAGAAAAAGGACAAGGCAAAGGCAAAACAAAACAAAGTCAGAAAAAGAAGAAAAAGGGCAAATAGGCAGAAGGCGCCGAAAGAAAAAGTGGAGGGGGGAAGCAGCATACCCCGGCACAACCGGGGGCGACCCTTTCTTCCGGCCGAGACGGCTTGGCGGCAGGGCGCCCGACCGGCTCCTCCGTCGCAGGGCGGCGGGAGCCGGAACGGCTGGTGCTGCTCCCACCCGCTTCCCCGTCCGTCGCGGAGCGCGTTGCCGGCTCCATGGTCAGCGCGGCCTCCTCCTGATGCACCTCCGTGTGCGGGTCGGCGGCCAGCTCATCATTTCGGCTGGGGAAGGCGTCGCCGTCCCTATCCGATTCCTCGCCGGACCGCCGAGCACGCGGCTCGGGCAGGTCAGGCGTGAATTCCTCGAGGGGAGTCGCGCCCTCCTCGCGGATGATGCAAGGGAACATCTACCGAATACAAGAGATCAGCCAGACGAAAACAAAGAACAAGTACAAGAAACACCAAAAGAGCATCCGGTTAGAAGAGCTTACCCGGGGCACGCGGTTCTCCCGAGTATATGGCGCCAAGCTGAACTTCCAGTTCTCTGGCAGCCGCTCCTTGGTGATCGTCCACACCCACTCCTTCAGGTTGTGGTAGCAGGGATCGCGGCGCGACAGCCGGGTCGGGTCCAGCCGGCCAGAGTAGTAGCACATCTTGTGTGCTCGCTGCTGCAACGGCATCATCAGCCGGGACATCCAGCTGAGAGTGACGTCCAAGCCGGTCAGCCGGCAGTGGACGAGCGAGCGCATGCGCTTCAGCAGCTCATCCGTCTCCGCCTTGTGGCCATGGAACTTCAAGTCCCAGTTGTGCCGGCTGGACTCGACGTCCTGGAAGGCCGGTAGATTGATCCGGTCGACGTTGGTGAGGTTCTTCACGTAGAAGTACGACTGCTACCACAGTCGTACCGTATCGTGAAGAAGGAATTTGGGGTAGACGGTCTGCGAGCGGGAGTAGATGGAGGCACCGCCGCAGACGACTAGTGGCCCCTGAGTGAATTGCACCTGTGGCCGGACTCGGAAGAGCCGGCAGAAGAGCCCGAGATCCGGCTGGATCCCGAGGTAGCTCTCGCAGAAAGCCACGAAGTGCGCCAACGTTCCGATTGCGTTGGCGCCGAGGTGGTGGAGGCGAAGATCGAAGAAAGCAAGGAAGGTCAGGAGGAACGGGTTCACTGGAAGGGAGAACCCGTGCGCCAAGTGGGAAAGGAAGATGACGCGCTCTCCCTCCGCTGGATGCGGCGACATCTCCCCGGCCGGCGCCAGCCGCACCGCCACCTCCTCTGCCGGCGGGAGGACGCGGGTGGCGCGGTACTTCGCAATTTGGTCCTCGGTGACGGCGGAGCCGCACCAGGCCCCGCGGTCGGCGGCCATTTCCGGTTGACGAGGGGGAGCGGCGACGGAAGATTGACGGTGGCCCGTAGCGTCGACGACAGCGAGCGGGCAGCGCAAAGGGCAAGGGCGCAGGAGCAGAAGCAGCGAGAGAGAAGGAAACTGCAGCGGGGGAGCGAAGGAAAGAAATTGCCTCCCCCGCGGCGTCCCTTTAAAGGACCAGAAGGGCAACCGTCGATGGGGCACGTGGCGCGCATCCAGGCAACCCACACCCCAACTGCCGCCTAGATCCCGTGTGCCAGAGCAGGATGCGCAGAAGATCCTAGAGCGAGAACCGAAGCGCCGGACAGCAGTTTCCCGAGGCGACGTGCGACGGGACGTTACGATGCCCGCCGCAGAGTAATGATGGTGCATGCGCGTGTGGCCGGCGTCAGCACTGACGTCACGGGTAGCACAACCGCCAAGCTCAGCTGGACACAAATTCAAAAGCAAGAGGAAGCGCGTGCACATTTCGCCTAAGGGTGGAATCCACACGCGCTCGGGGGCTAGTGTCAGGGGGATGATCCCCAGGTACCCCAACCGAATAAGAAACAAGACAGTCGGATCGCGTCCGGCTGACCAGATGCAGCCGGACAGGACAAGACAGGCCGGCTACCCCCCGGTAGCCGGATCAGCAAGAGGCAGCCGGATACGGCGATGTAGCCGGACTCAATCAATGAGACAGGGCGACGTGTGTATCAGTGCACGGTACGCCCTGTACGGTCACAAGACTGGCAACTACCCGGCCATACCGAAGACTTTGCCTGGGTGACGCAGGAATAGTGGCCGGTGCTGACGACAGGCTCGCATGGCGTCCACTGTGCCTATGATAGCCATACCGCTCGTACTCCAATAAGACAAGCCATACCGGACACTGTAGATGACTAGTCGGCTGGGACCCGCCTGTGGGGCCCGCTAGTCGGACTAGCCAGTGAGACCTCGGCCTCTTTGCCTATATAAGGAGAGACAAGGCCTCAGTAGAAAGGGTTGGTCTTACAGCATTTAAGGCAGTAGCTAGCATATACAGCTCGAGGAGCACTTGTAGTTTGAGTATTCCACATAGTCAGATCCGGCAGGAGTAGGGGCTTTACCTCACCATGAGGGCCCCGAACCTAGGTACTTCTTGCGTCCCGCTACGCTGGCTTGTATCCAGTCCCGCCTGCGGACGCCATCAATAGCTTCCCTGCTAGTCCCCACACCTCTATCTAACCTCCTCAGGTACTGCTGTTCCCAATACAACGACACCTAGGCTGGCCAAGATGAAGTGTCACCGGGGTACGACGAGGAGGTACCCACGTCCTGGTGCGAGCCCGAGTACGTCCCTCCGTAATGTGCGGAGTAATCGTAGGAGGGCACATCCTCCTGGTGTTGCTCGTGGAAACCCAACAAGCGAAGCTGCTCGTCCACCTCCTCCTTGGAGCGCGACCACGGTCTCCTGTCAACACTGAACAAAGCAGGCTGTGGCAAAAGGATCTCCCTTTCATCCCCGTCAGTGAAAAGCATCCTATATACTATATTGTTCAAATCAGAGGTAGTAGTGACAAAGTGATGACTTTTCATGGCAACAAGGTCGAGCCTCTGTGGTGCTAGTATAACATCATCAGGAGCCACCGAAAGATCTAATGCATCGACTACACGCGAGGCAATGATGCCCCCATAGACAGGCCCCCTAGCAGCTAGGCGGCGAGCATTAAGCGAGCCAAGATTGTACCGAGTATCATTGTTGAGCGCAGCAACAAGGAAAGCTAAGTGATAGTTGGAGATATTACTGGTGTTCTCCCTACCCAAAACACTAGTTGCAAGGTAGTATGCAAAGTATCTAAGAGCAGGGAGTTGGATATTTCTTATCTTTCTACGCTGCGCCATGCGGTCATCATCATTGGTCACCCCTCGGTAAAGCTCCAACAAATCAGCGGGCCTCCCTTGAATTTTCTTCACGGTCCCTGACATACACACACCTACAATACTGCGAAATCTCTCCAAAGGCATGGTGAAGGGCATATCATAGATTTTGAAAGAGACAGTGGAATGATAGGATGTGTTAGTAAATGAGAAGCTCTTAACAAAAGTTTTGGTGAGCATAGCGTATTGTGCACTCTCATCTTGCATATAAGAGGTCAAGCCAACCCTCTCAATCAGTAGCAAGAAATCATCAAGAATACCTGCAGCTTGCAAGAAAGTAAAACAAGGAAAAGAAGATGGGTGAGCATCCCCATCATCCCTTTCACTGCCAATGCGTGTTGCAATGAGGTCTTCATTGTATGATGGCCTAGCTTGAGAGGCTGTTCTTGAGGGCCTCGACCTCCTAGGTGCATCACTCTCAAATATCTCTCCAAAATTATGGTTGTTCATGCTTGGTATTCTGAAAATTAAACACCTATTAAACAAGTGATTGCAAAGTAAATATAATGAAGGATTCTACTCATAGGGACTTGCAAGAGGCCTAAACATGCATCAAAACTATATCTCTAAGCATCAAACAAGCTTACAAGCTCTCATAACCAGTCACGTATAGCAGCAAAATACTCAACATGCAAACTACCAAACACAAATCTACTTGGATAAGGAGAGGAGTCACATACCAAGGAACAATTGCTCCAAATTTCAGCAAGAAAATGGGCTGAGCAAAGAGATCGAAGAAATCAAGAGCAAGCACAGAGAGAACGCGATTTTGAGCTATGAACTGGAGCTTACTCGGGAGAGAGAAGAAAGTGGCAGGAGAGAGAGGCGGTGGGGGCCAAGGGTGGCCCACACCAGGGCATGGCGCCACCTAGGGCTGGCCGCGCCACCACATGGTGTGCCTGCCTGGTGGGCCCCCCTGGTACCTACCAGGTACTCCTCTGCCCCTTTTTTCACGTAAAAATTTAATATGATTTTTCTGGAATTTTTCGAGACACTTTATTTTTGGGCACTTTTCAGAAATAGAAAAATGATTTTTCTAACAGACAGATTTCTTTTTTTCTTTTTTTGGAAACATGATGCAAAGACAAAAACAAGGCTAGAACTACAGAAGTTCAAGCATGCAAGCAAACTAACAACACAAAGGAAACTAAACGAAAGCAAAAACTAAATTGCAAAGGATAGAAATAAACGGCGATAATCATAATGAAAATATTGTTTCGTTCAATGGAATCCTTTTGTTAGCAAGGTTGATCAAGTATTGCTACCAAAACAATTGCATATGAGACAAAACTTTGTATTCCATAAATGATTATGTTACCTCAACCTTGATAGCAATTGTCCCAATCATAATAGTTTCAAAATTTTCTTTTGATATGGGACAATATATTTCTCCAACTTGAATGCCTTCAACATGTTTAATTGAATTTAAACCATAAGTCCTTTCAATCTTCTTGGGGAAATAGATAGTATGTTCCTTGTCATTAACATTGAAGGTCACCTTTCCTTGATTACAATTAATAACAGCTCCTGCAGTATTAAGAAAAGGTCTCCCAAGAATAATAGACATATTATCATCTTCAGGCATTTCAAGCACAACAAAATCAGTTAATATCAAGCAATTGTGAGCCACCTGAATAGGTACATCCTCACATATACCCACATGAATAGTGGTAGACTTATCAGCCATTTGCAAAGATATATCAGTTGGTATCAATTTTTCAAGTTGAAGCCTCTTATAGAGGGAGAAAGGCATAACACTAACTCCAGCTCCCAAATAACACAAAGAAGTTCTAACATAACTGTTCTTAATAGAGCAAGGGATAGTTGGAATCCCTGGGTCTCCAAGTTTCTTAGGAACCTTACCATTGAAGGAATAATTAGCAAGCAAAGTAGAAATTTCTTCATTAGAGATCTTCCTTTTATTCGAGACAATGTCCTTTATATAATTTAAGTAAGGAGGCAATTTAATAGCATCAGTCAAAGGAATTTGCAAGAATAAAGGCTTCATCCACTCACAAAACTTATTATAGTGTTCATCTTCCTTGACTTGTGTTTCTTATCAGGGAAAGGCATAGGTTTTTGGACCCAAGGTTCTCTTTCACTACCATGTTTCTTAGCAATAAAATCTTCTTTGGTGTATTTAGTAGTCTTAGTGTGGTTTTCAGGTTCTTCTTCAACTTTTTCTTCATTAGGAACAACATTTTCTTCATTATCACTTTCAGTTTCAGCATCAGAGATGGATATACTATTAGGATCAAAAGCAAGTTCAGAGGGTTCTACAACAGTTTTATGTTTGTTTTTCCTTTTCTTACGAGTAGAACCACAATTTTCAGCTTGTTGCGAATCCTGCTCAATCCTTTTGGGATGCCCCTCAGGATATAGAGGATCCTGGGTAGCAGCTCCACTTCTAGTTCTAATTTCATAAGCATGTTTTTCTTTAGCAGCATTAACTAGCAAGTCGTGTTGTACTTTAACTAGTTGATCTATTTGAGTTTGAACCATTTGAAAGTGTTTAACAATCATTTTAACATCATTAGAGGTTCTTTCCACAATATCTTTCAACTCAACAATAGCTCTAGTGTTTTCCATTAGATGATTTTGCACCCTTTTATTAAAGTTATCTTGCTTAACAATAAAGATATCAAATTCTTCTAAGCATTGATCAAGAGGTTTCAAGTAAGGGATATCACCTTCATCAAAGTGTTGGAGGGAGTGTACCTCAATAGTGGGTGAGTAGGGAATAGGCTTACATAATTCTTCTATAGGAGGTAAATTCTTGACATCTGCAGCTTTAATTCCCTTCTCCTTAAGACATTTCTTAGCTTCCTTCATCACTTCATCATTTAATTCAATAACTCCTCTCTTCTGTGATGTTGGAATAGGCACAGGAACAGATGGTTCAGGTACAATTACTTCAGGCGTAATTTGTTTAGAAGGAGTCCAATCTTCATAATTCTTGCTTATTTTAGCCATTAATTCCTCAGCTTCCTTGGGAGTCCTATTCCTGAAAACACAATCAGCACAACTATCTAGGTATGTCCTAGATTCTTCAGTTAGTCCATTATAAAATATATCAAGTAGTTCATTCTTAGGTAATGGACTTCCGGCCTGTGCATGAATCAAAGCACAAAACCTTGCCCAAGATTCGGGAAATACCTCATTTCTCCTTGTTTAAAGTCAAAAAGTTCCTGCAAAACAGCATGTCTAGCACTAGGAGGAAAATATTTCTACAGGAAAGTATTAATCAAGCACTCAGGGCTATCAATAGATCTAGGAGGTAAATTACCAAACCAAATTTTAGCTTCTCCTTTCAGTGAAAAAAGGAAAATCTTAGCAACAAAGTAAGTACGCATTTTAATATCATCAGAAAACAAGCCACTCATGGTAGAAAGTTCATTCATATGTGCTACCGCACTTTCATTCTTAGTCCCATAAAAAGGTTCTTTCTCAACAATAGCTATGTAAGATAGAACGAGAGAGAAATCATAATCTTCATCTATAATGTTTATGGGAGAAGCAGCAAACTTAGCATCAAGAGATAATTTTGGTCTAATAGTACGCCTCTCAAGGAGACTCTTAGCAGCGCTCCTATCATGGGTGTTCCTACATTCTTCAATAAACTCATCGGTCATCTCAACATAATCTTCTTCAGCATCATAACTCTCACTAGACTCAGGTGAGCTAACAGGTGTAGTAGTGTCTTCATTAGGAGTTTAGGTATTTCCAGCTATAATTCTAGCAATCGTAGCATCTAGGAAAGGACCTAATGCACCACTCTTATCAAGCACAGTAGAAGCAACATCATAAGTATCAGAAGTTTCAGATTTAGCAGTAGTAGCAGTGTGTGTAGCATGTGTATGTGGTGTGTACGGAACTTACTCAAAACAGACGGTGAATCAAGATCAGTAGAGGTGTTCAGAACCGTACCTCTTCTTGTAGTGGATGGTAAAATAGGAACCTTTCCATCACGAGACTTACACATGATGGATGGAAAGCAGCGAACAATAGTGAATCCAAGTGAACTTGATAAATAAAGCTATGCTCCCCGGCAACGGCGCTAGAAAATAGTCTTGATGACCCACAAGTATAGGGGGTGTATCGCAGTATTTTCGAGGGAAGTGAAACCCAATTTATTGATTCGACACAAGGGGAGCCAAAGAATACTTATCAGTCTTAACAACTGAGTTGTCAATTCAGCTGCACCTGGAAACAATCTTGCTCACAGCAGTTTATCAGTAGCAATATTTTTGTAGTAGGAATAGTAAAGTAACAGTAGTAGCAAAACAAAGACAATAGTAACTAATGCAGTAAACAGTGGGATTCGAGTCCGGTAGGCATAGGGATGGATGGACGGGCGTTGCATGGACAAGACAATTCACATAGCACTAAGAACATAGGGCAATTGCAGATAAATAAGATAAAGCACCCAAGTACTAGACAATCCTAGGCATGCGTTCCATATATAGTCATACGTGGTCGCAATGAGAACTTGCACAACATCTTTTGTCTTGCCAGCCCGTTTGCAGCGGGGCCTCTAGGGAACTACTGGAAATTAAGGTGCTCCTTTTAATAGAGCACCGAAGCAAAGCATTAACATTCCATGAACACATGTGATCCTCACATCAAAGCCTTTCCCTTCCGGTTATCACGATTTCTGTCACTTCGGGGCCATAGGTTCCGGACAACAACGTGTGTATATAACTTGTAGATAAGACCAGAAACAATACTATCATAAAGAATCAATAATAAGTTCAGATCTAAAATCATGGCACTCGGGCCCTAGTGACAAGCATTAAGCACAACAAGTCGCAACAAAGTCATAAAGCACTAATAAAAGATACTAGGCACTATGCCCTAACAATCTGATGCCATTACATGAGCGATCTCATCCAATCCCTGCCATCCCCATAGCCTACAGTGGGGGATTACTCACTCATAGATGGGGAAACATGGATGGTCGATGGAGAAGCGATGGTGATGATGAAGCAATGGGGAAACATGGATGGTCGATGGAGAAGCATTAACTAGCAAGTCTTTGCACTTTAATGAGTTGATCTATTTGAGTTTGAACCATTTGAAAGTGTTTAACAATCATTTTAACATCATTAGAGGTTCTTTCCACAATATCTTTCAACTCAACAATAGCTCTAGTGTTTTCCATTAGATGATTTTGCACCCTTTTATTAAAATTATCCTGCTTAACAATAAAGATATCGAATTCTTCTAAGCATTGATCAGGAGGTTTAGAGTAAGGGATATCACCTTCATCAAAGTGTTGGAGAGAGTGTACCTCAATAGTGGATGAGTAGGGAATAGGCTTACATAATTCTTCTATAGGAGGTAAATTATTGACATCTGCAGCCTTAGTTCCCTTCCCCTTAAGACATTTCTTGGCTTCCTTCATCACTTCATCATTTAATTCAATAACTCCCCTCTTCTTTGATGTTGGAATAGGCACCGGAATAGCTGGTTCAGGTATAATTGTTTTAGGTATAGCTGGTTCAAGAGGAGTCCAATCTTCATAGTTCTTGCTTATTTTAGCCATTAATTCCTCAGCTTCCTTGGGAGTCCTATTCCTGAAAACACAATCAACACAACTATCTAGGTATGTCCTAGATTCTTCAGTTAGTCCATTATAAAATATATCAAGAAGCTCATTCTTAGGTAATGGACTTCTTGCCTGTGCATGAATCAAAGCACAAAACCTTGCCCATGATTCAGGCAATATCTCTTTTTCTCCCTGTTTAAAGTTAAAAAGTTCCTGCAAAATAGCATGTCTATCACTTGGAGGAAAATATTTCTGCAGGAAAGTACTAATCAAGCAATTAGGGCTATCAATAGATCCAGGAGGTAAACTACTAAACCAAGTTTTAGCTTCTCCTTTCAGTGAAAAGGGGAAAATCTTAGCAACCAAGTAAGTACGCATCTTAATATCATCAGAAAACAAGCCACTCATGGTAGAAAGCTCATTCATATGTGCTACCGCACTTTCATTCTTAGTCCCACAAAAAGGTTCTTTCTCAACAATAGCTATGTAAGATAGATAAAAAGAGAAATCATAATCTTTATCTTTAATGTTTAGGGGAGAAGCAACAAACTTAGCAATAGGAGACAATTTGGGTCTTATAGTACGCCTCTCAAGGAGACTCTTAGCAGCGCTCCTATCATGGGTGTTTTTACATTCTTTAATAAATTCATCGGCCATCTCAACATAACCGTCTTCAATATCATAACTCTCACTAGACTCAGGTGAACTAACAGGTGTAGTAGTGTCTTCATTAGGAGTTTCAGTATTTCCAGCTATAGTTCTAGCAATCGTAGCATCTAGGAAAGGACCTAATGAACCACTCTTATCAAGCACAGTAGAAGCAGCATCATAAGCATCAGAAGTTTCAGATTCATCAGTAGTAGTAGTGTGTGTAGCATGTGTATGTGGTGGTGTAACGAGCTTACTCAAAACAAATGGTGAATCAAGAGCAACAGAGGTGTTCAGAACCGTACCTCTTCTTGTAGTGGATGGTAAAATAGGAACCTTGTCATCACGAGACTTACCCATGATGGATGGATAGCAGCGAATAATAGAGAATCCAAGTGAACTTGATAAATAAAGCTATGCTCCCCGGCAACGGCGCCAGAAAATAGTCTTGATGACCCACAAGTATAGGGGGTGTATCGTAGTATTTTCGAGGGAAGTGAAACCCAATTTATTGATTTGACACAAGGGGAGCCAAAGAATATTTATAAGCCTTAACAACTGAGTTGTCAATTCAGCTACACCTGGAAACAATCTTGCTCACAGCAGTTTATCAGTAGCAACATTTTTGTAGTACGAATAGTAAAGTAGCAGCAGTAGTAAAGTAAAGACAACAGTAACAATAGTAGTAAACAGTAGGATTCGAGTGCGGTAGGCATAGGGATGGATGGACGGGCGTTGCCTGGACAAGACAAATCACATAGCAATCAGAACATAGGGAAATTGCAGATAAATAAGATAAAGCATCCAAGTACTAGATAATCCTAGGCATGTGTTCCATATATAGGCATACGTGCTCGCAATGAGAACTTGCCCAACATCTTTTGTCCTGCTAGCCCATTTGCAGTGGGGCCTCAAGGGAACTACTGGCAATTAAGGTGCTCCTTTTAATAGAGCAGCGGAGCAAAGCATTAACACTCCATGAACACACTTGATCCCCACATCAAAGCCATTCCCTCCGGTTATCCCGATTTCTGTCACTTCGGGGCCATTGGTTCCGGACAACAACGTGTGTATACAACTTGTAGATAAGACCATAAACAATACTATCATAATGAGTCAATAACATGTTCAGATCTGCAATCATGGCACTCGGGCCCTAGTGACAAGCATTAAGCATAACAAGTCGCAACAAAGTCATAAAGCACTAATAAAAGATACTAGGCACCATGCCCTAACAATCTGATGCCATTACATGAACGATCTCATCCAATCTCTACCATCCCCATAGCCTACAACAGGGGATTACTCACTCATAGATGGGGGAAACATGGATGGTCGATGGAGAAGCGATGGTGATGATGATGGCGATGATCTCCTTCAATTCCCCCGTCCCGGCAGGGTGCCAGAACGGAGTTTCTGGTGCTGTTTCGTGGAATCTGGTGGTGGCGGCGGAGCGGAACTCCTTCTAGAAAAACGTCGAACCCCCCAAAGTTTTTAGGTTAGAAGGCTCCTTATAGGCGAAGAGAGAGGTCGAGGGGGTGCCTGGGGGGCCCACACCACCCCCTGGCGCGGCCTGGCCTGGCCCGCGCCACCAGGTGGTGTGGCCACCCCACGGCTCTTCTCCGTCTCGTATTCTGGCTCCTGTAGTCTTTGGGTGAAATAGGATTTTTGGCATATTTTCCGGGATTTTTCCTGATAGTTGATTTTCTGCACAAAAAGTAGACACCAAGGTAATTCTGCTAAAAATAGCGTTAGTTTGCATTAGTTGCATCCAAATCACACAAGTATAAAGGAGAAACAATAGCAAAAGTGTTCGGGAAAGTAGATACGTTTTGGACGTATCAGACAACTCGCCATAAACTTGTTCAGAGCTGGTCTACCGAGTAACACATGATACGCACTTTCTAAGTTCACCACTTCAAACTCCAAATTCTCAGTTCGGCAGTTATCTCTTGTGCCGAACAAAACGTCAACCCGGACCTTGCCTATGGGCTCACAAGAAATACCTGGCACAATGCCATGGAAAGTTGTCCTTGTAGCTTGGAGCATGTTTTCCGAGATGCCCAACTTTTGCATCGTGTCCACATACATGATGTTGATGCTACTACCATTATCAATCAGCACCTTGGAGAATCTCATGTTGAGGTTAGGCCCAATGAATGTCGGATCCAGCACTAGTGCGTATGAACCAGGACTTGGCATAAGCTTGGGATGATCTTTGATGCTCCAGGTAATTTCCTGGTCTGACCAAGGCATATACCTCGTCACTGCCGGCATTACTGCATTGACTTCCATATGTATGCACTACAAGCTGTTTCTGTCTGTCTCTTCCATAGTGAACACACAATAACTCTGATGATGCTCTCTATACTCATTCCTCCCCTCGTTTCTGGGGTATCTCTAATCCTGTTGGTTTTGGTTATCCACCTGATGCACTTCATCCCTTCTCTCATGGTTGTCATACCTCGGCGGAGGGGGAGGCAACATTAGCTGTTGCGTGTTCGCTCCGGAGAGCAATTGCTTCCGGGGTAACTCCTGCCGAGGTTGATCATTCCGAGGTGCCTGAGCATTCCCCGAACCACTTTGTTCTATCTTTCGCATCCACTCACACTGTCTGGTTGTGTGACCCGCTGGATTACTCGGATTAGGCGTGTGAAACTTACACGGCTGATCCAGCATTGCCTCATAGGTGTACCTCAGACGGTCCTTCTTCTCTTGCCACTATTTTTTCTGCTTTGGTGTCCAAGTTTTCTTCCCATCATTCCTTGGCATCCATTGCTGTCCTCCAGTTTTCTGACGTTGACTGCTTCCTGCTCCGGGTTGATCCTGATTTATAGCTGCAACTTGTTGCAAACTGTAGCGATAATCCGGTCTGTCATCCCTTCTTTTACCTCGGTAATCGTTTCTTCGGGATGACCTGGCCCCATCTCGCTGACAATACTCCTCGCTTGACTCATTTGAGGTGAGCCTAGGTTGCATTGGATCACCCAAAGCATATGAATCAGCAATTCGAATCGTTTCTACCAAGGTGGTTGGCATGTCTCTTTGCAACCTTTGCCATAGCATGCTTGCATATATGCATCCTTGCGCAAACCAAGCTATGGCCTATGACTCAATCACACCCTCACACGAGTTTCGCACAGTGCACCAACGGGTTAAGAACTCCCGGTCTGTCTCATTTGGTCTCTGCCTGCATATTGCTAGGGTTTGTGGCATGTTGGGCCTCTGATACGTACTTGAGAAATTGCTAACAAACATCTCCTCAAAATCGATCCAACAATTAATACTTCTGGGTGGCAAATTGTTTAGCCATACCCTTGCTGGCCCCTCCAACATCTGGGGTACATATCTCACTGCCCACCTCAAGTTGCCTACAGTAATTTTGACCGCAGTTGCATAATTAATCAACCAATCCTACGGCTTAGTGCTGCCGTCATATGTATTTGTGCCTCTAGGTAACTGGAAGTTAGGTACCGGAGGTTCCTTCATGATCCGGGGCCCAAAACAAGCTGGACCCGGAGGACCTTGACACTCAATTTGCTCCGACCTATACAGCCGATCCAGTTTTAACCTGGCATCATCAGGCATCAAGTTTCTGCTTCCCAATCTTGACCCTATCATGTGATAGTCCGGTCTGGGATAGCTAGCGTTCACCATCTCCGAATTTCCATCATTGTATCTATCTTGCTCTTGTGGAGCTGCTCTCTGTTGCATACCTTGGCCGGTGCTGTGCTCTTGCCGTGGTATATTCCGCTGCTGCGGTTGACCTACATTGCCATTTACAGCATCCCCTTTACCGACATTGCCTTGGTCACGGTTACCTCGGCCTGCTTCACCTCGGCTCACACTCCTTCGATCTTCATTTCTTTGCACTTCTTTTCCTTTCCCTGCCCTTGCCGGGTCATATGGGACTATCTGTTTATTCCTCCTGGCTGCAGTTACTACCTCTTCTCTCCTAGGACCACCATGAGGAGACGATGCGGCTCCAGCAGATTTTTCCGGGTTACCCGCTGCCGAATGAACGATCTTGGAGGCCGCAACTCTCTCCGGGTTAGTCCTGAGCAACTCCTCGTTTTGCCTGTTCGCGATCCGAACCAACTCATTGACTCTTTCCTGCTGTCTTTGACGGGCTTCACCTGTCAAACCCTCTAATTCGGACGCAGCTGCATCCGCTGCTCTGAGGTTCTTTGCCAGGGTACTATACCTCGGCAGCCCCACAGACAAACAGTTCTCTGATTCCTCAATCCTAGTATCACCCTCTCTGTTCATCTCACTCATGAGATTTCTCCCTTTCACTTTTGCAGCATCTACTTTATTTGCCTTTGCATACTCACGCAGTGTCATGTTCAACGACTGCTGAGCCGCGGCTAACTTTTTTGCACCCTCTAGTATTTTCTTCCTAGTTTCCTCTAGCTCGTCTTGTGCCTGAGCTGGATCTACTGCTGCTGCTACTGGGTTTGCAAAGCTATCCATTGCTTGCTGCAGCACGTTCTTAGGCCTCTCTAGTGGAGGTCCTCTACTTTTCCTCGGTGCCTTAGGTGTTACCTCCGGATCTGGTGCCGGATCCTTGCTTGCGCCAGCGCCAGGCGCGGTCATCATCACCTCAGCATGGTCCGGGGAGCGAGCGATACGCGCCCCACGAGCCGCGCTAAGGGGTGGCTCGCCTCCTTTGACGACGTGCTGCGGATGAACGCACCACACATCAACAACAATGTAGCCCTTGTGCGCGCCGAGCTTGACGAAGAGGCCGTTGCGCGGAAGAGGACGCGTGCCGAAGCAGCCAGCGTTGTCGCTGACAAAGTCCAGCGCTCCAAAGCGCTGAACGAGCCCGGAGACGATGCGTTCGCCGGTGCCGATGAGGTTTCCCGTCCGGATCTTCACCCCTGCTAGCGCCGCTAGCCCCACGGTGGGCGCCAACTGTCGTGGTGGTGTCACGGAAGATGCCATGGATAGGCTAAAGGTGGGGACTAAATGCACTAGGGGAATCCAGGGAGGGATAGTGTGGTGATTCCACACACGAAAGCTTTGTATTTGATTCACCTTCGCAGATTACAAGTGCTCCTAGAGCTGTATTGGCGAGAGGAGGAAGAAGGGATTCTCTTACCCTCACCACTAGCTTGCCCTCAGGAACTAACTAGTCAATAGCTACACCCTAGAGCTCAACCTAGTCAAGACCAACCCTTTCTACAGAGGTCCTAGCCCTCCTTATATTGGGGTGGCTAGGTCTCCAAGGAATATGCCTCCTCCCAAAATAGTAAGCCAACCGGGTTTATTTTCCCCCGCCTCATCCACACAGAGGCTACGTGAGCCTCTGCGGTGCCTGCGTCATCCGACATAGGCTTCGTCACCTTTGTCGGCCACGCCTCGGTGGTCCTGCCTCTGTCCGCTTTGCTCATGCTCTACGTACAGCGGTCACCTTTGACCAGCGAGATACCTTCCTTCTCTTACAAGTTTGATATAACCCGGATCCCACATAGTTGATCCGGCCACACCTGTTCCTGCATGCAAGTTAGATAGATTTTACCGACATACGGCATAAGTCGGTTGAGACCTAGTTAGGTGGGTGTCCCCTGGCCCGGGTTACTCCGTGATGCCTTGAGGTGACTCGGCCAGCACATGCTTTGACCTTGCTGTACCTCGGCTACCTAGGCCTTTATACCCCGGCGTGACGGGTATCCCCCCAATAGTCCTCCCACTTAGATCCGTAAGCTAGAACGCAGGAGTGGAGCATATCCTCCAGGACTTGATTGACCCTCTTGGTCTGTCCTCCGGTATGTGGGTGATAGGTGGTGCTAAAGGATAGAGTGGTACCTAAGGCCTCATGTAGCTTATTCCAGAAGCGGGAGGTGAATTGCGGTCCTCTATCAAACACGATCTCTTTGGGGACTCCATGAAGACTAACGATACAGGAGATATACAATTCTGCCAGCTGTTGTCTGTTGTAGCTAGTCTTCATGGGGAGGAAGTGAGCCACCTTGGATAGGTAGTCTACGATGACCCAGATGGAATCATGTCCCCTGATGGACTTGGGTAGTCCAGTGATAAAGTCTGTTCCAACCTTTTCCCATTTCCACTTTGGAATCTTCATGGGTTGCAGTAATCTGGCAGGTCGTTGGTGCTCAGCTTTGACCTTCTGGCATATATCGCACTTAGCCACGAACAACGCGATTTCGCGTTTCATCCCATGCCACCAGAACTGTTCCTTCAGATCCTGATACATCTTGGTGCTACCGGGGTGGATGAGTAGAGTGTCTCGTGGGCGTCCTTCAGAATTATCTGTTTAAGTCAGGGTCGCTGGGTACGCAGATGCACCCTTTGTACCATAGTACACCACGGTCGTCAACCTTGAATCCAGGAACGTTTTCCCTTTCCATTCTTCTCTTAATACCCTCAATACTCTTGTGGCCTTTCTAAGCTTCTTGGATTTGGTCTAAGAGGGTCGACTTTAGCTCCAGATGAGCAAAGAATCCATGGCTGACTATCTCGAGTCCGAACCTTTCTAGTTCTTGACTTAGTTCTGGTTGTTCTTTCAAGATCATAGCATTCAAGGAACATGGTTCCCGAATGAGGGCGTCGGCTACAACATTAGCCTTGCCCGGGTGATAATGAAAGCCAAGATCATAGTCCTTGATCAGCTCAATCCATCTTCTCTGCCTCATGTTCAACTCTTTTTGTGTGAAGATGTATTTCAGACTCTTGTGATCTGTGTAGATTTCGTAGCGGTTCCCTATCAGATAGTGGCGCCAGGTCTTAAGTGCGTGAACCACTGCTGCGAGCTCTAGGTCATGGGTGGGGTAGTTCATCTCATGAGGCTTTAGTTGTCTAGATAGGTAGGCGATGACCTTGCCTTCCTGCATCAACACACTTCCGAGTCCCAACTTGGAGGCGTCGCACTAGACTTCAAAGCTTTTGGTGATATCTGGCATCGTCAGGACAGGGGCAAACACTAGTCTCTTCTTGAGTTCCTGAAAACTCTCTTCACACTTCTCGGTCCACTCGATTCTCTTGTCCTTCTTCAGTAGTTGTGTCATTGGCTTTGCGATGCTTGAGAAACCTTCAACAAATTTACGGTAGTATCTGGCTAAACCTAGGAAACTTCTGATTTCCGAGGGGTTGGTAGGGGATTTCCATTCCAGAACTGACTTGATTTTGGAGGGATCGACTGAAACTCCTCCAGCAGACAGTATGTGGCAAGGAATCCAACTTCCTTTAACCAAAACTCGCACTTGCTGAACTTAGCATACAGTTGATGCTCCCTAAGTGTTCCCAGTATGACTCTCAGGTGTTGCTCATGCTCGACTTCATTCTTGGAGTATATGAGGATGTCATCGATAAACACTACGATGATCTTGTCCAGGTAGGGCATGAATACCTTATTCATGAGATTCATGAAATAGGCAGGGGCGTTGGTTAAGCCGAAGGACATGACAGTGTATTCATATAGGCCGTATCGGGTGGTAAAAGCTGTTTTGGGGATGTCGGACTCTCAGATCTTGAGTTGGTGGTATCCGGTGCAGAGATCTATCTTAGAGAAGATTCAGGCTCCATTTAGCTGGTCAAACAGATCTTTGATCTTAGGTAAGGGATACTTGTTTTTGATTGTGACGTCGTTGAGCTTCCGGTAATCAGTCACTAGCCGGGTGGTTCCATCTCTTTTATCCACAAAAAGAATGGGTGATCCCCAAGGGGAAGCACTCGGCTGAATGTGACCTTTGCATTCCATGTCGTCTAGTTGCTTCTTCAACTCGACCAATTCTTCGGGCTTCATACGATATGGCCTCTGAGCTATGGGGGTTGTTTCGGGGACTAACTCTATGATGAACTTGATATCCCTGTTAGGGGGCATACCAGGCAACTCCTCCGGGAACACATATGGATACTCACAGACTACTGGCACTTGTTCTAAGGTAGGTCCAACTATACTCTTCTGGCAATAGATCCGAGATGAGGGCACAGTTGCCTTATACTCGACTTGTACACCTTCACTACTTGTCAAAGATATGGACTTTCTTGCACAATCTATGATTCCGTGATACTTGGTCATCCAGTCCATTCCTAAGATCATGTCTAGACCTTGGCCTCCCAAAACTATTAGGTCAGCCGTGAAGGTTATATCATGGATAACTATGTGGATATCTTGGCAGACGGATTTGGTTTTGGCCGTCGAACCGGGTATTTGTACTAGCATGAGCCTGCTCAGTTGGCTAGGTTCCATCCCACTTCTTTCAACAAACGGCTCAGTAGCAAAAGAATGCGAGGCCCCGGAGTCAAATAGTACTGTAGTAGGGATGGAGTTGACAAGGAACGTACCCAGAACAATGTCAGGAGACTCCTGGGCTTCCTCAGCAGTGATATGGTTCAGATGTCCTCTGGTAGCATTGGTAGGCTTCTTGGAGGCAGCGCCCTTGGCTGGGGCTCCCCTGGCGTGTCCTTGATTCAGGCGGGCTGCGTTAGGACGTGGTGCATTTTCCTTCTTCCTCTCGGGGCATTCGCGAGAGTAATGTCCCACTTGACCACAGTTGAAACAACCAACTGCATTGGGGCGGGTCTTAGGTTCCCGCCTCCAGGGTGAGGGTTGTTGTAGTTGCGGTTGGGATAATTGGGGCGCGAAGCATAGGACGGAGTCCTCTATGGTGGGGGTGCAGGCCTTGAGGGTGGCATGCTTCGTGACCTCTGTCCACTAGGTCCTCCCTGCTGCATCATCCGGTGCTTGCGGTTCTCTGTCACTCCCTTGCGCTTGTTCTCTACCAGAATGGCGGCATCAACAAGGGCATCCAGCTCCTGGTACCTCTGGGCTACCAGGTGGCACTGCAGTTCATCCTGGAGTCCAATCATGAAGGTATCCACCTTCTTCTCTTCAGTGTTGGTGTCATCCGGGGCGTATCGGGCCAGGTTGGTGTACTTCTCCAGATATTGCAGCACAGACATTCCTCCCTGCTTCAATTCTCGGAATTGGTCTCTCATCATCTTTATCAAACCAGGTGGGATATGACGCTTGCGGAACCTTTCCTTGAAGTCCTCCCAAGTGATGGTTTGTCCCGCGGGCAGAATTTCCTTGATGCTCATCCACCAAGTCCTTGCTTGACCCATGAGGAAATGAGTGGCCAAGGTGACTTTCTCGTTTTCTCCAACACGGGCAACTTCCAAGTTGTTCTCAATAGTGCGGAGCCAGTCATCGGCGTCAAGTGGGTTGGTGCATTTGGTGAACACAGGTGGGTTGGTGTTCTAAAAATCCCTAAGTCTGGATCTCTGCTCTTCGCCCTTGGGGTCGGGGCGTTTCCAGCTGCGGCTTGCACAAGCTACTGGAGAGCGGCAATGTTGGCTTGGCGTTCCTCATTAGCGGTTTGGCGGTCTTGCATGAACATGTGCAGGAGCTGCGCCATGGATGGGGGTGGTGGAGGGGGTCCGCGTGGGCGCACCATCCTGAAGGTACACGGTTAGGGGGGTTACAAAGGGGGCAGTTCGCAACCGGAACTTCAAGGTGCTAGAAGGAAATAATACAACAAACATACATGCATAGGAGATAGGGGAGCTTAGGAATCAAGCACCATAGAGTCAATCACAAAATAACCAAGTTTATGTGTCACATCTCGACGCTAGATAATACTACGGGTTCAATCATACAAGCAAGCAGAAGACAGACAAATCGCCTCTCAAAAGGGGGACACGGCGATATTCTCACTTGCTCTCATAGACTAATGGGAGACCTACTCCATGCCGCGATGTGCGGTGGTGTCCTCCTCAATGATGACCTCGGTGTCATCCTCAGACTCAAGAACGCGCTCCTCAGGATCCTCTTCCTCCTCGCCCATCTGATCATCATCTTCTGGTTCACTCTACGGCTCCATGTCGAAGTCCTCCTTGTAGGAAGCATCATTATCTGTCTCGTTCAATAGGTCATCATTGTCCTTGTCTAGCGGAGCGCATTCCTCCTCCAATGCTTCTATCTGGGCCTCCATGGTCACCAAGAGTTCCTTCTGCTCCTTGGTGGTCTTCAGGAGACGCTTGTTTCTAGCCACCACAGTCTGCTTGTTCAGCTTGGTCTGGGCGTGCTCCAACTTCTTGATCCTCAAGTCCTCCACAAGGGTGAGATACTCCAAGGTCTTGTTGTCCAGGCGCGTGCGAACACCATCCATAGATTCTTGGGTCTTCCTCAGGAGATACTCCATGTTCTGGATGTGCTCACCAAAGTCATAGTGCTGCGGGGTCACGGTGGCGTAACCCCGGGGATGGCGCCTCCCAAAATGGTAGAACTTGGTACCCTCTAGTTGCTCGCGATGGTGGTAGGCGAGGCGTGCTAGGGCCTCCTGAGCCACACGGAGCACACCATCGCCCCAATCCTTCTCTAGTACATCCACCTTCAGCTCCTCAGAGAATGGAGGCACTACTCCACCCCTCATGGTGCAAACGACCAACCAATTCTTCTCTCCTTCAACCGGCCTGGGAATGAAAGCGCCTTGGATCTCCGGCGTTGGGCGGCCCACATGCTTGGCCAAGTCCCTCAGCTCAGCCTCAAACAACTGGAGTGGCAAATCCAGTCCGACCTGACGGTACATGTTGAACACCACAACCATCCACAAAATTTTAGGTAAATTTAAGTTAGTGAACAGTGTGCAAGATTTTAAATATGCAAATAATTTAATGCAAGTTATTTTTGAAACAGAGGGGAGGAGTCATAAGCATTATTTTTGCAAATACCAAACTCCTTCCTTTATAGAGAAAATAGTTTTTGGGGTCCGGGTCTAACGTCCAAGCTAACTAGGGGCTCCTAAAGTCAGGATGGCTCTGATACCAAGTCTGTGGCGACCCCGGATTTTCACCCGAGATTACTCAATTATGTAGACCACCACGATCCCGTGATCAGTGCGGAGCATAACCGACATGATATCAAAGTACACACATCCATTACAGTACGGTAATATAAGTCTTACAATAATAGTCTTACAACTTGCCTCGTGGGCACAAATAGATAATAGCAGCGGTACTAATGATCGCGGAGGACCCGAGTCAAGCCATAGCCCAACAGGTGCCTGACTCGGAGAAACGCCCTAGTTCGCGAAGTCGTCGTCGTACCCTCCATTGTTTTCTTCATCCTGCTCATAATCTGACCAAGTTGATAGCCAGGGAACATTGCCAGTGAGTACTTTGAATGTACTCGCAAACCACCATACAAGGAAGAACAAAGAGTATGCAATATGGCTTTGGATAGGATGGCTCCAAAGAGGCTATTTGTGAAATCTCTTAGAGATATACTCTCAACTCTACCACTTTGTTGTTCGCGAAACTTTTTATGGTAAAATACTTAGGAAAAACTTGAACTACTAGGATGGGGTTAACCCTGTTATCCACTTCCACCCTGGTCATCCCATGACCACTACTTCCACTAGGCCCGACCATCCCATGGCCCATCCTCCACATCCTTCGACCATCCCATGGCCAAATCTTTTCCGAGAAACATCTTTATAAAACAAAACCAGCACCGCTATGCAGCAACCTTTCCAACCGTCCATGACCGCGGACGCGGCTATTCGAATAGATTTATGCTCTGCAGAGGTTGTACACTTTCCCCACAAGATCCGATACATCCGCCGCGAATAGCCGCGGATCGTCATAGACTAGTATGCGAGTTTCGGATAACCGGACGAGACCTTCAGGATAATCCCCTCTTAACACAAGCGCCTACCCTATGAGTGTTATTCCCCTCAAAACCTGGACGTCGGGTACCGAGGACCAACCGGAGCGCTTTTTCCACTTCTTCGAGTGTGCGCTTTCAATGAGGGGCCCATAGTAACGCGTGGAGGCCAGTAGACCCTTCGTTCCTTCTCCAGGTCAATGTCCCACATGGACCTTTATCGGAGAAGGCCCACCCTCCAGGGATCCCCGATCCCCTGTAGTAGTTGCGAGGCACTTGTATCAGAGAGAACCACTTTCGGGTCAAGCCCCTTCCCATATAGGGGTAGTGTGGTTGCACGGGGTAGTTGTTCGGGAAAAACTACATAGAACCAGGTGCGTTTTCAAAAACGGTTTTTTCCTCCAACTCCATCTTTAGTGCCACCACTTGTAGAAGTAAAATCATTTTTGAAAATCACTCGGCAAGTCCCACTTGCCAAGGGTTTCTGTCCAAAACTTTTGTAAAAGCCCTTCTTGCCATCGGGTTCCCAACCTAGAGTTTTTTTTGTAGGCTAAACCGGGGTTTCCAAGGGATTGTGGTATGGTAAACCACCTTAACTCCTAGGGGAAGGATAGGTAATACCAAGGGAGAGTACTTACACAGTACCATAGACATAAGTTCGGTGGAGCCAAACCCATACCATAATAGATATATATAACAAAATAGCGAGTAAAACAATGCATAAATAAGAGTAAGTAAAACGGAACGCATAAAATAGAGTTGGGACAAGTCTCATGAACTTGTAGGTGGCTTGCCTTGGTTGGCAGCTTGCTCCTGATCCTCTTCCTCAAAATCTTCCCAAGTATCTTCCTCAATCTCGTCCTCATTCGTATCTATCATCGTAAAAAGGGGAAATAAAAATCAAACCATGACAACAATCATCATCAGTTGCACAAACAACACAATCAATACAAAACAGAAGCACAACTGAACAAACCCAACCAAACACAAGTAGCTAATGATCCTAGCAGTACAAAGCCATTGGAAGCAATCAAAAAGATTAAATCAAAATTATTTGGTGATTTTAGTGGTAAAGGCTAGATTAGCACAGAAGCAGAAAATCTGACCAAAATCAGTTGGTGTACAGTGACCATAATCTATATTTCTGAGTAGCCACAGAGAATACAAAGCCAACCCCATTGGTTTCACATTTTTAACATAAAGGGTTGATTTTAAATAAAAAAATACTAAAAACAGTATAGAAACTAGTACTAAAATTCCCAGGGCAGAACTACAGGGCCAAAATTTATGCCCTTCTAGGAATAAGTAGTACTAACAGAGGCCTAACTCTGGGAGTTGGTTTGATCCCAAAATTTTATTTACAACAACCTCTGGATATGAAATAAGAACCTTCTATCCATAATTTGTAAAATTAAGAACATAGGCTACACACATCGAACTTGGGTGATTCAGGTTTTGCTCAGTAGGAAATTTTGCAGGCAATGCCTAGAAATTGGTTTCATAATTTTCTGAGCTCTAGAAATAAGTCTATAGATTAAATACTGTAAATAGATACTATTTACCACAGAAATTCTCAGTAAACACAGAGACATGCTATGGACTAGCTACCAGTGCCATGCAATAGATAGTTTTTAGGCTACTTCACAAAATTAGAACCAAGCCAAAATACTACACAGATAATAAATGGTGGAATTAAAGCTACAGAACAATTTTCTGGTAATTAATTTGTCCTAAAAGAAAATAAAAGGGGGCAGTGCAGAGGCTGGGTTACGGCCCGCTAGAAGCTGGGCCGGCCCACATACACGGTGGCCTGTGCGGGAGGGCAGGGATTCAAATCCCGTCGTGGGGGCCTGCGCATCATAGGCACAGAGGGGCGAAGCGGTATTGGGCGATGCTAGCCGTTGGATCTTAAACGGATCTGACGGCCAGGGCTTTGTCGTCCTCACTGAGCTCAACGCCAACGTGGGGAAACCCTAGCGGGGCTGGCGGGGAGGCTTACCCTGTGGCGGAGATGGGTCGGTGATGGCGTGGTTCGAAGCGGTCGAGGACGGGGCGTCGAACGAGGTATGGCATAGTGGCTCCGGGTGACTGGAGGCGTTGCTTCAGCAGCGGCGCGGCTCGGAACTCTCGGCCTCCTCGCAACTCCGGCGTGCCTGTTGACAAGAACATCCAGAGGAGAGGGGGATTAAGGCCGGTTTTGGGAGGTGAGTGTAGTGGAAGGGAAACATGGAGAAGAGGTGGGGCAGGGACGATGGAACCTTCTCGATCGTCGTCGGCACCGAGATGGAGAGAAACGACAGAGGGAGAGGAGAGGGCGAGAGGCTCTGCCTCTGCTCTAGGGTGGTGCTGGGGTGCTCTGGGAGCAAAATGGGGAGTGGGAGGAGCGTACGAGGGGTGGGGGGCTATTTAACGGGCTGGGCTAGACCACGGTGCACCGGGTGCACGGCGAGGCGATGGGGTCGCAAGGGGAGCTCTGGGTTGGCTAAGAGGGGCGGTGGCGACATCGTGGGGTGACCTGGGGACGGTCTTTCCTCGGGGGCTGGCCGGGCCTCCGAGAGAGTGAGGGGGAGGTGGCCATTGCGTGCTGCCGGCAGGCTGTTCGACGGAACAACACGGGTTGCAGCGTGCTGTCTATAGGGCTAGGGCCTGGGGAGTAGGAGGGGTAGGGGTGCAGTAGGGTGGCGAGGATCTCCTCTGTCCACTTTGCGTTTTTGCACCGGGAGGGGGAGTGAGAGGGCGAGGCAGAGGATTTTTGGCTGAGGTGGACGACGGGGGTTGGGGTGGCTGGGCGCGTGGGAGAGAGAGGGGTAGGGTGGAGAGGGTGCCTGGGAAGTTGGAGCTGTCCGTGGTGGGGCCAGATGTGACTGAAGGGAGGGAGAGGCTGCTGGTTTTCAAGACTTGGCAAGATTTGCTAGGATCTCTCTTGCCTCTCTCCTTTGGAGTGTGCCGGCGTGTGCATGTGACATGGGGGAGTGCAAGGTGGTCGCTGGGGTGGTGAGGCATCGTGCCAGGGTCAGAGAGGGGGTGTTGCACGGGCAGGGGAGTAGGAGAGGGTTTTGAGGTGATCTTATTCCACATTGATGAGGTGGCCACTTTGGAAGCTTGCCATTTCGAACTAGGGCCACTAATTACAGTGGGGAAATAATGGTAGTGCAAAGGGTGACTAGGTGATCATGCTCAGGCCTTGGTTGATCCTTGGATCACAGCCAGATGTTTACAATGATCTTCCAAATTTGGGACAAAATAAGGTGGTCATTCCCTAAATGACAACTAGTGAGGTAAACACTCACATGCAGAAGGCTTTGGCTTGTGGTTTAGACAGGGCTAAGGTGTGGTTCTCAAGTACTCATATCATGGTACCACATGGCACTCTTGCATGGTAAAGAGGATGAAGGGTTTATTCAAACCAAAGCTCCAAAGTTGGAACAAAACTAGACTTCTATGACTTAGCCAAATTATTGGCTTGTGGGGGTGACTAACTAATATGACCCTTGGTGGTCATTCAAGCATGTAGACTAGAAAACAACACTACCAAGCAGCACAAATGATCAAGCAATCTAGTA
Organism: Avena eriantha; assembly: GCA_910589775.1. Lineage (NCBI taxonomy): Eukaryota > Viridiplantae > Streptophyta > Magnoliopsida > Poales > Poaceae > Avena > Avena eriantha. The sequence continues at coordinate 82,169,590 of OU342741.1, read as the reverse complement.
AAGCTAGGCTTATATGCAAACAATTGGCAAATTTTTTAATTCCCCCTAATTTTCTAGCTTCCTAACCTTCCACAACATGGATGCAGAAAATGGGATGTTACACTCAAGAACTAAACGAACTACTCACAAGACATCATATGGATCAAGATCAGAGATGATATAATGATATGTAACAATCTGAACATAAACGATAATTCAATGGTTCACACAATAGCATCAACTACAAGGAGTAATCAACCCCGGGAAAGTTTCCCCTAAGAACTATGCAAGATTCAACCCAATTGTTACAACGGTATGAAGTGATGATGATGGTGGTGGTGGAGATGGTGGTGATGATGATGATCCTGATGAAGTCCAGCTTGATGGTGGTGTTGATGGCGACGATCTCACCTCTCCGGGAAGGAATTCCCCCGGCAGAATTCTGTTTGTCGGAGAGATCTTTCTCTCTCGGTGTTTTCCACCCTACGGAGGCAACATAATCTTTCTATGGTCGCTCTCCAGGTATTAGGGTTCTGTGGAGATAATATACGCCAGAGGGGAGAGCCTGGAGTGGGATAGGGCGGCCACACCACCTGGTGGCGCGACCTAGGGCTGCTCGCGCTGGGGGGTGGTGTGGGCCCCCTGTGGCCCATCTCCACTTCCCCTTCTAGAAATCTTCGTCTTCTGAAAAAATAGAATTTTCCATGTATTTTCCCTGATTTTATGATCTTCGCGAATTTTGCCTCTAAACAGCCCCTTTTCCATCAGAATCCTGACTGCAGCGGTCCATGCTTCAAAAGTCATCAACCATGCAAAAACAGATGAAATAACATAAGTATCATCTCTTAATATGAAATATATCAATGAATAACAGTAAATTATGATATGGAATAGTGATGAAAAATGGACGTATCAAGGATCCAAAGATTGCAAAGAAATAAAATGGTGAAGAAGCATCAACGAATGAACCAAGCAATCAAAAGATCGAAAGAAGCACTTCACAAAAGGAAGATACCAAAAGAAAGATAGATATTATGATAAGGTTGAAAAGAGAGTGATCTAAATAATATGAGGAGACTCCCTAAGGTTTGTGGACAAATTATAATTTGCATTTGAATACAATATGCATAACATGGCATCCTCATTCCCTCTATATCATTTAAACCACTAGCACAAGCAAGAGAGAAGATATTATGATTAGAGCAAATGAGTGTTTAGATTAAAATAGGAAGCCCCCCAAGGCTCATGCACAACAAAGTGCACAATTATGGAATCCTAACTTCCCATAATCAAACAAAACACCAAACAAGAACAAGAAGGCAAATGTGTGTTCTTAGGTAAATTAGGAAAGCTCCCCAAGGTTTATGCACCAAATATAATAATTGCTTTCAATAAAAAGTGCATAAACATGGTATCCTTGCTCCCCCAAACTTACATAACAACACAAAGGCATGATAGATCAAGTTTCTTAACACCAATGAGTGCCAAAATATGCAAATGAAAAGGTCAAACACTCAAAGCAAAACTTTTGGAGCCACCAAAGAATAAAAAGGAGCACAAGGTGTAGACTTCAAAGCAAAAGGATATCACCTAGAGATTCAGCCATAATTATGTGTATAAGTTTCTAGGTAGACAACAATCACCAGGATATACATCCACAAAGAAACATGTACACACAAAATGGATACTCAAGAATGAACAAGATATCCAAAAGAAAGTCATAGATAATGCTAGTAAGATTTTTGCTAGAAAGCATGGCCAAAGGCTCAAATTTATCTTATTAATCATCAAGGACCTTCAAACACCAACGAATACATCACAACTATCACAAGGGAACAAGAGATAGTTGGAATGCATTGGAAAAATCAACAAGTATCATAAAGAACAAATAAACCTTGCAAATTCATCCATATTGCACATGAGAGAAATTGAGGAAATGATTGGCAATAGAATTGTTAGATTGGCATATGTAGGATTGGTGAATCATATACTTGAATTTTATATACTCCCAAAAATATGCATTCATCTCAACTTAATCATATAACAATAAGGATGATACAATAAAATCTTGCAAGAACTATAATAGAAGCAACTGAAGGAAATCATGCCATGATGCAACCACAAAGGTTGGATGGTAGAAAAGTATGCATTAGAGGGATACTTGTTTCCGAGATACCATTGGTAGGATGAAGTAGATATGAGTTTATTGATCATCCTAGCTTGCCTCCAATTTATCATTTAGTCACCACATCTTCTTATTATTGAGACAAGCATCCAATGTATCTCCAATGTACCTAAAACACATTCAAGTACACAATGGTCCCAAAACTCTGTGGGTCCAAAGTAGTTAGATACACTACAATACATAGGACAAACTCCACAAAAACATGTGCATATTGATATGAAATTGAATTTCACGCACATCTTAGTCAAAATAGGATTTGGTGGAGTTTCCCCTATATATTGGATCAAAAAAAGCAAGCATACCATAATATATACATTTAGTAAATATGCATGCACAAGACTTTCAAGAACCAAAAGGAGATATCATTTGAACAAAACACCAAGAAAACCAAGAAGGCACACCAAAGTGTGACACGACTAACGGTTGTCCAAATTATTTCAAGGACCAAATCAACACATGATAGACCCCAATTTCAACAAGTGAACAAAGCAAAAGCCAAAGAGAAAAAAGTATAAACAAATACAAGTGCTCAACGATTTATCTCATTCAAATGGTTAAATAGAAAGCATGGAATGAGAAAATCAACTCCCAAACAAAATACCAATTTAAAAATAAATGGTTCCAACAAAAGAACCAAACTCTCAACATTTTTCAAGAATGGCACAAAGTACCAAAGAAAAGATTTATCTTCCAAAGGCATAGAACATGGTATGGATCAAATCATGTCATGAAGAAGGATAAAATGAGTGTTCTAAATAATATAGGAGAACTCCCCCATGATTAGTGCATTATTTAAGATTTTGCATTTGAATAAAAAATGCACACACATGGGATCATCATCCCTACCTACATCAACTAGAGATCTAAATAATTTCAAGACAAATAAAGATCCACAAGAGTCGAGGAAGACCTAGGAGACAAAGCACAACAAATTTATTGGCAAGAGATAAGGAAAATCAAGCAAAAGACAATGTGAAAATGATCAATAAGATCTACCACATATAATAGTACCGATTGTCCAAGGAAAAGGGACTTGCAAATATTTCCTGGTGGTAGATAGCAAATACATACAAGATCATATTCACAAAGAGAACGCAAATGTCAACATATAGGAATTAAAAACCAAGACATGAGAGAGATCCTTGAGGGTTTCAACTAGTTAACCAATCACGCAAGGCAATGACTAGAATAACTAGAGGCAAAATTCTTGCCAACTTAGATTTAAGAATTCATATATGATGAAACCATACTAAGGAAATCTCTTGCAAAAAAGATCCAAAAGATAAGGAATAAAATGCATTATACCAAAAAGGACTTGTTTGAGCTCATGTGCCACATAGGAGCTAGATAATTATCAATATCAATTCTAAGTGACACAACCTCGAATATTCACATTTTCTAGGCTTGTAATATGCACTGAGCATATGACTCCCCCATAATGTGATAAACCATAAATATTGACACGAGGCAAAATGATCCAAATAGAGATGATTAATGGACATTATAGAACTTGAATTTCTCATGAGAAACATACCACATAGAGACTTAGATAAACTTGCAATATACATGCTAAGTGGTATTCCTCATGTACACACATTTTAGGATTGTGGATTGCCCAAGCATAACACTCCCCCAAAATGGGATAGTCCATTAATCTCTCACAAGAGCCAAGAAAGATACCAAATAATTTCAACAAAGGCTCCAACCCAAGAGACACAAATACATTGTGTGCCACCCAATATACACAAGTATACTTGATAACTCAATATAAGTACGAGGGAACCAAAATATGTACAAACACATACAAAGGTACAAAACCAACACATGCACAAGAGAGCAAGTAACTTTCAATATAAATGAGTTAGGCACATGTTACCACAAGGAGGAACATTGGATATTGATAGAAGCATGATAATCCAAATGGCTTGACTTGACAAGAATAAATGATGAAGATCCCTCAATTCTTCATAATGTAGCCAAGCCTCCAATGTCCTCCAACAATACCTATTGATCAAGTTTTGGCTTGTTGGTCCCCAACCAAGTTGGGTCCTAAGAGGTTAGTCATAATAGGCTTGGAACCCAAATGGTTCTTTTCGGGAACCCACATTGAGCACCAACAAATTTGGCAAACATGTTGCCAACCTCATCCTTACAAAGAGAATAAACATCATCAATAATTATAGGGTTGTATGAGGAGATACCAATAGTGCATGAGGAAAAAATATGCCCCTTCTCACGGCATATATAGCAAGTACTTCTCTTGCCATCTTTCTTCTTAGGTGAGGCCACAACTCGAGGAAGAACTCGAGTAGTCCTCTTAGGAAGAGGCTCGTCAATGACTTGAGGTGAAGCTTGAGGCCACTTCCCTTGTTGCTTCACACTAAGAGACTTATTATTCAATGGGCAAGATCTAACATGATGCCCTTCTTCCTTGCACTTGCAGCAAACAATGTTGGCCGGATTCTTGACTTGATCCTGGTCATTCTTCTTGTTGTCCTTGTGCTTCAAATTGATAGTGGACTTGCTCTTGACATTGGAGTTGAATCCAAGCCCACTCTTGTCATTGGGAGATTTTTGCACACTCAAGATTTTGTTGAGTGCGGTTTTCCCTTGATGACCCTTTTTCAAGTCATTCTTCAAAGAAGTGACTTGAACCTTGAGATCTTTGATTTCCTCTACATGGTTAGTTTCAACAAAAGTATTAGAGGAAGTAGATGCTACAGTATTAGAGCAACAAGGCATGGTATGTAATTCATCACGAGATATAGCATGGTTGTGAGAGGATGAATTACAAGGACTAGCACATGGCAATATAACATTTGGAGTAGATATAGTGCTAATGTCCACATGAGGCCCACTAGATGCTACCTTTGACACGATGGCCTCATGAGCTAAATTTAGCCTCCCATGTGAGACTAGAAGATCCTCATGCGAGCTTGAGAGCTTGACATGACTTTCTTCTAATTTCCCATAGTTGCTAGTTAGCCAAGCAAGTTGAGCCTTTAGCTCAACATTCTCCTTCAAAGTAGATGCTACACAAGAAATAGATTTAGTAGAACAAGCATCATCATTATTAGCAAGCGATGAGGGCAACTTGACAAGCTCTTTAGAATATAAAACTTTAAGTTGCTCATGTGACTCGGTGAGTTTGATGAGCTCCCTCTTATCGACCTGAGAGCCATTTTCGAGGTGCTTAAAATCCTCAACAAGTTTAGCATAAGCAACTTCAAGTTCATCATTTTTAATATTGAAGGAGTTTGCCACCGCAAGTTGTCTATCATGGTATTCATTTATTCTAGATAATTCTAGAGTAAAAGTCTCCTCAAGAGATTCTTTGGTGGTTTGTTCTTCTTCAAGGGAGTCCTTTAGTTGTGCAATTTCAAGTGCATACTCACGCTCAAGCGCAAACTTTTGAGAAATGATATGTTCTTGCTCCTCAATAAGATTATTGCCTTCAATAGCATAAGTCAAGATTTCAACAAATTTGGAGGAAGCAATTTTATTTTTAACGAGAGTGCAAAAGACAATCTCTCCCATCTCTTTAATAGAGGTAATATCATACTCAACTCGATGTTCATCATTATTAACATTATCAACATCATCATCATCATCATCATCATCATCATCATCATCATCAGAAACAATGGGATCAAACGAGGATACCTTCGTTCCTTTAGCCATAAGGCAAATATGAGAACCGGAAGAAGGTGATGATGAGATCGCATTTGTAGCTCCATTCAAAACCTTGTCTTGATTCATAGAATCTTCGGTTTCCTCTACATGGTTAGCAACACGAGCACTAGAGGAAATAGAAGAATTTTTATCATGGCAACAAGACAACATAAGCATATCATCATGAGATTATTCAAGCCATTTATACATGATATGCAAGGACTATCAACACAAGCATGTAAGGAGTTTTGGGTGCTACAAGTGTTAGGGTCCAACAATAGACCATTGCAACTAAAGAGAGATGAAGGATGACAAATAGTAAGCTCACTATCCACATTGGAATTTCTATCACCACTCACCATACCATTACCTTGTGAAAAATCACATGTTGGTGAAGTGGTAGAAGATGAGAACTCATCTCGACCGGAAGTGGAAGCAACACAATCATCCTCAAGAATATTGGACACAACATATTTATCTTGAAGTTTTGTCCATAACTCATGATCGCTCCAAAAAGGAATGATTGAAGATGTAACTACATAGCTCAAAGCATTAACAAGCACATTAGAAGCTTGAGCATCAAGATATAAGTTTTTCTCATCCTCACAAGATAGATTTTCGAAATCCATAGGATGAGAAAAACCTATATCTACAATACGCTCCAAATTTGGGTCCATGTCCCGAAAATGAATAATTTGTGTCATCGAATGTGAACATTTCATTATGCACTAATCCCCTAGCCGACATCTTTACTCTCAAGGCGGTGAAGCCTAAGATGAGAGACCGGGCTATGATACCAATTGAAAGGACACACATGTCGCCTAGAGGGGGGGTGAATAGGCGGTTAAAACTTTTCTGAGAGTGGCTCAACAAAGGCGGAATTAAACTAGCGTTTACTTTGTTAAGCAAAAAACCTAGAAAAACTAGGGTTCACCTATTTGCACCAACAACTTATGCTAAGCAAGATAAGAAACTATGTGATAGCAAGATATATATATATACTTTAAGCACGAAGGCTATCACAAAGTAAAGTGCATAAGTAAGAGCTCGGATATAGAGATAACCGACGCACACGGAGAAGATGATATCTTACCGAGTTCCTCCCAACATGGAGTACGTCTCGTTTGGAGAGGGGGTGGTATCAAACCACCAATGCCACAAAAGGCCTCCCTTGTTCTCCTGTGAATCTCACCCCAACGGGATCAATCCACACTTCCACTATCGGTGCACTTGTCGGTGGCAATCTGTAACCTCTCACAAGCTTGGGGCACTTCTCTACAACTCAATTGGAGGCTCTCAACAAACAATCTTGGGGAAAGCTCCACAACTTAATTGGAGGCTCCAAGTAATCCACAAACCTCCAAAACCACCAAACCGTCTAGGGTTCTAATGAACCGAAGAGTAAAAGGCTTCTCACCTTTCACCCAATCGAATCCTCATCGAGAACTCAAACCGATGCACCAAATGCAATGGCAAGAACACAAGAAGTGCTCAAGTCCTTCACTCCTAAATTCCACCAAAGCAACAAAAGCTTATGGGGGAATAAGAGAGGAAGAACAATGGAGGAAATCCACAAAAGACTCCAATATCTAGATCCCAATATGTTCCCCTCACTTAGAGGAGAGATTGATTAGTGGGATTGTAGATCCAGATCTCCTCTTTCAAATCCCTCAAGAATATGCAAGAATCATAGGAGGGATTGAGAGGGAAGCAAGCTCAAGAGATCAACAATGGTGGCTCAGTTTTAGGGTTCTTGAGGTTGGACAAATCGCTGCAACCAAGGTAGAAGAAGGGGCCTTTTTATAGGCCCCCTGAAATTATAGCTGTTGGGAGCCACTTACCCCAGATAGTCCGACAAAATACAGCCAGACAGTCCGGCCCAGCCGGACACTCCGAGCGAAAACCACCGGACATTCTGGCCTAGCAAAGTTTCCAACCACTGATCGGACAGTGTCCGGGTGGTGTCCGATATGGCACACAGAATGTCCGAGCAGGTCGACAAAACCCCAGGGCTGGACACTCCGGCTGAAAATGGCCGAACATTCCGCCCAAGGCAAAACTGACAGAAATAGCAAAACTGAAACGACCATAACTTTTGCATCCGGACTCCGATTTTGATGATCTTGGGCTCGTTTCGAAGATAGTAACGAGATCTACAAGATCATGCGGATAACCATCATAGTCCAACAAGGGAGGATAGAACCAAATGATGAAAGGTTTAACCTATCTAGAAAAGACAAACCGGCAAAACCTCCAACATCGAAAACGCAATAGAGAATGCATATGACATCCGTTTTCGATGAACTTGGGCTTGTTATGAAGATTAACACAAGCTCAAGAACCTCACATGGATAAGATCCAAATAACAACTAAGAAAGATGATGTCAAGTATGCAAAGGTTTGAGCTCTCTCTGAAGGATATGATCAAGTTACTCACTCGAGAGCCCCTCTTGATAGTACGGCTATCTATCCTATAAACTGGTCTCTCCAACTAACACCACGAGACCGGTAAGAAGGAAGCCCTATCAAGAATCATACCTTTTCCTTGCGCATATTCCACTTGATCTTGATGATGATGATCTTCTCCACCTCAGGATGGAACACCTTTCTTGATTGTGCTAGCTTGGTGAAGACTTGCAAATTGCTCCCCATACTCCACTATGGTAGAGCTTCTCTTTTGGGAATATCATCTTCCCATATCCATGATCACTATAGGATGGAAAGCTTCAAGCAAATGATCAATTCAAGATGGCTTATCTCGAACTTGCACATCATTTCTTCTTTCTTCATTATGTTGGTGTATTGAAGGTACATAAGAGATATCACTCCAACTTTATTCTTCAAGACACACTTGCTATAGGCCCAACTCTTACTTGACCAATCTCCGGATCACTCATTGAAACCTTGGTCAAGACTTAATCTTCTTCACTTTCTTCTTCTCCCAACCTTGAAGACAACATATGGTTCAAGTTTTGCCTATGGACAAATCCTACAGGTGAAACTCAATGCAAACATAAGTCCATAAAGATTGTCATTAATTACCAAAACCACACATGGGGGCACACATGCACTTTCAGTAACCATTCTATTAGAAGAACCTTGTTTTGTTTACTCAACTACCATATACCAAAATTGACATATGTTGTGGTTGCTACATTAATCCGTCCAGACTAAATATCGATACAATAGATCAAATCTTGTTGTAGTCAACTCCTTGAACATTATCATAAACTTTTTGCGACATGTCGACTATTTCATAGACCCAAATACGACCTATAGGCTTCATGCCTTTCTAGAGGGTCTTCCAAGTTTAAAAACTTGATTTCTCGTGTATGGAAACTATCACGGATTTTATGACTTCTAGTCATTTGATGGAGTCAGGGCCCATCATCACTTCTTTGCATGTAGTCGGTTCATCATTGTCAAAATAATAACGACTTGTTAATCAAATCTCACTATTTGATTCTTACCCGACCTATATGGTTCAAATAGGAAATCTAATCTCCGATATCACAATCTTTGTAATCACGCGATCCATGAGCATTATGGACACCTCCGGGACACTTTTCAGCGCTGCGCTACTTAGCACATGTTGCTTAGGTTCATCGACCTAATCAAAGTTCTATTGTCCTCCCACTTAACTTTTGCAAAAAATTCCTTCCGCAGAAACTTGATGTTCTAAGCGACAAACACTTTTGTATTCAGTGTTATGGAGGAATACACAACATTTTCTTTGGGATAACCTACAAATATATTCTTATCCGAATTTGTTGCAAATATTTCACTTATGCCTAGCATACCAAAATTTTAAAAAAGATAGCTCGGGTTTTATCCCAAACCATAAATCATATGGTGTCATTTCAACATATCACGATGGTGATCTTTTCAGTGTAAAAGCGGTAGTCTCTAAAGCTTTAATCCTTAAAACGTAACTGAAGTTTTATAAATGACACCTTTGGTCTTACCATGTCAAACGAGGTTTGGTTTCATCTCTCAAACACTCCATATCCTACGGTTTATCGGGAAATTCAAATCCATGGAATGATTCCTAAAATCTTAGGTGTTTTCCTAAACTTGTAACTCAAATATCTTCCTTTATGATCCAATCATAAATTATTTATTTTCTTGTTACGGTGATTTTCCACTTCATCTTGAAAGTCTTTGAACAATTTTCAAATGTTTCATACTTCTTCCTTATTAAGTAAATATACACATATGTTCGCTCAAATTTCTGGAGAAAGTATATGAAGTTGAAGATCAACCGTACACGGCTACACATAATGGACTATATACATCAACATGCACAATGTCCAATAAGTTAGTCATTCGTTTGTCTTTGGCCTATGAAAGGAGTTTCAATTATCTCCAGGAAAGTCTCACAAGTGCCAATTGATCAAAATCAAAAGACTCCAAAAATCCATCAAGATGGATTTTTTTCATGTTTTCTTTCCAATATAATTTAAATGGCGATGTCACTTCGTAAGTGATCTTTCAATCATTTTTCTTGTGACATTTTAGCATTAGTTTTTATGGACGTGATTTCTCCAACTAGACTTGTAAATCATCCATCTTCTATGGAATACAGTAATTATTTGAACAAATATTGTTCTCATAATGCCAGAACAAAATATAGATTATTAAAAACCAATCTTGAAGGCAAAGTTTGATGACAGGGAGAAACATAACAACACTTTATTTGTTTTCGATGAACATCATCACATATTCTCTTGCTAGTTACTTAGGCCATTGCAGCCCATGAATTGTGTTATTCTATATGACACTTTACACCAAAAAAATTAGTATTCAATACCAGAGAACCACATTGTTTAACAATCAAAGAATACAGCCATAACATGTATATTATATATATACCTAAGTTGGACATTTCTAGCCTTTTCCTTTTCTGCCAAATATTTTATAGATTCTCATACAACATTTCCTTTTCTTTTAAAATAATCTATCAACATCAATAGTGGTGCCATACACATGACACATAGTACAAAGCATGCATAGTCAAATACTAATACCTTTGGAGTTACACTTTGAAGTGGATCACCATCATCAAATGTTTGGCGTTCTTTTAAAATCCATTATTTAGTAATCTTTTAGTGTAGTAAATATTTTATCTACATCTTCTATTCATCCTTAGCATGACAACTTTCATGATCAAACTACTATAGCTTATAAGGGTGAATCACGAGTATAATGTTAGTTCCAAAAACATTCTTTTGGAAGATCAGGATGCCTAGCGTCTTTAACCTTTGCAAATTCTCATACAATATGAAAACATGTATTTTGCTAAATTATACTCTATCATATTGCAACCAAAACATTATTTCAGATATCATAGTATCTTCCACATACGATGGTTTCTGAAACAATTCTTCCAGCTCCTAGATAACCGTACCTTGATACTAAAACAACTTTTGAATATCAAGGATCATGGAGGCAAGCGCGATACTTTAGATACTAACACTTGAATTGTTACTCTTGATTTAATACTACTTATTAAACTTCATGGAGTAAATGGAGTTTTCTGAAAGTTTACAATAGGACTTCTAAACTTTAAATTGACACTTAAAACAATATGATACTAGTTATGAAGTAAATATCCAGAATTCTATAGTTATATTATCTCAATTATAACTAAGCATAAGGTAGTAAAAGGATGCCAATGACTACAACAAATTATGAAAATTCACTTCAGTTTAGTTTATGATAAATTGAATTCAACTATAATCATATTACTACATGAACTCCCACTCAAAAACAACATCCCTCAAGTCATTTTGGTGATTACATGAAATAGATCCACTACACCAAGACCGATCATCACGTGAATTGGTGCAGATTCTGTGGTGAGCATCAAGATGGGCAACATATCAACCATATGACTCATGCTTTACCTTTCGGTTCGTGTTCCGAGGCCATGTATATACATGATAGGCTCGCCAAGTAAGAACCTTAGTACCTGTGTGTGTAATATTGTCTTACACCCGTTGTATGCGAGCGTATAGTCTATCACACCTGATCATCACGTGGTGTCTCGAAACAACAAGCTTTTTTGATGGTGCATACCAAAGGAAGAACACATTTTTGTCTTGATATTTTTTAATGAGGTATCATCTTATAATGCTACTAAAGAGCCATACACGTAAGATGCAAACAAACATCATATGCAAAAAGTGGTATGATATAGTTCTTGCACTTAATCACTATCTTTGTGCATCTTGGTATAATCTCTATCATTCCTATATGTGTAAGGCCAAGGTCTACGGAACTTATACTTTGGTATGTTATGATTTCCAATAGTATCAAGCCATACTACAAATTATAACATTACCATATCATATTACTTTGCCCAGCAAAACCAAAAACTTGATGGTTCTAATTTATCTTTTGCATGTTTTTACGTGGCTTGGGGCTTTCGGAGATAGAACCATTCTTACCTATGAATATGGAACCACAACGACGATAATCAAATTATTAGCAACTCGATGTAAATCAGATATTGACTATAGTAGGAGAGACGGACACCCTCTAGCCACATACGCAAAACTAGTTGCATGTCAAGCATGGAACAGATCTCATCTGTGAGGACATGTAAAGTTAGTCCGAGTCACTTTATCCCACTATGCCACCAATTTCCAAAATAAATAGAAGGTGCAATAACATGATCATAATCATATGTGTTTTACCCGTGCAAAACATCTAAGCATAGATCAGGCTTTGATACCATTGTTGGGTTTGTAGCATAGAAAACTAAAAATCCTCTGATATGAACAACTAAGCACCAAGATCTATCTACCTAGATACAATCACCGGGTGGATATACATCCATAAAGATCTTACCCTCGAATACTAAAATACTTTGTTAACAAAATCTGATTTCGTGGATGATGTAGTTGTTCACTTGCCGATCTCAAGATCGTGATGAAGTCTAGCACCATAAATCAGCAGTGCATCCGTGATCGCACACACGTCCGGTACCCCGACCACCTCCGATTCCTCGTTCCACCAATGTAGCGGAAGCAGTAAATCCTTCTAGAAAAAGCCACCGGGAACATGTACTTCGCTAATCCGAAGCCATGGGGAATATTCTAGAGGGGGAGAGATCCTTCATGAGGAGGTGTAAGAGGAGAGGATGAGGAGGACTCCTTTTAGGGGAGGGGGCTGCCCCCCATGCCATGGCCGGTGGGTGCCCCCACCTCTCCCTCATTCTTGTGAGTGGAGCTTCCACTAAGCACTCCCACATGAATTCCATGTCCACTCAAAGTTGCATTAATTTTCCACCAAAATTAATGCATCTCTTATTTAATAAAACTCTTTTATTTATTTTATTAAGAATTTTTTAATTAATTTAATTAACAAACATTCACATAAAACTCCTTCCAACATTTCAATATCACATGCAGAACCAATTTCGGTGTCCATCAAAATAATTCTAGCGCTTTCATTTCTTTCTCTAGTATCTTATTTGATCCAAATGGTGTCGGTGTCCCTTAAATGTGTCACCCTATAGTTCGTGAATAACACAGACATGATCGAGACCCCTCTCTGATCAATAATCAGCAACGTGACCTAGAGATCCGTACTGACTCCTACACATTCAACGATGACTCTAGTGATCGTGTGAACCATTAACATCATAACTAAATCCCTTTGTCTCGTGATATATTATATGTCTGAGATTCGATCATCGGTATCCCCATACCTAGTTTGATCTCGTTACCAACAAGTACTCTTTTCTTGTTCCCGTGATATAACATTCTAGTGATCTCATCACTTGCTTGCAAGCTATGTCAATGTCATATCACCGAGAGGGCCCAGAGCATATCTCTCCATCATCGAGATGGAAAAAATCCCACTCTTGACCATGAGCCTATACATAACACTTTCGGAGTATCTGAACCCTATTATAGTGTGACATTTGATGTTATCAAGTTACTCTCTTGGTGTTAGTGATTGACATGATCTCATGGTCTAAGGACTAAAGTTACTTCACATGATGTTATAGCAATGTAAACATAATGACTTTGATCATATTACTATACTTCAGATGAATATTCATCACATCATTCCACCAATGTTGTGACCTCGTTATTAACAACATCTAATGTCCATGATCAGGAAACCTTGATCATCTTGTTAATCAACGAGCTAGTTTATATGAGAGGCATAACTAGGATCTCTTTATTTGTTTATTTAACACACATGTATTAAAGTTTCCAATTAACACAATTATAGCATGAGAAATAAATATTTATCATAAACATGGAATAATACAATAATAACTTTATTATTGCCTCTCGGGCATATTCCCTTCAGATGGTGTTGGCCTAGGAGGAAGAGGTGGACGAGATGACTTATGATGCTTGAGTTCTTCGGAGATGGTCCACAACATATGAGGTGATATGGTGGTGTTTTTTGGAACAAACAAGTTCAATAGATTTTTTGGTGACTTTGATCGATGGTGGTGCTAGAGTCTACTTTTGAATGAACTCTATGCATATTTTATTTTGATGTGTTCGATTTGATGAACTATGCCTATGTATGTTGTTTAAGTGTTGTGTTGCTTGTGTTTGAATTGTTCGTATGTTTGAACTGTTTGTATGAACTCTATATAATATTTATGAATGCAATATGTGGAGTGCTAGAAAGAAATGGAACAAAAAAAGTTTTACTCCTCTAAATTTTGGGGTTCGGTTAGGAACCGCCGACCTTTAGAGGAGTACTTTTACTCCTATAAACTCATCCATTTACTCCTCTAAGTTTAAGGGATCGGTTAGAGATGCCCTTAGACCATACACTCCTCTTCAGTTTTGTCCTTGGTGGGTTTGCAAAAAAAAGTTGTAACAATTGTCAAAGATACACTTTGTGGTTATTGAAATAATGAAAGTTCCATGCTTACAGGAGAAATGGCAACGATAAATAATTGTCAAATCGTTGTCGGGGCATACTAATTTTTGGTGAGGCTGACTTCACCATTTAGCTTATCAGGACGGTGCAATGAAGGGGTGCGATAATTTATTGACGCTCGTGATATGCAAATTTTTCCATAAAAAAGACGGTGACCTCTAGCCTATGCATATTTGACATACATAGTTATATAATATTAATTATTCAAGATTATCAAGCAAACTCATTTTTCAAGCCTAACAAAATAGTGAAAAATAAAGAAAAAATGAGTACATCTAGTTTGACATTATCTTCATACATATACCACAAACCCTACGACAAGGATCCGGCAATATGTATCAATGGAGGGGATTAATAAAGAAGAAGGGGGAGTGTCAGTGCTAGAGTTCCCCTGGTCTCCCTTAGGTCTGGCTAGCACTCCCATATATGAAAGAAAAGGACATATATAGAACGCATCCTTGAGCACAATAAGCAATGCTAATAACAAAAATAAAGATTGTTGTACAATAAAATTTATGCTAAAAAATCAAGGTGGTTTTCTTGCATTATCCATGCTTAGTACTTGAAAATGTGTAACAAATATGATAAACAAAAGTTTGTAGCTTTTTCAGGTCATGCGCCTTGTATGTACCACTTGAAATGTACAAATGAGAAAATCAGTGTCCTAATTTTAATGAAGTTTGACAACGAAAATATATTAATATCACAAATATACCAATTACATTCAGCATCTGCACCAACCAAATGTTCAAATACATTAGGATGCACACAACCAAAAATAAAAAATAATAATAGAGAAAATAAAACAAAGACCCTGTCATGGTGGTCAATCACTCGCAACAGAGCACTCTAACCACCACCGGATACAACACATGTACTAAAACGAGGCTCTCCAAAAGCAATGCCTCCAAGAAGAAAACAATGCACAAGCATTGTCCTTGCCGGATTAAAGATCTTGGATTTTCACCCCTGAGAAAATCCGAGTTTCCAAAACAATGCCTTCGGTAAGGCCATTACCAGGTACAACCAATGAAGGACATAGATTGGGTTTTCACCCTAAAAATTGTGGCTCGGTATTCAAGGTGCACCACCAGAAATGTAGTCCACCTGTGTTGCCACCCCCTCTTACTAAGGTTGTTGGTGCAAGTCGCCGAACACCTGATACACAGGAAGAATGAGGCTCTCCAAAAGCAACGTCTTCAAGAAGAAAACAATGCACAAGCATTGTCTTTGCCCGATCAAAGATCTTGGATTTTCACCCTAGAGAAAGTCCGAGTTTCCAAAACAATGCTTTCAGCAAGGCCATTGCTAGGTACAAGCAATGAAAGCCACATATTGGGTTTTCACCCTAAAAATTGTGGCTCAGTATTCAAGGTGCACCACCAGAAATGTAGTCCACCTGTGTTGCCACCCCTGCTTGCCAAGGCTGCTGCTGCTGCAAGTCGCCAAACACCTGATACACATGAATAACATGTGTCACATTGTCTTCATCAACCAAAACCCTCTCTGCCAAAACCAACCTCTGACTATAGCCACCATGACTTTCTCCACCTCTGCCAGTTTCATGGAAATCATATGAAGACATAACCAATGATACCGACAAGAAGATGAAGCTTTGGGCCTCGCCCAAAAAGGGTGTGCATGACCATATTGATTCCACTCTAGATATCCAGTAGCATCCTATGCCTAACTGCGAAAATCTCCAAGGCGAAGATTGGAACTCGACGACATCCCAATCGAGGAGGAATACTTGAAGTAGATCGATGCCTTGGTACTCAAAGAATAGTAGGGCTGAACCACCTTTATTCAGAGCACCGACACTGCACGCTCTCCAGATCCACCAGGGTTGCCGCCTAAGGCTCCGCACCCGCCTAGAATACCGGCACCACCATGGTGCCACTCCGAGCACGCAACCAGCACCACCATATCGCCCACATCAATAGACCCAAATGTTGGGGATATACTTTCCGGGTATCCTCATAGTTCCTTGCTGACCAAGGTGGCCCACTTCAGGTTAGAGCTTTCCTTCACGGACGGCCCAGTCAGAGAGAGAGAGAGAAGATGGAGTCCAATCTGTTGGGGATATACTTTCCGGGTATCCTCACAGTTCCTCGCTGACCAGGGCGGCCCACTTCGGGTTAGTCAGAGAGAGAGAAGACGGAGTCCAATCCGGCTACGGGAAGGCCTAGAAGACTTACCGACTTAGGCCCATAATGTTACTTGTAGTTCAAGATGTACTATGTGACCAACTCTTAGTCGTAGCCGGATTGATCTCTCCTGTAAACCCTAGGCCGGATATCTATATAAGCCGTCCTAGGGAGAGCCTTTAGGGCAGAACACTTGACAACACAATAGTCTACAATCTCAACTCGCACAGGCAAAACCCTTGTAACCCATATTTCGGCTCTGCCGTATTACTGGATTGCTAGCAGGAGTAGGATTCGTCCAAAGCTGGTGGATTCGAACCTGGGTAAACTTGTGTGCTCACCTTCCCGGAATACCGTATGTCTCACACCCCTCTCTTCCGCACGCCTCGAGGACCCCCTCATGGTGTACTTGTCCTCAATCTGACAATAGTTGGCGCCCACCGTGGGGCAAGTGAGCTACGGATCTGCGTTCCGTGCGGAATCTGTAACAATCGGAATCGGCGAGACCATTGTCATCTGTCGCATCCTCTACGCCAGTAACGTCCCTCTCATCGTTCTCGACGAGACTTGGATTCCGGCTAGGGAGACCGTGACTACTTATACAATCATGTCTTTTGGCGAGATCGATGTTTACATCAGTTTCGCTGAACCTGCCCAACCCACCCCAGCGGTGATGATAGAAGCAAAAGAATCTTCTGGGTCCCCTTTGTCCGTAGAGGCGGCAGAGTTCCGGATCTCAGAAAACCCTAATCCCACCTAGCCCGCACCAGTTGCGGAGATAGTGGAGAAATATGAGCCTGAAGAAGACCTCACGGTCCAAGTCGAATCTGGAGTGGATCTCCCTGGAGAAGCCGGATCCTAGATCGACCCACCCATGGAAGTCGAAATCTAGGAGGAGCATATCAACGACACTGATTCCGGCTCTGACGATGCCGGGATAGACATACCTTTCCTCAGGTACACACTAAGACGTATGATACTACAAGGCGCTAGCGCAGATGCAATCCTCGAAACCATCAAAAGTTTCGATATGGATGATCGCGAAAGCCGCAGGTACCTCAGAAAGCATGCATCGCACTTCATCGGGTATGTCGGATCTGGATCCGGCTCTACCGATGCTGGAGAAAACACCGACTCGGTGCTGGAGGCAATTGGAACAAACGCCGGCGTTCCCGCATCCTCGGATGAATCCATGACGTCGGCAGATTTCCGAAAGTTCTCCGCGGAATATGAAGAGTACAACTCCAAAGCTGCAGAAGAAGGAGAAGCCATGGATGAAGGATCCGGGGAACACTCTCCCAAAGCACAGGTTGACATGGACGTCGGAGATAATCCCGAAGTCCAGATGTCCGAAAGTACCGATCAGAGCTTGACTCCGGGAAACGGACCCAAAGCCGTCTTTGCTACTGGCGCTGCCAAGAAGGCAAAGAAGAAGAACAAGAAGAACAAGACCCCGGCAAAAGACCCCCTCACAGAGGAGGTAATCGCCGAGGAATACGAAGAAGAATCGGATGGAGCAGTTATCCCAGACGAGCCGAAAAAAGAAGCATCGGTGGATGGACACGTGATCACTGAAGGTGCGTGTAAACTCATCGATGCCGCTTTAACCACACCTATCCCTACAGCTGCAGAACTTACTGCAATCAGCCGGAAACTATCCATCTGCACCACCCTCTCCACCACACAGTTATCACAATGACCCCCAAGGAGGTCAAGGAGGACGACATGGCAGAGGAGGTGGTGGCAGAAGCCGAAGTCCGGCTCCAAGGCACCGCATCCACAGCCGACATTCGGGACGATCTCTATCCCCGAATGACGCAAGGCACAGGATCAACTCCAACATAGAGGCTCGGCGCTATGAAAACGATGACGTGTACGTGGGCCCAAAGTGCTTCGGACCATGCATCAGAGCTACAAAATTCCTGGAAGGATTTGCTATCTCAAGACATATCCAAGCCTACGACGGCATTGCTCGGCTAGACACCTGGTTACAGGATTTCTTCCAAGCTTGATGCATCGCTAAAGGCGGAAACAGCCTGGTCGCAACCCGATATCTCCCACTTATGTTGCGGAAGACGGCATGATCATGGCTCAATGAACTTCCGACAAATACCATCCACAACTGGTATGACTTGCAAAGTGCGTTCTTTCGGAATTTCGAAGGCAGATATCGGAGGCCCTGTACGGTTCGAGACCTACAGCGTTGCACCCAGAAAGCCGGAGAAACTTGCCGGGATTATCTCGTACGATGGATCAACACAAAGAACTCCTGCGAAGGAGTAAACGATCAAACTACGATTGAAGCTTTCATCGCAGGTCTCCCAATTGGTTTACTGCGCCATCGCTTGAAGTGTGACAAGGGTACTGATCTGGGAGAGATGATAGAAACAGCGAGCAAGTATGCAGATGCTGACGACGATGCAGAGGGATTACTCAATGTCCTGGTTGTGCCTTAGTCGGCAAAACAACCAAAGCAACAAGCTCAGAAGCGCAAAAATAACTCTGAAGAAAAACCCAACGTGGAGACAGCAGTGGTCACTACTGTTTCTGGGTCTGGAGGACGTGGCAGAGGCCGCGGGCGTGGCCATGGGACGTCAAGGGTCCAAGGCAGAGGAGAGCAACAACCAGGCAAAACCTACACTTGGGCCGACATTGCCAATAACCCATGTGTGCATCACTTAGATGCCAATGGGGGCTCGTCCCACACCAACGCTGAATGTCGTTTTAATGACGACATCAAGAGAGATGATACCGTGGGCTACAAAGCTAAGAGGAAGAAAGGGAAGAAAAACCCCAAAAAAGACAAGGAGACCAAGGAAGATTCCGACATGGAGGAAGTTGATGCTTCAAATCCCAAGACGGAAGGGAAGAAGACTTTTCCCACCAAGAAGGACACTTACGTCACCTTCCTCGGATCTCAACCAGCAAAGGTCAAGTAAGCAGTTCTCCACGAGCTCAATGCAACAGTTCCGGTTGTCCCTCAGTATCTGGACTGGTCGGAAGTGGCAATCACGTTTGACCGCGCTGATCATCTGCCTAAACTACACAGGCGAGGAAAATACGCCTTAATCGTCAATCCACTTATTGATGGTTATGGTTTCTCCAAGACCCGCATGGACGGTGGTAGCAGCATCAATATTCTCTATGTCGAAACGCTACGCCGGATGAAGATCTCGAAAAAACAGCTGAACCATAGCTTTGTGATCTTTCACGGAGTTGTCCCAGGAAGATAAGCTAATTCCCTAGGAGAGATCACTTTGGATGTTACCCTTGGAACTCCAAAGAATTATCGGACGGAGGCACTTTCCTTCGAAGTGGTCCTGTTCAAGAGCGCATACCATGCTATATTCGGACGTCCGGCTTACTGGGATTTTATGGCTCGTCCATGTTACATTTACAATATGATGAAAACTCCAGGTCCCAACGGCGTGATCACCATCAGGGGAGACCCGAAGAAGGCGCGAGAGTGCGAAGATGGAAATGCCTCCTTTGCCGAAGCCGTGCTGCACGCCCAGGAGTACCAGGAGATCAAGAAGAGCATAGATCCGTCCGAGATGCCCGCAACAAAGGAGGTCACAAAGCCAAATCTGGAGTTCAAAGCATCAGAAGAGACGAAGACGACGCCGTTGAAGGATGATGACCCCTCCAAGGTGACCCAGATAGGCGTAGGCCTAAGTAGCGCATAGGAAAGCACGCTCGTCAAGTTCCTCCAAGCAAATCAAGATATCTTCGCATGGCAGCCATCTGACATGACCGGAGTACCTAGGGAACTTGCCGAGCACTCTCTAAATGTAAACCCGAACACTCAACCCGTCAAATAGTCCTTACGACGGTTTGGCGATGAAAAGCGTAAGGCAATAGCTAAGGAACTAGCGCGACTCGAGCTAGCCGGATTCATAGAAGAGGTCATCCATACTGATTGGTCGGCGAACCCTGTAATGGCCCCTATAAAGGACACCACTGATTTAAGGATGTGTGTTGATTATACTGCCTTGAACAAGGCTTGTCCAAAAGATCCGTTTGCTCTGCCTAGAATTGATCAAGTTATCGATTCTACGGCAGGCTCGGAACTCCTCTGTTTTCTCGATGCATATTCCGGTTATCACCAAATCCGGATGAAGGAATCTGACAAAGTCAAGACTTCATTCATAACCCCCTTTGGAACCTTCTGTTTTGTTACGATGCCCTTTGGGCTGAAGAACGCAGGAGCTACGTACCAGCGCACGATGCAGCATTGCCTCCATGATCAACTCGGACGCAATGTACATGCATACGTGGATGATATTGCGGTCATGTTCAAAAAGAAGGAAACATTGATTTCCGACTTGGAGGAGACGTTCACCAATCTACAAAAATACAACATCATGCTTAACCCAAAGAAATGCTTCTTTGGAATACCAGCCGAAAAATTGTTAGGTTTCATCGTGTCTCAAAGAGACATAGAGGTGAACCGCGACAAGATCAAGGCTATTCTCAATATTTCCAGGCCAACTCGCCTGAAGGACGTACAAAGATTAACTGGTTGCATTGCTGCGGTCGGTCGATTTGTAAGCCGGCTTGGTGAAAGAGTCACACCATTATACAAACTCCTGAAGAAGACCAAGGATTTTGTCTGGACTGACGAAGCTGAAGCTGCACTACAAGACCTAAAGAAAGTACTCTCATCTGCTCCTATCCTTGCAGCGCTAGAACCTCAGGAACCGATGTTGCTCTACATTGCTGCGACAAATAAGGTTGTCAGTATCGTTATGGTAGTGGAGAGACCAGAAGAAAATCAGGAACACCTGGTGCAGCGTCCGACGTACTTTGTCAGCGAGGTCCTGACAGAATCAAAACAGCGGTATCCGCACTATCAAAAGTTGGCTTATGGTGTTTTTCTAGCATCTCGTAAGTTACGACACTATTTTCAGGAGCATCCAATTACCATGGTGAGCAAAGCTCCCATGAGAGATATAATCAACAATAGCGATGCCACAGGACGCGTCGCCAAATGGGGCATAGAGCTTGCAGCTTTCAATATTGAGTATAAACCCCGGACAGCAATCAAATCCCAGATCCTTTCTGACTTTGTTGCTGATTGGACAGAGACCAAGGAGAACATGGTCCTTCCTGAGTCGGAATATTGGACCCTCTTTTTCGATGGGTCTAAGTCTCGAGGGGGATCGGGGGCTGGCATGGTGCTCAAATCACCCCAAGGAGATAAACTTTTATACATGTTGCAGATCCACTTCACAACAACAAACAACATTGCCGAGTATGAAGCACTGCTGCATGGAATCCAGATTGCTAAGGATATTGGCATCCGACGTTTGATGTGTTATGGAGATTCGAATCTTGTTGCTCAGCAAGTCTTGGATATTTGTAATGCAAATAAGCACATGGCAGCATATAAAGTTGTCGTGGATGATATATCTAAATTGTTCGAGGGGTTTGAAGTTCAACACATCCCTCGAGCAGAAAATGAGGAAGCAGATGCACTATCTCGAATAGGCTCTGCGCGGAAAGAGGTCCCGGATGGCGCATTTTTAGAGCACCTCAAAGTTCCCTCGATAAAGGGAGTAGATGAGGAATATCCGACCACATCCGACTCACCTTTGATAGCAGTTCTGGCTGTAATCCCCAGCTCGACTCAACCCTACCTCGATTATTTGGTAGATGGCAAATTACCCGAAGACAAGGTACTGAGCCGACAGATTATCCGACGAGCAAAAGCCTATACTATTGTTAAAGGTGAGCTCCATAAACAAAGTGTTTCTGGGGTTTTTCAGCACTGTGTATCTCCGGAAGAAGGAGTGGAAATCTTAAGGGAAATCCACGAAGGCGAGTGTGCTCACCACGCTGCAGCCAAATCTTTAGTGGCAAAAGCTTTTCGACATGGATTTTTCTGGCTTACAGCTCAGGCAGATGCCGAACGATTAGTCAAGACATGCAAAGGCTGCCAAAAGTACGCCAAGCAAGCTCATGTTCCGTCTGATCAGCTGCGAACAATACCTATAACATGGCCCTTTGCGGTCTAGGGGCTTGATATGGTAGGACCTTTTAAACGAGCCCCAAGCGGATTCACTCACCTCTTAGTGATGGTGGACAAATTCACAAAGTGGATCGAGGCTAAACCTGTCACTAGTTGTGATGGAGCAACAGCTAAAAGATTTGTCGAGGATGTTATAATCCGGTATGGTTATTCGCATAGTATTATCACGGACAACGGGAGTAACTTTTCCATGGGAGAATTGGCTGAATTCTGCGATGAGCAAAATATCCGGCTTGACATTGCGTCAGTCGCACATCCACAGGCTAACGGACAAGTCGAAAGAGCAAATGGTTTAATTCTACAAGGGTTGAAACCAAGACTCAAAGCACCACTACGACGTGCTGCGGGGGCTTGGGCTGAGGAATTACCCTCTGTAATTTGGAGTTTACGAAAAACTCCGAACAGGTCAACAGGATACACACCTTTCTTCTTGGTCTATGGCGCAGAAGCAGTTCTTCCTAGCGATTTAATTCATACTTCTCCTAGAGTGGCCGCCTATATCGAAGAGGATGCCGAGATTTCTCGACAAAATGATCTCGACTTAGTCGAAGAAGTTCGCGTCGTTGCTGAAATGAGATCTACAACCTATCAGCAAAAGTTACGCAAGTATCATAGGCAGAGAGTCCGAACTAGATCTTTCAATAAAGGTGATTTGGTCCTCCGGCTTGTGCAACAAAGAAAGCACAAACTTTCCCAGTATGGGAAGGGCCCTTTTTAGTTAGTCGAGTATTGCACAATGGATCGTACTACTTAACTGACATGAGGCCAGTCAAAGAAAGACCTGCTACTAAGAAGAGAAAGAGAGCTGGAGGCAGTACAAATCCGGATGAGTTAGACAGACCGTGAAATATTGCTCAGCTACGTCCCTTTTATTCTTAGTTTATCCTTCTTTGTAATCATACATGTGTACATGTTCTGTGAGAAATAAAAGTTTTGGTTACCTCAAAGTTTTTCTGAGAAGTTTTTACCATCTTATTTCCTAATGATCATGTCATAGTCGAAAATCCTAGAATGCTTGAAAGTACTTTATGCTCATGTTCGTTCTGGTTTAGATTTCCAATTCTAAAACTGCTACCTTCGGGTATAACTCTAAAAATTCTAGTCTTTACTTGGGTTATTTGTCTGATTGCTGGATGCGGGTATATTTTCCGAGTAGTGAATTGTTGGTACTGAAAGCCAGATTTGTTTCAGAGTTTAAACTGGTTTAGCAATTGAGCTCCGTTGCTCGACAAAGTTTCCGTCTGAAGGTTTAGCCGGCTCACGAAAGGGATGAGGCGGAAAGCCAGATAAACGATAAGCAGAGACGGAAAATTTCAAGTGCTTATGTGAACATTTCAGGCACGCAAAAAATTCAAAAGCCAAAAGTGCTGAATAGATAAAAAGCTTAGCACTAGCAAAAGTCAATAGTACTTAATATTTACAAAACGCATCATGTCTTTCCAGAATAATACATAGTTTTCTGATCTAGGATGCAAGAGGAGATGAAGGAGCTGCCGGCTCGCTAGTTACTCCGCCTTGATATCGTTCCGAGATGTCCGGATCCGAGGTGGTCCGTTCATCGTCGGAAACTTCTTCGGCTTCTCCTAGAGGAGGTGGCGGAGTAGACATGCGGCTGAAGAAGGGGATCTCGTAGCTGGTCAGATCAGCAACGTGGCACCTGTATCCGGCGCAGGAGTGCATGATGGCTTCAAGGTCTTGCTCCTGGCCCTCTTCGTCTACCTTGCAGTACCCTCTGGTCACTTGCCATATCTCCATGTTTCCATGGTGGCTCATGACCATGGTAAGAGCGTTCTGCGCAGCAGTCCGCGCGTAGGACATGTTCCAGTCCCAAACAAGCTGCAGCATCTCCTTGGCCTTGTCCCGCACCTGAAAATCCGACATGCTTGGCATGTCCGGAATCTTGAGAGACTCGCCAATATCTTCAATAGACTGGCGAAAGTCATGCAGAAGATCACCGACTTGAGTAAGCCGGTGGGTGCGGGGCTCAGAGGAGGAAGAGTCCGTCAAGTTCAGAGGACCTATACGCAAAACAAGTCAATAAAAATCCGACATTGATGAAAGTTGAAGAAATGATAAATCAGACAGATGAAAGTTGAAGAAATGATAAGTCAGACAGATGGAACGTACCAAGAATGACGTCGTCAATCTTGGTCTTCTCCTCCTGGAGACTCTAGAGTTCAGCCCGGAGCGCTTCGGAGAGATCCTTCTCTCTGCCAAGCTCATTCTTGAGGTCCGAGATAATTTTACCCTGGGCAGCAATCTTGCGATCGCGCTCTTCAGTGGCCATGGAGGAGGATTCCAGGACTTGAGCTATGCTCGTTTCATGATCCGCCTTGAGCTTATCCAGTTCTTGGCGAAGTCCCTTGTTCTCCACCACTAGGGTCTTGAGGTTCTCGGCCTCTTCAATCATAGCGATGGATTGTTTCACCAACGATGTAAGTCAAAAAGAACAACAGTTCAGAAAAATTCGACATTGAAAAAGCAAAAGACAAGGTTTGAATCTCGAAATGTTTACCTTCGGCTTCATCCTTGGCTACCTTGAGCTCAACATTTTTAAGCCGGAGAGCTTTGATCTCTCTCCGCTTATCACAGACATTGGATAATAATTCCTGGTTATAGGAACATACTTTCTGTAAGTCAGAATACCCAAAGTCAGAAAGCTACTTAAGACTCGGGCTAATATTTTTTGCTAAATATCAGTGGGGGCTACACTAGTTCATTCTTTGGCATCCTAATGAAGCATAAACTCGGATTCTATATCCTACTTCATGCTTGGGGGCTAGAGGATATGATATAACATAATGTAAAAACAAGAGTTGAAATTCCGACTTACATATTGCTCGCGGGTGAGTTTGTCTAAACCCGCGTTCACTTCAGCTGCCACCTTCTCGGCGAGGGCAAGAGGGATTACTGGGGCTGTTGGAAGCTCACCAGTCCTGATCCTCTCGTCGCGAAGGAGGACTTGAGCGAGAAGGTCAGAGAACTTGACATCCTCTGCTTCTTGCGCTTCCTCCTCGGGGGATAGATGGCTTTTGTCCAGGACTTGCCTGGCCAGCCGCTGGATTTCCTCTGCAGATTTCCGGGATAGGCCAAACTTGGCAAGTCCCGGATTGCTGAGGAGGTTTTTGGCGAAGACTTCAGCCGAGGGATCATTACCCAAAGAGGGTTCACCCTTATCTTGAGCTGACGCACCCACGGTGACGTCAGTTTGTGACCCAAGGATCACAGGCTCTGTTGGAGGAGCCAGATCTTCTGCGACCACCGGAGAAGGAATGATCGCCGGAGTTGCAGAAGGTTGAGGGGCAGGAGTTGGAGGAGCCACGGCAGGAGAAGCTATGGTGAGCTTCGTCTGTCGCAGGGGCTTCACAGGAATCCCTTTCCCCTTACCCTTGATGAGAGGCTTTGCTCTGAGAATGTAGTAAAGTCAGAAACATTACATCTCAGAAAGAAATTCGAGAAAGGTACAAAGGCGGAAATTGTGAAAGAAAGTTACCTCTTCACAACAGGCACTTCCTTTGTGCCAACATCCACTGTCGGAGCTTTGCGCTTCTTGAGCGCAAGGTCCGGCAATGGGACCACTTCAGTCTCCTGAGAAAACTCAGGAGGATATCCTTCGAGTGGAGCAAGCTCCGACTCGGGGAGGTCAGCAAGCTGAAAACAAGAAAGCATATCAGCACTATAGTATATAACTTAGATATTGGAACACATAAAAGGTGTATTGATGGAAGCTTACTGGCACCACGGGGTTTTCCGCTGTGTACATGTCCAGAGAAATCTCCGGAATTCTCCTCTCGATCCGCTCCTTGATCAACCACTTGATTTGGCTGATGTAGCCTTGAGTGGTGTAGGATTTGGGACTGATGCGGAGGGAGACTTTTTTGGAAGACGTGATGGAATGCATCAGTCTATCCCCGTGGTACTACAGTGGCTGGATCCGACGTGAGACCCAACACTAGACCAAGTCGGATCCCTTCAGACCCATGTGCTTGATCAGATATTCGATCCGCCTCTTAGCGAGGATCAGATCGTCGGTGAGAGCCGAAGCAGCCTCGTCCCAGGAAGGATGGGTTGTGGCGGCTCCGTCGACAAAAGCCGGCAAAGCAGTAGCTTTGCCGGGAGCCGGAATATCCCTTTGATAGAAGAAAGTGGCTGGCCATTGTTTGACCGAGTCACTGGCTGAAATTTTGGGATAAGCCCGGTCGCGTCTAAGTGAAAAGCTGATAGTGCCGGTGATATAAGGAACACCGGCAGTGATGGAATTTATCCGGACATGGAAATAGTACCGGAAGAGAAGCAAACTCGGCCTAATGCCGAGAAAGCCCTCGCAAAGCGATCCAAACGCACTCATCTCTAAGAGAGAGTTGGGAGGAAGATTGTGGAGTTGAACTCCGTAATGATCTATAACCTCAGAGAAGAACTCCGAGGGAGGAAAAGACAGACCTCGGTCGAGATGGGTGCCGAAGTGGACCCGCTCGCCGTCTTGCGGGTTAGGGATGGTTTCACCGGAGCCGCTCCGCCAGTCGCCGGCGGCGAGAAACCCCTCCTTCTCCACGTTCTTGAGGCCGTCCTCGTCAAGGGCGCAGGGGATCCAGATTCCCCGGAAGCTTTCCTTCCCCGTTGCTGCTTCCGCCATCGCCGCCGCCGCTGCTGCCGCCAAACCGGAGGAAGAAGACGATGAGGCCATTTCTCTGGTGAGAGATGACCTGAAAGTGGCGGCGCTGGGAGTTTCTGTGGGAGGGAGGACGAGAGCGCTCTGAGCGTGCAGGAGGATTGGGAGGAAAGGAAATGGAAAAGACTGGTGGAAAGGAGAAGGAGAAATCCAAACCCCTTATATCCACCTAACTGCGCCAATATTCGTGCAAATGCTACATTGTAACCGCCACGCATCGTCGAAAGAACTGGGAAGGACCCACGCGATGATTGCGTCTCCTCGATCTCCACGCTCGCATTGAAACGGCGCCTCAGTTCCGCGAACCGTGGACCCACCAACGGTCGTGCTGACGGCACGCTAGTCAAATGACGTGACTTGACCATGCTTGTGTAAGGTGGCATAGAAACCAAGTTCCGGCTTAGTTTAAAATCGAGCCAGAAAATCCGAGTAACTAATTGATAGGTCCGACTTATTTTTAAAGACTCGGATCGTATTTTTTGTGAAGTTTCAAGAACCCTTCAAGATTCTGCAAGCCGAAGATCAAGCTAGACGATGATAAAATCCGACTTTGGATCTTGGAGGCCTCCGGGGGCTGCTGTTGGGGATATACTTTCCGGGTATCCTCACAATTTCTCGCTGACCAGGGTGGCCCACTTCGGGTTAGAGCTTTGCTTCACAGGCGGCCTAGTCAGAGAGAGAGAAGACGGAGTCCAATCTGTTGGGGATATACTTTTCGGGTATCCTCACAGTTCCTCGCTGACCAGGGTGGCCCACTTCGGGTTAGAGCTTTGCTTCACGGGCGGCCTAGTCAGAGAGAGAGAAGACGGAGTCCAATCCGGCTACGGGAAGGCCTAGAATACTTACCGACTTAGGCCCATAATGTTACTTGTAGTTCAAGATGTACTTATGAGAGAGGGAGACATGGTTTTATGTGTCTCAATAATATTAAGTTTCCCCTCTTTATGTTGAAAGTCTTGAAGTTGCACTTGTTTTGCTTTACTATGCTTGTTGCTTTGTGCTTTCATGAATTGTTGCTTTACAAGATTCCTATGCATAGGAAGTGGGTTAGACTTAAATGTGCTTTGAATTTTCTTCTTGATGCTCTCTTTTACTTCAATTCATATTTCTTAGGTGAGCATCTTCTCAAACTATCATGCCTAACTTAAAGGCGTTAAAGAAAAGTACTTATTGAGAGATAACCCAAAAGTTTTAGTTGAGTCTTTGAAGTTATTACCTCTGTAATAACCGCTCCTTATCCTTTTTATTTGCTTTTTGTGCCAAGAGTAACCTCTAATGAGAGGGAAGTAATGCTTGGGAAAGTTGCTCCCCCGAAACAGATTTGTGTGCTTCACTGTAAAAATTCGTCTAAAATCTATGTATGTCTTTTTGAGGCGTGAATTTTTGTGCTTCTTCCCCAGGTTGTTATCTAACTTTCGTTAGTTCAACAATTTTCGATTTGAGCAACATAAGATATTCTAAAATTTCTTCTTTACCTACTGGTCTGTTTTGACAGATTTCTGCCATTATTTGCATTTGCTTGTTGTTGGTTCCTTTTTGAGTTCTTTTGGGGAATTGAGCTTTTTGAGGGAAGTGCTACAGTAGCTTGTGTTTTAATGGAAGTTTTATTGGTGTTGAAACTGAACCTAAAGACCTATTATCTTGAGTGCACTAATGTTGCTAATAAAGATTGTGTGAAGTTTTGTATGAAGGAAAAAATTTCAAGTGTATGGAAAGAATGATGTAATGAGATGAAGAATGGACTAAAGCTCAAGCTTGGGGATGACACGCGTGTCACCCCAAGAAATATCCAAGAAGTACAAGCGTCAAAGCTTGGGGATGCCCAAGGCCTCCCCTTCTTCATCAATAAAAATCCCAGGGTTCTTCCAAACACTTTGTTTTTATTGTTTCATGCACAGTTGTGTTGTTCTGGGAGCGTCTTCTTTTTCGTTTTCGTCTTGGTTTTCGTTTGCTTGGTTTTCTTAGTTTACTTGAATAAATTGGTTGGACCCCCTCTTTCATACATTGGTTTGCAAATAGTTTCATTTGGTTTGGTTTGGAAAAGAGTAGGAAAGATCATGCTTATGTGGTAAAAAGAGCTTGTTTTTGACTGTGGCCTATGCTTTGTCATGCCATGCTTGATATTGTTTAGGCTTTATGCTTAGTATTATTTTTTGTAGCATGACTTGTTATAAACAATTGAGATTGCTTAATGTGCCTTGGATGAATCATGCGTTGTTTGAGCATATTAAAGCATAGTATAGTGGTATTCTCCTTTGATGCTTTATTTGGGTTGACTTGGCACATGGTCACACCATGTTATGACTATCCAAAGTCACCATAGCCTTTATGATCCTTTAGTTTTCAACTTGTAGTATCACATTATGCTTTGATCAATGATGTTTTGTCGCTCTGCATGATTATGGCCATTATTGCTCTCTTAGTTTGTCGCT
The DNA here is from genome assembly GCA_910589775.1 of Avena eriantha. NCBI lineage: Eukaryota > Viridiplantae > Streptophyta > Magnoliopsida > Poales > Poaceae > Avena > Avena eriantha. The sequence goes on along the minus strand of OU342741.1, from coordinate 82,139,556 downwards.
CCCAGTCTTTTGCTAGCCTCCGTAACCAAGTATGAGTTCCAATCATACATCTAACTCCTTATTCCAAAGAGTCCACCATACCTACCTACTAGCTTATGCTATTCCAAGTATATTCATGCTTTTGTTTACCTTCTGAATTAAACTTGTTATGAGAAAACTAGTGATTAAAGCTCTCACGAACTTGATGGCACACTTTACTTTTTTGCATCTAATAAACCTGAACCATTGGGTCCTTCTTTGTTGCGTATATGCTTGCGCTTTATAAGTTGAAATTAGCAGAACCATGTATCATGGGGAACACTTTCAACGTTGCACTTGTACTTTGTACCCCGTTGATATCATGTTCTTTTGCTTATGGATCCCGGCGGTGTGAAATAAAAGTGGAACTTGTAAGATCATGGAGTTTGTATGTGTGTTAGAGAAACGCTTGGGCCGTTAGCCTAAGCCATGCCTAATCATGGTGGAAACTTGCAGCATCACCATAATGAGCACTCTATGAAGCATCCTCAATAAAAACCTATGCAAATAGCAAATAAAAAGATCGCTATGCTCATTATCTGCTTGCCTTGTCATTTTGATTATGGGATAGCTCATGTATCATGTGCAAGGGGTACCCCGTTGGCGGTTCTTTATGATACACATGTACTTACAATGACAAGAGCTTACTTGTGACTAAAGTTGAGTAGCATGAGGTTCGGTCTTCGTAAGTAAGGGGCATGAGATTTCGGTTTATAACTTGTCAAGCATATCCTCTTAGTTGTGTCACTTTAACCTTAACCACCTTCAAGATGCTTATGATAGGGGCAATGAGAGCTGAAAGCTATAAGTACCATAATTTTTGGAAGCTCTTTATGAGACTTGAATCCCTACTTCCTTCTATGAAGGCTTTTCTTTTACTTTTATGTTGAGTCTCCACCTTATATCTTTATGCACCTACTTTGAGAGCATAGTGGCCATTCTTAGTTCTATGTGCATTGTCCCAAGACTTGTTGATTGATGCAAAGCTTTGATATTGCTTGTTTTAAACTATTTGTATCTAGTCACTCTTATGAACTTTGAAGGTGTCCTATGCATTTATGTTTGCTACTCTATGAGGGACAAGCTGAATGCCACTATGGTATGTTTTCTTTATGTGAAACAAACAAATGTCTTGCAAAGCATTGTTATTCATGAATCTTTTGTTTGTGCCTTTTCATGTCGCAACATAGTTTCTTTGTCCTATTGCTAGAACTTTGTCTTTCATGTTATGATTGAAGTACTATGATCCCAGCTTTCAATGTTTTACAAATACTTTGATCAAGTTTATGATGGTGCATGTCACCTCAAAAATTATTCTTTCTTTTTATCACTTACCTACTCAAGGATGAGCAGGAGTTAAGCTTGGGGATGTTGATACATTGCAAATGTATCAATAATTTTTTATGTTCCATGCTTGGTTTTATCTACTTTCTTATGTTTTGCTCCAACTTTGGAGTACTTTTCATAGACTTTCTTGGACTAACCTATTAACAAAATGCCACAGTGCCAGTTGCCTGTTTTCTGCTGTTTTTGGTTCCAGGAAATTCAGAAAATCAATATTCTCGGAATTGGACCGGACAAAAGCCAAAGTCAATATTTTACCAGAAGACACTTGGAGCCAGAATACGAGACGGAGAAGGGCCAGAGGGTGGCCACACCACCTGGTGGCGCGGGCCAGGCCAGGCCGCGCCAGGGGGTGGTGTGGCCCCCTCCAGCACCCCGTCGGTCTCCCCTCTCGCCTATAAGAGCCTCCCGATGCATAACCCTAAGGTGTAAATCAGAAATCCACGAAAAGTTCCACAGCGCCGCCGCCACCGAAGGGGAGATTCGGGGGATAGAAAGTCTCTGTTCTAGCACCCTGCCGAGATGGGGAAGTGCCCCCGGAGCCATCTCCATCGATCTCCACCACCATCTCCATCGCCGTTGCTGATTCCCATGATGAGGAGGGAGTAGTTCTCTCTCGAGGCTAAGGGTTCTACCGGTAGCTATGTGTTAATCTCTCTCTCTATGCATGATCATATTGTGATCATGAGCTTTGTAATCTAGTAGATCTACCTTGCTACTCAAGTGCTTTAATAGATCTCTGCTCTCCCCATGTGTGTGAAGTTGACAGTGTGCACACCATGGTGGCACTTAGGCTAGAGATTACAAATACTTATTATGAGTTATATTTGGAGTTGGATATCTTTATGAAATTGTGGCATTTGTTGGACTCATCTAGTACTCAAGGTGACAGTGTGGGGTTTTCTAGATGGGAAAGATGGACTTTGAGGAGTGCTGTTATAGCCCTACCATCGATTAGAGTGTTCAACCGGAGAGTAGTTCAACGTAGTATCATAAAGAAGAATATATTTATATGAGAGTGTTCACTAGTGAAAGTATGATCCCTAGGCCTTGTTTCTAACCATTGAAACACCATTTGCAACTAGATCTGTTACATGTTTGCTTGCTTCCATCTTTATTTTAGTTTGCCTTTAGTCTCTTCCACACCATCAAAGTATTTTCTAGCACTGTTATCTTATATCCATACCACTTGTATTTCACTATCTCTTCGCCAAACTAGTGGACCTATACACCTGACAAGTGTATTGGGTGTGTTACGGACACAAGAGACTTCTTGTATTTTGATTGCAGGGTTGCTTGAGAGGGGATACCTTAGACCACTTCCTCCCTTAGTTCGATAAACCTTGGGTGATCCACTTAAGGGAAAGCTTGTTCCTATTCTACAAACCTCTACACTTGGAGGCCCAACAACTGTCTACAAGAATAGAAGTGTGTAGACATCAATTCCTCACCTCCACCGTTGAAACGTCGAGATCGTCACACCGTCATAATTTTAATGAACTTTTTTATGTACTTTCAACATTTTTGAAGCTCACTCTTGGCAAAGTAAGCTATCGCCCTTCATTTTGCATAATTAAAGTCTATGAAACCTGACCACTTTTCAATGGATATGTCTCAGAAAGGAATTATACATCTTGCTATTTTCTTTAAAATGGGGGATATAGCCCCAGTGAAAGAGCATGGATGCCCACATGTGTGGTAACTTATGATAATCTCTATGTACTAATGTTTCCATTGAGCTATACTTGTAGGTGTGTCTAGAGGTAATGTTTGTAGATAATGTTGAAGGAGATATGCCCTAGAGGCCATAATAAAGTTATTTTATTGATTTATCTCTAATATTTATAATAGTTTTCTATCATGCTATAACTGTATTAAGTGGAAACATTAATAAAGGTGTGGTATATAAACAAACCAGGTCCCTGGTATACTCTAGTACTAGTTCGTTGCCTAGCTGATGATCGAGGTTTCCCGATCATGGACTTATTAACATCAACTGACAACAAGGTCATTTAATTGGATGAATGAAGCGATGGACACATCCAACCATATAATTGCAATGTGATCCAGTCACAATGTTCAAACGTTGCAATATCTAGCAAGGTGTAGTAACTTAATCCTTAGACCATGAGATCATATTTAATAACTATCTCCCGCGGCTACTTTGATTACATCAACCGTCATGACCGTAACTGGGTGAATATAAAAGTGTGTATTGGCTATTCTAAAGGAATAGGTTGAGGTGTATGTATCGAGATCATCATTTGCCTATCCGAGTGATGGATAGATACTCTGGGCCTACTCAGTGAGATTACATCAGTGAGCCTACAAGCATGTGACTAGGTCACGAGGATGTAATAGCATGTGAATGAGTAAACGTGTCTGTTAGTAACAAGATCAAGCTGGTATGTCGATACCAGAGATCGGCTCTTGGATGAACCAGGTATCGTTGTGCAAAAGGAATAAGACTCAATGCTTAGAAGGTTCAAGCAATCAAACAAATTTGTGGAATGTGAAGGGACCATCATGAGTTTCCAGACACCGTTGTTGTTCAGTAATCGGAGATATTTCTCGATCATGTCGGAACATTTCCGAACCGTAAGGGTGTCATGCTTAAGGGTAGAGACGTTGCGAGTTGATCTGACACCATAAGAGAAACATGAAGAGAGAGAACCGAAAGCGTTCCGTAGAGATACCAAAGTGTTCGAAAGTTATTCAAAAGGATTTTTGAATAAAGAGAACTAAATAAAAGGTATTTAATATTTAATTAATGGAATCAATATTAAATATATTTGTAAAATGGGTAAATATTCCTACATGGGCCCTCCCCGGAGGGGAGAGGGCCCAAGTGGGAGGCCGTCGCCCCTTGGTAGGCTAGGGCGCGCCAAGTGGGGGCTCCCACTATCGCCGACCCCTAGGTTGGCTAGGCGCGTGGGTGGGGCCCACCCCACCGGGCACCGACTGCCTCCTCCTCCCCAGCACCTCCAAGTTTAGTCCCACCCCGAGACTTGGAGGGGTGGGATTGCCTAGTTTTTCCCTATATAAATGGGGCCATGCCTCCTCTAAATATCATCCCATAGTTGGCCATTTTCCTACTCTCTCCTTCCCTCTCTCTCCCTCTTGTGTGTGTTTCCTAGTTTGGAACGTGCTCCACGAGGTAGAGAATTCTTCACCAGACACACACTGTCGTGCACCTAGAGTTGGTTTGAATCTTCTTATTCCGCTGTCTTGCTGGAACGGGGCCCGAAAGACGTCTTTTACACCAGACGTGTGTAAAACTTCGGAGGCACTGCCATTAGTGGTGCTGGACGCTTGAATCCTTCTAGACCTTGAGGTCTGCTCCACTCAGTTTCATCAGCAATGTTTATGCGGGAATGTAATCCCGCGTCCGGTCTTCAAAGGTACACACATTGTATCCTGCTTGTTACTATATTTCTCCATAGATAGATCTTGGGTTGGTGCGTTCTCGTAGTAGGATTTTTTTGTTTTCTGCCATGGACCCCCTTCAAATGTGTTGCATTTAATGTTGAAAGAAGGATAAAATTGACCCTATTGTAAGTATGTCTTGAAGAATAAGAAGCTTGAGTGAGCCGTCATATTTATGTTCAAGACATCATCATCATTATGAAGTGAACTAAAAAGGTTGTACAAGATTGATAAAGACAGTGCAAGCTTAAGATGGCCATATCAAAAAGATTGTATGCTCGAACATCGGTACACACTGACAAACATTGCATTGTTGGTGGATTTTTTTAAAGGTGAATTTACGAACTTCATACGCAATTGTGATGTTTCTTTTTGCACTTTACTCAACTTAGGGCATCTCTAATCAATCCCCAAAATTTTAGAGAACTAAACCGACTCCTAAAACTTAGAGGAGTAAAAAGACTTCTCTAAATAAAAGTTGTTCCTAACCGAACCCCTATATCTAGAGGACTAAAATTGTTTTTCCTTATTTGCAATATAGTAGGTCCATACATACGCATATATTATCATAGATTAGTAGTCAATACATACTGATACAACCCAATACTCCTCTAACCCGATATAAACCGACACAAAACCAAAGTATTCGAGTTATCCATTAGAACGCATAACAAGAATGTGCCATCTATTTAAGATCGATGAAAACGTTCTACCCTCTCTTTTTTCTTTTCATTAAAATTCTCATGAATTTTCTCCCAAAAATGTTGTAATGGTGGACGAGCACCACTTTCTTTGTGTAATGCATCATCTACAAGATCTTGATGGTGCCAAGCAAAATACAACTCGTTGTCTTCGTCCTCTGTCCATGTAGAATTTCTTTTACTTTGTTTGTAACAAAACTCAAGTAAGTCACAAGTTCTTCTACTTCATTTTACATAAAAAAAAGGAGGAAAAAATCACTTCTTCCCCAAATGCGTTGGTTGCGGCCGGCGGTGCCGATGATCCATCTCTGGCCGGAGCTTCCATGGAGACCGTCCCTACATCCTCCAACTCCGGCCAAAGATCCCACGAGCAGACCAAACCCGTTGTGGGTAGTGGTACCGGCGATGCCAACCCCATGCCATGCATGATCTGAGGTTGGCGAGGAGAAGGGTGCGAGCTTCGATGCGACATCGGTGGTGGCCAGCCTCCGAGCCGGCGGTGGGTTGCCGTGGTCACCAAAGGCGACGCCGGCTCTGCGTTGTGACGAATCGACTCTGACGGAGGCCGATTTGGAACAAATCGGGGCGGCGGCCGGCGAAATCTCGATTCAGTGTCTGGGGTGGCGGCATCGGGGTATGGTGTTCACCGGCAGTGACGCCAGTGAATGGGTGCGGTGGGGAGGAGGCTGGAGTTTTTCTCTAGAGTGGCACCCGACTCGTAAATTTACTTCTCCGCGGCCGGTTTTACTCCTCCGACTCTTGAAATTTGACTCCTCTAACTGTTTTAGGTTCGGTTAGGTGCGCTTTTCTTAGAATTTTACTCCAATGAACCACTTCTTAGATCGGTCGTGTACGAGGTGGAGAATAGAAACCCCTTTCCCTTAGCTGTGGAAGGCAAGGTCAGAAGTGTTGTTCTAAACTGTGCACCTGCACTTTCACATTCAGTTACTGTAGCATAGTTTCCATACTTATTATCACCTGCATTGTCATCGATGGCCTGAGCATAGTTTCCCTGTTTTGTTGGTTAAATAATTAGGGCATGTCACGTGTGGTTGTACACTGATGGGCCAAACTAGATTAGACTTAAGACTAGCTGTTAGTTAGTCAGGGGCACTGTTGATTCTGTCGTGGGATGGCGCGATGGCATAGTCACCGGGAGGCCAATCAAGGACGTGCGCGAGGGGCTGGATGGCAGCTCCACTAATCTTGCCCATGATCCCACTTTCATGCTTTCAGTTGTAGTTCTCGAATAAAAGGAATAGACTTAGAAAAGCTGCAATAATACTGCACGCAGCACCAAAACAGCATTGTCTCTGTCTCTTGTTCAGTTTCGTCAGAGAATTAGCGAGAGAGAGAGAAGCTGCAACGTCAAGAAGTACTAATCGGAACAACCGAACAAGCCCATGTCGCGACGGTAGCTGGCTAGCACACCCACCCTGCCACACCCCCTTATATACTGACAATACTGCCATCGGCACGCATTGACGCGCCGCCACATCGATCCGTCCGTCCTCATCCATCTCCCACTGCTCCTACGGGTCGCTCGCATAGCTAGCTAGCCAAACACACTCCATCACCGCCCGGCGATGGCGGCTGCGTCTGAGCTGGGGAGAGAGCTCCTGGAGGAGGCGCGGGCGCCGGAGTTCGCGGCGTGCGTGCGGAGCCTGCGACGGCAGATCCACCAACACCCGGAGCTGGCCTTCCAGGAGCACCGCACGTCCGCGCTCGTGCGCGCCGAGCTCGACGCCCTCGGCATCCCCTACGCCTGGCCCGTCGCGCGCACCGGCGTCGTCGCCACCGTCGTCGGCGGCGCCGGCCCCGGCCCGGTGTTCGCGCTCCGGGCCGACATGGACGCGCTGCCCATCCAGGTCTGTCGTGGTACCGCCAACAGTTTTTTTTTTGTTTGACTTGCCGACAGTTGTTCGCCGACAGTAGTTGTTAATTGCGCATGCCAAGGCGAGCGACGCTCCCAATACAAGTCGAATAGTAATATATTTACTGATACGATGGAATTGAGTTAGCATTTGTTAACTAGGTTGGCGGAAATCTTTAGGCAAGTTGTCGTCGAGATCGAGTATAGTAGAAATTATATTTGCTCTTGAAATTTCACATTGGAGAAACACGGCCGGACTGAAAGTTCAAATCAGTGTAGCAACATGTCTCCTCTTCCTGCAGCTATCGGCATAATAAAACTAAACATACACTGAAATTTATTAGCAAAAGAATTGGTTCAAGCCATACACAAACTGACTGAAATTTCCCAAAAGTGTCCACAACACCGACTCAAAGTTCAAAAAAAAAACCATACACCATTCAAAAAATAATAATCATACGCATGTGTTATACAGACTCGCATGTAAACCGGATGTAAAAGTATCACCACGCCGTTGCACCAATTTAGTAACACGCCTGCATCTTGGCGTTCACGAGATAATGTATGAAGAAGTTGAGTATAGGGATCTCGGATCGATCATGCCAAAACTGTGGTTCCCCGTATAGTCTCGCAACGGCACCATGCCGATACGGAAGTCGACCGACGGCTGCGTACCAAAGTGATTTGATAGCGACTGCCAACACCCAAAGTGATTCTGATGACGTACACATCACGTATATTTGCATTGCAATACCATCGTAGTACTAATTACTAGTGTGGAATTAGTAAACGACAATTCCATTGGCTAATTATTAGTTCGGTTTCCACCGGCTTGTGCAGGAGATGGTAGAATGGGAGTTCAAGAGCAAAGAAGACGGCAAGATGCACGCGTGCGGGCACGACGCCCACGTGGCCATGCTCCTCGGCGCCGCCAAGCTGCTCCAGTCCCGCAAGGACGGTCTCGCGGGCACGGTGAAGCTGGTGTTCCAGCCGGCGGAGGAGGGCCACGCCGGCGGGTACCACGTGCTGCAGGAGGGCGTCCTCGACGACGTCGACGCCATCTTCGCCGTGCACGTCGACACGGACCTCCCCGCTGGCGTCGTCGGGTCCAGGCCTGGGCCCTTCCTCGCCGGCTCGGCCCGCTTCAAGGCCACCGTCAAGGGGAAAGGCGGGCACGGCGCCATGCCGCACGCCGCCGTCGACCCCGTCGTCGCCGCGGCCTCCGCGGTGCTCAGCCTCCAGCAGCTCGTCGCCCGCGAGACCGACCCGCTCCAGGGCGCGGTGGTGTCCGTGACATTCATCAAGGGAGGCGAGACGTTCAACGTCATCCCGGAGTCCGTGACGCTAGGCGGCACCCTGCGGAGCATGACCACGGAAGGGCTGTCCTACCTCATGAGGAGGATCAGGGAGGTGGTCGAGGGGCAGGCGGCGGTGGGACGGTGCACGGCGACGGTGGACTTCATGGAGGAGGAGCTCCGGTCGTACCCGGCCACGGTGAACGACGAAGGGATGTACGCGCACGTCAAGGCGGTGGCGGAGGGCATGCTGGGGCCCGCGAACGTGAGGCTGTCGCCGCAGATCATGGGCGCGGAGGACTTCGGGTTCTACGCCCAGAAGATCCCGGCGGCGTTCTTTGGTCTGGGTGTCCGCGGCGGAGGCGGCGAGGAGATGCACCACGTGCACACGCCGCACCTGGTGATCAACGAGGACGCGCTCCCCGTCGGAGCGGCCCTGCACGCCGCCGTCGCCATCGAGTTCTTGAACAAGCACGCGTCCCCAGTGCAGGCCTAGTCCCCTCCTGCGTTACGCCTTGGACTAGCTACGCACGTACCCTAGCTGCTCTACACTGTCAACGTCAATAGGAGGAGAAGAAGGATGTCCAAGGAACCTTAGGGCAATGAAACATGGCTAGCTCAAACGATGAATCTTGATTGTTAAATTATTGAAACAAAATAATAATTTATGAACAATGCATTCTTAGTTTCATTAAGCACATACAAATGAAAAGGGTCACATGTCCTATGTTATGTATTTCTACTGATTGTCATGAACAGGTTGAGTTACAGTGCTCGTCGAATCATTACTGGACCATATCTGACAGGAATACAAGGTGCTGGACAGCAGCACACACGCCCGAATAAAAACAAAGAAAAAAACAAAAAGGAATGGAGACGGAGGCGGATCAACAACACACCGGCAACCCGCACCCGCTGCTCCCTCCGAAGAAAGACCACCACGCTCCTTGCCGCAACTCGTCGAGTACCAAGCAACACCCTCAAGAGGGAAAGCAACCGTTGCTGCCCGGAACAGAAAGGTCCTAAGATTTCCCCCGGCACATAGAGGGCGGTGGAAGAAAGGTAGCCACATGCCCTTCAGGAAGGAGAAATGCCGCCCGCGGACGGACCGCGGCGGTGTCGGGCAAGCCGACAAGGATTTCTCCCGAAAACCCTCTCCCCCACCCTCCCCCACACTCGGACGAGCCGAGGCACAAGAGCCCAGCGAGGTCAAAGCCTCGCCACCACCAAGCTCGCCAGCCACAAACATGTGCCACTCCGGATACGCCGCCACCATCGTCGTCTCACCAAGATTACCGTTGCGGGGTCTGCAAGACAGAGGCAAGAGGTAGCTTGAAACGGGGCCAGCGGTACCACGACCGCGTGCGAGGGAACTACCTCCACCGCCAAAGGCGGTAGTCGACCGGACGTGGCCGCAGGCACACCAGTCCCCTTTGGGTCCGGTCGGGTCCAATGGAACCGTAAAGCCTCCGCGGAGGCACACCAGTCCCAAGAGGGTCCGGCCGGATGACCCGTAAAGCTCGCCGCCACGCTGCAACCGGCTGGACGCGATCCCCACTAAGCCCTGTACCAGCTAACTTGCCGCCGCCTACTGAACATGCGGAGAGCAGGGCAGACCCACCCGTGACCAACCCAGATGGGGCCCTAAGGGCCCCGATCTAGGCCGATTGGGCCTGGCCAGCACTGCCTCGCCGACGCTTGGCGCTGCCGCCCTGCACTGCCCTGTAGAACATGGCCACGCCTGTTGGGACACGTAGAGATAAACAAAACTTTTTTCCTACGCGGTGATCCCAAGATCCAGCTCAGGTAGAAGGCCACGAGGATTACCACTAGACGCACAGTTACGGAATTGATGAAGCACGCCGCTTGATGCAGTGCAGTCCTCGCGATCCGTTCCGGTTCCACGATCCACGATCCGTACTTTCTTCACGATCCTCGAAGTCCTGAACGTACAACACCTCCGCCGGTATCCACACGTACGAGGAGGAGCGCCGGCGATGAACTACTAGGTCTGGTACGGCGGCGACAGGACGGACTGGGGCTAGTGTTTCCAACACATGGAGTGACCTAACCTTGTGCTCTAAGCACCTACGCCCCAACTTATATAGGGAGTGAAAGTGGGCTCCACTCACTTGTGGCCCATTCACTAAAAGGCCTATATTAGCCACTGCAAGTCTCACTTGTTGACTAAGTCCATGTCTCTATTTGGGTCCAACCCAAATAGGTTTCCTGTTTGGGTCTAACCCAAACTTGCTCTGGCTCTAAAGTGTGTGACCCGACAGGCTCATGGTAACCTGGACACGATTCCGAGTCTCACTTGTGATCGATCAGTTGGTAGCGGCTCCTAGCAGAACGTGCCAACTCCCAAGTACCAATAAGTCATGACGACATACCTTTCCAATGCGACTTTCGTCTGAGTCCCTTTTGCCTCACGATATAGCTTGTCGGACTATAGGCGAATGACCGTCATCCCTTAAATAGTCCGACTCTCTTTTTTGATCCGAGATAAGTGATTCATCCGACTAACTCTTAGTCGGCTGCCTCGGTTAACACTTATCCGAGACGCGCATGGCCATGCTTTCCGAATCATATCTTCTGAGAGGGCCCAGAGAATATCTCTCCAGATGGAGGGGCAAAATCCCGTCTTGGTTATTCACATCACGCAGCTTGATTCTCCGTCGACCCGAACTCCGCCTTTATAACTGCCCAGTGACGGAACAACGTTTGATAGAACCTAAGTCGGAGATCCTCAACTCGGATTGTGCAATAACCTCATGTCTAAGGATTACATTGATTGAGACATGCAAATGACGGCTTGTTCGTTGCATCTCAATATGGGTCAGTCCGACTCGCTAAACTCTTTAGTCGAATCCGTGTAAGTCGGAATAACATCTCCATGCCCATGACAACTGGAACCTAGTCATCTGCCGACTTTCACATTGGTCTAAGTTGTGTGTCCGGCACAACCTCAATGACCAAGGACAATTAGTATGAACAACATGAATATGTAGTTCCACAATCAAATCACATATTCGATGATACATATCAGTAGTTCATACATGGACCATAACCTTATGAATACACAGGAATATCATCATACATGATTGCCTCTAGGGCATATTCCCAACAGTCTCCCACTTGCACTAGAGTCAATCTTCCGACATCACATGTCTAGGCATCTAATGCTCATTGCGCTCAGGTGCGCCTCATGCTTCGGCTGTGGAAGTGGCTTTGTCAACGGATGCGCAATGTTTGCATCCGTGTGTACCTTGCATAACTTGATATCACCTTGATCCACAAACTGGCGAATAAGGTGGTACCGCATGAGTATATGTTTGTTCTTCTGGTGTTGTCTAGGTTCCTTGGCTTGTGCAATAGCACCATTGTTGTCACAATACACGTCTAACGGATTGGACGAGCCCTGAACCACACCAAGATCCATGAGGAAATTCCTCATCCAAACGGCTTCTTTTGCCGCCTCCGAGGCAGCAATATACTCAGCCTCTGTCGTAGACGCAGACACCGTCTCTTGCTTGGAACTCTTCTAGCTCACAGCCCCTCCGTTTATTACAAACACATATCCGGATTGCGAACGAGAATCATCCGAGTCAGTGAGATAACTCGCATCCGTGTAACCCCTTACACTGAGTTCATCCTCACCTCCATAAACTAGGAACATATCCTTAGTCCTTCTCAAGTACTTTAGGATATTTTTAGCTGCTGCCCAGTGGATTTCTCCAGGGTCAGCCTGGTACCTGCTCACAACACTTAGAGCATAGGAAACATCCAGCCTAGTACAAATCATAGCGTACATGATGGATTCGATTGCAGAAGCATACGGAATCGCACTCATCCGACTTCGCTCATCAGTTGTCGAAGGACACTGAGTCTTGCTAAGTTTTACGCCATGGGACATCGGTAAGAACCCCTTCCTAGACGATTCCATGTTGAACTTCTTCAACACTTTGTCCAAATATCTATTGTGACTCAATCCAATGAGCCGCCTTGATCTATCTCTATAGATCCGGATTCCTAGTATGTAAGTCGCCTCACCCAAGTCTTTCATCGAAAAACTCCTTTCCAATGATTCTTTGGTCTCTTGCAACATCTGGACATCATTTCCAATCAATAATATGTCATCCACATACAAGATCAGAAAGTTTACTTTGCTCCCACTAAACTTCTTGTATAAACAAGAATCATGATCGCTCTTGATGAAGCCAAACGATTTGACTACCTCATCAAAGCGAATGTTCCAACTCCGAGATGCTTGCTTCAACCCATAAATGGATTTCCGAAGCTTGCATACCTTGTCAGCATTAGCCGGATCGACAAAACCCTCGGGCTGTATCATATACACGTCCTCGGTTAAATTTCCATTAAGGAAAGCCGTCTTGACATCCATCTGCCATATCTCATAGTCGAAATAGGCTGCTATAGCTAACATGATCTGAACTGATTTAAGCATCGCTATAGGAGAGAAAGTCTCATCGTAGTCAACTCCTTAAACTTGTCGGAACCCCTTCGCGACAAGCCGTGCTTTATAGATAGAAACATTTCCATCCATATCAGTTTTCTTCTTAAAGACCCATTTGCACTTGACGGGTCTTGCACCGTCTGGCAAATCAACCAAGTTCCAAACTTGATTTTCATCCATGGACTTGAACTCGGATCTCATGGCTCCAAGCCATGACTCGGAATCAGAACCCACCATCGCTTCCAAATAAGTCGTCGGCTCATCACTGTCCAACAGCAATACATCACAAACACTTCGCAATCTGGCCGATCTTCGGAGTGTCGGTGCAATTTTCGGCTCAGGTACCACGTCCGGCTCAACCTCTAAGGCATTTGCCGACTCGCTGCTAGCCGGTATCTCTCGAATTTCTTTGAGATGCACCGTACTCCCACTGACTCCCTGACTGAGAAACTCTTTCTCAAGGAAGACACCGTTTCGAGCGACAAACACTTTGCCCTCTTCTCGGTTGTAGAAGTAGTAACCCAAGGTTTCCCTCAGATATCCCACAAAAATACACTTATCCGACTTAGCTGTAAGCTTGTCCGACTGAAGTCTCTTGACAAAAGCTTCACAACCCCAAATCTTAAGAAAAGACAAACTCGGCTTCTTGCCAGTCCACATCTCATGTGGTGTCTTTTCTACCAACTTTGATGGTACTCTGTTTAGTGTGAACGCTGCAGTTTCTAGACAATAACCCCAAAATGATAAAGGCAGATCTGTCCGACTCATCATTGATCGTACCATGTCCAACAAGGTCCGATTACTCCTTTCCTACACATCGTTTCTCTGCGGCGTTCCTGGAGCAGTGAGCTGGGGAACTATTCCACAACTCTTTAGATGGTCATCAAACTCATGGCTCATGTACTCGCTGTAACTACCTCGGTGAATTACGCTCTTAGTTACATGCCTGGATGAACGAAAGTGGTTAAAATAGTACGGTGGGGCCCAGGGCCACTCACGGTAGACCTTTCGGCCGTCCTAACCACTTTCAGAACATCAGGACAAGAACGAGCGGCGTAATCGGCAGACGAAGGGATCAACTACATACACAAATGAGTATGTATGCAAGCCACATACAACAGTCCTCAGAGCCATTCCATCTAAAAGAAATAGAAATATTGCAACGCCATACGGCAAGATTCAAATATCCTAGATAGAGATAATAATTTAGGATAGCTCCTCATACAACACACATCAGAGTATCAGGCGGAAGCGGAAAACAAGATCCGAGTACGGATAAGAAGCAAACCGGCATAAGATGCCATATAAATAAACCCATCCCGCCCACAGATCTCACGGATCCCCGTTCCCGGAATCTCTACACCGAATGATCGTTGCCCACATCATCTGTCTCCTCCACCCAGTATCCATCTTGCGAATACACCTGTTCATCTGAATCAAACAATTTATCGTGTGAGACCCTAGGGGTACTCAGCAAGTCTTTATGCCGCTAAAGGGGACACAACCTGGGGTGACGCAATTGCAGCAAAAGATAATACCTAACAATTCTACAGATACTCGCTAACCATCCGCCCAACCAATGATAGACGGATGTCCGTTAATTAAGAACACAGTTATAACAGTATAATTAACAGATCCATCCTCCTCCTCGCTTACCAACGAGGAAGCAGACGAACGACCCCCATCATCCGTTGGCAGTTTTATTAACCATTCCATGAGCATTGCACTATTTACTAGTCAAGTACTTAGTCAAATTAAAAGCGGTACTTTAGTTATACTTGTCTATGATCGAGAAACTGTGCTCCAAGTCGTCCATAACCGCGGACACGGCTTTCAGGAAGATTTACCCTGCAGGGGTGCACAAATAGCAACACACACTCGATCAAGCTCGGAAAAACTAACTCAAAACCCAACGAGGCATTCACGACAAACCAATCACAGGATTCAGAAATATTTCAGGGGGCCACCCCATTAAGCTACCCGCAACGAAGTTGGCCGGCTCCGAGACGGACCCAAGGTTTGTGTGGACGACGGTAAACGACTGGGAACCCGAAAATGTGACTGGGCTTGTCGATACAGCGAAAACGTGTCACGATCCAAAACAGTACAGGTGCTCCTCGCACAATCTTAAATAAAGCAGTAACATGGCATAAGTACAGGATAGTAATAAAGCCCCAAACTAATCGTGGCCCCAAGAAATAAGAATGAATCAAGCTCTAGCTCAGGGGGTCCATAAGGCCTCCCGGATGTGGATAGTGCGAATAAACAAGGAACAGGAATCAAGTACTCGGGGTCCTACGGGACACAAGTGAGCATGAAAAACCAAATAGCAGATATTGCTCACCGGTGCCTCTTTCATTAGTTATCCCATTACTACTCAGGTTATGTTGTTTAGGTACCTCATCCTGTAGTAATGGCTCATGGGATGGAGGAACAAGCTTCGGTGGGGTTTAAAAGTAAAGGCTATGCAGTACTTGGGATTCAATTTAATGCAATCGCGACTCAATGATGCAAGAATAAGATAGAGGCAATAGGTACTGTATGTATGGAAGCATGTGGTAGTGCTTGCCTGGCAGGTCAGTTGAAGCGAGAGATGGATCTGGGTAGTACTCCTGTGCTTCCTGGTAATTCTCCTGCTGGGCGTCTATTCGAAGAAGAACCAAACAAACAAGGGCCAACATAAATAAGGTGCACAGCATATGAATTAAAATGCGACAAGCAAACAAGGATACCATGATGAATGATGCACAATTTACATGGCATTAAAGTAGCATGGCAAAGGTGAGGTGTGGATACAAGAAGTAAAACATTTTATTATTTATTTAGCCAAGTTTTATTTGTCATAAACAGTTCAGATGTTTAATAATGACATGATGCATGCTTCAATTCAGAACAAGGAGTGCATAGATATAACGGGCTCGTCGTGCTGATCGATTTAGACATATTATTTGTCAAATTTGGAGTTGTAGAATTAAAGTTATTAATTTATTAAGAAAAGGGCATTTTATTGTAATTTTAATCATCTCGAAATTTTAAAGTGTCCAAATAATATTTTGAAGGGCATATTTGAATTCCTCACATTTTTCTGATTCCAAAACATATATTATTTGTATTATTTGGATTTGTATTTTAAAATTTATTTAAATCTGACTTGAATTTGAATTTAAATCAATTTTGAAAAAGGTTTAAATAAAACAGGCAACAGGGACAACTTTTGTCACCCAGCTCGACCCAGCCACAGTCACTGACGTGTAGGCCAGCGGCTGACTGGGCCACACAGCGCACAAGAAATGTTTTTCTCACCGCAGCGCTACCTAGCCACTGAGGTTGATAGGTGGGGCCGGTGGCCACGGGCCCACGTGATAGTGGGTGATTCTGTCGTGGCTGACAGGAGGGGGTGTATCGGACCGCGGATTAAGGCTACGAATCTACGGGGTGCTCTTTGTAAAATTCCCACAGAGGCTGGCTGGTGGGCTCGGCGGACCGCGGGTTGAGCAAGAATTAAAAGGGGGGGTTTTCTACAAAAAGGGGGGCGCGGTACTGTTCTTCTGCTTTCTCTGAACCGCGGACAGGTCTGAGATCGACCGACGCGGGGCGTGGCGCACGGGGAATCGAACTGGGGACCTGGCGTGCACGAGCGGTGGCTACCGCTGGGCTAGGTAGGGGGTTGTTGTCCGGGAGCAGCTGCGCAGCTAAGTGAGGCTCTAGGCGGCGTGGGCACGTGCAGACACAGCGATTGACGGCGCACCGAGGGCGTTCGTCGAAACAACTGACGCGGCTAGGGCTTCCCGGTGAGGCGGAGCATGTCAGGGCGGTAGAGGGGCTCACCGCGGGGTGGTCGGTGGTGTTGGATCGGGGAGAGGCGCGGCGGATCGTCGACGAGGCTGGCGTCCGGAGATCTAGGGTTTGCGTCGGGCGGCACTAGTTCCGGCGGTTCTGGTGCTCCTCGTCCTCGTCGGCGCGTACAAGGCGAAGTAGGGGAATGTCCTCGCTCTCCTCGACCACTTCCACGTCGTGCTCGCTGGCTGGAACGAGGAGACGCCGGGGTACTGGCGGCGACCGGCGGCAGGTTCTGGCGACGGTGAAGAAGAAGGGGAGGAGAGGCGGGGCTTGGGGTTGGATCTGGACGATGCAGAGAGACGTGTGGAAGGAGGGAAAAGCGAGGGGGAGGCAGGGGTAGCGTGTGGGCACGGGGCAGGGATAAAGGTGGCTTCGGCCACCTTTTCCATCTCCTCCTCGCACATGCTCGGGCAGGCAGGGGCAGGTGGGGTGGTGCTGCCAGGTGGGGTCGGCGTGGTGGAGCAGCTGGGTGGGGCTAGCACGACAGGTAGAGAGGAAGAGAGAGGAGAGGGGGCTCGGGTGAGCTAGGGTGTAGCTAGGGCCGGCTCGGCATGGGCTAGGGTTTGGGGTGGGTAGGTGAGTAACTGGGGTGTGGGCCAGGGAGAGAGAGACTAGGGCATGGAGATCAGCATGGTAGAGAGAGCAGAGATGAGAGAGGTGTGGTAGGGGTTAGGGTTTGAGTAGAACTAGGTTAGAGGAAATTAGAGAGAGATAGCTAGGTTAGGTTTTTGTTAGATGTTTAGGTTTAAAACTTGTTTATAAGATCAACCCAAGAGGTAAAAGTGAGGGCTTGGATTTAGGCTAAGATGAGGTGAAAGAGTAATCAAGAAAAAGAGAAGGAAATAGATTATGGGAAAAAGGCCTCACTTGCATAATGAATGGAAAAGAATAAAAATGGTGTAGATGAGAATATGGAGATGGTGGAGAGGGATGGAGATGATCCACAAGGGAAAAAGCCAATAAAACCAAGAGGAGTCAAATGGACTAAAGGTGGTGGTACCCTTGCATGGCCCATGCACAAATAATAAATGCCATGATTTATTTTGTGAAAACAATAATAATAATATGGCATTATTATTATGCATTCCCAAGAAGTGGAATAAGGTCAAGCAAAAGAATTTATAGAATTAGATCCACCCTATCTCCCATGAGCTAGATTAAATACCAAAAGAAAAATAAAAGCCCATGGTAAAAGGAATGGTGGAATTATAAGGTGGTGAAAGAAAGGTGATGGAGTGGAATAAAAGATATGCCCCCAACTCAACTTGGGCATTTAAACAATATATCAATAACCAGATACAATATCAAGAGGCAAATACAATTAATAATGCATATGAGGGAAGAACGAAAAGAAGAAGGTTTTATATGATGCTCAAATGCAAGGTGGCATGATGACACGAGCATGATATATTTATGATGCAACAATTATATATAGGAAGTAGCCATTATCTTACTAGACCTAGTAGCATTACAATTGTTAGACAATTGGGATGCTACAATTCTCCCCCACTAAACAGGAATCTCGCCCCGAGATTCTAGGAAGAAGAAGACTCAAAGAGGGTAGGATACTTGGCACGGAGCTCATCTTCACGATCCCAAGTGGCTTCATCAACGGAATGGTGCGAACACTGCACCTTGCAGAACTTGATGGACTTGTTGCGAGTCCTTCTTTCTACGACTTCAAGAATTTTTATGGGGTGTTCTTGATAAGACAGATCTTCTTGGAGATTGATGAGTTCATGGTCCACGGTCCTGCCGGGATCCTTGAAGCACTTCTTGAGTTGAGAGATGTGGAAAACATCATGGACTTTGAGTTGTTCAGGGAGCTCAAGAGCATAAGCAACTTCTCCTCTTCTTCCATGAATTTTGAAAGGACCGATGTAGCTAGGAGCCAGCTTTCCTTTGATACCAAAGCGGTGCGTGCCTCTCATGGGAGTGACACGAAGGTAAACGAGATCACCAGGGACATACTGCATGTCCGTGTGCTTTCTGTCGTAATTGCTCTTCTGGCGACTTTGAGCAATCTTCAGGTTTTCAAGAATGATGTGAACTTTCTCTTCTGCTTGAGTTACAATGTCGGGGCCAAACAATATTCTTTCGCCTGCACCCGACCAACCAATCGGAGTTCTGCACTTGCAACCATAGAGAGCCTCAAATGGTGCCATCTTTAGACTTTTCTAGAAACTGTTGTTGTAAGAGAATTCAGCATAAGGAAGACATTCTTCCCACTTCATGCCGAAAGAGATAATGCAAGCACGGAGCATATCTTCTAGAATTTGATTGATCCTTTCAACTTGTCCTTGCGACTGAGGGTGGTAAGCTATGCTGAAGTTTAATTTTGTTCCCAAAGCATTTTGGAAACTTCCCCAGAACTTGGAAGTGAAGATGCTTCCATAGTCTGAACTGATCTCAAGAGGAACCCCATACAGAGAGACAATTCTGTTGATATAGAGCTCAGCCAACTGAATTGCAGAAATTGTTTCCTTGACTGGAAAGAAGTGAGCTACTTTGGAAAGTCTGTCGATGACAACAAAGATTGCATTGTTGCCCTTCTGCGATCTTGGAAAACCAGTGATGAAGTCCATCTCTACTTTCTCCCATTTCCATTCCGGAGGCTTCAATGGCTGTAGAAGACCGGAAGGTTTCTGATGGACAACTTTAACTCTGCGACGAACATCACACTCCGAGACATACTTGGCACAATATCGTTTCAAACCAGGCCACCAATATTGTGTTTTCAAGTCCATGTACATCTTAGTGCTGCCAGGGTGGATAGAAAGAACAGAATCATGCGCCTCCTTGAGAATTTGCTCTCTTAAACCCGGGTAGTTCGGAACAAACATCCGGTGTTCAAAGAAAAGAGTGCATTGGTCGTCTACATGGAAAGACTCATACTTCGGAAGCTGAATGTTGGAGATGATCTTTTTAGTGTAAGGATCACCAAGTTGAATGGAACGAGCTTTTTCTTCCAAGAGAGGTGTTGCCAGAAGGTTCAGAAGATACCCTTGATCCACAATTTCAAGGTTGAGCTTGCGGAATTCCTCGCACAAGAGAGGCTGTTGTTCTTCCACCATGAGGTTGTTGACATAAGCTTTTCGGCTGAGAGCATCGGCCATGACATTGGCTTTGCCCGGAGTGTAGTTGATGGTCAAATCGAAATCATTGATTGTTTCAATCCACCTCCTCTGACGAAGGTTGAGATTAGGCTGTGTGAATATATACTTCAGACTCTTGTGATCAGAAAAGATCTCACAACGGTTGCCAAGCAAGTAATGCCTCCATACTTTCAAAGCAAAGACAACCGCTGCGAGTTCGAGGTCATGTGTAGGATAGTTGATCTCATGCGTCTTCAACTGTCGAGAGGCATAAGCAACAACTTGCTTTTCTTGCATAAGGACCGCACCCAATCCTTGCAATGAGGCATCACAGAATATTTGGAAAGGCTTTGATGTATCTGGAGGAACCAAGACTGGTGTGGAAGTGAGCTTCTCTTTGAGTGTTTCAAAGCTTGCTTGACATGCAGGAGTCCAAAGGTATTTCTTACCTTTCTTGAGGAGATAGGTAAGAGGCTTCGCAATCTTCGAGAAATTTTGAACGAAGCGACGGCAGTAACTGGCCAGACCAAGGAAACTCTGGACTTCTTTGACATTTATGGGTGGAAGCCAGTCCATAATTGTCTTAATAGTTTCTGGGTTGATGGCAATGCCCTTGGCAGAGATGACGTGACCAAGGTAGGTGACTTGAGACAGCCAAAACTCACACTTGGAGAACTTTGCATACAGGCGGTTCTCACGAAGCTTGTTTAGGACACACCGAAGGTGTTCTTCATGTTCTTCCTTAGACTTAGAATAGACTAGAATGTCATCCAGATAGACCACAACGAACTTATCAAGATACTCCATGAAAACCGAGTTCATAAGCCTCGAGAAGGTGGCAGGTGCATTGGTGAGACCGAAAGACATGACCGTGTACTCATACAGGCCATAGCGGGTGGTGAAAGCTGTTTAAGGAACATCTTCCTTGCGAATCTTGATTTGATGATAACCACTTCTCAAATCAAGCTTAGAGAATACCACAGCTCCAGCTAGCTGATCGAAGAGATCATTAATCCACGGAAGGGGATATTTATTCTTGATTGTTTTAGCATTGAGTGCCCGATAGTCAACACAAATTCTATCAGTCTTGTCTCGCTTCTTCACAAAGATGGTTGGGCTACCCCAAGAAGAAGTACTGTGCTGAATGAAACCCAACTTCTCTTGTTCATCCAGCTGACGTTTGAGTTCAGCCAACTCAGCAGGACCCATTTTATAAGGCCGCTTGGAAATAGGAGCGGTACCAGGTTCAAGTTCAATGACAAACTCAACCTCACGATCCGGAGGCATACCTGACAACTCTTCAGGAAAGACACCTGGAAACTCACAGACTACAGGAACACTCTGAATACCTTCCATAGCATCATCATTCAGAGCCGCCAAAGAGTAAAGCTGAATTGCAGGAGTCAGACTTGGAGAATAGACTATATGGCCTTCAGGAATTTTCAGAGAAACCGAACGTTCAGCACAATCAATCACAGCTGCATTTGCTGTTAACCAATCCATGCCCAAGATAGCATCAATATCAGAATTGCCCAGAATAATTAAGGAAGCCGGAAACGAAGAGCCACCAATCTCAATTTGATTGCCATGGCTGATATGAGCAGCCCTCATGTTTGACCCAGGAGATTGTACCACAAGACGGTGTAATAAAGGAACCATAGCCAGATC
This sequence comes from Avena eriantha, assembly GCA_910589775.1. Lineage (NCBI taxonomy): Eukaryota > Viridiplantae > Streptophyta > Magnoliopsida > Poales > Poaceae > Avena > Avena eriantha. The sequence goes on along the minus strand of OU342741.1, from coordinate 82,117,819 downwards.
TTGCTCATGCGCAAACTTATGAGAAACAAAAGAATGCGAAGCACCAGAATCAAACAAAACTCGTGCAGGAACTGAGTTAACAGGAAGCATACCCATCACAACTCCAGGAGCATGCTCATCTTGAGCGGCGTTGACACAGTTGGCACGAGCAACCGTAGACCCAGGCTTGGTGTTGATGTTGAGAGCCCGAGGTGGAGGTGCACGAATCATAGGAGAACTTGCCGCAGGTCTTGGAGGTGGTGGTGGAAGAGCTTTGTTGTTCCTTGGACAATTCCAGTGCTGATGCCCAGTGTTTCCACAAGTATAGCAAGCACCAGGTGGACGTGGAGCAACGTAGCCAGGGACTCCGCCAGGCGCTCCAGGGTAGTTGTGGTTGTAGCCCCTGGGAGCCGCAGTGAAGGAGTTTGGTGGCCTTGGTGCGTAGCTTGACGGTCTTGGTGGAGCAGGGAGCGACGGTGGGGTGTTAGGAACCCAGACACGACGCTTAGAAGGAGCTGTCATAGCAGAAGAGCTTGCTGTATCACGGCTGTGTTTCTTTGACTCCTCAAACACTTGCCTACTTGCTTCTTCCTACAGAGCTGTGTGTTGGAGTTCCAGAAAAGACATCGGCCTTGCATGAGTAATTGCATATTTTATGGAAGCATTGAGGCCTTACCTAAACCTCTTTTTCTTTTTCTTGTCATCAGAGATCTCATCGCCACCATAACGAGAAAGGTTCATGAAGTTTCTGATGTAGGTGTTGACATTGTCAGTGCCCTGATTGAGGTTGAGAAACACTTCCTTCATCCTTTCCATGACAATTTCTGACAGATATTGCTCTTTGAAAGCAGTAGTGAACCGCTCCCAAGTAGGCTGAAAACCAGAAAGATCTGCCTTGAGGTAATTTTCCCACCACAGAGCTGCATCTCCCTTCAGAAGGTGAGTGGCACATTTGACCCATTCTTGCTCGGGAACATCCGCAGTCATCAGCAACCTTGACACTTCACGAAGCCAATCATCCGCATCAAGTGGCTGATCAGACACCTCAAATTGGCGTGGGTTGAACTTGAGAAAACTCTTGATGTCTCCTCGCTTGGGAGGTGGAGGTAGCGGAACAAACTCATTCCTCCTCACGCTTTCCTCGAAGCGCTGCTGGTTCTGCTGCATAGTGCCCAAAGCATTTGCAATACTTGCCAAAGCAGCCCCAAGTTCAGGTGGTATGTCCTCCTCAGAACGGCGTGGTGGTGCCATCCTTTGATTGATATAAAACACAAGTCAGTACTATAATGGAGAATGATAATAATCCAAAATAGTACCAAAATGGAATTAACCAAGATTAAAGGATGCAATTTCACTGAGATGATATTAAAATATCAACCAAGTTAAAGGCAACTAGAAGATATTAAGCATAACGCACACGACTGAACAAGGAGTGTGGTACACAACTAACAAAGAAAAAATTTCCGCAAATTTTGGCATTAAAACACCACTATATGCGCAAAACCACTTAACGAATCAAGACTAGTAACTCTACTAGTTCAATATACAAGAGCAAATGATAACAGTAGTGGTATGGTCGCGACTCCATCCCGCACTCAAATCATTACTCCGCACATGAATCACTAAAACACATATCCCAACACCTTCTTCTTAAGATGAACCTAAAGATTGGTAACTACGAAAAAGAACACCCCAACAAGATAACGTCGGATAACAAAGAGTAAGATAGATCGCATCGGTATACAACGAATCAGAATAGATCACGTCGGTTTACAAAGGCCTGTCGGTATGGAATGTACCAATAGTTGATAACCAAAAGGCAAATAGTGATAACATTTGGATGCAACAGATAGGCAAGGAATTCACACACACACACACACACAACCTATGGTACTACGGAACCCAGAACACGTGAATCCTAGTTTGAATTTTAGAAGAGGATTGAAAATGTTACACTTCCTTACCAGAAAAGGTTGGGTGGGTGGGTAAGAAGAAAAATGGAAGCATTCCTACTCTCACGTTTGTTTTTCCCTAGTATACATAACTACCAAAATATTTGCTAGACTGACAACGACCATTTTGGCTGAGACCCTGAAGGGCGGGATGGCTCTGATACCAATTGTAACTACCTCGGTGAATTATGCTCTTAGTTACATGCCTGGATGAACGAAAGTGGTTAAAATAGTACGGTGGGGCCCAGGGCCACTCACGGTAGACCTTTCGGCCGTCCTAACCACTTTCAGAACATCGGGACAAGAACGAGCGACGTAATCGCCAGGCGAAAGGATCAACTACATACACAAATGAGTATGTATGCAGCCACATACAACAGTCCTCAGAGCCATTCCATCTAAAAGAAATAGAAATATTGCAACGCCATACGGCAAGATTCAAATATCCTAGATAGAGATAATAATTTAGGATAACTCCTCATACAACACACATCAGAGTATCAGGCGGAAGCGGAAAACAAGATCCGAGTACGGATAAGAAGCAAACCGGCATAAGATGCCATATAAATAAACCCATCCCGCCCACAGATCTCACGGATCCCCATTCCCGGAATCTCTACACCGAATGATCGTTGCCCACATCATCTGTCTCCTCCACCCAGTATCCATCTTGCGAATACACCTGTTCATCTGAATCAAACAATTTATCGTGTGAGACCCTAGGGGTACTCAACAAGTCTTTATGCCGCTAAAGGGGACACAACCTGGGGTGACGCAATTGCAGCAAAAGATAATACCTAACAATTCTACAGATACTCGCTAACCATCCGCCCAACCAATGATAGACGGATGTCCGTTAATTAAGAACACAGTTATAACAGTATAATTAACAGATCCATCCTCCTCCTCGCTTACCAACGAGGAAGCAGACGAACGACCCCCATCATCCGTTGGCAGTTTTATTAACCATTCCATGAGCATTGCACTATTTACTAGTCAAGTACTTAGTCAAATTAAAAGCGGTACTTTAGTTATACTTGTCTATGATCGAGAAACTGTGCTCCAAGTCGTCCATAACCGCGGACACGGCTTTCAGGAAGATTTACCTTGCAGGGGTGCACAAATAGCAACACACACTCGATCAAGCTCGGAAAAACTAACTCAAAACCCAACGAGGCATTCACGACAAACCAATCACAGGATTCAGAAATATTTCAGGGGGCCACCCCATTAAGCTACCCGCAACGAAGTTGGCCGGCTCCGAGACGGACCCAAGGTTTGTGTGGACGACGGTAAACGACTGGGAACCCGAAAATGTGACTGGGCTTGTCGATACAGCGAAAACGTGTCACGATCCAAAACAGTACAGGTGCTCCTCGCACAATCTTAAATAAAGCAGTAACATGGCATAAGTACAGGATAGTAATAAAGCCCCAAACTAATCGTGGCCCCAAGAAATAAGAATGAATCAAGCTCTAGCTCAGGGGGTCCATAAGGCCTCCCGGATGTGGATAGTGCGAATAAACAAGGAACAGGAATCAAGTACTCGGGGTCCTACGGGACACAAGTGAGCATGAAAAACCAAATAGCAGATATTGCTCACCGGTGCCTCTTTCATTAGTTATCCCATTACTACTCAGGTTATGTTGTTTAGGTACCTCATCCTGTAGTAATGGCTCATGGGATGGAGGAACAAGCTTCGGTGGGGTTTAAAAGTAAAGGCTATGCAGTACTTGGGATTCAATTTAATGCAATCGCGACTCAATGATGCAAGAATAAGATAGAGGCAATAGGTACTGTATGTATGGAAGCATGTGGTAGTGCTTGCCTGGCAGGTCAGTTGAAGCGAGAGATGGATCTGGGTAGTACTCCTGTGCTTCCTGGTAATTCTCCTGCTGGGCGTCTATTCGAAGAAGAACCAAACAAACAAGGGCCAACATAAATAAGGTGCACAGCATATGAATTAAAATGCGACAAGCAAACAAGGATACCATGATGAATGATGCACAATTTACATGGCATTAAAGTAGCATGGCAAAGGTGAGGTGTGGATACAAGAAGTAAAACATTTTATTATTTATTTAGCCAAGTTTTATTTGTCATAAACAGTTCAGATGTTTAATAATGACATGATGCATGCTTCAATTCAGAACAAGGAGTGCATAGATATAACGGGCTCGTCGTGCTGATCGATTTAGACATATTATTTGTCAAATTTGGAGTTGTAGAATTAAAGTTATTAATTTATTAAGAAAAGGGCATTTTATTGTAATTTTAATCATCTCGAAATTTTAAAGTGTCCAAATAATATTTTGAAGGGCATATTTGAATTCCTCACATTTTTCTGATTCCAAAACATATATTATTTGTATTATTTGGATTTGTATTTTAAAATTTATTTAAATCTGACTTGAATTTGAATTTAAATCAATTTTGAAAAAGGTTTAAATAAAACAGGCAACAGGGACAACTTTTGTCACCCAGCTCGACCCAGCCACAGTCACTGACGTGTAGGCCAGCGGCTGACTGGGCCACACAGCGCACAAGAAATGTTTTTCTCACCGCAGCGCTACCTAGCCACTGAGGTTGATAGGTGGGGCCGGTGGCCACGGGCCCACGTGATAGTGGGTGATTCTGTCGTGGCTGACAGGAGGGGGTGTATCGGACCGCGGATTAAGGCTACGAATCTACGGGGTGCTCTTTGTAAAATTCCCACAGAGGCTGGCTGGTGGGCTCGGCGGACCGCGGGTTGAGCAAGAATTAAAAGGGGGGGTTTTCTACAAAAAGGGGGGCGCGGTACTGTTCTTCTGCTTTCTCTGAACCGCGGACAGGTCTGAGATCGACCGACGCGGGGCGTGGCGCACGGGGAATCGAACTGGGGACCTGGCGTGCACGAGCGGTGGCTACCGCTGGGCTAGGTAGGGGGTTGTTGTCCGGGAGCAGCTGCGCAGCTAAGTGAGGCTCTAGGCGGCGTGGGCACGTGCAGACACAGCGATTGACGGCGCACCGAGGGCGTTCGTCGAAACAACTGACGCGGCTAGGGCTTCCCGGTGAGGCGGAGCATGTCAGGGCGGTAGAGGGGCTCACCGCGGGGTGGTCGGTGGTGTTGGATCGGGGAGAGGCGCGGCGGATCGTCGACGAGGCTGGCGTCCGGAGATCTAGGGTTTGCGTCGGGCGGCACTAGTTCCGGCGGTTCTGGTGCTCCTCGTCCTCGTCGGCGCGTACAAGGCGAAGTAGGGGAATGTCCTCGCTCTCCTCGACCACTTCCACGTCGTGCTCGCTGGCTGGAACGAGGAGACGCCGGGGTACTGGCGGCGACCGGCGGCAGGTTCTGGCGACGGTGAAGAAGAAGGGGAGGAGAGGCGGGGCTTGGGGTTGGATCTGGATGATGCAGAGAGACGTGTGGAAGGAGGGAAAAGCGAGGGGGAGGCAGGGGTAGCGTGTGGGCACGGGGCAGGGATAAAGGTGGCTTCGGCCACCTTTTCCATCTCCTCCTCGCACATGCTCGGGCAGGCAGGGGCAGGTGGGGTGGTGCTGCCAGGTGGGGTCGGCGTGGTGGAGCAGCTGGGTGGGGCTAGCACGACAGGTAGAGAGGAAGAGAGAGGAGAGGGGGCTCGGGTGAGCTAGGGTGTAGCTAGGGCCGGCTCGGCATGGGCTAGGGTTTGGGGTGGGTAGGTGAGTAACTGGGGTGTGGGCCAGGGAGAGAGAGACTAGGGCATGGAGATCAGCATGGTAGAGAGAGCAGAGATGAGAGAGGTGTGGTAGGGGTTAGGGTTTGAGTAGAACTAGGTTAGAGGAAATTAGAGAGAGATAGCTAGGTTAGGTTTTTGTTAGATGTTTAGGTTTAAAACTTGTTTATAAGATCAACCCAAGAGGTAAAAGTGAGGGCTTGGATTTAGGCTAAGATGAGGTGAAAGAGTAATCAAGAAAAAGAGAAGGAAATAGATTATGGGAAAAAGGCCTCACTTGCATAATGAATGGAAAAGAATAAAAATGGTGTAGATGAGAATATGGAGATGGTGGAGAGGGATGGAGATGATCCACAAGGGAAAAAGCCAATAAAACCAAGAGGAGTCAAATGGACTAAAGGTGGTGGTACCCTTGCATGGCCCATGCACAAATAATAAATGCCATGATTTATTTTGTGAAAACAATAATAATAATATGGCATTATTCTTATGCATTCCCAAGAAGTGGAATAAGGTCAAGCAAAAGAATTTATAGAATTAGATCCACCCTATCTCCCATGAGCTAGATTAAATACCAAAAGAAAAAGAAAAGCCCATGGTAAAAGGAATGGTGGAATTATAAGGTGGTGAAAGAAAGGTGATGGAGTGGAATAAAAGATATGCCCCCAACTCAACTTGGGCATTTAAACAATATATCAATAACCAGATACAATATCAAGAGGCAAATACAATTAATAATGCATATGAGGGAAGAACCAAAAGAAGAAGGTTTTATATGATGCTCAAATGCAAGGTGGCATGATGACATGAGCATGATATATTTATGATGCAACAATTATATATAGGAAGTAGCCATTATCTTACTAGACCTAGTAGCATTACAATTGTTAGACAATTGGGATGCTACACTCGCCTCCTCGGTCCGACCGAAGAAACTTTATTTTCTTGCCAAGTTGATTTTGTACCTTATTCTGGAATTCCTTGAAGTTTTCAAAGGCTTCCGACTTATGTTTCATCAAGTAGATATATCCATATCTACTCAAATCATCAGTGAAGGTAATGAAGTACTCATAACCACCTCTGGCTGTCGTGCTCATCGGGCCACATACATCACTATGTACTAGTCCCAATAAGTCAGACGCCCTTTCACAACTCTTTGCAAAAGGTGTCTTGGTCATCTTGCCGACAAGGCAGGATTCGCATGTCTCGAACGACTCCAAGTCGAACGAAGTTAGGAGTCCATCATCATGGAGCTTCTTCATGCGTTTCCAACTTATATGACCAAGCCGACAATGCCAAAAGTAAGTCATATTCAGATCATTTGGTTTTAACCTTTTCACATTTATGTTATAGACAGATTCACTATCAAGATTCAAAATAAATAACCCGTCCCGGACGGGTGCAAAGCCATGAAACATATCATTCAAATATAAAGAACAACCATTATTCTTAATATTCGACTCATAGCCCTGTCTCATCAAACATGAGGCAGAAATGATGTTTCGACTAAGCACTGGAACATAATAACAATTATTTAGCTCCATTATGAATCCAGAAGGTAAATGAAGTTGCATTGTGCCGACTTCCAACGCAGCGACTCTCGCTTTGTTTCCGACTCTAATATCAACCTCGCCTCTTGCAACGCTCCTAGTTCTTACCAGTCCCTGCAACGAGTTGCAGATGTGAATGACTGATCCGGTATCATATACCCAAGAACTACCAGATGCATCAGCAAGATAAATGTCTATAACATTGCAAACAATCGTACCTAAGCCGGAAGTCACACCTCCGCTCTTGGCTTTATCAGCCAGATACTTGTTGTAATTCCTCTTCCAGTGGCCATCCGACTTGTAGTAGAAGCAAGTGGATCCGGCTGCAGGAGATGTCTTAGTCCCTGAGGAAGCGCTTTGGACTGGGTCCTCTGCCTTACCTCCTGACTTTGCCTTCTTCTTCTTAGTCCAAGAACTCTTCTTGAACTTAGCCTTGTTTTGTACCATCAACACTTGACTGGCACCTTTCTTGAGATCCGCCTCAGCCTGCTTGAGCATCCCATGTAATTCAGTGAGCTTCTTATCCATACCATGCATGTGGTAGTTCGATATGAACTGGCCATATGCACTAGGAAGAGAGTTCAGAATTATGTCCGTAGCGAACTCTTCGCTAATGGGGTAGCCAAGCCTTTCCAGAGACTGCACGTAACCAACCATCTTGATCACATGCGGACTCAGTGGATCGCCATCCTTAAGCTTGTAGCTCAATAAAGCCTGAGAGACTTGATACCTCTCAGTCTTTGCCTGAGCCTGGAACATACTTTTGAGGCTTTCGATCATATCGTAGGCCTCAACATTCTCGAACTACTGCTGCAAGTCTGGTTCCATGTGAGCAAGGATAAGACAGCTAATCTCCGTGGATTCATCACAAATCCGACGGTAGGCATTGGTGGTTGCGACAGTCACATTCTCATCTGGCTCAGCTGGAAGTGGGTTGTCTAGGACACGATCCCTTTTTTCTTGTTTGAGAACAATTCTCAGATTACGATACCAGTTGGTGAAATTAGTTCCATTAAGCTTATCTTTCTCTAAGATGGTTCTCAAAGAAAAACCGGAAATCTGAGGAAGACTGCTAGGTGCCATTGATCTACAACAGAAAATATGCAAAACACTTAAAACATGTATCCATAAAAGAGCAAGAATATTAAACACTTTAATATTTATGCTCCCACTAGAACCAACATCCCTCCGATGGTTACTTAGTGATTCAGGACCCTAAATAAGCAAGTCGACTAGTGAGCTTTAGCATCACCGCTAGCTGTCAAGTGATCTAGGTAGACAACTCCTTGTCAATCGTATCTCATACGACTCCTGTTGGATGGGCGGCATCACATGCCCCGGCTCCCATCCAACTTTTCCCCAAGTCCCACAATCGTTGTGATAGACCTGTCTAGATTACCAAGTGCTTCTGCTGTAAGAGTCCAACTCGAACCCACCTAGTCGGAAAGAATTGATAGAAACTCAATTTTATGAGCCCACTACCAAAAATGTCCGACTTGTGATGGTGCAGCACTTGGCGGGGAAACCGACTAGACCTTCTTTGAGGGATTATATTCTACCAACTATCTAATAGAGGTAAAATAGAGACATAACAATAACACAAAATAAAGCAATTATAATGTGAAATGGTATGGCTCTTTTCATGGCGATCTCCATCTCCATAAAGCCTGTAATCCGACTCGTGTCAACTCTTGTCACGTGCCGTCTTACACCATGTAGCCGACTTGTACACCGACTTGCATGCCATCCGGATTCTCCAAACATCTACACTAGCTAGTAATGCAAATTACACAGAGAATCCGACACGCAGGCCGTTATACAATAAGATGACAACACCTAGGCTCCAGCCGGCTGACAAAAACCATGATACGCAGATCACGTATGGATTACACACATCACATGCACATAAGCCATACCATTCACAACATCATCCTGCAAAAACAAGTTATGCATAGATACGATATCTACCGGCGTTGTGAAACTCACAACGACATCTAAGGCGCTATGACAGGGCGAAGCCGGCGGCCTCGCTAGCCGGATAGCGGGCGGGGATCCCCACGATTTTTCCGAAAAACGCAGATCTCATCTGCATTCTGGACATGGATTTCGTCATCGGATAAAACAATTTTACCCAAATCCGATCCGGACTCCGATTCGATCAAACCCTTTGATCTTCGATCACCGCATCCGGGTTTACGTGTCACAATCTACCCCGATGGCGGAAACCGACCGGTAGGGGTATGTTGTTCCACGACCTTAGCAGATCTATCACGGAAACCAGATCATCCATTCCCCCGAGTACATTTGATCCAATCAACTTTGTACAAAACCGATCTATCACATAGATCGACCACCAAAACTGCAATTAGATCCAATCTAACGCCAACCGCATATCACATATGCGTGATCTCGAGCCTAAAACCAGAAGCTAACGCTCTGATACCACTGTTGGGCCACGTAGAGATAAACAAAACTTTTCCCCTACACGGTGATCCCAAGATCCAGCTTAGGTAGAAGGCCACGAGGATTACCACTAGACGCGCAATTGCGGAATGGATGAAGCACGTCGCTTGATATAGTGTAGTCCTTGCGATCCGTTCCGGTTCCACGATCCACGATCCGTACTTTCTTCACGATCGTCGAAGTGCTGAACGTACAACACCTCCGCCGGTATCCACACGTACGAGGAGGAGCGCCGGCGATGAACTGCTAGGTCCGGTACGGCGGCGACAGGACGGACTGGGGCTAGGGTTTCCAACACATGGAGTGACCTAACCTTGTGCTGTAAGCACTTGCGCCTCAGCTTATATAGGGAGTGAAAGTGGGCTCCACTCACTTGTGGCCCATTCACTAAAAGGCCTATATTAGCCACTGCAAGTCTCACTTGCTGACTAAGTCCATGTCTCTATTTGGGTCCAACCCAATTAGGTTTCCTGTTTGGGTCTAACCCAAACTTGCTCCGGCTCTTAAGTGTGTGACCCGACAGGCTCATGGTAACCTGGACACGATTTCGAGTCTCACTTGTGATCGATCAGTTGGTAGCGGCTCCTAGCAGAACGTGCCAACTCCCAAGTACCAATAAGTCATGACGACATACCTTTCCAATGCAACTTTCGTCTGAGTCCCTTTTGCCTCACGATATACCTTGTCGTACTATAGGCGAATGACCGTCATCCCTTAAATAGTCCGACTCTCTTTCTCGATCCGAGATAAGTGATTCATCCGACTAACTCTTAGTCGGCTGCCTCGGTTAACACTTATCCGAGACACGCATGGCCATGCTTTCCGAATCATATCTTCCGAGAGGGCCCAGAGAATATATCTCCAGATGGAGGGGAAAAATCTCGTCTTGGTTATTCACATCACGCAGCTTGATTCTCCGTCGACCCGAACTCCGCCTTTATAACTGCCCAGTGACGGAACAACGTTTGACAGAACCTAAGTCGGAGATCCTCAACTCGGATTGTGCAATAACCTCAGGTCTAAGGATTACATTGATTGAGACATGCAAATGATGGCTTGTTCGTTGCATCTCAATATGGGTCAGTCCGACTCGCTAAACTCTTTATTCGAATCCGTGTAAGTTGGAATAGCATCTCCATGCCCATGACAACTAGAACCTAGTCATCTGCCGACTTTCACATTGGTCTAAGTTGTGTGTCCGGCACAACCTCAATGACCAAGGACAATTAGTATGAACAACATGAATATGTAGTTCCACAATCAAATCACATATTCGATGATACATATCAGTAGTTCATACATGGACCATAACCTTATGAATACACAGGAATATCATCATACATGATTGCCTCTAGGGCATATTCCCAACAACGCTAACCTCCCCTAGTCGTCGCCGGACCTCCACCGCCCAAGGCGCACCGCTGCCGCCAGGATTGGGGCCCCGACCCCTCCTCTAATAGCTCGGGGAAAGACAAGCCGCCGCCGCCGACACCACGCGGGCCGCGTGTAACATCCTAGCATTAGATCTTAGAAATAAGCTGAGCTCAGGTGTGTGTATTGAAGGGAATATGCCCGAGAGGCAATAATAAAGTGGTTATTATCTTATTCCTTTTTATGATAAATGTTTATTTTGCATACTATAACTGTATTAATTTGGAAACGTTAATACATGTGTGTTTCATAAACAAAAGGAAAGTTTCTAGTTATGCTTCTCTTATAAACTAGCTCATTGATTAACAAGATGATCAAGGTTTCCTGATCATGGACATTGGATGTTGTTAATAACAAGGTCACAACATGAGTGGAATGATGTGATGAACATTCATCCGAAGTATAGCATTACGATCAAAGTCATTGTGTTTATATTTCTATAACATCATACGAAGTAATCCTAGTCCTTAGACCATGAGATCATGTCAATCACTAACACTGGAAGAGTATCTTGATAACATCAAACATCACACCGTGAAAGGGTGATTATAAAGGTGGGTTCAGTGCTACGAAAGTGTTATGTAGAGGCTCATGGATCAAGTCTAACACCCCAAGCCAACCAAGCACTTGAGATGTTACCACACATACTATTCTTTTATTTTTCTTGTTTTACTCTTCTCCCAAACCCACAAACAACCACGATGCTATTTATAAATCTATTTTTTTGTTTCCTCTGTAAGATAGCATTAGCACAAATACTAGCCTCAAAATTTGGGGTATGATATTCTTACCCCCTTAAATAGAATTCGACCACGAATTCTTTCTCATTGTTCTACTCGCACAAATAAACATAACAGGAAAACATAACCATGCATCACATACCTGCCATGAATAACCCAGGATACTTCTCGCACATGCGAGACTCAAGTTCCCAAGTTGCCTCTCGCTCAGTTTGTTGCGACCAAAAAAACTTCACATACTTAAGCGTCCTATTCCGCATCACTTTGTCAGACTCCTCCAATATCTTCACAGGGCAAACCTCAAAGGTTAAATCTTGCTCTATTGTAATTGGTTCCATGGTAATCTGTCATTCTGGATCATGAAAATGTTTGCACAACATGGAGACATGGAACACATCATGCACACCCTTCATCAACTCTGGCAACTCAAGTCGATAGGCTAACGTTCCCACTCGAGCCAATACTAAGAAAGGTCCAATATATCGCGAACTAAGCTTTTCTGTGATGTTAAATCTTATAACACTTTTAATGGGTGACACACTTAAGAATACCTCCTCCACGGCCTGAAATTCCACATTCAATCTCTTGGAATCTGCATAACTCTTTTGCCTACTTTGTGCTGCCAACATATATTGTCTAATCTCAGCTACCCTCTCCGTAGCTTGTTGAACCCAATCTAGTCCTAGCACTGCTCTCTCGCCCACGGCATCCCAACATAGTGGAGATCTTTCTTCCATACAGAGCCTCGTAAGGTGCTATCCGTATGCTTGCCTGATAACTATTATTATAATCAAACTCGACAAGTGGTAAGTGATCCTGCTAGCTCCCTTGCCAGGATAGGACGCAACACCTCAACAGACCTTTGAGTGTTTAGATTGTACACTCTGACTAGCCATCTGTTTGGGGATGAAATGACGTACTAAGTCTTAGTTGTGTCCCCAAGGCACTCTGTAAGCCCTCCCAAAACTTTGATACAAACTTAGCATCCCTATCAAAAGTAATTGTCTTAGGAACCCCATGCAACCTTAATATCTCGCTTACATATATTGGTGCCAAGTCACTTGTAGAGTCAGTGGTGCAGATAGGAATAAAATGAGCAACTTTGCTAATTCGATCCACGGCCACCCATACTGCATCTTTCCCCCTTCGCGTATGAGGTAGCGTAATCACAAAATCCATGGCAATGTCATCCCATGGCCATTCTAGAACCTCTAAGGATTGTAGCAGTCCCGTTGGCCGCTTACGCTCGACCTTTACTCGCTGACAAACCCCACAAGAGGACACATACTTGGCCACGTCAACTTTCATTCTTTTCCACCAATAAGTTTGTTTAGGTCCTGATACATCTTTGTATCCCCAAGATGAACGATGTAGGGGGTACTATGTGCCTCCCGAAGAATGTCCTCCTTCACCTGAGACTTTTGTTGAACACACAGATGACCATGGAACCGAACCACCCTGGTCCCGTCTATAGTAAACTCTCCAGTTCTGCCTTGTAGAATGCACTCTCCTACATGTTGTAACAGTTGATCACATTGTTGTGCCCACTCACTCTATTTGGAATTTAACATCCTTTTGGGTTAGTTTAGCGGTAAGAAAAAATCCTTCATAAACTTCCAAAAATAACCCGCCAAGCCCAACAGAATTCTTACTTCCTTGACATTAGATCAGCTAGCCAATAATTTTAGAAACCTTATTAGGGTCTACCAAGATATACACTGATTAATGACCTGGCCTAGAGAATCCACTTCCGAAACACGTAACTCGCATTTGTTTGCCTTCACATAAAAAAATTCTTCCTCGAATTCTCAATAACAAGCTTCAAATGACGCTCATGCTCTCCTTATGTTTTGAAACATATGAGAGTACCATCAATGAACACTACCACAAAGTTATCAAGGAATCTATCCAGCATACTGTTCAATGCCTCCATAAGGATGGAAATGAAATGTTTAGTCCAAAAGACATAACTATATATTCATAATGTCCATACTTAGTGGGGAAGGCAGTCTCGTCATGTTCTCACATATGAATTCAATTATAGACATGTTAATCTTCGAGGTTACCTTTGCTCCAGACATCTAATCAAACCAAGTCCTCAACATGGGTCAAATGATATTTGTATTGATGGCTACCATGTTAAGAGTATAATTGATGCAGCCCGTCCTATGGACGCTCCTACATCTACACCAACAAGTCTCCCAAGTGGACCCATGACTCGTGCCCGAGCCAAACTCCTACAAGCTAAGGTGAACTCGCTCCTCTCCTCGTGCCAATTTGATACCTCCTTGGATGGTGTGCTACTTCATGCAACTACTCTATGCATCATCAGGTACGAAGCCTTGACACATCCCAAAGCACCCAAGGATGGAGAACAAGGAGCAGAGCGTGAAGCAGAAGCCGCTGGAGCTGCTCAGACCGGAGTCTCCGGTCCACCAAAGTCTCCGGCCTGAAGACCCCAGAGACTACGGCCCACACTCCGGTCTGACCCTTGCGCCAGGTCCTGGGACAATCTGAAGGCCCCTCCAGAAGCTGGTCTGGAGACTGACCGGAATCTCTGGCCTAGACCGGAGTCTACGGTCCGACCGACACCAGGCATGAAAAGGCCTTTGGGCCTGCGGCCCATGTACCCCTTAGTCCGTCCAGAACTTGTCTTTTATTCCTAAAGTACCCCTATTTAAGTGGCTGGCCTATATATAGTCCCCCACCTCGATTGTAAACCCTAGGCATGATATTGGAATTACTGTAAACCCCTTTGTGGATCTATCTAGTTCTTGCCTCATGCTCCTTGACCAAGGAGCACCAATATCACCAAACCTCGTTGGAGTTTGCATCATGCCTCTGCGTTGTACAAGGCCTTGGCCTCGGTGTCCCTTTGCCAAGACGTCAAGATCTCACTGAGTCTCCCATCTCGCCGTGTCGGTTCGAGAGAGAGAGTCCTCCGCCCGACGCCGATCCTAGGGATTGCGCCGGACCGGTCACCGTCGGCGTGAGCTATTGGTGTTTATCGTGGTTTTGCGTGTGTGTGCTCATCGCGTTCTTCGTGTGTGTGTTCGTCGTGTTCATCCTTCCCTCCTTCCCCCGCACTCCATCCTCGATTGGAGTGGGATTCGTGAAAGATCGGGCCACCCTAGAGGTTTGCCCTCAACATATTGGTATCAAGAGCTTCGTTGCTCATGAATTCCCCCACAAAATTTTCTTCTATCCACCAAAAATTTGAAAATCCCCAAAAAAGAGCCCCATATTTTCCTTTGGATCGATCTCTTGATTTGGAATGTTATTTGTGGTTTTGATCCAACCAAACCTTGTCTTAGGTGTTGGTCTAGCTTTATCCTGCATTTTCCCAGCCCAATTTGGCCAATTTTTCGCGGATTTGAGGACCCAAGGTGTGGATTTCCGCTCAAGAACACGAGCAGTTCGCAATCTGACTCAAGACCAGAGTCTCCGGCCTGCACACCGGAGTCTCCGGCCTGCACACCGGAGTCTCCGGCCTATCCACATCGGAGTCTCCGGCCTGGACCGGAGTTGCCGCCCTGAAACCCCGGAGTCTCCGACCCTGACGCCTGATTTTGACAGTTTTGCCTCTAATCTTGTATTGGCTAATTTCCACTTGTTTGTTTGTGCCCGTGTGCGTGTCATCAACTAACAGCAAGCTTCCACATCAACAAACCCTGCGCTCATCGACACCACGGCCCACGAACATCATCCCGCACCACCGACACCAAGTTCATCATCACCAACGAAGGTATAACTTGTGTCACCTTGTTAACCCCTATCTTCCTTTGTGTGTACCTATCCCATAAGAGTGGCTCATTGATGGCTCAGTGCTGATGTAGAGCTCGTTCGGAACCCCAAGAGGAAGGTATGATGAGCACAGCAGCAAGTTTCCCTTAGTTATGAAACCAAGGTTTAATCGAACCAGTAGGAGCAAGGAAACACTCCAAAGGTGTTGCTAGCTGAGCCTTGGTAGGGCGCACTACTAGTGCTAGTAGCAACATGGAGACCTGCACAACACAACCACAGAACTCTGTCCCCAACTTGCGATGAGGTTGTCAATCTCACCGTGTTTTGCTGAAAACAAAGGATTAAACGTATCGAATGGAAAGAAGTAATAGTTTGCAGAAAATAAACACAAAGCAGTAAACAGTTTATAGATTGTATGTACAGAAAAGGACCGGGATCCATAGTTCACTAGAGGTGGCTCTCCTTAAGATAGATAACATGCTGGGTGAACAAATTACATCGGGGCAATTGACAAACATCGAGAAAGCAATACATGCATATACTAATCATCTTGACTCCTTTGAGACTTGATTGGGCATTACAACATTATACATAGACCTCCATCCAACTGCATCTATGACTAATAATCCACCTTCAGGTTATCATCCGAACCCCCTCCAGTATTAAGTTGCAAGCAACAGATTATTGCTTTACGAATTGCGTGTAATGTAAACAATACGATTGTTCTATGAACAAAGGATTGTTTTTTTCTCCCTAGTAGCAACAACACATCTAGTACCTTAGAGATTTCTGTCACTTCCCTAGATTACCAGAGGCATGAACCCACGATCGAGCATAAATACTAACTCTTGGAGTTGCTAGCATCTACTTGGCAAAGATAGCTACTAACAACGGAAAGCATGGAAGATCACAAATAACAAAGACATGATAGAATCAATAATCAATCTGAAATAGCATCTCAATATCCATCGGATCTGCGCAAACACAACATGCAGAATTACAAATAGATGATGTTGATCATGAACGGAGCTCACAAGATCTAGACATGAAAGCGGAAAGGAGGAGAACCAACCATCTAGCTACTACATGGATCTGTAGTCCAAGGATGAACTACTCACGCATCACACTTGCGGCTTGCATGATGATGAAGAAGGCCTCCAGGGTGAATTCCCCTCTCGGGCAGGGTGCCGGGAAGAGCTTTAGATCCCTCCCAATCTAGGGATGGAGATAACGGCGGCTATGGACTCTTTCGTGGATTTTTGATCGGGTACTTAGGGTTTTCGTCCCGAGGGCATCTTATAGGCGGAAGGGGAGGCCGAGGGGGTGCCGGAGGCGGCCAGACCACCCCCTGGCGCGAGCCAGGCTGGGCCGCGTGGCCAGGTGGTGTGGTGGCCCCCTGGCCCCTCTCCGTCTTGTACTCTGGTATCTGATGACTTCTGGAAAAATAGGCACTTTGCCTTTTGTCCCGTCCAATTCCGAGAATATTCATTTTCTGACTTTCCTGGAACCAAAAACAGCAGAAAACAGGCAGCTGGCACTGTGGCTCTTGTTAATAGGTTAGTCCAAGAAATCATATGAAAAGTACTCCAAGGTGTGGACAAAACACAAGAAAGTGGATAAAACCAAACATGGAACATCAAAAATTCTAGATACATTTGCAATGTATCAACATCCCCAAGATTAACTCCTGCTCGTCCTCGAGTAGGTAAGTGATAAAAAGAAAGAATAATTTTTGAGGTGACATGCACCATCAAAGATTTGATCAAAGTATTTGTAAAACATTCAAAGCTGGGATCATAGTACCTCAATCATAGCATGAAAGATAAAGTTCTAGCAATAAGACAAAGAAACTATGATGCAACATGAAAAGGCACAAACAAAAGATTCATGAATAACAATGCTTTGCAAGACGTTTGTTTGTTTCACATAAAGAAAACAAAGCATAATAGTATTTAACTTGTCCCTCATAGAGTAGCAAAACATAAATGCATAGGACACCTTCAAAGTTCATAAGAGTGACTAGATACAAATAGTTTAAAGCAAGCAATATCAAGTTATGCATCAATCAACTAGTCTTGGGACAATGCACATAGAACTAAGAATGGCCACTATGCTCTCAAAGTAGGTGCATAAAGGTAGAAGGTGGAGACTCAATATATAATGGTGGAAGAAAGGCCTTCATAAAAGGAAGTAGGGATTCAAGTCTCATAAAGAGCTTCCAAAAATTATGGTACTTATAGCTTTCAGCTCTCATTGCCCCTATCATAAGCATCTTTAAGGTGATTAAGGTTAAAGTGACACAACTAAGAGGATATGCTTGACAAGTTATAAAGCAAAATCTCATGCCCCTTACTTACGAAGACCGATCCTCATGCTACTCAACTTTAGTCACGAGTAAGATCTTGTCATTGTAAGTACACGTGTATCATAAAAGAACCGCTAACGGGGTACCCCTTGCACATGATACAGGAGCTATCCCATAATCTAAATGACAAGGCAAGCAGACAATGAGCATCTCAGCGATCTTTTTATTAGCTATTTGCATAGGTTTTTATTGAGGATGGTTCATAGAGTGCTCATTATGGTGTTGCTGCAAGTTTCCACCATGATTAGGCATGGCTTAGGCTAGCGGCCCAGGCGTTTCTCTAACACACATACAAACTCCATGATCTTACAAGTTCCACTTTTATTTCACACCGCCAGGATCCGTAAGCAAAAGAACATGATATCAACGGGGTACAAAGTATAAGTGCAATGTTGAAAGCATTCCCCATGATACATGGTTCTGCTAATTTCAACTTATAAAGCGCAAGCATATACGCAACAAAGAAGTACCCAATGGTTCAAGTTTATTAGATGCAAAAAAATAAAGTGTGCCATCAAGTTCGTGAGAGCTTTAATCACTAGTTTTCTCATAACAAGTTTAATTTGGAAGGTAAACAAAAGCATGAGTATACTTGGAATAGCATAAGGTAGTAGGTAGGTATGGTGGACTCTTTGGAATAACTTGGTTTAGGGAGTTGGATGCATGAGTGGAACTCATACTTGGTTGTGGAGGCTAGCAAAAGACTGGGAGCGACAAACTAAGAGAGCAATAATGGCCATAATCATGCAGAGCGACAAAACATCATTGATCAAAGCATAAAGTGATACTACAAGTTGAAAACTAAAGGATCATAAAGGCTATGGTGACTTGAGATAGTCATAACATGGTGTGAGCATGTGCCAAGTCAACCCAAATAAAGCATCAAAGGAGAATACCACTATACTATGCTTTAATATGCTAAAACAACGCATGATTCATCCAAGGCACATTAAGCAATCTCAATTGTTTATAACAATTCATGCTACACCAAAGAATACTAAGCATAAAGCCAAAACAATATCAAGCATGGCATGACAAAGCATAGGCCACAGTCAAAAACGAGCTATTTTTACCACAAAAGCATGAACTTTCCTACTCTTTTCCAAACCAAACCAAACTATTTGCAAACCAATGTATGAAAGAGGGGGTCCAACCAATTTATTCAGAAAACTAATAAAAACCAAGCAAACAAAAAACCAAAATGAAAAAGAAAAAGAAGACGCTCCAAGAACAACACAACTGTGCATGAAACAATAAAAATGAAGCGTTTGGAAGAAACCTAGGGTTTTTATTGATGAAGAAGGGGATGCCAAGCTTTGAAGCTTGTACTTCTTGGATATTTCTTGGGGTGACACGCGTGGCATCCCCAAGCTTGAGCTTTAGTCCATCCTTCATCTCATTACTCATTCCTTCCATACACCTGAAATTTTTTCCTTCATACAAAACTTCACACAATCTTTATTAGCAACATTAGTGCACTCAAGATAAAAGGTCTTAAGGTTCAGTTCTAACACCAAATAAACTTCCATTAGAACACTAGCTACTGTATCACTTCCCTCAAAAATCTCAATTCCCCAAAAGAACTCAAAAAGGAACCAACAAGAAGCAAATGCAGAAAATGGCAGAAATCTGTCAAAACAGACCAGCAGGTAAAGACGAATTTTTTCGAAGACCTTCTGTTGCTCAAATAAAAAAGTGTTGAACTAACGTAAGTTAGATAACAGCCTGGGGCAGAATCACAAAAATTCACGCCTTAAAAATACGTTCAGAGATTTTACACGAATTTGTACGGTGAAGCAGAGAAATCTGTTTCGGGACAGCAACTTTCCCAATCATTACTTCTCTCTCATTACAGGTTACTATTGGCACAAAAAGCAAATAAAAAGGATAAGGAGAGGTTATTACTGAAGTAATAACTTCCAAGACTCATCTGAAACTTTTGGGTTATCTCCCAATAAGTACTTTTCTTTAACGCCTTTAAGTTAGGCATAAGAAGCAAGAAAGTATCAAGTGTTCTCAAATGAAGAAGCATTAAGACCAAATTTCTTGCCCTTACCTCTCTTACTTTTATTCTTAACCTTGGGGAAAATATGAT
This sequence comes from Avena eriantha, assembly GCA_910589775.1. Lineage (NCBI taxonomy): Eukaryota > Viridiplantae > Streptophyta > Magnoliopsida > Poales > Poaceae > Avena > Avena eriantha. The sequence goes on along the minus strand of OU342741.1, from coordinate 82,097,811 downwards.
TGTTTGGTGGAGAAGAAAGGTGCATGGTCCCCTTTCCCACATCTATTATTGCTCCAAGGAGTTCTAATAGGGACCTTCCAAGTATAATTTGTCCTTTTCCTGCACATTCAGTAACAAGATAATCAGTAGAAATCATTTTCCCAAGGATCTTTGTAAACACTCCTTCAGCTATTCCAATAGGTAATATGGTAGCATTATTAGCAAGCGATATTTATTTTCCTCCTTCAGTAAGTCCCCAAGTATTCAAAGATTCATAAATATCTTTGGGCGTAAGACAAAATTCAGACATGATATCACAGTGAGCTTGAAAAGTTTCAGTGATTATCTCAATCTTTACTGTAGGGAGCCACTTTGATGGTTCAGAATATATTGGAACATAATTGTGATGCTCCCTAAGCGTATTATAACAATCTTTTAAGCTAGTAGTGCTAGTCTCAAGAGTGTTCAATCTAGCAAATATTCTTGCGAAAGAAATACCAGTTTGGCTAGGCAAGTTGTAAGTGAGGAACAATTTCTTTATAGCATTTATAGCGTCATCCTCATTACATTGGAGTAAATCTCCTCCCACAACAGCATCTAAAGCATATCTATAGCAAAGAGCAATTCCAAGGTAAAAACTGCTAAGGAACAAGCTTTGAGTCATTTTAGGCTTAGTTTTTTCATGTAGATCAGAGATTCTAGACCAAGCTTCCTTAAAAATTTGCTCAATTCCTTGTTTAAAAGTGAAAATCATTTCCTCGGGTGACATAGTGATTGGAGCAAGGCTAGACATAGTGGCAACTTAAGAAAGGAACTAATTTTTTGTGTGTTTTTGATAAAGGAACAAGCAAACAAAGCAAAAGAAACTAAGCAAAACAAAAATAACAAAGTAAAGAGATTGGTTATGAGGGACTCCCCTTGTGAATATGTCCTTGACTCCTCGGCAACGGCGCCAGAAAAATGCTTGATGGCTTAGTGTTGATGTAGAGCTCGTTGGGAACCCCAAGAGGAAGGTATGATGAGCATAGCAACAAGTTTCCCTCAGTTATGAAACCAAAGTTTAATCGAACCAGTAGGAGCAAGAAAACACCCCAAAGGTGTTGCTAGCTGAGCCTTGCTATGGCTCACTACCGGTGCTAGTAGCAACGTGGAGACCTGCACAACACAACCACGAAACTCTGTCCCCAACTTGCGATGAGGTTGTCAATCTCACCGTGTTTTGCTGAAAACAAAGGATTAAATGTATCGAATGGAAAGAAGTAACAGTTTGCAGAAAGTAAACACAAAGCAGTAAACAATTTATAGATGTATGTAAAGAAAAGGACCGGGATCCATAGTTCACTAGAGGTGGCTCTCCTTAAGATAGATAACATGCTAGGTGAACAAATTACATCGGGGCAATTGACAAACATCGAGAAAGCAATACATGCATATACTAATCATCTTGACTCCTTTGAGACTTGATTGGACATTACAACATTATACATAGACCGCCATCCAACTGCATCTATGACTAATAATCCACCTTCAGGTTATCATCCGAACCCCCTCGAGTATTAAGTTGCAAGCAACATATTATTGCTTTACGAATTGCGTGTAATGTAAACAATACGATTGTTCTATGAACAAAGGATTGTTGTTTTCTCCCTAGTAGCAACCACACATCTAGTACCTTAGACATTTCTGTTACTTCCCCAGATTACCAGAGGCATGAACCCACTATCGAGCATAAATACTAACTCTTGGAGTTGCTAGCATCTACTTGGCCAAGATAGCTACTAACAACGGAAAGCATGCAAGATCACAAATAACAAAGACATGATAGAATCAATAATCAATCTGAAATAGCATCTCAATATCCATCGGATCCCCGCAAACAAAACATGCAGAATTACAAATAGATGATGTTGATCATGAACGGAGCTCACAAGATCTAGACATGAAAGCACAAAGGAGGAGAACCAACCATCTAGCTACTACATGGATCCGTAGTCCTAGGATGAACTACTCACGCATCACACCGGAGGCTTGCATGATGATGAAGAAGGCCTCCAGGGTGAATTCCCCTCTCCGGCAGGGTGCCGGGAAGAGCTTCATATCCCTCTCGATCTAGGGATGGAGATGAGGGCGGCTACAGACTCTTTCGTGGATTTTGGATCGGGTACTTAGGGTTTTCGTCCCGAGGGCATCTTATAGGCAGAAGGGGAGGCCGAGGGGGTGCCGGAGGCGGCCATACCACCCCCTGGCACGGGCCAGGCTAGGCCGCGCGACCAGGTGGTGTGGTGGCCCCCTGGCCCCTCTCCTTCTCGTACTCTGGCATCTGATGACTTCTGGAAAAATAGGCACTTTGGCTTTTGTCCCGTCCAATTCCGAGAATATTCATTTTCTGACTTTCCTGGAACCAAAAACAGCAGAAAATAGGCAGCTGGCACTATGGCTCTTGTTAATAGGTTAGTCCAAGAAATCATATGAAAAGTACTCCAAAGTGTGGACAAAACACAAGAAAGTGGATAAAACCATGCATGGAACATCAAAAATTATAGATACATTTGCGATGTATCACTCATCTTGTGTTTTCTTGAGCATTGTGCATTTGTCCTTGGATAGTGAGAGTGCAAAAGCAATATCAAGTGTGACTAGGTAGCATCAAGGGAGAGCAAAAAAAAGATACAAAGCAAAAGAAAAAGAAAAATAGTCTCCCCTGAAATGGATCGTATGGGCACCTAGAGGGGGGGTGAATAGGTGCTACACCAATTTTTAATACTTTTCCAATTTTAGGCTTAGCACAAAGGGTAAATTCTCTAGATAAACTATTAGGTGGAATTTCCCTATATGCAAACCTATCTACTAGCGAGTAAAGAGCGAGTGGAGGAGGAACGGGTAAACCGAAGTGAAGCACGCGGAGACACATGATTTGTTTGACCGCAGTTCCTTCCTTGTTAAGGGAAGTACGTCTGCGTTGGAGGGGTGGGCGGTACTAGGACCACCATGCCGCAATAGGCCTGACCCTATTCTCTGATGGATCTCGCCACCAAAGGCCTGATCCACCTTTCCACTATAGGTACCCTTCGAGGCGGGCACCAGCGCCTTTACACAACTAGCGGGGCAAAAACTCCACAACAACTTGGAGGCTCCTGAAATGACAACAAGCTGCCACACGAACAAAGTTATCAAATACAATAAACAAGATCTAGGTATTGACAAGAAAATTAGATCAGGGATTTCTCCAAGTGAATGGAGAGGAGTTGAAGCGCTTGATTTGTGATGATGATGATGAACTTATCCTCCTTCAATTCCCCCAAAGATCAAGACCTTCGGGTGGTTGAAGTGGGAGATCGAGAATGAGAACTCCTGCACAATGTCTGGAGAATTTCTAATGAATCAAGAGTTCTAAATGTTGGGGAAGAAGGGGTATTTACACCCCCTTCAGAAACCAGCCGTTGGACACTTTGGGGGCCAGATTATCCGGGCCAAGTGAGGGCCGGATTATCCGGCCTGGGGAAAACACGCCCCAGACTCGGAATATTCGGCAGATAGTCTGCCCCCTATCAGAGCGTCGTGCCGAGCTTGCCCTTGATCAACTTCTGGGGGCCGTATTATCTGGTCCTATGCGAGGGCCGGATTATCTGGCCTAGGGAGGAAAAACCGCCCAGTTCGGATTTTTCGGGGGAAAATCCGACCGGATACTGAGCGACGCGCCTTGGCTCCTTTTGCTCGAAAACTAGGGGCCGGATTATCTGGCCCATGCGACAGCCGGATTATCCGGCCTGGGGAGGAAAAACCTCCGCAGTTCGGATTTTCTGGGAGAAAATCCAACCGGATACCGAGCGACGCGCCTTGGCTCCCTTTGAGCAATGAGGTAGGCCGGATTATCTGGCCCTTGGTGGGGTGGATAATCCGCCCCCCTCGAAGCTTCCTGCACACTTAGCGCACATGAATAAACTCCACAGTATTGTTATCTAACACGCAAAACATAGGAAAACATGAAATGTTCTTTCAATCTCCCCCTTTTTGGTGTTAGATAACAATACCAGGATTTGCAGGAGAAAGTCACAAGACAAACAGTAATGTTCATGGAAGAGGCTCCCCCTTAATGTGTGCATAATAGAATTTTGCATTGAAATACAAATGCACACAAATAGGTGGATCTATTCCATAGACATATGAGCAACAAAAACATACCACCGAGGTAGAGGGAAGGCATCCTTGACATAAGTCACAATTATTACCGGATAACCAATATGAGCGCCTTCCGTGATAAACCTCCAGCAATAGGATATGAATAGATAGATCCATAAGCATAATCCATGATATGAAATCCATAGGCATAATCCAGACAACCACATAAAGTCTCAAACAACCACACATCACAAATTTAAAGTTCAACGCTAAATGGGCATAAGCAAGAAAATGAAGAATAGAAAAATTCAAGTGCTTATGCCCGACCCATGCAAATCCAAAGACATCCTAATAGAACTACTTCTCCCCCTTTGGCATCGAGACACCAAAAAGGGAGAAGAGCGATGCTAGCGTCCCACAGGATCACTCGTAGTCCTCGTCCTCTTCCTCGTCTTCATTCTCATCCTCATCCTCATCTTCAAGCTCCTTAGTGTCACCTTCCTCATCCTCATCATCAGCAGCAGGCACAGAGGGGAACAAGTGACGCTCCAGCTCACCATAGTTCAACCCGGAGGAAGAGTTCCACCGAGCATATGGAGTGGGAGGTGTGGGAGCCGGAGGATCACCCAAAGCACCGGAAACATGGTGGAGAATGAGCTGCTGGAAGTGAGCCAACTCATGGCGCTGCTTGTATGCCTCGTACTGACCCTTGCGCGTGTCCACGCCCATGCAGAGAATGTGACGCGGAACCAGTTCAGTTGCTTGATCTCACGAGCAATGGGAGGCACATGCGGCCTGCGGGCATCCCTCATGAGGCCCTTAGGAGCAGAGGAGGGGTGAGAGGTCTTTCGAACCTTGGTGTAGATCTTCTTGGCCTTGTGCACCGAGTCAATGTGGAACTCCTCAGCAGGAAGCAGGTGCCGGATGAACATCATAATGTAGGGTGCATAGGGAATGGACAGACGGTTGAACATAGCATCACACAGCTCATGGTAAATGAAGTCCATGACATCTAGCCTGTACTACACTGACTCGTCCTCGCAAGAGGCAACCTCATGAGAAAATTAAAGTAGCTGAACAAGGTGACCACAAATGCTGTCATTTTTGCCCCCACTCGGAGTAATGGAGTCACAGAAGAGACCCACTAAGGCAGCGTACATGGGAGCAAGGCCAGCCAGAGTGCCCACAGTGCCATTGTCCACAGTGCAAGGAGAGAGAGCTGCATCTTTGTTGTGCTTCAGCTGGGTGATGATGCGGTGGCCACTGGCTCTATCCCTACTGCGGAAAGAGTATCCAAGAACCTCAGCAAACATGTGAAAATCAGCAGTCATGGGCCTGTCATGAGTCATCCACTTCATAGTTGGACGCTCATCCCCACAAATAACCAAAGTGGAGAATAACTGCTTCACCACCTCAGAGTCAAAGGAGCACTAGAGAGACATGAGATGGTGCAGCCCCATCCTCTCAGCCACATACATCACATCCACAAGATGAGCCTTCTCCAAAGCATCAGCAAGTACCAGTGGGTGCATAGGCCTAATGTTCAGCCTGGCATATATATCTTCATAGATCCCCTTATGTTCTGCACACCAAAAACGAGAATCCCCCAGCTCATCATCACGAGGCAGCTCAGCAAACAAGTCATGGTGACGGATGGCAGAATAGGATACCGCATCCAAAGTCCTGTAGTTGATCTTGGGCTCCTTGCCCTTCCTCTTGGACACCCCCTTCATAGTCCTCTTTGCTTGTTCAGCCATGTGCTTCTCTTTGTTCTTCCTTCTCCTCAACTCAACTTCCTCCACTAAATTACCATGTCTGTCATCCCAAAAGTATTTGGCGTGAGGGCGGCGCTTGTAGGTCTTGGGAACACTGGAACCACCTGTGAGGAGAATAAGGGCGATAGCAAGGGGATAAGCATACACACAAGTCCAGGAGAGAGCATGGAAAAAGTAGTCAAAAAGTTCGTAGGACAAATCTACCTAATGCATACTCCATAGTGAAACTGAACCAGAATCGAGTCTGTCAGGCCGGATTATCCGCCCTGGCCAGGGGCGGATAATCCAGCCCTGGCAGAAAATTTCTACTTCACCTAGATTGAATGCAAAAAAGTAGATCGGGCCTAGAAACTGCAAGACTATGATTTCTATGCGAAAACACATCCTTCTAGACAACGTTCCACCCAACAAGTAACACATCTAGCCAAAGATGGGGAGAGAGGAAGTTACCCTCACTCATTGGAGGAAGAACGCAGAGGAGAAGGTACCCGGAGGCGCGGAGAAGAAGATCCGGGGAGGCCCGGAAAATCCGGTGGCCAGAGAGGCTCCGGGGAGGGTGGGGGACGGCAGGCGGCGACTAAGGAGGAGGAGAGAGTTGCGGGAAAAGTGCTGCTCGTTATGAGCCCTTCCCCCCGATCCCTGCCCTTTAAGATGAAATCCGCCAGGGCCGGATTATCTGGCTACACTTGGGCCGGATTATCCGGCCTCAAATCTGGGATTCTGTTGTACACAGAACCAGGCCCGCGCATCCCCAAACAACACCCCCATAAGGTGTACAAGGGACTTGTGTGCTAGAATAGATGGCTTAGGGGTAGGGGAAGGCTTAGGATTAAGAGAGCCAAACTGAGATGGTACTAGACACTCAAAATTGCAAAATCCAAATCAAATAAAATCCAAGATTGAGTGTGATTCCCATAAGAACATGAGATAGCAAAGAACATCCAAAAAGAGCCAATTCTCCTCAAGGGAGAGGGCGGTGGCCGAGGCCACCTTGTTGGAGTGTATGGTGTGACACCGCGAAGATATATCTTGGGTTCACGACCAATACTCATCAATAAGCTCACATATCACAAAATGATATTAACAGAAATGATTTAACTTGCTTTTCGCATTATGGGGGGAGGGTTAGCCCAATGAGTTAGGACCACACTCCCCCTATATCCATGCCCACACCTAGACCAAAGAAGGATTGAGATGTACAAGTGAGTGCATGGGTAATCAAGACAAGCTCCTGGAATCAATGATATTTAGCTCATTCCTCAAAAAGCAGAATCTTGCTTCATCAAGTGGCTTTGTAAAAATATCCGCAAGTTGGTTCTTCGTGCTCACAAAGGAAAGATCAATATCGCCGCGAGCGACATGGTCTCGAAAAAAATGATTCTGAATCTCAATATGCTTCGTCCTTGTGTGCTGAACATGATTGTACGCAATTTTGATTGCACTTTCATTATCTCATAAAAGAGGCACTTTGTCACAATTGACACCGTATTCCTTTAAAGTTTGCCTCATCCACAATAATTGGGTGCAAGGGCTGGCAGCAACAACATATTCAGCTTCGATGGTGGAGAGAGATATACAATTCTGCTTTTTAGAGGACCAACAAACAAGAGATCTTCCCAAGAATTGACAAGCTCCAGAACTGGATTTCCGATCATCCTTATCACCAGCCCAATCTGAGTCAGTATAACCACATAAAGAGAAATTGGAGCCCTTGGGATACTAGAGACCAAAGTTAGGGGAATGAACCAAATATCGAAAGATCCTCTTGACCGCCACTAAGTGGCTTTCTTTAGGAGCTGCTTGATACCTTGCACACACTCCCACACTCAACACGATATCGGGTATAGATGCGTAGAGGTAGAGAAGAGAACCAATCATGGACCAGTTTACCTTTTGGTCCACATCTTTACCATGAGGGTTAAGTTCAAGATGACATTTTGTTTGCATCGGAGTGGCGACACCATTTAGATCCGTCATATTGAATCTCTTGAGCATGTCTTGGATGTACTTTGCTTGATTAATAAAGGTTCCTTCTCTAAGTTGCATGATCTCGAATCCAAGAAAGAACCGTAATTCCCCCATCATGGACATCTCAAACCATTGATATCGTCTACATATATAATCCGGGGTTTGCCGGAAAATCCGGCCTGGAGCATGCGTTGATATCTTCACCACCAGGAGCAATATGGTCAGCTAGAGCAGGGTGGCCGGATAATCCGGTGTCCACCGGATAATCCGGCCTGAAGTTTTCTGGAACAACTTGACCTTCAGCAGTTGATGGAGATGGTGCAGAATTTGCTCCCGTGGTGGGAACTTGTTGGGCATGTGTAGATGAGGACTCTTCATGGGAAGAGCATTGTCCTTCCCGATCCGCCACAAGGGGTTCCTCAATGGGGCAAAAAAATCCCACGCCCATTCTTCTTATGGCATCTTGGGGTATTTCAACATCTGCATCACAAACACCAACTTGCTCCGCACGGGAACCGTCATTTTCCTCGAACACCACACTACAAGATTCTACAACAGTTCCGGAGAGCTTATTGTAGACTCTATAAGTGTGGGATTCGGCACCATAACCAACAAAAATACCTTCTAAAGCCTTAGATTCAAACTTAGATAAACGAACTACTTTGATAAGAAAGAAACACTTACACCCGAATGCCTGAAAGTATGAGATGTTTGGCTTGTTACCGGTAAGTATTTCATACGGAGTCTTGTCCAAGATCTTGCGGAGGTATAAACGGTTGGATGAATGACAAGCAGTAGAGATTGCTTCAGCCCAGAAGTTATATGGAGATTTAAATTCGGCTAACATTGATCTTGCCATATCCATTAGATTTCGATTCTTCCTCTCGGCTACACCATTTTGTTGAGGGGTGTACGCAGCGGAATATCGATGTCTTATCCCCTCTTCACTTAGAAACTCATTTAAGGTGTAGTTCTTGAACTCAGAGCCGTTATCACTTCTTATAGCCATAATGGGGACGTTGTCTTGACGTTGAACCTCGTTCGCGAAGTCGATGACAGTTTGTTGAGTTTCACTCTTCAACTTGAAGAAATAAACCCAAGTGTATCTTGAGTAATCATCAACAGTCACTAGGCAATACTTCTTCCCACCGAGGCTTGCATGAGATGGAGGTCCGAATAGGTCCACATGAAGTAACTCCAAAATCCTTTTTGATGAGATAATAGTTTTCCTTTGATGAGGTGAGTCATGCATTTTCCCTTCAACACACGCCCTGCAAACACGATCTTTGGCAAATGAGACATTTTCTTTTAGTCCAAGAATGTGGCCACCCTTGTGGAGACTTTGCAAAGTTCTCATATTGACGTGGGCTAGTCGGCGATGCCATAGCCAGCCCGCGTCAGCCTTTCCGAAAACACACATCGGGCATGTAGTGGTTTTCCCCGAAAAGTCCACCACGTATAGGTCATTTTCAACATATCCCACAAAAGCGACTTTTAGAGACTTGCTCCACAAGAGTACCACCAAATCAGCATCAACATAAACTGCAAAGCCCATCTCCTTACGGGGTTGTTCGTCTGTGGTACCAAAGTTGGCAGGCCAGCGCATGGCGGTACCTAAGTTGCCTGAAATCACCGCGTTTCGAAAAGTTGGGCCGCCAACTACCGAGAGGGGCCATTTCGAGGCAAACTCATCTCACCCCTGCCAAATACAAACATTCCGTTAAACCGCCCCGTGAAGTAGATGGTCAGGACCCACATGTCGGTTATCTGTCTGTGACGCGGGCGCCAACGCGGCAACCTCTTAGGCAAATCGAGCAGCTAAGAGATGCGTTGACCAATCTCACAAATCCATTCCCAGCTTTCCCCTAGCACCGGCGGCGTCGGAATCCACCCTCCAGGCAGGACGATCCCTTCAGACATTTGACTTTCGGGGCCAAGTTGCTGTGCCCAGTCGCTGATAACGAGCTCCAATGGCGCATGTCATAGCCGCCATTGCGAGGCTCTAGCCCGCCTCCGCCGTCGACGAGCCGAGTAGCTCGGAGGATGGCAGATCCTACTATCAAGAAAGAAGAAGTTTTGTCTACAAGCGGGTGATCTACCCTTCTCTTTGCTATTCGCACTAGTTACAACTGCTAGCTGGCTACTGAACCTCAAATTGTTTGTTAGCCCATCGCTGACAATCATATTTTGTCCACAGTTTTCTGTCAAGTGGGATCTGCGCGGACCCCCCTTGCCTGGTTATGATAGTCCTCTATAGGTACGACTCTAAGGGCAATATGTATGGACACCATTGTTTCACGATGGAAGAAGCGCCTGCGCATATCTGCACTATATCTGGTATGGTTGCTGCTCTGCGTAATCATGTTGAATTATGGCCAAAGCAGACTGCAAAGTTCAGCTTCATGGATGAACGTGGCATCATAGTTCCTATAATGTGTGACAATCAGCTAATTGGGTTGATGAAAAGGTATGCTTCGGCTGCCATGTTTGAGCTGAAATGTGATGTACTGGATGTGGAAGCTGCTGCAACTGGGAGTCGCCCTTCTATTCTTGGACAGGGTGGTTGCTTGAACGCAATTAGCTCCTGGTAAGCAAAGGTCGCTTGGGGTTCGCATGTTTGTGCTGAATTGTAATTTTTTATTTACTCTGTAGATATTGGGTAGTAATGCAATAGTCTTGTTTCTTTGACAGGAAGCGCCGCAAGGTTAGAAACATGACTGCCGGGTCAGTCATTTTGCTGCCCGAAAAAATTAAAAACGAGTGGAAAGATGATGCTGGACACGATTCTGGTGCCCATTGTCCCGGCGATGCAGAGTACGTGAAGCTATGAAAATTGGCACCGAGGAAGAGGAAGAAGGCAGGAAATGAAGAAGCCATTGGACGTGAAGGCTTGGCACCCAGGCTACGGAAGAAGGCTGCTGGCAATGAAGATGCATAGTAATGTGTTGAACTTGAACCTATATATGTAATTCTGTTAAATTCTGATCGCTCTGTGTGTGGCACGTTGCTGGGCAAAACAATCAACCCACGTTCTTTGAGTAAAATATACCGCGACTTATTTGGAAACTCCCGAGTCAATAGTTGAATCCGAAATTGTGATTGTGCCACTGCTATCTGAAAACAATGATCCACTGGTTCCACAATTGCTGAGGGGCAGGAGGTCTCCAAATACAACAGAATGTAAGTGGCACATAAATAAATTATTTAAGCTGCCACACTCCACGAAGAAGCAACTTATTTTAGATGCTGCACAACGACGTGGCAACATAAACAGCGATGTTCTCACCGATAATGCCCAGATGAGGAGGAAATGGGTACCACTTTCTGGCCTAATCTTGAGCCCGTCTATCTCACTGCCTCTCTGCTCCTGCATCCCCTGCATCTGGCGAAGCTCCCGGATACGTGCTTCCACTTTATAAATTGTGGTTGTGCCATTTGCATGCGGCACAATCCACATAGATTACGTTTAAACAAACCACCAGTGTCAGAATACACTAGTAGAAAAGGTGTCTTTGGTCCACGGTTACGTTCCCAATCCGGGACAGAGATCTAAATCGAGGCAGAAATTGATCTAAATCACAAATTCTTCCACAAATTAATGCGGGGTCAGAGCAATTTTTTTCCTCCTTGGAATCCGGGACCAATAGTTCAGACCGCTAGGTCAACAAGTACAAATATTACAACTTCAAAAGGCATGGAGCTTAAGCTAAATAGAACTAGTTATCACACATCTCTATGATCTTCCTAATCTTGGCCCGATGCGCATCTTCCTGCGAGAGCAAGGATCAAATTGCCTGCTCCTTCCTTTTAGCATCTTCCTTGCACAGCTTAAATTGTTTCTCTGCATTTTTCCTCATGTACTTGTCAATACTCGTAGTTGTGTACTGCAGGACTTTGGCCTGGTGGAGATCGTTCCTTGCTTGAGTCAGTTCTTTCTCTGCTTTAGCCTTCAGGGCCAACACCGCGTCCCTCTCCTTCTCGACTTTGATAACCTTGTCTTGCACCCACCTGAGATCTCGCTTATGCTTGGTCGTGTCAACTGGTTCCCATAGATTCATCTCAACACTGTCAAGAAGTGAGCTGAATACGGATTCTTTCAACTCGATAGTCATTTCCCATAGTTTGTCTAGTGTTTTCTGCATCGATTTGGGCCACTCTGGATCTACCCATTTGACAACACCGCAACTTCCGCCTTGCATCATTGCACGATGTCCTTGACACTGTAGAAACCTCCTGCCTGTGTTTCGTCCTTCGAAGGCTACAAATTTAGCGGGCAGATATCCATGTTTACATACCAGAGGGTTGTCTTCATCCTCTAAACCGTGATAGTCGGAGTCATACATCGTCTGGTTGGCCTAACACATCATACGCGCATGAGTAAACAGATTAGATCTAGCTCAAAAAATAGATAACTGGCCACAGATGATAGAAATAAAGATGAGATGACTCACATCGAAATCACCATCCCTGTCGTCACGACGCGTTTCCTCGTCGTCTCCCCTTGAACCCATGGCGAGAGGGGTGGGGGTGGCTGTCGGAGAGGGGATTAGGATGGAGGCACCGTCGGCTAGCGGCTACGGCAGGATGGGAGTGAAGTGGGGAAAGTGGCTTCGAGGGTAAGGAAGAGAAGTACGGGGAGGAAGAGAAGTAATGGGGACGTGACACTGGGATGTGGCCCACTGAACTCGTGAGACGTGACACTCGAAACAGGGGAGCGCCCGGTGTTGCCAGTTTCTCCAAAGCAAGCGTGGCCAATCATGCCGCAGAACAGCCTACTCGCGGATCGCTCTCACGAACACCATCCCAATTGTCCAAGTGCCCCAATCGAACGGTATGTAACAATCGTCAAGCAGAACAACTGTGTTAGGGCGTGCCTTATAGAAGACTCGGTCTAACGGCTACCCATGCAATGAGACTAGGTGTGGTTTATGGAAGGAACAGACATGCAATGACACTGGTTGTGATTCATGAAAAGAACAGACATGCAATAACACTGGTGGATCCTTATGTGGTTCATGAAAAGAACAGACAGGCAATGACACTGGTGGATCCTTATGTGGTTTGTTTAGAAGAACACACATGCAATGACACTAGGTGTGGTTCATGACACAGCAGGCCTATAACATTACATTTCTATTCCTTACTGAGCCCAATGATTCAATTTTGCCCCAAAATAGTGCAAGGGCATCTGATGGTCTCGTTTTCTTAGGGACGGTTAGTGGCCCTGAGGCAGCAATGCACATAAACAATATAGGTTGTGCTGTTGGTATTTTGGTTCTCCGACTCCATCGCTAAAAAAATGAGGCCCTAATTTTTTCTCTCATATGGAACCTAAATATATAATATTTGTATTGTTTCTGATCTATGAATGTATTGTATGATGCATTTGTATATCCCTGAATATTGTTTGGTAGGATTACATTTCAATTTCTTATTGTGGCCAATGATTCAAATTTGCCCCAAAGAGAGGCAAACACATTGATGTCAAATTTTTACAGGGATGAGTGAGCGAACCTGGGGCCATGTATAAGATCAATATAAGCTGTGCAATTGTTACTTGGTTCGCTTACGCCATCTCTGTAGAAACTTATGAGGCTGCAATCTTTATTCTACATTCATAGAACTATGATATTTGAATTATCTAGTCCATGCATTCATAGTGTATAAGAATTACATTTTAGTTTGTCATCGAGGCCGATGATTGAAATTTGCCCCAAAAGAGTTCAAGTGGAGACACGTATGATGGTGTCATGTTTTAGGGATGGGTTGGTGAACCTGAGGCAGCAATGCACACAAACAATATAGGTTGTGCTATTGGTACTTTGGTTCCCCAACTCCATCTCTGAAAAAAAAATTGAGGCCCTAGATTTATTCTCATGTGGAACTACATATATAATCCTTAAATTGTTTCTGATCTTTTAATGATTGGTATGATGCATATGTATATGAATGGTTTTGATCATTAGTATTTTTAACATGCACCTGAGGATTAATTGTTTGGTTTTTTATTTATAATTACAATATTTAGGCTTGTTTTTGTACCTGACTATGTATATCCCTGAATAATGTTTTGTATGATTACATTTCAATTTCTTATTGTGGCCAATGATTCAAATTTGTCCCAAAAGAGAGGCAGACATATTGGTGCCAGATTTTTCAGGGACGAGTTAGTGCACCTAGGGCAATGTACAACAACAATACAGGCTGTGCAATTGTTACTTGGTTCACTCACGCCGTCCCTGAATAAACTTATGAGGCCGCAATATTTATTCTACATTCATAGGACTATGCTATTCAAATTATCTATTCCATGCATTCATAGTGTATAAGAATTACATTTTAGTTTGTCACCGAGGCCGATGATTGAAATTTTCCCCAAAAGAGTTTAAGGGGAGACACGTATGATGGTGTCGTGTTTTAGGGATGGGTTGGTGAACCCGAGGCAGCAATGCACACAAACAATATAGGTTGTGCTGTTGGTACTTTGGTTCGCCTACTCCATCTCTAAAACAAATTATGAGGCCCTAGATTTATTCTCATGTGGAACTACATATATGATCCTTGAATTGTTTCTGATCTTTTAATGATTGGTATGATGCATATGTATATGAATGGTTTTGATCATAAGTATTTTTAACATGCACCTGAGGATTAATTGTTTGGTTTTTTATTTATAATTACAATATTTAGGCTTGTTTTTGTACCTGACTATGTATATCCCTGAATAATGTTTTGTACGATTACATTTCAATTTCCTATTGTGGCCAATGATTCAAATTTGTCCCAAAAGAGAGGCAGACACATTGGTGCCAGATTTTTCAGGGACGAGTTAGTGCACCTAGGGCAATGTACAACAACAATACAGGCTGTGCAATTGTTACTTGGTTCACTCACGCCGTCCCTGAATAAACTTATGAGGCCGCAATATTTATTCTACATTCATAGGACTATGCTATTCAAATTATCTATTCCATGCATTCATAGTGTATAAGAATTATATTTTAGTTTGTCACCGAGGCCGATGATTGAAATTTTCCCCAAAAGAGTTCAAGGGGAGACACGTATGATGGTGTCGTGTTTTAGGGATGGGTTGGTGAACCTGAGCCAGCAATGCACACAAATAATATAGGTTGTGCTGTTGGTACTTTGGTTCGCCTACTCCATCTCTAAAACAAATTATGAGGCCCTAGATTTATTCTCATGTGGAACTACATATATGATCCTTGAATTGTTTCTGATCTTTTAATGATTGGTATGATGCATATGTATATGAATGGTTTTGATCATAAGTATTTTTAACATGCACCTAAGGATTAATTGTTTGGTTTTTTATTTATAATTACAATATTTAGGCTTGTTTTTGTACTTGACTATGTATATCCCTGAATAATGTTTTGTACGATTACATTTCAATTTCTTATTGTGGCCAATGATTCAAATTTGTCCCAAAAAAGAGGTAGACACATTGGTGTCAGATTTTTTCAGGGACAAGTTAGTGAACCTGGGGAGATGTACAACAACAATACAGGCTGTGCAATTGTTACTTGGTTCACTCACGCCGTCCCTGAATAAACTTATGAGGCTGCAATCTGATGCAATTATTTGTCATTGTGTTGAGATGAAATGATATATGAACCGATCAAACTATTGCTGAGATGCTTTATCTTTGATATCCACGGATATATTGTCTTACATATACATATTGTCAATTCTTGAGTTGTAATACAATTCAATCATATGTATGAGTTCTAAGTTATGTTCTTAAAAATCAACAGGCAGGCATAAGGCGATTACCTTGGCGCGGAGGGCGTTGGCAGAGGCGGAGGCAGGCATAAGGCGATTACCTTGGCGCGGCACGCAGCCTATGGCAAATTCCTCCGGGAGTATGTCAGGACTGGCCTGTATCTCATCGACTAGGCTGTCGCTGCCTCCTGATGATAAACCCCTGCCCTGCTAGGCGTCTCCGTGTCCCGGCCTCCTGCTGCAGCCCCTGCTTTTATTTTGTTCTAGTTAATTATTACCTGTGTGTGGCATGTAAGACAATATATCCGTGGTGTCTCTGGTGAACCTTATATATTAATATACTCCTTTATATGGAGTGCCTTAAAGTTTCTAGTGTTAAATTATATTTACTGATCATGCTCATGCACACTACACAATATTTCTAGTGCTCGATTATATTATAATTGTCAAGACATACATCAACAAGTTAAATTGGTTCAAATTTTGTATTGAAGTAACTAAATGTATCACACACATAATAAACTAGAAACTAAAATCTAGGTCAAATACATAATGTATCACCACCACTTGTTGTCGTCCTTGACTTGCTTCCCCTTCAGTCGTGGTGCCATGGGCAGGGACCAAGTGGGTCTCTGTTGTGTGTTTCCCATCATCCATGCCTGCAAGGAAATGGGTGAAAGGAACTGCCTGCAAGGAACTGCCTTCGAGAGGAAGAAGAAGATGAACCGACAGTTCCAGAACAGAGGAAGAAGAAGCGCCCAGGAAAAACTACAGAGGAATGACTGAGGAAGAGGAATGACTGCAGAAGAAACGTGGTAACTGCAACTTTCGGTTCGAGAACTCACCGTGGTTACGTGCAGATCATGGCAGTGCTGCCGGTTCAATAAGTGGGGCCAGTTCCTGCGAGAATATGAAATTAGCTGTGCATTTTTCTATGCGAGAAATTGAGAGAAGTCATTTATATTTTGTCTTTCATAATTAAATACAATGAAGTTGGTACGGCCCAAGAGATTTGAACAAACGAGATTTGCTAGTTTAACATACAACAACACTTACATGCCCAACATGGCAGAACTTGGAGAGCCCCAGAACTTGTGCTACCACAGAGACCTCGGCAGAGGTGGCAGAATTGGTGCGGGTGCAACCACGGCGACGGCGAGTTCGGATTCTAGAGGAGGAAAACAGAACCGAGCATGGTCGACAAGGTGATAGATCTCACCGGGAACCAATTCTCGTCCCCGACCGTGCCATGGGTGCGTCCACGATGAGGGCGAGCTCCGACTCGGGATGGGGAGGAGAGCGGGACCAAGCAGCTTCGTCACTTCCCAGCTCTATGCCATGACCGCGGCCACAGATTGCCGCTCCGGGGAAGAAGACGAGTAATGGAGGCGCCAACACTGCAAGCCTACAGGGAGGAGAGCTGGGACGAGCAGGTTTGACCACGTCCCAGCTCCGTGCCATGGTTGCGACGCCCCACAGATTGCCGCTCCGGGTAAGAAGAAGACGCGTAATGGATGCAGGCGCCAACGATGCAAGCTTAATTGACACCTAAGCGACAGGAGTGATAGGAGCGACATAACGACGAGAACTGACAGGGGGGCCCAACTTGACGACCGTTAGCCTGATTTTTTGTGTTGAAACATAAAGTTGAATTCTTGCCGAAAAAGACCCTCTGAGTATTTGGCACGCCAACTATAGTCATCGCGGATGATATCAGGGAACTCGGGTACGGCGTTGCCTGGACACCCCAACTTTTGGGCCGCAAAATGATATTCTCCTTACCAAGGGCGCGGACTGAAAGTAAGTTGTAACCGAGGGTCTCAACAAGCATGACGTCCACGAGAGAGATATCGTGAGCCACCACAACTTTGCCGAGACCCAATACCTCAGATTTTGACTTGTCACCATAGGAGACGGTTATGTGATCAAGGTTTGGCCACATCTCCGTGATGATCTCCTTGCTTCCGGTCATATGACTCGTGCAACCGCTATCGAGTACCCATTTAGAACCACCGGAAGCATAGCCCTCAGACCCTCTTGCCATTAGGCAAGTGGCGTGTTGTTGATGACGTTCTCGTTTGGCGAGTCGAAGAGAGATGAAGGAGTCGATGTGGTGGCTATAGAAGCCACCTCGCGGGAACTATCATCATCCTCTTCATCCTCACTTGCGGAGGAGTATTCCTCTTGTGCTACCAAGACAATCTTGGGTTGCTTCTTGAAAGGGCCAATCTTCTTAATAAATGGCTTCTTCTTAGGTGCTTTAGATTTCTCTTTAAGAATGAGCCTGCCACCATTGTCTTCTCTATTTTGATATGGACACTCGGCTATAAAGTGCATTCTATCTCCACAGTTGAAGCAAGTTCTCAATCTTGGGCCACTTTCTCTTCTTCCATTTGACCCGTTCTTGCGCTCAAGTTCAGACTTGGCTTTGGCAGGGTCCTTCCAAAAGTTCCTTGCATAAAACAGCATGTACTCACCATGAGCACATTTGACTTCATCGGGGCAGTCCATGGATGCCCCCTCAAAGGCTCCTTCATCTTCCTCTTGCTCAACAACATTGGCTCTGAGAGCCACATTGACACCCTTTTGCATTCCAATGGCCCGTGCACGGGCATCTTCAGCATTCTTTGCTGCCACTTTGAATGACGCCATTTCTTGCATGACTTCGTTGGATGTCATTTGATGATAGTTATGTCTACCTTGTAGGCTCTTCAAGTCCGTTGGCTCGAAAGGCATTAAGGCACTCACATATTTCCTTTTTATCCATGCATCATCAATGTGAGTGGCCCCATGCTTTCGAAATGTTGTTGCGATGCCCTTGAGTCTTCTATACATGTCCTCATGGTTTTCACCATCCAACATGTAGAATCCATCAGCTTCATTACTAAGGGCATCATACATGTTCCTTCTCATGCTTTCATTTCCAGCGTAGAGATCCGTAAGAGCATCCCAAGCTTCTTTAGCTGTGTTGAGATGTTCAATGTGTGGCATGTCCTTAGGACCCACACCCAGGTGTATCATGTGGAGAGCGGTGGCATTCAACTGGCTGTCCACAACTTCTCTTCTCGTTAGGTTGGTTTGGTCTCCAATATGAAGACCTTCTTCAATAATCCTCCACAATTCAATAGAGGAGCTGCAAACATGAGATTTCATTAGGAATTGCCATTGATTGAAAGAGGATGCAGTGAGCTTGGGTGGATTACCCCTATTGTTTATATGAGGATGAGGGATAGGTGGGTCGGGGGAATATACATGGAGAACCTCACTATATTTCTCCTTACCACTTCCCTTCTTGGAGGTGGAACCATTAAGTTTTTCACCTTCCACATCATCATCCTTGGATCCAGTGTTACCATTTTCCTTAGATGATGCTGTGGCAGCCTCAGAGGAGGATGGAGATGGGGCTATGGATGATGTGAGACGATTAATCATTTGATTCATCTCCTCCATCTTGTCCTCAAAGGATTTCAACAAGGTTGTTTCCAACGACTTGAGATCATCCATTGTGACCTTATCCACAGCCTCATTCCCATCATCCTTGGTACCCATACTACTCTTAGGCGGTTAAGCCCGAATTAAAAGCCGGGGCTCTGATACCAATTGAAATGGATCGTATGGGCACCTAGAGGGGGGTGAATAGGTGCTACACCAATTTTTAATACTTTTCCAATTTTAGGCTTAGCACAAAGGGTAAATTCTCTAGATAAACTATTAGGTCGAATTTCCCTATATGCAAACCTATCTACTAGCGAGTAAAGAGCGAGTGGAGGAGGAGAGGGTAAACCAAAGTGAAGCACGCGGAGACACAGGATTTGTTTGATCGCAGTTCCTTCCTTGTTAAGAGAAGTACGTCTGCGTTAGAGGGGTGGGCGGTACTAGGACCACCACGCCACAATAGGCCTCACCCTGTTCTCCGATGGATCTCGCCACCAAAGGCCTGATCCACCTTTCCACTATAGGTACCCTTCGAGGTGGGCACCGGTGCCTTTACACAACTAGCGGGGCAACAACTCCATAACAACTTGGAGGCTCCCGAAATGACAACAAGCTGCCACAAGAACAAAGTTATCAAATACAATAAACAAGATCTAGGTATTGACAAGAATACTAGATCAGGGATTTCTCCAAGTGAATGGAGAGGAGTTGGAGCGCTTGATTCGTGATGATGATGAACTTCTCCTCCTCCAATTCCCCCAAAGATCAAGACCTTCGGGTGGTTGAAGTGAGAGATCGAGAATGAGAGCTCTTGCACAATGTATGGACAATTTCGAATGAATCAAGAGTTCTGAACGTTGGGGAAGAAGGGTTATTTATACCCCCTTCAGAAACCAGCCGTTGGACACTTTGGGGGCCGGATTATCCGGCCCAAGTGAGGGCCGGATTATCCGGCCTGGGGAAAACACCGCCCCAGACTCGGAATATCCAGCAGATAGTTCGCCCCCTATCAGAGCGTTGCGCCGAGCTTGCCCTTGATCAACTTCTGGGGGTCAGATTATCCGTTCCTATGCGAGGGCCGGATTATCCGGCCTGGGGAGGAAAAACCGCCCCAGTTCGTATTTTCTGGGAGAAAATCCGACCGGATACCGAGCGACGCGCCTTGGCTCCTTTTGCTCGAAAACTAGGGGCCGGATTATCCGGCCCATGCGACAGCCGGATTATCCGGCCTGGGGAGGAAAAACCGCCCCAGTTCGGATTTTTCGGGAGAAAATCCGACCGGATACCGAGCGACGTGCCTTGGCTCCCTTTGAGCAATGAGGTAGGCTGGATTATCCGGCCCTTGGTGGGGCGGATAATCCGGCCCCCTGAAGCTTCCTACACACTTAGCACACATGAATAAACTCCACAATATTGTTATCTAACACGCAAAACATAGGAAAACATGAAATGTTCTTTCATCCCCTTGCAAAAGAGAGTCTCAAAGCTTGTAAGCAAGAGAGAAAGAAGAGTGCCCAAGGCAATTGCACAAATCCATTGCTCATTTTTCCTCTTTGCAAACGAGCCACGGTCTCTCCTTGCATTGGCACGACAACGAGCTTAGCCTTCGTTAGGACATTTTGTTTGCTCATTTTCATAGTCGTGTCAATCCCAACTATCTCCACGTGTGTGTATATAGTCGTAGGTTCCCGTCACCCCTTTTGAGTTGTTAACCTTCGCCTTTGACTTGAGTTTTGTTGGATTTTACCCACTTTTGACTATCCCTTTTGTTTTGGTTGGTTCTTTGGCATTCCACAATCCTAACCTACCACCAACAAGCTTTTGAGAGTTTGTTCTTTCTTTAGTGTGAGCTTTATTTGCAATTCCACTTTGTATTCTTCTAGCTCTCACTTGTGGTTTCTAGTTTGGTGCAATCCCCAAGGTGAGGTACAAGGCTAACACCACCATATTCCACTTCCATATACAATACTTGTGTGTTTTGCATGATGGATAGGCAAGGTGAGTCGAGCCAACCACCTCCCCAAGAAGAAGATCAAGGACCGTACATGACGCGCGCAAGTCACTTCATCGTCCGACAAGAGTTCCGTGATCGTTGCCAAGCCCTTGAGATGCGACAAGATGAACAATTTGGCGAGACGCAAGCCGAGTTCAAGAGCATCGACAACTGCTTCGACGGCCTCGAACGACAAATGCATGCAATGCATCACAACTTTGGCCACCAAAATGAAGCACTTCAACGCTCCGTCGCTGAAACAAATGACAATCTTCGACGCCTCATCGACGGTATGGCAAGACCATGTTCACGTGCATCAAGCTCTTCAAGTTCTTCGCGTCGTCATGCACCTCTTCCACAAGATCTACATCCAAGTGCTCCAAGACGCAATGATGCCCCCGTAGTTGAAGATGTAAGTTCTTTGAACTATGTACCTTCCCCATGGCACGCCGCAATGTCAAGCTATGATGGTGATTTCTCTTCAAGGCCAAGAGCAAGGCAAGAAGCACACCGTCATCACGCAAGGGCATTAGTGCTCCAACAAGAGCAACCACAAGAGCAACCACAAGAGCAACCGCAAGTGCAACCACAAGTGCAACCGCAAGTCTACCACCATCGACTGCGACACATACTTGACACAACAAGTGATGACTCCAATTTGGAGAATCAAGCTCGTCATCGACGTGAGGCTCTCCAAGATCCTCCTCCTCGTCATCATCGTCATGAATGTCCGCACCGACACCATGGTCATCACGAGGCGCCTCCTCCACCCCAACAAAACTTGGAGCGTCAAGTGATACAAGTTGAGCGACGCCCACCACGTCAAGAGGCTCACGACCATGATCTTCGCCATGAGGCCCATATGCCTAACCAACGTCACCAACCGAGGAACGAGCCTCCCCTTCATCGTCAACCGTGTCAAGAGGCTCCACACCCTCGCCGCCATGAGGCCCAAGCGCCTCAACCACGTCAACAATCGTGCCAAGAGCAAGAGCAAGCTCCGCAACAAGGTCACGAGAACCAAGTTCCACCTCCTCAACCACAAGATCGTCAACAAGCTCATCACAACGATCGCATGGAAGATGAAGACCATCATCAACATGTCAACAATCGCTACCGTGACCGCAATGAGGAAGAAACATTTGGCAAGCTCAAGTTCACAATGCCCAATTTCACTGGATCCAATGACCCCGAAGAATACCTCTCGTGGGCACTCAAAGTCGACAAGATCTTCCGCATGCACAACTATAGCAACGAGAAGATGGTCGCCATGGCTTCGCTTGAGTTTGATGATTACGCCAACCTTTGGTGGGAACAAGTTCAAGTTGCTCGTGATGCAAGACAAGAGCCGCCAATCACAACTTGGCATGACATGAAGGCTCATATGAGATCCCGCTTTGTCCCCGCGCACTACACGTGTGACCTCTTCAACAACCTTCAAGCGCTTCGCCAAGGGACAAAGATCGTGGAAGAGTACTTCAAGGAAATAGAACTCAACTTGATTCACGCCAACATTGATGAACGCATGGAGCAAACAATGGCATATTTCCTTATTGGCTTGAATCACCCAATCAAGCGCATCGTCGAGTTCCAAACATACAACACCATGGTTGAGCTTGTGCACATCGCAACAAAGGCTGAACGTCAAGTACAAGAGGATATCAAGTACAACAAGCCCAATACGTATTTCACCTACAAGCAAGCTTCAACCGCTACACCAACAACATTCAATGGAAGCTCCTCAAGTACCCCCAAGCCTTCCTTCAAGCCCACACTTTCTCAAGGAAAACTGCCCCCAAGTGGCAAACAAGCAAAGAGTGATACACCTTTCAATGGTGAATGCTACAAGTGTGGAGGTAAAGGACACAAGTAGGCCGAATGTGGAAACAAGAAAGTCTTGTTCATCCATGACAATGGTGATGAAGAGTACTTGAGTGAAGATGAATTTGATGCCTGAGTCAAGGAAGCAATGGCAAGGCAACAAGTGGAAGATGACCAAGAACTTCTCATGTGTGAACATGACGCAAGTCCATCGCTTGTCGTCACAAGGATCTTAACCACTCAAGCACAAGAGCATGAAGACCAGTGCTCCAATATCTTCCAAACACGAGCTGACATCAATGGCAAATCTATCAAGGTGATCATTGATGGAGGGAGTTACCACAACCTTGCTAGCACCGAGTTGTGTGAGAAGCTCAATCTCACCCTCCAACCGCACAAGCACCCCTACCACGTGCAATGGCTAAGTGACCAAGGGTCCATGAAGATCAAGCATACCGTATCGGTCTCCTTTGCCATTGGTCCTTACAAAGATACGGTGGAGTGTGATGTGGTTCCTATGACAGTTTGCCACATGCTTCTTGGTTGACCATGGAAATTTGACAAGGATGCTCAACATGATGGTCGCACCAATGTATACACCTTCAAATGGCTCAACAAAAAATGCGTTTTGCAGCCAATGACTCCTAGCCAAATAATTGCGGACAATGCAAAGACTTTAGCGAGGGCACAAAGCACAACACCTACTTGTGAGAAGAGCGGTGAGAGAGAGAACCACCTCATAGTGAGTGAGAGCCACAAGCCAAACTCGAGTGGAAAAACTAAGAGTGTTCTCCTTGCCACCAAAAGTGGGATGAGAGATGTTCGGAACAACCCATCCATCTTATGTCCTCCTTTGCAAGGGACTAGCACAAGGAACTAATGAATTAACCAATGTTCCTCCATCTTTGATGAGTGTCTTGTAGGAATTCAAGGATGTGTTCCCCGAAGAGCTTCCACATGGACTGCCTTCTCTTTGCAGCATCGAACATCGCATTGACCTCATCCCCGGTGCACCACTTCCCAACCGTGCCGCTTACCGCATGAACCCGGAGGAGACAAAGGAGATTGAACGTCAAATCAACCAACTTGTCTCCAAAGGTTTGATCCAAGTTAGCACTAGTCCAAGTGCCATACCCGTGATTCTTGTTCCAAAGACGGATGATACGTTACGGTTATGCATGGACTGTCGTCCAATCAATGCTATCACCGTGTGTTATCGACATCCCATACCACGTCTCGGTGACATGCTTGATGAGTTGTGTGGAGCCACTATTTTTTTGAAAATTGATCTTCATAGTGCTTACCATCAAATACGCATGGCTGAAGGTGATGAGTGGAAAACTACCTTCAAGACCAAACTTGGTCTCTATGAATGGTTGGTTATGCCCTTTGGTTTATCTAATGCCCCATCCACCTTCATGCGTCTCATGAATCATATCTTGCGTTCTCTCATTGGGAAAAGTGTTGTTGTCTATTTCGATGATATTCTTGTTTATAGCAAATCACTTGAGGACAATATAACACATGTCAAGGAAGTTTTGCAAATCCTTTGACATGAAAATCTTTATGCTAATCTTCCCAAGTGCACTTTTGCTAAAGACAAGTTGATTTTTCTTGGATTTGTCGTTTCTTCGAATGGAATTGAAGTTGATGTTTCCAAGGTAAAGGACATACGAGATTGGCCCATCCCAACAAATGTGAGTGAAATCCGAAGTTTTCATGGGTTGGCCGGTTTCTATCGTCGCTTTGTGAAAGACTTTTCAACCATTGCATGCCCTATCAACGGGTTGACAAAAAAGAATGTCACCTTCGTGTGGGGCAAAGCACAACAAAAAGCTTTTGATGAAGTTAAAAAGGGGCTCACCGAAGCACCTCTCCTTGCGTTACCGGATTTCACAAAAACTTTTGAGATAGAGTGTGATGCTAGTGGTATTGGCATTGGAGGAGTCCTTATGCAAAACGGACGTCCTATAGCCTACCATAGCGAGAAACTTGATGGTGCTCGCCTTAACTATCCGATTTATGATAAAGAGCTTTTTGCCTTAGTTCGTGTTCTTCAAGTTTGGCAACACTACCTATGGCCCAAGGAATTTATCATACATTCCAACCATGAGTCCTTGAAATATCTCAAAGGCCAAGCCAACTTGAGTAAGAGACACGCTAAGTGGGTTGAATTTATGGAGTCTTTTCCGTATATTGTCAGGTATAAGAAGGGAAAATATAATGTAGTTGCGGACGCATTGTCTCGCAAACATACAAGCCTTCTTACGAGACTTGAAATCAACATGTTGGGTCTTGAGGAAATAAAATCTTTGTATGCTTCCGACCCGTTCTTTGAACCAATTTTCGCAAAGTGCTCCAATGACAAAGGAGTTGATGATTTCTATTTGCATAAGGGCTTTCTATTTAAACAAAACAAGCTATGCATTCCGAAGTCGTCGTTTCAACTTTTGCTTCTCCAAGAATCTCATGGTGGAGGCCTCATGGGTCACTTTGGCCGCGACAAGACATTGGGCATGCTCCCCAATCACTACTTTTGGCCCAAGATGAAGCGTGACGTGGAGCGCTATGTTCAAAGATGCACGACATGTGTTCAATCTAAGTCGCAAGCTAACCCTTATGGTCTTTATATTCCATTGCCTATTCCTCATACACCTTGGTCCGACATTAGCATGGATTTCGTGTTAGTACTGCCTAGATCTAAACATGGTCATGATTCTATATTTGTTGTTGTGGATCACTTTTCCAAAATGGCACACTTCATACCGTGCCATAAGAGCGACGATGCTTCACATGTTGCAAAAAAAATTTCAGGGAAATCGTCCGTCTTCATGGTGTGCCAAGAACAATCGTCTCTGACCGCGACGTCAAATTCATGAGCTACTTATGGAAGACCCTCATGGCCAAGCTCGGCGTGAAGCTCCTCTTTTCATCCGCATCACATCCTCAAACCGATGGCTAAACCGAAGTTGTCAATCGAAGCCTCAGAACTCTCCTTTGTGTGTTGATCAAGAAAAACCTCAAGGATTGGGAGGAATGCATTCCACACGCCGAGTTCGCCTACAATCGAGCCAAGCACGCAACAACCAAGATGAGTCCATTCATGATTGTCTATGGTTTCGAGCCCCTCACCGTGCTCGACATCCTACCGTTACCTCTCCATGAGCACACAAACATGGACATCGAGAAGCGCGCACAAGCTATGAAGAAACTTCATGAATAAACAAGAGCTACTATCGATAAACAAGTCCTTCGTCAAGCTTCAAGGTTAAACAAGGACAAGAAGGAGATGATCTTTGAAGAAGGTGACCTTGTGTGGATACACCTAAGCAAAGACCGCTTCCCCAAGGAACGCGACTCCAAGCTCAAGCCAAGAGGAGATGGTCCCTTCAAGGTCCTCAAAAGAATCAACAACAATGCCTACATCATCGACATACCAACCTCCAAGTACCTTACAAGAAATACATTCAATGTCAAGGACCTTTCACCCTACCATGGAGATGTTCAAGATGATAACCATGAAGAGTCGAGGACGACTCTTTCCCAAGGGGGGAGCTGATGCAGCCCGTCCTACGGACGCTCCTACATCTACACCAACAAGTCCCCCAAGTGGACCCATGACTCGTGCCCGAGCCAAACTCCTACAAGCTAAGGTGAACTCGCTCCTCTCCTCGTGCTAATTTGATACCTCCTTGGATGGTGTGCTACTTCATGCAACTACTCTATGCATCATCAGGTACGAAGCCTCGACACATCCCCAAGCACCCAAGGATGGAGAACAAGGAGCAGAGCGTGAAGCAGAAGCCGCTGGAGCTGCTCAGACCGGAGTCTCCGGTCTGCGCACACCGGAGTCTCCGGCCCACTCTCGGGTCTGACCCTCGCGCCGGGTCCTAGGACAATCTGAAGGCCCCTCCGGAGGCTAGTCCGGAGAATGACCGGAATCTCCTGCATAGACCGGAGTCTCCGGTCCACCACACCGGAGTCTCCGGTCTGACCAACACCAGGCATGAAAAGGCCTTTGGGCCTACGGCCCATGTACCCCTTAGTCCGTCCAGAACTTGTCTTTTATCCTAAAGTACCCCTGTTTAAGTGACTAGCCTATATATAGTCGCTCACCTCCATTGTAAACCCTAGGCATGATATTGGAATTAGTGGAAACCCCTTTGTGGATCTATCTAGTTCTTGCCTCATGCTCCTTGACCAAGGAGCACCAATATCACCAAACCTCGTTGGATTTTGCATCGTGCCTCCGCGTTGTACAAGGCCTTGGCATCGGTGTCCCTTTTCCAAGACATCAAGATCTCACCGAGTCTCCCATCTCGCCATGCCGGTTTGAGAGAGAGTCCTCCGCCCGACGCCGATCCTAGGGATTGCGCGGGACCGATCACCGCCGGCATGAGCTATTGGTGTTTATCGTGGTTTTGCGTGTGTGTGCTCATCGCGTTCTTCGTGCGTGTGTTTGCCGTGTTCATCCTTCCCTCCTTCCCCCGCACTCCATCATAAATTGGAGTGGGATTCGTGAAAGATCGGGCCACCCTAGAGGTTTGCCCTCAACAATAATAATCCACAATATTCCGTCGACTACTATCTGTCTTTGATGTAAACATAAGAGGTTATCCCCTAAGTGAGACACTATCAATCAAACCTTTGGAAAGCATAATCCAATTCTTTCTTCCATTCTTCTTGAAATGGTCATATCAAAATGATAAGGAAACAAAAAGGTAGGCCAGGTGTAAGGAATAAGATCAAAGCGAAACTCCACGCCCCTCTCTCAAAGAACTTAGAAATAAGGATGATATCTTGGCCATAAGAAATTGTCCATGTCCTTGGTGATTCCGAAAGCTTAAGAAGATTGTCAATGGTACACGACCATTGAATACTCAACATTCAAATTTGGAGCACATCAAGAGAGTACCACAAAACCTATCTCAAACTCTCATGGTGGTTTAGAAATGAAAAAGGTATCCTCACCGCATCTCCTAGGCTTGGGAACAATTGCCCCTAATACAAGTAGAACATCATAGCATTCTATGGTTTAGGCTACACAACATCGTCTCTCAACTAACTAAAGGAACAGGAAAATGATTCACCGCCTCATCATAACAAGAGCAAATAATAAGGGTAATTCGTATGAGGGCCAATCCATCTCGCATCTAAACTATTAACTCTGTAGCTGAAATAGTGAATCATGCAACACTAACACTCATGCATCCTCACTCACATTGCAAACAAATTCCATGGGCATGAACCAAAGGCTCGAGGTCGACTCCCATCTATCGTTATTGCAAAGCCACTACAAAAGTCTAACATATCAACCTTTCAAGAACACACAGGGTTGCGTGTACTAGATACACATTTTAAAAGAACGTGCGCAACATGGGCTTGGTCCACGACGTGTCCCTGTCATGTACTCTGTAAGCATGGTTCATGTAGTCCGCGAGGTTCATTTTGATTTTCATTTGTATACCTATTTTTTGCCACAAATATATGCTAACATCATTTTATAAGTGGCATGTAGCAATTCATAGGTGTTCATCTAGGTTCCACCAATTACATTCATATAACTTATATGTTTATCATTTCATCCAAGCAGAATTCACGGGTAACAAGTTTTCTCTTCAGCAATCACAATTATTTTGTTTCCCTACAAATAATCATGATTATCAATAATTTATTTTTGGTTGGACAATTATTTAGTCATAGTTACATGTAGAATAAAATAACCAAATTTAACAATATGTCCCGCAGCAACGCGCGGGGTGTCATCTAGTTAAATCAGAAGGTACACACCCAAAAAATCTCAAGCAAACGTTCCTGCCGGTAGTACAGATACCTTTTCTTCGTTGTCTAATATTTGCGGTTGCATCTGGACATGATCGACGGCTTGGCGAAGGGGCCGTCGAGCATCCCGCGGGCCATGATCTTGTACGCCGCCTCCGTCATGTGCAGGCCGTCCCACGAGACGTACTTGGACGGGTCCGGGCACCGCACCGCCCCTGGATCCGGGCATTTGATGGCGAGGTTGGCGTTGTACGGCCCGCCGCCGCCGCAGCACGCGTACAGCACCTTCTCCGGGTCGAACCCGTTGGGCGCCGGCTTGGTGATGATGCTGAGGATCTCGTCGTAGTAGTCGACGTAGGTGATGGACACGCCGGGGTGCGCGCGGCGGAGCTCGCGGATCTTGGCCTTGAGCATGTCGTTGTGGAAGCCGGTGAGGCCGTTGAGCCAGCTGAGGCAGCCGGTGGAGTCGTAGTCGCCGGGGTCGCCGCCGCGGTAGAAGAAGAGGTACCGCGGGACGCAGCCGAGCGGGAAGACGCCCGGCACGTAGATGGTCTTGGCTCCCAGCCCGATCAGAGCCTGTCGCGTTGACGAAGAAATAATTGATTACGATATGATCAGTAGCCCATGCTCCACTGAACGTGCGTGGTCGATCGCAACTTGCAACTGATCGGCTTTGGATCTTGAGCCATCACGACGCGTACATACCTCGATGGACATGGCAATGGATCTGACGACCTTGGGCACGAGGGGCTTGACCCAGCGGAGCGTCCTGTTCTGGAAGAAGGGGTGGTTGTAGTCGTTGGCGCCGATCTCCCCCACCAGGAACAGCGACTTGGCCATCACCTCCTTCCGCTCCTTGTCGGTGGGGGCGATGGCGGCGAGCACCTTCTTGAACCAGCCGATCTGGATGCCCAGGGAGTAGGGGGTGATGCCGCTGACGTCGAGGCGCTTCTTCTGGAAGAGCAGCTGGTTCAGCGCCGTGCCGCTCGCCACCGCGAAGTTGGCGCCGTACCGGAAGTCATCCTTCCTCGCCGGCGACTTGGCCTGCAGGTACGCCGGCCAGTACGGGTACCCCAGCCTCTCCACTGCACGTAGACGTGAGCGACTAATTAACGCACGTGCATGCACGTGAAGTGATTAAGCAAGCAAGCAAGCGCTCACTTCCGTACCGATGAAGTCGACGATGAGGCGGCCGTCGGACCAGCGGCCGGTGGGACGGCCGAAGAAGGTCCTGCCGTAGGGGGGGCGCGACACGGAGCCCGGGGCCTTGGAGTAGTGGATGAAGTTGCCCGTGTCGATCAGCGAGTCGCCGAAGCTGAACAGGCGAGGGTAGCAGCTGCTGCTCCGGTTCTTTGGCGGTGCCGCCGCCGGGTACGCGGCAGCCAACGCAAGGAGCGCGGCGGCCACCACGAGCCGCAGAGCCAGAGTCGCCATTGTGGCCGAATCGATGGGGTCCAAGAGTTGGCTCCTCGATCACTCAAGCCTCACTCTCGCTAACGTCTGCCCGGCGTACGTGGCGGAGCCTGGAGCTAGAGACTATATGTAATGCAGGTGTGGTACTGTGCTAGAAATCATGGATGGTGAGCTGATGACCGGACACACGCGGCCGACGTGCGTCGGTGTAGCCATTTTTCGGTGAGTGATTAAACTAGTTGCAGGATGGAACTCGTGGCCAACGAGTCACCAATGGCGTAACGAGATTTCATTCCAAAGGATCAGCCAGTCAATCAGTGATGTCAGTTGACTAGCTTGCATGTGATCGAGATCTCCACGGGGTCGATCGACGCACGTCTCGTCGTCATTTCGTGCACCAGGATTGGTTTGGCAGTTGATGCGTCAATGTACCGTGGATACCGGCTGGTCTGATCTGGGACCGAACAACAGTTTATCTACGCCTCTAAGCTCCAAAGAAACTTATCACGTGGGATCTGGCACGCTTCTTTCGTTCCCCCAATTCAGGGTTCAATTTGGCCCTCGTTGCAGGATTGGCAGAGCTGCGCGGTCGCATTCTGCGGAGCGTATCGCGCCGTGTAACGTCCTCTGCACGTGTATGCGGTGTGGTACGGCTTGGTCGGGTGCTTGACACGACGACGTCATCAATGGCGATGCTAATTCAGCTGGTCGATAGGGGGTGTGGGCATCAGCCCAACACTATTCAGTTGTGACCCACGTACAATTCTAGCCCCACGACATCCGAGAGGAGGCAGTTCCCACTTTCCCCTCTGTATTAACCATAGATCGAGAGGGACCGCGGAGTTGTTTTCTTCAGCCACGCACGAACCCCACGAGAAAGATCTCCGGTGATAGAAGAACGTTTGCACATGTGGCTGCTTCGCCACCGGCCATGGATCACAGTTTGGAGCTCAGCGGTGATCCCTACTTCGCAACAATCAATGCCCCAAGCTTTTGGCAACCATAGATCTAGAGGGATCTCGATGCGAAGCGTCGCGAAGAAGAAAGGCGGCGTGATGAGGAGCGCCGCCGAGAAGACGAAAGGTGTTGTGAGGAAAATCGGCGAAGAGATACAGAAAGAAGGCGCTATAATGAGGAGCACCGAAGATCTGAGGAGAGGAGTCGTCAAGAAGATATGTGACGCTGCGAGAAACTCTGCGCAGTTTGGGGGAGAGAGAGCTGCTAGAACGTATGCGCTAAGAAGAGGAGGAAATGCGCCTCAATCGTGACCGATGGGCTCATTGTCCGGAGATGCGAGGTGATGTTTCTATAGCGACTACATCAAAAAGATTTGCATCCGGCTCAATCCCGATGGAGACCCAGCAACCACCTGTCAATACTGTAAGTTCAGTTAATCTTACTAGCGCTCCTTCCTATCAGCAACAAAGCTGTGAATACTTCTATCATTTCTACTTCAAATGGGTTGGTTCTAGCGGGGTCCTCTATACCTCCGATGGTGCCACCTGCGGTAACCGATGATAATCAACAAGGAGTGGTGCCAGATCTCAGAAATGTAGATGAGTTTGGTTGTGAGAACTATGGTAAAGATCAGCTAGTCTACTGGTTAGCTCCACCGGACCTTTCCTACAGGTCCCAGGTTCGAAACCCCTCAGCCCATTTCCTTTGAACTGGACCTTATCTCTTCCCCCACCCCCTGCTACAGCTCTCGTCAATGTCGTCGGCTGCTCCGGGTCGATCTGATGCCGCTCTCGCCGGCGCGGCCGGTGGAGAGAGGCGGAGGAGAGGCACCGGAGCCCCCTGTAAATAGTAGGAGTAGGGTCTGGCTTCTTGCCGGAGTTTGGCCTAGTGCCAGGGGGTTCTCGACGGGTGCCTAGGGTCGGCTCCGTCGATGGAGGGAGCTCCTCTCCCCTGTCGTCTGGATGGCGGCGCTATGGAAGAGGAGGGCCATCCGTGCCCTCAATAAGGCCCCTCGGGGGCGGCTCCGTGCGATTTGCCCCCTCCTCGGCTGGCCATGGTGGCGAGGGAGAGTGGGGGGTTCCCGGCCGCCAGAGCTTTGGTCGCCTCTTCTGGCCTCCTCTTCCTGGTGATGGTGGCTTGCCCGCTTTCCCTCTTCTGGCCAGCCACAACGGCGAGGGGAGGAGGGGATCAGGTGCGGCTGCGTCTGCGAGTGGAGGAAGTGGAGGTTTCTAGCTCATGGCACATCTACGCGGCGGCGGGAGGCCACAGTGGGTGGTTCCTGGCGAGCTTCAGCGGTTGAAGACGACGGCGGTGGCGCTCCAAGCGAAACCTCGGTATAAGCGCATTTTTGGTGTTCTGAGCAGTTTGGATGCCTGCTGTTTTCTTATATATCTCTTGGCCAGCCGTGGCGGCGGGGGAGAAACGGAGAGGGTAGCGCGCGAAAGACTTGGTCAGAGCACCTAGGGGAGTTTCGGTCTTCCCCCTCTCGACGGAACTTTCCTTGCTACTCCGACCATCTATGCCCGCCTTCACCCACCCGTGGCAGGAGCGGTTCACTGAAGTGCGGGTCGTTCGGCCTCGACGGAGTTTTCGAGGATTCTTGCATCGGGGATTTCCGCAGCTTGGAAGCAACATCTGCGAGCTTTATCCTGACGTCTGAGTGCCATCTTTCAAAGCTGGGGAGCTCCGACATCCTTTCAATCTCCATTAGAGGCCTCTCTTCGGGTCAGCGGTCGCGTCCCACGTCGGCACTGAAGCAAGTGGTTCCTTCCCCGTAGCGATGCTCGACGGCGGTGCAGCTGACCTCCGGCTCGGCAGAGGAGATGGGGATGGACCTGTTTTCATCCTTTATCTTTTAGTGAGGTATTATCCACATATATTGGGGGCCTATGGGTTTTTTAGCATCTTATGGGGTCCTCTTTAATATTGTACTCCTCCTCTGTTTGTGTTTAATATAAATTCTTCCAGCCCTTTTGGGCTCTCCTTTCAAAAAAAGGTAAAGATCATCATCTTAGTGTCTGCCAGGAACGAGATCCATGGTAGTATATTGATCCTTTCTTTGGGAGTGCTAATTTTGACCTAGGCTTTTACTGTAGGGGTTCCGCGCATGAAAATAATAAATTTTTACCCTACACCCCTGAACCCCTGATGTTGCCAGGACCTATCTATTAGTAATACAGTAACGGGAGGGGCTTTTCGCGAACTTACCCTTGAAGACAGAAAAGCATTGTCAACGCTCAGGAGAGCGTGGTTGATGTAGACGAGCCGAAGCCGACCTCAAGGTCGTGATGAAGTCCTTGCGCTCCTATGGTTCCAACGACTTGAGTGCCTCAAGTGTGACACCTCGCGGGGAGTTACACACGTTCGGTGCCTGACGATGACTCTCGCTTCCCCGATCCAGCAGTAGTTGTGGAAGTAGAGCTCCTGGATCCAATCCCGCAGCGCCATGGCGCTCCGCGGTGAAGATGTCTCTCGTTCGCGCAGTCCGAACTTGGGACCACGGACATGAGAGAGAGAATATCAATTGGAGGTCTCCCCAAAAGCAAGGAAACCTTTATTGAATATCGTGTGTATTTATTTGGCCAAATACCCCCACTATATATAGGGGGAGGGGAGGTACTACCTCCCTCAAAGTCCCGGGGTGGGACTAAAGGAGAGGGAGAGGGGGGAAACCGCCGGCCGGCCCTAGTGGGCCCCGCGCGAGGGGCTTGGCTCACCCGGCCACCCCCTTGCCCCTTCTCCCCTCTTACCTTTCCCTAATGGGCCCTCTTCCCTCCGGAATTGGCCCATTAAGCCTTTTGACCTTTAAATTGATTTTCTCTTTTATTAAATAATTATGAATAAATGATTAAATCAATATTTAACATTCATTCATATATTATTCAATCTCCGTGGCTACGGAACACCTTCCACCTCCACTCCGGACATCCTCCGGACTTACCGAAACTCTTCCGGTTTTCTCTCTACTATTCTTCGGGGATTCTTCCGATCCTATAAACACTCTCTAAGCATCATCAAGCCCTTAAGCATGATACCCTACGGTTCGGGAACACTCCAGACATGGTCGGGACACTCCCGGACCAATGATCGACAAAGGGACATGGATGGCCATGTGACCCATATGCGTTCCACGGAGATCTTTTGTCGTTTGAACCAGGACGGCCGTGTCTTATTCCCTTTGTATCTCGATACTTGCATTGCCGAGATCTGATCAATGACATCACCATGTCGTGTTCAATCTCGTTACCGAACAATGTTACTTGACTTGTTCTGACAAGTGATATCCCTGTGATCAAATCACACGCTGCGCAGCTATTGGATATAACTTCTCCGAGTGGGCCCTTGAGTATCTTTCCGTCACGTGGACGGAAAAATCCCGCTCTTGACATGTATTGCCTCTACAGTTTCCTCCGAGTACCTCAACACACCTTTATAACCATTGTATTACCAAGTGGAGATTGATGCTATCTAAGAACTCTCGAGAGACAGTGATTGATATAGCCTCACGGTCTAAGGAATAGTCTACGAGGATCCATTTCTAATCATCATAACTTGAACTTCGTGACATGATCGGGTCACGATGTTTAGGTTGGGTACTGGTTCATCATCTCATTCTCAGAATGAGTTGACTCCATTTCCAACTGGCATAAATGCCACATGATCAGGAAACCTTGATCATCTGTTGACCAATAAACCAGTGACTAGAGTTTCACTGGGAACCCCTGGTTGTTTTTATATCACATGTGTATTGATGTTTCCACTCAATACTCAATACAGTTATAGCATGATATAAAACTTAATCATAAACTTTATGAAATATGATAATAGTCCTTATTACTATTTGTCTCTAGGTCATATTTCCAACAGTCTCCCACTTGCACTAGAGTACAAATAAACTAGCTATATTTGTTCTTAATCGTTGGCACCATATATCTAGTACCCTGAACATGCTTTCTCATGGAAGAGGTTGAGTCTTGGGTATATACTTTACAGTTCCAAATCCTTTGCAACTTATTAATGTCACCTTGATTGACATTAATACTTTATCATCGCATGATAACATCTGTGTGTATGCATCGTCGCTATGGCAGCAAAACGAGGCCGAATTCTAGGAGCCTACAGTGACTTTAGATCAACCTCGAGGGCTTTCTCATGGGCACTGTGCCCTGGGACACATCATTCTACATTAAAAGCGAACTAGCCCCACCATAACATTATACAACACTCTAGATGGTACCCTTATCTATTATTATAAATGTATTCATCAAAACACGAGTGCACCCTATGCAACTTTCGATGTTTGTTCACCTCGCTTCCTACTTGACTTTAGTCGGTACTACACGAAGTTTCCAACATATTCCCTTATAGCATAACCCTTTATGCTTTAAGATATGCCATCCTTTATGGATTTGGAAAACATGTCTACAGTTCTCTATTAGACACTGCAGACAAACTTAGCTCAACGTTTCGTGATTCAGACTTAATCACTTTTAAATGTTCCTTATTGGATCATATATTATGTTAAGTTATCATCACGGTTTTCTAAGACAGAACCTATGTCTCAACATAGTGGATAATGATCATCCTTTTCTTTATTTCAACCATTGATGTTAAACTTAATACTATTCCTATCTCGTGTTATTAAGGACCAGTTCCTTAATTAACTTCTATTCCGAAACCCTTTTCGAAATCCCTTAAGGAATACTACATAATATCATAATACACTTATTATCAACTTCTACACCTTATAAATCATTATTTATCGGTACTTGCGCTTTTATTCTTGACACACTTAAGAATCATTCATATAAGCTCCCACTCAAAATATGTTCCTAACATATTTGGGTATGAGTCACTACACTTACTCAAACTATGTTTCTACATATTTGAATTTGAGACTTATATTGCTCCCACTCAAAAAAAGTCACTCACATATTGTTTTAGGAAGACTTTCATAGCTACCACTCAATTTCATGCAAATTGCATATCCACTCACTATTTTGAACAACTTCAAAATCCTTTGATCAAATATCAAACTTAGAGATTTACTATGAGATACTAGTACTTTTACTAGTTTTAAATCCACTAGACATTCAACACATTTGAATCAAATTCATTTGAATTCGTCCAATACTTGACAAATTGTGCTTTTGTCATTTACCCCCTTTTTCCACTATGGCTTTGCAGTCATTTGGGAAAATTCAAGTAACCCCTTTTACTTGTGAGATTCAGCAACGAATTGCTTTCTAATCTCAAGAGAATTTTGCTATGGGATTTCTCATAACTTTTAGTTTACCATTATTTCCTTAGTAGTTCGTAGGTATGTCATATTCCAAGAATCATGACAAATGATTCACAAATGTCTCCATACAACATATGGGTTACATTTTGAATCCTACTTCATGTAGTGAAAACACCAGTGGGAAAACACAATGATCGGTATCATTGATTCTTTCCTTTGTGAAGAGAATTGTTCAGGAACGTTGTTCGTTGCGCTTCTCAACACTCTAATGCAGGGATTTGAATCCTCATCGTGTTTTTCACTATCTTGCATTTGCTTCATAATTGAGAAATATCACTGAATGCGAACTTTCTAAAAAATGTACCAAAATCCACGCAATACTAGTTTTGCTTCTCTTTTGGTTTTAGCTATGGATTTCGTATTCAAAGTTTCCAATGAATACTCTACAAGGACTTATTCGCTATTGTTTTGGTTATATCGAATAACCCCAAAACTTTCACGATGATCCATACTAGTTATGGAGCCGCTTTCACGAATTCACATGGTTCACTATAGATTCTAATTGCGTGCTAACTATATCTAACTAATGGTCTCTACATCTACACTACAACGATTTATTTGGCGCCATCTATCCACCCATTTTGATATCTAATATCACATTGTGATGCTTTGCATTTTGACGTTTCAAAATGCTTTGCATTCCACAATTTCTTTTATGCCATTCTTATAAAGTTGAATTTCATTACTATCTTTAATACCCTTTGTTTGATGAAACACTTTGGTCATATCAAATAGTTTCATCCTCATGTTTCCTTTGGTAAACTTCTTTACACATTTAAACAATCACTTCATGATAATTACCATTTTGTTAAAACATAATACATCGAATATGTATTTACTTTTAACAATTCATTAAACACTTTGTATTCAAGTAATACATGGTGTTCAAGTTATTTTGCCAAACTTAGGCATGATTTATATGTGATAAGAAATCAAATGACTTTCTCATATTATCAACATAGCTTTTGAATTCAAACAATGGTTTCATTCATTAATGAACATATCATTAAGTTGGGTATTTTAAGGCATTTCAATATTTTACAAATGTTCATGCATTATCAATTAGTTTCAAAACAATGATAATTCACACGTAATCAAACAAGATATGAACACGAATAGAAATCATTCATAAAAGTGGAGCAACTATTTGTTACAAACTCATATGGATAACCGTCTCACAAAGTGTGAGACACACTAAAGAAGTTCACAATCTTTTGATTACAATAATCATCCTAAACATAAACTAAATGATAAATGTTGAGGGAGAGTGTCGTTGGCAATCATCATCATGCTCGCCATCAACACGCAATGTTGCCTCCTCTCCAGCAAGCACCTCTCATGCAGAAGGACCTGTTTTTAGTAAAACAGAACAAGTATCAAATATACTTAACACTACAAATGTGTTTGCAAGATTATAACATTTATAAAATTGTATATCAAATATATACCTTTGTCATTGATGACCTCAGCGACAATGGGTTCAACCACCACATCTCTGAAATGTGATATGAACTCGTGGAAATCCTGTGTTTCCGCGTCGGCTCTCATAATGCAAATCCTAACTTGTGCTTGGTAACTTGGTGGCAGCGACCGCAGCACAACGCCTATTGCAAAAGAGATTGCGAACCAGTTATCCAGGAAGTATGCCAGTCTCATGTATGCATCATATATTCTCAACAAGTGATCGTCAAGTGAGGATCCCTCCTCCATCTTTATGGAGAGGAAATCCCCCATTAGCTCATACTCCCATATGCGCACTTGTTCCACGAAATGTGATCTCAGATGTGCCATAACCGTTCGTGGAATAAGACTTCCCACAATCGGCCATAGACCATCTTCCATCCCGAGGCGCATCGTTACTGATATGAATGTGGCCATCACATGACGACGGGCGGCGGAGATCCCGCTCCTCCTGGGTCTCATGAAAATAGGGTGGCTCCAAGTACATCTCGTAGATCATGTAGTCAGCCACTTTGTTCTCGCTAAGGAGATCATGAAGGCGCATGACCCATGCAGAAAAGTTGGATCCATATAACTTGAGATTTTCTCCTTTTAACCAATTGTCAATAGGGAAGGTAATCTCGGGGAGAACCATTTTCTACATTTATAATTGCAAAAGGAATTTAGACTAAGTTTATAATTAAATGAGTTAATAATAAATCCACTCAGAAACACCTATCCCATGAAGGGTTCCTAGTGATAACACGGCCCCTTTTCCCCACATCTCCCCTGATCATCACAGCCATCAATGTGGGTTCAAGGGTGGACGCTAAACATCGGTCATATCATTGATGCGACTCGTGCTCGATCTTTTGACCATCCGCGTTCTGAGGCCATGCCTGCTACATGCTAGGCTCGCCAACTCAACCTTAGTGTATTTGCTGTGCAACATGGCTTACACCCACTGTTTGCGAACGTACATATGTCTGACACCTGATCATCACGGCCTCCCTCATACCGAAGAACTTTCTTGATGGTGCACACTAAGGGAGAATACAAGCATTGGTAATTTTAATAGGGATCATCTTATTAGGCTACCATCGAGTATCTAATACTACCACACAATAAGATATACAAACAATAACATTGAATGTAAATGCGATGTGATATGGTCCTTCATGTCGTGATCTCCATCCGTCGTCACCGGATTCTGGCACCAGAGTTCCGGCGTCGTAGACACTAGGGTACCGGTGTCTTTCCGGCGTGGTAGTCTGTCACCTCCGTGACTATCTACTACTACGTAACATAAGGTAATCACTTTACCTTTGCCACAACCATATCACAAAGCAATACCCCCTGCAAAACAAAGTTAGACTCCTCTAATTTATCTTTGCAAGTTTTACGTGGCTGAATGGGCTTTCGCACAAGAACCATTCTTACCTACGAACTTTCAGCACAACGCTGATCAAGTAGTTGTCTTTACTACACCCCTTTCTGAAGGAGTTATGCCCTAGAGGCAAATAATAAAGTATATTATTTGATATATCTCCTATATGTTCATAATATGTTTCATACTATGCTATAACTGTGTTAATACGAAATGTTAATACACGTGTGGTATGTAAACAAATTGTGTCTCTAGTTACCTCTAGCGAACTAGTTCATTGGCCATGAGGATGGTCTGGATTTCAAGATCATGGGCATTTATGACAATTGACAATGAGGTCATGTTATTAGTTGAATAACATGATAGAAAAACATCCGACCGTTATATCTTGAATGATATCTAGTTACAAAGTTCACCATTGATGATAAAACACAGAGAACCTCGCAACCTGATCCTTTGACTGTGAGGTAATGCAAATCACCATTCTGGAGGAAGCTTAGATGGTTATCAAGAATCATCTCGTAACAGGGTGATCAAAAAGGTGCCACTCAGGTTTTCCAAAGGGATGCATAGAGGAGTACATATCAAGACCAGGATTTGTCTAATCCATGTAACAGATAGATACATGTGGCCATCTCGGTGATGCTGCATTAATGAAGCTTACAAGAATGTGACTTGGTCACGGAATGCAACAACATGAGAACGAGTAAACAAGTTCATTGGTAACGAGATAGAACTAAGGGAACGGGAAGTGACTATCTCACGGTTCGAGCGATTATATTCGTGAAACGCACGGGGGTCACATGGCCATCCAGGTCCCTCTGTTGATGATTGATGTGAGAGCAGTCTCGATCATGTCCAGAGTGTTTCCGAACCAAAGGATGTTACTCTTAAGGGTAGGGACGCTTAGGGTAGATGAGGTATCGTAGGAGAAATAGAGAAAGAGAAACCGGAATAGTTCCGAGTAACATTCGATGGAGATCAGAAGAGGTTTGGAAGGTGCTTCGGAGAAAAGGAATATGATAATATATGTATTTGAATGTTAATTAGAGAATTAATATTAAATATATATTTTATTTTATTTTATTAATAAAGGCTTCCTAATGCTAATGGGCCTCACCCGAAGGGAGGCCCAATAGGGCATGGCGCCTAGGGAGAAGGGGAGCCAGCCGACATGGGCTTGGTGGGCCACCCCAATGGGGCACACCTAGGGCCGGTGGCTGCCCCTAGGTGGCCGGAGGGTGTGGGGATTAGTCCCACACCGCTTGGCCCCTAGGTGGTGCGTCCCCCTCCCACTATATATAGGGGTCTCCCCTCCCCCTTTGGAATCACACCATTCCCTCTCATTATCTCTCTCTCATCCATTGAGGACTTCTCCGTAATATTGGAGAGGACCTCGTGGGTGAGTTGTCCACCTTCACACCATCGTCGTGTGATCAGCGATCCGTCATCTACTTCTTCCGTTGTTCGGCTGGATCGGAGTCCGGTTGACGTCTCCTACACCAGACGTGTGACGAACTTCAGAGGCACCACACTTGGGCTGCTACTCGTCTTCATTAATATACGCCCTCCTGCGTAAGGCATGCCTCGGTCTTCAAAGGTATGAATACCATATCTCTCTTCCGTTACTTATGTCTACATAGTATAGATCCTGGTATTAGTGTTCGAGTAGATAGATTTTTTTGCTTTCTGCTACGGAACCCTTCAGTGGTATCAGAGTGGGTCTATGGGTAGACATGTCATACGGATAGAACACATAGCAATATGTGGGCATTGATTCTCTAGTTTCTACCATCTTTTAATGTTCTTGTTCATATCGCGACACTGTTTGATGAAGCGGCCCCCAACTGACCTCACGTTGTGATTCACGAGACTGGTCCACGAATCAAAGTGGCTTAGGGGGGTGTCTGTCTCTCTGCAGTAGTTGATATGGCATCAACATTGGAGGGCCCTGAAAAGGGAAGAAAAACGGCAATCATTGAATCCATGTTGTGGCTCCACGTTTGTAGGTGGGAAGGGGTTCTACTGCGAAAGCTCTAAAGCCGCGTAAAACTTGCAATAGATAATATAGAAGCATCTATTTTTATTATTGCATAGGGGCATGTATTATAACGTGGCAATGGCAAGTTTATGAAACTTTCATTGAAGCTATTGATGATCAAAATGCTGTAACCACGTCATAACACTTTACTTTTTGAAGTATTACTTATTATGCTGATATATTTATATATTTGACGATAGCATAATAAGATAATCCCTCATAGTATTCCAGTTATCATATTCCCCTTGTGTGTGCACCACCAAGGAAGTTCTTCGGTATGAGGTGACCCGCGGTGAGCGGGTGTCAGACATAACTACGTTCGCATACAGTGGGTGTAAGCCATGTTGCACTGCGAATACACACAAGTTAGAACTGGCAAGCCTAGCATGCTACAGAGACGTGGCCTCGGAATACAGGAGACCGAAAGGTCGAGCATGAATCACATAGTTGATGTGATCAACATTAGGGAATGTCCACCTTTGATACTGCACCGATGGCCGTGATGATCGGAGGAGGTGCGGGGATTGGGATCATGTGATCACTAAATGAGTAGAGGGATGTTCGTTTGAGTGGGAGTTCTTTTGTTTTAAGTTTGTTAACATAATTAAAACTTGAGCTCATTATTATGAATATGGTCTAAACACTTTGCAAATCCATTGTAGATGTCTCGCCCTGTAACATCCCAAAAATTTTCAAGTTCTGGAATGTTAAATAAAATAATTTATGGAATAAATGTTGTATATTTCACATTGACTTGCATGAAATTCAGTAGGATTTAGAACTTTTATGGACTGGCTTAAAATTTTCCCAAACCTTGATTGAGATATTAAAGAATGGATCACTATGACTATCCAAATTATAAATCTTGGTTTGAAAGATTTTGAGCAAATCCAACTTCGGTATTCAATCTTGTTGCATGTGAATATTTGTCCAAGACATGTTTAAATTATTTAAGAGGGAATAATATGATTTTCCCAATAATAATAAACATGTTGGAAAAATATTTATTTTGGGATTTATTGAGTCTTGTTGCATCTTGGTTTTTAATATATTAAAATCATTTCCATATATGAAATAAAATGAAAGAGAAGAGGATAAAATGACTTCCTCAATACATTGCTTGGAAATGATTTAGATATATTTCATATACATTTTTGGACCTGTATAAATATTATGGGAATTTATAAAACCCAAAAATCTATTTAGGAAATTTATAAGGCCTATATAGGATTTATCAAAAAGAAAAAATATTTAAAATATCTTGGACAGAAAATATATCTGTTAAAATACCAATTAAGTATTCTAATTTACTAGAATATTTTGATGTTTTTGATATGTCAGGAGAGTTCGAGACTTAAAAAAAATATATATAGCAATAAAAATAAAAAGGAAAAGATGTAAAATAAAATAAATTAGGAGTGGATCATTTTGGCCCAGGCCATCCGTATCCATCTCTTGGTATAGTTTTGTTTCTCTCTACTTTTCTTTTTGGGTTGAATTTCTTGGCCCAGCTAGACCGAGACCATACAAGCGATCGAATCATCTTCTACCTATAGATTGAAACGTGATGAACCTATTACAGAACCTTACAGACTGCCATGGCTATACCTTTCCCCTCTAAATTCCACCAATTCTATTGACCCTATCCCTTCAACATAAATACAGAAATTAAACCCCACTCAACTACGATTCCATTCCGGGGGTTAAATCCCAGTGACAGTGGCCTTTTATTTCCCCACCGAGTGGATGTAATGGCCATACGGTGCTGTCCAATTCGCTTCCTCTTCCCGACGCCCAACTCCCTCCTCGTCCTAAAAAAAAGCACTTGAGCTTTCCCTCCACTCTTAGCACCTCCCCATAAAGTCCAAGCCCAAGGGCTGCCTCGTAGAGGGGAAATTTCTCACCGGAGCTCCGACGGCCGCCACGACGCCTTTGTCGATTTCTTCGGTACAGAGGGAATAAGACCCCAATTTCTTTTCCCTTCTTCCTATATTGGTCAGGAGCACTTCCCTGACTTGCTTTCTTACTCGATTCGCAGCCGGAAACCCTCCTGGACGGATTAACTGACGGCTGTCAGTCAGTCTGATGGTTGTTGTAAACCCCTATATTGTTGTTACCTGGAGCCTCATCGAGAGCGACCAAGGCCAGCCAAGTTTACGCGTTATAGTTTTCTAGGACGTTCGGATTTTCAACCAGTCCGGACACTATCAAATCAACACTGGAACTGCTGCTACAACTGTGTGAGTAAGTTTATGGCCAGAGAACTCTTTTCCGATCGTGAGCATCATCATTTTTTTTCTTTTCCTATCTTTCTTGTAGACCATTGGATCCTGATCTAACACACCACATTGTGCCACTTAACTGAAGGGGCACTGGCCACTAAAATCACGCCACTTGTCAAGTCATTGCTATTTTTTTTCATTTTGGACAGATTTACATAGAAAATTGTAAAAATCATTATTTAAGTTCTGTTCATCCGAATTTAGCAAATAATATATCTACGGATTCAAAAAAATGAGGAGAATGCAATGGAATAATAATTTGGTATTTTGGAGTCGATTAAAATCACGTTTTATACAGAACCATTTGTAGAGTATTTTGAGTATAAAATTTATTGTGTAAATTATTTTTTAGTAAATCCTTCTGCAGTAGCTTGTATTTTGAACCCTCCGTCCATTAATACCAAAATATAAATTTAGTTTAGTATAAATAATACCACGGCAATTATTTAGTGAGAATGGCCTTTCCAAGTGTTAGAAAATATTGCTAATTGTTACAATTGCACAAATGGTTGCATTTGTAATCTTGCAATTATAAA
The DNA here is from genome assembly GCA_910589775.1 of Avena eriantha. Classification (NCBI taxonomy): domain Eukaryota; kingdom Viridiplantae; phylum Streptophyta; class Magnoliopsida; order Poales; family Poaceae; genus Avena; species Avena eriantha. The sequence goes on along the minus strand of OU342741.1, from coordinate 82,053,839 downwards.
ATGTTCAGAAAGCACTTAGTAGTGTTCAAAACCTTTGTTATAACAATTTGTATAATAAAATTGCCATCTTGCATGCTTGCATATTTTGCATGATTTTTGTATCACTAGTGTTGATCTTGTGCATGTTTTGTCTTGGTTGTTTTGTTTGATAGATTGTGTGGATTGTCAAGTGTGTTACTGCAAAGAGTGTACTAACACCACCAACTACTAAGGCAAGTGACACTATCATCCATGTCCTACTACTTTGATTACACTTAGAGGAATTTTGTAGTATGCATGATAAGACTACTATGTTACTATGCTATGCTATGTCCTATTAGGATATCCTTTATATATTCCTTAGTGGAAATACCATAGTGGTAGTATGCTTAGCCCTGCTATAGATTCAGAGTGGAATATACCATATTGTGATTATATGAAGTGTTGGAAAAAAATATGTTTTATATAATAAAACAAGTACTCAATGAATCACCTGGGTGGAATGTGGATACTCAGTTGAGAATAAGGTGGCAACAAAGGGAACCATATCTATGGCTATCTCTTTTGTGTGTACACTAGAAGAATACCACCCAGAAACTTAGAGATTGAACATGTTTCTTGTACAGTGGCTTTCGTGTACAGCCACATGCCAAATGGGCCTTGGCCTAGTCAATTACATAGTGGAAGACCCATGCATTGGTACCTCTTCAGGTTAATTAGAATTATGTATTGGAGGTATATCCTTGCATTGGTGCCTGGTAGATGTGCTGACATTATGTATTGGGAGGACTTCTATGGAAAGACTTTGTCACATTCTCGATCTGCCGGTACTCCATCTTGGTGAGTACTAATCCAGCGGCCACTGGTGACGTCAAGACGAGATTGTGTCTTGTGGGTAAAGTGTACAACTTCTGCAGAAGAATAAATTCTAAGTACTTAGCCGTGTCCCCGGTTATGGACAACTCTGAGCAACTAAGGCCTGAAGCTATGGAAGATCTCGACATTCCAATTTCTCAAAGTAAAACTTGATGGTGTCAACAAGGGATTAGAAGAACTTGGAGTTTGCCAAGGAGTTCAGAAAGATGTTGAAAGATCAAAACTATTTTTCAAAGATAGGAGAAAACCATATTGCTTTCTGCAAATAAGCCTAAGCTCTACTTAGCCAAATATGCTTGTAGTGATAGTCCAACTTATTCACAGACTTGTGACACTTGCCAATACATTCAAAGTATTTACCCTTTGTGGTTGCAACCTATCATGTTGCAGGTATATTCTATCGATGAGTGAGGAACGATGATAGGATTACGAGTATGCACCCAACATGTTTGCCTGTGGCACATGAAGATGAAGGACTCCATGCTTTACTTGTATTCTGCTGCTTTTTAATAAGATAGCCTATGGGTATGAGTTTGTAATAAGTATTCATATTCTGGATCATGCGATGTAATATGATCTTTGTATCTTGATATTACATCTTAAACTGTGGGTGCTAGCTATTCGATCCAGGGACTAGCACTGTAATCACAGGGATTCGAACCAACCCAGGTTCGGGTCTTTACAGATGGTATCAGAGCATTGCGTTGCCTGTAGGTTCGTAACCCTAGGAATTGGATAAATCCCTTGTTAGGAATGAACTTATATTTTTATACTTATTAGATTTTCTCGTATACCTTGATCATTCTTTACTGAATCTCTTCTCCTTCAAACATATAGAGGACCAGCCTTTGCTTTCTCTAAGGACCTTAAGCATGGATCATGCTAACAAGGAGATCAAGATACAAGTTGTGACAAGTCCTCGAGCTTGCAAAATATGTGGAGAAGTAGGCCACACCTCTAAGGAACATCAAGATCAATGTCCCTTTTGTGATCACAACCATCCAGTTGGAGAATGCCCCACATCTCAAGTTACTTGTTACCTATGTGAAGGAACCAGCCACATTCCTGCCAAGTGCCATCTCGACTTCATAGTGCAACAAGTGAAAGAACAAGTCAAGGATGGAATGTATCAAGCTCTTAGGAAGAAAGAAGAAAACCTTAGCCATTCACCTTCTCCAAATGCAAGAAAGAAGGACACAATATCAATGAATGCCTAGAGAAGGAAGTTCAAGAAAACCACAACAACACTTCAAGGAAAAGGACTCGACACATGACAAAAGTGTTTTGCCATCGTTGCCGGAAGATAGGACACTTCACCGATGATTGCCCAACTCGAAAGAGAGCTCCCACTGATGTTATCATAGTGCGACCCATGAGACATTAGATTGCCTACCAATTATCATGTTTGAGTTATCGATATCGTGTTAGCGTATGGATCATGCCGACCTATGTGGTATGACTATACTAGGTTGCTTGTTTAAAGAAAACTTGTTGTTTTCTTCAACTAATGAGTTAAAGTTGCTAAGTGATTGGTTGCTTGATGAATGTTTGATTGAACTGGTTTGTTTTGGGTTGAGTGTGTTAGAACTCCCTTAGATTTATCTATCTATCATTACTTATCCCTATTAAACCAACAGATGCCTCCAAGACGCGCCAATGACCACGATAACAATGGAGACAACAACAACAATCGAAATGAGATGCAACAGATGATGACTGCACAGACTCAGCTAATGCAGATGATGACACAATTCATGACAACTCATCAATAATCAGAATCAGAACAGCAACAATAACAACAACAATCCACCACCTCTAGATATGCTCACTAGATTTCTGAGGTTGAGACCTGCAAGGTTCTCGGGTACTTCTGATCCAATGGTAGCTGATGACTGGTTACGTTCAGTGAATAGGGATCTAGTGACTGTTGGATGCTCTGATGCTGAGAAAGTGAGATTCGCAGCACACTTGCTTGAAGGCCCTGCAGCTACATGGTGGGACAACTTTCAAGTCGCTCACCCCATTGAAGAAGTGACTTGGGAAATATTTGAAGATGGTTTTCGCACTAATCATATCTCTTCAGGCGTGATGAGTCTGAAGAAGGAGTTTCACGACCTTAAACAGCGTCACCGCAGCATTGCTGAATATATTGAGGAATTCAACAATCTATCACGTTATGCTCCAGATGATACTGATACTGATGCTAAGAGGAAGGAAAAGTTCCTAGATGGACTGAATGATGAACTCTCCATGCAATTATCAGTTGCTTATGTTCCAACTTATCAATCATTATGTGACAAAGCTAGAATTTTAGAGAGTAAGAAGGATAAAGTTGAGGACGGGAAGAGGAAGCATAGCTTTGACAAATATCACTCAGGATCATCGCAGAAGATGCGTTCATTCAGAAAGGACAATGGGGATTATGGATCACATCAGCATGAAGGAAATGGACATAACCACCATCATCACCAGAATCACCACATCAATAATGGAAGTGGTAGTAACAATGTGAATGGTACTAACAATGGAGATAACCTTGGTCAGAACCAACATAATGATCCCAAGAAAGACATTAGCCAGTTGCAGTGTTACAATTGTAAGCAACTTGGACACCTTGCAGCAGACTGTCCTGAGAAAAAGAATAAGAATGTTGGAGTCTCTAATGGGAGCAATTCCAATGTGACCCAGAAAGGACATGTGAACCACATCAACATGTATGGAACCCTTGAAGAACTAAATGGTGTCGATGGTAAGCTTTAGCTAACTCAATTCAGTGGTATAAGAATCTCAAGATGGAGAAATGTTAACAACCTTTGGATGTCAATCATTAAACCCTTAGCCAAGTGAATCATCAAATGCAACCCAACAAAGTTTCCTTTTATGGGTGGTAGCACCCAAGTATCCTAAAACCCAACCTATTCTTTCTAGCCTTCTCGAATCTCAGGACGAGATTCCTTTCAAGGGTGGTAGTCTGTAACATCCCAAAATTTTCAAGTTCTGGAATGTTAAATAAAATAATTTATGGAATAAATGTTGTATATTTCACATTGACTTGGATGAAATTCAGTAGGATTTAGAACTTTTATGGACTGGCTTAAAATTTTCCCAAACCTTGATTGAGATATTAAAGAATGGATACCTATGACTATCCAAATTATAAATCTTGGTTTGAAAGATTTTGAGCAAATCCAACTTCGGTATTCGATCTTGTTGCATTTGAATATTTGTCCAAGACATGTTTAAATTATTTAAGAGGGAATAATATGATTTTCCCAATAATAATAAACATGTTGGAAAAATATTTATTTTGGTATTTATTGAGTCTTGTTGCATCTTGGTTTTTAATATATTAAAATCATTTCCATATATGAAATAAAATGAAAGAGAAGAGGATAAAATGACTTCCTCAATACATTGTTTGGAAATGATTTAGATATATTTCATATGCATTTTTGGACCTGTATAAATATTATGGGAATTTATAAAACCAAAAAATCTATTTAGGAAATTTATAAGGCCTATATAGGATTTATCGAAAAGAAAAAATATTTAAAATATCTTGGACAGAAAATATATCTGTTAAAATACCAATTAAGTATTCTAATTTACTAGAATATTTTGATGTTTTTGATATGTCAGGAGAGTCGAGACTTAAAAATAATAATATATATATAGCAATAAAAATAAATAAGAAAAGGAGTAAAATAAAATAAAATAGGAGTGGATCATTTTGGCCCAGGCCATCCGTATCCATCTCTTGGTATAGTTTTGTTTCCCTCTACTTTTCTTTTTGGGTTGAATTTCTTGGCCCAGCTAGACCGAGACCATACAAGCGATCGAATCGTCTTCTACCTGTAGACTGAAACGTGGTGAACCTGTTACAGAAACTTACGGACTGTCATGGCTGTACCTTTCCCCTCTAAATTCCACCAATTCTATTGACCCTATCCCTTCTACATAAATAAAGAAATTAAACCCCACTCAACTATGATTCCATTCCGGGGGTTAAATCCCAACGGCAGTGGCCTTTTATTTCCCCACCGAGTGGATGTAATGGCCATACGGTGTTGTCCAATTCGCTTCCTCTTCCCGACGCCCAACTCCCTCCTCGTCCTATAAAAAAAGCACTTGAGCTTGCCCTCCACTCTTAGCACCTCCCCATAAAGTCCATGCCCGAGGGCTGCCTCGTAGAGGGAAAATTTCTCACCGGAGCTCCGACGGCCGCCACGACGCCTTTGTCAATTTCTTCCGGTACAGAGGGAATAAGGCCCCAATTTCTTTTCCCTTCTTCCTATATTGGTCAGGAGCACTTCCCTGACTTGCTTTCTTACTCGATTCGCAGCCGAAAACCCTCCTGGACGGATTACCTGATGGCTGTCTGTCTGTCTGAAGGTTGTTGTCAGCCCCTATATTGTTGTTACCTGGAGCCTCATCGAGAGCGACCAAGGCCAGCCAAGTTTACGCGTTATAGTTTTCTAGGACGTTCGGATTTTCAACCAGTCCGGACACTATCAAATCAACTACTGGAACTGCTGCTACAACTGTGTGAGTAAGTTTATGGCCAGAGAACTCTTTTCCGATCGTGAGCATCATCATTTTTTTTCTTTTCCTATCTTTCTTGTAGACCATTGGATCCTGATCTAACACACCACATTGTGCCACTTAACTGAAGGGGCACCGGCCACTAAAATCACGCCACTTGTCAAGTCATTGCTATTTTCGTTCATTTTGGACAGATTTACATAGAAACTTGTAAAAATCATAGTTTAAGTTCTGTTCATCCGAATTTAGCAAATAATATATCTACGGATTCAAAAAAATAAGGAGAATGCAATGGAATAATAATTTGGTATTTTGGAGTCGATTAAAATCACATTTTATACAGAACCATTTGTAGAGTATTTTGAGTATAAAATTTGTGGTGTAAATTATTTTTGAGTAAATCCTTCTGCAGTAGCTTGTATTTTGAACCCTCTGTCCATTAATACCAAAATATAAATTTAGTTTAGTATAAATAATACCACGGCAATTATTTAGTGAGAATGGCCTTTCCAAGTGTTAGAAAATATTGCTAATTGTTACAATTGCACAAATGGTTGCATTTGTAATCTTGCAATTATAAAATGTTCAAAAAGCACTTAGTAGTGTTCAAAACCTTTGTTATAACAATTTGTACAATAAAATTGCCATCTTGCATGCTTGCATATTTTGCATGATTTTTGTATCACTAGTGTTGATCTTGTGCATGTTTTGTCTTGGTTGTTTTGTTTGATAGATTGTGTGGATTGTCAAGTGTGTTACTACAAAGAGTGTATCAACACCACCAACTACTAAGGCAAGTGACACTATCATCCATGTCCTACTACTTTCATTACACTTAGTGGAATTTTGTAGTATGCATGATAAGACTACTATGTTACTATGCTATGCTATGTCCTATTAGGATATCCTTTATATATTCCTTAGTGGAAATACCATAGTGGTAGTATGCTTAGCCCTGCTATAGATTCAGGGTGAAATATACCATATTGTGATTATATGAAGTGTTGGAAAAAAATATATGTTTTATATAATAAAACAAGTACTCAATGAATCACCTGGGTGGAATGTGGATACTCAGTTGAGAATAAGGTGGCAACAAAGGGAACCATATCTATGGCTATCTCTTTTGTGTGTACACTAGAAGAATACCACCCAGGAACTTAGAGATTGAACATGTTTCTCGTACAGTGGCTTTCGTGTACAACCACGTGCCAAATGGGATCTGGCCTAGTCAATTACATGGTGGAAGACCCATGCATTGGTACCTCTTCAGGTTAACTAGAATTATGTATTGGAGGTATATCCTTGCATTGGTGCCTGGTAGATGTGCTGGAATTATGTATTGGGAGGACTTATATGGAAAGACTTTGTCACATTCTCGATCTGCCGGTACTCCATCTTGGTGAGTACTAATCCAGCGGCCACTGGTGGCGTCAAGACGAGATTGTGTCTTGTGGGTAAAGTGTACAACTTCTGTAGAAGATTAAATTTTAAGTACTTATCTGTGTCCCCGGTTATGGACAACTCTGAGCAACTAAGGCCTGAAGCTATGGAAGATCTCGACATTCCAATTTCTCAAAGTAAAACTTGATGGTGTCAACAAGGGATTAGAAGAACTTGGAGTTTGCCAAGGAGTTCAAAAAGATGTTGAAAGATCAAAACTATTTTTCAAAGATAGGAGAAAACCATGTTGCTTTCTGCAAATAAGCCTAAGCTCTACTTAGCCAAATATGCATGTAGTGATAGTCCAACTTATTCACAAACTTGTGACACTTGCCAATACATTCAAAGTATTGGCCCTTTGTGGTTACAACCTATCATGTTGCAGGTATATTGTATCGATGAGTGAGGAACGATGATAGGATTACGAGTATGCACCCAACATGTTTGCCTGTGGCACATGAAGATGAAGGACTCCATGCTTTACTTGTATTCTGCTGCTTTGTAATAAGATAGCCTATGGCTATGAGTTTGTAATAAGTATTCATATTCTGGATCATGCGATGTAATATGACCTTTGTATCTTGATATTACATCTTAAACTGTGGGTGCTAGCTATTCGATACAGGGACTAGCATTGTAATCACAGGGATTCGAACCAAGCCAGGTTCGGGTCTTTACACGCCCACCCACCTTCAACCTTGGCACTTTCCTCGAGAAGGACGTACAAGCTGAAAACTGATGGAACCAACTTCACCGCATGGTTCCACAATCTTAGAATCCTCCTAGTCCCCTACAAGTTGACTTCTGTCATCGAGGCCGAGCTTCCGGTTAAGCCTGCAGATTCCGCCTCCTAGGACAAAAATAATGTATGGCAGTCCAAGGCGGACGATTTCTCCCTCATCTAGAGTATGGAGCCGGAGCTTCAAAAGCGTTTTGAGAAGATGAATGCTTTTGAGATCATTGAGGATCTGAAGGTTGTCTTTGCTCCACAGGCCCATGCAGAGAGGTATGATGCTTCCGAGCTCTTCTTCTCTGCTAAAATGGAAGAGCACAGCAGTATTAGTGAGCACGTGGTCAAAATGTCTGGCTACATTAAGCGTTTGAATGCCCTGGATTGCAAAATCCTGGAGGAGCTCACAATTTATAGGGTGCTGCACTCACTGCCCCTAGCTATAAGAGCTTTGTGATGAACTAAAACATGCAAGGGATGACTAAGACCCTTGCTGAGGTGTTCGCCATGCTCAAAACTGCTGAGGTTGAAATCAAGAAGGAGCACACGGTGTTGATGGTCAATAAGACCACCAACTTTAAGAAGCCGGGGCAAAAGGGAAAAGGCAAGGGCAAGAAGTCCAAGAAGGATGGCAAGATCATTGCCAGTACCTCAAAGACTGCCAAGCCCGGCCCTAAGCCTGGCACTACGTGCTACTACTGCAAAGGGGATGGGCACTAGAAACGCAACTACCCCAAGTACCTTGAAGACAAGCGAGCTGGCAAGATAGCCACTAAGGACAAAGGTATATGTGATATTATTGATGTGTTCCTTACAAGCGCCAGGAATAACACCTGGGTATTTGATACCGGATCTATTGCTCACATTTGTAACTCCCAGTAGGATCTGTAGAGTAGGAGGCGCCTGAGGAAGGACGAGGTGACGATGCGCGTCGACAATTGTTCGAGAGTCGAAGTGATGGCCGTCGGCACCCTGCATCTCCGTCTGCCGTCAGGATTATTTTTGGTTTTGAATAAATGCTACTATGTACCCGCATTGAGTATGAATATTGTGAGTGGGACTTGCTTGTTGCAAGACCGTTATTCGTTTAAATCAGGAACAAATGGTTGTTCAATTTATATATATGATATTTTCTATGTTCATGCTCCTGTGTGTGATGGTTTATTCTTACTTGATCTTGATTGTAGTACACACATCCATAGTGTTGATGCTAAACGTTGTAAGCATAATGATGATAATTCCATGTTTATGTGGCATTGCCGTCTTGGTCATATTGGCATAAAACGCATGAAGAAGCTTCATTCAGAAGGGCTTCTTGGATCATTGGATTTCGAATCCCTTGATACATGTGAGCCTTGCCACATGGGCAAGATGACTAGGACACCATTCTCCGGGACATTGGAGAGAGCTGTAGACCTACTAGGAATCATACATACGGATGTATGTGGACCAATGAGCGTCTCAACACGCAATGGTTATCTTTACTTTGTTACCTTTACTGACAACTTATGTAGATATGGATATAACTACTTAATGAAGCACAAGTCTGAAACCTTTGAAAAGTTCAAGGAAATTCAGAAAGAAGTAGAGAATCAACTTAACATGAGAATCAAGCATCTTCGATCGTATCGAGGAGGCGAGTATTTGAGTTATGAGTTTAACATGCACTTGAAGGACTATGGGATTATCCCATAGCTTACGCCAACCGGAACACCATAGTGTAATGGTGTGTCGGAATGTCGTAACAGAACCCTATTAGATAGTGTGCGGTCCATGATGTCTTTAACTGATTTGTCTATGTCTTTTTGGGGATACACATTAGAAACCGCTGCTTCTATTTCAAACCGAGCACCATCCAAATCTGTGGAGACAACCCCATATGATATATGGTATGGACATAAGCCAAAGTTGTCATTTCTGAAAGTTTGGGGTTGTGATGCTTATGTCAAGAAACTATAGCCTGATAAACTCGAACCCAAATCAGAAAAATGTATCTTTGTGGGATATCCAAGGGAAACCATTGGGTATACTTTCTAAAACCAAGCCGAAGGCAAAACGTTTGTCGCAAAAACCGGCACCTTTCTCGAAAAAGAGTTTCTTGCTAAAGGAGTTAGTGGAAGGAAAATTGAGTTAGATGAAGTTGTTGACCCTTCTCTCCAAATTCCGAGTAGCGTAACGGAATTTGTTCCGAAACCTCTCTCCAACATGAAGGAAGAGCCCAATGATGATGATCAAAACAACAACGTCGAGACTCCTGAGGTTCGCATGTCTACAAGAGTTCGTGCCACTCCTGATTGGTATAGTAGCCTTGTGATGTCTGTCATCCTACATGAATAGGAGGAACCTGCAAACTGCAAAGAAGCTATGGATAGTGCTGACTCTGAGAAATGGCTAGAAGCCATGAAATCCGAAATAGGATCCATGCATCAGAACCAAGTTTGGACCTTGGTAGATCTTCTAGAAGGCCTCAAGGCCATGGAAAATAAATGGATTTTTAAGAAAAAGACAGATGTGAATGGTAATGTGACCGTTCACAAAGCTCGACTTGTCGCAAAGGGGTTTTGACAAATCCAAGGAGTTGATTAAGATGAGACTTATTCTCACATAGTGATGCTTAAGGCTATCCGGATTTTAATAGCAATTGTTGCACATTTCGACTATGAAATTTGGCAGATGGATGTCAAGACCGCATTTCTTAATGGTCACATTGATGAAGAGTTGTATATGATGCAACCGAAAGGTTTTGTTGATCCTAAGGATGATAGAAAGGTTTGCAAGCTTCAACGGTCCATTTATGGATTGAAGCAAGCATCTCGGAGCTGGAACCAACGTTTTGATCAAGTGATCAAGAGTTTTGGATTTGTCCAAAATCAACAACAAGAGTTCTGTGTTTACAAGAAAGCGAGTGGGAGCTTAGTTGTTTTCTTAGTAGTATATGTGGATGATATATTACTCATGGGAAACGATGTGGATCTTATGAGAAGCGTGAAAGCATATTTGAGTAACCAATTTTCCATGAAGGATCTAGGTGAAGTTGCATACATATTAGGAAACAAGATCTGTAGAGATAGATCAAGGCTCCTAATTGCATTAAGTCAGAGTACTTACATCGAGAAGATTTTGAAGAGGTTCAAAATGGAGAATACCAAATGGGGCTTGGTACCAATGACGAAGAATTGCAAAATGAGTATGACTCAATGTCCGGTAACGGATAATGATAGAGAAAAGATATCTTACATCCCCTATGCCTCAGCCATAGGATCTATCATGTATGCAATGTTAAGTACGCGACCTGATGTGGCATTCGCTCTTAGTTTGACAAGCCGATACCAAAGTAATCCAGGACCGGATCATTGGACAGCTGTAAAGAATATCCTAAAGTATCTGAAAAGAATAAAGGATATGTTCCTAATCTATGGAGGAAGTGATGAAGCTCTAAATGTAACGGGTTACGTGGATCCGAGCTGGAACTCAGATCATGATGACTCGAAGTCTCAAATAGGATTTGTGTTCCTAGTGAATGGTGGGGCGGTAAGCTGGAAGAGTAAGAAGCAGCTGGTGGTGGCGCAATCTTCAATGGAGTCAGAATACATTGCTACGGCCGATGCAGCGAATGAAGCTGTTTGGCTAAGGAATTTCATCATCGAAGTAGGAGTTTTTCCAAATGCGCTAGACCTTATGATGATCTATTGTGATAACACGGGAACTATTGCAAATGCAAAGGAACCAATGACTCATTCTGCGGCCAAACACATCAAGCTTAGATTTCACATCATCCGACAGAATGTTGACAAAGGTGAAGTCAAGATTTGCAAAGTATATATGGAACTGAATATGGCAGATCCTTTGACCAAAGCTCTCCATCAGGAAAAGCACGAAGAACACCAAGATTCCATTGGTGTTAGGTTCCTGCCTATTGTAAACTAGTTTTATTTGTACTCTAGTGCAAGTGGGAGACTGAAGGAGTTATGCCCTAGAGGAAAATAATAAAGTGTATTATTTGATATATCTCCCATATGTTCATCATACGTTTCATACTGTGCTATAACTGTGTTAATACGAAACGTTAATACATGTGTGGTATGTAAACAAACCGTGTCTCTAGTTACCTCTAGCGAACTAGTTCATTGGTCATGAGGATGGTCTGATCATGGGCATTTATGCCAATTGAAAATGAGGTCATGTTATTAGTTGAATAACATGATAGACAAACATCCGACCGTTATATCTTGAATGAGATCTAGTTACAAAGTTCATCATTGATGATAAAACACAGAGAACCTCGCAACCTGATCATTTGACTATGAGGTAATGCAAATCACCATTCCAGAGGAAGCTTAGATGGTTATCAAGAATCATCTCATAACAGGGTGATCAAAAAGGTGCCACTTAGGTTTTCCAAAGGGATGTGTAGAGGAGTACATATCAAGACCAAGATTTGTCTATTCCATGTAACGGATAGATACATGTGGCCATCTCGGTGACGTTGCATTAATGAAGCTTGCAAGCCTGTGACTTGGTCACGGAATGCAACGACATGAGAACGAGTAAACAAGTTCATTGGTAACGAGACCGAACTAAGGTATGGGGATACCGAAGATCAAGTCTCGAATGAATTAGGTCTCATATGACAAAGGGATCGGGAAACGACTATCTCACGGTTCGAGCGATTATATTCGTGAAACGCATGGGGGTCACATGGCCATCCAGGTCCCTCTGTTGATGATTGATGTGAGAGAAGTCTCGATCATCTCCGGAGTGTTTCCGAACCGAATGATGTCACGCTTAGGGTAGATGATGTATCATAGGAGAAATAGAGAAAGAGAAACCGAGATAGTTCCGGGTAACATCCGATGGAGATCGGAAGGGGTCCGGAAGGTGTTCCAGAGAAAAGGAATATGATAATATATGTATTTGAATGTTAATTAGAGAATTAATATTAAATATATATTTTTATTTTATTAATAAAGGCTTCCTAATGCTAATGGGCCTCACCCGAAGGGAGGCCCAATAGGGCATGGCGCCTAGGGAGAAGGAGGACCAGTCAGCCTGGGCTTGGTGGGCCGTGGGGCCCACCTCGGGCCAGCGGCTGCCCCTAGGTGGCCGGCGGGTGTAGGGATTAGTCCCACACCGCCTGGCCCCTGGGTGGTGTGCCCCCCTCCCACTATATATAGGGGTCTCCCCTCCCCCTTTGGAATCACACCATTCCCTCTAATTCTCTCTCTCTCTCATCCATTGAGGACTTCTCCGTAATATTGGAGAGGACCTCGTGGGTGAGTTCTCCACCTTCACACCACCGGCGTGTGATCAGCTATCCGGCATCTACTTCTTCTGCTGCTCGGCTGGATCGGAGTCCGGTTGACGTCTCCTACACCGGACGTGTGACGAACTTCGGAGGCATCACACTTGGGGTGGTGCTCATCTTCGTTAATATACGCCTTCCTGTGTAAGGCGTGCCTCGGTCTTCAAAGGTATGAATACCGTATCTCTCTTCCGTTACTTATGTCTACATAGTACAGATCCTGGTGTTAGTGTTTAAGTAGATAGAATTTTTTTATTTTCTGCTACGGAACCCTTCACTTTCGGGGCCCTCCGTTGCAAATGGCATACCAACTAATGCGAGAGAGACATACACCCCCCTAAGCCACTTTATACGTTACAAGCCGTATGTCAAGCGTGGACCAGTCTCACGAATGAACGCGTAAAGTTGGTTGGGGCCGCTTCATTAAGCATTAATGCAGTATACACACGTTTTTGTGGGAGGGTAACAACTAAAAGATCAACGCTCACACGCTACCTCTCGTGTGTTCTACCCGTACTAGCATTACTATGCATAGATCTAGCTCTGATACCACTGTAGGGGTTCTGCGCATGAAAACAATAAATTTTTACCCTATGCCCCTAAACCCTTGATGTTGTCAGGACCTATCTATTAGTAATACAGTAACAGGAGGGGATTTTCGTGAACTTACCCTTGAAGACCGAAAAGCGTTGTCAACGCTCATGAAAGCGTGGTTGATGTAGAAGAGCCGAAGCCGACCTCAAGGTCGTGATGAAGTCCTTGCGCTCCTACGGCTCTAACAACTTGAGTGCCTCAAGTGTGACACCTCGCGAGGAGTTACACACGTTCAGTGCCTGACGATGACTCTCGCTTCCGCGATCCAGCAGCAGTTGCGGAAGTAGAGCTCCTGGATCCGAATCCCGCAACGCGACGGCAATCCGAGGTGAAGATGTCTCTCGTTCGCGCAGTCCGATCTTGGGACCACGGTCACGGGAGAGAGAGAGAGAATATCAATTGGAGGTCTCCCCAAAAGTGAGGAAACCTTTATTGAATATTGCGTGTATTTATTTGGCTAAATACCCCCACTATATATAGGGGGAGGGGAGGTACTACCTCCCTCAAAGTCCCTAGGTGGGACTAAAGGAGAGGGAGAGGGGGGCAACCATCGGCCGTCCCTAGTGGGCCCCACGCGGGGGGCTTGGCCCACCCGGCCACCCCTTGCCCCTTCTCCCCTCTTACCTTTCCCTAATGGGCCCTCTTCCCTCCGGAATTGTCCCATTAAGCCTTTTGACCTTTAAATTGATTTTATCTTTTATTAAATAATTATGAATAAATGATTAAATCAATATTTAACATTCATTCATATATTATTCAATCTCACTGTCTATGGAACACCTTCCACCTCCACTCCGGACATCCGCCGGACTTACCGAAACCCTTCCGGTTTTCTCTCTACTATTCTTCGGTGATTCTTCCGATCCTATAAACACTCTCTAAGCATCATCAAACCCTTAAGCGTGATACCTGATGTCTACACACTTCTATTCTTGTAGACAGTTGTTGGGCCTCCAGGTGCAGAGGTTTGTAGAACAGCAGCAAGTTTTCCCTTAAGTGGATCACCCAAGGTTTATCAAACTCAGGGAGGAAGTGGTCAAAGGTATTCCCTCTCAAGCAATCCTGCAATCAAGATACAAGAAGTCTCTTGTGTCCCCAACACACCCAATACACTTTTCAGGTGTATAGGTGCACTAGTTCGGCGAAGAGATAGTGAAATACAAGTGGTATAGATAATTATAAGTGGTAACGGTGATATAAATACTTTGATGGTGTGGAAGAGACTAAAGGCAAACTGAAATAAAGATGGAAGCAAGCAAACATGTAACAGATCTAGTAGCAAACGGTGTTCCAATCCTTAGAAACAAGGCCTAGGGATCATACTTTCACTAGTGAACACTCTCATATAAATATATTTTTCTTTATGATACTACGCTGAACTACTCTCCGGTTGGACACTCTAATCGTTGGTAGGGCTATAACAGCACACCTCAAAGTAAGCCTTTCCCATCTAGAAAACCCCACACTATCACCTTGAGCACTAGATGGTTCCAACAAACACCACAATTTCATAAAGACATCCAACTCCAAATATAACTCATAACAAGTATTTGTAATCTCTAGCCTAAGTGCCACCATGGTGTGCACATTGTCACTTTCACACACATGGGGAGAGCAGAGATCTATTAAAGCACTTGAGTAGCAAGGTAGATCTATAGATTACAACCTCATGATCTCAATAAGATCATGCATAGAGAGAAAGATGAACACATAGCTACCGGTAGAACCCTTAGCCTTGAGAGATAACTACTCCCTCCTCATCATGGGAATCAGCAACGGCGATGGAGATGGTGGTGGAGATCGATGGACATGGCTCTGGGGGCACTTCCCCGTCCCAGCAAGGTGCCGGAACAGAGACTTTTTGTCCACCAAATCTCCCCTTCGGTGGCGGCAGTGCTGCGGAACTTTTCGTGGATTTCTGATTGATGACTTAGGTTTTTCGCATCGGGAGGCTCTTATAGGCGAGAGGGGAGACCGAGGGGGTGCCGGAGGGGCCCACACCATCCTCTGGCGCGGCCTGGCCTGGCCCGCGCCACCAGGTGGTGTGGCCACCCTCTGGCCCTTCTCCATCTCGCATTCTTGCTCCAAGTGTCTTCCGGTAAAATATCAACTTTGGCTTTTGTCCCATCCAATTCTGAGAATATTCATTTTCTGACTTTCCTGCAACCAAAACAGCAGAAAACAGGCAGCTGGCACGGTGGCATCTTGTTAATAGGTTAGTCCAAGAAATCATATGAAAAGTACTCCAAAGTATGGACAAAACATAAGAAAGTAGATAAAACCAAGCATGGAACATCAAAAATTATAGATACATTTGCAATGTATCAACATCCCCAAGCTTAACTCCTACTCGTCCTCGACTAGGTAAGTGATAAAAAAGAAAGAATAATTTTTGAGGCGACATGCACCATCATAAACTTGATCAAAGTATTTGTAAAACATTCAAAGCTGGGATCATAGTACTTCAATCATAACATGAAAGACAAGGTTCTAGCAATAAGACAAAGAAACTATGATGCAACATGAAAAGGCACAAACAAAAGATTCATGAATAACAATGCTTTGCAAGACGTTTGTTTATTGCACATAAAGAAAACATAGCATAGTAGCATTCAGCTTGTCCCTCATAGAGTAGCAAAACATAAATGCATAGGACACCTTCAAAGTTTATAAGAGTGACTAGATACAAATAGTTTAAAACAAGCAATATCAAGGTATGCATCAATCAACAAGTCTTGGGACAATGCACATAGAACTAAGAATGGCCACTACGCTCTCAAAGTAAGTGCATAAAGATAGAAGGTGGAGACCCAATATATAAGTGGAAGAAAGAACTTCATAGAAGGAAGCAGAGATTCAAGTTTCATAAAGAGCTTCCAAAAATTATGGTACTTAATAGCTTTCAGCTCTCATTGCCCCTATCATAAGCATCTTAAAGTGATTAAGGTTAAAGTGACACAACTAAGAGGATATGATTGACAAGTTATAAGCCGAAATCTCATGCCCCTTACTTACGAAGACCGAACCTCATGCTACTCAACTTTAGTCACAAGTAAGCTCTTGTCATTGTAAGTACATATGTATCATAAAGAACCGCCAACGGGGTACCCCTTGCACATGATATTGGAGCTATCCCATAATCAAAATGACAAGGCAAGCAGACAATGAACATCTCAGCGATCTTTTTATTTGCTATTTGCATAGGTTTTTATTGAGGATGCTTCATAGAGTGCTCATTATGGTTATGATGCAAGTTTCCACCAGGACTAGGCATGGCTTAGGCTAGCGGCCTAGGCGTTTCTCTAACACACATACAAACTCCATGATCTTACAAGTTCCACTTTTATTTCACACTGCCGGGATCCATAAGCAAAAGAACATGATATCAACGGGGTACAATGTACAAGTGCAATGTTGAAAGCATTCCCCATGATACATGGTTCTGCTAATTTCAACTTATAAAGAGAAAGCATATACGCAACAAAGAAGGACCCAATGGTTCAAGTTTATTAAATGCAAGAAAGTAAAGTGTGCCATCAAGTTTGTGAGAGCTTTAATCACTAGTTTTCTCATAACAAGTTTAATTCGGAAGGTAGATAAAAACATGAATATACTTGGAATAGCATATGCTAGTAGGTAGGTATCGTGGACTCTTTGGAATAACTTGGTTTAAGGAGTTGGATGTATGAGTGGAACTCATACTTGATTACGGAGGCTAGCAAAAGACTGGGAGCAACAAACTAAGAGAGCAATAATGGCCATAATCATGCAGAGCGGCAAAACATCGTTGATCAAAGCATAAATTGATACTACAAGTTGAAAACTAATGGATCATAAAGGCTATGGTGACTTTGGATAGTCATAACATGGTGTGAGCATGCGCCAAGTCAAACCAAATAAAGCATCAAAGGAGACTACCACTATACTATGCTTTAATATGCTAAAACAACGCATGATTCATCCAAGGCACATTAAGAAATCTCAATTGTTTATAACAAGTCATGCTACAGCAAAGAATACTAAGCATAAAGCCAAAACAATATCAAGCATGGCATGACAAAGCATAGGCCATAGTAAAAAACAAGCTCTTTTTACCACATAAGCATGAACTTTCCTACTCTTTTCCAAACCAGACCAAACTATTTGAAAACCAATGTATGAAAGAGGGGGTCCAACCAATTTCTTCAGCAAACTAAGAAAACAAAGCAAACAAAAAACCAAAACAAAAACGAAAAAGAAGATGCTCCAAGAACAACACAACTGTGCATGAAACAATAAAAATGAAGCATTTGGAAGAAACCTGGGATTTTTATTGATGAAGAGGGGGATGCCTTGGGCATTGATACATTGCAAATGTATCTATAATTTTTGATGTTCTATGCTTGGTTTTATCCACTTTCTTGTGTTTTGTTCCAACTTTGGAGTACTTTTCATATGATTTCTTGGACTAACCTATTAACAAGAGCCATAGTGCCAGCTGCCTGTTTTCTGCTGTTTTTGGTTCCAGGAAAGTTAGAAAATGAATATTCTCGGAATTGGACGGGACAAAAGCCAAAGTGCCTATTTTTCCGGAAGTCATCAAGTGCCAGAATACGAGATGGAGAAGGGCTAGAGGCCGGCCACTCCACCTGGCCGCGCGACCAGGTTGGGCCCGTGCCAGGGGTGGTGTGGTGGCTCCTGGCACCCCCTCGGCCTCCCCTTCCGACTATAAGATGCCCTCGAGACGAAAACCCAAAGGGCCCGATAAAAAATCCATGAAAGAGTCTATAGCCGCCGTTATCTCCATCCCTAGATCGGGAGGGATCTGAAGCTCTTCCCGGCACCGTGCCGGAGAGGGGAATTCACCCTAGAGGCCTTCTTCATCACCATGCAAGCCTCCGGTGTGATGCATGAGTATGTCATCCTTGGACTACGGAACCATGTAGTAGTTAGATGGCTGGTTCTCCTCCTTCGTGCTTTCATGTCTAGATCTTGTGAGCTCCGTTCATGATCAAGATCATCTATTTGTAATTATGCATGTTGTGTTTGCAGGGATCCGATGGATATTGAGATGCTATTTCAGATTGATTATTGATTCTATCATGTCTTTGTTATTTGTGATCTTGCATGCTTTCCGTTGTTAGTAGCTATCTTGGCCAAGTAGATGCTAGCAACTCCAAGAGTTAGTATTTATGCTCGACAGTGGGTTCATGCCTCTGGTAATCTGGGGAAGTGACAGAAATCTCTAAGGTACTAGATGTGTTGTTGCTACTAGGGAGAAAATAACAATCATTTGTTCATAGAACAGTCGTATTGTTTACTTTACACGTAGTTCGTCAAGCAATAATCTGTTGCTTGTAACTTAATACTGGAGGGGGTTCGGAAGATAACCTGAAGGTGGATTATTAGTCATAGATGCAGTTGGATGGCGGTCTACGTATAATGTTGTAATGCCCAATCAAGTCTCAAAGGAGTCAAGATGATTAGTATATGCATGTATTGCTTTCTCGATGTTTGTCAATTGCCCCACTGTAATTTGTTCACCCAGCATGTTATCTATCTTAAGGAGAGCCACATCTAGTGAACTATGGATCCCGGTCCTTGTCTTTTACATTCAATCTACAAACTGTTTACTCCTTTGTGTTTACTTTCTGCAAACTTTTACTTCTTTCCATTCGGTACATTTAATCCTTTGTTTTCCGCAAAACACGGTGAGATTGACAACCTCATCGCAAGTTGGGGACAAAGTTCTGTGGTTGTGTTGTGTAGGTCTCCATGTTGCTACTAGCACCGGTAGTGTGCCCTGCCAAAGCTCAGCTAGTAACACCTTTGGGGTGTTTCCTTTCTCCTACTGGTTCGATTAAACCTTGGTTTCATAACTGAGGGAAACTTGTTGCTGTGCTCATCATACCTTCCTCTTGGGGTTCCCAACGAGCTCTACATCAACCATGCACCAGCACTTTTCTGGGCGCCATGCATTGAGCCATCAGGCATCCCCAAGCTTTGACGCTTGTACTTCTTGGATATTTCTTGGGGTGACACGCATGGCATCCCCAAGCTTGATATTTAGTACATTCTTCATCTCATTACTCATTCCTTCCATACACCTGAAATTTCTCCTTCATACAAAACTTCACACAATCTTTATTAGCAACATTAGTGCACTCAAGATAATAAGTATTTAGGTTCAGTTCTAACACCAATAAACTTCCATTATAACACTAGCTACTGTAGCACTTCCCTCAAAAAGCTCAATTCCCCAAAGAAAACCCAAAAAGGAACCAACGAGAAGCAAATGCAAATAATGGCAGAAATCTGTCAAAACAGACCAGCAGGTAAAGACAAAACCCAAGAGGAAAAGCATGCCTTTTCTAGGGTTGACAAGCGAAAGGTTAGGTTTGATTATCCGGACCCCCATCTACAGTGGTAGTGGGCCGTGGTTGTATCCTGGCGGATGTATTGATTCTTGTGGGGAAAGTGCGTAAAATCTACAGAGTATAACCTATTCGAATAGCCGTGTCCACAGTCAAGGACGGTTGTAAAGGTGTCGGCTAGGAGTACCAAAACTGTGCTTGTTTGGGAAACAAGTACGAAGTGGACGAAGGTTCTGGGGGAACCCGAGTTCGAAGGCTTTGTTTTGACCCAAGGGTCTGAGATGTTTAAAAAGGGTTTTTACTACAAAACTGTTTTCAAAACTCTTTTTCAACAAAGATATGGAGATGTCTTGATTTACAAAACAGAAGCATGTTTTCAACCCTCTTTTTCAACAAATATATGGAGATGCCATAACTTCAAAAGTTAGTTTAGGATTTTCAAAAGCAACCCCAGATAGAGCTATCTCGCCACAGCCAGAATTGCAATTTCCTTGTTCTTTTATCCTGGTGGTTTGTGAGTAAATTCAAAAGTACTCATGGCTTTGTCCCTGGCTATTTACTTGGCCAGACTTTCAGAGGTTCGACATCGGGATATTCAGGTGACGTCCATCGAGCTAGGCCGTCTTCCCAGTCAGCTGCCTGTAGGTTGAGGCACGATTGGGCTCTGCGCTTTGTGATGTTCCGCTGCTAATGATGATGTAGCCATAATGGCATTTATGTAAGTCTTGCAATTCGTTATGTTTCGGATGTTGTAATGATACCTGTCGGTTATGTTCCACGGCTCACTGATCATGAAAACTCCTTGCATTAATATGATTTCATAAGTTTAAAATCCGGCACACCGTCACTAACCCGACCTCATATCACAAATCTGCTGTAGATGGCCTCCTTCCGCTCAGAGCGCATCATCGTTGGAGAAAGTTTCTGGCCCTTTGAAGAGCAACTTCACAACCTACTAAAGATAGTCAAGAGGCCCGCGCCAACTATTGAGGGAACCGAACTTCCTCGCAGTAACACCAATGTGATGCAATGGGTCATCAAGGCTGTTATTCCTTCCCCCGATGAGGACACCATGCCCACAATCTTCACCTTCCTCGACAGCAACTGGGTAGATGGCGTGGTGTGAGCCATACAGGAGATCATGGCGTGCCTTTGTAAGATCCACGAAGATGAGTTGAAAGATACTCCCTACCACTTCTTTGGAAAGCGAGACGAAGATGGACTCCCCACTAAGTCTTTCCTCACCTGCTGCATCGGGAATCAGCTGGAGAATATGCAATATCTACTCCAACGTTCCTAGGAAGATCTTGCCAAGGCCAGACGCGAGAATCTGCTCCTAAATATGGATATCAACCTACTTAGTAAGCGCGAAAGAAGTCTCCAAGCCACCAATGCCCGCTTGGCCTGGAAGCTGATCATTGAAGTACCCCCAACTCCTGAAGACGAGAATCCCGGGGCTGATGAAGAACTCTCCTTCCTCAATGAGTACCACCCCATTGTCCAGTCACCCGCGCTGACCGAGTCAACATCCAACCCAGCACCATGGGAAGGCACCACCCTCACCTTCACCGAGGACGAGCTGAATATTCCCCAAACCCTAGAGGATCTGCAGTAGTTAACAACCCGGAGTCAACCACGCCCCGCAGACATACCCTCTAAGTAATCACCCGCGTTGCTGTATTCGCCCATTTAGCAATAGGGTAGAGTCATGTATCGTCCCAGAAACACGTTTTGTAATGCTTAAGTACTATTAGCCCCCCCCTCGGGTGCGGATTTGGTTGGTATGTAATGACTTCCTTGATTGCTATGCTTGCTTGAATTGTTCCTTCTTGCGTGTCTTACCCAAGTCGTTGCATCAGACCCAACCCTAAACGTCTGCCGCCAACAAGACCTCCCCCGGGATGGCCATGAAGAACGGAAGCTCGAAGCAGGCATGTAGACGCTGTGGAGACGAAGGGCACCAAGCCAAACGATGCTCCGGCCACTGCCCCAACTACGGAGAACCCCATCCACCCAAAGTTTGCCCAACTCGACTTATCACCTGTTTCATCTGTGAAGGCCAAGACCATGTTCCCATAAAGTGTCAAGTATATCCCCTCATTAGCATAGCCCGTCAACCTCCAGGTACCAGCAAAGGCAAGGCGTCAAAATAGTTACACCGAAGGATGGGCATCTGCTTCACGTGTGGCCTACCCGGTCACTTCAGCAGAGAATGCCCCGAGAGAAAATCCGCCCAGACTTCCTCGGCGGAGAAGCTTGAAGACATCCAGGGTCCCCTCCCTCATAAAAGATGGTCACCCTACCGCTCGCTGCCCCTCAACTCAAGACTGAAGATTTCCCACGCTTCGATACGCGACAACACCCCATGGAAGTAAAAATCAAGAGAGAAGCCCCTTAACTCACTCCAGGAATCCCCGAAAGTCGACGAGTGTCACCTGTAATAAACTAGCCCATGTCCCCCCTAGAACGACACCTATGATGCTATCCTCTTGTAAGTCGATGTCCGCTACCTTAAGAACTGTCTTTTGTCACCCTGATAAGAAAGTCTCCCTAATTCTAACCCTCCGACCTACCCAACTCCAACCCTAAGGGGGAAAGACTGCATCTTTCCCGCAAAATAGATAACCTCTCTGACTGACTGTGGGACTCGAAGACTCAAATCTCAGAGCACAGACTTTCCACAGACTTGGATACAATAACCCACTTAAGAGAAGCACCATAGATCCTTACAGAAGGGAGGTCCCTCCCAGCAACCATGGTTGAAGCCAGCTCGACCCCCAAGTTTCAAGAAGATTGAAGTTCACCCCCCCTCCCTTGTAGAGGTGTTTATGTTCGAAGACAAGGTCAGCAAGTTAGTCCGCAAGAAACACATAGCACTAACTAAGACAAATCCCCTAACCGTACTCTCTGGAATCTCGGGACGAGATTCTTTTAAGGGGGAAAGGTCTGTAACATTCCAATTTCAGCAACCCTGATTAGTTGTCCAGAATGCAAAAATCAGGGGGAACAAATACTTTTTCTTGTGCTTTGGTGCAGTGCTTGCATGTTGTTTGCTTGCACTTGTGCATATGATGTGTATCTTAGGATACTCCTTACCTCACCCTCAGTTGACAAAAGCTTTTTACCCAAAAATATCTTGGCTTACTTTACATATTCTCAAACATTCTGGCATTTCAAAACAGGAGCCAAGATGCCTATGCAACCAAAACTATTTTGGTAGATTCTATTAACAAAACTATGGAGAGATATATAATACAATATCCTTATGTGTTCAAGATAGAACACTCAACTAATCTTACCTCTATTTTTCCCAAAACTCTTGTTCAAAGCATTTGAATTCTACTCTTGGTAGAGGTAACAAGAACCCTCATCTTATTCAAAACTCAACCTCTCCAAAATGCCCCCAACCTTACCTCAAGATGAGCTTGATGGTAACCCTAGAGTAGTTGATTTGTTTATAAGATGAGTTGCTTTGATCTGCTGTTTGACTTGTTTGCTTAGGAAGTAGTATGAGCCACTCTAGGAGCTCATCACTAGGATAAAGATGTTTCCCAATCATCAAACCCTAAGCAAGAATGTAAACCTAGATATGATCCCTAGCCTTTAAGTGATCATCTAAAACCCTCAACCAGATCCATTCTGAAGAATTCCATTCTAGATGTTTCCAAGTCCTTGAAGACCAATATCAAGCATGGATCTCTTATACTCACTCTACACTTCCATATCAACCACTTGTTAATGATATGATACCCTGCAACTCCTCCAAGAACGTCCCCTCTCATACTCTAGTCAAAATCCTCAAAACTGCCAAATTCGACAAAGTCTAGAAACAGTTTCAGCATCACCCTTTTGAATGCCTCCTTTTCTCAAACCATGTGCATTTTTGGAAATGCACCTGAACCATATTGTTAACCACCCTAAGGACTACCAAGGCCCAGATTTTCCCTTGGTTAGATCCTCCTCCAACCCATTTGTCCATGATGGTTTTGCAGACAAGAAAATAACATTTCCTGCAAAACTAGTCATCATGCCTACTTTGGTAGAAGCTCACACCCTCATAAAACCTCCTATGGACCAACTATCTGCATGGTTGTGATATACTCATTGATTTCTATCAAAACCTACTTCACTTGCCCCAAGTGAATCTTTCTGCTGCTTAAACCCACATGGTTCATAAGGCATCATGACTCATATTTCATGGCAACCTTAATTTCAACAAAGTTTGCCATCATCTTTAGATCACCTCAAATGTAAATAATTCAAACTCTTCTTTCCATGTTCATCTATATGACTTGGTCTACCTGCCCATCTATCCCTTGCACCAAGGTGAGCTCTGACCTCCAAGATGCAAGCATGTTTTGGTGGTATAAAATTAACACCTCCCTAGATCCATAATCTAGGGTATTCCACCAAATTCAAGTTGGAATTCCATCCCACAAGGTTGAAAACACTTGCTACCTCTTGTCTAAACCCTCCATCTTGATCACCAAAATTTATAAAATATTAACCATAATTATTATGGCCCTAAAACTATTTAATTCCTCAAATAGTCAAAATCTCCAAAACTCCCCCCATAAAGGAAAATTTGGTTTTTACCAAAGCACTTCCCCAACTTGTGGCTCATGTGAGTTCCACATATCATACCCTATCTTTCCATCTCAAAAATAAATATTTTTGAGAAACTTTATTATTTCTTTTTGCCCATTTTCTTAAATGGCTGAATTGGAATAATAAGTGTTTTAATTACGTTTATGCCTCAATAAATCTTGGGAAAATTCCCCTAAGTGTGTATTCACCTCTGGGATCCTTCCACATCAAAATCCACCCTTGTACAATACAAATTTATCAAATGATCTTCTAGAACCACTTCTGCAATTTTTGGATTAATTGGATATAAGTGGACAAAAACTCCTCTGAAAAATCTCAACTAAATCCTAGGAGACTACCTTGACCTCATCTATCTACCAGTACCAATTCCTTCTCTGGTCCAATACAAGATTTTGGACTTCCTTCACAACCATCAATTTTGAGCAGATTTGTAAATTAAGCAAACCACTACTCTAACCACTTCCAAACTCCATCAAAACTTGATCAAAGCTCAATCTCAGCACCATGACACACCATTGGTCGAACACCACTGTAGCTCCATCCCAACAAATCCGCATTTTGCCCTTGTACTAGTAGTAAGAGAGAGAGATGCCACAAAAATCTTACAAGGATCTTGCCCATTTAATCACCACAGCTCCCCACACTGCCCCTGCAAGACCAAAACCCCATCCTGCCCCTCTCCACCTCCCTCTGGACCAATCCCTGGCCAGAATTGCCCTCCCCCTTGCCCAAAATGGACTTTTACTCCATCCACTCCCTCTCCTTGGTATAAAGGACAGCAGCCCTTCCCCAGCTCACCCTGCCTCCATTTGCCCCCTGACTCCTCCCATTCACCTCCCCCAGCTCCACGCTCACTCCCCAGCTCTGTGCTGCCCAAGAGAAGAAGAGGAGGAAACTTTGGCCTCCTCAAGAAAATCGAGCAAGGCACCTCCTCCCCTGCTCCATTCTCCCTGCATGTTAGCTCACGAGATCCCCTCCTCCTCCTCTACCTGACCGTGCTCTTATCTCTGTCCAGGTCCAACTCATCCGCCGTCGCCATTGAGCACCGACGAGATCATCCTCGGCCGCCGTCGCGCGAGCTACCTCCCGGTGTCAACCCACTTCGTGTCGCCCCTCGTTCTACTCGCCGTCGTCGACCGCGTCCTCCTGCACCCTCCCCAGCATCCCCCGAGCCCCCAGGTATCCTCCACGCTCCTCCCTGCTCTGCCTAGGGTTCCCGTCGCCGGCCACCCTGTTTCGCGTCGACGACGACTAAGCGTCGTTCGTCGCCACTTGATCCAACGGCCAGATCCGGCTGATACCCCTTCGCGCCTCGTTGTCGCTGACCGGCGGGACCTGCTCGTCAGGTTTGAACCGCGCCCCGCGCGCTCTCCTGCGGGCGACGCTGGGTCGAGATCGCCTCCGCGGCCCACCTCCCTCTGCAAAACCCAGCCCAGTACCTGGAGCCCCTTTTTCTTTTTCTTTTAAATTACAGATCTAGTTCTGTACTAGTTGAAATAAATCCAAATAAAATGCTAAACCAAGTCCAAATGCCAAGATTAATATTTCTGGTGGTTCCCTGATGTTTTCTCAAACATGTAGAGGCAACCCCATGTCCAAAATAATTTTTATTAATTGCTGGTAATTATTCTGCTGCCAAGTATACCTTGCACTAATTATTTTCCACAGAGAGTTTCACACCTCCATTTGAGATGAACCAAGGCTCTGCCGAGAGGTATTTGATATACCTATCATCTAGAACAGGTCCTATGCCAAGGTGAATAGTAGGTTGCCTTTAACAACAATAACTAAACTAACCCTTGTCTGCCTTGAATAAATTCTCTAGGTCAAACCAAATGTAGTAGTGACCTGATTCCAATTCCCAGTACCTTCTAGGATTAGTATCTAGCAAATACTAGCAGCTCAGAATTTATTGAGCTCTGGTTGAATTTTAGTGATTTAAATACTTCAGTAATGGGTATTTTCACTAAATAAATCACTCCAGGAGTTTGACAACTCCAAAATGAGTGAATCCAATTCCTACAGAAAGGTATTGGACATGCCTATCACTTGCCTATGGACCCAACCTAATAGCTTCTATAGAATTAATCTGGGGAAAAGAGAAGGATCATACGGAACTGCCTTGGGGAATTTCCTGAGGGCATTCTTGTAATTCTTTTTACTTGATTCCAACTCTAGGTGGTTCAGTACATCAAATACTACCAAATCACCCAAGGAAATAATTTGTGGAGCTCCAGAACTCTTCTGGTGAATTATTTCCTTAATCTAGAGTTTATTCCACTATAAAAAGCATACCTAATTCTAGAAAATTGATAATCAAGCGAAACCACTTGTGTGGGTTTTCTTTTGACAAGACCTATCTGAGGATATCACTTTTGCACATTGGTATCCTATAGACCTCAAAGCCCCCAATCCAAGTTCAAGATACCTACCCTAGACAACTATCTTCCAAGAGAAAACAGTACAGTGGCAAATTAGTAAATTCACAGCAATCAATACCCAACTTCTCCAAAACCTCCCTATCCCAGTAGTACTCTTTATGATTGTTTGTTGTATGGTTTGATGCT
The DNA here is from genome assembly GCA_910589775.1 of Avena eriantha. Taxonomy (NCBI): domain Eukaryota; kingdom Viridiplantae; phylum Streptophyta; class Magnoliopsida; order Poales; family Poaceae; genus Avena; species Avena eriantha. The sequence goes on along the minus strand of OU342741.1, from coordinate 82,026,845 downwards.
TGTATTCCTTGTATTGATCGTGGTATTGTCTGCTTGTATGTATACCCAATGACAACGATAGTGTGAGTGTTTGACGACAAGAAGAAAGGGATTTCTGATTATCATTATATATTTGGTTATTCTTGGTCATCTGAAGAAGTCCAGGGACTTATTGCTGACCACAGGCAAGCCACCATTCCTGAACTCTGATATATGTCCTACTCTCTTTTACCTATTTTATATCCTCTTTATAAATTGCATTACCTACCTACATGCTTTGTTTTACAAATACTGCGATAGTAACTTGGCTCCTCCAAGTTATGACTTCGTGTCCTCCGAGGCACCACCCCGATGAACCTATCATTTTATCCCCTTTAGACCAAGAGTACGATGGTTAGCATCCTACCTCCTTGGAAACCCCGGTTTTGAGAAAATAAACTGTTTTGGGATTTTTCCCCACTACAACTATTTCAAAACGGCTTTTGAAAAAAACCCTGGGAAGAGGCATCGTTCCTAGTGGAGATTTTAACAAAAGAAATGGTGAAGATGTGACAGGAGAATGTGTTGGGATGTTCTACGCCTTTACTAGAATAATTTTTATCCGCGCAACCACATTACCCTAGTTGCTGGGGCTTAACTCGTAGTTTGTCCGCATTAGCCGGGGCACTTCTACCATGCTTATAGGGAGAAATCCCTGGAATTCCAGGCAGGCGCCACCAAATCAAGGATCTGAAGTGTGTTGCTTGTTTCGGCAAGAGTGAGCCTGAACTGGCAGGAGGCCGGTGCAACAATTGGGTCTCCCGCGGATGGTATGACTTAGGTAGTACGGAAGGAAGTGGAGTCTCCAGAATTAAGGTATTCACCAAGTTGCGGCTTGGGTATGCGCGTGTACGGAAGGAAGGACTATGACTGGGAGGCACATACTCGTTGCCCGGGAGGACAACCCAAGAGGAAAAGCATGCCTTTGCTAGGGTTGACAAGCGAAAGGTTAGGTTTGATTATCCGGACCCCCATCAACAGTGGTAGTGGGCCATGGTTGTATCCCGGCGGATGTATTGATTCTTGTGGGGAAAGTGCGCAAACTCTGCAGAGTATAACCTATTCGAATAGCCGTGTCCATGGTAAAGGACGGTTGTAAAGGTGTTGGCTAGGAGTACCCAAACTGTGCTTGTTTGGGAAACACGTACGAAGTGGACGAAGGTTCCGGGGGAACCCGAGTTCGAAGGCTTTGTTTTGACCCGAGGGGTCTGAGATGTTTAAAAACGGTTTTTACTACAAAACTGTTTTCAAAACTCTTTTTCAACAAAGATATGGAGATGTCTTGATTTACAAAACAGAAGCATGTTTTCAACCCTCTTTTTCAACAAATATATGGAGATGCCATAACTTCAAAAGTTAGTTTAGGCTTTTCAAAAGCAACCCCAGATAGAGCTATCTCGCCATAGCCAGAATTGCAATTTCCTTGTTCTTTTATCCTGGTGGTTTGTGAGTACATTAAAAAGTACTCACGGCTTTGTCCCTGGCTATTTACTTGGCCATACTTTCAGAGGTTCGACATCGGGATATTCAGGTGACGTCCATCGAGCTAGGCCGTCTTCCCAGTCAGCTGCCTGTAGGTTGAGGCACGATTGGGCTCTGCGCTTTGTGATGTTCCGCTGCTAATGATGATGTAGCCATAATGGCATTTATGTAAGTCTTGCAATTCGTTATGTTTCGGATGTTGTAATGATACCTGTCGGTTATGTTCCATGGCTCACTGATCATGGGAACGTGGATGTATGCATAAAGGGATTTCTCGGATGAATAAAACTGGGAGCCCACAGACTTAGTATCAGAGCCATCCTGACTGTAGGAGACCTTAGTTAGGATGGACGTTTGACAGGAAATGACAAATCTATTTTATGAAATGGCAAGGGAGAAAAGATGACTATTTGCAAAGTGCTTATGTCTTCTCCCCCTCTATTTTGAAAACTCCTTGCATTAATATGATTTCATAAGTTTAAAATCCGGCACACCGTCACTAACCCGACCTCATCTCACAAATCTGCTGTAGATGGCCTCCTTCCGCTCAGAGCGCATCATCGTTGGAGAAAGTTTCTGACCCTTTGAAGAGCAACTTCACAACCTACTAAAGATAGTCAAGAGGCCCGCGCCAACTATTGAGGGAACCGAACTTCCTCGCAGTAACACCAATGTGATGCAATGGGTCATCAAGGCTGTTATTCCTTCCCCCGATGAGGACACCGCACCCACAATCTTCACCTTCCTCGACAGCAACTAGGTAGATGGCGTGGTGCGAGCCATACAGGAGATCACGGTGCACCTCTGCAAGATCCACGAAGATGAGTTGAAAGATACTCCCTACCACTTCTTTGGAAAGAGAGACGAAGATGGACTCCCCACTAAGTCTTTCCTCACCTGCTGCATCGGGAATCAGCTGGAGAATATGGAATATCTACTCCAACGTTCCCAGGAAGATCTTGACAAGGCCAGACGCGAGAATATGCTCCTAAAGATGGATATCAACCTACTCCGTAAGCGCGAAACAAGTCTCCAAGCCACCAATGCCCGCTTGGTGCGGAAGCTGATCATTGAAGTACCCCCAACTCCTGAAGACGAGAATCCTGGGACTGACGATGAACTCTCCTTCCTCAATGAGTACCACCCCATCGTCCAGTCACCCGCGCTGACCGAGTCAACATCCAACCCACCACCATGGGAAGGCACCACCCTCACCTTCACCGAGGACGAGCTGAATATTCCCCAAACCCCAGAGGATCTGCATGTAGGGTTACGGGTAGGCTACACTAGCATAAAATCAAAATTTTCTACCGCGTCAACCAGGAATACTATTGTCATAGATCACGGGATTACCACTAGACGCGCAGGTGCGGAACTTGATGAAGCACGTCACGGCAGTGTAGATGTTCTACGTCTCCTCCTTGCCCTCGTCCCACGAGCAGCTCCCCTTTGCGCGGCTCGTCCAAGTGCTAAAGATGCAGCACCTCCGAGGTATCCACACGTCCGGAGTGGAAGCCGTCACACGCCAGACTAGTAGGTCTGCACGTGCAATACAGGCGGAAGAGGAGTGGCGGCTGGGTGGAATGCTCCACCCTAATCAGCTCGCCTCACTCTCTCTTATATAGGCATTCCTGGTGAGCTTCTACTTTAGCAGCCCATTAGCAGCCTAAGCCTGGTCTAATTCGGATCCAATCCTCATTAGACTTCCAGCCCCTAAAGTGTGTGACCCTATAGGTTCATACACGTATAGACATGACACGAGTACACTTACTTCGTCAATAGTTGGTAGCGGCCTCTAGCAAGACGTGCCAACTCCTAAACGCATATAAAGATCATTCGGACGAACCATCACAAGGTTGAGTACATATCTTTCCCTTTGCCTCACGATATTTGGTCTAGCTCCAAGCTGACCTCTCTTTCTCGATACTGTGATTCGGAATCCCTTTACTAGGTTAACTCTTAACCATATGTAGCATGGCCATGCATTTCTGGATCCGATCACTCCAGGGGCCCAGAGATATCTCTCTCAAGTAGAGAGGGGCAAATCCCATCTTGATTGGCCGATGCCTTGAGCATGTATCAGGACAAACCCGAAAGCTACCTTTATAACTACCCAGTTACGTAGTAGTGTTTGATAGCCCCAAAGTAGGTCGATCCACATCTCAAGTACATGCGACAATCTCAGGTCTAAGGACAAAACGTACACGATGTGTAGAGAGAGCTGCAAGTATTATTGCCAGTCTTAAGTTGGGTTAGTCCAACCCCATGTTCATAACATGTGTCCACATCATTGGTTTGACATCTCCATGTCTATGACTTGCGAAACATAGTCATCAACCAATCGATGTGCTAGTCTAATATTCACGTGTGTCCTCACATGAACTCCGACTAGGGACAACTATTTGATAACCATACAAGTAAAGAGTTTCACAAGCAATTCACATAATTGCCAATCAATACAAGTTGCCTGATGTATGGATATACAAGGAACATTATAATAACTCATGGATACATATGAAATACAATCATCTCTATGATTGCCTCTAGGGCATATTTCCTTCAGTCTCCCACTTGCACTAGAGTCAATCTAGATAGTATCTAATACCTATTGCTCTTGTGTGCGCTTCATGCGTAGGCTGCGGGAGTGGCTTAGTCAAGGGATCAGCAACATTTGAGTCCATATGTATTTTGCATAACATGACACTACCATCATCAATGAACTCACGAATCAGATGGTAATGCATGCAAATATGTTTGTTCTTCTGGTGCTGTCTAGGTTCCTTGGCTTGTGCAATAGCACCATTGTTGTCACAATAAACGTCCAAGGGATTGGACGAGCCTTGAACCACACCAAGAGTGATCAGGAAATTCCTAATCCAAACAGCTTCCTTTGCAGCCTCCGAGGCAGCAATATATTCAGCTTCTGTTGAAGAGGAGGCCAGTGTATTAGATACTATCTAGATTGACTCTAGTGCAAGTGGGAGACTGAAGGAAATATGCCCTAGAGGCAATCATAGAGATGATTGCCTCTAGGGCATATTTCCTTCACTACAGTAGTTAACAACCCGGAGTCAGCCACGCCCCGCAGACGCACCCTCTGAGTAATCACCCGTGTTGCTGTATTCGCCCGTTTAGCAATAGGGTAGAGTCATGTATCGTCCCTGAAACGCGTTTTGTAATGCTTAAGTACTATTAGGGCCCCCCCCCCTCGGGTGCGGATTTGGTTGGTATGTAATGACTTCCTTGATTGCTATGCTTGCTTGAATTGTTCCTTCTTGCGTGTTTTACCCAAGTCGTTGCATCAGACCCAACCCTAAACGTCTGCCACCAACAAGACCTCCCCCAGGATGGCCATGAAGAACGGAAGCTCGAAGCAGGCATGTAGCCGCTGTGGAGACGAAGGGCACCAAGCCAACCGATACTCCGGCCACTGCCCCAACTCCGGAGAACCCCATCCACCCAAAGTTTGCCCAACTCGACTTATCACCTGTTTCATCTGTGAAGGCCAAGACCATGTTCCCATAAAGTGTCCAGTATATCCCCTCATTAGCATAGCCCGTCAACCTCCAGGTACCAGCAAAGGCAAGGCGTCAAAACAGTTACACCGAAGGATGGGCATCTGCTTCACGTGTGGCCTACCCGGTCACTTCAGCAGAGAATGCCTCGAGAGAAAATCCGCCAAGACTTCCTCGGCAGAGAAGCTTGAAGACATCCAGGGTCCCCTCCCTCATAAAAGATGGTCACCCTACTGCTTGGTGCCCTACAGCTCAAGACTGAAGATTTCCCACGCTTCGATAGGCGACAACACCCCATGGAAGTAAAAAACAAGAGAGAAGCCCCTTAATTCACTCCAGGAATCCCCAAAAGTCGACGAGTGTCACCTGTAATAAACTAGACCATGTCCCCCCTGGAACGACACCTATGATGCTAGCCTCTTGTAAGTCGATGTCCACTACCTTAAGAACTGTCTTTTGTCACCCTGATAAGAAAGTCTCCCTATTTGTAACCCTCCGACCTACCCAAGTCCAACCCTAAGGGGGAAAGACTGCATCTTTCTCGCAAAATAGATAACCTCTCTGCCCGACCGTGGGACTCGAAGACTCAAATCTCATAGCACAGACTTGCCATAGACTTGGATACAATAACCCACTTAAGAGAAGCACCATAGATCCTTACAGAAGGAAGGTCCCTTCCCGCAACCATGGTTGAAGCCAGCTCAACCCCCAAGTTTCAAGAAGATTTAAGTTCACCCCCCTTGTAGAGGTGTTTCTGTTCGAAGACAAGGTCGGCAAGTTAGTCCGCAAGAAACACATAGCACTAACTAAGACAAATCCCCTAACCGTACTCTCTGGAATGTCGGGACGAGATTCTTTTAAGGGGGAAAGGTCTGTAACATCCCAATTTCAGCAACCCTGATTAGTTGTCCAGAATGCAAAAATCAGGGGGAACAAAAACTTTTTCTTGTGCTTTAGTGCAATGCTTGCTTGTTGTTTGCTTGCACTTGTGCATATGATGTGTATCTTAGGATACTCCTTACCTCACCCTCAGTTGACAAAAGCTTTTTACCCAAAACTATCTTGGCTTACTTTACATATTCTCAAACATTCTGGCATTTCAAAATAGGAGCCAAGATGCCTATGCAACCAAAACTATTTTGGTAGCTTCTATTAACAAAACTATGGAGAGATATATAATACAATCTCCTTATGTGTTCAAGATAGAACACTCAACTAATCTTACCTCTATTTTTCCCAAAACTCTTGTTCAAAGCATTTGAATTCTACTCTTGGTAGAGGTAACAAGAACCCTCATCTTATTCAAAACTCAACCTCTCCAAAATGCCCCCAACCTTACCTCAAGATGAGCTTGATGGTAACCCTAGAGTAGTTGATTTGTTTATAAGATGAGTTGCTTTGATCTGCTGTTTGACTTGTTTGCTTAGGAAGTAGTATGAGCCACTCTAGGAGCTCATCGCTAGGATCAAGATGTTTCCCAATCATCAACCCCTAAGCAAGAATGCAAACCTAGATATGATCCCTAGCCTTTAAGTGATCATCTAAAACCCTCAACCAGATCCATTCTGAAGAATTCCATTCTAGATGTTTCCAAGTCCTTGAAGACCAATATCAAGCATGGATCTCTTATACTCACTCTACACTTACATATCAACCACTTGTTAATGATATGATACCCTGCAACTCCTCCAAGAACGTCCCCTCTCATACTCTAGTCAAAATCCTCAAAACTGCCAAATTTGACCAAGTATGGAAACAGTTTCAGCATCACCCTTTTGAATGCCTCCTTTTCTCAAACCATGTGCATTTTTGGAAATGCACCTCAACAATATTGTTAACCACCCTAAGGACTACCAAGGCCCAGATTTTCCCTTGGTTATATCCTCCTCCAACCCATTTGTCCATGATGGTTTTGCAGACAAGAAAATAACATTTCCTGCAAAACTAGTCATCATGCCTACTTTGGTAGAAGCTCACACCCTCATACAACCTCCTATGGACCAAATCTCTACATTGTTGTGATCTACTCATTGATGTCTATCAAAACCTGCTTCACTTTCCCCAAGTGAATCTTTCTGCTGCTTAAACCCACATGGTTTATAAGGCATCATGACTCATATTTCATGGCAACCTTAATTTCAACAAAGTTTGCCATCATCTTTAGATCACCTCAAATGTAACTAATTCAAACTCTTCTTTCCATGTTCATCTATATGACTTGGTCTACCTGCCCATCTATCCCTTGCACCAAGGTGAGCTCTGAGCTCCAAGATGCAAGCATGTTTTGGTGGTATAAAATTAACACCTCCCTAGATCCATAATCTAGGGTATTCCACCAAATTCAAGTTGGAATTCCATCCCACAAGGTTCCAAACACTTGCTACCTCTTGTCTACACCCTCCATCTTGATCACCAAGATTTATAAAATATTAACCATAATTATTATGGCCCTAAAACTATTTAATTCCTCAAATAGTCAAAATCTCCAAAACTCCCCCCCCCCCATAAAGGAAAATTTGGTTTTTACCAAAGCACTTCCCCAACTTGTGGCTCATGTGAGTTCCACATATCATACCCTATCTTTCCATCTCAAAAATAAATATTTTTGAGAAACTTTATTATTTCTTTTTGCCCATTTCTTAAATGGCTGAATTGGAATAATAAGTGTTTTAATTACTTTTATGCCTCAATAAATCTTGGGAAAATTCCCCTAAGTGTGTATTCACCTCTGGGATCCTTCCACATCAAAATCTACCCTTGTACAATACAAATTTATCAAATGATCTTCTAGAAACCACTTTTGCCCTTTTTGGATTAATTGGATTTAAGTGGACAAAAACACCTCTGAAAAATCTCAACTAAATACTAGGAGACTACCTTGACCTCATATATCTACTAGTACCAATTCCTTCTCTGGTCCAATGCAAGATTTTGGACTTCCTTCACAACCATCAATTTTGAGCAGATTTGTAAATTAAGCAAACCACTACTCTAACCACTTCCAAACTCCATCAAAACTTGATCAAAGCTCAATCTCAGCACCATGACACACCATTGGTCGACCACCACTGTAGATCCATCCCAAAAAATCCCCATTTTTCCCTTGTACTAGTAGTAAGAGAGAGAGATGCCACAAAAATCTTACAAGGATCTTGCCCATTTAATCACCACAGCTCCCCACACTGCCCCTGCAAGACCAAAACCCCATCCTGCCCCTCTCCACCTCCCTCTGGACCAATCCCTGGCCAGCATTGCCCTCCCCTTGCCCAAAATGGAATTTTACTCCATCCACTCCCTCTCCTTGGTATAAAGGCCAGCAGCCCTTCCCCAGCTCACCCCTGCCTCCATTTGCCCCCTCACACCTCCCATTCACCTCCCCCACCTCCACTCTCCCTCCCCAGCTCTATGATGCCCGAGAGAAGAAGAGGAGGAAGCTTCGGCCTCCTCAAGAAAATCGAGCAAGGCACCTCCTCCCCTGCTCCATTCTCCCTGTATGTCAGCTCACGAGATCCCCTCCTCCTCCTCTACCTGACCGTGCTCTTATCTCTGTCCAGGACCAACTCATCCGCCGTCGCCGTTGAGCAGCGACGAGATCATCCTCAGCCGTTGTCGCGCGAGCTACCTCCCGGTGTCAACCCACTTCGTGTCGCCCCTCGTTCTGCTCGCCATCGTCGACCGTGTCCTCCTGCACCCTCCCCAGCATCCCGCGAGCCCCCAGGTATCCTCCCCGCTCCTCCCCGCTCCGCCTAGGGTTCCCGTCGCCGGCCACCCTGTTTCGCGTAGACGACGACTAAGCGCCATCCGTCGCCACTTGATCCAACGGCTAGATCCGACCGATACCCCTTCGCGCCCCGCTATCGCTGACCGGCGGGACCCGCTTGTCAGGTTCGAACCGCGCCCCGCGCGCTCTCCTGCGGGCAACGCTGGGCCGAGATCGCCTCCGCGACCCACCTCCCTCTGGAAAACTAAGCCTAGTACCTGGAGCCCCTTTTTCTTTTTCTTTTAAATTACAGATCCAGTTCTATACTAGTTGAAATAAATCCAAATAAAATGGTAAACCAAGTCCAAATGCCAAGATTAATATTTCTGGTGGTTCACTGAAGTTTTCCCAAACATGCAGAGGCAACCCCATGTCCAAAATAATTTTTATTAATTATTGGTAATTATTCTGCTGCCAAGTGTACCTTGCACTAATTATTTTCCACAGAGAGTTTCACACCTCCATTTGAGATGAACCAAGGCTCTACAAAGAGGTATTTGACATGCCTATCATCTAGAAGTAGTCCTATGCCAAGGTGAATAGTAGGTTGCCTTTAACAACAATAAGCAAACCAGCCCTTGTTTTCCTTGAATAAATTCTCTAGGTCAAACCAAATGTGGTAGTGATCTGATTCCAATTCCCAGTACCTCCTAGGATTAGTATCTAGCAAACACTAGCAGCTCAGAATTTATTGAGCTCTAGTTGAATTTTAGTGATTTAAATACTTCAGTAATAGGTATTTTCACTAAATAAATCACTCCAGGAGTTTGACAACTCCAAAATGAGTGAATCCAATTCCTACAGAAAGGTATTGGACATGCCTATCACTTTCCCTTGGACCCAACTCAATAGCTTCTGTAGAATTAATCTGGGGAAAGAGAAGAATCATACAGAACTACCTTGGGTAATTTCTCGAGAGCATTCTGGTAATTATTTTTACTTGATTCCAACTCTAGGTGGTTCAGTACATCAAATACTACCAAATCATCCTAGGAAATAATTATTGGAGATCCAGAACTCTTCTGGTGAATTATTTCCTTAATCTAGAGTTTATTCCACTATAAAAATTATAACTAATTCTGGAAATTGATAATCAAGTGAAACCACTTGTGTGGGTTTTGTTTTGACAAGACCTAATTGAGGATATCACTTTTGCACATTGGTATCCTACATACCTCAAAGCCCCCAATCCAAGTTCAAGATACCTACCCTAGACAACTATCTTCCAAGAGAAAACAGTACAGTGGCAAATTAGTAAATTCACACCAATCAATACCCAACTTCTCCAAAACCTCCCTAGCCCAGTAGTACTCTTTATGATTGTTTGTTGTATGGTTTGATGCTTGTATGCCTTGTATTGATTGTGGTATTGTCTGCTTGCATGTATACCCGATGACGACGATAGTGTAAGTGTTTGACGACGAGAAGAAAGGGATTTCTGATTATCATTATATATTTGGTTATTCTTGGTCATCTGAAGAAGTCCAGTGACTTATTGCTGACCACAGGCAAGCCACCATTCCTGAACTCTGATATATGTCCTACTCTCTTTTACCTATTTTATATCCTCTTTATAAATTGCATTACCTACATGCATGCTTTGTTTTACAAATACTGCGATAGTAACTTGGCTCCTCCAAGTTATGACTTCGTGTCCTTCGAGGCACCACCCCGATGAACCTATCATTTTATCCCCTTTAGACCGAGAGTACGATGGTTAGCATCCTACCTCCTTGGAAACCCCGATTTTGAGAAAATAAACTGTTTTGGGATTTTTTTCCCCACTACAACTGTTTCAAAACGGCTTTTGAAAAAAACCCTGGGAAGAGGCATCGTTCCTAGTGGAGATTTTAACAAAATAAATGGTGAAGATGAGACAGGAGAATGTGTTGGGATGTTCTACGCCTTTACTGGAACAATTTTTATCCGCGCAACCACATTACCCAGTTGCTGGGGCTTAACTCGTAGTTTGTCCGCATTAGCCGGGGCACTTCTACCATGCTTATAGGGAGAAATCCCTGGAATTCCGGGCAGGCGCCACCAGATCAAGGATCTGAAGTCTATTGCTTGTTTCGGCAAGAGTGAGCCTGAACTGGCAGGAGGCCGGTGCAAAAATTGGGTCTCTCGCGGACGGTATGACTTAGGTAGTACGGAAGGAAGTGGATTCTCTAGAATTAAGGTATACGCCAAGTTGCGGCTTGGGTATGCGCGTGTACGGAAGGAAGGACTATGGCTAGGAGCCACATACTCGTTGCCGGGGAGGACAAACCCAAGAGGAAAAGCATGCCTTTGCTAGGGTTGACAAGCGAAAGGTTAGGTTTGATTATCCGGACCCCCATCAACAGTGGTAGTGGGCCATGGTTGTATCCCGGCGGATGTATTGATTCTTGTGGGGAAAGTGCGCAAACTCTGCAGAGTATAACCTATTCGAATAGCCATGTCCATGGTCAACGACGGTTGTAAAGGTGTTGGCTAGGAGTACCCAAGCTGTGCTTGTTTGGGAAACAAGTACGAAGTGGACGAAGGTTCCGGGGGAACCTGAGTTCGAAGGCTTTGTTTTGACCCGAGGGGTCTAAGATGTTTAAAAAGGGTTTTTACTACAAAACTGTTTTCAAAACTCTTTTTCAACAAAGATATGGAGATGTCTTGATTTACAAAACAGAAGCATGTTTTCAACCCTCTTTTTCAAAAAAGATATGGAGATGCCATAACTTCAAAAGTTAGTTTAGGCTTTTCAAAAGCAACCCCAGATAGAGCTATCTCGCCACAGCCAGAATTGCAATTTCCCTGTTCTTTTATCCTGGTGGTTTGCGAGTACATTCAAAAGTACTCACGGCTTTGTCTCTGGCTATTTACTTGGCCAGACTTTCAGAGGTTCGACATCGGGAGATTCAGGTGACGTCCATTGAGCTAGGTCGTCTTCCTAGTCAGCTGCTTGTAGGTTGAGGCACGATTGGGCTCTACGCTTGGTGATGTTCCGCTGCTAATGATGATGTAGCCATAATGGCATTTATGTAAGTCTTGTAATTCGTTATGTTTCGGATGTTGTAATGATACATGTCGGTTATGTTCCACGGCTCACTAATCATGGGATCGTGGATGTATGCATAACAGGGATTTCTCGGATGAATAATTCGGGGAGCCCACAGGTAATAGGCATAGGAACATCATCTAGTTCAGACTCATCAAAAACTATAATAGGAGCAACATGCTTAGGGGAAAATACCGTTTCATCTCTTCTTTTACTCCTCCTCTTCTTCTTTTTCTTCCTCTCTTTAGGAGGGAGAGGCTTAAAAGGAAGCTTCACCATATACCCTGGTTCATTGTTCGAGACAATAGAAGAAACTTTGGAGGATTCCTCCTTTTCATTAATAAGAACAAAACACATATTAGTCCTGTCATATTTTGGTAAAACCTCATCTTTTATAATATATAAGTATTTGTGTGGCAGTTATCAACACAATAAAGATGACAACCATGTAGGACACTATTCATATCAAACGCACCCATATCTACCAAAGAGGTTTTTCTTGATAACTCTTCACATCCCAAAAATAATGTAAGTTCATCATGCTGATTAGGAGTGATCATGTCATCACAATACAAACTTGCAGTACTCATTGGATTAGAAGGGCTATTATTATGGCCTGAGCATTGAAAATTGAAATGACCCACTTCAAAGCAAAGTTCACAAATAAAAGGATAAAGGGCACAAACTTTTTTACCAAGATCATTTAAAGCCCTTACCACATTCTAGTTTTTCATTCCTGTGGGTGATACAATATTCTTCTTCAATTTGATTATTCTCACAAGGTCTATGTATTCCACAAAAAATTAACATGCTTCTAAGAAATAGTACTTTCAAAGGTTTGAACATGTTTATTGCTATCATTAATAACAATTTCATTTTCCATGCAAGTGTCTTTATAAGGCTCATGATACATGTCCCATTTTTCTTTAGGAGCATTAATATGAGAAGCAAAGGTTCTATAACAATCAACAAGAATTTGAGGATCAAGACCATATTTAGCACTAAGCTCTTGAAAATCAGCAGTTTCAGCGAAAGACTTAATGCAATCATACTCATAGTTTATACCTGGTTCTTTACCTTTGTTGTTATCCCAATCTTTGGTATTGCTTTGAATTGCTTCAAGAAGATCCCACTTAGCTTTGACCTCCTTACTTGTGAAGGATCCCTCTAAAAAAGTATCTAGATAGTCCTTGTAATGTCCTGAAAGCCTTGCATAGAAATTGTTAATAACAATATTATTGGGGAGCTCATGAATGGGACATCTGAGCATTAGTGACTTCAATCTCCCCCATTCTTGGGCAATACTTTCTCCATCATGTGGATGAAAATTATAAATGTAATTCCTATCTTTATGAATTTCATGAGGAGGATAAAATTTAGAGTAAAAGAGAGATTCAAGTTCCTTCCACTCCAAATGATGAGGATCATCTAGTATCTCATACCACTCCCATTCTTTGCCCTTAAGTGACAAAAGGAATAGCTTCCTCTTAACTTGGTTCATTGAAATACCTGCACATTTGAACAACTCGCATAATTCGTGTATAAAGAGTAAATGATCACCGGGATGGACGGTTCCATCTCCCAAATAACAGTTGTACATAACATGTTCAACAATTTTTACAGGTATTTTAAAGGAAATGCTTTCAGTATGTGGATTTAAAATATCACAAGTATCATTAGAATTACCACATATGGGAGATAAAGTATCATCAGAGCAAATTTTCTTTTTTAAAGCTGGGGAACTAAAAAGATCATTTTCATAAAAACAAACTTCCCCAAGCTTAGACGTTTCCATAGCATTAGTAACAAAGGTGTTCAAAAGATTCATACTAATAACATTGTTATTAGCATGCAAAGAAAGTTCCAAGGGTTTTTTAATTTTCTTTTCAGACAATTCATGTTCTAACTTAGGAAAAATACTATAAAGCTCTCAATTTTTGTTGTTGTTTTCCATTAAGCCTAACTAGTGAAAACAAGAAACAAAAAGACAAAATTGAAGAATCTAAAGGAAATAACTTCGAGCACTCACACACTAGCAACCGCACTAAAATATAGCTTAGTAGCCAGAAGATGTGAGTACCTTTTACCTTACCTCCACGGCAATGGCACTAGAAAATAGCTTGATGTATACACACTTCTATTCTTGTAGACAGTTGTTGGGCCTCCAAGTGCAGAGTTTGTAGAACAGTAGCAAGTTTTCTCTTAAGTGGATCACCCAAGGTTTATCGAACTCAGGGAGGAAGTGGTCAAAGGTATTCCCTCTCAAGCAATCCTGCAATCAAGATACAAGAAGTCTCTTGTGTCCCCAACACACCCAATACACTTGTCAGGTGTATAGGTGCACTAGTTCGGCGAAGAGATAGTGAAATACAAGTGGTATAGATAATTATAAGTGGTAACGGTGATAGAAAATACTTTGATGGCGTGGAAGAGACTAAAGGCAAACTGAAATAAAGATGGAAGCAAGCAAACATGTAACAGATCTAGTAGAAAACGGTGTTTCAATGCTTAGAAACAAGGCCTAGGGATCATACTTTCACTAGTGAACACTCTCATATAAATATATTCTTCTTTATGATACTACGCTGAACTACTCTCCGGTTGGACACTCTAATCGTTGGTAGGGCTATAATAGCACACCTCAAAGTAAGCCTTTCCCATCTTGAAAACCCCGCACTGTCACCTTGAGCACTAGATGGTTCCAACAAACACCACAATTTCATAAAGACATCCAACTCCAAATATAACTCATAACAAGTATTTGTAATCTCTAGCCTAAGTGCCACCATGGTGTGCACGCTGTCACTTTCACACACATGGGGAGAGCAGAGATCTATTAAAGCACTTGAGTAGCAAGGTAGATCTATAGATTACAAGCTCATGATCTCAATAAGATCATGCATAGAGAGAGAGAGATGAACACATAGCTACCGGTAGAACCATAAGCCTCGAGAGAGAACTACTCCCTCCTCATCATGGGAATCAGCAACGGTGATGGAGATCGATGGAGATGGCTCCGGGGGCACTTCCCTGTCCCGGCAGGGTGCGGGAACAGAGACTTTCTGTCCCATGAATCTCCCCTTCGGTGGCAGTGGTGCTGCGGAACTTTTCGTGCATTTCTGATTGACGACTTAGGGTTTTCGCATCGGGAGGCTCTTATAGGCGAGAGGAGAGACCGAGGGGGTGCCGGATGGGCCCACACCACCCCCTGGCATGGCTCGCACCACCAGGTGGTGTGGCCACCCTCTGGCCCTTCTCTATCTCGTATTCTGGCTCCAAGTGTCTTCTGGTAAAATATCAACTTTGGCTTTTGTCCCGTCCAATTCCGAGAATATTCATTTTCTGACTTTCCTAGAACCAAAAACAGTAGAAAACATGCAGTTGGCACTGTGGCATCTTGTTAATAGGTTAGTCCAAGAAATCATATGAAAAGTACTCCAAAGTGTGGACAAAACATAAGAAAGTAGATAAAACCAAGCATGGAACATCAAAAATTATAGATACATTTGCAATGTATCAATACCCTACGGTTTGGGAACACTCCAGACATGGTCGGGACACTCCCGGACCAATGATCGACAGAGGGACCTGAATGGCCATGTGACCCCTGTGCGTTCCACGAAGATCTTTTGTCGTTTGAACCGGGACAGTCGTATCTTATTCCCTTTGTCTCTCGATACTTACATTGCCCGAGATCTGATCAATAACATCACCATGTCGTGTTCAATCTCGTTACCGAACAATGCTACTTGACTCGTTCCGACAAGTGATATCCCTGTGATCAAATCACACGCTGCACAGCTATTGGATATAACTTCTCCGAGTGGGCCCTTGAGTATCTTTCCGTCATGTGGATGGACAAATCCCTCTCTTGACATATATTGCCTCTACATTTTCCTCCGAGTACCTCAACACACCTTTATAACCACTGTATTACCAAGTGGCGCTTGAGGCTATATAAGCACTCTCGGGAGATAGTGATTGATATAGCCTCACGGTCTAAGGAATAGTCTACGAGGATCCATTTCTAATCATCATAACTTGAACTTCGTGACATGATCGGGTCACAATGTTTAGGTTGGGTATTGGTTCATCATCTCATTCTCAGAATGAGTTGACTCCATTTCCAACTGGCATAAATGCCACATGATCAGGAAACTTGATCATCTATTGACCAATGATCGAGTGACTAGAGTTTCACTGGGAACCCCTGGTTGTTTATATATCACACGTGTTGATGTTTCCACTCAATATAGTTATAGCATGATATAAAACTTAATCATAAACTTTATGAAATATGATAATAGTCCTTATTACTATTTGTCTCTAGGGCATATTTCCAACATTTACTCCATCCCTATTGTGGAGTCTGCGAGCAACCACTTGAACAGTTAAACTATGGTCACATTACATTGGAGAAGGGATATGTGAATTGGGGAAACATTGAGCATGAATTCATTGTCTAGGATAACTATATGAACATCAATTCAAGGTTCTTTGCCAAAGTTGTATCTGCTACTGAGTTTAAGACCAGGTTCCCTAATGCAAGATTCGTTGAAGATTATCTCACTTTGACAAACTATTCATGAAGACAGTTCCCAAAGTAGTTATGGATTAGAGAAATTGGTAGGAGACTTTGAACATTTTGATGTGATGGAGGAGGCTGGTTCTAAATCAAAGGCATCCCCATGAAGTTCAGAACTATATCAACTGCTTTTATGTTGCAAGTATGGTGGATAAACCATTGGCTCTTGACAAATTCCTAAGAAAAATTTCCTAAATTAGAGCTAAAATTAGCTATAAAGATGTATCTCTAGTGCCAAACACCAGAACTGGGGGAATTAAGAAAGGAATTATGAGTTTCATTACACCAAATAGCTTTTTGAGCCAAATACCAATGTTGTCGATTTCTATAGTGTGAATGTGGGTAATCCAGAAGGTGAGGACCAATAGAATACCCCCAAACATTAGAGAATTAACAATAGTGGTAACAACTCAGATGATGGCCCCGGGTCTGCTCCCCTAGAATTCTCAACAATATTGGAACATTCCATGGAGGTCAAAATTCTTGTGAAAAATGTCACAAGTAGGCCACATGGAAAATGTAGCTCAT
This sequence comes from Avena eriantha, assembly GCA_910589775.1. Taxonomy (NCBI): domain Eukaryota; kingdom Viridiplantae; phylum Streptophyta; class Magnoliopsida; order Poales; family Poaceae; genus Avena; species Avena eriantha. The sequence goes on along the minus strand of OU342741.1, from coordinate 82,009,926 downwards.
GATCATGGACAAGTTTCATCCATCACCTCAATTTATCTAGGTACAAGACTGCTACCAATAATCTTTGGAAATTTTGCTCCAACTGGTAATAATATGAATGTGGCAACTGATGCAAGTTCCCTTAATCTATCAAATATGCAAGTCAGTGCCCAATCATCTCTACAAGAAGTACATCTAAATGTGGTTGGTGCACTAGCTCCTAATACATCTGGTGATGTTGAAGCTCCTCTTATTCAAGATGATGATCATGCTTACATATGGCTTGTTAATAACCTAGACAATTCTAGAAGCGACAAAATGTATTATTTCAGAGAGAACTATAATCAAATGATAGACCCCATTGTTGAGGGAGGGAATGATGGCAAAAATGTGCAAGATAATGAGGATACTCACATGCAGGAAGAGGACGATACTTCCGAAGAAATGGTTGACAATGGAGAGAGTGATGATGAGGACAATCATGAAATATCATATGATAGTGGTGATGTGGTGACCAGGAAAATCATAATTCCTCTACCTACCCCCAACTTGAGAGAAGAACACACTTAAGTTGTCATTCCAGTTGATGGATCTTAACTAGAGGAGAAATCCACTCTGGAAGATGTTTTCTCTCAAGCCTGCAATGTGGCATGCAATCGCGAGGGAAGGAAATGCTACTACTAAAGCAATTCCTTCTAGGGCAAGTGCAATATTGGTAGCACATGCAGATGTGAAAATGGCGGTGGAGACAAGGGCTTCACAATAAACTTCTACAAGAAACCTAGAAGATACCAATCTAACTTCTCAGAATTCCTTTGTTGTACTTGATGATGATGGTATTAGTATTAGGGATCTTGAAATAGGTGTTGATCCTACCTCTTTTGGATTCGAAAAAGTTAGTCACATTAATGATCTCGAAATTGTTAGAAATAATCTAGATCTGAAAAGAGAATTGTTGTTGAAACTGCTGCTGAGAATAATAGGAAGATTTTTATTAGGGGGCTTGGTGAGGGTGATATTGATGAGGAAGGTGTCATACTAGTTCTATGTAAAAAGACCAAGTAAGATATCATATTATCATGCATGTTTGATTTGAGAAAAAACCAGGCAAGATCCAAAGCTATAATGGAAGGAGCATAAGACAGATCAGCTGCTACCATGTTTGGAGGAGCACATGTCAAATCAACTGTTGCCTTGGTGAAAGTAAGAAATCGCCAACCTTTGTGTGGAATTGTTACTAGATCCAGGAATACAAAAAATTCAAAAAATCCAATGATAGGAGCAAGTCTTAATTGCAGAGGAGTTGGAAAGAAAGACATGGGTATTTTCTTGTAAGATTTTATGAAGGAACAAGACTTAGATTTTTTAGGTCTACAGGAAACTATCAAGTCTGATTATTTTGATGTCTTCTTTAGAAAAAATGATCCTTTGAATCGATTTATCTAGAAATGATCATCATCTATTGGTAGAATAGGTTTAATTTTGGAAGGTTTTCAAGCTGCAAGATTTGATGTTTGTGATACAAAGGGTAAACAAATTCTATGTGAAAGTGGTGCTTCATGATCTGACAATTCAGAAGAAATGGTGCTTAGTTATGGTATATGAAGCTTCTCAGGAGGAGAATAAACAACTTTTCCCTACTGAACTCACTAATGTTTGCAGAGATCAAAGTTTACCTATGTTAGTTGGTGCTTAGTTCAATCTCCTCGGGTTTGCCCTTGATAAAAAAAATCTTGAGAATTAATAAATGGAATGATATGTTTAATATTGTAATCAATTTCTATGAACTGAGAGAAATTCAAATGTCGGTTGGCAGACAATTTCCAAACTTGAGAAACTTGACAAAAAAATTATGACAAAAGACTAGTAACTTTTGTTCCCTATGACTACTGATAACAAGCTAACCAAAGAGGTGTCAAGTCATAATCCTATCATTCTGGATACTCTGGAAGGTAGATAAAAGATTAATAGAGAGTATGGATTTGAAAAAATGGCTCACAGAAGCTAGCTTCCTTTTGAGGGTAGCTGGAATGTGGGCCAAGCTTGTTAGAGTAACCAATAGTCTATAACTGATTCAAATTAAGTTGAAAAGACTCAAAAATGATTTGAAAGTATGGGACACAAATTTTAGAGGGAATGATGTGAAGAGAAAGAAAGTTCTCTCAAGTGAACTATCTAAACTAGAGATTCTAGAAGAGGCTTCTGCTTTATCTACCCAACAACTACTTAGAAAAAGTCAGATCCAGCAAGACTTGATGCAAATATATGCTAAGGAAGATTAATGTCAAACAAGACAAATTGATCAGAGAAGTGGTTGCTACATGGAGACAACAACACTGAATTTATCAACGAGTCGCCAATGGTAAAAGGAGAAAGAAAACAATCTTCCCTCTGAAACATAGTCAACATATCATTCAGGGAACACCTAATCTGCTGCAACATGGCACATTTTTGTAGAGGATGTTTTGGTCTAGATCAATCCGCTTCAGTATAAATTGAGAGATTATATTTAGCTAGTTTTAAAACTATTATCTAAGGTAGATATGCGGAAAATGTACCAAACCTTTATTGAATAGGAAATTAAATGTGTGATTCACGAGATGGAGAAAAAATATGGTTGCGGGCCCTGATGGAATTCCTGCTAGGGTATCATTAAAATTGACATGATGGCAGCCTTTGATGACTTTCACTCACACAAGATTGACTTGAGCAGGATCACTTATGGAATAATCACTTTGGTTCCAAAAGGAGAGGATGCATATGCAATACAACGAAGGTTGGGCCTATTTTCTTGCTTCAGGCGCTCTTTAAAATCATCACAAAGGCCCTGGCAGTAAGAACTGAGCCTATGATTCAGATATTGATTAATAACACATTTATTAGAGGTAGGTTTATCACCGATGTTGTTGTGCTCTTACATCAAATATTAAGAGAAACAAAGCATGAAAAAGAACGATGTGTGGTGCTCAAGATTGACTTTGAGAAGGCTTATGATAAGATTGACTAGGATTTTCTGTTTGATTTTAGCAAGCAGAAGGGGTTTAGTTATAAATGGTTAATCTGGATACAAAATAATGCCACTCAGGGTACTCTTAGTGTTAAAGTGAATGATGTGGTGGGTGCTTACATTGGCCATCATAAAGGGTTAGGTAGGGTGATCCTTTTGCCCCTACCATGTTCAACTTGTCCGTCAACAGCTTATAGAAAATGGTCAATAGCGCAAAACAGTCAGGGTTGTTATCTGGTTTAGCTGATCACATAGTTGATCATGGTTTGACACTCTTAGAGTATGTTCACGATATTGTTCTCCTCATCAAGGATGATTTGGATCCCCACAGGAAACTTTAATGGCTGCTCTATAGTTTATAGGCTATGTATGTGATGAAATTAACTTTGAAAAAAGTGATATCTTGCTGATTCAGGAGGATACTGTCAAGCTACAAGTTTATGCTGATTTGTTCACTTGGGCCACGAAACATATTTGGTCGTTGAACACCTAGGCTACTGCCCCGTTCTCGAATTTGATTCCTTATTGGAATTGCATGGAGAAAATGCGTAAAAAGGATATACGGATGTCACCAATTTGAGCACTGGAGATCACAACAAAGATTGAACAATACTACTACTAGTAAGGATTTGGTCCATTTGGTGGTTGAGGGGTCAGCTTTTGTAGGATTTGATTCTGATTGGGTTAAGAAATAGGCACCCGGCCACCGTTGGTGTACCAGCTCACTGTCAAACAGCATGTTGTGGATGGCAATTATAGTCACGAAATAGCAAAGACTGTTGAGTATGTTATGGTCTGACAATGACATTGTCTGAACTATTTAAACAACGAGAACGGTTCAGAATTTGGATAATTAGATGGGATACAGAAACCTCCAGAGTGTTATGAACAGTTCAGAATTCGGAGTAGTGTAAGTGAAGATGTGCCGGAATGGAAAAATTGTTACACCCGAAAGAGAAGATATGGCGGGCTGTTCTCCTTTGTATCGGCCCAATGGACTAGAATCAGCAACGTGGGACGGTGGGAGGCAGAAGAGTACCACTGAGAGCATCCCCGCTCGGGCTCCAGCACGCCGTTCCTCATTCGGACGCAGAAATATGGCCCAGTCGCGTTCTCAGGACCTCGGTTTCGTCCAGATTTGGTCCAAAATACGTCTGGACTTTTCAGGCAACAGGAACGCGCCGGGAACGCTGGACGAAGCGAATTCGACGGGAAAAGAGAGTGGATCCGCTCAGTCAGCGGCAGAAGCCGAGTCGTCCTCATCCTCCCGCATCGGGACGCCGCGAAGGACCGCCGGGCATTAACCACCGGTCTCGTCTCGTCGGCAACGCGTCGCCGTAATGACGCGCCACCGTCGCCTCGGCTCCCGCGACGGACCAGCGGGCATTAACTTCCCGCCGCTTCGCCTTTTTCCGCCCTCGCCACTACACCCCTCCCGCGTTCGCCGCCCTCGTTCAGCCTATAAAACACGGCTGCACCGCCGGTTCACAGTATACTACCCCTTCCACCCTGCACCACCCCGAACTCCGGCGAAAGAAAGAAACGACGAAGAGGAAGATGGCGGAGAGGTACCCAGGCGACCCCGCGGCGGCGAACGGCTTCGGCCGGCGAATGCTCCAGCTGTGGGAGGCGCGGATGCTCCACGACGTCGGGTACATGGCGCCGCCGGACTTCCGCTGCCCCCCAGGTGGAGGCTCAGCGCCGGCGGCATACCGGTGCCGCCAGTACCGGAGGGCCACGAGATGGTGGACGAGATCCAGGCCACCATCGCGGCGATGCCGGATCCGGAGCTTGCCGTGGACCCCGATAACCTCGCCTACTGGGAAAACTTCTCCGAGGAGCGCCGCATCGCCGAGCTGACCGCGCACCGGGTCCTCCAGGCGAGCCGCCGAAGCGCAACAACTCGGTGAGCCGCCGCCGGTGGTGGAGCGCGCAGGGGCGCACGCTCGAGGCCGTCCTCGAGCACATCCACGACGACAACAACCCTTGGCTTGGGTTCCCACACTCGCCGGCGCCGCCCCCTCGCCGCGGGCGCCTAGGAGGATGGCCAGCCTCTCCACCTCCTCCTCCGCGTCGCGCTCCTCGGCGTCAGCTCCTGCGCAGTCGGGTATATGTCCGAATTTGGCCAACTATTGTACGAACTCGCCGTTGTTTTATTAAAATCGCCTTTATTCGTCCCAAATTCGCGTGTTTGATCAAATTTCGGTCAAACATGGGAACTCGGCCTGGAAACGTGAGTGAAAAAAGACCGTTCCCAGACTAAAAGTTAGATCCGACCGGCAAAATAGCGCTGGATTTCTGCCTGGAAATTGCCAACTAGTGGAGATGCTCTAAGAAGAAAAGAAAAAAAGTGGCGCAAGCAGAAGCAGGCCCATCGAGGGCTCGAGCAGCAGTAACCTGGCCTATATCTCTCCAAGGAAATAAGGCGATCCGGCCTACAACGGCTTCCCTCCCCCGATCTGTCTGACCCGCCACCGCGAGCTAGTGGTCGCCGGCCGCGATCCCGGCGATGGCGCCTCTCACGACCCCCAAGTCGGGCGACGCCCTCTTCGCCAGCGTCGAGCGCGTCGTGAGCTTCGAAATCCCCAGGACCTTCCTGGCCGCCCTCAGATCTGCAGCTCTACTGATCTGGTTTGTCGTTGCTGTGCAGAACGCGGAGCTCTTCACGCTCACGTACGGCGCCATCGTGCGGCAGCTCCTCACGGATCTGGAGGAGGTCGAGGAGGTCAACAAGCAGCTGGATCAGATGTACGTCGGTATCCTAGTTCATCTGCTTCTAAATTTTCGGGGCAATTGTTTTTAGGAATTCTGATAGGCGATGACTGATGGGGTTCCGTTTGACCGAGTACCTGTGCTCTTGATGTAGTAGCAGAAAGTCTGGGAATTTGATGTTATTACCCTATGAATCAATCGCATGCGTAGATTTAACATTGAACTAGCTGAATGCAAATATATTTTACTATGGACTTCTCACCCACGTCGATTAAACTGTGCTTAGTCTGTGAATGAAGAATTTCGTTTTTCTTGCCGTGCTGCTGTCACTAATGGTGCGTACCGTTGTTCAATGGAGGGAGCTGAAATGTCCAATTGCATTGTAGTCCAAATTTGCAAAAAAATTGTACCTTATTGAGGGGTCGTGGACTTAGAGGGATATGGCTCTTCCACACATGCACTGTTGTAGATGTACATTTGGCAAGCACAGATAAAGGGAAGAGGTCAAGCTGGATCTGATTTAGAATCACACATGGCATGCCGATATGTCTCCTAATGTGCTTGCTGTTTCACAGACCTTCTAGCGAATTAAGAAGCATATCTGTCTTGCTTGCAGCTATACGATTCTCTGTTTTTGAACCTCGCACGCAGACTCTTCATACATGTTATACTCTTTTACTTTTCAGGGGTTACAATATTGGAACTCGATTGGTCGATGAATTCCTAGCCAAGTCAAATGTATCAAATTGTGTTGACTTCAAGGAGACTGCTGATACTATAGCAAAGGTGTTCTCTTAAACTTGCTATTCTTTGGTTGCCATTAGCACAAATGTAATGTACCCATAGTTTTGAGTTTGTTATCCTTATTTCTTATCTTCTAGACTCGTAAGACAGTATGTTCACATGGGCCAGAAAGACTTTATAATACATATATTAAGGCGTTTAGTATATGTTTTTAATCTGAGAGCATAAGTAATACTTTCCATGTAATATTGCTAATGCATTTGAAGTCATCTCCCCAATAGAATTCAGCAGTCTAGCAGTTTTGCTACTTCATAATACTAGTACTTTTAGTTTTACTAGATGCAGACATTCAGTTGTTTTTTTTGTCCATCAGTAGCATCCTTTCCTGATACAATAGGATAAACCGTGCAGGGACATAGCCATGCCATCCTCTTCTGCAGATTCTGTAGAAAGTGTGTAATATCATTTGGTTTATATAAACCTCAACCTGCTCATTAACTGAAGGTCGAGGATTCATTACCATATTTCTGAGTTGTCCAACTATTCCGTTTGCTTCTTCTGAACTATCAAGCTTATCGGCTATGTGATCCCCCTCATCCCTCTGTTTTACCCTTCATATGTCTTAATGTCTGACAATTTCGGCTTTCCCTTTCTAAAACAGCTTGGATTCAAAATGTTCCTTGGTGTGACTGCAACTGTAACCAATTGGGATGCTGAGGGTACAACTTGCAGCTTTGTATTGGAAGACAACCCACTTGTAGATTTTGTTGAGCTTCCTGATACTTGCCAAGGCCTTCAGTACTGCAATGTTTTGAGTGGAGTTATTAGGGGAGCACTGGAAATGGTTCGTCTCCTATCACTGCCACCCTTTATAATTTTCTCTTCTTGCCAAGCAGTTGAAGGGTAAATATTTTATAAAAGGAAAGAATAGATACTTTACGGAATGGAGCTGGGGTCCCTGAGCCTCAAACTTCTAGAAAATTACTTAACCAAGATGTGCATGATGATATTCACCTTTTTCCCCTAGCGATTTGCATGCTGTTGATATCCCGATCTGAAGGCACATCATGGTGTATTTAAACCCCTGTTGCATGGTACCACACAGTTCTGCAACCTGCTCTGATACGGAGGATTATCCACTGGTGTTCTAACAACCACTTGTTGCGGTGCTTTAATGGAACTGTCTATTCCAGCTTCTGATACTTTTAGACTTTTTTTTGAGAGAAATACTTTTAGACTTGTGTTCCAGTCCCTGAAACCTTTCATCATCTGCTGCTCTAATCTAATTGCCGTTGTGGTTTAGGTTTCCATGAAAACGGAGGTCACATGGGTCCGAGATATGCTTCGTGGGGATGACGCCTATGAGATGCGAGTGAAACTCACAAAGCAAGTCCCAGAGGAATACCCCTACAAGGATGACGACTAGTTTCTTCTCAGGAATAGTTTGTGACATGTTCTGTTGTTCATTTGCATTTCCGTGTTAAGCTCCTCTGTCGTTGTAATTCTGGTACAACATGATGTTTACATGAGGTGCCTGTGCATTATATTTTGCAATTGCGCTGTGTACCGCTGATGTGTTTTAGAGAAGGTCTATGTTTTTATTGCTTTGGATCAGTGAGATAAATTTGTTCAGAGCAACCGTGATGATGGTGAGATGCCGAGATTTCCTACCATCTTGCCTGCTAATGAAGTAATTTTTTTACTTTGATTACATGCCAAGTCTATTTGAAACAATTCTTCCTAAGAAAAATCATTTCAAAATGATTACCTAGAACTGATACACTTTGATAGTTTGATTACATGGCAAGGTCCATTCATCTATTTTGTCTTCTGATTCGAACCCGTTCATCTCTTCCTCTCTTAATGCGAGCCGTTACTTCACTATGCCAATGTAAAGACATGAATTCTGATTGGGTTCAATTATACATGATCCATTGGTCGTGGGCAGATATTTTACCGTCCTCTAACCACTGTTGTACAGCTTCTTAATCGTACATGTGCCCTATAACTATTCTTTATTTTGATTTTGAGTACATAAGAATTGTTGTTTATTTGTGCTTAGGGCATGTATAATGCCAGCGGTTTAGGTAGACGCTTAGGTTATTAAAAATAAGGGAATTGCTTGTTCTCAGTCGCCTGAGAACACGCTAGTCCTCAGTCACCGTGGTACAGTCGGATGCTTTTGCTTCAGGATTCGTGCAGTTGTGTGTCCTCTGTTTGTGCACGCGCGCTGGGTTCTGTTTTTTTGGTTTGTTTTGTTCTGGGCCAGTAGAGGCATGCGTGACCCTAGTTAGCTGGGCAAATTCATCGTTGTCCAGGCTATTTTTGTTGGACGCACTACACAGGGGCATCCCGGGGCAGTTTTTTTTATTTTATTTTGTTTTTTTCCTCTTTTTTATTTTTAGCAATGTTTATTTAAAAAAATAAATAATAAACATTTATTGTTCCTTTTTTGTTTTGGCTTGTTGTTTTTAATTTCGGGTCATGTTTTTTTTTAATTTGATTTATGATTCCAAATTTTTGGGTTTATTTATTGTGAATTTTGGGTTTATAACTTTTTAATTTTTTGTTTATGATTTTTGATATTTGGTTTTTATGATTTTAAATTTAGTTTATGATTAATCACAATTCACTTGCAACTGATCTTTTTTTATTTTTCTGGATTTTTTGCATGTTAGGACTTGAACGAGACTAATTGCAACTCGCTCGAAACTGATCTTTTGTGTTTTAATTTTTGTGTTTGCGTTGAATTAAATACATCGCAACTAGCTTGCAATCGGACCTCGACTGAAACTAGTCGCAAATTGCTTGCAACTGAGCTTCTGTTTTATTTTTTTGAAATTCCGTTAACGAAGCCAATCGCAAGTAGCTTGCAACTGGGACCTTGTCGAGGGCATGTTGCAACTTGATTGCAACTAGGCCCCTGTCGAGGTTCTAGTTGGAACTTGATTGCAACTGGGGCTCCGTCGAGGAGCCAGTTGCAACTTGATTGCAACTAGGGCCCCATCGAGGGGCCAGTTGCAACTAGGGCTCGTCGAAGGCCAGTTGCAACTTGTTTATACATGGGCCCCTGTCGAGGGGCCAGTTGCAACTTGATTGCAACTAGGCCCCAGTCGAGGGTCGAGTTGCAACTTGATTGCATCTAGGGGGTCGTCGAGGTGCCAGTTGCAACTTGATTGCAACTGGGGCCCCGTCGAGGGGTCAGTTGCAACTTGATTGCAACATGCTTGTAACTGAGCCGCCATCGAGGGCCAATTGCAACTTGACAACAACTAGACCCTTGTCGAGGGTCTAGTTGCAACTTGATTGCAAATGGGCCCATGTCAAAGGGCCAGTTTGCAACTTGATTGCAACTGGGCCCTCGTCAAGGGGGGGAGGGGGGCAGTTGCAACTTTATTGCAACTAGGGCCTTATCGAAGGCCAGTTGAAACTTCCTTGTAACTGAGCCCCCGTCGAGGAGCCAGTTGCAACTTGATTGCAACTAGGCCACGTCGAGGGTCTAGTTGCAACTTGATTGCAACTGGGACCCCGTCGACGTTCGAGTTGCAACTTGATTGCAACTAGGTCCCCGTCTAGGGGCTAGTTGCAACTTGATTGCAACAAGGCCCCTTTCGAGGGGCCAGTTGCAACTTGATTACAACTGGGGCCCCGTCGAGGGTCTAGTTGCAATTATTGCAACTATGCCCATATCGAGGGGCTAGTTTGCAACTTGGGCCTCGTCGAGGGGGCTAGTTGCAACTGGGACCTCGTCGAGGGGGCTAGTTGCAACTTGATTGCAACTAGGGCCTCGTCGAAGGCCAGATGAAACTTTCTTGTAACTGAGCCCCTGTTGAGGGTCCAGTTGCAACTTGATGCCAACTAGGGCCCCGTCGAGGGTCCAGTTGCAATTTGATTGCAACTGGGTTCCCATCGAGGGGCGAGTTGCAACTTGATTGCAACTGGGACCCTGTCGAGGGGCTAGTTGCAACTTGATTGCAATTGGCGCCCCGTCGAGGGTCGAGTTGCAACTTGATTGCAACTGGGGCCCCGTCGAGGGGTCAGTTGCAAATTGATTGCAACATGCTTGGAACTGAGCCCCCGTCGAGGGCTAGTTACAACTTGACTGCAACTGGGCCCCTATTAAGGGACAAGTCGCAACTTGATTGCAACTGGGGCCCGTTGAGGGGCCAGTTGCAACTTGATTGCAACTACGCCCCTGTCGAGGGGTTAGTTGCAACTTGACTGCAACTAGGGCCCCGTCGAGGGTCTAGTTGTAACTTGAATGCAACTAGGCCCCTGTCGAGGGTCTAGTTTGCAACTTGATTGCAACTGGGGCCTCATCGAGGGGCCTGTTAGAACTTGATTACAACTGGGGCCCCGTCCAGAGTCTAGTCGCAACTTGATTGCAATTGGGGCCCTGTCGAGGATCGAGTCGCAACTTGATTGCAACTGGGGCCTTGTCGAGGGGCCAGTTGCAACTTGATTGTAACCAAGCCCCGTCGCCCCCTTCGAGGGCCAGTTACACAGTTGCAACTTGATGGCAACTAGGGCCCCGTCGAGGGTCTAGTTGCAAGTTGATTGCAATTGGGCCCCGTCGAGGGTCTAGTTGCAACTAGACAGTCTAGGGCCCTGTCGAGGGTCTAGATGGAAGAAAATATTCAAAAACACATAAAACAAGTGTATTTTTGCATTTTACCGTTAAATTTTTTTGCGGGAAACTCTATCTCATAATAGTGTATTTTTATGTAAATAAAATCGTACTCCCTCCGTCCAGAAATAAGGGAGTTAGATTTATCTAGATTCGGATGTATCTGTACACTAAAACATGTCTAGATACATGCAAATCTAGAAAAATCCAAGTCACTTATTTCTGGACGGAGGAAGAACTAATAATCATTTTTATATCAAGATTTTAATTCACATGAACACTAGAAAATAATTCATTTTTCAATGAGAAAATTGTTTGTTGTGGGACCACATTTATGGGACACTTTGTCTTTGGGGGTATCCGTAGCTTTCTAACACGCGCAGGGTGAAAGATTTTTACGAGTGTTGAAAGTTGGGGAAGGAGAGGAAGACGATAGAGGGAGAAGGACCGTCACGCAACAGAGGAGTTGGCCGACAAAAACAATACATAAACAACACAGTCCAACAAGAACAATACACGGAGTTGGCCGAGTTGTAACAAATCGCTGATGTCCACGTCAAAAAAAAAAAGCTGATGTCATCAGCCGACTGAGCCCTAGGCACTCCCTAAAAATAAATACGTAGGAAAAAAAAGGTAGACAAGCGCCGTACACAACAACGCGAGTCGGTACTAGGGGCGGTAGATCCTTTTATTCTGCTGCCGATGGAAGCAAATTTCTGCAGCGAAAAGAGCGGAACGCCCGGCGGCTCCTTTTACGTCGACGCTAGCCAATATCTGGGATTTTTCTGTAACGGCCCGGAATTAAAGCCTAGCGTCTGGACTAAGCGTCTCCAAACATGCCCTTACAGATTTTTTTCAACTGATATTTCTTTTTTTAAACGAAAGAAAACAAGCTCTCGCGTCGTCCCTCCCGGGCGACTCGGGGGAGCATACCGCGCCGCCCCCGGCCCTCCACCTAGCCACCTCCCCCTCCGTTCCTGCCGCTGGTCTCGCCACGGTGGAGGCGGCCCCCGTCGCCAAAGGCGGCTGGGGTGAACCCGCGGTGGACGCGAGACGGCCCAGCGTTCTACCTCGTCTTCCCGAGCGCGTTGCGACGGTTTTGGTGGCGTCGAGTTGCTGCGCAATGCGTCGGAGGTCGGTGGTGGCGTGGCTGGCGGCGAGCGGCGACTCTCGTTGCTACGCCTGACGGCGGAGGCGGCCAGGGCCCAGATGGGCTTGGCGGGCCGTGGCTTGGCGGGCCTTCTTCTCCCAGCGCGGTGGTGCTGCTCTGCCATGGCGGCGGCTACAGGCCTAGGAAGTCGGGGCGGCGGCCCCGGGACGCGGTGGCGTCTCCTTGACCATGGATGAGATGCGGTGTGGTTGTGCTGCCTCCCTGGTCGCGTGGGTGGCGGCGGTGGCGCGTGTGGTGCAACAGCGGCTCGCCGGCGCAGGCAGGGGCGGGCCTAGAATTTTAAGAGCGGGTATTCAAAATATATAAAACGTTGTGTATAAAAAATGTTTATAAAAAATATTAAAAAATACAGCCATGCGCGCTTGAACTCCAAACCAAAAGGTTCAACCAATTGTTCCTGACCAGTTGGGCTACTACTTCTTTTGTCTCATGGTATAAGCTGGTTAATATTTTGTATATGTATTGCATAAAGTTCACATATCAACATTTTTTAAAACAAATTGGGTATTCAACTGAATACCCTTGACTTGAGCTGGGCCCGCCCCTGGGCGCAGGAAGGCCGGGGCGACGGCCCCAGGGACGCGGTGGTGATGGGTGGCAGCGACCCGGCTTCTCCTCTGCGCGGTGGTCACATGGAGGCCGCGGATTTTGGCCTCGTGCCATTTTGTTGGAGGTGGGGTGACACGGCGTGGGCGATAGTCTGGCTGGAGCGCGGGGGCCTTGGCCAGAACCTACAACTCCGCGGTAGAGGTGTGCCATGGAGATCGGACGCGGCGCGACGACCTTGCTTTTGGTGGGAGAGGCATTGGGACGGCGTCTCGTGGTCGGTGGCAGTTCGACGTGAGGTGCTGCACGTGAAGGCCAGAGCGGTGGGTTCGAATCGAGATGGTGGTGATGCTCTGCCTTTGGCCATGCGGGCGGAGGGGCATGACTCTGTGGGCGTGGGCATCATCTCTTTCGCCGGCGATCTTGGTCGTCCTGCGGCATGGGCCGTCTTGGTGACGGTCCATTGGACGCGGTGGTCGGGATCTCCGGATGAAAGTCTAGCCTGACTTGGGCAGTACCGACATCGGCGGCGTTTGCAGTCGTCGTTTTCTCTCTTGGGGGCGTTGTCGTGGAGCCCCGACACCCTCTGTCCATCATTCGGGGGTGAAATCCCAAATCTGGCTCGCCGGATTGGATGACAGTGGCGTCTTCTTGACGCCGTTACCTCCTAGGAGGCGTCATTATTGGGAGTGGGCGGAGCCATTCTTGAGGATGCTAGTGATACCGGTAGAGTCGACGTCTTCGGGTTCTGTCGACGTGTTTGTTGCGGCCTGCCTCTTGCCATGAAGCACGAGAGGTCTAGCCGTTCCTTTGGTTGTGACTTCCTCTCCGGGGGATGGACCAGGCTCTCGTAGCGCTCGATGTTGCTGTTGTGCTGGTGTTGTTTGATGGTGCTCCATGCCTAGTTGTGCTAGTTCGTGTGGTCATGTGTACAGTTTCGCCTATTTTCCCCCCAAAAATAAGCTATTTTAGTTTTTCTCCTCCGGTTTCCGACATAAACCAGACGTGCATGCGTTTGTATCAATCTTTTAAACTAGCCAAAATAGAAAAGTCGGAGCTATTGTTGATTGCTCTAATATAATATTTCTTTTAAAAAAAGTGCTTAAATGTCCTTACTTCCAGTGATATGTACGATTATCGAACAATATTGAACTTGATATCTAGTTTAACACGGAAGTTTAAGATTATTGATGTACTATGGCTTAAATTTTTGCAATAGAGTATCTTTTCTCAAAATGGTCTTCTACATCAACTATATTAAGGTAGAAAAATATGCATAAACGATACAAATAAATGCAAAAACAACTAAAGTTTATTATAGATTTATGTTCTTTTGTTCGAATATACTATGCTTATCTCCATGTTATACTACTCTTCCACCTCCAAGGTATCCTCTCCACAACCAGTCTGGACTCCATGGTTAGATAACCAGTCTATACCCAGAATGACCAAGATATCGTTCGTAGGGATAATATATAGATCCACGTAATATTCGCAACCATAAATCATGAATGATGTTGTTTCTCCGGTATAAAAAAAACTTTTTCTTGGTAGGTTGAAATGTTGAGTGTACCTATTACTGCCTAGTCTGAATGCATTACTTCTTTCACATTGGTGCAGTTCAGTTTTCTATAAGGCCTTTTCTTCTTTCTGTACGGTTCGGTAGCCGAAAACAAGAAAAATCCTAACAACAAGAATGATATAGCCAAGATCTATTTTATGAATATGTAAGGTAACCGAGGGATTCGGTGTTCATGCCTTTGAAGACCGAAAAACTTTGCGTTCCAGCGAAGATTGATAATGTAGTCGTACGGTAACGACGATCTCAAGGTCGTGCGGCATACAAGCGAAGAGTGCTACAACCGGCAGCACCTCCGAAGTTCTACACGCATCCAGTGTAGACGATGTCCCTCGGGCTCCGGTCTAGAGAAACAGCGGAAGGAGAAAGATAACTCCAAGGTAATGACACTCGGTACGGGCGGGCTCCGACCGTACCGCCCATCCGTACCACTTGTTCGGCAACGACATTAACCCCTCGGGAGGAGGTAAATCTAAAAGAAAAATCCTATTTCTCTTTGTTTTTCCTCCACACTTCAAACCACCTCTATTGGATCTTCAAATCTACTCGTTATTTCTTCGATTCCTCGCACACAATCGATCTAAGGTATGTTTCTCCTCTGATCCCCAACTTATTTGCATCAAAATCTTGATCAATCCTTTTCCAAACCAAAGATACAGCAGCACGACGGCGTGCGTATGGTGGAGAACTCAAGCTCCGTATGCATGTTCCAATATTACGGAACCACACGTAAGAGAGGGAGGGAGAGAGGCAAAAGCCAAGGGGGTGAATGAGGGGAGGGGGTCTCCCTCCTTTATATAGGCCAAGGGGGAGGGGGAGGCTCCACCTAGGGCGGCCGCCACCTAGGGTAGGGCCCACCCTAGGGCAGCCGCCGCTGCCCCTCCTTCATGTCACGTGCCTCCCCCCTCTTGGGCCGCTGGCCACTTAGGGGTTTGGGGCGCCCCCTAATGGGCTGCTACATGGTGGCCCATTAGGGGTAGGCCATAAATTAAATTAATATTTTAATATTTAGTTCATTTAATTAAATACTAAAACATATTATTTAATCTCTAAACATTTTGTTGACTTCTGAACCTTTCTAAACTCTCTCCGGAACAATTCTGGAGTTCTCTCTCTTTTCTCCAACAGTCTCGAATCAAACCCTAAGCATCGTATGCCCTTAAGCATACCACCCTACGATTCAGAAATGCGCAGACATGATTGAGACACCTCTCTGATTAATGACCAACAATGGAATCTGGAAACCCATGATGGTCCCTATGCATTCCACGAATTAATTTTATCGCTTAAACCTTAAACGTCGAGTCTCATTACCTTTGCAACCTCGATACCTGGTTTGTCCAAGATCCAATCTTTGGTATATCTATACCTAGTTTGATCTTGTTACCGATAAACATATTTACTTGTTCTCGTGATATTACATTCTCGTGATCTAGTCACATGATTCCAAGCTTCATAGATGTAATCTTACTAAGTGGGCCTAGAATATCTATCTGCCACGCGGATGGGCAAATCTCAATCTTGATGCATACACCTCAACCTATCCCTTCGGAATACCTGAGAGACACCTTTATAATCACTCTATTACGGTGTGACGATTGATGTTGTCAAGGAAGCCTCTGGTGATAGTGATTAGATATGATCTTGAAGGAAATATGCCCTGAGAGGCAATAATAAAGTTGTTATTATGTATTCCTTGTATATGATAGATGTTTATTTTGCATGCTATAATTGTATTGAAAGTAAACGTCAATACATATGTGTTTAATAAACAAAAAGGGTTCATAGTTATGCCTCTCTTATAGACTAGCTTGTTGATTAACAAGATGATCAAGGTTTCCTGATCATGAACATTGGATGTTGTTGATAACAAGGTCACAATATTTGTGAAATGATGTGATGAACATTCATCCGAAGTATAGCATTACGATCAAGTCATTATGTTTATATTGCTATAACATCATACGAAGTAATCTTTATCCTTAGACCATGAGATCATGTTAATTGCTAACACTGAAAGAGTATCTTGATAACATCAAACGTCACACCGTAACAGGGTGACTATAAAGGTGGGTTCAGTGCTACGAAGGTGTTATGTTGAGGCTCATGGATCAAGAGTGGAATTTGTCAATCCCGATGACGAATAGATATACTCGGGGCCCTCTCGGTGATATCACATTAAGATAGCTTGCAAGCATATGGTGATACACTTAAGGGTTACCAGTCGGTATGGATCTCCAGGTCCAGCTTCTGATTATTGATCTGAGAGGAGTCTCAATCATGTCTGCCTTATTCGGAAACCATATGGTGATACACTTAAGGGTTACCAGACACCATTTTGGAGCACATATGTTTCAGACGAAAGGATTACAAAGCGTAGGAATTGTTTCGGGTGAAATTGCAGAAAGTGGTTCTGCATGTGATATTGAAATGTTGCAAGGGGTTTTATGTAAATGTTTGTTAATTAAAGTAATTAACAAAATTCTGAATAAATTTAATAAAAGAGTTTTATTAAATAAGAGAGCATTAAACTTAGAAATTTTTAATGCATTTAAAGTGGAGACTTTAAAAGAGAATGTGAAGGGGAATTTTAATGTGGAGGAGTTACCACCACATGAATGGGGGAGGTGAGGGTTCACCCCCCATGGGGCGCCGGCCATGGGGAGGGGTACCCCCTCCTCCTATAAAAGGCCACCCCTCTCACCCTTCTTCCTCACACCTCCTCGTGAAGGATCTCTCTCCCCCTCTAGAATTATTCCCCCATGGTCTCGGATTAGCGAGATACATGTTCCTGGTGGCATTTCGTCTAGAAGGAGTTGCTGCTTTCGCTGCATCGCTGGAGCGAGGAGGTGGAGGTTGTCCGGTGGCTTGAACGTGTGTGCGAGGACGGATGCGCTACTGATTTGCGGCGCTCGGACTTCCACACGATCTTGAGATCGACAAGTGTACGACTACACCAACCACAAGTTCCTACTCGTTAACAAAACTCGTTGTCTTCGAGGGTAAGTTCTCCATGGATGTATGTCCACCCGTTGCTCTGTATCTAGTATATAGATCTTGGCGTATAATTCTCATCGTAGGATTTTTTTTGTTTTCTATGCTGCGGACCCAACAGTGGTATTAGAGCCTGATCTATGCGTATGTGCTTTGCACGGGTAGTACATATATGTTTATATGTGGGCGATGATGATCATGTTATTGCATCTTCTATGTATTTTGGATATTGGTGGCATAGTGGGATGAAGCGGCCCGGACCAACCTTACATGTCATCGTACATGAGACCGGTTCCACGACTGACATGCAACTAGTTTTGCATAAGTGGCTGACGGGTGTCTGTCTCTCCTACTATAGTCAATATCTGATTTACAACGAGTTGCTAATAATT
Organism: Avena eriantha; assembly: GCA_910589775.1. Classification (NCBI taxonomy): domain Eukaryota; kingdom Viridiplantae; phylum Streptophyta; class Magnoliopsida; order Poales; family Poaceae; genus Avena; species Avena eriantha. Next base: position 81,992,175 of record OU342741.1, on the reverse strand, counting down.
TGGTTATCCTCGTTGTGGCTCATGTTCGTAGGTAAGACCGGTTCTATCTCCGAAAGCCCTAAGCCACGTACAACTTGCAATTGATAAATTAGAGGCGTCTAGTTTAGATCATTGCTGGGCTAGTGTCTTGATATGGTATTGTTGTAAGTAGATGTATGATATATAATCTTACAACACACTCAACGTGTAAGTTCCATATACCTTGGCCTTACACACAAAGGAATGATAGAGATCATACCACGATGCAAATGATAGAGATCAAATGCATGGACCATATCATCTCACTTTACACATTAGATGTTAGCATCTTATACTGCTAGTTTGGCGCTTTTGGTAGCATTGTAAGATGATCCCTCATTTAGATATCAAGATAAAATGTGTTCATCCTTAAGTATGCACCGTTCTATCGATCGTGTTTCGAGACATCACATGAAGATCGGGTGTACTCGACTCTACGCTTTCATACAACAGGTGTAAGACAGTTTTACACACGCGAGTACTAAGGTTCTTACTTGGCGAGCCTAGCATGTACAGACATGGCCTCGAAACACGGACCGAAAGTTTAAGCATGAGTCATATAGTTGATATGATGCCCATATAGATGCTCGCCTTTGAAGCTACACCGACTCACGTGATGATCGGACTTGGTGTAGTGGATTTGGTTCATGTAATCACCAAAAAGACACGAGGGATGTCGTTTTTGAGTGGGAGTTAATTAGTAATTTGGATTAGTTGAACTCAATCTATCATAAACTTAGTCTAAATAAACTTTACAAATTCTGTTGTAGATGGCACCACCTTCTTTGAATTTCAATGTGTTCATGGAGAAAGAGAAACTTGCTGCGAATGGTAGCAACTTCACCAACTGGGCTATGAATTTGAGGATTCTCCTCACTGCTGCACAAAAGAAATATGTGCTAGTGGCACCGCTAGGCCCCCCACCAGCTCCTGATGCCCCTGACGAGGAAAAGAATGTCTATATAACTCGTCAGGAGGACCACAACTTAGTTCACTGCGGCATATTGTATGGGCTAGAGCCAGAACTTCGAAAGCGTTTCGAAAATGGCAATGCCTTTGATATCATGGGAGAATTGAAAATGATTTTCGATACCCATGCTGCCGTAGAGAGTTATAATGCTTCTGAAAAGTTCTTTAGCTGCATGATGGAGGAGAACAGCTCCGTTAGTGAGCACGTACTCAAAATGTCTGGGTACGCCAATAAGGTTGTGTCCTTGGGAATAATGATTCCCATTGACTTAGGCATACATCGTGTTCTCCAATCTCTGCCACCTAGCTACAAGAGCTTCGTGATGAACTATAACATGTAGGGCACGAAGAAGTCTCTTCCCGAGCTTCTCTCAATGCTTAAGACTGCAGAAGTGGAGATTAGGAAAGAACATCAAGTGTTGATGATTAATAAGACCACCGGTTTCAAGAAGGATAAGAAAGGCAAGCAAAAGGGAAAGAAGGGCGGCAAATCAGTTGCCGCACCTGAAAAGAAATCCCGAGTTGGCCCTAAGTCTGATACCGAGTGCTACTATTGCAAGGGGACTGGCCATTGGAAGCGCAACTGCCCTAAGTATTTGGCGGACAAGAAGGTCGGCAAGGCAAACAAAGGTATATGTGATATACATGTTATTGATGTGTACTTGACTAGTACTCGCAGTAGCACCTAGGTATTTGATACGGGATCGGTTGCTAATATATGTAACTCGATTCAGGGGCTGCGGAACAAGCGACAGCTAGCAAGGGATGAGGTCACGATGCGGGTTGGAAATGGATCAAGAGTTGATGTGATCGCCGTCGGAACGCTGCCTCTCCATATGCCATCGGGATTAGTTATAAATCTGAATAATTGTTATTTGGTGCCTGCACTAAGCATGAACATTGTATCCGAATCATATTTGATGCAAAGTGGTTATTCGTTTAAGTTTGAAAACAATGGTTGTTCGATTTATATGGATAATATCTTTTATGGTCATGCACCTGTGTTGAATGGTTTATTTCTATTGGATCTCGATAGTAGTATTATGCATATTCATAATGTTGATGCTAAAAGGATTAAACTTGATAATGATATATCTGCATATATGTGGCACTAACGTCTAGGTCATATTGGCGTTAAACGCATGAAGAAACTCCATTCTGATGGACTTTTGGAATCACTTGATTTTGAATCATTTGATACATGTGAGCCATGCCTTATGGGCAAGATGACTATAATGCCGTTTTCCGGTTCAATGGAACGGGCGACAGATTTACTGGAAATCATACATACTGATGTGTGTGGACCAATGAGTGTGTCGGCGCGAGGTGGATATCGTTATTTTGTTACTTTCACGGATGATTTGAGTAGATACGGGTATATCTATTTGATGAAACACAAGCCTGAAACCTTTGAAAGGTTCAAGGAATTTCAGAATGAAGTGGAAAATCATCATAACAAAAAGATCAAATTTCTGCAGTCCGACCGTGGAGGAGAGTATCTTAGTTACGAGTTTAGCACACATATGAAAAAATTGTGGAATAGTTTCACAACTCACTCCTGCCGGAACACCACAACGTAATGGTGTGTCGGAACGTCGTAGTCGTACTTTATTGGATATGGTTCGATCTATGATGTCTCTGACTGACTTGCCACTGTCTTTTTGGGGTTATGCACTGGAAACCGCTGCATTCATTTTAAATCGGGCACCATCTAAATCCGTTGAAACGACACCGTATGAATTATGGTTTGGAAACAAACCTAAGCTGTCATTTCTTAAAGTTTGGGGATGCAATGTTTATGTGAAGAAACTTCAGCCAGATAAACTCGAACCCAAAGAGGAAAAATGCGTCTTCATAGGATACCCTAAGGAAACGATTGGGTATACCTTCTATCACAGATCCGAGGGCAAGGTTTTTGTTGCCAAGAATGGATCCTTTCTTGAGAAGGAGTTTCTCGCGAAAGGTGTGAATAGTCGGAAGGTAGAACTCGAAGAGGTTACTGAACCTTCTCTTCATGAAATGGCGAGTAGCGCAGCACCGGAAGTTGTTTCGGAGTTGACTTCACCTAATGAAGAGAGAGCTAATGATATTGATCATGAAACTCCAAAAGAGGACACTACCGAACCTCGCAGGTCAAGCAGGACACGTGCAGCTCCTGAACTGTACGGCAATCATGTTATGAATTTCATGATTGATGAAATAGATGACCCTGCGAGATATGAAGAAGCGAAGATGAGCCTTGATTCCAATAAATGGCTAGAAGCCATGAAATCCGAGATGTAATCCATGTACGAAAACCAGGTTTGGACCTTGGTGGACTTACCTCACGACCGAAAGGCCGTTGAGAATAAATGGATTTTCAAAAGAAAAACTGATGCTGATGGTAATGTGACCATCTATAAAGCTCGACTTGTCGCAAAGGGGTTTCGACAAATTCAAGGAGTTGACTATGATGAGACATTCTCTCCCGTAGAGATGCTAAAGTCGGTTAGGATTATGTTAGCAATTGCTGCATATTTTGATTATGAAATATGGTAGATGGATGTCAAAACTGCGTTCCTCAATGCTAATATTGAAGAAGAGTTGTATATGATACAACCTAAGGGTTTTGTCGATCCTAAGGATGCTAATAAGGTGTGCTAACTTCAGCGATCCATCTATGGACTGAAGCAAGCATCCCAGAGTTGGAAACTCTGCTTTGATGAGGTGATCAAAGAGTTTGGATTTCTCCAAACTTATGGAGAGGCTTGTATTTACAAGAAAGTGAGTGGGAGCAATGTGGCATTTCTAATATTATATGTGGATGACATATTATTGATTGGAAATGATATAGATCTTTTAAACAGTGTTAAAAGTTATCTAAACAGCAAATTTTCGATGAAATACCTTGGTGAAGCGTTATATATATTAGGCGTTAAAATCTATAGAGATAGATCAAGGCGCCTAATTGGGCTATCGCAGAGTACATACCTTGATAAGATATTAAAGAAGTTTAATATGGGCGGAAGTAAGAAGGGGTTCTTACCGATGTTGCAAGGCAAGACATTGAGTAAGACTCAAAGTCCGGCTACGGCGGAAGAAAGAGAGATAATGGATAAGATCCCCTATGCCTCAGCTGTAGGCTCTATAATGTATGTCATGCTATGTACAAGACCGGATGTGGCACATGCTATTAGTTTGACTAGTAGGTACCAATCTGATCCAGGTTTGGAACACTGGATAGCGATCAAGAATATCCTTAAGTACTTGAGAAGAACTAGGGATATGTTTCTTGTATACGGAGGTGAAGAAGAGCTAGTCGCTAAGTGTTATGTTGATGCTAGTTTTAACACTGATCCGGATGACTCTAAGTCTCAATCCGGATACGTATTTCTCTTGAACGGAGCAGCAGTTAGTTGGAGAAGTTCCAAACAACCTGTGGTGGCTGGATCAACAACGGAGGCGGAATATGTTGTTGCTTCAGAAGCGGCGCAGGAAGCGGTTTGGATGAAGGAGTTCATAACGGAACTAGGTGTGGTTCCTAGTGCATTGGACCCAATGGTGAACTATTGTGACAACAATGGAGCCATAACCAACGCTAAGGAACCAAAGTCTCACAAGAATTCCAAGCATATTAAGCGCCGGTTTCACTCCATCCGCGAGCATGTCAAGGATGGAGATATAAAGATTTGTAAAGTACACACAGACCTGAATGTAGCAGATCCGTTGACTAAAGTTCTCCCTAGGGAAAGACATGATCAACACCAGAACTCCATGGGTGTTAGATTTATCACTATGTAAACTAGATTATTGTCTCTAGTGCAAGTGGGAGACTGAACGAAATATGCCCTAAGAGGAAATAATAAAGTTGTTATTATGTATTCCTTGTATATGATAGATGTTTATTTTGCATGCTATAATTGTATTGAAAGGAAACGTCAATACATGTGTGTTTAATAAACAAAAAGGGTTCATAGTTATGCCTCTCTTATAGACTAGCTTGTTGATTAACAAGATGATCAAGGTTTCCTGATCATGGACATTAGATGTTGTTGATAACAAGGTCACAACATTTGTGAAATGATGTGATGAACATTCATCCAAAGTATAGCATTATGATCAAGTCATTATGTTTATATTGCTATAACATCATACGAAGTAATCTTTATCCTTAGACCATGAGATCATGTTAATTGCTAACACCGGAAGAGTATCTTGATAACATCAAACGTCACACCGTAACATGGTGACTATAAAGGTGGGTTCAGTGCTACGAAGGTGTTATGTTGAGGCTCATGGATCAAGAGTGGAATTTTTCAATCCCGATGACCGATAGATATACTCTGGGCCCTCTCGGTGATATCACATTAAGATAGCTTGCAAGCAAGTGATGTGATCACTAGAATGTTATATCACAGGAACGAGAAAAGAGTGCATGTCGGTAACAAGATCAAACTAGGTATTTGGATACCGATGATCTAATCTCGAACATGTATTATATCATGAGACAAAGGGATTAAGTTACTAGCGTTAAAGGTTCTCACGATCACAGAAGTCATCGTTGAATGTGCAGGAGTCAATATGGATCTCCAGGTCCCGCTTCTGATTATTGATCTCAGAGAAGTCTCAATCATGTCTGCATTATTCACGAACCGTAGGGTGACACACTTAAGGGTTACTGCACACCATTTTGGAGCACATATGTTTTAGACAAAAAGATTGCAAAGCGCAGGAATTGTTTCGATAGAAAACAGAATTGTTTCGGGTGAAATTGCAGAAAGTGGTTCTGCATGTGATATTGAAATGTTGCAAGGGGTTTTATGTGAATGTTTGTTAATTAAAGTAATTAACAAAATTCTGAATAAATTTAATAAAAGAGTTTTATTAAATGAGAGAGCATTAAACTTAGAAAATTTTAATGCATTTAAAGTGGAGACTTTAAAAGAGAATGTGAAGGGGCATTTTAATGTGGAGGAGTTACCACCACATGAATGGGGGAGGTGAGGGGTCACCCCCATGGGGCGCCGTCCATGGGGAGGGGTACCCCCTCCTCCTATAAAAGGCCACCCCTCTCACCCTTCTTCCTCACACCTCCTCGTGAAGGATCTCTCCCCCCTCTAGAATTGTTCCCCCATGGTCTCGGATTAGCGAGATACATGTTCCCGGTGGAATTTTGTCGGGAAGGAGTTGTTGCTTCCGCTGCATCGCTGGAGCGAGGAGGTGGAGGTTGTCCGGTGGCTTGAACGTGTGTGCGAGGATGGATGCGCTGCTGATTTGTGGCGCTCGGACTTTCACACGATCTTGAGATCAGCAAGTGTACGACTACATCAACCACGAGTTCCTACTCGTTAACAAAACTCGTTGTCTTCGAGGGTAAGTTCTCCATGGATGTATGTCCACCCATTGCTCTTTATCTAGTAGATAGATCTTGGCGTATAGTTCTCATCGTAGGAAATTTTATGTTTTCTATGCTGTGGACCCAACAGATCTCACGGTCAAAGGATTGGATTACTATGTTTTTCTAGTTATCGCAATGTTGAATTTTGTGACTAGATCTCATTGCAATACTTAAGTTGGGTGCGTCCATCACATCATTCACTCAATGACATCACCTCATTTGTCAATTGACAGAAATGTCCATGATCAGGAAACCTCGATCATGAGTTGACCAATGATCTAGTTAACTAGAGGTTACTAGAGGCTTGGTTTGTTTACATACCATAGGTGTACTAATATTTGCGCTTAATACATTTATAGAATGGCATAAAACTTATTATGAACATTGAGAAATGACAATAAAATTATCTTTATTATTTGCCTCAAGGACATATCTCCAACACTTTCTGGTATTGGTTCCTCCCAAGTTCCTTCCTTTTGAAGTTGTTGTCCCGTTCGGTGGCTTTCTACTGTTGGTTGGTGTTACATTCACTATGAAAAAAGTCGCCATACGCAACGGTTTAGTCTGCTGAGCGTGTTAGAAGGTGCACCTTTTACCACAATTTCATTCTTTTCCCATGGTAGATGGATTTTTTTGGGGCTCTCTACTACCACAGAATTGTTAGAAACGTGGAAGAAGCTCGGTGGGGCCGTGATACTTGTTAGATTTTCGATTCCACACATGATTTTGACTTTGGTCGATGCCACCAAAGTCTTTTGAAGCCCGTGTGGCTATGATATCACTGTCTCTAGTGAACCATTTTTCGGTCACACCTCTTGTTTTGAACTTGATAACGTTGCTCGATGCACCATTTAGTCAAGTTGTTAGGTCCCCGATGTTAGGATCTCATAAGAAGAAACATGTGCACCACATCCGTCTAGCATAGACGCACTTTCCATCAAAAGGAAATAACTACAGGAAGCATCTCCGAGTCTTCATTGCGGTTATCTCGTTCCCTTACCCTTTAATACTTATACTTGGTTGCTTGCTTGTGCTTATTTATATAGAATTATCCATATAGTTGCATATATAGACAATCTAGATTCTTGCTAAGACTAAATAGAAAAATAAAGTTAAAATTCTTAGTCACATATCCCTCCCCCTTATCGACCATACTGATCTTTTCATCCTTCTTCACTAGGATAACTCAGACTCTATAAACAACCACCCTCTCCATCACTAGGGGAAGAGCCACTTGGGAGAGACAGAGAGCGTTGTGCATAGTCGAGAATCCCTCAAGTGACCTCTGCCTTGGAGTAGATGTCTTCCCATCCAAAGATCATGGCAGCAAAGCAAGGTTGCCATGTGGTGAAATTCAAATTGCAACGCAGAATCTCTACAATCTTCCTAATCTAGAAACTATCACACTGATTTTATTCCTCCCCTCACCACCTTGGATGGCCAGAAAAAATCACCGCATCAATGTTTCTTACAAGAGGAAGTGGCATTTTTATTGATAGAACATGTACTGATATTCTCCTTTTCTGCCTTCCTCCTTGAAAGCACACCGAAGGAGGTTAGAAACGACTGCCTAGTGGTGCGCCAAACCACCAGATCTGAAGAGCTTGAAACACCTGCCTCATTGATAGAGATAGCCGAGATCTACCTCCCTTCTTGACGCCGCTCCTTCCACAAAAACCCCACATCAAAGAGGACGAGGCGCATGCTGACATGGGTATGACTTATCGGGTTCCCATAATTTTTATTACCTGGTACATACTTAGACTACAGAACAAGGCCCACAAAGAAACAGAAGACTCTGAGACCCAGCCTCTCATATATAGTCTAGGAGGAGTTGTCAGAGAGGGCACCGTAGCTTTGAGCGAAACACAATCCGCCGTGAGTTAGATTGCATCTAGCAAATCGGCGACTCTGTAACCCTCTATTTTCATAATTAGGCAGGACTTCAACTCCCTTGTTTGTCTGATAGGCTGATGAAATCACTAGCGCTCTCTTTTCCATCAAACCCAATTCTATAATAATGGACATTGTCGAGGTCACCTCTCGTCAATTGGCGCTGTCTATGGAAACTCTAAGCGCTAGAGTCATGAATTCGATAACTTCAACTTGAACAAGTAGCAATCCGATAATTGAGTTCAACGAGATCGATCATGATCCCATCAATCTTAATGCACGCCCGCCCACCCCTCTGCCAGAAACTTTCGACGAGGAGACAGATCTCATGATCGGGAACCTCCACTTTCAAATCATGGCAGCAGAAGTTCTGTGACTTTTGGATCCAATGTTCTCGGGTCCATTGATGGCTCGACTTTCGACGTAGAGCTCGTTGGGAACCCCAAGAGGAAGGTACGATGAATACATCAGCAAGTCTTCCCTCAGTTATGAAACCAAGGTTTAATCGAACCAGTAGGAGCAAGAAAACACCCCAAAGGTGTTACTAGCTGAGGTTTGGCAGGGCGCACTACCGGTACTAGTAGCAACGTGGAGACCTGCACAACACAACGACAAAACTTTGTCCCCAACTTGCGATGAGGTTGTCAATCTCACCGTGTTTTGCGGAAAACAAAGGATTAAACGTATCAAATGGAAAGAAGTAAAAGTTTGCAGAAAGTAAACACAAAGTAGTAAAAGATTGTAGATTGTATGTAAAGTAAAAGGACCGGGATCCATAGTTCACTAGAGGTGGCTCTCCTTAGATAGATAACATGCTGGGTGAACAAATTACAGTGGGGCAATTTACAAACACTGAGGAAGCAATACATGCCTATACTAATCATCTTGACTCCTCTGAGACTTGATTGGGCATTACAACATAATACATAGACCGCCATCCAACTGCATCTATGACTAATAATCCACCTTCAGGTTATCATCCGACCCCCCTCCAGTATTAAGTTGCAAGCAACATATTATTGCTTTACGAACTGATGTAAAGTAAACAATACGATTTTTCTATGAACAAAGGATTGTTGTTTTCTCCCTAGTAGCAACAGCACATCTAGTACCTTAGAGATTTCTGTCACTTCTCCAGATTACCAGAGGCATGAACCCACCATCGAGCATAAATACTAACTCTCGGAGTTGCTAGCATCTACTTGGCCAAGATAGCTACTAACAACAGAAAGCATGCAAGATCTCAAATAACAAAGACATGATAGAATCAATAATCAATCTAAAATAGCATCTCAATATCCATCGGATCCCCGCAAACACAACATGTATGAATTACAAATAGATGATCTTGATCATGAATGGAGCTCACAAGATCTAAACATGAAAGCACAAAGGAGGAGAAATCAGCCATCTAGCTACTACATGGATCCGTAGTCCAAGGATGAACTACCACGCATCACACCGGAGGCTTGCATGGTGATGAAGAAAGCCTCCAGGGTGAATTCCCCTCCCCGGCAGGGTGCCGGGAAGAGCTTCAGATCCCTCCCGATCTAGGGATGGAGATGACGGCGGTTACAGACTCTTTCGTGGATTTTTGATCGGGTACTTATGGTTTTCGTCCCGAGGGCAATATATAGGCGGAAGGAGAGGCCGAGGGGGTGCCGGGAGCGGCCACACCACCCCCTGGCGCGGGTCAGGCCTGGCCGCGCGGGCAGGTGGTGTGGTGGCTCCCTGGCCCTTCTCCGTCTCGTATTCTGGCACTTGATCCCTTCCGGAAAAATAGGCACTTTGGCTTTTGTCCCGTCCAATTCCGAGAATATTCATTTTCTGACTTTCCTAGAACCAAAAACAGCAGAAAATAGGCAGCTGGCACTGTGGCTCTTGTTAATAGGTTAGAAAATTACTCCAAATTTGGAACAAAACACAAGAAAGTGGATAAAACCAAGCATGGAACATCAAATATTATAGATACATTTGCAATGTATCAACATCCCCAAGCTTAACTCCTGCTCGTCCTCGAGTAGGTAAGTGATAAATATAAATAATTTTTGAGGTGACATGCACCATCAAAGACTTGATCAAAGCATTTGCAAAATACTCAAAGCTGGGATCATAGTACTTCAATCATAACATGAAATACAAAGTTCTAGCAATAAGCAAATAAACTATGATGCAACATGAAAAGGTACAAACAAAATATTCATGAATAACATGCTTTGCAAGACGTTTGTTTGTTTCACATAAAGAAAACATAGCATAATAGTATTCAACTTGTCCCTCAATAGAGTAGAAAATATAAATGCATAGGACACCTTCAAAGTTCATAAGAGTGACTAGATACAATAGTTTAAAACAAGCAATATCAAGTTATGCATCAATCAACTAGTCTTGGGACAATGCACATAGAACTAAGAATGGCCACTATGCTCTCAAAGTAGGTGCATAAAGATATAATGTGGAGACTCAATATATTGGTGGAAGAAAAGCCTTTTGTAAAAGGAAGTAGGGATTCAAGTCTCATAAAGAGCTTCCAAAAATTATTGTACTTATAGCTTTAAACTCTCATTGCCCCTATCATAAGCATCTTGAAGTGATTAAGGTTAAAGTGAACAAACTATGGTGTACATGCTTGACGAAGTATAAGTCAGAAATCTCATGTCCCTTGTATACGAGGGCCGCTCCTCATGCTACTCAAGTTTAGTCACCGGTAAGTTCTTGTCATCGTATGTATATGTGTATCATTGAGAACCGCCAACAGGGTACCCCTTGCCCGATGATACGGAAGAATCCCCATATCAAAATGACAAGGCAAGCAGACAACGAGGATCTCATCATTCTTCTTATTTACCATGGGAATATGGTGCTTTTCTCTCTCTTTCCTCTTTTTATAGTATCTCTTTTTTCTTCTCTTTTTCTCTTTTTTCTCAGTATATGACTCTTTTTTATAAGAAGGATGCTTCATAGACAGCTCATTATGGTTACGCTGCAGGTTTCCACCATGTCAGCATGGATTAGACCAGTGGCCCAGGTGTTTCTCTAACACATATACATAACTCCATGGACTTACAAGCTCCCCTTTCATTTCACACCGACGACATCCATATAAAAAAGAGCATGATATCAACTAGGTACAAGTACCAAGTGCAATGTTTAAAGCGTTCCCCATGAAAGCATGGTTCTGCTAATTCCTAACAAATAAGTGCAAGCATATACAACATAGAAGACACAATGGTTCAAGTTTATTAAGGGCAAGTAAAGTAAAGTGTGCCATCAAGTTCGCGAGAGATTTAATCACTAGTTTTTTCATAACAAGTGGAAGGTAAACAAAAGCATGAATATACTCGGAATAGCATAAGCTAGTAGGTAGGTATGGTGGACTCTTTGGAATAACTTGGTTTGGGGAGTTGGATGCATGAGTGGAACTCATACTTTGTTGTGGAGGCTAGCAAAAGACTGGGAGCGACAAACTAAGAGAGCAATAATGGCCATAATCATGTAGAGCGACAAAACATCATTGATAAAAGCATAAAGTAATACTACAAGTTGAAAACTAAAGGATCATAAAGGCTATGGTGACTTGAGATAGTCATAACATGGTGTGAGCATGCGCCAAGTTAACCCGAATAAAGCATGAAAGGAGAATACCACTATACTATGCTTTAATATGCTAAAACAACGCATGATTCATCCAAGGCACATTAAGCAATCTCAATTGTTTATAACAAGTCATGCTACAGCAAAGAATACTAAGCATAAAGCCAAAACAATATCAACCATGGCATGACAAAGCATAGCCACAGTTAAAAACAAGCTCTTTTTACCACAAAAGTATGAACTTCCTCTACTCTTTTCCAAACCAAACCAAACTATTTGCAAACCAAAGTGTGAAAGAGGGGGTCCAACCAATTTATTCAGAAAACTAACCAAACTAAAAACCAAAACAAAAACGAAAAGGAAGACGCTCCATGAAAAACATACCTGTGCATGAAACAATAAAAAATGAAACGTTTGGAAGAAAACCTGGAATTTTTATTGATGAAGAAGGGGATGACTTGGGCATCCCCAAGCTTTGACGCTTGTACTTCTTGGATATTTCTTGGGGTGACATGCGTGGCATCCCCAAGCTTGAGCTTTAGTCCATCCTTCATCTAATTACTCATTCCTTCCATACACCTGAAATTTTTCCTTCATACAAAACTTCACACAATCTCATTAGCAACATTAGTGCACTTAAGATAAATAAGTCTCAAGGTTCAGTTCTAACACCAAATAAACTTCCATTAGAACACTAGCTACTGTAGCACTTCCCTCAAAAATCTCAATTCCCCAAAGGAACTCAAGAAGAACTAACAAGAAGCAAATACAGAAAATGGCAAAAATTTGTCAAAACAGACCAGTAGGTAAAGACGAATTTTTTAGAAGACCTTCTGTTGCTCAAATAAAAAAGTGCTGAACTAAATAAAGTTATATAACAACCTGTGGCAGAAGCACAAAAAATTAAAGCTCAATCCGACGTACAGAGCTCTCTCAGGAATTTTTACGGTGAATCACATAAATCTGTTTCGGGACAGCAACTTTCGCAATCATTACTTCACTCTCATTAGAGGTTACTCTTGGCACAAAAAGTAAATAAAAAGGATAAGGAGAGGTTATTACAGAGGTAATAACTTCCAAGACACAAATAAAACTCTTGGGTTATCTCCCTACATGTACTTTCTTTAACGCCTTTAAGTTAGGCATAAGAAGAAAAGCAAGAATCAAGTGTTCTCAAATGAAGAAGCATTAAGACCAAATTTTGTTTTCATAGGAGAAGCAAAAGAAATCTTTTCTCTCTTTTTAGGGAAGTGTTCTATACCTTTCTTGAGTGGGATTTGATATTTAATGGTGCCTTCTTTCATATCAATGATGGCACCAACAGTTCTAAGAAAAGGTCTTCCCAAAGTAATAGGAAAAGAAGCATTGTATTCAACATCCAAAACATAGAAATCAACAGGGACATAGGAATCGTTAACCATAATAAGAACATCATTAAGACTCCCCATGAGTTTCTTTTTAGCATTAGCATCAAGTGGGACATTCAAATAACAATCTTCAAGAGGAGGCAAATCAAGCATATCATAAATCCTTCTAGGCATAATAGAAACACTACTATCAAGATCACACAAAGCTTTGAAATCAAAGTCATTCACTTTCATATTAATGATGGGTTCCCAACCATCCTCTTGTTTTATAGGAATAGAAGCTTTATGTTTCATCTTTTCTTCTTTAATATTCATGAGAGCATCAGTAATGTGTTTTGTAAAAGCCATGTTCATAGCACTAGCATTAGGACTTTTAGCAAGCTTTTGTAGGAACTTAATAACTTCAGTGATATTGCAGCCATCAAGATCAAAATCAACTTTATCATCTAAAGTAGTAGAACTATTAGTAGCCTCAACACTAGTGGTGGTAATAGTAGAAACACTAATGTTTCTAGCAATTTCATCTTCTCTTTCCCACTTAGCATGTAATTCAGCTAATAGTCTAACATTTTCATCAATTCTTACTTGTATAACATTAGTAGCTGCAAAGGGATTCTCATTAGTTTCGGGTTTAGTAGCCATTTTATTCAAAGTAGATTGAGCTTCAGCCAAAGATGCTATGCTTCTTTCAGCATTAGAGAGTTTTTCCTCAATAGTTTTATTAAAAGCATTTTGTTTACTAATAAAATCTTTAAGCATAACTTCAAGTTCAGAGGGAGCACTCTTTTTATTGTTGTAAGAATTTCCATAAGCATTACCATTGTTGGGAGGATATGGCTTATAATTATTGTTACCAAAATTGTTCCTATAAGCATTATTACCACAAGCATTGTTGCCAAAGTTGTTATTTCTTATGAAGTTCACATCAACTTGCTCTTCTTGAGCAACCAAAGAGGCTAAAGGAACATTATTTGGATCAATAGGGGCTTTCCCATTAACAAGCATAGACATAATTATATCAATCTTATCACTCAAGGAGGAGGTTTCTTCAAAAGAATTTACCTTCTTACCTTGTGGAGCTCTCTCAGTATGCCATTCAGAATAATTAACCATCATATTGTTTAAAAGTTTTGTTGTAGCACCCAAAGTGATGGTCATAAAGGTACCTCCAGCAACTGAATCCAATAGGTTCCTTGAAGAATAGTTCAATCCTGCATAAAAAGTTTGGATGATCATCCAAGCAGTCAGTCCATGAGTGGGATAATTCTTTACCAAAGATTTCATTCTTTCCCAAGCTTGAGCAACATGCTCATTATCAAGTTGTTTAAACTTCATTATTTCACTTCTCATGGATATAATCTTAGCAGGAGGATAGTATTTTCCAATAAAAGCATCTTTGCACTTAGTCCAAGAATCAATACTATTCCTAGTTAAGGAATTCAACCATTCTTTAGCTTTTCCTCTCAAAGAGAAAGGAAATAATTTCAGTTTAATAATATCACCATCTATATCCCTATGCTTTTGCATCTCACAACGTTCAACAAAGTTATTTAGATGGGAAGCAGCATCTTCATTACCAATACCAGAAAATTGTTCTCTCATAACAAGATTGAGCAAAGCAGGTTTTATCTCAAAGAAAGTATTTTCAGCCACAGGTGGAGAAATATGAGTGCTCATAAAATCATTGTTGTTGGTGCTAGTGAAGTCACACAACTTAGTGTTTTCAAGAGTAGTCATTTTTTTGGGTTTTCAAATAAGAAAGCAAACAAGTAAAACTAATTTTTTTTGTGTTTTTTGAAGAACAAAACAAGCAAACAAAGCAAAAAGAAAACTAAGAAAAACAAAAACAACAAAGTAAAGAGATTGGTTATGAGGGACTCCCCTTGTGAAGATGTCATTGACTCCCCGGTAACGGCGCCAGAAAATCTTGATGCGCTCGACTTTTGACGTAGAGCTCGTTGGGAACCCCA
This sequence comes from Avena eriantha, assembly GCA_910589775.1. Classification (NCBI taxonomy): domain Eukaryota; kingdom Viridiplantae; phylum Streptophyta; class Magnoliopsida; order Poales; family Poaceae; genus Avena; species Avena eriantha. The sequence goes on along the minus strand of OU342741.1, from coordinate 81,976,987 downwards.
AGAGGAAGGTACGATGAATACAGCAGCAAGTCTTCCCTCAGTTATGAAACCAAGGTTTAATCGAACCAGTAGGAGCAAGGCAACACCCCAAAGGTGTTACTAGCTGAGCTTTGGCAAGGCGCACTACCGGTGCTAGTAGCAACGTGGAGACTTGCACAACACAACCACAAAACTTTGTCCCCAACTTGCGATGAGGTTGTCAATCTCACCGTGTTTTGCGGAAAACAAAGGATTAAACGTATCGAATGGAAAGAAGTAAAAGTTTGCAGAAAGTAAACACAAAGTAGTAAAAGATTGTAGATTGTATGTAAAGTAAAAGGACCGGGATCCAATAGTTCACTAGAGGTGGCTCTCCTTAGATAGATAACATGCTGGGTGAAAAAATTACAGCGGGGCAATTGACAAACACCGAGAAAGCAATACATGCATATACTAATCATCTTGACTCCTATGAGACTTGATTGGGCATTACAACATAATACATAGACCGCCATCCAACTGCATCTATGACTAATAATCCACCTTCAGGTTATCATCCGAACCCCGTCCAGTATTAAGTTGCAAGCAACAGATTATTGCTTTACGAACTGCTTGTAAAGTAAACAATATGATTGTTCTATGAACAAAGGATTGTTATTTTCTCCCTAGTAGCAACAGCACATCTAGTACCTTAGAGATTTTTGTCACTTCCCCAGATTACCAGAGGCATGAACCCACTATCGAGCATAAATACTAACTCTTAGAGTTGCTAGCATCTACTTGGCCAAGATAGCTACTAACAACGGAAAGCATGCAAGATCTCAAATAACAAAGACATGATAGAATCAATAATGAATCTTAAATAGCATCTCAATATCCATCGGATCCACGCAAACACAACATGTATGAATTACAAATAGATGATCTTGATCATGAACGGAGCTCACAAGATCTAAACATGAAAGCACAAAGGAGGAGAAACCAGCCATCTAGCTACTACATGGATGGTAGTCCAAGGATGAACTACTCACGCATCACACCGGAGGCTTGCATGGTGATGAAGAAAGCCTCCAGGGTGAATTCCCCTCTCCAGTAGGGTGCCGGGAAGAGCTTCAGATCCCTCCCGATCTAGGGATGGAGATGACGGCGGCTACAGACTCTGTCGTGGATTTTTGATCGGCTACTTAGGGTTTTCGTCTCGAGGGCAATATATAGGCGGAAGGAGAGGCCGAGGGGGTGCCGGGAGCGGCCACACCACCCCCTAGCGCAGGCCAGGCCTGGCCGCACGGCCAGGTGGTGTGGTGGCTCCCTGTCCCTTCTCCGTCTTGTATTCTGGCACTTGATCCCTTCCGGAAAAATAGGCACTTTGGCTTTTGTCCCGTCCAATTCCGAGAATATTCATTTTCTAACTTTCCTAGAACCAAAAACAGCAGAAAACAGGCAACTGGCACTGTGGCTCTTGTTAATAGGTTAGTTCAAGAAATCATATGAAAAGTACTCCAAAGTTGGAACAAAACACAAGAAAGTGGATAAAACCAAGCATGGAACATCAAAAATTATAGATACATTTGCAATGTATCATCCATCGGCTCCAATCGTAGCACCTGCGGCAACGTCATCATCCTCTAATGGCTCCACGGGAAGGGCCACCTCGCACCCAACAAACGTCTAAGACAACAGCGGCCTCGCCACGAATCTAGGGGATTTGACCGATCTCTATGACGACCTCTCCTTCGGATATGACTCTAAAACACCATCGTCCGCCGGCATGGACCCGACAAATGGAAGATCTGAGAAAACCGTCGACTCTAGGATAAAAAAAGCATATTCATACCCAGAGCAGGACCTGCGAGATTTTCCTCGTCTCCAAGACAGTGTCTCCCGTGGCTCCAACAACCACAACAACGACTCATACATGGAGATCCACCAGGTTGCGTAATCACAGGAACCGCAAAAGTGGGCGAAGGAACCTCAACAGAATGCGATGAAAATGGTAACCCGATTATCTATCCTAATGATTATTTCAAAAAATGATACAACTGCACGCAAGAATGGATATGAACCACCTGTGGAAATCATATCTCCCAAGGAGGAGGCGGAGAACGCGATGGTGAATGGATAACTATTCGGCTGCCACCAATTTCCTGGGAGAAAGCAAGAAATTCTATCTCGGGTATGGTACCCATGACAATGGACATTTCATGCGAAGATTTAATGGTGTACCAGTACCTCCTTCACAAGCAGAGGAGGCAACTAGTCAACATGCAAAGGTACCTGGAAGCGTGGAAGTGAAGATGACCTCAAGGCATGTGGTGCAAGTTGCTTTACCCATCGGGTTCGCAAGATGCCAGTACCCAAGGATTTCAAACTCCCTCACGATCACCAAAAGTACGATGGCCTCCAAAAGATAGAGGCGTGGTTGGGTGATTATTTACAAACAATGAAACTTCTGGGTGGATCAAAAGCCACATCTATGCAAAGCTTACATTTGCACCTAACCAGAGCCACATGGTCCTGGCTACGATAGCTACCCGAGGAATCAACCAACAGTTGGGCTATCTGGAAGACAAGTTCATGAGAAACTTTAAATCCACATTCAAGCGAGAATATCATTTTGCGGCCCGAAAGTTGAGGCGCCCAGGCAAAGCGGTACCCAAGTTGCTTGTAATCAGCCGTGTTGCCCGCAGTTGGCGTGCCAAATACTCAGAGGGTCTTTTTTGGCATGAATTCAACTTTATGTTTCAATGCAAAATATCAGGCTAACGCCCGTCAAGTTGGCCCCCATGTCAGTTTTCGCCGTTATGTCACTACTGTCGCTTAGGCGTGGTGGCTATCACGTAGGCTTGCAGCACTGGCATAGTGGATAGGACAAGATGACCGACCCAGTGTATTCAAGTGACAAAACAGGGCGCATATATCCTCGTTATTACTTTTTTTACTCAGAAGCTGGAATGGCCACCGCCATGCGTCTCTCCATTGGTTCCGTCCCCGTTGTTAACCACTACCTTAGAAACGCATTGACGGTTCCATTGTTCCCCTGTCTCGCAGAAACCACTCTTCTTCTTCCTATCATCTATCTTATTTCCATCTTCTCCTTGTTGCCATGGAAGGTCGTCGCACTCTAGAGACAAGATTCATTGCCCATGACAATAAGAAGATAGACGTCGTCTACACCAATAAGGAGGAGACAGTGGTGCGAGTACTGAGGATGTATGAGGGTTGTCTTGAGAAAGACGAGGACAAGTTTGTGGGATTGGACCTGGAGTACACCTCAGAGGACCCATATGTCGAGAATAAAGTCGTCGTCGTTCTGGCTATGAGGAAACATGTCCTCGTCTACCACTACTCCCGGTTTGTAGATATGCTCTCTGTAGTTAACCGCTTTTAGGGTTTTCTCCTCTTGTTCTTTATCCATTTGCTCATCTTGCAACTACTGAATTTTATTAGGACCAAATAAATTATGACAAGCCAATGTTGTGAGTCTTGATCTTGCATTCACTAAACTTTTTAAAATTATATTCAGATGATGATCTTGCATTGACAAAACAATAGTAATTATAAATTTTGGTGATGAAAAACTACATACTTTCAGGATTGACAAGAAGTGTGTGGCACTGCCACAGTTCCTTGTATAAAAAGGAATTGTTTTCTGCACTATCGACAATAGAACTGATTTTTGGAAATCTCATTATGAGGGAATTACAATTCATGCGCACAAGTAGATCGATATTCAGAGTCTTATCAAGATCATAGGGGGATCGAGGAAGGATGGAATGGTTACACTCGCAACTAGAATCCTCGATCAGTCGTATGACAGAATGAAGGCAGATTTCCCTATGGATAGGCACACTTTCTGGAAGGAATGGCCGTTGTCTGAGATAAATCTAAAGTATGCATCCATAGATGCTTACGTGACCTACTAGCTATACAACAATATTCATTTCTTTCTATGTTTCCTCGTGTTTTGCCCCAGTTGCAAGAGGGAAGACAAGCTTAGGGGAGCCCTTTGTAGCAAATGCAGTATAGCTGAGCGTGATGCTGCATATACAAAGAAAATGGCTGCATCTTAAGCAGCTAACAGAGAGGCTGCAGCTGAAGCAGCAAATAAAGAGGCAACATCTTCTAGCGGCAATAACTAGGCCTGTGATGCACCGCTAATTGTGCCGCAGGATGCTGACGATAGGGAACCCAAGGCAGATTCCAGGTGAGAAGAACTTGCATTTCGTGAGCTATGGAGGGCCAATAATGTAAGAGACACCTGGAATGCTCGCAGTTGGGCGCCTAGCAATGATATCAAGTGCCTCAAGTGGTCTGATGAGAAGTGAATTAAATTTTACTCCTTTGTGTTATGTTTCTGTTTTGTGGAACTCAGTTAGCTTGTCAAGATGGCTAGCGCCTCAAGTGAGAGTAGTGAAATAAATTTTACTTCTTTGTGTTATGTTTCTGTATGTATCTGGTAGCTTGTCAAGATGGCAGCTTGTTAACTGGCAGTCCTCCGCTATGTAAACATGGATATGTGCCCGCTAAATTTGTAGCATTCGAAGGACGAAACACATGCAGGAGGTTTTTAGGGTGTCAAGAACATCGTGCAATGTTGCAACACATAAGTTGCAGTGTTTTCAAATGGGTAGATCCAGAGTGGCCCATTGCAGTGTTGTTAAATGGGTAGATCCAGAGTGGCCCAAATCGATGCAGAAAACGCTGGACAAACTATGGGATATGATTGTTGAGTTGAAAGAATCCATAGTCAGCTCACTTCTTGAGAGTGCTGAGATGAAGTTATTTGACCATGTTGACACAACCAAGCTTAACCGAGATCTCAGGAGGGTGCAAGACAAGGTTAGCAAAGTCAAGAAGGAGAGGGACATGGCGTTGGCCCTAAAGGCTAAAGAAAAGCAAGATCTGACTCAAGCAAGGAATGAACTTCACTCGGCCAAAGTCCTGCAGTTCATAACTACGAGTATTGACAAGTGCACGAGGATCAATGCAGAGAAACAATTGAAGCTGTACAAGGAAGATGCTAAAAGGACGGAGATGATTCGATCATTGCTCTAGCAGGAAGATGCGCATTGGGCTAAGATCAAGGAGATGTGTGATAATAGTTCTATTTAGCTTGAGCTCCATACTTTTTTAAGTTGTAATAGTTGCACTTGTTGACCTAGCGGTCTAAATTAGTAGTCTCAGAGTCTTGGGAGAAAAAAATCGATCGCCCGTTAATCTGTCTTAGCCCCTCCATTACTTCCTTTTGTCTGATGATGGTGGTATTCTGACATTGGTGGTTTGTTTAAACATAATCTACGTGGATTGTGCCACATGCAAATGGCACATCCATAATTTATAAAGTGGAAGCACGTACACCCTATTACTGGAGATTCGAGAGCTTCGCCAGATGCAAGAGATGCAGGAGCAGGGAGGTGGTGAGATAAACAGGCTCAAGATTAGGCTAGAAAGTGGTACCGATTTCCTCATTATCTGGGAATTATCGGTTGCCATTGTTGTTTATGTTGCCATGTCATTGTGCAACAGCTGAAACAAGTTATTGTTTCATGGAGTGTAGCAGCTTAAATAATTTATTTCTATGCCACTAACATTCCATCGAATTTAGAGACCTCCTGTCCCTCAGCAATCGTGGAACCGATGCTGCCTGTTTTCAGATAGTAGTGGCACAATCACATTTTGGATTCAACTACTGACACCGGCATTTCCAAACCCTAAGTCCTAGTACATTTTACTCCGAGAACTTGGGTAGATTGTTTCACCCGACAAGTTCCACGCACAGAGCTCCAGATTTAAACCGAATTACATATATATGTTCAAGTTCAACACATTATTATGCATCTTCATTGCTAGCAGTCTTCTTCCCCCGCTTGGGTGCCAAGCCTTCACGTCCACTAGCTTCTTCATTTCCTGCCTTGTTCCTCTTCCTCAGTGCCAATTTTCTTAGCTTCACGTACTCTGCATCACCGGGACAATCAGCACCAGAATCATGTCCAACATCATCACTCCACTTGTTTTTATTTTCTTCCAGTAGCAAAATGACTGACCTGACAGACATGTTTCTAACCTTGCGGCGCTTCCTGTCAAAGAAAAAGGACTATTGCATAACTTCCTAATATCTATAGAGTAAACAAAACAAAATTACAATTCAGCACAAACATGCGAACCCTAAGATACTTTTGCTTACTAGGAGCTAATCGAGTTCAAGCGACCACCCTATCCAAGAATAGTAGGGCGACTCCCAGTTGCAGCAGCTTCTACATCCAGTACATCAGAATTCAGCTCAAACATGCAAGCCGAAGCATACCTTTTGATCAACCCAATTAACTAACGGTCACACGTTAGAGGAACCATGATGCATCGTTCGTCCATGAAGCTGAACTTTGCAGTCTACTTCGGCCATATTTCAGCATGATTACTGATACGTTGCTAACGTATCCATAATTTTTCATGTTCCATGCTTAGTTTTATCTACTTTCTTATGTTTTGTTCCAACTTTGGAGTACTTTTTATACACTTTCTTGGACTAACCTATTAACAAGAGCCATAGTGCCAGCTGCCTGTTTTCTGCTGTTTTTGGTTCTAGGAAAGTCAGAAAATGAATATTCTCGGAATTGGACGGGACAAAAGCCAAAGTCAGTTTTTCATCGAGGGACACACGGAGACAGAATACGAGACGGAGAGGGGCCAGGGGCCGCCACACCACCTTGCCGCGCGGCCCAGCCTGGCCCGCGCTAGTGGGTCGTCTGGCCGCCTCCAGCAAACCCTCGGCCTCCCCTTTCGCCTATAAGATGCCTCCGATACAGAAACCCTAAGTACCCAACCAAAATTCCATGAAAGAGTCTGTAGCCGCCATCATCTCCATCCCTAGATCGGGAGGGATCTAAAGCTCTTCCCAGCACCCTGTTGGAGAGAGGGGAATTACCCTGGTAGCCTTCTTCATCACCATGCAAGCCTCCGATGTGATGCATGAGTAGTTCATCCTTGGACTACGGGTCCATGTAGTAGCTAGATGGCTGGTTGTCCTCCTTTGTGCTATCATGTTTAGATCTTGTGACCTCCGTTCATGATCAAGATCATCTATTTGTAATCCTACATGTTGTGTTTGCGAGGATCCGATGGATATTGAGATGCTATTTCAGATTGATTATTGATTCTGTCATGTCTTTTTTATTTGTGATCTTGCATGCTTTCTGTTGTTAGTAGCTATCTTAGCCAAGTAGATGCTAGCAACTCCAAGAGTTAGTATTAATGCTCGATAGTGGATTCATGCCTCTAGTAATCTAGGGAAGTGACAGAAATCTCTAAGGTACTAGATGTGCTGTTGCTACTAGGGAGAAAACAACAATCGTTTGTTTACTTTACACGCAATGCGTAATGCAATTATCTGTTGCTTGCAACTTAATACTGGAGGGGGTTCGGATGATAACCTAAAGGTGGATTATTAGTCATAGATGTAGTTGGATTACGGTCTATGTATAATGTTGTAATGCCCAATCAAGTCTCAAAGGAGTCAAGATGAGTAGTATATGCATGATTGCTTTCTCGATGTTTGTCAATTGCCCCGCTGTAATTTGTTCACCCAACATGTCATCTATCTAAAGGAGAGCCACCACTAGTGAACTATGGACCCCGGTCCTTTCTTTTATCATCAATCTACAATCAACTGTTTACTGTTTTGTGTTTACTTTATGCAAGCTATTACTTTCTTCCACACAATACATTTAATCCTTTGTTTTCAGCAAAACCGGTGAGATTGACAACCTCACTATAAGTTGAGGGCAAAGTTCTGTGGTTGTGTTGTGCAGGTTTCCACGTTGCTGCTGGCACTGGTCGTGCGCCCTGCCATAGCCCAGCTAGCAACACCTTGGAGGTGTTTCCTTGCTCCTACTGGATTGATCACCATGGTTTCCTAACTGAGGGAAAACTTGCTGATGTGCTCATCATACCTTCCTCTTGGGGTTCCCCAACAAGCTCGATATATTTTGGGCCATCAAGCACTTTTTCTGGCGCCGTTGCTGGGGAGTCAAGGACATATTCACAAGGGGAGTCCCTCATAACCAATCTCTTTACTTTATTGTTTTTGTTTTGCTTAGTTTACTTTTGCTTTGTTTCTTGTTTCTTTATCAAAAACACAAAAAATTAGTTTTACTAGTTTGCTTTCTTTATTAAAAACACAAAAAATGACTACGCTTGAAAACACTAAGTTGTGTGACTTCACTAGCACCAACAACAATGATTTCATGTGCACACCTATTGCTCCACCTGTTCCTGAAGCTACTTTCTTTGAAATAAAACCTGCTTTACTCAATCTTGTTATGAGAGAAAAATTTTATGGTATTGGTAATGAAGATGATGCTGCTCATCTAAATAACTTTGTTGAACTTTGTGAGATGCAAAAGCATAGGGATATAGATGGAGATATCATTAAACTTAAATTGTTTCCTTTCTCTTGGAGAGGAAAAGCTAAAGAATGGTTGAATTCCTTAACTAGGAATAGTATTGATTCTTGGACTAAATGCAAAGATGCTTTCATTGGAAAATACTATCCTCCTGCTAAGATTATATCTATGAGAAGTGAAATAATGAAGCTTAAACCATCTGATAATGAATATGTTGCTCAAGCTTCGGAAGAATGAAATCTTTGGTAAAGAATTGTCCCACTCATGGACTGACTGCTTGGATGATTATCCAAACTTTTTATGCACGATTGAACTATTCTTCAAGAAATCTATTGGATTCTGCTGCTGTAGGTACTTTTATGACCATTACTTTGGGTGCTGCAACAAAGCTTCTAGATAATATAATGGTTAACTATTTTGAATGGCATACTGAAAGAGCTCCACAAGGTAAGAAGGTAAATTCTGTTGAGGAAACCTCCTCCTTGAGTGATAAAATTGATGTTATTATGTCTATGCTTGTTAATGGAAAAGCCCATAATTATCCAAATCATGTTCCTTTAGCCTCTTTGGTTGCTCAAGAAGAGCAAGTTGATGTGATCTTTATAAGAAATAACAATTTTAGCAACAATGCTTACGGGAATAATTTCGGTAACAACAACTATAGGCCATATCCTCCCAACAATGGTAATGCTTATGGAAATTCCTATAAAAATAATAGAAGTGCTCCCTCTAAACTTGACTCTATGCTTAAAGACTTTATTAGTAAAGAAACTGCTTTCAATAAAACTATTGAGGATAAACTCTCTAATGCCGAAAGAAATATAGCATCATTGGCTGAAGCTCAATCTTCTTTGAATAAAATGGCTGCTAAACCTAAAACTAATGAGAATCCCTTTGCTGCTACTAATGCCATACAAGTTAGAATTGATGAAAATTTTAGATTGTTAGATGAATTGCGTGCTAAGTGGGAAAGAGAAGATGAAATTGCTAGAAACATTAGTGTTTATACTATCACTACCACTAGTGTTGAGGCTAGTAATAGCTCTACTACTTTAGATGATAATTATGATTTTGATCTTGATGGTTGCAACATCTTTGAAGTTATTAAGTTCCTACAAAATCTTGCTAAAATTCCTAATGCTAGTGCTTTGAATATGGCCTTTACAAAACACATTACTGATGCTCTCATAAAGATTAAAGAAGAAAAGATGAAACATAAAGCTTCTATTCCTATAAAACAAGAAAATGGTTGGGAACCCATCATTAATATGAAAGTGAATGATTTTGATTTTAAAACTTTATGTGATCTTGATAGTAGTGTTTCTATTATGCCTAGAAGGATTTATGACATGCTTGATTTGCCACCATTGGAAGATTGTTATTTGAATGTCCCACTTGATGATAATGCTAAAAAGAAACTCATGGCGAGTATTAATGATGTTCTTATTATGGTTAACAATGCCTATGTCCCTGTTGATTTCTATGTTTTGGATGTTGAATGCAATGCTTCATGTCCTATTACTTTGGGAAGACCTTTCTTAGAACTGTTGGTGCCATTATTGATATGAAAGAAGGCACCATTAAATATCAACTCCCACTCAAGAAAGGTATAGAACACTTCCCTAAGAAGAGAGAGAAGATTTCTTTTGCCTCTCCTATGAAAACAAAATTTTCTCTTAATGCTTCTTCATTTGAGAACACTTGATTCTTTTTCTTGCTTCTTGTGCCTAACTTAAAGGCGTTAAAGAAAAGTACTTACTGGCAGATAACCCAAAAGTTTTAGATGATTCTTGGAAGTTATTACCTCTGTAATAACCGCTCCTTATCGTTTTTATTTGCCTTTTGTGCCAAGAGTAACGTCTAATGAGAGAGAAGTAATGATTGGGGAAGTTGCTGTCCCGAAAGAGATTTATGTGCTTCACCATAAATATTCATGTAAAATATATGTACATCGTTTTGTGGCATGAATTTTTGTGCTTCTTCCCCAGGTTGTTATCTAACTTTAGTTGGTTCAATACTTTTCGATTTGAGCAACAGAAGGTCTTCGAAAAAATTCGTCTTTACCTGCTGGTCTGTTTTGACAGATTTCTGCCATTATTTGCATTTGCTTCTTGTTGGTTCCTTTTGGAGTTCTTTTGGGGAACTGAGCTTTTTGAGGGAAGTGCTACAGTATCTTGTGTTTTAATGGAATTTTATTGGTATTGAAACTGAACCTAAAGACTTATTATCTTGAGTGCACTAATGTTGCTAATAAAGATTGCGTGAAGTTTTGTATGAAGAAAAAATTTCAGGTGTATGGAAGGAATGAGTAATGAGATGAAGGATGGACTAAAGCTCAAGCTTGGGATGCCACACGTGTCACCCCAAGAAATATCCAAGAAATACAAGTGTCAAAGCTTGGGGATGCCCAAGGCATCCCCTTCTTCATCAATAAAAATCCCAGGTTTCTTCCAAACACTTCATTTTTATTGTTTCATGCATAGTTGCATTGTTCTTGGAGCGTCTTCTTTTTTGTTTTCATTTTGGTTTTTCATTTGCTTGGTTTTCCTAGTTTGCTGAATAAATTGGTTGGACCCCCTCTTTCATACATTGGTTTTCAAATAGTTTGGTTTGGATTGGAAAAGAGTAGGAAAGCTCATGCTAAGTGGTAAGGAGAGCTTGTTTTTGACTGTGGCCTATGCTTTGTCATGCCATGCTTGATATTGTTTGGGCTTTATGCTTATTATTCTTTGATGTAGCATGACTTGTTATAAAAAAATGAGATTGCTTAATGTGCCTTTTAAGAATCATGCGTTGTTTTAGCAAATTAAAGCATAGTATTGTGGTATTCTCCTTTGATGCTTTATTTGGGTTGACTTGGCACATGCTCACACCATGTTATGACTATCCCAAGTCACCATAAGAATTTATGATCCTTTAGTTTTCAACTTGTAGTATCACTTTATGCTTTAATTAATGATGTTTTGTTGCTCTGCATGATTATGGCAATTACTGCTCTCTTAGTTGGTCGCTCCCAGTCTTTTGCTAGCCTCCGTAACCAAGTATGAGTTCCACTCATGTATCCAACTCCGAAAACCAAGTTATTCCAAAGAGTCCACCATACCTACCTATTAGCATATGCTATTCCAAGTATATTCATGTTTTTATCTACCTTCCGAATTAAACTTGTTATGAGAAAACTAGTGATTAAAGCTCTCACGAATTTGATGGCACACTTTACTTTTCTTGCCCTTAATAAACTTGAACCATTGTGTCGTCTATGTTGTATATGCTTGCACTTATATGTTGGGGATTAGCAGAACCATGCTGTCATGGGGAACACTTTCAACATTGCACTTGTACTTTGTACCTAGTTGATATCATGCTCTTTTGTCTATGGATGTCGTCGGTGTGAAATGAAAGGTGAACTTGTAAGTCCATGGAGTTATCTATGTGTGTTAAAGAAACGCCTGGGCCGCTGGTCTAATCCATGCTGTCATGGTGGAAACCTGCAGCGTAACCATAATGAGCTGTCTATTAAGCATTCTTCTTATAAAAAAAGATTCAGATATTGAGAAAAAAAAAGAGAAAAAATAAAAAAAAGAGAGAAAAAGGAAAAAAAGAGATATGAGAAAAGAGGAAAGAGAGAAAAAAACACCATTTTCCCATGGTAAATAAGAAGATTGCTGAGATGCTCGTTGTCTGCTTGCCTTGTCATTTTGATATGGGGATTCTTCCGTATCATCGGGCAAGGGGTACCCCGCTGGCGGTTCTCTATGATACAAATGTACTTACTATAACAAGAACTTACTGGTATCTAAACTTGAGTAGCATGAGGAGCGGCCCTCGTATTCAAGGGACATGAGATTTCCATCTTATACTTCGTCAAGCATATACACCATAGTTTGTTCACTTTAACCTTAATCACTTCAAGATGCTTATGATAGGGGCAATGAGAGCTGAAAGCTAACAAGTACCATAATTTTTGGAAGCTCTTTATGAAACTTGAATCCCTACTTCCTTCTATGAAGGCCTTTCTCTTACTTTTATGTTGAGTCTCCACCTTCTATCTTTATGCACCTACTTTGAGAGCATAGTGGCCATTCCTAGTTCTACGTGCATTGTCCCAAGACTTGTTAATTGATGCATAACTTTGATATTGCTTGTTCTTAAACTATTTGTATCTAGTCACTCTTATGAACTTTGAAGGTGTCCTATGCATTTATGTTTGCTACTCTATGAGGGATAAGCTGAATGCTACTATGCTATGTTTTATTTATATGAAACAAACAAACGTCTTGCAAAGCATTATTATTCATGAATCTTTTGTTTGTGCCTTTTCATGTTGCAACATAGTTGCTATGTCTTATTGCTAGAACTTTATCTTTCATGTTTTGTTGAAGTACTATGATCCCAGCTATCAATGTTTACAAATACTTTGATCAAGTTTATGATGGTGCATGTCACCTCAAGAATTATTCTTTCGTTTTATCACTTACCTACTCGAGGACGAGCAGGAGTTAAACTTGGGGATGTTGATAGGGTGCTAACGTATCCATAATTTTTGATGTTTCATGCTTGGTTTTATCTACTTTCTTATGTTTTGTTCCAACTTTGGAGTACTTTTTATACACTTTCTTGGACTAACCTATTAACAAGAGCCACAGTGCCAGCTGCCTGTTTTCTGCTGTTTTTTGTTCCAGGAAAGTCAGAAAATGAATATTCTTAGAATTGGACGAGACAAAAGCCAAAGTCAGTTTTTCACCGAGGGACACACGGAGCTAGAATACGACATGGAGAGGGGCCACAGGGCCGCCACACCACCTGGCCGCACAGCCCAGCCTGGCCTGCGCCAGGGGGTGGTCTGGCCTCCTCCGCCACCCACTTGGCCTCCCCTTTCGCCTATAAAATGCCACCGATACAGAAACCCTAAGTACCTGATCAAAATTCCACGAAAGAGTCTGTAGCCGCCATCATCTCCATCCCTAGATCGGGAGGGATCTGAAGCTCTTCCTGGCACCCTGCCGGAGAGAGGGGGAATTCACCCTGGAGGCCTTCTTTATCACTATGCAAGCCTCCGATGTGATGCGTGAGTAGTTCATCCTTGGACTACGGGTCCATGTAGTAGCTAGATGGCTGGTTCTCCTCCTTTGTGCTATCATGTTTAGATCTTGTGAGCTCCGTTCATGATCAAGATCATCTATTTGTAATCCTACATGTTGTGTTTGCGGGGATCCGATGGATATTGAGATGCTATTTCAGATTGATTATTGATTCTATCATGTCTTTGTTATTTGTGATGTTGCATGCTTTCCATTGTTAGTAGCTATCTTGGCCAAGTAGATGCTAGCAACTCCAAGAGTTAGTATTTATGCTTGATAGTGGGTTCATGCCTCTAGTAATCTGGGGAAGTGACAGAAACCTGTAAGGTACTAGATGTGTTGTTGCTTCTAGGGAGAAAACAACAATCCTTTGTTCATAGAACAATCGTATTGTTTACTTTACACGCAATACGTAATGCAATTATCTGTTGCTTGCAACTTAATACTGGAGGGGGTTCGGATGATAACCTGAAGGTGGATTATTAGTCATAGATGTAGTTGGATTACGGTCTATGTATAATGTTGTAATGCCCAATCAAGTCTCAAAGGAGTCAAGATGAGTAGTATATACATGATTGCTTTCTCAATGTTTGTCAATTGCCCCGCTGTAATTTGTTCACCCAACATGTCATCTATCTAAAGGAGAGCCACCACTAGTGAACTATGGACCCCGGTCCTTTCTTTTATCATCAATCTACAATCAACTGTTTACTGTTTTGTGTTTACTTTATGCAAGCTATTACTTTCTTCCACACAATATGTTTAATCCTTTGTTTTCAGCAAAACCGGTAAGATTGACAACCTCATTGTAAGTTGGGGGCAAAGTTCTGTGTTTGTGTTGTGTAGGTTTCCATGTTGCTGCTGGCACCGGTAGTGCACCCTGCCATAGCCCAGCTAGCAACACCTTGGAGGTGTTTCCTTGCTCCTACTGGATTGATAACCTTGGTTTCATAACTGAGGGAAAACTTGCTACTATGGTCATCATACCTTCCTCTTGAGGTTTCCCAACAAGCTCGATATATTTTGGGCCATCAATTACACAGAGCAGCATCCATACTAGGGATAGTGCAGATCTGCGCAGATGCTTCTTCCATCGTGATACAATGGTGTCCATACCACTTGCCCTTCACCCTGAGTCATAGCTGAAGAGGGCTATTGTAACCAGGTTAGGGTGGTCCGCGGAGATCCCACTTGACAGAAAACTATGGACAAAATATGTCTGTCAGCGCTGGTCTAGCAAACAATTTTAGGTTCAGTAGCCAGCTAGTAGTTATAGTTAGTGTGAATATCAAAGAGAAGGGTGGCTCACCCGCATCTAGCCAGAACTTCTTCTTCCTTGGTAATAGGATCTGCCATCCTCCGAGTTGCTCAGCTCGTCGACAATGGAGGCGGGCTAGAGCCTCGCAACAGCGGCTATGGCACGCGGCAATGGAGCTCAGGATCAGAGAATGGGTGCAGCAACTTGGCGCTAGAAATCAAATGTCTGAAGGGATCGTTTTGCTTGGAGGGTGGATTTCGACGCCGCTGGTGCTTGGGGAAAGGAGGGAATGGATTTGTGAAATTGATCAACGCACCAAGCCACTTACTTACTCTATTTGCCTAAGAGGTTGCCGCGTTGGCGCTCGCGTCACGGACAGGTGACCGACATGTGGGTCCCGACCATCTACTTCATGGGCCAGTTTAACGGAATGTTTGAATTTGGTAGGGGTGAGATGAGTTTGCCTCGAAATGGCCCCTCTCGGTAGTTGGTAGCCCAACTTTGCGAAACGCGGCAATTTAGGCAACTTGGGTACCGCGATGCACTCGCCCGTGAACTTTTGGGCCGCAAACCAACAAGCCCCATTCAAGCGACCCGCATCCATTGAGGAGATGAGGGTGTGCAAGCAAAAATCAGGAGAACCAATGCATACATTCATACAATGGTGGA
Source organism: Avena eriantha (assembly GCA_910589775.1). NCBI lineage: Eukaryota > Viridiplantae > Streptophyta > Magnoliopsida > Poales > Poaceae > Avena > Avena eriantha. Next base: position 81,961,601 of record OU342741.1, on the reverse strand, counting down.
ACATTATTAAAAACTTGACCGAAGATATCTCCGACGAGAGGGCGATTGATGCTTTCAATGATGGTATGCGCTGAAAGGAATTCATAGAAGAGATGGGTCGGGTCAAGCCAAAGATGACCTCCCAGTTGATGGACATGGTGAACCAATGGGCCGACGACGAGGATACAGAAACAACAAGCGAGGTCACTCAGCTGAAGAAGACCGTGATGGGAGAAATAATGACAACAGGAGACAACACAACTACGACAGTGAAGGGAATATGCCCAAGAGGCAATAATAAAGTGGTTATTATCTTATTCCTTGTTTATGATAAATGTTTATTTTGTATGCTATAATTGTATTAATTTGGAAATGTTAATGCATGTGTGTTTAATAAACAAAAGGAAAGTTCCTAGTTATGGCTCTCTTATAAACTAGCTCATTGATTAACAAGATGATCAAGGTTTCCTGATCATGGACATTGGATGTTGTTAATAACAAGGTCACAACATTAGTGGAATGATGTGATGAACATTCATCCGAAGTATAGCATTACGATCAAAGTCATTGTGTTTATATTGCTATAACATCATACAAAGTAATCCTAGTCCTTAGACCATGAGATCATGTCAATCACTAACACTGGAAGAGTATCTTGATAACATCAAACGTCACACCGTGAAAGGGTGATTATAAAGGTGGGTTCAGTACTACGAAAGTGTTATGTAGAGGCTCATGGATCAAGAGTGGGATTTGTCCATCCCGATGATAGATAGATATACTCTGGGCCCTCTTGGTGATATCACATTGGTTAGCTTGCAAGCAAGTGATGAGATCACTAGAATGTTATATCACGGGAACGAGAAAAGAGTACATGTCGGTAACGAGATCAAACTAGGTATGGAGATACCAATGATTGAATCTCAGACATGTAATATATCGCGAGACAAAGGGATTTAGTTACTAGCGTTAAAGGTTCTCACGATCACATAAGTCATCGTTGAATGTGTGGGAGTCAGTATGGATCTCCAGGTCCCGCTTTGATTATTGATCTGAGAGGGCTCTCGATCATGTCTGCATTATTCGCGAACCGTAGGGTGACACACTTAAGGGATACCGACACCATTTGGAGAAAATATGTTTCAGATAAAGATTTAAGAAAGCGCTGGAATTATTTCAATAGACACCGAAGCTGTTTCGGTGAAATTGCTGAATTTGGTTCTGCATGTAATATTGAAATGTTGAAGAGGGTTTTATGGGAATGTTTGTTAATTAAAGTAATTAACAAAATTCTGAATAGAATTAATAAAAGAGTTTTATTAAATGAGAGTGCATTAAATTTGGAGAAATTTAATGCATTTAAAGTGGAGACTTTAAAAGAGAATGTGAAGGGGCATTTTAATGTGGAGGGGGTTACCACCACATGAATGGGGGAGGTGAAGGGACACCCTCCATGGGCGCTGGCCATGTGTTGGGGGGATACCCCCGGGTAGGGTCACGCCGGGGTATAAAGGCCGAGTTAGCCGAGGTTCGGCAAGGCCAAAGCAGAAGCTGGCCGGGTCACCTCAAGGCAGGCCGAGTCACGGGGTAATCCGGACCTGGGAGCGTTCGCCTAACTAGGTCTCATCCGACTTAAGCGGTAAGTCGGAAGTGTATGTCTAACCTGTATGCAGGAAAAGGGTGTGGCCGGATGAACCATCGTCCGGGTCGCAGTAACCTTCTAGGAGAAGGAAGGAATCTCGCTGGTCAAAAGGAGCCCCGGTACGTACTGCCTGAGCGAAGCGAGTAAGGACTGGACCACCGGGGCGTGGCCGACAAGCGTGACGACGCCCGTGTCAGCTGATGAGCTAAAGCGTGGCTGACGAGGGGCGGGGCGTGGCTCACGTAGCTAAAGCATAGCTGACGAGGGGGAAAAAGCACCCCGGTCGGTTTGCCACTTTGGGAGGAGGCATAATCTTAGGAATATGCCTCCACATATTCCCTAGGCAGGAACCGAGCCTCCTCTATAAAAGGGGGGCTAGGGCTTCTGTAGGGGGGGTTGATTTCTCTACGATTCAGTTTGGGGCTAGGGTTTCAGGTGTGATCGGTGGGTGAGGGTAAGAGAGCCCTTTCTTCCTCCTCTCGCCAATACAGCTCTAGGAGCACTTGTAACCTTGGAAGCAAATCAATACAAGCTCTTGTGTGGAGAATCACTTCACTATCCCTCCCTGGATTCCCCTAGCGAGTATTAGTCCCCACCTTTAGCCTATACATGGCATCTGCCGTGACACCACCACGACAGTTGGCGCCCACCGTGGGGCTAGCGGCGCTAGCAGGGGTCAAGATCCGGACGGGAAACTTCATCGTCACTAGAGAGCGCATCGTCTCCGGGCTCGTCCAGCGCTTTGAAGCACGGGACTTCGTCAGCGACAACGCAGGCTGCTTCGGCACGCGCCCTCTCCCGCGCAACGGCATTTTCCTCAAGCTCGAAACACACAAGGTCTATGTCGCGGTGGACGTGTCAGGCGTTCATCCGCGCCACGTTGTCGAAGCAGGCGAACCGCCCCTCACTGCGGCTCGCGGGGGACGTACCGCTCGTTCCCCGGACCGTGCAGAGGTAATGATGACAGCGCCAGGAGCGGTTGCGAGCAAGGATCCGGCACCAGATCCGGAGGTGACACCCAAGGCACCAAGGAAAGGTAGGGGTCCTCCGCTAGAGAGGCTAGAGAACGTGCTGAGAGAGGCAATATATAGCCTGGAAAACCCTGTAGTAGCAGCGATAGATCCGGCTCGTGCACAGGCCGAGCTGGAAGAAACTCGGCAGAAAATACTTGAGGGCGCAAAGAAAATAGTTGAGGCCCAGCGGTCGTTGAACATGACGCTGCGTGAGTACGCAAAGGCGAAAAAGTTGATGCTGTAAAAGTTAAAGGGAGGAATCTCATGAGCGAAATGAACAGAGAAGGTGATGTCGAAATCGAGGAATCGGAAAACTATTTTTCTGTGGGGCTGCCGAGGTATAGTACACCAGCCAAGAACCTCAGAGCGGCTGCATCCGAGTTAGAGGGACTGACGGGTGAAGCCTGGCAAAGGCAGCAAAACCGGGTTAACGAGCTGGTTCGGATTGCGAACAGGCAAAACGAGGAACTGCTCAGGACGAACCCGGAGAGAGCTGGGGCCTCCAAGATCGTCCATTCGGCGATGGATAACCCGGAGAAATCCGCTGGAGCTGCGTCGTCCCCTCATGGCGATCCAAGGAGAGAGGAGGTGGTAACCTCAGCCAGACGGAACAAACAGATTGTCCCGTACGACTCGACACAGGCAGGGAAAGAAAAAGAAGCGCAGAAAAATGATGATCGACGGAGTGTGAGGCGAGGCGAAGCTGGCCGAGGTGACCGTGACCAAGGTAATGCCGGTCGGAGGAACGTTGTCAACGGCAATGCCGGGCAGCAAAACTCAGCAGGGGCAAGACAACCGCAGCAGCGGAACATGCCGAGGCAAGAGCACAGTGCCGGCCGAGGTATGCAATATAAAGGTGCGCCACAGGAACGAAACCGGTATAATGACGGTGATTCGGAGATGGCAAATGCGGGATATCCGAGACCGGACTATCATGTGATAGGTTCGAGACTGGGAAGCAGGGATTTGATGCCGGACGATGCAAGGTTGAAACTGGATCGACTACATAGGTCGGAACAGAGAGAATGTCAGGGTCCACCGGGTCCCGCATGTTTTGGACCCCGGATCATGAAAGAGCCACCAGTCCCGAACTTTCAATTGCCCAGGGGGACCAAGACCTATGACAGTAGTACCAAGCCAGAGGATTGGCTGATAAACTATGCTACTGCTGTGAAAATTGCCACAGGCAACCTGAGATGGGCCGTACGATATGTACCCCAGATGTTGGAAGGCCCGGCAAGGGTGTGGTTGAACAATTTGCCGCCAGGAAGCATCAACTGCTGGATTGATTTCGAGGAAATGTTCATCAGCAATTTTTCGAGTACGTATCAAAGGCCAAATAGGCCACAAACCCTAGCTATGTGCAAACAGCGACCCAATGAGACGGACCGGGAGTTCTTGACCCGGTGGTGTACCGTGAGAAATTTGTGTGAGGGCGTGATAGAATCACAGGCCATAGCATGGTTTGCACAGGGGTGCAGGTATGGAAGCGAGTTATGGATGAAGTTGCAACGGAAAATGCTGGCAACATTGTCAGAGATGATCCGGATCGCAGATTCGTATGCATTGGGTGACCCGACCCAACCGAGGCTCGCCTCAAACGAGTCAAGAGATGAGTACTATCAGAGGGATGGATCCAGATCGTCCCGGAGGAATGATTACAGAGGAAAAAGGAGAGATGATCGACCAGACCATCGGTACGGTTCGCACCAAGTAGCGGCCGTGAGTCAAGATCAACCCGGAGCAGGGGTAGTTAGCGCCAGAAAACTGGAGGTCAGTGGACCCCAAGGAACGATGGGAAGAAAACTTGGACACCGGAGCAAAAGAAGAAATGGCAAGAAAGGAAAGACCGCCCGAGGTATACTTACAAGTCAATGTTGGACCAGCCGTGTAAGTTTCACATGCCAAATCCGAACAGCCCAGCGGGTCATACGACGAGGCAATGCGAGTGGATGCGCAAGATCGAGCAAGGTGGTTGGGGAATGCTCAGGCACCCCAGAATGATCAGCCTCGGCAGGAGTTATCCCGGCAGCAATTGCTCTCCGGAGCAAACACGCAACAGCTGATGTTGCCTCCCCCTCCGCCAAGGTATGATAACAATGAAAGAAGGGATGCAGTGCACCAAGTAGAAAATTAGCAGCAGCCGGATCAGAGGCACATCGGAAATGAGGGGAGAAACGAGTACAGGGAGCATCACCAGAGCTACTGTGTATTTACCACAGAAGAAACTAATAGAAAAATCTTGCAGCGTAGGCATATGGAGGTGAATGCGGTAATGCCGGCGGTGACGAGGTACATGCCTTGGTCCGATCAAGAAATCACTTGGAGCATTAGGGATCACCCAAAGCTCATGCCGAGCCCTGGTTCGTATGCGTTGGTGCTGGATCCTGCATTCATTGGGCCTAACATCAACGTAAGATTCTCAAAGGTACTGATCGACAACGGCAATAGCATAAACATCATGTACGCGGACACAATGCGCAAGTTGGGTATCTCGGAGAACATGCTCCAGGCCACGAGGACAACTTTCCATGGCATTGTTCTTGGCATCTCTTGCGAGCCCATAGGCAAGGTCCGGGTCGACGTCTTGTTCGGCACGAGGGACAATTGCCGAACTGAAAATCTAGAGTTCGAAGTAGTGAACTTGGAAAGCGCTTATCACGCATTGCTCGGAAGGCCAGCGCTAAACAAGTTCATGGCAAGTTGTCATACAAGATATTTGAAAATGAAATTGCCCGGACTAAACGGAGTAATTACAATTGCTAGGGACTTCCGACGTTCCATGGAGTGTGCGTCGGCCGGATCAAACTTAGCCGAGTCACTTGTGATCGCACAGGAAAAAAGAAAAATTCAAGAGGTGGCGGCATTGGCTCAGTCCGCGCAGCAGTATATGCCGGGGTTGAGTAACCCCCATGGAACTGTCTCCTTCCAGGCCACGAAAGATACCAAGAAGGTTCCTATTGATGACATGTTCTCAGAGCGCACCGTAACAATTGGTGCTGGGCTAAGTGATAAATAGGAAAGCGAGCTCGTCAGCTTCCTCCGTGAGAATCGGGACATTTTTGCTTGGTCCACACAGGATTTGCAAGGTGTTCCGAGGGAGTTGGCCGAGCACTCTTTAAATGTGAGACCCGGAGCTAAGCCGGTGAAGCAACCTCTCCACCGCTTCGCTGAAGATAGGAGAAAAGTCATTGGGGATGAGATAGCTCGGTTGCTAGCTGCAGGATTTATCATGGAAGTTCTTTACCCAGATTGGCTGTCTAATCCGGTGCTGGTGGAAAAGAAGAAAGATGATCCGAACGTGGCAGTGGTTTGGCACATGTGTATCGACTACACGAACCTGAACAAGGCGTGTCCGAAAGATCCATTCCCGCTGCCAAGAATAGATCAGGTCATAGACTCAACTGCGGGATGTGAACTATTGTCATTCATTGATGCTTACTCCGGTTTCCACCAGATACCTTTGAATCCGGATGATCAAATAAAGACTGCGTTTATTACCCCGTATGGGGCTTATTGCTATCGCACCATGCCGTTTGGTTTACTTAATGCAGGAGCAACGTACCAGAGATGCATGCAGAAATGTTTGCATGACCAAATAGGTCGAAATGTACAGGTATACGTGGATGATGTGGTTATCAAGACCAAGGAAAGCAAAACGCTCCTTGACGATATCAGGCAAACATTCGCAAACCTAAGGAGGTTCCGGATGAAACTTAATCCGGAAAAATGCACCTTCGGTGTCCCGGCTGGAAAATTGCTCGGCTTTCTGGTTTCCAGCCGAGGTATCGAAGTTAATCCAACCAAGATCTGAGCCATCGAACGAATGGAGCTGCCGAAGTGTCTTAACGATGTCCAGAAGTTTACAGGTTGCCTGGCCTTGTTAAGTCGGTTTGTATGTCGGTTAGGAGAAAAGGCATTGCCTCTCTATCAACTCATGAAAAAGTCGGATAAGTTCATTTGGACGCCGCAGGCGGATGAGGCATTTACCCACCTAAAGAAAATGTTAGCCACGGCGCCAGTGCTAGCCTCCCCACTATCAAAAGAGCCAATGTTGCTCTATATAGCCGCAACCAACCGAGTTGTAAGTGCAGTGATAGTGGTGGAGCGTGATGAGGAAGGAAAGTCAGTGCAAAGGCCGGTGTATTATTTGAGTGAAGTGTTGTCAACCTCAAAGCAGAACTACCCACACTATCAAAAAGTGCCGTATGGCGTGTACATGGCCGCCAAGAAATTGAAGCATTACTTTGAAGAGCATCCCATCCGGGTCATATGTGAGGCCCCTATATCCGAGATAATGAGTAACAAGGATGCAAGCGGCAGAATTGCAAAATGGGCAATTGAGCTAGCTCCTTACGCCCCGCAGTATGACCGGAGAGAAGCCGTAAAGTCTCAGGCTGTGGCGGACATCTTCGTGGACTGGGCCGAGGTACAGTACGAACCACCACTTCCCGATCTGAACTATTGGCGGATGCACTTTGACGGATCAAAAACCAAAACCGGGCTAGGTGCCGGAGTCGTACTCACGTCGCCAAAGAAGGACCAGCTGAAATACGTGCTGCAGATCCACTTCACCGCATCAAATAATGTCGCTGAGTATGAAGCACTTGTGCATGGGCTCAAGGTAGCAAAGGAAATTGGTATACGTCGGATTATATGCTTTGGCGACTCGGATTTATTGGTGCAGCAAGTGTCCAGAGTATGGGACGCTCTTGATCCAAACATGGCACTATACAGATTCCACGTGCAGAAGATTTCTGGTTACTTTGAGGGATGCGAATTTCATCACATACCCCGGGTGCAAAATGAGGCTGCCGACATGCTGTCGAAGCTCGGGTCAACCAGACAAGCAATTCCACCGGGTGTAGCATTAGAGCACCTCAAGAAGCCATCCATCAGGCCATCCCCGGAATCCGAGTCCATCTACGTCCCGGAGGACACAGAGTCCGGAGCAGCGCCCATGGACATTGACACGGGGAGTGGTGCACAAAACCCGGGGACTGATTCGGGAAACCCGGGGACTGCTCAGCGTAGTCCGGTTGAAGTTATGCCGGTGGATCATATGGAGATATACGAGGACGTCTTCCCCGTGCGGGAAATACCGGCTTGTGCACTGCCTATATTTCAATTCCTAAAAGATGGAGCGTTACCCACTGAGGAGGTATTGTCCAGGCAAACACAGAGGAGGGCAAAGGCTTACACGATCATCAATTCCGAGTTATACAAAAGAAGTGTGACCAATGTCCTCCAGCGATGTGTTGACCCGGACGAAGGGCTTGAAATCATCCGAGATATACATCAGGGGGAGTGCGGGCATCACGCCTCATCCCGAGCCTTGGTAGCGAAAGCTTTTCGACACGGATTCTACTGGCCAAACGCCTTAGAACAAGCAGAAGATCTGGTGAGAAAATGTAATGGTTGTCAGAGGTACACCACAAAGACGCATATGCCAATGTTGGAACTCAAGACCATCCCAATCACTTGGCCATTTGCCGTATGGTGCCTGGATATGGTGGGCCCGTTCAAACCAGCAAGAGGAAACATGACTCACATTTTGGTGATGGTGGACAAGTTTACGAAGTGGATCGAGGTAAAGCCTATAAGAAAATGTGATGGAGCTACGGCCGACCTCAAAGATATCATCTTGAGGTACGGTTATCCACACAGTATCATAACTGATAATGGCACAAATTTTGCGGAAGGAGCATTTGCTCGTTTCTGCCGGGATAAGAGGATCCGACTTGACGTAGCTTCGGTAGCCCACCCCGCATCGAACGGGCAAGTGGAAAGATCCAACGGATTAGTATTATCCGGGATAAAACCCCGGCTCATTGAGCCGCTGCAAAGATCAGCGGGGTGCTCGATAGAAGAACTACCAGCGGTACTGTGGAGTTTAAGAACAACTCTGAATCGATCAACAAGCTATACGCCGGTTTTTCTGGTATATGGGACAGAAGCTGTATTACCAGCCGACATAGAGCATGATTCGCCTAGAGTCACCCAATACACAGAAGCCGAAGTGCAAGAAGCCCGGCAAAATGATGTTGATTTGCTGGAAGAAGCGAGAGAACTGGCATTGTCCAGATCCGCCATATATCAGCAAAATCTCCGACGCTATCATAGCCGGAAAGTGTGCCCCCGGGTCTTCCGGGAAGGCGATCTGGTGCTCCGGTTGGTACAGCGTACTACTGGAATGCATAAACTATCCCCCCATGGGAAGGACCATTCATTGTGAGCAAAGCATTGCACAATGATTCTTATTATCTTATAGATGTAAAGCCACAGGAAAAGAACAAGGCGGACAGGTCTGGCGAGGAATCAAAACGTCCATGGAATGTAGCTCTCCTTCTTCCTTTCTACACTTAGCAAAAAAGTGGCGTATGTCGGTATGTATGACGGCAATGAATTTATCAATAAAATGTTGGCACCTCGAGCAGTAACTCGGGGACTGCCTTAATAATATTTGTTGTCTTTTGTTATTTGTGCATCGGCTGGAATAGGTTATTCTACTTAGCTCGGATTAGTAGTGTGTGAGCACCAAAAACCCAACTCTTCGACTTGCTGCTGTCCAACAAGAATTGGCTTCATGGCAAGCAAGAGAACAAGTTTGGAATTGCGTAGCACATGAAAAACGACTAAGGAAAAGAATTTATTCGAGACGACGTTTATTTTCCGGACTAATCCCGTATTTATTTTTGAGCTAAGTCTAAAAGTTTCCCAGTATTGTTAAGACAATTTTTAGGCTCGGATTCGTAAGTTGTAAAACCGAATCAAGGTAGACACGACCCGAGCCAAAAGATTGAACGAACAAGAAAAAGAAACTTGGGGACTACGCCCACGTTTATCCGGCATAAGTACTCAGTAGCAAAATATCGCATGTATTTGGAATACAATTCCACCCGGCATACCGGGGATCTCACGAATTTTCAAGTGTTTTTACTTAGGAGCAGCAGGACAGAGTTCGGCATCATCATCGCCCTCTTCGATATCCGAGGCTGTGTCCTCCTCCGATTCACCCGAGTCGTCTTCGCCTGCGGCTTCCAGGAAGCTCGGACCCTCAGTCCATTCATGAATGGGGGCATATTCAATGAGGCTGTGGGCGCAAGCCTGGCGCCGAGCTACCCACTCCGGATCATCTGTCCATTTGGACCCGGTACGTAGCCGTGTGAGGAGGCCGAGATCTATCTTTTCGTACCATGTCAAAACATGGTGAAGGACGGTATTGGCAGCAGCGTGGCCAACGGATTCTCGCTAGAGGTCGAGCTGGGTCTCAACTTCTGAAAGCTTTTCAGCGAGCTGCGTAATTCTCTCCGGAGCGTCATCGGCGGGCCAGAAGGCGTGGAAGATCCGGACTGAAACATCGACGAGGTCCCGGCCGTAGTTCTTGATAATCTCCACGCGAGATGACAGGCTGACCAACAGGTCCTCCATGTCAAAGGGAATGGGGTCACCCTCAGCAGCGACCGGAGTACCTCTCTCTCGGCGGAAATTAGCAATAGCAGCACGTGCAATGGCCGTACCCTCTAGAAAGTGGCCTGGAAGACAAGGCAAAGGACAAAGTTGAGAAAATAAGACATGAGACGTAACCCAGAGAAGTAAGGTGGACAAAGGGAGAGAAGTTACGAGAGATATGACTGTGAATCCGGGTCAGCTCCTTGATGCAAGCGTCACGCCTTTTCCGAAGCTGCTCGAGCTCAGCATTTGCCGACCCAAGTTTGACCTCGGCTTCCTGGAAGAGTTCGCTATCCTTAGCACTTTGGAGTTGGAGGCGCTCGCGTTCCTCGGTGAAGTCCTGGCCAACCCTTTTCAGCTCGGCTTGGTGTTGCGCCTTCATTTTAGCCATTTCAGCTTTGAGCTTGGCTATATCGTCATCTTTGGTTCGGAGGAGGACGAGCTCATCATCCTTTTTCTTCAGCTCGGCTTGATGCTGTCCTGCTTGTTCGAGAAAATGCAGCATCATGTCAGGCACATGCACACTTTCTTCAAGCAATGCTAAAACCGTGTGTTGGCCTGGCAGAGCCGAGGTATGAATATTTGCCGAGCCAAGGACGTAAAAGGATGAGAAGCACAGTAGGAACGGATAAGAAGGATGTACCCTTGATCTGCTCCAAGTTCTTTCGCATGATTTTGTTTTCAGCTTCCACCCCAGCTGCGGAAACCGAACAATCAGATTCATTCGGCAAGTGAAGTGGAAGCAAAATGAGGAAGGGAGTAAGAAAGAAATTTACCCCTTTTCTCATACTCAGCGATGAGTGCAGCCTATTTCGTGCGAAGATTTTTATGTGTATCCAACAAGCGCTGGAATTCGGCACTTCGGCGGTTGGTGGTCACCTGAAGAGGATACAGAAACTTTAGTCAGGTGTGTGCATGTTCGAAGTGTACTAAAAACCGGGCCAAGTGGAACTTAACCCGGCTCTAGGTGTGTGCATATTCGAAGTGTACTAAAATCCGGGCCAAGTGGAACTTAACCCGGCTCTAGGTGTGTGCATGTTCGAAGTGTACTAAAATCCGGGCGAAGTGGAACTTAACCCGGCTCTAGGTGTGTGCATGTTCGAAGTGTACTAAAAACCGGGCCAAGTGGAACTTAACCCGGCTCTAGGTGTGTGCATATTCGAAGTGTACTAAAATCCGGGCCAAGTGGAACTTAACCCGGCTCTAGGTGTGTGCATGTTCGAAGTGTACTAAAATCCGGGCCAAGTGGAACTTAACCCGGCTCTAGGTGTGTGCATGTTCGAAGTGTACTAAAAACTGGGCCAAGTGGAACTTAACCCGGCTCTAGGTGTGTGCATATTCGAAGTGTACTAAAATCCGGGCCAAGTGGAACTTAACTCGGCTCTAGGTGTGTGCATGTTCGAAGTGTACTAAAAACAGGGCCAAGTGGAACTTAACCCGGCTCTAGGTGTGTGCATGTTCGAAGTGTACTAAAATCCGGGCCAAGTGGAACTTAACCTGGCTCTAGGTGTGTGCATGTTCGAAGTATACTAAAATCCGGGCCAAGTGGAACTTAACCCGGCTCTAGGTGTGTGCATGTTCGAAGTGTACTAAAAACCGGGCCAAGTGGAACTTAACCCGGCTCTAGGTGTGTGCATATTCGAAGTGTACTAAAATCCGGGCCAAGTGGAGTTTAACCCGGCTCTAGGTGTGTGCATGTTCGAAGTGTACTAAAATCCAGGCCAAGTGGAACTTAACCCGGCTCTAGGTGTGTGCATGTTCAAAGTGTACTAAAAACCGGGCCAAGTGGAACTTAACCCGGCTCTAGGTGTGTGCATATTCGAAGTGTACTAAAATCCGGGCCAAGTGGAGTTTAACCCAGCTCTAGGTGTGTGCATGTTCGAAGTTATTATAGAGCTACGTTAGTTCTATAAAAGAGCATCCGGCCGAGTAACAAGTTACTCCCCCGGAGGCTCGGGGACTAATGGTTATTATCTACAATTTACGAAGGAGAAAACGGCGTACCTCCATCATCCGTCCAACGAGGTTAATGGCCTTGGCGGCGGTATTCACTTGATTAGACTCCTAGATTACCTCGGCCTTGTTCCAGTTCATGACGAACTCCATCAAGCTTGGGGGGTACCATTCGCCTGAGGGCATATGTGGCGTCACCAAACCCTTAACGTGTGCTTCCTTCCTCTCTACCAAGGCAAGGGCCGGGCTGGTATGCAGAACCAACTGCTGAGACTCAATTGGCTCGGCAGGCGCGTCCTTTGCCGCCGGTGTTTTCTTGGGGAGCATGGACTCAAGGGTACGTTGCCCAGGCTCGGCAGTGCTGGGCTTGGTAACGTCTTGAGTCTTCTTACCCTTGGCTTGCTGGGAAGAAGAAGCCGTAGCAGCGGTTTTCCCCTGCTGAGGTTGGGAGGACTCGGAAGATGCAGAGGAACTGGGCGCTACTACTTTCGTTGCTGGACTTGGTGCTGGCGCTGATGTTTTTGCTGCTGGAGTTTGTGCTATTTTGGCTGCTGGTACTGGAACAGATGCTGGAGTCGAAGTAGCTTTGGAGGCTGCTGGTTGTGGCGTCGCCGAGGTAGTGGCTGCCATTGTTCTGGTTGGGCCAGTTTCCCTCGCCCCAGGTTGATCCGGAGCGGCCGCAGAGCTTTCCGGAATGGGGCTCAACGAACGTGGCTCGTCGTCGCGACGAGGTGAGGGGCTGGCCCGGAGAGGCGATGAGATACTGGACCCACTCTGAGGGACCTCCACCGGAGCCCTGTGAGATCAGGTAACGTCAGAAGGAAAGTTACGACGAGGTAAGGAAGAACGAGTTACAAAAGAAAGAAGGACTTACGCATCCGAGGTTTCGGCTGCTCTGGGTTTCTGAGCCCTTCGTACTGGGGCCTTCTTTCACCTTTTAGCGGGCTCGGAAGGTCCGGAGGAAGAGCTTGAGGAGGCAGCACGCTTTTTCTTCGGCGCCACCGGAACTGACTCGCCCGTGGCGAGAGGAGGATCCTCGTGGATATGGCCACCGGAGTGAGCTGATGGCAGAAAAGCAAAAGAAAGGGGGATAGCCTCAAACGGTTCAATTATCTCGATATCCGAGTAATCTTCATCATCGGGCCAATCTCTGGCAGAAGAGAAGTTACCCGTGGGACGTTTCGTGGCGTCGGTCATGGGGAGAAACATCTCTTGGTCTGGCTCCTCCATGTCCGAAGTCTCCCAGTCCGGTGCCCACTTAAGGGTCGGATCAGTGCCGTCCTCGAGCGTTTGCTGAAGGAATAGCTGAGGAAAAGAATAAACAGACGAATCAAAAATGCAACAATAATAGACAAGTAACTGGTCCGGGGTAAGTTTGCTACATGAAACTCACCATGGGAGGAAGCCGGTCACGGCAGAAGTGCTCAATCCCCCAAGTCCAATCAGGGGAGAAATCCTTCTGAGTGGTGAAAAGAGCCTTAACCTGGCGGAAGATCTCCGTGTTGTTCAGCTCGAAAGATGAAGTCCGGTTGGGATCGCGGCCGTAGCTCATATGGCACACCTTGTGGGTGCGCTTCTGGAGAGGGGAGATTCAGTTGCGCACGAAAGTGATCATCGCATCCTCGTTGCGCAACCCGAGCTCCTTCAGCTCCGCGAACCTCTTGCTTACTTGGTTGGCCAGGGCCGTTGGTTTCTTCGGAACGGCGTCCCACAGATCCGGGTTCGGCGGACCCGGGGTATAGGGAAGCAACCAGATCAAATCTTCGGAGCCTGTGTTCCGAACATAAAAGAACGTCCGGGCCCAACCTTTGTAGGATTCTAGCCCTGTGACCCGAGGGAAAACAGAAAACCTCCGGGGTGAGATGGAGGCTGCTCCGAACTGCGTGAGCTGCTTGTCCTCCGGGTCAGCGTGAATGTTAGGGATAACGTTGCGGCGAAGGGCGAAAAACCGGATCCACAGCTCCTTTGTGGGCCATAATCTGGCGTAGCCCTCAATCGTAGAGGCGAAAGCAGAGAGGGAGGTAATGGCATTGGCCGGAAGAGGGTGCGGCTGGAGATGGTAGGTGCTGAGCCAATCGTGGAAGAAGTCACTCACCGGGAGTCTGAAGCCCCGCTGGAAATGAGACAGGAACACAACGAACTCCCCGGGGTTGGGCGAAGGAGCTAGCTCGGCGGAGGCGAGGCGAGCGGCGACGCCGGCAGGGAGGCGTCTGGTCCGGTAGAGCCAATCCAGATCGTCCTGGCAGACCCAGGAGCCGGCCCATGCGCCGCGGTCCCCAGCGGCGGCGTCCTCCTCCATGTATTGCTCAGCAATGGCGAGCTCTTCTTCAGTCATCTGCTCCTCGAAGCCCTCGCTGGCGCTGGAGGCGGCGGGGGACAGCGGCGTGGATTGGCGAGGACCCATAGCGGGAGATTGACGTTGTAGTGATGGAGACGTAGAGGTGAAACGGAGAAGTGCGGCGGCGACGCTACTTTTTGGCAGTACTGGCAGCGGCGCAGTCGCGAGGAAGACGAAGGAGAGTAGCAGCAGGCAGAGGCGTGCGGAGGGGAAAAATCCTAAGGAACGCACGCCTCCGCTATTTAACCGCCACGTAAGCGGCGAGTGGGATCGCACCCTGTGGACCGACCACACGTTGTGGCCGTGTATTACCCGTCCGGACCAATCAGTAAGGAGCCACACGCAAGGCCTCAGGGCGGAAAGAATCCTGGGACGTGACGCACTGATGCGGTAAACGAGGGGGCAGGCGTGACGTGACCCGCGCACAGTGATGACTGACGGTTACTCAGGCGATTATTGTACCATCCCTTAAAATAAGACAATACAATGATTACCGTTCACATGGGTTAGCGTATGAGAGAAGGAAGCAAGACCCGGATGGAACTGTGGTAACCCGGCCGGCAAGTGAAAACTTGAAATGTGCGAAGGGAACGTAAATCCATACAAACCGAGGTAAAGAGATAACTCGGCAATAACGACCGGGCCACAAGATTGAACCTGGTGTGGCCTTAGCGGCCAAGGCAGCAAAGACCGCACCAGCTTCGGGGACTAATGTTGGGGGGATACCCCCGGGTAGGGTCACGCCGGGGTATAAAGGCCGAGTTAGCCGAGGTTCGGCAAGGCCAAAGCAGAAGCTGGCCGGGTCACCTCAAGGCAGGCCGAGTCACGGGGTAATCTGGACCTGGGGGCGTTCACCTAACTAGGTCTCATTCGACTTAAGCGGTAAGTCGGAAGTGTATGTCTAACCTGTATGCAGGAAAAGGGTGTGGCCGGATGAACCATCGTCCGGGTCGCAGTAACCTTCTAGGAGAAGGAAGGAATCTCGCTGGTCAAAAGGAGCCCCGGTACGTACTGCCTGAGCAAAGCGAGCAAGGACTGGACCACCGGGGCGTGGCCGACAAGCGTGATGACGCCCGTGTCAGCTGACGAGCTAAAGCGTGGCTGACGAGGGGCGGGGCGTGGCTCACATAGCTAAAGCATAGCTGACGAGGGGGAAAAAGCACCCCGGTCGGTTTGCCACTTTGGGAGGAGGCATATTCTTAGGAATATGCCTCCACATATGCCCTAGGCAGGAACCGAGCCTCCTCTATAAAAGGGGGGCTAGGGCTTCTGTAGGGGGGTTGATTTCTCTACGATTCAGTTTGGGGCTAGGGTTTCAGGTGTGATCGGTGGGTGAGGGTAAGAGAGCCCTTTCTTCCTCCTCTCGCCAATACAGCTCTAGGAGCACTTGTAACCTTGGAAGCAAATCAATACGAGCTCTTGTGTGGAGAATCACTTCACTATCCCTCCCTGGATTCCCCTAGCGAGTATTAGTCCCCACCTTTAGCCTATACATGGCATCTGCCGTGACACCACCACGACACCTTGGGAGGACCCTCCCCTCCTCCTATAAAAGCCCCCCTCTCACTCCTTCCTCACACATCCTCGTCAAGGATTTCTCTCCCCTCTAGTATTTTCCCCCATGGTCTCGGATTAGCGAGATACATGTTCCCGGTGGCTTTATCTAGAAAGTAGTTGCTGCTTGCGCTGCTTTGCTAGAGAAAGGGACGGAGGTTGTCGGGGTACCGGACGTGTGTGCGATCACGGATGCACTGCTGCTTTGCGGTGCTGGACTTGGTGGTGTTGGACTTGCTGGAGCTGGATCTTATGGAAGTGCTAGAGCTGGACATGCTGGACTTCATCACGATCTTGAGATCAACAAGTGTATGACTACATCATCCATGGGTTCCATCTCGTAACAAAGCTTTGTTGTCTTCGAGGGTAAGTTTTCTATGGATGTATATCCACCCGTTGCTTGTATCTAGTAGATAGATCTTAGCGTATAGTTCACATCATAGGAATTTTTTTGTTTTCTATGCTATGAACCCAACAGATAGCTATAGAGGGCCAAGCCACATTGCAACTGGTTATGTCAATCAGGATAGCCACAAGAGTGAAAATCGCAGCGGAGGATATCGAGGCAACTGAGACGAAGGAGGACCAAGTGGGACACCATAGCAGTATCGGCCAAGGCTGCCCAGGGAAGCCCCAATGGCAGTTGTGCAGATGTTAGATTGACCATGCCACATGCACTACTACATCGACTCAGGAGGTAGGAGGTGATCAAATCACCTTATGAAGGACCATCGCACCTTTTTGGGGCTTCAACGGGCAAACATCAGCAAGGTATCTGAAGCAACGAATCAAGGGTACATCCCTGTGTACCGGGCACCCTAGCACTCAATGCACCACCACCAGGGGCACCCTCAGCAGCTGTGGCAATCCAGCAGCAACCCGAGGCAAATAGGGAATAGAACGACGAGTACCCAAGATCTAGGGGAGCAATGCACATGATCTAGAAAGGGCACCCATCCAATAGAACGCAAAAACTGATCATCCGACAAGTCAACATGGCAGTAAAGACACCACCACAAACACCCAAGTACCTCCACCGGTCTAAGCAAGAAATCACCTTTAGCAGAGCTGATCACCCCCTTCGGGTGCCCCGACCGGGTCATTCAGCGTTAATAGTTGAGGCCCAGATCGGTGGGTTTGGCATGAGCAAAGTGTTTTTGGACGCAGGCAGTACTATCAACCTCATCTACGCTAAAAATGCTAAACGCAATGAACTACTCTCTGACCAACCTAGCTCCAACAAATACCTCCTTCCATAACATCGTCCTAAGCAAAGCCGAGATTCCTCTAGGCAAGATATAACTTGATGTTGTCTTCGGAACCCGAGAAAACTTCAGGCGAGAAAAAATCGAGTTAGAGGCCATGGACTAGCCATCTTAGTACCATGCAATCCTGGGGCACCCATCATTTGCACGATTCATGGCAGTGCCACACCACGTGTACCTCATGATGAAAATGATGGCACCTAATGGAATCATATCCATTAGAGTAAGCTTCGCCCGCTCGGACAACTGTGACCGCAAATTCAACAAGATCTCTAAGTCCTCCGACATGGAGACGGAGTTTGCCTAGCTCAAGATCATTGACGAGCACGATGTTAAGCCCGAAGAAACGAGCTTTATACCCAACCAATCTTTTGATGTAGCAAAGGACACAAAAGAAGTGCAAGTCCATCTGACGGACCCGAAGAAGACATCCTATGTGGCATCTAACCTTAGTCCCACATAAGAAAGCACATTTGTCGAGTTCCTCTATGAGTGTTGGGAAATCTTCACATGGGCCCTAGCTGATGGGCTTGTTGGTTTGCAGCCCGAAAGTTCTCGGGCGAGTGCATCGTGGTACCCAAGTTGCCTATAATTGCCGCGTTTCGCAAAGTTGGGCTTCCAACTACTGAGAGGGGCCATTTCGAGGCAAACTCATCTCACCCCTACCAAATTCAAACATTTCGTTAAACTGCCCCGTGAAGTTGACGATCGGGACCCACATGTTGGTCATCTGTCCGTGACGCGAGCGCCAACGCGGCAACCTCTTAGGAAAATCTAGAAACTAAGTGGCTAGGTGTGTTAACCAATTCCACAAATCCACTCCCTGCTTTCCCCTTGCACCGGCGGCATCGAAATCCACCCTCCAAGCAGAATGATCCCTTCAGACATTTGACTTCTGGCGCCAAGTTGTTGCACCCATTCGTTGATCCCGAGCTCCAATGCCGCATGCCGCAGCGACCGTTGCAGGGCTCTAGCCCGCATCTGCCGCCGATGAGCTGAGCAGCACGGTGGATGGCAGATCCTACTACCAACGAGGAAGAAGTTCTTGCTACATGCATGTGAGCTACTCTTCTCTTTTCTATTCGCACTAACTATAACTGCTAAGCTGGTTATTGAACCTAGATTCTTTAGCTAGCCCAACGCTGACAAACATTTTTTGTCCATAGTTTTCTGTCAAGTGAGATCTCCGCGGACCACCCTTACCTAGTTACGGTAGTCCTCTTCAGCTACGATTCTAAATCAGAAGGGGTGAAGGGCAAGTGGTCTGGACACCATTATCACACGATGGAAGACGCGCATGCGCATACCTGCACTATCCCTAGTATGGTTGATGCTTTGCATTAACATGCTGAAATAGGGTCAAAGCAGACTGCAAAGTTCACCTTCATGGATGAACGAGGCATCATGGTTCCTCTAACGTGTGACAGTCAGCTAATTGGGTTGATGAAAAGGTATGCTTCGACTTGTATGTTTACGCTGAATTGTGATGTACTAGATGTGGAAGCTGCTGCAACTGGGAGTCACCCTGCTATTCTTGGACAGGGTGGTCGCTCGAACCCAATTAGCTCCTGGTAAGCAAAAGTCTCTTGGGGTTCGCATGTTTGTGCTGAATTGTATTTTTTGTTTTGTTTATTCTGTAGATATTAGGCAGTTATGCAACAATCCTATTTCTTTGGCAGGAAGCGCCGCAAGGTTAGAAACATGACTGTCGTGTCCGTCATTTTGCTGCCGGAAGAAAATAAAACTGAGTGGAGGGATGATGCTGGACATGATTCTGGTACTGATTGTCCTGGCGATGCAGAGTACGTAAAGCTAAGAAAATTGGCACCGAGGAAGAGGAAGATGGCATGAAATAAAAAGCTAGTGGACGTGAAGACTTGGCACCTAGGCAGGGGAAGAAGGTTGCTGGCAATGAAGATGCATAATAATGTGTTGAACTTGAACCTATATTTGTAATTCGGTTAAATTCTGGAGCTCTGTGTGTGGAACTTGTCAGGCGAAACAATCTACCCACATTCTTGGAGTAAAATGTACCGTGACTTGAGGTTTGGAAATGGTCGAGTCACTAGTTGAATCTGAAATTGTGATTGTGCCACTACTATCTGAAAACATGCAGCACCGGTTCCACGATTGCTGAGGGACAGGAGGTCTCCAAATTCGATGGAATGTTAGTGGCACAAAAATAAATTATTTAAGCTGCTACACTCCATGAAGCAGCAACTTATTTCAGCTGTTGCACAACGACATGGCAACATAAATAGCAATGGCAACCGATAATGCCCAGATAATGAGGAAATCAGCACCACTTTCTGGCCTAATCTTGAGCCCGTCTGGGAAAGCTCCTGGATCTCCAGTAACAGGGTGTACATGCTTCCACCTTATAAATTGTGGTTGTGCCATTTGCATGTGGCACAATCCATGTAGATTACATTGAAAAAAGCCACCAAAGTCATAATACCACCATCATCAGACAAAAGGAAGTAAGGGAGGGCTAAGACAGATTAATGGGCGGCCAATTTTTTTCTCCCAGGACTCCGAGACCACTAGTTCAGACCGCTAGGTCAACAGGTACTACTATTACCACTTAAAAAAGTACGGAGCTCAAGCTAAATAGAACTAGTTATCACATATTTCCTTGATCTACCTGCGTGAGAAAGGATCGAATCGTCTTCTCCGTCCTTTTAGCATATTCCTTGTACAGCTTCAATTGTTTCTCTACATTTATCCTCATGAACTTGTTAATACCCGTAGTTGTGAACTGCGGGACTTTGGCATGGTGAAGTTCATTCCTTGCTTGATTTGGTTCTTGCTCTGCTTTAGCCTTTAGGGTCAATGCCACGTCCCTCTCCTTCTCGACTTTGCTAACCGTGTCTTGCACCCTCTTGAGATCTCGATTAAGCTTGGTTGTGTCAACATGGTCAAATAACTTCATATCAGCACTCTCAAGAAGTGAGCTGACTA
The DNA here is from genome assembly GCA_910589775.1 of Avena eriantha. NCBI lineage: Eukaryota > Viridiplantae > Streptophyta > Magnoliopsida > Poales > Poaceae > Avena > Avena eriantha. The sequence goes on along the minus strand of OU342741.1, from coordinate 81,941,444 downwards.
TGGATTCTTTCAACTCAACAGTCATATCCCATAGTGTGTCCAGCGTTTTCTGCATTGATTTGGGCCACTCTGGATCTACCGATTTGACAACACCGCAACTTCTACGTGGCAACATTGCACCATGTCCATGACACCCTAAAACCTCCTGCATGCGTTTAGTCCTTCAAACGCTACAAATTTAGTGGGCACATATCCATGTTGACATAGCAGAGAACTGTCTTCCTCCTCTAAACCATGATAGTCAGAGTCGTACAACGTCTGGTTGGCCTAACACATCATACGTGCATGAGTAATCAGAGTAGATCTAGCTCAAAATAAATAAATGGCCACAGATGTTAGAGACGAGACATCTCACATCGAAATCACCATCCTTGTCAGCACGATGTGTTTCCTCACCTTCTCTCCTTGAACCCATGGTGAAAGCGGGTGGGGGATTGGGGTGCCTGTGGGAAAGATCGCTAGAGGCACCATTGACTTCTAGCTACAGCAAGATGGGAGAGAAGTGGGGAAAGTGGCTTCGAGGGAAAGGAAGAGAAGTATGGGGAGGAAGAGAAGTAAAGGGGACGTGACACTAGCAAGTGACCCACGGAACACGTGACACTGGCAAAAGGGGAGCACGTGGTGTTGCCAGTTTGTCCAGAGCAAGCGGACAGTAAGCATGGCCAATCATGTCGCAGAACACCCTACTCGCGGATCACTCTTACGAAGAACCATCCCAGTTGTCCAAGTACCCCGATCAACGGTATGTAACAATCGTCATGCAGAACAAGTGTTCTAGGGCGTGCCTTCCAGAAGACTTGATCTAACAGCCACCATTAGTGGCTCCATGTGATTTATGAAAATAACACACATGCAATGAACTCTAGTGGATCCATGTGGTTTATTAAAAGTACACACATCCAATGAACTAAAGTGGATCCATGTGGTTTAGGAATAGAACACACATCCAATGAACTCTAGTGGATCCATGTGGTTTAGGAAAAGACCACACATGCAATGGCATCTAGTGGATCCACATGGTTTAGGAATAGAACAAACATGGAATGACATCTAGTGGATCCATGTGGTTTATGAAAAGAACACACATGCAATGGCATCTAGTGGATCCATGTGGTCTATGAAAAGAACACACATGCAATGAACTCTAGTGGATCCATGTGGTTTATGAAAAGAACACATGTCCAATGAACTCTAGTGGATCCATGTGGTTTAGGAAAACAACACACATGCAATGACATCTAGTTGATCCATGTGGTTTAGGAATAGAACACACATGCAATGACATCTAGTGGATCCATGTGATTTAGGAATAGAACACACATGCAATGAACTCTAGTGGATCCATGTGGTGTATGAAAAGAACACACATGCAATGGCATCTAGTGGATCCATGTGGTTTATGAAAAGAACACACATGCAATGGCATCTAGTGGATCCCATGTGGTTTATGAAAAGAACACACATGCAATGAACTCTAGTGGCTCCATGTGGTTTATGAAAAGAACACACATTCAATGGCATATAGTGGATCCATGTGGTTTAGGAATAGAACACACATGCAATGACATCTAGTGGATCCATGTGGTTTAGGAATAGAACACACATGCAATGACATCTAGTGGATCCATGTGGTTTATGAAAAGAACACACATGCAATGGCATCTAGTGGATCCATGTGGTTTATGAAAATAACACACATGCAATGAACTCTAGTGGATCCATGTGGTTTATGAAAAGAACACACATGCAATGGCATCTGGTGGATCCATGTGGTTTATGAAAAGAACACACATGCAATGGCAACTAGTGGATCCATGTGGCTTAGGAATAGAGCACACATGTAATGAACTCTAGTGGATCCATGTGGTTTATGAAAAGAACACACATGCAATGGCATCTAGTGGATCCATGTGGTTTATGAAAAGAACACACATGTTGTGGTGGCATCACTGCATATGTTCTTTTCCAATACCATAATGATGCATACTGATACACACACACATCCAATGAGGTGTGGTGATGCAACATCTTTCAAGCTGGTGGTAGAATGCATGCTGTTGTTCAATCCCAGCATGTTGCCAGGGTTCCTGGACATGGTTGGACACCACATGCTAGACTAGCATCACGACATGTGTTCTTTTCCTAAAACCACAATGATGCACACTAATACACACACACTTCGAATGGCATCTAGTGGATCCATGTGGTTTATGAAAAGAACACACGTGAAATGAACTCTAGTGGATCCATGTGGTTTATGAAAAGAACACGCATGCAATGGCATCTAGTGGATCCATGTGGTTTCGGAATAGAACACACATGCAATGAAATATAGTGGATCCATGTGGTTCATGAAAAGAACACATATGCAATGGCATCTAGTGGATCCATGTGGTTTATGAAAAGAACACACATGCAATGAACTCTAGTGGATCCATGTGGTTTATGAAAAGAACAGAAATCTAATGGCATCTAGTGGATCCATGTGGTTTAGGAATAGAACACACATGCTGGAGTGGCATCACTGCATGTGTTCTTTTCCAAAACCACACTGATACACACAGACATCCAAGTGGGTGTGGTGATGCAGCAGCTTTCAAGATGGCGGTAGAATGCATGCTGTAGCTGAATCCCAGCATGCTGCCAGGGTTATTGGACATGGTTGGACACCACATGTTGTGGTGGCATCACTTCATGTTTTCTCTTTATAAAACCACAATGATGCACACTAATACATACACACACACATCCAATGAACTATAGTGGATCCATGTGGTTTATGAAAAGAACACACATGCAATGAACTCTAGTGGATCCATGTGGTTTATGAAAAGAACATACATGCAATGAACTCTAGTGGATCCATGTGGTTTATGCAAAGAACACAGATGCTGTGGTGGCATCACTGCATGTGATATTTTCCTAAAACCACAATGGTGCACACTGATACACACACACATCCAATGAGGTGTGGTGATGCAACATCTTTCAAGCTGGTGGTAGAATGCATGATGCAGTTGAATCCCAACATGCTGTCAGGGTTCCTAGACATGGTTGGACACCACATGTTGTGGTGGCATCACTGCATGTGTTCTTTTCCTCAAACCACAATGATGCACACTGATACACACACATACATCCAATGAGGTGTGGTAATGCAGCATCTTTCAAGCTGGTGGAAGAATCCATGCTGCAGTTGAATCCTAGCATGCTATTAGGGTTCCTGGACATGGTTGGACACCACATGTTGTGGTGGAATCACTACATGTGTTCTTTTCCTAAAAACACAATGATGCACACTAATACACACACACACATCCAATGAGATGTGGTCATGCAGCATCTTTCAAGCTGGTGGTAGAATGCATGCCGTAGTTGAATCCCAGCATGTTGCGAGGGTTCCTAGACATGGTTGGACACCACATGCCGAAGTGGCTTCACTGCATGTGTTCTTTTCCTAAAACCAAAATGATGCACACTAATACACACACATCCAATAAACTCTAGTGGATCCATGTGGTTTATGAAAAGAACACACATGCAATGAACTCTAGTGGATCCATGTGGTTTATGAAAAGAACACACATGCAATGAACTCTAGTGGATCCATGTGGTTTATGAAAACAACAGACATGATGTGGCGGCATCACTTCATATGTTATTTTCCAAAACCATAATGATGTAGAGTGACACACTCACACACATCTAATTAGGTGTGGTGATGCGACATCTTTCAAGGTGGTGGTAGAATGCATGCTGTAGTTGAATCTCAGCATGTTGCCAGGGTTCCTAGACATGGTTGGACACCACATGTTGTGGTGGCATCACTACATGTGTTCTTTTCCTAAAACCACAATGATGCACTCTAATACACACGCACATCCAATGAAATCTAGTGGATCCATGTGGTTTATGAAAAGAACACACATGCAATGAACTCTAGTGGATCCATTTGGTTTATGAAAAGAACACACATGCTAGAGTGGCATCACTGCATGTGTTCTTTTCCTAAACCACAATGATGCACACTGATACACACACATCCAATGAGGTGTGGTGATGCAGCATCTTTCAAGCTGGTGGTAGAATGCATGATGTAGTTGAATCCCAGCATGCTGCCAAGGTTCATGAACATGGTTGGACACCACATGTTAGAGTGGCATCACTATATGTGTTCTTTTCTAAAACCACAATGATGAACACTAATACACACACACATCCAATGAACTCTAGTGGATCCATGTGGTTTATGGCAAGAACACACATAGGAAAACACCTTCCACATTGCATGTTGCACCCGTGTTGTAGAAGTTGCATCACATAATCCATGTGGTTTATGCCAAGATGTATTTCATTGTATAATACACTCACTTTCCATTTTTATACTACTCAGTTTTCCCTTCGTTTTTATACTACTCAGTTTTGCCCGCCTCTCTCTCTCTCGTAGAACGCCAAACATGTGCTCACTCTGGCTGCTACGCCCTGATTGGTTGTCACAGTTGTCACGCGGATCATGCGCACCAACCATTGATCATGTGTGATCAAACCCAAATTGTTGCACATGTCGTGCCCTTCACAGTACAGTGTGAGACAGCACGGACGTCTCTCTTAGCGAGACTTCTACAAGAAGGAACACGAAGTCGTCCATGGAAAAAGTCATCGAGTGGTCATGTCATGTTTAATCACGTTTGAAAAGCCTACTACTACTACTACTACGCCATGACACATGCATAGGGGAACGGGGTCATCGAGTGCACGGTCGTCAATGGGCAACTGCAATTTATTGCCACTTGATTTTAGTAAGACATATCCCATTTTTACGTAGCGCGCTCTCAATCTCACTTCCAACTGGGCCCTACCACAAGAAACTTCCACACGTCAGCCGGAGGCCGAAGAGCTGAGAAATGGGTCTCGAGGAGGGGGCCCTCGAGGAGACCTAATGTCTCTGCCTTTATCGAGTCCCTCGCACTCATCCACACCTCCCTCTACCCGATCTAGCACAACTCGACAAATCTCGCCGTACAGCCACCTACCTTCTCCTCTACATTTCCCCTTTTAATTATCGGCAATTTTATGGCCGTGTCAAACTTCGTACATAGAAATTGTGTATGTGCCCTTTGCATGCGGCTTAATACAAAATTGCCATGCATGGCCCAAGAAAAAAGTGGCGTACCATGCGCGTGTCACGGTGCACGGTGCAGTAGTAGCCTACACGGTGCGATGCACAGTGGTGCAACGAAATGTCCCTTCCTATCACCTTAACTATAGAGCCCCTCTCACTCTCCATCTCCTCCTAGCCACTCTCACTCTCGCTCACTCTCCTCATGCAACCCTCTCCACTATCCCATCAGCTTCTGCAAACTCCAGAGAAAACCCCAACCGTGTCGGCGATGGCGAAGAAGGATGTGGTGGCCATCGTGGCCTCCAAGGCCGCCGATAAGGAGGCCCCCGTCTCCATCTCGGTCCCCCTCGAGGCGTTGAAAGCAGCCGTCGTCCCTGTCCAGGCCCCTATCGAGGCATCGATGGCAGCCACCGTCCTCGTCCAGGCCCCGTCCCTGCTACTGACGTAGCCACCGACGAGGAGGCCCCGACCGGTGAGGAGTCCCTCGTCGAGGCATCGATGGCAGCCACCGTCCCTGTCCAGTCCCCCGTCCCTGCTAGCAACGTAGCCACTGGCAAGGAGGCCCCCGCCGGTCACGCGTAGATCCAGCTCTTCTAGGACCCCTATGATCTAGAGGAGTACATCGCTCCGGTGAACCCCTACGACACCGGCATTAACGACCTATCCTCGGAGGTAACTAGGGTTTGCTCCCCTTCCCTGGTTCTTCTCATGTTCCCATCATTGGATGCTAGATCTTAGTTTATTAGGGTTCGGTTGTTCACATTTCGATTGCTCGATCTTCTTACATCATCTAATCCTCCTTGTTTCCCTTTACAATAGGTGTACGACAGCGACCTCTGCAGCGATGATGAGTCCAGGCACACCAAGACTCTTCGGGTGCTGAGGAGGCTATAGGTCGGCCAGTACGACACCTTTCTTCACTGGTGGCATCTATAGTTGCCCCTTTGGTAGGACGATACTCGCCGGCACCGACTTCAACTGCGTCATGATGCATGCAGAGGGCTCGAGCTCCGACACCCCCAAAGTCGGCCAGACCATGAAGGTCAACGCCTACATCGCTGAACACCAGGTGACATGGGTATACCCTATAGGTACACGAGTTTGGTATATATGGCCTGAATACATAGAGGCTCACGGTGTCGCCAGGGCCCAAATGAAGAACTCGAGTAACCTACGGACTCTTGATTGCTTGAAGAACAAGAAGACGCTAAAGATAGCAAGTTCAAAGGGGGAAACCCTAACTTGTAAACGACTCGACCTGCTACCCGAGACCTAGCCTATCTATATAAAGTTTAGGAGGGGGCGGCGAGAAGGACACACGCAACCCTAGTTTCCACAACCCTCGCCATATTGCATCTGCGCACCATTGTAATCTTCGATTCCTTTGATAATTCCACGAGCAGACAAGCAGGAGTAGGGACCTCTACGAGGCCTGAACCTGGGTAAATCTTCGAGTCCCCTGTGTGCTTGTTTGCTAGCCGATAGATGTCTCCAGCGCTCCCTCCTTCTCCAAAACCCAAGTCCATAACAATGGGCATTGATGAGTTAAACCCTCGTCAATTGGCGCCGTCTGTGGGAACTAGGAGTGCTGATGTTGCGGCTTCTTTGGCCCCATCAACCGTGATCTACAACTCCGCAGCAGCGGAGATCAGCCAGCTCTTCGGTGCGTTTGACTTCACCGTCCACACGCGGGCCACTCGCCCGGCCTTCGAATCCGTGGGCGATGGAATCAGCCTGGCGATCGGGAGCTTCTGCTTCCAAGTTGGTCAGATGGGCACACTTCGCATGCCTAACCAGCCGACAGTGCCGGTGATTGCCCCAACATCATGGTTCCCTCCATCGATCGGCACCCTCAGTGAACTCAACACCCCGATAACACGGTTAGCGACAGGAGTCGCGAGTCCGATCTGAGCGATCTGGCAACCGAAGGTGAAGCCTACGGCTCCGGATCTGATAGTTGCGGGAGTAGCAGCTTCCCCAATCACTTCATGTGCGCCGTCATCAACGCATGCGACACCTTCGCCAATCGCGACAACACGAGCAACCGCGGCAATGAAACCGACCTGCCGAACGGTGGCAACAGCGGCAACAGTGGCAATGGCAGCAATCGCACTCCCGTCAACAACGGAGGGGCAATCGAACCTCCAACCATAACCAAGGAGCAAACCGGTGAACGCGTCGTGGTCAGGCTCAATGAGCTTGAATGGGCTCGCTGCAGCGAGGCCCTACGGGGGAACCCTTTACCCCCCGGATCCTCGCAAGAACTTCTGATGGGCTACCATTGGCTCCTGAAGGAGGAATTTAAGCTCCAAGCATAAACAATCGCGCAGCTCGAAGCGCGTAAAAAGGCGGCGGACGAGTCGAGCCTTCGACGTCCTGGGCTCTCCTCTCACAGAGGATCCTCCTCAAAGGACAACGAGTACCTCGTGAACAAGAGGCGGTCTCAGATGGCCCATCTCACCAAGCAAGAATGCATAGAAGCTACAAAGGTTCTCGACTTCAGCTCTATGACAGTTGACACACGTGGCAACGTGGTCCCTAAGACGCCACAAGCCGCGGTGACAGCTGCCACCATGTACCTCCTCAATAACCAGCCACCAGCTGGAGATCCCCGAGCCGCCATGCACCGATCTACGATCGCGGGCTTGGGACTAATCGAGGCAGCTCTCGAAAAGGAGCCAACACGTGAGCCGAAAAAAGGAAAAGCGCTAACAAAGCGCTACTCCTCACCCTCATCCAGCGATGACAGTCACGACCTATCTCGACACCGCTGCTCACGGTAACATGACCGCGACTATGATGCGCGTGATGACCTCACGCAGCGCAAGATCGACAAATCAAGGGCGCGACGCGCTTGGTCGACTGATTCGGAAGAGGAAGATGTGGAGCTCTGCGGTGCCAGATGCTTCAGCGGATCCATCAGGCAAAAGCGAATGCCCAAGGGGTTCAAACTCCCGTCAGAGAACCCGAAGTTTGACGGCCTACAGGACCCGAAGATCTGGATGGAGGACCACATCTCCTCCGTCAGGCTACATGGCGGCAGTCGAAGCACAGCCATGCAATGTCTACAACTACAGCCGCAAGGCGCCGCTCGAGCATGGCTCAACAACCTCCCACGCAGATCCATTCGCAGTTGAGATGAGCTAGTTTACAGCTTCGTGCGCAACTTCAAGGGCACATACAAGCGTCCTGCATCAATCGAAGAGCTGAGATGCCGCCAGCAAAGATCGGGCGAATCGCTATGCTCCTACATCTAAAGGTGGTCCATCACTCCGCAGAGAACAACTAGGAGGATCGCGCGATTGACGCGTTCAACGGCAGCGTCTGCCGCCTAGAGCTCAGGAAGGAGCTGGGCCGCTCAAAGCCCAAGACCATCGACCACCTGATGGAAATCATGAATCGGTGCACCGATGGAGAAGATTCGGTGAAGAATCATGTTCACTCTGACGAGGAGGCAGAACTCGAGCGAAGATGCGGTCGCCAAGGCAAACGCCGCATGCGCATCTACGATGATCGCGACGACATCAACATGGTCGCAGCCGGCTACGCTGACAGACGCGACGATAACCGCAACAACGGATACCGTAGCGGCGGATACCGCGATTCCGGGAAAACCACGCAAGTGTGGCAACGCCGCAATCGTGACGAGGCACCCGCGACATCCATTGAAGACAAACTGTCCGGGCCATGTATGGTGCACTTCTACATCGACAAGCATGATGGAAAGAAGAAGTCCAGCCACCTCCTCAAGGACTGCCACGAGTTCCTCAAGCTACACGAGGGATTCGTTCGGATGAACCGCAACACAGTCGAAAAAGGCTACGGAGCCGCTCCAAGCACCGTGGCACATGGCGCTTCGCCACCACCACCTGGGCCACCCCCGAATGCAGCTGCGCCGGACCAGCACCACGGAGGAGAACCGTACCCATGGGCCATGGGCACCATGATGATCCAAAAGGGACGCCCCTCGAATCGGGTGCAGAAGGCCATCACTCGCCAAGTCAACCTGGCCACACACTCGCCACCATCTACTACTGAGTACCTCAACGGAAGCGAGTCCTGCATCACCTTTGAGAAACGCGACCATCTGCCTCAAGTACCCCATCCATGCCATTGCCCCCTCTTACCCGAGGCACAAATCGGAGGCTTCGACATGAGCCCCGTATTCATGGATGGCGGAAGCGGCATCAACCTTATATTTGTGAGTACCTTGCGAGCAATGAGGATCCCTCTAACTTGCGTGGAGGCCTCAGACACAACATTCCACGGCATCGTCCCAGGAAAATGCGTATATCCCCTGGGCAAGATCAACCTCGACGTCATCTTCGGCACGCCGAAAAACTTTCGGCGCGAGCACATCGACTTTGAGGTCGTCGACTAGCCCTCATAGTACCATTGCATCCTTGGGCGCGTCGCGTTCGCTAGGTTCATGGCGGTGCTGCACTATGCCTACCTACAGATGAAAATGCCAGGTCCCAATGGTGTCATCACAGTCAACGAGAGCCTCGAGAGATCTGGCAGTTGCGACAGGGAATTCAACAGAATCTCCTAGTCCTTCGGCATGCAGGAAGAACTCGCGAGAATGAAGGAGTCGACAGACAATAGTCTACCTCCCCTAAGCAGGCCAAGCTCACCTGATTTGTCTTTCGACTCATCGGTGCACACAAAGAAAGTCTAGGTCCACCCATCGGACCCCGCCAAGACGGCCCTCATCTCCAACAACTTGAGTCCCGCATAGGAACTCGCGCTTGTCGAATTCCTCCGTGAGCACTGGGAAATCTTCGCCTGGTGTCCAGCGGACATGCCAGGAGTTCCCAGGGAATTCGCCGAGCATGCACTCAACTTTAACCCAGACGCAAGGCCAGTCAAGCAAACAATACGGCGATTATCTGAGCCAAGAGCAAAGGCAGTCGGAATGGAGATCAACAGATTCCTTGACGCCAAATTCATACGCGAGATCAAGGAAAGCACTTGGCTCGCCAACACGGTGCTAGTACAAAAAAGGACACGGATATCCTACGGATGTGCGTGGACTTCACCTCTTTAAATAAGCACTGTCCAAAGGATCACTTCCCGCTGCCGCTAATCGACCGGATCATCGACTCCACCACGGGATGCGAGCGCCTCTGCTTCCTCGACACCTACTTAGGCTATAATCAAATTCGAATGAAGGAGGAGGATTAAGAAAAAACAGTGTTTACAACGCCCTTCGGTGTGTTCTGCTACAACACAATGTCCTTCGGGCTAAAAATGCAGGAGCCACCTACCAGCGGTGCATGCAGGCTTGCCTCAAGGATCAACTTGGTCGCAACATTCAAGTCTATGTCGATGACATAGTAATAAAGACCAAGGAAAAAGCCTCCCTAATCAACGATTTGCGCAAAACATTTGCCAACCTCGACCGCTACCAGATCAAGCTCAATCCGGAAAAATGTTCCTTTGGCGTCCTATCGGGGCAACTACTCGGGTACCTCATCTCCGCGAGGGGAATCGAGGCAAACCCGAAGAAAATAAAAGCCATACTGGCCATGGAGAAGCCGAAAAACATAAGGGGCGTCCAGCAGCTGGCTGGGCGAATCGCGGCCCTCAGTCGATTCATCAGTCGGATGGGAGAAAAGGCACTGCCCTTCTACTAACTCCTCCGCAAAGCAGAAAAGTTCGAGTGGACCAATGAAGCGCAAGAAGCATTCGAAGACCTCAAGCGCCTGCTATCCACTTCGCCAGTACTGGTGACCCCACGAGAAAGGGAACCACTGTTGCTGTATATCTCCGCCACCAACCAAGTGGTCAGCACCATACTTGTGGTCGAATGAGCCGAGGAAAACAAGTTCCACGGGGTACAGCGCCCAGTATACTACCTCAGTGAGGTCCTCACGCCAACAAAACAGCGGTACCCGCACTACCAAAAGCTGGCGTACGGCATCTTCATGACTGCCCGGTGACTGCGCCATTACTTCCAGGAACACCCAATCGTGGTGGTCAACGACGCCCCGTTGGGGCATATCCTCAATAACCCCGACACCACGTGACGAGTCGCGCTCTGGGGAATAGAGTTGTCTCCACGGGACATTACATACGAAAAGCGCGACGCAATCAAGTCGCAATTTCTTCCTGACTTCCTCGTGCACTGGATGGAGAACCAGCTCCCTGACAAACCAGATATGTCCTCCCTCTGGACAATGCACTTCTATGGATCCAAGCGGAAGGACGGAGTAGGTGCAGGTGTCATACTAACATCACCTCAAGGCGACAAGCTGAAATATATCCTGCAAATGTAGTTCACCGCCTCCAACAATGAAGCTAAATACGAGGCCCTGCTTCACGGGATGAGGATGGCAAAAGCCTGCAGCGCCAAGAGCCTCATTATATACGGCGACTCCAAGTTGGTCGTCAACCAAACAATGCATGAGTGCGACGCACTGAACGACAATATGATCGCGTACCACGACCACTACGACACACTCGAAGGGGACTTCGATGGCTGCAAACTGCGGCACGTAAGTCGCGAAAGCAATGAAGAGGCAGACGCACTCGCCAACATAGGCTCTACGTGCGCCCCCATACCACCTGGGGTATTTCTCGAGCGCATCTGCGAACGCTCCATCAAGCCAAAGGCCACAGAGAAGAAAACAAGCGCAGCAACGGACTCGGGGGCTACGCCGCCCAATGAGCCAATGGCACTCAATGACTTGGAGCTGGACACAGAACTCGAGGGACCAATGAGCGTCATGATGATTGATCAATCCTAGACGCAACCATACATCACGTACCTCCTCAGCAAGAGGCTACCAGACGATCCGACTAATGCACGGCACATCGTGCGGCGATCCAAGGCATTCGCTGTTATCAACAGCGAACTGTATAAACACAGCATCACAGGAGTACTCCAACGATGCGTCTCCATGGCCGATGGAAGAGCTGTTCTCCTCGACATCCAGGAGGGGACCTGCGGGCACCACGCAGGCAGTCGCGCCCTCGTTGCCAAAGCTCTACGAGCTGGATTCTACTGGCCTACGGCCATGCGTGATGCCAAGGACATCGTCCAAAAATGCAACGCTTGCCAGCGATTCATGGACAAGCCGCACACACCTGGCGCAGAGGTACGGCCAATTCCATTGGCCTGGCCCTTCGGGCAATGGGGACTCGACATGGTTGGCAAACTCCCAAGGTCCTCACGAGGAGGCTACGTCTACCTCTTGGTCGCAGTCGACAAATTCACCAAGTGGATTGAGGCCAAGCCAGTGACCAACCAATCAGGGCACAGCGCAGTCAAGTTCTTCGAGTCCATCGTCTACCGCTTCGGAGTACCGCACAGCATCATCACCGACAATGGGACAAACTTCACATCCAAGGAGTTCCAAGAATTCTGCGAGAATCTGGGGATAAACATCAGCTACGCCTCGGTAGCACATCCACAGATCAATGGTCAGGTGGAAAAAGAAAACGGGCCTGTCTGCGGCGGCATCAAGAAGCGACTCCTCTGGCCACTCGAGCGCGCCGCGGGTTGCTGGCCAGACGAACTGCAATCAGTACTCTAGAGCCTATGCACAACTCCAAATAGTGCTACGGGCTACACCCCGTTCTTTATGGTGCACGGGGCTGAGGCAGTACTACCCGCTTAGGTACGGTACAAGGCGCCGCACGTGGTCGCTTATAGCGAACAAGAGTAATCCCTAGCACTCGAATACTCCGTCGACCTCCTTGACGAGGCAAGGGAAATCGCCGCGGAAAGATCACCGATCTACCAGCAGAACCTGCGCAACTACCATAGTAGGAGGCTACGACCCAGATCCTTCGTCGAAGGCGACCTGGTCCTGTGATACATTGCAAATGTATCTATAATTTTTGATGTTCCATGCTTGGTTTTATCCACTTTCTTGTGTTTTGTTCCAACTTTGGAGTACTTTTCTTATGATTTCTTGGACTACCCTATTAACAAGAGCCATAGTGCCAGCTGCCTGTTTTCTGCTGTTTTTGGTTCCACGAAAGTCAGAAAATGAATATTCCCGGAATTTGATGGGACAAAAGCCAAAGTGCCTATTTTTCTGTAAGGGATCAAGTGCCAAAATATGAGACAGAGAAGGTCCAGAGGGCGGCTACACCACCTGGCTGCGCGGCCAGGCCTGGCCCGTGCTAGGGGGTGGTGTTGCCAGCCCAGGCACCCCCTCGGCATCTCCTTCCGCCTATAAGTTGCCCTCGGGACGAAAACCCTAAGTACCCGATCAAAAATCCACGAAAGAGTCTGTAGCCACCGTCATCTCCATCCCTAGACCGGGAGGGATCTGAAGCTCTTCCCGGCACCCGGTCGGAGAGGGGGATTCACCCTGGAGGCTTTCTTCATCACCATGCAGGCCTCCGGTGTGATGCGTGAGTAGTTCATCCTTGGACTACGGATCCATGTAGTATCTAGATGGCTGGTTTCTCCTCCTTTGTGCTTTCATGTTTAGATCTTGTGAGCTCCGTTCATGATCAAGATCATCTATTTGTAATTCATACATGTTGTGTCTCAGGGGATCCGATGGATATTGAGATGCTATTTTAGATTGATTATTGATTCTATCATGTCTTTGTTATTTGAGATCTTGCATGCTTTTCGTTGTTAGTAGCTATCTTGGCCAAGTAGATGCTCGCAACTCCAAGAGTTAGTATTTATGATCGATAGTGGGTTCATGCCTCTGGTAATCCGGGGAAGTGACAGAAATCTCTAAGGTACTAGATGTGCTGTTGCTACTAGGGAGAAAACAACAATCCTTTGTTCATAGAACAATCACATTGTTTACTTTACACACAGTTCGTAAAGCAATAATCTGTTGCTTGCAACTTAATACTGGAGGGGGTTCGGATGATAACCTGAAGGTGGATTATTAGTCATAGATGCAGTTGGATGGCGGTCTATGTATTATGTTGTAATGCGCAATAAAGTCTTAGAGGAGTCAAGATGATTAGTATATGCATGTATTGCTTTCTCGGCGTTCATCAATTGCCCCGCTGTAATTTGTTCACCTAGAATGTTATCTATTTAAGGAGAGCCACCTCTAGTGAACTATGGATCCTGGTCCTTTTACGTTACATACAATCTATAATCTTTTACTGCTTTGTGTTTACTTTCTACAAACTTTTACTTCTTTCCATTCGATACGTTTAATCCTTTGTTTTCCGCAAAACACGGTGAGATTGACAACCTCATCGCAAGTTGGGGACAAAGTTCTGTGGTTGTGTTGTGCAGGTCTCCACGTTTCTACTAGCACCGGTAGTGCGCCCTGCCAAAGCTCAGCTAGTAACACCTTTGGGGTGTTTCCTTGCTCCTACTGGTTCGATTAAACCTTGGTCTCATAACTGAGGGAAAACTCGCTGCTGTGCTCATCATACCTTCCTCTTGGGGTTCCCAATGGGCTCTACATCAACCATGAGCTAGCAAAGATTTTTCTGGCGCCGTTGCCGGGGAGTCAAGGACATCTTCACAAGGGGAGTCCCTCATAACCAATCTCTTTACTTTGTTGTTTTTGTTTTGCTTAGTTTCTTTTTGCTTTGTTTGCTTGTTTTGTTCTTCAAAAAACACAAAAAGAATAGTTCTACTTGTTTGCTTTCTTATTTGAAAACCCAAAAAAAATGACTACCCTTGAAAACACTAAGTTGTGTGACTTCACTAGCACCAACAACAATGATTTTATGAGCACACCTATTGCTCCACCTGTGGCTGAAAATACTTTCTTTGAGATAAAACCTGCTTTGCTCAATCTTGTTATGAGAGAACAATTTTCTGGTATTGGTAATGAAGATGCTGCTTCCCATCTAAATAACTTTGTTGAACTCTGTGAGATGCAAAAGCATAAGGATATAGATGGTGATATTATTAAGCTGAAATTGTTTCCTTTCTCTTTCAGAGGAAAAGCTAAAGAATGGTTGAATTCCTTGACTAGGAATAGTATTGATTCTTGGACTAAGTGCAAAGATGCTTTTATTGGAAAATACTATCCTCCTGCTAAGATTATATCCATGAGAAGTGAAATAATGAAGTTTAAACAACTTGATAATGAGCATGTTGCTCAAGCTTGGGAAAGAATGAAATCTTTGGTAAAGAATTGTCCCACTCATGGACTAACTACTTGGATGATCATCCAAACTTTTTATGAAGGATTGAACTATTCTTCAAGGAACCTATTGGATTCAGCTGCTGGAGGTACCTTTATGACCATCACTTTGGGTGCTGCAACAAAACTATTGGACAATATGATGGTTAATTATTCTGAATGGCATACTGAGAGAGCCCCACAAGGTAAGAAGGTAAATTCTGTTGAAGAAACCTCCTCCTTGAGTGATAAGATTGATATTACTATGTCTATGCTTGTTAATGGGAAATCCCATATTGATCCAAATAATGTTCCTTTAGCCTCTTTGGTTGCTCAAGAAGAGCAAGTTGATGTGAACTTCATAAGCAATAACTACTTTGGCAACAATGCTTATGGTAATAATGCTTATAGGAACAATTTTGGTAACAACAATTATAAGCCGTATCCTCCCAACAATGGTAATGCTTATGGAAATTCTTACAACAACAATAAGAGTGCTCCCTCTGAACTTGAAGTTATGCTGAAAGAGTTTATTAGTAAACAAACTGCTTTTAATAAAACTATTGAGGAAAAACTCTCTAATGCTGAAAGAAACATAGCATCTTTGGCTGAAGCTCAATCTACTTTGAATAAAATGACTGCTAAACCCGAAACTAATGAGAATCCCTTTGCAGCTACTAATGCTATACAAGTAAGAATTGATGAGAATGTTAGACTATTAGCTAAATTACATGCTAAGTGGGAAAGAGAAGATGAAATTGCTAGACACATTAGTGTTTCTACTATTACCACCACTAGTGTTGAGGCTAGTAATAGTTCTACCACTTTGGATGATAAAGTTGATATTGATCTTGATGGTTGCAACATCTCTGAAGTTATTAAGTTCCTACAAAAGCTTGCTAAAAGTCCTAATGCTAGTGCTATGAACATGGCTTTTACAAAACACATTACTAATGCTCTCATAAAGATTAAAGAAGAAAAAATGAAACATAAAGCTTCTATTCCTATAAAACAAGAGGATGGTTGGGAACCCATCATTAATATGAAAGAGAATGACTTTGATTTCAAAGCTTTGTGTGATCTTGATAGTAGTGTTTCTATTATGCCTAGAAGGATTTATGATATGCTTGATTTGCCTCCTCTTGAAGATTGTTATTTGAATGTCCCACTTGATGCTAATGCTAAAAAGAACTCATGGGGAGTCTTAATGATGTTCTTATTATGGTTAAAGATTCCTATGTCCCCGTTGATTTCTATGTTTTGGATGTTGAATACAATGCTTTTTGTCCTATTACTTTGGGAAGACCTTTTCTTAGAACTGTAGGTGCCATCATTGATATGAAAGAAGGCACCATTAAATATCAACTCCCACTCAAGAAAGGTATAGAACACTTCCCTAAAAAGAGAGAAAAGATTTCTTTTGGTTCTCCTATGAAAACAAAATTTGGTCTTAATGCTTCTTCATTTGAGAACACTTGATTCTTTCTTTGCTTCTTATGCCTAACTTAAAGGCGTTAAAGAAAAGTACTTGTTGGGAGATAACCCAAGAGTTTTAGTTGAGTCTTGGAAGTTATTACCTCTGTAATAACCTCTCCTTATCCTTTTTATTTGCTTTTTGTGCCAAGAGTAACCTCGAATGAGAGTGAAGTAATGATTTGGAAAGTTGTTGTCCCGAAACAGATTTCTGTGCTTCACCGTAAACATTCCTGAGAGAGCTCTGTACATCGGATTGAGCTGTCATTTTTTGTGATTCTGACCCAGGTTATTATCTAACTTTCGTTAGTGCAACACTTTTTTATTTGAGCAACAGAAGGTCTTCCAAAAAATTCGTCTTTACCTGCTAGTCTGTTTTGAAAGATTTCTTCCATTTTCTGCATTTGCTTCTTATTAGTTCCTTCTTGAGTTCCTTTGGGGAATTGAGCTTTTTGAGGGAAGTGCTACAGTATCTAGTGTTCTAATGGAAGTTTATTTGGTGTGAGAACTGAACCTTGAGACTTATTTATCTTAAGTGCACTAATGTTGCTAATGAGATTGTGTGAAGTTTTGTATGAAGGAAAAATTTCAGGTGTATGGAAGGAATGAGTAATGAGATGAAGGATGGACTAAATCTCAAGCTTGGGGATGCCACGCATGTCACTACGAGAAATATCCAAGAAGTACAAGCATCAAAGCTTGGGGATGCCCAAGGCATCCCCTTCTTCATCAATAAAAATCCCAGGTTTCTTCCAAACGCTTCATTTTTATTGTTTCATGCACAGTTGTGTTTTTCTTGGAGCGTCTTCTTTTTCGTTTTTGTTTTGGTTTTTAGTTTACTTGGTTTGCTTAGTTTTCTGAATAAATTGGTTGGACCCCCTATTTCACACTTTGGTTTGCAAATAGTTTGGTTTGGTTTGGAAAAGAGTAGGAAAAGTTCTTACTTTTGTGGTATTAAGAGCTTGTTTTTGACTGTGGCCTATGCTTTGTCATGCCATGTTTGATATTGTTTTGGCTTTATGCTTAGTATTCTTTACTGTAGCATGACTTGTTATAAACAATTGAGATTTCTTAATGTGCCTTGGATGAATCATGCGTTGTTTTAGGATATTAAAGCATAGTATAGTGGTATTCTCCTTTGATGCTTTATTTGGGTTGACTTGGCGCATGCTCACACCATGTTAGGACTATCTCAAGTCACCATAGCCTTTATGATCCTTTAGTTTTCAACTTGTAGTATCACTTTATGCTTTGATCAATGATGTTTTGTCGCTCTGCATGATTATGGCCATTATTGCTCTCTTAGTTTGTCGCTCCCAGTCTTTTGCTAGCCTCCACAACAAAGTATGAGTTCCACTCATGCATCCAACTCCCCAAACCAAGTTATTCCAAAGAGTCCACCATACCTACCTACTAGCTTATTCTAATCCAAGTATATTCATGCTTTTGTTTACCTCCACTTGTTATGAAAAAACTAGTGATTAAAGCTCTCACGAACTTGATGGCACACTTTACTTTACTTGCCCTTAATAAACTTGAACCATTGTGTCTTCTATGTTGTATATGCTTGCACTTGTTTGTTGGGAATTAGCAGAACCATGCTTTCATGGGGAACGCATTCAACATTGCACTTGGTACTTGTACCTAGTTGATATCATGCTCTTTTGTATATGGATGTTGTCGGTGTGAAATGAAAGGGGAGCTTGTAAGTCAATGGAGTTATGTATATGTGTTAGAGAAACGCCTGGGCCACTGGTCTAATCCATGCTGACATGGTGGAAACCTGCAGCGTAACCATCATGAGCTGTCTATGAAGCATTCTTCTTATAAAAAAAAGAGAGTTCCATACTGAGAAAAAAGAGAAAAAGATAAAAAAGAGATACTATGAAAAGAGGAAAGAGAGAAAAAAGCACCATATTCCCATGGTAAATAAGAAGAATGTTGAGATGCTCGTTGTCTGCTTGCCTTGTTATTTTGATATGGGGATTCTTCCGTATCATCGGGCAAGGGGTACCCCGTTGGCGGTTCTCATTGATACACATATACTTACGATGACAAGAACTTACCGGTGACTAAACTTGAGTAGCATGAGGAGCGGCCCTCGTATACAAGGGACATGAGATTTCTGACTTATACTTCGTCAAGCATGTACACCATAGTTTGTTCACTTTAACCTTAATCAATTCAAGATGCTTATGATAGGGGCAATGAGAGCTGAAAGCAATAAGTACCATAATTTTTGGAAGCTCTTTATGAGACTTGAATCCCTACTTCCTTTTACAAAAGGCTTTTCTTCCACCATTATATTGAGTCTCCACCTTCTATCTTTATGCACCTACTTTGAGAGCATAGTGGCCATTCTTAGTTCTATGCGCATTGTTCCAAGACTAGTTGATTGATGCATAACTTGATATTGCTTGTTTTAAACTATTGTATCTAGTCACTCTTATGAACTTTGAAGGTGTCCTATGCATTTATATTTGCTACTCTATTGAGGGACAAGCTAAATACTATTATGCTATGTTTTCTTTATGTGAAACAAACAAACGTCTTGCAAAGCATGTTATTCATGAATCTTTTGTTTGTACCTTTTCATGTTGCATCATAGTTTCTTTGCTTATTGCTAGAACTTTGTCTTTCATGTTATGATTGAAGTACTATGATCCCAGCTTTGAATGTTTTGCAAATACTTTGATCAAATCTTTGATGGTGCATGTCACCTCAAAAATTATTCTTTCTTTTTATCACTTACCTACTCGAGGACGAGCAGGAGTTAAGCTTGGGGATGTTGATACATTGCAAATGTATCTATAATTTTTGATGTTCCATGCTTGGTTTTATCCACTTTCTTGTGTTTTGTTCCAACTTTGGAGTACTTTTCTTATGATTTCTTGGACTAACCTATTAACAAGAGCCACAGTGCCAGCTGCCTATTTTTTGCTGTTTTTGGTTCCAAGAAAGTCAAAAAATGAATATTCTCGGAATTGGACGGGACAAAAGCCAAAGTGCCTATTTTTCCAGAAGGGATCAAGTGCCAGAATACGAGACGGAAAGGGGCCAGGGGCCAGCCACACCACCTGGCCGCGCGGCCAGGCCTGGCCCGTGCCAGGGGGTGGTCTGGCCGACCCCAGCACCCCCTCGGCCTCTCCTTCCGCCTATAAGTTGCCCTCGGGATGAAAACCCTAGGTACCTGATCAAAAATCCACGAAAGAGTCTATAGCCGCTGTCGTCTCTGTCCCTAGATCGGGGGAAATCTGAAGCTCTTCCCCTGCCGAAGAGGGGAATTCACCCTGCAGGCTTTCTTCATCACCATGCAAGCCTCCGGTGTGATGCGTGAGTAGTTCATCCTTGGACTACGGATCCATGTAGTAGCTAGATGGCTGGTTTCTCCTCCTTTTTGCTTTCATGTTTAGATCTTGTGAGCTCCGTTCATGATCAAGATCATCTATTTGTAATTCATACATGTTGTGTTTGCGGGGATCCGATGGATATTGAGATGCTATTTCAGATTCATTATTGTTTCTATCATGTCTTTGTTATTTGAGATCTTGCATGCTTTTCGTTGTTAGTAGCTATCTTGGCTAAGGTACTAGATGTGCTGTTGCTACTAGGGAGAAAACAACAATCCTTTGTTCATACAACAATCGTATTGTTTACTTTACACGCAGTTCATAAAGCAATAATCTGTTGCTTGCAACTTAATACTGGAGGGGGTTCGGATGATAACCTGAAGGTGGATTATTAGTCATAGATGCAGTTGGATGGCGGTCTATGTATTATGTTGTAATGCCCAATCAAGTCTCAGAGGAGTCAAGATGATTAGTATATGCATGTATTGCTTTCTCGGTGTTTGTCAATTGCCCCGCTGTAATTTGTTCACCCAACATGTTATCTATTTAAGTAGAGCCACCTCTAGTGAACTATGGATCCCGATCCTTTTACTTTACATACAATCTACAATCTTTTACTGCTTTGTGTTTACTTTCTACAAACTTTTACTTCTTTCCATTCGATACGTTTAATCCTTTGTTTTCTGCAAAACACGGTGAGATTGACAACCTCATCGCAAGTTGGGGTCAAAGTTCTGTGGTTGTGTTGTGCAGGTCTCCACGTTGCTACTAGCACCGGTAGTGCGCCCTGCCAAAGCTCAGCTAGTAACACCTTTGGGGTGTTTCCTTGCTCCTACTGGTTCGATTAAAGCTTGGTCTCATAACTGAGGAAAACTCGCTGCTGTGCTCATCATACCTTCCTCTTGGGGTTCCCAATGGGCTCTACATCAACCACGAGCTAGCATCCTGCGACTGAAGCAGCAGGGACATCTCAAGCTCGAGTCCCCCGGGGAAGGACAATACGTGATTACAGAAGTAATCCCAGGTGGCGCCTATCGCCTTCAAGATTTTGAGACAGGAGTCGCATACTCCAACCCCTGGAACGTCGCACAACTGCAACGCTTCTACCCTTAGTCGTTTTTCTTTTACATTACAAATAAGGCACTCAGCCAAGGCTACTTAGCCACACATTGTACTTCATACTGTCCCTCGAATAAATAAAGATAAGTGCCCCAAAACTCTGTGTTCTCCTTTATTTTTCCACAATTTATCTACTCGGGGGCTGCGCCACCCTATACACATCTGTTCTACGAACTAAAACGCGATATCCTGAGTAGCTGGCACATCAATCGAAACCCTGGACGCAACATCAACCCAGTTGCAATGCACCTGACAGGTTGACAAGGGACTGAGATAAAGCACATGGCCAGGCTAACGAAAAGGAATCGCATAATGCAACGCACTCACATGCTAACAAGCTCTTTATACATAATCGATAGTCAGTTATCCACCGTATATACGAACTTTACAACATTGGTACACTTATGTGCATGGTACAGATTAAGCTACTACTGCAACAAAAGAACGTTGGTCTGCTCCTCGAAGAAATCAACGATCTCCTCTGCTGGGCGGTCCACTGCCTGATAGTGCGGCACCATATTCCAAGCTGAACCTGCTGATGGCACAGGTGGCCCAGCCGCAATTGCCGCAATGTCTACGTCAGGCCTATGCAGTCGCACCAGCGACAGAGCGGCCTTGGCACCAGCCACTAGCTGTTGCCTTACACACTCGCGAACCGCAGCCAGGTCTTGGAACTTGGCAAGAAGGGCCAGAAGGCTTGATGGAGCAACGTCCAGCGGAAACATCATCCGATAAATTTTCTTCAAGCACGACTGCGACTTCTTCCGAAAGTGCAGCACTCGCGATGCACGATCCTGCAGGGTCGCCAGCGCAATCGCACGATCATGATCCACCCAGAAGTATCCACTCTCCTGAAGTTGCTCTTGGGTCAGATCATGCATGCGAATAGCAATCCTATCCTTCTCATCCCGCGGATGGCGCGCGCTGACAACTATTCAAAGCAACAACGGAAGCATAAGGACAGCACATCACTGCGAGTGACTACAAGGAAAAGATAAGAGTAAGCAAACTAACACTTAAATTGGTTGCCAAGCTGCGTCATCTCTCCCAACAGATACTGTTCTCGGGCGGTGGCCTTCTCTGCCTTTGACTTCCATACATCCGCGTTACCCCGGAGCACGGGCAACTCACGCTCCAACTGCTTCACGCGATCGCACAGTCACGAGAGCAGAGACAACTCATCCACCCTCGAGCGCGGCGGTGCCAAAGTATCCTCAAGGGGCGGCGAGTCCTGAGGTTCCCTCAAAGGATCGCTTGATGTACCCTACCACAAGCCAAGATAGAAGCAAATAAGACGATCAAATCGACACACACACAAAAGATTCGGGTGAATACAAGATTGGCAAAAGTTTCAGCAGATACACCCGCCAAAAGGCATGTTCTAGGCAAAAGGCATAAACTAATCAACTATTACCCGCCAAGAGGAGCGATTGGTTTCTTCGACTTCGACGGCTTCGGGGGCTTCATCGAGTCCGTGGCAGTGTTAGATGCCACTGACTTTCCGCCAGCCCCTGATGCCGTAGCCATGGCAAGTGACATGGATGCGCCAGCCGCACGGAGTGAGTTCTTGAAGCTTGAAGGAACACCCCCGGTGAGAGACTCCACCAGCTCGTCCATGTTCTCGATTAGCTCAGCCTTGGGCATCAACTCCTCCCGAAGGCGACTGAGCATGCCCTTGGCCTTGGAAAGCATATCCTGAACGGCGGCGCTGTGGTCCTCGACTACTGAAAGCACACCCGTTAAAGCATCTTCACGACGGAGGGCCTGAGGGTCGAAGCTCAAACCGCCAGCATCTGTACATAAACCCACACATGGACACAAACATCAGTGCCACCGGCAAACATCGAACAAGAGAACAATAATGATATCCAAGCAAGGTACCTGAGAGGGCCTTGGCAATCGAGAAAAGCTGTTCTTCGAACAACTTCTCCCTGGACGCGATAGAGGAACGTAGATCCCCTTCACGCCTCTGTGCCTCGTCACGTGCCGCGATTGCCTCATCGCGACCCTTCACAGCCGTGGCGAGTGTTTTCTCCATGGTGGCAGCGTTGCGCAGGAGGGCATTATGTTCAGCTACAAAACAAAAGGGATTGACTATCAGTCGACTATATAAAAGGAGAAGAAGAAGCAGTGAAGAACACTTACTTTCAACGACGCGATGACGCATCTCCAGCATTGCATGCTGGTGGCCCATCGCAAGCACTTGCTCCGCCAAGTGAGCGGCTTCCTTCACAAGGAGCTATCGCACAACAAGGGATCAATAGAAGCAATAGATAACATCGACTGCAACTTTAAAAAAAGAAATCCTACAGTTACATGATCCTCCAATGACTTCGAAGTTGTCTGGTGTGCCGTCATCCAGGCAACCATTCGATGCTCCCCTTCATGCGGAGAGCTGGAAGAGTTGTGCCCGGAGTGGGCCGCCAATGGAGGGGAAGGAGCACGCTTGACCTCTTTCTTGGCCCTTGAAGTTGCGAGTCCTGATTCTTTCAAAAATTGGACATCGCCAGACGATGACGACGCCTACTGACTGCAAGATAAAATAAACATCAAGAAAAGGCAACTGCAAAGAAGAACCAAAAAAGGAAGATTCGAATACTTACCAGTCAAAATTATCAAAGTCAAAGGTTGGCTCCCCTGACTCTGACGAGGACTCCTTTGGAAGTCGCATCTTCTTGTGAGACGAGGGTGCCACGGCACTCACAGGAATGGCAGGGATCGGCGACTCTGCACCAACACCTGCACCTTCCGGAGTCGAAGGAGACGATGCATCGGAATCCTCGCCACGCGAACGCTTGCGAGTATCCGGACTACCGGACTCGGGGGCTTCCTCCTCCACAGCAGATGGGACAGTCGACTCCGACTCGTCCTCCTCCAAGGCTTCGCAAGGAATAACCCCCTCAGGAAGAGGGGGCATACAGGGTGATACCGCCCAATCCTGCATACAGACAACAAAATTAGCACAAAGATAATAAACAACAGAGAAGCAATCGACAAACTAAGCTACTGCGTAGCACAACTATACCTCAGGAGGAGGGTTAGCAGCATCAAACGAAGGAACAACTGGCTCACTAGGGAGCACATCCTTGACGGTGTACTTGGTGACCAGTCGAACCCTTTTGTCTACCTCACTCGCGGACATGGCATCGGCAGACACGCGAGTGACATCGTCAGTGCTAGTCCACTGAAACATGGGGTGAACTCTGGCCTGCAGGGGCTGGACGTGACGGCGCAACCACGTGCGGATGAGGGCGCATCCTTCCTCCTCTTTGCCTATGCGACTCTCCAGGTCACAGACGCGCTTGTACAACACTTCTGTCTCCGTGGATTCGCCAGGCATGACCACATTCTTCCAGGAGCGCTTCCTATGGCACGGCGTCGCGGGGTCGAAGGGGGCGACTCCAAAGTGTTCCCCGTCAGCTTTCTCGTCGCGGACGTAGAACCACTTGTCCCTCCACCCTTGGACGGACATCATCAACTTGACGTCGAAATATGTGGCGAATGGATCGACATGGATTCTGCAGCCGCCTACATCATAGACTACGGAGCCAAATGTCGATTGGTGTTTCAATATGAAGAGGCGTTTGAAGAGGCTGAAATGCGGCTCGATTCCGAGCCAACATTCGTAGAGAGTGATGTAGCAAGCTACATGGAGGATGGAATTTGGGGACAGCTGATGGAGCTGGAGCCCATAAAAACAAAGAAGACCCCTGAAGAAAGGATGCAGGGGCAGAGAAAGGCCGCGGATGATGAACGCTAAGAACATCAGTCGAAAACCGGCAGGAGGAGAGGGGATTACCTCGCCGCCGGGGATGCGCGCGTCGGCGACTACGGCGGACAACACTCTGTCTTGGCAAAGAAGACGGAGATCAGAGGACTTGATGACGGAGGGACGCCACGCGCCATTCGTGACGCGGGTGCCCATGCCCTTTGTTGGGGGGATACCCACGGGTAGGGTCACGCCATGGTATAAAGGCCGAGTTAGCCGAGGTTTAGAAAAACCAAAGCAGATGCTGGCCGGGTCACCTCAAGGCAGGCCGAATCACGGGTAATCCGGACCTGGGGGTGTTCCCCTAACTAGCCCTCATCCGACTTAAGCGGTAAGTCAGAACTGTATGTCTTACTTGTATGCAGGAAAGGGGTGTGGCCGGATGAACCATCATCCGGGTTGCAACAAGCTTCTAGGAGAAGGAAGGAATTTCGCTGGTCAAAAGGAGCCACGGTACGCACTGCCTAAGCGAAGCGAGCAAGGACAGGACCACCGGGGCGTGGCCGACAAGCGTGACGACGCCCGTGTCAGCTAACGAGGGCGCCGCAGTGGCTCACGTAGCTAAAGCATATGTGACACGGGGGAAAAAGCACCCCGGTCGGCTTACCACTTTGGGAGGAGGCATATTCTTAGGAATATGCCTCCACGTATGCCCTAGGCAGAATCCGAGCCTCCCCTACAAAAGGGGAGCTAGGGCTTCTGCTCAGGGGGTTGGCTGTTTTGATCTCTGTACAATTCTGTTAAGGTCTAGGGTTTTAGGTGAGATCTGTGGGTGAGAGTAAGAGAGCTCCTTCTTCCTCCTCTCGCCAATACAGCTCTAGGAGCACTTGTAACCTTGGAAGAAAATCAATACAAGTTCTTGTGTGGAGAATCACTTCACTATCCCTCCCTGGATTCCCCTAGCGTGTATTAGTCCCCACCTTTAGCCTATACATGGCATCTGCCGTGACACCACCACGACAGTTGGCGCCCACCGTGGGGCTAGCGGCGCTAGTAGGGGTCAAAATCCGGACGGGAAACTTCATCGCCACCGGCGAGCGCATAGTCTTCGGGCTCGTTCAGCGCTTTGGAGCGCGGGACTTCATCAGTGACAACGCAGGCTGCTTCGGCACACACCGTCTCCCGCGCAACGGCATCTTCGTCAAGCTCGGCGAGCACAAGGTCTACGTTGCGGTGGACGTGTCTTGCGTTCATCCGCGCCACTTCGTCGAAGCAGGCGAACCGCCCCTCACTGGGGCTCGCGGGGAGCGTACCGCTCGTTCCCCGGACCATGCAGAGGTAATGATGACAGCGCCCGGTGCGGGTGCGAGCAAGGATCCGGCGCCAGATCCAAAGGTGACGCCCAAGGCACCAAGGAAAGGAAGGGGTCCTCCGCTAGAGAGGCCAGAGAACGTGCTGAGAGAGGCAATGGATAGCTTGGCAAACCCTGTAGTAGAAGTGGTAGATCCGGCTCGTGCACAGGCCGAGCTGGAAGAAACTAGGCAGAAAATACTTGAGGGAGCAAAGAAAATAGCCGCGGCCCAGCAGTCGTTGAACATGACGCTGCGTGAGTACGCCAAGGCGAACAAAGTTGATACTGTAAAGGTTAAAGGGAGAAATCTCATGAGCGAGATGAACAGAGAAGGTGATGTTGGAATCGAGGAATCAGAAAACTGTTTTTCCGTGGGGCTGCCGAGGTATAGTACCCCGGCCAAGAACCTCAGAGCGGCGGATGCAGCTGCATCCGAGTTAGAGGGACTGACGGGTGAAGCCCGGCAAAGGCAGCAAGATTGGGTTAACGAGCTGGTTCGGATTGCAAATAGGCAAAACGAGGAACTGCTCAGGGCAAACCCGGAGAGAGCTGGGGCCTCCAAGATCGTCCATTCGGCGATGGGTAACCCGGAGAAATCCGCTGGAGCCGCATCGTCCCCTCATGGTGGTCCAAGGAGAGAGGAGGTGGTAACCTCGGCCAGATGGAACAAACAGATTGTCCCGTATGACCTAACACGGGCAGGGAAAGAAAAAGAAGCACCGAAAAATGATGATCGACGGAGTGTGAGCCGAGGCGAAGCTGGCCGAGGTAACCATGACCAAGGCAATGCTGGTCAAAGGAACGTTGTCAACGGCAATGCCGGGCAGCAAAACTCAGCAGGGGCAAGACAACCGCAGCAGTGGAACATGCCGAGGCAAGAGCACAGTGGCGGCCGAGGTATACAACAGAAAGGTGCGCCGCAAGAGCAAAATTGGTATAACGACGGTGATTCGGAGATGGCAAATGCGGGATAGCCGAGACCGGATTATCATGTGATAGGGTCGAGATTGGGAAGTAGGGATTTGATGCCGGACGATGCAAGGTTGAAACTGGATCGACTATATAGGTCGGAGCAGATTGAATGTCAAGGTCCACCGGGTCCAGCATGTTTTGGACCCCGGATCATGAAAGAGCCACCAGTCCCGAAGTTTCAGCTGCCCAGGGGCACCAAGACCTATGACGGCAGTACCAAGCCAGAGGATTGGCTGATAAACTATGCTACGACTGTAAAAATTGCCACAGGCAACCTGAGATGGGCCGTACGGTATGTACCCCAGATGTTGGAAGGACCGGCAAGGGTGTGGTTGAACAATTTACCACCAGGAAGCATCAACTGCTGGATAGATTTCGAGGAGATGTTCATCAGCAATTTTTCGAGTACGTATCAAAGGCCAAATAGGCCACAGACCCTAGCTATGTGCAAGCAAAGACCCAATGAGACAGACCGGGAGTTCTTGACTCGGTGGTGTACGGTGAGAAACTCATGCGAGGGAGTGATAGAATCATAGGCCATAACATGGTTTGCATAGGGGTGCAGATATGGAAGCGAACTGTGGATGAAGTTGCAACGGAAAATGCGGGCAACGTTAGCAGAAATGATCCGGATTGTGGATTCGTATGCGTTGGGTGACCCGACCGAACCGAGGCTCGCCTCAAACGAGTCAAGC
The DNA here is from genome assembly GCA_910589775.1 of Avena eriantha. NCBI lineage: Eukaryota > Viridiplantae > Streptophyta > Magnoliopsida > Poales > Poaceae > Avena > Avena eriantha. The sequence continues at coordinate 81,913,583 of OU342741.1, read as the reverse complement.
GATGAATACTATCAGAGGGATGGATCCGGATCATCCCGGAGGAAGGATTATAGAGGAAAAAGGAGAGATGATAGACTAGACCACCGGTACGGTTCGCACCAAGTTGCAGCTGTGAATCAAGACCAACCCGGAGGAGGGGGTAGCCAGCGCCAGAAAATTGGAGGTTGGACCCCAAGGAACGATGGGAAGAAAACTTGGACTCCGGAGCAAAAGAAGCAGTGGCAAGAAAGGAAATACCGTTCGAGGTATACTTACGAGTCGATGTTGGACCAGCCGTGTAAGTTTCACACGCCAAATCCGAACAACCCAGCGGGTCATACAATGAGGCAATGCGAGTGGATGCGCAAGATCGAGCAAGGTGGTTCGGGGAATGCTCAGGCACCCCGGAATGATCAGCCTCGGCAGGAGTTACCCCGGCAGCAATTGCTCTCCAGAGCGAACACGTAACAGCTAATGTTGCCTCCCCCTCCGCCGAGGTATGATACCAATGAAAGAAGGGATGCAGTGCATCAGGTAGAAAATCAGCATCAGCCGGATCAGAGGCACCCCGGAAATGAGGGGAGAAACGAGTACAGGGAGCATCACCAGAGCTACTGTGTATTTACCACAGAGGAAACTGATAGAAAAAGCTTGCAGCATAGGCATATGGAGGTGAATGCGGTAATGCCTGCAGTGACGAGGTACATGCCTTGGTCTGATTAGGAAATCACCTGGAGCATAAGGGATCATCCCAAGCTCATGCCGAGCCCTGGTTCATATGCGTTGGTGCTGGATCCTACATTCATTGGACCTAGCATTAACGTAAGGTTCTCAAAGGTACTGATGGACAACAGCAGTAGCATAAATATCATGTATCCGGACACAATGCGCAAGTTGGGTATCTCGGAGAACATGCTCCAGGCCACGAGGACAACTTTCCACGGCATTGTGCCCGGCATCTCTTGCGGGCCCATAGGCAAGGTCCGGGTCGACGTCTTGTTCGGCACGAGGGACAATTGCCGAACTGAAAATCTGGAGTTCGAAGTAGTGAACTTAGAAAGCGCGTATCATGCGTTGCGCGGAAGGCCAGCACTGAACAAGTTCATGGCAAGTTGTCATATCAGCTACTTGAAGATGAAATTGCCCGGACCAAATGGAGTGATTACCATTGCTGGGGACTTCCGACGTTCGATGGAGTGTGTGTCGGCCGGATCAAACTTAGCCGAGTCACTTGTGATCGCGTAGGAAAAAAGGAAAATTTAGGAGGTGGCGGCATTGGCTCAGTCCGCGCAGCAGTATATGCCGGCGCTGAGTAACCTGCATGGAACTGTCTCCTTCCAGGCCACGAAAGATACCAAGAAGGTTCCCGTTGATGACATGTTCCCAGAGCGCACCGTAACAATTGGTGCCAGGCTAAGCGATAAATAGGAAAGCGAGCTCGTCAGCTTCCTCCGTGAGAATCGAGACATTTTTGCTTGGTCCACGCAGGACTTGCAAGGTGTTCCGAGGGAGTTGGCCGAGCACTCTTTGAATGTGAGACCCGGAGCCAAGCCGGTGAAGCAACCTCTCCGCCGCTTCACCGAAGATAGGAGGAAAGTCATTGGGGATGAGATAGCTCGGTTGCTAGCTGTAGGATTTATCATGGAGGTCCTCTACCCGGATTGGCTGTCTAATCCGGTGCTGGTGGAAAAGAAAAAGGATGATCCGAACGTGGCAGTGGTTTGGCGCATGTGTATCGATTACACGAACCTGAACAAGGCGTGTCCGAAAGATCCATTTCCGCTACCAAGAATAGATCAGGTCATAGACTCAACTGCTAGATGTGAACTGTTGTCATTCATTGACGCCTATTCTGGTTTCCACCAGATACCTCTGAATCCGGATGATCAAATAAAGACTGCGTTTGTTACCCCGTATGGGGCTTATTGCTATCGCACCATGCCGTTTGGTCTACGTAATGCAGGGGCAACGTACCAGAGATGTATGCAAAAATGTTTGCACGACCAAATAGGTCAAAATGTACAGGTGTATGTGGATGATGTGGTTATCAAGACTAAGGAATGCAAAACGCTCCTTGACGATATCAGTCAAACGTTCGCAAACCTAAGAAGGTTCCGGATGAAACTTAACCCAGAAAAATGCACCTTCGGTGTCCCGGCTGGAAAATTGCTCGGCTTTCTGGTTTCCAGCCGAGGTATCGAAGTTAATCCAACCAAAATCCGGGCCATCGAACGAATGGAACTGCCGAAGTGTCTTAACGATGTCCAGAAGTTTACAGGTTGCCTGGCCTCGTTAAGTCGGTTTGTATGTCGGTTGGGAGAGAAAGCTTTACCTCTGTACCAACTCATGAAAAAGTCGGATAAGTTCATTTGGACACCGCAGGCTGATGAAGCCTTTACCCACCTAAAGAAAATGTTAGCCATGGCACCAGTGCTAGCCTCACCACTATCAAAGGAGCCAATGTTGCTCTATATAGCCGCAACCAACCGGGTTGTAAGTGTGCAGTGATAGTGGTGGAGCGCGATGAGGAAGGTAAGTCAGTGCAATTGCCGGTGTATTATTTGAGTGAAGTGTTGTCAACCTCAAAATAGAACTACCCACATTATCAAAATGTGGCGTATGGCATGTACATGGCCGCCAAGAAATTGAAGCACTACTTTGAGGAGCATCCCATCCGGGTCATATGTGAGGCCCCTATATCCGAGATAATGAACAACAAGGATGCAAGCGGCAGAATCGCAAAATGGGCAATTGAGCTAGCTCCTTATGCTCCGCAATATGACCGGAGAGAAGCCATCAAGTCTCAGGCTGTGGCGGACTTTTTCGTGGACTGGGCCAAGGTACAGTACGAACCACCACTTCCGGATCCGAACTATTGGTGGATGCACTTTGACGGATCAAAAACCAAAACATGGATAGGTGCCGGAGTTGTACACATGTCGCCAAAGAAGGACCAGTTGAAATATGTGCTACAGATCCACTTCACCGCATCAATCAATGTCGTTGAGTATGAAGCACTTGTGCATGGGCTCAAGGTAGCAAAAGAAATTGGTATACGTTGGATTATATGCTTTGCCAACTCGGATTTAGTGGTGCAACAAGTGTCCGGAGTGTGGGACGCCCTTGATCCAAACATGGCACTATACAGATTTCATGTGCAGAAGATTTCTGGTTACTTTGAGGGATGCGAATTTCATCATGTACCCCGGGTGGAAAATGAGGCTGCCGACATGCTATCGAAGCTCGGGTCAACCAGACAAGCAATTCCACCGGGTGTAGCATTAGAGCACCTCAATAAACCATCCATCAGGCCATCCCCGGAGTCCGAGTGAATCTACGTCCTGGAGGACACAGAGTCCGGAGCTGTGCCCATGGACATTGACACGGGAAGTGGTGCGCAAAACCCGGGGACTGCGTCAGCAAACCCGGGGACTGCTTCGCAAGACCCGGGGACTGCTCAGCGTGGTCCGATTGAAGTTATGCCGGTGGATCAGATGGAGATAGACGAGGACGTGTTCCCCGTGCGGCCAATACCGGCTTGGGCACTGCCTATATTTTAATTCCTAAAAGATGGAACGTTACCCACTGAGGAGGTGCTGTCCAGGCAAACACAGAGGAGGGCAAAGGCCTACACGATCATCAATTCCGAGTTATACAAAAGAAGTGTGACCAATGTCCTCCAGCGGTGTGTTGACCTGGAAGAAGGGCTTGAAATCATCCGAGATATACATCAGGGGGAATGCGGGCATCACGCCTCATCCCGAGCCTTGGTAGAAAAAGCTTTCCGACACGGATTCTACTGGCCAAATGCCTTACAGCAAGCAGAAGATCTGGTGAGAAAATGTAATGGTTGTCAGAGGTACGCTACAAAGACACATATGCCAATGTCGGAACTCAAGACCATCCCAATCACTTGGCCATTTGCCGTATGGTGCTTGGATATGGTGGTCCCGTTCAAACCAGCAAGAGGAAACATGACTCACATTCTGGTAATGGTGGACAAGTTTACGAAGTGGATCGAGGTAAAGCCTATAAGAAAATGTGATGGAGCTACGGCCGTAACGTTTCTCAAAGATATCATCTTGAGGTACGGTTATCCACACAGTATCATAACTGATAATGGCACAAATTTTGCGGAAGGAGCATTTGCTCGTTTCTGCCGGGATAAGAGGATCTGGCTTGACGTAGCTTTGGTAGCCCACCCCGCATCGAACGGGCAAGTGGAGAGATCCAACGGATTAGTATTATCCGGGATAAAACCCCGGCTCATTGAGCCGCTCCAAAGATCAGCGGGGTGCTGGATAGAAGAACTACCAGCGATACTGTGGAGTTTAAGAACAACTCCGAATCGATCAACAGGCTATACGCCGTTTTTTCTGGTATATGGGGCAGAAGCTGTATTACCAGCCGACATAGAGCATGATTCACCTAGGGTCACCCAATACACAGAAGCCGAAGTGCAAGAAGCCCGGCAAAATGATGTTGATCTGCTGGAAGAAGCGAGAGAACTGGCACTGTCCAGATCCGCCATATATCAGCAAAATCTCTGACGCTATCATAGCCGGAAAGTGTGCCCCCGAGTCTTTCAGGAAGGCGATCTGGTGCTCCGGTTGGTACAACGTACTACTGGAATGCATAAATTATCCCCCCCGTGGGAAGGGCCGTTCATCGTGAGCAAAGCATTGCACAATGATTCTTACTATCTTATAGATGCAAAGCCACATGAAAAGAACAAGGCGGACAGGTCCGGTGAGGAATCAAAGCGACCATGGAACATAGCTCTACTTCGGCCTTTCTACACCTAGCTAATAAGTGAATGTATCCGGGTTATCTCATATGTCGGTATGTATGTCGGCAATGAGCTTATGAATGAAATGTGGGCACCTCGAGCAGTAACTCGGGGACTGCCTTAATAATATTTGTTGTCTTTTGTTATTTGTGCGTCGGCTGGAATAGGTTATTCTACTTAGCTCGGATTAGTAGTGTGTGAGCACCAAAAACCCAACTCTTCGACTTGCTGCTGTCCAACAAGAATTGGCTTCATGGCAAGCAAGAGAACAAGTTTGGAATTGCGTAGCACATGAAAAACGACTAAGGAAAAGAATTTATTCGAGCCGACGTTTGTTCTTCGGACTAACCCTGTATTTATTTTCAAGTTATTATGTAGTTTTATTTTTGAGCTAAGTCTAAAAGTTTCCCAGTATTGTTAAGACGATTTTTCAGGCTCGGATTCGTAAGTTGTAAAACCGAATCAAGGTAGACACGATCCGAGCCAAAAGATTGAACGAACAAGAAAAAGAAACTCTGGGACTACGCCCACGTTAATCCGGCATAAGTACTCAGTAGCAAAATATCACATGTATTCGGAATACAATTCCACCCGGCATACCGGGGATCTCATGAATTTTCAAGTGTTTTTACTTAGGGAGCAGCAAGAGGAAGTTCGGCATCATCGTCGCCCTCTTCGATATCCAAGGCAGTGTCCTCCTCGTCTTCACCCGAGTCATCTTCAATGTTCTCAACTCCCTCTTCACCCGCAGCTTCCAGGAAGCTCGGACCCTCAGTCCATTCATGAATGGGGGCATATTCAATGAGGCTGTGGGCGCAAGCCTGGCGCCGAGCTACCCACTCCAGGTCATCTGTCCATTTGGACCCGGTGCGCAGGCGTGTGAGGAGGCTGAGATCTATCTTCTCATACCACGTCAAAATGTGGTGAAGGACGGTATCGGCAGCAGCGCGTCCAGCGGATTCTCGCCAGAGGTCGAGCTGGGTCTCAATTTTTGAAAGCCTTTCAGCGAGCTACGTGACTCTCTCCGGAGCATCATCGGCGGGCCAGAAGGCGTTGAAGACCCGGACTGAAACATCGAGGAGGTCCCTGCCGTAGTTCTTGATAATTTCCACGCGAGATGACAGGCTGACCAACAGGTCCTCCATGTCAAAGGGAATGCTCTCACCCTCAGCAGCGACCGGAGTACCCCTTTCTCGGCGGAAATTAGCGACAACAGCACTTGCAATGGCAGTACCCTCTGGAAAGTGGCCTGGGAAACAAGGCAAAGGACAAAGTTGAGGAAACAAGACATATGAAGTAACCCGGAGAAATAAGGCGGATAAAGGAAAAGAAGTTACGTGAGATGTGACTGTGAATCCGGGTCACCTCCTTGATGCAAGCATCACGTCTTTTCCGAAGCTGCTCGAGCTCAGCATTGGCCGACTCAAGTTTGACCTCGGCTTCCTGAAGAAGCTCACGATCCTTAGCACTTTGGAGTTTGAGGCGCTCACGTTCTTCGGTGTAGTCCTGGCCAACCCTTTTGAGCTCAGTTTGGTGCTACGACTTCATCTTAGCCATTTCAGCTTTGAGCTTGGCTATGTCATCATCTTTGGTCCGGAGGAGGGCGAGCTCATCATCTTTCTTCTTCAGCTCGGCTTGGTGCTGTCCTGCTTGTTCGAGAAAATGCAATATCATGTCAGGCACATGCACACTTTCTTCAAGCAATGCTGAAACCATGTGTTGGCCCGGCAGAGCCGAGGTATGAATGTTTGCCGAGCCAAGGAGGTAAGATGATGAAAAGCACAGTAAAAACAGACAAGAAGGACGTACCCTTGATCTGCTCCAAGTTCTTCCGCATTATTTTGTTTTCAGCTTCCACCCCAGCTGCGGAAACCGAACAATCAGATTAGTTCGGCAAGCGAAGTGGAAGAAAAATGAGGAAAGGAATGAGAAAGAAATTTACCCCTTTTCTCGTACTCCGTGATGAGTGCAACCTGTTTCGTGCGAAGATTTTTGTGCGTATCCAACAAGCGCTGGAATTCAGCACTTCGGCGGTTGGTGGTCACCTAAAAGAGATACAGAAACTTAAGTCAGCCTTGTGCATGTTTGAAGTGTACTAAAATCTGGGCCAAGTGGAACTTAACCCGGCTCTAGGTGTGTGCATATTCGAAGTGTACTAAAATCCGGGCCAAGTGGAACTTAACCCGGCTCTAGGTGTGTGCATATTCGAAGTGTACTAAAATCCGGGCCAAGTGGAACTTAACCCGGCTCTAGGTGTGTGCATGTTCGAAGTGTACTAAAATCCGGGCCAAGTAGAACTTAACCCGGCTCTAGGTGTGTGCATGTTCGAAGTGTACTAAAATCCGGGCCAAGTGGAACTTAACCCGGCTCTAGGTGTGTGCATATTCGAAGTGTACTAAAATCAGGGCCAAGTGGAACTTAACCCGGCTCTAGGTGTGTGCATATTCGAAGTGTACTAAAATCCGGGCCAAGTGGAACTTAACCCGGCTCTAGGTGTGTGCATGTTCGAAGTGTACTAAAATCTGGGCCAAGTAGAACTTAACCCGGCTCTAGGTGTGCGCATATTCGAAGTGTACTAAAATCCGGGCCAAGTGGAACTTAACCCGGCTCTAGGTGTGTGCATATTCGAAGTGTACTAAAATCCGGGCCAAGTGGAACTTAACCCGGCTCTAGGTGTGTGCATGTTCGAAGTTATCATGGAGCTACGTTAGTTCTATAAAAGAGCATCCGGCTGAGTAAGAAGTTACTCCCCCGGAGGCTCGGGGACTAATGGTTATTATCTACAATCTGCAAAGGAGAAATGACGTACCTCCATCATTCGTCCAGCGAGGTTAATGGCCTTGGCGGCGGTATTCACCTGATCAGATTCGTGGACTACCTCGGCCTTGTTCCAGTTCATGACGAACTCCATCAGGCTCGGGGGGTACCGTTCACCTGTGGGCATATGAGGCGTCACCAAACCCTTAGCATGTGCTTCCTTCCTCTCCACCAAGGCAAGGGCGGGGCTGGTGTGCAGAACCAACTGCTGGGCTTCGGTTGGCTCGGCAGGCACATCCTTTGCCGCTGATGTCTTCTTGGGGAGCATGGACTCAAGAGTGCGTTGCCCAGGCTCGGCAGCACTGGGCTTGGCAGCGTCTTGAATCTTCTTGCCCTTGGCTTGCTGGGAAGAAGAAGCCGTAGCAGCGGTTTTTCCCTGCTGAGGTTGAGAGGACTCGGAAGATGCAGAGGAACTGGGCGCTGGTACTTTCATTGCTGGACTTGGTGCCGGCGCTGATGTTTTCGCTGCCGGAGTTGGTGCTGCTGCCGAGGTTGGAGTTGGTGCTGGTTTGGCTGCTGGTACTGGAACAGATGCTGGAGTCAAGGTAGCCTTAGTGGCTGTTGGTTGTGGCGTTGTCGAGGTAGTGGCTGCCGTTGTTCTGGCTGGGCCAGTTCCCCCCGCCCTAGGATGACCCGGAGCGGCTGCAGAGCTCTCCGGAATAGGGCTCAGCGGACGTGACTCGTCGTCACGACGGGGTGAAGGGCTGGCCCGGAGAGGTGGTGAGATACTGGATCCACTTTGAGGGACCTCCACCGGAGCCCTGTGAAATCAAGTAACGTCAGAAGAAAAATTACGATGAAGTAAGGAAGAGCGAGTTACAGAAGAAAGAAGGACTTACGCATCCGAGGTTTTGGCTGCTCTGGGTTTCCGAGCCCTTCGTGCTGGGGCCTTCTTTCGCCTTTTAATGGGCTGGGAAGGTCCGGAGGAAGAGCTTGTGGAAGCCGCACGCTTTTTCTTTGGCGCCACCAGAACTGGCTCGTCTGTGGCAAGGGGAGGATCCTCGTGGATATGACCACCGGAGTGATCTGATGGCGGAAAAGCAAAACAAAGGGGGACAGCCTCAAACGGTTCAATTATCTCGATATCCGAGTAATCTTCATCATCGGGCCAATCTCTAGCAGAAGAGAAGTTACCCATGGGTCGTTTCGTGGCGTCGGTCATGGGGAGAAACATCTCTTGGTCCGGCTCCTCCTCGTCCGAAGTCACCCGGTCCGGTGCCCACTTAAGGGTCGGATCGGTACCGTCCTCGAGCGTCTGCTGAAGGAATAGCTGAGGAAAAGAGTAAACAAACGAGTCAAAAATGTAACAATAACAGACAAGTGATTAGTCCGGGGTAAGTTTGCAACATGAAACTTACCATGGGAGGAAGCCGGTCACGGCAGAAATGCTCAACCCCCAAGTCTAGTCAGAGGAGAAGTCCTTGTGAGTGGTGAAAAGAGCCTTAACCTGGCAAAAGATCTCCGTGTTGTTCAGTTCGAAAGATGAAGTCCGTTTGGGATCGCGGCCGTAGCTCATATGGCACACCTTGTGCGTGCGTTTCTGGAGAGGGGAGATTCGGTTGCGCACGAAAGTGATCATTGCATCCTCGTTGCGCAACCCGAGCTCCTTCAGCTCCGCGAACCTTTTGTTCACTTGGTGGGCCAGGGCCGTAGGTTTTCTGGGAACGGCATCCCACAGATCCGGGTTCGGCGGACCCGGTGTATAGGGGAGCAACCGGATCAAATCTTCGGTGCCCGTGTTCCGGACGTAAAAGAACGTCCGGGCCCACCCTTTGTAGGATTCTAGCCCTGTGACCCGGGGGAAAACAGAGAACCTCCGGGGTGAGATGGAGGCCGCTCCGAACTGAGTGAGCCGCTTGTCCTCCAGATCAGTGTGAATGTCGGGAATAACGTTGCGACGAAGGGCGAAAAACCGGATCCACAGCTCCTTCGTGGGCCATAATCCGGCGTAGCCCTCGATTGTAGAAGCGAAGGCAGAGAGAGAAGTAATGGCGTTGGCTGGAAGATGGTGCGGCTGGAGATGGTAGGTACTGAGCCAATCGTGGAAGAAATCGCTCACCAGGAGTCCGAAGCCCTGTTGAAAGTGAGACAGGAACACAACGAACTCCCCGGGATTAGGTGAAGGAGCTACCTCGGCGGAGGCGAGGCGAGCGGTGACGCCGGCGGGGATGCGTCTGGTCCGGTAGAGCCAGTCCAGATTGTCCTGGCAGACCCAGGAGCCGGCCCATGCGCCGCGGTCCGCAGCAGCGGCGTCCTCCTCCATCTCTTGCTCAGCAATGGCGAGTTCTTCTTCCGCCATCTGCTCCTCGAAGGCCTCGCTGGCGCTAGAGGTGGCGGGGGACAGTGGCTTGGATTGACGAGGACCCGTAGCGGGAGATTTGCGTCACAGTGACGGTGACGCAGAGGTGCAACGGAGAAGTGCGGCGGCGACGCTGCTTTTTGGCAGTGCTGGCGGCGGCGCGGTCGTGAGGAAGACGGAGAGGAATAGCAGCGGGCAGAGGGGTGCGGAGGGGGGAAAATCCTAAGGGACGCACCCCTCCGCTATTTAACCACCCCCATCAGGGGTGAGTGGGATCGCACCCTGGGGACCGGCCACACGCTGTGCCCGTGTATTACCCGTTCGGGCCAATCAGTAAGGAGCCACACGGAAGGCCACAGGGCGGAGAGAGTCCTGTGACGTGACGCGCTGATGCGGTAAACGAGGAGGCAGGCGTGATGTGACCCGCGCACAGTGATAACTGACAATTACTGTGGCGGTTACTGTACCGTCCCTTAAAATAAGATGACATAATGATTACCCTTCACATGGGCAAGCGTACGAGAGAAGGAAGTAAGACCCGGATGGAACTGTGGTAACCTGGCCGGCAAGTGAAAACTTGCAATGTGTGAAGGGAACGTAAATCCAAGCGTCTGGGGTACAGAGGTAACTCGGAAACAACGACATGGGCACAAAATGGAACCTGGTGTGGCCTTAGCGGCCCGGGCGGCTAAGACCGCACCAGCTTCGGGGACTAATGTTGGGGGGATACCCCCGGGTAGGGTCACGCCAGGGTATAAAGGCCGAGTTAGCCGAGGTTCGGCAAGGCCAAAGCAGAAGCTGGCCGGGTCACCTCAAGGCAGGCCGAGTCACGGGGTAATCCGGACCTGGGGGCGTTCGCCTAACTAGGTCTCATCCGACTTAAGCGGTAAGTCGGAAGTGTATGTCTAACCTGTATGCAGGAAAAGGGTGTGGCCGGATGAACCATCGTCCGGGTCGCAGTAACCTTCTAGGAGAAGGAAGGAATCTCGCTGGTCAAAAGGAGCCCCGGTACGTACTGCCTGAGCAAAGCGAGCAAGGACTGGACCACCGGGGCGTGGCCGACAAGCGTGATGATGCCCGTGTCAGCTGACGAGCTAAAGCGTGGCTGACGAGGGGCGGGGCGTGGCTCACATAGCTAAAGCATAGCTGACGAGGGGGAAAAAGCACCCCGGTCGGTTTGCCACTTTGGGAGGAGGCATATTCTTAGGAATATGCCTCCACATATGCCCTAGGCAGGAACCGAGCCTCCTCTATAAAAGGGGGGCTAGGGCTTCTGTAGGGGGTTGATTTCTCTACGATTCAGTTTGGGGCTAGGGTTTCAGGTGTGATCGGTGGGTGAGGGTAAGAGAGCCCTTTCTTCCTCCTCTCGCCAATACAGCTCTAGGAGCACTTGTAACCTTGGAAGGAAATCAATACAAGTTCTTGTGTGGAGAATCACTTCACTATCCCTCCCTAGATTCCCCTAGCGTGTATTAGTCCCCACCTTTAGCCTATACATGGCATCTGCCGTGACAACACCACGACACCCTTCTTCTTCCCGCCGGCGGCGGTGCTGGTGCCCACAGCGGTGGAGCTTCCCTTCTTCCTCGCCGTAGTAGTGGTAGCCGCAGAATCGGCCGCAGGACCTCCTTTCTTCTTCCCCATTGCGTGGCGGCGATGCAACCGAAGGAAGTAGCTGGGAAACGTGCGGAGCTAGTCCAGCGCCGTGGAAGAAAAGAGCGCAGAGAAAGCAGAGGAGCAACGACAATGGCGATGGAGGCAAAGGATGAATGAAGGCAGATGAGAAATTACCGTCGCAGCGTCACTACTTAACCCCTGGAAGATGCAATCCAACGGCTCAGAAAAACCCTACTGGACGCGTGGCGTTCATCGTGCTTGACACGTGGAGGAGCTAAAATGCGAACCGTCCCCCCACTGATCCCATTACGCGTAGAAATCAAGGAGGCGCAGTTAAAATAAAGATTATGCATGCCTGGTCAAATCAAAGTCAGGGAGTGGGACCCACTACTCGTCACGTCCCGTCAAACTCGCTCACGCGGGCAACTAAGGTCATGAAATCGTCATCACTGACATCATCAAAACTACGCAGCAGAAGACTTCGACTGCTTTAGTCCTTGCTCGAGTCTTCGCCAACACCAAGCACTCGGGGGCTACTCCCATAGGGAGCACTGGTCGCGCACCCTACGGTTTTTTCTTTTCTTTTGCAGGAACATGGACAATCAAGGCAAACCCAAACACTCGAAACATGGTTCGACTATGGACATGGGTTACTCCCAAAGGGAGCGCCGAAAACAAATTTGACTGAAAACAAGCAAACAAAAGACGACAGCAGTCGCAAAAGTTCTTTAGTCCCTGCCTGAGTCTTCGACTCTACCAGGCACTCGGGGGCTACTCCCATAGGGAGCGATGGTCGCGCACCCTATGATTATTTATACAAAGTACTGTGTGTTGATAACATCCACACTCAAAGTTTATGGCGACACCGCCTTATAATTTTTCCGTACAAAGAGACTACGTCTCCTGGGTCACCCGAATCGTCTCCGCAATGATAAAATTCGGATGCCGTGCTTACAGCGTGAAGATAAGACCTGAATAAGGCCTGGCAACGCATCTGCTGCGCACTACCAGAAATATATCTGTGCCTATAGGTACGATGAACATGCCTCGACGGACGCATCGAGTTCTCACACCCATATAACTAGAATTCGACTCCTGTAAGACCTCCGCGGCTTGAGTCGAATTACACCAGCACTTTTCCGGATTCGAGTGCGGGACTCGAGTTCGAGTAGATTTCGTTGTTTTACCCTAAGGTAGTTAACTGATACTGATACATCAGTTAAATCAGGCACGCACATCAACAATCCCTATGACACAAACAAAGAAGTCGAGAAACATACTCAGTCATGCACTCGAAAGGCTTCATAAGTCTCCAGTCAAATTTGCGATTCCACTGGACACGGGGGGGCTACTGACATGGGTATACCCTACAGGTACACGAGTTTGGTATATACGGCCTAAATACATAGAGGCCCACGGTGTCGCCAGGTCCCAAATGAAGAACTCGAGTAACCTACGGACTCTCGATTGCTTGAAGAATAAGAAGAAGCTAAAGATAGAAAGTTCAAAGGGGAAAACCCTAACTTGTAACCGACTCGACCTGATACCCGAGACCTAGCCTATCTATATAAAGGCTAGGAGGGGGCGGCGAGAAGGACACACGCAACCCTAGTTTCCACAACCCTCGCCAGATTGCATCTGCGCACCATTGTAATCTTCGATTCCTTTGATAATTCCACGAGCAGACAAGCAGGAGTAGGGACCTCTACGAGGCCTGAACCTGGGTAAATCTTCGAGTCCCCTGTGTGCTTGTTTGCTACCCGATAGATGTCTCCAATGCTCCCTCCTTCTCCAAAACCCAAGTCCATAACAATGGGCATTGATGAGTTAAACCCTCGTCACCAGGCGCTCGACATTCACCTCCATAACCTCCAGCGGGTGGCCATCGAAGACGGTCACATGCCTCCCATCAAGCCCAAGGTCCCCAAGATCAAGGGACTGTGCAGCAAGAAGTGGAGGAAGTGCCATAGGGAGGAGGTGGAGGCACAAGCGCATGCAAGGAGGGGTTGAACGTGTCTGCTGCTGCTGCTGCTAAGCAGCTTCTTTTGATTTTGTATATTTTGCGTGTGATGGCTGCCGAGCAGCGAATGTATCAAACCTCCTTAAGCAACCTACTTTCTATTGTTATATCCTATTTAGCTGCGCATAGCTATATCTACATTTGTTTTGTTTTCTGAATGAATGTATTCTGCCATGTGTGATTTGATGCTCTAGATTTGTTACCAGATCGGGCCAAAAAGAGGGCCAAAAGGGAACGAATGATCGAACAGAGAAGCTACCTAGATTTTCTACCAATTTGGGCAAAATGAAACATAACTGTTAGCGAGAGAGGAAAAGGGTACTCTTTCAAACCGCCAGTTAACGAACTGCCATGTTGACAAGCTACCAGACACATACAAAAACATAACACAAAGAAGTAAAATTTATTTCACTTCTCTCACTTGAGGCGCTAGCCATCTTGACAAGCTACCTAATTTCCACAAAACAGAAACATGACACAAAGGAGTAAAAATTAATTCACTTCTCATCAGACCACTTGAGGCACTTGCCATCGTTCCTAGGAGACCAACTGCGAGCATTCCAGCTGTTTCTTACATTACTGGCCATCCACAGCTCACGAAATGCAAGTTCTTCCCACCTGGAATCTTCCTTGGATTCCCTATCTTCAGCATCCTGCGGCACAATTAGCGGTGCATCACATGCTTGGTTGTTGCCGTTGGAAGATGCTGCCTCTCTGTTTGCTGCTTCAGCTGCAACCTCTCTGTCAGCTTCATCAGCTGCAGCCATTTCCTTTGCATATGCAACATCACGCTCAGCTATACTACATTTGGTACAAAGGGCTCCCCTAAGCTCATCTTCCCTCTTGCAACTGGGGCAAAACACGAGGAAACATAGAAAGAAGTGGATTTTCTTGTACAGCTGGTAGGTCACGTAAGCATCTATGGCTACATACTTCAGGTTTATCTCAGACAACGGCTTCTCCTCCCAGAAATCATGCCTATATGTAGGGAAATCTTCCTTCATTCCGTCATACGACTCATCGAGGATTCTAGTTGTGAGTGTAGCCATTCCATCCTTCCTCGATCCCCCTATGATCTTGACAAGACTCTGAATATCGATCCACGTGTGCGTAGGAATTGTAATTCCTTCAAGGCGAAATTTTAAAAAATCAGTTCTTTTGTCGATAGTGCAGAAACAATTCCCTTTTCTACAAGGAGTTGGCGCAGCGCCAGACACTTCTTGTCAGTCCTGAAAGTATGTAGTTTGTCATCACCAAAATTTGTAACTACAAATGTTTTGTCAATGCAAGATCATCATCTCAATATAATTTTAAAAAGTTTAGTAAATGCAAGATCAAGACTCTCAACATTGGTTTGTCATAATTTATTTGGTCCTAATAAAATTCAGTAGTTGCAAGATGAGCAAATGGATAAAGAACAAGAGGAGGAAACCCTAAAAGCGGTTAACTACAGAGAGAAGATCTAGAAACCAGGAGTAGTGGTAGAAGCTGACGTGTTTATTCATGGCCAGTTGAACGACGTCGAGTTCATTCTCCAACTTTGGTTCCTCCAAGGTGTACTCGAGGTCCAATCCCACGAACTTCTCCTTGTCTTGCACAAGCCAATCCTCGTACATCCTTAGGACTCGCATCACAGTCTCCTCCTCATTGGTGTAGATGACGTCTATCTTCTTATTGTCATGGGCAATGACGCTTGTCTCTATAGTGCGACGACCTTCCATGGTGGCATGGAGAAGACGGAAAAAGACAGATGACAGGAAGAAGAAGAGTGGTTTCTACGAGATAGGGGAATGGTGAAACCGTCAATGCGTTTCTAAGGTGGTTAACAATGAGGACGGAAGTACAATGGAGAGACGCATGGTGGTGGCCGTTCTAGCTTATGATTAACCAAATATTAAAAATAATAATAACAAGGATATATGCGCCCTGTTTTGTCACGTCAATACACGCTATCGATCATGTTGTCCTATCCACTGCTCCAGCGCTGCAAGCCTACATGACATCCACCATGCCTACGCGACAGCAGCGACATAACGGCAAAAACTGACAGGAGGCCCAACTTGACGGGCGTTACCTTATATTTTGTATTGAAACATTATGTTGAATTCGTGCCAAAAAAGACCCTCTGAGTATTTGGCACGCCAACTATTGGCAACGCGGCTGATTACAAGCAACTTGGGTACCTCTTTGCCTAGGCGCCTCAACTTTCGGGCCGGAAAATAATATTCTCCTATCTGACATGCTAGGAATTCCCAAGGAACTCATCAAGGACGCACTTAACATCTATCCCAACGCATGGCTAGTAAAACAATCACTTCGCCACTTCGCGGAGCCAATACAAAAGGCTGTTGGAAAAGAACTCCATTGCCTACTCGACGCAAACTTCATAAAGGAAATCAAGCAAGCAACATGGGTTGCTAACCCAGTGTGTGTCCCAAAGAACAATACAATCAAACTACGCATGTGTATCGACTTCACCACATTGAACAAACACTGTCTAAAGGATCACTTCCCACTCTCGCAAATCGATCAAATCATTGATGCAACCGCTGTGAAAGGATCGTATGGGCACCTAGAGCGGGGGGGGGGGGGGGTGAATAGGTGCTACTTCAAATTTTACTCTTTTTCAATTTAGGGTTTGACACAAAAGGTAAATTCTCTAGATTATGCAACTATGGTGAATTTACCTATATGTCAACCTAGCACATGTACTAAGAAAGAACTAGATAAGTAAAGTGCGGTAAAGGATAGAAGTAACCAAAGTGGATCACGCGGAGACACAAGGATTTGTTTCCCGTAGTTCCTTCCTTTTGAGGGGAAGTACATCTACATTTGGAGAGGGGGTGGTTGCAAACCATGCCTCCCTTGTTCTCCGATGAACCTCACCCCAATGGGTTTGATTCACCTCTTCCACTATACGGCAACCTCCGAGGTGGAAGCCGGCACCTTTACAACGAGTTAGGGGCACACATCCACAACTTAATTGGAGGCTCCCAAATACAAGCAAGCTATCAAACAATCAAAGACAAGCTTGTAAGAACCAAATCAAAAGCTAGGGTTTCCAAAGAAACACTAGAGCATGGGGGCCCTCAAGTGAATGAGGGGGAAATGAAGATCTCTCTTGGTGAAGCTGTAGATCAAGGCCTCCTCCTTTGATTCTCCAAAGATCAACGACTTTGGATGGTTGGATGAAGAGATCTTGTTGATATGGTGACCCAAATGAGGATGGGGTTCTTCAGTGGGACGAGCAGCTCGAGGAAGGGGATAATGTCCTCTATTTATAGACCTTCACTCCACTGAACCGTTTTCTGACCGTTGGAGAAAAGTCAAACCATAGACTCTGTCCTGCACACCGGAGACTCCGGTCTACACCGGAGATTCCGGCTCAACTCCTGACTAGCAAACAATTTGACCCAGCCCTTCTATGAGCCAAGTGGACCGGAGACTCGGGTCCAAGCACACCGGAGACCTCTGGCCTGAGGTTTGGACCGGAGACTCCGGTCACCCTCTGGAACTTTATCCGGACCACCAATCTGGCTGACCCAGGCAGAAATCTAGAGCCAAACTCCAGACCACACCGGAGACTTCGGTCCACGTAGACCGAAGACTCTGGTCTGGAATTCCTAGGAATCCTGTAGATATGCAGGGAAAGTTCCGTAGGCCAAGGGTCCTTTTTACTTTGCATTATATCAATCTGTAGACAATAGCATAGTGTAAAATGCTCTACTTGTTGTTAACGAATACCAAAAGTGATTATGACAGTAACTGTCCTTTCAATCTCCCCCTTTTTGGTGTTCGATGACAACAAGTGATTTTGCTTGGAAATAATTTGCAATGAATTATGACAGTGTATAATAATGCTCCCCCTGACTATGTGCACTAAGAGAAACATGTAAAGTATGCACGGTAGGTAGTACATAGATAAAGCACATAGTTCGCACACGAGTTACAATAATGTAGGAGTACCCACAGAGTCACACACAAATAGCAAATAGTATCTCGCAAGAACATAAGGAAAATAAGTACGAAGGTTGAGATAAGAAATAAGAATCAAATAGTCCAAGCCCATGCAAATCCCGATGACAATGTCTTCTCCCCCTTTGGCATCGAAACACTGAAAAGGGAAAAGACCTAAGCTAGCGCCCTAACGGATCAGTAGTCCTTGTCGTCATCATCCTCATCCCCCTCATCCATATCCTGATCCTCATCATCATCATAGTCCTCATCACCATCTAGAGTTGTAGGTCCTTTGCCATGAGGGCGAGAAGAGGAGGTACCCTGGTACCCATATCCAGACGTGACATCATAAAAGGTCTTCCAATACACCAAACTGTCCTGTTGGGCATTCCATGCCCCAAAAGAAAGAGTGTAGTTTAACTCAGTGGATGGCCGAGAACCATGCTCATTAGTGTACTTATCCTCACCTTCCTCATCATTCGCTTCACCCTGAGCCTTAATCTCCATGAGGAGTTTCTCTATGCGACGGTTGCTCTTGTAGGAGGCATGATGTTGCTTGCGGATGTCCACATTCATGCAACAAAGGGTCCTCTCCTAGAATGAGGCCTTCTTTACCTTCTCATGTACATAGTCACGTGTCATGTGTCATGGGAGGCAGAGGTGCATTTGAAGCACTCTTCCTCTGAGCCCTAGTAGGAGAGGGGGCCCTCTCGGTCTCTGAGATCTCCTCCTCCTCATGGCCATGGGAGCATCTAGGAGGAGGCCCCATGCGCCCCTTCTGCTGTAGTGATACAAGAGTGTGCTCGGTAAGGTTTGGAGCCAAGGCAAGTGGAGAACCATGTTCCTGGGTGTTGATAAGTCTCATGACAAGTGGTGCATATGGAGGAGCCTTCTTGTACAATATGACATGATACATCTCCTCAAATATGTAATCCATAACATCAATAGGATCCGCATCTGCCTCGGGTCCAACATTGTAAATCCTGTGGGTATGATATAGCAAGTTGACCAAACCACATCTAATGGCGTCATCATTTCCAGCACTTGGGGAAATGGTTTGGTGGAATATCCTCAACATCAGATTGTAGAGAGGCCTGAGTCCCTTGGACCTGCCCACGGCACCCTCACTTCCATACAAAGGGGCAAGCTTGTTCTTTTTCACCCTAAGAGTAGTGCATGCGCACCCCAACATGAGTGGACATGCCATGGAAGGTCTCAAAGATGGCTTCAACAAAGTTGTAGAACACTGCAGAGTAGCGGTGGTTTCTAGTCATCTAGGTCATAGTCCTGGCTTGGTCAGTACCAAACACAACTATGGTGTAAAACTACTGTACAAGGGTGATGTTGTAATATTCACGGAGCTCCATCAAGTTGAACAACCCTAACTTCTCACTAACCCATAGTGCATCAGAGAAGTAGGGTCCCTTCCTCATCTGCTCAACACTCATATACTTCTGGGGACACACAGGTGACCTCTTGAGCACACTGTAAATGTCTTTCATGAAAACAACTTGCTCCTTCCTCCAGTAGCATGGGTCCTCACTAGTGGGAGGCAAGGCATAGAAATCAGTCTTCTGCAGCTCATGGTACTCCTTCTTTGACATGTGGGCCAAAGACTATAGATTGTCGTACTTTGCCCTATTGGCACGGTTCTCTTCCTCAACCCTGTCCTGCTCCCTCCTCATGTATGCTGCATCACGCGCCTGCTATCTCCGGTTGGACGGGGGCACAATATACTGACCCTCGGACTCATCATAGCGAGGATCATCCCTTTTTGACTTGGCCTTGGTGCAAGGAGGACGATGAGAGCCAGAACCTGTGAACAACAGTGAGGGAGATAACATGGAGGCAAGTATATATGTCCCAGGGAGGCAGTACAAGAGCCTTGAGGCATTACGATATTTGTTTGATCCACCCCACACCGGAGTCTCCACAGTCCACACTAGAGTCTCCGGCTTAGACCGGAGTCTCCTATGTGAACACACCGGAGACTCCGGTCCTCCTCGACCAAAGATTCCAGATTTTGTGTTTGGGGAGATATATGAGAGAGAGAGAGAGTGTTTTGAGGACAAGGAATAGGCTTGGGTTAAGATGACATACTGTGAAAAGGCAACAAAAATCATAGAAATCCATTCAAATGTTCATTAACGCTCCAAATAAATACGAACTACGAACCAACTCTTCCATAAAAAGAGGGTGGTGGTTGAGGCCACCATGCAAGAGTGTGTGGCATGATACCGCGAAGAATTCTCCTTGGGTTCATAGCCACTACTCATCAATGAAGCTCACATATCACAAAATGATATTACGAGAACTGAATTTCTTAATTTTGGCATTATGGGGGGAGGGATAGCCTAATGTATTAGGACCACACTCCCCTATCTCCATGCCTACACCTAAACCAAATAAGGGTCAAGACATAGGTGAGTATGCAAGGTGATCAAGTCAAGCTCCTAGAATCTACGATATTTAGTTCATTCCTCAAATAAAAAAACCTTGCTTCATCAAGTGGCTTCGTGAAAACGTCGGCAAGTTGGTCTTTGGTTGACACATAGGATAGCTCAATATCACCTCGATAAACATGATCTCTAATGAAGTGATGATGAATCTCAATATGCTTTGTCCTTGTATGATCCACTAGGTTATAGGCAATCTTGATAGCACTTTCATTGTCACATAGAAGAGGCATTTTGTCACAATGGACACCATATTCCTTTAAAGTTTGCTTAATCCATAGCAATTGAGTACAAGCACTAGAAGCTGCCACATACTAGACTTCGGCGGTGGAGAGAGATATACAATTTTGCTTCTTAGAAGACCAACACACCAATGACCTCCCAAGGAATTGGCAAGCCCTAGAGGTTGATTTCCTATCATCCTTGTCACCAGCCCAATCCGAATCCGTGTATCCACAAAGAGAGAAAGTTGAGCCCCTAGGATACCAAATACCATAGTTTGGGGTATGAACCAAATATCGAAAGATTCTCTTGACCGCCATCAAATGGCTTTCTTTAGGAGCCACATGATATCTTGCACACACTCCTACCCTTAACACAATATCGGGTCTAGATGCACAAAGGTAAACCAAAGATCTAATCATGGACCGGTATACCTTTTGATCCACATCTTTACCATTTGGGTTTAGTTCAATATGAGTCTTTGTTGCCATGGGAGTGGGAGCTCCATTTAGATCTTTCATGTTGAATCTTTTGAGCATATCTCGAGTATACTTGGCTTGGTTAAAGAATGTTCCTCCTTTTACTTGCTTGATCTCAAAACCAAGAAATACTCTCAATTCTCCCATCATAGACATCCTGAACCTGTCAGTCATAAGTTTTGAAAAATCATCATTAAAAGCTTTGTTAGATGATCCAAAGATAATATCATCTACATATATTTGGCATACAAAAATCTCCCCATTGACTTTCATAGTAAAAAGAGTGGGATCGATTTTCCCAACCTCAAACCCACGATCTAACAACAACTCTCTAAGGTGCTTGTACCATGTGCGTGGGGCTTGTTTGAGCCCATAGAGCGCCTTATCAATTTTGTAGACGTGGTTTGGAAAGTTGGGATCCTCAAACCCCGGGGGTTGCTTTACATATACCAACTCATGCAATGGACCATTAAGAAATGCACTTTCTACATCCATTTGTTGTAATTTAATTATATGATGTGCCGCATAAGCAAGAAGGATACAGATGGACTCAAGGCGAGCCACGGGTGCATATGTCTCTCCATAATCAATGCCTTCTATCTGAGAGAACCCTTGTGCAACCAATATTGCCTTGTTCCTCACCACAATTCCATGCTCATCTTGCTTGTTCTTGAAAATCCACTTGGTGCCTATAACATTGCGGCAATCTTTTGGCTTTTCAACTAACTTCCATACTTTGTTTCTCTCAAAGTTGTTGAGCTCTTTGTGCATTGCATCCAACCAATCCGAATCTTCAAGAGCTTCCCATACTTTCTTTGGTTCCACCATGCAAATGTGTGCTTGGTGCTCACCAAAGTTCTTCAGTTGAGCTCGAGTTGATATCCCTCTTCCTAGATCTCCTACCACATTCTCAAGAGTGTGGTCTCTTAATTCCAATATTCTGTCCATTCAATGCCTTCTATATGAGAGAACCCTTGTGCAACCAATATTGCCTTGTTCCTCACCACAATTCCATGCTCATCTTGCTTGTTCTTGAAAATCCACTTGGTGCCTATAACATTGCGGCAATCTTTTGGATTTTCAACTAACTTCCATACTTTGTTTCTCTCAAAGTTGTTGAGCTCTTTGTGCATTGCATCCAACCAATCTGAATCTTCAAGAGCTTCCCATACTTTATTTTGTTCTACCATGGAAATGTGTGTTTGGTGCTCACCAAAGTTCTTCAGTTGAGCTCGAGTGGATATCCCTCTTCTTAGATCTCCTACCACATTCTCAAGAGTGTGGTCTCTTAATTACAATATTCTGTCCATTCTAGCTTCGCGACAAGTTTCGATATCCTTATTGTTTCTTGGGGGATCACTTCATCATTTTGGTCCTCATCTTGACCATTAACTTGACCTTGATCATCATTGGAATCATTCTCCTCTACAGGAGGCAAAGATTGACTTTGGTCTTGATCAAGCATACTTCTAGATAGGCGTTGGGCTTCCCTTATGGCAGTTTCTATAGATCTTCCTTGTGCAATAGACTTAGCACCACTGGACATTCTGG
Source organism: Avena eriantha (assembly GCA_910589775.1). Lineage (NCBI taxonomy): Eukaryota > Viridiplantae > Streptophyta > Magnoliopsida > Poales > Poaceae > Avena > Avena eriantha. The sequence goes on along the minus strand of OU342741.1, from coordinate 81,891,397 downwards.
CAAAGGGAGACTCAAGCACCTCCTAGCTAGAGGTTTCTTCTTGATCAACAGGTTGAGGGTCCACAACTTGTCTTTGGCTTGGGTCATTGTCCACCTTGATAGGAGCTTGTTGATGTTGTGAAGATGAGGGTTCCACTTGAGTAGAGCATAGTTCTTCTTGATCTGCCATAAGGGGTTCCTCAACAGGGCGTATGAAACCCGATCTTCCTTGTGCAATAGACTTAGCACCACTGGACATTCTGGCAAAGGGAGACTCAAGCACCTCCTAGCTAGAGGTTTCTTCTTGATCAACAGGTTGAGGGTCCACAACTTGTATTTGGCTTGGGTCATTGTCCACCTTGATAGGAGCTTGTTGATGTTGTGAAGATGAGGGTTCCACTTGAGTAGAGCATAGTTCTTCTTGATCTGCCATAAGGGGTTCCTCAACAGGGCGTATGAAACCCGCGCCCATTATTTCTATGGCATCCTGAGGCATTTCATCATATACATCACAGACATCAACACACCCCGCTTGGGGACCGTCATATTCTTCAAAAACCACACTACAAGATTCTATGATAGTTCCGCAGAGCTTGTCATAGATTCTATAAGTGTGGGATTCGAGACCATAACCAACAAAAATACCTCTAATGCTTTGGAATCAAACTTGGACAAACGAATACCCTTAATGCGATAGAAACACTTACAACCGAAGACCCAAAAGTATGAAACATTGGGCTTGTTACTGGTACGAATTTCTTATGGAGTCTTGATTAATTCTTTGCGGAGGTAGAGATGGTTTGATGCATGGCATGCGGTGGAGATAGCTTCAGCCCAGAAATTGTATGGAGATTTAAACTCCGCCAACATGGTCCTTGCCCTATCAATAAGAGTCAGGTTCTTCCTCTCAGCTACACCATTTTGTTGAGGGGTATATGCAGCGGAATATTGATGTTTTATTCCCTCATCACTAAGAAATCCATTCAATGTGTAGTTCTTGAACTCGGTACCATTGTCACTTCTTATTGTTAATACCGGGACATTATGTTGGCGTTGAGCCATGTTGATAAAGTTAATGAAGTTCTCTTGGGTCAAAGTTTTCAGCTTGAAGAAATATACCCAAGTGTATCTTGAGTAGTCATCAACAATCACCAAGAAATGTTTCTTCCCACCAAGGCTTGCATGAGATGGAGTTCCAAATAGATCCACACGAAGTAGCTCCAAGATCCTCTTGGACTTGATATAGTTCTTAGGCTTGTGGGGAGAATCATGCATCTTTCCTTCAACACATGCCCTGCAAACACGATCTTTGGCAAAGCAAACATTTTCTTTTAGTCCAACAATATGACCATCCTTGGGGAGGCTTTGCAAAGTTCTCATGTTGACATGTGCTAGACAACGATGCCATAGCCAATCCACATCGTCCTTTCTGCATAAGCACATCAGACTTGTAGTGGTTTTCTCGGAGAAGTCCACCACATACAAGTCATTTTTGACATACCCAACGAAAGCGACCTTTAGAGACTTGCTCCACATGAGGATCACAATATCATTATCAATAAAGACGGCAAAACCCATCTTTCCAAGAGCACAGATTGAAAGTAAATTATAGCCAAGGGTCTCAACAAGCATGATGTCCATGAGAGTGATATCATGTGCAACCACAACTTTGTCGAAACCCATTACCTTAGACTTTGACTTGTCGGCATATGTCATAGATATTTGATCAATATTTGGTCTCAACTCCTTAACACTAGATGCGCTTCCGGTCATATGACTTGTGCATCCGCTATCAAGCACCCATTTTGACCCTCCGGAAGCATAGCTACAAAAGATCAAACTAGCTTTTAGGTACCCATTTTTCAATGGGTCCTTGATGACCCACAAGTATAGGGGGTGTATCGCAGTATTTTCGATAAGTAAGAGTGTCGAACCCAACGAGGAGTAGAAGGTGCTGGCTAGTGGTGGATCAGGAATTCTCTACAAATACTTAGCAAACGGATTTTTAGGGGTTTTTGATAAAGCAAGTAAACAAAGTACGAGTAAATAAAAGACAATAGGAATAAATGCAGCAAGTGGCCCAATCCTTTATGCAGCAAAGGACAAGCCGGTTGTATTACTTAAGATGACCAAACGTTCTCGAGGACACATGGGAAGACTGTCAAGTGCTTTCGCTTCACATAGTTGATTAATCTTCTTTCGCTTGCTAAGTGTTGTGTGGGTGAACCTGTGCTAATGTACCAACCTTCCTAGGACTAATACATACTTGTGATTATACCCCTTGCAAACATCCGTAAGTACAAGAAAGTAATTAAGGTAGAAACCTAACCACAGCTTTAAACTCTAAGACCCTTACGTCCCTTGTGCAATGGTTTCCTAATGGGGGTTCAGGTTTCTGTCACTCCGGCAACCCCTATGATTAGTATACACAATGCATTCCCCTAGGCCCATATAGGTGAAGTGTCATGTAGTCGACGTTCACATGACACAACTAGAAGAAGTACACCACAACTTAAATATCAAACTATTGAATCTTTCTCAACACAACTCCACTACTAACAACATGACTTCTCCCATGTCCTCAAGAACAAAATGAAAAACTCACAAGACATCATATTGATCATGATCAGAGATGTAATAATGATGTATAACAATCTGAACATAAACAATAATTCAATGGTTCACTCAATAGCATCAACTACAAAGAGTAATCAACACCGGGAAATTTCGCCTATGAACTAATGCAAGATTCAACCCGACTGTTACAGCAATATGGATATGGTGATGAGGGTGCTGATGGTGATGGTGGTGATGATGATGATGATCCCGATGAATTCCAGCTTGATGGTGGTGTTGATGGCGACGATCTCCCCTCTCCGGGAAGGAATTCCCCCGGCAAAAATCTTTCTGCCGGAGAGATCTTTCTCTCTCGGTGTTTTCCGCCCCACAGAGGCGGCAGAATCTTTCTGTGGTCACTCCCCGAGTCTTAGGGTTTCGGGAGGATGATATACGCTAGAGGGGAGAGGCTGGAGTGGGCCAAAGTGGCCACACCACCTGCTGGCGCGGCCTAAGGCTGCCCACGCCAGGGGGTGGTGTGGCCCCCCTGTGGCCCATCTCCACTCCCTCTTTTGGCATCCTTCGTCTTCTAGAAAAATAGGATTTTCCGTATATTTTCCTAGATTTTTTGATCTTCGCGAATTTTGCCTCCAAACAACACCTTTTCCATCAGAATCCTGACTGCAGCGGTCCATGCTCCAAAAGTCATCAACCATGCAAAAACAGATGAAATAACATAAGTATCACCTCTCAATACGAAATAGATCAATGAATAAAAGTGAATTAAGACATATAATAGTGATGCAAAATGGACGTATCAGTCCTCTTTTGTTAGCAACAAGGGTCTTGGGAACCCAAATAGACCAAGCAATATAACCATCAAATGGGCCAACATATTGTGCATATACATCACCATAATAATCACGCATTAAAACATAGTGAGGGTTAGCACTTCCTGCAAAATCATCATGAGACATAGTTTTGTCATTCGTGGACTTACTATCCACAATGACCTTGTCCTTTCCTTGTGTGGGCTTGGCCTTCTTATTTTTGTTGTTCTTCTTCTTCTTGCCATTAGAGACAAAGCCAATTCCCCCTTTTCACTACTTGACCTTTGCTTACTCAAGAGGTCATCAATTGACTTGTTACCTTTGGGAAAGGTGGCCTTAGCTAGCTCCCCCTTCAACCTAGCATTTTTTTCAAGTATACTAGTACAACTAGAGGGAATGAAACTTCTAGGTGAAGTAATATTGGTCAATTGAGTTTAAGGCTTTTCATGATACTTTTTGAGCAACAAGAGTTCACTCTCCAAGGCCTTGTGAGCCTTGTCAAGCATCCTAAAGTCCTCGGCAAGTTTTTCATGAACAACATCAAACTCAATCTTGTCCTTTTTAGCCCTTTTATATTTATCAATAGCATGGTCACGTTCCTTGATGAGTTTATTAATAATGAGATCATTTGCTTCATCAAGACCTTCAAGTTTAGTTTCAAGAGACATTCTAGTTTCTTGTTCTTCTTCTAGAGCATTATTTAGAGATTCTACCTCAATCATGTGCTCTCTTCCTAATTTACATCTTTCATCTAGAAGTTCTTGTGTGTGTGTGCAAGTTGATTTAAGAGGTCCACAACATGTTTCTTGTGTTCCCCTTGCAAGTTGTTCATAAACACATCAAAAGCAACTAATTCATTTTTGACCTCAAGAGATAACTCATCATCAAATTCATCATTGATTAAAGAGGTGGAGTGTGATGATGATAATACCTCCGTTCCTCTTGCCATAAGGCAAGTGACGTTCTGGTGGAAGGTATTCTCATTTGGAGAGTCGAAGAGTGAGAATGTAGGGGTAGAAGTAGTGGAAAGAGCTGCCACACCACTTGATGTTTCCTCTTCTCCGCCTTCATCATCATCGGATGAGAATTCTTCATGTGTGATAAAGACAATTTCACCCGACTTCTTGTTGGTTGAATTCCATTTGATGAAGGGTTTCTTGTAAGGAGCTTTGGATGTCTTCTTCAACACAAGTCTACCCCCATGATCTTCTCTTTTCTCATAGGTACAAGCGACAACAAAGTGATAACGGTCACCACAATTGAAGCAAGTTCTAAACTTGGACCCATTATCTCTTCCCCCATTGGGGTTGCTTCTTCGTTGCATTTCCATCTTGGCCTTGGCGGGATCTTTCCAAAAGTTTCTTGCATAGAAGGCCATGTATTCACCATGAGCAACCTTGACATCTTTGGGGTGGCTCACTGAAAGTCCCTCATCACTCCCTTCATCTTCATCATACTCCACAACCTTGGCCTTCAAGGAAAGATTGACACCACTACTCATTCCAATGGCACGAGCACGAGCGTCTTTGGCATTCTTGGTAGCAACCTTGAAGGCGGCCATCTCTTGCATAACTTCATTGGAGGTCATGAGCTGGTAGTTGTGTCTTCCTTGGAGACTCTTCAAGTCAGTAGGCTCAAAAGGCATGCGGGCACTCACATACTTCCTCTTGATCCAAGCATCATCAATGTGAAAGGCACCAACATTCCTAAAGCCGGTGGCTGTGGATTTGAGTCTTTGATACATGTCTTCATGATCCTCACCATCCTTCATGAAGAAACCTTCGGCCTCATTGCTTAAAGCATCATATATATATTTCTTCTCATACTCTCATTGCCAACAAACAAGTCAATGAGAGCATCCCAAGCTTCTTTGGCGGTATTGTAGTGCTCAATGTGGGGAAAATCCTTTGGCCCCATTCCAAGTTGTATCATGTGCAAGGCAGTCGCATTGAGTTGGCTATTAACCACTTCTCTTCTAGTCAAGTTGGTTGGATCCTCAATTTTAAGTCCTTCTTCAATAATATTCCACAAATCAATGTATGTGCAACTAACTTAGGTGGGTCACCTCTATTATTTATATCTGGGTGAGGGATAGGAGGGTCGGGAGAGTACCATCCGGGAACCGCATGGTGCTCTTCCTTCCCATCACCCCTTTTGGTGGTGGAGCCACTGGAATTATGTTCATCCCCCACCACTTCCTCCAAAGGATTAGCCAGAGCATTTTCCTTTAGGTTAGGTGGTGTTTCCTCTTGAGAGGGAGGATGTGAGGTTGGCTTATTCCTAACAAGTTGCCCAAGGTAGATCTCAAGCTTGTTTCCAAATTCTGGAGATCTACTATGGTCACCAAATAGCTAGTCTCACTTTCTCCCTCACCCCCTAGTTTGCCCATAATATCTTAGGCGGTTAAGCCTGAATAAAGAGCCGAGGCTCTGATACCAATTGAAAGGATCGTATGGGCACCTAGAGGGGGTGAATAGGTGCTACTTCAATTTTTACTATTTTTCAATTTAGGGTTTGACACAAAAGGTAAATTCTCTAGATTATGCCACTATGGTAAATTTACCTATATGTCAACCTAGCACATGTACTAAGCAAGAACAAGATAAGTAAAGTGCGGTAAAGGATATAAGTAACCAAAGTGGAGCACGTGGAGACACAAGGATTTGTTTCCCGTAGTACCTTCCTTTTGAGGAGAAGTACGTCTACGTTTGTAGAGGGGGTGGTTTCAAACCACCAATGCCACGAGAGGCCTCCCTTGTTCTCCGATGAACCTCACCCCAAAGGGTTCGATTCACCTCTTCCACTATACAGCAACCTTCAAGGTGGAAGCCGGCACCTTTACAACGAGTTCGGGGCACACATCCACAACTTAATTGGAGGATCCCAAATACAAGCAAGTTGTCAAACAATCAAAGACAAGCTTGTAAGAACCAAATTAAAAGCTAGGGTTTCCAAAGAAACACTAGAGCATGGGGCCCTGATGGCTCTGTGTATGGAGCCCAGAAAAATGCTTGATGGCAGTGTTGATGTAGAGCTTGTTGCGAACCCCAAGAGGAAGGTATGATGAGCACAACAGCAAGTTTCCCTCAGTTATGAAACCAAGGTTTAATCGAACTAGTAGGAGCAAGGAAACACCTCAAAGGTGTTACTAGCTAAGCTTTGGCAGGGCGCACTACCGGTGCTAGTAGCAACGTGGAGACCTGCACAACACAACCACAGAACTTTGTCCCCAACTTGCGATGAGGTTGTCAATCTCACCGTGTTTTGCAGAAAACAAAGGATTAAACGTATCAAATGGAAAGAAGTAAAAGTTGGCAGAAAGTAAACACAAAACAGTAAAAGATTGTAGATTTTATGTAAAGAAAAAGGACCGGGATCCATAGTTCACTAGAGGTGGCTCTCCCTAGATAGATAACATGCTGGGTGAACAAATTACAGCGGGGCAATTGACAAACACCGAGAAAGCAATACATGCATATAATAATCATCTTGACTCCTTTGAGACTTGATTGGGCATTACAACATAATACATAGACCGCCATCCAACTGCATCTATGACTAATAATCCACCTTCAGGTTATCATATGCACCCCCTCTAGTATTAAGTTGCAAGCAACAGATTATTGCTTTACGAACTGCGTGTAAAGTAAACAATACGATTGTTCTATGAACAAAGGATTGTTGTTTTCTCCCTAGTAGCAACAACACATCTAGTACCTTAGAGATTTCTATCACTTCCCCATATTACCAGAGGCATGAACCCACTATCGAGCATAAATACTAACTCTTGGAGTTGCTAGCATCTACTTGGCCAAGATAGCTACTAACAACGGAAAGCATGCAAGATCTCAAATAACAAAGACATGATAGAATCAATAATCAATCTAAAATAGCATCTCAATATCCATCGGATCCCCGCAAACACAACATGTATGAATTACAAATAGATGATCTTGATCATGAACGGAGCTCACAAGATCTAAACATGAAAGCACAAAGGAGGAGAAACCAGCCATCTAGCTACTACATGGATCCGTAGTCCAAGGATGAACTTCTCACGCATCACACCGGAGGCTTGCATGGTGATGAAGTAGGCCTCCAGGGTGAATTCCCGTCTCCGGCAGGGTGCCGGGAAGAGCTTCAGATCCCTCCTGATCTAGGGATGGAGATGACGGCTGCTAGAGACTCTTTCGTGGATTTTTGATCGGGTACTTAGGGTTTTCGTCCTGAGTGCAACTTATAGGCGGAAGGAGAGGCCGAGGGGGTGCCGGGAGCCACCACACCACCCCCTGGCGAGGGCCCAGCCTGGCCGCGCGGCCAGGTGGTGTGGCCGGCCCCTGTCCCTTCTCCGTCTCGTATTCTGGCACTTGATCCCTTCCGGAAAAATAGGCACTTTGGCTTTTGTCCCGTCCAATTCCGAGAATATTCATTTTCTGACTTTCCTAGAACCAAAAACAGCAGAAAACAGGCAGCTGGCACTGTGGCTCTTGTTAATAGGTTAGTCCAAGAAATCATATGAAAAGTACTCCAAAGTTGGAACAAAACACAAGAAAGTGGATAAAACCAAGAATGGAACATCAAAAGTTATAGATACATTTGCAATGTATCAACATCCCCAAGCTTAACTCCTGCTCGTCCTTGAGTAGGTAAGTGATAAAAAGAAATAATTTTTGAGGTGACATGCACCATCAAAGACTTGATCAAAGTATTTGCAAAATACTCAAAGCCGGGGTCATAGTACTTCAATCATAACATGAAAGACAAAGTTCTAGCAATTAGCAAAGAGACCATGATGCAACATGAAAAGGTACAAACAAAAGATTCATGAATAACATGCTTTGCAAGATGTTTGTTTGTTTCACATAAAGAAAACATAGCATAATAGTATTCAGCTTGTCCCTCAATAGAGTAGCAAATATAAATGCATAGGACACCTTCAAAGTTTATAAGAGTGACTAGATACAATAGTTTCAAACAAGCAATAACAAGTTATGCATCAATCAACTAGTCTTGGGACAATGCACATAGAACTAAGAATGGCCACTATGCTCTCAAAGTAGGTGCATAAATATAGAAGGTGGAGACTCAATATAATGGTGGAAGAAAGGCCTTTTGTAAAAGGAAGTAGGGATTCAAGTCTCATAAAGAGCTTCCAAAAATTATGGTACTTATAGCTTTCAGCTCTCATTTCCCCTATCATAAGGATCTTGAAGTGATTAAGGTTAAAGTGAACAAACTATGGTGTATATGCTTGACGAAGTATAAGTCAGAAATCTCATGTCCCTTTGTATACGAGGGTCGCTCCTCATGCTACTCAAGTTTAGTCACCGGTAAGTTCTTGTCATCGTAAGTATATGTGTATCATTGAGAACCTCCAACAGGGTACCCCTTGTCCGATGATACGGAAGAATCCCCATATCAAAATGACAAGGCAAGCAGACAATGAGCATCTCAGCATTCTTCTTATTTACCATGGGAATATGGTGCTTTTTTCTCTCTTTCCTCTTTTCATAGTATCTCTTTTTCTCTTTTTTCTAAGTATAGGACTCTTTTTTTATAAGAAGAATGCTTCATAGACAGCTCATTATGGTTACGCTACAGGTTTCCACCATGTCAGCATGGATTAGACCAGCGGCCCAGGCGTTTCTCTAACACATATACATAACTCCATGGACTTACAAGCTCCCCTTTCATTTCACACCGACGACATCCATATACAAAAGAGCATGATATCAACTAGGTACAAGTACCAAGTGCAATGTTGAAAGCGTTCCCCATGAAAGCATGGTTCTGCTAATTCCCAACAAATAAGTGCAAGCATATACAACATAGAAGACACAATGGTTCAAGTTTATTAAGGGCAAGTAAAGTAAAGTGTGCCATCAAGTTCGTGAGAGCTTTAATCACTAGTTTTTTCATAACAAGTGGAGGTAAACAAAAGCATGAATATACTTGGATTAGAATAAGCTAGTAGGTAGGTATGGTGGACTCTTTGGAATAACTTGGTTTGGGGAGTTGGATGCATGAGTGGAACTCATACTTTGTTGTGGAGGCTAGCAAAAGACTGGGAGCGACAAACTAAGAGAGCAATAATGGCCATAATCATGCAGAGCGACAAAACATCATTGATCAAAGCATAAAGTGATACTACAAGTTGAAAAATAAAGGATCATAAAGGCTTATAGTGACTTGGGATAGTCATAACATGGTGTGAGCATGCGCCAAGTCAACCCAAATAAAGCATCAAAGGAGAATACCACTGTACTATGCTTTAATATGCTAAAACAACGTATGATTCATCCAAGGCACATTAAGCAATCTCAATTGTTTATAAGAAGTCATGCTACATCAAAGAATACTAAGCATAAAGCCAAAACAATATCAAGCATGTCATGACAAAGCATGGGCCACAATCAAAAACGAGCTCTTTTTACCACATAAGCATGAACTTTCCTACTCTTTTCCAAACCAAACCAAACTATTTGCAAACCAAAGTATGAAAGAGGGGGTCCAACCAATATATTCAGAAAACTAAGCAAATCAAGAAAACTAAAAACCAAAACAAAAACGAAAAATAAGACGCTCCAAGAAAAACACAATTGTGCATGAAACAATAAAAATGAAGCGTTTGGAAGAAACCTGGAATTTTTATTGATGAAGAAGGGGATGCCTTGGGCATCCCCAATCTTTGACGCTTGTACTTATTGGATATTTCTTGGGGTGACACATGTGGCATCCCCAAGCTTGAGCTTTATTCCATCCTTCATCTCATTACTCATTCCTTCCATACACCTGAAATTTTTTGTTCATACAAAACTTCACACAATCTCATTAGCAACATTAGTGCACTTAAGATAAATAAGTCTCAAGGTTCAGTTCTAACACCAAATAAACTTCCATTAGAACACTAGCTACTGTAGCACTTCCCTCAGAAAGCTTAATTCCCAAAGGAACTCAAGAAGGAACTAACAAGAAGCAAATGCTGAAAATGGCAGAAATCTGTCAAAACAGACCAGCAGGTAAAGACGAATTTTTTCGAAGACCTTCTGTTGCTCAAATCAAAAAGTGTTAAACTAACGAAAGTTATATAACAACCTGGGGCAGAAGCACAAAGAATTACAGCTCAATACGACGTACAGAGCTCTCTCAGGAAATTTTACGGTGAAGCACAGAAATCTGTTTCGCGACAGCAACTTTCCCAATCATTACTTCACTCTCATTAGAGGTTACTCTTGCCACAAAAAGCAAATAAAAAGGATAAATAGAGGTTATTACAGAGGTAATAACTTCCAAGACTCAACTACAACTCTTGGGTTATCTCCCAACAAGTACTTTTTTTTAACGCCTTTAAGTTAGGCATAAGAAGCAAAGAAAGAATCAAATGTTCTCAAATGAAGAAGCATTAAGACCAAATTTTGTTTTCATAGGAGAAGCAAAAAATATCTTTTCTCTCTTTTTAGGGAAGTGTTCTATACCTTTCTTGAGTGGGAGTTGATATTTAATGGTGCCTTCTTTCATATCAATGATGGCACCAACAGTTCTAAGAAAGGGTCTCCCCAAAGTAATAGGACAAGAAGCATTGTATTCAACATCCAAAACATAGAAATCAACGGGGATATAGGAATCGTTAACCATAATAAGAACATCATTGAGACTCCCCATGAGTTTATTTTTAGCATTATCATCAAGTGGGACATTCAAATAACAATCTTCAAGGGGAGGCAAATCAAGCATATCATAAATCCTTCTATGCATAATAGAAACACTACTATCAAGATCACACAAAGCTTTGAAATCAAAGTCATCCACTTTCATATTAATGATGGGTTCACAACCATCTTCTTGTTTTATTGGAATCGAAGCTTTATGTTTCATCTTTAATCTTTATGAGAGCATCAGTAATGTGTTTTGTAAAAGCCATCTTCATAGCACTAGCATTAGGACTTTTAGCAATCTTTTGTAGGAACTTAATAACTTCAGAGATGTTGCAACCATCAAGATCAAAATCAACTTTATCATCTAAAGTACTAGAACTATTAGTAGCCTCAACACTAGTGGTAGTGATAGTAGAAACACTAATGTTTCTAGCAATTTCATTTTCTCTTTCCCACTTAGCATGTAATTCAGCTAATAGTCTAACATTTTCATCAATTCTTACTTGTATAGCATTAGTAGCTGCAAAGGGATTATCATTAGTTTCAGGTTTAGCAGCCATTTTATTCAAAGAAGATTGAGCTTCAGCCAAAGATGTTATATTTCTTTCAGCATTAGAGAGTTTTTCCTCAATAGTTTTATTGAAAGAAGTTTGTTTACTAATAAACTCTTTAAGCATAACTTCAATTTCAGAGGGAGCACTCTTATTACTGTTGTAAGAATTTCCATAAGCATTACCATTGTTGGGAGGATATGGCTTATAATTGGTGTTACCAAAATTGTTCCTATAAGCCTTATTACCATAAGCATTGTTGCCAAAATTGTTATTTCTTATGAAGTTCACATCGAGTTGCTCTTCTTGAGCAACCAAAGAGGCTAAAGGAACATTATTTGGATCAATATGGGCTTTCCCATTAACAAGAATAGACATAATAATATCAATCTTATCACTCAAGGAGGAGGTTTCCTCAACAGAATTTACCTTCTTACCTTGTGGAGCTCTCTCGGTATGCCATTCATAACAATTAACCATGAAATTGTCTAATAGTTTTGTTGCAGCACCCAAAGTGATGGTCATAAAGGTACCTCCAGCAACTGAATCCAATAGGTTCCTTGAAGAATAGTTCAATCCTGTATAAAAAGTTTGGATGATCATCCAAGCAGTCAGTCCATGGGTGGGACAATTCTTTACCAAAGATTTCATTCTTTCCCAAGACATGATATAATCAATAATCAATCTGAAATAGCATCTCAATATCCATCGGATCCCCGCAAACACAACATGTATGAATTAAAAATAGATGATCTTGATCATGAACGGAGCTCACAAGATCTAAACATGAAAGCACAAAGGAGGAGAAACCAGCCATCTAGCTACTACATGGATCCGTAGTCCAAGGATGAACTACTCACGCATCATACCGGAGGCTTGCATGGTGATGAAGAAGGCCTCCAGGGTGAATTCCCCTCTCCGGCAGGGTGCCGTGAAGAGCTTCAGATCCCTCCCAATCTAGGGATGGAGATGACGACGGCTAGAGACTCTTTCATGGATTTTTGATCGGGTACTTAGGGTTTTCGTCCCGAGGGAAGCTTATAGGTGGAAGGAGAGGCCGAGGGGGTGCCGGGAGCCACCACACCACACCCTGGCACGGGCCCAGCCTGGCCGTGCGGCCAGGTGGTGTGGCCGGCCCCTGGCCCTTCTCCATCTCGTATTCTGGCACTTGATCCCTTCTGGAAAATAGGCAGTTTGGCTTTTGTCCCGTCCAATTCCAGGAATATTCATTTTCTGACTTTCCTGGAACCAAAAACAGCAGAAAACAGGCAGCTGGCACTGTGGCTCTTGTTAATAGGTTAGTCCAAGAAATCATATGAAAAGTACTCTGAAGTTGGAACAAAACACAAGAAAGTGGATAAAACCAAGCATGGAACATCAAAAATTATAGATACATTTGCAATGTATCAGGCCCTCAAGTGAATGGGGGGAAATGAAGATCTCTCTTGGTGAAGCTGTAGATCAAGGCCTCCTCATTTGATTCTACAAAGATCAACGACTTTGGATGGTTGGATGAAGAGATCTTGTTGATATGGTGTCTCAAATGGGGATGGTATTCTTTAGTGGGACGAGCAGCTGGAGGAAGGGGGTAAGGTCCTCTATTTATAGCCCTTCACTCCACTGAACCATTTTTTGACCGTTGGAGAAGAGTCAGGCCGAAGGATTCAGCCTACACACTAGATACTCCGGTCTACACCGGAGATTCCGACTCAACTCCGGACCAGCCTCCGGACCAGCAGACAGTTTGACCCAGCCCTTTTGTGAGCCAAGTGGACCGGAGACTTCGGTCCAACCACATCGGAGACTCTGGCGTGAGGTTTGGACCGGAGACTCTGGTCAGCCTCCAAACCTTTCTCCGGACCACCAATCTGGCTGACCTAGGAAGAAATCTGGAGCCAAACTCCGGACCACACCGGAGACTCCGGTCCAGGCTGACTAGAGACTCCGGTCTGGAATACCCAGGAATCTTGTAGATATACAGGGAAAGTTACGTAGGCCAAGGGTCCTTTTTACTTTGCATTATATCAACCTATGGACAATAGCATACTATAAAATGCTCTACTTGTTGTTAATGAACACCAAAAGTGATTATGACAGTAATTGTCCTGTCAATCTCCCCCTTTTTGGTGTTCGATGACAACAAGTTTGCATGGAAATAATTTGCAATGATATATGATAGTGTATAATAATGCTCCCCCTGACTATGTGCACTAAGATAAACATGTAAAGCATGCACGGTAGGTAGTACATAGATAAAGCACATAGTTCACACACGAGTTACAATAATGTAGGAGTACTCACAGAGTCACACACAAATAGTAAACAGTATCTCGCAAGAACATAAGGGAAATAAGTACGGAGGTTGAGATAACAAATAAGAATCAAATAGTCCAAGCCCATGCAAATCCTGATGACAATGTCTTCTCCCCCTTTGGCATCGAAACACCGAAAAGGGAAAATACCTAAGCTAGCGCCCCAATGGATCAGTAGTCCTCGTCGTCATCATCCTCGTCCCCCTCATCCATATCCTGATCCTCATCATCATCACCATCATAGTCCTCATCACCATCTAGAGCTGCAGGTCCTTTGCCATGAGGGTGAGAAGAGGAGGTACCCTGGTACCCATATCTAGACGTGACATTAGAAAAGGTCTTCCAATCAACCAAACTATCTTGTTGGGCATTCCATGCCCCAAAAGAAAGAGTGTAGTCTGACTCGGTGGATGGCTGAGCGACATGCTCATCAGTGTACTCATCCTCTCCTTCCTCATCATTCGCTTCACCCTGAGGCATAATCTCCTTGAGGAGTTTCTCTATGCGACGGTTTGGACCGGAGACTTCGGTCAGCCTCCAGACCTTTCTCCGGACCGCCAATCTGGCTGACCCAGGCAGAAATCTGGAGCCAAACTCCGGACCACACCAGAGACTCCGGTCCAGGCAGACCAGAGACTCTAGTCTAGAATTCCTAGGAATCCAGTAGATATGCAGGGAAAGTCTCGTAGGCCAAGGGTCCTTTTTACTTTTGCATTATATCAACCTGTAGACAATAACATACTGTAAAATGCTCTACTTGTTGTTAACAAACACCAAAAGTGATTATGACAGTAACTGTCCTGTCATGTTGGATGCAAATGTCTTTCCTTCTTGGATGTATACTTCGGATACCACCAAATTCAGATGAAAGAAGAAGACCAAGACAAGACGTCATTTATGACACTTGCTGGTGTATTCTGCTACACTACAATGCCCTTCCAGCTGAAAAATGCGAGTGCACCTACCAGTGGATGATGCAAAACTACCTTGGAAACCAAATCGGCAGAAACATCCAAGTCTACATCGAAAACGTTGTGATTACAACAAAGCAAGAGTTGACTTTTAGCAATGATCTGCGCAAAACATTCAATAATATCGACAAATACTACATCAAGCTCAATTTGATGAAGTGATCCTTTGGAGTCCTTGCTGGGCAACTCCTCGGGTACCTTGATGACCCACAAGTATAGGGGGTGTATCATAGTATTTTTGATAAATAAGAGTGTCGAACCCAATGATGGCTCAGTGTCGATGCTAGGAAAATGCTGGTGCGATGTTGATGTAGAGCTTGTTGGGAATCCCAAGAGGAAGGTATGATGAGCACAGCAGCAAGTTTCCCTCAGTTATGAAACCAAGGGTTAATCGAACCAGTAAGAGAAAGGAAACACCCCAAAGGTGTTGCTAGCTGAGCTTTGGTAGGGCGCACTACCGGTGCTAGTAGCAACGTGGAGACCTACACAACACAACCACAAAACTTTATCCCCAACTTGCGATGAGGTTGTCAATCTCACCATATTTTGCGGAAAAACAAAGGATTAAACATATCGAATGGAAAGAGTAGTTTGCAGAAAGTAAACACAAAGCAGTAAAAAATTTATAGATTGTATGTAAAGAAAAAGGACCGGGATCCATAGTTCACTAGAGGTGGCTCTCCTCAAGATAGATAACATGCTGGGTGAACAAATTATAGCGGGGCAATTGACAAACATCGAGAAAGCAATACGTGCATATACTAATCATCTTGACTCCTTTCAGACTTGATTGGGCATTACAACATTATACATAGACCGCCATCCCACAGCATCTATGACTAATAATCCACCTTCGGGTTATCATCCGAACCCCGTCCAGTATTAAGTTGCAAGCAACAGTGCTTTACGAACTGTGTGTAAAGTAAACAATACAATTGTTCTATGAACAAAGGATTGTTGTTTTCTCCCTAGTAGCAACAGCACATCTAGTACCTTAGAGATTTCTGTCACTTCCCTAGATTACCGGAGGCATGAACCCACTATCGAGCATAAATACTAACTCTTGGAGTTGCTAGCATCTACTTGGACAAGATAGCTACTAACAACGGAAAGCATGCAAGATCACAAATAACAAAGACATGATAGAATCAATAATCAATCTGAAATAGCATCTCAATATTCATCGGATCCCTGTAAACACAACATGTAGAATTACAAATAGATGATCTTGATCATGAACGGAGCTCACAAGATCTAGACATGAAAGCACAAAGGAGGAGAACCAGCCATCTAGCTACTACATGGATCCGTAGTCCAAGGATGAACAACTCACGCATCACACCGGAGGCTTGCATGGTGATGAAGAAGGCCTCCAGGGTGAATTCCCCTCTCCGGCAGGGTGCCGGGAAGAGCTTCAGATCCCTCCCGATCTAGGGATGAAGATGACGGTGGCTACAGACTCTTTCGTGGATTTTTGATCGAGTACTTAGGGTTTTCGTTCTGAGGGCAATATATAGGCGGAAGGAGAGGCCGAGGGGTGCCTAGACTAGCCACACCACCCCCTGGCGCAGGCCAAGACTGTCCGCGCGGCCAGGTGGTGTGGCCGCCCTCTGGCCCTTCTCTGTCTCGTATTCTGGCATCTGATGACTTCCGCAAAAATAGGCACTTTGCCTTTTGTCCCATCCAATTCTGAGAATATTCATTTTCTAACTTTCCTGGAACCAAAAACAGCAGAAAATAGGCAGCTGGCACTGTGGCTCTTGTTAATAGGTTAGTCCAAGAAATCATATGAAAAGTACTCCAAAGTGTGGACAAAACACAAGAAAGTGGATAAAACCAAGCATGGAACATCAAAAATTATAGATACATTTGCAATGTATCAACATCCCCAAGCTTAACTCCTGCTCGTCCTCGAGTAGGTAAGTGATAAAAATAAAGAATAATTTTTGAGGTGACAATGCACCATCAAAGACTTGATCAAAGTATTTGTAAAACATTCAAAGCTGGGATCAAAGTACTTCAATCATAGCATGAAAGACAAAGTTCTAGCAATAAGACAAAGAAACTATGATGCAACATGAAAAAGCACAAACAAAATATTCATGAATAACAATGCTTTGCAAGACGTTTGTTTGTTTCACATAAAGAAAACATAGCATAATCGTATTCAGCTTGTCCCTCATAGAGTAGCAAAACATAAATGCATAGGACACCTTAAAAGTTCATAAGAGTGACTAGATACAAATAGTTTAAAAAAAGCAATATCAAGTTATGCATCAATCAACTAGTCTTGGGACAATGCACATAGAACTAAGAATGGCCACTATGCTCTCAAAGTAGGTGCATAAAGTTAGAAGGTGGAGACTCAATATAATGGTGGAAGAAAGGCCTACATAAAAGGAAGTAGGGATTCAAGTCTCATAAAGAGCTTCCAAAAATTATGGTACTTATAGCTTTCAGCTCTCATTGCTCCTATCATAAGCATCTTGAAGGTGATTAAGGTTAAAGTGACACATCTAAGAGGATATGCTTGACAAGTTATAAACCGAAATCTCATGCCCCTTACTTACGAAGACCGAACCTCATGCTACTCAACTTTAGTCACAAGTAAGCTCTTTTTATTGTAAGTATATGTGTATCATAAAGAACCGCCAACGGGGTACCCCTTGCACATGATACAGGAGCTATCCCATAATCAAAATGACAAGGCAAGCAGACAATGAGCATCTCAGCAATCTTTTTATTTGCTTTTTGCGTAGGTTTTTATTGAGGATGCTTCATAGAGTGCTCATTATGGTGATGCTGCAAGTTTCCACCATGATTAGGCATGGCTTAGGCTAGCGGCCCATGTGTTTCTCTAACACACATACAAACTCCATGATCTTACAAGTTCCACTTTTATTTTACACCGCCGGGATCCGTAAGCAAAAGAACATGATATCAACGGGGTACAAAGTACAAGTGCAATGTTGAAAGCGTTCTCCATGATAAATGGTTCTGCTAATTTCAACTTATAAAGCGCAAGCATATACGCAACAAAGAACGACCCAATGGTTCAAGGTTATTAGATGCAAAAAGGTAAAGTGTGCCATCAAGTTTGTGAGAGCTTTAATCACTAGTTTTCTCATAACAAGTTTAATTCGGAAGGTAAACAAAAGCATGAATATACTTGGAATATCATAAGCTAGTAGGTAGGTATGGTGGACTCTTTGGAATAAGGAGTTAGATGTATGATTGGAACTCATACTTGGTTACGGAGGCTAGCAAAAGACTGGGAGCGACAAACTAAGAGAGCAATAATGGCCATAATCATGCAGAGCGACAAAACATCATTGATCAAAGCATAAAGTGATACTACAAGTTGAAAGCTAAAGGATCATAAAGGCTTATAGTGACTTGGGATAGTCATAACATGGTGTGATCATGCGCCAAGTCAACCCAAATAAAGCATCAAAGGAGAATACCACTATGCTATGCTTTAATATGCTAAAACAACGCATGATTCATCCAAGGCACATTAAGCAATCTCAATTGTTTATAAGAAGTCATGCTATAGAAAAGAATACTAAGCATAAAGCTAAAACAATATCAAGCATGTCATGACAAAGCATGGGCCACAATCAAAAACGAGCTCTTTTTACCACATAAGCATGAACTTTCCTACTCTTTTCCAAACCAAACCAAACTATTTGCAAACCAATGTATGAAAGATGGGGTCCAACCAATTTATTCAGAAAACTAATCAAGCCAAGCAAACAAAAACCAAAACAAAAACAAAAAAGAAGACGCTCCAAGAACAACACAACTGTGCATGAAACAATAAAAATGAAGCGTTTGGAAGAACCTGAGATTTTTATTGATGAAGAAGGGGATGCCTTGGGAATCCCCAAGTTTTGACGCTTGTACTTCTTGGATCTTTCTTGGGGTGACACGCGTGGCATCTCCAAGATTGAGCTTTAGTCCATCCTTCATCTCATTACTCATTCCTTCCATACACCTGAAATTTTCCCTTCATACATAACTTCACACAATCTGTATTAGCAACATTAGTGCACTCAAGACAATTAAGTCTTAAGGTTCAGTTCAAACTCCAAATAAACTTCCATTAGAACACTAACTACTGTAGCACTTCCCTCAAAAAGCTCAATTCCCCAAAAGAACTCAAAGAGGAACCAACAAGAAGCAAATGCAGAAAATGGCAGAAATCTGTCAAAACAGACCAGTAGGTAAAGAAGAATTTTTTCGAAGACCTTATATTTCTCAAATCAAAAAGTGATGAACTAACGAAAGTTAGATAACAACTTGGGGCAGAAGCACAAAAATTCATGCCTAAAAAAGACGTTTAGATATTTTACAGGAATTTTTACGGTGAAGCACAGAAATCTGTTTCGGGACAGCAACTTTCCCAATCATTACTTCTCTCTCATTAGAGGTTACTCTTGGAACAAAAAGCAAATAAAAAGGATAAGGAGCGGTTATTACAGAGGTCATAACTTCCAAGACTCATCTAAAACTTTTGGGTTATCTCCCAATAAGTACTTTTTCTTTAACGCCTTTAAGTTAGGCATAAGAAGCAAAGAAAGAATCAAGTGTTCTCAAATGAAGAAGCATTAAGACCAAAATTTTTTTTCATAGGAGAAGCAAAAGAAATCTTCTCTCTTTTCTTAGGGAAGTGTTCTATACCTTTCTTGAGTGGTAGTTGATATTTAATGGTGCCTTCTTTCATATCAATAATGGCACCAACAGTTCTAAGAAAAGGTCTTCCCAAAGGAATAGGACAAGAAGCATTGTATTCAACATCCAAAACATAGAAATCAATAGAGACATAGGCATTGTTAACCATAATAAGAACATCACTGAGACTCCCCATGAGTTTCTTTTTAGCATTATCATCAAGTGGGACATTCAAATAACAATCTTCAAGAGGAGGCAAATCAAGCATATCATAAATCCTTCTAGGAATAGTAGAAACACTACTATCAAGATCACATAAAGCTTTGAAATCAAAGTCATTTACTTTCATATTAATGATGGTTTCCCAACCATCTTCTTGTTTTATAGGAATAGAAGCTTTATGTTTCATCTTTTCTTCTTTAGTCTTTATGAGAGCATCAGTAATGTGTTTTGTAAAGGCCATGTTAATTGCACTAGCATTAGGACTTTTAGCAAGCTTTTGTAGGAACTTAATAACTTCAGAGATGTTGCAACCATCAAGATCAAAATCAAATTTATTATCTAGAGTAGTAGAACTATTACTAGCCTCAACACTAGTAGTGGTGATAGTAGAAACACTAATGTTTCTAGCAATTTCATCTTCTCTTTCCCACTTAGCATGTAATTCAGCTAATAGTCTAACATTTTCATCAATTTTTACTTGTATAGCATTGGTGGCTGCAAAGGGATTGTCATTAGTTTCAGGTTTAGCAGCCATTTTATTCAAAGAAGATTGAGCTTCAGCCAAAGATGTTATATCTCTTTCAGCATGAGAGAGTTTTTCCTCAATAGTTTTATTGAAAGCAATTTGCTTACTAATAAATTCTTTAAGCATAACTTCAAGTTCAGAGGGTGCACTCCTATTATTGTTGTAGGAACTTCCATAAGTATTACCATTGTTGGGAGGATATGGGTTATAATTGTTGTTACCAAAATTATTCCTATAAGCATTATTGCCAAAATTATTATTTCTTATGAAGTTCACATCAACTTGCTCTTCTTGAGCAACTAAAGAGGCTAAAGGAACATTATTTGGATCAATATGGGCTTTCCCATTAACAAGCATAGACATAATAATATCAATCTTATCACTCAAGGAGGAGGTTTCCTCAACAGAATTTACCTTCTTACCTTGTGGAGCTCTCTCGGTATGCCATTCATAATAATTAACCATCATATTGTCCAATAGTTTTGTTGCAGCACCCAAAGTGATGGTCATAAAGGTACCTCCAGCAACTGAATCCAATAGGTTCCTTGAAGAATAGTTCAATCCTGTATAAAAAGTTTGGATGATCATCCAAGCAGTCAGTCCATGGGTGGGACAATTCTTTACCAAAGATTTCATTCTTTCCCAGGCTTGAGCAACATGCTCATTATCAAGTTGTTTAAACTTCATTATTTCACTTCTCATGGATATAATCTTAGTAGGAGGATAGTATTTTCCAATAAAAGCATCTTTGCACTTAGTCCAAGAATCAATACTATTCCTAGTTAAGGATTTCAACCACTATTTAGCTTTTCTTCTCAAAGAGAAAGGAAATAATTTCAGTTTAATAATATCACCATCTATATCCCTATGCTTTTGCATCTCACAAAGTTCAACAAAGTTATTTAGATGGGAAGCAGTATCTTCATTACCAATACCAGAAAATTGTTCTCTCATAACAAGATTGAGCAAAGCAGGTTTTATCTCAAAGAAAGTATTTTCAGCCACAGGTGGAGCAATAGGTGTGCTCATAAAATCATTGTTGTTGGTGCTAGTGAAGTCACACAACTTAGTGTTTTCAAGAGTAGTCATTTTTGTGTGTTTTCAAATAAGAAAGCAAACTAGTAGAACTAATTTTTTTGTGTTTTTGAATAATAAACAAGCAAACAAAGCAAAAAGAAACTAAGAAACAAAGCAAGTTTCCCTCAGTTATGAAACCAAGGTTTAATCGAACCAGTAGGAGCAAGGAAACACCCCAAAGGTGTTGCTAGCTGAGCTTTGGCAGGGCGCACTACCGGTGCTAGTAGCAACGCGGAGACCTGCACAACACAACCACAAAACTTTGTCCCCAACTTGCGATGAGGTTGTCAATCTCACCGTGTTTTGCGGAAAACAAAGGATTAAACGTATCGAATGGAAAGAAGTAATAGTTTGCAGAAAGTAAACACAAAGCAGTAAACAGTTTATAGATTATATGTAAAGAAAAAGGACCGGGATCCATAGTTCACTAGAGGTGGCTCTCCTTAAGATAGATAACATGCTAGGTGAACAAATTACAGCGGGGCAATTGACAAACATCGAGAAAGCAATACATGCATATACTAATCATCTTGACTCCTTTGAGAATTGATTGGGCATTACAGCATTATACATAGACCGCCATCCAACTGCATCTATGACTAATAATCCACCTTCAGGTTATCATCCGAACCCCCTCTAGTATTAAGTTGCAAGCAACAGATTATTGCTTTACGAACTGTGTGTAAAGTAAACAATACGATTGTTCTATGAACAAATGATTGTTGTTTTGTCCCTAGTAGCAACAGCACATCTAGTACCTTAGAGATTTCTGTCACTTCCCAGATTACCAGAGGCATGAACCCACTATCGAGCATAAATACTAACTCTTGGAGTTGCTAGCATCTACTTGGCCAAGATAGCTACTAACAACGGAAAGCATGCAAGATCACAAATAACAAAGACATGATAGAATCAATAATCAATCTAAAATAGCATCTCAATATCCATCGGATCCCCGCAAACAGAGCATGTAGAATTACAAATAGATGATCTTGATCATGAACGGAGCTCACAAGATCTAGACATGAAAGCACAAAGGAGGAGAACCAGCCATCTAGCTACTACATGGATCCGTAGTCCAAGGATGAACTACTCACGCATCACACCGGAGGCTTGCATGGTGATGAAGAAGGCCTCGAGGGTGAATTCCCCTCTCCGGCAGGGTGCCGGGAAGAGCTTCATATCCCTCCCGATCTAGGGATGGAGATGACGGTGGCTACAGACTCTTTCGTGGATTTTTGATCGGGTACTTCGGGTTTTCGTCCCGAGGGCAATATATAGGCGGAAGGAGAGGCTGAGGGGGTGCCTGGGCTGGCCACACCACCCCTTGGCGCGGGCCAAGCCTGGCCGCGAGACCAGGTGGTGTGGCCGCCCTCTGGCCCTTCTCTGTCTCGTATTCTGGCATCTGATGACTTCCGGAAAAATAGGCACTTTGGGTTTTGTCCCGTCCAATTCCGAGAATATTCATTTTATGACTTTCTTGGAACCAAAAACAGCAGAAAACAGGCAGCTGGCACTGTGGCTCTTGTTAATAGGTTAGTCCAAGAAATCATATGAAAATTACTCCAAAGTGTGGACAAAACACAAGAAAGTGGATAAAACCAAGCATGGAACATCAAAAATTATAGATACATTTGCAATGTATCACCCAACGATGAGCAGAAGGTGTTGTCAAGTGGTTGGGATCAGGAATTCTCTATAAATACTTAGCAAACGGAATTTTAGGGTTTTTGACAATGGAGATAAATAAAGTGCGAGTAAATAAAAGACAATAATAATAATTGCAGCAGGTGGCCCAATCCTTTCTTTAGCAAAGGGCAAGCCGGGTGTATTACTTAATATGACCAAACGTTCTCAAGGACACATGGGAATATTGTCAAGTGCTTTCTCTTTATATAGTTGATTAATCTTCTCTGGTTCGATAAGTGTTGTGTGGGTGAACCTGTGCTAATGTACTGACCTTCCTAGGACTAATACATACTTGTGATTATACCCCTTCCAAGCATCCGCAACTACAAGAAAGTAATTAAGATAAAAGCCTAACCACAGCCTTAAACTCTGAGATCCTACACTCCCTTCTGCAAAGGTTTGCTAACGGGGGTTCAGGTTTCTATCACTCCAACAACCCCATGATTAGCACCACAACTTAAATATCAAACCATTAAATCTTTCTCAACACAATTCCACTACTAACAACATGACTTCTCCCATGTCCTGAAGAACTAAACGAACTACTCATGAGACATCATATGGATCAAGATCGGAGATGAAATAATGATAAGTAACAATATGAACATGAACAATAATTCAATGGTTCCACTCAATAGCATCAACTACAACAAGTAATCAACACCGGGAAAGTTCCCCCTAAGAACTATGCAAGATTCAACCCAATTGTTACAGCGATACGGAGTGGTGGTGATGGTGCTAGTGATGATGATGGTGGAGATGATGATGATCCCGATGAAGTATAGCTTGATGACAATGTTGATGGCGATGATCTCCCCTCTCCGGGAAGGAATTTCCCCGGCAGATTTCGGCCTGCCGGAGAGCTCTTTCTCTCTCTGTAGTTTCTACCCCGTAGATGCGGTGGAACCTTTCTGTGGTCGCTCCCCGAGTCTTAGGGTTTCGAGGGGATTATATACGCCAAAGGGCGATGCCAGAGGTGGGCCAGGGTGCACACACCACCTGTGGTGCGGCTAGGGGTGGCCCGCACCAGGGGGTGGTGTGGGCCCCCTGTGGCCCATCTCCACTTCCCCTTCTGGCTTTCTTCATCTTCTAGAAAAATAGGAATTTCCGTATATTTTCTAGGATTTTTTGATCTTCGCCAATATTGCATCTGGACAGTGCTTTTTCCATCATAATCCTGACTCCAGTGGTTCATCCTCCAAAAGTCATCAATCATGCAAAAATAGATGAAATAACATAAGTATCATCTCTCAATATTAAATATATCAATGAATAATAGTAAATTATGATATAAAATAGTAATGCAAAATGGACGTATCAACTCCCCCAAGCTTAGACCTCGCTTGTCCCCAAGAGAAAACTGAGCTCAATAAACATGACCACAGGTTTATGGAGTGAAGTGTCGATAAAGAGAATATGGACAAGAAGCATCACATTCATCAACACACAAATCATAATATAAAAAACTCACTATTATATAACTTAACTTGCAATGAGTAAGGGAAACACAATAAAGATACACAAAGTAAATCATAATTGGTAATGGCAAACTTTGTTCTTGCTCAGAGAACGGTTAACAAATTGCAGGAGTCAAACATAATGGGGTTTTCAATGATAGCTTTCAAAGTAATATTTACTCAGATAAGAGAAGTGTGCAAAACAAGGAACATACGAAACATGATTGAATAAATCATCATACGAATAATTGAATCACAACAACTCAAATGCTTGCTTAAGATAGAAAGGAATAGGTTTACTGACTCGACTAAAAAGTAAAAGATAGGCCCTACGCAGAGGGAAGCAGGGATTTCAAGTTTCATAAATATCTTCCAAAAATTATGGTACTTATTAGCTTTCAGCTCTCATTGCCCCTATCATAGGCATCTTGAAGTGATTAAGGTTAAAGTGACACAAATATGAGGATATGCTTGACAAGTTATAAGTTGAAAATCTCATGCCCCTTGCTTACGAGTACCGAACCCCATGCTCCTCAACTTTAGTCACAAGTAAGTTCTTGTCATTGTAAGTACATGTGTATCATAGAGAACCACCAACGGGGTACCCCTTGCCCCATGACACTGGAGCTTTCCCATATCAAAATGACAAGGCAATAGACAATGAGCATCTCAGTAATCTTTTTATTTGCTATTTGCATAGGTTTTTATTAAGTATTCTTCATAGAATGCTCACTATGGTTATGCTGCAAGTTTTCACCATGATTAGGCATGGATTAGGCTATCCGCCCAGGAGTTTCTCTAACACTTATACAAACTCCATGAGCTTACAAGCTCCCCTTTTATTTCACACCGCCGGGATCTATAAACAAAAGAACATGATATCAACTTTATAATAAGTGCAATGTTGAAAGCGTTCCCATGGTAACATGGTTCTGCTAATTCACAACTTATAAAGTGCAAGCATATAAGCAACATAGATGGACACAATGGTTCAAGTTTATGAGTGCAAGAAAATAAAGTGTGCCATCAAGTTTGTGAGAGCTTTAGTCACTAATTTTCACATAACAAGTTTAATTTGGAAGATAGATAAAACTCGAGAATTTACTTGAAATAGCAATAATGCTAATGGGTAGGTATGGTGGACACAAATGGCATAGGTTTTAGTTTAAGGATTGGATGCACGAGAAGCATTCCCTCTCAATACAGGTTTTTGGCTAGCAGGGCTGGGTAGCAAGCATAAGAGTTGAAGGAAACAAACAAACATACAAGTGATAGAAACAATCATGCAATCTTCCTTGGAAACACAAAAGATCTTAACTAGAGAATACTAAGCTTATGAGCCAAACAAGAAAGAAAGATAATGAAACTATATTTCTAGAAGTACTTTTCTCTTTTCCATTCAATCCTCAAATAGTGTTGCTACTGACCAGAGCTAGGTTTGCCAAAACCAACTAAATTTACTTAATGATCCCAGAGTGATACCAATACTAACAACAAGATCAATCATATAATAGAAATTGCAAACTAAAATAAGATGTGCAAAAAGTAAATGATAGAACTTCTCATTAATATTCCATAACGGCAACTCACACCAAGGGATACATAGATAACTAACTAGAGGAGAGATACTTCCACAATGCAAACCATCATATATGATAACTTCTCTATTCATGATATGACTCTACTAAAAAGGTAAAAAGATGAAAGATAACGATGTGATACCGCGGCACTCCCCCAAGCTCGAAACAAACTAAGGGGATGCCAAAACCTGATGATGAATTACTCCTTCAGAGGAGGTGGTGTTCTCTCGTCATCATCTGACTTCCAAGGTAAAGGCTCCTCATCAACAAAGGACATCTTGGTTTCCAATATCCTGAAACTAGCAGAATAACTTATGTGTTTAAACCTAGCCTCATACTCACCGTTTTGATTTTGCACGTCGTAGAGTTGTGCTTGTAGTTGGTTGGTTGTTCGATGGAGTGAGAGAATATCATCCCTAAGCTTAGCAGTCTCCTTCTTGTGCTCGGTGATGAGTTCTGAACTAAACTTATGGATGATATCCACTTTGCGTTCCGCCATCTTCTTGTACCTAAAGACTTCTTGCTCCAGTGCTTCCATCCTGTCCTCCAGACTACCTTCTCCTTTAGGGCCATGAACCTATTTTATCTGTATCTTCCCATCTTTGAGCAACAACTCCTTGGGCTGAATCTTCAACTCATACATGTACGGGTTGATGATGTTCACGGAGGAATCCTCCTTGGGTGATCTAGAGGAAGACATTGTGGCTCCAAAACTAAGTATCTGCCTGTTAGAAACATATCGAAACAAAAACACGATGGGAACACGATGTGCGGACCTCAGGGGATCTAGGGGATTATATTACGAAGTTTAACAACAAAAGGAAGGTACTAGGAGAAACCGGGTCAGAGACGGGCTCAGGGGCCGCCACACCCCCTGGCGGCGCGACCAGGTGGGCCCGTGCCACGGGGTGGTGTGAGCCCCCCGGGCTCCGTTTCCGTCCCTTTTTTGACTCATTATCTTCCATGTTAGATAAAAACTGCAAAAATATAAATTGAAAAGTTTTTCGCGGACCTTTTCTTACCAGAACTATTACCTATTCGAAAATGGACTCTGCATGTTTGTGAATTTGGTCTTTAATAAATTCTTCCGGAGTCACCGCTTGAATAATATCAATATCTTCATTTTAAGAATCTTCAAAAATATAATGTTTGAGTCTTTGACCATTCACCACTCATTACATCATTCTCTCCTAACACTTGAAAATTTCTTTCATACAAAACTTCACACAATCTTCATTAGCAACATTAGTGCATGCAAGATAATAAACCCTTGGGTTCAATTTCAATTGAAATCCATCAAAACTTAATCTACTGTATCAACTCCTTTCGAAACCCCAAAAGAATTCAAAAAGGAAATCGATTTAAGAGGCAAATGCAAAAATGGCAGAAATCTGTCAAAACAGACCAGCGGGTAAAGATCATTTTTTTGAAAATCTGGTGTTGCTCAAATCAAAAAGTGCAAAATGAACGAAAGTTAAATAATAACCTCGGGTATGCACACAAAAAATTACAGATTAGTACGACGTTCTAGGATTTTTCACAATTTTTTATAGTGAAGCACAAAAATCTGTTTTGGGACAGTAACTTCCTCAAATCTTACTTCTCTCTCATTAGAGGTTGATCTTGACACAAAAACCAAACAAAAAGGATAAGCAGGGGTTATTACAGAAGCAATAACTTCCAAGACTCAAATAAACAAAAGTAAACTGAAAGAAAAAATATAATGGGTTGTCTCCCAAAAAGCTCTTTCTTTATAGCCATTAAGATAGGCATGATAATTGCAGGGTAACGAGTAGGCTACACTAGCGTAAAATCAAAATTTTCTACCGCGTCAACCAGGAATACTATTGTCATAGATCACAGGATTACCGCTAGATGCGCAGGTGCGGAACTCGATGAAGCACGTTGCAGCAGTGTAGATGTTCTACGTCTCCTCCTCGTCCTCGTCCCACGAGCAGCTCCCCTTTGCGCGGCTCGTCCAAGTGCTACAGATGCAGCACCTCCGAGGTATCCACACGTCCGGAGTGGAAGCCGTCACATGCCAGACTGCTAGGTCTGCGTGTGCAACACAGGCGGAAGAGGAGTGGCGGCTGGGTGGAATGCTCTCTTTTTCAGCTCGCCCCACTCTCTTATATAGGCATCCCTGGTGGGCTTCTACATTAGCAGCCCATTAGCAGCCTAAGCCTGGTCTAATTCGGATCCAATCCTCATTAGGCTTCCAGCCCCTAAAGTGTGCGACCCTATAGGTTCATACACGTATAGACATGACGCGAGTACACTTACTCCATCAATAGTTGGTAGCGGCCTCTAGCAAGACGTGCCAACTCCTAAACGCATATAAAGATCATTCGGACGAACCATCACAAGGTTGAGTACATGTATTTCCCTTTGCCTCAAGATATTTGGTCTAGCTCTAAGCTGACCTCTCTTTCTCGATACTGTGATTCAGAATCCCTTTACTAGGTTAACTCTTAACCATATGTAGCACGGCCATGCATTTCTGGATCCGATCACTCGAGGGGCCCAGAGAAATCCCATCTTGATTGACCGATGCCTTGCAGCATGTATCAGGACAAACCCGAAAGCTACCTTTATAACTACCCAGTTACAGAGTAGTGTTTGATAGCCCCAAAGTAGGTCGATCCACATCTCAAGTACATGCGACAATCTCAGGTCTAAGGATAAAACGTACACGATGTGTAGAGAGAGCTGCAAGTATTATTGCTAGTCTCATGTCGGGTCAGTCCAACCCCATGTTCATAACATGTGTCCACATCATTGGTTTGACATCTCCATGTCAATGACTTGTGAAACATAGTCATCAACCAATCGGTGTGCTAGTCTAATATTCATGTGTGTCCTCGCATGAACTCCGACTAGGGACAATTATTAGATAACCATACAAGTAAAGAGTTTCACAAACAATTCACATAATTGCCAATCAATACAAGTTCCCCGGTATATGGATATTCAAGGAACATTATAATAACTCATGGATACACATGAAATACAATCATCTCTATGATTGCCTCTAGGGCATATTTCCTTCAATAATTTCAATGATGCTCACATAAGAATATGAATTGAAGTAAAAGAGAGCATCAAGAAGCAAATATACACATATTTAAGTCTAACCCACTTCGTATGCAAGGGAATTTTGTAAGAAAATAAATTATTGAAACCAGAGGCTACTAGCATAGGAAGGCAAAACAAGTGCAACATAAAGACTTTCAGCATAAAGCGAGGAAACTTAATATTATTGAGATGCATAAAAACATTTTTCCCTGTCTCGTAATAACTTTCATTATCATGAATAAATTTAACGATATAACTCTCACATGAACCATAGTAGCAATTATCACTTATTCTGACAGAAAACACAGGGACACTAGCTTTCCTAGTTCTACTAGGATGTGAAACAATATTAGAAGTATCCTTACAAAGAATAATGTACCCATCTTCTACATTTTTAGTGACAATGTCTTTCACATTTGCTGCTGCAGGTTCAGCATCTATTTGTTCATCAGGTTCTACAACTTTCTTTGTACTTTTGTTAACCATACTAGCAATCATAGAATGTTCCTTCACCTTAACAGGGAAAGGTATTTTATCGATGTAAGGTTCAGGTAAAACATAATCAGCAGTATAAACTTCAGTATTTCTAGCAGGAACACAATTAACAATATCTTTGTATGGCTCATGATACTTGTTCCATTTCTTATTAGGAATTTCAATATAAGAGGCAAAGGCCTTAAAACAATTTGCAATACTTTGAGAATCAAGACCATAAGCAACACTAATATTATGAAAGTCATCAGTTCCCATAAAATATTTAATGCATTCATAATCATAATTTATACCTGACTTTCTTCCTTTATCATTCTCACATGCTTCAGCATTGTCTCGAATATGGTGTAAATGATCTAGCACAAGAAGCATCCAATAAATCCTTATCATGAAGAGAAAGCCTTGCATAAAAGTTATTGATAATAATATTATTAGGGAGCTCATGAATAGGGCATTTGAGCATTAGTAACTTCAGTATCCCCCAAGCTTCGGCGGTACTCTCTCCATCACGAGGCCAAAAGTTATATATTTGATTCCAATCTTCATGAATCTCACTAGGAGGATAAAATTTGGAATAAAAGAGAGGTACAATTTCGTCCCATTCAAGAGATTGGCCATTCTTCAGCAGCTTATACGATTCCTTAGCTCTACCTTTCAATGATACAGAGAATAACTTTTTCTTAACTTGATTTGTTCTAATACCTGCACACTTGAACAATCCGCATAATTCATGTATAAAAAGCAAATGATCACCGGGATGGACAGTTCCATCTCCAAAATAGTAATTATCCACAACACGATCAACAAATTTTGTAGGTATTTTAAAAGTATCAATTTCAGCAGGTGGTGGTTCATCCACTACCTTTGTAGTGGTAGTAGCATTCTGAAATAAGAAGCTAAGTGAACTATCCATATTGAAAATAAAGTAACAAACATAAATAAACAATACTCACAGTAGAAGTTTCCTTTACCAGTTCCACTCTTCAATAGCGCTTCACTCCATGGCAACGACGCCAGAAAATAGTCTTGATGACCCACAAGTATAGGGGGTGTATCATAGTATTTTTGATAAATAAGAGTGTCGAACCCAACGAGGAGCAGACGGTGTTGACAAGTGGTTTGGATCAGGAATTCTATGTAAATACTTAGCAAACGGATTTTTAAGGGTTTTTGATAATGCAGATAAATAAAGTGCGAGTAAATAAAAGACAATAATAATAATTGTAGCAGGTGGCCCAATCCTTTCTTTAGCAAAGGACAAGCCGGTTGTATTACTTAAGATGACCAAACGTTCTCGAGGACACATGGGAATATTGTCAAGTGCTTTCGCTTTATATAGTTGATTAATCTTCTCTAGTTGGATAAGTGTTGTGTGGGTGAACCTATGCTAATGTACTGACCTTCCTAGGACTAATACATACTTGTGATTATACCCCTTGCAAGCATCCGCAACTACAAGAAAGTAATTAAGATAAAAACCTAACCACAGCCTTAAACTCTGAGATCCTACACTCTGATACATTGTAAATGTATCTATAATTTTTGATGTTCCATGCTTAGTTTTATCCACTTCCTTGTGTTTTGTTCCAACTTTGGAGTATTTTTATTATGATTTCTTGGACTAACCTATTAACAAGAGCCACAGTGCCAGCTGCCTGTTTTCTGCTATTTTTGGTTCCAGGAAAGTCAGAAATGGATATTCTCAGAATTGGACGGGACAAAAGCCAAAGTGCCTATTTTTCCGGAAGGGATCAAGTGCCAAAATACGAGACGGAGAGGGGCCAGGGGCCAGCCACACCACCTGGCCGCGCAGCCAGGATTGGCCCATGCCAGGGGTGGTCTGGCTGACCCCAGCACCCCCTCGACCTCTCCTTCCACCTATAAGTTGCCCTCGGGATGAAAACCCTAGGTACCCGATCAAAAATCCACGAAAGAGTCTATAGCCGTTGTCGTCTCTGTCCCTAGATCAGGGGAAATCTAAAGCTCTTCTCAGCACCCTGCCTGAGAGGGGAATTCACCCTAGAGGCCTTCTTCATCACCATGCAAGCCTCCGGTGTGATGCGTGAGTAGTTCATCCTTGGACTACAGATCCATGTAGTAGCTAGATGGCTGGACTCTCCTCCTTTGTGCTTTCATGTTTAGATCTTGTGAGCTCCGTTCATGATCAAGATCATCTATTTGTAATTCATACATGTTGTGTTTGCGGGGATCCGATGGATATTGAGATGTTATTTCAGATTGATTATTGATTCTATCATGTCTTTGTTATTTGAGATCTTGCATGCTTTCCGTTGTTAGTAGTTATCTTGGCCAAGTAGATGCTAGCAACTCCAAGAGTTAGTATTTATGCTCGATAGTGGGTTCATGCCTCTGGTAATCTGGGGAAGTGACAGAAATCTCTAAGGTACTAGATGTGCTGTTGCTACTAGGGAGAAAACAATGATCCTTTGTTCATAGAACAATTGTATTGTTTACTTTACACGCAGTTTGTAAAGCAATAATCTGTTGCTTGCAACTTAATACTGGAGGGGGTTCAGATGATAACCTGAAGGTGGATTATTAGTCATAGATACAGTTGGATGGCGGTCTATGTATTGTGTTGTAATGCCCAATCAAGTCTCAAAGGAGTCAAGATGATTAGTATATGCATGTATTGTTTTCTCGGTGTTTGTCAATTGCCCCGTTGTAATTTGTTCACCCAACATGTTATCTATCTAAGGAGATCCAACTCTAGTGAACTATGGATCCCGATCCTTTTACTTTACATACAATCTTTAAACTGTTTACTGCTTTGTGTTTACTTTCTGCAAACTTTTACTTCTTTCCATTCGATACGTTTAATCCTTTGTTTTCGGCAAAACACGGTGAGATTGACAACCTCATCGCAAGTTGGGGACAAAGTTCTGTGGTTGTGTTGTGCAGGTCTCCACGTTGCTACTAGCACCGGTAGTGCGCCCTGCCAAAGCTCAGCTAGTAACACCTTTGGGGTGTTTCCTTGCTCCTACTAGTTCGATTAAACCTTGGTTTCATAACTGAGGGAAACTTTCTGTTGTGCTCATCATACCTTCGTCTTGGGGTTCCCAACGAGCTCTACATCAACACCGCCATCAAGCATTTTTCTGGGCGCCGTGCATTGAGCCATCAAGCATTTTTCTGGCACCGTTGCCGGGGAGTCAAGGACATCTTCACAAGGGGAGTCCCTCATAACCAATCTCTTTACTTTGTTGTTTTTGTTTTGCTTAGTTTCTTTTGCTTTGTTTGCTGATTTTGTTCTTCAAAAACACACAAAAATTAGTTCCTTTCTTAAGTTGCCTTTATGACTATCTCTGCTCCAATCACTATTTCATTATGGATAGCTCACTCAGTTTCCTATTTGGGAACGGTTTTATGACTGCTAAGGTAATAGATGAACCACCGCCTGCTAGAACCTCCATGGAAGAAGAAATTGCTGAACCTGAAAGCTCATTAGATGAAAAAGAGGAGGAGAGTGATGGAAAAAAGGAGGAAGAATGGATCTAGCCATGCCTACCTTCTAATGAGAGTAACTCTTTATCCCTTACATTATTTGATTGTCCCCCATGCTTATCAAAGGAGGGTGAATGTTATGTTCCCGAGGATTCTTTTGAAAAAGTTT
Organism: Avena eriantha; assembly: GCA_910589775.1. Lineage (NCBI taxonomy): Eukaryota > Viridiplantae > Streptophyta > Magnoliopsida > Poales > Poaceae > Avena > Avena eriantha. The sequence continues at coordinate 81,858,117 of OU342741.1, read as the reverse complement.
ATAATAAATCTCTAGTGCTTGTAGATCATGAAAAGCATGCCTTATGTGATAGTTATATTGTTGAGTTTATTCATGAGGCTACTGAAAATTATTATGAGAGAGGAAAATATGGTTGTAGAAGTTTTTATGGTAATGAAACACCTCTCTATGTGCTGAAAGTTTTGAAGTTAGTTTTGTTTTATCTTCCTAGGCCCGTCACTTTGTTTTTTGTGCATTTATTTGCATACAAGATTCCTATTCATAGGAAGTGGGTTAGACTTAAATGTGTTCTGAATTTGCTTCTTGATGCTCTCTTTTACTTCAAATTTATATTTCCTATGAGAGTATGTTCTCAAATTTTTATGCCTAACTTAAAGGCGTTAAAGAAAAGTACTTGTTGGGAGATAACCCAAGAGTTTTAGATGAGTCTTGGAAGTTATTACCTCTGTAATAACCTCTCCTTATCCTTTTTATTTGCTTTTTGTGCCAAGAGTAACCTCTAATGAGAGTGAAGTAATGATTGGGAAAGTTGCTGTCCCGAAACAGATTTATGTGCTTCACCGTAAAATTTCGTGAGAGAGCTCTGTATGTCGGATTGAGCTGTAATGTTTTGTTCTTCTGCCCCAGGTTGTTATCTAACTTTCTTTAGTTCAACACTTTTTGATTTGAGCAACAGAAGGTCTTCAACAAAATTTGTCTTTACCTGCTGGTCTGTTTTGACAGATTTCTGCCATTTTCTGCATTTGCTTCTTGTTAGTTCCTTCTTGAGTTCTTTTGGGGAATTGAGCTTTTTGAGGGAAGTGCTACATTAGCTAGTGTTCTAATGGAATTTTATTTGGTATTAGAACTGAACCTTGAGACTTATTTATCTTAAGTGCACTAATGTTGCTAATAAAGATTGTGTGAAGTTTTGTATGAAGGAAAATTTTCAGGTGTATGGAAGGAATGAGTAATGAGATGAAGGATGGACTAAAGCTCAAGCTTGGGGATGCCACACGTGTCACCCCAAGAAATATCCAAGAATTACAAGCGTCAAAGCTTGGGGATGCCCAGGGCATCCCCTTCTTCATCAATAAAAATTCCAGGTTTCTTCCAAACGCTTCATTTTTATTATTTCATGCACAGTTGTGTTTTTCTTGGAACGTCTTCTTTTTCGTTTTCATTTTGGTTTTTAGTTTTCTTGGTTTGGTTAGTTTTCTTAATAAGTTGGTTGGACCCCCTCTTTCACACATTGGTTTGCAAATAGTTTGGTTTGGTTTTGGAAAAGAGTAGGAAAGTTCATGCTTATGTGGTAAAAGGAGCTTGTTTTTGACTGTGGCCTATGCTTCGTCATGCCATGCTTGATATTGTTTTGGCCTTATGCTTAGTATTCTTTGCTGTAGCATGACTTGTTATAAACAATTGAGATTTCTTAATGTGCCTTGGATGAATCATGCGTTGTTTTAGCATATTAAAGCATAGTATAGTGGTATTCTCCTTTGATGCTTTATTTGGGTTGACTTGGCAGATGCTCACACCATGTTATGACTATATCAAGTCACCATAGCCTTTATGATCCTTTAGTTTTCAACTTGTAGTATCACTTTATGCTTTGATCAATGATGTTTTGTCGCTCTGCATGATTATGGCCATTATTGCTCTCTTAGTTTGTCGCTCCCAGTCTTTTGCTAGCATCCACAACAAAGTATGAGTTCCACTCATGCATCCAACTCCCTAAACCAAGTTATTCCAAAGAGTCCACCATACCTACATACTAGCTTATGCTATTCCAAGTATATTCATGCTTTTGTTTACCTTCCACTTGTTATGAGAAAACTAGTGATTGAAGCTCTCACGAACTTGATGGCACACTTTACTTTATTTCCTCTAATAAACTTGAACCATTGGGTCCTTCTTTGTTGCGTATATGCTTGCGCTTTATAAGTTGAAATTAGTAGAACCATGTTTCATGGGGAACGCTTTCAACATTGCAGTTGTACTTTGTACCCCGTTGATATTATGTTCTTTTGCTTACGGATCCCGGTGGTGTGAAATAAAAGTGGAACTTGTAAGGTCATGGAGTTTGTATGTGTGTTAGAGAAACGCCTGGGCCGCTAGCCCAAGCCATGCCTAATCATGGTGGAAACTTGCAGCATCACCATAATGAGCACTCTATGAAGCATCCTAAATAAAAACCTATGCAAGTAGCAAATAAAAAGATCGCTGAGATGCTCATTGTCTGCTTGCCTTGTCATTTTGATTATGGGAAAGCTCCCGTATCATGTGCAAGGGGTACCCCGTTGGCGGTTCTTAATGATACACATATACTTACAATGACAAGAGCTTACTCGTGACTGAAGTTGAGTAGCATGAGGATCGGTCTTCGTAAGTAAGGGGCATGAGATTCCGGTTTATAACTTGTCAAGCATATCCTCTTAGTTGTGTCACTTTAACCTTAATCACCTTCAAGATGCTTATGATAGGGGCAATGAGAGCTGAAAACTACAAGTACCATAATTTTTGGAAGCTCTTTATGAGACTTGAATCCCTACTTCCTTTTTACAAAAGGCCTTTCTTCCACCATTATATTGAGTCTCCACCTTCTAACTTCATGCACCTACTTTGAGAGCATAGTGGCCATTCTTAGTTCTATGTGCATTGTCCCAAGACTAGTTGATTAATGCATAACTTGTTATTGCTTGTTTTAAACTATTGTATCTAGTCACTCTTATGAACTTTGAAGGTGTCCTATGCATTTATATTTGCTACTCTATTGAGGGACAAGATGAATACTTTTATGCTATGTTTTCTTTATGTGAAACAAACAAACGTCTTGCAAAGCATTGTTATTCATGAATCTTTTGTTTGTGCCTTTTCATGTTGCAACATAGTTTCTTTGTCTTATTGCTAGAACTTTGTCTTTCATGTTATGATTGAAGTACTATGATCCCAGCTTTGAATGTTTTGCAAATATTTTGATCAAGTCTTTGATGGTGCATGTCACCTCAAAAATTCTTTCTTTTTATCACTTACCTACTCGAGGATGAGCAGGAGTTAAGCTTGGGGATGTTGATACATTGTAAATGTATCTATAATTTTTGATGTTCCATGCTTAGTTTTATCCACTTTCTTGTGTTTTGTTCCAACTTTGGAGTACTTTTATTATGATTTCTTGGATTAACCTATTAACAAGAGCCACGGTGCCAGCTGCCTGTTTTCTGCTATTTTTGGTTCCAGGAAAGTCACAAAATGAATATTCTCGGAATTGGACGGTACAAAATCCAAAGTGCCTATTTTTCGGAAGGGATCAAGTGCCAGAATACGAGACGGAGAGGGGCCAGGGGCCGGCCACACCACCTGGCCGCGCGGCCAGGCTTGGCCCGTGCCAGGGGGTGGTCTGGCCGACCCCAGCACCCCCTCGGCCTCTCCTTCCGCCTATAAGTTTCCCTCAGGATGAAAACCCTAGGTACCCGATCAAAAATCCACGAAAGAGTCTATAGCCGCCGTCGTCCCTGTCCCTAGATCGGGGGGATCTGAAGCTCTTCCTGGCACCCTGCCGGAGAGGGGAATTCACCCTGGAGGCCTTCTTCATCACCATGCAAGCCTCCGGTGTGATGCGTGAGTAGTTCATCCTTGGACTACGGATCAATGTAGTAGCTAGATGGCTGGTCTCTCCTCCTTTGTGCTTTCATGTTTACATCTTATGAGCTCCGTTCATGATCAAGATCATCTATTTGTAATTCATACATGTTGTGTTTGCGGGGATCCGATGGATATTGAGATGCTATTTCAGATTGATTATTGATTCTATCATGTGTTTGTTATTTGAGATCTTGCATGCTTTCTGTTGTTAGTAGCTATCTTGGCCAAGTAGATGCTAGCAACTCCAAGAGTTAGTATTTATGCTCGATAGTGGGTTCATGCCTCTGGTAATCTATGGAAGTGACATAAATCTCTAAGGTACTAGATGTGTTGTTGCTACTAGGGAGAAAACAACGATCCTTTGTTCATAGAACAATTGTATAGTTTACTTTACACGCAGTTTGTAAAGCAATAATCTGTTGCTTGCAACTTAATACTAGAGGGGGTTCGGATGATAACCTGAAGGTGGATTATTAGTCATAGATGCAGTTGGATGGCGGTCTATGTATTATGTTGTAATGCCCAATCAAGTCTCAAAGGAGTCAAGATGATTAGTATATGCATGCATTTCTTTCTCGGTGTTTGTCAATTGCCCCGCTGTAATTTGTTCACCCACCATGTTATCTATCTAAGGAGAGCCACCTCTAGTGAACTATGGATCCCGGTCCTTTTACTTTACATACAATCTTTAAACTGTTTACTGCTTTGTGTTTACTTTCTGCAAACTTTTACTTCATTCCATTCGATACGTTTAATCCTTTGTTTTCCCCAAAACACAGTAAGATTGACAACCTCATCACAAGTTGTGGACAAAGTTCTGTGGTTGTGTTGTGCAGGTCTCCACGTTGCTACTAGCACCGGTAGTGCGCCCTACCAAAGCTCAGCTAGTAACACCTTTGGGGTGTTTCCTTGCTCCTACTGGTTCGATTAAACCTTGGTTTCATAACTGAGGGAAACTTGCTGTTGTGCTCCTCATACCTTCCTGTTGGGGTTCCAAACGAGCTACTCACGAGACATCATATGGATCATGATCAGAGATGAAATAATGATAAGTAAGAATCTGAACATGAACAACAATTCATTGGTTCCACTCAATAGCATCAACTACAACAAGTAATCTTAAGCGGGAAAGTTTCCCCTAAGAACTATGCAAGATTCAACCCAATTGTTATAGCGGTACGGAGTGGTGGTGATGGTGTTGGTTATGGTGATGGTGGAGATGATGATGATGATCCCGATGAAGTCTAGCTTGATGACGGTGTTGATGGCGACGATCTCCCCTCTCCAGGAAGGAATTTCCCTGGCAGATTTCTGCCTGCCGAAGAGCTCTTTCTCTCTCTGTAGTTTCCGCCCCGCAGAGGCGGCAGAACCTTTCTGTGGTCGCTCCCCGATTATTATGGTTTCGAGGGGATTATATACGCCAAAGGGCGATGCCAGAGGTGGGCTAGGGTGGCCACACTACCTGGTGGCGTGGCCAGGAGTGGCCCGTGATACGTTGCTAACGTATCTATAATTTTTGATGTTCCATGCTTGGTTTATATCTACTTTCTTATGTTTTGTCCACACTTTGGAGTATTTTATACACTTTCTTGGACTAACCTATTAACAAGATGCCACAGTGTCAATTGCCTGTTTTTTTGCTGTTTTTGGTTCCAGGAAAGTTAGAAACTGAATATTCTCGAAATTGGACGGGACAAAAGCCAAAGTCAATATTTCACCGATGGGGACATGGAGCCAGAAGACGAGATGGAGAGGGGCTATAGGCCGGCCACACCACATGGCCGCGCGGCTAGGCCTAGCCCACATCAGGGGTTGGTGTGGCCGCCTAGGGCACCCCCTCGGCCTCCCCTTTCGCCTATATATCACCTCTGACACATAAACCCTAAGTACCCGATCAAAATTCCACGAAAGATTCTATAGCTGCCGTCATCTCCATCCCTAGACCAGGAGCGATCTGAAGCTCTTCTTGGTACCCTGTCAGAGGGGCGAATTCACCCTGGAGGCCTTCTCCATCACCATGCAAGCCTCCGGTGTGATGCGTGAGTAGTTCATCCTTGGACTACGGGTCCATGTAGTAGCTAGATGGTTGGTTGTTCTCCTTTGTACTATCATGTTTAGATCTTGTGAGCTCCGTTCATGATCAAGATCATCTATTTGTAATCCGACATGTTGTGTTTGCGGGAATCCGATGGATATTGAGATGCTATTTCAGATTGATTATTGATTCTATCATGTCTTTGTTATTTCTGATTTTGCATGCTCTCCATTGTTAGTAGCTATCTTGGCCAAGTAGATGCTAGCAACTCCAAGAGGGAGTATTTATGCTTGATAGTGGGTTCATGCCTCTAGCAATCTGGGGAAGTGACATAAATCTCTACGGTACTAGATGTGTTGTTGCTACTAGGGAGAAAAAACAATCCTTTGTTCATAGAACAATCATATTGTTTACTTTACACGCAATGCTTAATGCAATTATCTGTTGCTTGCAACTTAATACTAGAGGGGGTTTGGATGATAACCTGAAGGTGGATTATTAGTCATAGATGCAATTGGATTACGGTCTATGTATAATGTTGTAATGCCCAATCAAATCTCATAGGAGTCAAGATGATTAGTATATGCATGCATACTTTCTCGATGTTTGTCAATTGCCCTGCTGTAATTTGTTCACCCAACATGTCATCTATCTTAAGGAGAATCACCACTAGTGAACTATGGACCCCGGTCCTTTCTTTACCATCAATCTACAACTGTTTACTACTTTCTGTTTACTTTATGCAAGTTATTACTATCTTCCACACAATACGTTTAATCCTTTGTTTTCAGCAAAACCGGTGAGATTGACAACCTCACTGTAAGTTGGGGGCAAAGTTCTGTGGTTGTGTTGTGCGGGATTCCTAGGTGGAAACAACACCTTGGAGGTGTTTCCTTGATCCTACTGGTTCGATTGGTTTCATAACTGAGGGAAAACTTGCTGCTATGCTCATCATACCTTCCTCTTGGGGTTCTCCAACGAGCTCGATATGTTTTGGGCCATCAAGCTATTTTTATGGCGCTGTTGCCGGGGATTCAAGGACATATTCACAAGGGGAGTCCCTCATAACCAATCTCTTTACTTTACTTTGTTTTATTTGTTTTGCTTAGTTTATTTCCGTTTTGTTTTCTTGTTTGTTTATCAAAAACACAAAGTAATTAGTTGTACTAGTTTGCTTTCTTTATTAAAAACACAAAAAATTATTATTAGTTCCTATCTTAAGTTGATATTATGTCTAGCATTGCTCCAATCACTATGTCACCTGAGGAAATGATTTTCACTTTCAAACAAGGAATTGAGGAGAGTTTCAAAGAAGCTTGGTCTAGGATCTCTGATTTACATGAAAAAACTGAACCTAAAATGACCCAAAGCTTGTTTCTTAGCAGCTTTTACTTTGGAACTGCTCTTTGCTATAGATATGCTTTGGATGCTGTAGTAGGAGGAGATTTCCTCCAATGCAATGAGGATGAAGCTTTTAAAGCCATAAAGAAATTGGTTTTAACTTACAACTTGCCTAGCAAATCTGATTCTTCCTTTATAAACATATTTGCTAGATTAAACACTCTTGAGACCCGCACTACTAGTTTAAAAGATTGCTATAACACACTTAGAGGGCATCATGATTATATTCCAATAAATTCTGAACCCTCAAAATGGCTTCCTGTATTAAAGATTGTTATAAATAATGAAACTTTTCATGCTCGCTGTGATATCATGTCTGAATTCTGTCTTATGCCTAAAGATATCTATGAATCTTTGGGGACTTTCTAAAGGAGGAGAAGAAATATTTCTTGCTAATAATGCCACAATATTACCCATTGGAATAGCTGAAGGAGTATTTACAAAGATCCTAGGGAAAATGGTTTCTACTGATTATCTTGTTATTGAATGTGTAGGAAAAGGACAAATTACACTTGGAAGGTCCCTATTAAAACTCCTTGGAGCAATAATAGATGTGGAAAAGGGCACCATGCACTTTGCTTCTCCACCAAACAATCATATGTTCCCCAAGGTTAAGAATAAAAGTAAGAGAGGTAAGGGCAAGAAATTTGGTTTTAATGCTTCTTCATTTGAGAACACTTGATTCTTTTCTTGCTTCTTATGCCTAACTTAAAGGCGTTAAAGAGAAGTACTTATTGGGAGATAACCCAAAAGTTTTAGATGAGTCTTAGAAGTTATTACCTCTGTAATAACTTCTCCTTATCCTTTTTATTTGCTTTTTGTGCCAAGAGTAACCTCTAATGAGAGAGAAGTAATGCTTGGGAAAGTTGCTATCTCGAAACAGATTTTTGTGCTTCGCTGTAAAAATTCGTATAAAATCTCTGTAAGTAGGTTTGAGCTGTAATTGTTTGTGCTTCTGCCCCAGGTTGTTATCCAACTTTAGTTAGTTCAACACTTTTCAATTTCAGCAACAGAACGTCTTCGAAAACATTGGTTTTTACCTGCTGGTCTGTTTTGACAGATTTCTGCAATTATTTACATTTGCTTCTTGTTGATTCCTTTTTTAGTACTTTTTGGGGAATTGTGTTTTTTAAGGGAAGTGCTACAGTATCTTGTGTTTTAATGGAAGTTTTATTGGTGTTGAAACTGAACCAAAAGACTTATTATCTTGAGTACACTAATGTTGCTAATAAAGATTGTGTGAAGTTTTGTATGAAGGAAAAATTTTAGGTGTATGGAAAGAATAATTGTAATGAGATGAAGAATGGACTAAAGAAATCTGTCAAAACAGACCAGCAGGTAAAGACGGATTTTTTCGAAGACCTTCTGTTGCTCATATTGAAAAGAGTAGAACTAACTAAAGTTAGATAACAACCTGGGGCAGAAGCACAAAAATTCACGCCTCAAAATGACGTACAGAGATTTTACAAGAACTTTTACGGTGAAGCACAAAAATCTGTTTCGGGACAGCAACTTTCCCAATCATTACTTCTCTCTCATTAGAGGTTACTATTGTCACAAAAGGAAAATAAAAAGGATAAGGAGCGGTTATTATAGAGGTAATAACTTCCAAGACTCATCTAAAACTTTTGGATTATCTCCCAATAAGTACTTTTCTTTAACGCCTTTAAGTTAGGCATGATAGTTTGGGAAGATGCTCACATAAGAAATATGAATTTTGAGTAAAAGAGAGCATCAAGAAGCAAATTCAAAGAACATTTAAGTCTAACCCACTTCCTATGCATAGGAATATTATAGAGAAACAAGTCATGAAAGCACAAAGAAATAAGCATAGGAAAGCAAAACAAGTGCAACTTCAAAAATTTCAACATAAAGAGGGGAAACTTAATATTGTTAAGATGCATAAAACCATGTTTCCATATCTCATAATAACTTTCAGTAGCATCATGAATAAAAGTAACAATATAACTATCACAAGAAACATTCTTATCATGAGCCACATGCATAAAACAATTATTACTCTCCCCATAAGAATAGTCATTCTTATTGATCATAGTGGGTGCAAATTCAACAAAATAGCTATCATTATTATTCTCATCACCATAATCATCAAATATAGGAGGCATATTGTAATCACAATTAATTTTCTCCTCAATAGTAGGTGGACTGAAAATATCATATTCATCATTGTAATCATCATATATTGGAGGCATAGTATCATCAAAGTAAACTTTCTCCTCCATGCTTGGGGGACTAAAAAGATCATTTTCATCAAAACCAACTTCCCCAAGCTTAGACTTTTCTATCGCATTAGCAATAATGGTGTTCAAAGAATTCATACGAATAACATTGCTATTAGCATGCAAATAAAGTTCCATAGGTTTTTTAATTTTCTCTTCAAACACTTCATGTCCTAACTCAAGATAAATACTATAAAGCTCTCTAATTTTGTTGTTGTTTTCCATTAAGCCTAACTAGTGAAAACAACAAACAAAAAGACAAAATTGCAGAATCTAAAGGAAATAACTTCGAGCACTCACACCGGAGGATGTGAGTACCTTTTACCTTACCTCCCCGGCAACGGCGCCAGAAAATAGGCATTTACCGTGGGAGGTTCTTCTTCTTTAATCCTCCGGTGTGAATACCTTTTACCTTTCCTCCCCAGCAACAGCGCTAGAAAATAGCTTGATGTCTACGCACTTCTATTCTTGTAGACAGTTGTTGGGCCTCCAAGTGTAGAGGTTTGTAGAACATCAGCAAGTTTTCCCTTAAGTGTATCACCCAAGGTTTATCGAACTCAGGGAGGAAGTTGTCAAAGGTATTCCCTCTCAAGCCATCCTGCAATCAAGATACAAGAAGTCTATTGTGTCCCCAACACACCAAATACACTTGTCAGGTGTATAGGTGCACTAGTTCGGCGAAGAGATAGTGAAATACAAGTGGTATGGATAATTACAAGTGGTAACGGTGATAGAAAATAACTTGGTGGCGTGGAAAAGACTAAAGGCAAACTGAAATAAAGATGGAAGAAAGCAAACATGTAACAGATCTAATTGCAAACGGTGTATCAATGCTTAGAAACAAGGCATAGGGATCATACTTTCACTAGTGAACACTCTCATATAAATATATCCTCTCTTTATGATACTACTCTTAACTACTCTCCGATTGAACACTCTAATCGATGGTAGGGCTATAACAGCACACCTTAAAGTTCATCTTTCCCATCAAGATAACCCCACACTGTCACCTTGAGTACTAGATGAGTCCAACAAACAACACAATTTTATAAAGACATCCAAATCCAAATACAACTCATAACAAGTATTTGTAATCTCTAGCCTAAGTGCCACCATGGTGAGCACGCTGTCACTTTCACACACAGGGGGAGAGTAGAGATCTATTAAAGCACTTGAGTAGCAAGGTAGATCTATAGAGTACAAGCTCATGACCACAACAAGATCATGCATAGAGAGAGAGATGAACACATAGCTACCGGTAGAACCCTTAGCCTCGAGAGAGAACTACTCCCTCCTCATCACGGGAATCAGCAATGGTGATGGATATGGCGGTGTAGATCGATGGAGATGGCTCTGAGGGCACTTCCCCGTCCCAGCAGGGTGCCGGAATAGAGACTTTCTGTCCCCGGAATCTCCTTTTCAGTGGCGGCGGCGCTGCGGACCTTTTCGTGGCTGGAGGCTTGATTATTTAGGGTTTATGCATCAGGAGGCTTCTTATAGGCGAAGAGGCAAGGTCGATGGAGGCCAGAGGGGCCCACACCACCTGGTGGCGCGACCAGGGCTAGCCCACGCCACCACATGGTGTGGACAGGCCCTGACCCTCCTCCGTCTCGTATTCTGGCTCCGTGAGTCTTCCGGCAAAATATCAACTTTGGCTTTTGTCCCGTCCAATTCCGAGAATATTCATTTTCTGACTTTCTGGAACCAAAAATAGCAGAAAACAGGCAACTGGTACTATGGCTCTTGTCAATAGGTTAGTCCAAGAAATCATATAAGAAGTACTCCAAAGTGTGGACAAAACACAAGAAAGTAGATAAAACCAAGCATGGAACATCATAAATTATAGATACATTTGCAATGTATCAGAGCTCTACTTACACAACTGCTGCTGGATCGGGGAAGCGGGAGTCATCGTCAGGCACCGGACGTGTGTAACTCCCCGCGAGGTGTCGCACTTGAGGCACTCAAGTCGTTGGAGCCAGAAGGAGCGCAAGGACTTCATTATGACCTTGAGGTCGGCTTCGGCTCGTCTACATCAACCACGCTCTCCTGAGCGTTGACAGCATTTTTCGGTCTTCAAGGGTAAGTTCGCTGAAAGCCCCTCTCGTTACTGTATTACTAATAGATAGGTCCTGGCAGCTTCAGGGGTTCAGGGGCATAGAGTAAAATTTTATTGTTTTCATACACAGAACCCCTACAGTGGTATCAGAGCTAGATCTATGCGTAGTAATGCTAGTACGGGTAGAACACATGAGATGTAGCGTGTGGGCGTTGATCTTTTAGTTGTTACCCTCCCACGTGTACTTGTGTATACCGCAGTAATGCTTGATGAAGCGGCCCCCAACCGACTTTACGCGTTCATTCGCGAGACTGGTCCACGCTTGACATACAGCTTGTACCGTATAAAGTGGCTTAGGGGGTGTCTATCTCTCTCGCATTAGTTGGTATGCCATTTGCAACGGAGGGCCCCGAAAGGGGTGTAGTAGAGACAACTACTTGATCAGCGTTGTGCTGAAAGTTCGTAGGTAAGAACGGTTCTAGTGCGAAAGCCCATTCAGCCACGTAAAACATGCAAAGATAAAGTAGAGGCGTCTAACTTTGTTTTGCAGGAGGGAGTTGCTTTGTGATATGGTTGTGGCAAAGGTAAAGTAATTACCTTTTGTTACATAGTAGTAGATAGTCACGAAGGTGACGAACTACCATGCCGGAATGACACCGGTACCCTGGTGTCTACAGCGCCGGATCCCTGGCGCCAGAACCTGGTGATGGCGGATGGAGATCACGACGTGAAGGACCATATCACATAGCATTTACATTCAATGTTATTGTGTGCTAGTATTAGATACTCGACGGTAGCCTAATAATATGATCCCTGTTAAAATTACCAACGATTGTGTTCCCCCTTAGTGTGCACCACCAAGAAAGTTCTTCGATATGAGGCGATCCAGGATTATAGGCCTGGGTGTCATACATATCTACGTTCACATACAGTGGGTGTAAGCCATGTTGCACAGCGAATAGACTAAGGTTGAGTTGGCGAGCCTAGCACGCTAGAGAAGGGTGGCCTCAGAACACGGATGGTCGAAATATCGAGCACGAGTCGCATGAATGATGTGACCGACGTTTAGCGTCCACCCTTGAACCCACATTGATGGCCGCGATGATCGGGGGAGATGTGGCTGATAGGGGTCATGTTATCACTAGGAACCCTCACTAGGGATAGGTGTTTCTAAGTGGATGGGACCTTTCGTGTTGACAATTGAATGGTTAGAAGGAGAGAGCTTAGATTAGATGGATCGAACTTCTCCATTTGGGTTGCCAGTCTCCATGTTCTCCTTAGCGAGAATGACGTGGTCGACTACATACTCGACAGGATGGATTTGGATCAGCCCACGGACCTTGAGACCCTAGAGGAGCGGAAAGACCGCTATCTCCGTCGGGAGATGGCCTCCTATATTTCAGTTGTGATGCGCTTTGGAATGGTGGACGATCTGTGGCCTTTCGTGGGTGATGTCAACCCTCGTTCGGTAATGCTACAGCTTAGGACACATTTCGTGGAGCAGACACGCATTTGGGAGCATGAGCTGGTGGGAGACTTCCTCTCCATTAAGATGGAGGAGAACTCATCACTAGAGGACCACTTGGAGCACATGCATGATGTGTACATGAGGCCAGCATACTTCCTGGACGTCTGGATTACAGGCTCTTTCGCAAATGCTGCTGTGCTACGGCCGCTGCCACCAAGCTACCAAGCACAAGTCAGGACTTGCGTAATGAGGGGCGACACGGAAAGGGAGTTCCACCGGTTCATGACACATCTCAGGAATGTGTTGGTTGAACCAGATGTCGCTCAGGTCGTCAACGACAAAGGTATATATTTGATATACATTTTTATAAATGTTATAATCTTGCAAACACATTGAAGTGTTAAGTATATCTGATACTTGTTTTGTTTTGCTGAAAACAGGTCCTACTGCATGAGAGGTGCTTGCTGGAGAGGAGGTGACGTTGCGTGTTGATGGCGAGCATGATGATGATGGACGACGACACTCTCCCTTGACATTTATCATTTAGTTTATGTTTTAGGATGATTAATGTAATCAAGAGATTGTGAACTTCTTTAGTGTGTCTCACACTTCATGAGACGGTTATTCATATGAGTTTGTAACAAACAGTTGTTCCTCTTTTATGAATGATTTCTATGCGTGTTCATATCTTGTTTGATTACTTGTGAATTATCCTTATTGTTTGAAACTAATTGATAATGCATGAACATTTGTAAAACATTAAAATGCCTTATTTAAAATACCCAACTTAATGATATTTCATTAATGAATGAAACCATTGTTTAAATTCAAAGTTATGTGATAATATGTGAAAGTCATTCGATTTCTTTTCACATATAAATCATGCCTAAGTTTGGCAAAATAACTTGAACACCGTGTATTACTTGAATACAAAGTGTTTAAAGAATTGTTAAAAGTAAATACATATTCGATGTATTGTGTTTTAACGAAAATGGTAATTATCATTATATGATTGTTTAAATGTGTAAATAAGTTTACCAAAGAAACATGAATATGAAACTATTTAATTTTGCTCAAAGTGTTTCATCAACAAAGGGTATAAATATAAAAGAGAATCCAATTACTATGATTTGATCAATAGTAATGAAGTTCAACTTTATAAGAATGGCATAAAATAAATTTTGGAATTCAAAGTGTTTTGAAATGTCAAAATACAAAGCATCACAATATGATATTAGATATCAAAAGGGTTTAAATAGAAGGCACCAAATAAATCGTTGTAGTGTAGATGTAGAGACCATTAGTTAAGAAATAGTTAGCACTCAATTAGAATTGGTAAACCATTTGATTTCGTGAAAGTTTTGGGGTTATTCGATATAACCAAAACAATAGCGAATAAGTCCTTGTAGAGTATTCATTGAAAACTTTGAATACGAAACCCATAGCTGAAACCAAAAGGAAAGCAAATTTTTGTATTGCTTGGATTTTGGTACATTCTTGAGAAAGCTCACTTTCAGTGATGTTTCTCAATATGGAGCAAATAGAAGATAGTGTAAAACACGATGAGGATCCAAAACCCTGCATTAGAGTGTTCAGAAGCGCAACGGACAGCAGTCCTGAACGATTCTCTGCACGGAAGGAAAGAATCAATGATTTTGATTATTGTGTTTTCCCTCCACTATTGTTTTTCACTACATGAAGTAGGCTTCAATATGTAAATCCATATCTTGTATGGAAACATTTGTGAATCATTTGTCATGATTATTGGAATGTGACATACCTACGGACTACAAAGGAAATAATGGTAAACTAAATTATGAGAAATCCTAATAGCAAAATTCCCTTGAGATTAAAAAGCAATTCGTTGCTGAATCTCACAAGTAAAAAGAGTTACTTGGAATTTTCCCAAATGACTGCAAAGCCATAGTAGGAAAAAGGGGGTGAATGACAAAAGCACAAAATTTTCAAATATTGGATGAATTCAAACGAATTTGATTCATGTGTGCTAAATGTCTAGTGGATTTAAAACTAGTAAAGTACTAGTATCTCATAATAAATCCCAAAGTTTGATATTTGATCAAAGGATTTTGAAATTGTTCAAAATAGTGAGTGGATATGCAATTTGCATAAAATTGAGTGGGAGCTATGAAAGTCTTCCTGAAACAATATGCGATTGACATATTTTTAAGTGGGAGCAATATAAGACTCAAATTCAATTATGTAGGAACATATTTTGAGTGGGAGCTCATAGGAGTAATTCTTAAGTATGTTAAGAATGAAAAGCGCAAATACTTATAAATAATGATTTATAAGATGTAGAAGTTGATATTATGATATTATGTAGTATTCCTTAAGGGATTCTGAAAAGCTTTTCAGAATAGAAGTTAATTAAGGAACTGGTCCTTAATGATTCAAATTAGGAATAGCATTAAGTTTTAATATCAATGGTTGAAAGAAAGAAAAGGATGATCGTCATCCACTATGTTAAGACATAGGTTCTATCTTAGTAAACCATGATGATAACTTAGCATAATATGTGATCCAAATAAGGAACGTTTGAAAGTGATTAAGTTCGAATCGCAGAACGTTAAGCTAAGTTTGTCCGCAGAGTCTAATAGAGAACTGTAGACATGTTTTCCAAATCCATAAAGGATGACATATATTAAAGCATAAAGAGTTATGTTATAAGGGAATATGTTGGAAACTCCTATAGATACCGATCAAAGTCAAATAGGAAGCGAGGTGAAAAAAACATCAAAACTTGCACAGAGTGCACTAGTGTTTTGATGAATACATTTATAATAACAGATAAGGGTACCATCTAAAGTGTTGTATAATGTTATGGCGGGGCTAATTCGCTTTTAACATGGAATGATGTGTCCCAGGGCATAGTGCGCATGAGAAAGCCCTCGAGGTTGATCTAACGTCACTGTAGGATCCTGGAATCAGGCCTCGTTCTGCTTCCATAGCAACGATGCATACACACAGATGCTATCATGTGATGATAAAGTATTAATGTCAATCAAGAAGACATTAGTAAGTTGCAAAGGATCCGGGACTGTAAAGTAGAGAACCAAGACTCAAGCTCTTCCATGAGCAAGCATGTTAAAGGTACCGGACATATGGTGCCAATAATTAAGAACAGGTGAAGCTAGTGTATTTGTACTCTAGTGCAAGTGGGAGACTGTTGGAAATATGCCCTAGAGACAAATAGTAGTAAGGACTATTATCATATTTCATATAGTTTATGATTAAGTTTCATATCATGCTATAACTGTATTGAGTGGAAACATCAATACACGTGTGACATACAAACAAACTAGGGGTTCCTAGTGAAACTCTAGTCACTGGTTCATTGGTCAAGAGATGATCATGTTTCCTGATCATGTGGCATTTATGCCAGTTGGAAATGAGGTCATCTCATTCTGTGAATGAGATGATGAACCAATACCCAGTCTAAACATCATGACCCGATCATGTCACGAAGTTCAAGTTACGATGATTAGAAAAGGACCCTCGTAGACTATTCCTTAGACAGTGAGACTATATCAATCACTGTCTCCCGAGAGTTCTTAGATAGCATCAAACGCCATATGGTAAAACAGTGGTTATAAAGGTGTGTTCAGGTATTCGGAGGAAACCGTAGAGGCAATATATGTCAAGAGCAGGATTTGTCCGTCCATGTGACGGGAAGATACTCAAGGGCCCACTCGGAGAAGTTATATCCAATAGCTGGGCAGCGTGTGATTAGATCACGGGGATATCACTTGTCGGAACGAGTCAAGTAGCATTTTTTAGTAATAAGATTGAACACGACATGGTGATGTCATTGATCAGATCTCGGGCAATGCAAGTATCGAGTGACAAAGGGAATAAGACACGACTGTCCTGGTTCAAACGCCGAAAGATCTTCGTGGAACGCACAGGGGTCACATGGCCATCCAGGTCCCTCTAGTGATCATTGGTGCGGAAGTGTCCCGACCATGTCTGATGTGTTCCCGAACCGTGGGGTATCACGCTTAAGGGCTTGATGATGCTTAGAGAGTGTTTATAGGATCGGTAGAATCACGGGAGAAGAGAAGGGAGAAAACCAGAAGGGTTTCGATAAATCCAAAGGATGTCCAGAGTGGAGGTGGAAGGTGTTCCATGGACATGGAGGTTGAACAATATGTGAATGAATGTTAAATATTGATTTAATCATTTATTCATAATTATTTAATAAAGAGAAAATCAATTAAAGGTCAAAAAGGCTTAATGGGCCAATTCCGGAGGGAGAGGGCCCATTAGGAGAAAGGAGAGAGGGAGAAGGGCCAAAGGGGGAGGCCGGCTGGGCCTTGCCCCCGCCCCCCCCCCCCCCCGCGGGGCCCACTAGGGGCTAGCCGGCGGCCACCTCCCACCCCCTCCTCTCCTTTAGTCCCACCCCGGAACTTGAGGGGAGGTAGTACCTCCCCTCCCCCTATATAAAGTGGGGTATTTGGCCTAGAAAAATACACCAATAATCAATAGAGGTCTCCCCACTTTTGGGAGGACCTATAATTGATATTTTCTCTCTCCCTCCCTCTCTCTCGTGACCGTGGTCCCAAGTCTGGACTGCGCGAACGAGAGACATCTTCACCGCGGAGCGTCGTCGCGCTGCGGGATTTGGATCCGGGAGCTCAACTTCCGCAACTGCTGCTGGATCGGGGAAGCGGGAGTCATCGTCAGGCACCGGACGTGTGTAACTCCCCGCGAGGTGTCGCACTTGAGGCACTCAAGTCGTTGGAGCCAGAAGGAGCGCAAGGACTTCATCACGACCTTGAGGTCAGCTTCGGCTCGTCTACATCAACCACGCTCTCCTGAGCCTTGATTATGCTTTTCGGTCTTCAAGGGTAAGTTCACGAAAAGCCCCTCCCATTACTATATTACTAATAGATAGGTCCTGGCAGCTTCAAGGGTTCAGGGGCGTAGAGTAAAAATTTATTGTTTTCATACGCGGAACCCCTACACTTACCCTCGAAGACAACAAAGTTTTGTTAATGAGTAGGAACTCGTGGATGATGTAGTTGTACGCTTGCTGATCTCAAGGTCGTGTGGAAGTCCTAGCGCCGCAAACCAGTAGCGCCTCTGCACTCGCACACACGTTCAGGCCACCGAACAACCTCTACCTCCTCCCTCCAGCGATGCAGCGGAAGCAGCAACTCCTTGCAGACGAAATGCCACCGGGAACATGTATCTCGCTAATCCGAGACCATGGGGAAATAATTCTAGAGGGGGAGAGAGATCCTTCACGAGGAAGTGTGAGGAAGAAGGGTGAGAGGGGTGGACATTTATAGGAGGAGGGGGTACCCCTCCCCATGGTCAGCACCCCATGGTGGGTGACCCCTCACCTCCCCCATTCATGTGGTGGTAACCCCCTCCACATAAAAGTGACCCTTAGCATTCCTCTTTAAAGTCTTTACTTTAAATGCATTAAATTTCTCCAAATTTAATGCTCTCTCATTTAATAAAACTATTTTATTAAATTTATTCATAATTTTGTTAATTACTTTAATTAACAAACATTCAAATAAAACCCCCTGCAACATTTCAATATTACATGCAGAACCAATTTCTGCAATTTCACCCGAAACTGTTTCGGTGTCTATTGAACTAATTCCAGTGCTTTGCAATTCATTTGTTTGAAACATATTTGTTCCAAATGGTGTTGGTGTCGCTTAAGTGTGTCACCCTATGGTTCGTGAATAATGCAGACATGATCGAGACCCCTCTCAGATCAATAATCAGAAGCGGGACCTGGAGATTCATACTGACTTCTACACATTCTACGATGACTTCTGTGATCGTGAGAACCTTTAACGCTAGTAACTAAATCCCCTTATCTTGTGATATATTACATGTCCGAGATTCGATCATCGGTATCTCCATACCTAGTTTGATCTCGTTACTGACATGTAATCTTTTCTTGTTCCCGTGATATAACATTCTAGTGATCTCATCACTTGCTTGCAAGCTAACCAATGTGATATCACCGAGAGGGCCCAGAGTATATCTATCCGTCATCGGGATGGACAAATCCCACTCTTGATCCATGAGCTTCTACATAACACTTTCGTAGCACTGAACCCACCTTTATAATCACCCTTTCACGGTGTGACGTTCGATGTTATCAAGATACTCTTCCAGTGTTAGTGATTAACATGATCTCATGGTCTAAGGACTAGGAATACTTTGTTAGATGTTATAGCAATATAAACACAATGAATTTGATCGTAATGCTATACTTTGGATGAATGTTCATCACATCATTCCACTAATGTTGTGACTTGGTTCCTTTGCGTTGGCTATGGCTCCATTGTTGTCACAATAGATCACCATTGGATCCAACGCACTAGGAACCTTCGGCAATGAACTCCTTCATCCAAACTGCTTCATGTGCTGCTTCTAAAGCAACAATATATTCCGCCTCCGTTGTTGACCTTGTTACCACGGGTTGTTTGGAGCTCCTCCAACTAACTACTGCTCCATTCATGAGAAATACGTATCCAGATTGAGACTTAGAGTCATCCGGATCAGTGTCAAAGCTTGCATCGACATAACAATTAGCGACCAGCTCTTCTTCACCTCCGTATACAAGAAACATTTCCTTAGTTCTGCTCAAGTACTTAAGGATATTCTTGACCGTTATCCAGTGTTCCACACCTGGATCAGATTGGTACCTACTATTCAAACTAATAGCATGTGCCACATCCAGTCTTGTACATAGCATGGCGTACATTATAGAGCCTATGGCTAAAGCATAGGGGATCTTATCCATTATCTCTCTTTCTTCCGTCGTAGCCGGACTTTGAGTCTTACACAATGTCTTGCCTTGCAACATAAGTAAGAATCCCTTCTTACTTTCGTCCATTTTAAACTTCTTTAAAATCTTATCAAGGTATGTACTTTGCTATAGCCCTATTAGGCGTCTCGATCTATCTCTATAGATCTTTATGCCTAATATATATGAAGCTTCACCAAGGTCTTTCATAGAAAATTTGTTGTTTAGATAACTATTAACACTGTTTAAAAGATCTATATCATTTCCAATAAATAATATGTCATCCACATATTATATCAGAAATGCCACATTGCTCCCACTCACTTTCTTGTAAATACAAGCCTCTCCATAAGTTTGGACAAATCCAAACTCTTTGATCACCTCATCAAAGCGGAGATTCCAACTCCGTGATGCTTGCTTCAGTCCATAGATGGATCGTTGAAGCTTGCACACCTTGTTAGCATCCTTTGGATCGACAAAACCCTTTGGTTGTATCATATACAACTCTTCTTCAATGTTACCATTGACGAACGCAGTTTTGACATCCATCTGCCATATGTCATAATCGAAATATGAAGCAATTGCTAACATAACCCTAATTGATTTTGGCATCGCTACAGGAGAGAATGTCTCATCGTAGTTAACTCCTTGAATTTTTCAAAACCCTTTTGCGACAATTCGATCTTTATAGATGGTTACATTACCATCAACAACAGTTTTTCTTTTGAAAATCCATTTATTCTCAACAGCCTTTCGGTCGTGAGGTAAGTCCACCAAGGTCCAAACCTGGTTTTTGTACATGGATTCCATCTCGGATTTCATGGCTTCTAGCCATTTGTTGGAATTCGGGATCATCATCGCTTCTTCATATGTCGCAGGGTCATCCATTTCATCAACCATGAAATTTACAACAGGATTCCCATACAGTTCAGGAGCTGCACGTGTCCTGCTAGACCTGCGAGGTTCGGTAGTGTCCTCTTTCGGAGTTTCATGATCATTATCATTAGTTCCTTCTTCATTTGGTGAAGTCAACTCTGGAACGACTTCCGGTGTTGCGCTACTCGCCATTTCCTGAAGAGAAGGTTCAATAGCCTCTTCGAGTTCTACCTTTCGACTACTCACACCTTTCACGAGAAACTCTTTCTCTAGAAAGGATCCATTCTTGCCAACGAAAACCTTGCCCTCGGATCTGTGATAGAAGGAATACCCAATTGTTTCTTTAGGGTATCCTATGAAGACGCATTTTTCTGCTTTGGGTTCGAGTTTATCCGGTTGAAGTTTCTTCACATAAACATCGCATCCCCAAACTTTAAGAAATGACAACTTAGGTTTGTTTCCAAACCATAATTCATACGGTGTCGTTTCAACGCATTTAGACAGTGGCCAATTTAAAGTGAATGTAGCGGTTTCCAGTGCATAACCCCAAAACCATATTGCCAAGTCAGTCAGAGACATCATAGATCGAACCATATCCAATAGAGTACGATTACGACGTTCCGACACACCATTACGTTGTGGTGTTCCGGCAGGCGTGAGTTGTGAAACTATTCCACACTCTTTCATGTGTGTGCTAAACTCGTAACTTAGATACTCACCTCCACGGTCAGACCACAGAAATTTGATCTTTCTATTATGATGATTTTCCACTTCATTCTGAAATTCTTTGAACTTTTCAAAGGTTTCAGATTTGTGTTTCATTAAATAGATATACCCATATCTACTCAAATCATCCATCAAAGTAACAAAATAACGATATCCACCTCACGCCGACACACTCATTGGACCGCATACATCAGTATGTATGATTTCCAATAAATTTGTCGCCCGTTCCATTGAACCGAAAAACGGCGTTCTAGTCATCTTGCCCATAAGGCATGTCTCACATGTATCAAATGATTCAAAATCAAGTGATTTCAAAAGTCCATCGGAATGGAGTTTCTTCATGCGTTTAACGCCAATATGACCTAGACGGCAGTGCCACATATATGCAGATATATCATCATTAAGTTTAATCCTTTTAGCATCAACATTATGGATGTGCGTATGAGTACTATCAAGATTCAACAGAAATAAACCATTCATCACGGGTGCATGACCATAAAAGATATAATCCATATAAATCGAACAACCATTGTTTTCGGATTTAAACGAATAACCACATTGCATCAAACAAGATCGAGATATAATGTTCATGCTCAGTGCAAGCACCAAATAACAATTATTTAGGTTTATAACTAATCTCGATGGTAGGTGGAGAGGTAGCATTCCGACGGCAATCACATCAACTCTTGATCCATTGCTGATACGCATCTTGACCTCACCCCTTGCTAGCGGTCGCTTGTTCCACAGCCCTTGATTCGAGTTACATATGTTAGCAACCGATCCAGTATCAAATACCTAGGTGCTACTGATGACCGACACGTATAGGGGGTGTATCGAAGTATTTTCGAGGGAAGTGAAACCCAATTTATTGATTCGACAAGGGGAACCAAAGAATATTTATAAGCCTTAACAACTGAGTTGTCAATTCATCTGCACCTAGAAACAATCTTGCTCATAGCAGTTTATCAGTAGCAACAGTTTTATAGTAGGAATAGCAAAGTAGCAGCAGCAGTAAAGTAAAGACAGTAGTAACAATAGCAGTAAACAATAGGATTCGAGTGCGGTAGGCATAGGGATGGATGTACGGGCGTTGCATGGACAAGACAATTCACATAGCAATCAGAACATAGGGCAATTGTAGATAAATAAGATAAAGCATCCAAGTACTAGATAACCCTATGCATGTGTTCCATATATAGTCATACGTGCTCGCAATGAGAACCTGCACAACATCTTTTGTCCTACTAGCCCGTTTGCAGCGGGGCCTCTAGGGAACTACTAGCAATTAAGGTGCTCCTTTTAATAGAGCACCGGAGTAAAGAATTAACACTCCGTGAACACATGTGATCCTCACATCAAAGCCATTCCCTCTGGTTATCCCGATTTCTGTCACTTCAGGGCCTTTGGTTCCGGACAACAACGTGTGTATACAACTTGCAGGTAAGACCAAAAACAATACTATCATAATGAATCAATAACATGTTCAGATCTGAAATCATGGCACTCGGGCCTTAGTGACAAGCATTAAGCATAACAAGGTGCAACAAAGTCATAAATCACTAATAAAAGATACTACACACCATGCCCTAACAATCCGATGCCATTACATGAACGATCTCATCCAATCCCTACCATCCCCATAGCCTAAAGCGGGGGATTACTCACTCATAGATGGGGGAAACATGGATGGTCGATGGAGAAGCGATGGTGATGATGATGGCGATGATCTCCTCCAATTCCCCGTCCTGGCAGGGTGCCAGAACGGAGTTTCTGGTGCTATTTTGTGGAATCTGGTGGTGGCGGCAGAGCGGAACTCCTTCTGGAAAAAGGTCGAACCCCCTGAGTTTTTAGGTCAGAAGGCAACTTATAGGCGAAGAGGGAGGCCGAGGGGGGTGCCTGGGCTGGCCACACCACCCCTGGCGCGGCCAGTCCTGGCCCACGCGGCCAGGTGGTGTGGTGGCCCCTGGCTCCTCTCCGTCTCGTATTATGGCTCTAGGTGACTTCCGGTAAAATAGGCACTTTGGCTTTTGTCCCGTCCAATTCCGAGAATATTCATTTTCTGACTTTCCTGGAACCAAAAACAGCAGAAAACAGGCAGCTGACACTGTGGCTCTTGTTAATAGGTTAGTCCAATAAATCATATGAAAAGTACTCCAAAGTGTGGACAAAACACAAGAAAGTAGATAAAACCAAGCATGGAACATCAAAAATTATAGATACATTTGCAATGTATCAACATTCCCAAGCTTAACTCCTGGTCGTCCTCGAGTAGGTAAGTGATAAAAAGAAAGAATAATTTTTGAGGTGACATGCACCATCATAAACTTGATCAAAGTATTTGTAAAACATTCAAAGCTGGGATCATAGTACTTCAATCATAACATGAAAGACAAAGTTCTAGCAATAAGACAAAGAAACTATGTTGCAACATGAAAAGGCACAAACAAAAGATTCATGAATAACAATGCTTTGCAAGACATTTGTTTGTTTCACATAAAGAAAACATAGCATAGTGGCATTCAGCTTGTCCCTCATAGAGTAGCAAATATAAATGCATAGGACACCTTCAAAGTTCATAAGAGTGACTAGATACAAATAGTTTAAAACAAGCAATATCAAGGTATGCATCAATCAACAAGTCTTTTGACAATGCACATAGAACTAAGAATGGCCACTATGCTCTCAAAGTAAGTGCATAAAGGTAGAAGGTGGAGACTGAATATATATAGTGGAAGAAAGGCCTTCATAGAAGGAAGTAGGGATTCAAGTCTCGTAAAGAGCTTCCAAAAATTATGGTACTTATAGCTTTCAGTTCTCATTGCCCCTATCATAAGCATCTTGAAGGTGATTAAGGTTAAAGTGACACAACTAAGAGGATATGCTTGACAAGTTATAAACCGAAATCTCATGCCCCTTACTTACGAAGACCGAACCTCATGCTACTCAACTTTAGTCACGAGTAAGATCTTGTCATTGTAAGTACATGTGTATCATAAAGAACCGCCAATGGGGTACCCTTGCACATGATACAGGAGCTATCCCATAATCAAAATGACAAGGCAAGCAGACAATGAGCATCTGAGCGATCTTTTTATTAGCTATTTGCATAGGTTTTTATTGAGGATGCTTCATAGAGTGCTCATTATGGTGATACTGCAAGTTTCCACCATGATTAGGCATGGCTTAGGCTAGTGGCCCAGGCGTTTCTCTAACACACATACAAACTCCATGATCTTACAAGTTCCACTTTTATTTCACACCGCCGGGATCCATAAGGAAAACAACATGATATCAACGGGGTACAAAGTACAGGTGCAATGTTGAAAGCGTTCCCCATGATACATGGTTCTGCTAATTTCAACTTATAAAGTGCAAGCATATATGCAACAAAGAAGGACCCAATGGTTCAAGTTTATTAAATGCAAAAAAGTAAAGTGTGCCATCAAGTTCGTGAGAGCTTTAATCACTAGTTTTCTCATAACAAGTTTAATTTGGAAGGTAAACAAAAGCATGGATATACTTGGAATAGCATATGCTAGTAGGTAGGTATGGTGGACTCTTTTCGAATAACTTGGTTTAGGGAGTTGGATGCATGAGTGGAACTCATACTTGGTTGTGGAGGCTAGCAAAAGACTAGGAGCGACAAACTAAGAGAGCAATAATGGCCATAATTATGCAGAGCGACAAAACATCATTGATCAAAGCATAAAGTGATACTACAAGTTGAAAACTAAAGGATCATAAAGGCTAAGGTGAATTTGGATAGTCATAACATGGTGTGAGCATGCGCCAAGTCAACCCAAACAAAGCATCAAAGGAGAATACCACAATACTATGCTTTAATATGCTAAAACAACGCGTGATTCATCCAAGGCACATTAAGAAATCTCAATTGTTTATAACAAGTCATGCTATAGAAAATAATACTAAGCATAAAGCCAAAACAATATCAAGCATGGCATGATAAATCATAGGCCACAGTCAAAAACAAGCTCCCTTTACCACTTAGCATCAGCTTTCCTACTATTTTCCAATCCAAACCAAACTATTTGAAAACCAATGCATGAAAGAGGTGGTCCAACCAATTTATTCAGCAAACTAAGAAAACAAAGCAAACGACAAACCAAAACGAAAACAAAAAAGAAGACGCTCCAAGAACAACACAACTGTGCATGAAACAATAAAAATGAAGCATCTAGAAGAAACCTAGAATTTTTATTGATGAAGAAGGAGATGCCTTGGGCATCCCCAAGCTTTGACGCTTGTACTTGTTGGATATATCTTGGGGTGACACGTGTGACATCCCCAAGCTTGAGATTTAGTCCATTCTTCATCTCATTACATCACTCCTTCCATACACCTAAAATTTTTCCTTCATACAAAACTTCACACAATCTTTATTAGCAACATTAGTGCACTCAAGATAATAAGCCTTTGGGTTAAGTTTCAACACCAATAAACTTCCATTAAAACACTAGCTATTGTAGAACTTCCCTCAAAAAGCTCAATTCCCCAAAAGAACTCAAAAAGGAACCAACAAGAAGCAAATGCAAATAATGGAAGAAATCTGTCAAAACAGACCAGTAGGTAAAGACGAATTTTTTCGAATACCTTATGTTGCTCAAATCAAAAAGTGTTGAACTAACAAAAGTTAGATAACAACCTGGGGCAAAAGCACAAAAACTTACGCCTCAAAAGGACGTACAAATATTTTACACGAATTTTTACGGTGAAGCACAGAAATCTGTTTCGGGACAGCAACTTTCCCAATCATTACTTCTCTCTCATTAGAGGTCACTCTTGGCCCAAAAAGCAAATATAAAGGATAAGGAGCAATTATTTACTGAAGTAATAACTTCCAAGACTCATCTAAAACTTTTGGGTTATCTCCCAATAAGTACTTTTCTTTAACGCCTTAATTTAGGCATAAGCAAAAACTAAAATGGATAGAATATAAGTAAGCGGAGATAATCATGGTGAAAACATTGTTTTGTTTAACGAAATCCTTTTGTTAACAAGGTTGATCAGGTCTTGTTACCAAAACAATTCCATATGAGACAAAACTTTGTATCCCACTAATGATTATGTTACCTCAACCTTTATAGCAATGGTCCCAATCATAATAGTTTCAAATTTTTCTCTTGGTATATATGGGACAATATATTTCTCCAACTTGAATGCCCTCAACATGTTCAATTGAATTGAAACCATAAGTTCTCTCAATCTTCTTGGGGAAATAGACAGTATGTTCCTTTTCATTAACATTGAAAGTAACTTTTCCTTGATTACAATTAATAACAACTCCTACAGTATTAAGAAAAGGTCTCCCAAGAATAATATACATATTATCATCTTCAGGCATTTCAAGCACAACAAAATCAGTTCCTATCAAGCAATTATGAGCCACTTGAACAGGTACATCCTCACATATACCAATAGGAATAGTGGTAGATTTATCAGCCATTTGCAAAGATATATCAGTTGGTATTAATTTTTCTAGTTGAAGCCTCTTATAGAGGGAGAAAGGCCTAACACTAACTCCAGCTCCCAAATCACACAAAGCACTTCTAACATAACTATTCTTAATAGAGCAAGGGATAGTTGGAATCCCTAGGTCTCCAAGTTTCTTAGGAACCTTACCATTAAAGGAATAATTAGCAAGCAAAGTAGAAATTTCTTCATTAGGGATCTTCCTTTTATTCGAGACAATATCCTTCATATACTTTGAGTAAGGAGGCAATTTAATAGCATCAGTCAAAGGAATTTGCAAGAACAAAGGTTTCATCCACTCACAAAACTTATTATAGTATTCATCTTCCTTTGACTTGTGTTTCTTATCAGGGAAAGGCATAGGTTTTTGGACCCAAGGTTCTCTTTCACTACCATGTTTCTTAGCAATAAAATCTTCTTTAGTGTATTTAGTATTATTAGTGTGCTTTTCAGGTTCTTCTTCAACGTTTTCTTCATTAGGAACTCCATTTTCTTCATTACCACTTTCAGTTTCAGCATCAGAAATAGATATACTATTAGGATCTATAGCAGGTTCAGAGGGTTCTATAATAGTTTTATGTTTCTTTTTCCTTTTTTTACTAGTGGAACCACTATTTTCAGTTTGTTGAGAATCCTGCTCAATTCTTTTCGGATGCCCCTCAGGATATAAAGGATCCTGGGTAGTAGCACCACTTCTAGTTCTAATTTCATAAGCATGTTTTTCTTTAGCAGCATTAACTAGCAAGTCTTTTTGCACTTTAACGAGTTGATCTATTTGAGTTTGAACCATTTGAAAGTGTTTAACAATCATTTTAACATCATTAGAGGTTCTTTCCACAATATCTTTCAACTCAACAATAGCTCTAGTGTTTTCCATTAGATGATTTTGCACCCTTTTATTAAAATTATCTTGCCTAACAATAAAGATATCGAATTCTTCTAAGCATTGATCTGGAGGTTTAGAGTAAGGGATATCACCTTCATCAAAGTGTTAGAGAGAGTGTACCTCAATAGTGGATGAGTAGGGGATAGGCTTACATAATTCTTCTATAGGAGGTAAATTCTTGACATCTGCAGCTTTAATTCCCTTCTCCTTAAGAAATTTCTTAGCTTCCTTCATCACTTCATCATTTAATTCAATAACTCCCCTCTTCTTTGATGTTGGAATAGGCATTGTTATAGTAGGTTCAGGTACAATTACTTCAGGTATAGCTTGTTCAGGAGGAGTCCAATCTTCATAGTTCTTACTTATTTTAGCCATTAATTCCTCAGCTTCCTTAGGAGTCCTATTCCTGAAAACACAATCAGCACAACTATCTAGGTATGTCCTAGATTCTTCGGTTAGTCCATTATAAAATATATCAAGAAGCTCATTCTTAGGTAATGGACTTCCAGCCTGTGCATGAATCAAAGCACAAAACATTGCCCAAGATTCAGGCAATACCTCTTTTCTCCCTGTTTAAAATCAAATAGTTCCTGCAAAATAGCATGTCTAGCATTAGGAGGAAAATATTTCTACAGGAAAGTACTAATCAAGCAATCAGGGCTATCAATAGATCCAGGAGGTAAATTACTAAACCAAGTTTTAGCTTCTCCTTTTAGTGAAAAGGGGAAAATCTTAGCAACAAAGTAAGTACGCATCTTAATATCATCAGAAAACAAGCCACTCATGGTAGAAAGTTCATTCATATGTGCTACCGCACTTTCATTCTTAGTCCCACAAAAAGGTTCTTTCTCAACAATAGCTATGTAAGATAGATCGAGAGAGAAATCATAATCTTTATCTAAAATGTTTATGGGAGAAGTGGCAAACTTAGCAATAGGAGATAATTTGGGTCTAATAGTACGGCTCTCAAGGAGACTCTTAGCAGCACTCCTATCATGGGTGTTTTTACATTCTTTAATAAATTCATATGTCATCTCAACATAACCATCTTCAACATCATAACTTTCACTAGACTCAGGTGAACTAACAGGTGTGGTAGTGTCTTCATTAGGAGTTTCAGTATTTCCAGCTATAGTTCTAGCAATCGTAGCATCTAGGAAAGGACCTAATGAACCACTCTTATCAAGAACAGTAGAAGCAGCATCATAAGCATCAGAAGTTTCAGATTCAGCAGTAGTAGCAGTGTGTGTAGCATGTGTATGTGGTGGTGTAACGATCTTACTTATAACAGATGGTGAATCAAGAGCAACAGAGGTGTTCAGAACCGTACCTCTTCTTGTAGTGGATGGTAAAATAGGAACCTTGCCATCACGAGACTTACCCATGATGGATGGATAGCAGCAAACAATAGAGAATCCAAGTGAACTTAATAAATAAAGCTATGCTCCCCGGCAATGGTGCCAGAAAATAGTCTTGATGACCCACAAGTATAGGGGGTGTATCGTAGTATTTTCGAGGGAAGTGAAACCCAATTTATTGATTCGACACAAGGGGAGCCAAAGAATATTTATAAGCCTTAACAACTGAGTTGTCAATTCAGCTGCACCTGGAAACAATCTTGCTCACAACAGTTTATCAGTAGCAACAGTTTTATAGTAGGAATAGCAAAGTAGCAGCAGCAGTAAAGTAAAGACAGTAGTAACAATAGCAGTAAACAATAGGATTCGAGTGTGGTAGGCATAGGGATGGATGGGCGTTGCATGGACAAGATAATTCACAGAGCAATCAGAACATAGGGCAATTGCAGATAAATAAGATAAAGCATCCAAGTACTAGATAATCCTAGGCATGTGTTCCATATATAGTCATACATGCTCGCAATGAGAACTTGCACAACATCTTTTGTCCTACCAGCCCGTTTGCAGCGGGGCCTCAAGAGAACTACTAGCAATTAAGGTGCTCCTTTTCATAGAGCACCGGAGTAAAGCATTAACACTCCGTGAACACATGTGATCCTCACATCAAAGCCATTCCCTCCGGTTATCCCGATTTCTGTCACTTCAGGGCCTTTGGTGAGACCAAAAACAATACTATCATAATGAATCAATAACATGTTCAGATCTGAAATCATGGCACTCAGGCCCTAGTGACAAGCATTAAGCATAACAAGTTGTAACAAAGTCATAACGCACTAATAAAAGATACTACGCACCATGCCCTAACAATCCGATGCCATTACATGAACGATCTCATCCAATCCCTACCATCCCCATAGCCTACAGCGGGGGATTACTCACTCATAGATGGGGGAAACATGGATGGTCGATGGAGAAGCGATGGTGATGATGATGGCGATGATCTCCTCCAATTCCCCGTCCCAGCAGGGTGCCAGAACGGAGTATCTGGTGCTATTTCGTGGAATCTGGTGGTGCCGGTGGAGTGGAACTCCTTCTGGAAAAAGGTCGAACCCCCCCCCCTGAGTTTTTAGGTCAGAAGGCAACTTATAGGCGAAGAGGAAGGCCAAGGGGGTGCCTGGGCTGGCCACACCACCCCCTGGCGCGGCCAGGCCTGGCCCGCGCGGCCAGGTGGTGTGGTGGCCCCCTGGCTCCTCTCCGTCTCGTATTCTAGCTCCAGGTGACTTCCAGTAAAATAGGCACTTTGGCTTTTGTCCCGTCCAATTCCGAGAATATTCATTTTCTGACTTTCCTGGAACCAAAAACAGCAGAAAACAGGCAGCTGGCACTATGGCTCTTGTTAATAGGTTAGTCCAAGAAATCATATGAAAAGTACTCCAAAGTGTGGACAAAACACAACAAAGTAGATAAAACCAAGCATGGAACATCAAAAATTATAGATACATTTGCAATGTATCAGCTACTTCGAGTACTAGGCAAGTACACATCAATAACATGTATATCATATATACCTTTGTTTTCCTTGCCGACTTTCTTGTCCGCCAAAAACTTGGGGCAGTTGCGCTTCCAATGGACAGTCCCCTTACAATAGTAGCACTCGGTATCAGACTTAGGTCCAGCCCGGGATTTCTAGGCGCATCAACAGTTTTGCCGCCCTTCTTTCCCTTCTATTTACCCTTCTTTTCTTTCTTGAAACCAGTGGTTCTATTGACCATCAACAATTGATGTTCTTTCCTAATCTCCACTTCTGCAGTTTTAAGCATTGACAGAAACTCGGGGAGAGTCTTCTTCATGCCCTGCATGTTATAGTTCATCATGAAGCTCTTGTAGCTAGGTGGCAGAGATTGGAGAACACGATGTATGCCTAAGTCAATGGGAATCGTTATTCCCAAGGACAAGAGCTTATCAGCGTACCCAGATATTTTGAGTACGTGCTCACTTACGGAGTTGTTCTCTTCCATCATGAAGCTAAAGAACTTTTCTGAAGCATTATAACTCTCTACGGCAGCATGGGTATCGAAAATCATTTTCAATTCACCCATGGTATCAGAGGCATTGCCATTTTCGAAATGCTTTCGAAGTTCTAGGTCTAGCCCATACAGTATGCCGCAATGAACTAAGTTGTGGTCCTCCTTACGAGTCACATAGACATTCTTTTGCTCGTTAGGGGCATCGGGAGCTGGTGGCTAGCGGCGCTTCTAGCACATATTGCTTTTGTGCAGTAGAGAGGAGAATCCTCAAATTCATAGCCCAGTTGGTGAAGTTGCTACCATTCGCATCAAGTTTCTCTTTCTCCATGAACATATTGAAATTAAAAGTAGGTGGTGCCATCTACAACAAAATTTGTAAAGTTTATTTAGACTAAGTTTATGATAGATTGAGTTAAACTAAACGCCCACTCAAAAACAACATCCCTCGTGTCTTTTTGGTGATTACATGAACCAAATCCACTACACCAAGTCCGATCATCACGTGAGTCGGTGTAGCTTCAAAGGCGAGCATGGGCATCGTATAAACTATATGACTCATTCTTAACCTTTCGATCCAGGTTCCGAGGCCATGTCTGTACATGCTAGTCTCGCCAAGTAAGAACCTTAGTACTCGCATGTGTAAAACTGTCTTACACCCGAAATATGATTGTGGATTCAAGTACACCCGATCATCACGTGATGTCCTGAAGCGGCAAAACATAAACGGTGCATACTTAAGGAAGAACACATTTTTATCTTTATATTTAAATGAGGGATCATCTTATAACGCTACTAAAACGCCAAACTAGCAATATAAGATGTGAACATCATATGTGTAAAGTGAAATGATATGGTTCTTGCATTTGATCACTATCATATGCATCGTGGTATGATCTCTATCATTCCTTTGTGTGTAAGGCCAAGGTCTATGGAACTTACACGTTAAGTGTGTTGTAAGAGTATCAACTATACATCAACTTACAACATTACCATATCATGACATAAGCCCGGCAACGATCTAAACTAGATGCCTCTAATTTATCAATTGGAAGTTTTACGTGGCTTAGGGCTTTTGAAGATAGAACCGTTCTTACCTACAAACATGGAACCACAACGATGGTAACCAAATTATTAGCAACTCGTTGTAAATCAGATATTGACTATAGTAGGAGAGATAGACACCCGCCAGCCACTTATGCAAAACTAGTTACATGTCAGTTGTGGAACCGGTCTCATGTGTGATGACATGTAAGGTTGGTCCAGGCCTCTTCATCCCACTATGCCACCAATATCCAGAGTACATATAAGAAGTAATAACATGATCATCACCGCCCACATGCTCTTGTGTTTTCTACCCGTGCAAAGCACCTACTCATAGATCAGGCTCTGATACCACTAAAGGGTTCACAGCATAGAAAACAAAAAATTTCCTACGATGTGAACTATACGCCAAGATCTATCTACTGGATACAAGCAATGAGTGGATATACATCCATGGAGAAATTACCCTCGAAGACAACAAACTTTTGTTAACGATTAGGAACTCATGGATGATGTATTCGTATGCTTACTGATCTCAAGATCATGTGGAAGTCCTAGCGCCGCAAACCAGCAGCGCATCCGCACTCGCACACACGTTCAGGCCACCGAACAACTTCTGCCTCCTCGCTCTAGCGATGCAGTGGAAGCAGCAACTCCTTCTAGAAGAAATTCCACCAGGAACATGTGTCTCGCTAATCCGAGACCATGGGGAAATAATTCTAGAGGGGAAGAGATATCCTTCATGAGGAGGTGTGAGGAAGAAGGGTGAGAGGGGTGGACTTTTATAGGAGGAGGGGGTACCCCTCCCATGGCCAGCGCCCCATGGGGGGTGACCCCTCACATCCCCCATTCATGTGGTGGTAACCCCCTCCACATAAAAGTGACCCTTAACATTCCTCTTTAAAGTCTTTACTTTAAATGCATTAAATTTCTCCAAATTTAATGCTCTCTCATTTAATAAAACTCTTTCATTAAATTTATTCAGAATTTTTTTAATTTCTTTAATTAACAAACATTCACATAAAACCCCCTGCAACATTTCAATATTACATGCAGAACCAATTTCTGCAATTTCACCCAAAACAGTTTCGGTGTCTTTTGAAATAATTCTAGCTCTTTGCAACTCATTCATATGAAACATATTTGCTACAAATGGTGTTTTTTTCCCTTAAGTGTGTCACCCTACGGTTCGTGAATAATGCAGACATGATCGAGACCCCTCTGAGATCAATAATCACAAGCGGGAACTAGAGATCCATACTGACTCCTACACATTCTACAATGACTTCTGTGATCGTGAGAACCTTAAACGCTAGTAACTAAATCCCTTTGTCTCGCGATATATTACATGTCCGAGATTCGATCATCGGTATCTCCATACCTAGTTTGATCTCGTTACCGACATGTACTCTTTTATCGTTCCCGTGATATAACATTCTAGTGATCTCATCACTTGCTTGCAAGCTAACCAATCTGATATCACCGAGAGGGCCCAGAGTATATCTATCCGTCATCGGGATGGACAAATCCAACTCTTGATCCATGAGCTTCTACATAACACTTTCCTAGCATTGAACCCACCTTTATAATCACCCTTTAACGGTGTGACGTTTGATGCTATCAAGATAGTCTTCCAGTGTTAGTGATTAACATGATCTGATGGCCTAAGTACTAGGATTACTTTGTTAGATGTTATAGCAATATAAACACAATGAATTTGATCGTAATGCTATACTTTGTATGAATGTTCATCACATCATTCCACTAATGTTGTGACCTCGTTATTAACAACATCCAATGTCCATGATTAGGAAACCTTGATCATCTTGTTAATCAATGAGCTAGTTTATAAGAGAGGCATAACTAGGAACTTTCCTTTTGTTTATTAAACACACATGTATTAACATTTCCAAATTAATACAATTATAGCATGCAAAATAAACATCTATCATATACTTGGAATATGTATAGTAACAACTTTATTATTGCCTCTTAGGGCATATTCCCTTCACATATGTACTTACGATGACAAGAGCTTACTTGTGACTGAAGTTGAGTAGCATGAGGTTCGCTACTCATAAGCAAGGGGCATGAGATTTCAACTTATAACTTATCAAGCATATCCTCTTAGTTGTGTCACTTTAACCTTAATCACTTAAAGATGATTATGATAGGGGAAATGAGAGCTTAAAGCTAATAAGTACCATAATTTTTGGAATCTCTTTATGAGACTTGAATCACTGCTTCCTTCTATGAAGTCCTTTCTTTTACTTTTATGTTGAGTCTCCATTTTCTATCTTTATGCACCTATTGAGAGAGCATAGTGGCCATTCTTAGTTTAATGTGCATTGCCCCAAGACTTGTTGATTGATGCATAACTTTGATATTCTTGTTCTTAAACTTTTTGTATCTAGTCACCCTTATGAACTTTGAAGGTGTCCTATGCATTTATGTTTTGCTACACTATGAGGGACAAGCTGAATACCATTCTCATTATGCTTTCTTTATGTGAAACAAACAAACGTCTTTCAAAGCATTGTTATTCATGTATCTTCTATTTGTGCCTTTTAATGTTACAACATAGTTGCTAGGTCCTATTATTAGAACTTTATCTTTCATGTTATGTTGAAGTACTATGATCCCAGCTATCAATGTTTTACAAATACTTTGATCAAGTTTATGATGGTGCATGTCACCTAAAAAATTATTCTTTCTTTTTTATCACTTACCTACTCGAGGACAAGCATGAGTTAAGCTTGGGGATGTTGATACATTGCTAACGTATCTACAATTTTTGATGTTCCATGCTTGGTTTATATCTACGTTCTTATGTTTTGTCCACACTTTGGAGTATTTTTATACACTTTCGTGAACTAACCTATTAACAAGATGTCACAGTACCAACTTTCTATTTTCTGCTGTTTTTGGTTCCAGGAAAGTCATAAAATGAATATTCTTGGAATTGGACGGGACAAAAGCCAAAGTCAATATTTCACCGAGGGGGACACGGAGCCAGAAGACGAGACGGAGAGGGGCCAGAGGCCGGCCACACCACCTGGCCGCGCGGCTAGGCCTAGCCCGTGCCAAGGGGTGGTGTGGCCGCCTAGGGCACCCCCTCGGCCTCCCCTTTCGCCTATATATCGCCTCCAACATAGAAACCCTAAGTACCTAATCAAAATTCCACGAAAGAGTCTGTAGCCACCGTCATCTCCATCCCTAGATCAGGAGGGATTTGAAGCTCTTCCCGGCACCCTACCGTAGGGGAGAATTCACCCTAGAGGCCTTCTTCATCACCATGCAAGCCTCCGGTGTGATGCGTGAGTAGTTTATCCTTGGACTACGGGTCCATGTAGTAGCTAGATGGTTGGTTCTTCTCCTTTGTGCTATGATGTTTAGATCTTGTGAGCTCCGTTCATGATCAAGATCATCTATTGTAATCCTACATGTTGTGTTTCCGGGGATCCGATGGATATTGAGATGCTATTTTAGATTGATTATTGATTCTATCATGTCTTTGTTATTTGTGATCTTGCATGCTCTCCGTTGTTAGTAGCTATCTTGGCCGAGTAGATGCTAGTAACTCCAAGAGGCAGTATTTATGCTCGATAATGGGTTCATGCCTCTAGTAATCTGGGGAAGTGACAGAAATCTCTAAGGTACTAGATGTGTTGTTGCTACTAGGGATAAAACAACAATCCTTTGTTCATAGAACAATCGTATTGTTTACTTTACATGCAATGCTTAATGCAATTATCTGTTGCTTGCAACTTAATACTGGAGGGGGTTCGGATGATAACCTGAAGGTGGATTATTAGTCATAGATGTAGTTGGATTACGGTCTATGTATAATGTTGTAATGCCCAATCAAATCTCATAGGATTCAAGATGATTAGTATATGCATGCATACTTTCTCGATGTTTGTCAATTGCCCCGCTGTAATTTGTTCACCCAACATGTCATATATCTTAAGGAGAATCACCACTAGTGAACTATGGACCCCGGTCCTTTCTTTACCATCGATCTACAATTGTTTACTGCTTTCTGTTTACTTTCTGCAAGTTATTACTATCTTCCACACAATACGTTTAATCCTTTGTTTTCAGCAAAACCGGTGAGATTAACAACCTCACTGTAAGTTGGGGTCAAAGTTGTGTGGTTGTGTTGTGCAGGATTCCAAGTTGGAAACAACACCTTGGAGGTGTTTCCTTGCTCCTACTGGTTCGATAACCTTGGTTTCATAACTAAGGGAAAAGTTGTTGTTGTGCTCATCATACCTTCCTCTTGGGGTTCCCCAACAAGATCGATATATTTTTGGCCATTAGCCCGCACCAGGGGGTGGTGTGGGCCCCCTGTGGCCCATCTCCACCTCCCCTTCTAGCGTTCTTTATCTTCTGGAAAAATAGGAATTTCCGTATATTTTCTGGGATTCTCTGATCTTTGCCAATATTGCATCTAGACAATGCTTTTTCCACCAGAATCCTGACTCCGATGGTTCATCCTCCAAAATTCATCAATCATGCAAAAATAGATGAAATAACATAAGTATCATCTCTCAATATGAAATATATCAGTGAATAACATTAAATTATGATATAAAATAGTGATGCAAAATGGACGTGTCATACCTCGTGTTGGCTAGGAGAATCGAAGCAAATCCCAAAAAAATACAAGTTATCTTAACAATGAAGAAGCCGACAAACTTACGAGGCGTCTAGCAGCTGGCTGGGCGTGTGGTGGCACTAAGTCGATTCATCGCTCGACTGGGTTGCTTGGAACTCCTACAACTTACTTCTGCTCCATTCATGAGAAATACGTATCTGGATTGTGACTTAGAGTCATCTGGATCGGTGTTGAAGCTAGCATCGATGTAACAATTTGCGACGAGCTCTTCTTCACGCCCATATGCGAGAAACATTTTGTTAGTTCGTCTCAAGTACTTAAAGATATTCTTGACTACTATCTAGTGTTCTGAACCTGGACCAGATTGGTACCTACTAGTCACACTAATAGCATGGGCTGCATCCGTATATTACATAGAATGGCATACGTTATAGATCCTATGGATGGGGCATAGGGATTCTTATTCATTATTTCTCTATTTTCTACCGTAGCCAGACTTTGAGTCTTACTCAACATCTTGCCTTGCAACATAGGTAAGAAACCTTTCTTACTTCCATCCATTTTGAACTTCATCAAGATCTTGTCAAGGTATATAATTTGTGATAGTCCAATCAAGCGTCTTGATCTATCTCTATAAATTTTGATGCCTAGTATATATGTTGCTTCACCGAGGTACTTCATTGAAAAACTATTGTTCAAATAATCCTTTACACTCTTCAGAAGTTCTATATCATTTCCAATCATCAATATGTCATCCACATATTAAAATTAGAGATGCTACAGTGATCGCACTCACTTTCTTGTAAATACAAGCTTCTCCATAAGTTTGGATAAATCAAAACCCTTTTATGACTTCATCAAAATGGAGATTCCAACTCCGGTATGCTTCCTTCAGTCCATAAATGGATCACTCAATTTGCATCCCTTGTTAGCATCCTTAGGGTCAATAAAACCCTTGGGTTGTACCATGTACAACTCTTCCTCAATGTTTCCATTAAGGAACATGGTCTTCACATCCATCTACTAAATTTCATAGTCAAAATATGCAGCAATTACTAACATAATCCTAACCGACTTCAGCATCGCTACGGGAGAGAAAGACTCATCGTAGTCAACTCCTTGAATTTGTCGGAGACCTTTCGCGACAAGTCGAGATTTATAAATGGTTACATTGCCGTCAATGTTAGTTTTCTTCTTAAAGATCCATTTATTCTCAATAGCCTTACAGTCATGAGGTAGGTTTTCATACATGGATCCTATTTTAGATTGCATGGCTTCTAGCCATTTGTTGGAATATGGACTTTCGATTGCTTCATCATAGGTCACATGGTCATCATTTCCATCTACCATGAAATTCATAACTGGGTTACCATACTGAAAGGACAAGGATGTCGCCTAGAGGGGGGGTGAATAGGCGGTTTAAAACTTTTACGAGAGGGGTCAATAAAGGCGGAATCAAACTAGAATTTACTTTGTCAAGCACAAAACCTAGAACAACTAGGGTTCACCTATGTGCACTAACAACTTATGCTAAGCAAGACAAGCAACTATGTGATAGCAAGATATAGACTTCAAGCACGAAGGCTATCACAATGTAAGGTGCATAAGTAAGAGCTCGGGTATAGAGATAACCGAGTCACACGGAGATGACGATGTTTTACCGAGTTCCTCCCAACAATGGAGTATGTCTAGTTTGGAGAGGGGGTGGTTTCAAACCACCAATGACACAAAAGGCCTCTCTTGTTCTCCGGTGAATCTCACCCCAACGGGATCGATCCACATTTCCACTATCGGTGCACTTTTCGGTGGCAATCCGGAACCACTCGCAAGATTGGGGCACTTATCCACAACTCAATTGGAGGCTTCCAACAAACAAGCTTGGGGAAATCTACACAACTTAATTGGAGGCCCCAAGAAATCGACAAACCTGCAATACAACTAAACCGTCTAGGGTTCCAAGAACCCAAGAGTAAAAAGCTTATCACCTTTCACCCAATTGAATCCTCACCGACAACGCATACCAATGCACCAAATGCAATGGCAAGAACACAATAAGTGCTCAAGTACTTCTCTCCCA
Source organism: Avena eriantha (assembly GCA_910589775.1). Classification (NCBI taxonomy): domain Eukaryota; kingdom Viridiplantae; phylum Streptophyta; class Magnoliopsida; order Poales; family Poaceae; genus Avena; species Avena eriantha. The sequence continues at coordinate 81,819,416 of OU342741.1, read as the reverse complement.
AACTCCACCAAAGCTACAAAAGCTTATGGGGGAATAAGAGAGGAAGAACAATGGAGGAAATCCACAAAAGACTGTAAGATCTAGATCCTAAGATGTTCCCCTCATTTAGAGGAGAGATTGATTGGTAGGATTGTAGATCTAGATCTCCTCTTACAATCCCTCAAGAATATGAAAGAATCATAGTAGGGATTGAGGAATAGCAAGCTCAAGAAGGTCAACAATGGAGGGAAAGACTGGTAGAGTAAGATAACTAACCATTGGGGAAGAAGGGCCCCCTTATATAGGCCCACTCACTTCAGACCATTTCTGCCCATTGGGAAAAAACCACACCGGAGACTCCGGTCCAGGGACCGGAGATTCCGGTCCATCTTCAGCCAATCTCCGGGCCCCCATTCAAAACGAGCTAGACATGTTTTCTAGGGTGACATCAGAGACTCGTGCCGAAACTCAGGATGGGGACGTCGGAGACTCCAGTATTTACACACCAGAGATTTCGGCCTGTGTTTTCACACCGGAGATTCCAGAAATATCCGTCCAGAGGCAAAACTTCAACTAGCGATATCTAGAGTTTAGAAACTCCAATTGACCCGAAACCAATTTTGTTGGAAAGAGCACGACAAGAGATACAAAATATTAGATACCACCAAGAGAGAACATTTCATGTATTATAATGTGAGATACCTCCCTTGGCGAGAATCCGAAAAACCTCCAAGATAAAAAAAATGCAGTAAGATATAAAGGGAAATCCATTTTTGATGAACTAGACCTTGTTATGGATATTACCACAAGCTCTAGAACCTGACATGGATAAGATCCAAATAAGAACCAATAAAGATGATGCCAAGTATGCAAAGGTTTGAGCTCTCTTATGAAGTACAACTATCTATCCTATAAACCGGTCTCTCCAACTAACACCACGAGACTGGTAAGAAATAAACCCTATCAAGAACATACCTTTGACTTTCACATATTCCACTTGAGCTTGATGACGACAATCTTGTCTACCTCAAGATGGAACACCTTTCATGATTGCGCTAGCTTGGTGAAGACTTGCACAATGCTCCCTCATATTCCACTATGATAGAGCTTCTCTTTTGGGCACATCTTAACATATCCTTGAGCACCATAGGATGACAAGCTTCAAGAAAATGAATCTTCGAGATGGCTCATCTTGAACTTGCACTTTATTTCTTATTTCTTCATCATGTTGGTGTCTTGAAGGTACACATCAGATATCACACCATCTTATTCTTCAAGACACACTTGCCATAGGCTCAACTCTCACATGAGAAAATTTTGGATAACTCCTTGAACATCTTGGTCATCACTTGATCTTCTTAACTTTCTTATTCTCCCAACCTTGAAGCCAACATATGGTTCAAGCATTGCCTATGGACAAATCCTACAAGTAAAACTCAATGCAAACATAAGTCCATAAAGATTGTAATTAATTACCAAAACCACACATGGGGGCACACATGCACTTTCACATACAGTTCAGGAGCTGCACGTATCCTAGTTGACCTGCGATTTCATGATCATTATCATTAATTCCCTCCTCATTTGGTGAAGTTGACACCAGTACATCTTCCGACGCTGCGCCACTCACTGTTTCTGACGGAGCACTATTCGCATTCCATGAAGAGAAGGTTTTCAATAACCTTGTTGAGTTCTACCTTCCTACTTATCACACCTTTCATGAGAAACTCCTTCTCCATAAAGTATCCATTCTTGGCAACGAAAACTTTGCCTCCAGATCTATGATAAAAGGTATATGAATTGTTTCCTTATGGTATCCTATGAAGACACATTTTTCCTCTTTGGGTTCGAGTTTATCAGGTTGAAATTTCTTCACATAAACATCGCATCCCCAAACTTTTAGAAACGATAACTTAGGTTTGTTGCCAAACCACAATTCAAGAACATATAGTGTCGTTTACACGGATTTAGATGGAGTCCTATTTAAAGTGAATGTGGTTGTTTCTAGTGCATATCCCCAAAATGACAATGGCAAGTCTATGAGAGACATCATTGATTGAACGATATCTAATAATGTACGATTATAATGTTCTGACACACCATATCGTTGTGGTTTCTCGGCAAGTGTAAGTTGTGAAACTATTCCACATTGTTTCATGTGTATGCTAAACTCGTAACTTAGATATTCACCTCCACGATCAGATCGCATAAATTTAATCTTTCTACTACGATGATTTTCCACTTCATTCTGAAATTCCTTGAACATTTCAAAGGTTTTAGACTTGTGTTTCATCAAATAGATATATCCATATCTACTCAAATAATCCATGAAAGTAAAGAAATAATGATAACCTCCGTGTGCCGGTACACTCATTGGTCCACATACATCCGAATGTATGATCTCCAATAAGTCTATTGCCTGTTCCATAGAACCAGAAAACGGGGTCCTAGTCATCTTGCCCATAAGGCATGGTTCACATGTCTAAAATGATTCATAATCAAGTGATTCCAACAATCCATCAGAATGAAGTTGTTTGATGTGTTTTACACCAATATGACTAAGGCGGCAGTGCCACATATATGCAACATCGTCATTACACAATTTAATTATTTTTGCATCCACATTATGAATATGCCTATTACCATCAAGATCCAAAAGAAATAAACCTTTCTTCACATGTGCATGACCATAAAAGATATTATTCATATAAATGGAACAACCATTGTTCTTGGATTTAAATAAATAACCATCTCGCAACAAACATGATCCAAAAATTATGTTCATGCTCAACACACGCATAAGATAAAAAATTATTAAGATTCATGAATAATCCTGACGGTAAGTGAAGTGGTAGTGTTCCGACAACGATCAGATCAACCTTTGATCCATTGCCGACACGCATCGTAACTTCATCTTTGGCTAGTTGACGCTTGCTCTACAACCCATGTTTTTAGTTACATATAATAGCAACTGAACCAGTATAGAAATCCCAGGTGCGACTACGAGTACTAGTAAGATACACATCAATAACATGTATATCATATATACCTTTATTCACCTTGTCAGCTTTCTTGTCAGCCAGATATTTGGGGCAGTTGCGCTTCTAGTGCCCCGTGTTCTTGCAATAGAAGCACTTAGTCTTAGGCTTCGGGCCATTCTTGTTCTTCTTCTCAGGCACGGCAACAGTCTTTCCACCCTTCTTGAAGTTACCCTTCTTCTTGCCTTTCTCGAAACTAGTGTTCTTGCTAACCATCAACACTTGATGGTCCTTTTTTATCTCCATTTCAGCAGTTTTTAGCATGGAAAGAAGCTCAGGTAGTGACTTATTCATGCCTTGCTTATTATAGTTCATCACAAAGTTCTTGTAACTTTGTGGAAGTGATTGGAGAACCCTATGAATTCCAAGCTCATTACGAATCATTATTCCCAAAGCTACAAGTTTATTGGCGTACCTAGACATTTTGATTACTGCTCGCTAACAAAGTTGTTCTTTTCCATCATGCAGCTAAAGAACTTTTTAGAAGCTTCATAACTTTCTATGGCAACATGGTTATCAGAAATCATTCTCAATTTAACCATTCTATAGTAGGCATTTCTAAGCTCGAAATGCTTTCAAAGCTAAGGCTCAAGCCCATATAGTATACCGCAATGAACTAAGTGGTGATCCTCTTAACGAGTGAGAAACACATTTTTCTCATCATCAGTAGCTTCTTTAGCAGGAGGGGGTCCTAGAGGTGCATCTAGCACATAGCTCCTTTGTGCAGCCGAGAGGAGTATCCTTAGATTAAGGGCCTAGTCGATAAAGCTGCTACCATTGGTGCTAAGTTTCTCCTTCTCCATGAATACATTGAAATTGAAAGTAGGTGGTGCCATGATCTACAACAAGTTTACAAAGATTATTTAGACTAATTTTATGAAAGATTGAGTTCAAAATAATTTAAAATTACTACTAGAACTCCCACTCTAAAATAACATCCCTCTAGTTGTTTTGGTGATTACACGAACTAAATTCACTACACCACAACCGATCATCACGTGAGATGATGTAGCTTCAAAGGCAAACATCGACATGTTCATCATATCATTCATATGACTCATGCTTTACCTTTCGGTTCGTGTTCCGGGGCCATGTATGTACATGCTAGGCTCGCCAATTAGAACCTTAGTAATCGCGTGTGTAAATCTATCGTTCGCTCGTTGTATGCGAATGTAGGTTCTATTACAGCCGATCATCACGTGGTTCTTCGAAACGATGAACTTCCTTAATGGTGCATACTAAAGGAAGAACATATGTTTATCTTGATATTTTAGTGAGAGGGATCATCTTATAATGTTAATGCCAAGTTCTAAGCTAGACATAAGCATAAATAAGATGCATAAAAGGGATAAACATCACATGCATATATAATGTGATATGATACGATCCTTTTTTAGACTCTGATCTCCATCTTGTGCTCCATGGTATAATATCCATCATTCCAGCGGTGTGGCTCCAAGGTCCATGATGCCACCATCTTGGTTGTTCTCCACTAGTTCAAATTACATGGAATTTCCATTTCCAACACACAGGTCTTTAAAAGAATAAAACAACCATATGGCTTTAGCCAGTTGTCATAACTTAAAAATGATATCATTGCATACATAAAATTTGTAACACATGACCATACCACATGCCCTGCAAAAACAAGTTAGACGCCTCTAATTTCTTTTGCATATTTTACGTGCCTTTGGGCTTAAGAAGAATCGTTCATCCTACAACTTCAAACCACAATGGTGTTAATTTTTTATTAACAACCCATTGTAAATCAGATCTTAACTATAGTAGGAGAGACAGACACCTGCTAACCACTTATGCAATACGAGTTACATGTCAATCGTGGAATAAGTCTCATGTGCGAGCACATGTAAACTTAGTCCAGGCTGCTTCATCCCACTATGCCACTAAGATCCAATATACACAAAAAAGTTGCAATAACATGATCATCAACACTCACAACCATATGTGTTCTACTCGTACAGAACAACTACGCATAGATATGGCTCTAATACCACTCAAGGGTTCATAACATACAAAACAAAAAATTCCTACAATAAGAACGCCAATTGCATCAAGATCTAATCTAGTAGATGCTAGTAATGAGTATGAGGGTAACCAGAATAACATACCCTCGAAGACCGAAAGCTTTTACGAAAACTGATTTTGTTGGTAATGTAGTCGATCACTTGTCGTTCTTAGGATCGTGTTGAAGAACACCGCAACCCGCCAGTGTATCTGTCCTCGGTCACACAGCTGTCTCCCAACAAGGTTTTAGACTTGTGTTTCATCAAATAGATATATCCATATCTACTCAAATCATCCACATACATCCGAATGTATGATCTCCAATAAGTCTGTTGCCTGTTCCATAGAACCAGAAAACGGGGTCCTAGTCATCTTGCCCATAAGGCATGGTTCACATGTATAAAATGATTTATAATCAAGTGATTCCAACAATCCATCAGAATGAAGTTGTTTGATGTGTTTTACACCAATATTACTAAGACGGTAGTGCCACATATACGCAACATTATCATTACACAATTTAATTATTTTTGCATCCACATTATGAATATTCCTATTACCATCAAGATCCAAAAGAAATAAACCTTTCTTCACATGTGCATGACCATAAAAGATATTATTCATATAAATGGAACAACCATTGTTCTCAGATTTAAATAAATAACCATCTCGCAACAAACATGATCCGAAAATTATGTTCATGCTCAACACAGGCATAAGATAAAAATTATTAAGGTTCATGACTAATCCTGACGGTAAGTGAAGTGGTAGCGTTCCGACAACGATCCGATCAACCTTTGACCCATTGTCGACACGCATCGTAACTTCATCTTTGGCTAGTTGACACTTGCTCTACAACCCATGTTTTGAGTTACATATATTAGCAAGTGAACCAGTATAAAAATCCCAGGTGCAACTGTGAGTACTAGTAAGGTACACATCAATAAAATGTATATCATATATACCTTCATTCACCTTGTCAGCTTTCTTGTCAGCCAGATATTTGGGGCAGTTACGCTTCTAGTGCCCCGTGTTCTTGCAATAGAAGCACTTAATCTTAGGCTTCGGGCCATTCTTGTTCTTCTTCTCAAGCACGACAACAGTCTTACCACCCTTCTTGAAGTTACCCTTCTTCTTGCCTTTCTCGAAACTAGTGTTCTTGCTAACCATCAACACTTGATGGTCCTTTTTTATCTCCACTTCAGCAGTTTTTAGAATGGAAAGAAGCTCAAGTAGCGACTTATTCATGCCTTGTTTATTATAGTTCATCACAAAGTTCTTGTAACTTTGTGGAAGTGATTGGAGAACCCTATGAATTCCAAGCTCATTAGGAATCATTATTCCCAAAGCTACAAGTTTATTGGTGTACCTAGAAATTTTGAGTACTACTCGATAACAAAGTTGTTCTATTCCATCATGCAGCTAAAGAACTTTTCAGAAGCTTCATAACTTTCTATGCCAACATGGTTATCGAAAATCATTCTCAATTCAACCATTGTATCGTAGGCATTTCTAAGCTCGAAATGCTTTCGAAGCTGAGGCTCAAGCCCATATAGTATACCGCAATGAACTAAGTGGTGATCCTCTTAACGAGTGAGAAACACATTTTTCTCATCATCAGTAGCTTCTTCAGCAGGAGGGGGTCCTAGAGGTGCATCTAGCACATAGCTCATTTGAGCACCCGAGAGGAGTATCCTCAGATTAAGGGCCTAGTCGATAAAGTTGCTACCATTGGTGCTAAGTTTCTCCTTCTCCATGAATACATTGAAATTGAAAGTAGGTGGTGCATGATCTACAACATGTTTACAAAGACTATTTAGACTAACTTTATGAAAGATTGAGTTCAAAATAATTTAAAATTACTACTAGAACTCCCACTCTAAAATAACATCCCTCTAGTTGTTTTGGTGATTACTCATGACCCACAAGTATAGGGGGTGTATCGCAGTATTTTTGATAAGTAAGAGTGTCGAACCCAACGAGGAGCAGAAGGTGCTGGCTAGTGGTATGGATTAGGAATTCTCTGCAAATACTTAGCAAACGGATTTTTAGGGGTTTTCGATAAAGCAAGTAAACAAAGTATGAGTAAATAAAAGACAGTAGGAATAAGTGCAGCAAGTGGCCCGATCCTTTATGCAGCAAAGGACAAGCCGGTTGTATTTCCTAAGATGACCAAACGTTCTTGAGGACACATGGGAAGACTGTCAGGTGCTTTCGCCTCATATAGTCGATTAATCTCCCTTAACTTGCTAAGTGTTGTGTGGGTGAACCTGTGCTAATGTACCGCCCCATCCAAGACTAATACATACTTGTGATTATACCCCTTGCAAACATCTGTAAGTACAAGAAAGTAATTAAGGTAGAAACCTAACCACGGCTTTAAACTCTAAGACCCTTACATCCCTTGTGCAATGGTTTCCTAACGGGGGTTCAGGTTTCTGTCACTCCGGCAACCCCTACGATTAGTAGCCAAATACACAATGCATTCCCCTAGGCCCTTATAGGTGAAGTGTCATGCAATCGACGTTCACATGACACCACTAGAAGAATTACACCACAACTTAAATAACAATCTGTTGAATCTTTCTCAACACAACTCCACTACTAACAACAAGACTTCTCCCATGTCCTCAAGAATAAAACGAACTACTCACAAGACATCATATGGATCATGATCAGAGATGTAATAATGATGTATAACAATCTGAACATAACAATAATTCAATGGTTCACTCAATAGCATCAACTACAAGGAGTAATCAACACCGGGAAAGTTTCCCCTATGAACTATAGCAAGATTCAACCAATTGTTACAGCAATATGGAGATGGTGATGAGGGTGCTGATGGTGATGATGGTGGTGATGATGATGATGATGATCCCGATGAAGTCCAGCTTGATGGTGGTGTTGATGGCGACGATCTCCCCTTTCCGGGAAGGGATTCCCCCGGCAGAAATCTGTCTGCCGGAGAGATCTTTCTCTCTCGGTGTTTTCCGCCACGCAGAGGCGGCGGAATCTTTCTGTGGTCGCTCCCTGAGTCTTAGAGTTTTGGGAGGGTGATATACGCCAGAGGGGAGAGGCTGTAGTGGGCCAGGGCGGCCACACCACCTCCAGGCGCGGCCTAGGCCTGCACGCACCATGGGGTGGTGTGGGCCCCCTATGGCCCACCTCCACTCCATCTTCTAGCATCCTTAGTGTTCTGAAAAAATAGGATTTTCCGTATATTTTCTCGGATTTTCTGATCTTCGCGAATTTTGCCTCCAAACAGCACCTTTTCTATCAGAATCCTGACTGCAGCGGTCCATGCTCCAAAAGTCATCAACCATGCAAAAATAGATGAAATAACATAAGTATCACCTCTCAATACAAAATATATCAATGAATAATAGTGAATTAAGACATAGAATAGTGATGCAAAATGGACGTATCAACTCCCCCCAAGCTTAGACTTCGCTTGTCCCCAAGCAAAACTGAGCTCAATAAACATGGCCTCAGGTTTATGGAGTGAAGAGTCGATAAAAGAATACGGACAAGAAGCATCACATTCATCAAATAAATAGATCATAAAAGAAGACAACTCACTATTATATAACTCAACTTGTAATGAGCAAAGGAAACACAATAAAGATACATAAAGTGAATCATTATTGGTAATGGCAAACTTAGCTCTTGGTCGTAGAATAGTTGATAATTTGTTGGAGTTCACAAATAGCTGGTTTTTCAATGATAGGTTTCAAAGTAGTAAACATCAAGATAAGAGCAATGTGCAAAACAAGGAACATAAGAGACATGATTGAATAAATCATCATATGAATGAATGAAACACATCAACTCAAAATACTTGCTGAGATAGAAGGGAATAGGTTTACTGACTCAACTACAAAGTAAAAGAAAGGCCCTTCAAAGAGGGAAGCAGGGATTGCAAGTCTCATAAAGAGCTCCCAAAAATTATGATACATACTAGCTTTCAGATCTCATTGCCCTATCATAGGCCTCTTTTGGTGATTAAGGTTAAAGTGACACAACTAGGCGGATATGCTTGACAAGTTATAAATTGGAGTCCCATGCCCCTTACTTATGAGTACCAATCCTCATGCTACTCAACTTCAGTCACGAGCAAGCTCTTGTCATTGTAAATACATGCGTATCATTGAGAATCGCCAACGGGGTACCCCTTGCACATGACACAGGAGCTATCCCATAATCAAAATGACAAGGCAAGCAGATAGTGAGCATCTCAGCGATCTTTTTATTTGCTATTTGCATAGGTTTTTATTGAGGATGCTTCATAGAATGCTCACTATAGTTATGCTGCAAGTTTCCACCATGATTAGGCATGGCTTAGGCTAGTGGCCCAGGCGTTTCTCTAACACACATATAAACTCCATGATCTTACAAGTTCCACTTTTATTTCACACCGCCGGGATCCATAAGCAAAAGAACATGATATCAACTAGGTACAAGTACCAATGAAGTGTTGAAAGCGGTCCCCATGATACATGATTCAGCTAACTTCAACTCATAAAGCGCAAGCATATACGCAACAAAGAAGGACCCAATGGTTCAAGTTTATTAAATGCAGGAAAGTAAAGTGTGCCATCAAGTTCGTGAGAGATTTAATCACTAATTTTCACATAACAAGTTTAATTTGGGAGGTAGATAAAACAGGAATTTACTTGGAATAGCAATAATGCTACTAGGTAGGTATGGTGGACACAAATGGGAAAGGTTTTGGTTTAAAGGAGGTGGATGCACGAGAAGAATACCCTCTCAGTACAGGTTTTTGGCTAGCAAGGCTGGGTAGCAAGTATAAGAGTTGAAGGAAACAAACAAACATACAAGTGATAAAGACAAACATGCAATCTTCCTTGGAAGCACAAAAGATCTTAACTAGAGAATACTAGACTTATGAGCAAATCAAGAAAGAAAGATGATGAAATTATTTTTCTTTTAAAGGTACTTTTATCTTTTCTTTCAACTCTCAAAAATGTGTTGCTACTGACCGAGCCAGGTTTGCCAAAACCAACTAAATTAACTCAATGATCCCAAAGTGATACCAATACTAACAACAAGATCAATCATATAACCACGAATTGAAAACTAATATAAGCTATGCAAAAGAGTGAATGATAGAACTTCTCATTAATATTCCATAACGGAAACTCACACCAAGGGATACATATCTAACGAGAGAGAGGACACTTCCATAATGCAAACCATACTACAAATAACTCATCTATTCATGATATGACTCTACTAATAAGGTAAAAAGATAGAAGATAGTGATGTGATACCGCGGCACTCCCCCAAGCTTGGAACAAACCAAGGGGATGCCAAACCTGATGACGAATTACTCCTTCGGTGGTGGTGGTATCCCCTCATCTTCGTCCGTCTTCCAGGGTAAAGGCTTCCCATGAACAAAGGACATCGTGGTTTCCAACATCCTGAAACTTGCAACAACACTTATGCGTTTAAATCTAGCCTCATACTCACAGTTTTGATTTTGAACGTCATAGAACTGTGCTTGCAGTTCGTTGGTTGTTTGGCGGAGTGAGAAGACTTCGTCTTTGAGTTCAGCAGTCTCCTTTTGGTGCTCGGTGATGAGTTCGGAACAAATCTTATGGATGATATCCACTTCGTGCTCCGCCATCTTCCTGTACCTAAAGACTTCTTGCTCTAGTGCTTCCATCCTATCCTCCAGACTTCCTTCACCTTTAGGGCCTTGAACCTCTTTAATCCGGACCTCCCCACCTTCGAGCAACTTCTTGGGATGAATCTCCAATTCTCTCATGTATGGGTTGATGATATCTTCTAAAGAATCTCCTTTGGATGATCCAGAGGAAGACATTGTGGCTCCAAATCTGGGATTCTACCTAGCAGAAACAGATTGGAACAGAAACACGACGAAAACATGATATACGAACCTCGGGGGATCCGGGTGGTTATATATTACGAAGTTTCATACCAAAAGGAAGGTACTGGGTGAAAACGGGTCGGAGGCGGAGTCCTGGGTGGACTCACCACCTGGTGGCGCGGCCGGGGAGGGCCCGCGCCACAGGGTGGTGTGAGCCACCCCGGCTCTGTTTCCGTCCCTTTTTCGCTTCGTAGCTTTTTTTATTGACTGAAAACTGCAAAAATATAGTTGGATAGTATTTTCGCAGAACTTTTCTTACCAGAACTGTTACCTATTTGAAAACAGACTCTGTAGGTCTCTGAATTTGGTATCTAGTAGATTCTTCCAGAGGCACCTCTTGAATATCATCGATATCTTCAACTTCATACACTTACTACTTGAGTCATAAAACCCTTCTCTTCCTTATTACACCATTGTCTCCACTTCCTAGAAATTTCTTTCACACAAAACTTCACACAATTCTCATTAGCAACGTTAGTATAAGTGAACTAATAAAACCTTTTGAGTCCAACTTCAACTGGAAACCATCAAAACATAAGCTACTGTATCAACTCCTTCCGAAAACCCAAAAAGAATTCAAAAAGGAAATCGAATAAAGAAGCAAATGCAAGAGTGGCAAAATCTGTCAAAATAAACCAGCAGGTAAGATAAATTTTTTCGAAACTCTTCTGTTGCTCAAATCAAAAAGTTCAAAACTAACGAAAGTTAAATAACAACCTGGGGCAGAAGAACAAAAAATTACAGCTCCATCCGACAGACAGAGGTCTCTCACGAATTTTTACGGTGAAGCACAAAAATCTGTTTCAGGACAGCAACTTCCCCAAATCTTACTTCTCTCTAATTAGAGGTTGATCTTGACACAAAAACCAAACAAAAAAGATAAGGAGCGGTTATTACCAAAGTAATAACTTCCAAGACTTAAAGAAACAAAAACAAACTAAAAGCAAAAACAAATTGGGTTGTCTCCCATAAAGCTCTTTCTTTATAGCCATTAAGATGAGCATGATAATTTTGAAGAAGCTCTCATAGGGATATGAATTGAAGTGAAAGAGAGCATTAAGAAGCAAAAACACACACACATTTAAGTCTAACCCACTTCCTATGCAAGGGGATTTTGTAAAAAAACAAGTTATTGAAACCAAAGGCAACTTGCATAAGAAGGCAAAAGAAGTGCAACATAAAATCTTTCAGCATAAAACGAGGAAACTTGATATTATTGAGATGCATAAGGACACTTTTCCCTCTCTCATAGTAGCTTTCAGTATCATGCATAAACTTAACAATATAGCTATCACAAGGACCATCATAGCAATGATCAATTATTCTAACAAAAAACACGGGAATATTAGCTCTCATAACACTACTTTGTGAAACAATATTAGAGGTATCCTTACAAAGGATAGGGTGTCCCTCTTTTTCATATTTAGTAACAAAGTCTTTCACATTTGCTATTATAGGTTCATCAACCATTTGTTTATCAGGTTCAACAGCTTTATTCATACTTTCATTAACCATACTAGCTATCATAGAATGTTCCTTTATCTTAACTGGGAAAGGCATTTTCTCAATGTAAGGTTTAGGTAAAAGATGATTAGCAGTATAAACTTCAGTATTTCTTGCAGGAACATTCTTAGCAACATCTTTATAAAGTTCATGATACTTATTCCACTTATTTTTAGGCACTTCAATATAGGAAGCAAAAGCCTTAAAATAAGAAGCAATAGCTTGAGAATCTAGACCATAAGCATTTTTAATATTTGAAAGTCATCAGTTCCCATAAAAGATTCAATTCATTCATAATCATAATTTATACCTGACTCTCTACCTTTGTCATTCTCCCAAGCTTCAGCATTGTCTTGAATATGGTCTAGAAGGTCCCATTTAACTTCTTCTTCCATGCGAGTGAATGATAAAGCACAAGAAGCATCCAATAAATCCTTATCATGTAGAGGGAGCCTTGCATAAAAGTTGTTGATAATAATATTGTTGGGGAGCTCATGAATGGGACATTTGAGCATCAGTAACTTCAATCTCCCCCAAGCTTGAGCTGTACTCTCTCCATCAAGAGGCCAAAAGCTGTATATTTGATTCTGATCTTTATGAATCTCACTAGGAGGATAAAACTTTGAATAAAAGAGAGGCACTATTTCCTCCCATTCCAGAGCTTGACCATTCTTCAGCAGCTTATACCATTCCTCAGCTCTTCCTTTCAATGATAATGAGAATAACTTCTTCTTAACCTGATCTGTAGTAATACATGCACACTTGAACAACCCGCATAATTCGTGTATAAAGAGTAAATGATCATCGGGATGGACAGTTCCATCCCCAACATAGTAGTTATCCATAACACGATCAATAATTCTTGTAGGTATTTTGAAAACATCTTTCTCAGCAGGTGATGGCTTATATACTACCTTAGCAGTGGTAGTAGCATTACCAAATAAGAAACTCAGCGAATTATCCATAACGAAAATAAAGCAACTAACAGAAGTAAACAATACACACAGTAGAAGTTTCCTTTACCAGTTCCACTCTCCAATAGCGCTTCACTCCCCGGCCACGGCGCCAGAAAATAGTCTTGATGACCCACAAGTATAGAGGGTGTATCGCAGTATTTTCGATAAGTAAGAGTGTCGAACCCAACGAGGAGCAGAAGGTGCTGGCTAGTGGTATGGATCAGGAATTCTCTGCAAATACTTAGCAAACGGATTTTTAGGGGTTTTCGATAAAGCAAGTAAACAAAGTATGAGTAAATAAAAGATAGTAGGAATAAATGCAGCAAGTGGCCCAATCCTTTATGCAGCAAAGGACAAGCCGGTTGTATTTCTTAAGATGACCAAACGTTCTCGAGGACACATGGGAAGACTGTCAAGTGCTTTCGCTTCATATAGTCGATTAATCTTCCTTAGCTTGCTAAGTGTTGTGTGGGTGAACCTGTGCTAATGTACCGCCCCATCCAAGACTAATACATACTTGTGATTATACCCCTTGCAAACATCTGTAAGTACAAGAAAGTAATTAAGGTAGAAACCTAACCACGGCTTTAAACTCTAAGACCCTTACGTCCCTTGTGCATGGACCGCTGCAGTCAGGATTCTGATGGAAAAGGTGCTGTTTGGAGGCAAAATTCGCGAAGATCAGAAAATCCGAGAAAATATACGGAAAATCCTATTTTTCCAGAAGACTAAGGATGCGAGAAGACGGAGTGGAGATGGGCCATATGGGGCCCACACCACCCCCTGGCACGGGTAGCCCTAGGCCACGCCAGTAGGTGGTGTGGCCGCCCTGGTCCACTCCAGCCTCTCCCCTCTGGTGTATATTATCCTCCCAAAACCCTAAGACTCGGGGAGTGACCACAGAAATATTCCGTCGCATCTACAGGACGGAAAACACCGAGAGAGAAAGATCTGTTTGCACCATCAACACCACCATCAAACTGGAAAACACCGAGGGTGAATTCCTTCCCGGAGAGGGGAGGTCGTCGCCATCAACACCACCATCAAACTGGACTTCGTCAGGATCATCATCATCATCACCACCATCATCACCCTCATCACCATCTCCATATTTCTGTAACAATTGAGTTGAATCTTGCATTAGTTCATAGGGGAAACTTTCCCGGTGTTGATTACTCTTCATAGTTGATGCTATTGAGTGAACCATTGAATTATTGTTTATGTTCAGATTGTTATACATCATTATTCCATCTCTGATCATGATCCATATGATGTCTTGTGAGTAGTTCGTTTTGTTCTTGAGGACATGGGAGAAGTCATGTTGTTAGTAGTGGAGTTGTGTTGAGAAAGATTCAATAGATTGTTATTTAAGTTGTGGTGTACTTCTTCTAGTGGTGTCATGTGAACGTCGACTACATGACACTTCACCTATATGGGCCTAGGGGAATGCATTGTGTATTTGGCTACTAATCGTAGGGGTTGCCGGAGTGACAGAAACCCGAACCCCCATTAGGAAACCATTGCACAAGGGACGTAAGGGTCTTAGAGTTTAAAGCTATGGTTAGGTTTCTACCTTAATTACTTTATTGTACTTATGGATGTTTGCAAGGGGTATAACCAAAAGTATGTATTAGTCCTGGATGGGTCGGTACATTAGCACAGGTTCACCCACACAACACTTAGCAAGCTAAAGAAGATTAATCAAATATATGAAGCGAAAGCACTTGACAGTCTTCCCATGTGTCCTTGAGAACGTTTGGTCATCTTAAGTAATACAACCGGCTTGTCCTTTGCTGCATAAAGGATTGGGCCACTTGCTGCATTTATTCCTACTGTCTTTTATTTACTCGTACTTTGTTTAATTGCTTTATCGAAAACCCCTAAAAATCCGTTTGCTAAGTATTTGCAGAGAATTCCTGATCTATACCACTAGCCAGCACCTTCTGCTCCTCGTTGGGTTCGACACTCTTACTTATCAAAAATAGTGCGATACACCCCCTATACTTGTGGGTCATCAAGACTATTTTCTGGCACCGTTGCCGAGGAGTGAAGCGCTATTGGAGAGTGGAACTGGTAAAGGAAACTTCTACTGTGTGTATTGTTTACTTCTGCTAGTTGTATTATTTTCGTTATGGATAATTCGCTGAGTTTCTTATTTGGTAATGCTACTACCACTGCTAAGGTAGTAGATAAGCCACCGCCTGCTGAGAATGATGTTTTTAAAATACCTTCAAGAATTATTGATCGTGTTATGGATAACTACTATGTTGGGGATGGAACTGTCCATCCCGGTGATCATTTACTCTTTACACACGAATTATGCAGGTTGTTCAAGTGTGCAGGTATTACTACAGATCAAGTTAAGAAGAAGTTATTCTCATTATCACTGAAAGGAAGAGCTGAGGACTGGTATAAGCTGCTGAAGAATGGTCAAGCTCTGGAATGGGAGGAAATAGTGCCTCTCTTTTATTCAAAGTTTTATCCTCCTAGTGAGATTCATAAAGATCGGAATCAAATATACAACTTTTGGCCTCTTGATGGAGAGAGTACAGCTCAAGCTTGGGGGAGATTGAAGTTACTAATGCTCGAATGTCCCATCCATGAGCTCCCCAACAATATTATTATCAATCGTATGGAAGAAGAAGAAGCTAAATTGGACGCTTGTTGTGCTGGATCATTCACTCGTATGGAAGAAGAAGCTAAATGGGACCTTCTTGGCCGTATTCAAGACAATGCTGAAGCTTGGGAGAATGACAAAGGTAGAAAGTCAGGTATAAATTATGATTATGAATGCATTGAATCTTTTATGGGAACTGATGACTTTCAAAATATTAAAAAATCTTATGGTCTAGATTCTCAAGCTATTGCTTCTTATTTTAAGGCTTTTGCTTCCTATATTGAAGTGCCTAAAAATAAATGGAATAAGTATCATGAACCTTATAAAGATATTGCTAAGAGTGTTCCTGCAAGAAATAATGAAGTTTATACTGCTAATCATGTTTTACCTAAACCTTACACTAAGAAAATGCCTTTCCCAGTCAAGGTAAAGGAACATTCTATGATAGCTAGTATGGTTAATGAAAGTACAAGTAAAGCTGTTGAACCTGATAAACAAATGGTTGGTGAACCTATAATAGAACATGTGAAAGACTTTGTCACTAAATATGAAAAAGAGGGACACACTATCCTTTGTAAGGATACCTCTAATATTGTTTCCCATAGTAGTGTTATGAGAGCTAGTATTCCTGTGTTTTCTATTGGAATAAGTGATCATTGCTATGATGGTCCTTGTGATAGTTATATTGTTAAGTTTATGCATGATACTGAAAGTTATTATGAGAGAGGGAAAAGTGTTCTTATGTATCTCAATAATATCAAGTTTCCTCGTTTTATGCTGAAAGTTTTTGTGTTGCACTTGTTTTGCCTTCTTATGCAAGTAGCCTACAGTTTCAACAACTTGTTTGTTAACAAAATTCCCTTGCATAGGAAGTGGGTTATACTTAAATGTGTGTGTGTTTTTGCTTCTTAATGCTCTCTTTCACTTCAATTCATATTCCTATGTGAGCATCTTCAAAATTATCATGCCCATCTTAATGGCTATAAAGAAAGAGCTTTATGGGAGACAACCCAATTTATTCTTGCTTTCAGTTTGTTTGTTTTTCTTTGAGTCTTGGAAGTTATTACTTCGGTAATAACCTCTCCTTATCCGTTTTTTTTGGTTTTTCTGTCAAGATCAACCTCTAATGAGAGAGAAGTAATATTTGGGGAAGTTGCTGTCCCGAAAGAGATTTTTGTGCTTCACCGTAAAAATTAGTGAGAGATCTCTGTATGTCGGATTGAGCTGTAATTTTTTGTGCTTTTGCCCCAGGTTGTTATTTAACTTTCGTTAGTTTTTCACCTTTTGATTTGAGCAACAGAAGATTTTAGAAAAAACTGATCTTTACTCACTGGTCTGTTTTGATAGATTTTGCCACTCTTGCATTTGCTTCTTTATTCGATTTCCTTTTTGAATTCTTTTTGGGTTTTCAGAAGGAGTTTCTACGATAGCTTATGTTTCGATGGTTTTTTATTGAATTTGAACTCAAAAGGTTTTATCACTTCACTTATACTAATGTTGCTAATGAGAACTGTGTGAAGTTTTATGTGAAAGAAATTTCCAGGAAGTGGAGATAATTGTGTAATAAGGAAGAGAAGGGTTTTATGACTCAAGTAATAAGTGTATGAAGATGAAGATATTGATGTTATTCAAGTGGTGACTCCGGAAGAATCCACTAAATACCAAATTCAGAGACCTGCAGATTCTGTTTTCAAATAGGTAACAGTTCTGGTAAGAAAGTTCCGCGAAAATACTATCCAACTATATTTTTGCAGTTTTCAGACAATAAGGAAATCTACGAAGCAAAAAAGGGACGGAAACGGAGCTAGGGTGGCCCACTCCACCCTATGGCGCGGGCACACCCCTGGCCGCGCCACCAGGTGGTGAGTTCACCCCGGACTCCGCCTCTGACTCGTTTTCTCCCAGTACCTTCCTTTTGATATGAAACTTCGTAATATATAACCCCCCGGATCCCCCGAGGTTCGTATATCGTGTTTTTGTTTTGATCTGTTTCTGCCAGGACATACTCTTTGAAGGTTTAGAAGCACAATGGTGTCCACCAAGGATAAAGGGAAGGAGCCTATGGAAGAAGACCTCCAAGACCCCAGGAAGGAGAAGGAGATCAAGAGTGAACGTGAAGAGGAGCAAGGCCAACACCTGCACACCGGCACTACCATTGGAGTAGTGGCAAACCCTGCCAGGACTATGTCTATTGGAGGGAAGCCTCCTCATCACCGTTCAGATCCCTCGTCACTTCCTCCACGCACCAAGAATCCTTTCCATACCCTTATCCATGAGCATCAATACCATAATATGCCCAAGGGGAAATTACCCTCCAATTGGGATTTGCCTCGTTCTAGCCATGCATGAAAAGAAGACTTCAAAGAGGAAGAGTGGGGAAAGAATAGAGAGAGCTGGAATTCTCAACACGACATGATCATGAGCTGCAGTGAGCAAAACTCACAGTTGCTTCGTAATCTCACCTTCAAGATTGAGGACTTGGGGAAACTAATCAAAGAGCTCATTGAGAGGATACCACCACCACCAAAGGAGTAATTCGTCATTAGGTTTGGCATCCCCTTGGTTTGTTCCAAGCTTGGTGGAGTGCTGCGGTATCACATCACTATCCTCTATCTTTTTACCTTATTAGTAGAGTCATATCTTGAATAGAGGAGTTATTTTGTAGGATGGTTGCATTATGGAAGTGTCCTCTCTCTCGTTAGATATGTATCCCTTCGTGTGAGTTGCCGTTATGGAATATTAATGAGAAGTTCTATCATTCACTCTTTTGCATAGCTTATATTAGTTTTCAATTCGAGGTTATATGATTGATCTTGTTGATAGTATTGGTAGCACATTGGGATCATTGAGTTAATTTAGTTAGTTTTGGCAAACCTGGCTTGGTCAGTAGCACACTATTTTTTGAGAGTTGAAAGAATAGATAAAAGTACCTTTAAAGAAAAATAATTTCATCGTCTTTCTTTCTTGATTTGCTCATAAGTTTAGTATTCTCTAGTTAAGATCTTTTGTGCTTCCGAGCAATATTGCATGTTTGTCTTTATCGCTTGTATGTTTGTTTGTTTCCTTCAACTCTTATTCTTGCTACCCAGCCTTGCTAGCCAAAAACATGTACTGAGAGGGAATTCTTCTCGTGCATCCACCTCCTTTAAACCAAACCTTTGCCATTTGTGTCCACCATACCTACCTAGTAGCATTATTGCTATTCCAAGTAAATTCTTGTTTTATCTACCTCCCAAAAACTTGTTATGTGAAAATTAGTGATTAAAGCTCTGACGAACTTGATGGCACACCTTACCTTCTTGCATTTAACAAACTTGAACCATTGGGTCCTTCTTTGTTGTGTATATGCTTGCGCTTTATGAGTTGAAGTTAGCAGAACCATGTATCATGGGGACCGCTTTCAACACTTCATTGGTACTTGTACCTAGTTGATATCATGTTCTTTTGCTTATGGATCCCGGCGGTGTGAAATAAAAGTGGAACTTGTAAGATCATGGAGTTTATATGTGTGTTAGAGAAACGCCTGGGCCGCTAGCCTTAGCCATGCCTAATCATGGTGGAAACTTGCAGCATAACTATAGTGAGCATTCTATGAAGCATCCTCAATAAAAACCTATGAAAAATAGCAAATAAAAAGATTGCTGAGATGCTCACTGTCTGCTTGCCTTGTCATTTTGATTATGGGATAGCTCTTGTGTCATGTGCAAGGGGTACCCCGTTGGCGGTTCTTAATGATACACATGTATTTACAATGTCAAGAGCTTGCTCGTGACTGAAGTTGAGTAGCATGAGGTTCAGTACTCATAAGTAAGGGGCTTGGGACTCCAATTTATAACTTGTCAAGCATATCCTCTTAGTTGTGTCACTTTAACCTTAATCACCAAAAGATGCCTATGATAGGGGCAATGATAGCTAAAAGCTAGTAAGTCTCATAATTTTTGGGAGCTCTTTATGAGACTTGCAATCCCTGCTTCCTTCTGCGAAGGGCCTTTCTTTTTTACTTTTTAGTTGAGTCAGTAAACCTACTCCCTTCTATCTCAGCAAGTATTTTGAGTTGTTGTGTTTCATTCATTCATATGATGATTTATACAATCATGTCTCTTATGTTCCTTTCTTTGCTTTTATCTTGATGTTTACTACTTTGAAAGCTATCTTTGAAAACCAGTTATTTGTGAACCCCAACAAATTATCAACTATTCTTCGACCAAGAGCTAAGTTTGCCATTACCAATTATGATTCACTTTATGTATGTTTATTATGTTTCCTTTACTCATTACAAGTTGAGTTATATAATAGTGAGTTGTCTTCTATTATGATCTATGTATTTGATGAATGTGATGCTTTCTGTCCGTATTCGTTTATCGACTCTTCACTCCATAAACCTGAGGCCATGTTTATTGAGCTCAGTTTGCATCACTATTCTATGTCATAATCCCTGATACGTCCATTTTGCATCACTATTCTATGTCATAATTCACTGTATTCATTGATATATTTCGTATTGAGAGGTGATACTTATGTTATTTCATCTGTTTTTGCATGGTTGAAGACTTTTGGAGCATGGACCGCTGCAGTCAGGATTCTGATGGAAAAGGTCCTGTTTGGAGGCAAAATTCGTGAAGATCAGAAAATCCAGGAAAATATACGGAAAATCCTATTTTTCCAGAAGACTAAGGATGCCAGAAGACGGAGTGGAGATGGGCCATAGGGGGGCCACACCACCCCCTGGCGCGGGCAGCCCTAGGCCGCGCCAGCAGGTGGTGTGGCCGCCCTGGCCCACTCTAGCCTCTCCCCTCTGGCGTATATTATCCTCCTGAAACCCCAAGACTCAGGGAGCGACCACAGAAAGATTCTGCCGCCTCTGCGGGGCGGAAAACACCGAGAGAGAAATATCTCTCCGGCATATAGATTTCTGCCGAGGGAATTCCTTCCCAGAGAGGGGAGATCATCGCCATCAACACCACCATCAAGCTGGACTTCGTCAGGGTCATCATGATCATCATCACCACCATCATCACCATCATCACCCTCATCACCATCTCCATATTGCTGTAACAATTGAGTTGAATCTTGCATTAGTTCATAGGGGAAACTTTCTAGGTGTTCATTACTCTTCGTAGTTGATGCTATTGAGTGAACCATTGATTTATTGTTTATGTTCAGATTGTTATACATCCTTATTCCATCTCTGATCGTGATCCATATGATGTCTTGTGAGTAGTTCGTTTGTTCTTGAGGACATGGGAGAAGTCATGTTATTAGTAGTGGAGTTGTGTTGAGAAAGATTCAATAGATTGTTATTTAAGTTGTGGTGTACTTCTTCTAGTGGTGTCATGTGAACGTCGACTACATGACACTTCACCTATATGGGCCTAGGGGAATGCATTGTGTATTTGGCTACTAATCGTAGGGGTTGCTAGAGTGACAGAAACCTGAACCCCCATTAGGAAACCATTGCACAAGGGACGTAAGGGTCTTAGAGTTTAAAGTTGTGGTTAGGTTTCTACCTTAATTACTTTCTTGTACTTACGGATGTTTACAAGGGGTATAATCACAAGTATGTATTAGTCATGGATGGGTCAGTACATTAGCACAGGTTCACCCACACAACACTTAGCAAGCTAAAGAAGATTAATCAACTATATGAAGCGAAAGCACTTGACAGTCTTCCCATGTGTCCTCGAGAATGTTTGGTCATCTTAAGTAATACAACCGGCTTGTCCTTTGCTGCATAAAGGATTGGGCCACTTGCTGCATTTATTCCTACTGTCTTTTATTTACTCGTACTTTGTTTACTTGCTTTATCAAAAATCCCTAAAAATCCGTTTGGTAAGTATTTGCAGAGAATTCCTGATCCATACCAGCACCTTCTGCTCCTCGTTGGGTTCGACACTCTTACTTGTCGAAAATACTGCGAAACACCCCCTATACTTGTGGGTCATCACACATGCCCTGCAAAAACAAGTTAGATGCCTCTAATTTCTTTTGCATATTTTACGTGCCTTTGGGCTTAAGAAGAATCGTTCATCCTACAAACTTCAAACCACAATGGTGATAAAAAATTATTAACAACCCATTGTAAATCAGATCTTAACTATAGTAGGAGAGACAGACACCTGCTAACTACTTATGCAATACGAGTTACATGTTAATCGTGGAACAAGTCTCATGTGCGAGCACATGTAAAGTTAGTCCAGGCTGCTTCATCCCACTATGCCACTAAGATCCAATATACACAAAAAATTTGCAATAACATGATCATCAACACCCACAACCATATGTGTTCTACTCCTACAGAATAACTACGCATAGATATGGCTCTAATACCACTGAAGGGTTCATAACATAGAAAAGAAAAATTCCTACAATAAGAACGCCAATTGCACCAAGATCTAATCTAGTAGATGCTAGTAACGAGTATGAGGGTAACCAGAATAACTTACCCTCGAAGACCGAAAGGTTTTACGAAAAATGATTTTGTTGGTAATGTAGTCGATCACTTGCTGATCTCAGGATCGTGTTGAAGAACACCACAACCCGCCAGTGTATCTGTCCTTGGTCACACAGCTGTCTCCCAACAACCTTCGCGCCACCACACGAGCAGAGCATCAGAAGGAGTAGATAAATCTTACTCTGAGAATCCAATAGAACATGTACCTCACTAATCTGAGGCCGTGGGGAAATGCTAGAGGGGGAAGAGAACCTTCACAAGGATGTGGTACATCTAGAGAGGAGGAGGGGTCATTTTAGAGGGGGCAGCCCAAGGGGGCATGGCCACCGGCCATGGAGGGAGCCCCCACCTCTACCTCATTCATGTGAGTGCACTTCCCACTCACATAAACTCCCTCTCCACTCACATGCATTTATTTCCCATTAGCATAACTGCATTTTCCTCTTTAAATAAAACTCTTTTATTTATTTTATTCGAAATTTTGATAATTACTTTAATTAACAAACATTCACATAAAACCCATTGTGTTGTTTCGATATTTCACCTGAAACCATTTTTAGCGATTTGACCCGAAACAATTCCGGTGAACATCAAAACTATTTCAGCTCTAACAAATTTATTTCCGGATATGTTTTATCTACCGCTTAGTGTTGGGGAAGCTTAAGTGTATAACCTACAATTCGTGTATAATGCAGACATGATAGAGACACCTCTCTTATCAATAATGAGAAGTGGGACCTGGAGATCCATACCGACTCCTACACATTCAATGATGACCCTTGTGATCGTGTGAACCATCAATGTCGTATCCAATTCCTTTTGTCTCGCGATACTTTACTTGTCCGAGATCCGATCATAGGTATTAACCATACCCTAGTTTGACCTCGTTCCTGGCAATTACTCTTTACTCGTTTTGTAATACAACATCCCTATGACCTAGTCATGTGCTTGCAAGCAGTGTTGATGTGATATCACCGAGAGGGCCCAGAGTATATCGCTTCGTAATTAGGATGGAAAAATCCCAATCTTCATCCATGATCCTCCACATAACACTTTCGGAATACCTGAACTCACCTTTATAGTCACCCTATTACGGTGTAACGTTTGATGTTGTCAAGGCACTCTTCCAGTGTTAGTGATTGACATGATCTCATGGTCTAAGGACTAGGAATACATCGTATGTGTTTGATATAGCAATGTAAACTTAATGACTAGATCATATTGCCAAATCTTCCTTGGGTGTATGTTCATCATATCATTCTTCTAATGGTATGATCTCGTTATTAACAACATCCAATGTTCATGACCAGGAAACCTTGATCATTTGTTAATCAACAAGCTAGTATGTATGAGAGGCATTACTAGGAACTTTTGTTTGTTTATTAAACACACATGTATTAATATTTCCTATTAATACAATTCTAGCATGAGAAATAAACATCAATCATAAACTTTGAATAATATAATAACATTTTATTATTACCTCTCGAGCATATTCCCTTCAAAACATCTCTTGAAGGACATGTCTTTCTGTTCGTTGCAGACGACAAATTCACCAAGTGGATTGAAGCAATGCCCGTCACCAGCCAAGATGGCACTTCTGCTATTAACTTCATCAAGTCAATAGTTTTCCGCTTC
The DNA here is from genome assembly GCA_910589775.1 of Avena eriantha. Classification (NCBI taxonomy): domain Eukaryota; kingdom Viridiplantae; phylum Streptophyta; class Magnoliopsida; order Poales; family Poaceae; genus Avena; species Avena eriantha. The sequence goes on along the minus strand of OU342741.1, from coordinate 81,795,295 downwards.
GGGGTGCCTCACCACATCATCACCGACAATGAATCAAACTTCACTTTTGGATAATTTAAGGAGTACTACAAGGAGATGGACATACAAGTGAGCTACGCGTCGGTCGCTCACCCGCAAACCAATGGCCAGGTGGAAAAAGCCAATGGCCTCGTGACCAATGGCATCAAGAAAAGGTTACTAATATCATTCGAAAGAGCAAAGGGTGCCTGGGTAGATGAGTTATCCTCTGTCCTTTGGAATTTATGCACAACCCCAAATATAGCTACACAAGAAACTCCTTTCTTCCTAGTCCACGGAACCATTTCATGCTTCCAGTAGAAGTTACTCATGAGGCTCCGCGAGTCATTGCAAACGACAAAGAAACCTCTATAGAGGCACTCGACAAAGCTCGAGACGTCGCCCTTGAAAGAGAAACCGCATACCAGCAAAGCCTATGAAACCACCACAACCATCAAACGTGTCCCAGGTACTTCGTTGTAGGGGACCTGGTCCTTCACCTCAAGCAAAATGGCCATCGTAAACTAGAGTCGCCAGATGTCAAGTACTCCAACTGGTGGAACATTGTGCAACTAGGACGTTTATAGGCATTTACTTTCCGCAATTTAATTTTAATAAGGCCAATGGCCAGGCTACTTAGCCGAAGGAACTATGTTTACTTCTAATAAGGCCAGCGGCTAGGCGACCGCCAAAACATGTACCTCCGTACTCGATATCAATAAATCTAAGTTCTCTCAACCAAGTCTCAATTTCATTACTCTATTTTATGTTACACCCGACACTCGAGAGCTCGGTCGAGCAATTTATTATGTAACCATACTCTGATACTCGGGGGCTTCACTACTCAGCGCAAATTCAAAAATACTTTGGCTTCACCATGAAATACGTCCAAAACACTCTTTTACACCGAGTAGCTGATCCGGCTCAATGGGCATCAGGCTAACGAAAAGGTCTCGCGGGACACAACCGCAATAGCCACGGACAATTACAGTAACAAGAACTATATTTTTGGCTGATACATACAGAAACTTTACATAGTTTACATGTCCTTTTTTTCTCGGGATCACCATTCTAAAAACATGGGAAAATTCAGAAAAAACTCTTGGTTTGCGTTAAGGCACCGATGAATAATTCGGATAGCGGGCTTACCAGCAACCGCAAATTAGGACCATAGCCACCTCATCACCACCCGGAGGAAACGGGAGACTCTGACACAGCATCTAAGTCCAGCGTTGGATGATGTATGTGCACCCAAGCAAGAGCGACCTTGGCACCCACAATAATCTGAAGCTTGATAAAGTGGTGGATCTCTACACCGCGTTGAACTCTTGTATCAGTGTGGCTTGTCCCTGCGGGTCTCTGAGAAATATAGCATTGTATACCATCGCCAAAGAGGAGCAACAACACTTGACGAACTCACCCACCTCCAACACTCGATCTTGAAGCAGCATCAAAGTGTACCCCCATCGGTGGTTAGTCTAGAAATTCAAACCAACACCCGATGAAGGATCCATCAAAGCACTCATCCGAGCCCTAAGACGTTGCGACTCCTCCACCGCACTTAAGTGAATGCCTAGAGAAAATAGGAAGTTAGTGTATGTTCCTAAAAGCTAAAGAAGTTTCGGGGTACTCGGGGGCTTTGCAAGGAAAACTTACATAGCATACTCTCGCTCACCCTTGAAATTTCTTCGAGAAGATATTTCTCACGTTCCAAGACTTTCTTCGACTTGGAGAGGGAGACGTCCACTTGGGAATTTATCACCCAAAGTTCCCCTTCCAACTACTTGATCCGATGAATCTTGTCATCATAGAGTGGTGGATCAATATATCGGGTGACAATAGCGTCACTGCCTAGCGCATCTGCCTCTACTGATGACAATTGTTGACCTAAAGGAGAAGGGGCACCTGACAGAGTAGGCACAACCGAAGGACCAGACAAGTCAGATATAGTCTGAAGGAAGAAAATGCGAGATAGTAATCGCCAAGAAAGATTCTTTGGGCATACTCAATGCTCAAATTTACTGAACCAATCAAGGATACAAAATATCAATGTTCTCCAAAAGGCCACAAAACTATACAGGAAATATGATTCATTAAAAGAAGCCAACATAAATAAAAACTACAAGACTAAGTGGTGCCACTAGAAGCAGCAGGAGTGCTAGTCGACGGAGAAGCAGCCGATGCTTTGGCAGATGAGGGAGCAACCGGAGTTTTTGAGAAATAGGCAGTGAGAGCGGCATCTTCCTCTTCAGATATATCAAGAAGTTGTCTAGAGAACTTCTTGGTTTTCTTAAAATAAGGCTCGAGGTTAACCTCTTTTCCTGCGCTGGTGACTGCGATGGAGGACCTAACTTATCCCAATCTACCTTCTCTCCATGCGCCAAGGCCAGGGCCATCGCCCTCTCCGCGCCGCTCTTCGCCTGGATCAACCTGTAGCTAGTAAGGCGGTTTGAGTCGGCATTGAAGATCTTGGTCAAGGCATTGAGATCCAACGTGACATCCTTGTGGGAGAAGATCTTTGCGTGAAGACTCTTAAAAGCACGGCGACACTACTAGAAAAAAGCTAATTCGTGGCGCACCTATTTTCCCCTTCCGTGGCGCACTAGGGGTGCGCCACGACTTCTACGCTATAGCTAAAAAGTGCCCGTAGCGCACTGCCGGGTGCGCTACAGGAATCTCGACATAATAGTGGCGCACAACACAGTGCGCTACCACTGTTTTTCCTGTGGCGCATGACAAGTGCATTGCTAGTATGTAGTTAGTAGTAGCGCACTGGCTGGTGCGCCACTATGGTTATTCCTGTGGCGCATGACGTAGTGCACTACTAGTAGCTGGCGAGGTGCGCCACCAACGTGATGCGCCACTAACAACGTATATGTGTGCCACGGCTTAGCTTTTCAAAAAAACAAAAAAATACTCAATACAGATGATATTCAATACAGATTATATACAATACAGCTGATATACACAGATATACAATACAGAAATAAATACACAGACAAGATAGAAACAAATACATATAGATATGTCACATACATAAATACACAGTATAACTTATATTATTTCGATCAAGTTACAAAGTAGCTAGTGGTGACATGAATACATGTCTCAACCAAGTTAGAGCTCGCGGAAGCTCACCTAGACATGTAAAGTAGGAACATGCATGACAGACAACCAAGGACAATAACCATCACCACGACGGAGGTATAGGTCTTCATCCGGTTCCTCGTCCTAACTCCCGCTAGATAGCACGCGTATCTAGCTTCCGCCTCCGCCATACTATTGTACCCTTTGTAGCTATTGCCGCTGAAACGGTGCACCTGTCTCCGGCAGTCTTCCCAATCATCATAGACTCCAGGAACCCGTCCCTTGTACACGACGTACCACGTCATCTAAAAGTTGGCAATAATAATTAAATGATGGTGAAAAAACAAGTAAAAGTTGCATATAAAGATATACTTATCAAATAAGGTAACAAAGTAAGCAAAAAATACCAAGTAGTAACATGTACATGTCGACACACACAAGTACATGTGGGGATAAAGAACTACAACTAGACCAACACATCAAGACTTCTGGCTCAGCTCAGGGAACGGGAGGACGCCTTGTTTCGTCATGAACGCCCTATAGTCACCCTGCATCTTTAGGCGATCTACTACGTCACGGTTATTTGGGGGATTGCCTCCGTAGAAGACCCCCCTAAAGTCATGACATCACGGCTGATGATTGCCCCAAACTGTTGCTGGATGTGATACATCTCTTGTCTAATATCTGAATCATTGATCCTGGCCTTGACTTCGGCCCACCGTTTGAGATGATCTGGCAGCGTAGAATTATGTTGGTCTAGTAGGAATGCCCTCATGTGATGGAGTGCATAGTAGGCTTCCTTCTGACTGCCTGCCGGCTGCTTCACACAGGGGAATTCCGTCACATGGGTGAAGCCGTGCCTACCAAACTTGAGCTTCTTACGCATGAAGGTGGCGCCTTCCGCTGAGGCATAGCCGGTGAGAGCATCATCCAGAACTTCCTTGATCTTGTCGTATTTTTTTTCTTCTCTTGACTCCCCGAGTCGAAATACGTGGCTTGCGAATTGCGCAAAACAATTCAAACAGAATGTGTTGGAAAAAGAATGATGAAAATCTAATAAAGCATGTTATGGCGGCGAGTGAATAATGACTTACTCGGGAAAGAAAGGCACGAGAATGTATTCCTTTGTCTTGTTCGCTACCAAGATACCTTGGAGGTACGAGGCCACGAATCGCTGTTCAATGGCGCTTCCCAAGCAGCCATCACGCATGTAGTAGGGGTCCACTATAGCGATGCCCAGGGTGTTCTCTCTACTGATCTGAATGGCCAGGCTAAGAGAAAACGGGCGTACCATGGTATAGTGCAGCAGATACAGGTGGAACATATTGAAGATGTCGTCAAACCGCAGGAAGAACAGATCCGCGGAGACATTATCAACGAAGCCCAAGCCTCGTGGCACCTTAACCACGAATACCGGGTGCAAGGGATCATTCTCCGCAAGAAGGCATCTCTCTATCGTCAGCACACCGTCATGCACACTCCTCATTTCTGAAGTAGCGAGCCTGAGAAATTTCTTATTTAGCATGGGCTCACCCGCCACATGCATCCTCCACATAATACCCTTTGGTCTTGGTGGCCCGTCTTGAAACCTGATCGGATTCGCAGTTGACGCCACCGGCTGGCTCGAGCTGCGAGATTTTCTTTTCCTGGTCTTCTTGCCTTTTGGGAAGTGGGTAGGCACCGCAATCTGAGCATCGATCGCCCTATGTAGTGTGTCAGGGCTTAGAACAAAGGGCCGGTTGGATGTATCCATTGGCTCGGTGAAGGTGCAAGCTGGAGGCGTCTCCTGAGAACAAAAGAGACGTTTGTTGCAAGTGGATTTCTCTGCGGGGCCACCAGCTGGGTCTCCGTTTAGGTCGTCGGGGAAAAGATTAGTGTTGATGAAATCATCGAAGTAATCTTCGTCATCCTCGTTCGGATCCCGCGCCATGGTCATGTCAATATGACCAGCCGAACAATCGTGTGCAGGTGACGGTGTGGGGGTCTTGCCATGGCTTGGCGCTGGCATGACAGACAGTGTTGTTGTCTGTGGAGTGATGGCCCCGGCCGTCCCCAAACGAATCATGCTCTTTGGCCATAGCAGGAATAAGCCGAAGCAACTTCTAAGGACAGCCGGCTCTTCTTCATCCGCTCCTGGGGGTTGAATGGGAGGTTCCAGGTCACCACAGCCCCTTAGCACCCGGATAATTTTAACCCTATGCACACTATCTGGCATCGGCTTTGAGTGTAACGTGCGGTGCAAGGGTTGAATGATGGTACCCTTGGCAACATCCCTCAACTCGTTGTTCGTGAAGCTTAGGAGAGTGCATGGAACATCCGTGTGCGAACAACATGTATGGCATTAAAAAGATGCCATAAGAGTAATAAATGGCAAGGCGGTAAACTATTTGGTTTACCGTGATGGCGTCGAGCTCGGCTAATGTCGAGGCACCGCATACGACGACGGGCGTGCAAGAGACGGAGGGGCTTCTTGACGGCACGGTGCCGGCCGCCGATGTATTCTCCCTATCGGTTGCATTAAGCTCCGGTACCGCGGTGATGGCAGGGGGAGTCACGAATGCTTCCGGCGCCGCCGTGCTAGCGGGCATAGTCACGAACACATAATTCACCGGGATCGTCGGCGCCGCATTGTTTGAGTGGCTACTGACCATGCTTGGAATCAGGCATGGCCCTTGTCGACCACCCGCACTCAAGTTTGCCATTGACTCCACCAAGGTAGGCAGGATGGAGGTGAGGGTGATTGCTAGGTTGTCTTGGACGATCTGCAGGATCCGTGCCACTTGCTCCTTAAGTTCCTGAACCTCGCGGTTTTCCTCGTCGCTCCTTCCCTCGGGGGTGGACCAAAATGATCCACCCAATTCTTAGCCCCGAAGCCGGCCAGACGGCCAGCCGACGATGGTTTCTTTGTAACCGGCATGATTTTCTTGGCCCGGTTCATCGCCCTGTTAAAAGGGTTATCCCACCGGGTGGCCGCCGTCGACCCGTGGGATGAGGAACCATGGGATCCCTGACTAGCAGTTTCCTCGTCCTGCAGAAGAAGTAACGTGAACCGTTTAGAAATTCCACTTGATCGATTATACTGTAATCGACTTGATCCGCGGTAATTAAATTACCTACCGCAAGAACCTCGAAGTGCTTCGCCTTAGTTTCCACGGTGAGTTCTTTGGTTTTGGGGTTCACATGGTAACGAGCCCTGATGAAGTTTTGAAGCTGCTTGTTTTCGAATTTCAAAAAGGGGTTAGGTATCCCCTTAGCTCTATACTCGTCGTCCTCCTTATCCCATTTGGGCTCCGCAGCTCTGTAATCACTAGATCCAAGATGGTGGTGACCTATATTCATCTCCTTCAATTCCTTTCCCCACTTACTCGAGGCCTTGGCTGCTTCAGAGGTGCACTTGGCCTTGAACTCCTGGAATTGATCTTCGGTGATCTGTGGGTCAATCTTCTGGATCTCCTCGAGACTTTTCTCTTATTTAAATATCTTCTTCTTTATCCGGGTTCTCTAGCTGGCCAGGGCGGTGCTCATCCTCGTGAGGGCGGATTTATTTACTTCATTCCCATGATAATCTGTGTTCCGATACTGAAGGGGGAACTTGTATCTTGCGTGCATCTTCTCGAAGAGGAGTGTGCGCAAATGGCCATTATCTTTATGCCGGAGATTCTCGGTGTTGATCGAGATGGTGGTCCGGGTGACAGCAGCCACTTGCCCACCGTACCCTTTGACCACATGGTCGGGCGCCAAAGGAACCCCTTTTGGGCTCACTTCGGTAATTTCCTCTCTGAAAGTGCCGACCGTGTTCGGGCGCCTTTCCTTCTTCTTCTTAGGCGGATTACTACCACTTGTTGTGCCCTCGCCGCCATTAGTGGTTTCATCATCTGCCGTTCCTTCGGCCGCTTCTTCTTCCTCCGCGTCTTCCATCTCATCGACATCGCTCTCGGGAGGGTTGTATTCTTCAACACCCTCTGTCATTCTTTCTAGCCGCTCGACCTCCTCCCAGAATGACAAGGATCTATTTTGAGGTCTCACTTCTCCTTCAGCATTGATACGCTGAGAAGATCCAGCCTCGTCATTGTCACACATGTTTGCACTAATAAAAGGCAAATAATGGTTAGTAAAGTGCGCGGAAAAATCTGGCATGACCATTGCTCATTTTTGTTAAACTAGGAGTGCCCGATTTCTGCCGAAACGGAAGTTAATCAACATTTCGGCGAAAATCGGGACTGATTTCATACAAGCACCTGCTACGAGTACAACTAAGCAGGGTATTTTCCTGTATATAAGCCTAACAGCAGACCTGGAGCACCTGCGTATAAGCCTAACAACAGATCAGACCTGGAGAAGAACATAACTGGTGTAGTAGTATGAATCTTAGGAGTACTTTATTTAGGAACCTGACCATGAACAAAAAGATATTGACATATTATCTTTTCTTTCAACAAGAATCACTGTAAATATGCGCATTTAGAACAGACATAGCTTCAAATAGAATTCAAAGTATGTATGAAGTGATAGTTTAATAAAATCGATAAAAAACTGGTTCATATAATAAACTCACATGTGCTCTAAGCATACTACAATTCAACAAATGATCCTTCATACATATACATTGCAATTGCACACCATATCATTGCTCTCATATATAGAAATCTGGCCAAGAGCTAAAACCAATGGCCATGAGCAAACAAACCTAGAAAGTAAGCAATGAGATTGCTAATTACCTTCGATATAGTTCATCACTCAAATTAATCAACCATTGCTAACACGACAACATCAAAACTAAGTCATAGACTTGGAGCCCCTAAAATAGATCAGGATTTTGTCCAAACACTTGTGGTACATCCCAACATTTTATACATACTAGGTGGCAATCATTCCAACCATAATCATACAAACAGAACTTCACTTAATACTGCGTTATATAATACTGATTATATAATTCTACATGATGATATATAATACTGCATTATATGATCATACAAACAGAACTGCATTATATAATACTGAATGACTGAACCCTAAACACTATCACTGATTAGGGTTGAAATTAGAGTAACTGAATGACTGTACCCTAAACACTATCACTGCATTATGTGTTCTAGGTCATGTGCTCGGAGGAGGAAGCCCTAATTAGGGTTGAAATTTTCAGAATCTATCACTGAATCAAGCTAGGGTTCATGTGCTCGGAAGAGGAAACCCTAGAGAGGGAGAGAGGGAGAGAGGGGAGAGGGGAGAGGGGACGCTCACCCCAAAGACGACGACAATGAAGAGCATGCGAACGACGACGATGAAGAGCACGGACGGAGCTCCTCCACGGACACGCGGCGGCCTCCTCTCCTCCTCCTCGGATGCGACGGCCTCCTCTCCTCCTCCACAGACGCGGCGGCCTCCTCTCCTCCTCCTCGGACGCGGTGGCCTCCTCTCCTCCTCCACGGACGCACGGTGGCCTCCTCTCCTCCTCCTCGGACGCGGAGGCCTCCTCTCCTCCTCCACAGACGCGGCGTCCTCCTCTCCTCCTCCTCAGACGCGGTGGCCTCCTCTCCTCCTCCACGGACGCGGCGGCCTCCTCTCCTCCTCCTCGGCAGGCAGCGGGCGAGCGACGGAGGCGGCAGATCGAGCGGCGGAGGATAGATGGGAGATGGGAGTGAGATGGGAGATGGGAGATGACCGTGCGCATCACAACAGACTTGTCACGACACTTAGCGGTAGCGCACCCTTACCTAGTGCGCTACGGTTAGGTAAGGGTGCGCTACGGCTAAGTGTCATGACAAGTCAAACAAATAGCTGTCGCCCCGTTAGTTGACACTAGCACTTGCATATCCCACTGGTTCCGCCCTAGCTATTTACGCTCACAAACCTGGAGCACCTAGGTTAGAACCCTCTTGCCCCCATTTTTTGTTTTTATTTTAAAACTACTTTAAAATGTTAAAAAATATCCCAAAAATTATGTAAACTATATAAAATATATGTTATAGGTTTTATATGACAAAAATGGTACATATATATCATCAAAAGTGGTACAAAAGTGATTCAAAGTAGAAAGAAATTAAATAATAATGTGTCCATTAATAATATGCCATCCATATGCATCAATACAATATTTTTTGAGCTAGCGTTTTACAATCTTTTTTCCCTTCTTTGTCGCGGTTGAATAATTTAGCCCTGGCACTTTTATGTTTCTTCGCTCGAACGGGCTACCTTTTTTGGGTAAGGTTGTCCCTTTTCTTCTTGTGATGTATGTTTTTCATCGTAGTCGTCGTCATCTTCAATCTTTGGATCACCGTACTGGTCGAAGTCTTGCTCGTTGGCGACTCCATCCATTCCGATGATGTTTCTTTTTCCTCTCCTCACGACAACACGCCTAGGCTTTGTCGGGTCAGTAATAAAAAAACATTGGTCCACTTTGCTAGCCAGTACCCACGGTTCATTTTTCGCGGCGACGTGCGCACCAGCGGCCTTGGATTTGGCTGCTTCGGGTATTAACATGGTTGTGAAATACCGGTCTTCTCTTTCGATGCTCTTGGCCCTTCTGACACGGAACATCGGCACCTTTTCTCCACAGTAGTCGAGCTCCCAGATCTCCTCGATCCTTCCGTAAAATCTTTCCTTCACGTTGTCATCGGTGTAGAATTCCGATGTTACGCCAGAGTTCTGATAGTCACACTTGTTGTCCTTTTCCTCTGTGTAGAATGTGTAGCCGTTGATATCATACGCCTGATAGGTCACCAGGTTGTGCATGGGTCCCTGCGACAAGGTGAATATGATGTTTTCCTCCGCAGAATGCGATTGCGGGGGATTATCTAGGAGCGTCTACCTAAACCAACGCGTGAAATCTGAGTTGTGCTCTTTGATTATTTCTTCCTGCGTCCTCTGTATGCCCCGGTCACTCTACTTCTTCTCGATTGACCTTTTGTGCTTTTGTACCCAAGGATCGACCAGTTCTAAATGTTGTAGCGTGACTAGGTTTGCTCTATCAAAGTGTGCGCGTCGACAATCGTAGTCTGCATGCAGTACGCGACGACCCTCTCGGTGACCCGATCCATCGAGCTTGCCAAGGTGCCTATTGACGGGAAGACCGACAGGGTTCTCGATGCCTAGATAATTCATGCAGAAAGAGATGCACTCTTCGGCCAGAAAGCCCTTGGCTATGCTTCCATATGGACAGGACCTATTGCGAACGTATCCTTTGATGTGTCCGTTCATCCTTTCGAACGGCATCATGCTACGGAGGAACATTGGCCCGAGTTGGATGATATCCTCCATGATATGGACCAGCAGATGCACCATAATGTCGAAGAATGCGGGCGGGAAGTAGATCTCGAGCTCGCATAGTATCACCACGATCTCCTCTTGTAGCCTCCCGAGCTGTTTCATGCCAATTGACTTTCGAGAGACGACGTCGAAAAACTTGTAGAGCCCAAACAATGTTTCTCGGACATGCTCGTCCATTATATCTCGTAGTGCAACCAGAAGTATCTGCGTCATTAGCACGGCACAGTCGTGAGACTTCATCCCACAAAACCTCTGCTTAGCCTCATCTAGGTACCTGCTTATCTTGCCAGCGTAGCCGTAAGGAAATTTGACTCCTAGAAGGCACTTGAAAAACTGTTTGATCTCATCCTGGCTTAGTGTGAAGCACGAAGGGGGGCAGTAATATTCGTTCTTCTTGACCTTTTTACCCTTTCTACGACCTTGTTGTGTCGCCTCCGACTGATGATCATCGTCATCTTCCTGATCATCAGGAGTAGGGCGTCCTCCGTGAAGATCCTTCCGGATGTCCATGAATATCAAGTCGTTCCTTGCTTTAGGACCATCTTTCGTCCTATCTGGCATGTTGATTAGGGTGGCGACTAGACTCTCGCACATGTTCTTCATGATATGCATGATGTCAAGGCTATGAGGCGTGCGGAGAAATTTCCAGTATGGCAACTCCCAGAAAACAGACCTTGTTTTACATACCTTCATCAACGGCTTGTCTTGCTGCCTCTTTCGCTTCTTTCCCGGTTTAGGACACTCTTTCCAGTTTTTCAGCAATTCATCCACTTCCTCACTGCTCCTTCGCTCTGGGATTCCTCGGGTCTCGGATTTTCCATTGAACAGATCTCCACGTTTTCTCCATGCATCATTCTTTCCAAGCCATCTACGGTGCCCCATGAACACGGTTTTCGAAGACCCTGGATCTTTCTCTAGTTGGAGATAGGTCGTGTTATCCATGCACCTTACGCATGCATAGAATCCTTGGATAACCTGCCCCGAGAAATATCCGCAACCTGGATAGTCTTGCACCGTAGTGACCAACGCGGCTCTCATAGTGAAATAATCTTGTGCGACAGCGTCATACGTATTGGCTCCGGATTCCCATAACATGGCTAGCTCCTCTTTCAACAGCCCGAGATATGGATTGATGTCGGTACCAGGTTGTTTTGGCCCTTGAATTAGCATACTCATTTGTATGTACTTCTTTTTCATGCACAACCAGGGAGGGAGGTTGTACATCCATACAAACTCGGGCCAAGCACTGTGCGTGCTGCTCTGGCTACCGAACGGATCGAGTCCATCGGTGCTTGCACCTAGCCTGATGTTTCTCGAATCTCCACCGAATTCGGGGAATTCAAGGTCTAATGCTTTCCACTGGCTACCATCTGAAGGGTGTGTCAGCAGCTCGTCCTTTTCAGGGTCATCGTCATCTGCTGGCTTCTTTCTTTCCGCATGCCAGCGCATGAGATTTGCTTCCTTAGGGTCTGCGAAATAGCGTTGCAGATGAGGAGTGATAGGAAAGTACCATACCACTTTTCGAGGAGCTTTCTTCCCTTTCTTGTATCGACTAACGCCACACACCGGGCATGTGGTTTTCTCCACGTCCTCGCCCCGATAAATGATGCAATCGTTGATGCAAACGTGGTATCTAATGTGTGGTAGATCAAGAGGACACACGATTTTCTTGGCATCCTCGATACTAGTTGGACACGTGTTCCCCTTCGGGAGACGATCGTGCCAGAATGCCATCATATCGTCGAAGCTTGCGTCGGTCCATTTGTGTTTTGCCTTCATCTCCATAGCCTTGAGCGTTACATTCAACCGGGTATCATCGGGCTTGCATCCTTCATACAATGGAGTAACCGCATCTTTCTCAAGTTGCGCAAGCTTGGCTTTCTCTCTAGCGGCAGCCCTGGCGTTACTCGTTTGCTTGAGAAGTAGTTCTTCAACATAAGGGTCCCGCACCCAGCCTGACGTTGTTCCATCGTCCGCTCCGGCATCTAGATCATCATCATCCTGGTCTGCTTCCGCACCTTCACCCTCTCTAGGAGACTCTTCTTCATCTCGCCCGTCCTTGCCGTGATCATGATTATGTTGCCCACCTTCCTCATTTTCCGCCGCCCCATTTACGGCCTCATCGTCTTCGTCATCACTTATCCACCGAGTGTAGCCATCCATGAAACCATGGCGGAGCAGGTGCGCCTGCAGATTTCCGAAATCTGGGTCAATCAACCAATTGAGTTTGCATCTTCTGCACGGACATCTTATCTCCGTCATGTTATTTCGTATCATGTCAGCTGTCGCGCATTTCAAAAATCTAGCCACAATGCCTTCGCTCATTATGCGGACCATGGTTGCCTGCGTGGTGTACAAGGTAGAATTAGAAGTTTATTACAACCACAGAACCAATGCATGCATGCAACGGTCAATGGAAAATTTCGGCATGACCTATCCTATTAGGACCTTTGCGAAATGCCAAAGTCTTGCCAAAATGGAAATGAATCAACATTTTGGCAAAACAATGCGAATATATGAGAGAGCATACAATGCATGCTCTCCAAACACATGGGAGCATCGATCCTCTCCATAGATATGTGACCATATATCATCCATACACATAAACACATCCTCTTACATAGACAACTTACCAAGATGAGAGACCGAGAAGATCTCGAAGGAGAGGTAACAGACCGAGAGATGGTGGACGGAAGGAGAGCTTTCCTCTATTATGTATGTAGCATCCAAGGTAAGTTTTACATGCTACAAATGGTGAAAGAGTGGAGAAATTGAGGTGGAAGGAGGAGGGGGGCGAGATCCAAGGAGGAAGAAGGAGGGGAAAGTGAAGTGTGAGATGGTGAGATCTAGTCAAATGTGCAAAGGTGTATCTGCCAAAAAGAAGTAGCAGAACGCACATCCGTGGCGCACATGGGGGTGCGCCACAGGAGTAAAGAACATCCGTGGCGCACATACCGGCAGTGCGCCACAGACATGGTTTCCCAGTTAACAGTACGGGTGGCCCGATCTTGCCTGTAGCGCACGGAGGCCGTGTGCTCCATGACTACCGGCCACACCTGTAGCGCACTTCACCGGGGTGCACTACGGCTATGTGGTCTATGGCCGATAGGGGGCTGGCCCACACACAGCCGTGGCGCACCATCCACATGTGCGCCATGATTATGGTAGATAGCTGTAGGGCACCTGTGGCTAGTGCGCCACTCCTATTTTAGCCGTGGGGCACCACTAGCACGTGCGCCACAGATGCGTGGATTACCTATAGCCATTTTCCTGGTAGTGCGAGAGCGGATCAGAAGATTACAAACGCGGACACTATTCCCTTCCAAGATGCTCAGAGCATCTGACAAAGGATTAAAAAGTTGTTTCTTAGCTAGGGATAACGAGTAATTGGTGATCTCTACAAACAGAAGGAAAATGCAAGAATCACGATCCACAAAACCAATGAAAACTGTGAAGTGACATTACAGGATAGGAAACTTACTCGTCAAGGAAGAGTTCAACTCTTCAACCCTCTTCCAAAGGTTCTCATCCCGTCCTAGCATAGCAGTAGATTTAGTCTCCCGCTTCTCCCCTTTGTCTTTGGCTGCTGCCCGAGCTTTTTCGAGTTCCGCTTCAGCGGCCTTCAATTTAGCTTCAAGATCATTCGCGCTCTTCATAGCAACCTCACAAATAATCTCGGATTCAGAAGCAACATCTACAAGAGTAAACGAAGTTATTAAACAGTGGAACTACATGAGTAGGATATTTAAGAGAGACTAAAAGGGAAAATCACAAAGAACCTTTGGCGAAAGAAACTTCATGTTGGATCCTGATAAAACGACTGGACATTTCGACCATCTCGCGCATTATTGGTTGCAAGAAATCAAAACTGGCACAAACACTCTAGGGCTACATAGTAAAAGCAAGACACGATAAAAAGGGGCAAACCACTTACATTATTCATGTCAGGTTTACCTGGGTTCTCTGGTAGGACTATACCCTTGCCAGTATTCTTCAAATTCATGTGGGGAGGAGCTTTGGGAGTCACCTCAGGATCTTTCGGGATCAGCTCACCCAAAGTCTCTCTTTGTTGGCTGGCCAGCTCCGTCATTTTCATGGGTGACCTAGTCACGACATCCGTCCCATCGGTTACATCAGCAATAGGAAATCTTGGAGAAGGTGTTTCTTCCTCATCGCCATTGACCCAAAAGCACAAGTAATTGCGATAAAGAAGCATGAAAAAGGAGAATTTCTACAGAAAAAAGAAGAGGATAAATACTTACAAGCCGACCTTTGAGAAAATTTAAGAAGTCCCCTTTTCCTAGGAAGAGTTTCTCTCAGTGGTTGAACCATCTACGGCTTGGCGGTGCTTTAATCATCGGAATCCTCGATATCCTAGACTTCCACCTCTTAGCGCTTCCTATTTACTTGGCTGGAAACATCCTTGAAAGAATTGGAATTTGCGGAAGGAAAAACTTCGATATGAGTGCACGAGGAATGAGAAACAAAATTTTCATCGTGTTCCTCAATATCTTCGACAACATCAGCCTCAACAATTTCTTCAGATGTCGTAGCAATGTCAGGCAACTCGCATTTTTAGGAAAAGGAGGAAGGGAGTCCATATGACCATGACCCTATGAAAGAAGCAAGATCATACAAAAAATGAGATCACAAAAGGGCAGAACTAGATGAATTAGAAATAAGGAAGAAATCTTAGAAATAAGGTTCTTCTTGCCATATGGGTTAAATCGTCAATATGATGGCACAACATCTTTCTTCATGAGTGTGGTGAAGGATCTCACTGACGGGGGGATGATCCCCAGATACCCCAACCGGACAAGAAACAGGACAGTCGGATGGTGTCCGCCTGGCCAGATGCAACTAGACAAAGCAAGCCAGGCCGGCTACTGCGCAGTAGCCGGATCGACAAGAAGCAGCCGGTTACGGCGACGTAGCCGGAACCAATCAAGGAGACAGGACGACGTGCATACCAGTGCACGGTACGCCCTGTACGATGACAAGACCGGCCACTACTCGGCCATACCGAAGACTTTGCGAGGATGACGCAGGAAGAGTGGCCTGATGCTGACGACAGCTCGCACGGCGTCCACTGTGCCTACGATAGCCATACCGCTCCCACTCCGATGAGACATACCGTACCGGGTACTGTAGATGACCAGCCGGCTGGGACCCGCCTGTGGGGCCTTCTAGTCGGACTGGCCAGTGAGACCGTTGCCCCTCTGCCTATATAAGGAGAGGCAAGGCCTCAGTAGTAAGGGTTGGTCTCAGTGCATTTAAGGCAGTAGCTAGAGAATACAGCTCGAGGAGCACTTGTAGTTCGTATAACCCTATAGTTAGATCCGGCAGGAGTAGGAGTTTTACCTCACCACGAGGGCTCTAAACTTGGCTACTTCCCGCGTCCAGCTACGCTTGCTTGTATCAAATCCTGCCTGCGGACGCCATTGATAGTTTCCCTGCTAGTCCCCACACCTCTATCTAACCTCCTCAGGTACTGCCGTTCCTAATACAACGACAGTTGGCGCCCACCATGGGGCTAGATGGCTTCGACCTGAGTCACGTTTCGCACGGGACCCCGCAATTCAGCCGGTGAGCGCGTAGCCTCTAGCCTGGTGCTCACGCTCGGCAAATTTGACTGCGTCATCAACAACGCTTCCTGCTTCGCCGGAACCTCCTTCCCGGCGAACGGCTCCATCCTGCTCTTCGGCGACCTCCCTATCTACGTCGCCACTGTTCTGGAGCGTTTCCCTAGGGAGAGCATCTCTATCGTGGAGCCGCCGCATCCGGGCGGTAGCGCCTCCATCGCGTCCTACGGCGTGGAGGTCATGATGGCCGGCTCCAGCTCTCACCCCCGCTAGCCGCGGGAGCGAGGCACGGACGAGGTTGGAACTTCCGCTCCTCCGCAGCCTCGGACCCCGGTTGTAACTACCTCGGTGAATTACGCTCTTAGTTACATGCCTGGATGAACGAAAGTGGTTAAAATAGTACGGTGGGGCCCAGGGCCACTCACGGTATACCTTTCGGCCGTCCTAACCACTTTCAGACAACGGGACAAGAACGAGCGGCGTAATCGGCAGGCGAAGGGATCAACTACATACACAAATGAGTATGTATGCAAGCCACATACAACAGTCCTCAGAGCCATTCCATCTAAAAGAAATAGAAATATTGCAACGCCATACGGCAAGATCCAAATGTCCTAGATAGATATAATAATTTAGGATAGCTCCTCATACATCACACATCAGAGTATCAGGCGGAAGCGGAAAACAAGATCCGAGTACGGATAAGAAGCAAATTGGCATAAGATTCCCCATAAATAAACACATCCCGCCCACAGATCTCATGGATCCCCATTCCCAGAATCTCTACACCGAATGATCGTTGCCAACATCATCTGTCTCTTCCACCCAGTATCCATCTTGCGGGTACACCTGTTCATCTGAATCAAACAATTTATCGTGTGAGACCCTAGGGGTACTCAGCAAGTCTTTATGCCGCTAAAGGGCACACAACCTGGGGTGACGCAATTGTAGCAAAAGATAATACCTAACAATTCTACAGATACTCGCTAACCATCCGCCTAACCAATGATAGACGGATGTCCGTGAATTAAGATCAACCGTTATAACAGTATAATTAACAGATCCATCCTCCTCCTCGCTTACCAATGAGGAAGCGGACGAACAACCCCCATCATCCGTTGGCAGTTTTATTAACCATTCCATGAGTATTGCACTATTTACTAGTCAAGTACTTAGTCAATTTAAAAGCGGTACTTTAGTTATACTTGTCTATGATCGAGAAACTGTGCTCCAAGTCGTCCATAACTGCAGGCACGGCTTTCAGAAAGATTTACCCTGCAGGGGTGCACGAATAGCAACACACACTCGATCAACCTCGGAAAAACCAAATCAAAACCCAACGAGGCATTCATGACAAAGCAATCAGAGGATTCGGAAATATTTCAGGGGGCCACCCCATTAAGCTACCCGCAACGAAGTTGGCCGGCTCCGAGACAGACCCAAGGTTTGTGTCAATGGCTGTAAACGACTGGGAACCCGAAAGTGTGACTGGGCTTGTCGATACCGCGAAAACATTCCACGATCCAAGACAGTACAGGTGCTCCACGCACAATCTTAATAAAACAGTAGCATGGCATAAGTACAGGATAGTAATAAAGCCCCAAACTACTTTGTGGCCCCAAGAAATAGAAATGAATCAAGCTCTGGCTCAGGGGGGTCCATAAGGCCTCCCGGATGTGGATAGTGCGAATAAACAAGGAACATGAATCAAGTACTCGGGGTCCTACGGGACACAAGTGAGCATGAAAAACCAAATAGCAGATATTGCTCACCGGTGCCTCTTTCATTAGTTATCCCATTACTACTCAGGTTAAGTTGTTTAGGTGCCTCGTTATCCATCAGACAATCACATACCCTACACATGCTTTTCTACGACTCGCATGGCTCAAACAACTCCTGTAGTAATGGCTCATGGGATGGAGGAACAAGCTTCGGTGGGGTTTAAAAGTAAAGGCTATGCAGTGCTTGGGATTCAATTTAATGCAATCGCGACTCAATGATGCAAGAATAAGATAGAGGCAATAGGTACTGTATGTATGCAAGCATGTGGTAGTGCTTGCCTGGTAGCTCAGTTGAAGCGAGAGATGGATCTAGGCAGTACTCCTGTGATTCCTAGTAATTCTCCTGCTGGGCATCTATTCGAAGAAGAACCAAACAAACAAGGGCCAACATAAATAAGTGCACAAGCATATGAATTAAAATGCGACAAGCAAACAAGCATGCCATGATGAATGATGCACAATTTCCATGGCATTAAAGTAGCATGGCAAAGGTGAGGTGTGGGTACAAGAAGTAAAGCATTTTATTATTTATTTAACCAAGTTTTATTGTCATAAACAGTTCAGATTTTAAATAACAACATGATGCATGCTTCAATTCAGAACAAGGACTGCATACATAGAACGGGCTCGTCGCGCTGATCGATTTAGGCATATTATTTGCCCAATTTGGAGTTATAGAATTAAAGTTATTAATTAATTAAGGAAAAGGGCATTTTATTGTAATTTTAATAATCTCGAAAATTTAAAGTGCTCAAACAATATTTTGAATGTCATATTTGAATTCCTCGCATTTTTCTGATTCCAAAACATATATTACTTGTATTATTTGGATTTATATTTGAAAAGTTATTTGAATCTGAATTGAATTTGAATTTAAAAACAAATTTTGAAAAGGTTTAATTAAAACAGGTGCAGGAAATACTTTTCTTACTCAGCCCGTCCCAGCCATAGTCACTGACGGGTGGGACCAAGCGGGCTGGGGCCACGCGCGCAGAAAACGTTTTTCTACCGCGGCTCGGGCTAGCCCGAGCGACTGCGAGGTGGGCCAACTGGGCACGGCCCACGTGACAGTGGTGGGGTTGGCAGAGACTGACAGGTGGGGTGCAAGCTGGACCGCGGGTTAGTTGCACAAAGATGCGGGGGCATTTTTGCAAAAAGGAGAAGGAGGCTGACAGGTGGGACCTCTAGGAGCGCGGGTTGCAGGAGTCAAAAGGTGGGGGGGTAAGCGCAAAGTGTCATCGCATGCACTGTTTCTCTTCCTCTCTTCTGACGAAACTGACGGCGGCAGCGCGCGCGCGGGGCGGGGAATCGAACCCGGGTCGCGGGCGAGCGCGCTGAGGGACGAAGCCACTGCGGCGGGCTAGGGGAGCTGTTAGGAGGGGGTTTGGGCCCTAGGTAGGCTCTAAACGGCGCAGAAACCTGGCAGACACCGGCGAGCTCTGGCGCACGGCGGGCGTTCGACGCAACGTCTGGCACGGCTAGGGCGGTACGGCGGCGCGGACGTTGTCTAGGAGGGGGAGAGGCTTACCGCGGGGAGGTCGCTGGCGTCAGAACGGGGCGAGGTGCGGCGGATCGTCGGGGATGCAGGCGCTCCCGGCGTTAGGGTTTCGGACGGCGAGGCGCAGGATCTGGCGGTGCTGGGGCTTCTCGTCCATGTTGGCGCATATGGGGGACAGCAGGGAGGTCCTCTCGGTCTCCCAGGCCACCCCCACGACGTGGTGGCCGGCTAGATCGAAGAGGCGAGGCGGTGCTAGCGGCGACCGGCGACAGTTGCTGGTGACGGAGAGGAAGAAGGAGGAGAGGAGGGCTGGCTCGGGGTGGATCTGGGAGCTGCCAGGAGGCGTGTGAGGGGAGGGAAAGTGAGGGAGAGGGAGGAGGTGGCGTGTGGGCACGGCAGGGTAAGGTAGCCTCGGCTCCTTCCTTTTTTCCCTCGACCACGTGCTAGCTCGGCTGGGAGCAGGTAGGCATGGCAGGGGGAGGCTGCAGGTGGGCCAGGGTGAGGGGGAGGCGCCGCAGCTGGGGCCAACATGGCAGGTCGGGGATAGAGAGAGGAGAGAGGAGTCGGGTGTAGCTAGGTTTAATTTAGGGCATGGGCTAGGGTTAGGGTTTTGTTGGGGTTAGAGTAGGGGCTAGCTAGGTGTGGGCCAGGGAGAGAGAGAGGCTCAGGTGTTCATCATGGTGGAGAGAGAGAGAGAGAAAGAGAGAAGTGAGATTAGAGCTAGGGTTTAAGTTAGACTAGGTTTAGATAGAAAATAAGAAGAGCTAGGGTTAGAGATTTGATTAATTTTTAGCCTTGAAAACTTGTTTAAAAGATCACCCAAGAGAAAATGATGAGTGCTTTGAATTAACATGAGATGAGGTGGCAAAGAAAATCCAAGAAAGAGAAAGAAAAGGAAGTATGGGAAGAAGCCCCCATTTGATTCATGTATGGAGAAAATAAAGAAAAGAAATAGATATGGATGGGAATATGGGGATGGTGGAATGGTAGGAGATGGTCCACAAAGGTAGGATCCATTAAATCAAAGAAAAAAATCAATGGAGTAAAAGGTGGTGAAGAAGTTTGCATGGCCCATGCAAAACAATAATGCCATGATTTATTTTGTGAAAACAATAGTAATATTATGGCATTATTCTTATGCATTTCCAAGAAGTGGAATAAAGCCAAGCAAAAGAATTTAAAGGATTTGATCCACCCCAAACTACATGAGCTAGAATTAAAATATCAAAAGAAAAAGAAATACAAGCTCATGGTTAATGGGATGGTGGAATTATAAAGTGGTGGAAAAGAAAAGTGATGGAGTTGAATAAAAGATATGCCCCCAACTCAACTTCGGCATTTAAACAATATATCAATAACCAAATACAATATCAAGAGGCAAATACAATTAATACTGCATATGAGAGAAGAACCAAAGAACCAGGGTTTTATATGATGCTCAAATGCAAGGTGGTATGATGACATGAGCATGATATAATTATGATGCAACAATTATATATAGGAAGTAGCCAATATCTTACTAGAACAAGTAGCATTACAATTGTTAGACAATTTGGATGCTACACCGGTGGAGGATGCCATTGATCGGCTCCTGACGCCGGTTAACCTCGGGGATAACTCGGATGAGGCAGAGGCCAACTTCGCCATGGAGAGAAAAATCCTCCTCCAGGAGGCCATGGAGCTGGCGGCAACCCGCAAGCAGCTCGAGATCAACCGGCGCGAGTACGACCGCGCGCACGGCTTCACTTTGGCTACCGTGGAGCCGAGCCGGCGCGCCCAGGTACGGCGCCGGGGTGGCGAGCTAGGCGGTACGATGGAAAAGGATGGGGCGCCGGATCCCGCACCCGCCCTCATCCGGCCCACCTACAGCACGCCCATCAAGAAGCTGCGTGCGGCGTGAGCTGCGGCAGAAGAACTGCCCAATCTAGAGGGCGAGGAGCGAGCCCGCCAGCACGCTCGCGTGCAGGAGCTCCTCTGCATCGCGGACGAGCAGGCTAATGCCAACCGGCAGATGCAGGAGGACCCCAGCTACTCCAACCGGAGCAAGCTGCCTGCCAACAGCAAGGGCGCGCCGCGCGACACCTAGCAGGCGTCTTGCCCTCAGCCGGCTAAGGCCCGCAGCAGGTGTCACAGCTCTGGCAATAGGGGCCAGCCGCGCTAGGAGCAGATGGTGAACAGCAACCCGCCGCCTCCCCCTCCACCAACCAGAGCACCTAGACCCGCCGGTTCCCGTCTCTCGGGCCGGGTGGGAGCGCCCAACCCGGATTGTCTGGATGCCTATGACCGTATCAAGCTCCACGCTCAAGCGCGCGTCACGGAGGAGGAAGATTCTACCGGCCCGGTTTGTTTCGGACCCCGCATCCGGAACGAGCCATTTCCGGATAAGTTCTCCCTGCCCAGGGACACCCCCAAGTACGACAGCAACATGAAGCCGGAAGATTGGCTGACCGACTATGCTATGGCAGTCGGCATCGCCCATGGGAACAAGCGCACGGCCATGCCCTACGTCCCTCTTATGCTAACCGGATCGGCAAGAACGTGGCTCAACAGCCTCGCACCCAACAGCATCAACGCCTGGCCAGCCTTTGAGAAGGTGTTCGTCCGCAACTTCAATGGCACGTACAAGCGCCCGGGGCGCCCACGCGACCTAGCCTTGTGCGTCCAGGGTGACCGCGAGACTGACCGCGAGTACCTCGCCAAGTGGACGGAGCTGCGCAACACCTGCGAGGGCATCCTAGAGAGCCAGGCCATCAGCTTCTTCATCGAGGGTTGCCGAGAAGGCACCATGCTTCGCCACCGGCTACTGTGTGACGAGCCGAAAACCATGGCGGAGCTCATGACGGTTGCGGATCAGTACGCCACAGCGGATGCCGCCATGAAGAAGCCCCTCCGAGTAAAAGCGGACGGGCGTCCGACTCCCATGGAGCCGGCTCGCGACCGCCCGAGCAATCCGGTTGGCGAAGCTGGATCCTCCAGGCGCCACGGCAACGACAACCGGTTCCATTGGGACCGCCAAGCCGGACAACAGAAGCCCCGCTACCACGCGTAGCAGGTCAATGCTGTGGAGGGCGCGCCCGATGCGCTGGCTAACGATGCAAGGAGGCAGAAGCCACGGCTCACCTTCGACCAGATGTTTGACGGCCCGTGCAAGTGGCACAGCAGTCCCTTCAAACCGGCTACGCATACCACCCGGAATTGCAGCTGGACCCGCTAGCTAAAAGACCAGGGTAACTAGCCTCGTCTCCCCCCGCCTCCTCCCAGTGGACCACCGCGACCGGCTAGGGGAGCCGACAATGATGGTAACGGCAGCAACGGCAGCAACAAGAACAATGGCTACCCCCAGCCGCACGCCGCCTACCACATCTTCGAGACAGAGCTGGACGAGAAGCACAGCCAGAGGCGACGCTCCAAGGAGGTCAACGCCATCATCTCTCCAGTCCCCCAGTACCTGAACTGGTCGGAAACCCCCATGACTTGGAGCCGCGCAGACCAGTCGGAGCATCTGCCGACTCCCGAGGGCTACGCCATGCTGCTCGACCCCCTCATCGTCTCCAACACGCGTACCTGCCGATTCTCGCGTGTCCTCATCAACGGGGGCAACAGCCTCAACCTCCTCTACCAGTCCTCGCTGGAGAAGCTGGGCATTCGCGAATGCGACCTGCGCCCGACTACCACAATGTTCCACGGCGTACTACGGAGGCCATCTTGCGCCCCGCTAGGTAAAATCCAGCTGGACGTCATCTTCGGGACCAAGGAGAACTTCCGCCGCGAACCGATCTGGTTCGAGGTGGTAAACCTGACGAGCTCCTATCATGCTCTCCTCGGCCGCCCCGACCTCGCCAAGTTCATGGTCGTCCCCCACTACGTGTACCTCAAGACGAAGATGCCGGGACCCAACGGTGTGATCACCGTCGCCGGCTGCTTCAGGCGGTCAATAGAGTGCGCCTCAGCCAGTTCCAAACTGGCAGAGGCCCTCATCATAGCCGAGGAGAAGCGCGTGATCATGCGCAATGTGGCCATGGCCCAACTGGACATGCCGGCTAGCAGCAAACCGGCTGAAGAAGGAGCTTTCCAGCCGGCAAAGGAGACGAAGAGGATCCTGCTCGACCCCTCTGACCCGACTAAGTTCGTCACCATTGGTGCCGGCTTGGACAGCAAATAGGAAGGCGCGCTCGTCGACTTCCTCCGTGAGAATCGGGACATCTTTGCATGGTCCCCCAAGGACATGCCAGGTGTGCCGAGGAAGTTCACCGAGCACTCACTTCATGTGCGGTCGGACGCCAAGCCGGTCAAGCAACCTCTGCGCCGGTTCGTAGAGGAGAAGAGGAAGATAATCAGTGACGAGATCACTAGGCTCCTTGCAGCCGGGTTCCTCATGGAAGTGTACAACCCGGATTGGCTGGCGAACCCAGTCCTGGTGTTGAAGAAGAACAAGACCTGGCGCATGTGTATCGACTACACCAGCCTGAACAAGGCGTGCCCGAAAGACCCCTTCGTCTTGCCCCGTATCGATCAAGTCATCGATTCCATGGCCGGCTGTGATTTGTTGTCTTTTCTAGATTGCTATTCCGGTTACAATCAGGTCCGGCTAAACCCGGTTGATCAGATTAAGACATCATTTATCACCCCCTATGGGGCTTTCTGCTACGTAACCATGCCTTTCGGTCTAAAGAATGCAGGCGCTACCTATCAGCGCTGCATGCAGAAGTGCTTGCACTCGCAGATAGGCCGAAACGTGCATGCTTATGTGGACGATGTGGTCATCAAGACCAAGGAGAAACACACCCTCCTAGAAGATCTGGGAGAGACATTCGGCAACCTCCGCCAGTACCAGATGAAGCTGAACCCGGAGAAGTGCGTCTTCGGAGTGCCATCCAGTCAGCTTCTTGGTTTCCTCGTATCACAGCGAGGCATCAAGGCAAATCCGGAGAAGATCGCGGCCATCGAGAGAATGCAGCCGCTCAGGAGCCTGCTTGGAGTCCAAAAGTTCACCGGATGCCTGGCCTCCCAACCCCGTTTCGTCAGCCGGCTAGGGGAGAAGGCACTCCCTTTGTACCAGCTGATGAAGAAGACGGACAAGTTCTCTTGGACTTCGCAAGCCGACACCACGTTTCATGACCTTAAGCGCATGCTATCCACAGCGCCGGTTCTAGCCACACCGGCTAGCAAGGAGCCGATGTTGCTCTATATAGCAGCCATCAGCCGGGTCGTCAGCGTCGTCCTGGTGGTGGAGCGCCCCGAGGAAGGCAAGGCTCAGCCGGTTCAGAGGCCCGTCTACTACCTCAGCGAGGTCCTCTCCTTCTCCAAGCAAAACTACCCCCACTACCAGAAGATGTGCTACGGCGTGTACCTGGCATGCAAGAAGCTCAAGCACTACTTCCAGGAGCATCCAATTAAGGTCGTGTGCACCGCACCCCTTTCGGAAATCATCGGCAACAAGGACGCCACCGGCCGAGTCACCAAGTGGGCCATCGAGCTCGCCGCCTACTCCATCCAGTACTAGCCCCGGCTCACGATCAAGTCACAGGCATTGGCGGACTTCCTCGTCGACTAGGCTGAAACCCAGTATCTTCCACCAGTTCCAGATTCGGACCACTAGAAGATGCACTTCGATGGGTCGAAGATGCTCGGGGGCTTGGGAGCCGGCATCGTGCTCACATCGCCCAAGGGGGACCGGCTGGAATACGTGCTGCAGATCCACTTCAAGGCCTCCAACAACGTAGCCGAATACGAGGCACTGGCGGACGGACTCTTGTTGGCCAAGGAGATCGGTATCAAACGGATCCTTTGCTTCGGTGATTCAGATCTGGTGGTGCAACAAGTATCCGGAGAATGGAACGCCAGAGACGCAAACATGGCCCTCTACCGGTTCCACATCCAGAAGCTCAGTGCCTCCTTCGACGGATGCAAATTCCATCACGTCCCCGGCGTCAACAATGAAGCGGCCGATTCGCTCGCCCGAATCGGATCCACCAGGCAGGAGATCCCACCTGGGGTTTCCTTGGAGCACCTGCGCAAGCCCTCCATCAATCCGTCGCCGGAGTCAGACTCCATCGTCTGGGCAGGGAGCGCTCCGGTTGACGGAGCAGCAGAAGTGGAGCCGGCAGAACCTCCAAGGAAGAAGACCCACACCAACTCCAGCAAGGCGGTACCCTCTGGTTCGCAAGACCCGGGGGCTACCGGCTCGTCAAGCGGCTCGGGGGCTGCCGTCCCGGGTATGTCACCCGGACGACCCCCGGACAACCATCAACCGGATAGCTCGAGCATCCTCGTCATTCGGGAAGTGCCATCCTGGGCACAACCCTTCATGAACTACATCGCCAACGGTGAGCTTCCGAATGACAAGGTGGAAGCCAGGCAAATCCGGCGCCACGCGCACACATACACCATCATCAATGGCGAACTGTACAAGCGCAGTGTATCCGGCATTTTCCAAAGGTGTGTCGATGTGGACACGGGCTGCCGGCTACTCAAGGACATCCACCAGGGCGAGTGCGGGCACCACGCTTCCTCAAGGGCGATAGTCTCCAAGGCGTTCCTGTCGTCGGATTAATGACAAGTACGCCATGAGGGGGTCCTTGAGGCGTGCGGAAGAGAGGGAGTGAGACGTACGGTATTCCGGGACTGTGACCACACAAGTTTACCTAGGTTCAAATCCGCCGGCTTTGGACGGATCCTACTCCTGCTAGCAATCCAGTAATATGGCAGAGCCGGAATATGGGTTACAATGTTATCGCCTGTGCGAGTTGAGGGTCTAAAGTATTGGGTGTGCCCTAAAGGCTCTCCCTAGGATGGCTTATATAGATATTCAGCCTAGGGTTTACAAGAGAGATCAATCCGGCTATGACTAAGAGTTGGTTACAGAGTACATAGTGAACTACAAGTAACATTATGGGCCTAAGTCGGTAAGTCTTCTAGGCCTTCCCGTAGCCGGATCGGGCTCCGTCTTCTCTCCCGACTGGGCCGCCCGTGAAGCAAATCTCTAACCCGAAGTGGGCCACCCTGGTCAGTGAGGAACTGTGAGGATACCCGGAAAGTATATCCCCAACAGCAGCCCCCGGAGGCCTCCAAGATCCAAAGTCAGGTTTTATCATTGTCTAGCTTGATCTTCGGCTTGCAGAATCTTGAAGGGTTCCTGAAACTTTACAAAAATACGATCCGGGTCTTAAAAACAAGTCGGACCTATCAATTAGTTACTCGGATTTTCCAGCTTGATTTTAAACTAAGCCGGAACTTGGTTTCCACGCCACCTGACACAAGCATGGTCAAGTCACGTCATCTGACAGGCGTGCCGTCAGCACGACCGTTGGTGGGTCCGCGGTTCGCGGAACCGAGGTGCCGTTTCAATGCGAGTGTGGAGATCGAGGAGGCACAATCATCGCGTGGGTCCTTCCCAGTTCTTTCCACGACGCGTGGCGGTTACACTATAGCATTTGCACGAATCTTGGCGCAGTTAGGTGGATATAAGGGGTTTGGATTTCTCCTTCTCCTTTCCACTAGTCTTTGCCGTTTCCTTTCCTCCCAATCCTTCTACGCGCTCAGAGCTCTCTCGTCCTTCCCCCACAGAAAACTCCCAGCGCTGCCGCTTTTAGGTCACTTTCTCACCGGAGAAAAATGGCTTCATCATCTTCTTCCTCTGGTTTGGCAGCGGCAGCGGCGGCAGTGTCGGTGGAAGCAGCTGCGGAGAAGGAGAGCTTCCGGGGAATCTGGATCCCCTGCGCCCTTGACGAGGACGGCCTCAAGAACATGGAGAAGGAGGGGCTTCTCGCTGCCAGCGACTGGCGAAGCGGCTCTGGCGAAACCGTCCCCAACCCGTGCGAGGGCGAGCGTGTCCACTTCGGCACCCATCTGGACCGAGGTCTGTCTTTTCCTCCCTCGGAGTTCTTCTCCGAGGTGATAGATCACTATGGAGTTCAACTCCATAATCTTCCTCCCAATTCTCTTCTAGAAATGAGCGCATATGCTGCGCTTTGCGAGGGCTTTCTCGGCATTAGGCCGATTTTGCTTCTCTTACGGTACTATTTTCATGTCCGGAGAAATTCCATCACTGCCGGTGTTCCTTATATCACTGGCACCATTAGCTTTTCTGTTAGACGAGACCGGTCATATCCCAAAATTTCTGCCAATGACTCGGTCAAACAATGTCCAGCCACTTTCTTCTATCATAGGGATATTCCGGCTCCCGGCAAAGCTACTGCTTTGCCGGCTTTTGTCGACGGAGCTGCCATGGCCTAGCCTTCCTGGGACGAGGCTGCTCCGGCTCTCACCGACGATATGATCCTCGCTAAGAGGCGGATCGAATATCTGATCAAGCACATGGGTCTGAAGGGATCCGACTTGGTCCAGTGCTGGGTCTCACGTCGGATCCAGCCACTTCAGTACCACGGGGATAGACTGATGCATTCCATCATGTCTTCCAAAAAAGACTCCCTCCGCATTAGCCCCAAATCCTACACCACTCAAGGCTACATCAGCCAGATCAAGTGGTTGATCAAGGAGCAGATCGAGAGGTGGATTCCGGAGATTTCTCTGGATATGTACACAGCGGAAAACCCTGTGGTGCCGGTAAGCTTCCATCAATACACCTTTTATGTGTTTCAATCTCTAAGTTATATACTGCAATGCTGATATTTTTTCTTGTTTTCAGCTTGCTGACCTCCCCGAGTCGGAGCTTGCTCCACTCGAAGGATATCCTCCTGAGTTTTCTCAGGAGACTGAAGTGGTCCCATTGCCGGACCTTGCGCTCAAGAAGCGCAAAGCTCCGACAGTGGCTATTGGCACAAAGGAAGTGCCTGTTGTGAAGAGGTAACTTTCATTCACAATTTCCGCCTTTGTACCTTTCTCAAATTTCTTTTTGAGATGTAATGTTTCCGACTTTACTACATTCTCAGAGCAAAGCCTCTCATCAAGGGTAAGGGGAAAGGGATTCCTGCGAAGCCCCTGCGACAGACGAAGCTCACAATAGCTTCTCCTGCCGTCGCTCCTCCAACTCCTGCCCCTCAACCTTCTGCAACTCCGGTGATCATTCCTTCTCCGGTGGTTGCAGAAGATCCGGCTCCTCCAACGGAGCCCGCGATCCTTGGGTCACAGACTGACGTCACCATGGGTGCGTCAGCTGAAGATAAGGGTGAACCCTCTTCGGGTAATGATCCCTCGGCTGAAGTCTTCGCTGAAAACCTCCTCAGCAATCTGGGACTTGCCAAGTTTGGCCTATCCTAGAAATCTGCAGAGGAAATCCAGCGGCTAGCCAGGCAAGTCCTAGACAAAAGCCATCTATCCCGCGAGGAGGAAGCGCAAGAAGCAGAGGACATCAAGTTCTCTGACCTTCTCGCTCAAGTCCGCCTTCGCAACGAGAGGATCAGGACTGGCGAGCTTCCAACAGCCCCAGTAATCCCTCTTACCCTCGCCGAGAAGGTGGCAGCTGAAGTGAACGCGGGTTTAGACAAACTCACCCGCGAGCAATATGTAAGTCGGAATTCCAACTCTTGCTTTTACATTATGTTATATCATATCCTCTATCCCCCAAGCATGAAGTAGGATATAGAATCCGAGTTTGTGCTTCATTAGGATGCCAAAGAATGAACTAGTATAGCCCCGAAGGCTTGTGCTGATATTTAGCAAAAAATATTAGCCCGAGTCTTAAGTAGCTTTCTGACTTTGGGTATTCTGACTTACAGAAAGTTTGTTCCTATAACCAGGAATTATTATCCAATGTCTGCGATAAGCGAAGAGAGATCAAAGCTCTCCGGCTAAAAAATGCTGAGCTCAAGGTAGCTAAGGATGAAGCCGAAGGTAAATCATTTCGAGATTCAAACCTTGTCTTTTGCTTTTTTAATGTCGAATTTTTCTGAACTGTTGTTCTTTTGACTTACAGCGTTGGTGAAACAATCTATCGCTATGATTGAAGAGGCCGAGAACCTCAAGACCCTGGTGGTGGAGAACAAGGGACTCCGCCAAGAGCTGGATAAGCTCAAGGCGGATCATGAAAGGAGCATAGCTCAAGTCCTAGAATCCTCCTCCATGGCCACCGAAGAGCGTGATCGCAAGATCGCTGCTCAAGATAAAATTATCTCGGACCTCAAGAATGAGCTTGGTAGAGAGAAGGATATCTCCGAGGCGCTCCGGGATGAACTCCAGAGTCTTCGGGAGGAGAAGACCAAGATTGACGACGTCATTCTTGGTACGTTCCATCTGTCTGACTTATCATTTCTTTGACTTTCATTAATGTCGGATTTTTCTTGACTTGTTTTGTGTATAGGTCCTCTGAACTTGACGGACTCTTCCTCCTCCGAGCCCCGCACCCACCGACTTACCCAAGTCGGTGATCTTCTGCATGACTTCCGCCAGTCTATTGAAGACATTGGCGAGTCTCTCAGGATTCCGGACATGCCAAGCATGTCGGATTTTCAGGTGCGGGACAAGGCCGAGGAGATGCCGCAGCTTGTTCGGGACTAGAACATGTCCTACGCGCGGACTGCTGCGCAGAATGCTCTCACCATGGTCATGAGCCACCATGGAAACATGGAGATATGGCAAGTGACCAGAGGGTACGGCAAGGTAGATGAAGACGGCCAGGAGCACGACCTTCAAGCCATCATGCATTCCTGCGCCGGATATGGATGCCACGTAGCTGATCTGACCAGCTACGAGATCCCCTTCTTCACCCGCGTAGATACTCCGCCGCCTCCTCCAGAAGAAACCGAAGAAGTTTCCGATGATGAACGGACCACCTCGGATCCGGACATCTCGGAACGATATCAAGGCGGAGTAACCAGCGAGCCAGCAGCTACTCCATCTCCTCCTGCATCATAGATCAGAAAACTATGTATTATTCTGGAAAGACATGATGCATTTTGTAAATATTAAGTACTATTGACTTTTGCTAGTGCTAAGCCTTTTATCTATTCAGCACTTTTGGCTTTTGAAATTTTTGCGTGCCTGAAATGTTCACATAAGCACTTGAAATTTTCCGTCTCTACTTATCGTTTATCTGGCTTTAGGCCTCGTCCCTTTCGTGAGCCGGCTAAACCTTCAGCCGGAAACTTTGCCGAGCAACGGAGCTCAATTGCTAAACCAGTTTAAACTCAGAAACAAAGCCGGCTTCTAGTACCAACAATTCACTACTCGGAAGATACCCGCATCCAGCAATCAGACAAATAACCCAAGTAAAGACTAGAATTTTTTAGAGTTATACCCGAAGGTAGCAGTTTTAGAATCGGAAATCTAAACCAGAACGAACATGAGCATAAAGTACTTTCAAGCATTCTGGGATTTTTGACTATGACATGATCATTTAGGAAATAGGATGGTAAAAACTTCTCAGAAAAACTTTGAGGTAACCAAAACTTTTATTTCTCACAGAACATGTACATATGTATGATTACAAAGAAGGATAAACTAAGAATAAAAGGGACGTAGCTGAGCAATATTCCACGGTATGTCTAACTCATTCGGATTTGTACTGCCTCTAGCTCTCTTTCTCTTCTTAGTAGCAGGTCTTTCTTTGACTGGCCTCATGTCAGTTAAGTAGTACGATCCATTGTGTAATACTCGACTAACTAAAAAGGGCCCTTCCCATACTGGGGAAAGTTTGTGCTTTCTTTGTTGCACAAGCCAGAGAACCAAACCACCTTTATTGAAAGATCTAGTTTAGCCTCTCTGGCTATGATACTTGCGTAACTTCTACTAATAGGCTGTAGATCTCATTTCAGCAACGACGCGAACTTCTTCGACTAAGTCGAGATCATTTTGTCGAGAAATCTCAGCATCCTTTTCGATATACGCGGCCATTCTAGGAGAAGTATGAATTAAATCGCTAGGAAGAATTTCTTCTGCACCATAGACCAAGAAGAAAGGTGTGTATCCTGTTGACCTGTTAAGAGTTGTTCGTAAACTCCAAATTACAGAGGGTAATTCCTCTACCTAAGCCCCTGCAGCACGTCGTAGTGGTGCTTCGAGTCTTGGTTTCAAGCCTTGTAGAATTAAACCATTTGCTCTTTCGACTTGTCCATTAGCATGTGGATGTGTGACTGACGCAATGTCAAGACGGATATTTTGCTCATCGCAGAATTTAGCCAATTCTCCCATGGAAAAGTTACTCCCATTGTCCGTGATAATACTATGCGGATAACCATACCGGATTATAACATCCTCGACAAATCTTTTGGCTGTTGCTCCATCACAACTAGTGACAGGTTTAGCCTCGATCCACTTTGTGAATTTGTCCACCATCACTAAGAGGTGAGTGAATCCACTTGGGGCTCGTTTAAAAGGTCCTACCATATCAAGCCCCCAGACCGCAAAGGGCCATGTTATAGGTATTGTTCGTAGCTGATCAGCCGGAACATGAGCTTGCTTGGCATACTTTTGGCAGCCTTTGTATGTCTTGACTAATCGTTCGGCATCTGCCTGAGCTGTAAGCCAGAAAAATCCATGTCGAAAAGCTTTTGCCACTAAATATTTGGCTGCAGCGTGGTGACCACACTCGCCTTCGTGGATTTCCCTTAAGATTTCCACTCCTTCTTCCGGAGATACACGGCGTTGAAAAACCCCAGAAACACTCCGTTTATGGAGCTCACCTTTAACAATAGTATAGGCTTTTGCTCGTCGGATAATCTGTCGACTCAGTACCTCGTCTTTCGGGTAATTTGCCATCTACCAAATAATCGAGGTAGGGTTGAGTCCAGCTGGGGATTACAGCCAGAACTGCTATCAAAGGTGAGTCGGATTTGGTCGGATATTTCTCATCTACTCCCTTTATCGAGGGAACTTTGAGGTGCTTTAAAAATGCGCCATCCGGGACCTCTTTCCGCGCAGAGCCTATTCGAGATAGTGCACCTGCTTCCTCATTTTCTGCTCGAGGGATGTGTTGAACTTCAAACCCCTCGAACGATTTAGATAGATCATTCACGACAGCTTTATATGCTGCCATGTGCTTATTTGCATTACAAATATCTGAGACTTGCTGAGCAACAAGATCCGAATCTCCGCAACACATCAAACGTCGGATGCCAATATCCTTAGCAATCCGGATTCCATATAGCAGTGCTTCATACTCGGCAATGTTGTTTGTCGCTATGAAGTGGATCTGCAACACGTATAAAAGTTTATCTCCTTGGGGTGATTTGAGCACCACGCCAGTCCCCGAGCCCCCTCGAGCCTTAGACCCATCGAAAAAGAGGGTCCAATATTTCGACTCAAGAAGGACCATGTTCTCCTTGGTCTCTGTCCAATCAGCAACAAAGTCAGCAAGGATCTGGGATTTGATTGCTGTCCGGGGTTTGTACTCAATATCGAAAGCTGCAAGCTCTATGCCCCATTTGGCAACACGTCCTGTGGCATCGCTATTCTTGATTATATCTCTCATGGGAGCTTTGCTCACCACGGTAATTGGATGCTCCTGAAAATAGTGTCGTAACTTACGAGATGCTAGAAAAACACCGTAAGCCAACTTTTGATAGTGCGGATACCGCTGTTTTGATTCTGTCAGGACCTCGCCGACAAAGTACGTCAGACGCTGCACCAGGTGTTCCTGATTTTCTTCTGGTCTCTCCACTACCATAACTATACTGACAACCTTATTTGCCACAGCAATGTAGAGCAACATCGGTTCCTGAGGTTCCGGCGCTGCAAGGATAGGAGCAGATGAGAGTACTTTCTTCAGGTCTTGTAGTGCAGCTTCAGCTTCGTCAGTCCAGCCAAAATCCTTGGTCTTCTTCAGGAGTTTGTATAATGGTGTGGCTCTTTCACCAAGACGACTTACAAATCGACTGACCGCAGCAATGCAACCAGTTAATCTTTGTACGTCCTTCAGGCGAGTTGGCCTGGAAATATTGAGAATAGCCTTGATCTTGTCACGGTTCACCTCTATGCCTCTTTGAGACACGATGAAACCTAACAATTTTCTGACTGGTATTCCATAGAAGCATTTCTTCGGGTTAAGCATGATGTTGTATTTTCATAGATTGGCGAACGTTTCCTCCAAGTCAGAAATCAACGTTTCCTTCTTTTTGGTCATGATCGTGATATCATCCACGAGTTGATCA
Source organism: Avena eriantha (assembly GCA_910589775.1). NCBI lineage: Eukaryota > Viridiplantae > Streptophyta > Magnoliopsida > Poales > Poaceae > Avena > Avena eriantha. Next base: position 81,762,036 of record OU342741.1, on the reverse strand, counting down.
TGGAGGCAACGCTACATCGTGCGCTGGTACGTAGCTCCTACGTTCTTCAGCCCAAAGGGCATCGTAACAAAACAGAAGGTTCCGAAGGGGGTTATGAATGAAGTTTTGACTTTTTCAGATTCCTTCATCCGGATTTGGTGATAACCGGAATATGCGTTGAGAAAACAGAGGAGTTCTGAGCCTGCCGTAGAATCGATAACTTGATCAATTCTAGGCAGAGCGAACGGATCTTTTGGACAAGCCTTGTTCAAGGCAGTATAATCAACACACATCCTTAAATCAGTGGTGTCCTTTTTAGGGACCATTACAGGGTTGGCCGACCAATCATTATGGATGACCTCTTCTATGAATCCGGCTAACTCGAGCCGCGCTAGTTCCTTAGCTATTGCCTTACGCTTTTCATTGCCAAACCGTTGTAAGGATTGTTTCACAGGTTTAGCATTCGGGTTTACATTTAGAGAGTGCTCGGCAAGTTCCCTAGGTACTCCGGTCATGTCAGATGGCTGCCATGCGAAGATATCTTGATTTGCTTGGAGGAACTTGACGAGCGCGCTTTCCTATGCGCTACTTAGGCCTACGCCTATCTGGGTCACCTTGGAGGGGTCATCATCTTCAACGGTGTCGTATTCATCTCTTCTGATGTCTTGAACTCCGGATTTGGCTTTGTGACCTCCTTCTTTGTTGCGGGCATCTCGAATAGATCTATGCTCTTCTTGATCTCCTGGTACTCCTGGGCGTGCAGCACGGCTTCGGCAAAGGCGACATTTCCATCTTCGCACTCTCGCGCCTTCTTCGGGTCTCCCCTAATGGTGATCACGCCGTTGGGACCTGGAATTTTCATCATATTGTAAATGTAACATGGACGAGCCATAAAAGCCCAGTAAGCCGGACGTCCGAATATAGCGTGGTATGCGCTCTTGAATGGGACCACTTCGAAGGAAAGTGCCTCCGTCCGATAATTCTTTGGAGTTCCAAAAGTAACATCCAAAGTGATCTCTCCCAGGGAATTAGCTTGTCTTCCTGGGACAACTCCGTGAAAGATCACAGAGCTATGGTTCAAATGTGTTTCCGAGATCTTCATCCGACGTAGCATTTCGACATAGAGAATATTGATGCTGCTACCACCGTCCATGAGGGTCTTGGAGAAACCATAACCGTCAATAAGTGGATTGACGATTAAGGCGTATTTTCCTCGCCTGTGTAGTTTAGGCGGATGATCAGCGCGATCAAACGTGATTGCCACTTCCGACCAGTCCAGATACTGAGGGACAGCCGGAACTGTTGCATTGAGCTCGTGGAGAACTGCTTTCTTGACCTTTGCTGGTTGAGATCCGAGGAAGGTGACGTAAGTATCCTTCTTGGTGGGAAAAGTCTTCTTCCCTTCCGACTTGGGATTTGAAGCATCACCTTCCTCCATGTCGGAATCTTCCTTCATCTCCTTGTCTTTTTCGGGATTTTTCTTTCCCTTCTTCCGCTTAGCTTTGTAGCCCGCGGTATCATATCTCTTGATGTCATCATTAAAACGACATTCAGCGTTGGTGTGGGACGACCCCCCATTGGCGTCTAAATGATGCACACATGGGTTATTGGCAATGTCAGCCCAAGTGTAGGTTTTGCCTAGTTCTTGCTCGCCTCTGCCTTGGACCCTTGATGTCCCACGACCACGCCCGCGGCCTCCGCCACGTCCTCCTCGTCCGACCACTGCTGTCTCCGTGTTGGGTTTTTCTTCCGAGGTATTTTTGTGCTTCTGAGCTTGTTGCTTTGGTTGTTTTGCCGACTGAGGCACAACCAGGGCATTGAGTAATCCCTCTGCATCATCGTCAGCATCTGCATACTTGCTCGTTGTTTCTATCATCTCTCCCAGATTAGTAATCTTGTCACACTTCAAGCGATGGCGCAGTAAACCAATTGGGAGACCTGCGATGAAAGCTTCAATCGTAGTTTGATCGTTTACTCCTTCGCAGGAGTTTTTTGTGTCGATCCATCATCTAAGATAATCCCGGCAAGTTTCTCCGGCTTTCTGGGTGCAATGCTGTAGGTCTCCAACCGTACAGGGCCTCCGATATGTGCCTTCGAAATTCCGAAAGAACGCACTTTGCAAGTCATACCAGTTGTGGATGGTGTTTGCCAGAAGTTCATTGAGCCATGATCGTGCCGTCTTCCGCAACATAAGTGGGAGATATCGGATGCATGGTCTGAAGCACTTTGGGCCCACGTACACGTCATCGTTTTCATAGCGCCGAGCCTCTATGTTGGAGTTGATCCTGTGCCTTGCGTCGTTCGGGGATAGAGATCGTCCCGAATGTCGGCTATGGCTGCGGTGCCTTGGAGCCGGACTTCGGCTTCTGCCACTACCTCCTCCGCCATGTCGTCCTCCTTGACCTCCTTGGGGGCTGTTGTGATAATTGTGTGGTGGAGAGGGTGGTGCAGCTGGATAGTTTCCGGCTGATCGCCGACCTCCGTCCGGAGCGTCATTATTCCGGTTTCGGGGAGGTTCTTGACTATGACGAGCCCCCTGCCGGCTTGTTCCAGCGTGGTTTCCGTCGTTCCTTCGCCCGTCGTTCCCACCATGGTGAGGCTCAGCCGAATGGCTCTCATGTCTAGGAGGTGGCATTCTCTGACGATCCTCCTCCCGACGTTTCTCCTTATCTTCTCCCTTTTGATCGTTGAATTCTTGTCGGGGAGGATTCCTCGGATTCAGTGCAGCGATCGCGTCTTTCTCGGCTGCTGGAGCGACATTGCTCCAATTATGTGTAGCTCTGCGATGCTATCCCGATGATCCGGTTCTTGAATAATTGTCTTCCCTGCGTTCGGGGTGATGGTACTGCGCCCGGACGTAATGGGATCTTACGTCAGCCCATGCCAGATCTGTGCAACATTGGTCAGAATCCGAGACCAGTTTTTGACTTCCGGACATGGCGACCTTCTGCCGCTCCAGTCCCTTGTTGAGTAGCTTGATACCCAAGCGTATCTCCTCTGGCCCTGGATTAGCTGATAGAATTTCACGAGCTGCCATCGTATTTTGCACTGGTGTTGGGTATACCCAATCTCCGTTGCTATCCTTCCGTGGCTTCCCCATCTCATCTCTGAAAAGGACGGCACGGACACGTGGGAATTGGTTGTCATCTATGTGACGCTTCCGTGTCTTCTGATGTAGACGGGACATGTACTCCTTGGTTGACATGCGCTTCTTCTCCACCTCGATGTTTTTGGCTTCATCAAGGAGTTGTTGACGACGCGCTTCTAGGGCCTGGGCCCTTTCGTCCAGCTCATCTGCAGTAAGTTCTGCAGCTGTAGGGATAGGTGTGGTTAAGGCGGCATCGATGAGTTTACGCGCACCTTCAGTGATCGCGTGTCCATCCACCGATGCTTCTTTTTTCGGCTCGTCTGGGATAAGTGCTCCATCCGAGTCTTCCACGTATTCCCCGGCAATCACCTCCTCTGTCAGAGGGTCTTTTGCCGGGGTCTTGTTCTTCTTCTTTGCCTTCTTGGCAGCGCCGGTAGCAAAGACAACTTTGGGTCCATTTCCCGGAGTCAAGCTCTGATCGGTACTTTCGGACATCTGGACCTCGGGATTATCTCCGACATCCATGTCATCTTGCGCTTTGGGAGAGTGTTCCCTGGATACTTCATCCATGGCTTCTCCTTCTTCTGCAGCTTTGGAGTTGTACTCCTCTTCATATTCCACGGAGAACTTTCAGAAATCTGCCGATGTCATAGATTCACCCGAGGATGCGGGAACGTCGGCGTTTGTTCCAATTACCTCCAGCACCGAGTCGGTGTTTTCTCCAGCATCGACAGAGCCGGATCTGGATCCAACATATCCGACGAAGTGCGATGCGTGCTTCCTGAGGTACCTGCGGCTTTCCCGATCAGCCATATCAAAACTTTTAATGGTTTCGAGGATTGCATCTGCGCTAGCGCCTTGCAGTATCATACGTCTTAGTGTGTACCTGAGGAAAGGCCTATCTGTCCCGGCATCGTCAGAGCCGGAATCAGTGTCGTTGATATGCTCCTCCTAGATTTCGACTTCCACGGGTGGGTTGATCTGGGATCCGGCTTCATTCTCCAGGAAGATCCACTCCAGATTCGACTTGGACCGTGAGGTCTTCTTCAGGCTCGGATTTCTCCACTATCTCCGAAACGGGTGCGGCCTGGGTGGGATTAGGGTTTTCTGAGATCCGGAACTCTGCCGCCTCCACAGACAAAGGGGACCCAGAAGATTCTTCTGCCTCTATCATCACCGCTGGGGAGGGTTGGGCAGTTTCAGCGAAACCGATGTAAACATCGATCTCGCCAAAAGACATGATTGTATAGGCAGTCACGGCTTCCCTAGCCGGAATCCAAGTCTCATCGAGAACGATGAGAGGGACGTCGCTGGCGTAGAGGATGCGACCGACGGCGATGGTCTCGTTGACCGATTCTTGCAGATTCCGCTCGGAACGCAGATACGAAGCTCACTTGCCCCACGGTGGGCGCCAACTGTCGTCGGATTGATGACAAGTACGCCATGAGGGGGTCCTCGAGGTGTGCGGAAGAGAGGGGGGGTGAGACGTACGGTATTCCGGGACGATGAGCACACAAGTTTACCCAGGTTCGAATCCGCCGGCTTTGGACGGATCCTACTCCTGCTAGCAATCCAGTAATATGGCAGAGCCGGAATATGGGTTACAATGGTATCGCCTGTGCGAGTTGAGGGTCTAAAGTATTGGGTGTGCCCTAAAGGCTCTCCCTAGGACGGCTTATATAGATATCCGGCCTAGGGTTTACAGGAGAGATCAACCCGGCTACGACTAAGAGTTGGTTACAGAGTACATCTTGAACTACAAATAATATTATGGGCCTAAGTCGGTAAGTCTTCTGGGCCTTCCCGTAGTCTTCTGGGCCTTCCCGTAGTCGGTAAAGCATTCACGGTAGGTAGTACATAGATAAAGCACATAGTTCACACACGAGTTACAATAATGTAGGAGTACTCACAGAGTCACACACAAATAGTAAATAGTATCTCGCAAGAACATAGGGAAATAAGTATGAAGGTCGAGATAACAAATAAGAATCAAACAGTCCAAGCCCATGCAAATCCTGATGACAATGTCTTCTCCACCTTTGGCATCGAAACACCGAAAAGGGAAAATACCTAAGCTAGCGCCCCAACCGATCAGTAGTCCTCGTCGTCATCATCCTCGTCCCCCTCATCCATATCCTGATCCTCATCATCATCATCATAGTCCTCATCACCATCTAGAGCTGCAGGTCCTTTGCCATGAGGGTGAGAAGAGGAGGTACCCTGGTACCCATATCTAGACGTGACATCAGAAAAGGTCTTCCAATCAACCAAACTGTCCTATTGGGCATTCCATGCCCCAAAAGAAAGAGTGTAGTCTGACTCAGTGGATGGCTAAGAGACATGCTCATCAGTGTCCTCGTCCTCTCCTTCCTCACCATTCGCTTCACCCTGAGGCATAATCTCCTTGAGGAGTTTCTCTATGCGACGGTTTGGACCGGAGACTTCGGTCAGCCTCCAGACCTTTCTCCGGACCACCAATCTGGCTGACCCAGGCAGAAATCTGGAGCCAAACTCCAGACCACACCTAAGACTCCGGTCTAGGCAGACCGGAGACTCTGGTCTGGAATTCCTAGGAATCCAATAGATATGCAGGGAAAGTCTTGTAGGCCAAGGGTCCTTTTTACTTTTGCATTATATCAACTTGTAGACAATAGCATACTGTAAAATGCTCTACTTGTTGTTAACAAACACCAAAAGTGATTATGACAGTAATTGTCCTGTCACGTTGGATGCAAATGTCTTTCCTTCTTGGATGTATACTTCGGATACCACCAAATTCGGATGAAAGAAGAAGACCAAGACAAGACGTCATTTATGACACCTGATGGTGTATTCTGCTACACTACAATGCTCTTCGAGCTGAAAAATGTGAGTGCACCTACCAGTGGATGATGCAAAACTACCTTGGAAACCAAATCGGCAGAAACATCCAAGTCTACATCGACGACGTTGTGATTACAACAAAGCAAGAGTTGACTTTTCACAATGATCTGCGCAAAACATTCAATAATATCGAAAAATACTACATCAAGCTCAATTTGATGAAGTGATACTTTGGAGTTATTGCTGGGCAACTCCTCGGGTACCTTGATGACCCACAAGTATAGGGGCGTATCGTAGTATTTTTGATAAATAAGAGTGTCGAACCCAATGATGGCTCAGTGTCGACGCCAGGAAAATGCTGGTGCGATGTTCATATAGAGCTCATAGGGAACCCCAAGAGGAAGGTATGATGAGCACAGCAGCAAGTTTCCCTCAGTTATGAAACCAAGGGTTAATCGAACCAGTAGGAGCAAGGAAACACCCCAAAGGTGTTGCTAGCTGAGCTTTGGCAGAGCGCACTACCGGTGCTAGTAGCAACGTGGAGACCTACACAACACAACAACAAAACTTTGTCCCCAACTTGTGATGAGGTTGTCAATCTCACCGTGTTTTGCGGAAAACAAAGGATTAAACATATCGAATGGAAAGAAGTAATAGTTTGAAAAAAGTAAACACAAAGCAGTAAACAGTTTATAGATTGTATGTAAAGAAAAAGGACCGGGATCCATAGTTCACTAGAGGTGGCTCTCCTCAAGATAGATAACATGCTGGGTGAAAAAATTATAGCGGGGCAATTGACAAACATCGAGAAAGCAATACGTGCATATACTAATCATCTTGACTCCTTTGAGACTTGATTGGGCATTACAACATTATACATAGACCGCCATCCAACTGCATCTATGACTAATAATCCACCTTCGGGTTATCATCCGAACCCCGTCCAGTATTAAGTTGCAAGCAACAGATTATTGCTTTACAAACTGTGTGTAAAGTAAACAATACAATTGTTCTATGAACAAAGGATTGTTGTTTTCTCCCTAGTAGCAATAGCACATCTAGTACCTTAGTGTTTTCTGTCACTTCCCCAGATTACCGGAGGCATGAACCCACTTTCGAGCATAAATACTAACTCTTGGAGTTGCTAGCATCTACTTGGACAAGATAGCTACTAACAACGGAAAGCATGCAAGATCACAAATAACAAAGACATGATAGAATCAATAATCAATCTGAAATAGCATCTCAATATTCATCGGATCCCCGTAAACACAACATGTAGAATTACAAATAGATGATCTTGATCATGAATGGAGCTCACAAGATCTACACATGAAAGCACAAAGGAGGAGAACCAGCCATCTAGCTACTACATGGATCCGTAGTCCAAGGATGAACTACTCACGCATCACACCGGAGGCTTGCATGGTGATGAAGAAGGCCTCTAGGGTGAATTCCCCTCTCCGGCAGGGTGCCGTGAAGAGCTTCAGATCCCTCCCGATCTAGGGATGGAGATGACGGCGGCTACAGACTCTTTCGTGGATTTTTGATCGAGTACTTAGGGTTTTCGTCCCGAGGGCAATATATAGGCAGAAGGAGAGGCCGAGGGGTGCCTAGACTAGCGACACCACCCCCTGGCGCGGGCCAAGCCTGGCCGCGCGGCCAGGTGGTGTGGCCGCCCTCTGGCCCTTCTCTGTCTCGTATTCTGGCATCTGATGACTTCCGGAAAAATAGGCACTTTGCCTTTTGTCCTGTCCAATTCCGAGAATATTCATTTTCTGACTTTCCTGGAACCAAAAACAGCAGAAAATAGGCAGCTAGCACTATGGCTCTTGTTAATAGGTTAGTCCAAGAAATCATATGAAAAGTGCACCAAAGTGTGGACAAAACACAAGAAAGTGGATAAAACCAAGCATGGAACATCAAAAATTATAGATACATTTGCAATATATCAACATCCCCAAGCTTAACTCCTGCTCGTCCTCGAGTAGGTAAGTGATAAAAAGAAAGAATAATTTTTGAGGTGACATGCACCATCAAAGACTTGATCAAAGTATTTGTAAAACATTCAAAGCTAGGATCAAAGTACTTCAATCATAGCATGAAAGACAAAGTTCTAGCAATAAGACAAAGAAACTATGATGCAACATGAAAAAGAACAAACAAAAGATTCATGAATAACAACGCTTTGCAAGACGTTTGTTTGTTTCACATAAAGAAAACATAGCATAATAGTATTCAGCTTGTCCCTCATAGAGTAGCAAAACATAAATGCAGAGGACACCTTAAAAGTTCATAAGAGTGACTAGATACAAATAGTTTAAAACAAGCAATATCAAGTTATGCATCAATCAACTAGTCTTGGGACAATGCACATAGAACTAAGAATGGCCACTATGCTCTCAAAGTAGGTGCATAAAGTTAGAAGGTGGAGACTCAATATAATGGTGGAAGAAAGGCCTTCATAAAAGGAAGTAGGGATTCAAGTCTCATAAAGAGCTTCCAAAAATTATGGTACTTATAGCTTATAGCTCTCATTGCTCCTATCATAAGCATCTTGAAGGTGATTAAGGTTAAAGTGACACAACTAAGTGGATATGCTTGACAAGTTATAAACCGAAATCTCATGCCCCTTACTTACGAAGACCGAAACTCATGCTACTCAACTTTAGTCACAAGTAAGCTCTTGTCATTGTAAGTACATGTGTATCATAAAGAACCGCCAACGGGGTACCCCTTACACATGATACAGGAGCTATCCCATAATCAAAATGACAAGGCAAGCAGACAATGAGCATCTCAACAATCTTTTTATTTGATATTTGCGTAGGTTTTTATTGAGGATGCTTCATAGAGTGCTCATTATGGTGATGCTGCAAGTTTCCACCATGATTAGGCATGGCTTTGGCTAGCGGCCCAGGCGTTTCTTTAACACACATACAAACTCCATGATCTTACAAGTTCCACTTTTATTTCACACCGCCAGGATCCGTAAGCAAAAGAACATGATATCAACGGGGTACAAAGTACAAGTGCAATGTTGAAAGCATTCTCCATGATACATGGTTCTGCTAATTTCAACTTATAAAGCGCAAGAATATACGCAACAAAGAAGGACCCAATGGTTCAAGCTTATTAGATGCAAAAAGGTAAAGTGTGCCATCAAGTTCGTGAGAGCTTTAATCACTAGTTTTCTCATAACAAGTTTAATTTGGAAGGTAAATAAAAGCATGAATATACTTGGAATAGCATAAGCTAGTAGGTAGGTATGGTGGAGTCTTCAGAATAACTTGGTTTAGGGAGTTGGATGCATGAGTGGAACTCATACTTGGTTGTGGAGGCTAGCAAAATACTGGGAGCGACAAACTAAGAGAGCAATAATGGCCATAATCATGCAGAGCGACAAAACATCATTGATCAAAGCATAAAGTGATACTACAAGTTGAAAACTAAAGGATCATAAAGGCTTATAGTGACTTGGGATAGTCAAAACATGGTGTGAGCATGCGCCAAGTCAACCCAAATAAAGCATCAAAGGAGAATACCACTATACTATGCTTTAATATGCTAAAACAACGCATGATTCATCCAAGGCACATTAAGAAATCTCAATTGTTTATAACAAGTCATGCTAAAGCAAAGAATACTAAGCATAAAGCCAAAACAATATCAAGCATGTCATGACAAAGTATGGGCCACAATCAAAAACGAGCTCTTTTTACCACATAAGCATGAACTTTCCTACTCTTTTCCAAACCAAACCAAACTATTTGCAAACCAATGTATGAAAGATGGGGTCCAACCAATTTATTCAGAAAACTAATCAAACCAAGCAAACTAAAACCAAAACAAAAACGAAAAAGAAGACGCTCCAAGAACAACACAACTGTGCATGAAACAATAAAAATGAAGCGTTTGGAAGAAACCTAGGATTTTTATTGATGAAGAAGGGGATGCCTTGGGCATCCCCAAGTTTTGACGCTTGTACTTCTTGGATATTTCTTGGGGTGACACGCGTGGCATCCCCAAGATTGAGCTTTAGCCCATCCTTCATCTCATTACTCATTCCTTCCATACACCTGAAATTTTCCCTTCATACAAAACTTCACACAATCTTTATTAGCAACATTAGTGCACTCAAGATAAATAAGTCTTAAGGTTCAGTTCTAACACCAAATAAACTTCCATTAGAACACTAACTACTGTATTACTTCCCTCAAAAAGCTCAATTCCCCAAAAGAACTCAAAAAGGAACCAACAAGAAGCAAATGCAGAAAATGGCAAAAATCTGTGAAAACAGACCAGCAGGTAAAGACGAATTTTTTCGAATACCTTCTGTTGTTCAAATAAAAAAGTGTTGCACTAACGAAAGTTAGATAACAACCTGGGGCAGAAGAACAAAAATTCACGCCTAAAAAAGACGTTCAGAGATTTTACAGGAATGTTTACTGAAGCACAGAAATCTGTTTCGGGACAGCAACTTTCCCAATCATTACTTCTCTCTCATTAGAGGTTACTCTTGGAACAAAAAGCAAATAAAGAGGATAAGGAGCGGTTATTACAGAGGTAATAACTTCCAAGACTCATCTAAAACTTTTGGGTTATCTCCCAATAAGTACTTTTCTTTAACGCCTTTAAGTTAGACATAAGAAGCAAAGAAAGAATCAACTGTTCTCAAATGAAGAAGCATTAAGACCAAATTTTGTTTTCATAGGAGAAGCAAAAGAAATCTTCTCTCTTTTATTAGGGAAGTGTTCTATACCTTTCTTGAGTGGGAGTTGATATTTAATGGTGCCTTCTTTCATATCAATAATGGCACCAACAGTTCTAAGAAAAGGTCTTCCCAAAGTAATAGGACAAGAAGCATTGTATTCAACATCCAAAACATAGAAATAAACAGAGACATAGGCATTGTTAACCATAATAAGAACATCATTGAGACTCCCCATGAGTTTCTTTTTAGCATTATCATCAAGTGGGACATTCAAATAACAATCTTCAAGAGGAGGCAAATCAAGCATATCATAAATCCTTCTAGGAATAGTAGAAACACTACTATCAAGATCACATAAAGCTTTGAAATCAAAGTCATTTACTTTCATATTAATGATGGGTTCCCAACCATCTTCTTGTTTTATAGGAATAGAAGCTTTATGTTTCATCTTTTCTTCTTTAATCTTTATGAGAGCATCAGTAATGTGTTTTGTAAAGGCCATGTTCATTGCACTAGCATTAGGACTTTTAGCAAGATTTTGTAGGAACTTAATAACTTCAGAGATGTTGCAACCATCAAGATCAAAATCACATTTATTATCTAGAGTAGTAGAACTATTACTAGCCTAACACTAGTGGTGGTGATAGTAGAAACACTAATGTTTCTAGCAATCTCATCTTCTCTTTCCCACTTAGCATGTAATTCAGCTAATAGTCTAACATTTTCATCAATTTTTACTTGTATAGCATTGGTGGCTGCAAAGGGATTGTCATTAGTTTCAGGTTTAGCGACCATTTTATTCAAAGAAGATTCAACTTCAGCCAAAGATGCTATATCTGTTTCAGCATTAGAGAGTTTTTCCTCAATAGTTTTATTGAAAGCAATTTGCTTACTAATAAAGTCTTTAAGCATAACTTCAAGTTCAGAGGGTGCACTCATATTATTGTTGTAGGAACTTCCATAAGTATTACCATTGTTGGGAGGATATGGGTTATAATTGTTGTTACCAAAAAATTTCCTATAAGCATTATTGCCAAAATTATTATTTCTTATGAAGTTCACATCAACTTGCTCTTCTTGAGCAACTAAAGAGGCTAAAGGAACATTATTTGGATCAATATGGGCTTTCCCATTAACAAGCATAGACATAATAATATCAATCTTATCACTCAAGGAGGAAGTTTCCTCAACAAAATTTACCTTCTTACCTTGTGGAGCTCTCTCGGTATGCCATTCAGAATAATTAACCATCATATTGTCCAATAGTTTTGTTGCAGCACCCAAAGTGATGGTCATAAAGGTACCTCCAGGAGCTAAATCCAATAGGTTCCTTGAAGAATAGTTCAATCCTGCATAAAAAGTTTGGGTGATCATCCAAGTAGTCTGTCCATGATTGGGACAATTCTTTACCAAAGATTTCATTCTTTCCCAAGCTTGAGCAACATGCTCATTATCAGATTGCTTAAACTTCATTATTTCACTTCTCATAGATATAATCTTAGCAGGAGGATAGTATTTTCCAATAAAAGCATCTTTGCACTTAGTCCAAGAATCAATACTATTCCTAGTTAAGGAATTCAACCATTCTTTAGCTTTTCCTCTCAAAGAGAAAGGAAACAATTTCATCTTATAATATCACCATCTACATCCCTATGCTTTTGCATCTCACAAATTTCAACAAAGTTATATAGATGGGAAGCAGCATCTTCATTACCAATACCAAAAAATTGTTCTCTCATAACAAGATTGAGTAAAGCAGGTTTTATCTCAAAGAAAGTTTCTTCAGGCACAGGTGGAGCAATAGGTGTGCTCATAAAATCATTGTCGTTGTATTGGGAACGGCAGTACCTGAGGAGGTTAGATAGAGGTGTGGGGACTAGCAGGGAAGCTATCGACGGCGTCCGCAGGCGGGATTGGATACAAGCGAGCGTAGCGGGATGCAAGAAGTACCCAGGTTCGGGGCCCTCGTGGCGAGGTAAATCCCCTACTCCTGCCGGATCTGACTATGTGGAATACTAGGACTACAAGTGCTCCTCGAGCTATATACGCTAGCTACTGCCTTAAATGCTGTAAGACCAACCCTTTCTACTGAGGCCTTGCCTCTCCTTATATAGGTAGAGAGGCAAAGGTCTCACTGGCCAGTCCGACTGGCGGGCCCCACAGGCGGGTCCCAGCCGACTAGTCATCTATAGTGTCCAGTATGGCTTGTCCTGTCGGAGTATGAGCGGTATGGCTGTCGTAGGCACAGTGGATGCTGATACACACGTCGCCCTGTCCTGTTGATTGAGTCCAGCTACGTCGCCATATCCGGCTGCCTCCTGTTGATCCGGCTACTGGGGGGTAGCCGGCCTGTCTTGCCCTGTCCGGCTGCATCTGGTCAGCCGGACGCGATCCGACTATCGTGTTTCTTATTCGGTTGGGGTACCTGGGGATCATCCCCCTGACACTAGCCCCCGAGCGCGTGTGGATTCCGCCCTTAGGCGAAATGTGCGTGCGCTTCCTCTTGCTTTTGATTTTGTGTCCGCCTAAGCTTGGCGGTTGCGCTACCCGTGACGTCAGTGCTGACGCCGGCCATGCGCGCACGCGCCATCATTACTCTGCTGCGGGCAGCGTAACGTCCCGTCGCACGTCGCCTCGGGAAACTATTGTCCGGCGCTTCGGTTCTCGCTCCGGGATCTTCTGCGCATCCTGGTCTGGCACACGGGATCTAGGCGGCGGTTGGGGTGTGGGTTGCCCGGATGCACGCCACGTGCCCCGTCGACGGTTGCCCTTCTGGCTCTTTAAAGGGACGCCGCGGGGGAGGCGATTTCTTTCCTTCGCTCCCCCACTGCAGTTCCTTCTCTCTTGTTGCTTCCGCTCCTGCGCCCTTGCACTTTGCGCCGCCCGCTGGCCATCGTCGATGCTACGGGCCACCATCAATCTTCCGTCGCCGCTCCCCCTAGTCAACCAGAAATGGCCGCTGACCGCGGGGCCTGGTGCGGCTCCGCCGTCACCGAGGACCAAATCGCAAAATACCGCGCCACCCGCGTCCTCCCGCCGGCGGAGGAGGTGGCGGTGCGGCTGGCACCGGCCAGGGAGGTGTCGCGGCATCCGGCAGAGGGAGAGCACGTCATCTTCCTTTCGCACTTGGCCTGCGGGTTTGCCCTTCCAGTGAACCCGTTCCTCTTGACCTTCCTTGCTTTCTTCGATCTTCGCCTCCACCACCTCGGCGCCAACGCAATCGGAACGTTGGCGCATTTCGTTGCTTTCTGCGAGAGCTACCTCGGGATCCAGCCGGATCTCAGGCTCTTCTGCCGGCTCTTCCGAGTCCGGCCGCAGGTGCAATTCACCCCAGGGCCACTAGTCGTCTGCGGTGGCGCCTCCATTTACTCCCGCTCGTAGAGCGGCTACCCAAAATTTCTTCTTCACGATACGGTACGACTGTGGCAGCAGTCGTACTTCTACGTGAAGAACCTCACCAACATCGACCGGATCAATCTGCCGGCCTTCCAGGACATCGAGTCCAGCCGGCAGAACTGGGACTTGAAGTTCCACGGCGACAAGGCGGAGACGGATGAGTTGCTGAAGCGCATGCGCTCGCTCGTCCACTGCTGGCTGACCGGTCTGGACGTCACTCTCAGCTGGATGTCCCGGCTGATGATGCCGTTGTAGCAGCGAGCACACAAGATGTGCTACTACTCCGGCCGGCTGGACCCGACCCGGCTGGCGCGTCGTGATCCCCGCTACCACAACCTGAAGGAGTGGGTGTGGACGATCACCAAGGAGCGGCTGCTGGAGAACTGGAAGTTCAGTCTGGCGCCATATACTCGGGAGAACCGCGCGCCCTGGGTAAGCTCCTCTAACCGGATGCATTTTTGGTGTTTTCTTGTACTTGTTCTTTGTTTTCGTCTGGCTAACTTTTGTATTCGGCAGATGTTCCCATGCATCATCCGCGAGGAGGATGCGGTGGCTCTCGAGGAATTCATGCCCGACCTGCCCGAGCCACGCGCTCGGCGGTCCGGCGAGGAATCAGATGGGGACGGCGACGCCTTCCCTAGCCGGAGCGACGAGCCGGCCGCCGACCCGCACGCGGAGGTGCACGAGGAGGAGGCCGTGCCGACCACGGAGCCGGCGACGCGCTCCGCGACAGACGGGGAAGTGGGTGGGAGCGGCTCCAGCCGTTCCGGCTCCCGCCGCCCTGCGATGGAGGAGCTGGCGCCCAAGAGGAGCCGGTCCGGCGCCCTGCCGCCAAGCCGTCTCGGCCGGAAGAAAGGGCCGCCTCCTGTTGTGCCAGGGTATGTTCTTTCTCCCCCTTCCCTTTCTGCCTGTTTTCTGTCTGCCTGCCTTTTTCCTCCTTTTCTGACTTTGGCTTGTTTTGCTCTTGTCTTCTTCTTCTCTTTCTCCTTAGCACGCTGGTTTCCTTCGGAGCCACGAGCCCGGCACGCGCGCCAGCCGGGTCGCCGCCCTGTGCCTCGACTGCGCCGACCAGCGCCCCTTCTTCTTCTGAGGCACAACCTTCGCCTCCCCCTCGGGCTGAGCTGACTGCCTCCGCCCAGCCGGAAGGCTCCTCCGCGGGTGCGTGGGGGGCTGCTGGCAAGGAGCTCGTCGTCGTTGGCAACGACAACTCCGACGAGGAGCCTGGGGAGGAATGGCAGACGGCGGTGGTCGCGGCGAAGGAGTCCTTGGCCGTCAACGCCGTGGACAACGACGCTTCCTCCGCCACCTCGCTGTCAGACCTTGCCGCCACGCTCGAGTTGGCGGTGAAGGAGATCCGGCTGCTGGAGGCCGCAGCCGGTGGGAATCGGACGCTAGAGCACAAGCTTGCTGCCGCCAATGGGACTTCCCAGAGTAAGTTCACTTCATCCGGCTTGCCTCCCCCCCTTTTTTTTGGGGTATTGATCGCCGGTTTTGTTACAGCCATCCTCGTGTGCGCTCAGCGCGAGATCGATCGCTTGAAGAAAGCGAACGACCGGCTGAGCAAGTCCAATTCTACTCTATGGCTGCAGAACAAGGATTGGCACGCGCTGGTGGACGGTCTGGAGGCCACCATCAAGGAGCGCGACGCCTCGCTCGCTAGCCGGACCGAAGCTTTCTCCCTTCTCGAGGCCCAGAACAAGGACCAAGAGAAGGAGATTAAACGGCTAGCGACCAAGGAGAAAGCGCTGGTGGAGGAGCTGATCCAGGTCGGCCACACTGCCAAGGGTGAGTTTTATTTCTGTCTTCTTTTCTTTCTGGATCCGGTAGCCGGATCTGACTTCTCTTTTCTGACAGCCTTTTAACCCACATAGACCTGCTGGCCTACAAACGGCTGCAGGAGAATTGGTCGGGAGCGCAGCCGACGGCCCAGGAGCTTGTCGTTCTCCTTGGCGAGGAAGCTGCCAAGCTTTGCCAGGCGGCCCGGGACGTCTTCTCCTTCGTATGGCCGGAGGCTCCGGTTCTGGAGACAATGGTGCAGCTAGCTGCAAAGGTGGGAGAGGTGCCGGCTGCGGTGGACCGGCTGCGGGACTTGCGGCGCGGGCCGGAGCGGAGATGGCCCTGGCTCTGATGCTCTCCTGGTACAAGGACGCCCGCATCGAGAAGATCGATGGAGGCTTCCGTGCCGGAGCTGATCTTCCCGCTATCCGCCAAGCCCATCCGGAGCTCCGCGGGTCCGCCATCAAGATCGCCGACTACGTGGATCCCGACGAGGTGCTCACCGACTCGGAGTCCATCGGCACTCCTGATGTGGAGGCCCTGATGCTGCCGCCTGCCAGCGCCGGGACCGGATCAAGCTCCGCGCCTCCTCCGCCGCCCGAAGCTTCTGCTGGCCAAGATCTCCCTTGCGTCAAGGGTCCTGCCGTTTAGTTATCGCCCCGGGATGCCAGGTGTATTTGTCTTGTGCTACCTACCTATGAACCTTGTCAGTTTGTGCCGGTTGTCTTTGACGCCGGGTAACTTATGGGAGCTTCTTCTCTCTTTTGTTTGTTAATATTGATCTTGCTTGGATTTCCTTCAACTTATGCGCTTCGAATTTTCTTTCCATACTTTGCCGGTTAACTTTGCCCGGCTACACACTTTTAGTCGGGGAAACCGCACCTCCAGTGGGGGCGCGCGAGCGCACCCACTGGGTGTAGCCCCCGAGATTCGTAGTAGTTGGTGAAGACATGTGCTTCGAATCTTCCTTCTTTCCCAATTCTTCTATCTTTATCCGACTAGACTCGTCTCAGTCGGTTTCTTTTGCTGGCTGAACACTTTCAGCCGGGGGAACTAACATTCTAGTGGGGGCGCGCGAGCGCACCCACTGGGTGTAGCCCCCGAGATTCGGAGTAGCTGGCGTAGCTAGGTGCTTGGAATCTTCCTTGTCTTCTCTTGCTCCTGCCCTTGCCCTCACCTAGGCTCTGATCGGCCGGCTAAACACCTTTAGCCGGTCGGGAACCACAAGATTCCACTGGGGGCGCGCGAGCGCACCCAGTGGGTGTAGCCCCCGAGATTCGGAGCGCTTGATGAAGGCAAGGACTTCGAATCTTCTTTCCTTCGCCTGAATTCCGACTCTAGGTAGTCGGACAAAATGTACATACGCATAAACACATGCCCACATAGGTTAGTAGGTTAGTCTGCCAAATTGTAGCCGGAAAACGGCTTGTTTTTTCAAAAACTGGCTTGTCCCTTTCTAGACGCTTAGTCGCTTTCCCGTGCGTTCTGCTGTTTTTGCTGCGTCCTTGCCGGGCAGCCGGGTTGCGGTCTGCAGCCGGAAACGAAGGGAGCTGACATTACATTGCACACGGTACTAATGGCTTAGCAGCTGGATTGGTTCGAGCTAGTTGTAGGGCCGGGACACCCGATCTGTCGCGTCTCCTCCCCGTTTTTCGTGTGGGATGTCTCGGGCTTTTGCTCTTGCTAGCCGGACAGCAGGGTTACGGTCTATAGCTGAGACGAAGAGTGGGCCTCTGACATCGTCGCATAGTACTCAGCCGGTTTGTTGACTTAGCAGGACGGGCCAGCCGGCGAGCCCCCGGGTAGGGGTTGCCGGAGCCGGAAAATCATAACTAGAAAACGGATGCATACACATTTCTAGCAAGGAGCCCCCGAGATTCTCGTGGGGGTCCGCATTTTCATTCATAGGGTTTTTGGGATACATACACTGCCTGGCGACTAGGTGTAAAACGGGCGCAGCAGGGCCACGTTCCAGGGACGCTCGGTTTCCTCGTCCAATTTGTCCATCTTGTTCTTGCGTGGCTGCTGCGCGTCGATGAGGTAGTAGGAGTCGTTGGGCAACGCCTGGCTGATGATGAAGGGGCCCTCCCAGGGTGGCGATAGCTTTTGCATGCCCTTCGTGTCTTGCACCAGCCGGAGGACTAGGTCGCCCTCGCGGAATCCGACTGGGCGGATCCGGCTTGAATGGTAGCGACGTAGTCGCTGCTGGTACAGGGCTGATCTGGACAAGGCCAGCTTGCGGGCCTCCTCCAAGGGGTCCACTCCGCCCTCCCGCGCCTCCTAGTTGGCCTTTTCATTATAGAGGAGCTTGCGAGGGGAGTCGAACTTGATGTCGGCGGAGAGGACGGCTTCCGATCCGTAAACCAGGAAGTATGGCGTGTAGCCGGTTGACCTATTCGGCGTGGTGCGGAGGATCCACAGCACAGCCGGAAGTTCTTCGATCCAACATCTGGGTGAACGCTCCAACGGCTCGATGAGACGTGGCTTGATGCCGGCTAGCACCAAGCCGTTTGCTCTTTCGACTTGCCCGTTGGATTGCGGGTGCGCGATGGAGGCGAGGTCCAGTCGGATGCCCTTGTTGCTGCAGAATTAGGCGAAGGCCCCCTTGGCGAAGTTCGTGCCATTGTCGGTGATGATGCTGTTGGGGTAGCCGAAACGGTTGATGATGTCGGTGAAGAAGGTGACAACCATCGCCCCGTCCAGCTTCCGGATAGGCTTGGTCCACTTCGTGAACTTGTCCACCGCCACCAGCAGGTGGGTCATGCCCGCACGTGCCCGCTTGAAGGGACCGACCATGTCAAGGCCCCAAACCGCGAAAGGACAGGTGATCGGTATGGTCTTGAGTACCAAAGTTGGCATGTGCCTCAGCTGCCCGAAGCGCTGGCACCCATTGCATGCGTGGACCAGCTGCTCAGCGTCCTCGAGGGCGGTGGGCCAATAGAAACCATGGCAGAACGCCTTGGCGACTATCGCCCTTGACGAAGCGTGGTGCCCGCACTCGCCCTAGTGGATGTCCTTGAGTAGCCGGTAGCCCGTGTCCGCATCAACAAATCTTTGGAAGATACCGGATACACTGCGCTTGTATAGCTCACCATTTATGATGGTGTATGTGTGCGGGCGGCGCCGGATTTGCCTGGCTTCCACCTTGTCGTCCGGAAGTTCTCCATCGGCGATGTAGCTCATGAAGGGTTGTGCCCAGGATGGCACTTCCCGGATGACGAGGACGCTCATGTTCTCCGGTTGACGGGTGTCGGGGGGTCGTCCGGATGGCGTATCCGGAACGGTAGTCCCCGAGCCACTAGGCGAGCCGGCAGCCCCCGGGTCTTGCGAGTCGGAAGGCGCTGCCTGGCCGGAATTGGTGCGGGTCTTCTTCTTTGGTGGTTCTACCTGCTCCGCTTCCGCCGTTCCGTCAGCCGGAATGGTTCCTGCCCAGATGATGGAGCCTGATTCTGGCGACGGGTTGATGGATGGCTTGCGCAGGTGCTCCAAGGAGACCCCTGGTGGGATGGCCTGCCTGGTGGAGCCGATCTTGGAGAGCACATCGGCCGCCTCGTTGTTGACGCGGGGGATGTGGTGCAATTCGCACCCATCGAAGGAGGCGCTGAGCTTCTGGATGTGAAACCGGTAGAGAGCCATGTTTGCGTCTCTGGCGTCCCATTCTCCGGATACCTGCTGCACCACTAAGTCCGAATTGCCGAAGCACAGGATCCAGTTGACACCGATCTCCTTGGCCAGCCGGAGTCCGTGCGCCAGTGCCTCGTATTCGGCTACGTTGTTGGAGGCCTTGAAGTGGATCTGCAGTACGTACTCCAGCCGGTCTCCCTTGGGCGAGGTGAGCACGATGCCGGCCCCCAAGCCTCCGAGCATCTTCGATCCGTCGAAGTGCATCCGCCAATGGTGCGAATCCGGAACCGGTGGGAGACACTGGGTCTTGGCCCAGTCGACGAGGAAGTCCGCCAATGCCTGTGACTTGATCGTGAGCCGGGGCTCGTACTGGATGGAGTAGGCGGAAAGCTCGATGGCCCACTTGGCGACTCGGCCGGTGGCGTCCTTGTTGCCGATGATTTCCGAAAGGGATGCGGTGCACACGACCTTAATCGGATGCTCCTGGAAGTAGTGCTTGAGCTTCTTGCATGCCAGGTACACGCCATAGCACATCTTCTGGTAGTGGGGGTAGTTCTTCTTGGAGAGGGAGAGAACCTTGCTGAGGTAGTAGATGGGTCTCTAAACCGGCTGAGCCTTGCCTTCCTCGGGGCGCTCCACCACCAGGACGACACTGACGACCCGGCTGATGGCTGCTATATAGAAAACATCGGCTCCTTGCTAGCCGGCGTGGCTAGAACCAGTGCTGTGGATAGCATGCGCTTGAGTTCGTGAAACGCGGCTTCGGCTTGCGAAGTCCAGGAGAACTTGTCCGTCTTCTTCATCAGCTGGTACAACGGGAGTGCCTCCTCCCCAGCCGGCTGACGAAGCGATTGAGGGAAGCCAGGCATCCGGTGAACTTCTGGACTCCAAGCAGGTTCCTGGGCGGCTGCATCCTCTCGATGGCCGCGATCTTCTCCGGATTTGCCTCGATACCTCACTATGAAACGAGGAAACCGAGGAGCTGGCCGGACGGTACTCCGAAGACGCACTTCTCTGGGTTCAGCTTCATCCGGTACTGGCAGAGGTTGCCAAATGTTTCTCCCAGGTCTTCGAGGAGGGTGCGCCTCTCCTTGGTCTTGATGACCACGTCATCTACGTAAGCGTGCATGTTTCGGCCTATCTGCGAGTGCAAGCATTTCTGCATACATCGCTGATAGGTGGCGCCTGTGTTCTTTAGGCCGAAAGGCATGCTTAGATAGCAGAAAGCCCCATAGGGGGTGATAAATGATGTCTTAATTTGATCAGCCGGGTTTAGCCGGATCTGATTGTACCCGGAATAACAATCTAGAAAAGACAACAAATCACAGCCGGCCATGGAATCGATGACTTGATCGATACGGGGCAGGGCGAAGGGTTCTTTCAGGCATGCCTTGTTCAGGCTGGTGTAGTCGATACACATGCGCCAAGTCTTGTTCTTCTTCAGCACCAGGACTAGGTTCGCCAACCAGTCCGGGTGGTACACTTCCATGATGAACCCGGCTGCAAGGAGCCGGGTGATCTCGTCACCGATTATCTTTCTCTTCTCCTCTTCGAACCGGCGCAGAGGTTGCTTGACCGGCTTGGCATCCGGATGCACGTGAAGTGAGTGCTTGGCGAACTCCCTCGACACACCCGGCATGTCCTTGGGGGACCACGCGAAGATGTCCCGATTCTCACAGAGGAAGTCGACGAGCGCGCCTTCCTATTTGCTGTCCAAGCCGGTGCCAATGGTGACGAACTTGGTCAGATCGGAGGGGTCGAGCAGGATCCTCTTTGTCTCCTTTGCCGGCTGGAAGGCTCCTTCTCTAGCCGGCTTGCTGCTAGCCGGAATGTCCTGCTGGGCCATGGCCACATTGCGCATGATCACGCGCTTCTCCTCGGCTATGATGAGGGCCTCTGCCAGCTTGGAACCGGCTGAAGCGCACTCCGTCGACCGCCTGAAGCAGCCGGCGATGGTGATCACGCCGTGGGGTCCCGGCATCTTCGTCTTGAGGTAGGCATAGTGGGGGATGGCCATGAACTTGGCGAGGGCGGGGCGCCCGAGGAGAGCATGGTAGGAGCTCGTCAGATTTACCACCTCAAACCAGATTCGTGCGCGGCGGAAGTTCTCCTCGGTCCTGAAGATGACGTCCAGCTGGATTTTCCCCAGCGGGGCGCAGGCTGGCCCCGGCAGTACGCCGTGGAACGTCATGGTAGTCGGGCGCAGGTCGCTTTCGTGAATGCCCAGCTTCTTCGGCGAGGACTGGTAGAGGAGGTTGAGGCTGCTACCTCCGTCGATGAGGACGCGCGAGAATCGGCAAGTGCGCGCGTTGGAGACGATGAGGGGGTCAAGCACCATGGTGTAGCCCCCGAGAGTCAGTAGATGCTCAGGCTAATCCGCCCGGCTCCAGGTGATGGGGGTTTCCGACCAATTCAGGTACTGGGTGATCGGAGAGGCGATGGTGTTGACCTCCTTGGAGCGTCGCCTGCGGCTGTGCTTGTCGTCCTGCTCCGTCTCGAAGATGTGGTAGGAGGCGTGTGGCTGGGGGTAGCCGTTGTTGTTATTGCCGCCGTTGCCTCCGTTACCATCATTGCCGGCTCCCCTAGCTGGTGGTGGAGGTCCACCCGGTGGGGGAGGAGGGGGACGAGGCTGGTTGCTCTGGTCTTTTAGCTGGCGGGTCCAGCTGTAGTTCCGGGTGGTGTGCGTAGCCGGCTTGAAGGGACTGCTATGCCACTTGCACGAGCCATCGAACATCTGGTCGAAGGTGAGCCATGGCTTCTGCCTCCTTGCTTCGTTAGCCGGCGCGTCGGGCGCGCCCTCCACAGCATTGACCTGCCGCGTGTGGTAGCGAGGTTTTTGCTGTCCGGCCCGGCGGTCCCCATGGAACCGGTTGTCGTTGCCGTGGCGCCTAGAGGATCCGGCTTCTCCAGCCGGATTACTGGGTCGGTCGCGAGCCGGCTCCGTGGGAGTCGGACGGCCGTCCGTGTTTACTCGGAGAGGCTTCTTCATGGCGGCATCCGCCGTGGCGTACTGGTCCGCAATCGTCATGAGCTCCGCCATGGTTTTTGGCTCGTCACACAGTAGCCGGTGGTGAAGCATGGTGCCCTCTCGACAACCCTCGATGAAGAAACCAATGGCTTGGCTCTCCAGGATGCCCTCGCAAGTGTTGCGCAGCTCCGTCCACTTGGCGAGGTACTCGCGGTCGGTCTCGTGGTCGCCCTGGACGCACAAGGCCAGGTCGCGCGGGCGCCCTGGGCGCTTGTACGTGCCGTTCAAGTTGCGGACGAACACCTTCTCGAAGTCAGGCCAGGCGTTGATGTTGTTGGGTGCGAGGCTGTTGAGCCATGTCCTTGCCGACCCGGTTAGCATGAGAGGGACATAGTGCACGACTGTGCGCTTGTTCCCGTGGGCGATGCCAACTACCGTAGCATAGTCGGTCAACCAGTCTTCTGGCTTCATGCTACTGTCGTACTTGGGGGTGTCCCTGGGCAGGGAGAATTTATCCGGAAATGGCTCGTTCCGGATGCGAGGTTCGAAACAAACCGGACCGATAGAATCTTCCTCCTCCGTGACGCGCGCTTGAGTGAGGAGCTCGATGCGGTCGCGGGCATCCGGACAATCCGGGTTGGGCGCTCCCACCTGGCCCAAGAGACGGGAACCGGCTGGTCTAGGCGCTCCGGCTGGCGGAGGGGGAGGTGGCGGGTTGCTGTTCACCGTCTGCTCCTAGCGCGGCTGGCCCCTGTTGCCAGAGCTGCGACGCCTGCTGTGGGCCCTGGGCGGCTGAGGGGAGGACGCCTGATGGGTGTCGCACGGCGCGCCTCTGCTGTTGGCCGGTAGCTCGCTCCTCCTGGAGTAGCTAAGGTCTTCCTGCATCTGCCGGTTGGCACCGGCCTGTTCGTCCGTGACGCGGAGGAGCTCCTGCACGCGAGCGTGCTGGCGGGCTCGCTCCTCGCCCTCCAGGCTGGGTAGTTCCTCTGCCGCGGCTCGCGCCGCACGCAAGTTCTTGATGGGCGTGCTGTAGGTGGGTTGTGCGAGGGCGGGCACGGGATCTGGTTCCCCGTCCTTTTCCAACCTACCACCAAGCTCGCCGCCCCGACGTCATACCTAGCCATGCCGGCTCGGCTCCGCGGTAGCCAGAGTGAGGCCGTGCGCGCGGTTGTACTCGCGCCGGGTGATCTCGAGCTGCTTGCGGGCTGCTGCTAGCTCCATGGCCTCATGGAGGAGGATCTGTCTCTCCATGCTGAAGTTGGCGCCTCCTCCGGGTTATCCCCGAGGTTAACCGGCATCAGGAGCCGATCAATGGCATCCTCCACTGGGTTCCGGGGCTGTGGGGGAGCGGAAGTTCCGACTTCGTCCGCGCCTCGCTCCCGCGGCTGGCGGGGTTGGGAGCTAGAACCAGCCATCATGACCTCTACGCCGCGAGGTGTGGTGGAGGCGCTGCCGCCTGAGCACGGCAGCTCCGCGACAGAGACGATTTCCCTAGGGAAACGCTCCGGGACGGTGGCGACGTAAACGGGGAGGTCGCCGAATAGCAGAACGGTGTTGTTCGGCGGGAAAGAGGTTCCGGCGAAGCAGGAAGCGTTGTCGATGACGCAGTCGAACTTGCCAAGCGTGAGCACCAGGCTGGAGGGCACGCGCTCACCGGCTGAAGTGCGGGGTCCCGTGCGAAACGTGACTCTGGTCGAAGCCATCGGGCCCCACGGTGGGCGCCAACTGTCGTTGTATTGGGAACGGCAGTACCTGAGGAGGTTAGATAGAGGTGTGGGGACTAGCAGGGAAGCTATCGATGGCGTCCGTAGGCGGGATTGGATACAAGCGAGCGTAGCAGGACGCAAGAAGTACCCAGGTTCGGGGCCCTCGTGGTGAGGTAAAGCCCCTACTCCTGTCGGATCTGACTATGTGGAATACTAGGACTACAAGTGCTACTCGAGCTGTATACGCTAGCTACTCCCTTAAATGCTGTAAGACCAACCCTTTCTACTGAGGCCTTGCCTCTCCTTATATAGGCAGAGAGGCAAAGGTATCACTGGCCAGTCCGACTGGCGGGCCCCACAGGCGGGTCCTAGCCGACTAGTCATCTACAGTGTCCAGTATGGCTTGTCCTGTCGGAGTACGAGCGGTATGGCTGTCGTAGGCACAGTGGACGCCGTGCGAGCCTGTCGTCAGCACCGACCACTGTTCCTGCGTCACCCATGCAAAGTCTTCGGTATGGCCGAGTAGTTGCCAGTCTTGTCACCGTACAGGGCGTACCGTGCACTGATACACATGTCGCCCTGTCCCGTTGATTGAGTCCGGCTACGTCGCCGTATCCGGCTTCCTCCCGCTGATCCGGCTAACGGGGGATAGCCGGCCTGTCTTGCCCTATCCGGCTGCATCTGGTCAACCGGAGGCGATCCGACTGTCGTGTTTCTTATTCGGTTGGGGTACCTGGGGATCATCCCCCTGACAATCATTGTTGTTGGTGCTAGTGAAGTCACACAACTTAGTGTTTTCAGGAGTAGTCATTTTTTTGTGTTTTCAAATAAGAAAGAAAACTAGTAGAACTAATTTTTTTGTGTTTTTGAATAAGAAACAAGCAAACAAACCAAAAAGAAACTAAGCAAACAAAGCAAGTTTCCCTCATTTATGAAACCAAGGTTTAATCGAACCAGTAGGAGCAAGGAAACACCCCAAAGGTGTTGCTAGCTGAGCTTTGGCAGGGCGCACTACCGGTGCTAGTAGCAACATGGAGACCTGAATAACACAACCAGAGAACTTTGTCCCCAACTTGCGATGAGGTTGTCAATCTCACCGTGTTTTGTAGAAAACAAAGGATTAAACGTATCGAATGGAAAGAAGTAATAGTTTGCAGAAAGTAAATACAAAGCAGTAAACAGTTTATAGATTATATGTAAAGCAAAATGACCGGGATCCATAGTTCACTAGAGGTGGCTCTCCTTAAGATAGATAACATGCTAGGTGAACAAATTACAGCGGGGCAATTGACAAACATCGAGAAAGCAATACATGCATATACTAATCATCTTGACTCCTTTGAGACTTGATTGGGCATTACAACATTATACATAGACCGCCATCCAACTTCATCTATGACTAATAATCCACCTTCAGGTTATCATCTGAACCCCCTCTAGTATTAAGTTGCAAGCAACAGATTATTGCGTTACGAACTGTGTGTAAAGTAAACAATACGATTGTTCTATGAAGAAAGGATTGTTGTTTTCTCCCTAGTAGCAGCAACACATCTAGTACCTTAGAGATTTCTGTCACTTCCCCAGATTACCATAGGCATGAACCCACTATCGAGCATAAATACTAACTCTTGGAGTTGCTAGCATCTACTTGGCCAAGATAGCTACTAACAACGGAAAGCATGCAAGATCACAAATAACAAAGACATGATAGAATCAATAATCAATCTGAAATAGCATCTCAATATCCATCGGATCCCCGCAAACACAACATGTAGAATTACAAATAGATGATCTTGATCATGAACGGAGATCACAAGATCTAGACATGAAAGCACAAAGGAGGAGAACCAGCCATCTAGCTACTACATGGATCCGTAGTCCAAGGATGAACTACTCACGCATCACACCGGAGGCTTGCATGGTGATGAAGAAGGCCTCCAGGGTGAATTCCCCTCTCCGGCAGGGTGCCGGGAAGAGCTTCAGAGCCCTCCCGATCTAGGGATGGAGATGATGGCGGCTACAGACTCTTTCATGGATTTTTGATCGGGTACTTAGGGTTTTCGTCCCGAGGGCAATATATAGGCGGCAGGAGAGGCCGAGGGGGTGCCTGGGCTGGCCACACCACCCCTTGGTGCGGGCAAGCCTGGCCGCACGACCAGGTGGTGTGGCCGCCCTCTGGCCCTTCTCCGTCTCGTATTCTGGCATCTGATGACTTCTGGATAAATAGGCACTTTGGCTTTTGTCCCATCCAATTCTGAGAATATTCATTTTCTGACTTTCTTGGAACCAAAAACAGTAGAAAACTGGCAGCTGGCACTATGGCTCTTGTTAATAGGTTAGTCCAAGAAATCATATGAAAATTACTCCAAAGTGTGGACAAAACACAAGAAAGTGGATAAAACCAAGCATGGAACATCAAAAATTATAGATACATTTGCAATAACCTGGGGTATGATCCTTTAGTTTTCAACTTTTAGTTAAATAAGTCACCATAGCCTGGGGTATGATCCTTTAGTTTTCAACTTTTAGTTAAATAATAACCTGGGGTATGCACACAAAAAAATTACAGATTAGTACGATGTTCTGGGATTTTTCACGATTTTTTATAGTGAAGCACAAAAATCTATTTTGGGACAGTAACTTCCTCAAATCTTACTTCTCTCTCATTAGAGGTTGATCTTGAGACAAAAACCAAACAAAAAGGATAAGCAGAGGTTATTACAGAAGCAATAACTTCCAAGACTCAAATAAACAAAAATAAACTAAAAGCAAAAATATAATGGGTTGTCTCCCAAAAAGCTCTTTCTTTATAGCCATTAAGATAGGCATGATAATTTCAATGATGCTCACATAAGGATATGAATTGAAGTAAAAGAGAGCATCAAGAAGCAAATATACACATATTTAAGTCTAACCCACTTCGTATGTAAGGGAATTTTGTAAGAAAATAAATTATTGAAACCAGAGGCTACTAGCATAGGAAGGCAAAACAAGTGCAACATAAAGACTTTCGGCATAAAGCAAGGAAACTTAATATTATTGAGATGCATAAAAAAAAATTCCCTGTCTCGTAATAACTTTCATTATCATGAATAAATTTAACGATATAACTCTCACATGAACCATAGTAGCAATTATCACTTATTCTGACAGAAAACACAGGGACACTAGCTTTCCTAGTTCTACTAGGATGTGAAACAATATTAGAAGTATCCTTACAAAGAATAATGTACCCATCTTCTACATTTTTAGTGACAATGTCTTTCACATTTGCTGCTGCAGGTTCAGCATCTATTTGTTCATCAGGTTCTACAACTTTCTTTGTACTTTTGTTAACCATACTAGCTATCATAGAATGTTCCTTCACCTTAACAGGGAAAGGTATTTTATCGATGTAAGGTTCAGGTAAAACATAATCAACAGTATAAACTTCAGTATTTCTAGCAGGAACACAATTAACAATATCTTTATATGGCTCATGATACTTGTTCCATTTCTTATTAGGAATTTCAATATAAGAGGCAAAGGCCTTAAAACAATTTGCAATACTTTGAGAATCAAGACCATAAGCAACACTAATATTATGAAAGTCATTAGTTCCCATAAAATATTTAATGCATCCATAATCATAATTTATACCTGACTTTCTTCCTTTATCATTCTCACATGCTTCAGCATTGTCTTGAATACGGTGTAGAAGATCCCATTTAGCTTCTTCTTTCATACGTGTAAATGATCCAGCACAAGAAGCATCCAATAAATCCTTATCATGAAGAGAAAGCCTTGCATAAAAGTTATTGATAATAATATTATTAGGGAGCTCATGAATAGGGCATTTGAGCATTAGTAACTTCAATATACCCCAAGCTTTGGCGGTACTCTCTCCATCATGAGGCCAAAAGTTATATATTTGATTCCAATCTTTATGAATCTCACTAGGAGGATAAAATTTGGAATAAAAGAGAGGTACAATTTCGTCCCATTCAAGAGATTGGCCATTCTTTAGCAGCTTAGACGATTCCTCAGCTCTACCTTTCAATGATACAAAGAATAACTTTTTCTTAACTTGATTTGTTCTAATACCTGCACACTTGAACAATCCGCATAATTCATGTATAAAAAGCAAATGATCACCGGGATGGACAGTTCCATCTCCAAAATAGTAGTTATCCATAGCACGATCATAAATTTTTGTAGGTATTTTAAAAGTATAAATTTCAGCAAGTGGTGGTTCATCCACTACCTTTGCAGTTGTAGTAGCATTCCGAAATTAGAAGCTAAGTGAACTATCCATATTGAAAATAAAGTAACAAACATAAACAAACCATACTCACAGTAGAAGTTTCCTTTACCAGTTCCACTCTTCAATAGCGCTTCACTCCATGGCAACAGCGCCAGAAAATAGTCTTGATGACCCACAAGTATAGGGGGTGTATCGTAGTATTTTCGATAAATAAGAGTGTCGAACCCAACGAGGAGAAGAAGGTGTTGACAAGTGGTTTGGATCAGGAATTCTATGTAAATACTTAGCAAACGGATTTTTAGGGGTTTTTGATAATGCAGATAAACAAAGTGCGAGTAAATAAAAGACAATAATAATAATTGCAGCAGGTGGCCCAGTCCTTTCTTTAGAAAAGGACAAGCCGGTTGTATTACTTAAGATGACCAAACGTTCTTGAGGACACATGGGAATATTGTCAAGTGCTTTCGCTTTATATAGTTGATTAATCTTCTCTAGTTGGATAAGTGTTGTGTGGGTGAACCTATGCTAATGTACTGACCTTCCTAGGACTAATACATACTTGTGATTATACCCCTTGCAAGCATCCGCAACTACAAGAAAGTAATTAAGATAAAAACCTAACCACAGCCTTAAACTCTGAGATCCTACACTTTGATACATTGTAAATGTATCTATAATTTTTGATGTTCCATGCTTAGTTTTATCCACTTTCTTGTGTTTTGTTCCAACTTTGGAGTACTTTTATTATGATTTATTGGACTAACCTATTAACAAGAGCCACAGTGCCAGCTGCATGTTTTCTGCTGTTTTTGTTTCCAGGAAAGTCAGAAAATGAATATTCTCGGAATTGGACGGGACAAAACCAAAGTGCCTATTTTTCCGGAAGGGATCAAGTTCCAGAATACGAGACGGAGAGGGGCCATGGGCTAGCCACACCACTTGGCCGCGCGGCCAGGCTTGGCCCGCGCCAGGGGGTGGTCTGGCCGACCCCAGCACCCCCTCGGCCTCTCCTTCCGCCTATAAGTTGCCATCGGGACGAAAACCCTAGGTACCCGATCAAAAATCCACGAAAGAGTCTGTAGCCGCCGTCGTCTCTGTCCCTAGATCGGGGGATCTGAAGCTTTCCCGGTACCCTGCCGGAGAGGGGAATTCACCCTGGAGGCCTTATTCATCACCATGCAAGCCTCCTGTGTGATGCGTGAGTAGTTCATCCTTGGACTACGGATCCATGTAGTAGCTAGATGGCTAGTGTCTCCTCCTTTGTGCTTTCATGTTTAGATCTTGTGAGCTCGGTTCATGATCAAGATCATCTATTTGTAATTCATACATGTTGTGTTTCTGGGGATCCGATGGATATTGAGATGCTATTTCAGATTGATTATTGATTCTATCATGTCTTTGTTATTTAAGATCTTGCATGCTTTCCGTTGTTAGTAGCTATCTTGGCCAAGTAGATGCTAGCAACTCCAAGAGTTAGTATTTATGCTCGATAGTGGGTTCATGCCTCTGGTAATCTGGGGAAGTGACAGAAATCTCTAAGGTACTAGATGTGCTGTTGCTACTAGGGAGAAAACAAGGATCCTTTGTTCATAGAACAATTGTATTTTTTACTTTACACGCAGTTTGTAAACCAATAATCTGTTGCTTGCAACTTAATACTGGAGGGGGTTTGGATGATAACCTGAAGGTGGATTATTAGTCATAGATGCAGTTGGATGGCGGTCTATGTATTATGTTGTAATGCCCAATCAAGTCTCAAAGGAGTCAAGATGATTAGTATATGCATGTATTGCTTTCTCGGTGTTTGTCAATTGCCTCGCTGTAATTTGTTCACCCAGCATGTTATCTTTCTAAGGAGAGCCACCTCTAGTGAACTATGGATCCCGGTCCTTTTACTTTACATACAATATTTAAACTATTTACTGCTTTGTGTTTACTTTCTACAAACTTTTACTTCTTTCCATTCGATACGTTTAATCCTTTGTTTTCCGCAAAACACGGTGAGATTGACAACCTCATCGCAAGTTGGGGACAAAGTTCTATGGTTGTGTTGTGCAGGTCTCCACGTTGCTACTAGCACCGGTAGTGCGCCCTGCCAAAGCTCAGCTAGTAACATCTTTGGGGTGTTTCCTTGCTCCTACTGGTTCGATTAAACCTTTGTTTCATAACTGAGGGAAACTTGCTGCTGTGCTGATCATACCTTCCTCTTAGGGTTCCCAACGAGCTCTACATCAACACAGCCATCAAGCATTTTTCTGGGCACCGTGCATTGAGCCATCAAGCATTTTTCTAGCGCCGTTGCCGGGGAGTCAAGGAAATCTTCACAAGGGGAGTCCCTCATAACTAATCTCTTTACTTTGTTGTTTTTGTTTTGCTTAGTTTCTTTTGCTTTGTTTGCTTGTTTTGTTCTTCAAAAACACAAAAAAATTAGTTCCTTTCTTAAGTTGCTTTTATGACTAGCTCTGCTCCAATCACTATTTCATTATGGATAGCTCACTCAGTTTCCTATTTGGGAACAGTTTTATGACTGCTAAGGTAATAGATGAACCACCGCCTGCTAGAACCTCCATGGAAGAAGAAATTGCTGAACCTAAAATCTCATTAGATGAAAAAGAGGAGGAGAGTGATGGACAAAAGGAGGAATAATGGATCTACCCATGCCTACCTTCTAATGTGAGTAACTCTTTATCCCTTACATTATTTGATTGTCCCCCATGCTTATCAAAGGAGGATGAATGTTATGTTCCCGAGGATTCTTTTGAAAAAGTCTATAATAAATCTCTAGTGCTTGTAGATCATGAAAACCATGCCTTATGTGATAGTTACATTGTTGAGTTTATTCATGAGGCTACTAAAAATTATTATGAGAGAGGAAAATATGGTTGTAGAAGTTTTTATGGTAATGAAACACCTCTCTATGTGCTGAAAGTTTTGAAGTTACTTTTGTTTTATCTTCCTATGCCTGTCACTTTGTTTTTTGTGCATTTATTTGCATACAATATTCCTATGCATAAGAAGTGGGTTAGACTTAAATGTGTTCTTAATTTGCTTCTTGATGCTCTCTTTTACTTCAAATTCATATTTCCTATGAGAGTATGTTCTCAAATTTTTATGCCTAACTTAAAGGCGTTAAAGAAAAGTACTTGTTGGGAGATAACCCAAGAGTTTTAGATGAGTCTTGGAAGTTATTACCTCTATAATAACCTCTCCTTATCCTTTTTATTTGCTTTTTGTGCCAAGAGTAACCTCTAATGAGAGTGAAGTAATGATTGGGAAAGTTGCTGTCCCGAATCAGATTTATGTCCTTCACCGTAAAAATTCGTGAGAGAGCTCTGTATGTCAGATTGAGCTGTAATTTTTTGTGCTTCTGCCCCAGGTTGTTATATAACTTTAGTAGTTCAACACTTTTTGATTTGAGCAACAGAAGGGCTTCGAAAAAATTCGTCTTTCCCTGCTGGTCTGTTTTGATAGATTTCTGCCATTTTCTGCATTTGCTTCTTGTTAGTTCCTTCTTGAGTTCTTTTGGGGAATTGAGCTTTTTGAGGGAAGTGCTATAGTAGCTAGTGTTCTAATGGAATTTTATTTGGTATTAGAACTGAATCTTGAGACTTATTTATCTTAAGTGCACTAATGTTGCTAATAAAGATTGTGTGAAGTTTTGTATGAAGGAAAAATTTCAGGTGTATGGAAGGAATGAGTAATGAGATGAAGGATGGACTAAAGCTCAAGCTTGGGGATGCCACGCGTGTCACCCCAAGAAATATCCAATAAGTACAAGCGTCAAAGCTTGGGGATGCCCAGGGCATCCCCTTCTTCATCAATAAATATTCCAGGTTTCTTCCAAACGCTTCATTTTTATTATTTCATGCACAGTTGTGTTTTTCTTGGAGCGTCTTATTTTTCGTTCTCGTTTTGGTTTTTAGTTTACTTGGTTTTCTTAGTTTTCTGAATAAGTTGGTTGGACCCCCTCTTTCACACATCGGTTTGCAAATAGTTTGGTTTGGTTTTGGAAAAGAGTAGGAAAGTTCATGCTTATGTGGTAAAAAGAGCTTGTTTTTGACTGTGGCCTATGCTTTGTCATGCCATGCTTGATATTGTTTTGGCCTTATGCTTAGTATTCTTTGCTGTAGCATGACTTGTTATAAACAATTGAGATTGCTTAATGTGCCTTGGATGAATCATGCGTTGTTTTAGCATATTAAAGCATAGTATAGTGGTATTCTCCTTTGACGCTTTATTTGGGTTGACTTGGCACCTGCTCACACCATGTTATGACTATCTCAAGTCACCATAGCCTTTATGATCCTTTAGTTTTCAACTTTTAGTATCACTTTATGCTTTCATCAATGATGTTTTGTCGCTCTGCATGATTATGGCCATTATTGCTCTCTTAGTTTGTCGCTCCCAGTCTTTTGCTAGCCTCCACAACAAAGTATGAGTTCCACTCATGCATCCAACTCCCTAAACCAAGTTATTCCAAAGAGTCCACCATACCTACCTACTATCTTATGCTATTCCAAGTATATTCATGCTTTTGTTTACCTTCCACTTGTTATGAGAAAACTAGTGATTGAAGCTCTCACGAACTTGATGGCACACTTTACTTTATTGCCTCTAATAAACTTGAACCATTGGGTCCTTCTGTGTTGCGTATATGCTTGCGCTTTATAAGTTGAAATTAGCAGAACCATGTTTCATGGGGAACGCTTTCAACATTGCATTTGTACTTTGTACCCCGTTGATATTATGTTCTTTTGCTTACGGATCCCGGCGGTTTGAAATAAAAGTGGAACTTGTAAGATCATGGAGTTTGTATGTGTGTTAGAGAAACGCCTAGGCCGCTAGCCTAAGCCATGCCTAATCATGGTGGAAACTTGCAGCATCACCATAATGAGCACTCTATGAAGCATCCTCAATAAAAACCTATGCAAATAGCAAATAAAAAGATCGCTGAGATGCTCATTGTATGCTTGCCTTGTCATTTTGATTATGGGAAAGCTCCCGTATCATGTGCAAGGGGTACCCCGTTGGCGGTTCTTAATGATACACTAATTCATTGGTTCCACTCAATAGCATCAACTACAACAAGTAATCAACACCGGGAAAGTTTCCCATAAGAACTAACACCTTATGGGGTATTCTGCTACACTACAATGCCCTTTGAGCTGAAAAATGCGGGTGCACCTACCAGCGGATGATGCAAAACTTCCTTGGTAACCAAATCGGCAGAAACATCGAAGTGTACATCGATGTCGTCATGATTACAACAAAGCAAGAGTCGACTTTTAGCAATGATCTGCACAAAACATTCAATAATCTCAACAAATACTGCATCAAGCTCAATTTGATGAAGTGCTCCTTTGGAGTCCTTACTGGGCAACTCCTCGGGTACCTTGATGACCCACAAGTATAGGGGGTGTATCGTAGTATTTTCGATAAATAAGAGTGTCGAACCCAACAAGGAGCAGAAGGTGTTGACAAGTGGTTTGGATTAGGAATTCTCTGTAAATACTTAGCAAAGGGATTTTTAGGGGTTTTAGATAATGCAGATAAATAAAGTGCGAGTAAATAAAATACAATAATAATAATTGAAACAAGTAGCCCAATCCTTTCTTTAGCAAAGGACAAGATGGTTGTATTACTTAAGATGACCAAACGTTCTCGAGGACACATGGGAATATTGTCAAGTGCTTTCGCTTTATATAGTTGATTAATCTTCTCTGGTTGGATAAGTGTTGTGTGGGTGAACCTATGCTAATGTACTAACCTTCATAGGACTAATACATACTTGTGATTATACCCCTTGCAAGCATCCACAACTACAAGAAAGTAATTAAGATAAAAACCTAACCACAACCTTAAATTCTGAGATCCTACACTCCCTTATGCAAAGGTTTCCTAATGGGGGTTCAGGTTTCTGTCACTCCGGCAACCCCATGATTAGTAGCCAAATACACAATGCATCCCCCTAGGCCCATAAAGGTGAAGTATCATGTAGTTGACATTCAAATGACACCACTAGAAGAATAGCACCACAACTTAAATATCAAACCATTAAATCTTTCTCAACACAATTCCACTACTAACAACATGACTTCTCCCATGTCCTCAGGAACTAAACGAACTACTCACGAGACATCATATGGATCAAGATCAGAGATGAAATAATGATAAGTAACAATTTGAACATGAACAATAATTCAATAGTTCCACTCAATAGCATCAACTACAACAAGTAATCATAACCGGGAAAGTTTCCCCTAAGAACTATGCAAGATTCAACCCAATTGTTATAGCGGTACGGAGTGGTGGTGATGGTGCTGGTGCTGG
The DNA here is from genome assembly GCA_910589775.1 of Avena eriantha. Lineage (NCBI taxonomy): Eukaryota > Viridiplantae > Streptophyta > Magnoliopsida > Poales > Poaceae > Avena > Avena eriantha. Next base: position 81,727,389 of record OU342741.1, on the reverse strand, counting down.
TGCTAGTTATGATGATGGTGGAGATGATGATGATGATCCCGATGAAGTCTAGCTTGATGACGGTGTTGATGGCGACGATCTCCCCTCTCCGGGAAGGAATTTCCCTGGCAGATTTCTGCCTGCCGAAGAGCTCTTTCTCTCTCTGTAGTTTCCGCCCCACAGAGGCGGTGGAACCTTTCTGTGGTCGCTCCCCAAGTCTTAGGGTTTCGAGGGGATTATATACGCCAAAGGGCGATGCCAGAGGTGGGCCAGGGTGGCCACACCACCTAGTGGCGTGGCCAGGGGTGGCCCGTGATACGTTGCTAACGTATCTATAATTTTTGATGTTCCATGCTTGGTTTATATCTACTTTCTTATGTTTTGTCCACACTTTGGAGTATTTTTATAGACTTTCTTGGACTAACCTATTAACAAGATGCCAAAGTGTCAATTGCCTGTTTTTTGCTGTTTTTGGTTCCAGGAAAGTTAGAAAATGAATATTCTCGAAATTGGACGGGACAAAAGCCAAAGTCAATATTTCACCGAGGGGGACATGGACCCAAAAGACGAGACGGAGAGGGGCTATAGGCCAGCCACACCACATGGCCGCGCGGCTAGGCCTGGCCCACGCCAGGGGGTGGTGTGGCCGCCTAGGGCACCCCCTCGGCCTCCCCTTTCGCCTATATATCGCTTCTGACACATAAAATCTAAGTACCCGATCAAAATTCCACGAAAGAGTCTATAGCTGCCATCATCTCCATCCCTAGATCGGGAGCGATCTGAAGCTCTTCCCGGTACCCTGTTAGATGGGCGAATTCACCCTGGAGGCCTTCTTCATCACCATGCGAGCCTCTGGTGTGATGCGTGAGTAGTTCATCCTTGGACTACGGGTCCATGTAGTAGCTAGATGGTTGGTTGTTCTCCTTTGTGCTATCATGTTTAGATCTTGTGAGCTCCATTCATGATCAAGATCATCTATTTGTAATCCTACATGTTGTGTTTGCGGGGATCCGATGGATATTGAGATGCTATTTCAGATTGATTATTGATTCTATCATGTCTTTGTTATTTCTGATCTTGCATGCTCTCCATTTTTAGTAGCTATCTTGGCCAAGTAGATGCTAGCAACTCCAAGAGGGAGTATTTATGCTTGATAGTGGGTTCATGCCTCTAGCAATCTGGGGAAGTGACAGAAATCTCTAAGGTACTAGATGTGTTGTTGCTACTAGGGAGAAAACATAATCCTTTGTTCATAGAACAATCATATTGTTTACTTTACACGCAATGCTTAATGCAATTATCTGTTCCTTGCAACTTAATACTAGAGGGGGTTTGGATGATAACCTGAAGGTGGATTATTAGTCATAGATGCAGTTGGATTACGGTCTATGTATAATGTTGTAATGCCCAATCAAATCTCATAGGAGTCAAGATGATTATTATATGCATGCATACTTTCTCGATGTTTGTCAACTGCCCCACTGTAATTTCTTCACCCAACATGTCGTCTATCTTAAGGAGAATCACCACTAGTGAACTATGGACCCCGGTCCTTTCTTTACCATCAATCTACAACTGTTTACTACTTTTTGTTTACTTTCTGCAAGTTATTAATATCTTCCACACAATACATTTAATCCTTTGTTTTCAGCAAAACCGGTGAGATTGACAACCTCACTGTAAGTTGGGGGCAAAGTTCTGTGGTTGTGTTGTGCAGGATTCCTAGTTGGAAACAACACCTTGGAGGTGTTTCCTTGATCCTACTGGTTCGATAACCTTGGTTTCATAACTGAGGGAAAACTTGCTACTATGCTCATCATACCTTCCTCTTGGGGTTCTCCAACGAGCTCGATATGTTTTGGGCCATCAAGCTATTTTTCTGGTGTCGTTGCCAGGGAGTCAAGGACATCTTCACAAAGGGAGTCCCTCATAACCAATCTCTTTACTTTGTTTTATTTGTTTTGCTTAGTTTATTTCTGTTTTGTTTTCTTGTTTCTTTATCAAAAACACAAAGAAATTATTTGTACTAGTTTGCTTTCTTATTAAAAACACAAAAAGTTATTATTAGTTCCTATCTTAAGTTGATATTATGTCTAGCATTGCTCCAATCACTATGTCACCTGAGGAAATGATTTTCACTTTCAAACAAGGAATTGAGGAGAGTTTCAAAGAAGCTTGGTCTAGGATCTCTGATTTACATGAAAAAACTGAACCTAAAATGACCCAAAGCTTGTTTCTTAGCAGCTTTTACTTTGGAACTACTCTTTGCTATAGATATGCTTTGGATGCTGTAGTAGGAGGAGATTTCCTCCAATGCAATGAGGATGAAGCTTTTAAAGCCATAAAGAAATTGGTTTTAACTTACAACTTGCCTAGCAAATCTGATTCTTCCTTTATAAACATATTTGCTAGATTAAACACTCTTGAGACCCGCACTACTAGTTTAAAAGATTTCTATAACACACTTAGACAGCATCATGATTATATTCCAATAAATTATGAACCCTCAAAATGGCTTCCTACAGTAAAGATTGTTATAAATAATGAAACTTTTCATGCTCGCTGTGATATCGTGTCCGAATTCTGTCTTATGCCTAAAGATATCTATGAATCTTTGAATCTTTGGGGACTTTCTAAAGGAGGAGAAGAAATATTTCTTGCTAATAATGCCACAATATTACCCATTGGAATAGCTGAAGGAGTATTTACAAAGATCCTAGGGAAAATGGTTTCTACTGATTATCTTGTTATTGAATGTGTAGGAAAAGGACAAATTACACTTGGAAGGTCCCTATTAAAACTCCTTGGAGCAATAATAGATGTGGAAAAGGGCAACATTCACTTTGCTTCTCCACCAAACAATCATATGTTCCCCAAGGTTAAGAATAAAAGTAAGAGAGGTAAGGGCAAGAAATTTGGTTTTAATGCTTTTTCATTTGAGAACACTTGATTATTTTCTTGCTTCTTATGCCTAACTTAAAGGCGTTAAAGAAAAATACTTATTGGGAGATAACCCAAAAGTTTTAGATGAGTCTTGGAAGTTATTACCTCTGTAATAACTTCTCCTTATCATTTTAATTTGCTTTTTGTGCCAAGAGTAACCTCTAATGAGAGAGAAGTAATGCTTGGGAAAGTTGCTATCTCGAAACAGATTTTTGTGCTTCGCTGTAAAAATTCCTGTAAAATCTCTATAAGTAGGTTTAAGCTGCAATTGTTTGTGCTTCTGCCCCAGGTTGTTATCCAACTTTAGTTAGTTCAACACTTTTCAATTTCAGCAACAAAACATCTTCGAAAAAATTGGTTTTTACCTGCTGGTCTGTTTTGACAGATTTCTGCAATTATTTGCATTTGCTTGTTGTTGATTCCTTTTTGAGTTCTTTTTGGGGAATTGAGTTTTTTAAGGGAAGTGCTACAGTATCTTGTGTTTTAATGGAAGTTTTATTGGTGTTTAAACTGAACCAAAAGACTTATTATCTTCAGTACACTAATGTTGCTAATAAAGATTGTGTGAAGTTTTGTATGAAGGAAAAATTTCAGGTGTATGGAAAGAATGATTGTAATGACATGAAGAATGGACTAAAGCTCAAGCTTGGGGATGCCACCCGTGTCACCCCAAGAAATATCCAAGAAGTACAAGTGGCAAAGCTTGGGGATGCCCAAGGCATCCCCTTCTTCATCAATAAAAATCTCAGGTTTATTCGAACACTTCATTTGTATTGTTTCATGCACAATTGTGTTGTTCTTGGAGCATCTTTGTTTTCATTTTTGGTTTTTGTTTGCTTGGTTTTCTTAGTTTTCTTGAATAAATTGGTTGGAACCCCTCTTTCATACATTAGTTTTCAAATAAGTTTGGTTTGGATTGAAAAAGAGTAGGAAAAGTTCATGCTTAAGTGGTAAAAGGAGCTTGTTTTTGACTATGGTCTATGCCTTGTCATGTCATGCTTGATATTGTTTTATTCTTAGTGATTTTTGTTGTAGCATGACTTGTTATAAAAAATTGAGATTGCTTAATGTGCCTTGAAAGAATCATGCGTTGTTTTATCATATTAAAGCATAGTATTGTGGTATTCTCCTTTGATGCTTTATTTGGGTTGATTTGGCGCATGCTCACACCATGTTATGACTATCCCAAGTCACCATAGCCTTTATTATCCTTTAGTTTTCGACTTTGAATATCACTTTATGCTTTAATTAATGATGTTTTGTCGCTTTGCATGATTATGGCCATTATTGCTCTCTTAGTTGGTCGCTCCCAATCTTTTGCTAGCCTCCACAACCAAGTGTGAGTTCCACTCTTGCATCCAAATCCAAATAAAATCAAGTTATTCCAAAGAGTCCACCATACCTACCTATTAGCATTTGCTATTCCAAGTATATTCATGATTTTATCTACCTTCCGAATTAAACTTGTTATGTCAAAACTAGTGATTAAAGCTCTCACGAACTTGATGGCACACTTTAATTTTCTCGCATTTAATAAACTTGAACCATTGTGTCCATCTTTGTTGCATATATGCTTGCGCTTTATAAGTTGAAGTTAGCAGAACCATGTATCATGGGGAACGCTTTCAACATTGCACTTATTATTCCGTTGATATCATGATTCTTTTGCTTATGCATCCCGGCTGTGTGAAATAAAAGTGGAACTTGTGAGATCATGGAGTTTTTATCTGTGTTAGAGAAACACCTTGGCCGCAAGCCTACTCCATGCCTAATCATGGTGGAAACTTGCAGCATAACCATAATGAGCATTCTATGAAGCATCATCAATAAAAACCTATGCAAATAGCAAATAAAAAGATCGTTGAGATGCTCATTGTCTACTTGCCTTGTCATTTTGATATGGGATAGCTCATGTGTCATGGGGCAAGGGGTACCCTATTGGCGGTTCTCTATGATACATATTGAAGGGTTCGTAGCATAGAAAACAAAAAAATTCCTACGATGTGAACTATACGACAAGATCTATCTACTAGATACAAGCAACGACTAGATATACATCCATGGAGAACTTACTGTTGGAAATATGCCCTAGAGACAAATAGTAGTAAGGACTATTATCATATTTCATATAGTTTATGATTAAGTTTTATATCATGCTATAACTGTATTGAGTGGAAACATCAATACACGTGTGATATACAAACAAACTAGGGGTTCCCAGTGAAACTCTAGTCACTGGTTCATTGATCAACAGATGATCATGTTTCCTGATCATGTGGCATGTATGCTAGTTGGAAATGAGGTCATCTCATTCTGAGAATGAGATGATGAACCAATACCGAGTCTAAACATCGTGACCCGATCATGTCACGAAGTTCAAGTTGTGATGATTAGAAAAGGACCCTCGGAGACTATTCCTTAGACCGTGAGACTATATCAATCATTGTCTCCCGAGAGTGCTTAGATAGCATCAACCGCCATCTGGTAAAACGATGGTTATAAAGGTGTGTTCAGGTATTCAGAGGAAACCGTAGAGGCAATATATGTCAAGAGCGGTATTTGTCCGTCCATGTGACGGGAAGATACTCAAGGGCCCACTCGGAGAAGTTATATCCAATAGTTGCGCAGCGTGTGATTAGATCACGGGGATATCACTTGTCGGAACGAGTCAAGTAGCATTGTTCAGTAACGAGATTGAACACGACATGGTGATGTCATTGATCAGATCTCGGGCAATGTAAGTATCCAGTGACAAAGGGAATAAGACATGACAGTCCCAGTTCAAACGATGAAAGATCTTCGTGGAACGCACAGGGGTCACATGGCCATCCAGGTCCCTCTGTTGATCATTGGTGCGAAAGTGTCCCGACCATGTCTGGAGTGTTTCCGAACCGTGGGGTATCACGCTTAAGGGATTGATGATGCTTAGAGAGTGTTTATAGGATCGGTAGAATCACCAAAGAAGAGAAGGGAGAAAACTGGAAGGGTTTCGGTAAATCCGGAGGATGTCCGGAGTGGAGGTGGAAGGTGTTCCATGGCCACGGAGGTTGAATAATATGTGAATGAATGTTAAATATTGATTTAATCATTTATTCGTAATTATTTAATAAAGAGAAAATCAATTAAAGGTCAAAAAGGCTTAATGGGCCAATTCTGGGGGGAGAGGGCCCATTAGGAGAAAGGAGAGAGGTAGAAGGGCCAAAGGGGAGGTCGGCTGGGCCTTGCCCCCCCCCAGGGCCCACTAGGGGCTGGCCGGCGGCCACCTCCCACCCCCTCCTCTCCTTTAGTCCCACCCCGGGACTTGAGGGGAGGTAGTATCTCCCCTCCGCCTATATAAAGTGGGGTATTTGGCCAAGAAAAATACACCAATAATCAATAAAGGTCTCCCCAATTTTGGGAGGACCTCTAATTGATATTTTCTCTCTCCCCCTCTCTCTCTCTCGTGACCATGGTCCCAAGTCTGGACTGCGCGAACGAGAGACATCTTCACTGCGGAGCGCCGTCGCGCTGCGGGATTCGGATCCGGGAGCTTGATGTCTACGCACTTCTATTCTTGTAGACAGTTGTTGGGCCTCCAAGTGTAGAGGTTTATAGAACAACAGCAAGTTTTCCCTTAATTGGATCACCCAAGGTTTATCGAACTCAGGGAGGAAGTTGTCAAAGGTATTCCCTCTCAAGCAATCCTGCAATCAAGATACAAGAAGTCTCTTGTGTCCCCAACACACCAAATACACTTGTCAGGTGTATAGCTGCACTAGTTCGGCGAAGAGATAGTGAAATAAAAGTGGTATGGATAATTATAAGTGGTAACGGTGATAGAAAATAACTTGGTGGCGTGGAAAAGACTAAAGGCAAACTGAAATAAAGATGGAAGAAAGAAACATGTAACAGATCTAATTGCAAACGGTGTATCAATGCTTAGAAACAAGGCCTAGGGATCATACTTTCACTAGTGAACACTCTCATATAAATATATCCTTTCTTTATGATACTACTCTTAACTACTCTCCGGTTGAACACTCTAATCGATGGTAGGGCTATAACAGCACACCTTAAAGTTCATCTTTCCCATCTAGATAACCCCACACTGTCACCTTGAGTACTAGATGAGTCCAACAAACACCACAATTTCATAAAGACATCCAACTACAAATATAACTCATAACAAGTATTTGTAATCTCTAGCCTAAGTGCCACCATGGTGAGCACGCTGTCACTTTCACACACATGGGGAGAGCAAAGATATATTAAAGCACTTTAGTAGCAAGGTAGATCTATAGACTACAAGCTCATGACCACAACAAGATCATGCATAGAGAGAGAGATGAACACATAGCTACCGGTAGAACCCTTAGCCTCGAGAGAGAACTACTCCCTCCTCATCAAGGGAATCAGCAATGGTGATGGATATGGTGGTGGAGATCGATGGAGATGGCTCCGGGGGCACTTCCCCGTCCCTGCAGGGTGCCAGAACAGAGACTTTCTGTCCCCCGAATCTCCTTTTCGGTGGCGGCGGTGCTGCGGAACTTTTCGTGGCTGGAGGCTTGATTATTTAGGGTTTATGCATCGGGAGGCTTCTTATAGGCGAAGAGGCAAGGTCGGTGGAGGCCAGAGGGGCCCACACCACCTGGTGGCGCGGCCAGGGCTAACCCGCGCCACCACATGGTGTGGCCAGGCCCTGGCCCTCCTCCGTCTCGTATTCTGGCTCCGTGAGTTTTCCGGCAAAATATCAACTTTGGCTTTTGTCCCGTCCAATTCCGAGAATATTCATTTTCTGACTTTCTGGAACCAAAAACAGCAGAAAATAGGCAACTGGCACTGTGGCTCTTGTCAATAGGTTAGTCCAAGAAATCATATGAAAAGTACTCCAAAGTGTGGACAAAACACAAGAAAGTAGATAAAACCAAGCATGGAACATCAAAAATTATAGATACATTTGCAATGTATCAACATCCCCAAGCTTAACTCATGCTCGTCCTCGAGTAGGTAAGTGATAAAAAGAAAGAATAATTTTTGAGGTGACATGCACCATCATAAACTTGATCAAAGTATTTGTAAAACATTCAAAGCTGGATTCATAGTACTTCAATCATAACATGAACGACAAAGTTCTAGCAATAATACAAAGAAACTATGATGCAATATGAAAAGGCACAAACAAAAGATTCGTGAATAACAATGCTTTGCAAGACGTTTGTTTGTTTCACATAAAGAAAACATAGCATAATAGTATTCAGCTTGTCCCTCATAGAGTAGCAAATATAAATGCACAGGACACCTTCAAAGTTCATCAGAGTGACTAGATACAAATAGTTTAAAACAAGCAATATCAAGTTATGCATCAATAAACTAGTCTTGGGACAATGCACATAGAACTAAGAATGGCCACTATGCTCTCAAAGTAGGTGCATAAAGATAGAAGGTGGAGACTCAATGTAATGGTGGAAGAAAGGCCTTTGTAAAAGGAAGTAGGGGTTCAAGTCTCATAAAGAGCTTCCAAAAATTATGGTACTTAATAGCATTCAGCTCGCATTACCCCTATCATAAGCATCTTGAAGTGATTAAGGTTAAAGTGACACAACTAAGAGGATATGCTTGGCAAGTTATAAACCGAAATCTCATGCCCCTTACTTACGAAGACCGATCCTCATGCTACTCAACTTCAGTCACGAGTAAGCTCTTGTCATTGTAAGTACATGTGTATCATTAAGAACCACCAATGGGGTACCCCTTGCACATGATACGAGAGCTTTCCCATAATCAAAATTACAAGGCAATCAGACAATGAGCATCCCAGCGATCTTTTTATTTGCTATTTGCATAGGTTTTTATTGAGGATGCTTCATAGAGTGCTCATTATGGTTATGCTGCAAGTTTCCACCATGATTAGGCATGGCTTAGGCTAGCGGCCCAGGCATTTCTCTAACACACATACATATCCATGATCTTACAAGTTCTACTTTTATTTCACACCGCCGGGATCCATAAGAAAAAGAACATGATATCAACGGGGTACAAAGTACAAGTGCAATGTTGAAAGCGTTCCCCATGATACATGGTTTTGCTAATTTCAACTTATAAAGTGCAAGCATATACGCAACAAATAATGACCCAATGGTTCAAGTTTATTAGATGCAAAAAAGTAAAGTGTGCCATCAAGTTCGTGAGAGCTTTAATCACTAGTTTTCTCATAACAAGTTTAATTTGGAAGGTAAACAAAAACATGAATATACTTGGAATAACATAAGCTAGTAGGTAGGTATGTTGTACTCTTTGGAATAACTTGGTTTAGGGAGTTGGATGCATGAGTGGAACTCATACTTGGTTGTGGAGGCTAGCAAAAGACTGGGAGCGACAAACTAAGAGAGCAATAATGGCCATAATCATGTAGAGCGACAAAACATCATTGATCAAAGCATAACGTGATACTACAATTTGAAAACTAAAGGATCATAAAGGCTATGGTGACTTGAGATAGTCATAACATGGTGTGAGCATGTGCCAAGTCAACGCAACTAAAGCATCAAAGGAGAATACCACTATACTATGCTTTAATATGCTAAAACAACGCATGATTTTTCCAAGGCACATTAAGCAAGATCAATTGTTTATAACAAGTCATGCTACAGCAAAGAATACTAAGCATAAAGCCAAAACAATATCAAGCATGGCATGACAAAGCATAGGCCACAGTCAAAAACGAGCTCTTTTTACCACATAAGCATGAGCTTTCCTACTCTTTTCCAATCCAAACCAAGCTATTTGAAAACCAATGTATGAAAGAGGGGGTCCAACCAATTTATTAAGCAAACTAATAAAACTAAGCAAATGAAAAACCAAAACGAAAACGAAAAAGAAGACGCTCCAAGAACAACACAACTGTGCATGAAACAATAAAAACGAAGCGTTTGGAAGATACCTAGGATTTTTATTGATGAAGGAGGGGATGCCTTGGGCATCCCCAAGATTTGATGCTTGTAATTCTTGGATATTTCTTGGGGTGACAGCGTGGCATCCCCAAGCCTGAGCTTTAGTCCATCCTTCATCTCATAACTCATTCCTTCCATACACCTGAAAATTTTCCTTCATACAAAACTTCACACAATCTTTATTAGTAACATTAGTGCACTCGAGATAATAAGTCTTTGGGTTCAATTTCAACACTAATAAAACTTCCATCAAAACACAAGCTACTGTAGCACTTCCCTCAAAAAGCTCAATTCCTCAAAAGAACTAAAAAAGAACCAACAAGAAGCAAATGCAGAAAATGGCAGAAATCTGTCAAAACAGACCAGCAGGTAAAGACGGATTTTTTCGAAGACCTTCTGTTGCTCAAATCGAAAAGTGTTGATCTAACGAAAGTTAGATAACAACCTGGGGCAGAAGCAAAAAAATTCACTCCTCAAAATGACGTACATATATTTTACACGAATTTTTACGGTGAAGCACAGAAATCTGTTTCGGGACAGCAACTTTCACAATCATTACTTCTCTCTCATTAGAGGTTACTCTTGGCACAAAAGGCAAATAAAAAGGATAAGGAGCGGTTATTACAGAGGTAATAACTTCCAAGACTCATCTAAAACTTTTGGATTATCTCCCAATAAGTACTTTTCTTTAACGCCTTTAAGTTAGGCATGATAGTTTGAGAAGATGCTCACATAAGAAATATGAATTTTGAGTAAAAGAGAGCATCAAGAAGCAAATTCAAAGCACATTTAAGTCTAACCCACTTCCTATGCATAGGAATATTATAGAGAAACAAGTCATGAAAGCACAAAGAAATAAGCATAGGAAAGCAAAACAAGTGCAACTTCAAAAATTTCAACATAAAGAGGGGAAACTTAATATTGTTAAGATGCATAAAACCATGTTTCCCTCTGTCATAATAACTTTCAGTAGCATCATGAATAAAAGTAACAATATAACTATCACAAGAAACATTCTTATCATGAGCCACGTGCATAAAACAATTATTACTCTCCCCATAAGAATAGTCAATCTTATTGATCATAGTGGGAGAAAATTCAACAAAATAGCTATCATTATTATTCTCATCACCATAATCATCAAATATAGGAGGCATATTGTAATCATAATTAATTTTCTCCTCAATAGTAGGTGGACTGAAAATATCATATTCATCATTGTAATCATCATATATTGGAGGCATAGTATCCTCAAAGTAAACTTTATCCTCCATGCTTGGGGGACTAAAAAGATCATTTTCATCAAAACCAGCTTCCCCAAGCTTAGACTTTTCCATAGCATTAGCAATAATGGTGTTCAAAGAATTCATACTAATAACATTGCTATTAGCATGCACATAATGTTCCATAGGTTTTTTAATTTTCTCTTCAAACACTTCATGTCCTAACTCAAGATAAATACTATAAAGCTCTCTAATTTTGTTGTTGTTTTCCATTAAGCCTAACTAGTGAAAACAACAAACAAAAAGACAAAATTGTAGAATCTAAAGGAAATAACTTCGAGCACTCACACCGGAGGATGTGAGTACCTTTTACCTTACCTCCCCGACAATGGCGCCATAAAATAGGCGTTTGCCGTGGGAGGTTCTTCTTCTTTAATCCTCCGGTGTGAATAACTTTTACCTTTCCTCCCCAGCAACCGCGCCAGAAAATAGCTCGATGTCTACGCACTTCTATTCTTATAGACAGTTGTTGGGCCTCCAAGTGCAGAGGTTTGTAGAACAGCAGCAAGTTTTCCCTTAAGTGGATCACCCAAGGTTTATCGAACTCAGGAAGGAAGTTGTCAAAGGTATTCCCTCTCAAGCAATCCTGCAATCAAGATACAAGAAGTCTCTTGTGTCCCCAACACACCAAATACACTTGTCAGGTGTATAGGTGCACTAGTTCGGCGAAGACTAAAGGCAAACTGAAATAAAGATGGAAGAAAGCAAACATGTAACAGATCTAATTGCAAACAGTGTATCAATGCTTAGAAACGAGGCCTAGGGATCATACTTTCACTAGTGAACACTCTCATATAAATATATCCTCTCTTTATGATACTACTCTTAACTACTCTCCGGTTGAACACTCTAATCGATGGTAGGGCTATAACAGCACACCTTAAAGTTCATCTTTCCCATCTAGATAACCCCACACTGTCACCTTGAGTATTAGATGAGTCCAACAAACACCACAATTTCATAAAGACATCCAACTCCAAATATAACTCATAACAAGTATTTGTAATCTCTAGCCTAAGTGCCACCATGGTGAGCATGATGTCACTTTCACACACATGGGGAGAGCAGAGATCTATTAAAGCACTTGAGTAGCAAGGTAGATCTATAGATTACAAGCTCATGACCACAACATGATCATGCATAGAGAGAGAGATGAACACATAGCTACCGGTAGAACCCTTAGCCTCGAGAGAGAACTACTCCCTCCTCATCACGGGAATCAACAATGGTGATGGATATGGCGGTGGAGATCGATGGAGATGGCTCCGGGGGCACTTCCCCGTCCCGGCAGGGTGCCGGAATAGAGACTTTCTATCCCTCGAATCTCCTTTTCAGTGGCGGCGGCGCTTCGGAACTTTTCGTGGCTGGAGGCTTGATTATTTAGGGTTTATGCATCGGGAGGCTTCTTATAGGCGAAGAGGCAAGGTCGGTGGAGGCCAGAGGGGCCCACACCACCTGGTGGCGCGACCAGGGCTAGCCCACGCCGCCACATGGTGTGGCCAGGCCCTGGCCCTCCTCCGTCTCGTATTCTGGCTCCGTGAGTCTTCCGGCAAAATATCAACTTTGGCTTTTGTCCCGTCCAATTCCGAGAATATTCATTTTCTGACTTTCTGGAACCAAAAACAGCAGAAAATAGGCAACTGGCACTGTGGCTCTTGTCAATAGGTTAGTCCAAGAAATCATATGAGAAGTACTCCAAAGTGTGGACAAGACACAAGAAAGTAGATAAAACCAAGCATGAAACATCAAAAATTATATATACATTTGCAATGTATCAGAGCTCTACTTCCACAACTGCTGCTGGATCGGGGAAGCGGGAGTCATCGTCAGGCACCGGACGTGTGTAACTCCTCGCGAGGTGTCGCACTTGAGGCACTCAAGTCGTTGGAGCCAGAAGGAGCGCAAGGACTTCATTACGACCTTGAGGTCGGCTTCGGCTCGTCTACATCAACCACGCTCTCCTGAGCATTGACAACGCTTTTCGGTCTTCAAGGGTAAGTTTGCGGAAAGCCCCTCTCGTTACTGTATTACTAATTGATAGGTCCTGGAAGCTTCAGGGGTTCAGGGGCATAGAGTAAATTTTTATTGTTTTCATACGCGGAACCCCTACTGTGGTATCAGAGCTAGATCTATGCATAGTAATGCTAGTACGGGTAGAACACATGAGATGTATCGTGTGGGCGTTGATCTTTTAGTTGTTACCCTCCCATGTGTACTTGTGTATACCGCAGTAATGCTTGATGAAGCGGCCCCCAACCGACTTTACGCGTTCATTCGCGAGACTGGTCCACGCTTGACATAGGGCTTGTACCGTATAAAGTGGCTGAGGGGGTGTCTATCTCTCTCGCATTAGTTGGTATGCCATTTGCAACGGAGGGCCCGGAAAGGGGTGTAGTAGAGACAACTACTTGATCACCGTTGTGCTGAAAGTTCGTAGGTAAGAACGGTTCTAGTGCGAAAGCCCATTCAGCCACTCAAAACATGCAAAGATAAAGTAGAGACATCTAACTTTGTTTTGCAGGAGGGCGTTGCTTTGTGATATGGTTGTGGCAAAGGTAAAGTAATTACCTTTTGTTACATAGTAGTAGATAGTCACGGAGCTGACGAACTACCACGCCGGAATGACACCGGTACCCTAGTGTCTACAGCGCCGGATCCCTGGCGCCGGAACCTGGTGACGGCGGATGGAGATCACGACGTGAAGGACCATATCACATAGCATTTACATTCAATGTTATTGTTTGTATGTATTATTGTGTGCTAGTATTAGATACTCGACGGTAGCCTAATAATATGATCCATGTTAAAATTACCAACGATTGTGTTCCCCCTTAGTGTGCACCACCAAGAAAGTTCTTCAATATGAGGAAATCCAGGGTTACAGGCCTAGGTGTCATACATATCTACGTTCGCATACAGTGGGTGTAAGCCATGTTGCACAGCGAATAGACTAAGGTTGAGTTGGCAAGCCTAGCATGCTAGAGAAGCGTGGCCTCAGAACACGGATGGTCGAAATATCGAGCACGAGTCGCATGAATGATGTGACCGATGTTTAGCGTCCACCCTTGAACCCACATTGATGGCCATGACAATCAGGGGAGATGTGGCTGATAGGGGTCGTGTTATCACTAGGAACCCTCACTGGGGATAGGTGTTTCTAAGTGGAGTTATTATTAACTCATTTAATTATAAACTTAGTCTAAATTCCTTTTGCAAATTATAAATGTGGATGGGACCTTTTGTGTTGACAATTGAATGGTTAGAAGGAGAAAAGCTTAGATTAGATGGATCGAACTTCTCCATTTGGGTTGCCAGTCTCCATGTTCTCCTTAGCGAGAATGACGTGGTCGACTACATACTCGACGTGATGGATTTGGATCAGCCCACGGACCTTGAGACCCTAGAGGAGCGGAAAGACCGCTATCTCCGTCGGGAGATGGCCTCCTATATTTCAGTTGTGATGCGCTTTGGAATGGTGGATGAGCTGTGGCCTTTCGTGGGTGATGTCAACCCTCGTTCGGTAATGCTACAGCTTAGGACACATTTCGTGGAGCAGACACGCATTTGGGAGCATGAGCCAATGGGAGACTTCCTCTCCATTAAGATGGAGGAGAACTCATCACTAGAGGACCACTTGGAGCACATGCATGATGTGTACATGAGGCCAGCATACTTCCTGGACGTCTGGATTACAGGCTCTTTCGCAAATGCTGTTGTGCTATGGTCGCTGCCACCAAGCTACCAAGCACAAGTCAGGACTTGCGTAATGAGGGGCGACACGGAAATGGAGTTCCACCGGTTCATGACACATCTCAGGAATGTGTTGGTTGAACCAGATGTCGCTCAGGTCGTCAACGACAAAGGTATATATTTGATATACAGTTTTATAAATGTTATAATCTTGCAAACACATTACAGTGTTAAGTATATCTGATACTTGTTCTATTTTGCTGAAAACAGGTCCTACTGCATGAGAGGTGCTTGCTGGAGAGGAGGTGACGTTGCGTGTTGATGGCGAGCATGATGATGATGGCCGGCGACACTCTCCCTCGACATTTATCATTTAGTATATGTTTTAGGATGATTAATGTAATCAAGAGATTGTGAACTTCTTTAGTGTGTCTCACACTTCGTGAGATGGTTATTCATATGAGTTTGTAACAAACAGTTGTTCCTCTTTTATGAATGATTTCTATGCGTGTTCATATCTTGCTTGATTACTTGTGAATTATCCTTATTGTTTGAAACTAATTGATAATGCATGAACATTTGTAAAACATTAAAATGCCTTATTTAAAATACCCAACTTAATGATATTTCATTAATGAATGAAACCATTGTTTAAATTCAAAGTTATGTGATAATATGTGAAAGTCATTCGATTTCTTATCACATATAAATCATGCCTAAGTTCGGCAAAATAACTTGAACACCGTGTATTACTTGAATACAAAGTGTTTAAAGAATTGTTAAAAGTAAATACATATTCGATGTATTATGTTTTAACGAAAATGGTAATTATCATTATATGATTGTTTAAATGTGTAAATCAATTTACCAAAGAAACATGAATATGAAACTATTTGATTTGCTCAAAGTGTTTCATCAACAAAGGGTATAAATATAAAAGAGAATCCAGTTACTATGATTTGATCAATAGTAATGAAGTTCAACTTTATAAGAATGGCATAAAAGAAATTGTGGAATGCAAAGTGTTTTGAAACGTCAAAATACAAAGCATCACAATATGATATTAGATATCAAAAGGGGTTAAATAGAAGGCACCAAATAAATCGTTATAGTGTAGATGTAGAGACCATTAGTTAAGAAATAGTTAGAACTCAATTAGAATTGGTAAACCATTTGAATTCGTGAAAGTTTTGGGGTTATTCGATATAACCAAAACAATAGCGAATAAGTCCTTGTAGAGTATTCATTGGAAACTTTGAATACGAAACCCATAGCTGAAACCAAAAGGAAAGCAAAATTTGTATTGCTTGGATTTTGGTACATTCTTGAGAAATCTCACTTTCAGTGATGTTTCTCAATTATGGAGCAAATAGAAGATAGTGTAAAACACGATGAGGATCCAAAACCCTGCATCAGAGTGTTGAGAAGCACAACGGACAACAGTCCTAAACGATTCTCTGCACGGAAGGAAAGAATCAATGATTTTGATTATTGTGTTTTCCCTCCACTATTGTTTTTCACTACATGAAGTAGGATTCAATATGTAAATCCATATCTTGTATGGAAACATTTCTGAACCATTTGCCATGATTATTGGAATGTGACATACCTATGGACTACAAAGGAAATAATGGTAAACTAAATTATGAGAAATCCTAATAGCAAAATTCCCTTGAGATTAGAAAGCAATTTGTTGTTGAATCTCACAAGTAAAAAGAGTTACTATGAATTTTCCCAAATGACTGCAAAGCCATAGTAGGAAAAAGGGGGGTGAATGACAAAATAACAAAATTTTCAAATATTGGATGAATTCAAACGAATTTGATTCATGTGTGCTAAATGTCTAGTGGATTTAAAAATAGTAAAGTACTAGTATCTCATAATAAATCTCCAAGTTTGATATTTGATCAAAGGATTTTGAAATTGTTCAAAATAGTAAGTGGATATGCAATTTGCATAAAATTGAGTGGGAGATATGAAAGTCTTCCTGAAACAATATGCGATTGACATATTTTTAAGTGGGAGCAATATAAGACTCAAATTCAATTATGCAGGAACATATTTTGAGTGGGAGCTCATAGGAGTAATTCTTAAGTATATTAAGAATGAAAAGCGCAAATACTTATAAATAATGATTTATAAGATGTAGAAGTTGATATTATGATATTATGTAGTATTCCTTAAGGGATTCTAAAAAGCGTTTCGGAATAGAAGTTAATTAAGGAACTGGTCCTTAATGACTCAAATTAGGAATAGAATTAAGTTTTAATATCAATGGTTGAAAGAAAGAAAAGGATGATCGTCATCCACTATGTTAAGACATAGGTTCTATATTAGTAAACCATGATGATAACTTAGTATAATATGTGATCCAAATAAGGAACGTTTGAAAGTGATTAAGTTCGAATCGCAGAACGTTAAGCTAAGTTTGTCCACAGAGTCTAATAGAGAACTGTAGACATGTTTTCCAAATCCATAAAGGATGACATATCTTAAAGCATAAAGAGTTATGTTATAAGAGAATATGTTGGAAACTCCTGTAGATACCGATCAAAGTCAAATAGGAAGCGAGGTGAACAAAACATCGAAAGTTGCACAGAGTGCACTAGTGTTTCGATGAATACATTTATAATAATAGATAAGGGTACCATCTAAAGTGTTGTATAATGTTATGGCGGGGCTAATTCGCTTTTAACATAGAATGATGTGTCCCAGGGAATAGTGCCCATGAGAAAGCCCTCGAGGTTGATCTAACGTCACTGTAGGCTCCTGGAATTAGGCCTCGTTCTGCTGCCATAGCAACGATGCATACACACAGATGCTATCATGTGATGATAAAGTATTAATGTCAATCAAGGAGACATTAGTAAGTTGCAAAGGATCTGGGACTATAAAGTAGAGAACCAAGACTCAACCTCTTCCATGAGCAAGCATGTTCAAGCTACCGGACATATGGTGCCAATAATTAAGAACAAATGCAGCTAGTGTATTTGTACTCTAGTGCAAGTGGGAGACTGTTGGAAATATGCCCTAGAGACAAATAGTAGTAAGGACTTTTATCATATTTCATGTAGTTTATGATTAAGTTTTATATCATGCTATAACTGTATTGAGTGGAAACATCAATACACGTGTGATATACAAACAAACTAGGGGTTCCCACTGAAACTCTAGTCACTGGTTCATTGGTCAACAGATGATCATGTTTCCTGATCATGTGGCATTTATGCCAGTTGGAAATGAGGTCATCTCATTCTGAGAATGAGATGATGAACCAATACCCAGTCTAAACATCGTGACCCGATCATGTCACGAAGTTCAAGTTACGATGATTAGAAAAGGACCCTCGTAGACTATTCCTTAGACCGTGAGACTATATCAATCACTCTCTCCCGAGAGTGCTTAGATAGCATCAAACGCCATCTGGTAAAACGGTGGTTATAAAGGTGTGTTCAGGTATTCGAGGAAACCGCAGAGGCAATATATGTCAAGAGCAGGATTTGTCCGTCCATGTGACAGGAAGATACTCAAGGGCCCACTCGAAGAAGTTATATCCAATAGTTGCGCACCGTGTGATTAGATCACGGGGATATCACTTGTCGAAATGAGTCAAGTAGCATTGTTCAGTAACGAGATTGAACACGACATGGTGATGTCATTGATCAGATCTCGGGCAATGCAAGTATCGAGTGACAAAGGGAATAAGACACGACTATCCCGGTTCAAACGCCAAAAGATCTTCGTGGAACGCACATGGGTCACATGGCCATCCAGGTCCCTCTGTTGATCATTGGTGCGGAAGTGTCCCGACCATGTCTGGAGTGTTCCCGAACCGTGGGGTATCACGCTTAAGGGCTTGATAATGCTTAGAGAGTGTTTATAGGATCGGTAGAATCACCGAAGAAGAGAAGGGAGAAAACCAGAAGGGTTTCGATAAATCCGAAGGATGTCCAGAGTGGAGGTGGAAGGTGTTCCATGGCCACGGAGGTTGAATAATATGTGAATGAATTTAAATATTGATTTAATCATTTATTCATAATCTATTATATATTAAAAGTAAATGATGGATTAACCAGAAATTAGAGAAATCGCTAGAAAATCACACAATAATCAGAAACATCTGACCATTTATTTCTTGGATGGATTAATCTATAGGCATTAGATTAAACTTAAGATAAATTACCTACTGTTGCCATTATAGCCGAAATAATGTGACCCCCTCACCGTTACTTTTTTCCTAGGTCAAAAAAAACTCTCACCTTTGACATCAGCCGCCATCTCTCGGCTGCCGAGGTGCGCTTTCCTGGCGGCATCCCGTTCTGCCGCACGTAAGGGATCAACGGGAGGAAGCACGATGACAGATGCCCCATGCATCGGTTCTTTACGGCCAGAGAGACCACTCTTGCCCCAAGCCAATGTGAACATATGTGGTCCTTCCGTGGCGGGCGATGTCTACAGAATCTAGATCGGTGGTATCCATGTATGCGAAAATACCCTAGCTACGCTCAGAAGGTGAGTCCATGCCTTCGATGGAGATGTAGCTACACAAGTACCCAAGCATAAAGCACGGTTTGGCTTACCATCTTCCTTAACGATCAGGTGCTATATAGCCTCGGTGACCAAAAAAATTCTACGTACATGTGTTTACCTCTGCAGGATATGTGCGCTGAATTGAACAGAAGCAAGCTGGTGTAGTTCGCTCAATGGAATTATTGTGCTACAATATGAGGATTCCAATTTATTTTATCGGGTATAAAAGAGATGAGGTGCTACAGTACCATGGAGCAACTGATTCTTATGGCCGTGCGAAAGAAGAGACAACGAGCTAGACCATTTGATACACGTCAATTATGTAAGTTTTCAACCTTTTGGCTGCTCAAAAAAATATTGTTACAACAAATTGCTACTCCTATTGAACGTTGAAAAATAAATTTACAAGATGAAGTTTGTTCCCTAACAAATTCTTAGAATTCTTAATTTCTTTAAAAAAAAATTATCACCATTGTTGCACCCTCTTCGTGTAGTTAGATTTATCCTAAATTATTTTGCTCGCCCAGTAAAAATCGTTCAACTTGGATTAGTCTTTCGTATCCTTTTAAGAAACTTGCTCTGACCCAGAAAATTTGAAGTCCTGCTATGCGTAGGACAATTTCTGTTCAATGCTGGTATGATCCGACCTGACATATTGCCTCTTAGTGCGACACACGTTGTACTCTGGCCCACCAATATCTGCCTCTCAAAGGTGCACGTTTGACTCCAGCCTGCTCGATTAAGTTCACCTGAAATCCAAGCCCAAAAAACAAGTTTTTATGTCGTAATTTGTTCTTTCTGTCATCACTGCCGTCATGACTGCTAGCCCACAACTTAGTTTTGGTTGTCTATTCAGAAATATCGAGATAATTGATTTACCATTTGTTTCATTTGCAGAAAGAATGGACCGATGTGCCAAGATAATAGCACGAGCTGGAGGGCCTAGGAAGCATCAGGAGGCCAGGAAGGGAGGCAGCGCAAGCACATCCGTTTGCCATATGAAAATCAAACGTTGAATGTCGTATGTGAAGCAATTTCGTAATTTTTATATTATACGTTCATCAAGTTTTTAGGAGAAGATTCTTGCAAATTAGATGAAATTTATATGTTCATGGAAATTAGATAAATTCTACATGTTAATGAAAATGATATATTATTTTTCACATTAATTTGAGTCCCTAGATAGATAAACAAAATGAATGTTTATAGGATGGCTATAGAGAAAACTGAATTCAGTTCACATAAGAAAATAAAAGCAAAATACTTGTGGGTATGAAGTCTCCTAGGGTAGCTTTTGGTTCATGCTGTATTTTTTTGTGTAAAAGGTACTTGGGTCTAATACTGTAGGTAACTTTATTATGGTTTTTATCTTACATTGTTATGAGACAAAACTGGAACTTATAATTATGGGTGAGACATACTTCTCTTAGTTATAGCTAGCCTAACTTTATTCAAACGGGTAGACACTCACGGAGGTTAAAACTTCAATGTTGCTAGGCTCGCCAAACACTACTTTAGGCGTGAGATTCATTTGCGCAGCTATATAGTCTGTGGAGCAACCATGGAATAAAAGAATTAAGATTATCAATTAACCGCATCTATGGATAATGTTTATGTTTATTCTTCTTTGCTTCATTTTGTCGTCAACTTTGATTTTTCAGAATATAAGTGTGAATTATAAAATGTGTTTCCTTCTGTTTATTTTTTGGAGTTCGACATCGAGCCAAAACATTCAAAACATGGATAACTGCAAGGACCAAATAAGAGGTACAATCGTAATCACATGTGTCTTTCTAGATAGGTTTATATTACTTGGTGTTCTCCAAAATAAAGGTGTATCACCTGGTATTGGATAACAATCGTGGAATCCATCCTGCAAGCATGCATATATTTACTGGATAACCATTCAATTAGTTACCTTGACATTGTATGGTGTCTTTTTCTACGCATTTTTTTGTGATATTAAAAGACACCGGATGTATCATGAGCATGTTGAGATATATAGTTGAATTTTTACATACTCTTAAATATATTTAGGTAGCAAGCAGTCCATCTTCTCCAAGAATATGTTTTACATAGTTGTTTGTTGTAAATTTTCCATCTTCCGTATTTCTAAGACTCGCCCCGTCCTCAAGTACATGTTACAGAAACTCATATATGCCTCACAATATTTTATTTTAGGTATATTGGGTAGTAAATATTTATCGTAAGACAATTCTCTGATATTTATTATTTTATTTCGAAAACCTACATTTTAGTCAACTTTCTTGGTCACCATTATACTTTTCAATCGACTCAATCCATAATTTTATCTGTAATGTATTACTGCTAAATGAGAGAAATGATTATTAACATATGTATTTATAAAAGAAAACTTAAATATTAGCGTAGAAAATTCTGACTTTCTCTCAAAATATTAACACGTTTGTACTTGTGGGCACAATTGCACAAAGTAAGCGATCATTAAAATTTTCAACTCCCTCCATCCATGAGTGACTTGGATTTGTCTAAATTCGGATATACCTACACACTAAAACGCATATAGAATAGATACATGTGAATCTAGACAAATACAAGACGAAGCAAGTATATTTTTTATTTTTATTCTCTAGGTACTATCATAGAAAATTTGTTGTTTAGATAACTTTTAACACTGTTTAAAAGATCTATATCATTTCCAATAAATAATATGTCATCCACATATAATATCAGAAATGCCACATTGCTCCCACTCACTTTCTTGTAAATACAAGCCTCTCCATAAGTTTGGACAAATCCAAACTCTTTGATCACCTCATCACAGCGGAGATTCCAACTCCGTGATGCTTGCTTCAATCCATAGATGGACCGCTGAAGCTTGCACACTTTGTTAGCATCCTTTGGATCGACAAAACCCTTTGGTTGTATCATATACAACTCTTCTTCAATGCTACCATTGAGGAACGCAGTTTTGACATCCATCTGTCATATTTCATAATTGAAATATGCAGCAATTGCTAACATAATCCTAACTGATTTTGGCATCGCTACAGGAGAGAATGTCTCATCGTAGTTAACTCCTTGAATTTGTCAAAACCATTTTGTGACAATTCGATCTTTATAGATGGTTACATTACCATCAGCAATAGTTTTTCTTTTGAAAAACCATTCATTCTCAACAGCCTTTCGGTCGTGAGGTAAGTCCACCAAGGTCCAAACCTGGTTTTTGTACATGGATTCCATCTCGGATTTCATGGCTTCTAGCCATTTGTTGGAATCCGGGATCATCATCGCTTCTTCATATGTCGCAGGGTCATCCATTTCACCAACCATGAAATTCACAACAGGATTCCCGTACAGTTCAGGAGCTGCACGTGTCCTGCTAGACCTGCGAGGTTTGGTAGTGTCCTCTTTCGGAGTTTCATGATCATTATCATTAGTTCCTTCTTCATTTGGTGAAGTCAACTCTGGAACGACTTCCGGTGCTACGCTACTCACCATTTCCTGAAGAGAAGGTTCAATAACCTCTTCGAGTTCTACCTTTCGACTACTCACACCTTTCACGAGAAACTCTTTCTCTAGAAAGGATCCATTCTTGCCAACGAAAACCTTGCCCTCAGATCTGTGATAGAAGGAATACCCAATTGTTTCTTTAGGGTATCCTATGAAGACGCATTTTTCTTCTTTGAGTTCGAGTTTATCCGGTTGAAGTTTCTTCACATAAACATCGCATCCCCAAACTTTAAGAAATGACAACTTAGGTTTGTTTCCAAACCATAATTCATACGGTGTCGTTTCAACGCATTTAGACGGTGCCCGATTTAAAGTGAATGCAGCGGTTTCCAGTGCATAACCCCAAAATCATATTGGCAAGTCAGTCAGAGACATCATAGATCAAACCATATCCAATAGAGTATGATTACGACGTTCCAACACACCATTACGTTGTGGTGTTCCGGCAGGCGTGAGTTGTGAAACTATTCCACACTCTTTCATGTGTGTGCTAAACTCGTAACTTAGATACTCACCTCCACGGTCAGACCACAGAAATTTGATCTTTCTATTATGATGATTTTCCACTTCATTCTAGAATTCTTTGAACTTTTCAAAGGTTTCAGATTTGTGTTTCATTAAATAGATATACCCATATCTACTCAAATCATCCGTCAAAGTAAAAAAATAACGATATCCACCTCGTGCCGACACACTCATTGGACCGCATACATCAGTATGTATGATTTCCAATAAATCTGTAGCCCGTTCCATTGAACCGAAAAACGGCGTTCTAGTCATCTTGCCCATAAGGCATGGCTCACGTGTATCAAATGATTCAAAATCAAGTGATTTCAAAAGTCCATCAGAATGGAGTTTCTTCATGCGTTTAACGCCAATATGACCTAGACGGCGGTGCCACATATATGCAGATATATCATCATTAAGTTTAATCCTTTTAGCATCAACATTATGGATGTGCGTATGAGTACTATCAAGATTCAACAGAAATAAACCATTCATCACGGGTGCATGACCATAAAAGATATAATCCATATAAATCGAACAACCATTGTTTTCGGATTTAAACGAATAACCACATTGCATCAAACAAGATCGAGATATAATGTTCATGCTCAGGGCAAGCACCAAATAACAATTATTTAGGTTTATAACTAATCTCGATGGTAGGTGGAGAGGTAGTGTTCCGACGGCGATCACATCAACTCTTGATCCATTGCTGACACGCATCTTGACCTCACCCCTTGCTAGCGGTCGCTTGTTCCGCAGCCCTTGATTCGAGTTACATATGTTAGCAACCGATCCAGTATCAAATACCTAGGTGCTACTGATGACCGACACGTATAGGGGGTGTATCGAAGTATTTCTGAGGAAAGTGAAACCCAATTTATTGATTCGACACAAGGGGAGCCAAAGAATATTTATAAGCCTTGACAACTGAGTTGTCAATTCATCTGCACCTGGAAACAATCTTGCTCACAGCAGTTTATCATTAGCAACAGTTTTATAGTAGGAATAGCAAAGTAGCAGCAGCAGTAAAGTAAAGACAGTAGTAACAATAGCAGTAAACAATAGGATTCGAGTGCGGTAGGCATAGGGATGGATGTACGGGCGTTGCATGGACAAGACAATTCACATAGCAATCAGAACATAGGGCAATTGCAGATAAATAAGATAAAGCATCCAAGTACTAGATAATCCTAGGCATGTGTTCCATATATAGTCATACGTGCTCGCAATGAGAACCTGCACAACATCTTTTGTCCTACCAGCCCGTTTGCAGCGGGGCCTCAAGGGAACTACTAGCAATTAAGGTGCTCCTTTTAATAGAGCACCGGAGCAAAGCATTAACACTCCATGAACACATGTGATCCTCACATCAAAGCCATTCCCTCTGGTTATCCCGATTTTTGTCACTTCGGGGCCTTTGGTTCCGGACAACAACGTGTGTATACAACTTGCAGGTAAGACCAAAAACAATACTATCATAATGAATCAATAACATGTTCAGATCTGAAATCATGGCACTCGGGCCCTAGTGACAAGCATTAAGCATAACAAGTTGCAACAAAGTCATAAAGCACTAATAAAAGATACTACGCACCATGCCCTAACAATCCGATGCCATTACATGAACGATCTCATCCAATCCCTACCATCCCCATAGCCTACAGCGGGGGATTACTCACTCATAGATGGGGGAAACATGGATGGTCGATGGAGAAGCGATGGTGATGATGATGGCGATGATCTCCTCCAATTCCCCGTCCTGGCAGGGTGCCAGAATGGAGTTTCTGGTGCTATTTTGTGGAATCTGGTGGTGGCGGCAAAGCGGAACTCCTTCTGGAAAAAGGTCGAACCCCCCTGAGTTTTGAGGTCAGAAGCCAACTTATAGGCGAAGAGGGAGGCCGAGGGGGTGCCTGGGCTGGCCACACCACCCCCTGGCGCGGCCAGGCCTGGCCCGCGCGGCCAGGTGGTGTGGTGGCCCCCTGGCTCCTCTCCGTCTCGTATTCTGGCTCCAGGTGACTTCCGGTAAAATAGGCACTTTGGCTTTTGTCCCGTCCAATTCCGAGAATATATATTCTCTGACTTTCCTGGAACCAAAAACAGCAGAAAACAGGCAGGTGGCACTGTGGCTCTTGTTAATAGGTTAGTCCAAGAAATCATATGAAAAGTACTCCAAAGTGTGGACAAAACACAAGAAAGTAGATAAAACCAAGCATGGAACATCAAAAATTATAGATACATTTGCAATGTATCAACATCCCCAAGCTTAACTCCTGCTCGTCCTCGAGTAGGTAAGTGATAAAAAGAAAGAATAATTTTTGAGGTGACATGCACCATCATAAACTTGATCAAAGTATTTGTAAAACATTCAAAGCTGGGATCATAGTACTTCAATCATAACATGAAAGACAAAGTTCTAGCAATAATACAAAGAAACTATGATGCAATATGAAAAGGCACAAACAAAAGATTCACGAATAACAATGCTTTGCAAGACGTTTGTTTGTTTCACATAAAGAAAACATAGCATAATAGTATTCAGCTTGTCCCTCATAGAGTAGCAAATATAAATGCACAGGACACCTTCAAAGTTCATAAGAGTGACTAGATACAAATAGTTTAAAACAAGCAATATCAAGTTATGCATCAATAAACTAGTCTTGGGACAATGCACATAGAACTAAGAATGGCCACTATGCTCTCAAAGTAGGTGCATAAAGATAGAAGGTGGAGACTCAATGTAATGGTGGACGAAAGGCCTTTGTAAAAGGAAGTAGGGGTTCAAGTCTCATAAAGAGCTTCCAAAAATTATGGTACTTAATAGCATTCAGCTCGCATTACCCCTATCATAAGCATCTTGAAGTGATTAAGGTTAAAGTGACACAACTAAGAGGATATGCTTGGCAAGTTATAAACCGAAATCTCATGCCCCTTACTTACGAAGACCGATCCTCATGCTACTCAACTTCAGTCACGAGTAAGCTCTTGTCATTGTAAGTACATGTGTATCATTAAGAACCGCCAATGGGGTACCCCTTGCACATGATACAGGAGCTATCCCATAATCAAAATGACAAGGCAAGCAGACAATGAGCATCTCAGCGATCTTTTTATTTGCTATTTGCATAGGTTTTTATTGAGGATGCTTCATAGAGTTCTCATTATGGTGATGCTGCAAGTTTCCACCATGATTAGGCATGGCTTAGGCTAGCGGCCCAGGCGTTTCTCTAACACACATACAAACTCCATGATCTTACAAGTTCCACTTTTATTTCACACCGCCGGGATCCATAAGAAAAAGAGCATGATATCAACGGGGTACAAAGTACAGGTGCAATGTTAAAAGCGTTCCCCATGATACATGGTTCTGCTAATTTCAACTTATAAAGCACAAGCATATACGCAACAAAGAAGGACCCAATGGTTCAAGTTTATTAAATGCAAAAAAGTAAAGTGTGCCATCAAGTTCGTGAGAGCTTTAATCACTAGTTTTCTCATAACAAGTGAAAGGTAAACAAAAGCATGAATATACTTGGAATAGCAGAATCTAGTAGGTAGGTATGGTGGAATCTTTGGAATAACTTGGTTTAGGGAGTTGGATGCATGAGTGGAACTCATACTTGGTTGTGGAGGCTAGCAAAAGACTGGGAGCGACAAACTAAGAGAGCAATAATGGCCATAATCATGTAGAGCGACAGAACATCATTGATCAAAGCATAAAGTGATACTACAAGTTGAAAACTAAAGGATCATAAAGGCTAAGGTGACTTTGGATAGTCATAACATGGTGTGAGCATGCGCCAAGTCAACCCAAATAAAGCATCAAAGGAGAATACCACAATACTATGCTTTAATATGGTAAAACAGCGCATGATTCATCCAAGGCACATTAAGCAATCTCAATTGTTTATAACAAGTCATGCGACAGAAAAGAATACTAAGCATAAAGCCAAAACAATATCAAGCATGGCATGACAAATCATAGGCCACAGTCAAAAACAAGCTCCCTTTACCACTTAGCATGAGCTTTCCTACTATTTTCCAATCCAAACCAAACTATTTGAAAACCAATGCATGAAAGAGGAGGTCCAACCAATTTATTCAGAAAACTAAGAAAACAAAGCAAATGAAAAACCAAAACGAAAACGAAAAAGAAGACGCTCCAAGAACAACACAACTGTGCATGAAACAATAAAAATGAAGCATTTGGAAGAAACCTAGCATTTTTATTGATGAAGAAGGAGATGCCTTGGGCATCCCCAAGCTTTGATGCTTGTAATTCTTGGATATTTCTTGGGGTGACACGTGTGACATCCCCAAGCTTGAGCATTAGTCCATTCTTCATCTCATTACATCACTCCTTCCATACACCTGAAATTTTTCCTTCATACAAAACTTCACACAATCTTTATTAGCAACATTAGTGCACTAAGGATAATAAGCCTTTGGGTTAAGTTTCAACACCAATAAACTTCCATTAAAACACTAGCTACTGTAGCACTTCCCTCAAAAATCTCAATTCCCCAAAAGAACTCAAAGAGGAATCAACAAGAAGCAAGTGCAAATAATGGCAGAAATCTGTCAAAACAGACCAGCAGGTAAAGACGAATTTTTTCGAATACCTTCTGTTGTTCAAATAAAAAAGTGTTGAACTAACGAAAGTTAGATAACAACCTGGGGCAAAAGCACAAAAACTTACGCCTCAAAAGGAAGTACAGATATTCTACACGAATTTTTACGGTGAAGCACATAAATCTGTTTCGGGACAGCAACTTTCCCAATCATTACTTCTCTCTCATTAGAGGTCACTCTTGGCACAAAAAGCAAATATAAAGGATAAGGAGCGGTTATTTACTGAAGTAATAACTTCCAAGACTCATCTAAAACTTTTGGGTTATCTCCCAATAAGTACTTTTCTTTAACGCCTTTAAGTTAGGCATAAGCAAAAACTAAAATGGATAGAATAGAAGTAAGCGGAGA
Source organism: Avena eriantha (assembly GCA_910589775.1). Taxonomy (NCBI): domain Eukaryota; kingdom Viridiplantae; phylum Streptophyta; class Magnoliopsida; order Poales; family Poaceae; genus Avena; species Avena eriantha. The sequence continues at coordinate 81,699,056 of OU342741.1, read as the reverse complement.
TAATCATGGTGAAAACATTGTTTTGTTCAACAAAATCCTTTTGTTAACAAGGTTGATCAGGTCTTGTTACCAAAACAATTCCATATGAGACAAAACTTTGTATCCCACTAATGATTATGGTACCTCAACCTTTATAGCAATGGTCGCAATCATAATAGTTTCAAATTTTTCTCTTGGTATGGGACAATATATTTCTCTAACTTGAATGCCCTCAACATGTTCAATTGAATTCAAACCATAAGTCCTTTCAATCTTCTTGGGGAAATAGACAGTATGTTCCTTTTCATTAACATTGAAAGTAATCTTTCCTTGATTACAATTAATAACAGCTCCTGCAATATTAAGAAAAGGTCTCCAAAGAATAATAGACATATTATCATCTTCAGGCATTTCAAGCACAACAAAATCAGTTAATATCAAGCAATTATGAGCCACTTGAACAGGTACATCCTCACATATACCAACAGTAATAGTGGTAGATTTATCAGCCATTTGCAAAGATATATCAGTTGGTATTAATTTTTCTAGTTGAAGCCTCTTATAGAGGGAGAAAGGCATAACACTAACTCCAGCTCCCAAATCACACAAAGCAGTTCTAACATAACTATTCTTAATAGAGCAAGGGATAGTTGGAATCCCTAGGTCTCTAAGTTTTTTAGGAACCTTACCATTAAAGGAATAATTAGCAAGCAAAGTAGAAATGTCTTCATTAGGGATCTTCCTTTTATTCGAGACAATATCCTTCATATACTTTGAGTAAGGAGGCAATTTAATAGCATCAGTCAAAGGAATTTGCAAGAATAAAGGTTTTATCCACTCACAAAACTTATTATAGTGTTCATCTTCCTTTGACTTGTGTTTCTTATCATGGAAAGGCATAGGTTTTTGGACCCAAGGTTCTCTTTCACTACCATGTTTCTTAGCAATAAAATCTTCTTTAGTGTATTTAGTATTATTAGTGTGCTTTTCAGGTTCTTCTTCAACTTTTTCTTCATTAGGAACTCCATTTTATTCATTACCACTTTCAGTTTCAGCATCAGAAATAGATATACTATTAGGATCTATAGCAGGTTCAGAGGGTTCTACAATAGTTTTATGTTTCTTTTTCCTTTTTTTTACTAGTGGAGCCACTATTTTCAGCTTGTTGAGAATCCTTCTCAATTCTTTTGGGATGACCCTCAGGATATAAAGGATCCTAGGTAGGAGCACTACTTCTAGTTCTAATTTCATAAGCATGTTTTTCTTTAGCAGCATTAACTAGCAAGTCTTTTTGCACTTTAACAGGTTGATCTATTTGAGTTTGAACCATTTGAAAGTGTTTAACAATCATTTTAACATCATTAGAGGTTCTTTCCACAATATCTTTCAACTCAACAATAGCTCTAGTGTTTTCCATTAGATGATTTTGCACCCTTTTATTAAAATTATCTTGCCTAACAATAAAGATATCGAATTCTTCTAAGCATTGATGTGGAGGTTTAGAGTAAGGGATATCACCTTCATCAAAGTGTTGGAGAGAGTGTACCTCAATAGTGGATGAGTAGGGGATAGGCTTACATAATTCTTCTATACGAGGTAAATTCTTGACATCTGCAACTTTAATTCCCTTCTCCTTAAGACATTTCTTAGCTTCCTTCATCACTTCATCATTTAATTCAATAACTCCCCTCTTCTTTGATGTTGGAATAGGCATTGGTATAGTAGGTTCAGGTACAATTACTTCAGGTATAGCTTGTTCAGGAGGAGTCCAATCTTCATAGTTCTTACTTATTTTAGCCATTAATTCCTCAGCTTCCTTAGGAGTCCTATTCCTGAAAACACAATCAGCACAACTATCTAGGTATGTCCTAGATTCTTCGGTTAGTCCATTATAAAATATATCAAGAAGCTCATTCTTAGGTAATGGACTTCCAGCCTGTGCATGAATCAAAGCACAAAACATTTCCCAAGATTCAGGCAATACCTCTTTTTCTCCCTGTTTAAAATCAAATAGTTCCTGCAAAATAGCATGTCTAGCACTAGGAGAGAAATATTTCTGCAGGAAAGTACTAATCAAGCAATCAGGGCTATCAATAGATCCAGGAGGTAAATTACTAAACCAAGTTTTAGCTTCTCCTTTTAGTGAAAAGGGGAAATCTTTGCAACAAAGTAAGTACGCATCTTAATATCATCAGAAAACAAGCCACTCATGGTAGAAAGTTCATTCATATGTGCTACCGCACTTTCATTCTTAGTCCCACAAAAAGGTTCTTTCTCAACAATAGCTATGTAAGATAGATCGAGAGAGAAATCATAATCTTTATCTATAATGTTTATGGGAGAAGTGGCAAACTTAGCAATAGGAGATAATTTGGGTCTAATAGTACGGCTCTCAAGGAGACTCTTAGCAGCACTCCTATCATGGGTGTTTTTACATTCTTTAATAAATTCATCGGTCATCTCAACATAACCGTCTTCAATATCATAACTTTCACTAGACTCAGGTGAACTAACAGGTGTGGTAGTGTCTTCATTAGGAGTTTCAGTATTTCCAGCTATAGTTCTAGCAATCGTAGCATCTAGGAAAGGACCTAATGAACCACTCTTATCAAGAACATTAGAAGCAGCATCATAAGCATCAGAAGTTTCAGATTCAGCAGTAGTAGCAGTGTGTGTAGCATGTGTATGTGGTGGTGTAACGATCTTACTTATAACAGATGGTGAATCAAGAGCAACAGAGGTGTTCAGAACCGTACCTCTTCTTGTAGTGGATGGTAAAATAGGAACCTTGCCATCACGAGACTTACCCATGATGGATGGATAGCAGCGAACAATAGAGAATCCAAGTGAACTTAATAAATAAAGCTATGCTCCCCAGCAACGGTGCCAAAAAATAGTCTTGATGACCCACAAGTATAGGGGGTGTATCGTAGTATTTTCGAGGGAAGTGAAACCCAATTTATTGATTTGACACAAGGGGAGCCAAAGAATATTTATAAGCCTTAACAACTGAGTTGTCAATTCGGCTGCACCTGGAAACAATCTTGCTCACAACAGTTTATCAGTAGCAACAGTTTTATAGTAGGAATAGCAAAGTAGCAGCAGCAGTAAAGTAAAGACAGTAGTAACAATAGCAGTAAACAATAGGATTCGAGTGCGGTAGGCATAGGGATGGATGGGCGTTGCATGGACACGACAGTTCACATAGCAATCAGAACATAGGGCAATTGCAGATAAATAAGATAAAGCATCCAAGTACTAGATAATCCTAGGCATGTGTTCCATATATAGTCATACGTGCTCGTAATGAGAACTTGCACAACATCGTTTGTCCTACCAGCCCGTTTGCAGCGGGGCCTCAAGGGAACTACTAGCAATTAAGGTGCTCCTTTTAATAGAGCACCGGAGCAAAGAATTAACACTCCGTGAACACATGTGATCCTCACATCAAAGCCATTCCCTCTGGTTATCCCGATTTCTGTCACTTCGGGGCCTTTGGTTCCGGACAACAACGTGCGTATACAACTTGCAGGTAAGACCAAAAACAATACTATCATAATGAATCAATAACATGTTCAGATCTGAAATCATGGCACTCAGGCCCTAGTGACAAGCATTAAGCATAACAAGTTGTAACAAAGTCATAAAGCACTAATAAAAGATACTACGCACCATGCCCTAACAATCCGATGCCATTACATGAACGATCTCATCCAATCCCTACCATCCCCATAGCCTACAGCGGGAGATTACTCACTCATAGATGGGAGAAACATGGATGGTCGATGGAGAAGAGATGGTGATGATGATGGCGATGATCTCCTCCAATTCCCCGTCCCGGCAGGGTGCTAGAACGGAGTTTCTGGTGCTATTTCGTGGAATCTGGTGGTGGCGGCAGAGTGGAACTCCTTCTGGAAAAAGTTCGAACCCCCCTAAGTTTTTAGGTCAGCAGGCAACTTATAGGCAAAGAGGGAGGCTGAGGGGGTGCCTGGGCTGGCCACACCACCCCCTGGCGTGGCCAGGCCTGGCCCGCGCGGCCAGGTGGTGTGGTGGCCCCCTGGCTCCTCTCCATCTCGTATTCTAGCTCCAGATGACTTCCGGTAAAATAGGCACTTTGGCTTTTGTCCCGTCCAATTCCGAGAATATTCATTTTCTGACTTTCCTGGAACCAAAAACAGCAGAAAACAGGCAGCTGGCACTATGGCTCTTGTTAATAGGTTATTCCAAGAAATCACATGAAAAGTACTCCAAAGTGTGGACAAAACACAACAAAGTAGATAAAACCAAGCATGGAACATCAAAAAATATAGATACATTTGCAATGTATCAGCTACTTCGAGTACTAGGCAAGTACACATCAATAACATGTATATCATATATAACTTTGTTTTCCTTGCCGGCTTTCTTGTCTGCCAAAAACATGGGGCAGTTGCGCTTCCAATGGATAGTCCCCTTACAATAGTAGCACTCGGTATCAGACTTAGGTCCAGCCCGGGATTTCTAGGCGCAGCAACAAATTTGCCGCCCTTCTTTCCCTTCTATTTACCCTTCTTGTCTTTCTTGAAACCAGTGGTTCTATTAACCATCAACACTTGATGTTCTTTCCTAATCTCCACTTCTGCAGTTTTAAGCATTGACAGAAACTCGGGGAGAGTCTTCTTCATGCCCTGCATGTTATAGTTCATCATGAAGCTCTTGTAGCTAGGTGGTAGAGATTGGAGAACACGATGTATGCCTAAGTCAATGGGAATTGTTATTCCCAAGGACAAGAGCTTATCGGCGTACCCAGACATTTTGAGTACGTGCTCACTTACGGAGTTGTTCTCTTCTATTATGAAGCTAAAGAACTTTTATGAAGCACTATAACTTTCTACAGCAGCATGGGTATCGAAAATCATTTTCAATTCACCCATGGTATCAAAGGCATTGCCATTTTCGAAATGCTTTCGAAGTTCTAGGTCTAGCCCATACAGTATGCCACAATGAACTAAGTTGTGGTCCTCCTGACGAGTCACATAGACATTATTTTCCTCGTTAGGGGCATCAGGAGCTGGTGGGGGGCCTAGCGGCGCTTCTAGCACATATTGCTTTTGTGCAGCAGAGAGGAGAATCCTCAAATTCATAGCCCAGTTGGTGAAGTTGCTACCATTCGCATCAAGTTTCTCTTTCTCCATGAACATATTGAAATTAAAAGTAGGTGGTGCCATCTACAACAGAATTTGTAAAGTTTATTTAGACTAAGTTTATGATAGATTGAGTTAAACTAAACTCCCACTCAAAAACAACATCCCTCGTGTCTTTTTGGTGATTACATGAACCAAATCCACTACACCAAGTCCGATCATCACGTGAGTCGGTGTAGCTTCAAAGGCGAGCATGTGCATCGTATAAACTATATGACTCATTCTTAACCTTTCGGTCCAGGTTCCGAGGCCATGTCTGTACATGCTAGGCTCTCCAAGTAAGAACCTTAGTACTCGCATGTCTAAAACTGTCTTACACCCGAAATATGATTGTGGATTCAAGTACACCCGATTATCACATGATGTCTTGAAGTGGCGAAACATAAACGGTGCGCACTTAAGGAAGAACACATTTTTATCTTTATATTTAAATGAGGGATCATCTTATAACGCTACTAAAACGCCAAACTAGCAATATAAGATGTGAACATCATATGTGTAAAGTGAAATGATATGGTTCTTGCATTTGATCACTATCATATGCATCGTGGTATGATCTCTATCATTCCTTTGTGTGTAAGGCCAAGGTCTATGGAACTTACACGTTAAGTGTGTTGTAAGAGTATCAACTATAAATCAACTTACAACATTACCATATCATGACATAAGCCCAGCAACAATCTAAACTAGATGCCTCTAATTTATCAATTGGAAGTTTTACGTGGCTTAGGGCTTTCGAAGATAGAACCGTTCTTACCTACGAACATGGAACCACAACGATGGTAACCAAATTATTAGCAACTCATTGTAAATCAGATATTGACTATAGTAGGAGAGACAAACACCTGATAGCCACTTATGCAAAACTAGTTACATGTCAATCGTGGAACCGGTCTCATGTGCGATGACATGTAAGGTTGGTCCGAGCTGCTTCATCCCACTATGCCACCAATATCCAGAGTACATATAAGAAGTAATAACATGATCATCACTGCCCACATGCTCTTGTGTGTTCTACCCGTGCAAAGCACCTACTCATAGATCAGGCTCTGATACCACTAAAGGGTTCACAGCATAGAAAACAAAAAAATTCCTACGATGTGAACTATACGCCAAGATCTATCTACTAGATACAAGCAACGAGTGAATATACATCCATGGAGAAATTACCCTCGAAGACAACAAAGTTTTGTTAACGAGTAGGAACTCATGGATGATGTAGTCGTACGCTTGCTGATCTCAAGATCATGTGGAAGTCCTAGCGCCGCAAACCAGCAGCGCATCCGCACTCGCACACACGTTCAGGCCACCGAACAACTTCTGCCTCCTCGCTCCAGCGATGCAGTGGAAGCAGCAACTCCTTCCAGACAAAATGCCACCGGGAACATGTATCTCGCTAATCCGAGACCATGGGGAAATAATTCTAGAGGGGGAGAGAGATCCTTCACGAGGAGGTGTGAGGAAGAAGGGTGAGAGGGGTGGCCTTTTATAGGAGGAGGGGGTACCCCTCCCATGGCCAGCGCCCCATGGGGGGGTGACCCCTCACATCCCCCATTCATGTGGTGGTAACCCCCTCCACATAAAAGTGACCCTTAACATTCCTCTTTAAAGTCTTTACTTTAAATGCATTAAATTTCTCCAAATTTAATGCTCTCTCATTTAATAAAACTCTTTCATTAAATTTATTCAGAATTTTTTTAATTACTTTAATTAACAAACATTCACATAAAACCCCTGCAATATTTCAATATTACATGCAGAACCAATTTCTGCAATTTCACCCAAAACAGTTTTGGTGTCTATTGAAATAATTCTAGCGCTTTGCAACTCATTCGTATGAAACATATTTGCTACAAATGGTGTTTGTGTCCCTTAAGTGTGTCACCCTACGGTTCGTGAATAATGCAGACATGATCGAGACCCCTCTAAGATCAATAATCACAAGCGGGAACTAGAGATCCATACTGACTCCTACACATTCTACGATGAATTCTGTGATCGTGAGAACCTTAAACGCTAGTAACTAAATCCCTTTGTCTCACGATATATTACATGTCCGAGATTCGATCATCGGTATCTCCATACCTAGTTTGATCTCGTTACCGACATGTACTCTTTTATCGTTCCCGTGATATAACATTCTAGTGATCTCATCACTTGCTTGCAAGCTAACCAATCTGATATCACCGAGAGGGCCCAGAGTATATCTATCCGTCATCGGGATGGATAAATCCAACTCTTGATCCATGATCTTCTACATAACACTTTCCTAGCACTGAACCCACCTTTATAATCACCCTTTAACGGTGTGACGTTTGATGTTATCAAGATACTCTTCCAGTGTTAGTGATTAACATGATCTCATGGTCTAAGTACTAGGATTACTTTGTTAGATGTTATAGCAATATAAACACAATGACTTTGATCGTAATGCTATACTTTGGATGAATGTTCATCACATCATTCCACTAATGTTGTGACCTCGTTATTAACAACATCCAATGTCCATGATCAGGAAACCTTGATCATCTTGTTAATCAATGAGCTAGTTTATAAGAGAGGCATAACTAGGAACTTTCCTTTTGTTTATTAAACACACATGTATTAACGTTTCCAAATTAATACAATTATAGCATGCAAAATAAACATCTATCATATACTTGGAATATGTATAATAACAACTTTATTATTGCCTCTTAGGGCATATTCCCTTCACATATGTACTTACGATGACAAGAGCTTACTTGTGACTGAAGTTGAGTAGCATGAGGTTCGCTACTCATAAGCAAGGGGCATGAGATTTCAACTTATAACTTGTCAAGCATATCCTCTTAGTTGTGTCACTTTAACCTTAATCACTTAAAGATGATTATGATAGGGGAAATGAGAGCTTAAAGCTAATAAGTACCATAATTTTTGGAAGCTTTTTGTGAGACTTGAATCCCTGCTTCCTTCTATGAAGTCCTTTCTTTTACTTTTATGTTGAGTCTCCATTTTCTATCTTTATGCACCTATTGAGAGAGCATAGTGGCCATTCTTAGTTTAATGTGCATTGTCCCAAGACTTGTGGATTGATGCATAACTTTGATATTGCTTGTTCTTAAACTTTTTGTATCTAGTTACCCTTATGAACTTTGAAGGTTTCCTATGCATTTATGTTTTGCTACACTATGAGGGACAAGCTGAATACCATTCTCATTATGCTTTCTTTATGTGAAACAAACAAACGTCTTTCAAAGCATTGTTATTCATGTATCTTCTGTTTGTGCCTTTTCATGTTACAACATAGTTGCTAGGTCTTATTATTAGAACTTTATATTTCATGCTATGTTGAAGTACTATGATCCCAGCTATCAATGTTTTACAAATACTTTGATCAAGTTTATGATGGTGCATGTCACCTAAAAAATTATTCTTTCTTTTTTATCACTTACCTACTCGAGGGCAAGCAGGAGTTAAGCTTGGGGATGTTGATACGTTGCTAACGTATCTATAATTTTTGATGTTCCATGCTTGGTTTATATCTACGTTCTTATGTTTTGTCCACACTTTGGAGTATTTTTATACACTTTCGTGGACTAACCTATTAACAAGATGACACAGTGCTAGCTGTCTATTTTCTGTTGTTTTTGGTTCCAGGATAGTCAGAAAATGAATATTCTTGGAATTGGACGGGACAAAAGCCAAAGTCAATATTTCACCGAGGGGGACAAGCAGCCGGAAGACGAGACGGAGAGGGTCTAGAGGCCGGCCACACCACCTGGCCGCGCGACTAGGCCTGGCCCGTGCCAAGGGGTGGTGTGGCCGCCTAGGGCACCCCCTCGGCCTCCCCTTTCGCCTATATATCGCCTCCAACATAGAAACCCTAAGTACCCAATCAAAATTCCACGAAAGAGTCTGTAGCCACCGTCATCTCCATCCCTAGATCAGGAGGGATGTGAAGCTCTTCCCGGCACCCTACCGGAGGGGAGAATTCACCCTGGAGGCCTTCTTCATCACCATGCAAGCCTCCGGTGTGATGCGTGAGTAGTTTATCCTTGGACTACGGGTCCATGTAGTAGCTAGATGGTTGGTTCTTCTCCTTTGTGCTATCATGTTTAGATCTTGTGAGCTCCGTTCATGATCAAGATCATCTATTGTAATCCTACATGTTGTGTTTGCGGGGATCCGATGGACATTGAGATGCTATTTTAGATTGATTATTGATTCTATCATGTCTTTGTTATTTGTGATCTTGCATGCTCTCCGTTGTTAGTAGCTATCTTGGCCGAGTAGATGCTAGTAACTCCAAGAGGCAGTATTTATGCTCGATAGTGGGTTCATGCCTCTAGTAATCTGGGGAAGTGACAGAAATCTCTAAGGTACTAGATGTGTTGTTGCTACTAGGGATAAAACAACAATCCTTTGTTCATAGAACAATCGTATTGTTTACTTTACATGCAATGCTTAATGCAATTATCTGTTGCTTGCAACTTAATACTGGAGGGGGTTCGGATGATAACCTGAAGGTGGATTATTAGTCATAGATGTAGTTGGATTAAGGTCTATGTATAATGTTGTAATGCCCAATCAAATCTCATAGGAGTCAAGATGATTAGTATATGCATGCATACTTTCTCGATGTTTGTCAATTGCCCTGTTGTAATTTGTTCACCCAACATGTCATATATCTTAAGGAGAATCACCACTACTGAACTATGGACCCCGGTCCTTTCTTTACCATCAATCTACAATTGTTTACTGCTTTCTGTTTACTTTCTGGAAGTTATTACTATCTTCCACACAATACGTTTAATCCTTTGTTTTCAGCAAAACCGGTGAGATTGACAACCTCACTGTAAGTTGGGGCAAAGTTTTGTGGTTGTGTTGTGCAGGATTCCAAGTTGGAAACAACACCTTGGAGGTGTTTCCTTGCTCCTACTAGTTCGATAACCTTGGTTTCATAACTGAGGGAAAAGTTGTTGTTGTTCTCATCATACCTTCCTCTTGGGGTTCCCCAACAAGCTCGATATATTTTTGGCCATCAGCCCGCGCCAGGGGGCGGTGTGGGCCCCCTGTGGCCCATCTCCACCTCCCCTTCTGGCGTTCTTCATATTTTGGAAAAATAGGAATTTCCGTATATTTTCTGGGATTCTCTGATCTTCGCCAATATTGCATCTGGACAATGCTTTTTCCATCAGAATCCAGACTGCGATGGTTCATCCTCCAAAAGTCATCAATCATGCAAAAATATATGAAATAACATAAGTATCATCTCTCAATATGAAATATAACAATGAATAACATTAAATTATGATATAAAATAGTGATGCAAAATGGACATATCATACCTCGTGTTGGCTAGGGGAATCGAAGCAAATCCCAAAAAAAATACAAGTTATCTTAACAATGAAGAAGCCGACAAACTTACGAGGCGTCTAGCAGCTGGCTGGGCGTGTGGTGGCACTAAGTTGATTCATCGCTCGACTGGGTTGTTTGGAACTCCTACAACTTACTTCTGCTCCATTCATGAGAAATACGTATCTGGATTGTGACTTAGAGTCATCTAGATCGGTGTTGAAGCTAGCATCGATGTAACACTTTGCGACGAGCTCTTCTTCACCTCCATATGCGAGAAACATTTTGTTAGTTCGTCTCAAGTACTTAAAGATATTCTTGACTGCTATCTAGTGTTCTGAACCTGGACCAGATTGGTACCTACTAGTCAAACTAATAGCATGGGCCGCATCCGGTCTATTACATAGAATTGCATACATTATACATCCTATGGATGGGGCATAGGGATTCTTATTCATTATTTCTCTATTTTCTACCGTAGCCAGACTTTGAGTCTTACTCAACATCTTGCCTTGCAACATAGGTAAGAAACCTTTCTTACTTCCATCCATTTTGAACTTCTTCAAGATCTTGTCAAGGTATATAATTTGTGATAGTCCAATCAAGCGTCTTGATCTATCTCTATAAATTTTGATGCCTAGTATATATGTTGCTTCACCGAGGTCCTTCATTGAAAAACTATTGTTCAAATAATCCTTTACACTCTTCAAAAGTTCTATATCATTTCCAATCATCAATATGTCATCCACATATTAAAATTAGAGATGCTACAGAGATCGCACTCACTTTCTTGTAAATATAAGCTTCTCCATAAGTTTGGACAAATCAAAACCATTTTATGACTTCATCAAAATGGAGATTCCAACTCCGGTATGCTTCCTTCAGTCCATAAATGGATCACTCAATTTGCATCCCTTGTTAGCATCCTTAGGGTCAATAAAACCCTTGGGTTGTACCATGTACAACTCTTCCTCAATGTTTCCATTAAGGAACGCGGTCTTCACATCCATCTACTAAATTTCATAGTCAAAATATGCAGCAATTACTAACTTAATCCTAACTGACTTTAGCATCGCTACGGGAGAGAAAGTCTCATCGTAGTCAACTCCTTGAACTTGTCGGAGACCTTTCGCGACAAGTCGAGATTTATAAATGGTTACATTGCCGTCAATGTTAGTTTTCTTCTTAAAGATCCATTTATTCTCAATAGCCTTACAGTCATGAGGTAGGTTTTCATACATGGATCCTATTTTAGATTGCATGGCTTCTAGCCATTTGTTGGAATATGGACTTTCGATCGCTTCCTCATAGGTCACAGGGTCATCATTTCCATCTACCATGAAATTCATAACTGGCCAGAGGAAAAGAAAGCAAAAGCGATTCCCGTAGTAGCGGCGAGCGATTACCATACTAAAAGGACAAGGATGTCGCCTAGAGGGGGGGTGAATAGGCGGTTTAAAACTTTTACAAGAGGGGTCAATAAAGGCGGAATCAAACTAGCATTTACTTTGTCAAGCACAAAACCTAGAACAACTAGGGTTCACCTATGTGCACTAACAACTTATGCTAAGCAAGACAAGCAACTATGTGATAGCAAGATATAGACTTCAAGCACGAAGGCTATCACAATGTAAGGTGCATAAGTAAGAGCTCGGGTATAGAGATAACCGAGGCACGTGGAGACGACGATGTTTTACCGAGTTCCTCCCAACAATGGAGTATGTCTAGTTTGGAGAGGGGGTGGTTTCAAACCACCAACGCCACAAAAGGCCTCCCTTGTTCTCCGGTGAATCTCACCGCAACGGGATCGATCCACACTTCCACTATCGGTGCACTTTTCGGTGGCAATCCGGAACCACTCGCAAGATTGGGGCACTTATCCACAACTCAACTGGAGGCTCCCAACAAACAAGCTTGGGGAAATCTACACAACTTAATTAGAGGCCCCAAGAAATCCACAAACCTGCAATACAACTAAACCGTCTAGGGTTCCAAGAACCCAAGAGTAACAAGCTTATCACCTTTCACCCAATTGAATCCTCACCGACAACTCATGCCAATGCACCAAATGCAATGGCAAGAACACAATAAGTGCTCAAGTCCTTCTCTCCCAAACTCCACCAAAGCTACAAAAGCTTATGGGGGAATAAGAGAGGAAGAACAATGGAGGAAATCCACAAAAGACTGCAAGATCTAGATCCCAAGATGTTCCCCACACTTAGAGGAGATATTGATTGGTAGGATTGTAGATCTAGATCTCCTCTTTCAATCCCTCAAGAATATGAAAGAATCATAGCAGGGATTGAGGAATAGCAAGCTCAAGAAGGTCAACAATGGAGGGAAAGACTTGTAGAGTAAGAGAACTAACCATTGGGGAAGAAGGGCCCCCTTATATGGGCCCACTCACTTCAGACCATTTTCTGCCCATTGGGAAAAAACCACACCGGAGACTCCGGTCTAGGGACCGGAGATTCCAGTCTACACACTTCTCGCACCGGAGATTCCGGTCCATCTTCGGCCAATCTCCGGGCCCCCATTCAAAATGAGCCAGACATGTTTTCTAGGGTGACATCGGAGACTCGTGCCGAAACTCAGGATGGGGACGTCGGAGACTCCGGTATTTACACACCAGAGATTTCGGCCTGTGTTTTCACACCGGAGATTCCGGAAATATCCGTCCAGAGGCAAAACTTCAACTAGCGATATCTAGAGTTTGGAAACTCCGATTGACCCGAAACCAATTTTTTTGGAAAGAGGACGACAAGAGATACAAAATATTGGATACCACCAAAAGAGAACATTTCATGTATTATAATGTGAGATACCTCCCTTGGCGAGAATCCGAAAAACCTCCAAGATAAAAATGTAATAAGATATAAAGGGAAATCCATTTTTGATGAACTGTAGCTTGTTATGGATATTACCACAAGCTCTAGAACCTGACATGGATAAGATCCAAATAAGAACCAATAAAGATAATGACAAGTATGCAAAGGTTTGAGCTCTCTCTGAAGGATATGATCAAATTACTCACTCGAGAGCCCCTCTTGATAGTACAACTATCTATCCTATAAACCGGTCTCTCCAACTAACACCACGAGACTGGTAAGAAATAAACCCTGTCAAGAACATACCTTTGACTTTCACATATTCCACTTGAGCTTGATGACGACAATCTTGTCTACCTCAAGATGGAACACCTTTCATGATTGCACTAGCTTGGTGAAGACTTGCACAATGCTCCCTCATATTCCACTATGATAGAGCTTCTCTTTTGGGCACATCTTAACATATCCTTGAGCACCATAGGATGACAAGCTTCAAGCAAATGAATATTCGAGATTGTTCATCTTGAACTTGCACTTCATTTCTTATTTCTTCATCATGTTGGTGTCTTGAAGGTACACAAGAGATATCACACCATCTTATTCTTCAAGACACACTTGCCATAGGCTCAACTCTCACATGAGCAAATTTTGGATAACTCCTTGAACATCTTGGTCATCACTTGATCTTCTTAACTTTCTTATTCTCCCAACCTTGAAGCCAACATATGGTTCAAGCATTGCCTATGGACAAATCCTACAAGTAAAACTCAATGCAAACATAAGTCCATAAAGATTGTCATTAATTACCAAAACCACACATGGGGGCACACATGCACTTTCACATACAGTTCAGGAGCTGCACGTATCCTAGTTGACCTACAATTTCATGATCATTATCATTAATTCCCTCCTCATTTGGTGAAGTTGACACCAGAACATCTTCCGACGCTACGCCACTCACTGTTTCCGATGGAGCACTATTCGCATTCCATGAAGAGAAGGTTTTCAATAACCTTGTTGAGTTCTACCTTCCTACTTATCACACCTTTCATGAGAAACTCCTTCTCCATAAAGTATCCATTCTTGGCAACGAAAACTTTTCCTTCGGATCTATGATAAAAGGTATATGAATTGTTTCCTTATGGTATCCTATGAAGACACATTTTTCCTCTTTGGGTTCGAGTTTATTAGGTTGAAATTTCTTCACATAAACATCGCATCCCCAAAATTTTAGAAACGATAACTTAGGTTTGTTGTCAAACCACAATTCAAGAACATATGGTGTCGTTTACATGGATTTAGATGGAGTCCTATTTAAAGTGAATGCGGTTGTTTCTAGTGCATATCCCCAAAAGGACAATGGCAAGTCTATGAGAGACATCATAGATTGAACGATATCTAATAATGTACGATTATAATGTTCTGACACACCATATCGTTGTGGTTTTTCCGCAGGTGTAAGTTGTGAAACTATTCCACATTGTTTCATGTGTATGCTAAACTCGTAACTTAGATATTCACCTCCATGATCAGATCGCATAAATTTAATCTTTCTACTACGATGATTTTCCACTTCATTCTGAAATTCCTTGAACATTTCAAAGGTTTTAGACTTGTGTTTCATCAAATAGATATATCCATATCTACTCAAATCATCCATGAAAGTAAAGAAATAATGATAACCTCCGAGCGCCGGTACACTCATTGGTCCACATACATCCGAATGTATGATCTCCAATAAGTCTGTTGCCTGTTCCATAGAACCAGAAAACGGGGTCCTAGTCATCTTGCCCATAAGGCATGGTTCACATGTCTAAAATGATTCATAATCAAGTGATTCCAACAATCCATCAGAATGAAGTTGTTTGATGTGTTTTACACCAATATTACTAAGGCGGCAGTGCCACATATACGCAACATTATCATTACACAATTTAATTATTTTTGCATCCACATTATGAATATGCTTATTACCATCAAGATCCAAAAGAAATAAACCTTTCTTCACATGTGCATGAACATAAAAGATATTATTCATATAAATGGAACAACCATTGTTCTCGGATTTAAATAAATAACCATCTCGCAATAAACATGATCCGAAAACTATGTTCATGCTCAACACACGCATAAGATAAAAAATTATTAAGGTTCATGAATAATCTTGACGGTAAGTGAAGTGGTAGCGTTCCGACAACGATCAGATCAACCTTTGATCCATTGCCGACACGCATCGTAACTTCATCTTTGGCTAGTTGACGCTTGCTCTACAACCCATATTTTGAGTTACATATATTAGCAACTGAACCAGTATAAAAATCCTAGGTGCGACTGCGAGTACTAGTAAGATACACATCAATAACATGTATATCATATATACCTTTATTCACCTTGTCAGCTTTCTTGTCAGCCAGATATTTGGGGCAGTTGCGCTTCTAGTGCCCCGTGTTCTTACAATAGAAGCACTTAGTCTTAGGCTTTGGGTCATTCTTGTTCTTCTTCTCAGGCACGGCAACAGTCTTGCCACCCTTCTTGAAGTTACCCTTCTTCTTTCCTTTCTCGAAACTAGTGTTCTTGCTAACCATCAACACTTGATGCTCCTTTTTTATCTCCACTTCAGCAGTTTTTAGCATGGAAAGAAGCTCAGGTAGCGACTTATTCATGCCTTGCTTATTATAGTTCATCACAAAGTTCTTGTAACATTGTGGAAGTGATTGGAGAACCCTATGAATTCCAAGCTCATTAGGAATCATTATTCCCAAAGCTACAAGTTTATTGGTGTACCTAGACATTTTGAGTACTGCTCGCTAACAAAGTTGTTCTTTTCCATCATGCAGCTAAAGAACTTTTTAGAAGCTTCATAACTTTCTATGGCAACATGGTTATCGGAAATCATTCTCAATTTAACCATTGTATCGTAGGCATTTCTAAGCTCGAAATGCTTTCGAAGCTAAGGCTCAAGCCCATATAGTATACCGCAATGAACTAAGTGGTGATGCTCTTAACGAGTGAGAAACACATTTTTCTCATCATTAGTAGCTTCTTTAGCAGGAGGGGGTCCTAGAGGTGCATCTAGCACATAGCTCCTTTGAGCAGCCGAGAGGAGTATCCTCATATTAAGGGCCTAGTCGATAAAGCTGCTACCATTGGTGCTAAGTTTCTCCTTCTCCATGAATACATTGAAATTGAAAGTAGGTGGTGCCATGATCTACAACATGTTTACAAAGACTATTTAGACTAATTTTATGAAAGATTGAGTTCAAAATAATTTAAAATTACTACTAGAACTCCCACTCTAAAATAACATCCCTCTAGTTGTTTTGGTGATTACACGAACTAAATTCACTACACCACAACCGATCATCATGTGAGATGATGTATCTTCAAAGGCAAACATCGACATGTTCATCATATCATTCATATGACTCATGCTTTACCTTTCGGTTCGTGTTCCGAGGCCATGTATGTACATGCTAGGCTCGCCAATTAGAACCTTAGTAATCGCGTGTGTAAATCTATCTTTCGCTCGTTGTATGCAAATGTAGGTTCTATTACAGCCGATCATCACGTGGTTCTTCGAAACGAAGAACTTCCTTAATGGTGCATACTAAAGGAAGAACATATGTTTATCTTGATATTTTAGTGAGAGGGGTCATCTTATAATGTTACTGCCAAGTTCTAAGCTAGACATAAGCATAAATAAGATGCATAAAAGGGATAAACATCACATGCATATATAATGTGATATGATACGATCCTTTTTTGCACTCTGATCTCCATCTTGTGCTCCATGGTATAATATCCATCATTCCAGCGGTGTGGCTACAAGGTCCATGATGCCACCATCTTGGTTGTTCTCCACTAGTTCAAATTACATGGAATTTCCATTTCCAGCACGCAGGTCTTTAAAAGAATAAAACAACCATATGGTTTTAGCCAGTTGTCATAACTTAAAAATGATATCATTGCATACATAAAATTTGTAACACATGACCATACCACATGCCCTGCAAAAACAAGTTAGACGCCTCTAATTTCTTTTGCATATTTTACGTGCCTTTGGGCTTAAGAAGAATCGTTCATCCTACAACTTCAAACCACAATGGTGATAAAAAAATTATTAACAACCCATTGTAAATCAGATCTTAACTATAGTAGGAGAGACAGACACCTGCTAACCACTTATGCAATTCGAGTTACATGTCAATCGTGGAACAAGTCTCATGTGCGAGCACATGTAAAGTTAGTCCAGGCTGCTTGATCCCACTATGCCACTAAGATCCAATATACACAAAAAAGTTGCAATAACATGATCATCAACACCCACAACCATATGTGTTCTACTCGTACAGAACAACTACGCATAGATATCGCTCTAATACCACTGAAGGGTTCATAACATAGAAAACAAAAAATTCCTACAATAAGAACACCAATTGCACCAAGATCTAATCTAGTAGATGCTCGTAACGAGTATGAGGGTAACCAGAATAACATACCCTCGAAGACCGAAAGCTTTTACGAAAACTGATTTTGTTGGTAATGCAGTCGATCACTTGTGGATCTCAGGATCGTGTTGAAGAACACTGCAACCCGCCAGTGTATCTGTCCTCGGTCACACAGCTGTCTCCCAACAAGGTTTTAGACTTGTGTTTCATCAAATAGATATATCCATATCTACTCAAATCATCCATGAAAGTAAAGAAATAATGATAACCTCCCTGCGTCGGTACACTCATTGGTCCACATACATCCGAATGTATGATCTCCAATAAGTCTGTTGCCTGTTCCATAGAACCAGAAAACGGGGTCCTAGTCATCTTGCCCATAAGGCATGGTTCACATGTCTAAAATGATTCATAATCAAGTGATTCCAACAATCCATCAGAATGAAGTTGTTTGATGTGTTTTACACCAATATTACTAAGGCGGCAGTGCCACATATACGCAACATTATCATTACACAATTTAATTATTTTTGCATCCACATTATGAATATGCCTATTACCATCAAGATCCAAAAGAAATAAACATTTCTTCACATGCGCATGACCATAAAAGATATTATTCAGATAAATGGAACAACCATTGTTCTCGGATTTAAATAAATAACCATCTCGCAACAAACATGATCCGAAAATTATGTTCATGCTCAACACAGGCATAAGATAAAAATTATTAAGGTTCATGACTAATCCTGACGGTAAGTGAAGTGGTAGCGTTCCGACAACGATCAGATCAACCTTTGACCCATTGCCGACACGCATCGTAACTTCATCTTTGGCTAGTTGACGCTTGCTCTACAACCCATGTTTTGAGTTACATATATTAGCAACTAAACCAGTATAAAAATCCCAGGTGCGACTGTGAGTACTAGTAAAGTACACATCAATAACATGTATATCATATATACCTTTATTCACCTTGTCAGCTTTCTTGTCAGCCAGATATTTGGGGTAGTTGCGCTTGTAGTGCCCCGTGTTCTTGCAATAGAAGCACTTAGTCTTAGGCTTCGGGCCATTCTTGTTCTTCTTCTCAGGCACGACAATAGTCTTGCCACCCTTCTTGAAGTTACCCTTCTTCTTGCCTTTCTCGAAACTAGTGTTCTTGCTAACTATCAACACTTGATGCTCCTTTTTTATCTCCACTTCAGCAGTTTTTAGCATGGAAAGAAGCTCAGGTAGCGACTTATTCATGCCTTGCTTATTATAGTTCATCACAAAGTTCTTGTAACTTTGTGGAAGTGATTGGAGAACCCTATGAATTCCAATCTCATTAGGAATCATTATTCCCAAAGCTACAAGTTTATTGGAGTACCTAGACATTTTGAGTACTACTCGATAATACAGTTGTTCTTTTCCATCATGCAGCTAAAGAACTTTTCAGAGGCTTCATAACTTTCTATGGCAACATGGTTATCGAGAATCATTCTCAATTCAACCATTGTATCGTAGGCATTTCAAAGCTCGAAATGCTTTTGAAGCTGAGGCTCAAACCCATATAGTATACCGCAATGAACTAAGTGGTGATCCTCTTAACGAGTGAGAAACACATTTTTCTCATCATCAGTAGCTTCTTCAGCAGGAGGGGGTCCTAGAGGTGCATCTAGCACATAGCTCCTTTGAGCAGCCGAGAGGAGTATCCTCAGATTAAGGGCCTAGTCGATAAAGTTGCTACCATTGGTGCTAAGTTTATCCTTCTCCATGAATACATTGAAATTGAAAGTAGGTGGTGCCATGATCTACAACATGTTTACAAACACTATTTAGACTAATTTTATGAAAGATTGAGTTCAAAATAATTTAAAAATACTACTAGAACTCCCACTCTAAAATAACATCCATCTAGTTGTTTTGGTGATTACTCATGACCCACAAGTATAGGGGGTGTATCACAGTATTTTCGATAAGTAAGAGTGTCGAACCCAACGAGGATCAGAAGGTGCTGGCTAGTGGTATGGATCAGGAATTCTCTGCAAATACTTAGCAAATAGATTTTTAGGGGTTTTCGATAAAGCAAGTAAACAAAGTATGAGTAAATAAAAGACAGTAGGAATAAGTGCAGCAAGTGGCCCAATCCTTTATGCAGCAAAGGACAAGCCGGTTGTATTTCTTAAGATGACCAAACGTTCTCGAGGACACATGGGAAGACTGTTAAGTGCTTTCGCTTCATATAGTCGATTAATCTTCCTTAGCTTGCTAAGTGTTGTGTGGGTGAACCTGTGCTAATGTACCGCCCCATCCAAGACTAATACATACTTGTGATTATACCCCTTGCAACCATCTGTAAGTACAAGAAAGTAATTAAGGTAGAAAGCTAACCACAGCTTTAAACTCTAAGACCCTTATGTCCCTTGTGCAATGGTTTCCTAACAGGGGTTAAGGTTTCTGTCACTCCGGCAACCCCTACGATTAGTAGCCAAATACACAATGCATTCCCCTAGGCCCTTATAGGGAAGTGTCATGTAGTCAACGTTCACATGACACCACTAGAAGAAGTACACCACAACTTAAATAACAATCTATTGAATCTTTCTCAATGCAACTCCACTACTAACAACAAGACTTCTCCCATGTCCTCAAGAACAAAATGAACTACTCACAAGACATCATATGGATCATGATCAGAGATGGAATAATGATGCATAAAATCTGAACATAAACAATAATTCAATGGTTCACTCAATAGCATCAACTATAAGGAGTAATCAACACCGGGAAAGTTTCCCCTATGAACTATAGCAAGATTCAACCAATTGTTACAGCAATATGGAGATGGTGATGAGGGTGCTAATGGTGATGATGGTGGTGATGATGATGATGATCCCGATGAAGTCCAGCTTGATGGTGGTGTTGATGGCGACGATCTCCCCTCTCTAGGAAGGAATTCCCGCGGCAGAAATCCTGCCGGAGAGATCTTTCTCTCTCGGTGTTTTCCACCCCGCAGAGGCGGCGGAATCTTTCTGTGGATGCTCCCCGAGTCTTAGGGTTTTGGGAGGATGATATATGCTAGAGAGGAGAGGCTGGAGTGGACCAGGGCGGCCACACCACCTCCAGGCGCGGCCTAGGCCTGCCCGCGCCATGGGGTGGTGTGGGCCCCCTGTGGCCCACCTCCACTCCAACTTCTGGCATCCTTTGTCTTCTGAAAAAATAGGATTTTCCGTATATTTTCCCGGATTTTCTGATCTTCGCGAATTTTGCCTCCAAACAGCACCTTTTCCATCAGAATCCTGACTACAGCGGTCCATGCTCCAAAAGTCATCAACCATGCAAAAATAGATGAAATAACATAAGTATCACCTCTCAATACGAAATATATCAATGAATAATAGTGAATTAAGACATAGAATAGTGATGCAAAATGGATGTATCAATTACACGAACTAAATTCACTACACCACAACCGATCATCACCTGAGATGATGTAGCTTCAAAGGCAAATTGACATGTTCATCATATCATTCATATGACTCATGCTTTACCTTTCGGTTTGTGTTCCGAGGCCATGTATGTACATGCTAGGCTCGCCAATTAGAACCTTAGTAATCGCATGTGTAAATCTATCTTACGCCCGTTGTATGCGAATGTAGGTTCTATTACAGCCGATCATCACGTGGTTCTTCGAAATGATGAACTTCCTTAATGGTGCATACTAAAGGAAGAACATATGTTTATCTTGATATTTTAGTGAGAGGGATCATCTTATAATGTTACTGCCAAGTTCTAAGCTAGACATAAGCATAAATAAGATGCATAAAAGGGATAAACATCACATGCATATATAATGTGATATGATATGGTCCTTTTTTGCACTCTGATCTCCATCTTGCGCTCTATGGTATAATATCCATCATTATGAATGTTATTCACTTTTATGATACGTCCATTTTGCATCACTATTATATGTCATAATTCACTGTTATTCATTGATATATTTCATATTGAGAGGTGATACTTATGTTATTTCATCTGCTTTTGCATGGTTGATGACTTTTGGAGCACGGACCGCTGTAGTCAGGATTCTGATGGAAAATGTGTTGTTTGGAGGCAAAATTCGCGAAGATCAGAAAATCCGGGAAAATATACGAAAATTCCTATTTTTCCAGAAGACTAAGGATGCCAGAAGACAGAGTGGAGATGGGCCACAGGGGGCCCACACCACCCCCTGGCACGGGCAGCCCTAGGTCGCGCTAGTAGGTGGTGTGGCCACCCTGGCCCACTCTAGCCTCTCCCCTCTGGTGTATAATATCCTCCCGAAACCCTAAGACTCGAGGAGCGACCACAGAAAGATTCCGCCGCATCTGCGGGACGGAAAACACCGAGAGAGAAAGATCTCTCCGGCAGACAGATTTTTGCCGGGTGAATTCCTTCCCGGAGAGGGGAGGTCGTCGCCATCAACACCACCATCAAACTGGACTTCGTCGGGATCATCATCATCATCACCACCACCATCATCACCATCATCACCCTCATCACCATCTCCATATTGCTGTAACAATTGAGTTGAATCTTGCATTAGTTCATAGGGGAAACTTTCTCGGTGTTGATTACTCTTCGTAGGTTATGCTATTGAGTGAACCATTGAATTATTGTTTATGTTCAGATTGTTATACATCATTATTCCATCTCTGATCATGATACATATGATGTCTTGTGAGTAGTTCGTTTTGTTCTTGAGGACATGGGAGAAGTCATGTTGTTAGTAGTGGAGTTGTGTTGAGAAAGATTCAATAGATTGTTATTTAAGTTGTGGTGTACTTCTTCTAGTGGTGTCATGTGAACGTCGACTACATGACACTTCACCTATATGGGCCTAGGGGAATGCATTGTGTATTTGGCTACTAATCGTAGGGGTTGTCGGAGTGACAAAAACCCGAACCCCCGTTAGGAAACCATTGCACAAGGGACGTAAGGGTCTTAGAGTTTAAAGCTATGGTTAGGTTTCTACCTTAATTACTTTCTTTTACTTACGGATGTTTGTAAGGGGTATAACCACAAGTATGTATTAGTCCTGGATGGGTCGGTACATTAGCACAGGTTCACCCACACAACACTTAGCAAGTTAAAGAAGATTAATCAAATATATGAAGCGAAAGCACTTGACAGTCTTCCCATGTGTCCTCGAGAACATTTGGTCATCTTAAGTAATACAACCGGCTTGTCCTTTGCTGCATAAAGGATTGGGCCACTTGCTGCATTTATTCCTACTGTCTTTTATTTACTCGTACTTTGTTTACTTGCTTTATCGAAAACCCCTAAAAATCCGTTTGCTAAGTATTTGCAGAGAATTCCTGATCCATACCACTAGCCAGCACCTTCTGCTCCTCGTTAGGTTCGACACTCTTACTTATCGAAAATACTGTGATACACCCCCTATACTTGTGGGTCATCAAGACTATTTTCTGGC
Organism: Avena eriantha; assembly: GCA_910589775.1. Taxonomy (NCBI): domain Eukaryota; kingdom Viridiplantae; phylum Streptophyta; class Magnoliopsida; order Poales; family Poaceae; genus Avena; species Avena eriantha. The sequence continues at coordinate 81,675,823 of OU342741.1, read as the reverse complement.
GCCGTTGCCGGGGAGTGAAGCGCTATTGGAGAGTGGAACTGGTAAAGGAAACTTCTAATGTGTGTATTGTTTACTTCTGCTAGTTGCATTATTTTTGTTATGGATAATTCGCTGAGTTTCTTATTTGGTAATGCTACTACCACTTCTAAGGTAGTAGATAAGCCACCGCCTGATGAGAATGATGTTTTTAAAATACCTTCAAGAATTATTGATCGTGTTATGGATAACTACTATGTTGGGGATGGAACTGTCCATCCCGGTGATCATTTACTCTCTATGTGGGTTGTTCAAGTGTGCAGGTATTACTACAGATCAAGTTAAGAAGAAGTTATTCTCATTATCACTGAAAGGAAGAGCTGAGGACTGGTATAAGCTGCTGAAGAATGGTCAAGCTCTGGAATGGGAGGAAATAGTGCCTCTCTTTTATTCAAAGTTTTATCCTCCTAGTGAGATTCATAAAGATCGGAATCAAATATACAACTTTTGGCCTCTTGATGGAGAGAGTACGGCTCAAGCTTGGGGGAGATTGAAGTTACTAATGCTCGAATGTCCCATTCATGAGCTCCCCAACAATATTATTATCAATAACTTTTATGCAAGGCTCCCTCTACATGATAAAGATTTATTGGACGCTTCTTGTGCTGGATCATTCACTCGTATGGAAGAAGAAGCTAAATGGGACCTTCTTGACCGTATTCAAGACAATGCTGAAGCTTGGGAGAATGACAAAGGTAGAAAGTCAGGTATAAATTATGATTATGAATGCATTGAATCTTTTATGGGAACTGATGACTTTCAAAATATTAAAAAAGCTTATGGTCTAGATTCTCAAGTTATTGCTTCTTATTTTAAGGCTTTTGCTTCCTATATTGAAGTGCCTAAAAAGAAGTGGAATAAGTATCATGAACCTTATAAAGATATTGCTAAGAGTGTTCCTGCAAGAAATACTGAAGTTTATACTGCTAATCATGTTTTACCTAAACCTTACACTGAGAAAATCCCTTTCCCAGTCAAGGTAAAGGAACATTCTATGATAGCTAGTATGGTTAATGAAAGTACAAGTAAAGCTGTTGAACCTGATAAAAAAATGGTTGGAGAACCTATAATAGCAAATGTGAAAGACTTTGTCACTAAATATGAAAAAGAGGGACACACTATCCTTTGTAAGCATACCTCTAATATTGTTTCACATAGTAGTGTTATGAGAGCTAGTATTCCTGTGTTTTCTGTTAGAATAAGTGATCATTGCTACGATGGTCCTTGTGATAGTTATATTGTTAAGTTTATGCATGATACTGAAAGTTATTATGAGAGAGGGAAAAGTGTTATTATGTATCTCAATAATATCAAGTTTCCTCGTTTTATGCTGAAAGTTTTTGTGTTGCACTTGTTTTGCCTTCTTATGCAAGTAGCCTACAGTTTCAACAACTTGTTTGTTAACAAAATTCCCTTGCATAGGAAGTGGGTTAGACTTAAATGTGTGTGTGTTTCTGCTTCTTAATGCTCTCTTTCACTCAATTCATATTCCTATGTGAGCATCTTCAAAATTATCATGCCCATCTTAATGGCTATAAAGAAAGAGCTTTATGGGAGACAACCCAATTTATTCTTGCTTTCAGTTTGTTTGTTTTTCTTTGAGTCTTGGAAGTTATTACTTCGATAATAACCTCTCCTTCTCCGTTTTGTTTGGTTTTTGTATCAAGATCAACCTCTAATGAGAGAGAAGTAATATTTAGGGAAGTTGCTGTCGCGAAACAGATTTTTGTGCTTCACCGTAAAAATTCGTGAGAGACCTCTGTATGTTGTATTGAGCTGTAATTTTTTGTGCTTTTGCCCCAGGTTGTTATTTAACTTTCGTTAGTTTTTCACTTTTTGATTTGAGCAACAGAAGATTCTCGAAAAAACTGATCTTTACCCGCTGGTCTGTTTTGACAGATTTTGCCACTCTTGCATTTGCTTCTTTAGTCGATTTCCTTTTTGAATTCTTTTTGGGTTTTCAGAAGGAGTTTCTACGGTAACTTATGTTTCGATGGTTTTCTATTGAATTTGAACTCAAAAGGTTTTATCACTTCACTTATACTAATGTTGCTAACGAGAACTGTGTGAAGTTTTGTGTGAAAGAAATTTCCAGGAAGTGGAGATAATGGTGTAATAAGGAAGAGAAGGGTTTTATGACTCAAGTAATAAGTGTATGAAGATGAAGATATTGATGTTATTCAAGTGGTGACTCCGGAAGAATCCACTAAATACCGAATTCAGAGAGCTACAGAGTCTGTTTTCAAATAGGTAATAGTTATGGTAAGAAAAGTTCCGCGAAAATACTATCCAACTATATTTTTGCAGTTTTCAGACAATAAGGAAAGCTACGAAGCGAAAAAGGGACGGAAATGGAGCCAGGGTGGCCCACACCACCCTGTCGCGCGGGCGCACCCCTGGCCGCGCCACCAGGTGGTGAGTCCACCCCGGACTCCGCCTCCGACTCGTTTTCTCCCAGTACCTTCCTTTTGATATGAAACTTCGTAATATATAACCCCCCGGATCCCCCGAGGTTCGTATATCGTGTTTTCGTCCTGTTTTTGTTTTGATCTGTTTCTGCCAGGACATACTCTTTGAAGGTTTAGAAGCACAATGGTGTCCGCCAAGGATAAAGGGAAGGAGCCTATGGAAGAAGACCTCCAAGACCCCAGGAAGAAGAAGGAAATCAAGAGTGAAGGTGAAGAGGAGCAAGGCCAACACCCGCACACCAGCACTACCATTGCAAGTATTGGAGTAGTGGCAAACCCTGCCAGGACTATGTCTATTGGAGGGAAGCCTCCTCATCACCGTTTAGATCCCTCGTCACTTCCTCCACGCACCAAGAATCCTTTCCATACCCTTATCCATGAGCATCAATACCAGAATATGCCCAAGGGGAAATTACCCTCCAATTGGGATTTGCCTCGTTCTAGCCATGCAGGAAAAGAAGACTTCAAAGAGGAAGAGTGGGGAAAGAATAGAGAGAGCTGGAATTCTCAACACGACATGATCATGAGCCACAGTGAGCAAAACTCACAGCTGATTCGTAATCTCACCTTCAAGATTGAGGACTTGGGGAAACTAATAAAATAGCTCATTGAGAGGATACCACCACCACCAAAGGAGTAATTTGTCATCAGGTTGGCATCCCCTTTGTTTGTTCCAAGCTTGGTGGAGTGCTGCGGTATCACATCACTATCCCCTATCTTTTTACCTTATTAGTAGAGTCATATCATGAATAGAGGAGTTATTATGTAGGATGGTTTGCATTATGGAAGTGTCCTCTCTCTCGTTAGATATGTATCCCTTGGTGTGAGTTGCCGTTATGGAATATTAATGAGAAGTTCTATCATTCACTCTTTTGCATAGCTAGTTTTCAATTCGAGGTTATAAGATTGATCTTGTTGTTAGTATTGGTAGCACTTTGGGATCATTGAGTTAATTTAGTTGGTTTTGGCAAACCTGGCTTGGTCAGTAGCACACTATTTTTTGAGAGTTGAAAGAAAAGATAAAAGTACCTTTAAAGAAAAATAATTTCACCGTCTTTCTTTCTTGATTTGCTCATAAGTTTAGTATTCTCTAGTTAAGATCTTTTGTGCTTCCGAGGAAGATTGCATGTTTCTCTTTATCGCTTGTATGTTTGTTTGTTTCCTTCAACTCTTATTCTTGCTACCCAGCCTTGCTCGCCAAAAACATGTACTGAGAGGGAATTCTTCTCGTGCATCCACCTCCTTTAAACCAAAGCTTTGCCATTTGTGTCCACCATACCTACCTAGTAGCATTATTGCTATTCCAAGTAAATTCTTGTTTTATCTACCTCCCAAAAACTTGTTATGCGAAAATTAGTGATTAAAGCTCTCACGAACTTGATGGCACACCTTACCTTCTTGCATTTAATAAACTTGAACCATTGGGTCCTTCTTTGCTGTGTATATGCTTGCGCTTTATGAGTTGAAGTTAGCAGAACCATGTATCATGGGGACCGCTTTCAACACTTTATTGGTACTTGTACCTAGTTGATATCATGTTCTTTTGCTTATGGATCCCGGCGGTGTGAAATAAAAGTGGAACTTGTAAGATCATGGAGTTTATATGTGTGTTAGAGAAACGCCTCGGCCGCTAGCCTAAGCCATGCCTAATCATGGTGGAAACTTGCAGCATAACTATAGTGAGCATTCTATGAAGCATCCTCAATAAAAACCTATGCAAAATAGCAAATAAAAAGATCGCTGAGATGCTCACTGTCTGCTTGCCTTGTCATTTTGATTATGGGATAACTCATGTGTCATGTGCAAGGGGTACCCTGTTGGCGGTTCTTAATGATACACATGTATTTACAATGACAAGAGCTTACTCGTGATTGAAGTTGAGTAGCATGAGGTTCAGTACTCATAAGTAAGGGGCATGGGACTCCAATTTATAACTTGTCAAGCATATCCTCTTAGTTGTGTCACTTTAACCTTAATCACCAAAAGATGCCTATGATAGGGCAATGAGAGCTGAAAGCTAGTAAGTATCATAATTTTTGGGAGCTCTTTATGAGACTTGCAATCCCTGCTTCCCTCTGCGAAGGGCCTTTCTTTTTACTTTTTAGTTGAGTCAGTAAACCTACTCCCTTCTGTCTCAGCAAGTATTTTGAGTTGTTGTGTTTCATTCATTCATATGATGATTTATACAATCATGTCTCTTATGTTCCTTTCTTTGCACATTGCTCTTATCTTGATGTTTACTACTTTGAAAGCTATCTTTGAAAACCAGTTATTTGTGAACCCCAGCAAATTATCAACTATTCTTCGACCAAGAGCTAAGTTTGCCATTACCAATTATGATTCACTTTATGTATCTTTATTATGTTTCCTTTACTCATTACAAGTTGAGTTATATAATAGTGAGTTGTCTTCTATTATGATCTATGTATTTGATGAATGTGATGCTTCTTGTCCGTATTCTTTTATCGACTCTTCACTCCATAAACCTGAGGCCATGTTTATTGAGCTCAGTTTCGCTTGGGGACAAGCGAAGTCTAAGCTTGGGGGGAGTTGATACGTCCATTTTGCATCACTATTCTATGTCATAATTCACTGTTATTCATTGATATATTTCGTATTGAGAGGTGATACTTATGTTATTTCATCTGTTTTTGCATGGTTGATGACTTTTGGAGCATGGACTGCTGTAGTCAAGTTTCTGATGGAAAAGGTGCTGTTTGGAGGCAAAATTCGTGAAGATCAGAAAATCCGAGAAAATATACGGAAAATCCTATTTTCCAGAAGACTAAGGATGCCAGAAGACGGAGTGGAGATGGGCCATAGGGGGCCCACACCACCCCCTGGCGCGGGCAGCCCTAGGCCGTGCCAGCAGGTGGTGTGGCCGCCCTGGCCCACTCCAGCCTCTCCCCTCTGGCGTATATTATCCTCCCGAAACCCTAAGACTCGGGGAGCAACCACAGAAAGATTCCGCCGCCTCTACGGGGCGGAAAAAACCGAGAGAGAAAGATCTCTCCGGCAGACAGATTTCTACCGAGGGAATTCCTTCCCAGAGAGGGGAGATCATCGCCATCAACACCACCATCAAGCTAGACTTCGTCGGGATCATCATCATCATCATCACCACCATCATCACCATCATCACCCTCATCACCATCTCCATATTGTTGTAACAATTGAGTTGAATCTTGCATTAGTTCATAGGGGAAACTTTCCCGATGTTGATTACTCTTCGTAGTTGATGCTATTGAGTGAACCATTGATTTATTGTTTATGTTCAGATTGTTATACATCAGTATTCCATCTCTGATCATGATCCATATGATGTCTTGTGAGTAGTTCGTTTTGTTCTTGAGGACATGGGAGAAGTCATGTTATTAGTGGTGGAGTTGTGTTGAGAAAGATTCAATAGATTGTTATTTAAGTTGTGGTGTACTTCTTCTAGTGGTGTCATGTGAACGTCGACTACATGACACTTCACCTATATGGGCCTAGGGGAATGCATTGTGTATTTGGCTACTAATCGTAGGGGTTGCTAGAGTGACAGAAACCTGAACCCCCATTAGGAAACCATTGCACAAGGGACGTAAGGGTCTTAGAGTTTAAAGTTGTGGTTAGGTTTCTACCTTAATTACTTTCTTGTACTTACGGATGTTTACAAGGGGTATAATCACAAGTATGTATTAGTTCTGGATGGGTCGGTACATTAGCACAGGTTCACCCACACAACACTTAGCAAGCTAAAGAAGAATAATCAACTATATGAAGCGAAAGCACTTGACAGTCTTCCCATGTGTCCTCGAGAATGTTTGGTCATCTTAAGTAATACAATCGGCTTGTCCTTTGCTGCATAAAGGATTGGGCCACTTGCTGCATTTATTCCTACTGTCTTTTATTTACTCGTACTTTGTTTACTTGCTTTATCAAAAACCCCTAAAAATCCATTTGCTAAGTATTTGCAGAGAATTCCTGGTCCATACCAGCACCTTCTGCTTCTCGTTGGGTTCAACACTCTTACTTATCGAAAATACTGCGAAACACCCCCTATACTTGTGGGTCATCACACATGCCCTGCAAAAACAAGTTAGACGCCTCTAATTTATTTTGCATATTTTACGTGCCTTTGGGCTTAAGAAGAATCATTCATCCTACAAACTTCAAACCACATGGTGATAAAAAAATTATTAACAACCCATTGTAAATCAGATCTTAACTATAGTAGGAGAGACAGACACCTGCTAACTACTTATGCAATACGAGTTACATGTTAATCGTGGAACAAGTCTCATGTGCGAGCACATGTAAAGTTAGTCCAGGCTGCTTCATCCCACTATGCCACTAAGATCCAATGTACACAAAAAATTTGCAATAACATGATCATCAACACCCACAACCATATGTGTTCTACTCCTACAGAATAACTACGCATAGATATGGCTCTAATACCACTGAAGGGTTCATAACATAGAAAACAAAAAATTCCTACAATAAGAACGCCAATTGCACCAAGATCTAATCTAGTAGATGCTAGTAACGAGTATGAGGGTAACCAGAATAACTTACCCTCGAAGACCGAAAGGTTTTACGAAAACTGATTTTGTTAGTAATGTAGTCGATCACTTGCCGATCTCAGGATCGTGTTGAAGAACACCGCAACCCGCCAGTGTATCTGTCCTTGGTCACACATCTGTCTCTCAACAACCTTCGCGCCACCACACGAGCAGAGCATCAGAAGGAGTAGATAAATCTTACTCTGAGAATCCAATAGAACATGTACCTCACTAATCTGAGGCCGTGGGGAAATGCTAGAGGGGGAAGAGAACCTTCACAAGGATGTGGTGCATCTAGAGAGGAGGAGGGGTCATTTTAGAGGGGGCATCCCAAGGGGGCATGGCCACCGGCCATGGAGGGAGCCCCTCCTCTACCTCATTCATGTGAGTGCACTTCCCACTCACATAAACTCCCTCTCCACTCACATGCATTTATTTCCCATTAGCATAACTGCATTTTTCTCTTTAAATAAAACTCTTTTATTTATTTTATTCAAAATTTTGATAATTACTTTAATTAACAAACATTCACATAAAACCCATTGTGTTGTTTCGATATTTCACCTAAAACCATTTTCAGCGATTTGACCCGAAACAATTCCGGTGAACATCAAAACAATTTCAGCTCTAACAAATTTATTTCCGGATATGTTTTATCTACCACTTAGTATCGGGGAAGCTTAAGTGTGTAACCTACAATTCACGTATAATGCAGACATGATAGAGACACCTCTCTTATCAATAATGAGAAGCGAGACCTGGAGATCCATACCGACTCCTACACATTCAATGATGACCCTTGTGATCGTGTGAACCATCAATGTCGTATCCAATTCCTTTTGTCTCGCGATACTTTACTTGTCAGAGATCGATCATAGGTATTAACCATACCCTAGTTCGATCTCGTTCCTGACAATTACTCTTTACTCGTTTTGTAATACAACATCCCTGTGACCTAGTCATGTGCTTGCAAGCAGTGTTGATGTGATATCACCGAGAGGGCCCAGAGTATATCTCTTTGTAATTAGGGTGGAAAAATCCCAATCTTGATCCATGATCCTCCACATAATACTTTTGGAATACCTGAACTCACCTTTATAGCCACCCTATTGCGGTGTAACGTTTTATGTTGTCAAGGCACTCTTTCAGTGTTAGTGATTGACATGATCTCATGGTCTAAGGACTAGGAATACGTCGTATGTGTTTGATGTAGCAATGTAAACTTAATCACTAGATCATATTGCCAAATCTACTTTGGGTGTATGTTCATCATATCATTCTTCTAATGGTATGATCTCGTTATTAACAACATCCAATGTTCATGACCAGGAAACCTTGATCATTTGTTAATCAACAAGCTAGTATGTATGAGAGGCATTACTAGGAACTTTGGTTTGTTTATTAAACACACATGTATTACTATTTCCTATTAATACAATTCTAGCATGAGAAATAAACATCAATCATAAACTTTAAATAATATAATAACATTTTATTATTACCTCTCGAGCATACTCCCTTCAAAACATCTCTTGGAGGACATGTCTTTCTGCTCGTCGCAGTCGACAAATTCACCAAGTGGATTGAAGCAATGCCCGTCACTAGCCAAGATGGCACTTCTGCTATTAACTTCATCAAGTCAATAGTTTTCCGCTTCGGGGTGCCTCACCACATCATCACCGACAATGAATCAAACTTCACTTTTGGATAATTTAAGGAGTACTACAAGGATATGGACATACAAGTGAGCTACACGTCGGTCGCTCACCTGCAAACCAATGGCCAGATGGAAAAAGACAATGGCCTCGTGACCAATGGCATCAAGAAAATGTTGCTAATATCATTCGAAAGAGCAAAGGGCGCCTGGGTAGATGAGCTATCCTCTGTCCTTTGGAATTTACGCACAACCCCAAATATAGCTACACAAGAAACTCCTTTCTTCCTAGTCCACGGAACCATTTCATGCTTCCAGTAGAAGTTACTCATGAGGCTCCACGAGTCATCGCAAACAACAAAGAAACCTCTATAGAGGCACTCAACAAAGCTCGATACGTCGCCCTTGAAAGAGAAACTGCATACTAGCAAAGCCTATGAAACTACCACAGCCATCGAACGCGTCCCAGGTACTTCGTTGTAGGGGACCTGGTCCTTCACCTCAAGAAAAATGGCCATCGTAAACTCGAGTCGCCAGATGTCAAGTACTCCAACAGGTGGAACATTGTGCAACTAGGACGTTTATAGGCATTTACTTTCCGCAATTTAATTTTAATAAGGCCAATGGCCAGGCTACTTAGCCGAAAGAACTATGTTTACTTCTAATAAGGCCAACGGCTAGGCGACCGCCAAAACATGTACCTCCGTACTCGATATCAATAAATCTAAGTTCTCTCAACCAAGTCTCAATTTCATTACTCTATTTTATGTTACACCTGACACTCGAGAGCTCGGTCGAGCAATTTATTATGTAACCATACTCTGATACTCGGGGGCTTCACTACTCAGCGCAAATTCAAAAATACTTTGGCTTCACCATGAAATACGTCCAAAACACTCTTTTACACCGAGTAGCTGATCCGGCTCAATGGGCATCAGGCTAACGAAAAGGTCTCACGGGACACAACCGCAATAGCCATGGACAATTACAGTAACAAGAACTATATTTTTGGCTGATACATACACAGACTTTACATAGTTTACATGTCCTTTTTTTCTCGGGATCACCATTCTAAAAACATGGGAAAATTCAGAAAAAACTCTTGGTTTGCATTAAGGCACCGATGAATAATTCGGATAGCGGGCTTACCAGCAACCACAAATTAGGATCCATAGCCACCTCATCACCACCCAGAGGAGACGGGAGACTCTGACACAGCATCTAAGTCCAGCGTTGGATGATGTATGTGCACCCAAGCAAGAGCGACCTTGGCACCCACAATAAGCTCAAGCTTGATAAAGTGGTGGATCTCTACACCGCGTTGAACTCTTGTACCAGTGTGGCTTGTCCCTGCGGGTCTCTGAGAAACATAGCATTGTATACCATCGCCAAAGCGGAGCAACAACACTTGACGAACTCACCCACCTCCAACACTTGATCCTGAAGCGACATCAAAGTGTACCCGCATCGGTGGTTAGTCCAGAAATTCAAACCAACACCCGATGAAGCATCCATCAAAGCACTCATCCGAGCCCTAAGACGTTGCGACTCCTCCACTGCACTTAAGTGAATGCTTGGAGAAAATAGAAAGTTAGTGTATGTTCCTAAAAGCTAAAGAAGTTTCGGGGTACTCAGGGGCTTTGCAAGGAAAACTTACATAGCATACTCTCGCTCGCCCTTGAAATTTCTTCGAGAAGATATTTCTCACATTCCAAGACTTTCTTCGACTTGGAGAGGGAGACGTCCACTTGGGAATTTATCACCCAAAGTTCCCCTTCCAACTACTTGATCCGATGAATCTTGTCATCATAGAGTGGTGGATATATATATATCGGGTGACAATAGCATCACTGCCTAGCGCATCTGCCTCTACTGATGACAATTGTTGACCTAAAGGAGAAGGGGCACCTGATATAGTAAGCACAACCGAAGGACCAGACAAGTCAGATATAGTCTGAAGGAAGAAAATGCGAGATAGTAATCGGCAAGAAAGATTCATTGGCCATACTCAATGCTCAAATTTACTGGACCAATCAAGGATACAAAATATCAATGTTCTCCAAAAGGCCACAAAACTATACAGGAAATATGATTCATTAAAAGAAGCCAACATAAATAAAAACTACAAGAATAAGTGGTGCCACTAGAAGCAGCAGGAGTGCTAGTCGACGGAGAAGCAGCCGATGCTTTGTCAGATGAGGGAGCAACCGGAGTTTTTGAGAAATGGGTAGTGAGAGAAGCATCTTCCTCTTCAGATATATCAAGAAGTTGTCTAGAGAACTTCTTGGTTTTCTTAAAATAAGGCTCGAGGTTAATCTCTTTTCCTGCGTTGGTGACTGGGATGGAGGACCTAACTTATCCCAATCTACCTTCTCTCCATGCGCCAAGGCCAGGGCCATCGCGCTCTCCGCGCCGCTCTTCGCCTGGATCAACCTGTAGCTAGTAAGGGGGTTTGAGTCGGCATTGAAGATCTTGGTCAAGGCATTGAGATCCAACATGACATCCTTGTGGGAGAAGATCTCTGCATGAAGACTCTTAAAAGCGTGGCGCGAGCGGGTCAGAAGATTACAAACGCGAAGACTATTCCCTTCCAAGATGCTCAGAGCATCCGACAAAGGATTAACAAGTTGATTCTCAGCTAGGGATAACGAGTAATTGGTGATCTCTACAAACAGAAGGAAAACGCAAGAATCACGATCCACAAAACCAATGAAAACTGTCAAGTGACATTACAGGATAGGAAACTTACTCGTCAAGGAAGAGTTCAACTCTTCAACCCTCTTCCAAAGGTTCTCATCTCGTCCTAGCATAGCAGTAGCTTTGGTCTCCCGCTTCTCCCCTTCGTCTTTGGCTGTTGCCCGAGCTTTTTTGAGTTCCGCTTCAGCGGCCTTCAATTTAGCTTCAAGATCATTCGCGCTCTTCATAGCAACCTCACGAATAATCTCAGATTCAGCAGCAACATCTACAAGAGTAAACGAAGTTATTAAACAGTGGAACTACATGAGTAGGATATTTAAGAGAGACTAAAAGGGAAAATCACAAAGAACCTTTGGCGAAAGAAACTTCATGTTGGATCCTGATAAAACGACTAGACATTTCGACCATCTCGCGCATTATTGGTTGCAAGAAATCAAAACTGGCACAAACACTCTAGGGCTACATAGTAAAAGCAAGACACGATAAAAAGGGGGAAACCACTTACATTATTCATGTTAGGTTTAGCTGGGTTCTCTGGTAGGACTATGCCCTTGCCAGTATTCTTCAAATTCCTGCGGGGAGGAGCTTTGGGAGTCACCTCAGGATCTTTCGGGATCAGCTCACCCAAAGTCTCTCTTTGTTGGCTGGCCAGCTCCGTCATTTTCATGGGTGACCTAGTCATGACATCCGTCCCATCGGTTACATCGGCAATAGGAAATCTTTGAGAAGTTTTTTCTTCCTCATCGCCATTGACCCAAAAGCACAAGTAATTGCGATAAAGAAGCATGAAAAAGGAAAATTTCTATAGAAAAAAGAAGAGGATAAATACTTACAAGCCGACCTTTGAGCAAATTTAAGAAGTTCCGTTTTCCTGGGAAGAGTTGCTCTCAGTGGTTGAACCATCTACGGCTTGGCGGTGCTTGAATCATCGGGATCCTCGATATCCTAGACTTCCACCTCTTAGCGCTTCCTCTTTACTTGGCTGGCAACATCCTTGAAAGAATTGGAATTTGCGGAAGGAACAACTTCGATATGAGTGCACGAGGAATGAGAAACAAAATTTTCATCGTGTTCCTCAATATCTTCGACAACATCAGCCTCAACAATTTCTTCGGATGGCGTAGCAATGTCAGGCAACTCACCTTTTTTAGGCAAAGGAGGAAGGGAGTCCATATGACCATGACCCTATGAAAGAAGCAAGATCATACAAAAAAATGAGATCACAAAAGGGCAGAACTAGATGAATTAGAAATAAGGAAGAAAACTTAGAAATAAGGTTCTTCTTACCATATGGGTTAAATCGTCAATCTGATGGCACAACATCTTTCTTCATGAGTGTGGTGAAGGATCTCACTGTCGGGGGGATGATCCCCAGATACCCCAACCGGACAAGAAACAGGACAGTCGGATGGTGTCCGGCTGGCCAGATGCAGCCGGACAAAGCAAGCCAGGCCGGCTACCGCGTGGTAGCCGGATCGACAAGAAGCAGACGGTTACGGCGACGTAGCCAGAACCAATCAAGGATACAGGATGATGTGCGTATCAGTGCACGGTACGCCATGTACGATGACAAGACCGGCCACTACTCGGCCATACCGAAGACTTTGTGAAGATGACGCAGGAAGAGTGGCCTGATGCTGACGACAGCTTGCACGGCGTCCACTGTGCCTACGACAGCCATACCGCTCCCACTCCGATGGGACATACCGTACCGGGTACTGTAGATGACCAGTCGGCTGGGACCCGCCTGTGGGGCCCGCCAGTCGGACTGGCCAGTGAGACCGTTGCCCCTTTGCCTATATAAGGAGAGGCAAGGCCTCAGTAGTAAGGGTTGGTCACAGTGCATTTAAGGCAGTAGCTAGAGAATACAGCTCGAGGAGCACTTGTAGTTCGTATATCCCTATAGTTAGATCCGGCAGGAGTAGGAGTTTTACCTCACCACGAGGGCTCCGAACCTGGGTACTTCCCGCGTCTAGCTACGCTTGCTTGTATCCAATCCCGCCTGCGGACGCCATCGATAGTTTCCCTGCTAGTCCCCACACCTCTATCTAACCTCCTCAGGTACTGTCGTTCCCAATACAACGACAGTTGGCGCCTACCATGGGGCTAGATGGCTTCGACCTGAGTCACGTTCCGCACGGGACCCCGCACTTCAGCCGGTGAGCGCGTGGCCTCCGGCCTGGTGCTCACGCTCGGCAAATTTTACTGCGTCATCAACAACGCTTCCTGCTTCGCCGGAACCTCCTTCCCGGCGAACGGCTCCATCCTGCTCTTCGGCAACCTCCTTGTCTACGTCGCCACCGTTCTTGAGCGTTTCCCTAGGGAGATCGTCTCTATCGTGGAGCCGCCGCATCCGGGCGGTAGCGCCTCCATCGTGTCCTGCGGCGTGGAGGTCATGATGGCCGGCTCCAGCTCTCACCCCCGCCAGCTGCGGGAGCGAGGCACGGACGAGGTTGGAACTTCCGCTCCTCCGCAGCCTCGGAACCCGGTGGAGGATGCCATTGCTCGACTCCTGACACCGGTTAACCTCGGGGATAACCCGGAGGAGGTAGAGGCCAACTTCGCCATGGAGAGACATATCCTCCTCCAGGAGGCCATGGAGCTGGCGGCACCCGCAAGCAGCTCGAGATCACCTGGCGCGAGTACGACCGCACGCACGGCTTCACTCCGGCTACCGCGGAGCCGAGCCGGCGCGGCCAGGTACGGCGCCGGGGTGGCGAGATAGGCGGTAGGATGGAAAAGGATGGGGAGCCAGATCCCGCACCTGCCCTCATCCGGCCCACCTACAGCACGCCCATCAAGAAGCTACGCGCGGCGCGAGCCGCGGTAGAAGAACTGCCGAATCTGGAGGGCGAGGAGCGAGCCTGACAGCACGCTCGCGTGCAGGAGCTCCTCTGCATCGCGGACGAGCAGGCTAATGCCAACCGGCAGATACAGGAGGACCCCAGCTACTCCAACCGGAGCAAGCTGCCTGCCAACAGCAGGGGCGCGCCGCGCGACACCCAGCAGGCGTCTTCCCCTCAGCCGGCTAAGGCCCGCCCGGCGTCGCAGCTCTGGCAACAGGGGCCAGCCGTGCTAGGAGCAGATGGTGAACAGCAACCCGCCGCCTCCCCCTCCACCAACCGGAGCACCTAGACCCGCCGGTTCCCGTCTCTCGGGCTGGGTGGGAGCACCCAACCCGGATTGTCCGGATGCCTGTGACCGTATCGAGCTCCTCGCTCAAGCGCGCGTCATGGAGGAGGAAGATTCTACCGGCCCGGTTTGTTTCGGACCCCGCATCCGGAACGAGCCGTTTTCGGATAAGTTCTCCCTGCCCTGGGACACCCCCAAGTATGACAGCAGCATGAAGCCGAAAGATTGGCTGACCGACTATGGTACGGTAGTCGGCATCACCCATGGGAACAAGCGCACAGCCATGCGCTACGTCCCTCTTATGCTAACCAGATCGGCAAGAACGTGGCTCAACAGCCTCGCACCCAACAGCATCAACGCCTGGCCAGACTTCGAGAAGGTGTTCGTCCGCAACTTCAATGGCACGTACAAGCGCCCGGGGCGCCCACGCGACCTGGCCTTGTACGTCCAGGGTGACCGCGAGACTGACCGCGAGTACCTGGCCAAGTGGACGGGGCTGCGCAACACCTGCGAGGGCATCCTAGAGAGCCAGGCCATTGGCTTCTTCATCGAGGGTTGCCGAGAAGGCACCATGCTTCGCCACCGGCTACTATGTGACGAGCCGAAAACCATGGCGGAGCTCATGACGGTTGCGGATCAGTACGCCATGGCGGATGCCGTCATGAAGAAGCCCCTCTGAGTAAAAGCAGACGGGCGTCCGACTCCCACGGAGCAATCCGGCTGGCGAAGCCGGATCCTCCAGGCGCCACGGCAACGACAACCGGTTCCATTGGGACCGCCAAGCCAGACAACAGAAGCCCCGCTACCACGCGCAGCAGGTCAATGCTGTGGAGGACGCGCCCGACGCGCCGGCTAACGATGCAAGGAGGCAGAAGCCACGGCTCACCTTCGACCAGATGTTTGACAGCCCGTGCAAGTGGCACAACAGTCCCTTCAAACCGGCTACGCATACGGCCCGGAATTGTAGCTGGACCCGCCAGCTAAAAGACCAGGGTAACCAGCCTCGTCTCCCCCCGCCTCCTCCCAGTGGACCACCGCGACCGGCAAGGGGAGCCAGCAATGATGGTAACGGCAGCAACGACGGCAACAACAACAACGGCTACCCCCAGCCGCACGCCGCCTACCACATCTTCGAGACAGAGCTGGACGACAAGCACAGCCACAAGCGATGCTCCAAGGAGGACAACGCCATCATCTCTCCAGTCCCCCAGTACCTGAACTAGTCAGAAACCCCCATCACCTGGAGCCGCGCAGACCAGCCGGAGCATCTACCGACTCCCGAGGGCTACGCCATGATGCTCGACCCCCTCATCCTCTCCAATGCGCGTACCTGCCAATTCTCGCGTGTCCTCATCGACGGAGGCAGCAGCCACAACCTCCTCTACCAGTCCTTGCTAGAGAAGCTGGGCATTCGCGAATGCGACCTGCGCCCGACAACCACAACGTTCCACGGCGTACTGCCGGGGCCAGCTTGTGCCTCGCTGGGTAAAATCCAGCTGGACGTCATCTTCGGGACCAAGGATAACTTCCGTCGTGAACCGATCTGGTTCGAGGTGGTAAACCTGACGAGCTCCTATCATGCTCTCCTCGGGCGCCCCGCCCTCGCCAAGTTCATGGCCGTCCCCCACTACGCGTACCTCAAGACGAAGATGCCAGGACCCAACGGCGTGATCACCGTCGCCGGCTGCTTCAGGCGGTCAATAGAGTGCACCTCAGCCGGTTCCAAACTAGTAGAGGCCCTCATCATAGCTGACGAGAAGCGCGTGATCATGCGCAATGTGGCCATGGCCCAGCAGGACATGCCGGCTAGCAGCAAACCGCCTGGAGAAGGAGCTTTCCAGCCGGCAAAGGAGACGAAGAGGATCCTGCTCGACCCCTCCGACCCGACTAAGTTCGTCACCATTGGTGCCGGCTTGGAAAGCAAATAGGAAGGCTCGCTCGTCGACTTCCTCCGTGAGAATCGGGACATCTTTGCATGGTCCCCCAAGGACATGCCGGGTGTGCTGAGGGAGTTCGCCAAGCACTCACTTCATGTGCGGTCGGATGCCAAGCCGGTCAAGCAACCTCTGCGCCGGTTTGTAGAGGAGAAGAGGAAGAAAATCGGTGACGAGATCACCCGGCTCCTTGCAGCCGGGTTCATCATGGAAGTGTACCACCCGGATTGGCTGGCGAACCTAGTCCTGGTGTTGAAGAAGAACAAGACCTGGCGCATGTGTATCGACTACACCAGCCTGAAGAAGGCGTGCCCGAAAGACCCCTTCGCCTTGCCCCGTATCGATCAAGTCATCGGTTCCATGGTCGGCTGTGATTTGTTGTCTTCTCTAGATTGCTATTCCGGTTACAATCAGATTCGGCTAAACCCGGCTGATCAGATTAAGACATCATTTATCACCCCCTATGGGGCTTTATGTAACCATGCCTTTTGGTCTAAAGAATATAGGCGCTACCTATCAGCGTTGCATGCAGAAGTGCTTGCACTCACAGATAGGCCGAAACGTGGATGCTTATGTGGACGATGTGGTCATCAAGACCAAGGAGAAACGCACCCTCCTCGAAGATCTGGGAGAGACATTCGGCAACCTCCGCCAGTACCAGATGAAGCTGAACCCGGAGAAGTGCGTCTTCGAAGTGCCATCCGGTCAGCTCCTCGGTTTCCTCGTATCACAGCGAGGCATCGAGGCAAATCCGGAGAAGATCGCGGCCATCGAGAGAATGCAGCCGCCCAGGAGCCTGCTTGGAGTCCAAAAGTTCATCGGATGCCTGGCCTCCCTACCCCGTTTCATCAGCCGGCTAGGGGAGAAGGCACTCCCTTTGTACCAGCTGATGAAGAAGACAGACAAGTTTCTCCTGGACTTTGCAAGCCGACACCGTGTTTCATGACCTCAAGCGCATGCTATCTACAGCGCCGTTCTAGCCACACCGGCTAGCAAGGAGCCGATGTTGCTCTATATAGCAGCCATCAGCCGGGTCGTCAGCGTCGTCCTGGTGGTGGAGCGCCCCGAGGAAGGCAAGGCTCAGCCGGTTCAGAGGCCCGTCTACTACCTCAGCGAGGTCCTCTCCCTCTCCAAGCAGAACTACCCCCCACTACCAGAAGATGTGCTATGGCGTGTACCTTGCATGCAAGAAGCTCAAGCACTACTTCCAGGAGCATCCGATTAAGGTCGTGTGCACCGCACCCCTTTCAGAAATCATCGGCAACAAGGACGCCACCGGCCGAGTCGCCAAGTGGGCCATCGAGCTCGCCGCCTACTCCATCCAGTACTAGCCCCGGCTCACGATCAAGTCACAGGCATTGGCGGACTTCCTCATCGACTGGGCTGAAACCCAGTATCTTCCACCAGTTCCAGATTCGGACCACTTGAAGATGCACTTCGACGGGTCGAAGATGCTCGGGGGCTTGGGAGCCGGCATCATGCTCACCTCGCCCAAGGGAGACCGGCTGGAATACGTGCTGCGGATCCACTTCAAGGCCTCCAATAACATAGCCGAATACGAGGCACTGGCGCATGGACTCCGGTTGGCCAAGGAGATCGGTATCAAACGGATCCTTTGCTTCGGTGATTCGGATCTGGTGGTGCAGCAAGTATCCGGAGAATGGAAAGCTAGAGACGCAAACATGGCCCTCTACCGGTTCCACATCCAGAAGCTCAGTGCCTCCTTCGACGGATGCGAATTCCATCACGTCCCCCGCGTCAACAACGAAGCGGCCGATTCGCTCGCCCAAATCGGATCTACCAGGCAGGCGATCCCACCTGGGGTTTCCTTGGAGCACCTGCGCAAGCCCTCCATAAATCCGTCGTCGGAGTCGGACTCCATCGTCTGGGCAGGGAGCGCTCCGGCTGACGGAGCAGCAGAAGCAGAGCCGGCAGAAGCGAAGCCGGCAGAACCTCCAAGGAAGAAGACCCGCACCAACTCCGGCAAGGCGGTACCCTTTGGTTCGCAAGACTCGGGGGCTACCGGCTCGTCAAGCGGCTCGGGGGCTGCCATCCCGGGTATGTCACCCGGACGACCCCCTGACAACCATCAACCAGATAGCTCGAGCATCCTCGTCATTCAGGAAGTGCCATCCTCGGCACAGCCCTTCATGAACTACATCGCCAACGGTGAGCTTCCGATGACGAGGTGGAAGCCAGGAAAATCCGGCGCCGCGCGCACACATAGACCATCATCAACGGTGAACTGTACAAGCATAGCGTATCCGGCATTTTCCAAAGGTGTGTCGATGTGGACATGGGCTGCCGGCTACTCAAGGACATCCACCAGGGCGAGTGCGGGCACCACGCTTCGTCAAGGGCGATAGTCGCCAAGGCATTCCTGTCGTCGGATTGATGACAAGTACGCCATGAGGGGGTCCTCGAGGCATGCGGAAGAGAGGGGGTGAGACGTACGGTATTCCGGGACGGTGAGCACACAAGTTTACCCAGGTTCGAATCCGCCGGCTTTGGACGGATCCTACTCCTGCTAGCAATCCAGTAATATGGCAGAGCCGGAATATGGGTTACAATGGTATCGCCTGTGCGAGTTGAGGGTCTAAAGTATTGGGTGTGCCCTAAAGGCTCTCCCTAGGACGGCTTATATAGATATCTGGCCTAGGGTTTACAGGAGATATCAATCCGGCTACGACTAAGAGTTGGTTACAGAGTACATCTTGAACTACAAGTAACATTATGGGCCTAAGTCAGTAAGTCTTCTGGGCCTTCCCGTAGCCGGATTGGACTCCGTCTTCTCTCCCGACTGGGCCGCCCATGAAGCAAAGCTCTAACCCGAAGTGGGCCACCCTGGTCAGTGAGGAACTGTGAGGATACCCGGAATGTATATCCCCAACAGCAGCCCCCAGAGGCCTCCAAGATCCAAAGTCGGATTTTATCATCGTCTAGCTTGATCTTCGACTTGCAGAATCTTGAAGGGTTCCTGAAACTTTACAAAAATACGATCCGGGTCTTAAAAATAAGTCGGACCTATCAATTAGTTACTCGGATTTTCTAGCTCGATTTTAAACTAAGCCGGAACTTGATTTCCACGCCACCTGACACAAGCATGGTCAAGTCACGTCATCTAACAGGCGTGCCGTCAGCACGACCGTTGGTGGGTCCGCGGTTCGTGGAACCGAGGCGTCGTTTCAATGCGAGCGTGGAGATCGAGGAGACGCAATCATCACGTGGGTCCTTCCCAGTTCTTTCCATGACACGTGGCGGTTACACTGTAGCATTTGCATGAATCTTGGCGCGGTTAGGTGGATATAAGGGGTTTGGATTTCTCCTTCTCCTTTCCACCAGTCTTTGCCATTTCCTTTCCTCCCAATCCTCCTGTGTGCTCAGAGCTCTCTCGTCCTTCCCCCCACAGAAAACTCCCAGCGCCGCCACTTTTAGGTCACTTTCTCACCGGAGAAAAATGGCTTCATCATCTTCTTCCTCTGGTTTGGCGGCAGCAGCGGCGGCGGCATCGGCGGAAGCAGCTGCGGAGAAGGAGAGCTTCCGGGGAATCTGGATCCCCTACGCCCTTGACGAGGACGGCCTCAAGAACGTGGAGAAGGAGGGGCTTCTCGCCGCCGGCGACTAGCGGAGCGGCTCCAGAGAAACCGTCCCCAACCCGCGTGAGGGTGAGCGTGTCCACTTCGGCACCCATCTGGACCGAGGTATGTCTTTTCCTCCCTCGAAGTTCTTCTCCGAGGTGATAGATCACTATGGAGTTCAACTCCACAATCTTCCTCCCAATTCTCTTCTAGAAATGAGCGCATATGCTGCGCTTTGCGAGGGCTTTCTCGGCATTAGGCCGATTTTGCTTCTCTTACGGTACTATTTTCATGTCCGGAGAAATTCCATCACTGCCGGTGTTCCTTACATCACCGGCACCATTAGCTTTTCTGTTAGACGAGACCGGTCATATCCCAAAATTTCTGCCAGTGACTCGGTCAAACAATGGCCAACCACTTTCTTCTATCATAGGAATATTCCGGCTCCCGGCAAAGCTACTTCTTTGCCGGCTTTTGTCGACGGAGCTTCCACGGCCCAGCCTTCCTGGGACGAGGCTGCTCTGGCTCTCACCGATGATCTGATCCTCGCTAAGAGGCGGATCAAATATCTGATCAAGCACATGGGTCTGAAGGGATCCGACTTGGTCCAGTGCTGGGTCTCATGTCAGATCCAGCCACTTCAGTACCACGGGGATAGACTGATGCATTCCATCACGTCTTCCAAAAAAGACTCCCTCCGCATCAGCCCCAAATCCTACACCACTCAAGGCTACATCGGCCAGATCAAGTGGCTGATCAAGGAGCGGATCGAGAGGAGGATTTCGGAGATTTCTCTTGATATGTACATAGCGGAAAACCCCGTGGTGCCGGTAAGCTTCCATCAATACACCTTTTATGTGTTTCAATCTCTAAGTTATATACTGCAATGCTGATATGTTTTCTTGTTTTCAGCTTGCTGACCTCCCCGAGTCGGAGCTTGCTCCACTCGAAGGATATCCTCCTGAGTTTTCTCAGGAGACTGAAGTGGTCCCATTGCCGGACCTTGCGCTCAAGAAGCGCAAAGCTCCGACAGTGGTTGTTGGCACAAAGGAAGTGCCTGTTGTGAAGAGGTAACTTTCATTCACAATTTCCACCTTTGTACCTTTCTCGAATTTCTTTCTGAGATGTAATGTTTCTGACTTTACTACATTCTCAGAGCAAAGCCTCTCATCAAGGGTAAGGGGAAAGGGATTCCTGCGAAGTCCCTGCGACAGACGAAGATCGCCATAGCTTCTCCTGCCGTGGCTCCTCCAACTCCTGCCCCTCAACCTTCTGCAACTCCGGCGATCATTCCTTCTTTGGTGGTCGTAGAAGATCCGGCTCCTCCAACGGAGCCCGTGATCCTTGGGTCGTAGACTGACGTCACCGTGGGTGCGTCAGCGAAAGATAAGGGTGAACCCTCTTCGGGTAATGATCCCTCGGCTGAAGTCTTCGCCGAAAACCTCCTCAGCAATCCGGGACTTGCCAAGTTTGGCCTATCCTGGAAATCTGTAGAGGAAATCCAGCGGCTGGCCAGGAAAGTCCTGGACAAAAGCCATCTATCCCACGAGGAGGAAGTGCAAGAAGCAGAGGACGTCAAGTTCTCTGACCTTCTCGCTCAAGTCCGCCTTCGCGACGAGAGGATCAGGACTGGCGAGCTTCCAACAGCCCCAGTAATCCCTCTTACCCTCGCCGAGAAGGTGGCAGCTGAAGTGAACGCGGGTTTAGACAAACTCACCCGCGAGCAATATGTAAGTCGGAATTCCAACTCTTGCTTTTACATTATGTTATATCATATCCTCTAGCCCCCAAGCATGAAGTAGGATATAGAATCCGAGTTTGTGCTTCATTAGGATGCCAAAGAATGAACTAGTGTAGCCCCCAAGGCTCGTGCTGATATTTAGCAAAAAATATTAGCCCGAGTCTTAAGTAGCTTTCTGACTTTGGGTATTCTGACTTACAGAAAGTATGTTCCTATAACCAAGAATTATTATCCAATGTCTGCGATAAGCGGAGAGAGATCAAAGCTCTCCGGCTTAAAAATGCTGAGCTCAAGGTAGCTAAGGATGAAGCCGAAGGTAAATCATTTCGAGATTCAAACCTTGTCTTTTGCTTTTTTAATGTCGAATTTTTCTAAACTATTGTTCTTTTTGACTTACAGCGTTGGTGAAACAATCTATCGCTATGATTGAAGCGGCTGAGAACCTCAAGACCCTGGTGGTGGAGAACAAGGGACTCTGCCAAGAGCTGGATAAGCTCAAGGCGGATCATGAAAGGAGCATAGCTCAAGTCCTGGAATCCTCCTCCATGGCCACCGAAGAGCGTGATCGCAAGATCACTGCTCAATATAAAATTATCTCGGACCTCAAGAATGAGCTTGGCAGAGAGAAGGATATCTCCGAGGCGCTCCGGGATGAACTCCAGAGTCTTCGGGAGGAGAAGACCAAGATTGACGACGTCATTCTTGGTACGTTCCATCTGTCTGACTTATCATTTCTTTGACTTTCATTAATGTCGGATTTTTCTTGACTTGTTTTGTGTATAGGTCCTCTGAACTTGACGGACTCTTCCTCCTCCGAGCCCCGCACCCACCGGCTTACCCCAGTCGGTGATCTTCTGCATGACTTCCGCCAGTCTATTAAAAACATTGGCGAGTCTCTTAGGATTATGGACATGCCAAGCATGTCAGATTTTCAGGTGCGGGACAAGGCCAAGGAGATGCCGCAGCTTGTTCGGGACTGGAACATGTCCTACGCGCGGACTGCTGCGCAGAACGCTCTCACCATGGTCATGAGCCACCATGGAAACATGGAGATATGGCAAGTGACCAGAGGGTACTACAAGGTAGACAAAGACGGCCAGTAGCACGACCTTCAAGCCATCATGCATTCCTGCGCCAGATATGGGTGCCACGTAGCTGATCTGACCAGCTACGAGATCCCCTTCTTCACCCGTGTAGATACTCCGCCGCCTCCTCCAGAAGAAACCAAAGAAGTTTCCGACGATGAACGGGCCACCTCGGATCCGGACATCTCAGAATGATATCAAGGCGGAGTAACCAGCGAGCCAGCAGCTACTTCATCTCCTCCTGCATCATAGATCAGAAAACTATGTATTATTCTAGAAAGACATGATGCGTTTTGTAAATATTAAGTACTATTGACTTTTGCTAGTGCTAAGCTTTTTATCTATTGAGCACTTTTGGCTTTTGAAATTTTTGTGTGCCTGAAATTTTCCGTCTCTACTTATCGTTTATCTAGCTTTCCGCCTCGTCCCTTTCGTGAGCCGGCTAAACCTTCAGCCGGAAACTTTGTCGAGCAACGGGGCTCAATTGCTAAACCAGTTTAAACTCGGAAACAAAGCCGGCTTCCAGTACCAACAATTCACTACTCGGAAGATACCCGTATCCAGCAATCAGACAAATAACCCAAGTAAAGACTAGAATTTTTTAGAGTTATACCCGAAGGTAGCAGTTTTAGAATCGGAAATCTAAACCAGAATGAACATGAGCATAAAGTACTTTCAAGCATTCTGGGATTTTCGACTATGACATGATCATTTAGGAAATAAGATGGTAAAAACTTCTCAGAAAAACTTTGAGGTAACCAAAACTTTTATTTCTCACAGAACATGTACATATGTATGATTACAAAGAAGGATAAACTAAGAATAAAAGGGACGTAGCTGAGCAATATTCCACGGTCTGTCTAACTCATCCAGATTTGTACTGCCTCCGCTCTCTTTCTCTTCTTAGTAGCAGGTCTTTCTTTGACTGGCCTCATGCCAGTTAAGTAGTACGATCCATTGTGTAATACTCGACTAACTAAAAAGGGCCCTTCCCATACTGGGGAAAGTTTGTTCTTTCTTTGTTGCACAAGTCGGAGAACCAAATCACCTTTATTGAAAGATCTAGTTCGGGCTCTCTGGCTATGATACTTGCGTAACTTCTGCTAATAGGCTGTAGATCTCATTTCAGCAACGACGCGAACTTCTTCGACTAAGTCGAGATCATTTTGTCGAGAAATCTCGGCATCCTCTTCGAAATATGCGGCCACTCTAGGAGAAGTATGAATTAAATTGCTAGGAAGAACTGCTTCCGCACCATAGACCAGGAAGAAAGGTGTGTATCCTATTGACCTATTCGGAGCTGTTCGTAAACTCCAAATTACAGAGGGTAATTCCTCTGCCCAAGCCCCCGCAGCACATCGTAGTGGTGCTTCGAGTCTTGGTTTCAAGCCTTGTAGAATTAAACCATTTGCTCTTTCGACTTGTCCATTAGCCTGTGGATGTGCGACTGACGCAATGGCAAGCCAGATATTTTGCTCATCGCAGAATTCAGCCAATTCTCCCATGGAAAAGTTACTCCCATTGTCCGTGATAATACTATGCGGATAACCATACCGGATTATAACATCCTCAACAAATCTTTTGGATGTTGCTCCATCACAACTAGTGACAGGTTTAGCCTCGATCCACTTTTTGAATCTGTCCACCATCACTAAGAGGTGAGTGAATCCACTTGGGGCTCGTTTAAAAGGTCCTACCATATCAAGCCCCTAGACCGCAAAGGGCCATGTTATAGGTATTGTTCGCAGCTGATCAGCCGGAACATGAGCTTGCTTGGCGTACTTTTGGCAGTCTTTGCATGTCTTCACTAATCGTTCGGCATCTGCCTGAGCTGTAAGCCAGAAAAATCCATGTCGAAAAGCTTTTGCCACGAAAGATTTGGCTGCAGCGTGGTGACCACACTCGCCTTCGTGGATTTCACTTAAGATTTCCACTCCTTCTTCCGGAGATACACAGCGCTGAAAAACCCCAGAAACACTCTGTTTATGGAGCTCACCTTTAACAATAGTATAGGCTTTTGCTCGTCGGATAATCTGTCGACTCAGTACCTCGTCTTCGGGTAATTTGCCATCTACCAAATAATCGAGGTAGGGTTGAGTCCAGCTGGGGATTACAGCCAAAACTGCTATCAAAGGTGAGTC
The DNA here is from genome assembly GCA_910589775.1 of Avena eriantha. Lineage (NCBI taxonomy): Eukaryota > Viridiplantae > Streptophyta > Magnoliopsida > Poales > Poaceae > Avena > Avena eriantha. The sequence continues at coordinate 81,650,810 of OU342741.1, read as the reverse complement.
GTATTTGGTCGGATATTCCTCATCTACTCCCTTTATCGAGGGAACTTTGAGGTGCTCTAAAAATGCGCCATCCGGGACCTCTTTCCGCGCAGAGCCTATTCGAGATAGTGCATCTGCTTCCTCATTTTCTGCTCGAGGGATGTGTTGAACTTCAAACCCCTCGAACGATTTAGATAGATCATCCACGACAGCTTTATATGCTGCCATGTGCTTATTTGCATTACAAATCCGAGACTTGCTGAGCAACAAGATCCGAATCTCCGTAACACATCAAACGTCGGATGCCAATATCCTTAGCAATCCGGATTCCATGCAGCAGTGCTTCATACTTGGCAATGTTGTTTGTCACTGTGAAGTGGATCTACAACACGTATAAAAGTTTATCTCCTTGGGGTGATTTGAGCACCACGCCAGCCCCCGAGCCCCCTCGAGCCTTAGACCCATCGAAAAAGAGGGTCCAATATTCCGACTCAAGAAGGACCGTGTTCTCCTTGGTCTCTGTCCAATCAGCAACAAAGTCAGCAAGGATCTAGGATTTGATTGTTGTCCGGGGTTTGTACTCAATATCGAAAGCTGCAAGCTCTATGCCCCATTTGGCGACGCGTCCTCTGGCATCGCTATTGTTGATTATATCTCTCATGGGAGCTTTGCTCACCACGGTAATTGGATGCTCCTGAAAATAGTGTCGTAACTTACGAGATGCTAGAAAAACACCGTAAGCCAACTTTTGATAGTGCGGATACCGCTGTTTTGATTCTGTTAGGACCTCGCTGACAAAGTACATCGGACGCTACACCAGGTGTTCCTGATTTTCTTCTGGTCTCTCCACTACCATAACGATACTGACAACCTTATTTTTTGCAGTAAAGTAGAGCAACATCGGTTCCTAAGGTTCCGGCGCTGCAAGGATAGGAGCAGATGAGAGTACTTTCTTCAGGTCTTGTAGTGCAGCTTCAGCTTCGTCAGTCCAGACAAAATCCTTGGTCTTCTTCAGGAGTTTGTATAATGGTGCGGCTCTTTCACCAAGCCGGCTTACAAATCGACTGACCACAGCAATGCAACTAGTTAATCTTTGTACGTCCTTCAAGCGAGTTGGCCTGGAAATATTGAGAATAGCCTTGATCTTGTCGCGGTTCACCTCTATCCCTCTTTGAGACACGATGAAACCTAACAATTTTCTGGCTGGTATTCCAAAGAAGCATTTCTTCAGGTTAAGCATGATGTCGTATTTTCGTAGATTGGCGAACGTTTCCTCCAAGTCGGAAATAAACGTTTCCTTCTTTTTGGTCATGACCGCGATATCATCCACGTATGCATGTACATTGCGTCCGAGTTGATCATGGAGGCAACGCTGCATCGTGCGATGGTACGTAGCTCCTGCGTTCTTCAGCCTAAAGGGCATCGTAACAAAACAGAAGGTTCCGAAGGGGGTTATGAATGAAGTTTTGACTTTGTTAGATTCCTTCATTCGGATGTGGTGATAACCGGAATATGTGTCGAGAAGACAGAGGAGTTCCGAGCCTGCCGTAGAATCGATAACTTGATCAATTCTAGGCAGAGCGAACGGATCTTTTGGACAAGCCTTGTTCAAGGCAGTATAATCAACACACATCCTTAAATTAGTGGTGTCCTTTTTAGGGACCATTACAGGGTTGGCCGACCAATCAGTATGGATGACCTCTTCTATGAATCCGGCTAACTCGAGTCGTGCTAGTTCCTTAGCTATTGCCTTACACTTTTCATCGCCAAATCGTCGTAAGGACTGTTTGATGGGTTTAGCATTCGGGTTTACATTTAGAGAGTTCTCCGCAAGTTCCCTAGATGCTCGGCGAAGATATCTTGATTTGCTTGGAGGAACTTGACGAGCGCGCTTTTCTATGCGCTACTTAGGCCTACGCCTATCTGGGTCACCTTGGAGGGGTCATCATCCTTCAACGGCGTCGTCTTCGTCTCTTCTGATGCCTTGAACTCTGGATTTGGCTTTGTGACCTCCTTCTTTGTTGCGGGCATCTCGGACGGATCTATGCTCTTCTTGATCTCCTGGTACTCCTGGGCGTGCAGCACGGCTTCGGCAAAGGCGACATTTCCATCTTCGCACTCTTGCGCCTTCTTTGGGTCTCCCCTGATGGTGATCACGCTCTTGGGACCTGGAATTTTCATCATATTGTAAATGTAACATGGACGAGCCATAAAAGCCCAGTAAGCCGGACGTCCGAATATAGCGTGGTATGCGCTCTTGAACGGGACCACTTCGAAGGAAAGTGCCTCTGTCCGATAATTCTTTGGAGTTCCAAAAGTAACATCCAAAGTGATCTCTCCCAGGGAATTAGCTTGTCTTCCCGGGACAACTCCGTGAAAGATCACAGAGCTATGGTTCAGCTGTGTTTCCGAGATCTTCATCCGGCGTAGGGTTTCGACATAGAAAATATTGATGCTGCTACCACCGTCCATGAGGGTCTTGGAGAAACCATAACCGTCAATAAGTGGATTGACGATTAAGGTGTATTTTCCTCGCCTGTGTAGTTTAGGTGGATGATCAGCGTGATCAAATGTGATTGCCACTTCCGACCAGTCCAGATACTGAGGGATAGCCAGAACTGTTGCATTGAGCTCGTCGAGAACTGCTTTCTTGACCTTTGCTGGTTGAGATCCGAGAAAGGTGACGTAAGTGTCCTTCTTGGTGGGAACAGTCTTCTTCCCTTCCGACTTGGGATTTGAAGCATCAGCTTCCTCCATGTCGGAATCTTCCTTGGTCTCCTTGTCTTTTTCGGGATTTTTCTTTCCCTTCTTCCGCTTAGCTTTGTAGCCCGTGGTATCATCTCTCTTGATGTCGTCATTAAAATGACATTCAGCGTTGGTGTGGGATGAGCCCCCATTGGCGTCTAAATGATGCACACATGGGTTATTGGCAATGTCGGCCCAAGTGTAGGTTTTGCCTGGTTGTTGCTCTCCTCTGCCTTAGACCCTTGACGTCCCACGGCCATGCCCGCAGCCTCCGCCACGTCCTCCTTGTCCTCCAGACCCAGAAATAGTAGTGACCACTGCTGTCTCCGTGTTGGGTTTTTCTTCCGAGGTATTTTTGCGCTTTTGAGCTTGTTACTTTGGTTGTTTTGCCGACTGAGACACAGCCAGGGCATTGGGTAATCCCTCTGCATCATCGTCAGCATCTGCATACTTGCTCGCTGTTTCTATCATCTCTCCCAGATCAGTAACCTTGTCACACTTCAAGCGATGGCGCAGTAAACCAATTGGGAGACCTGTGATGAAAGCTTCAATCGCAGTTTGATCGTTTACTCCTTCGCAGGAGTTTTTTGTGTCGATCCATCGTCTGAGATAATCCCAGCAAGTTTCTCCGGCTTTCTGGGTGCAACGCTGTAGGTCTCCAACCGTACAGGGCCTCCGATATGTGCCTTCAAAATTCCGAAAGAACGCACTTTGCAAGTCATACCAGTTGTGGATGGTGTTTGCCGGAAGTTCATTGAGCCATGATCGTGTCGTCTTCCGCAACGTAAGTGGGAGATATCGGGTTGCGACCAGGCTATTTCCGCCTTTAGAGATGCAGCAAGCTTGGAAGAAATCCTGTAACTAGGTGTCTGGCCGAGCAATGCCGTCATAGGCTTGGATATGTCTTGAGATAGCAAATCCTTCCAGGAATTTTGTAGCTCTGATGCGTGGTCCGAAGTACTTTGGGCCCATGTACATGTCATCGTTTTCATAGCGCTGAGCCTCTATGTTGGAGTTGATCCTGTGCCTTGTGTCGTTCGGGGATAAAGATCGTCCCGAATGTCGGTTGTGGATGCGGTGCCTTGGAGCCGGACTTCGGCTTCTGCCACCACCTCCTCCGCCATGTTGTCCTCCTTGACCTCCTTGGGGGCCGTTGTGATAACTGTGTGGTGGAGAGGGTGGTGCAGCTGGATAGTTTCTGGCTGATCGTCGGCCTCCGTCCGGATCGTCATTATTCCGGTTCTGGGGAGGTTCTTGACTATGACGAGCCCCCTACCGGCTTGTTCCAGCGTGGTTTCTGTCGTTCCTTCGTCCGTCGTTCCCCCCATGGTGAGGCTCAGCTGGACGGCTCTCATGTCTAGGAGGTGGCATTCTCTGACGATCCTCCTCCCGACGTTTCTCCTTATCTTCTCCCTTTCGGTCGTTGAATTCTCGTCGGGGAGGATTCCTCGGATTCAGTGCAGCGATCGCGTCTTTCTCGGCTGCTGGAGCGACATTGCTCTAGTTATGTGTAGCTCTGCGATGTTGTCCCGACGATCCGGTTCTTGAATAATTGTCTTCCCTACGTTCAGGGTGATGGTACTGCGCCCGAACGTAATGGGATCTTACGTTAGCCCATGCCGAATCTGTGCGACATTGGTCAGAATCCGAGACCAGTTTTTGACTTCCGGACAGGGCGACCTTCTGCTGCTCCAGTCCCTTGTTGGGTAGCTTGATACCCAAGCGTATCTCCTCTGGCCCTGCATTAGCTGATAGAATTTCACGAGCTACCACGGTATTTTGCACTGGTGTTGGGTATACCCAATCTCCGTTGCTATCCTTCCGTGGCTTACCCATCTCATCTCCGAAAAGGACGGCACGGACACGTGGGAATTGGTTGTCATGTATGTGACACTTCCGTGTCTTCTGATGTAGACGGGACATGTACTCCTTGGTTGACATGCGCTTCTTCTCCACCTCGATGTTTTTGGCTTCATCAAGGAGTTGTTGACGACGCGCTTCTAGGGCCTAGGCCCTTTCGTCCAGCTCATCTGCAGTAAGTTCTGTAGCTATAGGGATAGGTGTGGTTAAGGCGGCATCGATGAGTTTACGTGCACCTTCAGTGATCACGTGTCCATCCACCGATGCTTCTTTTTTTGGCTCGTCTGGGATAAGTGCTCCATCCGAGTCTTCCTCGTATTCCTCAGCAATCACCTCCTCTGTCAGAGGGTCTTTTGTCGGGGTCTTGTTCTTCTTGTTCTTCTTCTTTGCCTTCTTGGCAGCGCCGGTAGCAAAGACGGCTTTGGGTCCGTTTCCCGGAGTCAAGCTCTGATCGGTACTTTCGGACATCTGGACCTCGAGATTATCTCCGACGTCCATGTCATCCTGCGCTTTGGGAGAGTGTTCCCTGGATCCTTCATCCATGGCTTCTCCTTCTTCTACAGCTTTGGAGTTGTACTCCTCTTCATATTCCGCAGAGAACTTTCGGAAATCTGCCGATGTCATAGATTCACCCGAGGATGCGGGAACGTCGGCGTTTGTTCCAATTGCCTCCAGCACCTAGTCGGTGTTTTCTCTAGCATCGACAGAGCCGGATCTGGATCCAACATATCGAACGAAGTGCGATGCGTGCTTCTTGAGGTACCTGCGGCTTTCGCGATCAGCCATATCGAAACTTTTAATGGTTTCGAGGATTGCATCTGCGCTAGCGCCTTGCAGTATCATACGTCTTAGTGTGTACCTGAGGAAAGGCCTGTCTGTCCCGACATCGTCAGAGATGGAATCAGTGTCATTGATATGCTCCTCCTGGATTTCGACTTCCACGGGTGGGTCGATCTGGGATCCGGCTTCTCCAGGGAGATCCATTCCAGATTCGACTTGGACCGTGAGGTCTTCTTCAGGCTTGGATTTCTCCACTATCTCCGCAACTGGTGCGGGCTGGGTGGGATTAGGGTTTTCTGAGATCCGGAACTCTGCGCCTCTGCGGACAAAGGGGACCCAGAAGATTCTTCTGCCTCTATCATCACCACTGGGGTGGGTTGGGCAGCTTTAGCAAAACCGATGTAAACATCGATCTCGCCAAAAGACATGATTGTATAGGGAGTCACGGCTTCCCTAACCGGAATCCAAGTCTCATCGAGAACGATGAGAGGGACGTCGCTGGCATAGAGGATGCGACCGATGGCGATGGTCTCGCTGATTCCGATTCTTGCAGATTCCGTTCGGAACGCAGATCCGAAGCTCACTTGCCCCATGGTGGGCGCCAACTGTCATCGGATTGATGGAAAGTACACCATGAGGGGGTCCTCGAGGCGTGCGGAAGAGAGGGGGTGAGACGTACGGTATTCCGGGACGGTGAGCACACAAGTTTACCCAGGTTCGAATCCGCCGGCTTTGGACGGATCCTACTCCTGCTAGTAATCCAGTAATATGGTAGAGCCGGAATATGGGTTACAATGGTATCGCCTGTGCGAGTTGAGGGTCTAAAGTATTGGGTGTGCCCTAAAGGCTCTCCCTAGGACGGCTTATATAGATATCCGGCCTAGGGTTTACAGGAGAAATCAATCCGGCTACGACTAAGAGTTGGTTATAGAGTACATCTTGAACTACAAGTAACATTATGGGCCTAAGTCGGTAAGTCTTCTGGGCCTTCTTGTAGCCGGATTGGACTCCGTCTTCTCTCCCGACTGGGCCACCCGTGAAGCAAAGCTCTAACCCGCAGTGGGCCACCCTGGTCAGTGAGGAACTGTGAGGATACCCGGAAAGTATATCCCCAACAGTTCCGCCATGGCTTCTATTGGCCCACCGCCCTTGAGGACGCTGAGCAGCTGGTCCGCGCGTGCAATGGGTGCCAGCGCTTCGGGGCAGCTTAGGCACATGCCAACTTCGGTACTCAAGACCATACCGATTACCTGGCCATTCGCGGTTTGGGGCCTCGACATGGTCGGTCCATTCAAGCGAGCGCGCGCGGGCATGACCCACCTGCTGGTGGCGGTGGACAAGTTCACGAAGTGGATCGAGGCCAAGCCTATCCGGAAGCTGGACGGGACGACAGTCGTTACCTTCTTCACTGACATCATCAATCTGTTCGGCTACCCCAACAACATCATCACCGACAACGGCGCGAACTTCGCCAAGGGGGCCTTCGCCCAATTCTGCAGCAACAAGGGTATCCGGTTGGACCTTGCCTCCATCGCGCACCCACAGTCCAATGGGCAAGTCGAAAGAGCAAACGTCTTGGTGTTAGTCGGCATCAAGCCACGCCTCATTGAGCCGTTGGAGCAGTCACCCGGATGCTAGATCGAGGAGCTTCTGGCTGTGCTATGGAGCCTCCGCACCACGCCGAATAGATCAACCGGCTACACCCCGTTCTTCCTGGTCTATGGATCGGAAGCCGTCCTCTCCGCGGACATCGAGTTTGACTCACCGCGCAAGCTCCTATACGACGAGAAGGCCAACCAGGAGGTGCGGGAGGACGGAGTGGACCTCCTGGAGGAGGCCCGCGAGCTGGCTTTGTCAAGGTCAGCCATGTACCAGCAACGACTACGCCGCTACCATTCAGGCCGGATCCGCCCAGTCGCGTTCCGCGAGGGCGACCTGGTTCTCCAGCTGGTGCAAGACACGAAGGCATGCACAAGCTATCGCCACCTTGGGAGGGCCCCTTCATCATCAGTCGGGCGCTGCCCAACGACTCCTACTACCTCATCAACGCGCAGCAACCGCGCAAGAACAAGATGGACAAATCAGACGAGGAGACCGAGCGTCCCTGGAATGCGGCCTTACTGCGCCCGTTTTACACCCAGTCGCCAGATAGTGTATGTACCCCACAAACCCTATGAATGAAAATGTGGACCCCTACGAGATGCTCGGGGGCTCCTTGCTAGAAATGTGTTCACATGTATTTTCTGGTTATGGTTTTCCGGCTCCGGCAACCCCTACCCGGGGGCTTGCCGGCTGGCCCAGCCTGCTAAGTCAACAAACCGACTGAGTAATGTGCGACGATGTCAGAGGCCCACTCTTCGTCTCAGCTACAGACCGCAACTCGGCTGTCCGGCTAGCAAGAGCAAAAGCCCAAGGCATCCTACACGAAAAACAGGGAAGAGACGCGACAGACCGGGCGTCCCGGCTTTGCAACTAGCTTAAGGCAATCCGGCTGCTAAGCCGTTAGTACCCCATGCAATGTATTGTCAGCTCCCTTCGATTCCGGCTGTAGACCGCAACCCGCTACCTGGAAAGGACGCAGCAAAAACAGCAGAGCACACGGGAAAGCGACCAAGTGTCCAGAAAGACGCAAGCTAGTTTTCAAAAAAACAAGTCCGTTTTCTGGCTACAATTTAACAGACTAACCTATTAACATGTGAGGATGTATGCGTATGTATATTCTTGTCCGACTGCCTTGAGTCGGAATTCAGGAAGAAAAGGAGAAGAAGATTCGAAGTCCTTGCCTTCATCAAGCGCTCCGAATCTCGGGGGCTACACCCACTGGGTGCGCTCACGCGCCCCCAGTGGAATCTTGTGGTTCCTGACCAGCTAAAGGCGTTTAGCCGGCCGTTCAGAGCCCAGGCGAGGGCAAGGGCAGGAGCAAGAGAAGACAAGGAAGATTCCAAGCACCTGGCTACACCAGCTACTCCGAATCTCAGGGGCTACACCCAGTGGGTGCGCTGGCGTGCCCCCACTGGAATGTTAGTTCCCTCGGCTGAAGGTGTTCAGCCAGCGAAAGCAACCGACTGAGACGAGTCTAGTCGGATAAAGTTAGAAGATTTGCGAAAAGAAGGAAGATTCGAAGCGCATGGCTACGCCAGCTACTACGAATCTCGGGGGCTGCACCCAGTGGGTGCGCTCGCGCGCCCCCACTGGAGGTGCAGTTCCCCCGGCTAAAGGCATGTAGCCGAGCGAAGTTAGCCGGATAAAGTCAACCTGCAAAATGCTGAAAGAAAATTCGAAGCGCACAAGTTGAAGAGAACTCAAGCCAGTTCAATATTAACAAGAAAAGAAAAAAAAGGGAGGCGAAGCTCCCATAAGTTTACCCGGCGTCAGAGACATCCGGTACAGAAGGACAAGTTTCAAGCAAAATTAAAACAAGACAAATACACCCGGCATCCTAGGGCAGTGGCTAGACGGCAGGACCCTTGCCGTGACGAGCGTCTTGGCCGGTGGCAGCTTCAGGCGGAGGAGGAGGCGCGGCACTCGATCCGGTTCCGGCGCCTGCAGGCGGCTGCTCCGGGCCTTCCACATCAGGAGTACCGACGGACTCCGAGTCCATGAGCACCTCGTCAGGGTCCACGTAGTTGGCAATCTTGATGGCGAAGCCTCGGAGCTCCGGATGGGCCTGGCGGATGGCGGCAAGATCGGCGCCAGCGTAGAAGCCTCCTTCGATCTTCTCGACGCGGGCGTCCTTATACCAGGAGAGCATGAGGGCCAGGGCCATCTCCGCTCCGGCTCGCGCCGCCAAGTCCCGCAGTCGGTCCACCGCAGCCGGCACCTCCCCCACCTTCGTAGCCAGCTGCACCATCGTCTCCGGAACCTGAGCATCCAGCCACAGGAAGGAGAAGACGTCCCGTGCCGCTTGACCAAGCTTGGCAGCTTCTTCACCAAGAAGGACGACGAGCTCCTGGGCCGTCGGCTGCGCTCCCGGCCAGTTCTCCTGCAGCCGGTTGTAGGCCAGCAGGTCTATGCCGGGATAAAATGCTGTCAGAAAAGAGAGTCAGATCCAGCTACCGGATCCGAAAAGAAAGGGAAGCGGAACAGAAGAACTTACCCTTAGCCGTGTGGCCAACCTGCATCAGCTCCTCCACCAGAGCCTTCTCCTTCGTCGCCAGCCGCTTGATCTCCTTCTCTTGGTCCTTGTTCTGGGCCTCGAGAAGATTGAATGCTTCGGTCCGGCTGGCGAGCGAAGCGTCGCGCTCCTTGATGGTGGCCTCCAGGCCGTCTACCCTCGCGTGCCAATCCTTGTTCTACAGCCGCAGAGTAGAGTTGGACTTGCTTAGTCGGTCGTTCGCCTTCTTCAGGCGATCGATCTCGCGCTGAGCGCACACGAGGATAGCTGTGACAAAACCGGCTATCAGCAAAAAAAAGGACAAACCGGATGAAGCAAACTTACTCTGGGAGGTTCCGTTGGCAGCAGCAAGCTTCTGCTACAAGGATCGGTTCCCACCGGCTACGGCCTCCAGCAGCCGGATCTCCTTTACTGCTAGTTCGAGTGTGGCGGCGAGGTCCGTCAGCGAGGTGGTGAGGAGGCGTCATCGTCCACGGCGTTGACGGCCAAGGACTCCTTCGCGGCAACCACCGCCGTCCTCCACTCCTCTCCCAGCTCCTCGTCGGAGTTGTCGTCACCGACAACTACGAGCTCCTTGCCGGTCGTAGCGCCCCGCGCGCCTGCGGAAGAGCGACCCGGCTGAGAACCCTCCGCGTCCGGCTGGGGACCCTCCGATCCAGCTGGGGCAGCCGGTTCAGCTCGAGGTGGAGGCAGAGGCGGCGCCTCAGAAGAAGGAGCGGCGTGGGCAGGCGCAGTCAGGGCAGGGGGCGGCGATCCGGTCGGTACTCGTGCCGGCCTCACGGCTCCAAAGGAGACCAGCATGCTAAAGAAGACAGAAGAGGAGAAGGAAGAGAGAAAAGCAAATAAGCCAAAGGCAGAAAGAGAGAAAAAGAAGCAAGCGGAAAACAGTGAAAGAAAGGGGAGGAGGGACGTACCCTGGCACAACCGGAGGCGGTCCCTTCTTCCGGCCAAGGCGGCTCGGCGGCAGGGCGCTGGTCCGGCTCCTCTTGGGGGCCGGCTCCTCCGCGGCAGGCCGGCTGGAGCTGGAACGACTAGAGCCGCTCCCGCCAGTTTCGCCGTCCGCCGTAGGGCGCTGCGTTGGATCAGAGGCTAGCGCGGCCTCCTCCTCCTCATCAACCTCCGGGTGAGGGTCGGCGGCCGGCTCGTCGTTCTGGCTGGGGAAGGCATCCTAGTCCCCGTCCGACTCCTCGCCGGACCGCCGAGCGCGCGGCTCAGGCAAGTTAGGCGTGAACTCCTCGAGGGGAGCCTCACCCTCCTCGCGAAGGATGCAAGGGAACATCTGCCGAATACAAGAGATTAGTCGGATAAAACAAGAAAGAAGGGCAAGAAATACAAAAGAAAAAATCCGGTTGGAGGGCCTACCCGGGGCACGCGGTTCTCCTGGCTGTAGGGCGCCAGGCTGAAGGTCTAGCCCTCCGGCAGCCGCTCCCTGGTGATCGTCCACACCCACTCCTTCAAGTTGTGGTAGCGGGGATCGTGACGCGATAGCCGGGTCGGGTCCAGCCGGCCGGAGTAGAAGCACATCTTTTGCGCTCGCTGCTGCAATGACATCATCAGCCAGGACATCCAGCTGAGGGTGACGTCCAGGCCGGTCAGCCGGCAGTGGACGAGGGAGCTCATGCGTTTCAGCATCGCGTCCAACTCCGCCTTGTCGCCGTATATCTTCAGATCCCAGTGCTGCCGGCTGGACTCGACGTCCTGGAAGGCCAGAAGATTGATCTGGTCGACCTTGGTGACGTTCTTAACGTAGAAGTACGACTGTTGCAACAGTTGTACCGTGTCGTGCAGCCGGAACTTCGGGTAGCCGGTCTGCGCGCGGGAGTAGATGGAGGCGCCGCCACAGACGACTAGTGGCCCTTGCATGAACTACAACTGCGGCCGGACTCGGAAGAGCCGGCAGAAGAGCCCGAGATCCGGCTGGATCCCGAGGTAGCTCTTGCAGAACGCCAAGAAGTGCGCCAGCGTTCCGAATGCGTTGGTGCCGAGGTGGTGGAGGCGGAGGTCGAAGAACACCAAGAAGGTGAGGAAGAAAGGATGCACCGGCAGCGCGAACCCGCGTGACAGGTGCGAAAGAAAGATGACCCACTCCCCCTTCGCGGGGTGCGGCGACACCTCTCCCGCCGGCGCCAGCCGCACCACCACCTCCTCCTCCGACAGGAGAACGCAGGTGGCGCGGTACTTCTGGATCTGATCCTCGGTGACGGAGGAACCGCACCAGGCCCCGCGGTCGGCTGCCATCTCCGATTGGCAAGGAGGCGGGCGACGGAAGAGTGGCGGTGGCCCGTACCGTCGACGACGACGAACGGGCGGCGCAGCGGGCTATAGCGACAGAAGAGAAGGGCGCCGAGGGCAAGAGCGTGGAAGGTAAGGGGCAACTGGAAGCGAGAACCGAAGCGCCGAGTAGCAACTTCCCGACTGAAAGGACATTTACTGTCATAATCACTTTTGGTGTTCATTAACAACTAGTAGACCTTTTTTACAGTTTGCTATTGTCTACAGGTTGATATTCTACAAAGGAAAAAGGACCATTGGCCTGCAGATCATTCCATGCATGTCCTCTTACATCTTGGGGATTCCAGACCGGAGTCTCCGGTCTTCACAGACCGGAGTCTCCGGTGTGGTCCGGAGTTTCCCCAAGAGTCTCCGGTGTGGCCTCTGTTTCCTTGCCTGGGTCAGTCTGAGAGTTGGTCCGGAGGTTGGTCCGGAGTCTCTGGTCTCTATCTCAGGTCGGAGTCTCCGGTGTGGAGGGACCGCAGTCTCCGGTCCACTTAGCTCCCAACTGAGCTGGGTCATTCTGTCAAGGGGTCCGGAGGCTGGTTCGGCGATGGACCGGAGTCTCTGGTGTAGGCCGGAGTCTCCGTGTGGTGACCGGAGTCTCCGGTCTGCTTCTTCTCCGACGGTCAGAAAAACGGTTCGCTGACAGAAGGGCTATAAATAGGGGACCTTATCCCCTTGTCCCAGCTGCTCGTCCACCTCAAGAACACCATGTCCATTTGAGCCACCAAATCAACAAGATCTCTTCATCCAACCATCCAAAGTCCTTGATCTTTGGAGAATCGAAGGAGGAGGCATTGATCTACAACTTCACCAAGAGAGATCTTAATTTCGCCCTCATTCACTTGAGGGCCCCCATGCTCTAGTGTTTCATTAGAAACCCTAGGTTTTCATTTGGTTCTTACAAGCTTGTCTTTGATTGTTTGACAGCTTGCTTGTATTTGGGAGCCTCCAATTAAGTTGTGGATGTGTGCCCCGAACTTGTTGTAAAGGTGCCGGCTTCCACCTCGAAGGTTGTCGTATAGTGGAAGAGGTGAATCGAACCCGTTAGGGTGAGGTTCATCGGAGAACGAGGGAGGCCTCTCGTGGCGTTGGTGGTTTGAAACCACGCCCTCTCCAAACGTAGACGTACTTCCCCTCAAAAGGAAGGAACTACGGGAAACAAATCCTTGTGTCTCCGTGTGCTCCACTTTGGTTCCTTCTATCATTTGCCTCACTTTACTTATCTAGTTATTGTTTAGTTTGTGCGTTTGTGTCATATAGGTAAATTCACCTTAGTTGCATAATCTAGAGAATTTACCTTTCTTGTCAAACCCTAATTTGAAAAAGGAGTAAAATTGAAGTAGCACCTATTCACCCCCCCCCCCTCTAGGTGCCCATACGATCCTTTCAATTGGTATCAGAGCCTCGGCTTTTTATTCGGGCTTAACCGCCTAAGAGATGATGGGCAGCCCAGAGGAGGGAGAAAGTGAGGCTAGCCATTCGGTGACCATGGTAGATCTCAAGAATTTGGAAACAAGCTTGAGCTCTACCTTGGGCAACGAAATCCTACAATTGCGTCAACTCGTTGAGCAACTTGTTAAGGATAAGCAAACCTCACCTCCTCCCTCTCTAGTGGAAACGCCACCAAACCCAAAGTCTAATGCTCCGACAAAGCCTTTGGAGGAAGTGGTAGGGGATGAACATAATTCCACTAACTCCGCCACCAAAAGGGGTGATGGGAAGGAAGAGTTCCATACGGTTCCCGGATGGTACTCTCCCGACCCTCCTATCCCTCATCCACATATAAACAATAGAGGAGACCCACCTAAGTTAGCTGCACATACTTTTTCTCAATGGCAAGTGTTAATGAAATCTCATGTGCGCAGCTCTTGCATTGATTTGTGGAATATTATCGAAGATGGACTCAAAATTGAGGATCCAACCAACTTGACGAGAAGAGAAGTGGTCAATAGCCAACTCAATGCAACTGCCTTGCACATGATCCAACTTGGGGTGGGGCCAAAGGATTTTCCCCACATTGAGCACTACAACACCGCCAAGGAAGCTTGGGATGCTCTCATTGACTTGTTTGTTGGCAATGAGAGTATGAGGAGAAATAGATATGATTCCTTAAGCAATGAGGCCGAAGGTTTCTTTATGAAGGATGGTGAGGATCATGAAGACATGTATTGAAGACTCAAATCCACAGCCACCACCTTCAGGAATGTTGGCGCCTCTCACATTGATGACGCTTGGATCAAAAGGAAGTATGTGAGTGCTCTCATGCCCTTCGAGCCTACTGACTTGAAGAGTCTCCAAGGAAGACACAACTACCATCTCATGACCTCCAATGAAGTGATGCAAGAATTGGTTGCCTTCAAGGTTGCTGCCAAGAATACCAAAGACGCCCGTGCTCGTGCCATTGGAATGAGTAGTGGTGTCAATCTTTCCTTGAAGGCCAAGGTTGTGGAGTATGATGAAGATGAAGGAAGTGATGAGGAACCCTCAATGAACCACCCGGACGATGTCAAGACTGCCCATGGTGAATACATGGCCTTCTATGCAAGAAACTTTTGGAAAGACCCCGCCAAGGCCAAGATGGAAATGCAACGTAGAAGCAACCCCAATGGGAGAAGAGACAATGGGTCTAAGTTGAGAACTTGTTTCAATTGTGGTAACCGTTATCACTTCATTGCAGCCTGTCCCTATGAGAAAAGAGAATATAATGGGGGTAAACTTGTGTTGAAGAAGACCTCCAAGGTTCCATACAAGAAACCCTTCATCAAAAGAAACCCAACCAACAAGAAGCCGGGAGAAATTGTCTTGATCACACATGAAGAGTACTCCTCCGATGATGAGGAGGAGGAGGAAGAAGAGGATACACCAGGTGGTGTGGTGGCTCTTGCCACTACCTCTACTCCTTCATTCTCACTCTTCGCCTCTCCAAATGAGAATATTTCCAACAAAAACGTCACTTCCCTTATGGCAAGAGGAACGGAGGTATTATCATCATAACACCCCACTTCCTTAATCAATGATGATTTTGATGATGAGTTATCTCTTGAGGTCAAAAAGGAACTAGTTGCTTTTGATGTGTTTATGAATAACTTGCAAGGGGAACACAAGAAACATGTTGTGGACCTCCTAAATCAACTTTAACACACACAAGAACTTCTAAATGAGAGGTGCCAATTAGGAAGAGAGCACATGATTGAGGCAGAAGCTCTTAGTAATGCTCTAGAAGAAGAACAAGAAACTAGAATATCTCTTGAAACTAAACTAGAGGGCCTTGATGAAGCTAATGACCTCATTATTAATAAACTCATCAAGGAACATGATCATGCTATTGCTAAATACAAAAAGGCTAAAAAGTATAAGATTGAGTTTGATGTTGTTCATAAAAAACTTGCCGAGGACTTTAGGACACTTGACAAGGCTCACAAGGCCTTGGAAAGTGAACTCTTGTCCCTCACAAAGTCTCGTGAAAAGCTTCAAACTCAATTGATCAATACTCCCTCACCTAGTACATTCATTCCTTCTAGTTGTACAAATATTCTTGAAGAACATGCTAGGTTGAAGGGGGAGCTAGCTCGGACTTCTTTTCCCAAAGGAAACAAGTCTATTGATGACCTCTTAAACAAGCAAAGGTCAAATGGTGAAAAGGGGGGGATTAGGCTTTGTCTCTAAAGCCAAGAAGAAAAAGAATAACAAGAAGAAGAAGGCCAAGCCCGCTCAATAAAAGAACAAGGTCATTGTGGGAAGTAAGACCACAAGTGGCAAAACTATGTCCTGTGATGACTTTGCGGGCAGTGCTAACCCTCACTATGTCTTAATGCGTGATTACTATGGTGAAGTGTATGCACAATATGTTGGCCCTTTTGATGGTTATATTGCATGGTCAATTTGGGTTCCCAAGTCCTTTGTTGCTAACAAAAGAGGACCCATTGAGAAATGGGTACCTAAAAACTAGTTTGATCTTTTGTAGACCTATGCTTCCGGAGGGTCAAAATGGGTGCTCGACAGTGGATGCACAAGTCATATGACCGGAAGCGCTTCTAGTGTCAAGGAATTAAGACCAAATGTTGATCAAATATCTATGACATATGCTGACAAATCAAAGTCTAAGGTAATGGGTTTCGGCAAAGTAGTGGTGGCACACGATATCACACTCGTGGACGTCATGCTTGTTGAGACCCTTGGCTATAATTTACTTTCAGTCCGTGCTCTAGGAAAGATGGGTTTTGCTGTCTTCATTGATGTTGATATTGTGATCCTCTTGTGGAGCAAGACTCTAAAGGTCACTTTCGTTGGGTATGTCGAGGATGACTTGTATCTGGTGGACTTCTCTGGAAAAACCATGATACATTGCAAATGTATCTATAATTGTTGATGTTCCATGCTTGGTTTTATCCACTTTCTTGTGTTTTGTTCCAACTTTGGAGTACTTTTCATATGATTTCTTGGACTAGCCTATTAACAAGAGCCACAGTGCCAGCTGCATGTTTTCTGCTGTTTTTGGTTCCAGGAAAGTCAGAATATTCTCGGAATTGGACGGGAAAAAAGCCAAAGTGCCTATTTTTCTGGAAGGGATCAAGTGCCAGAATATGAGACAGAGAAGGGCCAGGGAGCCACCACACCACCTAGCTGCGCGTCCCAGCCTGGCCCGCGCCAGGGGGTGGTGAGGCCAGCCCTGGCACCCCCTCGGCCTCTCCTTCCGCCTATAAGTTGCCCTCGGGACGAAAACCCTAAGTACCGGATCAAAAATCCACAAAAGAGGTTGTAGCCGCCGTCATCTCCATCCCTAGATCAGGAGGGATCTGAAGCTCTTCCCGGCACCCTGCCGGAGAGGGGAATTCACCCTGGAGGCCTTCTTCATCACCATGCAAGCCTCCGGTGTGATGCATGAGTAGTTCATCCTTGGACTACGGATCCATGTAGTAGCTAGATGGCTGGTTTCTCCTCCTTTGTGCTTTCATGTTTAGATCTTGTGAGCTCTGTTCATAATCAAGATCATCTATTTGTAATTCATACATGTTGTGTTTGCGGGGATCCGATGGATATTGAGATGCTATTTCAGATTGATTATTGATTCTATCATGTCTTTGTTATTTGAGATCTTGCATGTTTTCCGTTGTTAGTAGCTATCTTGGCCAAGTAGATGCTAGCAACTCCAAGAGTTAGTATTTATGCTCGATAGTGGGTTCATGCCTCTAGTAATCTGGGGAAGTGACAGAAATCTCTAAGGTACTAGATGTGCTGTTGCTACTAGGGAGAAAACAACAATCCTTTGTTCATAGAACAATCGTATTGTTTACTTTACACGCAGTTCGTAAGCAATAATCTGTTGCTTGCAACTTAATACTGGAGGAGGTTCGGATGATAACCTGAAGGTGGACTATTAGTCATAGATGCAGTTGGATGGCGATCTATGTATTATGTTGTAATGCCCAATCAAGTCTCAGAGGAGTCAAGATGATTAGTATATGCATGTATTGCTTTCTCGGTGTTTGTCAATTGCCCCGCTGTAATTTGTTCACCTAGGATGTTATCTATCTAAGGAGAGCCACCTCTAGTGAACTATGGATCCCGGTCCTTTTACTTTATATACAATCTACAATCTTTTACTACTTTGTGTTTACTTTCTGCAAACTTTTACTTCTTTCCATTCGATACGTTTAATCCTTTGTTTTTCGCAAAACACGATGAGATTGACAACCTCATCGCAAGTTGGGGACAAAGTTATGTGGTTGTGTTGTGCAGGTCTCTACGTTGCTACTAGCACTGGTAGTGCGCCCTGCCAAAGCTCATCTACTAACACCTTTGGGGTGTTTCCTTGCTCCTACTGGTTCGATTAAACCTTGGTTTCATAACTGAGGGAAAACTTACTGCTGTGCTCATCATACCTTCCTCTTGGGGTTCCCAACGAGCTCTACATCAACTACGAGTCAGCAAGATTTTTTCTGGCCCGTTGCCGGCGACTGAAGAAGAAGAAGCTCCCACGTCAACCACGCGCCAGATTTTTTTGTGGCGCCGTTGCCGGGGAGTCAAGGACATCTTCACAAGGGGAGTCCCTCATAACCAATCTCTTTACTTTGTTGTTTTTGTTTTGCTTAGTTTCTTTTTGCTTTGTTTGCTTGTTTTGGTTCTTTAAAAACACAAAAAATAATAGTTTTACTTGTTTGCTTTCTTATTCAAAAACACACAAAAATTAAGTCTCCTTTAGTTGTCACTATGTCTAGCCTTGCTCCAATCACTATGTCACCCGAGGATATGATTTTCACTTTTAAACAAGGAATTGAGGAAAGTTTTAAGGAAGCTTGGTCTAGAATCTCTGATCTACATGAAAAAACTAAGCCTAAAATGACTCAAAGCTTGTTCCTTAGCAGTTTTTACCTTGGGATTGCTCTTTGCTATAAATATGCTTTAGATGTTGTTGTGGGAGGAGATTTCCTCCAATGTAATGAGGATGATGCTACTAATGCTATAAAGAAATTGATCCTCACTTACACTATGCCTAGCCGAACTGATATTTCTTTCGCAAAAATAATTGCTAGGTTCGACACTCTTGAGGCTAGCACTACTAGCTTAGAAAATTGCTATAACACGCTTAGGTAGCATCTCAATTATGTTCCCATAAATTCTGAACCATCAAAGTGGTTCCCTACAGTAAAGATTGAGATGAACATTGAAACTTTTCAAGCTCGCTATGATATCATGTCTGAATTTTGTCTTATGCCCAAAGATATTTATAAATCTCTGAATACTTGGGGACTCATTAAGGGAGGAAAGGAAATACCTCTTGCTAATAATACTACCATATTACCTCTTGGAATAGCTGAAGGAGTGTTTACAAGGATCCTTGGGAAAACGATTTCTATTGATTATCTTATTATTGAATGTGCAGGAAAAGGACAAATTACACTTGGAAGGTCCCTATTAGAACTCCTTGGAGAAATAATAGATGTGGGAAAGGGGACCATGCGCCTTTATTCTCCACCAAACAATCACAATTTCCCAAAGGTTAATAATAAAAATAAGAGAGGTAAGGGCAAGAAATTTGGTCTTAATGCTTCTTCATTTGAGAACACTTGATTCTTTCTTTGCTTCTTATGCCTAACTTAAAGGCGTTAAAGAAAAGTACTTGTTGGGAGATAACCCAAGAGTTTTAGTTGAGTCTTGGAATTTATTACCTCTGTAATAACCTCTCCTTATCCTTTTTATTTTCTTTTTGTGCCAAGAGTAACCTCTAATGAGGGAGAAGTAATGATTGGAAAAGTTGCTGTCCCGAAACAGATTTTTGTGCTTCACCGTAAAAATTCCTGAGAGAGCTCTGTACGTCGGATTGAGTTGTACTTTTTTGTGCTTCTGCCTCAGGTTGTTATCTAACTTTCTTTAGTTCAACACTTTTTGATTTGAGCAACATAAGGCCTTCGAAAAAATTCGTATTTACCTGCTGGTCTGTTTTGATAGATTTCTGCCATTTTCTGCATTTGCTTCTTGTTAGTTCCTTCTTGAGTTCCTTTGGTGAATTGAGCTTTTTGAGGGAAGTGCTACAGTGGCTAGTGTTCTAATGGAAGTTTATTTGGTGTTAGAACTGAACCTTAAGACTTATTTATCTTAAGTGCACTAATGTTGCTAATGAGATTGTGTGAAGTTTTGTATGAAGGAAAAATTTCAGGTGTATGGAAGGAATGAGTAATGAGATGAAGGATGGACTAAAGCTCAAGATTGGGGATGCCACGCATGTCACCCTAATAAATATCCAAGAAGTACAAGCGTCAAAACTTAGGGATGCCCAAGCCATCCCCTTCTTCATCAATAAAAATCCCAGGTTTCTTCCAAACGCTTCATTTTTATTGTTTCATGCACAGTTGTATTTTTCTTGGAGCATCTTCTTTTTCGTTTTTGTTTTGGTTTTTAGTTTTCTTTGTTTTCTTAGTGTTCTGAATAAATTGGTTGGACCCCCTCTTTCATACTTTGGTTTGCAAATAGTTTGGTTTGGTTTGGAAAAGAGTAGGAAAGTTCATGCTTATGTGGTAAAAAGAGCTCGTTTTTGACTGTGGCATATGCTTTTTCATGCCATGCTTGATATTGTTTTGGATTTATGCTTAGTATTCTTTGCTGTAGCATGACTTGTTATAAACAATTGAGATTTCTTAGTGTGCCTTGGATGAATCATGCGTTGTTTTAGCATATTAAAGCATAGTATAGTGATATTCTCCTTTGATGCTTTATTTGGGTTGACTTAGCACATGCTCACACCATGTTATGACTATCTCAAGTCACTATAGCCTTTATGATCCTTTAGTTTTCAACTTGTAGTATCACTTTATGCTTTGATCAATGATGTTTTGTCGCTCTACATGATTATGGCCATTATTGCTCTCTTAGTTTGTCGCTCCCAGTCTTTTGCTAGCCTCCACCACCAAGTATGAGTTCCACTCATGCATCCAACTCCCTAAACCAAGTTATTCCAAAGATTCCACCATACCTACCTACTAGATTCTGCTATTCCAAGTATATTCATGCTTTTGTTTACCTTTCACTTGTTATGAGAAAACTAGTGATTAAAGCTCTCACGAACCTGATGGCACACTTTACTTTATTGCCTCTAATAAACTTGAACCATTGGGTCCTTATTTGTTGTGTATATGCTTGCGCTTTATAAGTTGAAATTAGCAGAACCATGTTTCATGGGGAACGCTTTCAACATCG
Organism: Avena eriantha; assembly: GCA_910589775.1. NCBI lineage: Eukaryota > Viridiplantae > Streptophyta > Magnoliopsida > Poales > Poaceae > Avena > Avena eriantha. The sequence continues at coordinate 81,630,361 of OU342741.1, read as the reverse complement.
CACTTGTACTTTGTACTCCGTTGATATCATGTTCTTTTGCTTACGGATCCCGGTGGTGTGAAATAAATGTGGAACTTGTAAGATCATGGAGTTTGTATGTGTGTTAGAGAAACGCCTGGGCCGCTAGCCTAAGCCATGCCTAATCATGGTGGAAACTTGCAGCATCACCATAATGAACACTCTATGAAGCATCCTCAATAAAAACCAATGCAAATAGCAAATAAAAAGATCGCTGAGATGCTCATTGTCTGCTTGCCTTGTCATTTTGATTATGGGAAAGCTCCCGTATCATGTGCAAGGGGTACCCCGTTGGCGGTTCTTAATGATACACATATAGTTACAATGACAAGAGCTTACTCGTGACTAAAGTTGAGTAGCATGAGGATCGGTCTTCGTAAGTAAGGGGCATGAGATTTCGGTTTATAACTTGTCAAGCATATCCTCTTAGTTGTGTCACTTTAACCTTAATCACCTTCAAGATGCTTATGATAGGGGCAATGAGAGCTGAAAACTACAAGTACCATAATATTTGGAACCTCTTTATGAGACTTGAATCCCTACTTCCTTTTACAAAAGGCCTTTCTTCCACCATTATATTGAGTCTCCACCTTCTAACTTTATGCACCTACTTTGAGAGCATAGTGGCCATTCTTAGTTCTATGTGCATTGTCCCAAGACTAGTTGATTGATGCATAACTTGATATTGCTTGTTTTAAACTATTGTATCTAGTCACTCTTATGAACTTTGAAGGTGTCCTATGCATTTATATTTGCTACTCTATTGAGGGACAAGCTGAATACTATTATGCTATGTTTTATTTATGTGAAACAAACAAACGTCTTGCAAGGCATGCTATTCATGAATCTTTTGTTTGTACCTTTTTATATTGCATCATAGTTTCTTTGCCTATTGCTAGAACTTTGTCTTTCATATTATGATTGAAGTACTATGATCCCAGCTTTGAGTTTTGCAAATACTTTGATCAAATCTTTCATGGTGCATGTCACCTCAAAAATTATTTCTTTTTATAACTTACGTACTCGAGGACGAACAGGAGTTAAGCTTGGGGATGTTGATACATTGCAAATGTATCTATAATTTTTGATGTTCCATGCTTGGTTTTATCCACTTTCTTGTGTTTTGTTCCAACTTTGGAGTACTTTTCATATGATTTCTTGGACTAACCTATTAACAAGAGCCACAGTGCCAGCTGCCTGTTTTCTGCTGTTTTTGGTTCTAGGAAAGTCAGAAAATGAATATTATCGGAATTGGACGGGACAAAAGCCAAAGTGCCTATTTTTCCGGAAGGGATGAAGTGCCAGAATACGAGACGGAGAAGGGCCAGGGAGCCACCACACCACCTGGCCACGCGGCCCAGCCTGGCCCGCGCCAGGGGGCGGTGAGGCCAGCCCTGGCACCCCCTCGGCCTCTCCTTCCGCCTATAAGTTGCCCTCGGGACGAAAACCCTAAGTACCGGATCAAAAATCCACGAAAGAGTCTGTAGCCGCCGAGATCTCCATCCCTAGATCGGGAGGGATCTAAAGCTCTTCCCGACACCCTGCCGAAGAGGGGAATTCACCCTGGAGGCCTTCTTCATCACCATGCAAGCCTCCGGTGTAATGCGTGAGTAGATCATCCTTGGACTACGGATCCATGTAGTAGTTAGATGGCTGGTTTCTCCTCATTTGTGCTTTCATGTTTAGATCTTGTGAGCTTCGTTCATGATCAAGATCATCTATTTTTAATTCATACATGTTGTGTTTGCGGGGATCCGATGGATATTGAGATGCTATTTCAGATTGATTATTGATTCTATCATGTCTTTGTTATTTGAGATCTTGCATGCTTTCCATTGTTAGTAGCTATCTTGGCCAAGTAGATGCTAGCAACTCCAAGAGTTAGTATTTATGCTCGATAGTGGGTTCATGCCTCTTGTAATCTGGGGAAGTGACAGAAATCTCTAAGGTACTAGATGTGTTGTTGCTACTAGGGAGAAAACAACAATCCTTTGTTCATAGAACAATCATATTGTTTACTTTACACGCATTTCGTAAAGCAATAATCTGTTGCTTGAAACTTAATACTGGAGGGGGTTCGGATGATAACCTGAAGGTGGATTATTAGTCATAGATGCAGTTGGATGGCGGTCTATGTATTATGTTGTAATACCCAATCAAGTCTCAGAGGAGTCAAGATGATTAGTATATGCATGTATTGCTTTCTCGGTATTTGTCAATTGCCCCGCTGTAATTTGTTCACCCAGCATGTTATCTATCTAAGGAGAGCCACATCTAGTGAACTATGGTTCCCGGTCCTTTTACTTTACATACAATCTACAATCTTTTACTACTTTGTGTTTACTTTCTACAAACTTTTACTTCTTTCCATTCGATACATTTAATCCTTTGTTTTCCGCAAAACACGGTGAGATTGACAACCTCATCGCAAGTTGGGGACAAAGTTATGTGGTTGTGTTGTGCAGGTCTCCACGTTGCTACTAGCACCGGTAGTGCGCCCTGCCAAAGCTCAACTAGTAACACCTTTGGGGTGTTTCCTTGCTCCTACTAGTTCGATTAAACCTTGGTTTCATAACTAAGGGAAAACTTACTATTGTGCTCATCATACCTTCCTCTTGGGGTTCCCAACGAGCTCTACATCAACTACGAGTCAGCAAACCACTACAGGTCCGATGTGCCTATTCGGAAAGGACGATGTGGGTTGGTTATGGCACCGCCGTCTAGCCCATGTCAACATGAGAACTTTGCAAAGCCTCCACAAGGATGGTCATATTGTTGGACTAAAAGAAAATGTTTGCTTTGCCAAAGCTCGTGTTCGCAGGGCATGTGTTGAAGGAAAGATGCATGATTCTCCCCACAAACCAAGGAACTACATCAAGTCCAAGAGGATCTTGGAGCTTCTTCATGTGGATCTCTTTGGTCCCCTGTCTCATGCAAGTCTTGGTGGGAAGAAATATTGTTTGGTGATTGTTGGTGATTACTCAAGATACACTTGGGTATATTTATTTAAGTTAAAAAGTGAGACCCAAGAGAACTTCATCGACTTCATCAACATGGCTCAACGTCAACACAATGTCCATGTACTAACAATAAGGAGTGACAATGGTACCGAGTTCAAGAACTACACATTACATGGATTTCTTAGTGATGAGGGAATAAAACATCAATATTCCGCTGCATATACCCCCCCCCCAACAAAATGGTGTAGCTGAGAGGAAGAACCGGACTCTCATTGATATGGCCAGGACTACGTTGACAGAATTCAAATCTCCTTAAAAGTTTTGGGCTGAAGCTATCTCCACTGCATGTCATGCATCAAACCGTCTCTACCTCCGCAAAGAATTGATCAAGACTCCATATGAGATCCTTACGGGTAACAAGCCTAATGTTTCTTACTTCCGAGTATTCGGTTGCAAGTGCTTCTATCGCATTAAGGGCATTCGTTTATCCAAGTTTGATTCCAAAGCATTAGAGGGTATTTTTGTTGGTTATGGTCTCGAATCCCACACTTATAGAATCTATGACAAGCTCTCAGGAATTGTCATAGAATCTTGTAGTGTGGTGTTTGAAGAATATGATGGTCCCCAAGCGGGGCGTGTTGATGTTTGTGATGTAGATGATGAAATGCCTCAGGATGCCATAGGAAGAATGGGTGCGGGTTTCATCCGCCCTGCTTCACACCTTCAACAAGCTACTGTCGAGGTGGACAATGACCCATGCCAAAGACAAGTTGTGGACCCTCAACCTACTGATCAAGAAGATGCCTCTAGCCAAGAGGTGATTGAGTCTCCGTTTGCCAGGATGTCCAGTGGTGCTAAGGCCATTACACAAGCAAGATCTATACAAACTGCCATAAGAACAGCTAAATACATGGCCAGTTGTGGGACTGATCAAGACCAAGGTCAATCCTCTCCTCCTATAGAAGAGAATATTTCCAATAATGATCAAGGTCAAGTTAATGGTCAAGACGAGGACCAAAATGATGAAGTGATCCCACCAAGAAACAACAAGGAGATCGAAACTCAACGCCAAGCTAGAATGGATAGAATATTGGAATTAAGGGACCACACTCTTGAGAATGTGGTTGGAGATCTAAGAAGAGGGATATCTACTCGAGCTCAATTGAAGAATTTTGGTGAGCACCAAGCACACATTTCCATGGTGGAACCAAAGAAAGTATGGGAAGCTCTTGAAGATTCGGATTGGTTGGATGCAATGCACAAAGAGCTCAACAACTTTGAGAGAAACAAAGTATGGAAGTTAGTGGAAAAGCCAAAAGAGTGCCGCAATGTTATAGGCACCAAGTGGATTTTCAAGAACAAGCAAGACGAGCATGGAATTGTGATAAGGAACAAGGCAAGATTGGTTGCACAAGGGTTCTCTCAAATTGAAGGCATTGATTATCGAGAGACTTATGCTCCCGTGGCCCGCCTTGAGTCCATCCGTATCCTTCTTGCTTATGCGGAACATCATAATTTTAAATTACAACAAATGGATGTAGAAAGTGCATTTCTCAATGGTCCATTGCATGAGTTGGTATATGTGAAACAACCCCCAGGTTTTGAGGATCCCAACTTTCCAAACCATGTCTACAAACTTGATAAGGCTCTCTATGGGCTCAAGCAAGCCCCATGCACGTGGTATGAGCACCTTAGAGAGTTGTTGTTAGATCGTGGTTTTGAGGTTGGGAAAATCGATCCCACTCTTTTTTTTCCAAGAGGGTTAATGGGGAACTTTTTGTATGCCAAATTTATGTAGATGACATTATCTTTGGCTCTTCTAACAAAGCATTTAATGATGAATTCTCTAAGCTAATGACTGATAGGTTCAGGATGTCTATGATGGGAGAATTGAGAGTATTTCTTGGTTTTGAGATCAAGCAAGTGAGAGGTGGTACATACTTCAACCAAGCCAAGTATACTCAAGATATGCTCAAAATATTTAACATGAAAGATCTCAATGGAGCTCCCACTCCCATGGCAACAAAGACTCATCTTGAACTAAACCCAAATGGTAAAGATGTGGACCAAAAGGTATACCGGTCCATGATTGGCTCTTTGCTTTACCTTTGTGCATCTAGACCCGATATTGTGTTGAGTGTAGGAGTATGTGCACGATATCAAGAGGCTCCTAAAGAAATCCATTTGATGGCAGTCAAGAGAATCTTTCGATATTTGGTTCATACCCCAAACTATGGTATTTGGTATCCTAGGGGTTCTACTTTCTCTCTTTGTAGGTACACGGATTCGGATTGGGCTGGTGACAAGGATGATAGAAAATCAACCTCCGGGGCTTGCCAATTCCTTGGGAGGTCCTTGGTGTGTTGGTCGTCCAAGAAGCAAAACTGCATATCTCTTTCCACCGCTGAAGCCGAGTATGTAGCTGCTGCTAGTGCCTGTACACAATTGCTATGGATGAGGCAAACTTTAAAGGAATACGATGTCCATTGCGACAAAGTGCCTCTTCTATGTGACAATGAAAGTGCTATCAATATTGCTTATAACCCAGTGGATCATACAAGGACAAAGCACATTGAGATTCGTCATCACTTCATTAGAGATCATGTTGCCCAAGGTGATATTGAGCTTTCATATGTGTCAACCAAAGACCAACTTGCCGATATCTTCACGAAGCCACTTGATGAAGCAAGGTTTTTTATTTGAGGAATGAACTAAATATCGTGGATTCTAGGAGCTTGACTTGATTGCCTTGCATACTCACCTATGTCTTGACCCATATTTGGTGTAGGTGTAGGCACGGAAATAGGGGGAGTGCAGTTCTAATTCATTGGACTATCCCTCCCCCCATATTGCCAACATTAAGAAATTAAATTCTCGTAGTATCATTTAGTGATATGTGAGAATCATTGATGAGTAGTGGCTATGAACCCAAGGATAATTCTTCGTGGTTTCATGCCACAAACTCCTACAAGGTGGCTTCGGTCACCACCCTCTCCTCATTCGAAGAATTGACTCTTAGCTCGGATTTATTTGGCACTTTGATGAATGGTTGGAGAGTTTTCCGTGGTTTTCTTGAGTTTTCACAGTATGTCATCTTAACCCAAGCCCTCTCTCAGTCCTGAAAACCCTCTCTATCTAATATATGTCCCCATACACACACCCTGGAAGTAGTTGGTCGAGGAGGACCGGAGTCTCCGGTGTAGACCGGAGTCTCCGGTCTGGGCGGTTTCTGTCCACTTTAAGGGAGGACGGGGTGAACTGAAACATCAGTTTCATTCATCCACCCCCGTCCTCCCCGCTCTGCCCCCGTCGCCTCCTCTCCCAAATCTTCTCCCCGGAGGTCAAGAAGCCCCCGGGATCCGCTGTGCCGCCGGCCAATCATCTCCTTTCCACCATTGGGTGATTCCCACCGGTGGAATCTCCTCCATGGACATATCTGGCTCTGGCTCTCGTCGTCCTCCTCGCACTAAGGCTAAGATGAAGAGGGGGTATCCTCGCTATGATGAGTCTGAGGGTCAGTACATTGTGCCCCCATCCAACCGCAGACAGCTAGCCCGTGATGCAGCCTATATGCAGCGAGAGCAGGAAAGGGCTGAGGAAGATAAATGTGCCAAGAGGGCAAAATATGACAACATTCAGTCGTTGGCTCGCATGTCTAAGCAGGAGTACCATGAGCTGCGGAAGACCAATTTCTATGAATTGCCTCGCACGAGTGATGACCCCTATTACTGGAGGAAGGAGCAACGTGTCTTCATAAAAGACATTTACAGTGTGCTCAAGAGATCTCCTGTATGTCCCCAGAAGTACTTGAGTGTTGAGCAGATGAGAAAGAGACCCTACTTCTCTGATGCTCTATGGATTTGTGAGAAGTTGGGGTTGTTCAACTTGATGGAGATTCATGAAGACTACAACATCACCCTTGTGCAGCAGTTCTATGCCACAGTTGTGTTTGGAACTGACCAAGCCAGGACTATGACTTGGATGACTGGCGACCACCGCTGTTCTGCCACGTTCTTCAAGACTTTTCAGGGGGTATCTACTCATGTTGGAGTTCGCATGCACTCAGCAGCTCTTGGGGTGAACAAGAACAAGCTTGCCCCTCTATATGGTAGTGAGGGTGTTGTGGGTGGGTCCAAGGGACTCAAGCCTCTCTACAATCTGATGTTGAGGATCTTCCGCCAGACCATTTCCCCTAGTGCTGGGAATGATGATGCCATTAGATGTGGTTTGGTAAACTTGCTATATCACACCCACAAGACTTACATGGCTGGCCCCGACGCTGATGCTGACCCTATTGATGTGATGGACTACATATTTGAGGAGATGTATCATGCCATCTTGTATAGGAAGGCCCCTCCATATGCACCTCTGGTCATGAGACTCATCAACACTCAGCCACATGGTTCGCCACTTGCTATGCCTTCCAATCTTACCGAGCACACTCTTGCATCTCTACAACAGAAAGGGGCTATGAGGGCTCCTCCTAGACGCTCCCATGCACATGAGGAAGAGGAGATTTCAGAGACTGGCCGGGCCCCCTCACCTCCTAGGGCTCGAAGGAAGAATGCTTCCAATGCACCTCTTCCACCCATGACACGTGACTATGTCCAAGAGAAGGTCAAGAAGGCCTCATTCTGGGAGAGGACCTTGTGTTGCATGAATGTGTACATCCGCAAGCAACATCATGATTCCTACAAGAGTAATCGCCGCATCGAGAAATTACTCAAGGAGATCAAGGCCTAGGGTGAAGCGTATGATGAGGAAGGTGAGGATGAGTACACTGATGAGCATGGCACTCAGCCCTCCACTGAGTCAGATCACACTCTTTCGTTTGGGGCCTGGAATGCCCATCAGGATAGCTTGGTGGATTGGAAGACCTTCTTTGATGTCACATCTGGGTTTGCGTCTCAAGGTACTTCATCCTCTCGCCCTCACGGCAAAGGGCCTGCAGCTCCAGATGGTGATGAGGACTATGATGATGAAGATGAGGATCAAGATTTGGATGAGGAGGACGAGGAGGATGATGAAAAGGACTTCTGATCCATTGGGATGCTAGCTTAGGTCTTTTCCCTTTTTCGGTGTTTTGATGCCAAAGGGGGAGAAGACATTGTCATCGGGATTTGCATGGGTTTGGGCTATTTGATTCGCATTTGCCTTATCGTTTCTATTTGCCTTATGTTATTGTGGGACACTGTTTGCTATTTGTGTGTGTGTGACTCTGTGGGTGCTCCAACTTTATTGTAACTCATGTGTGAACCATGTGTTTTATCCATGCTATATCTACTTTGCCTGCTTTACTTGTTTACCTTTATGCACCTAGACAGGGGGAGCATGTCATAAGTAATTGCGTAGTTTTGTTCATGCAAATTCACTAGTTGTCATCGAACACCAAAAAGGGGGAGATTGAAAGGACATTTACTATCATGATCACTTTTGGTGAGTAGACCCTTTTTACAGTTTGCTATTGTCTACAGGTTGATATTCTACAAAGGAAAAAGGACCATTGGCCTGCAGATCATTCCATGCATGTCCTCTTACATCTTGGGGATTCCAGACCGGAGTCTCCGGTCTGACCGGAGTCTCCGGTGTGGTCTGGAGTTTCCCCAAGAGTCTCCGGTGTGGCCTCTGTTTCCTTGCCTGGGTTAGTCTGAGAGTTGGTCCGGAGGTTGGTCCGGAGTCTCCGGTCTCTATCTCAGGCCGGAGTCTCCGGTGTGGACGGACCGGAGTCTCCGGTCCACCTAGCTCCCAACTGAGCTGGGTCATTATGTCAAGGGGTCCGGAGGCTAGTCCGGAGATGGACCGGAGTCTCCGGTGTAGACCAGAGTCTCTGGTGTGGTGACCGGAGTCTCCGGTCTGCTTCTTCTCCAACGGTCAGAAAAACGGTTCGCTGACAGAAGGGCTATAAATAGGGGACCTTATCCCCATGTCCCAGCTGCTCGTCCACCTCAAGAACACCATGTCCATTTGAGCCACCAAATCAACAAGATCTCTTCATCCAACCATCAAAAGTCCTTGATCTTTGGAGAATCGAAGGAGGAGGCCTTGATCTACAGATTCACTAAGAGAGATCTTCATTTCCCCCTCATTCACTTGAGGGCCCCCATGCTCTAGTGTTTCATTGGAAACCTGATGACCCACAAGTATAGGGGGTGTATCGTAGTATTTTCGATAAGTAAGAGTGTCAAACCCAACGAGGAGCAGAAGGTGTTGGCTAGTGGTATGGATCAGGAATTCTCTGCAAATACTTAGCAAACGGATTTTTAGGGGTTTTCGATAAAGCAAGTAAACAAAGTACGAGTAAATAAAAGACAGTAGGAGTAAATGCAGCAAGTGGCCCAATCCTTTATGCAGCAAAGGACAAGCCGGTTGTATTTCTATAGATGACCAAACGTTCTCGAGGACACATGGAAAGACTGTCAAGTGCTTTCTCTTCATATAGTCGATTAATCTTCTCTAGCTTGCTAAGTGTTGTGTGGGTGAACCTGTGCTAATGTACCGCCCCATCCAAGACTTAATACATACTTGTGATTATACCCCTTGCAAACATCCGTAAGTACAAGAAAGTAATTAAGGTAGAAACCTAACCACAGCTTTAAACTCTAAGACCCTTACGTCCCTTGTGCAATGGTTTCCTAACGGGGGTTCAGGTTTCTGTCACTCCGGCAACCCCTACGATTAGTAGCCAAATACACAATGCATTCCCCTAGGCCCATATAGGTGAAGTGTCATGTAGTCGACGCCCACATGACACCACTAGAAGAAGTACACCACAACTTAAATAACAATATATTGAATCTTTCTCAACACAACTCCATTACTAACAACAAGACTTCTCCCATGTCCTCAAGAACGAAACGAACTACTCACAAGACATCATATGGATCATGATCAGAGATGAAATAATGATGTATAACAATCTGAACATAAACAATAATTCAATGGTTCACTCAATAGCATCAACTACAAAGAGTAATCAACACCGGGAAAGCTTCCCCTATGAACTATAGCAAGATTCAACCAATTGTTACAGCAATATGGAGATGGTGATGAGGGTGCTGATGGTGATGATGGTGGTGATGATGATGATGATCCCGATGAAGTCCATCTTGATGGTGGTGTTGATGGCGACGATCTCCCTTCTCCGGGAAGGAATTCCCTCGGCAGAAATCTGTCTGCCAGAGAGATCTTTCTCTCTCGGTGTTTTCCGCCCCGCAGAGGCAGCGGAATCTTTCTGTGGTCACTCCCCGAGTCTTAGGGTTTCGGGAGGTTGATATACGCCAGAGGGGAGAGGCTGGAGTGGGCCAGGGCGGCCACACCCCTCCCTGGCACGGCCTAGGCTTGCCCGCGCCATGGGGTGGTGTGGGCCCCCTGTGGCCCACCTCCACTCCATCTTCTGGTGTCCTTAGTCTTCTGGAAAAATAGGATTTCCGTATATTTTCTCGGATTTTCTGATCTTCGCGAATTTTGCCTCCAAACAACACCTTTTCCATCAGAGTCCTGACTGCAGCGGTCCATGCTGCAAAAGTCATCAACCATGCAAAAACAGATGAAATAACATAAGCACCACCTCTCAATACGAAATATATCAATGAATAATAGTGAATTAAGACATAGAATAGTGATGCAAACTGGACGTATCAACTCCCCGCAAGCTTAGACTTTGCTTGTCCCCAAGCGAAACTAAGCTCAATAAACATGACCTCAAGTTTATGGAGTGAAGAGTCGATAAAAGGATACGGACAAGAAGCATCACATTCATCAATACATAGATCATAATAGAAGACAACTCACTATTACACAACTCAACTTGCAATGAGTAAAGGAAACACAATAAAGATACAAAGAGTGAATCAATAACTGGTAATGGCAAACTTAGCTCTTGGTCGAAGAATAGTTGATAATTTGCTGGAGTTCACAAATAGCTGGTTTTTCAATGAAAGCTTTCAAAGTAGTAAACTTCAAGATAAGAGCAATGTGCAACACAAGGAAAATAAGAAACATGAATGCATAAATCATCATATGAATGAATGAAACACATCAACTCAAAATACTTGCTGAGATAGAAGGGAATAGGTTTACTGACTCAACTGCAAAGTAAAAGAAAGACCCTTCGCAGAGGGAAGCATGGATTGCAAGTCTCATAAAGAGCTCCCAACAATTATGATACTTACTAGCTTTCAGCTCTCATTGCCCCTATCATAGGCATCTTTTGGTGATTAAGGTTAAAGTGACACAACTAAGAGGATATGCTTGACAAGTTATAAGTTGAAATCTCATGCCCCTTACTTATGAGTACCGATCCTCATGCTACTCAACTTTAGTCGCGAGTAAGCTCTTGTCATTGTAAATACATGCATATCATCGAGAACCGCCAACGGGGTACCCCTTGCACATGACATAGGAGCTATCCCATAATCAAAATGACAAGGCAAGCAGACAGTGAGCATCTCATCGATCTTTTTATTTGCTATTTGCATAGGTTTTTATTGAGGATGCTTCATAGAATGCTCACTATAGTTATGCTGCAAGTTTCCACCATGATTAGGCATGGCTTAGGCTAGCGGCCCAGGCGTTTCTCTAACACACATATAAACTCCATGATCTTACAAGTTCCACTTTTATTTCACACCGCCGGGATCCATAAGCAGAAGAACATGATATCAACTAGGTACAAGGCACCAAATGAAGTGTTGAAAGCGGTCCCCATGATACATGGTTCGGCTAACTTCAACTCATAAAGCACAAGCATATACACAACAAAGAAGGACCCAATGGTTCAAGTTTATTAAATGCAAGAAAGTAAAGTGTGCCATCAAGTTCGTGAGAGCTTTAATCACTAATTTCCGCATAACAAGTTTAATTTGGGAGGTAGACAAAACAAGAATTTACTCGGAATAACAATAATGCTATTAGGTAGGTATGGTGGACACAAATGGCAAAGGTTTTGGTTTAAGGGGGATGGATGCACGAGAAGAGTTCCCTCTCAGTATAGGTTTTTGGCTAGCAAGGCTGGGTAGCAAGTATAAGAGTTGAAGGAAACAAACAAACATACAAATGATAAAGACAAACATGCAATCTTCCTTGGAAGCACAAAAGAACTTAACTAGAGAATACTAAACTTATGAGCAAATCAAGAAAGAAAGATGATGAAATTATTTTTCTCTCGAGTACTTCTATCTTTTTCTTTTCAACTCTCAAAAAGGTGTTGCTACTGACCGAGCCAGGTTTGCCAAAACCAACTAAATTAACTCAATGATCCCAGAGTGCTACCAATACTAACAACAAGATCAATCATACAACCACGAATTGAAAACTAATATAAGCTATGCAAAAGAGTGAATGATAGAACTTCTCATTAATAATCCATAACGGCAACTCACACCAAGGGATACATATCTAACGAGAGAGGGGACACTTCCATAATGCAAATCATACTACATAATAACTCCTCTATTCATGATATGACTCTACTAATAAGGTAAAAAGAATGGAAGATAGTGATATGATACCGCGGCACTCCCCCAAGCTTGGAATAAACCAAGGGGATGCCAAACCTAATGACGAATCACTCCTTTGGTGGTGGTGGTATACGCTCCTCTTCGTCCGTCTTCCAGGGTAAAGGCTTCCCATCAACAAAGGACATCGTGGTTTCCAACATCCTAAAACTAAAGACTTCTTGCTCCAGTGCTTCCATCCTGTCCTCCATACTTCCTTCACCTTTAGGGCCTTGAACCTCCTTAATCTGGACCTCCCCACCTTCGAGCAACAACTCCGTCGGATGAATCTTCAATTCTCTCATGTATGGGTTGATGATATCCTCTAAAGAATCTCCTTTGGATGATCTAGAGGAAGACATTGTGGCTCCAAATCTGGGATTCTACCTGACAGAAACAGATCGAAACAAAAACACGACAGAAACACGATATACGAACCTCGGGGATCTGGGGGGTTATATTATGAAGTTTCATATCAAAAGGAAGGTACTAGGAAAAAACGGGTCGGAGACGGAGTCCTGGGTGGCCTCACCACCTGGTGGCACGGCCATGGGTGGGCTCGCGCCATGGGGTGGTGTGGGCCACCCTGGCTTCATTTCCGTCTCTTTTCCGCTTTGTAGCTTTCCTTATTGACTGAAAACTGCAAAAATATAGTTGGATTGTATTTTCGCGGAACTTTTCTTACCAGAACTGTTACCTAGTTGGAAACGGACTCTGCAGGTCTCTGAATTTGGTCCTTAATGAATTTCTTTGGAGTTATAACTTGAAAGGCATCAACATCTTCATTGTAAGAATCTCCAGCAATATAGTGTTTGAGTCGCTGTCCATTCACTACTTGTGTAGTATTATCTTTTAGAGAAGAAATTTTTATTGCTCCTGAACGGTATACTTCTTCAATGATGAAAGGTCCTTCCCATTTTGATAGTAGCTTACCTGCAAAAAATTTGAGACGAGACCTATACAATAGAACTTTCTCACCAACATGGAATTCTCTCTTAAGTATTCGCTTGTCATGCCATCTTTTAACTTTTTCTTTAAAGAGCCTAGCATTCTCATAGGCTTCACTTCTCCATTCATCTAAAGAACTCAAGTCAAAAAGCATTTTCTCACCAGCTAGCTTACAATCTCTATTTAGTTCTTTCACTGCCCAGTAAGCTTTGTGTTCTAATTCTAAAGGTAAGTGGCAAGCTTTCCCATAAACCATTTTATAAGGAGACATTCCCATAGGATTCTTATAAGCAGTTCCATAAGCCCATAAAGCATCATTCAACTTCTTAGCCCAGTTTTTCCTAGACCTGTTAACAGTCTTTTGCAAGATAGATTTAATTTCTCTATTCAATAACTCTACTTGCCCGCTAGTTTGGGGGTGGTAAGCTGAAGCAATTCTATGATTAACATCATACTTAGCGAGGGTCTTCCTAAAACCGCCATGAATGAAATGAGAACCCCCATCAGTCATGAGATACCTAGGCACTCCAAACCTAGGAAAGATAACATCCTTAAGCATTTTTAGAGAGGTTTCCCCATCAGCACTTTTCGTAGGAATGGCTTTTACCCACTTAGTAACATAATCAATGGCGACAAGAATATGACTGTAACCCTTCGAAGGAGGGAAAGGACCCATAAAGTCGAATCCCCAACAATCAAAAGGTTCAATAACTAGAGAGTAGTTCATAGGCATTTCATTGCGTCTAGAAATATTACCAACACGTTGACATTCATCACAAGATAAAACAAATTTTCTTGCATCTTTAAAAAGGGTAGGCCAGTAGAAACCTGATTGTAATACCTTTTGTGCAGTTCTATCTCCCGCATGATGTCCTCCATAGGTGCTCCCATGACATTTACGCAGTATCTCTTTTTGTTCATACTCTAGAACACATCTTCCCATAATACCATCAACCCCTTCTTTGTATAAGTGTGGGTCGTCCAAAAAATAATGCCTCAAATCATAAAAGAACTTTCTTCTTTGCTGAGCTGTAAAAGTTGGAGGCAAATACTTGGAGACAATAAAGTTAGCATAATCAGTATACCAAGGGCTTTCTCGCGAGTTCACCCCTACTGCAGCTAATTGTTCATTTGGAAAACTATCATTAAGAGGCATAGGATCAAAAGAGATGTTTTCCAAACGAGATAAATTATCAGCTACAGGATTTTCAGCACCCTTTCGATCTACTATGTGTAGATCAAACTCTTGTAAAAGCAGTACCCATCTAATAAGCATAGGCTTAGCGTCCTTCTTTGTCATAAGATATTTAATAGCAACATGATCAGTATGAATGGTTACTTTTGAGTCCACAATATAGGGCCTAAACTTATCACAAGCAAAAACAACAGCTAGAAATTCCTTTTCAGTAGTAGCATAGTTCCTTTGAGCAGCGTCTAGAGTCTTACTAGCATAATGGATAACGTTTAGCTTTTTATCAATACGTTGCCCAAGGACAACACCTACAGCAAAATCACTAGAATCACACATTATTTCAAAGGGTAAACTCCAATCAGGTGGTTGAACAATAGGGGCTATAGTTAAAGCCTTTTTAAGAGTTTCAAAAGCTTCCTTACAATCATCATCAAAAACGAAGGGTACATCTTTTTGAATAAGATTAGTAAGGGGTTTTGATATCCTGGAAAAATCTTTAATAAACCTTCTATAGAAACCAGCATGACCAAGGATACTACGAATACCTTTTATGTCTCTTGGGCATGGCATCTTCTCAATTGCCTCAACCTTAGCTCTATCAACTTCTATGCCTCTTTCAGAAACTTTATGCCCAAGAACAATCCCTTCATTAACCATGAAGTGGAATTTCTCCCAATTAAGAACAAGATTAGTTTCTTCACATCTCTGCAAAACTTTTTCAAGGTTGTGCAGACAATTATCAAAAGAAGTTCCATAGACAGAAAAGTCATCCATGAACACTTCTACAATTTCCTCACAAAAGCCATGAAAGATAGCAGACATGCACCTTTGGAAAGTAGCAGGAGCATTACATAAACCAAAAGGCATACGTCTATACGCATAAGTTCCATAAGGGCAAGTAAAAGTAGTTTTTTCTTGATCTTGTTGTTTAAAGGCAATTTGAGAGAAACCAGAATAACCATCAAGAAAACAAAAAAGGGTCTTTTTAGACAACCTTTCCAACATTTGATCAATAAAAGGAAGCGGGTAGTGATCTTTCTTAGTGACTTTATTGACATTCCTAAAATCGATGCACATCCTATAGCCTACCACTATTCTTTGAGGAATAAGTTCATCATTATCATTAGGGACAACGGTAATACCTCCCTTTTTAGGAACACAATGAACAGGACTAACCCATTCACTATCAGCAATATGGTAAATAATACCAGCATCAAGGAGTTTCAATACCTCATTCCTTACCACTTCCTTCATCTTAGGATTTAAACGTCGTTGGTGCTCCACTATTGGCTTCGCATCTGGTTCTATGTTGATAGAATGCTGACATATAGTAGGTGAAATCCCTTTCAAATCATCCAGAGTATAGCCCATAGCTCCTCGGTGTTTCTTCAAAACTTCCAATAATCTTTCTTCTTCCTCTCCTGAAAGTTTAGCGCTAATAATAACAGGATATATCTTTTTGTCATCAATACAAGCATATTTAAGATCATCAGGGAGAGGTTTTAGATTGAAAAACGGGTCCTTTTTAGGTGGCATCATGGTACCCAAGTCCTCTACAGGCAAGTCGTGCTTAAGCATCATAGGTTGATCACGGATAATCATATCAATCTCATTTCTTTCTTCCATGAAGATTTCACTTTCATGTTCTTCCATAAATTGCTGCAAAGCATTGTTAGGAGCAAGAGAAATAGAAGCAAGTTGTTCAGCTCTAAAACAATTCGTAATAACTTGCAAATCAAGACCATAAAGATTACTAATATTTCGAAAGTCATCAGTTCCCATAAAAGATTCAATGCATTCATAATCATAATTTATACCTGACTTTCTACCTTTGTCATTTTCCCAAGCTTCAGCATTTTCTTGAATACGGTCCAGAAGATCCCATTTAGCTTCTTTATCATGATCCAGCACAAGAAGCATCCAATAAATCTTTATCATGTAGAGGGAGCCTTGCATAAAAGTTATTGATAATAATATTGTTGGGGAGCTCATGAATGGGACATTTGATCATTAGTAACTTCAATCTCCCCCAAGCTTGAGCTGTACTCTCTCCATCAAGAGGCCAAAAGTTGTATATTTGATTCCGATCTTTATGAATCTCACTAGGAGGATAAAACTTTGAGTAAAAGAGAGGCACTATTTCCTCCCATTCCAGAGCTTGACCATTCTTCAGTAGCTTATACCATTCCTCAGCTCTTCCTTTCAGTGATAATAAGAATAACTTCTTCTTAACTTGATCTGTAGTAATACATGCACACTTGAACAACCCGCATAATTCGTGTATAAAGAGTAAATGATCACCAGGATGGACAGTTCCATCCCCAACATAATAGTTATCCATAACACGATCAATAATTCTTGTAGGTATTTTGAAAACATCTTTCTCAGCAGGTGGTGGCTTATCTACTACCTTAGTAGTGGTAGTAGCATTACCAAATAAGAAACTCAGCGAATTATCCATAACGAAAATAAAGCAACTAGCAGAAGTAAACAATACTCACAGTAGAAGTTTCCTTTACCAGTTCCACTCTCCAATAGCGCTTCACTCCCCGGCAACGACGCCAGAAAATAGTCTTGATGACCCACAAGTATAGGGGGTGTATCGCAGTATTTTCGATAAGTAAGAGTGTCGAACCCAACGAAGAGCAGAAGGTGCTGGCTAGTGGTATGGATCAGGAATTCTCTGCAAATACTTAGCAAACGGATTTTTAGGGGTTTTCGATAAAGCAAGTAAACAAAGTACGAGTAAATAAAAGACAGTAGGAGTAAATGCAGCAAGTGGCCCAATCCTTTATGCAGCAAAGGACAAGCCGGTTGTATTTCTATAGATGACCAAACGTTCTCGAGGACACATGGAAAGACTGTCAAGTGCTTTCGCTTCATATAGTCGATTAATCTTCTCTAGCTTGCTAAGTGTTGTGTGGGTGAACCTATGCTAATGTACCGCCCCATCCAAGACTTAATACATACTTGTGATTATACCCCTTGCAAACATCCGTAAGTACAAGAAAGTAATTAAGGTAGAAACCTAACCACAACTTTAAACTCTAAGACCCTTACGTCCCTTGTGCAATAGTTTCCTAACGGGGGTTCAGGTTTCTGTCACTCCGGCAACCCCTACGATTAGTAGCCAAATACACAATGCATTCCCCTAGACCCATATAGGTGAAGTGTCATGTAGTCGACGTTCAGATGACACCACTAGAAGAAGTACACCACAACTTAAATAACAATATATTGAATCTTTCTTAACACAACTCCACTACTAACAACAAGACTTCTCCCATGTCCTCAAGAACGAAACGAACTACTCACAAGACATCATATGGATCATGATCAGAGATGAAATAATGATGTATAACAATCTGAACATAAACAATAATTCAATGGTTCACTCAATAGCATCAACTACAAAGAGTAATCAACACCGGGAAAGTTTCCCGTATGAACTATAGCAAGATTCAACCAATTGTTACAGCAATATGGAGATGGTGATGATGGTGGTGATGGTGATGGTGATGATGGTGGTGATGATGATGATGATCCCGATGAAGTCCAGCTTGATGGTGGTGTTGATGGCGACGATCTCCCTTCTCCGGGAAGGAATTCCCCCGGCAGAAATCTGTCTGCCGGAGAGATCTTTCTCTCTCGGTGTTCTTCGCCCCGCAGAGGCGGCGGAATCTTTCTGTGGTCGCTCCCCGAGTCTTAGGGTTTCGGGAGGTTGATATACGCTAGAGGGGAGAGGCTGGAGTGGGCCAGGGCGGCCACACCACTCCCTGGCACGGCCTAGGCTTGCCCGCGCCATGGGGTGGTGTGGGCCCCCTGTGGCCCACCTCCACTCCATCTTCTGGCATCCTTAGTCTTCTGGAAAAATAGGATTTTTCGTATATTTTCCCGGATTTTATGATCTTCACGAATTTTGCCTCCAAACAGCACCTTTTCCATCAGAATCCTGACTGCAGTTGTCCATGCTCCAAAAGTCATCAACCATGCAAAAACAGATGAAATAACATAAGTATCACCTCTCAATACGAAATATATCAATAAATAATAGTGAATTAAGACATAGAATAGTGATGCAAAATGGACGTATCAAAACCCTAGGTTTTGATTTGGTCCTTACAAGCTTGTCTTTGATTGTTTGACAGCTTTCTTGTATTTGGGAGCCTCCAATTAAGTTGTGGATGTGTGCCCCGAACTCGTTGTAAAGGTGTCGGCTTCCACCTCGAAGGTTTCCGTATAGTGGAAGAGGTGAATCGAACCCATTGGGGTGAGGTTCTTCGGAGAACAAGGGAGGCCTCTCGTGGCATTGGTGGTTTGAAACCACCCCTCTCCAAACGTAGACGTACTTCCCCTCAAAAGGAAGGAACTACGGGAAACAAATCCTTGTGTCTCCGTGTGCTCCACTTTGGTTCCTTCTATCCTTTACCTGACTTTACTTATCTAGTTATTGTTTAGTTTGTGCTTGTGTGTCATATAGGTAAATTCACCTTAGTTGCATAATCTAGAGAATTTACCTTTCTTGTCAAACCCTAATTTGAAAAAGGAGTAAAATTGAAGTAGCACCTATTCACCCTCCCTCTAAGTGCCCATACGATCCTTTCACCGAGGCGACGTGCGACGGGATGTTACGCTGCCCGCCGCAGAGCAATGATGGCGCATGCGCGCGTGGCCGGCGTCAGCACTAACGTCATGGGTAGCGCAACTGCCAGGCGTAGCCGGACACAAATTCAAAACCAAGAGGGAGCGCGCGCACATTTCGCCTAAGGGCGGAATCCACACGCGCTCGGGGGCTAGTGTCGGGGGGATGATCCCCAAATACCCCAACCGAACAAGAAACAAGACAGTCGGATGGTGTCCGGCTGGCCAGATGCAGCCGGACAAAGCAAGCTAGGCCGGCTACCGCGCGGTAGCCGGGTCGACAAGAAGCAGCCGGTTACGGCGAGTAGCCGGAACCAATCAAGAAGATAGGACGACGTGCGTATCAGTGCGCGGTACGCCCTGTACGATGACAAGACCAGCCACTACTCGGCCATACCGAAGACTTTACGAGGATGATGCAGGAAGAGTGGCCTGATGCTGACGACAGCTCGCACGGCGTCCACTGTGCCTACGACAGCCATACCGCTCCCACTCAGATGGGACATACCGTACCGGGTACTGTAGATGACCAGTCGGCTGGGACCCGCCTGTGGGGCCTGCCAGTCGGACTGGCCAGTGAGACCGTTGCCCCTCTGCCTATATAAGGAGAGGCAAGGCCTTAGTAGTAAGGGTTGGTCTCAGTGTATTTAAGGCAGTAGCTAGAGAATACAGCTCGAGGAGCACTTGTAGTTTGTATATCCCCATAGTCAGATCCGGCAGGAGTAAGAGTTTTACCTCACCACGAGGGCTCCGAACCTGGGTATCCCCAATCCCGCCTGCGGACGCCGTCGATAGTTTCCCTGCTAGTCCTCACACCTCTATCTAACCTCCTCATGTGCTGCCGTTCCCAATACAACGACACTCACCCTTTTCTCAAGATCGGTAGTGGGCAAATTATCGGGGGAGATCCTCATCGAGTCCTTCTTCATAGAATATGTCCACATACCCGATAGTCTAGCTTGGAGAGGTTGTATGCGAACTCGAAGGAAATAGGTCATGATTTGCAAACCTAAAAGTTCCTTCCCAGCTCGGGATTTCTTCATGAGTGTGGTCGACCATCCATCATTTGTGGATGAACTGAATTTGCTGACATGCGTAGAGTTCAAGCTGAAGCTAGAAATAAGAGTTTTTCGCGTTATCGAGAAAGATGGAACTTGGAGAGAATGGACATGGCTCACCTATCCCGAGGTGGTGGAAGAGCCCCTATGGTGGTTAGGGGCCAATACCTTTTAGGATCACTTCCTCAACATAGATCGTTAGGGGTCAATGTTCTTTCGGATTTTTAAATGTTGTATGTGTAGGTTGTTTGACATGTTTATGCTGAAATGATTTTGCATGTCTTTTTTGAAGATTGTATTTATGGTGTAAATCGTGTTGTTACATTTATCCATTGTGCGCTAGTTTTTATATCATGTTTTTTAAGATTGTGTTTATGGTGTAAATCACGGTGTTATGATTATTCAGTGTACGCTAGTTTATATATGTTGCATATTGCAACCCATCTTTTGTATGGATTTAGCAGAAATTTAATGTATAGCTCATTTTTTCCAAAGTACAAAATGTGTACAGTTTTCGTAAGTTAGAGTTTGACCTAGGTTGTAACAAAAATATCAATCACTCCGATCGATAGCATTAGACTATCTTACTCGGTCGGGCCAGGGAGGGCCTGATTAGTCTCTGCCACTGCATCCGGCCGGCTACTGCCTTCTGGCGGTGTAGCTAGTTCAGTCGCGCGTGTTGCTGTACCGTTGACCTCTTCTGAAGTTTCTTCTTTTCGGTCTTACCAGCCTCGCAACATGGGTCACGGTGAGATGACGGTGGTGACAACGAGGCTGTGGTGGCGTGTGTTGCTGGGCGGTGAACTTGACAGAGCAATACAAAGCATCCTGGAGTGTGCTTTTTCGAGGGGTCGGGAGAAATCCTTATCGTCTAGACACCGATGCGATGACGCCTGCAGGTGCCGCCATCCTTCATGAAGAGTGTCATGTGTATCTCTTCTCCACTTCCTATATCGTACCGGGATACCTTAGTCCCAGTCCGGAAAAAAACGTCGTTGTCATTGCTTCTCTTTTTGGAGGTGTTGCTTGCTACACGGTGCTTCGGAGTGCTAGAAGCATGGTGGTACATTTCCGGAGGACGTAACGGTTGCGAGTTATTTTTATTTTTCGTCGAACCGTAGACTGGCTTTGTTTGTTTTTCTTTCTTCTTGTTTTATTTTGGGATGACTTGCTTTGTCGCCCTAACATTGCTCATAAAATTGTACTGAGTATAGAATGTTTGCCACGTTAATATAGCGTGGCAAAAGTCTAGATGTTTCTATAGGCTATAGCCGATTTTTCCCACGCCGCTACCAGACCCTAGCCTTGTGCCGAAGAAAAGAACCCGGATGTATATGTGAACCTCCCATTCATCGAACGGTCGGTCAAGCCGTAAAAGAATTCCCCACTCTTTGCCCAAACCCCAAACCTCCCTCGACCTCTCCGCATCCACCGCTTTTCAGTTTCAAACCCCTCCCTTCTCAGCCGCCGCCATGGCCGCCTCTTCCTCCCGCGGTGGCGGCGGCGACGGCGACGACAACGAGCCCTACCTCCTCGGCTTCCTCGTGACCAAGATCGTCGGCCTCAAACACTACAAAGGCACCGTCAGCGGCCGCGAGAAAGTCACCCTCGTCCGCGAGCCCCTCAACCAGTACGACCGCAACGCCATCGCCGTCCACAACCGCCGCGGCGTCAAGGTCGGCCACATCGAGAAGCCCATAGCTGGAGTCCTCGCCCCGCTCCTCGACTCGCTCCTCATCCCCGACGCCGTCGGCATCGTGCCCAAGGTCCCCTCCTCCAAGTACGGCGGCAAGCCCTTCAAGCTCGTCTGCCAGGTACACATATTCGCCCGCCCAGCTGCCGCCGACATCGTCAACGAGGCTATCAAGGACAAAGGACTCGCCCTCATCTACCCCAGACACGCCGAGTTCTCCTTATCCGAGTCCGCCTTCGTGCAAGAAGAGACCAAGAGATCTGACCAGGATGTCGATAAGCTGTTCGCGCTTGTGGGGAAGGACGGAGACTGCAAGATCGAGCCGATGGATGCGCCGGGGGATGTGGTGCTGTCGGCCCTGTTCGAGCACCAGAAGGAAGCTTTGGGATGGCTGGTGCACCGGGAGGAGTCCTGCGACCTGCCTCCATTCTGGGAGGAAGATACAGATGGGGGCTACAAGAACGTGCTTACCTGCCAAGACACAAAGGAGCGACCGGCACCATTGAGAGGGGGGATTTTCGCTGATGATATGGGGCTTGGCAAGACGCTTACGCTGCTGTCCTTGATTGCAAGAAGTAAAGCTCCCAATGTGGGTGGGAAGAAGGCTAAAGGGGCTAAAAGGAGGAAGATGGATGATGATGCAGAGGAGGCATCACGGACCACACTTGTGGTGTGTCCGCCCTCGGTGTTCTCATCTTGGGTGACACAACTTGAGGAGCACACAAAGGCAGGAAGCCTGAAGGTGTATATGTACCATGGGGAGCGGACGAATGATAAGAAGGTGCTGTTGAAGTATGACATTGTGATTACCACTTACAGCATCTTGGGCACGGAGTTTGGCCAGGAGGGTTCACCGGTGAAGGATATCGAATGGTTCCGGGTGATTCTGGATGAGGCCCATGTGATCAAGAATTCTAAAGCTCTCCAGACTCAGGCGGTGACTGCTTTGAATGCACAGAGGCGCTGGGTAGTCACAGGGACGCCAATTCAGAACAGCTCACTGGATTTGTTCCCACTTATGGCATTCTTGAAGTTTGAACCTTTTTCAATCAAGAGCTACTGGCTGAGCTTAATCCAGCAGCCCTTAGGGAAAGGGGATAAGGCTGGATTGTCGCGATTGCAAGTAAGTTAGGACGGTTGTCCCTTTCATCTCGTTACACCGTTTTTGTCATTCCACAATTTTAGAACTAGAACCTACAGCCAGTAAACCTGTTCCTAGAGTTAGAAAGTTATCAACTCTGTTTGTTTGCTTGCAGTACATATGTTCCTATAGCTTTTCGTCCTGTAATCTGCATATGCTGTTGCTCATTAGACTCCCCTTCCACTATCCATCAACTCATCACACTGTGCTTACATGTATATTATTTTGTTATCGGTTTTACCATTAACATTTGCCGCTCTTCATTTTGGAAAAATAGTGAGTATCTGTATAATGGTGTTGGAAAGGGATCTCAAATAGTTGATGCTTATCTTTCATTTCCGGAATGTAAATTTGTTGTCTGTTTATTGCAGAACCTCCTAGGTGCTATCTCATTGCGCAGAACCAAAGATACAGAGAGTGGAAGCAAGAGTGTGATTGCCCTTCCACCTAAAACTGTTGTAGCATGTTATATTGAGCTTTCTGCAGAGGAACGAGAGTTCTATGATCAGATGGAATTGGAAGGGAGAAACAAAATGCTGGAGTTTGGTGACAGAGATTCGATTTCACGTAACTACTCAACTGTGCTTTTTTTCATTCTGAGGCTCCGCCAGCTCTGCAACGATGTAGCACTGTGCCCGTTAGACATGAAATCATGGTTTCCTACTAGCTCCATTGAAGGTATTGACTTGTCTGTTTTGTATTTACTATTTGTGCTTTAGGTTATGATAATATAATAAGCCATAATTGAGACTTCAGTTGCCACATTTGAAAAAATGTAATGATTGAAGTCGAATCTTGTTGTTTCAAGAGTCATTGTATGTTAGTACTTAAAGAAACTTCATCTTACTTTCACTGAAATAAAGACCATACTGTATTAACATCCAACTAGCAACTACTGATTAATGAAGTCCTGTTGGTTTATCTATTCAAAATGAACCAATTTCAGTAAGTAGACCGGTAGTTCATTCAATAAGTTTGACATATCGCAGCACTTCTGTTCTTTGTCTAAGCTACATACTGAGTTACAGTATTGCAGAAGAATTGTGATTATTTTTTCACTAGAACTGGATATCACTTTGTGCATATAGTCCTGGTTGCTTTGCCTATGTACCTTTGTAAGCCAATGATACATTTGTTTATTGCCATAATATCCTTAGACCATGCAGAAATTTTGTTGATATTATCATGGCCGGCAAAGAACTTAGGTGTTACTCCCTCTGTCCCAGAATATAAGACATATAAGTCTAGTCAAAAGCTAAATCCTACTAAGTTTGACAAAATATTTAGGAAAAAATATCAACGTCTACAATATTGAATTGACACATTGAGAAATTATACTTTATGGTGAATCTATTGATATTGATTAGTATTATAGATGTTCATGTTTTTGTGTATAAACTTGTTCAAACATGGAAGATGTTGACTTTTGACTAAACTTATATACCTTGTACTTTGGGATGGAGGGAGTACCATCCAGAAAATGTTAAATCATACTTTTCTTTATTTTATTTATAAATCCCATGCCAGTTTGGTTGAATATTTAGGTTAGGTTAGCGATCCTTATCGGTTTTCTAGGTTTTTTGTGTGAACTTCTTGAATTAGTAATTTTCACTATAATTGACATACAGTTTTCACACATATTCTAAAGTTTTCAAAAGTAAGGCTGCATTCAGGATCAGCATGAAATACCTACTGTTGTTAATATTTTGATATATTCTACTTTGATGGTGAAATCAACTGTTCATATCCCTGTTCTATTATTCTTACCTCTGCTTATTTCCTTGTAGTATCTTACTGCAACATAATTATGTCTATCATTGTTCTTGTACTTGACACTTTGGAAATATCTTGACTGTAACTTATAGAGAAACTGCTGCCTTTGTTGCAGATGTGGCTAACAACCCAGAGTTGTTGAAGAAGCTAGCCTCATTGGTTGACGATGGAGAGGACTTTGACTGTCCAATCTGCCTATCTCCTCCGTCTAAAACTGTGATAACAAGTTGCAGCCACATATATTGCCAGACCTGCATCCTAAAGATCCTCAAGAGCTCTAGTTCCCGCTGTCCAATCTGTCGGCGCTCCCTATCTAAAGAAGATCTCTTCATTGCCCCTAAGATTCAGCATCCAGACGAAGATGGCTCGGGCAGTCTTGGCTCTGACAAACCTCTGTCTTCCAAGGTGCAAGCCCTGCTCGAGCTACTGAAGCGTTCGCAGAGGGAAGACCCTACATCAAAGTCGGTGGTCTTTTCCCAGTTCAGGAAGATGCTGCTTCTGCTGGAAGGGCCTCTGAAGAGAGCAGGCTTCAACATACTGCGTCTCGACGGCTCGATGAATCCGAAGAAGAGGTCGGACGTCATCAGGCAGTTTGCCGCCGTCGGCCCTGACGCCCCGACCGTGCTGCTGGCCAGCCTGAAGGCCGCAGGAGCCGGCGTGAACCTGACGGCGGCGTCGACGGTGTACCTCTTCGACCCATGGTGGAACCCCGGGGTGGAGGAGCAGGCCATGGACCGAGTGCACCGGATCGGGCAGACGAGACCGGTGAAGGCGGTGCGGCTCATCGTGAAGGGCAGCATCGAGGAGAGGGTATTGGAGCTGCAGGAGAGGAAGAAGCGGCTGATCAGCGGCGCGTTTGGGAGGAAAGGCGGAGCCAAGGAGAAGAAGGAGCTGCGCCTCGAGGAGCTGCGCTTGATGATGGGCTTGTAGGAGTGGTAGTGGTGGTAATTTTGCACCCTGGCAGCATGTTTCTGAATACTCTGTCTCACACAAGTGATGATAGGCTTGGCTTTGGCTCAGATTACGCTGCTGCTGCTGCTGCGTGCATATGTATTTCTGTCCCGTGTGGTGAAGATGCATGGGAGCAAGGGGAAGAAGGGAGAGTTGGATGTAGCATGTCGTATTGGTAATTCTGGTGTAGTGTATGTATGCCTGTGATGCTAGACAGTAGTAGCTATGTTCAGAAAGGTACAATTGTTCTGTAATTCTGTTGTCCTGCGTGTTTGCTGAATGTATCTCGCTGATATCTAGTGCCTTTCTTCTTGGCTCTCTGTTCTTCAGTTCTCAAGTTGGGATCTCATCTCAAATCATTAGAGCAAGTCTAGCAGGACCCCTATAGCCACCCCGGTAGCAAATACTTATAAGGGAGAGAGAGAGTAGGGGAGCCCTGACCCAACCCCTCTCTCTCCCCTCAACATCAAGGCAGTGGCTGCCTCCCCTATATCGGCCCTGTCAAGACCGGCTTTGGGATGACTGCTGGCGACGACGGTGGTCCTCCACAACACTTCTCGATTTAGGGATTTTATCCCTTCCAAAGTGGGCTCTACTTATTAAAATATATATGATTATGGTATAGAGGAGATAATTTAGGGAGGCCCCGACATGCACACGTAGGTGAGATTGGAGGTGCTGTTGAACTGGCTAGTAGGTTTCTTCTGCTGATAGCCTCAAAATACATGTAGGGATAGCTATGAGACACTGTTATTTTAGTAAATAAAACCAGACCAAAATAAAAATAAAAACATGCCCAGTCCTTTGGTATTCCTCTGCTTTCTGGTGCTGCCCATGTTCAGAGCCTTTGAATCAAAGGGACAAAAATAGATATGGCATAACGTGATTGCAGTGTTTTGTGAGACCACCGCGGTAGTATAGTACCAAAACCTGCAGGCTCATCATCATATCACCTTTTCCAGATTACCTCTTGTATCTCGTATCCCTCTCTCGCTGAGATGCAGTTGCACTACAAGCAGAAGTTGCGCCGAAGCTCCCTCCACTGAAACGGTGATGACTGATGACGAGAGTTTGTACTGTAGTTGGACTCGCAAGCTTGAAAATTGGTTGCCAGTTTTGTGCAAGGTTTTTGACCTTTTGAGCGATCGCTGAAACTCCTTTTGGATCGTCGGAAATAGCAAGCACGCACCATCTATGTAGCAGCTTTCGGGCTTGCACCCACCTGCTCTGCTACCATTTACCAAGAACCAACGCGCGCGGCAGGGCACAGACCTGCAATGGCAATGGCGAGCTCGGCCCTTTCCTGCTCCCGCGCGCTCATCTTGATCCTCCTCGTCGCCGTCATGCCGGCTCCGAGCGCCGCGGAGCTGCAGCGCGTGAGCATCACGGGCACCGTCATCGAGTGCTACCCCGCGCCGGCGCCCACCAACGGCACTGCGTTCGGCGCCAACGCGCTCTCTCTCCTCGCCGCGCTACCCTCTGCCGCCGCCCCACGGGCTTCGCCTCTCTCCACTCCGGCGGTGCGTTCGCTCGCGGCCTCTGCTTCGGCGAGGCCACGCCGCCCGAATGCCGCCGCTGCCTCTCCCTCGCGGCCACGAGCCTCACCTCAGCCTGCGGCGCCAACGGCTACCGCCGCGCCGGCGTCTGGACCGACGCGTGCTTCGCCTCCTACGCCGACGCCAACGCCACCACGCCCGCCGAAGACGCCCAGCGCCAGCGCATCATCTCCGTCCCCGCCGACGCGCTCGCCCGCAACGCCACCGTTCCCGACCTGGAGCGGCTCGCCGCCGTGGCGCAGTTCCTGGCGCCGCGCGCGGCCGTGAGCGACAACATGCTGGCCGTCGTGGACGCGCCCACCGTGGCGTGGGACTACGCCACGCGGAGCACGGTGCGCGTGCTGGCGCAGTGCGCGAGGGACCGGACCGCGGCGGAGTGCGACCGGTGCATCGAGTACTCGGCGCGCGTGGCGGCGGCGTGCTGCTGGGGACTCGACCCTTGGCGCGACGGCGTGGCGGCCGCCGTCGCCGGGTTCAACTGCTACCTCCGCTTCGAGGTCTCGACCGTGCATGTGCCGCTGCGAGACAGGATCGGTGAGTGGAGTCTCCTCTTCTTCATTAATTAACCAGTTGAGCCTGGAGGTTTTCCGGTTCATCGGTTAATTTGAGCTGACACTGGATATACACGATGTTCATAGGAATGTTCGTGATGGACCATCCTGCCTTGAGCGTCTTGTTGGGCGCACTCGTCGTGATTCTGGTCCTGGGAGGTGTGGTCAGATTGGTTCAGAAGATGTACTACTGCTGGACGGAGAGGAAGATCAGAGCCGCCAGGAACGTAGCAAGATCAGGTAATCTGCCGTGTGTTTCCATTCTCTTTCTTTTTTCCTCCAAAAATTGCTGGTTTCGACATAACAACTGTTTAAAGAATTACTAACATTTTCACACACAAAAAAAAAACATTTTTCTCAGCCGATTATATTTGTTAGACAGAACTGATTAACAATGTTCATATGTTACCATTTATCTGTTGCATATGTTTTATAGTAGAGAGAAAGGAGATAGATTGAACCTAAAGGCCTCTGTATACACTTTCCACAACCAAACACTGTTGCAAATGATCTCCAGGATCAGATTACTGTTCCTACTTAGGCCAAGTGATATGTATTAACTTGATTGCAAAATGCGGAAGATGATGAGGATGCTCGACTTGAAAAAGAACCATTTTTTATTAATCAAATAATAATTTGCTCTTTGAGTAGTCAGTCTCGTTTGGGTACGATTTGCTCACAGATCATATTTTGATTTCGTACATCTCGTCTCTCCTTGCAGCAGCGGCGGCAGGCCCCCAGGTGCGAGTGGAGCTGGTGCGCCTCGTCAGGGCGCAAGCTTAGCTGGGATGGTGGTGGTTCGAGCAAGAATGGAGGATCTAGCTAGCTAGTTGATCGATCTGCAGTGCGTAGTACTCCGGCCAGGAACACAGGACTCAGGACATCGTGCGTTTCCCTTATGTTCTTGTAGTTAAGCACATAGTGACCTGCCCTAGCTTGATGTTGATGTTGATGCCGGACTTAACGATCCATAGACGAGCATCCGCGACTCGAAACTTAACTAATCAGTCCTTGGAAGGCATTAGTCCTTGATGATGGCAATGCCGCCATCGGCGCCAGCGTGTAGCAGCCGAGGTGCTCCGGCCGGCCTTCGGGAGATTGCCGTAGTCGCGCACCTTGAGCCTGCCAGAGTGGCCGTCGTTCGCGGTTCGCCAGCCGGGGCGAGGTAGGATGTCACGTTCCCGGCGAAGCACGCCCCCTAGGTCCTGGCCATTTATCGCCGCCACGAGCCGATCGAGGCTCAGGACGACAGGGCATGGCGCACCTCCACGTCGGGAAGTAGTGGTGCTGGCGGCGTGGATGATCCACGTCAGGCATTGGTCGGTTAATCCTCTTCACAGGTGGATTGGGTGGATTGGAGAGGATTAGAGGGGATTCTGACTTAGATGAGATCTAATCCACTTCAATCCATGTCAATGCCTGCCAATCCCTACGGAAGCGAACAAGGCCTTAAGAACTACTAACCCCCTAAGTATTAAACTACCCCCAGAAATTTTGGGGATTGACAGTGGTTTTAGCCAGGGTGGACACCGGTTTGGACAGTGTGGATGCCACGTCGGGTACAAATTAACCCCCCCCAGGTTTGGGAGGGGGGAAATTCCCCATTTCCTCACGTGTTGCTTCGTGATCCTCCGCCTTCACCACCACCCACTACTCTGCCTCACCACCTCCGCCACCCACTACTCCGCCTCCTCCGTGTCGCCTCCTCCTCTATGCTTCGCGCCGGCCACCTCCTCCACCATGTCTATCCCCGTTTATGCTCCTCCTCCTCCCCTACAGAAAACCCTCTTCTCGCTCTCCCTGTTGCAGTGCCGTCGATGGAGGAAGCGGCAACTACTCTGTTGAAATTGGCTAGGCCGGAGGAAGAGGAGAGGGAGTACAAGGGCCGGTGCTACCTGCAACCGCCGGAGAAATATGGATAGAAGATAGAGGAAGTTGTGGCGGCACTGCTGGATATGGCGCGGGCGTCGGCAATGGAAATGAAGGAAGCTCGTACATTGAGGGATCTTTTGGAAATGGGGGTGCAGTGCAGGCACAGAGGTATTGTAATACCTCGGACCCTACGCTCTAAGTTCAAGCCTGGATGAACCAAAAGTGGGTAAGGGATTCATAGCGGGGCCCAGGCCACCCACGTGTAGGCCCGTCGACCGCCCTATCCACTTCCAGGAACATTAGGACAAGAGCGAGTGGCGTAGTCGTCCGAAAAAGAGATCAAATACATACACAAGTGAGTATGTATGCAAGCTACCTTACAACAGTTCTCAGAGCCATACCATCTAAAAGAAATAGAAATATTGTAACGCCATACGACAAGATTCAAATATCCTAGATAGAGATAATAGTTTAGGATAACTCCTCATACATCAATCAACAGAGTATCAAGCGGAAACGGAAAACAATATCCGAGTACGTAAGAAGCAAATCGGCATAAGATGCCACATAAATAAGCACATTCCGCCCACAGATTTCACGGATCCCCATCCCCGGAATCTCTACACCGAGTGATCGTTGCCAACATCATCTGTTTCCTCCACCCAGTATCCATCTTGCGAATACACATGTTCATCTGAATCAAACAATTTATCGTGTGAGACCCTAGGGGTACTCAGCAAGTCTTTATGCCGCTAAAGGGGACATATACCTGGGGTGACGCAATTGCAGCAAAAGATAATAACTAACAAGTCTATAGATATTCGCTAATCATCCGCCTAACCAATGATAGACGGATGTCCGTTAATTAGAAACAACAGTTATAACAGTATAAAGTAACAGATCCACCCTCCCTCTTGTTTACCAATGAGTACGCGGACGAACAACCCATCCATTAGCAGTTTTATTAACCATTCCATGAGTATTGCACTAATTACTAGTCAGATATTTAGTCAAATTAAACATGGTACTTTAGTTACGCTTGTCTATGATCGAGAAACTATGCTCTAAGTCGTCCATAACCTCGGACACGGCTTTCAGAAAGATTTACCCTGTAGGGGTGCACAAATAGCAACACACACTCGATCAACCTCGGAAAAACCAAATCAAAACCCAACGAGGCATTCACGACAAAGCAATCACAGGATTCATAAAATATTTCAGGGGGTCACCCCATTAAGCTACCCGAAACGAAGTTGGCCGGCTCCGAGACGGACCCAGGGTTTGCGAGAATGGCTGTAAACCACTGGGAACCCGAAAGTGTGACTGGGCTTGTCGATACCACGAAATCGTGCCGCGATCCTAAACAGTACAGGTGCTCCATGCACAATCGTAGATAAAGCGATAAAGCATGGAATAAGTATAGGATAGTAATAAAGCCCCAAACTACTTTGTGGCCCCAAGAAATAGAAATGAATCAAGCTCTGACTCAGGGGGGGTCCACAAGTCCTCCCGGATGTGGATAGTGCGAATAGTTAAGGAACAAGAATCAAGTACTCGGGGTCCTATGGGACACAAGTGGACATAAAGGCCAAATAACAGACATTGCCCACCGGTGCCTCTTTCATTAGTTATCCCATTACTATTCAGGTTAAGTTGTTTAGGTACCTCGCTTTCCACTAGACACTCACAAACCCTACACATGCTGTTGTACGACTCGCATGGCTCAAACAACTCCTGTAGTAGTGGCTCATGGGATGGAGGAACAAGCTTGGTGGGGTTTAAAAGTAAAGGCTATGCAGTACTTGGGATTCAATTTAATATATTCGCGACTCCATGATGCAAGAATAAGATAGAAGCAATAGGTACTATATGTATGCAAGCATGTGGTAGTGCTTGCCTGGGAGCTCAGTTGAAGCGAAGGATGGATCTAGGTAGTACTCCTAGGATTCCTGTAAATTCCCCTGCTCGGGGTCTATTCGAAAGAAGAACCAAACAAATAAGGGCCAACATAAATAAAGTGCACAAGCATATAGATATAATGCGACAAGCAAACAAGAATGCCATGATGAATGATGCACAATTTACATGCCAATAATGTAGCATGGTAAGGGTGAGGTGTGGGGACAAGAATAAATCATTTTATTAAGTTTTTAGTCATGTTTTGCTCCCATAAACATTGCTGTATACTTAATATTTATATGATGCATGCTTCCATTCATATCGTGGAATGCATAATCAGAACGGGCTCGTCGCGCTGATCAATTTAGATATATTATTTGTCAAATTTGGAGTTACAGAATTAAAGTTATTAATTAAATGAGGAAAAGGCAGTTATTACAAATTAACAATTTAGAAAATTTAAATTAGGCAAACAATATTTTGGATGGCATATTTGAAATCCTCATATTTTTCTGATTCAAAAACATATATTATTTGCATTATTTGGATTTATCAATTAAAAGTTATTAATTTTTGGATTTTAAAACATTTAAACAAATATCTGGAAATATTTTTATTAAACCGAAAAAGGACACAGGATTTTTGGTACACATAGGAAACTAGCCGCCGACGCTGACATGTGGGTCCAACGCTGACTCATCACAGATGGGGCACAGCGGGCTGCTCGGGTCTTTTCGTACCGCAGTGTTAGCCGCCGGGGAGGATGACAGGTGGGACCGGCGGGCGTGCGGTCCCACACGCGGGCGCGCGAACAGGGCACGGCCACGTGGTGAATCCCGGGGAGCGCGGGCGGAAAAACGGTAGCACTCTGGTCCCTTTTTGTAAAACGGCCAGGGGGTGAACTGCAAATGCTACCGGCTGCTGCTCTCTCTGAAACTCTGACGAAGCTGAAACCGCTCGCGAAAACAGCTAGCTAAAGCCCAAGTTCGGAGGAAGATGGCGACGAAACTAGCGATATTTTGGAGATGATGTAAAAACGAAAAGTGTAGATCTCACTTATACCTACAACTCTTGTATTCACGGATTCTCCATCGGATGTCTGCAGCGGCCGGAAATCATCGACGGACAGAGGGAAAAACGATGGGCTTCGGACTGACGGACGAACACAGTTTTTGCAGAAGATCGGGCTGACTTCGGTCGGCGAGAGCGAGAGATCTAGTCCACCGTTTTGGAAGACGTTTGATCCTTTGGGTTGCTGGGACATCCTAGATAATTTCTCGTCTAGGAAGGTTCGTCGGGAGAGGGACAGGGGCGCCGGGAATCCTCGACTAACATAGGCTAGAGGAACTGCTACGAGTGGCAGACTTGGGTGCGCGCGGCGGATGCTGTCTGCGTGCGTGCGGTGTTGCTGCTGCCGGGGACAAAACATGCGATGATGGCGAGCTACCGGCTGACGGTAATGTGTACCAAGGAGGGGGAAGGATGGGGAAGCTCACCTCCGTCGATTCCCGTAAGAATCGGGGCAGGGGGCTGCCGGAGATGACGACAGCGACGGAAGTACAACGGCGGTGTCCCGCTCTCGACAGGCGCGGCGTGGAGGAGGCGGTGCGCAGCGGCTCGGGTTCCTCCTGCGGGCTTGGTTCGGCACGAACAGGTGCCGCGGTACCTCTCCACCACCCAGCTCCTCCCGGCAAGGACTAGCGCAGTAGTGCAGGGCTTCGCAAGCTCGCGGGCATGGCGGTGGCGGCGAGGAAACCGAAGGGGAAAGAGGGTGCGCTAGGGTTGCTGCGAGGCGCGAGGCGAAGATTAGAAGGGGAGGCGCCGCACATGCTGCTGACGCGGTCGACGGTGGCTCACGGCCACCTGCTGCCTACCGTGAGGCGCTGTAGAGAGGGGAGCGGACGGAGAAGGAGAACAGTAACGGTGATGGTTTGCTCGAAGCGGTACGGGCCGGGGAGCTGCTGGTCTAGTTGCTGGCTGCGGCCCAAGATGCTGATCGATGCTGCTCTTGTTCTGAACACTGTTGCTATTAGATAGAGACTGAACCAAAGACTACGGTTTTTATCCAGATTTTTATAAAAGAAGCAGAGGTTAAAACAGAGGGTGGCGACAGAACATAAGAGAGGCGGCTGGGAGATTTAGGTGGCCTCGGTTTAGTTTGATTTTTAAATCCATTCAAACAAAGGATCTCTAAGAGAAAACATGATGAAGGTAAACCATATAAAGGATAGATAGAAAAAGGATGGTGCTTGTAAGCTTGGTTGGAGAGGTTCATAGGTTGAATTCCAAACATAACTCATCTCAAAAGAAAACGAATTCCAGAGAAGGAAGGAAGGTGGAAGCTTGCATGGCCATGAATGTAGAATAAATGGCACCTCTATATTTGGTGAAAACAAAATATAGTTTCAAATGGCCACATGCTCTCAAGGATTGAATTCGACCCAACAAAGAATGTAGCTTGCTATCATATGAGATTAGCCAACCTATGCACATGTATGGATCCAAATGGCCATATAGTGTGTATATTCCACTAGATCATCTTGTAGCTAAAAATAGCAACATGCATGAGCATATATTGAATAAAACCATATGAGAGCTTACAAACGAGAATGCTACCCACATGGCATGTAAAGGTAGCCATAAGGCTCCACATACTTAATATTGTGAAGACAATAGAAAACATATATGGGAGCATGTAGGTTTAGAAGTGGATCCATCCTATTACATATGAGCTAGACAAATGCCAAAATAAATGCAAGTGCCCACATGTAGTTTGGATGGCGGAATTTATAAGGTGATGGCAAGAAAGGTGGTGGAGTGGTAAAAGATATGCCCCAAACTTAACTTGGGCATCAAACAAGTTATCGAGAAGCAAATACAATATATCAAGATGCAAATACAAGTGATACAAATGCATATGACAGAAGAACCAAATGAAAGGGGTTTTATATGATGCTCAAATGCAATGTGGCATGGTGACATGAGCATGATATAATTATGATGCAAAAACTATATGTAGGAAGGTAGCATTTTATTATTAGACCATGTAGCATTACAAATGTTAGACAGATGGGATGCTACAACTCTGCCCCACTAAACAAGAATCTCGCCCCGAGATTCTAGGAAGAAGAAGACACGAAGAGGGTAGGATACTTGGTACGGAGCTCATCCTCGCATTCCCAAGTAGCTTCATCAACGGAATGGTGTGACCACAGTACCTTGCAGAACTTGATTGACTTGTTGTGAGTCTTTCTTTCTGCGACTTCTAGGATTTTTGTGGGGTGTTCTTGATAAGAGAGATCTTCTTGGAGATTGATGAGCTCATGGTCCACGTTCCTGCCAGGATCCTTGAAGCACTTCTTGAGCTGAGAGATATGAAATACATCATGGACCTTGAGTTTTTCAGGGAGCTCAAGAGCATAAGCGACTTCTCCTCTTTTGCCACGAATTTTGAAAGGACCGATGTATCTAGGAGCCAGCTTCCCATTGATACCAAATCGGTGCGTGCCTCTCATGGGAGTGACACGAAGGTAAACAAGATCACCGGGGACATACTCCATGTCCGTGTGCTTTCTATCGTAGTTGCTCTTCTGGCGACTTTGAGCAACCTTCAGGTTTTCGAGAATGATGTGAACCTTCTCCTCCGCTTGAGTTACAATGTCGGGGCCAAATAATGTTCTTTCACCTGCGCCCGACCAACCAATCGGAGTTGTGCATTTGCGGCCATAGAGAACCTCAAATGGTGCCATCTTTAGACTCTTCTGGAAGCTATTGTTGTAAGAGAACTCAGAATAAAGAAGGCATTCTTCCCACTTCATGCTGAAAGAGATGACGCAAGCACGAAGCATATCTTCCAGAATCTGATTGATCCTTTCAACTTGCCCTTGCGACTGAGGGTGATAAGTGGTGCTGAAATTCAACCTTGTTCCCAAAGCATTTTGGAAACTTGTCCAGAACTTGGAAGTGAAGATGCTTCCACAGTCTGAACTGATCTCGAGAGGAACCCCATACAGAGAGACAATTCTGTTGATATAGAGCTCAGCCAACTGAATTGCAGAAATTGTTTCCTTGACGGGAAAGAAGTGAGCCACTTTTGAGAGCCTGTCAATGACAACAAAGATTGCATTGTTGCCCTTTTGCGACCTTGGAAAACCAGTTATGAAGTCCATCTCTACTTTCTCCCATTTCCATTCCGGAGGCTTCAATGGTTGAAGAAGACCAGAAGGTTTTTGATGGACAGCTTTAACTCTGCGGCAGACATCACACTCCGAGACATACTTGGCACAACATTGTTTCAACCCAGGCCACCAATATTGTGTTTTCAAGTCCATGTACATCTTTGTGCTGCCAGGATGGATTGAAAGAACAGAATCATGCGCCTCCTTAAGAAATTGCTCTCTCAAACCCGGGTCGTTCGGAACGAACATCCGGTGTTCAAAGAATAGAGCTCCTTGATCATCGACGTGGAAGGACTCATACCTCGGCAGCTGAATATTAGAGATGATGTTTTTGGTGTAAGCATCACCTCGCTGACTGGCACGAATCTTTTCTTCCAAGAGAGGGGTTGCCAGAAGATTCAGAAGATACCCTTGATGCACAATCTCAAGGTTGAGCTGGCGGAATTCCTCGCACAAGAGAGATTTTTGTTCTTCCACCATGAGGTTATTGACATAAGCTTTTCGGCTGAGAGCATCGGCATGACATTAGCTTTGCCAGGAGTGTAGTTGATGGTGAGATCAAAGTCATTAATTGCTTCAATCCACCTCCTCTGACGAAGGTTGAGATCAGGTTGTGTGAAGATGTACTTCAGACTCTTGTGATCAGAAAAGATTTCACAACGGTTCCCAAGCAAGTAATGTCTCCATACTTTCAAAGCAAAGACAACTGCTGCGAGTTCGAGGTCATGTGTAGGATAGTTGATCTCATGTGTCTTCAACTGGCGAGAGGCATAAGCAACAACTTGTTTGTCTTGCATGAGGACCGCACCCAATCCTTGCAATGAGGCGTCACAAAAGATCTAGAAAGGCTTTGATGTATCTAGAGGAATCAAGACTGGTGTGGAAGTGAGCTTCTCTTTGAGTGTCTCAAAGCTAGCTTGACATGCATGAGACCAAATGTATTTCTTGCCTTTCTTGAGGAGATCGGTAAGAGGCTTCACAATCTTCGAGAAGTTCTGAACGAAGCGATGGCAATAACTAGCCAGACCAAGGAAACTCCGGACTTCTTTGACATTTTTGGGTGGAAGCCACTCAACAATTGTCCGAACAGTTTCTGGGTTGACGGCAATGCCCTTAGCAGAGATGACGTGACCAAGATAGGTGACTTGAGGCAGCCAGAACTCACACTTGGAGAACTTTGCATACATGCGATTCTCACGAAGCTTGTTCAGGACACACCGGAGGTGTTCTTCATGTTCTTCCTTTGACTTAGAATAGACTAGAATGTCATCCAGATAGACCATGACGAACTTTTCAAGATACTCCATGAAAACCGAGTTCATAAGCCTCGAGAAGGTGGCAGGTGCATTGGTGAGACCGAAAGACATGACCGTGTACTCATACAGGCCATAGCGGGTGGTGAAAGCTGTTCTGGGAACATCTTCCTTGCGAATCTTGATTTGATGATATCCACTTCTCAAGTCAAGCTTAGAGAACACCATAGCTCCAGCTAGCTGATCGAAGAGATCATTAATCCGCGGAAGGGGATATTTGTTCTTGATGGTTTTAGCATTGAGAGCCCGATAGTCAACACAAAGTCTATCAGTGCGGTCTCGCTTCTTCACAAAGATGGTTGGGCTACCCCAAGAAGAAGTACTATGCTGAATAAAACTCAACTTCTCTTGTTCATCAAGTTGACGTTTGAGTTCAGCCAACTCAGCTGGACCCATTTTATAAGGCCGCTTGGAGATAGGAGCGGTTCCAGGTTCAAGGTCAATGACAAACTCGACCTCTCGGTCAGGAGGCATACCTGGTAACTCTTCTAGAAACACATCTGGAAACTCATAGACCATAGGGACATTTTGCAAAGCTTCCATAACATCAATGTTTTGGACACCTAAAGAGTAGAGCTGAATAGAAGGAGTTTGTCTTGGATAATAGACTATGTGGCCTTCAGGAATTTTCAAAGAAACCGAGTGTTCAACACAATCAATCACAGCTTCATTGGCTTTCAACCAATCCATGCCCAATATGACATCAATATCCGAATTGCCCAATTCAATGAGGGATGCTGGAAAAATTTGGTTGCCAATTTCAATTTGGTTCCCATGACTTATTTGAGAAGCCTTCATAGTTGTCCCCGGTGATTGCACCCTAAGAACCTTGGACAAGGATTGAATCGGAAGACCTTGTTGCTGAGAGAACCTCTGAGACACAAAAGAATGCGATGCACCAGTATCGAATAACACTCGTGCAGAAACTGAGTTAACAGAAAGCGTACCCAGCACAACTCCAGGTGCATGTTCAGCTTGAACCATGTTGATGTTGTTGGCACGAGCAACAATGGACCTAGGCTTGGTGTTGATGTTGAGAGCCCGTGGTGCAGGTGCGCGAGCCGCAGTAGCCGAAGTAGGTCTTGGAGGTGGAGGAGGAAGAGCTTTGTTGTTCATAGGACAATTCCATTGCTGATGCCCAGAGTTCCCTCAAGTGTAGCAAGCACCAAACGGACGCGGAGCAGAGTAGCCAGGGACTCCACCATACGGCGCTCTAGGGTAGTTGTGGTTGTAGCCCCTAGGAGCAGCGTTGAAGGAGTTTGGTGGCCTTGCCGCGTAGCTTGGAGGTCTTGGTGGAGCCGGGAGCGGCGGTGCGGTATTAGGAACCCACACGCTGCGCTTAGAAGGAGCTGTCATAGCTGAAGAGCTTGCTGCGTCACGACTGTGTTTCTTGGACTCCTCGAACACTTGCCTACTAGCTTCTTCCTGTAGAGCTGTATGTTGGAGTTCCAGAAAAAACCACGGCCTTGCATGAGTGATTGCATATTTGATAGATGCATTGAGCCCTTGCCTGAACCTCTTTTGTTTCTTCTTGTCATCAGAGATCTCATCACCACCATACCGAGAAAGATCCATGAAGTTTCTGATATAGGTGTCGACATTGTCATTTCCCTGCTTGAGGTTGAGAAACACCTCCTTCATTCTTTCCATGATAATTTCTGACAGGTATTGCTCTTTGAAAGCCCCAGCGAACTACTCCCAAGTAGGCTGAAAACCAGCGTGGTTTACCTTCAGGTAATTCTCCCACCATAGAGCTGCATCTCCTTTCAGAAGGTGAGTGGCGCATTTTACCCAATCTTGCTCAGGAACATCAACAGTTACCAGCAACCTTGACATCTCACGAAGCCAATCATCAGCATCTAGTGGCTGATCAGACACCTCAAAGTGGCGCGGGTTAAACTTCAGAAAGTCCCTGATGTCTCCTCGCTTGGGAGGTGGAGGTAGCGGGGCAAACTCATTCCTCCTCACACTTTCTTTAAAGCGTTGCTGGTTCTGTTGCATTGTGCCCAAGGCATTAGCAATACTTGCCAACGCAGCTCCCAGTTCAGGTGGTATGTCATCCTCAGTACGGCGTGGTGGTGCCATCCTATGATTGATATAAAACTCAAGTCAGTACCATAATGGAGAATAATAATAATCCAAAATAGTACCAAAATGGAATTAACCAAGATTAAAGGATACAATTTACTGAGGTGATATTAAAATATCAACAAAGTCCAAAGCACCTAGAAGATAGTAAGCATATCGCACACGACTGAGCAAGGAGTGTGGTACACAAAGCTATCAAAGAAAAAAATTCCGCAAATTTCGGCATTAAAATACCACTATATGCGCAAAACCACTTAACGAATCAAGATTAGTAACTCTACCAATTCAATATACAAGAGCGAATGATAAAAGTAGTGGTATGGTCGCGACTCCATCCCGCACTCAAAGCATTACTCCGCACATTAATAAGTAAAACACATATCCCAACTCTCTTCCTTCTTAAGATGAACCTAAAGATTAGCAACTACGGAAAACAAACACCCCTAACAAGATAGCGTCGGATAACAAAGAGTAAGATAGATCGCGTCGGTTTACAACGAATCGGATAGATCGCATCGGTTTAGAAAAGCCTGTCGGTATGGAATGTACCAATAGTTGATAACCAAAAGGCAGATAGCGACAACAAGTTGGATGCAACATATAGACAAAGAATTACCCACACACACACACACACTCACACAACCAATGGTACTACGGAACCCGGAACACGTGAATCCTAGTTTGAATTTTTAGAAGAGGATTGAAAACGTTACACTTCCTTACCAGAAAAGGGTGGGTGGGTGGGTAAGAAGAAAAATGGAAGTAGTCCTACTATCGCGTTTTTTTCCCTAGTATACATAGCTACCCAAAATATTTGCTAGACTGACAACGACCATTTTGGCTAAGACCCTGAAGGGCGGAATGGCTCTGATACCAATTGTAATACCTCGGACCCTACGCTCTAAGTTCAAACCTGGATCAACCAAAAGTGGATAAGGGATTCACAGCGGGGCCTAGGCCACCCACGTGTAGGCCCGTCGACCGCCCTATCCACTTCCAGGAACATCAGGACAAGAGCGAGTGGCGTAGTCGTCCAGAAAAGAGATCAAATACATACGCAAGTGAGTATGTATGCAAGGTACCTTACAACAGTTCACAGAACCATACCATCTAAAAGAAATAGAAATATTGCAACGCCATACGGCAAGATCCAGATATCCTAGATAGAGATAATAGTTTAGGATAACTCCTCATACATCAATCAATAGAGTATCAAGCGGAAACGGAAAACAATATCCGAGTACAGATAAGAAGCACATCGACATAAGATGCCACATAAATAAGCACATCCCGCCCACAGATCTCACGGATCCCCATCCCCGGAATCTCTACACCGAGTGATCGTTGCCAACATCATCTGTTTCCTCCAACCAGTATCCATCTTGCGAATACACCTGTTCATCTGAATCAAACAATTTATCGTGTGAGACCCTAGGGGTACTCAGCAAGTCTTTATGCCGCTAAAGGGGACATATACCTGGGGTGACGCAATTGCAGCAAAAGATAATAACTAACAAGTCTATAGATACTCGCTAACCATCTGCCTAACCAATGATAGACGGATGTCCATTAATTAGAAACAACAGTTATATCAGTATAAAGTAACATATCCATCCTCCCTCTCACTTACCAACGAGTAGGCGGACGAACAACCCATCCGTTGGCAGTTTTATTAACCATTCCTTGAGTATTGCACTAATTACTAGTCAGATATTTAGTCAAATTAAACATGGTACTTTAGTTATGCTTGTCTATGATCAAGAAACTATGCCCCAAGTCGTCCATAACCGCGGACACGGCTTTCAGAAAGATGTACCCTGTAGGGGTGC
Source organism: Avena eriantha (assembly GCA_910589775.1). Lineage (NCBI taxonomy): Eukaryota > Viridiplantae > Streptophyta > Magnoliopsida > Poales > Poaceae > Avena > Avena eriantha. The sequence goes on along the minus strand of OU342741.1, from coordinate 81,589,206 downwards.
ACAAATAGCACCACACAATCAATCAACCTCGGAAAAACCAAATCAAAACCCAACGAGGCATTCACGACAAAGCATTAAAGCATGACATAAGTACATGATAGTAATAAAGCCTCAAACTACTTTGTGTCCCCAAGAAATAGAAGTGAATCAAGCTCTAGCTCAGGGGGTCCACAAGTCCTCCCGGATGTGGATAGTGCGAATAGTCAAGGAACAGGAATCAAGTACTCAGGGTCCTACGGGACACAAGTGGACATAAAAGCCAAATAACAGACATTGCCCACCGATGCCTCTTTCATTAGTTATCCCATTACTACTCAGGTTAAGTTGTTTAGGTACCTCGCTTTTCACCAGACACTCACAAACCTTACACATGCTGTTGTACGACTCGCATGGCTCAAACAACTCCTGTAGTAGTGGCTCATGGGATGGAGGAACAAGCTTGGTGGGGTTTAAAAGTAAAGGCTATGCAGTACTTGGGATTCAATTTAATACATTCGCGACTCCATGATGCAAGAATAAGATAGAAGCAATAGGTACTATATGTATGCAAGCATGTGGTAGTGCTTGCCTGGGAGCTCAGTTGAAGCGAAGGATGGATCTAGGTAGTACTCCTAGGAGTCCTGTAAATTCCCCTGCTCGGGGTCTATTCGAAAGAAGAACCAAACAAACAAGGGCCAACATAAATAAAGTGCACAAGCATATAGATATAGTGCGACAAGCAAACAAGCATGCCATGATGAATGATGCACAATTTACATGCCAATAATGTAGCATGGTAAGGGTGAGGTGTGGGGACAAGAATAAATCATTTTATTAAGTTTTTAGTCATGTTTTGCTCCCATAAACATTACTGTATACTTAATATTTATATGATGCATGCTTCAATTCATATCGTGGAATGCATAATCAGAACGGGCTCGTCGCGCTGATCGATTTAGACATATTATTTGTTAAATTTGGAGTTATAGAATTAAAGTTATTAATTAAATGAGGAAAAGGCAGTTATTACAAATTAAGAATTTCGAAAATTTAAATTAGGCAAACAATATTTTGGATGGCATATTTGAAATCCTCATATTTTTCTGATTCAAAAACATATATTATTTGGATTTATCAATTAAAAGTTATTAATTTTTGGATTTTAAAACATTTAAACAAATATCTGGAAATATTTTTATTAAACCGAAAAAGGACACAGGATTTTTGGTACACATAGGAAACTAGCCGCCGACGCTGACATGTGGGTCCAACGCTGACTCAGCGCAGATGGGGCACAGCGGGCTGCTCGGGTCTTTTCGTACCGTAGGGTTAGCCAGCCGGGGAGGATGACAGGTGGGACCGGCGGGCGTGCGGTCCCACACGCGGGCGCGCGAACAGGGCGCGGCCACGTGGTGAATCCCGGGGAGCGCGGGCGGAAAACCGGCAGCACTCCGGTCCCTTTTTGTAAAACGACCAGGGGGTGAACTGCAAATGCTGCCGGCTACTGCTCTCTCTAAAACTCTGACGAAGCTGAAACCGCTTGCGAAAACAGCTAGCTAAAGCCCAAGTTCGGAGGAAGATGGCGAGGAAACTAGCGATATTTTGGAGATGATGTAAAAACGAAAAGTGTAGATCTCACTTATACCTACAACTCTTGTATTCACGGATTCTCCATCGGATGACTGCAGCGGCCGGAAATCATCGACGGACAGAGGGAAAAACGATGGGCTTCGGACTGACGGACGAACACAGTTTTTGCAGAAGATCGGGCTGACTTCGGTCGACGAGAGCGTGAGATCTAGTCCACCATTTTGGAAGATGTTTGATCCTTTGGGTTGCTGGGACATCCTAGATTATTTCTCGTCCAGGAAGGTTCGCCGGGAATCTTCGACTAACATAGGCTAGAGGAACTGCTACGAGTGGCAGACTTGGGTGTGCGCGGCGGATGCTGTCTGCGTGCGTGCGGCGTTGCTGCTGCCGGGGACAAAACATGCAATGATGGCGAGCTACCGGCTGACGGTAATGTGTACCAAGGAGGAGGAAGGATGGGGAAGCTCACCTCCGCCGATTCCTGTAACAATCGGGGCAGAGGGCTGCCGGAGATGACGACGGCGACAGAAGTACTACGGCGGTGTCCCGCTCTCGACAGGCACGGCATGGAGGAGGCGGTGCGTAGTGGCTCGGGTTCCTCCTGTAGGCTTGGTTCGGCATGAACAGGTGCCGCGGTACCTCTCCACCACCCAGCTCCTCCCGGCAAGGACTATCGCAGTAGTGCAGGGCTTCGCAAGCTCGCAGGCATGGCGGTGGCGGCGAGGAAAACGAAGGGGAAAGAGGGTGCGCTAGGGTTGCTGCGAGGCGCGAGGCAAATATAAGAAGGGGATGCACCGCACGGGCCACGCGTGCTGCTGACGCGGTCGACGGAGGCTCACGGCCACCTGCTGCCTGCCGTGAGGCGCTGTAGAGAGGGGGAGCGGACGGAGAAGGAGAACAGTAATGGTAATGGTTTGCTCGAAGCGGTACGGGCCAGGGAGCTGCTGGTCTAGTTGCTGGCTGCGGCCAAGATGCTGATCGATGCTGCTCTTGTTCTAAACACTACTGCTGTTAGATAGAGACTGAACCAAAGACTACGGTTTTTATCCAGATTTTTATAAAAAAAGCAGAGGTTAAAACAGAGGGTGGCGACAGAACAGAAGAGAGGCGGCTGGGAGATTTAGGTGGCCTCGGTTTAGTTTGATTTTTAAATCCATTCAAACAAAGGATCTCCAAGAGAAAACGTGATGAAGGTAAACCATATAAAGGATAGATAGAAAAAGGATGGTTCTTGTAAGCTTGGTGGAGAGGTTCATAGGTTGAATTCCAAACGTAAATCATCTCAAAAGAAAACGAATTCCAGAGAAGGAAGGAAGATGGAAGCTTGCATGGCCATGCATGTAGAATAAATGGCACCTCTATATTTGGTGAAAACAAAATATAGTTTCAAATGGCCACATGCTCTCATGGATTGAATTCGACCCAACAAAGAATGTAGCTTGCTATCATATGAGATTAGCCAACCTATGCACATGTATGGATCCAAATGGCCATATAGTGTGTATATTCCACTAGATCATCTTGTAGCTAAACATAGCAACATGCATGAGCATATATTGAATAAAACCATATGAGAGCTTACAAACGAGAATGCTACCCACATGGCATGTAAAGGTAGCCATAAGGCTCCACATACTTAATATTGTGAAGACAATAGAAAACATATATGGGAGCATGTAGGTTTAGAAGTGGATCCATCCTATTACATATGAGCTAGACAAATGCCAAAATAAATGCAAGTGCCCACATGTAGTTTGGATGGCGGAATTTATAAGGTGATGGCAAGAAAGGTGGTGGAGTGGTAAAAGATATGCCCCAAATTCAACTTGGGCATCAAACAAGTTATCGAGAAGCAAATACAATATATCAAGATTCAAATACAAGTGATACAAATGCATATGACAGAAGAACCAAATGAAAGGGGTTTTATATGATGCTCAAATGCAATGTGGCATGGTGACATGAGCATGATATAATTATGATGCAACAACTATATGTAGGAAGGTAGCATTTTATTATTAGACCATGTAGCATTACAGATGTTAGACAGATGGGATGCTATAGGTACCGAGCCGGTGATCACGTAGGATGCCAATTTCACGTGCGAAGGCTTGTTGGTGTTCGACTACGGTCATGGCATTTTACAGGAACATGCGACTATGGACGGGTCATCATCGGAGGACATGTCAGAGGTAATCCGAATCACCAAGTATTCTGGAGAGGAGTCATTCGCTTATGCATTTGTTCCTAAGCGAGACCTGCCTCGATTGCTGCTGAGAGCTTCACAACATCCACCTGCTATGATTGGTGAGCCAGTAGTTTGTCGTCTCTCTCCTAGTGCCAGTTCAGAGTAGAATCAGTAGAAGATGAAGCAGAAGTAGATATGTAGTCAGTACTAGATATGTAATCAGATTGAAGCTAAGTAGTTGAAATATTTTGGTGCAGCAGGCTCTAGTGGTAGTGTAGCAGAATCCTTTTGCTATAGATGTGTAGTGATGTAGTGAAGAAAAGTAGTTGAAATTATATTTTGACATGTTTGGTTGAATTATAAGATCAGCCTACCTATGTAATCCTTTTGGTGTGAATATATGGTACATATTTGCCTACATGTTTTGGTGAACTTTGACAGATTTTGACAACACTTTCACAAGTGACAACAAACAGTGCACATATATTGAATTTTGTAACACAATTCACATGTAAAATATTTTGCAGCACAATAACAAGTGAGAATAATTTGCACTCTCATCTTTGACAACATTTTACACTACTGAAAGTGGAACTATAAGTGGACAAAACTGAGTCATTTCACTACTTCCTCCATCCACACTTCCTCCACCTTGCTGACCTCCCTGTTTATTACCCCATAAGTACCATTTTATTGTTCCTTGTGTTGGCACAGATTTTAGCAGTGTAATTGTTTCTCTTCCTGCATTTCTTGGAAATTACAGTCCACTAGAAGCTTCAGTACTTGGTTGAGAACTTGCACCACTTGAATCTTTGTGCTTCTTCTTTGGTGGAACAAAAGGCCTCTTGACAGTAGATTTCTGCAGGGTGGAGCTTGTTGCAGGGCAGGAGCTTGCTGCAGGGTAGGTACTTTCTTTCTGGATCTAGCTTTCTTGTCAATATAAAGCACATGTCTCTCTTGCTGTTGTGGTGGTTCTTGCTGCTGCATAAGAAGAAGAGCATTGTAGGAGTTAATACATTCAATCTAGATTATGGATGTAGTATAACTCTTTTTCCCTAGTAGACCTAGGTTTATCGAATCCTCGGGAAGCAGAAGCGTAGTAAAGTTACTTTAACAGACCTTCGGGAGTTTTAGAATTCCTTTTGTGTTTTTACCGGACCAAGAGTTTGCATCTTTTTGTTGTTGTCGATGATGGAGAGGGAGGGCCTAGGGCGCTCGGTTTCACCTATAGCTGTGCAAAACATCTGATGGGAATACAAGATAAAAATAAAGTATGCATGTATTTGTTAGAGCAAGATAAATTATATGTGGGCAGTGCATCCATAATTGCTATTGCCTTCGCAACCACTTATAGCAAAAACTTACTAGTCTCATCCATAGAAGAAAGAGAACTAATGATACGCATAGTGACGTCACCGTTAATCCCAAGTAAATCCTGCACATACAGCCGTACTACCCCTTCTGTCACTAGGGTTTCCAACCTGCAGATTAGTCATTACTCATACTCCCTATACCTGGATCAATCCTCGAGGTCTTGGGTACCTGACAAGTCGTTATATTGAGGCAAGAGAGGATACAATAATCATCATGTCATACAAAACTAATACATGATCCCATCTATGATAAATAACACGCACAAAAGCTACATGGCTATGCCGAAGCCCTTAGCCCAAGGATAATTACTCACACAAAGAGATGAGATCAAAGATCATAAATATTGTAGTGGAAATCATGAGATTGATAGCAAATAGTCTTACAATGTCGCTAATCGAAGAAGAGATATACTATTACAAATGGTGGAATATGGCTATGGTGGTGGAGAGATTAGATGTAAGTCTATTCCTCCGACAGCTCTTCAGTGTTGTGGATGGAGATCTGGAGGCAGCTGATGGTCTGGGGGCGCTCGGGTTTTCTTGTTGCCCGAGGCCTCTTTATATAGGGGTCCCTTCACGGAAGTTGTTCTATTTGACCTAGCGGTGTCGATGGCAACTATACGACCAGAACTATACGGCCAGAATTTTATTCCCGCCATATAGTTGGTCGTTAAAGCGCTCCACTTCACGACTCCTGGTTTCTTCGGGTTGTTGGAAATCTCGTATCTTTGACTTTAATGTAGTGATTCCCATCATCAAACGTCATTATCTACGCAAGAAAAAATAGAAAGAAAGGATTGCATACCCCTTTGATCAATAGACATTAGTGGCAGGGTTTGGAGAGATATTTCAGCAAAAATATGAATAATATCCAGTTTAAATGTGGACGTAGATGGCTATATTTCAGAGCCATCAAACCCCCCAAGCTTAAACTTGATCGTCCTCGAGCAAGAAAACCAAAACCAAAAAGGAACTCAGCATTTAAACTGAAATAATGAGATGATTATCTTACTCATGATTGGTAGTCTCATGTTTCCTCCACTTTATAAATCTGAAAAACTTCAGCATAGATAGAGTAATGGCAAGCATATCATACGGCTTTTTATGCATCCTTATAGCGCAGCAAAATTATTGTAGACATGGATGATTCAAATAAGTAAACTTTATTCCATGTCATGTAATCAACTCATAGGCTTGCCTTTGAATAATAGAGTATAATCATGTAAAATTGAGAGTGTGAGAGTTGTCATGAAAAGCATATATACTAGAGTATCTCAATTCTCCCATATCAATAAATCAAGACTCTTCAAGCACTACTTTTCTATTCATTGTCCTACAAGAATTTCAGTTCTTAAGTAATTGAGAGCATGTCAAAGATTTTATTTAGTTTATCGGGTCGTGATGGACACTTGTCACATCACTAAGGTTTTTTTCCTTTTGTACAATGATTTCTCATAACATCCAGAGGAGTGATTCCATCATGAACACAGCCACCCGGGAGTGCAATTTTTTTTATCCATTATAGCATTGCTGCTACATATGTTTAATCAACTCATAGCCGAAATCTAGGAGTTTCCTCCATGAAGATCGTTCATAGGCTAGCGGAGTTGTTGGCATCCCATGAAGTTTGACATGCATAAAGCTATATCATTCTTATGATTCACAAGTCAAACTTTGGCATGCTCACAAAAACCGCTAAATATTAATTCAATCGAACAAACCCTTTTAAAGAGAGCTATCAAGTCAATCATTATATTCCGTGGTGTTGAGTGTCTCTAGAAATATGCCTTCAAGACTAAACACTACAACACCCAAGCCTTCTATTGTGAGACTTTTTCTTATTACAATCGTTTAGAAAAAAATTAGGCAAGACTTGGTTAACTACAAGAGCTGGAACAATACGTACCCAACCAAATACCCATGCAAACAAAATTTTACTACAGTACAAAGACTCACTCCACCAATATAATATCTCAACATTTACTACTAACTAGCATGGGTTTCTCAAATTTCAAAAGTGGGGAGTCATAAGGCATACCTCTTATGTTTGGTTCCACTTCTCTCTTCCTTTTTGATTCGTTTCTTGGAAACTCGAAGTCAATCACTCTTCCAGGAAATACATGAGAACCTCGAGGTGAAAAGAAAAGAAATAAGAGGGAAAATAAAGATAAATGGAGAAATATTTTTGTTGTTTTCAAGAGAGGGAATTAAAGAATAGAAAATTGGCGGCAAAGCTCGGCTAGAAAATCTCGAAAGCGAATAGAAATAACTAAAGATAAAGTGTTGGAGAAATCAACACGAGTGCTTATAAATTCGAATTAAAAACATAACCTTGAAAATAAATAAAAGCAAATGAACGCCAAATAAAGATAAATGAGGAAAGTTCCCCAAGCTTAGGCTTTTGCAAGCCCTTCAAATCATTGTGGTGGCGAGGAAAAGTCGGAACTCTAGTTTGCAATTTGAGTTGATGGATTACTAGTTGATTCTCGGAGGTTCAAAGAGAGGCTATGCATCCTCTCCACAGTCCCTCCAAGTTCTTGGAAGTCTTGGTATGTAGCGAACCGGGTTGATGGCTGCTCCTCTTCTGGGTCCTCATCCTCGTCTGAAATCTCCTCCTCGGGTTGGTGTTGCTCAACCTGCAAGTCATAGAGCAAACGTCCTTCCTCGATAGAGAAAAGACCATTAGGCAAAGGATCAGGGTAGATACACCCTGCTCCAGCAATATGCAGGTAATAAACACCACCTCTCCTAGTAAGCATTCCACAAGATTTTAAAGTAGAGAAACCAACACGTCGCTCACCTAGCACAGGTTACTCACCTAGGTTGGTGCCTAGGGCAGTGGCAAGAACGGTGATGACTGATGACCCACAAGTATAGGGGATCGCAACAATCTTCGAGGGAAGTAAAACCCAATTTATTGATTCGACACAAGGGGAGCCAAAGAATATTTATAAGTCTTAACAACTGAGTTGTCAATTCAGCTGCATCTGGAAACAATCTTGCTCACAGCAGTTTATCAGTAGCAATAGTTTTGTAGTAGCAATAGCAAAGTAATAGTAGTAGTAAAATAAAGACACTAGTAACAATTACAGTAAATAGTAGGATTAAAGCGCGGTAGGCATAGGGATGGATGGACGGGCGTTGCATGGACAAGAAAATTCATGTAACAATCAAGACATAGGGCATTTGCAGATATAAGATAAAGTATCCTAGTACTAAATAATCATAGGCATGTGTTCCATATATAGTCATACGTGCTCGTAATGAGAACTTGCACAACATCTTTTGTCCTGCCAGCCTGTTGCAGCGGGGCCTCAAGGGAATCTACTGGCAATTAAGGTGCTCCTTTTAATAGAGCACCGAAGCAAAGGATTAACACTCTGTGAACACACGTGATCCTCATATCATAGCCATCCCCTGCAGTTATCCTGATTTCTGTCACTTCGGGGCCTCGGGTTCCGGACAACAATATGTGTATACAACTTGCAGGTAAGATCATAAACAATAATATCCTCATGAATCAATAACATGTTCAGATCTGAAATCATGGCACTCGGGCCCTAGTGACAAGCATTAAGCATAACAAGTTGCAACAATTTCAAAAAGCACTAACAATAGATACTAGGCATCATGCCTTAACAATCTGATACAATTACATGAACGATCTCATCCAATCCTTACCATCCCCATAGCCTGCTGCGGGGGATTACTCACTCATGGATAGGGGAATCATGGATGGTTGATGGAGAAGCGATGGTGATGATGATGGTGATGATCTCCTCCAACACCCTGTCTCAGCAGGATGTTAGAACATAGTTTCTTGTTCTGAAAAAACATTGACCCCACCTGTGTTTTTAGGTCAGAGGGCTTATATAGGTGAAAGGAGAGGTCGATGCAAATTCCGAGGCGACCACACCACCCCCTGGCGCAGCCTGGCCTGGCCCGCGCGGCCAGGTGGTGTGGGCCCCTCGTGGCCCCTCTTCATCTCGTCTTCTGGCTCCGTGAGTCTTCTGGTAAAATAGGAGTTTTGCGATATTTTCCGGGATTTTTCCTGAAAGTTGATTTCCTGCACAAAAACGAGACACCAAAGCAATTCTGCTGAAAACAGCGTCAGTCCGTATTAGTTGTATCCAAATCACACAAATTAGAGAAGAAACAATAGAAAAAGTGTTTGGGAAAATAGATACGTTTTGGACGTATCAACTCCCCAAGCTTAGCTTATTGCTTGTCCTCAAGCAATTCAGTTGAAAACTGAGTGTGATAAAAGAAACTTTCACGAACACATTTGCTTCGTAAGATGTATATATTCACAGCATATGATCAAGTACTTAGGCAATTCATAATAAAGAGTATGCAGATAAGTTTACCCAGTCGTCATGCAAGCTATGAAGAGATTTCAACCCACTAATAATAAGCAACATGACACATAAGCATATGCAGGATTGTAATGCTCATAAGAAGATATGATAAAGTGGCATCTCGCTTGCCTTTCTTTGGAGCAAAACATAAATGACAAAGCACCTCTGAAGTTTAAGTGAAGACTAGAAGTAAAAATATCAAAGATACAGGTATCAAGTTATGTCACAATTAACCGTGCTTTGGGACAAGAACATTACACTAAGAATGACAACTATGCTCTCGGGAAGGTGCTTAGAGAATAAATGGTGACTTAACATAAAAATGAAAAATAAGTTTTTTAAAAGTTTGAAAGGCTTCCAAATGTTGAAAGTATGGTACTCATTAGCTTTGAGCTCTCATTGCCCCTATCATAAGCATCTTGAGGTGATGGTTAAAGTGAACAAATATGAGGATATGCTTGATAAGTTATAAGACGAAAATCTCATGCCCCTTGCCTACGAGTCCCGAACCTCAAGCTACTCAACTTTAGTCACGAGTAAGTTCTTGTCATTGTAAGTATATGTGTATCATGGAGAAATGCCAATGGGGTACCCCTTGCCCCATGATACAGGAGCTATCCCATATCAAAATGACAAGGCAACAAACAATGAGCATCTCAGAGATCTTTTTATTTGCTATTTGCATAGGTTTTTATTGAGGATGCTTCACATAATGCTCACTATGGTTATGCTGCAAGTTTTCACCATGATTAGGCATGGCTTAGGCTAGCCACCTAGGTGTTTCTCTAACACACATACAAACTCCATAAGCTTACAAGCTCCCCTTTTATTTCACACCGCCGGGATCCATAAATAAAAGAACATGATATCAACTGAATAATAAGTGCATTGTTGAAAGCGTTCCCCATGAAAACATGGTTCTCCTAATCCTCAACGTATAAAGTGGAAGCATATACGCAACATAGATGGACGCAATGGTTCAAGTTTATTAAGTGTAGGAAAGTAAAGTGTGCCATCAAGTTCGTGAGAGCTTTACTAACTAATTTTCATATAGCAAGCAAACATTTTTATTTGGAAGAAAACAAGGCATAATAAATATGCAAGGAATATAAATGATGCTTATAGTAGATATGGTGGACTCTTTTGACAATTTTTGGTTTTGGGGAGTTGGATGCATGAGTAAAGCTTATACTCAGCGCAAGTGAAGGCTAGCAATAGAAAGGGAGCGATAATCAAGAGAGCAGTAACTCTCATAATCATGCTTGCGACAAAACAAAATTAATAATGGCATAAAAGTGACACAAGAACTCTGAGGCAAAATAAATCATCAAGGCTTAACTGACTTTTTTGTTTAGTCATATGCATGCATGAGCATGTGCCAAGTCGATTCAAATAAAACATCCAGAGGAGGATACCACAATGTCATACCAAGTTATGAATAGAACAATGCAAGAAAACATTTATATGGCGTGTTACAAACTATTAGTGGATTGGAATTGATCATAAGAGAGAAAGAACTACTAAGCATCCATTAAATAACATACACCTTACATGAACAGACTAAACATGCCCACAATGATTAGTACATGTACAAAAATGAAAACAAATAGAGTTCATGCCAGCCTCTTACCACACCTCGAGTTGTCATAAATCATCATTGCCTTTCACTTTTGTGACTTGAATAATAAGATAAAGCGAAATTCCAAGGGTCACTAAGGACTGCTGAACCCTGCAACAAACTTTACTAAACTAGAGAAGAACAACACATATTTTTGGGTTTTCAATTTTTAAAGACAAGAACCAAAGGAAAGAGCAAACAAAGCAAAATCCTTTTGGGTTTTTTGAATAATCAAATAAAAGCAAAAAAGATGAAGCAAACCGAGGCTAAAAGATAAAGAAACAAACAAAGAGAAATAAAAGGAAAGCGAAATAAAGAAACAAACAAAGAAAAAATATTTTTGGTCTTTTTGTCTTTTGGAAAGTAGAAATAAAGCAAGAACAAAAACTAAAAGGAAAGCGAAATGTGGATATACAAGGTACCGACAGGACAAGATATGTAGATGAGTGTGGTATCGGTATACATCCCCCCAAGCTTAGGATTTTGGCCTAAGTGGGGATCAATCCCAACGTGGGTAGGAACTCCAAGCCGGTGGGTCATCGTGAGAACGATCATACTTAGGCCCTTGTAAAGAAGAAGAAGTTCCCTGCTACGTCGTAAACGTATCTATAATTTTTGATGTTCCATGCTTGTTTTATATCTACTTTCTTATGTTTTGTCCACACTTTGGAGTATTTTTACACATTTTCTAGAACTAACCTATTAACAAGAAGCCATAGTGCCAGTTGCCTGTTTTCTGCTGTTTTTGGATTTAGAAAAGCTAGTAAGGAAATATTCTCAGAATTGGACCGGAAATAAGCCAAACTCAATATTTTACCCGAAGAAAAACACAGTCCGGAGGGGAGACAAAGAGGGGAACCAGGGCGGCCACACCCTAGGGAGGCGCGGCCAGCCCTAAGCGTGCCACCACCTGGTGTGGGCCCCTAGTACTCCACCGACCTTCCCCCTTCGCCTATAAAATCCTTCCGGGATGAAAACCCTAAGTACCCGATCAAAAATCCACGAAAGAGTCTGTAGCCACCATCATCTCCAACCCTATATCGGGAGGGATTTGAAGCTCTTCCCGGCACCTTGACGGAGGGGAGAGTTCACCCTGGAGGCCTTCTTCATCACGATGCATGCCACCGGTGTGATGTGTGAGTAGTTCATCCCTGGACTACGGGTCCATGTAGTAGCTAGATGGTTGGTTCTTCTCCTTTGTGCTACCATGTTTAGATCTTGTGAGCTCCGTTCATGATCAAGATCATCTATTTGTAATCTTACATGTTGTGTTTGCGGGGATCCGATGGATATTGAGATTCTATTTTAGATTGATTATTGATTCTATCATGTCTATGTTATTTGTAATCTTGCATGCTTTCCGTTGTTAGTAGCTATCTTGGCCAAGTAGATGCTAGCAACTCCAACAGGGAGTATTTATGCTCGATAGTGGGTTCATGCCTCTAGTAATTTGGGTAAGTGACAGGAATCTCTGAGGTACTAGATGTGTTGTTGCTACTAGGGAGAAAACAACAATCCTTTGTCCATAGGGCAATCATATTGTTTACTTTACACACTTTTCTTAATGCAATTATCTGTTGCTTGCAACCTAATACTGGAGGGGGTTTGGATGATAACCTGAAGGTGGATTATTAGTCATAGATGTAGTATGATTATGGTCTATGTATAATGTTGTAGTGCCCAATCGAATATCATAGGAGTCAAGATGATTAGTATATAAATGTATGCTTTCTCGGTGTCTATCAATTGCCCCGTTGTAATTTGTTCACCCAACATGTCATTTATCTTAAGGAGAATCACCTCTAGTGAACTATGGACCCTGATCCATTCTTCTACCATCATCTATTTATTGTTTTACCGTTTACTTTCTGCAAGCAATTACTGTCTCCCACACAATACATTTAATCCTTTGTTTCAGCAAACCGGTGAGATTGACAACCTCAATGTAAGTTGGGGCAAAGTTATGTCGTTGTGTTCTACAGGATTCCAAGTTGGAGACAACTCCTTGGGGTTGTTTCCTTGCTCCTACTGGTTCGATAACCTTGGTTTCATAACTGAGGGAAAACTTGCTGCTGTGCTCATCATACCTTCCTCTTGGGGTTCCCAACGAGCTCATTGTATTTTGAGCCATCAAGCCTATTTTGTGGCGTCGTTGCCGAGGAGTCAAGGACAACTTCACAAGGGGAGTCCTTCATAACCAATATCTTTACTTTGTTTTTTGTTTTGCTTAGTTTATTTTTGCTTTGTTTGCTTGTTTCTTTTTATCAAAAACACAAAAAATTAGTTGTACTTGTTTGCTTCCTTTATTAAAAACACAAAAAAAATGAATACTCCTGAAAATACTAAGTTGTGTGACTTCACCAACACCAATAACAATGATTTCATGTGCACACCTGTTGCTCCACCTGTTCCCGAAGCTACTTTCTTTGAAATTAAACCTGCTTTGCTCAATCTTGTTATGAAAGAACAATTCTCTGGTATTAGTACTGAAGATGCTACTGCTCACCTTAATAACTTTGTTGAACTTTGTGAGATGCAAAAACATAGGGATATAGATGGAGATATTATTAAGCTTAAATTGTTTCCTTTCTCTTTGAGAGGAAAAGCTAAAGAATGGTTGAAATCCCTAACTAGAAATAGTATTGATTCTTGGACTAAATGCAAAGATGCTTTCATTGGAAAATACTATCCTCCTGCTAACATTATATCTATGAGAAGTGAAATAATGAAGTTTAAACAATCTGATAATGAACATGTTGCTCAAGCTTGGGAAAGAATGAAATCTTTGGTAAAGAATTGTCCCACTCATGGACTGACTGCTTGAATGATTATCCAAACCTTTTATGCAGGATTGAATTATTCTTCAAGAAATCTACTGGATTCTGCTGCTGGAGGTACCTTTATGACCATTACTTTGGGTGCTGCAACAAAGCTTCTGGATAATATGATGGTTAACTATTCTGAATGGCACACTGAGAGAGCTCCACAAGGTAAGAAGGTAAATTCTGTTGAAGAGACCTCTTCCTTGTGTGATAAAATCGATGTTATTATGTCTATGCTTGTTAATGGGAAAGCCCATATTGATCCAAATCATGTTCCCTTAGCCTCTTTGGTTGCTCAAGAAGAGCAAGTTGATGTGAACTTTATAAGAAATCATAATTTTAGCAACAATGCCTGCATGAATAATTTTGGTAACAACAATTATAGGCCCTATCCTCCCAATAATGGTAATGCTTATGGAAATTCCTACAACAATAATAGGAGTGCACCCTCTGAACTTGAAGTTATGCTTAAATATTTTATTAGTAAACAAACTGCTTTCAATAAAACTATTGAGGAAAAACTCTCTAATGCTGAAAGAAATATAGCATCATTGGCTAAAGCACAATCTTCTTTGAATAAAATTGCTGCTAAACCTGAAACTATTGAAAATCCCTTTGCTGCTACTAATGCTATACAAGTTAGAATTGATGAAAATGTTAGATTATTAGCAGAATTGCATGCTAAGTGGGAAAGAGAAGATGAAATTGCTAGAAATAGTAGTATTTGTACTATCACCACCACTAATGTTGATGCTGGCAAACCACATGAAGTTCCCATTCCTATTGCAACAACACCTAAAACCAATGGAACCTTTTCCAATAAAAATGCTGAAATTCTTCGAAATATGGGAAACAATAGCTCTACTACCTTGGATGGTAATTATGATTTTGATCTTGATGGTTGCAATATTTCTGAAGTAATTATGTTCCTACAAAATCTTGCTAAAAGTCCTAATGCTAGTGCTATGAATATGGCCTTTACGAAACACATTACTGATGCTCTCATAAAAATTAAAGAAGAAAAGATGAAACATAATGCTTCTATTCCTATGAAAGTAGAAGATGGTTGGGAACCCATCATTAATATGGAAGTGAATGATCTTGATCTAAAAGCTTTATGTGATCTTGGTGCTAGTGTCTCTATTATGCCTAGAAAGATTTATGAAATGCTTGATTTGCCACCTTTAGGAGATTGTTATCTAGATGTCCAACTTGATGATAATACTAAAAATAAAATCATGGGGAGTATTAATGATGTTCTTATTATGATTAACAATACCTATGTCACCATTGATTTCTATGTTTTGGATGTTGAATGCAATGCTTCTTGTCCTATTGTTTTGGGAAGACCTTTTCCTAGAACTGTTGGTGCCATTATTGATATGAAAGTAGGCACCATTAAATATCAATTCCCACTCAAGAAAGGTATAGAACACTTCCCTAAGAAGAGAGAGAAGATTCATTTTGCCTCTCCTATTAAAACAAAATTTGCTCTTAATGCTTCTTCATTTGAGAATACTTGAATCTTGCCTCTTATGCCTAGCTCAAAGGCGTTAAAGAAAAGCACTTATTAGGAGATAACTCAAATTTTAGTCGATAAATTTTTATTTTGTTGAGTGTTGGAAGTTTTTGCCTCTGTAATAACCTCTCCTTATCCTTTTTGTGTGGTTTTTGTGCCAAGAGTAACCTCTAATGAGAGAGAAGTAAGACTTGGGAAAATTGCTGTCCCGAAACAGATTTCTGTGCTTCACCGTAAAAATTCGTGAAAAATCTCTGTATGTCGGATTGAGCTGTAATTGTTTGTGCTTCTGCCCCTGGTTGTTATCCAACTTTAATTAGTTAAATACTTTTTGATTTGAGCAACATAATGTTTTCGTAAAAATTGGTTTTTACCTGCTGGTATGTTTTGACAGATTTCTGCCATTATTTGCATTTGCCTCTTAATATGTTTCTCTTTGAGTTCTCTTTGATCAATTGAGATTTTAGAAGGAATTGCTAGAGTATCTTGTGTTTTAATGGAAGTTTTACTTGTGTTGAAACTGAACTGAAGGACTTATTATCTTGAGTACACTAATGTTGCTAATGAAGATTGTGTGAAGTTTTGTATGAAGGAAAAATTTCAAGTGTAGGGAAGAATAATGTGATAAGATGAAGTATGGACAAAAGCTCAAGCTTGGGGATGCCACCCGTGTCACCCCAAGAAATATTCAAGAAGTACAAGCGTCAAAGCTTGGAGATGCCCAAGGCACCCCCTTCTTCATCAATAAAAATCTCAGGTTTCTTGCAAATACTTCATTTTTATTGTTTCATGCACAATTGTGTTGTTCTTGGAGCCTCTTCGTTTTTGTTTTTTGTTTTCTTTATCTTGGTTTTCTTAAATAAATTGGTTGGACCCCCGCATTCATAAATTAGTTTTCAAATAAGTTGATTTGGATTGAAAAAGAGTAGGAAAGTTCATGCTTATGAGTGGTACAAAAGGAGTCTTGTTTTGACTGTGGCTTAGACTTTATCATGTCATGCTTGATATTGTTTTGACTTTATTCTTAGTGATTATTGCTGTAGCATGACTTGTTACAAACAATTTAGATTGCTTAATTTGCCTTGAAAGAATCATGCGTTGTTTTAGCATACAAAAGCATAATATTGTGGTATTCTCCTCTAATGCTTTATTTGGGTTGACTTGGCGCATGCTCACACCATGTTAAGACTATACCAAGTCACCATAGCCTAGATGATCATTTAGTTTTCGACTTGTATATCACTTTATGCTTTAATTAATAATGTTTTGTCGTTTTGCATGATTATGGCCATTATTGTTGTCTTAGTTGGTCGCTCCCAGTCTTTTGCTAGCCTCCACATGTACCAAGTATGAGTTCCACTCATGCATCCAACTCCAAATAAAACCAAGTTATTCCAAAGATTCCACCATACCTACCTATTAGCTTTATCTCTATTCCAAGTATATACATGTTTTTATCTACCTTCTGAATTAAACTTGTTATGTGAAAATTAGTGATTAAAGCTCTCACGAACTTGATGGCATGCTTTACTTTCTTGCACTTAATAAACTTGAACCATTGTGCCCATCTATGTTGCGTATATGCTTGCGCTTTATAAGTTGTGAATTAGCAGAACCATGTTACCATGGGGAACGCTTTCAACATTGCACTTTATTTGGTTGATATCATGTTCTTTTGCTTATCGAACCCAGCGGTGTGAAATAAAAGGGGAGCTTGTAAGCTCATGGAGTTTGTATATATGTTAGAGAAACACCTGGGCCGCTAGCCTAAGCCATGCCTAATCATGGTGGAAACTTGCAGCATAACCATAGTGAGCAATTTGTGAAGCATCCTCAATAAAAACCTATGCAAATAGCAAATAAAAAGAGCGCTGAGATGCTCATTGTTTGCTTGCCTTGTCATTTTGATATGGGAAAGCTCCTGTATCATGGGGCAAGGGGTACCCCCATTGGCAGTTCTTTATGATACACATGTACTTACAATGACAAGAACTTACTCATGACTAAAGTTGAGTAGCATGATGTTCGGTACTCGTAAGTAAGGGGCATGAGATTTTCAACTTATAACTTGTCAAGCATATCCTCATATTTGTTCACTTTAACCTTAATAACCTAAAGATGCTTATGATAGGGGCAATGAGAGCTGAAAGCTAATAAGTACCATAATTTTTGGAAGCTCTTTATGAAACTTGAATCCCTGCTTCCTTCTATGAAGGGCATTTCTTGTACTTTTATGTTGAGTCTCCATCTTTTATCTTTATGCACCTATTGAGAGAGCATAGTGGCCATTCTTAGTTTAATGTGCATTGTCCCAAAACTTGTTGATTGATTTATAACTTTGATATTTCTTGTTCTTAAACTATTTGTATCTAGTCACCCTTATGAACTTTGAAGGTGTCCTATGTATTTATGATTTGCTACACTATGAGGGACAAGCTGAATACCATTCTCATTATGTTTTCTATATGTGAAATAAACAAACGTCTTTCAAAGCATTCTTATTCATGGATCTTTTGTGTGTACCTTTTCATGTTACAACATAGTTGCTATGTATTATTGTTAGAACTATATCTTTCATGTCTATGTTAAAGTACTATGATCCCAGCTATCAATGTTTAAAAAATACCTTGATCAAGTTTGTGATGGTGCATGTCACCTCAAAAATTCTTTCTTTGTATCACTTACCTACTCGAGGACGACCAGGAGTTAAGCTTGGGGATGTTGATACGTCGTAAATGTATCTATAATTTTTAATGTTCCATGCTTGTTTTATATCTACTTTCTTATGTTTTGTCCACACTTTGGAGTATTTTTACACATTTTCTGGAACTAACCTATTAACAAGATGCCATAGTGCTAGTTGCTTATTTTCTACTATTATTGGCTTCAGAAAAGCTAGTAAGGAAATATTCTCGGAATTGGACCGGACAAAAGCCAAAGTCAATATTTTACCCGAAGCAACACGGAGTCCGGAGGGGAGACGAAGAGGGGAACCAGGGAGGCCACACCCTAGGGTGGCACGGCCATCCCTAGGCGCGCCGCCACCTGGTGTGGGCCCCCAGGTACTCCACCGACCTTGCCCCTTCGCCTATAAAATCCTCCCAGGACGAAAACCCTAAGTACCCGATCAAAAATCCATGAAAGAGTCACTAGCCGCCGTCATCTCCATCCCTAGACCGGGAGGGATCTGTAGCTCTTCCTGGCGCCCTGTCAGAGGGGAGAGTTCACCCTGGAGGCCTTCTTCATCACCATGTATGCCTCCGGTGTGATGCGTGAGTAGTTCATCTATGGACTATGGGTCCATGTAGTAGCTAGATGGTTGGTTGTTCTCCTTTGTGCTACCATGTTTAGATCTTGTGAGCTCCGTTCATGATCAAGATCATCTATTTGTAATCTTACATGTCGTGTTTGTGGGGATCCGATGGATATTGAGATGCTATTTCAGATTGATTATTGATTCTATCATGTCTATGTTATTTGTGATCTTGCATGCTTTCCGTTGTTAGTAGCTATCTTGGCCAAGTAGATGCTAGCAACTCTAAGAGGGAGTATTTATGCTCGATAGTGGGTTTGATGCCTCTAGTAATATGGGGAAGTGACAGGAATCTCTAAGGTACTAGATGTGCTATTGCTACTAGGGAGAAAACATCAATCCTTTGTCCATAGGGCAATCGTATTGTTTACTTTACACACGTTGCTTAATGCAATTATCTGTTGCTTGCAACTTAATACTGGAGGGGGTTCGGATGATAACCTGAAGGTGGATTATTAGTCATAGATGAAGTTGGATTACGGTCTATGTATAATGTTGTAGTGCCCAATCGAATCTCATAGGAGTCAAGATGATTAGTATATGCATGTATGCTTTCTCGGTGTCTGTCAATTGCCCCGATGTAATTTGTTCACCCAACATGTCATTTATCTTAAGGAGAATCACTTGTAGTGAACTATGGACCCCGGTCCATTCTTTTACCATCAATCTACCATCATCTATTTACTATTTTACAATTTACTTTCTGCAAGCAATTACTATCTCCCACACAATACGTTTAATCCTTTGTTTCAGCAAACCCGGTGAGATTGACAACCTCACTGTAAGTTGGGGCAAAGTTTTGTGGTTGTGTTGTGCAGGATCCCAAGTTGGAGACAACACCTTGGGGTTGTTTCCTTGCTCCTACTGGTTCGATAACCTTGGTTTCAAAACTAAGGGAAAACTTGCTGCTGTGCTCATCATACCTTGCTCTTGGGGTTCCCAACGAGCTCATCGTATTTTGAGCCATCACTCCCCAATCATGGGCAGGCTGTTGGTATGAAGACTCCCCCTCATTGGAGGGCTGGACCGAATTGTCCTCGGCCTCCCTTCCAACATTTTCCTCTTGCTTGGAGAGCTCCTCCAAATATGTACCGATCTCTTCCTCCGTGAGTGACCATCCTACCCTGTTATCAAGGTTAAACAAAGAAGACGCAGGCAAAAGAACCACTCGCCCGAACTTACCTCCTCTCCATCCACTCTTGAGAAAGGTTATTTCATAAGATAAATCACTTAAATTAGCCAGGAAGAAACAAATTTATGTTGTATCATGGAATTAAGATCGAGCCTCTCTATGGGAAACTGTAAGTCTGAATGATGGGGCGCTACGCCATGCAAAGCTAATAAACGAGAGGCCATGAGGCCTCCATAAATTCCACCTTTCTCGTGGTTAGTAGCAAGACGGAAAGCTATCAAAGAAGCCAAGTTATAAGTCCTATCTCGTTTCAAGGCAGCTGCGATAAAGGCTAGATCATATGAAGATAATTTACTAGCAGTTTTCCTAGCAAGAACGCACTTGGCAATAAAGTAGGCAAAATATCGAATAGATGGGAGATGAATATTACGAATTTTACCACTCTCCTTTGAGAAGCTGCTCCCTTGGCAAATCTATGCATACGAGTCCATGAGTGGTGTAGGCCGCTCTCTAATCCGCTCATGCGAACCCCACTGTGGTACTTTAATAGCTTCACAAAAATCATCAAAAGGGAGGTCGACAACTACATTGTAAATTTTGTAATGAACCATGGGGTGTTGGGTCCGCAGCATAGAAAACAAAAATTTTCCTACGATGAGAACTATACGCCAAGACCTATCTACTAGATACAGAGCAACGGGTGGACATACATCCATGGAGAACTTACCCTCGAAGACAACGAGTTTTGTTAACGAGTAGGAACTCGTGGTTGAGGTAGTCGTACGCTTGCCGATCTCAAGATCGTGTGGAAGTCCGAGCGCCGCAAATCAGCAGCGCATCCGTCCTCGCACACACGTTCAAGCCACCGGACAACCTCCACCTCCTCGCTCCAGCGAATCAGCGGAAGCAACAACTCCTTCCAGATGCAAGGCCACCGGGAACATGTATCTCGCTAATCCGAGACCATGGGGGAATATCTAGAGGGGGAGAGAGATCCTTCACGAGGAGGTGTGAGGATGAAGGAGGGAATGGGTGGCCTTTTATAGGAGGAGGGGGGTGCCCCCTCTCTCCATGGCCGGCGCATGGGGGGGGTGACCCCTCACCTCCCCCATTCATGTGGTGGTAACCCCTCCACATTAAAATGCCCCTTCACATTCTCTTTTAAAGTCTCCACTTTAAATGCATTAAATTTCTCCAAATTTAATGCTCTCTCATTTAATAAAACTCTTTTATTATTTTTATTCAGAATTTTGTTAATTACTTTAGTTAACAAACATTCACATAAAACCCCTTGCAACATTTCAATATCACATGCAGAACCACTTTCTGCAATTTCACCCGAAACAATTTCGGTTTCTATCGAAACATTTCCTGCGCTTCGCAAACCTTTTGTCTGGAACATATGTGCTCCTAAATGGTGTCCGGCAACCCTTAAGTGTGTCACCCTACGGTTCACGAATAATGCAGACATGATTGAGACTCCTCTTAGATCAATAATCAGAAGCGGGACCTAGAGATCCATACCGACTCCTGCACATTCAACGATGACTTCTGTGATCATGAGAACCTTTAACGTCAGCAATTTAATCCCTTTGTCTCATGATATAATACATGTCCGAGATTCGATCATCGGTATCCAAATACCTAGTTTGATCTCGTTACCGACATGCACTCTTTTCTCGTTCCCGTGATATAACATTCTAGTGATCACATCACTTGCTTGCAAGCTATCTTAATGTGATATCACCGAGAGGGCCCAGAGTATATCTATCCGTCATAGGGATTGAAAAATTCCACTCTTGATCCATGAGCCTCAATATAACACCTTCATAGCACTGAACCCACCTTTATGGTCACCCTGTTACGGTGTGACGTTTGATGTTATCAAGATACTCTTCCGGTGTTAGCAATTAACATGATCTCATGGTCTAAGGACTAAGACTACTTTGTATGATGTTATAGCAATATAAACATAATGACTTGATCATAATGCTATACTTCGGATGAATGTTCATCACATCATTTCACAAATGCTGTGACCTTGTTATTAACAACATCCAATGTCCATGATCAGGAAACTTTGATCATCTTGTTAATCAACAAGCTAGTCTATTAGAGAGGCATAACTAGGAACCCTTTTTGTTTATTAAACACACATGTATTGATGTTTCCTATCAATACAATTATAGCATGCAAAATAAACATCTATCATATACAAGGAATATATAATAACAACTTTATTATTGCCTCTCAGGGCATATTTCCTTCAGTCTCCCACTTGCACTAGAGACAATAATCTAGTTCACATAGTGATAAATCTAACACCCATGGAGTTCTGGTGTTGATCATGTTTTGCCCTAGGGAGTACTTTAGTCAACGGATCTGCTACATTTAGGTCCGTGTGCACTTTACAAATCTTTATATCTCCATCCTTGACATGCTCACGGATGGAGTGAAACCGGCACTTAATATGCTTGGAATTCTTGTGAGACCTTGGTTCCTTGGCGTTGGATATGGCTCTATTGTTGTCACAATAGATCACCATTGGGTCCAACGCACTGGGAACCACACCCAGTTCTATAATGAACTCTTTCATCCAAACTGCCTCCTGCGCCGCTTCTGAAGCAGCAACATATTCCGCCTCCGTTGTTGATCCAGCCATCACAGGTTGTTTGGAACTCCTCCAACTAACTGCTGCTCCGTTCAAGAGAAATACATATTCGGATTGAGACTTAGAGTCATCCGGATCGGTGTCAAAGCTAGCACCGACATAACACTTAGCGACTAGCTCTTCTTCACCTCCGTATATAAGAAGCATATCCTTAGTTCTTCTCAAGTACTTGAGGATGTTCTTTACCGCTATCCAGTGTTCCGAACCTGGATCAGATTGGTACCTACTATTCGAACTAATAGCATGTGCCACATCCGGTCTTGTACATAGCATGGCATACATTATAGAGCCTATGGCCGAGGCATAGGGGATCTTATCCATCATCTCTCTTTCTTTCGGCGTAGCCGGACTTTGAGTCTTACTCAATGTCTTGCCTTGCAACATAGGTAAGAACCCCTTCTTACTTTCGTCCATATTAAAATTCTTTAATATCTTATCAAGGTATGTACTCTGCGATAGCCCAATTAGGTGTCTTGATCTATCTTTATAGATTTTAATGCCTAATATATATGAAGCTTCACCAAGGTCCTTCATCGAAAATTTGCTGTTTAGATAACTTTTAACACTGTTTAAAAGATCTATATCATTTCCAATCAATAATATGTCATCCACATATAATATTAGAAATGCCACATTGCTCCCACTCACTTTCTTGTAAATACAAGCCTCTCCATAAGTTTGGACAAATCCAAACTCTTTGATCACCTCATCAAAGCGGAGATTCCAACTCTGGGATGCTTGCTTCAGTCCATAGATGGATCGCTGAAGTTTGCACACCTTATCAGCATCCTTAGGATCGACAAAACCCTTTGGTTGTATCATATACAACTCTTTTTCAATATTACCATTGAGGAACGCAGTTTTGACATCCATCTGCCATATTTCATAATCGAAATATGCAGCAATTGCTAACATAATCCTAACCGACTTAAGCATCGCTACGGGAGAGAATGTCTCATCGTAGTCAACTCCTTGAATTTGTCGAAACCCCTTTGCGACAAGTCGAGCCTTATAGATGGTTACATTACCATCAGCATCAGTTTTTCTTTTCAAAATCCATTTATTCTCAACGGCCTTTCGATCGTGAGGTAAGTCCACCAAGGTCCAAACCTGGTTTTCGTACATGGATTCCATCTCGGATTTCATGGCTTCTAGCCATTTGTTGGAATCAGGGCTCATCATCGCTTCTTCATACGTCGCAGGGTCATCTATTTCATCAATCATGAAATTCATAACAGGATTGTTGTACAGTTCAGGAGCTGCATGTGTCCTGCTTGACCTGCGAGGTTCGGTAGTGTCCTCTTTCGGAGTTTCATGATCAATATCATTAGCTCTCTCTTCATTAGGTGAAGTCAACTCCGAAACAACTTCCGGTGCTGTGCTACTCGCCATTTCATGAAGAGAAGGTTCAATAACCTCTTCGAGTTCTACCTTCCGACTACTCACACCTTTCGCGAGAAACTCCTTCTCAAGAAAGGATCCATTCTTGGCAACAAAGACCTTGCCCTCGGATCTGTGATAGAAGGTATACCCAATCGTTTCCTTAGGGTATCCTATGAAGACGCATTTTTCCGCTTTGGGTTCGAGTTTATCTGGTTGAAGTTTCTTCACATAAACATCACATCCCCAAACTTTAAGAAATGACAGCTTAGGTTTGTTTCCAAACCATAATTCACACGGTGTCTTTTCAACGGATTTAGATGGTGCCCTATTTAAAGTGAATGTAGCGGTTTCTAGTGCATAACCCCAAAATGACAGTGGCAAGTCAGTCAGAGACATCATAGATCGAACCATATCCAATAAAGTACGATTACGACGTTCTGACACACCATTACGTTGTGGTGTTCCGGCAGGCGTGAGTTGTGAAACTATTCCACAGTCTTTCATATGTGTGCTAAACTCGTAACTAAGATACTCTCCTCCACGGTCAGACCGTAGAAATTTATTCCTTCTATTACAATGATTTTCCACTTCATTCTGAAATTCTTTGAACTTTTCAAAGGTTTCAGACTTATGTTTCATCAAATAGATATACCCGTATCTACTCAAATCATCCGTGAAAGTAACAAAATAACGATATCCACCTCGCGCCGACACACTCATTGGTCCACACACATCAGTATGTATGATTTCCAGTAAATCTGTCGCCCGTTCCATTGAACCGAAAAACGGCGTTCTAGTCATCTTGCCCATAAGGCATGGCTCACATGTATCAAATGATTCAATATCAAGTGATCCCAAAAGTCCATCAGAATGGAGTTTCTTCATGCGTTTAACGCCAATATGACCTAGACGGCAGTGCCACATATATGTAGATAGATCATTATCAAGTTTAATCTTTTTAGCATCAACATTATGAATATGCGCAATACTACTATCGAGATCCAATAGAAATAAACCATTCAACACAGGTGCATGACCATAAAAGATATTATTCATATAAATCGAACAACCATTGTTTTCAGACTTAAACGAATAACCACTTTGCATCAAACATGATCCGGATACAATGTTCATGCTCAGTGCAGGCACTAAATAACAATTATTCAGGTTTATAACTAATCCCGACGGCATATGGAGAGGCAGCGTTCCGATGGCAATCACATCAACTCTTGATCCATTGCTGACCCGCATCGTGACCTCATCCCTTGCTAGTTGTCGCTTGTTCCGCAGCCCCTGAACCGAGTTATATATATTAGCAACCGATCCCGTATCAAATACCTAGGTGCTACTGCGAGTACTAGTCAAGTACACATCAATAACATGTATATCATATATACCTTTGTTTGCCTTGTCGGCCTTCTTGTCCACCAAATACTTGGGGCAGTTGCGCTTCCAATGGCCAGTCCCCTTGCAATAGTAGCACTCGGTGTCAGACTTAGGGCCAGCTCGGGGTTTCTTTTCAGGCGCGGCAACAGATTTGCCGCCCTTCTTTTCCTTCTGCTTGCTTTTCTTGTCCTTCTTGAAACCGGTGGTCTTATTGATCATCAACACTTGATGTTCTTTCCTAATCTCCACTTCTGCAGTCTTAAGCATTGACAGAAGCTCGGGAAGAGACTTCTTCATGCCCTGCATATTATAGTTCATCACGAAGCTCTTGTAGCTAGGTGGCAGAGATTAGAGAACACGATGTATGCCTAAGTCAATGGGAATCGTTATTCCCAAGGACACAAGCTTATCGGCGTACCCAGACATTTTGAGTACGTGCTCACTAACGGAGATGTTCTCTTCCATCATGCAGCTAAAGAACTTTTCAGAAGCATTATAACTCTCTACGGCAGCATGGGTATCGAAAATCATTTTCAATTCTCCCATGGTATCAAAGGCATTGCCATTTTCGAAACGTTTTCGAAGTTCTGGCTCTAGCCCATACAGTATGCCGCAATGAACTAAGTTGTGGTCCTCCTGACGAGGTATATAGACGTTCTTTTCCTCGTCAGGGGCATCAGGAGCTAGTGGGGGGCCTAGCGGTGCCTCTAGCACATATTGCTTTTGTGCAGCAGTGAGGAGAATCCTCAAATTCATAGCCCAGTTGGTGAAGTTGCTACCATTCGCAGCAAGCTTCTCTTTCTCCATGAACACATTGAAATTAAAAGCAGGTGGTGCCATCTACAACAGAATTTGTAAATATATTTAGACTAAGTTTATGATAGATTGAGTTCAACTAATCCAAATTACTAATGAACTCCCACTCAAAAACGACATCCCTCGTGTCCTTTTGGTGATTACATGAACCAAATCCACTACACCAAGTCCGATCATCACGTGAGTCGGTGTAGCTTCAAAGGCGAGTATCTATATAGGCATCATATTAACTATATGACTCATGCTTAACCTTTCGGTCCGTGTTCCGAGGCCATGTCTGTACATGCTAGGCTCGTCAAGTAAGAACCTTAGTATTCGCGTGTGTAAAACTGTCTTACACCCGTTGTATGAAAGCGTAGAGTCGAGAACACCCGATCATCACGTGATGTCTCAAAACACGATCCACAAAACGGTGCATACTTAAGGAAGAACACATTTTATCTTGATATCTAAATGAGGGATCATCTTATAATGCTACCAAAAGCGCCAAACTAGCAATATAAGATGCTAACATCTAATGTGTGAAGTGAGGTGATATGGTCCATGTATTTGATCTCTATCATTTGCATCGTGGTATGATCTCTATCATTCCTTTGTGTGTAAGGCCAAGGTATATGGAACTTACACGTTAAGTGAGTTGTAAGAGTATCTATCATACATCTACTTACAACAATACCATATCAAGACACTAGCCCAGCAACGATCTAAACTAGACGCCTCTAATTTATCAATTGCAAGTTTTACGTGGCTTAGGGCTTTCGGAGATAGAACCGGTCTTACCTACGAACATCAAACACAACGAGGATAACCAAGTTATTAGCAACTCGTTGTAAATCAGATATTGACTATAGTAGGAGAGGCAGACACCCGCCAGCCACTTATGCAAAATTAGTTGCATGTCAGTCGTGGAACCGGTCTCATGTACGATGACATGTAAGGTTGGTCCGGGCCGCTTCATCCCACTATGCCACCAATATCCAAAGTACATAGAAGATGCAATAACATGATCATCATCGCCCACATATAAACATATGTGTACTACCCGTGCAAAGCACCTACGCATAGATCAGGCTCTGATACCACTGTTGGGTCCGCAGCATAGAAAACAAAAAAATTCCTACGATGAGAACTATACGCCAAGACCTATCTACTAGATACAGAGCAACGGGTGGACATACATCCATGGAGAACTTACCCTCGAAGACAACGAGTTTTGTTAACGAGTAGGAACTCGTGGTTGATGTAGTCGTACGCTTGCCGATCTCAAGATCGTGTAGAAGTCCGAGCGCCGCAAATCAGCAGCGCATCCGTCCTCGCACACACGTTCAAGCCACCGGACAACCTCCACCTCCTCGCTCCAGTGAATCAGCGGAAGCAACAACTCCTTCCAGACGCAAGGCCACCGGGAACATGTATCTCGCTAATCCGAGACCATGGGGGAATATCTAGAGGGGGAGAGAGATCCTTCACGAGGAGGTATGAGGATGAAGGAGGGAATGGGTGGCCTTTTATAGGAGGAGGGGGGTGCCCCCTCTCTCCATGGCCGGCGCATGGGGGGGGTGACCCCTCACCTCCCCCATTCATGTGGTGGTAACCCCTCCACATTAAAATGCCCCTTCACATTCTCTTTTAAAGTCTCCACTTTAAATGCCCCTCCCCATTATCTTTTAAACCCCTTGCAACATTTCAATATCACATGCAGAACCACTTTCTGCAATTTCACCCGAAACAATTTCGGTTTCTATCGAAACAATTCTTGTTTCTATCGAAACATTTCCTGCGCTTCGCAAACCTTTTGTCTGGAACATATGTGCTCCTAAATGGTGTCCGGCAACCCTTAAGTGTGTCACCCTACGGTTCACGAAAATGCAGACATGATTGAGACTCCTCTTAGATCAATAATCAGAAGCGGGACCTAGAGATCCATACCGACTCCTGCACATTCAACGATGACTTCTGTGATCATGAGAACCTTTAACGTCAGCAATTTAATCCCTTTGTCTCATGATATAATACATGTCCGAGATTCGATCATCGGTATCCAAATACCTAGTTTGATCTCGTTACCGACATGCACTCTTTTCTCGTTCCCGTGATATAACATTCTAGTGATCACATCACTTGCTTGCAAGCTATCTTAATGTGATATCACCGAGAGGGCCCAGAGTATATCTATCCGTCATCGGGATTGACAAATTCCACTCTTGATCCATGAGCCTCAACATAACACCTTCATAGCACTGAACCCACCTTTATGGTCACCCTGTTACGGTGTGACATTTGATGTTATCAAGATACTCTTCCGGTGTTAGCAATTAACATGATCTCATGGTCTAAGGACTAAGACTACTTTGTATGATGTTATAGCAATATAAACATAATGACTTGATTGTAATGCTATACTTTGGATGAATGTTCATCACATCATTTCACAAATGTTGTGACCTTGTTATTAACAACATCCAATGTCCATGATCAGGAAACTTTGATCATCTTGTTAATCAACAAGCTAGTCTATAAGAGAGGCATAACTAGGAACCCTTTTTGTTTATTAAACACACATGTATTGATGTTTCCTATCAATACAATTATAGCATGCAAAATAAACATCTATCATATACAAGGAATATATAATAACAACTTTATTATTGCCTCTCAGGGCATATTTCCTTCATGGGGTTAGGCAAGGACCAACTAAATCGAAAATCCTGCACCACAGACATAGTCAGTTTCACATATTGGTAAGGTTCATCTCCCACAAAATGCTCCAATCCTGCATTAGCAATTAGAGTATGGAAATCTTGAGAAATCCCTACAGCCCTCATGAATTCAGGGCATGGATAAATAGAAGGGAAAACTTCTTCCTCACAATGAACTTTCATGACCTCCGGCACCATCAATTCATGTTGGTAGAGTTGGAGTTCATTCATCTTTTTATCTGAAATTTAGACAACCATCACAAGTGATTTCAAGGTGATTACATAATGAGAGGAACTACTTATAGGGACTTGCAAGAAGGCTAAACATGCATGAAAAAAAATTCTCTAAGCATAGAACAAGCATGCAAGCTCACATAACCTGTCACCTACAGTAGCAAAATGCTCAAGATATACTTCACTAATCACAAATCTACTTGGACAAGCGGAGGAGTCAGATACCGGAGAACAAATGCTCCAAATCTCAGCAGCAAAGGTGGGTTGATCAAGGAGATCAAAAATCACAAGCAAGAACAGCAAGAACACGGTTTTGAGCAATGGAATGGTGTTTTCTCGGGAGAGAGAAAGGAGTGGCATGTGGGAGAATAAGTGGAGTACCAGGGGTGGTCCACACCATGTCTAGGCGCGCCCCTAGTGTGGCCGCGCCACCAGGTGGTGTGCCTACCTGGTGGCCCCCTAGGTCACTCCAGGTACTTCTCTGCCCCTTTTTGGCGTAAAAATTTAATATGAGTTTTCTAGAATTTTTCGAGAAACTTTATTTTTGAGCAATTTTCAGGTATTAATGAATGATTTTCTGGCAGACAGATTATTTGGAAAGATGCAAAAACAAAACTAAACTAAAATTTCAGAAGTACTAATACACTCTAATATGCAAGAAACTAGCAAATAGAAAAGTAAACAAGGTGAAAACAAAAATTAAAAAGGATAAAGTAAAAGTGAGCAAGGGTAATCATGGTCAAAACATTGTTTTGTTCATTAAAATCCCTTTGTTAACAAGGTTGATCAGGTCTTGTTACCAAAACAATTTTATACGAAACAAAACTTTGCATTTCACTAAATTATTATGTTACCTCAACCCTGATAGCAATAGTCCCAATCATAATAGTTTCATAATTTTCTTGTAGTACGGGACAGTATATTTCCCCAACTTGGATGCCCTTAATATTTTCAATTGAATTTAGGCCATAAGTCTTATCAATCTTCTTTGGGAAATAGACAGTATGCTCCTTGTCATCAACATTCAAAGTTACCTTTCCTTGATTACAGTTAATGACAGCCCTTGTAGTATTAATAAAAGGTCCCCCAAGAATAATAGACATATTATCATCTTCAGGCATTTCAAGCACAACAAAGTCAGTTAGTATTAAACAATTATGAGCCACTTGAACATGAACATCCTCACATATACCAACAGGAATAGTAGTAGATTTATCAGCCATTTGCCAAGATATATCAATTGGTATCGATTTTCTAGTTGAAGTCTCTTGTAGAGGGAAAAGTTCATAACACTTACTCCTGCTCCCAAGTCACACAAAGTAGTCCTAACATAATTATTTTTAATAGAACAAGGAATACTTGGAACCCCTAGGTCTCCAAGTTTCTTTGGAACCTTACCATTGAAGGAATAACTAGCAAGTAAAGTATAAATTTCCTCATTAGGAATCTTCCTTTTATTAGAGACAATATCCTTCATATAATTTGAATAAGGAGGCAATTTAATAACATCAGTCAAAGGAATTTGCAAAAATAAAGGTTTCATCCACTCACAAAACTTGTTATAGTGTTCTTCTTCCTTTGACTTATGTTTCTTATCAGGAAAAGGCACTAGTTTTTGGACCCAAGGCTCTCCTTCACTACCATGTTTCTTACCAACAAAATCTTCCTTAGTGTATTTAGTATTCTTAGTGTGCCTTTCAGGTTCTTCTTCAATTTCTTCTTTATCAGGAGTTTCATTATTACCATTACCACTTTCAGTTTCAGCATCAGAGATAGATATACTATTAGGATCTTTAGCAGGTTCATAAGATTCTACAATCGTTTTATGTTTCTTTTTCTTTCTCTTAGAAGAAGTACCACTATTTTCAATTTTTTGAGAATCCTGCTCAATTCTTTTAGGATGTCCCTTAGGGTATAGACGATCCTGAGTGGAAGCACCACTCCTAGTCCTAATTTCATAAGCATGTTTTTCTTTAGAAGCATTAACAACAAATATTTTTGTACTTTAGTAAGCTGATCAATTTGAGTTTGAACCATTTGGAAGTGTTTAACAAGCATTTTAACACCATTTGAGGTTCTTTCCACAATATCTTTTAACTCATTAATAGCTCTAGAGTTTTCCATTAAATGATTCTACACTCTCTTATTGAAATTATCTTGCTTAACAACAAAGATATCAAATTCTTATAAGCATTGATCAGGAGGTTTAGAATAAGGAATATCACCTTCATCAAAATGTTGGAGAGAGTGTACCTCAATAGTGGATGAGTGGGAGATTGGCTTGCATAATTCTTCTATAGGAGGTAAATTCTTTACATCTTTAGATTTAATACCCTTCTCCTTGAGACATTTATTAGCTTCCTTCATCACTTCATCATTTAGTTCAATCATTCCCCTCTTCTTTGGTGTTGGTGTTGGCCCAGGAACAATTGGCTCAGGTGTAGTTGACTCAGGTGTCCAGTCATCATAATTCTTGCTTATTTTATCCATTAATTCCTCAGCTTCTTCGGGAGTTCTCTTCCTGAAAACACAATCAGCAAAACTATCCAGGTATGTCCTAGATTCATCAGTAAGTCCATTATAATATATATCAAGGAGCTCATTTTTAGGGAATGGACATCCAGGATGTGTGTGAATTAAAGCACAGAACCTTGCCCATGATTCAGGTAATTTATCCTCTTCCCCCTGTTTAAAATCAAAAAGTTCTTGCAAAATGGCATGTCGAGCACTAGGAGGAAAATATTTCTGAAAGAAAATATCAATCAAGCAATCAGGGCTATCAATGGATCTAGGAGATAAATTATTAAACCAAGCTTTAGCTTCTCCTTTTAGTGAAAAAGGGAAAATTTTAGCAACAAAGTAGGTACGCATCTTAATATCATCAGAAAATAAGCCACTCAAGGTAGAAAGCTCAATCATATGTGCTACAACACTTTCATTTTTAGTCCCACAAAAAGGTTCTTTCTCAACAATGGTTATGTAAGATAAATCAAGAGAAAAATCATAATCCTTATCTTTAATGTTGATGGGAGATGTAGCAAACTTAGCATTAGGAGATAATTTAGGTCTAACAGTACGTCTCTCAAGAAGACTCTTAATACCATTTGCATCATGAGTGTTTCGACATTCTTCAATAAATTAATCAGTCATTTCAATATAACCGTCATCAAGATCACAACTCTCTCTAGACTCAGGTGAACTAACAGGTGTAGCAGTATCTTCATTAGGGTTTTTAGTATTTCCAACTATAGTTCTAGCAATTTTTGCATCTAGGAAAGGACCTAATGAACCACTCTTATCAAGCACAGTAGAAGTAGCATCATACGTATCGGAAGCAATTTTAGATTCAGCAGAAGTAGCAGTATGTGTAGCATGTGTATGTAGTGGTGGTGTAAGGAGCTTACTCATCACAGATGGTGAATCAAGAGCAACATACGTGTTCAGAACTATACCCCTCCTTGTAGTGGATGGTAATATAGGAACTTTTCCATCACTAGTTTTACCCATGATGAACAAATAGTAGCGAACAATAGTGATTCCAAGTGAACTTTATAAATAGAGCTATGCTCCCCGACAACGGCGCTAGAAAATAGTCTTGATGACCCACAAGTATAGGGGATCACAACAGTCTTCAAGGGAAGTAAAACCCACTTTATTGATTCGACACAAGGGGAACCAAAGAATATTTATAAGCCTTAACAACTAAGTTGTCAATTTAGCTACACCTGGAAACAATCTTGCTCACAGCAGTTTATCAGTAGCAATAGTTTTGTAGTAGCAATAGCAAAGTAATAGTAGTAGTAAAATAAAGACTGTAGTAACAATTGCAGTAAACAGTAGGATTAAAGCGCGGTAGGCATAGGGATGGATGGACGGGCGTTGCATGGACAAGACAATTCATGTAACAATCAAGACATAGGGAATTTGTAGATATAAGATAAAGTATCCTAGTAATAAATAATCATAGGCATGTGTTCCATATATAGTCATACGTGCTCGCAATGAGAACTTGCACAACATCTTTTGTACTGCCAGCCCATTGCAGCGGGGCCTCAAGGGAATCTACTGGCAATTAAGGTGCTCCTTTTAATAGAGCACCGGAGCACATCATTAACACTCTGTGAACACACGTGATCCTCATATCATAGCCATCCCCTCCAGTTATCCTGATTTCTGTCACTTCGAGGCCTCGGGTTCCGGACAACAATATGTGTATACAACTTGCATGTAAGATCATAAACAATAATATCCTCATGAATCAATAACATGTTCAGATATGAAATCATGGCACTCAGGCCCTAGTGACAAGCATTAAGCATAACAAGTTGCAACAATGTCAAAAAGCACTAACAATAGATACTAGGCACCATGCCTTAATAATTTCATACAATTACATGAATGATCTCATCCAATCCCTACCATCCCCATAGCATACTGTGGGGGATTACTAACTCATGGATGGGGAAATCATGGATGGTTGATGGAGAAGCGATGGTGATGATGATGGTGATGATCTCCTCCAACACCCTGTCTCGGCAGGGTGCCAGAACGGAGTTTCTGGTTCCGAATCGCGGTTTCTGGTGGTGGCGGCGCAACGGAACTCTATCTGGAAAAACGTCGAACCCACCTGTGTTTTTAGGTCAGAGGGCTTATATAGGCGAAAGGAGAGGTCGAGGCAGAGTCCGAGGCGGCCAGACCACCCCCTGGCGTGGCCTGGCCTGGCCAACACAGCCAGGTGGTGTGGGCCCCTCGTGGCTCCTCTTCATCTTGTCTTCTGGCTCCATGAGTCTTCTGGTAAAATAGGAGTTTTGTGATATTTTCCGGGATTTTTCCTGAAAGTTGATTTCCTTCAAAAAACGAGACACCAAAGCAATTCTGCTGATAACAGCGTCAGTCCGTATTAGTTGTATCCAAATCACACAAATTAGAGAAGAAATAATAGCAAAAGTGTTCGGAAAAGTAGATACGTTTTGGACGTATCAATGATGCCTCCACCTGTGATTGGTCCTTGTCTTTGGGAGGATTGGTGCTCCAGGTAGCGTACAAGGATTGCGCCCAAGTTGAGTGATAAGTTGCAGCTGTTGAAAGCAGCTTTTGTAAGGACTAAGATGTCCTCCTTATTGAGTCTCGTGAACTCATTACGTGCCTGCAAGGTGTTAGCAATAACATAGAACACATAGCGAATTGTAGGACGTTGAAAGTTCTTCCCCTTGCTCACTCTAGAAGTGAAGCTCATTCTATTATAATATTGTTCTGGGAAGGATCTAAGCCAGTAAAGGATGCGCGCAAGACATTATCATTATTGTTTGGAAAATTAAAGCATGCGCACCATTCATCTAGTGATAAAGTGTAATTATTGTTCATGAGACGGAAATAAATTCGGTCCTCTCCATGCCATAGTTTAACGATGTTTTGCAAAGAACTTCAAAATTCAATGGTTAACCGGCGATAGGTAGGCACATCATTGAATACAAAGTTTTGCAGGCCAACCCTATTGCAAAGTAAATTGAAGTCATCAGAAATACCAAATTGGTTCAATATAATGGGGAAAGCCCAATTGGTTGCCTTCACTTCTTGGTTCTTGATCCTGTCGAAGCGATCACGTTGGAGCTTATTCCTGAACTGTATCCCCATGCGTTCTTGAGTGACAGCCCGAGAAGCGCTAGTAGCGGCACAAGCACGAGTTTGGCTTCTTGTGTTTATCATCTAAAATAATAAAGATAGACAAAAATAAAACTTTCTGATCCAACAATAACAAGCATAACATATTCCTCATCATAGCACAATAAAGAATCCCCTCTAAATAATAATCTAGGTAAGAGAATCATGGCAAGTAGTTCATATGAGGTCTCATTCTAGATTGATGATGACAATAGATCGAAGATGAATTTGCAAAAAATAATTGGAGGATCAGAAGAGAAACATACCTTAGATCACTTGTGTGTGAGGAAATCAAACGAAATTGAGTAGAGATGAAGATCTCTTGAGGTTTTGAGAGAGTTTGGAGGTAGAAGAAAGAAAAAGGATTGAAGTTTTGGGGTTGGAGATACCTCCCGTTGCGTTTTTTGGTCAGACGCAACTATACGGGTGGAACTATACGGGCAGAACGATGTGTTCCGGCCGTATAGTTGGCATGTGATCAAAATTTTAGGGTTTCCACCTGGCGGCGCAGCTATACGACCAGAACTATACGGCCAGAACAATTTGTTCATGCCGTATAGTTGGTCGTCAAACCGTCTATACCTAGAAAATAATTTGTACGAACGCATCGATATCTATGCGACCGGAGCTATACAGCTGGAAATTTTATTCCCGCTGTATAGTTGGTCATTAAACCATTAGTACTTTTGAAAGAAAAATTGTCGATGGCAAAAGTATCTATACGGCCAGAACTATATGGCCGAAATTTTTATTCCCACCATATAGTTGCTCGTTAATCTCTTTGTAGCCATCAAAAAAATTCCGTTTCTTTGAGAATTACTTCTTATTCTGAAACTTAGCGAAATACCTTGTTTTTGATAGAAAGTTGATAGTAAAAATTGTCGACCGACAAGGGCATGTATATAATAGGATTTTTAGTACTACCGAACTTCTTCTCCTCAACTGGAGTTTTCTAGCACTCTTTATTAAACATAAACTTAAAAACTTTACTCAAACCTTTATTTCACATGGGTTGCCTCCCATGGAGTGCTCTTTTATGGTCAATAGCTTGACCTTGATGTTGCTCACTTAGGCCAGATGAGTGGAAGACCCACTCCAAAATAGTTGGCCTTCAAAGTGATGGCCTCCTTTTCATCATGTTTGGCTTTCTTCTTCCTGGGGAAATGAATAACAAAAGGATCCTACGAAGGCAATTGAAGCTTCACGTTCCCTTCATAGAGATTAATCAAAGCCTTAATAGTTCTTAAGAAAGGACAGACTAATATAATAGGAGTAGTAGCGTCTTCAGGCATGTGAACAATAACAAAATCAATAAGAGCAGGACAACCTTTAATGTATACTAAAGTATTCTCCTTAGTTCCTACAACTTGTTTGTAGGTAGAATCTGCCAGATGTAATTTTAACTCGGTTATTTCAAAAGAGCCAAGATTTAACTTATTAAAAAGACTCTTTGGAATTGTTGAAACGCTTGCACCTAGATAAGAAAGTGGAGCTATCTTATTGGTCCCAATTTTAATCTTAATAGTAGGCTCAAATATATCATCAAGCTTAACAGGTAATTTTTCAGCAATTTTCTTATATTCTTCTTCAAGCTCACGTACCTTTATTTCTACCTGATTAACGAAGTGTTGATACATGGCTTCATCATTTCCTTCACTTACTGAAATCTTGATGTTGATCCTTTTTACAAGATCTTCAATGGTGTAACTTGGTGAGGCAGCGCTACTATAATCAAGTTCTTCAGGCTTCTCCCTTTGGACTCTCATCATCTTGAGGTCTTCAATAGGATTGGACTCGGATTTACCTACAAATTTAGCTAGAATGAGAGTTTGACTCTCCGTTATCTTACCTAGTTGTGCCTCAACAATCCTTGTTCTTTCTTGGAGGGCCTGTAAATCATTCCTCAAACTTACATCTTGGTTAGATAATTTACCAAGCATAGCATCATGGTTCTTCATTATTTTAACAAGGATATTGTTTTGCTCATTTTGTGAGTCTATGAAAGATTTAAGTGTTTCTTGGAGACTACCATTACTTGATCCCGTATTATTATTAGAATTACCTGCAGGACTAGAATAGTGTTTTTGAAAATTAGGATTATAATTTTTCTTCCAAGCAGGGTTATAATCATTACGAGCTATGAAGTCTACTTTAATATTAGTTTCTAGGATAGCTCTTACTTGGGTTTCCTTATCTTTTATGGCTAATATGAGTTCATCCAGCTTAGCATTGAGTTCTTCATTTTCTTGTGGTGAGACAGAGTTCACCTTCGTCGTGTTTGATCTATCCACATGCCATTGGGGATGGTTGTCTTGCATATTGTCTAGCAGCTACTTTGCTTCGGTAATATGTTTACCCATAAATGTTCCTCCAGCTGCGGTATCAAGCATAGACTTAGACACAGGATTAAGAGAATTATAAAATAAATGGAGGATTAACCAATGTTCTCTCCCATGGCTAGGACAATTTCTCATGCATTCTTTCATCCTCTCCCATGCAAGCGCTAGTGGCTTGCGCTCTTCCTGTCTAAAACCAGTAATATTAGATCTTAGTTTCATAGTCTTTACGGGTGGGAAAAATTTATTCATAAATAAATAAGTAGATTCCACCTATGATGTAATAGTATTGTTAGGCAAAGCTAGCAACCATTCTTTTGCTCTTCCTCTGAGAGAGGAAGGAAATAAGCGCAATTTGACCAGGGTCAACATCTTTTATGCGCATCATATCACATATTTCAGTGAAAGTATTCAAGTACGTACCTGCGTCCTCAACAATAGAGCCTCCAAATTGATTCTATTAAACCAAACTTAAATAATGCAGCTTAATTTCATAGTCATCAGCATCACTTGCTGGCTAAGTAATAGGAGTACGCAAATAATCATTATTGGGAGTTGCAAATTCCCAAACTTCTTTTTAGCCATATTTCCTATGTTTTTGGGTTTTTTAAACAGAGACTTATGATAATAAAGACAAGAATTTAAAAACTAACTATTTTTTTTGGTTTTTCAAATAAAGACTGAAAGCAAACTAACAAAATTAAAAACAAGAACTAAAACTAGCAAGGTTCCTACTAACCTCACCATGGTAGCTATTGCTTCCCCGGCAACGGCGCTAGAAAAAGGGTTGATACCTTTGATCCGGATTACAGATGTACTATAGCTCTTTTTCCCTACTATACCTAGGTTTATCGAATCCTCGGGAAGCAAAAGCATAGTGAAGTTATTTTAACAGACCTTCGGGAGGTTTAGAATTCCTTTTGTGTTTTTACCAGACCAAGAGTTTGCGTATTTTTGTTGTTGTCGATGATGGAGAGAGAGGGCCTAGGGCGTTCGGTTTCACCTGTAGTTGTGCAAAACATCTGATGGGAATAAAAGATAAAAATAAAGTATGCATGTAATTGTTAGAGGAAAATAAATTATATATGGGCAGTGCATCCATAATTTCTATTGCCTCCGCAACCACTTATAGCAATAACCTACTAGTCTCATCCATAGAAGAAAGAGAACTAATGATATGCATAGTGACATCACCGTTAATCCCAAGTAAATCCTGCATATACAGCCATACTACCCTTTCTGTCACTAGGGTTCCCAACCTGCAGATTAGTCATTACTCATACTCCCTATACATGGCTCAATCCTCGGGGTCTTGGGTACCTGACAAGTCCTTAGATTGAGGCAAGAGAGGATACAATAACCATCATGTCATACAAACTAATACATGATCCCATCTATGATAAATAACATGCACACAAGCTACATGGCTAGGTCAAATCCCTTTGCCCAAGGAGAATAACTCACACATAGAGATGAGATCAAACATCATAAACATTATAGTGGAAATCATGAGATTGATAGAAAATAGTCTTACAATGTCGCCAATCGAAGAAAGAGATCTACTATTACAACTGATGGAATATGGCTATGGTGGTGGAGAGATTAGATCTAAGTCTATTCCTCTGGCGGCTCTTCGGTGTTGTGGATGGAGATCTGGAGGCGGCTGATGGTCTAGGGGCGCTCGGGTTTTCTTGTCGCTCGAGGCCTCTTTATATAGGGGTCCATTCACGAAAGTTGTTCTATTTGACCTAGCGGTGTCGATAGCAACTATACGACCAGAACTATACGGCCAGAATTTTATTCCCGCTGTATAGTTGGTCGTTAAAGCGTCTGTCTCCACTTCACGACTCTTGATTTCTTCAAGTTGTTGGAAATCTCGTATCTTTGACTTTAATGCAGGAAAAAATAGAAAGAAAGAGTTGCATACCCTTTGATCATTAGGCATTAGTGGCGGGGTTTGGAGAGATATTTCATCAAAAATATGAATCATATCCAATTTAAATATGGACATAGATGGTATATTTCAGAGCCATCAACTAGCAATATAAAAGTAGCCATAAAAGTATAATACCAGCAATATAGGAAGACGAACATCAAAATAATAACACTAACCTGAGTTGTTGCTTTATGTTGCTTTCTCTTAGCAATCATGAAAGCCTACCCAACCTCAAACTCTAGCACCTCAGCATTCTCATCATACACTTTGTGTTTTGTCTTCCTTATTCTCACATTTCCATCACTGTCTTCATCATACGACAGTTCATTTTCAGTGTCAAAGCAATCACTTCCATCTTCTTGATCTTCCTTGATATTTTCTGGAACAATAAATTCTTCAGGAATTGTGGTCCCTCTCTCCTCTTCCTCTCCAACATTTGTCTTCTCACTTTCTTCTTTAGTTCTTGTGCTTGTTTTCTGTAAAAAATGGCCTCTTCATCTTCAGCACTGCTAGCATCACTATCTACTTCATGAACATCATCGTAGTCACTATCTAAAGTGTCTTCACCATATTCTCCTTCATGCATCTCTTTTATCTCCTTCCCTTTTTCCTGCATTGTTGCCCTCACAACTGGCAATTTCATTGCTACTTTTCCCTGTATTGGGTGATTCTCATGGTTCTCTTGTTGGTGCTGCTCTTGCTGCTATGGGTGATGCTCATGCTCAAGCTGCTCTTGCTGCCAAATTAGGTGCTGCTCTTGCTGCTGTGCGTGTTGCTCATGCTCAAGCTATTGTTGGTGTTCTTGCTTCCAAATTGGGTGCTGCTCATGCTGCTCTTTATGCTTCTCTTGGTGGTGCTCATGCTGTTGTTGTTGCTGCTCTTCCTCCACTTCGTCTGAACTATCATACTCTGGGTGGCATACAAAGATCTCAACAAAGCCATCAACTTTTCTTATGACATACATAGACATTTTCATCACCATATTATCGTAATCAAGACTGTACATGATATTTTTCCCGTTCTCAACTACTCTCCAAGCTAGCCTTCTATCGTAATTCTTCATCTGAAAGCACCAAGAATTCAGCCAAGTGACTCTTCAAATGTTCTAGGGAGAGCTTTTCAGTAAACATAGTTGAACCGCAACTCCTTCCCCCCACACACTGCCATTTTTTATCAATGTATTCCAACCTCCCACGATAATGGAAACGAACACACAATGGATCCATCCTACAAAAAACAGTTAATATTTGATAGTCAGCAAACTCAACATGGTCTAAACTTGCTACTATGCACTAAACTGAGCATGCTACTATGCACTAAACTAAACTTTTCACAGTTAGTAACTGAATCTACTGTCCAAACTAAATTTTCTGAACTCTAAAAACCTAGTTTTTGATAGATCAGGTTTGGATCTGATTAGTATAGCGCAAGGTTACATGATTTGACCTTCTCTTCGATACGGTAATGTAGTCCCAAGTTGATGCCACTGATCATCCACCGTCCTTGACTACTTGGTAACCATCATCGCCTATGCTCCGTGGTCGTGAACAGAGGATAGAGGGGAACATAGAAGTGGTGAGAACAAAAGGGAACAAAGTGGGGGGGGGTGGCAAAGCTTGTAGATGTGAGACCTACGGTTCCCATCATGATAGAAGAGGATGACCTCGTCACCGCCCTCGCGAGAGAAGAAGACTAGCGGCGCTCGATCAACAGTGCTTCTAGCATGCGCTCGTGCGCTTCTGCTGAAGGAAAGGGTCCACTCGGACCAGGTGCCGAACGGGTCCGGCCTGACCAGGCCCAATCAATACTTGGGCGGGGGGGAGGGGTTAATTTGTCCAATTTCCAACGTGTCCAAACCAGTGTCCATCATGGCTAATACATATCTCAAAACCACTGCTAATCCCACTGCGGGGTAAATTGCGTGGTTTTGGATAGTTTTGGGGGTAATTTGGACCACTTAATACTTAGGGGGGGGTTAGTAGACCACACCCAAAAGTTGTGGGGTGATATGGACTTATTCCCACGTTAAATAACAACCATTCCCATATTTTTTTAGTTTTACCATGGATCGGAGGTTCTCATCACCGACACGTACTATACTGATTAATACGAACGGTTAGCTCAGTATGTTAACGAATAATCGCTAGTCCCAGCTGGGATGAATGCTGCTGGTCGGATCAAATACATTTTCAGCTCCATTGATCTTGCAGGCCAGGCTTGGCCACCACTTGAGTGGTGTTTAGGTTTTCAACTCAGCTAGGGCTAGGGTGAATTCCTAGACCTTTGGGAAGGGATCAGGGATCAACAGCTGCAAGCGAGCACAAGATCAAATCACTTGGAAACTATCGGCAGGTAGAAGCTCAGCAAAATCTGCCTATCAAGTCTTCTTCCTGGGAACTTGTAACATCCCAAAACTTCAATCCAAGCTTATCAAGATCAAATCAATCAAAATTGGGGTTAACAAAAACTTTTCCAAATTTAAAATGAAAGCTTTCATGTATGTGTGCATTTAAAATATGAGTTGTTTTGAATTGCCATGATCGTGTGATCCTTTGCTTCTAAAATGTTACTTAGGTGATTTAAACATCATCTACATCATTCCCAAACTTTTCCTAAAGAAAATCAAATCAAAAAGAATTAAAAAGGAGGAATGGTCATTTTGGCCATTTTAATCCACTACACTACTTTGAGTGTTCCTAGCACTCATTTCTTAACAGAAACAATTCTTGATCTTTGTACCCCTTTCTAGTACACATAATGAGGTACCAAGGCCCACCTTTGGATCTGCTAAAAACATTCTGTTACTTATTTTAAATTGCATTTGAAAATTGAATCTAATGCATATGCATAGATCACCCCTATTTCAAAACCCATCTATTTGAGCTCCACTCTCAAAACCCTTGCAACCAGAGACTGCCTAGCACTAGTGGAGATCACTCAAAAAATTTGAAACCAAAATTCAAAACTTTATTTCTTGCGGCCATTTAATCAAACACTTGGCATGCATAATCTCTACTCTAATCCTAGCTCACTGTTTACTATAGGGTT
This sequence comes from Avena eriantha, assembly GCA_910589775.1. Taxonomy (NCBI): domain Eukaryota; kingdom Viridiplantae; phylum Streptophyta; class Magnoliopsida; order Poales; family Poaceae; genus Avena; species Avena eriantha. The sequence continues at coordinate 81,547,144 of OU342741.1, read as the reverse complement.
TTGCCCCCAAATGATCTTCATTTATCTCCTCTGTCCCCTCTTGATCTAACCAAACCCCTAACACCCCTCTCCCTTGTCCCTAGTCCCCATGCCATGCCATGCCGAGCCATGCCTCGCCGGCCAACCCTTGCCCCGCTGCAGTAGACCATTCCCTCTTCCCTCGCCATGTCTAGGAGGTAGCCAGGAGCTCACAGCCACCCCTTGTCCCTTGCCCGAGCCCAGGAGTGCAGTGGACCACCGAGCACAAACCGTGCCTAGTGCCACCGCACCATGCCAGTGCCGCCCCCAGAGCGCGCTCGATCCCCGCTCAACCAGACCGCCCCTTGGACGTAGCCCGCACCCGCCACTCCGCCACGACTTGGAAAACACCCCTGACACCCCCGCTGGCCGCCCAACGCCTCACAACCACCGCTCGCCGTGGACACCGCCGCCTCTGCCGCGCAGAGCGCCACCTCGCCCAGACCGTGTGCCATCGCCCCTACGGCTGCATTCAATGCCTAGAGCACCGCCAGGGAACCGCACGTCGATCGCCACCCGCAGCCATGCCTCTACCCCGCCGTAGCCATGTCGCCACCGTCGCCTACCCATCCCGCTCGGTCTCACCGTCGGGCCTATAAAAGGATCCCTCCCCAGCCTCTTCTCTCCACACCATTCCACTCCCCTCACCTCTCTGAACCTCACCCACCCCTCGCTGGAGCAAGGCGAGCTCTGCCTCGCCGGAATTGGAGCCGGCCCCACCGTGGTAGGAGGAGAAGGGCGCCGCTGATTGCGACCACCCCAAGCTCCGCCGCAACCGCGCTTCGTCTCGCCGTCGTCTTCCACTTTGTTTGCCCGCCTCGCCGACCCCGCTGGAGCCCTGGTACGTCCCCAGCAGACCCCCACCAAGCCGCTAGGGTTCGAGCTCGTCGGCGACCTGTTCGTCGTCGACGACGACCCTCAGCCGTAGATCTGCCTTCTAATCCTACAACCCATAGCGCGTGTACCGTTTTGCGTGTTAAGTACTGACAAGCAGGACCCCCTGTCAGCTGAGCCCCGCACCGCGGAGCACCACTGGGCCGGCCCAAGTCGTTTCCCGCACTAGCCCACACATTCAAATCTAGATTTTTCTTTTTAGTTAAATCTAGTTTTTGTCCCCTATTTTGAAATTCAATTCTGAGAGTTTGACAAATCCAAATTGCATGAAACTAATTTTTCCTGAAAGGTATTAAGATGATCTATCCAAGCCCGTTGGATTTAATTCAATTAGAGTTATAGATCTCTCCTAATAAAAATAAGAAGACAAAAGCATTTGCAACTTGCAACATTTTTATAAAATCAACCAGGTTAGATTTTGAGTTGATTCCAACTCTCAAAAATCACATTTCATCATATCTATCTAACCATGTAATAATATTAAGTTTTACATGCAGTGACTTTGGACTAGTACCAAAATAATACTAAATAGGCATTTCTAGTCACTTTAAATCATTAAATAATGAACTTAAACCAAAGTAATATTGATCCAACCTTTAAATCTCATTCCCACATGTTAGAATATGTGGTGAGGACATGTGTCCACATGATCCCATATTGTAGGTGGTGAATAGTAAATCTTAGTTAATTTTTTTTCAATGAGTAGAAATTACTTTTCTAAAATAAAAAGGATGAAACTATGGAATTAAACTTGTGATGCTTGTGATGATAATAGATCATCAAATGTGTGTCTTAGTATTGTTTGGTGAGTGTGCTCCGTATGTATTTATAGACGATCGTACCAACCAAGCTTTCGAGGAGGAGGAGTTCTACCAAGAAGAAGAAGAAGAAAACTTCAACCACTGCACCAACCAAGGCAAGCTACTATTAGCAAGCTAGCACTAATTAAGTGCAAGTCAGCATTAGCAATGCAAGTTAACACTTGCAAGTTTAGTGTTTAACAGGCTAGGATCAACTAGATGGTTTAGCTAAGATGTCTTAGGCATGTCTGGATCACACCCCCTTTACCTATTGGTACCCCAAGTCTCAGTTACAAGTTTTACCCTCTTAGTTTATACAAAGTTCTTTACTTGTTTAGAAGGTAGCCTAAAAAGTATAAAACTTGACCTATTTAGAAACCTTTAAATGTCATTCTATGGCATGAGATTGAACCCATCTTTACCACCTTAGTGAACACTCTTAACTTAGTAGTCTAGAGTAGATCCAAAAACTTGAGTCATTTTAGATGGGAACACTTGGTGAAAATAAATTATGAAAACCTATTGCGATGTTTTGACATGTGTTGAGAAACACAAATGGTTGATGATGATGAAAATGTTGAGGCATGAGCCTTAACCCTTTTACAAAACTGATGGTTGGATTCGGATGCGATACCATTCCAAATTTACCGTACAAGCACATTACCTGAATTGGGTAAGGCTTAGCTGGAAATTTATATGCATTAGTATTAGTTCCCTCACGGGAGAGGTCTGAGCTGAGGCTACCTCTCATGATGTCCACCTATGCAGTGCCCAAGATGACTGATGGTCATGGTTGGGAGGCCATGCTCATAGGAGAGGTGCTTATACTAGGGTGTGTAAAGGGAAGGTTATGTTTGATTATCTACATACTAAGTATGATGATTCAGGGTTATCCCTGACAGATGTATCGAATCTTGTGGTGAAAGTGTACCACCTCTGCAGAGTGTCAAACTATTCGAATAGCCGCGTCCATGGTTATGGACAGTTGGAATGGCCATACTGTTTCGTTGTCAGATGTTTTCTAAATACTTTGAAATGAATGATGAATCTTGACTTGACCACGACAGGGTTGTGTTTATGACAATAGTTTCCCCAACTTAACTGATTCTAGAGTTTTACCTTATCTTTCTTTGCTTCAGAACTCGGCTTAGGTTTCAAACTTAACTTTATAGTTAAACATAGAGTTAGCACTTTAACTTAGATTATAATACTTGTTAGTGGTAGTTTGCGAGTACTTAAAGAGTACTCATGGCTTTTGTCCCTGGCTATTATCATGGCCAGACTATGAAGGAGACTATCAAGATGATGGCCAACAGGACGGCTATGATAACTAGGACCATCTGCCTTCGTCAGCATTGCCTGTGCCCCTGAAGATGGACCCCACCGCTACACTTATCTTTTATTTCCGCTGCCTTTTGTATTAAGACTGGATCATGAGATCCTTATTTGTGTAAGACCTTGTGTATGGTTTGTAATGGATGATGTACTGTGATATCCAATCCGTTATGTCTCGTAGAAATGGTAATCCTGGGATTGCGAGGTATGGCATAACGGGCATCTGGGATTAAAAATCCGGGTGTTGACAAGTTGGTATCAAAGCCATCCTGACCATAGGAGACCCTAGTTAGAATGGACGTCAAATAAAAACTTAGTTTCAAAACCAAAGTGAGTATTTATGAATAACTATCTCCTCTCTTACCCTTGTGGATTCTTTCTCAAAAATTCATGTTTCTCAAAATTCTTCCACTACTACTTAAAATTTGACACACTTGATCACTTCACTAATTTCCTCATCCTTAATTCTTGTAGATGGAGACTCAGTTCAGCAAGTTTCACCCGTTGGGAAACGGAGGTCAGCTGATCTTCGAGAGGGATCTGGATTCACTGTCAGAGTTGCTGGGACGCCCGCAGCCGGAGTTTCTTGGAGCTCAACTTCTAGGACCCCCAGGAGGAGACTTACAGTGGCTAGTCACCGCAGATCTTAGAGGAAGCATTGAAGCACAAACTTCTGGGAGAATTCAGTTCTCCATAAGAGAGAACAACTGGCTAGATGGATTAGCCAGGGCAATGCATGAAGCTCTCGCACGTCTATGTGCCCTCAGCGTCAACAAGACCCAAGGAACCCGTTTTACCCACTATGCAAGACGTGATTTCATGGGAATGCCAATGGAGATGCCGGGCCACCCCGAGTTGAGGCGTCAAGTGGAGAACCTTGACTTCTTGCTACATGACAGACAGCAGGAACTGGACAATGCCAGAGAGTTAGCCAACCATAACCGTGCCATTGCCGACCGGAAGGCCCAGACTTTCGCACTGCTTGTCCAAGACCGTTAGTATCTTCGCCGCCAGCGTGCCAAGAAGGATAGCACCATCGCCGGTCTTCGCAAGAAGGTGGCCGACCTCGAGAAGACCGTCAAGGAGCAGGAAGCTCAGCTTGCAGCAAAGGAAGAAGAAGGTGAAGGTGAAGACATCCAGGGAAACATGGACTCTTACCTCAGCAACGATGATGATTTTCTGGCGGAGGATGCCGTGGACTTCTACACTGACGATGAGGACTCGGACTTCATCGACGATGAGTAGATGCACTAGAGCACTGTCGTAGCATGAGATGTATCAATCTCACTGTATCTTAGCCTGCAGAATGGTTCTTCAAACCATCTGTTTTCCCTTTGATTGTTTGTGGTGTGTGTTGTACCGTGTGCTTGCTTGCATGAATGAAAATGAAGTTAGTTGAAAAACCTGAGTCTAACTCAAAGTTTTAGCTTTGAAAACCCAAAACCCTGAACCTTAGAATTTCCCTCTTACCCCTATATCTCAATCTTCAGACGACTCGTGGAAACCAAGGAGGGAGCAGCTAGTCGCAAGACCCAATGCTGCAGATCTTGCAGAATCTCATAGCAGACCGTGAAGCAAGCAGGGCAGAACGCCAAGCCAACTTAGCAACACTTCAACAGATCGCCCAGATGGCTCTCAACAACCAAGGGCATGGAAATCAGGATCACCAGGGATCCAAACTCAAAAACTTTCAGAACACTAATCCCCCAATCTTCAACCAATCTGAAAACCCATTAGATGCTGATGACTGGTTATAGACCATGGAGAACAACTTGGAAGTTGCCAGAGTTGATGAAAATGAGAAAGTTCTCTTCGCCACCCACTATCTGGCAGGAGATGCAAGAGCTTGGTGGAATAGCATCCGCAATATGAACCATGGTCAAGTGATGACATGGGAAGCATTCAAAGTCAAGTTTAGCCACACCCACGTGTCGCAAGGTCTAGTCAACAGAATGAGAGATGAGTTCCGTGAATTGAAGCAAGGAAGAATGACTATGGTGGAGTACCGTGACAGATTCCTATCACTTGCCCGATATGCACCTGATGAGATCAACACGGAGACCAAAAAGAAGGAGAGATTCTTGAACAGACTGCATGATGAGATGCAGACTGTCCTCGTCAACATCCGCTTCCAGGATCTCGAAGAGCTAGTCGACTCTGCCATCTAGATGGAAGGGAAGATTAACCAGGCAAACGACAACTACAAGCGTCGTATGATGCAGCAGTCTGGATCCAGCAGTCACCAGAAGTACCGTCCTAACCCTTCACCAGGATATGCACCAAGGAACAACCGACCCCCAAATTCTCGCCCAAGCTACCCCAACCGTAGCGGAGGCAATGTGAAGTCCGGAGGAAACAATCACAACTCCGGTAATGCCAACAATTTCAACCGTGCACCTCCCAAGAACCACAACAACAACAATAGCAACACTGCACCCAGAACTGGCAGCAAGGACAAGTCTCAAATCAGTTGTTTCGAGTGTGGAGTGAAAGGTCACTACTCCAATGAGTGTCCCAAGAAGACTGCAGCCAATGCCAATGTGAATGCCCCAGCTCAGCAGCAGCGTCGTGTTCAACCAGGAAGGAGATCTGCCCTAGGGAACCCTCACAACCGCAACGGCCATCTCTTCCACATGAATGCAGAAGAAGCCTAGGAAGCGCCAGATGTAGTGCTGGGTATGTTTTCTGTCAACTCAGTTTTAGCAAGAGTATTGTTTGATTCGGGAGCATCGCATTCATTTGTCACTGAAGAATTTTCATGCACTAGTAAGATTCGTCCAACCAACCTGAAGCATGTCATGATAGTTCAAATCCCCGGTTCAACAACAAAAGCTAGAAATTTTTGCAAAGCTGTACCTATCAGAATACATGGGATAGATTTTTATGCCAACCTAATTGTACTTGGAACCAAAGGATTGGAAGTAGTACTAGGTATGGACTGGATGTCAAGGCATAAAGTATTGATAGACTGTGCTAAGAAAGCCATCACCATGACCAGTTGTCGTGGTGGTGTCACAGCAGATGCCATGGATAGGCTAAAGGTGGGGACTAATACATGCTAGGGGAATCCAGGGAGGGATAGTGAAGTGATTCTCCACACAGAAGTTTGTATTGATTCCCTTCCAAGGTTACAAGTGCTCCTAGAGCTGTATTGGCGAGAGGAGGAAGAAGGAGCTCTCTTACTCTCACCCACAGATCACACCTGAAACCCTAGCCCAAAACAGAATAGCAGAGAGACCAACCCCTCCTACAGAAGCCCTAGCCCCCTTTTATAGAGGAGGCCCGGTTCTTGCCTAGGGCATACGTGGAGGCATATTCCTAAGAATATGCCTCCTCCCAAAGTGGCAAGCCGACCGGGGTGCTTTTTCCCCCGCATCACACATGTTTTAGCTACGTGAGCCTCTGCGGCGCCCGCGTCAGCCGACATGGGCATCGTCACCCTTGTCGGCCACACCCCGGTGGTCCCATCCTTGCTTGCTTCGCTCAGGTAGTGCGTACCCGGGATTCTTTTTGACCAGCAAGATTCCTTCCTTCTCCTAGAAGCCAATCATGACCCGGATCCCAGCTGACCCGGGCACCCCTGTTCCTGCGTATATGTAAACATACACTTCCGACTTACTGCGTAAGTCGGTTGAGACAATGTTAGGCGATCACCCCCGGTCCGGGTTACTTCGTGATCCGGCCTGCCTTGAGGTGACCCGGCCCGCATCAGCTTTGGCCTTGCCGAACCTCGGCTAACTCGGCCTTTATACCCCAGCGTGACCCTACCCGGGGGTATCCCCCCAACATTAGTCCCCGAAGCTGGTGCAGTCTTAGCTGCCTTGGCTGCTGAGGCCACATCAGGTTCAATCTTTACCTCGGATTGTATGGATTTACGTTCCCTTCGCACATTTCAAGTTTTCACTTGCCGGACAGGTTACCACAGTTCCATACGGGTCTTGCTTCCTTCTCTCGTACGCCTAACCCATGTGAGGGGTAATCATTATGTCGTCTTATTTTAAGGGCCTGCACAGTAACCGCCGCAGTAATTGCCAGTTATCACTGTGCGCGGGTCACGTCACGCCTACCTCCTCGCTTACCGCATCAGCGCGTTGCGTCACAGGATTCTCTCCACCCTATGGTCCTCTGTGTGGCTCCCCACCGATCGGTCCGGATGGGTGATACACGACCACTGCGTGTGGCCGGTCCACAGGACGCGATCCCACTTACCCCCGTGGGAGTGGTTAAATAGCGGAGGGGTGTGTCCCTTAGGATTTTCCCCCTCCGCACCGTTCTGCCCGTTGCTATTCTTCTCCGTCTTCCTCGCGACCGTGCCGCCACCAGCACTGCCAAATAGCAGTGTCGCTGCCGCGCTTCTCTGTCGCACCTCCGTGATGCAAATTTCTCGCTATGGGTCCTCGCCAATCTCGGCCTCTGTCCCCCGCCGCCTCTAGCTCCAGCGAGGGCCTCGAGGACCAGATGACGGAAGAAGAACTCATCGTTGCTGAACAAGAGATGGAGGAGGACGCCGCAGCGGTGGACCGCGGTGCATGGGCCAGCTCCTAGGTCTGCCAGGACGACCTGGACTAGCTCTACCAGACCAGACGCATCCCCGCCGGCGTCGCCTCTTGCCTTCCTTCTAACGAACTGGCCCCCTCACCCAATCCGGGTGAGTTCGTCGTGTTCTTGTCCCATTTCCAACGGGGCTTCGGCTTGCCGGTGAGTGATTTTTTCCGGGACTGGCTCGGTACGTACCAACTCCAGCCGCACCACCTTCCAGCGAACGCCATCACCTCTCTCTCTGCCTTTGCTTCTACGATCGAAGGCTACGCTGGACTATGGCCCACGAAGGAGCTATGGATCCGGTTCTTCGGCCTCCGTCGCAATGTCATTCCCAACATCCACGCTGATCCGGAGGACAAGCGGCTCACTCAATTCGGAGCGGCCTCCATTTCACCCTGGAGGTTTTCCGTCTTTCCCCGGGTCATCGGGTTAGAGTCCTGCAAAGGGTGGGCCCGGACCTTCTTCTATGTCCGGAATACGGGCTCTGAAGACTTGATCCGGTTGCTTCCCTACACTCCGGGACCACCTAACCCGGATCTGTGGGATGTGATCCCCAAGAAGCCCACGGCCTTGGCCAACCAAGTGAACAAAAGGTTCGCGGAGCTGAAGGAGCTCGGGCTACGCAACGAGGATGCCATGATCACTTTTGTGCGTAACCGAATCTCACCCCTCCAGAAGTGTACCCACAAGTTGTGCCACATGAGTTTTGGCCGCGATCCTAACCGGACCTCATCCTTCGAGCTGAGCAACACGGAGATTTACCGCCGGGTTAAGGCTCTCTTCACCACTCACAAGGACTTCTCCACTGAGTGGCCATGGGGGATTGAGCATTTCTATCGTGACCGGCTTCCTCCCATGGTGAGTTTCATGTTGCAAACTTACCCCGGACTAATTACATGTCAGTTATTGTCGCATTTTTGACTCTTTTGTTCGTTCTTTTCCTCAGCAATTCCTTCAGCAGACCCTTGAGGACGGCATCAATCCGACCCTTAAGTGGGCGCCAGACCAGGAGACTCCGGATGAGGAAGAGCCGGACCAGGAGATGTTCCTCCCCATGACTGACGCCACGAAACGACCCACGGGTAAATCCTCTTCTATTAGAGATTGGCCCGATGATGAAGATGACTCGGATATCGAGGTGATTGAACCTTTTGAGGCTGTCCCCCTTTCTTTTGCTTTTCTGCCATCAGCTCACCCCGGCGGTCATATCCACGAGGATCCCCCTCTCGCTACGGGCGAACCTATTCCGGTGGCACCAAAGAAGAAACGCGGGGCTTCTTCAAGTTCTTCCTCCGGACCTTCCAAGCCCGTTAAAAGGCGAAAGAAATCCGGGGACAAGACCGCCTCCAAACCAGCAGGCAAGGCCCCAGCACGAAGGGCTCGGAAACCCAAGGAGGCCGAAACCTCGGATGCGTAAGTCATTCTTTCTTCTGTAACTTGTTCTTCCTTACTTCGTCGTAATTTTTCTTCTGACATTATTTGATTTTGCAGGGCTCCGGTGGAGGTCCCTCAAAGTGGATCTAGCATCTCTTCACCTCTCCGACCTAGCCCTTCTCCCCGTCATGACGACGAGTCACGCCCGCTGAGCCCTATTCCAGAGGGTTCTGCGGCCGCTCCGGGTTCAGCTCCACCTCGGGAAGAGAAGGGTAATCTTGGAGCGGGGGAGACCGGCCTAGCCGGAGCAACGGCATCCACCGCCTCAACAACACCTCAACCAGCAGCCACTGAGGCTACTTCAGCTCCAGCACCAGTTCCAGTACCAGCAACTAGACCAACAACCAGACCAGCACCAACTCCAACCTCGGCATCAGCACCAACTCCGGCAGCGAAAGCTTCAACGCCGGCATCAAGTCCAGCAGCGAGAGTACCAGCGCCTAGTTCCTCTGCATCTTCCGAGTCTTCTCAACCTCGGCAAGGAGCTATCCCGGCAATTTCTAAGGGGAAAACTGCTGCTACGGCTTCCTCTACCCAGCAAGCCAAGGGCAAGAAAACTCCAGACGCTGCCAAGCCCACTGCCGTTGAGTCTAGGCAGCGCACCCTTGTGTCAATGCTCCCCAAGAAAACACCAGCAGCAAAGGATGCGCCTGCCGAGCCAACCGATGCCCAGCAGTTGGTTCTGCACACCAGCCCCGCCCTTGCCTTGGTGGAGAGGAAAGAAGCGCATGCAAAGGGTTTGGTGACGCCCCATATGCCCACCGGTGAACGGTACCCTCCGAGCCTGATGGAATTTGTTATGAATTGGAACAAGGCCGAGATAGTTCAGGATTCTGATCTCCCGGAAAAGTTCGGCCCTGCCGAGTTTTCCGCTCAGATGAACACAGCGGCAAAGGCAATTAACCTCAGTGGGCGAATGATGGAGGTTTGTCGCTTCCTCCTTACAAGTTGTAGATAATAACCATTAGTCCCCGAGCCTCCGGGGGAGTAACTTGTTACTCGGCTGGATGCTCTTTTAGAAAACTAACGTAGCTCCATGAGAACTTCGAATATGCACACACCTAGAGCCGAGTTAAGTTCCACTTGGCCCGGATTTTAGTACACTTCGAATATGCACACACCTAGAGCCGGGTTAAGTTCCACTTGGTCCGGATTTTAGTACACTTCGAATATGCACACACCTAGAGCCGAGTTAAGTTCCACTTGGCTCGGATTTTAGTACACTTCGAATATGCACACACCTAGAGCCGGGTTAAGTTCCACTTGGCCCGGATTTTAGTACACTTCGAATGTGCACACACCTAGAGCCGGGTTAAGTTCCACTTGGCCCGAATTTTAGTACACTTCAAATATGCACACACCTAGAGCCGGGTTAAGTTCCACTTGGCCCGGATTTTAGTACACTTCGAATATGCACACACCTAGAGCCGGGTTAAGTTCCACTTGGCCCGGATTTTAGTACACTTCGAATATGCACACACCTAGAGCCGGGTTAAGTTTCACTTGGCCCGGATTTTAGTACACTTCGAATATGCATCAAGCTGACTTAAGTTTATGTATCCCCTTTTAGGTGACCACCAACCGCCGGAGTGCTGAGTTCCAACGCTTGCTGGATATCCACAAGAATCTACGCACAAAGCAGGGTGCACTTATTGCGGAATACGAGAAGAGGGGTAGATTTCTTCCTTAACACTCCTTCGTTTTGCTTCATTTTCCTTTGCCGGACTAACCTGATTGTTTGGTTTCCGCAGCTGGGGTGGAGGCTGAGAACAAGATAATGCGGAAGAACTTGGAGCAGATCAAGGGTACGTCCTTTTTGTCTGTCTATACCATGCTTTCCATTGGCTTTTCCTCTTTGGCTCGGCAAACATTCATACCTCGGCACTGCCGGGCCAACACACTATTTCAGCATCGCTTGAGGATAGTGTGCCCGTGCCTGATATGATGCTGCATTTTCTCGAACAAGCAGGGCAGCACCAAGCCGAGCTAAAGAAGAAAGATGATGAGCTCGCCCTCCTCCGGACCAAAGACGATGAGATAGCCAAGCTCAAGGCTGAGATGGCTAAGATGAAGGCGCAACACCAAACCGAGCTAAAAAGGCTGGCCAGGACTACACCGAAGAACGTGAGCACCTCAAACTCCAAAATGCTAAGGACCGCGAGCTTCTTCAGGAAGCCGAGGTCAAACTTGAGTCGGCGAATGCTGAGCTTGAGCAGCTTCGGAAGAGGCGTGATGCTTGTACCAAGGAACTGACCTGGATTCACAGCCACATCTCACGTAATTTCTCTTCCCTTATCCGCCTTTTTCCCCAGGTTACTTCATACTTCTTGTTTTCTCAACTTCGTCCTTTGCCTTGTTCCCCAGGCCACTTTCCAGAGGGTACTGCTATTGCAAGTGCTGCTATTGCCAATTTCCGCCGAGAAAGGGGTACTCCCGTCGCTCCTAACGGTGAGAGCATTCCCTTTGACATGGAGGACCTATTGGTCAGCCTGTCGTCTCGCGTGGAAATTATTAAGAACTACGGACAAGATCTCCTTGATGTTTCAGTCCGAGTCTTCAACACTTTCTGGCCCGCTGATGACGCTCCGGAGAGAGTTACACATCTCGCTGAAAAGCTTTCGGAAATCGAGACCCAGCTCGACCTCTGGAGAGAGTCCGCTGGACGTGCCGCAGCTGATACCATCCTTCACCACATTCTGACGTGGTATGAGAAGATAGATCTCAGCCTCCTCACACGCCTGCGCACAGGATCCAAATGGACAGACGACCCGGAGTGGGTAGCTCGGCGCCAGGCTTGCGCCCACAGCCTCATCGAATATGCCCCCATTCACGGATGGACTGAGGGTCTGAGCTTCCTGGAAGTCGCTGGCAAAGAAGAAGTTGAGAACGTTGAAGATGATTCGGGTGAGGACGAAGAGGACACTGCCTCGGATATCGAAGAGGGCGACGATAATGCCGAACTTCCTCCCGCTGCTCCTTAAGTAAAAACACTTGAAAATTTATGAGATCCCCGGTATGCCGGGTGGAATTGTATTTCAAACACATGTGATATTTTGCTACTAAGTGCTTATGCCGGAGTAACTTGGGCGTAGTCCCCGAGTTCCTTTTTCTTGTTTGTTCAATCTTTTTGTTCGGATTGTGTCTACCTTGATTCGGTTTTACAACTTACGAATCCGAGCTTCAAAATTGTTTTAACAATACTGGAAACTTTTAGACTTAGCTCAAAAATAAAACTGTATAACAACTTGGAAATGAATATGGGGTTAGTCCGAAACACAAACGTCGGCTCGAATAAATTCTTTTCCTTAGTCGTTTTTCATGTGCTACGCAATTCCAAACTTGTTCTCTTGCTTGCCATGAAGCCAATTCTTGTTGGACAGCAGCAAGTCAAAGAGTTGGGTTTTTTGGTGCTCACACACTACTAATCCGAATTAAGTAGAATAACTTATTCCAGCTGACGCGCAGAAAACAATAAACATTATTAAGGCAGTCCCCGAGTTACTGCTCGAGGTGCCAGCATTCCATTGATAAACTCATTGCCGACATACATACCGACATATGAGATAACTCGGATACATACACTCTTTAGTTAAGTGTAGAAAGGACGAAGTAGAGCTATATTCCATGGTCTCTTAGATTCCTCTCCGGACCTGTCCGCCTTGTTCTTTTCCTGTGGCTTTGCATCTATAAGATAGTAAGAATCGTTGTGCAATGCTTTGCTCACGATGAATGGCCCTTCCCATGGGGGGATAATTTATGCATTCCAGTAGTACGTTGTACCAACCAGAGCACCAGATCGCCTTCCCGAAAGACTCGGGGGCACACTTTCTAGCTATGATAGCGTCGGAGATTTTGCTAATATATGGCGGATCTGGATAGTGCCAGTTCTCTCGCTTCTTCCAGCAGATCAACATCATTTTGCCGGGCTTCTTGCACTTCGGCTTCTGTGTATTGGGTGACCCTAGGCGAATCATGCTCTATGTCGGCTGGTAATACAGCTTCTGCCCCATAAACCAGAAAGAACGGCGTATAGCCTGTTGATCGATTCGGAGTTGTTCTTAAGCTCCACAGTACCGCTGGTAGTTCTTCTATCCAGCACCCCGCTGTTCTTTGCAGCGGCTCAATGAGCCGGGGTTTTATCCCGGATAATACTAATCCGTTGGATCTTTCCACTTGTCCGTTCGATGCGGGGTGGGCTACCGAGGCTACGTCCAGCCGAATCCGCTTATCCCGGCAGAAACGCGCAAATGCTCCTTTCGCAAAATTCGTGCCGTTATCAGTTATGATACTGTGAGGGTAGTCGTATCTCAGGATGATATCTTTGAGAAACGTTACGGCCGTAGCTCCATCACATTTTCTTATAGGCTTTACCTCAATCCACTTCGTAAACTTATCCACCATTACCAGAATGTGAATCATATTTCCCCTTGCTGGTTTGAACGGGCCAACCATATCCAAGCACCATACGGCAAATGGCCAAGTGATTGGGATGGTCTTGAGTTCCGACATTGGCATATGTGTCTTGGTAGCGTACCTCTGACAACCATTACATTTTCTCACCAGATCTTCCGCTTGCTCTAAGGCATTTGGCCAGTAGAATCCATGCCGAAAGGCTTTTGCTACCAAGGCTCGGGATGAGGCATGATGGCTGCACTCCCCCTGATGTATATCTCGGATGATTTCAAGCCCTTCTTCCGGGTCAACACACCGCTGGAGGACATTGGTCACACTTCTTTTGTATAGCTCGGAATTGATGATCGTGTAGGCCTTTGCCATCCTCTGTGTTTGCCTGGATAGCACCTCCTCAGTGGGTAACGTTCCATCTTTCAGGATTGAAATATAGGTAGTGCCCAAGCCGGTATTGGTCGCACGGGGAACACATCCTCGTCTATATCCATCTGATCCACCTGCATAACTTCAACGGGATCACGCTGAACAGTCCCCGGGTCTTGCGAAGCAGTCCCCGGGTTTGCCGAGGCAGTTCCCGAGTTTCGCGCACCAGTTCCTGTGTCAACGTCCATGGGCACAGCTCCGGATTCGGTGTCCTCCGGGACATAGATTGACTCGGATTCTGGGGATGGCCTGATCGATGGTTTCCTGAGGTGCTCTAACGCTACACCCGGTGGAATTGCTTGTCTGGTTGACCCGAGCTTCGACAGCATGTCGGCAGCCTCATTTTCCACCCGGGGTACATGATGAAATTCGCATCCCTCAAAGTAACCAGATACCTTCTGCACATGAAACCTGTATAGTGCCATGCTTGGATCAAGGGCGTCCCACACTCCGGACACTTGCTGCACCACCAAATCCGAGTCGCGAAAGCATATCATCCGACGTATGCCAATTTCTTTTGCTACCTTGAGCCCATGCACAAGTGCTTCATACTCAGCGACATTGTTCGATGTCCTGAAATGGATCTGCAGCACATATTTCAACTGGTCCTTTTTTGGCGACGTGAGTACCACTCCGGCACCTAGCCCGGTTTTGGTTTTTGATCCGTCAAAGTGCATTCACCAATAGTGCGGCTTAGGAAGTGGTGGTTCGTACTGCACCTCGGCCCAGTCCACGAAAAAGTCCGCCACAGCTTGAGGTTTGATTGCTTCTCGTCTGTCATATTGCGGTGCGTAAGGAGCTAGCTCAATTTCCCATTTTGCAATTCTGCCGCTCGCATCCTTGTTACTCATGATCTCGAATATGGGGGCCTCACATATGACCCGGATGGGATGCTCCTCAAAGTAGTGCTTCAGTTTCTTGGCGGCCATGTACACGCCATATGCCACTTTTTGATAATGTGGGTAGTTCTGTTTTGAGGTTGACAACACTTCACTCAAATAATACACCGGCCTTTGCACCGACTTACCTTCCTCATCGCGCTCCACCACTATCACTTCACTTACAACTCGGTTGGTTGCGGCTATATAGAGTAACATTGGCTCCTTTGATAGTGGTGAGGCTAGTACTGGTGCCGTGGCTAACATCTTCTTCAGGTGGGTAAAGGCTTCATCGGCCTGCGGTGTCCAAATGAACTTATCCGACTTTTTCATGAGTTGGTAAATAGGCAATGCCTTTTCTCCCAATCGACATACAAACCGACTTAACGAGGCCAGGCAACCTGTGAACTTCTGCACATCGTTAAGACACTTCAGCAGTTCCATTCGTTCGATGGCCCGGATTTTGGTTGGATTAACCTCGATACCTCGGCTAGAAACAAGAAAGCCGAGCAATTTTCCAGCCGGGACACCAAAGGTGCATTTTTCCGGGTTAAGTTTCATCCGGAACCTTCTTAGGTTCGCAAATGTTTGCCTGATATCATCAAGGAGCGTTTTGCTTTCCTTGGTCTTGATAACCACATCATCCACGTACACCTGTACATTTTGACCTATTTGGTCGTGCAAACATTTTTGCATACATCTCTGGTACGTTGCCCCTGCATTACGTAAACCAAATGGCATGGTGCGATAGCAATAAGCCCCATACGGGGTAATAAACGCAGTCTTTATTTGATCATCCGGATTTAGAGGTATCTGGTGGAAACCAGAATATGCATCAATGAATGACAACAGTTCACATCCAGCAGTTGAGTCTATGACTTGATCTATTCCTGGCAGCGGAAATGGATCTTCCGGACACGCCTTGTTCAGGTTCGTGTAATCAATGCACATGCGCCAAACCACTGCCACGTTCGGGTCATCCTTCTTCTTCTCCACCAGCACTGGATTAGACAGCCAATCCGGGTAAAGAACTTCCATGATAAATCCTGCGGCTAGCAACCGGGCTATCTCATCCCCAATGACTTTCCTCCTATCTTTGGCGAAGCGGCGGAGTGGTTGCTTCACCGGCTTAGCTCTGGGTCTCACATTTAAAGAGTGCTCGTCCAACTCCCTCGGAACACCTTGTAAGTCATGTGTGGACCAAGCAAAAATGTCCCGATTCTCACGGAGGAAGCTGACGAGCTCACTTTCCTATTTATCACTTAGCCTGGCACCAATTGTTACGGTGCGCTCTGGGAACATGTCACCGACAGGAACCTTCTTAGTATCTTTCGTGGCCTGGAAGGAAACAGATCCATGCGGGTTACTCAGCGCCGACATATACTGCTGTGCGGACTGAGCCAAAGCTGCCACTTCTTGAATTCTCCTTTTTTCCTGTGCAATCACTAGTGACTCGGCTAAGTTTGATCCGGCCGACGCACACTCCATCGAACGTTGGAAGTCCCCAGCAATGGTAATCACTCTGTTTGGTCCGGGCAATTTCATCTTCAAGTAGCTAATGTGACAGCTTGCCATGAATTTGTTCAGGGCTGGTCTTCCGAGTAACGCATGGTAGGCGCTTTCTAAGTTCACCACTTCGAACTCTAGGTTTTCAGTTTGGCAGTTGTTTCTTGTGCCGAACAACACGTCAACCCGGACTTTGCCTATGGGCTCACAAGAAATGTCGGGCACAATGCCATGGAAAGTTGTCCTTGTGGCCTGGAGCATGTTCTCCGAGATACCCAACTTGCGCATTGTGTCCGCATACATGATATTTATGCTACTGCCATTATCGATCAACACCTTTGAGAATCTTACGTTAATGCTAGGTCCAATGAATGTAGGATCCAGCACCAACGCATACGTACCAGGGCTTGGCATGAGCTTGGGATGATCCCTGATGCTCCAGGTGATTTCCTGATCGGACCAAGGCATGTACCTCGTCACTGGAGGCATTACTGCGTTCACCTCCATATGCCTATGCTGCAAGCTTTTTCTATCAGTTTCCTTTGTGGTGAATACACAGTAGCTCTGGTGATGCTCCCTGTACTCGTTTCTCCCCTCATTTCCGGATCGCCTTTGATCCAGCTGATGCTGATTTTCTACCTGATGCACTGCATCCCTTCTCTCATTGTTATCATACCTCGGCGGAGGGGGAGGCAACATTAGCTATTGCGTGTTTTCTCCGGAGAGCAGTTGCTGCCAGGGTAAATCCTGCCGAGGCTGATCATTCCGGGGTTCTTGAGCATTCCCCGAACCACCTTGCTCGATCTTGCGCATCCACTCACATTGCCTCATCGTATGACCCACTGGGTTGCTCGGATTGTGCGTGTGAAACTTACACGACTGGTCTAGCATCGACTCATAAGTATACCTCGGACGGTCTTTCCTTTCTTGCCACTGCTTCTTTTGTTCCGGTGTCCAAGTTTTCTTGACATCATTCCTTGGAGTCCATTGCCCTCCAGTTTTCTAGCGCTGGCTACCCCCTGCTCCGGGTTGATCTTGATTCACAGCTGCAACATGGTGCGAACCGTATCGGTGGTCCGGTCTATCATCTCTCCTTTTTCCTCTGTAGTCATTCCTTCGGGATGATCCGGCTCCATCTCACTGATAGTACTCATCGCTTGACTTGTTTGACGCGAGCCTTGGTTGGGTCGGATCACCCAACGCATACGAATCAGCGATCCGGATCATTTATGCCAACGTAGCTGGCATTTTCCTTTGCAACTTCATCCACAGCTCACTTCCATATCTGCACCCCTGTGCAAACCACGCTATGGCCTGTGATTCTATCACGCCCTCACACGAGTTTCTCACAGTACACCACCGGGTCAAGAACTCCCGGTCTGTCTCATTAGGTCTTTGCTTGCACATAGCTAGGGTCTGTGGCCTATTTGGCCTCTGATATGTACTCGAGAAATTGCTGATGAACATTTCCTCAAAGTCTATCCAGCAGTTGATGCTCCCTGGTGCCAAATTGTTCAGCCATACCCTTGCCGGGCCTTCCAACATCTGGGGTACGTATCGTACTGCCCATCTCAAGTTGCCAGTGGCAATTTTCACGGTTGTAGCATAGTTTATCAGCCAATCCTCCGGCTTGGTACTACCGTCATACGTCTTTGTGCCCCTGGGCAGCTGAAAGTTCGGTACTGGTGCCTCTTTCATGATCCGGGGTCCAAAACATGCTAGACCCGGTGGACCTTGGCATTCAATCTGTTCCGACCTATACAGTCGATCCAGTTTCAACCTTGCATCATCCGGCATCAAATCCCTGCTTCCCAATCTCGACCCTATCACATGATAGTCCGGTCTTGGGTATCCCGCGTTTGCCATTTCCGAATCCCCGTCATTGTAGCGGTTTTGCTCTTGTGGCGCACCTTTCTGTTGTATACCTCGCCCGGCATTGTGCTCTTGCCTTGGTATGTTCCGCTGCTGCGGTTGTCCTGCTCCAGACGAATTTTGCTGTCCGGCATTGCCGTTGACAATGTTCCCTTGACCGGCATTGCCTTGGTCGCGGTTACCTCTGTCGGCTTCGCCTCTGCTCACACTCCGTCGATCATCATTTTTCTGCGCTTCTTTTCCTTTCCCTGCCCGCGTCGGGTCATACGGGACGATCTGTTTGTTCCGTCCGGTCGAGGTTACCACCTCTTCTCTCCTTCGACTGCCATGAGGGGACGATGCGGCTCCAGCGGATTTCTCCGGGTTACCCACCGCCGAATGGACTATCTTGGAGGCTCCAGCTCTCTCCGGGTTAGCCTTGAGCAGTTCCTCGTTTTGCCTATTAGCAATCTGAACCATCTCATTAACCCTATCTTGCTGTCTTTGCCGGGCTTCACCCGTCAGTCCCTCTAACTCGGACACGGCTACATCCGCTGCTCTGAGGTTCTTGGCCGGGGTACTATACCTCGGCAGCCCCACGGACAAACAATTTTCTGATTCCTCAATTCCAGCATCACCCTCTCTTTTCATCTCGCTCATGAGATTTCTCCCTTTCACTTTTACGTTATCAACTTTGTTCGCCTTAGCATACTCACGCAGCGTCATGTTCAACGACTGCTGGGCCGCGGCTATCTTCTTTGCGCCCTCTAGTATTTTCTGCCTAGTTTCTTCTAGCTCGGCCTGTGCGCGAGCCGGATCTACCGTTGCTACTATAGGGTTTGCCAAGCTGTCCATTGCCTCTCTCAACACATTTTTCGGCCTCTCGAGCGGAGGACCTCTACCTTTCCTCAGTGCCTTGGGCGTTACCTCCGGATCTGGCGCCGGATCCTTGCTCGCGCCCGCACCTGGCACAGTCATCATCACCTCTGCATGGTCCAGGGAATGAGCGATACGCGCCCCACGAGCCACAGTGAGGGGCGGTTTGCCCGCTTCGACGACGTGGCGCGGATGAACGCAAGACACGTCCACCGCAATATAGACCTTGTGTGCGCCGAGCTTGACAAAGATGCCGTTGTGCGGAAGAGGGCGCGTGCCGAAGTAGCCTGCGTTGTCGCTGATGAAATCCCGCGCTCCAAAGCGCTGGACGAGCCCGGAGACGATGCGTTCGCCAGTGGTGATGAGGTTTCCTGTCCGGATCTTGACCCCTGCTAGCGCCGCTAGCCCCACGGTGGGCGCCAACTGTCGTGGTGGTGTCACGGCATATGCCATGGATAGGCTAAAGGTGGGGACTAATACGCGCTAGGGGAATCCAGGGAGGGATAGTGAAGTGATTCTCCACATAGAAGTTTGTATTGATTCCCTTTCAAGGTTACAAGTGCTCCTAGAGCTGTATTGGCAAGAGGAGGAAGAAGGAGCTCTCTTACTCTCACCCACAGATGACACCTGAAACCCTAGCCCAAAACAGAATAGCAGAGAGACCAACCCCTCCTACAGAAGCCCTAGCCCCCCTTTTATAGAGGAGGCTCGGTTCCTGCCTAGGGCATACGTAGCCGACCGGGGTGCTTTTTCCCCCGCGTCACACATGATTTAGCTACGTGAGCCTCTGCGGCGCCCGCGTCAGCCGACATGGGCATCGTCACCCTTGTCAACCACGCCCCGGTGGTCCCGTCCTTGCTTGCTTCTCTCAGGTAGTGCGTACCAGGGCTTCTTTTTGACCAGCAAGATTCATTCCTTCTCCTAGAAGCCAATCATGACCCGGATCCCAGCTGACCCGGGCACCCCTATTCCTGCGTATATGTAAACATACACTTCCGACTTACTATGTAAGTCGGTTGAGACAATGTTAGGCGATCACCCCCGGTCTGGGTTACTTCGTGATCCGGCCTGCCTTGAGGTGACCCGGCCAGCATCCGCTTTGGCCTTCCCGAACCTTGGCTAACTCGGCCTTTATACCCCGGCGTGACCCTACCCGGCGGTATCCCCCCAACACCAGTAGTTCTGGAGTCATAGTAGAGCATATCTCGGAAACCTTACCCCATCAATTCAAGTGCAACCAGAGTGTAGCCTTGCCCACCATTGACCCAGTCAGAGTGTTTGTGAATACCCCGACGTATTCCCAGATGAATTGCCAGGTATGCCCCCGGATAGGGATATTGAGTTCACTATCGAACTAATCCCTGGAATCGGACCTATAGCCTAGAGACCCTATAGCATGAACCCCTCAGAGTTAGTGGAACTAAAGAAGCAGTTGGATGTTATGCTAGCCAAAGGTTTGATTCAACCCAGTGCATCGCCATGGAGATCACCAGTGTTATTCATCGACAAGAAAGATGGAGGCAACTGTCTGTGCATAGATTACAGAAAGTTAAATGATGTCACCGCCAAGAACAAGTACCCTTTTCCAAAGATAGAGGATCTATTTGATCAGTTGACTGGAGCTCGGGTATTCTCAAAGATTGATCTTAGGACTGGTTATCACCAGCTTAAGATTCATGCAACGGATATTCCGAAGACCGCCTTTGCTACTCGTTATGGTTTATACGAGTATACGGTTATGTCTTTTGGATTAACCAATGCCTCTGCTTATTTCATGAATCTCATGAATAAGATCTTTATGAATTTCCTAGATAAGTTTGTGGTTGTGTTTATTGATGACATCCTTATCTACTCCAAGTCCGAAGAAGAGCATGAGCAACATCTGAGAGTTATCCTAGAAACCCTGAGAGAGCATCAGTTATATGCCAAGTTCAGCAAGTGTGAGTTTTGGCTGAAAGAAGTGGGATTCCTAGGACATATTGTGTGTGCTGGAGGAGTCTTTGTTGATCCCGCCAAGATCAAAGATGTCGAAGAATCGGAAGCCCCAACCACTCAAAGCCAAGTCCGTGCATTTCTCGGATTAGTAGGATATTACCGCAAGTTCGTAGAAGGATTCTCGAGCATAGCCCGACCAATGGCCCAATTGTTGAAGAAGGACAAGAAGTTTGAATGGACAGACAAGTGTGAAGCCAGTTTTCAGGAGCTAAAGAAGAGATTGATATCATCCCCAATTTTGGTCATGCCAGACATTAAGAAGCCCTTTGATGTATATTGTGACGCATCCAAGATTGGTCTAGGATGTGTATTGATGCAAGAAGGCAAAGTCATCGCGTATCTGTCTCGACAACTGAAGCAGCATGAGCAGAACTATCCGACCCACGATCTTGAGCTAGCAGCTATAGTTCTAGCACTGAAGACATGGCGTCATTATTTGATGGGTAATCGCTGTGAGATTTACTCAGATCATAAGAGCTTGAAGTATATCTTCACTCAGAAGGAGCTAAATATGAGGCAAAGGAGATGGATAGAGTTAATCAAGGATTATGACCTTGACATTCACTATCACCCCGGCAAAGCCAATGTGGTAGCGGATGCTCTTAGCAGATTGTCGTGTAGGCTTAACACCATGATCAACGAGAAGCAACCAAGTTTGTATGAAGAGTTGGAGCAGTTCAGGACTGAATTAGTTAGTAAAGGATTCCTAGCTAGCATTGAAGTTCAACCCACTTTGATTAGCCAAATCAAGGAAGCCCAGAAGGGAAATGAAAGTATCGACGGAATCAAACATCGTATCGGTATAGGAAAGGTACCTGGATTTACTGAAGATGAAGAAGGAGTACTGTGGTACAAAGGACGTATCTGTGTTCCAGCAGATTCGGAGCTGAAGGAAGTTATCATGAAGGAAGCTCATGATACTCTTTATTCTATCCACCCCGGAGGAACAAAGATGTATCAGGATTTGAAAGAGCAATTTTGGTGGCACAAGATGAAGAGAGAGATCGGAAGCTACATCGCCAAATGTGACATCTGTCAAAGAGTCAAAGCAGAACATCAGAGACCTGCAGGACTGTTGCAACCCTTGTAGATTCCGAAATGGAAATGGGATTCAATCAGAATGGACTTTATCACCGGTTTACCTACTTCTAGTAGGGGAAATGACTCAATCTGGGTCATAGTTGATAGACTGTCCAAGGTAGCCCACTTTATACCGGTCAAGACCACTTACCAGAGTGCAAAGTTAGCAGAACTATACATTGCTAGGATTGTTAGTCTGCATGGAACCCCCAAAACCATAGTATCAGATCGAGGAACTCAGTTTACCTCGAGATTTTGGCAGAAAGTTCAGGAAGGATTAGGAACCAAGTTGAACTTCAGCACCGCATATCACCCGCAAACTGATGGACAGACTGAAAGAGTCAACCAGATCCTAGAGGATATGCTTAGAGCTTGTGTGTTGGAATATGGATCAAAATGGGAAGACTGCCTGCCTTTCGCAGAATTCTCATATAACAACAGTTATCAAGCTAGTTTGCAGATGGCACCATTTGAATTCCTATACGGAAGAAAATGTCGTACCCCTTTGAATTGGTCGCAAGTAGGAGAGAGTCAGATCTTCGGACCCGATATTCTCCACGAAGCGGAAGAGCAAGTTCACAAAGTCCGTGAGCACCTCAAGGCCACCCAGTCCAGACAAAAGAGTTATGCTGACAAGAGAAGGACAGACCTGACTTTCAATGTCGAAGATTGTATATCTCAAGGTTTCACCCTTGAAAGGAACTCAACGCTTTAGTCTGAAGGGAAAGTTAGCCCCTAGATATATCGGACCTTTCAAGATTCTGAACCGCCGAGGAGAAGTATCGTATCAGCTGGAACTGCCTGAAGAGATGTCAGCCATCCACAATGTGTTCCATATCTCGTTACTTCGCAAATGTCTGGAAGTGCCCGAGAAGACAGAAGTTTTCAAGAACATCGATCACAGAGCTGTGGAAATCAACAAGGACCTGACCTATCGAGAAGTACCCATCCATATCTTAGAAGAAGCCTACAGAACCACCAGGACCAGGAGTATCAAGTTTCTCAAGATTCAGTGGAGCAACCATACCGAGGAGGAAGCTACTTGGGAGCGAGAAGATTACATTAGGACAGAGTTCCCAGATCTCATTAGTTCCTAGTTTTCTTTGTAAATCTCGGGACGAGATTTTGTTTAAGGGGGGAAGGTTTGTAACATCCCAAAACTTCAATCCAAGCTTATCAAGATCAAATCAATCAAAATTGGGGTTAACAACTTTTCCAAATTTAAAATGAAAGCATTCATGTATGTGTGCATTTAAAATAGGAGTTGTTTTGAATTGCCATGATTGTATGATCCTTTGCTTCTAAAATGTTTCTTAGGTGATTTAAACATCATCTACATCATTCCCAAACTTTTCCTAAAGAAAATCAAATCAAAAAGAATTAAAAACGAGGAATGGTCATTTTGGCCATTTTAATCCACCACACTACTTTGAGTGTTCCTAGCACTCATTTCTTAACAGAAACAATTCTTGATCTTTGTACCCCTTGCTAGTACACATAATGAGGTACCAAGGCCCACCTTTGGATCTGCTAAAAACATTCTGTTACTTATTTTAAATTGCATTTGAAAATTGAATCTAATGCATATGCATAGATCACCCTATTTCAAAACCCATCTATTTGAGCTCCACTTTCAAAACCCTTGCAACCAGAGACTGCCTAGCACTAGTGGAGATCACTCAAAAATTTTGAAACCAAAATTCAAAACTTTCTTTCTTGCGGCCATTTAATCAAACACATGGCATGCATAATCTCTACTCTAATCCTAGCTCACTGTTTACTATAGGGTTTTGCCCCCAAATGATCTTCATTTATCTCCTCTATCCCCTCTTGATCTAACGAAACCCCTAACACCCCTCTCCCTTGTCCCTAGTCCCTATGCCATGCCATGCCGAGCCATGCCTCACCGGCCAACCCTTGCCCCGCTGTAGCAGACCATTCCCTCTTCCCTCGCCATGTCTAGGAGGTAGCCAGGAGCTCACTGCCACCCCCTGTCCCTTGCCCGAGCCCAGGAGTGCAGTGGACCACCGAGCACAAACCGCGCCTAGTGCCACCGCACCATGCTAGTGCCGCCCCCAGAGCGCGCTCGGTCCCCGCTCGACCAGACCGCCCCTTGGCCGCAGCCCGCGCCTGCTGCTCCGCCACGACCTGGGAAACACCCCAGACACCCCCGCTGGCCGCCCAATGCCTTATAGCCACCGCTCGCCGTGGACACCGCCGCCTCTGCCGCGCAGAGCGTCACCTCGCCCAGACCGTGTGCCACCGCCCCTACGGCTGCATTCAATGCCTAGAGCACCGCCAGGGAACCGCATGTCGATCGCCACCCACAGCCATGCCTCTACCCCGCCGTAGCCATGCCGCCACCGTCGCCTGCCCATCCCGCTCGGTCTCACCGTCGGGCCTATAAAAGGAGCCCTTCCCAGCCTCTTCTCTCCACACCATTCCACTCCCCTCACCTCTCTGAACCTCACCCACCCCTCGCTGGAGCAAGGCGAGCTCTGCCTCGCCGGAATTGGAGCCGGAGCCGCTGTGGTAGGAGGAGAAGGGCGCCGCTGATTGCGACCACCCCAAGCTCCGCCGCAACCGTGCCTCGCCTCGCTGACCCTGCTGGAGCCCTGGTACGTCCCCAGAAGACCCCCACTGAGCCGCTAGGGTTCGAGCTCGTCGGCGACCTGTTCGTCGTCGACGACGACCCTCAGCCGTAGATCTGCCTTCTAATCCTACAACCCATAGCGCGTGTACCGTTTTGCGTGTTAAGTACTGACAAGCAGGACCCCCTGTCAGCTGAGCCCCGCACCGCGGAGCACCACTGGGCCGGCCCAAGTCGTTTCCCGCACTAGCCCACACATTCAAATCTGGATTTTTCTTTTTAGTTAAATCTAGTTTTTGTCCCCTATTTTGAAATTCAATTCTGAGAGTTTGACAAATCCAAATTGCATGAAACTAATTTTTCCTGAAAGGTATTAAGATGATCTATCCAAGCCCGTTGGATTTAATTCAATTAGAGTTATAGATCTCTCCTAATAAAAATAAGAATACAAAAGCATTTGCAACTTGCAACATTTTTATAAAATCAACCAAGTTAGCTTTTGAGTTGATTCCAACTCTCAAAAATCACATTTCATCATATCTATCTAACCATGTAATAATATTAAGGTTTACATGCAGTGACTTTGGACTAGTACCAAAATAATACTATATAGGCATTTCTAGTCACTTTAAATCATTAAATAATGAACTTAAACCAAAGTAATATTGATCCAACCTTTAAATATCATTCCCACATGTTAGAATATGTGGTGAGGACATGTGTCCACATGATCCCATATTGTAGGTGGTGAATAGTAAATCTTAGTTAATTTTTTTTCAATGAGTAGAAATTACTTTTCTAAAATAAAAAGGATGAAACTATGGAATTAAACTTGTGATGCTTGTGATGATAATAGATCATCAAATGTGTGTCTTAGAATGCTACTTAGCCTAGTTAAGTATTGTTTGGTGATTGTGTGCTCCGTATGTATTTATAGACGATAGTACCGACCAAGCTTTTGAGGAGGAGGAGTTCTACCAAGAAGAAGAAGAAGAAGAAGAAGAAGAAGAAGAAGAAAAAAAATTTCAACCACTTCACCAACCAAGGCAAGCTACTATTAGCAAGCTAGCACTAATTAAGTGCAAGTCATCATTAGCAATGCAAGTTAACACTTGCAAGTTTAGTGTTTAACAGGCTAGGATCAACTAGATGGTTTAGCTAAGATGTCTTAGGCATGTCTGGATCACACCCCCTTTACCTATTGGTACCCCAAGTCTCAGTTACAAGTTTTACCCTCTTAGTTTATATAAAGTTCTTTACTTGTTTAGAAGGTAGCATAAAAAGTATAAAACTTGACCTATTTAGAAACCTTTAAATGTCATTCTATGGCATGAGATTGAACCCATCTTTACCACCTTAGTGAACACTCTTAACTTAGTAGTCTAGAGTAGATCCAAAAACTTGAGTCATTTTAGATGGGAACACTTGGTGAAAATAAATTATGAAAACCTTGGAATGATGAGTCATTCTATTGAGATGTTTTGACATGTGTTGAGAAACACAAATGGTTGATGATGATGAAAATGTTGAGGCATGAGCCTTAATCCTTTTACAAAACTGATGGTTGGATTCGGATGCGATACCATTCCAAATTTACCGTATAACCACATTACCTGAATTGGGTAAGGCTTAGCTGGAAATTTATATGCATTAGTATTAGTTCCCTCACGGGAGAGGTCTGAGCTGAGGCTACCTCTCATGATGTCCACCTATGCAGTGCCCAAGATGACTGATGGTCATGGTTGGGAGGCCATGCGCATAGGAGAGGTGCTTATACTAGGGTGTGTAAAGGAAAGGTTATGTTTGATTATCTGTATACTAAGTATGATGATTCAGGGTTATCCCTGACAAATGTATCGAATCTTGTGGTGAAAGTGTACCGCCTCTGCAGAGTGTCAAACTATTCGAATAGCCGCGTCCATGGTTATGGACAGTTGGAATGGCCATACTGTTTCGTTGTCAGATGTTTTCTAAATACTTTGAAATGAATGATGAATCTTGACGACCACAACAGGGTTGTGTTTATGACAATAGTTTCCCCAACTTAAGTGATTCTAGAGTTTTACCTTATCTTTCTTTGCTTCAGAACTCAGCTTAGGTTTCAAACTTAACTTTATAGTTAAACATAGAGTTAGCACTTTAACTTAGATTATAATACTTATTAGTGGAAGTTTGCGAGTACTTAAAGAGTACTCATGGCTTTTGTCCCTGGCTATTATCATGGCCAGACTATGAAGGAGACTATCAAGATGATGGCCAACAGGACAGCTATGATAACTAGGACCATCTTCCTTCGTCAGCATTGCCTATGCCCCTGAAGATGGACCCCACCGCTACGCTTATCTTTTATTTCCGCTGCTTTTTGTATTAAGACTGGATCATGAGATCCTTATTTGTGTAAGACCTTATGTATGGTTTGTAATGGATGATGTACTGTGATATCCAATCCGTTATGTCTCGCAAAAATGGTAATCCTAGGATTGCGAGGTATGGCATAACAGGCATCTGGGATTAAAAATCCGGGTGTTGACAGAACTTTGCCTGGAAACCAATCATGGACAGCAGGTGCCTCACTATCGGATAGGGTTGAAAACGGAACAGAAACATGCGTTATCGTTTTCTTTTCCTCTCATGTCATCAAACTCAAAAATGAAACGAAAAACTCGGGAAACAAACACAGAATCAAAAATCACCGGAGATGTATATGGAACGAATACGAAAATGGATATTTGTCAGAATATAATAATGGTGTAGTATCATGGTGCATACAACAAAAATAACAGATAAAGAATATCTCACAACTTAAAAAAGAGACAATTAAACATAAAGTAACACACATAATTCAACACTTCAACGAGCACATAAGTTCACATAAATAGTTTTACATACCCCCTCTGTCCGCAAATAAGTGTACTTCTAGGCTTTATCCTAAGTCAAACTTAATAAAATTTGACCAATTTTATAGAAAGGGGAAGAGGGTACGGGAAAAAGGGAAGGAGCGAGGTCCAGAACCTCGATCTCGAGCTCGTCTGCGAGCTCCGAAGGCGGCGAGATTGTGCGTCTCCATTTGGACGCTAAGGTTTGCAAAAAGGCGAAATGAGGTGACACGGGGATGCGAAAGAATTTATAGTCTTTCTGCGTTGGAGGGGTAAGAATTTCGGAACAAGGAACGAGAATTTTGCGGGATTCCAGTTCGGATCAAAGACGTGCGCGAGCGGTCTGCTGGTCGGAGAAAACAAGGAGAGAGGAGGAGGGTGCGGGTACTACCGTCATCTTGGCCCGGACTTGGGCCGTTGCCGACCATGCTCGCGTGAGTGGCTAGCTGGGCTGGGTTGGGCCGCTTGGCTGGCACTGCTGGCTGGCTGTATGCTGCGCGCGCGGAAGAGGAGAGACGGGCCGGCTCGGCTGGCCCGCTTAGATAGGGTAGTTTTTTTGTTCTTTTCTTTTATTATTTTCTTTAATAACTTTTGAGTTAGAGCTCCAAATGAGTTCAAACAAGTTTCAAAAAAATTATAAAATTTAAAGGAACATTTTAGGACTCTAGGGAATATATTCTTGCCCATTTAAGGATATCAAAGAACAGTTTTCAATTAGAAACCCTAATAGATGCATAAATGATTTTCCAATATGAATTTGGTAAAAAGGGTTTTGGTATAGATTTTTTTTGCATGATGCCTTATGAATGCATAGATAAATTCCATATGTCAATCACTCAAACAAAAATCATTTTATACCTTTTGGACAAATAAAATAAAAATAATTCCAAATAGAGAAAAATATATGGACTGAAGATTCCTATTTTTGTAGAATTATAAAAATAATATATTTAAAAGTATTAATTAAAGCTCAACCCTAAATATTAATTACTCAGAAAGAATGAGAATACTCCAAAATATTTGAAAATTAATTATTAAAATGATTCTTTGAGTATTCATGTTTATTGAGTGTTGAATAAAATTCCAAATATTGGTTCTATCAAAATTCATTAATAATTGAGTAAAACCCTGAAAGAGATATGAAAATTCTAAATATTTTAAGATATTATTTGCACTTTTCTGATTTAAAATGAATCTTTGAAGATTGGCAGTTGCAGTACAACCGGAAGTTGCGCGGAAGCTCCCTCCACAGAAATGGTGATGACTGATGACAAGAGTTTGGAGTAGTTGGACTCGCAAGTTTGAAAATTGCTTGCCGGATTTGTGCAAGATCTTCACCTTTTGAGTGATCGCTAAGACTCCTTTGTGGATAGTCGGAAATAGCAAGCACGTACCATCTACGTAGCAGCTTTCAGGCTTTGCACCCTCCTGCTCTGCTCTGCTACCATTTACCAAGAACCAACGCGCGCGGCAGGGCACAGACCTGCAATGGCAATGGCGAGCTCGGCCCTTTCCTGCTCCCGCGCGCTCCTCTTGATCCTCCTCGTCCCCGTCATGCCAGCTCCGAGCATCGCGGAGCTGCAGCGCGTGAGCATCACCGGCACCGTCATCGAGTGCTACGCTTCGCCGGCGCCCACCAACGCCACCCTGTTCAGCGCGAGCGTCCTCTCCCTCCTCGTCGCGCTCCCCTCTGCCGCCGCCCCCATGGGCTTCGCCTCTCTCCACTCCGGCGGCGCGTTCGCTCGTACAGAGATTTTACACGAATTTGTACAGCGAAGCACAAAAATCTGTTTTGGGATAGCAACTTTCCCAAGCATTACTTCTCTCTCATTAGAGGTTACTGTTGGCACAAAACGCACACAAAAATAATAAGAAGAGGTTATTACTGAAGCAATAACTTCCAAGACTCAGCTAAAACTTTTGGGTTATCCCTCAATAAGTACTTTTATTTAACGCCTTTAAGTTAGACATGATAGTTTGAGAAGATGCCCACATAAGAAATATAAATTGAAGTAAAAGAGAGCATCAAGAAGCAAATTCAAAACACATTTAAGTCTAACACACTTCCTATGCATAGGAATCTTGTAAAGAAACAAGTCATGAAACACAAAGCAACAAGCATAGGAAAGTAAAACAAGTGCAACTTCAAGACTTTCAACATAAAGAGGGGAGATGCATAAAACCATGTTTCCCTCTCTCATAATAACTTTCAGTAGCATCATGAATAAAATTAACAATATAACTATCGCATAAAACATTCTTATCATGAGCCACATGCATAAAATGATCATTACTCTTCACATAAGCATAGTCATTCTTATTAATTGTGATGGGAGCAAATTTAACAAAATAGCTATCATTATTATTCTCATCACCATAATCGTAAAATATAGGAGGCATATTGTAATCATAATTAATTTTCTCCTCAATATTAGGTGGACTGAAAATATCATATTCATCATTGTAATCATCATATATTAGAGGTTTGGTATCATCATAAGCAATAGAATAGCTATCTTCTAAAGCTGGGGAACTAAAAAGATCAGTTTCATAAAAACTAGCTTCCCCAATCTTAGACTTTTCCATAGCATTAGTAATAATGGTGTCCAAAGAATTCATACTAATAACATTGCTATTAGCATGCAAATAAAGTTTCATAGGTTTTTTAATTTTCTCTTCAAACACTTCATGTCCTAAATCAAGATAAATACTATAAATCTCTCTAATTTTTTCGTTGTTTTCCATTAAGCCTAACTAGTGAAAACAAGAAACAAAAAGACAAAATTGCAGAATCTAAAGGAAATAACTTTGAGTACCCACACCGAAGGATGTGATTACCTTACCTCCCCGGCAACGGCGCCAGAAAATAGCTTGATGTCTACGCACTTCTATTCTTGTAGACAGCTTTTGGGCCTCCAAGTGCAGAGGTTTGTAAAATAGCAGCAAGTTTTCCGTTAAGTGGATCACCCAAAGTTTATCGAACTCAGGGAGGAAGTGGTCAAAGGTATCCCCTCTCAAGCAACCCTGCAATCAAGATACAAGAAGTCTCTTGTGTCCCCAACACACCCAATACACTTGTCAGGTGTTTAGATTTACTAGTTCGGTGAAGAGATAGTGAAATACAAGTGGTATGGATAAAAGACAACGGTGCCAGAAAATAGCTTGATGGCGTGGAAGAGACTAAAGGCAAACTGAAATAAAGATGGAAGAAGGCAAACATGTAACAGATCTAGTTGCAAATGGTGTTTCAATGTTTAGAAACAAGGCCTAGGGATCATACTTTCACTAGTGAACACTCTCATATAAATATCTTCTCTTCATGATACTACTCTGAACTACTCTCCTGTTGGACACTCTAATCCATGGTAGGGCTATAACAGCACTCCTCAAAGTTCGCTTTTCCCATCTAGATAACTCCACACTGTCACCTTGAGCACTAGATGGTTCCAACAAACACCACAATTTCATAGAGACATCCAACTCCAAATATAACTCATAACAATTATTTGTAATCTCTATCCTAAGTGGCACCATGGTGTACACGCTGTCACTTTCACACACATGGGGAGAGCAGAGATCTATTAAAGCACTTGAGTAGCAAAGTAGATCTACTTGATTACAAAGCTCATGACCATAATATGATCATGCATAGAGAGAGAGATGAACACATAGCTACCGGTAGAACCCTTAGCCTAGAGGAAGAACTACTCTCTCATCATCATGGGAATCAGCAACGGCGAAGGAGATGGTGGTGGAGATCGATGGAGATGGCTCCGGGGACACTTCCCCGTCCTGGCAGGGTGTCGGAACAGAGACTTTCTATCCCTCGAATCTCCCATTCGGTGGCGGCGGCGCTGCGGAACTTTTCGTGGCTGGAGGCTTGATTCCCCAGGGTTTTCTCATCGGGAGGCTTCTTATAGGCGAAGAGGCAAGGCCGGTGGCCGGCCAGGGGGCCCACACCATGTCCTGGCGCGACCTAGGGCTGCCCGCGCCAAGGGGTTGTGTGGCCGTCCTGTGGGCCCCCTTCGTCTCTCATTTGGACTCCATGTGTCTTCCGGTAAAATATTGACTTTTGCTTTTGTCCGGTCCAATTCCGAGAATATTCATTTTCTGGCTTTTCTGGAACCAAAAACAGCAGAAAACAGACAACTGGCACTGTGGCATCTTGTTAATAGGTTAGTTTCAGAAAATGTGTAAAAATACTCCAAAGTATGGATAAAACATAAGAAAGTAAATATAAAACAAGCATGGAACATCAAAAATTATAGATACGTTTGCAACGTATCACCTGGGAACGCCGGATGGAGTGACAACAGGGGTGGGCCGGTCCTGTCAGCGAGACATCCCATTTCCCACCACCAGTCGCCTCTCCTACGGCGAAGGATTCCCCCCAGCTGCCTTGTTGCCATGCTTGTGCCGGCGAAGCTCCGCCGGTTCAAGCCGAATTCACACCTGTAGATAGGTCCTCCACCACCGCCGCAACTTCCCCTGTATCCTAGGCCACTTTCGCCGCCCCTCCTTCGCCGTAGCTCGGCCACGCTTCGAGCTCCCGCCACCTCGCCCGCCAAGTGTTCGACGATTGGCCCGTTCGGCCATGGACTCGGACGAGGAAGAGTTGTTCACTGTGTTGCTGGAGGAAGAGAACGCCGCAGCCGCCGAAGATGTAGAGCACGTGCAAATTATCGCCTCTCTTGCACGGTTGCAGGATGATCTGGCTGAGCACCTATGGATACGCAGGGGCAACACATAGATGCCTAGCATGAATCTGGTCGAACTAGGCCGAAATATGTACTATTTTTATTGTTCGCCGAACTATGTTTAATTTTATACCGAACTGTGGTTAATTTCGTTTAGAACTATGCCGAACATTGCTCTGTATTCGTATTGCCGAAATATGCCGAAAACTGAACGAATTAGAGTCAAATTTGGACGAAATCACGTCGATCTGGGAACTCGGCCTGGGAACGCGAGTGGAAAATCGGCCATTCCCAGGCCAAACTTCCTCCGTCCGGCGCTATTTAGTTCCGGATTTCGGTCTGGGAATGGCCAACAAGTGGAGATGCTCTAAGGGCTGTAGCATTTCGTATCGATAATTCTGCTGTATATGTATTCTTGTGATTCTAGACAGTAGTACTTCCTCCGTTCCAAAATATAAGATATTTAAGTTTTATGAAAAGAGTGTATCTAGTCCTTTTTAGCATATAGTTTCACTCCGAACCTATATACAGAAAGGGATCTAGATACACTCTTTTCATAAGACTAAAACATCTTATATTATGAAATGGAGGGAATAGCTATGTTCACAAAGGTACGATTGTTCTGTAATTCTGGTGTCGTGTGTGTTTGCTGAATGTTGCTCGATGATATCTACTGGTGCCTTTTTCTTGGCTTTCTGTTCTTCGGTTCTCAGATTGGGGATCTCTTCTCAAATTTCTCTTCTGCTGATATTCCCAAAATACATGTAGGAGTAGTTGGTCAACCTTTGATATTCCTCTGCTTTGATATCCTCAAGATATTTCTTTGTCAATATGACCATGTTCAAAGGGACAAAAATAGATATGGCATAACGTGATTGCAGTGTTTTGTGAGACCACCGCGGTAGTATAGTACCAAAACCTGCAGGCTCATCATCATATCACCTTTTCCAGATTACCTCTTGTATCTCGTATCCCTCTCTCGCTGAGATGCAGTTGCACTACAAGCAGAAGTTGCGCCGAAGCTCCCTCCACTGAAACGGTGATGACTGATGACGAGAGTTTGTACTGTAGTTGGACTCGCAAGCTTGAAAATTGGTTGCCAGTTTTGTGCAAGGTTTTTGACCTTTTGAGCGATCGCTGAAACTCCTTTTGGATCGTCGGAAATAGCAAGCACGCACCATCTATGTAGCAGCTTTCGGGCTTGCACCCACCTGCTCTGCTACCATTTACCAAGAACCAACGCGCGCGGCAGGGCACAGACCTGCAATGGCAATGGCGAGCTCGGCCCTTTCCTGCTCCCGCGCGCTCATCTTGATCCTCCTCGTCGCCGTCATGCCGGCTCCGAGCGCCGCGGAGCTGCAGCGCGTGAGCATCACCGGCACCGTCAACGAGTGCTACGCTTCGCCGGCGCCCACCAACGCCACCCTGTTCGGCGCGAGCGTCCTCTCCCTCCTCGCCGCGCTCCCCTCTGCCGCCGCCCCCACGGGCTTCGCCTCTCTCCACTCCGGCGGCGCGTTCGCTCGCGGCCTCTGCTTCGGCGAGGCCACGCCGCCCGCGTGCCGCCGCTGCCTCTCCCTGGCGGCCACGAGCCTCACCTCAGCCTGCAGCGCCAACAGCTACCGCCGCGCCGGCATCTGGACCGACGGCTGCTTCGCCTCCTACGCCGACGCCAACGCCACCACGCCCGCCGAAGAAGCCCAGCGCCAGCGCATCATCTCCATCCCCGCCGACGCGCGCGCCAGCAACGCCACCGGCCCCGACCTGGAGCGGCTCGCCGCCGTGGCGCAGTTCCTGGCGCCGCGCGCTGCCGTGAGCGACGACATGCTGGTCGTCGTGGACGCGCCAGCCGTGGCGTGGGACTACGCCACGCGGAGCAACGTGCGGGTGCTGGCGCAGTGCGCGAGGGACCGGACCACGGCAGAGTGCGACCGCTGCCTCGAGTACTCGGCGCGCGTGGCGGCCGCGTGCTGCTGGGGACTCGACCCCTGGCGCGACGGCGTGGCGGCCGCCGTCGCAGGGTTCAACTGCTACCTCCGCTTCGACGTCTCGACCGTGCCGGTGCCGCTGCGAGACAGGATCGGTGAGTAGAGTCTCCTCTTCTTCATTAATTAACCAGTTGAGCCTGGAGGTTTTCCGGTTCGGTTAATCTGAGCTGACACTGGATATACGAATGTTTGTGATCGGTGAAAATTCTACTCTTCTTCATAGGATTGTTTGTGATGGAGCATCCTGCCTTGAGCGGCTTGTTGGGCGCACTCGTCGTGGTGCTGGTTGTGGGAGGTGTGCTGAGATTGGTTCAGAAGGTCTACTATTGCTGGATGGTGAGGAAGATCAGAGCCGCCAGGAACGTAGCAAGATCAGGTAATCTGCCGTGTGTTTCCATTCTCTTTCTTATTCCTTCCAAAACATGCTTGTTACACAGCCGATTATATTTGTTACACAGAACTGATTAAAAGTAACAATGTTCATATGTTACCATTTCTATATCGCATATGTTTCATAGTAGAGAGAAAAAGCAGATGGATTGTACATACGGCTTCTGCATACAGTTTCCACTACAAAGCACTGTTGCAAATGTTTCCCAGGATCACATTACTGTTCCTACTCGTGCCAAGCGATGTTTATTAACTTGATAATTGCAAAATGTGAGAAGATGAGGATGCTTGACTTGAAAAAAAAATCACTTCTTATCAATCAAAAAAGAGAAATGACTTGCGCCTGATAATAAATTCTTCTGCGGAAACGTG
This sequence comes from Avena eriantha, assembly GCA_910589775.1. Lineage (NCBI taxonomy): Eukaryota > Viridiplantae > Streptophyta > Magnoliopsida > Poales > Poaceae > Avena > Avena eriantha. The sequence continues at coordinate 81,512,192 of OU342741.1, read as the reverse complement.
GTTTTGCACTTAACAGACAGATTAAGCATTGTCCAAAAGAACAGTTTGCTCTTTGAGTAGTAGTACACCCCTTTGTTCAGTCTCTCGTTTGGGTACGATTTGCTGACAGATCTTTTTGATTTTGTACATCTCGTTTCCTTGCAGGCCCCCGGGTGCGAGTGGAGCTGGTGCGCGTCGTCAGGGCGCAAGCTTAGCTGGGATGGTGGTTGTTGTTTGAGCAAGAATGGAGGATCTAGCCTAGCTAGGTGACGATCTGCAGTGCGTACTACTCCGGCCAGGAACACACAGGACATCATCTCGTTCCCCTTATGCCTTCGTAGTTAAGCAGTTAATGACCTGCCCTAGCTTGATGTTGATGTTGGTGTTGATTGTTGATGCATAGACGAGCATCCGCGATTCGGAACTTAACTAATCAGTCACTGGAAGGCAATAGTCCTTGATGATGGCATGCCACCATCGGCGCCGGCGTGTAGTAGCCGAGGTGCTCCGGCCAGCCTCCGGGAGATTGTCGTAGTCGCGCACCTTGAGCCTGCCGCGGTGGCCGTCGTTCGCGGTTCGCCGTCCGGGGCGAGGTAGGATGTCACGTTCCCGACGAAGCGCGCCCCTAGGTCCTGGCCATTTATCGCTGCCACGAGCCGATCGAGTGGTGTTGAGGTTTGCAACTCAGCTGGGCCCTGGGGGTGAATTCCTAGACCTGTGGGAAGGGATCAGGGATCAACAGCCGCAGTCGAGCATCACTTGGAAACTGACGACAAGTAGAAGCTCAGCAAAATCTGCCTATCAGGCTTCTTCCTCGGCAGAACGAGAGAACTTTGCCTGCGACCAATCGTGGATGTAGGGTTGAAAACGGACGATTGTCTCTTATGTCGCAGGAATTAAAAATAAACAAAAAACTTTGGAAACGAATATGGAATCAGAAACCACCGGAGACTAATATGAAACGGATACGATACGAAAACAGATATTTATCGAAATATAATAATGGTATAACATACAAGGAATACTATCTCACAACTTTAAAAAGCGATAATAAATATAAAGTAACACACGTAATTAAACACTTCAACAAGCACGTAAGTGTATTGAATTGATGTACTAACCAACTATTCTAAAAGTCCGAACTATTGAAAAGAGCTAGGCTATAGAGGGCCGCAACTATTTAGAGTAGATTAAATAGTGCATTAGCCGGGATTTGAACTTGAGACCTCCTGACTCTAATAACATATTAAATTGATGCACCAGCTACCTATTCCAAAAGTCCGAACTGTTGGGAAGAGTTAGGTTATATATTTTAACAAAGTGCACATAAATACTTTTACATACTCCATCCGTCCACAAATAAGTGTACTTCTAGACTTTATCCTAAGTAAAACTTAATAAAATTTGACGAATTTAATAGAAAGAGGAAGAGGGTACAGGAAAATGGGAGGGCGCGGGAGGTCCAGAACCTCGAGCTCGAGATCGGACGACTCTGTTTCGATGCTAGGATTTGCAAAAAAGGCGAAAAGAAGTGACGTGGGGATGTGTGTGGCGCCCCGCAAAAACCACTACTAGAAAATCGCTGTGTTTTTGTGCATTGCATCATTATGACCGCATGCTCATGTCATCATGCCGTATTGCATTTGAGCATCGTCATCATCGTGTATGGTTTTGTCTAAAACTATTTTTGAAACGCCTAGTTTTGTTTTTCTAAATATTCCCGTCTTTATTTAAATTAAAACCCCGGGCCTCCGGATTATTTTGGTTTGTCTAAAAAGGGATTGCCAAAGCCTCGTTCTAAATAAATAAAATATTTATAATATTTTTAGGAGGCAGCACGCCAGGCCCGAAAGCCCGGCCGGCCACCTCCACGCCCTAAAATAAAACCTAAGCTAAATCCCAAACCCTTTTTCTACCAAATACCCTACCCCTAATCCTACCCAGCTACCCTCCACCTCACCCCGTCCACTCACAGCCCACCACCTCACCGCACCCCTCCACCTCATCACTCCCTACCAACCCCCACACACAACACGCACAGCAGCACGCACCCAGCCAAACTCCACCCCTCCACCTCACTCACCAATCCCAGCCCCACCCCTGGCCCACCTCCCGCCAGACCACTCCCCACCAACCGCCAGGGAGAGAGCCCCTCCTCCTCCCGACAAGCTCCCGTCGCCCGGCCCCACACCACCTCGGGTCTTCCCCTGGTTCCCACCGCGTCTCCACCTACGCGTCGGGATTCCCCATGTCGCCTCCTGTCCTCGGCCCACCCCGCTCCCCGAGGCCATCTCCCGCTCCTGCCCCACCGCCGCGTCTCTCCCTCCCGCTCGCCGCCCCGCCGGCGCACACGTGGCCTCGTCGTCCCCATCCTCTCCCTCTCTCCAGGCCGCCGTCCTCTCCTCTGCCGCCCTCCTCTCTTCGGGTCCCTCGGCCCAGCGGCGCCCTTCCCCGAGCCGTCCGTCGCCGTCACCGGCGCCACACCCTCCTCGGCTCCGCCACCTCTCTGGCAGAGCCACCAGCACCCTCGTCCGCAAGCTCATCGCGGCCCGGCTGCCTCACGGGATTCCTCCCGTGTCACCCACCGCAGCTCTGCTCCTGCCACACGCTACAAGTGGAGCACAGTGCCTTTCTATCAAGTGTTTCACAAAATTGCTTCAGGACTTTTGATGTCTTTGATTCGACGGCGGTCAGTAGTTCTCCCATTTTGCCAAATCTGGCGTCGTTTCGTTGCGCTCCACCGTGTCGGCAAGATCTTCCGCAGACCAACGTCACGACCCAAGTTCGCCATCGAGGACAAGATGTCCGAGCGCGGAGACCGCAGCCCCTGGGACCCGAAGATCGACCGCATGGCACGCCGAGATCTGCTACACGAACCCGAGGACCACCAAGATCTCCGATCGGAATCCGAGGATGCCGAGACCCTGGACGACAAGTTCTCCTTTCGGAAGCTTTGACGCCGGCACGACAAGATCGTCTCCCCGAAGCCGGATCCGAAGACCCTGAACCCCGGAGTCCGAAGAACGAGACCGAGCCCTGGCGCGCCAAGTTCTCCGACCCTGAGGACCGATCCATCGGATGCGACAAGACCTCCTTCCCGGATGCGATGCCCGAGAAACCGCACGCCAAGACCGACCCGATACGCGGACCCGACAAGATCTTCGCGATGACAAGATCGACAACGACCAGGGCGAGTCCGATGCGCCCCCTGACGCCAAACCAAGTCCTTCTTCCCGGAACGCCAAGCTCTCCTTCCGAGGTCTGATACCGATCCCCGTCGAACCCTGAGACCGAACCCCCGAACTCCCGGAACCAAGATCTTCCGAACCCAGATGTGTGATCCTAAGCCCCTATTTTTATAATATGACATTATCAACTGTCGCATAATTAATTCTTCATGCATGCATGGCTGTCTGTGGTTTGGGGGCATTATGCCGATTCACCTCATAATTAAATATGGAGTCTATATGCGGGATACTTTTGTCTTATTCTGGACTCCATTTAAATTGGTGTAGCGAACCGATGCCATGTTTCACGTGTTAATACAACATTCAAAATACCGGGGTTCTAAACAACTTGAACCATATAATCATTTGTCGGGACCCCGGTTCCGCTTAATATTGTCTAATTGCACCGCATCTGCATCATATCACAATCATGCCGGATCTTCTGCCGTAGTATTAAATATTGCATCCGGTGTTTCTTCTAGTGTTTGCTTCTTCGCGGATTAGGCCGATGAGTTGATGCGAGTATCGACAATTTCTCCGGCTATGATCCGTCGGTAGTGTTTCCTAGGCGAGCATCTCTTCCCCTTCTACCTATTTTGCATTTATAGTCTTTATTTCCTCCTGTTGATCTATTCTTATCCGTGTCGCGATGCTTTAGTTTCCGTGCACCAGTTATACCCCGTGCAGCCTCTATATTGCCTTGGACACCTCCTATTACCTGTGTTTGGTAGATAGTGGGCCTTGCGAGTCGTAGTTTCTTGCTCATGTGCGATCTCGTGTTGTCGAGTACCACAGTTGTTGGAATGCTGGCAGATGTTTATGGTGGAGATGCTTAATGGTGGAGATGATCATGACTTTAAAGACTACTATTAAATTGCTAGATATAACTAATGAAAGAGGCACCGGTGGGCAATATATGCTATTTGGTTTTTATGCCCACTTGTGTCCCGTAGGCCCCGAGTACTTGATACATGTTCCTTGATTTTTCGCACTATCCACATCCGGGAGGCCATGGACCCCCTTGAGCCAGAGCTTGATTCATTTCTATTTCTTGGGGCCACAAACTAGTTTGGGGCTTTATTACTATCCTGTACTTATGCCATGCTTTACTGCTTTATTTAAGATTATGCGTGGAGCACCTGTACTGTTTAGGATTGCGGAGTGTTTTCGCGGTATCGACAAGCCCAGTCACACTTTCGGGTTCCCAGTCATTTACAGCCATTGGTGCAAACCTTGGGTCCGTCTCGGAGCCGGCCAACTTCGTTGCGGGTAGCTTAATGGGGTGGCCCCCTGAAATATTTATGAATCCTGTGATTGCTTTGTCGTGAAAGCCTCGTTGGGTTTTGAGTTGGTTTTTCCGAGGTTGATCGAGTGTGTGTTGCTATTTGTGCACCCCTGCAGGGTAAAACTTTCTGAACGCCATGTCCGCGGTTATGGACGACTTGGAGCACAGTATCTTGATCATAGACAAGCATAACTAAAGTAGTGCTATAAATTTGACTTAATATGTGACTAGTAACCAGATTCAAATACAACGGAATGTAAATTAAAAATGCCAACAACTGGTGGAGCTATGGTGATCTGTGTCATACTATACCTGCCTAGTAAGTATTGCAACTCCAATGGAATGTGATAAAAGTGCCAACAGCTGCTGGGTTTTGGGATTCCTCGGGACAATTATATCTGACTAGTAAATATTCCAACTACAATGGAATGTTAACTAAAACTGCCCACTACTTATGCTATCAGGATGACTCATGCTATATATCTGACTAGTAAATGTTGCAACTTTAATGGAATGAATAAAACTGCCAACTGTGTGAGTTCCTCAGTTTAAATTCCTCGTTTGGGCTCGAGGGGGAATACCAGGATGGGTATGTTTGGTGTTAGTATCAGGTTGGATTCGAATAGGTCTTTCTTACCCCTCTCTAATAGCCGACAGATGTATCGAGTCTTTATAGGTTTTTTAGTGCTGCTGCGCTGCTGCTTCAGTCCACCATACCTATGTAGGCGAGAGCCACCGAATTCTAGCCTCGCCGTGTACTGGCCTCAGTATTGACGCTCCTCTTTTTCCTTTGCCCTTTGTCGGCACTCCTTTTGTTTTAGCAGGTTTGAGATCGACGTCGTTAGCAGGGTTACCCTTCCGGCTTGGCCTGGGTAGGGTTATGGACGCCATTGGTTATTCTTCAGGGCTCTTAGCCCCATTTGCATCTTGTCTGTAGTCGGACGCTCTATCGTTTTCAAGGTGATTTGGATCTTTGTATTGTATATCTGTATTCTTGACTCGTTGAGTCGCTGTTGTATATATATCTGTTATGTGGGTCCCATCGAGGACTGTTGTGTAATGGTGTTACTTAGTTTTCCACCCGCACGAAAGTGCCTGGTGGGCGTCCTTGAATAGTTTCTATGCGGGTTCCGCGAAAAGGGCTAAAACTTGCATAGGGCCGATTCGAGGGTGTTATAATGTGAATTTTTTAACTCGATGACCCCGCAGGTGACAGGATAGACAAATCTTTTTATAGCGGGATCCTTACATCCTCTGATAATCTCGACAACTCTATATTGGGAGACACACCTGTTTGTTCGACACTCTTGAAGGTGTGATATGGACATACCTTTTCACTCGAGCCTAGCTATTGCCATTGAGGGGAAAGAATTTCAGAACAAGGAGCGAGAAATTTGCGGGATTTCGGTTCGGATCAAAGACATGCACGAGCGGTCCGCCAGTCGGAGAAAAAAGGAGAGAGGAGGAGGGTGCGGGGTGCTCCCCATCTTGGCACGGACTTGGGCCGTTGCCGACCTTGCTCGCGTGAGTGCCTAGCTAGGTTGTGTTAGGCCGCTTAGCTGGCACCGCCGGCTGGCTATATGCTGCGGGCGCGGAAGAGGAGAGACAGGCCGGCTCGGCTGGCCCGCTTAGATAGGGTAGGTTTTTTTGTTCTTTTTTTTTCATTTAATGATTTCTTTAATAACTTTTGAGTTAGAGCTCCAAATGATTTTAAACAAGTTTCAAAAAAATTATAAAATTTAAAGGAACATTTTAGGACTCTAGGGAATATATTCTTGTCCATTTAAGGATATCAAATAATAGTTTTCAATTAGAAACCCTAATATATGCATAAAGGATTTTCAAATATGAATTTGATAAAAGGGTTTTGGTAAAGATTTTTTTGCATGATGCTCATGATGCCTTATGAATGCATAGATGAATTCCATATGTCAATCACTCAAACAAAAACCGTTTTATGCTTTTTTGCCAAATAAAATAAAAATAATTTGAAATAGAGAAAAATATATGGAATGAAGATTCCTATTTTTCTAGAATTATAAAAACAATATATTTAACAGCCTTAATTAAAGCTCAACCCTAAATATTAATTACTCAAAAAATAACGAGAATGCTCCAAAATATTAGAAATTCAATTATTAAAATGAATCTTTGAGTATTCATGTTTATTGAGTGTTGAGTAAAATTTCAAATAATGGTTCTATCAAAATTCATTAATAATTGAGTAAAACCCTGAAAGATATTTGAAAATTCTAAATATTTTAAGATATTATTTGCATTTTTCTAATTTTAAATAAATTAGTTATGGATTTGTGCAAGGTATTCACCTTATGATTCGATCGCTGAAATTCCTAGATCTTTCTATGGTAGTGAAGTTTGTTTATTTCAGTAAATTAAATTCAGTTTCATGGAATTACTACTTCATTTGAGCCCTAGATCTTTCCTTCCAATGACTATTTAACAAAAGCCTTATTTCCCTGTCCTTCTAAAATATACACATGTAGTCATTTTGTTTATTTTGAAACTTGTTTATCCATTTGAATATTTTGAAATTCGAATCGGTACAAAAATAGTTCATAACTCTAAATAATCGGTCTAGTTGCTGCAGTGGTGTCAAAAATGTTCACTAGTGCAACTCCCTTAGCTTGAAGAATGGAAAATCCATTTAGCATGTGAAGGTAGACTCTTAAACATCACAGCCTATACCACGACATTGTCGGCATTTTTTCCTTATGTTCAAGAATTTCTTAATACTTAATTTATAGTCAGAGTCGAAGCATGTTAGGACCGCACGCTCCCTACCCCCGCGCTGCCTAACCCAGGCGACACGAGGGGCAACCGCGCCGCCTGCAGAGCCCCCCTCCCCACATCCCTTCCCCTCCACAGCCATCGGAGGTCCCGTTGGGCAAAGCCCAGGAGCCGGCGCTTGGCGGCGAAGTGTTGCATGGGTCCGACGAGGCGCGTGACCCGGTGGCGTTCGGTGGAGGCGCTGCTGAAATGACATTTATTGTCCTAATCAGTTTTGGTGGTCGTTAACAACTTGAGGACCCTTTTTATCGTGTGCTAATAATGACAGGTTAATCTTCTAAAAAGAGAAAAGTTCACGGATATTGGAAATATCACTGACTAAACAATGTGTTCATCTAAGGTTCAAACCGGAATCTCTGGTCCAGAAAGACCGGTAGTCTCCGGTGTGCCCAACCGGAATTTTGGCACAAGTCTCCGGGGTGAGCATCAAGACCATGTCTGGGTCATTCTGAATAGGGGTTCGGAGATTGTCCGGAGGTGGACCGGAATCTCCAGTGTGAAGTCACAGGCTAGAGTCTCTGTTGTTCAAAGACAAGAGTCTCTGGTGTTCCCATTCAGAGTTATGGCAAGAGTCTCCGATGTGATCCTCGAAAACATGTCTAGGTCATTCTGAATAGGGGTCCAGAGATTGTACGGATATGAACCGGAATCTCCAGTGTGAAAAGATAGCAGACCGGAGTCTTCGGTGTGAAACTTCCCCAATAGACAGAAAATGGTCTAAAAAGTGTGGGCCTATATATAGGAGACTTCATCCCCTGCCTCTAGTCGCTCGTTTTAGAAAAGAAGAACACCCACATTTGAGCCACCAAATCAACAAGATCTCCCCATCCAACCATCCAAAGTACCTGATCTTTGGAGAATCGAAGGAGGAGGCCTTGATCTACAGCTTCACCAAAAGAGATCTTCATTGTCCCCTCATGCACTTGAGGGCCCCTTGCTCTAGTGTTTCATTGGAAACCCTAGGCCTTGATTTGGTTCTTACAAGCTTGTCTTTGATTGTTGTGACAACTTGCTTGTATTGTGGAGCCTCCAATTCAGTTGTGGATGTGTGCCTAGAACTTGTTGTAAAGGTGTCGGCTTCCACCTTGAAGATTGTCGATATAGTGGAAGAGTGAATCGACCCCCTTGGGGTGAGGTTCACCGGAGAACAAGGGAGGCCTTTCGTACCGTTGGTGGTCTAAAACCACCCCTCTCCAAACGCAGACATACTTCCCCTCAAAAGGAAGGAACTGTGGGAAATCATCCTTGTGTCTCCATGTGCTCCATTTTAGTTACTTCTATCCTTCATCACACTTTACGTATTTGTTGGTCTTGCTTAGTTAGTTGTGCTAGTAAGACATATAGGTAAATTCACCTTAGTTGCATATATAGAGAATTTACCTTTTGTGTCAAACCCTAAATTGAAAAAGAGTAAAATTTGAAGTAGCACCTATTCACCCCCCTCCTCTAGGTGCCCATACGATCCTTTCAATTAGTATCAGAGTCTTGGCTCTTTATTCGGGTTTAACCGCCTAAGAGTGTATGGGTAACCCAGATGAGGATGGAGGGGGTGAGGCTAGCACCTCGGTGACCATGGTGGATCTCAAGAATTTGGAAACAAGCTTGAGCTCCTCCTTGGGCAGCGAAATCCAATAGTTGCATCAACTAGTTGAGCAACTTATTAAGGAAAAGATAGCCTCGCCACCTCCTTCTCAAGAGGAACCTTCTACAATTCCGAAGGGGAATGCTTCGGCTAAACCAATGGTTGATGTAGTGGGGGAAGAACATAATGCCACTAACTCCTCCACCAAAAAGGGCGATGTGAAGGAAGAGCACCATTCGGTTCCCGATTGGTACTCTCCCGACCCTCCGATCCCTCATCCCCATATAAATAATAGAGGTGACCCGCCTATGCTAGCTGCACATTATTTTGCTCAATGACAAGTTTTGATGAAATCTCATGTGCGCAGCTCTGGCATTAACTTCTTGAATATTATTGAAGAAAGACTCAAAATTGAGGATCCAACCAACTTGACAAGAAGAGAAGTGGTCAATAGTCAACTCAATGCCACCATGTTGCACATGATCCAACTTGGTGTGGGGCCAAAAGATTTTTCTCACATTGAACACCTCAACACCGCCATGAAATCTTGGGATGCTCTCATTGATTTGTTTGTTGGAAATGAGAGGATGAAGAAATCGATATGATGCCTTGAGCAATGAAGCCAAAGGCTTCTATATGAAGGATGGTGAGGACCATGAAGACATGTATCGAAGACTCAAATCCATTGCCATCGCCTTTAGAAATATTGGTGCCTCTCATGTGGATGATGCTTGGATAAAGAGGAAGTATGCGAGTGCGCTCATGCCCTTCGAGCCCACCGACTGGAAGAGTCTCCAAGGAATACACAAATATCATCTCATGACCTCCAATGAAGTTATACAAGAGATTTCCACCTTCAAGGTTGCTGCCAAGAATGCCAAAAATGCCCGCACTCGTGCCCTTGGAATGGGCAATGGTGTTAATCTCGCCTTGAAGGCCAAGGTTGTGGAGTATGAGGAAGAAGAAGGAAGTGATGAAGACCTTGATATGAGTCACCCCGAAGATGTCAAGGTTGATCATGGTGAATACATGGCCTTCTATGCAAGGAACTTCTAGAAAGATCCCGCCAAGGCCAAGATGGAGATGCAATGAAGAAATAACCCAAGTGGTAGAAAAGAGACTAGTTCAAGATTGAGAACTTTCTTCAACTATGGTGACCGCTATCATTTTGTTGCCAAATATCCATATGAGAAGAGAGAATATCATGGTGGTGTAATTTTCTTGAAGAAAAAGTCTAAAGTCCCTTTTAAGAAGCCTTTCATCAAGAAGAATACCACCAAAAAGAAATCACATGACATTGCATTGATAGCACATGAAGAGTTCTTATCTGATGATGAAGATGAGGAGGAAGAAGAAGAAACAACAAATGGTGTGGCAACCATGTCAACCACCTCTACATCCACCTTCTCACTCTTCAACTCTCCAAATGAGAATATCTCCAATAAGAACATCACTTGCCTTATGACAAGAGCTTCGGAGGTATCATCATCTCCTCTCTCCACATCTATAATCAATGATGAATTGAATGATGATATAACTCTTGAGGTGAAGAAGTAATTTGTTGCTTTTGATGTTTATATGACTAACTTGCAAGGGGAACACAAGAAGCCTTTTGTGAATCTCTTGAATCAACTTTCTGACACACAAGAGCTTCTTGATGAGAGATGAAAACTCGGGAGAGAGCACATTCTTGAGATGGATGCTCTAACTAATGCTCTAGAAGAAGAGCAAGATACTAGGGAATCTCTTGAAGAAAAACTTGAAGGCCTCTATGAGGCAAATGATCAAATTGTCGCTAAACTTATTAAGGAACGTGATCATGCCATTGATAAGTATAAAAAGGCTAAAAGGGTAAGATTGAGTTTGGTGTTGTTCATGACAAACTTTTCGAGGACTTTGAAAATCTTGACAAGGCTCACAAGGCCTTGGAAAGTAAACTCTTGACTCTCACAAAGCCTCGTGAACAACTTCAAACTCAATTGACTAATGTTGCCTCAGCTAGTATTTTCATTCCTTCTAGTAGTACAAACATCTTTGAAGAAAATGCTAGGTTGAAGGGGGGCTTACAAAGGCCACCATCCCCGAAGGCAACAAGTCTCTTGATGACCTTTTGAGTAAGAAAAGGTCAAATAATGAGAAAAGAGGCATTGTATATGTGTCTAAGGCCAAGAAGAAGAACAACAAGAAAAAGAAGGCCAAGCCCGCACAAGCAAAGGACAAGACCATTGTGAGAAATACCACTAGTGGCAAAACTATGTCACAAGATGACTTTGCGGGAATTGCTAACCCTCACTATGTTTTAATGCGTGATTATTATGGTGATGTTTATGCACAATATTTTGGCCCACTTGATGGTTATATTGCTTGGTCTATTTGGGTTCCCAAGACCCTTGTCAGTAACAAAAGAGGACCCATTGAAAAATGGGTACCTAAAAACTAGTTTTGATCTTTTGTAGAACTATGCTTCTGGCAGGTCAAAGTGGGTGCTTGATAGTGGATGCACAACTCATATGACCGGAAGCAAGGAGATAACGACGGAGATAAGGCAAAATCATGATCAAATAACCGTCACATATGCTGATAAATCAAGATCTCAGATAATAGGTCTTGGTAAAGTTATGGTTGCACACGATACTACTCTCGTGGACGTCATGCTTGTTGAGACCCTTGGGTATAATTTACTTTTAGTTCATGCTCATGGAAAGATGGGATTTGCCATATTTATTGATGATGATATTGTGGTTCTCTTGTGGAGTAAGACTCTAAAGGTCGCTTTTGTTGGGTACGTCGATAATGACTTGTATGTGGTGGACTTTTCCGGGAAAACCACTACAAGTGTGATGTGCCTTGATACATTACAAATGTATCTATAATTTTTGATGTTCCATGCTTGGTTTTATCCACTTTCTTGTGTTTTGTCCACACATTGGAGTACTTTTCATATGATTTCTTGGACTAACCTATTAACAAGAACCATAGTGCCAGCTGCCTGTTTTCTGCTGTTTTTGGTTCCAGGAAAGTCAGAAAATGAATATTCTCGGAATTGGACGGGACAAAAGCCAAAGTGCCTATTTTACCGGAAGTCATCTGGAGCCAGAATACGAGACGGAGAGGAGCCAGAGGGCCACCACACCACCTGGCCGCGCGGGCCGGGCCTGGCCGCGCCAGGGGGTGGTGTGGCCAGCCCAGGCACCCCCTCGGCCTCCCTCTTCACCTATAAGTTGCCTTCTAACCTAAAAACTCAGGGGGGATCGATGTTTTTCCAGAAGGAGTTACGCTCCGCCGCCACCACCAGATTCCACGAAACAGCACCAGAAACTCTGTTCTGGCACCCTGCGGGGACGGGGAATTGGAGGAGATCATCGCCATCATCGCCACCATCGCTTCTCCATCGACCATCCATGTTTCCCCCATCTATGAGTGAGTAATCCCCCGTTGTAGGCTATGGGTATGGTAGGGATTGGATGAGATCATTCATGTAATGGCATCAGATTGTTAGGGCATGGTGCCTAGTATATTTTATTAGTGCTTTATGACTTTGTTACGACTTGTTGTGCTTAATGCTTGTCACTAGGGCCCGAGTGCCATGATTTCAGATATGAACTTGTTATTGGTTCATTATGATAGTATTGTTTTTGGTCTTATCTGCAAGTTGTATACACACGTTGTCGTCTGGAACTAATGGCCCCGAAGTGACAGAAATCGGGATAACCGGAGGGAATGGCTTTGATGTGAGGATCACATGTGTTCACGGAGTGTTAATGCTTTGCTCCAGTGCTCTATTAAAAGGAGCGCCTTAATTGCTAGTAGTTCCCTTGAGGCCCCGCTGCAAACGGGCTGGCAGGATAAAAGATGTTGTGCAAGTTCTCATTGCGAGCACGTATGACTATATATGGAGCACATGCCTAGGATTATCTAGTACTGGGATGCTTTATCTTATTTATCTGCAATTGCCCTATGTTCTGATTGCTATGTGAATTGTCTTGTCCATGCAACGCCCGTCCATCCATCCCTATGCCTACCGCACTCGAATCCCACTGTTTACTGCTATTGTTACAGCTGTCTTTGCTTTACTACAGCTGCTGCTTTACTATTCCAACTACAAAACTGTTGCTACTGATAAACTGTTGTGAGCAAGATTGTTTCCAGGTGCAGCTGAATTGACAACTTAGTTGTTAAGGCTTATAAATATTCTTTGGCTCCCCTTGTGTCGAATCAATAAATTGGGTTTCACTTCCCTCGAAAATACAGCGATACACCCCCTATACTTGTGGGTCATCAAGACTATTTTCTGGCGCCGTTGCCAGGGAGCATAGCTTTATTTATCAAGTTCACTTGGATTCTCTATTGTTCGCTGCTATCCATCCATCATGGGTAAGTCTCGTGATGGCAAGTTTCCTATTTTACCATCCACTACAAGAAGAGGTACGGTTTTGAACACCGCTATTGCTCTTGATTCACCATCTGTTATAAGTAAGCTCGTTACACCACCACATACACATGCTACACACACTACTACTACTGCTGAATCTGAAACTTCTGGTGCTTATGATGCTGCTTCTACTGTGCTTGATAAGAGTGGTTCATTAGGTCCTTTCCTAGATGCTACGATTGCTAGAACTATAGCTGGAAATACTGAAACTCCTAATGAGGACACTACCACACCTGTTAGTTCACCTGAGACTAGTGAGAGTTATGATATTGAAGATGGTTATGTTGAGATGGCCGATGAATTTATTAAAGAATGTAAAAACACCCATGATAGGAGCGCTGCTAAGAGTCTCCTTGAGAGGCGTACTATTAAACCCAAATTGTCTCTTGTTGCTGAGTTTGCTGCTTCTCCCATAAATATTATAGATGAAGATTATGATTTCTCTCTCGATCTATCTTACATAGCTATTGTCGAGAAAGAACCTTTTTGTGGGACTAAGAATGAAAGTGCGGTAGCACATATGAATGAACTTTCTACCATGAGTGGCTTGTTTTCTGATGATATTAAGATGTGTACTTACTTTGTTGCTAAGATTTTCCCCTTTTCACTGAAAGGAGAAGCTAAAACTTGGTTTAGTAATTTACCTCCTGGATCTATGGATAGCCCTGATTGCTTGATTAGTACTTTCCTGCAGAAATATTTTCCTCCTAGTGCTAGACATGCTATTTTGCAGGAACTTTTTGATTTTAAACAGTGAGAAAGAGAGGTATTGCCTGAATCTTGGGCAAGGTTTTGTGCGTTGATTCATGCACAAGCTAGAAGTCCATTACCTAAGAATGAGCTTCTTGATATATTTTATAATGGACTAACCGAGGAATCTAGGACATACCTAGATAGGTGTGCTGATTGTGTTTTCAGGAATAGGACTCCTAAGGAAGCTAGGGAATTAATGGCTAAAATAAGCAAGAATTATGAAGATTAGACTCCTCCTAAACAAGCTATACCTGAAGTAATTGTACCTGAACCATCTATTCCGGTGCCTATTCCAACATCAAAGAAGAGGGGAGTTATTGAATTAAATGATGAAGTGATGAAGGAAGCTAAGAAATGTCTTAAAGAGAAGGGAATTAAAGTTGCAGATGTCAAGAATTTACCTCCTATAGAAGAATTATGTAAGCCTATTCCCTACTCATCCACTATTGAGGTACACTCTCTCCAACACTTTGATGAAGGTGACATCCCTTACTCTAAACCTCCTGATTAATGCTTAGAAGAATTTGATATCTTTATTGTTAAGCAAGATAATTTTAATAAAAGGGTGCAAAATCATCTAATGGAAAACACTAGAGCTATTGTTGAGTTGAAAAATATCGTGGAAAGAACCTCTAATGATGTTAAAATGATTGTTAAACACTTTCAAATGGTTCAAACTCAAATAGATCAACTCATTAAAGTGCAAAAAGACTTGCTAGTTAATGCTGCTAAAGAAAAACATGCTTATGAAATTAGAACTAGAAGTGGAGCTGCTACCCAGGATCCTCTTTATCCCGAGGGGCATCCCAAAAGAATCGAGCAGGATTCTCAACAAGCTGAAAATAGTGGATCTACTCGTAAGAAAAGGAAAAAAGAAACATAAAACTGTTGTAGAACCCTCTGAACCTGCTATGGATCCTAATAGTATATCTATCTCGGATGCTGAAACTAAAAGTGGTAATGAAGAAAATGAAGTTCCTAATGAAGAAAAAGTTGAAGAAGAACCTGAAAACCACACTAAGAATACTAAATACACCAAAGAAGATTTCATTGCTAAGAAACTTGGTAGTGAAAGAGAACCTTGGGTCCAAAAACCTATGCCTTTTCCTGATAAGAAACACAAGTCAAAGGAAGATGAACATTATAATAAGTTTTGTGAGTGGATGAAGCCTTTATTCTTGCAAATTCCTTTGACTGATGCTATTAAATTGCCTCCTTACTCAAAGTATATGAAGGATATTTTCTCGAATAAAAGGAAGATCCCTAATGAAGAAATTTCTACTTTGCTTGCTAATTATTCCTTTAATGGCAAGGTTCCTAAGAAACTTGGAGACCTAGGGATTCCAACTATCCCTTGCTCTATTAAAAATAGTTATGTTAGAACTGCTTTGTGTGATTTGGTAGCTGGAGTTAGTGTTATGCCTTTCTCTCTCTATAAGAGACTTCAACTTGAAAAACTGATACCAACTGATATATCTTTGCAAATGGCTGATAAATCTACCACTATTCCTGTTGGTATATGTGAGGATGTACCTGTTCAAGTGACTCATAATTGCTTGATATTAACTGATTTTGTTGTGCTTGAAATGCCTGAATATGATAATATGTCTATTATTCTTGGGAGACCTTTTCTTAATACTGCAGGAGCTGTTATTAATTGTAATCAAGGAAAGGTGACCTTTAATGTTAATGACAAGGAACACACTGTCTATTTCCCCAAGAATATTGAAAGGACTTATGGTTTGAATTCAATTGAACATGTTGAGGGCATTCAAGTTAGAGAAATATATTTTCCCATACCAAGAGAAAAATTTGAAACTATTATGATTGGGACCATTGCTATCAAAGTTGAGGTAACATAATCACTAGTGGAATACAAAGTTTTGTCTCATATGAAATTGTTTTGGTAGCAAGACCGGATCAATCTTGTTAACAAAGGGATTTCATTGAACAAAACAATGTTTTCACCATGATTATCTCCGCTTACTTCTATTCTATCCATTTTAGTTTTTGCGTATGCCTAACTTAAAGGCGTTAAAGAAAAGTACTTATTGGGAGATAACCTAAAAGTTTTAGATGAGTCTTGGAAGTTATTAAGTAATAACTGCTCCTTATCCTTTTTATTTGCTTTTTGTGCCAAGAGTAACCTCTAATGAGAGAGAAGTAATGATTCGAAGAGTTGCTGTCTCAAAACAGATTTCTGTGCTTCACCGTAAAAATTCGTGTAAAATCTCTGAATGTCGTTTTGAGGCGTGAATTTTTTTTCTTCTGCCCCAGGTTGTTATATAACTTTCGTTAGTTCAACACTTTCTGATTTGAGCAACAGAAGGTCTTCGAAAAAAATCGTCTTTACCTGCTGGTCTGTTTTGACAGATTTCTACCATTATTTGCATTTGCTTCTTGTTGGTTCCTTTTTGAGTTCTTTTGGGGAATTGAGCTTTTTGAGGGAAGTTCTACAGTAGATAGTGTTTTAATGGAAGTTTTATTGGTGTTAGAACTGAACCTAAAGACTTATTATCTTGAGTGCACTAATGTTGCTAATAAAGATTGTGTGAAGTTTTGTATGAAGGAAAAATTTCAGGTGTATGGAAGGAATGAGTAATGAGATGAAGGATGGACTAAAGCTCAAGCTTGGGGATGCCACGCGTGTCACCCCAAGAAATATCCAAGAAGTACAAGCGTCAAAGCTTGGGGATGGCCAAGGCATCCCCTTTCTTCATCAATAAAAATCCCAAGTTTCTTCCAAACGCTTCATTTTTATTGTTTCATGCACAGTTGTGTTGTTCTTGGAGCGTCTTCTTTTTCGTTTTCGTTTTGGTTTTTTGTTTGATTTGTTTTCTTAGTTTGCTGAATAAATTGGTTGGACCTCCTTTTTCATGCATTGGTTTTCAAATAGTTTGGTTTGGATTGGAAAAGAGTAGGAAAAGTTCATGCTTAAGTGGTAAAGAGAGCTTGTTTTTGATTGTGGCATATGCTTTGTCATGCCATGCTTGATATTGTTTTGGCTTTATGCTTAGTATTATTTTCTGTAGCATGACTTGTTATAAACAATTGAGATTGCTTAATGTGCCTTGGAAGGATCATGCGTTGTTTTAGCATATTAAAGCATAGTATTGTGGTATTCTCCTTTGATGCTTTATTTGGGTTGACTTGGCACATGCTCACACCATGTTATGACTATACCAAGTCACCATAGCCTTTATGATCCTTTAGTTTTCAACTTGTAGTATCCTTTATGCTTTGATCAATGATGTTTTGTTGCTCTGCATGATTATGGCCATTATTGCTCTCTTAGTTTGTCGCTCCCAGTCTTTTGCTAGCCTCCAAAACCAAGTATGAGTTCCACTCATGCATCCAACTCCTTAAACCAAGTTATTCCAAAGAGTCCACCATACCTACCTAGTAGCTTATGCTATTCAGAGTATATTCATGCTTCCGTCTACCTTCCAAATTAAACTTGTTATGAGAAAACTAGTGATTAAAGCTCTCACGAACTTGATGGCACACTTTAATTTTTTGCATTTAATAAACTTGAACCATTGGGTCCTTCTTTGTTGCGTATATGCTTGTGCTTTATAAGTTGAAATTGGCAGAACCATGTATCATGGGGAACGCTTTCAACATTGCACTTGTACTTTGTACCCCGTTGATATCATGTTCTTTTGCTTATGGATCCTGACGGTGTGAAATAAAAGTGGAACTTGTAAGATCATGGAGTTTGTATGTGTGTTAGAGAAACGCATGGGTCGCTAGCCTAAGCCATGCCTAATCATGGTGGAAACTTGCAGCATCACCATAATGAGCACTCTATGAAGCATACTCAATAAAAACCTATGCAAATAGCAAATAAAAAGATCGTTGAGATGCTCATTGTCTGCTTGCCTTGTCATTTTGATTATGGGATAGTTCATGTATCATGTGCAAGGGGTACCCCGTTGGCGGTTCTTTATGATACACATGTACTTACAATGACAAGAGTTTACTCATTGAAAGAACGTTTCATGTTTTCCTATGTTTTGCGTGTTAGATAACAATACTGTGGAAATTATTCATGTGTGCTAAGTGTGCAGGAAGCTTTGAGGGGGCCAGATAATCCGCCCCACCAAGGGCCGGATAATCCGGCCTACCTCATTGCTCAAATAGATCCAAGGCGCGTCGCTCGGTATCCGGTCGGATTCTCTCCCGGAAAGTCCGAACTGGGCGATTTTTCCCTCCCCAGGCCAGATAATCCGGCTGTCGCATGGGCAGATAATCCGGCCCCCAGTTTTCGAGCAAAAGGAGCCAAGGTGCGTCGCTCGGTATCCGGTTGGATGTTCTCCCGAAAAATCCGAATTGGGGCGGTTTTTCCTCCCCAGGCCGGATAATCCGGCCCCCAAAATTTGATCAAGGGCAAGCTCGACGCGACACTCTGAGAGGGGGCGGATTATCTGCCGGATATTCCGAGTCTAGGGCAGTGTTTTCCCCAGACCAGATAATCCGGCCCTCACTTGGGCCGGATAATCCGGCCCCCAAAGTGTGCAACGGATGGTTTCTGAAGGGGGTATAAATACCCCTTCTTCCCCAACATTCAGAACTATCGATTCATTCGAAATTGCCCAGACATTGTGCAAGAGCTCTCATTCTCGATCTCCCACTTCAACCACCCGAAGGTCTTGATCTTTGGGGGAATTGAAGGAGGAGAAGTTCATCATCATTATCAAGAATCAAGCGCTTCAACTCCTCTCCATTCACTTGGAGAAATCCCTGATCTAGTATTCTTGTCAATACCTAGATCTTGTTTATTGTATTTGATAACTTTGTTCTTGTGGCAGCTTGTTGTCATTTTGGGAGCCTCCAAGTGGTTGTGGAGTTGTTGCCCTGCTAGTTATGTAAAGGCGCCGGTGCCCGCCTCGAAGGGTACCTATAGTGGAAAGGTGGATCAGGCCTGTTGTGGCGAGATCCATCGGAGAACAAGGTGAGGCCTTTTGTGGCATGGTGGTCTTAGTACCGCCCACCCCTCCAACGCAGACGTACTTCCCTTAACAAGGAAGGAACTGCGGTCAAACAAATCCTGTGTCTCCGCGTGCTTCACTTCAGTTTACCCGTTCCTCTTCCACTTGCTCTTTACTCGCTAGTAGATAGGGTTGCATATAGGGAAATTCCACATAATAGTTTATCTAGAGAATTTACCCTTTGTGCTAAGCCTAAAATTGAAAAAGAATTAAAAATTGGTGTAGCACCTATTCACCCGCCTCTAGGTGCCCATACGATCCATTTCAATTGGTATCAGAGCCCCGGCTCTCAATTCGGGCTTAACCGCCTAAGAGTAGTATGGGTACCAAGGATGATGGCAATGAGGCTGTGGATAAGGTCACAATGGATGATCTCAAGTCGTTGGAAACAACCTTGTTGAAATCCTTTGAGGCCAAGATGGAGGAGATGAATCAAATGATTGCTCACCTTACATCATCCATAGCCCCATCTCCATCCTCCTCTGAGGCTGCCACACCATCATCTAAGGAAAAGGGTAACACCGGATCCAAGGATGATGATGTGGAAGGTGAAAAACTTAATGGTTCCACCTCCAAGAAGGGAAGTGGTAAGGAGGAATATAGTGAGGTTCTCCACGTATATTCCCCCGACCCATCTATCCATCATCCTCATATAAACAATAGGGGTGATCCACCCAAGCTCACTGCATCCTCCTTTAATCAATGGCAATTCCTAATGAAATCTCATGTTTGCAGCTCCTCTATTGAATTGTGGAGGATTATTGAAGAGGGTCTTCATATTGGAGATCAAACCAACCTAACAAGAAGAGAAGTTGTGGATAGCCAGTTGAATGCCACCGCTCTCCACATGATACAGCTGGGTGTGGGTCCCAAGGACATGCCACACATCGAACATCTCAACACAGCTAAAGAGGCTTGGGATGCTCTTACGGATCTCTTCGTTGGAAATGAAAGCATGAGAAGAAACAGGTATGATGCCCTTAGTAATGAAGCTGAGGGATTCTACATGTTGGATGGTGAAAACCATGAGGACATGTATAGAAGACTCAAGGGCATCGCAACAACATTTCGAAAGCATGGGGCCACTCACATTGATGATGCATGGATAAAAAGAAAATATGTGAGTGCCTTAATGCCTTTCGAGCCAACGGATTTGAAGAGTCTGCAAGGTAGACATAACTATCATCAAATGACATCCAACGAAGTCATGCAAGAAATGGCGTCATTCAAAGTGGCAGCAAAGAATGTTGAAGATGCCCGTGCTCGGGCCATTGGAATGCAAAAGGGTGTCAATGTGGCTCTCAAAGCCAATGTTGTTGAGCAAGAGGAGGAAGATGAAGGAGCTTTTGAGGGGGTATCCATGGACTGCCCCGATGAAGTCAAACGTGCTCATGGTGAGTACATGGCATTTTATGCATGGAACTTTTCGAAGGACCCTGCCAAAGCCAAGTCTGAACTTGAGCGCAAGAACGGGTCAAATGGAAGAAGAGAAAGTGGCCCAAGATTGAGAACTTGCTTCAACTGTGGAGATAGAATGCACTTTGTAGCCGAGTGTCCTTATCAAAATAGAGAAGACAATGGTGACAGGCTCATTCTTAAAGAGAAATCTAAAGCACCTAAGAAGAAGCCATTTATTAAGAAGAATGGCCCTTTCAAGAAGCAACCCAAGATTGTCTTGGTAGCTCAAGAGGAATACTCCTCCGCAAGTGAAGATGAAGAGGATGATGATAGTTCCCGTGAGGTGGCTGCTATAGTCACCACATCGACTCCCTCATCTCTCTTCGACTCGCCGAACGAGAACGCCATCAACAACAACGCCACTTGCCTAATGGCAAGAGGGTCCGAGGTATCAACTTCTAGCTCTTAATTTCCTAAGACTAACATAATTTTGGATATGGATGATCATGACAGTCTTAAAATGAAAGAAGAAGTTATTGCCTTGGATACTTTTTTCACTAACCTACAAGGTGAGCACAAACTCCATTTTGATGCTCTTATGAGTCAACTTGCTCAAGCCGAAGATCTTCTTGAAGAAAAAGGCAGAATTGAAAGAGAAGATGTCGTGGAGATAGCTTCTTTGAAGAATGCCTTGGAAGAGGAAGAGGAAGCTCGAGTATCTTTGGAAGAAAGACTCAAATCCCTTGAGGAGTCACAAGAAGAATCTGTAGCTCAGCTCATTAAAGAACGTGACCATGCTCTTGCCAAGCTAAAGAAACTAAAGAAAGGAAAGATTGACTTTGGGGCTGTTCATGCTAGACTTTTGGAGAAGTTTGATAATCTTGAAAGTGCTCACAAGGCATTGAAGAGTGATCATTCTACTTTAAATGAGTCTCATGACCAGCTCCAAACTCAATTGAAACGGTATGATGTGCCAAGTACCTCCACTTTATCCTCTGGAAAAGAAGACCTTGCAAGAAGTTCTCAACACAAAGGTAAAGGGGTTATTGATGAGATACTGAGCAGGCAAAGGACAAACAATAGTGAAGTTCTTGGTTACATACCCAAGACAAAGAGCAAGAAAAACAACAAGAAGAAGAAGAGCAAGACTGCTCAACCAAAGACTAGCAACATTACCAATGACAAGACTAATTATGATGGTTTTGCAGGGATCAACAATCCTAACTTTGAACTATATTATGATTATTATGGTGATGTTTATGCTTGTTATGTAGGCCCTTATGATTGTTACATTCCTTGGTCTATTTGGGTTCCCAAGACCCTTGTTACTAACATGAGAGGACCCATTGAAAAATGGGTACCTAAAACCAAGAAGTAATTTTCTTGTAGGGCTATGCTTCCGGTGGTTCTAAATGGGTACTCGATAGCGGTTGCACAAGTCATATGACCGGAAGCAAGGAGATCATCACGGAGATGCGGCCAAACCTTGATCACATAACCGTCTCCTATGATGACAAGTCAAAATCTGAGGTATTGGTTCTCGGCAAGTTGTGGTGGCTCACGATATCCCTCTCGTGGACGTCATGCTTGTTGAGACCCTCGGGTACAACTTACTTTCAGTTCGCGCCCTTGGTAAGATGGACTTTGCAGTTTATATTGATGCTGATTTGGTGGTACTCTTGTGGAGCAAGTCTCTAAAAGTCGCTTTCGTGGGATATGTCGAAAACGACCTGTATGTGGTGGAATTTTCGGGGAAAACCACTACAGGCCCAATGTGTCTTTTTGGAAAGGCTGACGCGGGTTGGCTATGGCATCACCGACTAGCCCATGTCAATATGAGAACTTTGCAAAGTCTCCACAAGGGTGGCCACATTCTTGGACTAAAAGAAAATGTCTCCTTTGCCAAAGATCGTGTTTGTAGGGCGTGTGTTGAAGGGAAAATGCATGACTCACCTCATCGAAGGAAAACCATTATCTCTTCAAAAAGGATTTTGGAGCTCCTTCATGTGGACCTCTTCGGACCTCCATCTCATGCAAGCCTCGGTGGGAAGAAGTATTGTCTAGTGATTGTTGATGATTACTCAAGATACACTTGGGTTTATTTCTTCAAGTTGAAGAGTGAAACTCAACAAACTATCATCGACTTCGCCAACGAGGTTCAACGTCAACACAACATCTCCATTCTGGCTATAAGGAGTGATAACGACTCTGAGTTCAAGAACTACACCTTAAATGAGTTCCTAAGTGAAGAGGGGATAAGACATCAATATTCCGCTGCATACACCCCTCAACAAAATGGTGTAGCCGAGAGGAAGAATCGAACTCTAATGAATATGGCAAGATCAATGTTAGCTGAATTTAAATCTCCATATAACTTCTGGGCTGAAGCAATCTCTAGTGCTTTTCATTCATCCAACCAATTATACCTCCGTAGGATCTTGGACAAGACTCCGTGTGAAATACTTACCGGTAACAAGCCAAACATCTCATACTTTCGGGTATTCAGGTGTAAGTGTTTCTTTCTTATTAAAGGAGTTCGTTTATCTAAGTTTGAATCTAAGGCTTTAGAAGGTATTTTTGTTGGTTATGGTGCCGAATCCCACACTTATAGAGTCTACAATAAGCTCTCCGGAACTGTTGTAGAATCTTGTAGTGTGGTGTTCGCCGAAAATGACGGTTCCCGTGCGGAGCAAGTTGGTGTTTGTGATGCAGATGTTGAAATACCCCAAGATGCCATAAGAAGAATGGGTGTGGGATTTTTCCGCCCCATTGAGGAACCCCTTGTGGCGTACCGGGAAGGACAATGCTCTACTCATATAGAGCCCTCATCTACACATACTCAACATGTTCCAACCACGGGGGCAACTTCTACACCACCTCCATCAACTGTTGAAGGTCAAGATGTTCTAGAAAGATCCAGGCCGGATTTTCCGGTTGACACCGGATTATCCGGCCACCCCGCTCCAGCTGACCATTTTGCTCCTGGTGGTGAAGATATCAACGCAAGCTCCAGGCCGGATTTTCCGGCTAGCCCCGGATTATCCGGCCCCTCGCCAGTTCAAGCAAGCCCCAGGCTTCCTAATGAAGCTGCTACAAATACTCCCAGGCCAGATTATCCGGCCTCTCCATCGGCCGGATTAACTGGCCCTGACACTTCAGTTCTGCAGCCTCCTGTTACGGCTACGGACTCACCTCAAGAGCACGCGTCTCCACCACCTTCTACTAATATTCCAGTTCCTGATCAAGGTCGAGAAAATGCTTCCAATGAAGACTCAAGTGATGAATCTCCTCCTCCAAGAGACAACAAACTTATTGAACTTCGTCGCAAGGCTCGGGCTGATCGAAACCTTGAGTTGAGGGGTCACACTCTCGACAAGGTTGTTGGTGATCTTCGACAAAGGGTTTCTACAAGAAGAGAATTGGCCAGTTTTGTTGAGCATCAAGCTCATATCTCTATGGTGGAACCTAAGAAGGTCTTTGAAGCTCTTGAAGACCCAGACTGGGTTGTTTCTATGCATGAAGAATTGAATAATTTTGAGTGCAACAAAGTCTAGAAACTCGTGGAGAAACCCAAAGAGTGCCGCAATGTTATCGGCACCAAGTGGATTTTCAAGAACAAGCAAGATGGGAATGGCATTGTTGTGAGGAACAAGGCAAGACTTGTGGCTCAAGGTTACTCCCAAGTTGAGGGCATCGACTTCGGCGAGACCTATGCTCCAGTGCCTCGCCTTGAGTCCATCCGTACCCTTCTTGCTTATGCTGCACATAACAATTTTAAGTTGCAGCAAATGGACGTCAAGAGTGCCTTCCTTAACGGTCCTCTACATGAGTTGGTATACGTAAAGCAACCCCCGGGGTTTGAGGATCCTAACTTTCCGAACCATGTCTACAAACTTGATAAGGCACTCTATGGCCTTAAACAAGCCCCATGTGCGTGGTATGAGCACCTTAAAGAGATTTTGTTAGATCGTGGCTTCGAAGTTGGGCAAATCGATCCCACTCTTTTTACTAAGAAGGTTAAGGGGGAGCTCTTCGTATTCCAACTATATGTAGACGATATCATCTTTGGTTCTACTAATAAAGCTTTTAATGATGAATTTTCAAAGCTTATGGCTAACAGGTTTGAGATGTCTATGATGGGGGAATTACGATTCTTTCTTGGATTCGAGATCAAGCAACTTAGAGAAGGAACCTTTATTAATCAAGCAAAGTACATCCAAGACATGCTCAAGAGATTCAAGATGATGGATCTAAATGGTGTCGCCACTCCGATGCAAACAAAATGTCATCTTGAACTTAACCCACATGGTAAAGATGTGGACCAAAAGGTACACCGGTCCATGATCAGCTATCTTCTTTACCTCTCCGCATCTAGACCCGATATTGTGTTGAGTGTGGGAGTGTGTGTAAGGTATCAAGCAGCTCCTAAAGAAAGCCACTTAGTGGTGGTCAAGAGGATCTTTCGATATTTGGTTCATTCCCCTAACTTTGGTCTATGGTATCCCAAGGGCTCCAATTTCTCTTTATGTGGTTATACTGACTCAGATTGGGCTGGTGATAAGGATGATCGGAAATCCACTTCTGGAGCTTGTCAATTCTTGGTAAGATCTCTTGTATGTTGGTCCTCCAAAAAGCAGAATTGTATATCTCTCTCCACCGCCGAAGCTGAATATGTTGTTGCTGCCAGCGCTTGTACTCAATTATTGTGGATGAGGCAAACTTTAAAGGAATACGGTGTCAATTGTGACAAAGTGCCTCTTTTATGTGATAATGAAAGTGCAATCAAAATTGCGTACAATCCTGTTCAGCACACAAGGACGAAGCATATTGAGATTCGGAATCATTTTATTCGACACCATGTTGCTCACGGTGATATTGATCTATCCTTTGTGAGCACGAAGAACCAACTTGCGGATATTTTTACAAAGCCACTAGATGAAGCAAGATTCTGCTACTTGAGGAATGAGCTAAATATCATTGATTCCAGGAGCTTGTCTTGATTACCCATGCACTCACTCATACATATCAATCCTTCTTTGGTCTAGGTGTGGGCATGGATATAGGGGGAGTGTGGTCCTAACTCATTGGGCTAACCCTCCCCCATAATGCCAATAGCAAGATAAATCATTTATCTTAATATCATGTTGTGATATGTGAGCTTATTGATGAGTATTGGTCGTGAACCCAAGATATATCTTCGCGGTGTCACACCATACACTCCAACAAGGTGGCTTCGGCCACTGCCCTCTCCCTTGAGGAGAATTGGATATTTTTGGATGTTATTTGCTCTCTCATGTTCTTATGGGAATCACACTCAATCTTGCCTTTTATTTGATTTGGATTTTGCAATTTTGAGTGTCTAGTACCATGTTAGTTTGGCTCTCTTAATCCTAAGCCTTTCCCTACCCCTAAGCCATCTATTCTAGCACACAAGTCCCTTGTACACCTTCTGGGGGTGTTGTTAGGGGACGTGCGGGCCTGGTTCTGTGTATAACAGAATCCCAGATTTTAGGCCGGATAATCTGGCCCAAGTGTAGGCCGGATAATCCAGCCCTGGCGGATTTCATCTTAAAGGGCAGGGCTCGGGGGAAGGCCTCATAACGAGCAGCACTTCTCCCCTAGCCCTCTCCTCCTCCTCAGCCGCCGCCTGCCGCCCCCACCCTCCCCGGAGCCTCTCCGGCCACCGGATTTTCCGGGCCTCCCCGGATCTTCTTCTCCGCACCTCCGGGTACCTTCTCCTCCGCGTTCTTCCTCCAATGAGTGAGGGTAACTCCCTCTCTCCCAATCTTTGGCTAGATGTGTTACTTGTTGGGTGGAACGTTGTCTAGAAGGATGTGTTTTCGCATAGAAATCATAGTCTTGTAGTTTCTAGGCCCGATCTATTTCTTTGCATTCAATCTAGGTGAAATCGAAAATTTCTGCCAGGGCTGGATTATCCGCCCCTGGCCAGGCCGGATAATCTGGCCTGACCGATTCGATTCTGGTTTAGTTTCACTATGGAATATGCATTGAGTAGTTTTGTCCTATGAACTTTTTGACTACTTTTTCCACGCTCTCTCCTGGACTTGTGTGTATGCTTATCCCCTTGCTATCGCCCTTATTCTCCTCACAGGTGGTTCCGGTGTTCCCAAGACCTACAAGTGCCATCCTCGCGCCAAATACTTTCAGGAAGACGGACATGGTAACTTAGTGGACGAAGTTGAGTTGAGGAGAAGGAAGAACGAAGAGAAGCGCATGGCTGAACAAGCAAAGAGGACTAGGAAGGGGGTGTCCAAGAGGAAGGGCAAGGAGCCAAAGATCAACTATAGGACTTTGGATGCGGTCTCCTATTCCGCCATCCGTCACCGTGACTTGTTTGCTGAGTTGCCTCGTGATGATGAGTTGGGGGATACTCGTTTTTGGTGTGCAGAACAGAAGGGGATCTATGAAGACATATATGTCAGGCTGAACATTAGGCCTATGCACCCACTGGTACTTGTTGATGCTTTGGAGAAGGCGCATCTTGTGGATGCGATGTATGTGGCTGAGAGGATGGGGCTGCACCATCTCATGTCTCTCCAGTGCTCCTTTGACTCTGAGGTGGTGAAGCAGTTCTTCTCCACTTTGGTGATTTGTGGGGATGAGCGTCGCACTATGAAGTGGATGACTCATGACATTCCAATGACTACTGATTTTCACGTGTTTGCTTAGGTTCTAGGGTACTCTTTCCGCAGCAGGGATAGAGCCAGTGGCCACCGCATCATCACTCAGCTCAAGCCCAACAAAGATGCAGCTCTCTCTCTCTCTCCTTGCACTGTGGACAATGGCATTGTGGGCACTTTGGTTGGTCTTTCTCCCATCTATGCTGCCTTAGTGAGTTTCTTCCATGACTCCATTACTCCGAGTGGGGGCAACAATGACAGCATTCGTGGTCACCTTGTTTAGCTACTTCAATTTTCTCATGAGGTTGCCTCTTGCGAGGACAAGTCTGTGCAGTACAGGCTGGATGTCATGGACATCATTTACCATGAGCTGTGTGATGCTATGTTCAACCGTCTATCCATTCCCTATGCACCCTACATTATGATGCTCATTCGTCACATGCTTCCTGCTGAGGAATTCCACATCGACTCGGTGCACAAGGCCAAGAAGATCTACACCAAGGTTCGGAAGACCTCTCACAACTCCTCTGCTCCTGAGGGTCTCATGAGGGATGCTCGCAGGCCCCCTGTACCTCCCGTGGCCCGTGGGATCAAGCAGCTGAATTGGTTCCAGGAAAACATTCTCTGCATGGGCGTGGACACGCGCAAGGGTCAGTACGAGGCATACAAGCAACGCCATGAGTTGGCTCACTCCCAGCAGCTCATTCTCCACCACGTGTCTGGCGCTTCGGGTGCTCCTCCGGCTCCTACTCGTCCCACTCCGTATGCTCGGTGGAACTCTTCCTCCGGGTTGAACTATGGTGAGCTGGAGTGTAACACCCTCGAATCGTCCCTATGCAAGTTTTAGCCCTTTCCGCCAAAATCGCATAGAAACGATTCAAGGACGCCCACCAGGCACTTTCGTGCGGGTGGAAAACGAAGTAATACCATTACACAACAGTCCACTCCATGAGTCAAGAATATAGATATACAGTACAAGATCCAAATCACCTTGAAATCAATGCAACGTCCGAGTACGGACAAGATGCAAATGGGGCTAAGAGCCCTAAAGAATAACCAATGGCGTCCATAACCCTGCCCAGGCCAAGCCGGAAGGGTAACCCTGCTAACGACGTCGATCTCAAACATGCTAAAAACAAAGGGGTGCCGACAAAGGGCAAAGGAAAAAGAGGAGCGTCAGTACTGAGGGCAGTACACGGCGAGGCTAGAATTCGGCGGCTCTCGCCTACATAGGTATGGTGGACTGAAGCGGCAGCGCAGCATGCACTAAACAACCTATAGAGACTCGATACATCTGTCGGCTATTAGAGAGGGGTAAGAAAGACCTATTCGGTTCCAACTTGATACTATCACCAGACATACCCATCCTGGTATTTCCCCCTCGAAACCAAACGAGGAAGTCGGACCAAGGAACTCACACAGTTGGCAATTTTACTCATTCTGTTATAGTTGTAGCACTTACTAGTCAAATATATAGCTTGAGTCATTCTGATAGCATAAGTAGTGAGCAGTTTTAGTTAACATTCCGTTGTAGTTGGATAGTGCGAATATTCAAGGAACAGGTATCAAGTACTCGGGGCCTACGGGACACAAGTGGACATGAAAAACCAAATAGCATATATTGCCCACCGGTGCCTCTTTCATTAGTTATCCCAACAATTTAATAGTTGTATTTAAAGTCATGATCATCTCCACCATCAAGCATCTCCACCATTTATCATGTGCCAACTTGCCGTCAACGGTGGAACGACAACAACGCGAAGCAACACATAAGCAAGCAGCTACGACTCGCAAGGCCAACTATCTATCAAACAACAGACAATAGGATGTGTCCAAAGCAATATAAAGGCTGCAAGGGATATATCTGGTACGGAACACTAAAGCATCGCGACACAGATAGCAATAGATCAACAGGAGGAAATAAAGACTATAAATGAAAAATAGGTGGAAAGGGGGAGATGCTCGCCTGGGAAACACTGTCGAAGGTTCATATCCGGAGAACTTGTCGATACTCGCATCAACTCATTGGCCTAATCCGCGAAGAAGCAAACACTAGAAGAAACACCGGATACAATATTTAATACTACGGCAGAAGATCCGGCATGATTATGATATGATGCATGGCATGGCAAGATGCGGTGCAATTAGGCAATATTAAGCGGAACCGGGATCCCGATAATTAATTACACGGTTCAAGTTATTTAGAACCCCCGCAATTTAAATGTTGTCTTAACAAGACAAAACATGGCATCAGTTCGCTACACCAATTTAAATGGAGTCCGGAATAAGACAAAGGTATCCCGCATATTGACTCCATATTTAATTATGTGGTGAATCGGCATAATGCCCCCATACCGACAAATATGTATGCAAGCATGAAAATTTTATTATGCGACAGTTGATAATGTCATATTATAAAAATAGGGGCTTAGGGTCACACATTTGGGTTCGGAAGATCTTGGGTTCCGGGGGTTCGGTTCGACGGGAACATTCTCGGAAAACGGAAGGAGAGCTTGGCGTTCCGGGAAGAAGGACTTGGTTTGGCGTCAGGGGCGTATCGGATTCGCCCCGGTCGGTGTCGATCTTGTCGTCGCGAAGATCCTGTCAGGTCCGCGTATCTGGTCTGTCTTGGCGTTCGGGATGAAGAACTTGGCGTTTCGGTGGTGATCTTGGCGGTCTTCGGATCCGGGTCTCGCATCCGGGAAGGAGTACTTGCGGTTTCCCCGTGAAGGCGATCTTGACGCTCGGTGCCCGTGAAGTAGATCTTGTCATCCCGTGTGGATCTTGTCGATTTTGCCTCAAAGGACTTGGGCCTTTCCGTGTCGGAGGTCTTGGGTGGCACCGTGTTCAACCATCGAAACCGTCAGCATCGAGCCGTTCTTGTCGGCGCAGAAGAACTTGTCGGAATCCTCGGTTCATGCGGCTCCTCGGGGCGAACTTGCCGATGGGTCGGACCGGAGATCTTGTCGGTGGTTGTGGGCGATCTTGGTTTGGGGTCGTTCTTGTATGACGAGGATCGGTTGCGGAACATGGAGGGCTCGGTGGTTCAATACAACACAACACACAGGCATTACACATCGGAAGGTCCTCAGTTAACTTATTTGCTTAGGCCTCTTCACGCATACTGTAGGAACAACGCAAGCATCAGGACAAAACTGAGGCCACCGAAGGACTCCAAGGTCCACTGCAACAGGGATACACTAGAGGAGGTAGCGCCGTGATGGTCTTACTACAGCGGGACAGACGTGACGGAGGCGGTGGCAGCTGGCGAGGGGGTCATGCTAGCGAAGCAGAGGAGGGACGAGCGTTGGGGAGGAGGACGCGCGTAGGAGGGTGAGCTGACTGTAGCGGGCAGAGGCGAGGAGCGCGGCAGTGCGGCGAACGATGGAGGGAGAGACTGGTGAAGGCGGCGCTGCGAGGTCGACCGGTCGGTGACAGAACACAGAGGCTACAAGGAGGACGCAGTGCCTGGGCGGCGTCGCCAAAGAGGAGGGTGATGGTGGCGGCGGATTGACGATGACCCAGGACCGCGGCGCGGTGAAGAGGATGGGCGAGGGAGAAGCTCGCGGCCGCCGGGCGAGCTCGGGTTGCGGATGTCAGGGTCGCTGGCGGCGAGAGCGGGGCACGGCCGCCGGGGAGAGGCGGCGCTGCAGGATCGAGGGCGGCTACCGGCGGCGGGCTTGGGAGGAAGAAGGGCCGGCGAGCGGCGGAGGATCTACATGGGGAGAGAGGCGGCGGAGGAAGGTGAGGTAGAGGCGGAGCTTCGCTGCAGTGGCGGGCTCGCACGGGACCAGGCGAGGCGCATACGACGGTGGCTCTAAGGCGATGCGCGGAGTCTGGAGCGGTGGGGACCACGAGGACCATGCAGCGGCAACGCGGGGCTCGCAGCAGCTTGACGCGGTTGGCGGCGGGGAGCTCTACGGGCAGGGGCGAGGCGGATGCGTTGCTCTCTGTGCGATGGGGATGGAGGCGAGGTGGTGGTTGGAAGGGGCACGACGGCGGAGCTTCGAGGCGGGGAACGCAGGCGCGATGTAAGGCGAAGCAGAGGGATGGGATCGATTGGTAGGTGGGGTTGGTGGCGTGCCGCTGTGCGGTTGGGGCCAGGTGCAGGAGTGGGGCGGCTTGTCGGGGGTGGGGCCGAGCGGCGGTTTGTGGGGGAGGTTGTATGCGGGAGGGTTGCGTGCGTGCACGATCGCGAGCGTGTCGGCGCGTGCGTTGCGCATAGGGTCGACCGGGCCAGGTAGGTGGGGTGTGGTGTGGTTGGTTGGCGGGGTAGGGAGTGCGATGTGGCCAGGGTGTGGGGTGGTGTCGGTAGCGGGTTGCAGGGTGGGGCCAGGTGAGGAGCGGGGTGGCAGGTGCGGGGTGGGTTCTAGCGGTAGGGTGGAGAGATTAGGGCATGTGGTGGTTGGTCTAGTTTAGGGTCAGGGTTTGGTGTTAGAGGTGGGGTGGTAGGTGGCTACCGATTGGGCCTTTTGGGCCTGACCGCTGGTTGCCTCCCCCACTAAAAATATTTTATTTTTATTTAACTTTTAAAATATTTTATAAATAGTTTTTAGACAAATAAAATATTTAAGTAGACCCGAGCTTTTGATTTGAAATAAAGACGGGGAATATTTAGAAAACAAAGATAGGCTTTTAGAAAATAGTTTTAGGCACAAAGATGCATGATGATATGACGATGCTCAAATGCAATGTGGCATGATGACATGATCATGCGGTCATGATGATACAATGCACAAAAACACCACGATTTTCTAGTAGTGGTTTTAGCGGGACGCCACAATTCGACACCACTAACAAGGGATCTCGCCCTCGAGATCCGCCTCATGGTACCGGGAAGAAGGTCGGCGATCTGAATCTTCTCGCTTCGTGTAGATCCTTGCGACACAACTAACAAAGATTCTTGCTCTATCTTGGAATCCGCGACACCACCAACAAGAGGTCGTAGCTCGCTTCCGTCGAGAGAACACTCCGTAGAACAAAGGCGAAGAAAGAGGTCACAAGGCTACCTCTAACTTCCGCGGAGGAGTAAAATCGCATTGATCCACCATTCATTATACAAAAGTGAATGATAAGAGTAGTGGTATGGTAGCTACTCCATCCTGCACTCAAAGCATTACTTTGCACATGAACAGGAGAATTATGCAACCAACTCTCGGAATCAGACTGAAGATCTCGACAGTCGAGGTTCGGAACAAAGGAGCGATGCAGACTCTGCATCGGATCTGGCGTAGTTGATGATGACGTCGTCTCAGAAACTCCAGAAGGCACAAGAAGGGACAAAGAGGAGTCCATTAGATGAAGGATTCCTCGGAGAGCACGAAGACCGGATGTAGAAGCACCGTCACCAAAGGAGGAAGCGAAACCCTGAAGGTACGACGGAACCCAACCACGAGAAATCCTGGACTTGAAGAAAGGTAAGGGAGCAGATTTAAAACACGCAGAGGTAAGAGGAGAATAGTAGAGGAATAAGGAGTAAAAGCAGACCTAATCAGATCTATCCATCTGATTTTGCAAAATAGTTTTGACACTCTACATCGGCCGTTAGCTAGGTTATCCTACAGGCTGGACTTGTGGGGTATCGCAACTGCTGAGCTCTGATACCACTCTGTAACACCCTCAAATCGGCCCTATGCAAGTTTTAGCCCTTTCCGCCAAACCCGCATAGAAACGATTCAAGGACGCCCACCAGGCACTTTCGTGCGGGTGGAAAACGAAGTAATACCATTACACAACAGTCCTCGATGGGACCCACAGAACAGATATATACAACACGACTCCATGAGTCAAGAATATAGATATATAGTACAAGATCCAAATCACCTTGAAACCAATGCAACGTCCGAGTACGGACAAGATGCAAATGGGGCTAAGAGCCCTGAAGAATAACCAATGGCGTCCATAACCCTGCCCAGGCCAAGCCGGAAGGGTAACCCTGCTAACGACGTTGATCTCAAACCTGCTAAAAACAAAGGGGTGCCTACAAAGGGCAAAGGAAAAAGAGGAGCGTCAGTACTGAGGCTAGTACACGGTGAGGCTAGAATTCAGCGGCTCTCGCCTACATAGGTATGGTGGACTGAAGCGGCAGCGCAGCATGCACTAAACAACCTATAGAGACTCGATACATCTGTCGGCTATTAGAGAGGGGTAAGAAAGACCTATTCGGTTCCAACTTGATACTATCACCAGACATACCCATCCCGGTATTTCCCCCTCGAGACCAAACGAGGAAGTCGGACCAAGGAACTCACACAGTTGGCAATTTTACTCATTCCATTATAGTTGCAGCACTTACTAGTCAAATATATAGCTTGAGTCATTCTGATAGCATAAGTAGTGAGGAGTTTTAGTTAACATTCCGTTGTAGTTGGAACATTTACTAGTCAGATATAATTGTCCCGAGGAATCCCAAAACCCAGTAGTTGTTGGCACTTTTATCACATTCCATTGGAGTTGCAATACTTACTAGGCAGATATAACAAGACACAAGGAACCCCAGCTCCACCAGTTGTTGGCATTTTTAATATCCATTCCGTTGTGTTTGAATCTGATTACTAGTCACATATTAAGTCAAGTTTACAGCACTACTTTAGTTATGCTTGTCTATGATCGAGATACTGTGCTCCAAGTCATCCATAACCGCGGACACGGCTTTCAGAAAGATTTACCCTACAGGGGTGCACAAATAGCAACACACACACGATCAACCTCGGAAAAACCAAATCAAAACCCAACGAGGCTTTCACCACAAAGCAATCATAGGATCCATAAATTATTTCAGGGGGCCTCCCCACTAAGCTACCCGCAACGAAGTTGGCCGGCTCCGGAATGGACCTAGGGTTTGTGACAATGGCTGTAAATGACTGGGAACCCGAAAGTGTGACTAGGCTTGTCGATACCGCGAAAACATTCCACGTTCCAAAACAGTACAGGTGATCCACGGACAATCTTAAATAAAGCAGTAAAGCATGGCATAAGTACAGGATAGTAATAAAGCCCCAAAGTACTTTGTGGCCCCAAGAAATAAGAAATGAATCAAGCTCTGGCTAAGGGGGATTCATAGAGTCTCCCGTATGTGGATAGTGCGAATAGTCAACGAACAGGTATCAAGTACTCGGGGCCTATGGGACACAAGTGGACATGAAAAACCAAATAGCATATATTGCCCACCGGTGCCTCTTTCATTAGTTATCCCAATGATTTAATAGTTGTATTTAAATTCATGATCATCTCCACCATTTATCATGTGCGAACTTGCCGTCAACGGTGGAACGACAACAACGCGAAGCAACACATAAGCAAGCAGCTACGACTCGCAAGGCCGACTATCTATCAAACAACAGGCAATAGGATGTGTCCAAGGCAATATAAAGGCTGCAAGGGATATATCTGGTATGGAACACTAAAGCATCGCGACACAGATAGCAATAGATCAACAGGAGGAAATAAAGACTATAAATGCAAAATAGGTGGAAAGGGGGAGATGCTCGCCTGGGAAACACTGCCGATGGTTCATATCTGGAGAACTTGTCGATACTCGCATCAACTCATCGGCCTAATCCGTGAAGAAGCAAACACAAGAAGAAACACCGGATGCAATATTTAATACTACGGCAGAAGATCCGGCATGATTATGATATGATGCATGGCATGGCAAGATGCGGTGCAATTAGGCAATATTAAGCGGAACCGGGATCCCGATAATTAATTACACGGTTCAAGTTATTTAGAACCCCCGCAATTTAAATGTTGTCTTAACAAGACAAAACATGGCATCGGTTCGCTACACCAATTTAAATGGAGTCCGGGATAAGACAAAGGTATCCCGCATATTGACTCCATATTTAATTATGAGGTGAATCGGCATAATGCCCCCATACCCACAAATATGTATGCAAGCATGAAGAATTTATTATGCGACAGATGATAATGTCATATTATAAAAATAGGGGCTTAGGGTCACACATCTGGGTTCGGAAGATCTTGGGTTCCGGGGGTTCGGTTCGACGGGAACGTTCTCGGAAAACGGAAGGAGAGCTTGGCGTTCCAGGAAGAAGGACTTGGTTTGGCGTCAGGGGCGTATCGGATTCGCCCCGGTCTGTGTCGATCTTGTCACCACGAAGATCTTGTCGGGTCCGCGTATCAGGTCGGTCTTGGCGTTCGGGATGAAGAACTTGGCATTCCGGTGGCAATCTTGGTGGTCTTCAGATCCGGGTCTCGCATCCGAGAAGGAGTACTTGCGGTTTCCCCATGAAGGCAATCTTGACGCTCGGTGCCCGCAAAGTAGATCTTGTCGTCCCGTGTGGATCTTGTCGATTTCGCCTCGAAGGACTTGGGCCTTCCCGTGTCGAAGGTCTTGGGTGGCACCGTGTTCAACCATCGAAACCGTCGGCATCGAGCCGGTCTTGTCGGCGCGGAAGAACTTGTCGGAATCCTCGGTTCATGCGGCTCCTCGGGGCAAACTTGCCGATGGGTCAGATCGAAGATCTTGTCGATGGTTGTGGGCGATCTTGGTTTGGGGTCGTTCTTGTATGACGAGGATCGGTTGCGGAACATGGAGGGCTCGGTGGTTCAAGACAACACAACACACAGGCATTACACATCGGAAGGTCCTCAGTTAACT
Organism: Avena eriantha; assembly: GCA_910589775.1. NCBI lineage: Eukaryota > Viridiplantae > Streptophyta > Magnoliopsida > Poales > Poaceae > Avena > Avena eriantha. The sequence goes on along the minus strand of OU342741.1, from coordinate 81,476,473 downwards.
TATTTGCTTAGGCCTCTTCACGCATACTATAGGAACAACGCAAGCATCAGGACAAAACTGAGGCCACCGAAGGACTCCAAGGTCCACTGCAACAGGGATACACTAGAGGAGGTAGCGCCGTGATGGTCTTACTACAGCGGGACAGACGTGACGGAGGCGGTGGCAGCTGGCGAGGGGGTCATGCTAGCGAAGCAGAGGAGGGACGAGCGTTGGGGAGGAGGACGCGCGTAGGAGGGACGACCGGTCGGCGACAGAACGCAGAGGCGACGAGGAGGACGCAGTGCCTAGGCGGCGTCGCCAGAGAGGAGGGTGATGGTGGCGGCGGGTTGACGATGACCCAGGACCACGGCGTGGTGAAGAGGATGGGCGAGGGAGAAGCTCGCGGCCCCCGGGCGAGCTCGGGTTGCGGATGTCAGGGTCGCTGGCCGCGAGCGTGGGGCATGGCCGCCGGGGAGAGGCGGCGCTGCGGGATCGAGGGCGGCTACCGGCGGCGGGCTTGGGAGGAAGCAGGGCCGGCGAGTAGTGGAGGATCTGCTTGGGAAGAGAGGCGGCGGAGGAAGGTGAGGCAGAGGCGGAGCTTCGCTGCGGTGGCTGGCTCGCGCGAGACCGCGCGAGGCGCATACGACAGTGGCTCTGCGGCGATGCGTGGAGTCTAGAGCGGTGGGGACCACGAGGACCAAGCGGCGGCAACGCGGGGCTCGCAGCAGCTTGACGCGGTTGGCGGCGGGGAGCTCTACGGGCAGGGGTGAGGCGGACGCGGTGCTCTCCGGGCGATGGGGATGGAGGCGAGGTGGGGTTGGAAGGGGACGACGGCCGAGCTTCGAGGCAGGGAACGTGGGCGCGATGCAAGGCGAAGCAGAGGGATGGGATCGATCGGTAGGTGGGGTTGGTGGCGTGCCGCTGTGCGGTTGGGGCCAGGTGCGGGAGCGGGGCGGCTTGTCGTGGGGTGGGGCCGAGCGGCGGTTGGTGGGGAGGTTGTATGCGGGAGGGTTGCGTGCGTGCATGATCGCGAGCGTGTCGGCGCGTGCGTTGCGCATAGGGTCGACCGTGCAAGGTAGGTGGGGTGTGGTGTGGTTGGTTGGCGAGGTGGGGAGGGCGATGTGGCCAGGGTGTGGGGTGGTCTCAGTAGCGGGCTGCAGGGTGGGGCCAGGTGAGGAGCGGTGTGGCAGGTGCGGGGTGGGTTCTGGCGGTGGGGTGGAGAGATTAGGGCATGTGGTGGTTGGTCTAGTTTAGGGTCAGGGTTTGGTGTTAGAGGTGGGGTGCCGATTGGGCCTTTTGGGCCTGACCGGTGGTTGCCTCCCCCACTAAAAATATTTTATTTTTATTTAACTTTTAAAATATTTTATAAATAGTTTTTAGACAAATAAAATATTTAAGTAGACCCGAGGTTTTGATTTGAAATAAAGACGGGGAATATTTAGAAAAGAAAGATAGGCTTTTAGAAAATAGTTTTAGGCACAAAGATGCATGATGATATGACGATGCTCAAATGCAATGTGGCATCATGACATGAGCATGCGGTCATGATGATGCAATGCACAAAAACACCGCGATTTTCTAGTAGTGGTTTTAGCGGGGCGCCACATGGAGCGTCACTTGTTCCCCTCTGCGCCTACTGTTGCTGCTGATGAAGATGAGGAAGGTGACACTGAGGAGCTTGAAGATGAGGATGAGGATGAGAATGAAGACGAGGAAGAGGACGAGGACGAGGACTACGAGTGATCCCGTGGGGCGCTAGCATCGCTCTTCTCCCTTTTTGGTGTCTTGATGCCAAAGGGGGAGATGTAGTTCTATTAGGTTATCCGTGGATTTGCATGGGTCGGGCATAAGCACTTGCACTTTTCTATTCGTCATTTTCTTGCTTATGCCCATCTAGCGTTGAACTTTAAATTCGTGATTTGTGGTTGTTTGAGACTCTTTGTGGTTGTCTGGATTATATGCCTATGGATTTCATATCATGGATTATGCGTATGGATCTATCTATTCATATCCTATTGCTGGAGGTTTATCACGGAAGGCACGCTCATAATGGTTATCTGGTAATAATTGTAACTTATGTCAAGGATGCCTACTCTCTACTTCGGTGGTATGTTTTTATTACTCATATGTCTACGGAATAGATTCACCTATTTGTGTGCATTTGTATTCCAATGCAAAACTCTATTATGCACACATTGAGGGGGAGTCTCTTTCATAGTTATCACTATTTGTCTTGTGTCTTTCTCCTGCAAATCCTGGTATTGTCATCTAACACCAAAAAGGGGGAGATTGAAAGAACATTTCATGTTTTCCTATGTTTTGCGTGTTAGATAACAATACTGTGGAAATTATTCATGTGTGCTAAGTGTGCAGGAAGCTTTGAGGGGGGCCGGATAATCCGCCCCACCAAGGGCCGGATAATCCGGCCTACCTCATTGCTCAAAGAGAGCCAAGCCGCATCGCTCGGTGGTCGGATTTTCTCCCGGAAAATCCGAACTGGGCGGTTTTTCGCTCCCCAGGCCAAATAATCCGGCTGTCGCATGGGCCGGATAATCCGGCCCCAGTTTTCGAGCAAAAGGAGCCAAGGCGTGTCGCTCAGTATCCGGTCGGATTTTCTCCTAGAAAATCCGAACTGGGGCGGTTTTTCCTCCCAGGCCGGATAATCTGGCCCTCGCATAGGACCGGATAATCCGGCCCCCAGAAGTTGATCCAGGGCAAGCTCGGCGCGACGCTCTGAGAGGGGGCGGATTATCTGCCGAATATTCCGAGTCTGGGACAGTGTTTTCCCAGACCGGATAATCCGGCCCTCACTTGGGCCGGATAATCCGGCCCCCAAAGTGTGCAACGGCTGGTTTCTGAAGGGGGTATAAATACCCCTTATTCCCCAACATTCAGAACTCTTGATTCATTCGAAATTGCCCAGACATTGTGCAAGAGCTCTCATTCTCGATCTCCCACTTCAACCACTCGAAGGTCTTTATCTTTGGGGGAATTGAAGGAGGAGAAGTTCATCATCATCATCAAGAATCAAGCGCTTCAACTCCTCTCCATTCACTTGGAGAAATCCCTGATCTAGTATTCTTGTCAATACCTAGATCTTGTTTATTGTATTTGATAACTTTGTTCTTGTGGTAGCTTGTTGTCATTTCGGGAGCCTCCAAGTTGTTGTGGAGTTGTTGCCCCGCTAGTTGTGTAAAGGCGCCGGTGCCCGCCTCGAAGGGTACCTATAGTGGAAAGGTGGATCAGGCCTGTTGTGGCGAGATCCATCGGATAACTGGGTGAGGCCTTTTGTGGCGTGGTGGTCTTAGTATCGCCCACCCCTCCAATGCAGACGTACTTCCTTTAATAAGGAAGGAACTGCGGTCAAACAAATCATGTGTCTCCGCGTGCTTCACTTTGGTTTACCCGTTCCTCTTCCACTCGCTCTTTACTCGCTAGTAGATAGGGTTGCATATAGGGAAATTCCACCTAATAGTTTATCTAGAGAATTTACCCTTTTTGCTAACCCTAAAATTGAAAAAGAATTGAAAATTGGTGTAGCACCTATTCACCCCCCTCTAGGTGCCCATACGATCCATTTCACTCGTGCCTAAAGTTGAGTAGCATGAGGTTCGGTCTTCGTAAGTAAGGGGCATGAGATTTCGGTTTATAACTTGTCAAGCATATCCTCTTAGTTGTGTCACTTTAACCTTAATCACCTTCAAGATTCTTATGATAGGGGCAATGAGAGCTGAAAGCTATAACTACCATAAGTTTTGGAAGCTCTTTATGAGACTTGAATCCCTACTTCCTTCTATGAAGGCCTTTCTTCCACTATATATATTGAGTCTCCACCTTCTACCTTTACGCACTTACTTTGAGAGCATAGTGTCCATTCTTAGTTCTATGTGCATTGTCCCAAGACTTGTTGATTGATGTATACCTTGATATTGCTTGTTTTAAACTATTTGTATCTAGTCACTCTTATGAAGATGTCCTATGCATTTATATTTGCTACTCTATGAGGGAAAGGTTGAATACTACTATGCTATGTTTTCTTTATGTGAAACAAACAAACGTCTTGCAAAGCATTGTTATTCATAAATCTTTTGTTTGTGCCTTTTCATGTTGCATCATAGTTCCTTTGTCTTATTGCTAGAACTTTGTCTTTCATGTTATGATTGAGGTACTATGATCCCAGCTTTGAATGTTTTATAAATGCTTTGATCAAGTTTATGATGGTGCATGTCACCTCAAAAATTATTCTTTCTTTTTATCACTTACCTACTCGAGGACGAGCAGGAGTTAAGCTTGGGGATGTTTATACATTGCAAATGTATCTATAATTTTTGATGTTCCATGCTTGGTTTTATCCACTTTCTTATGTTTTGTCCACAGTTTGGAGTACTTTTCATATGATTTCTTGGACTAACCTATTAATAAGAGCCACAGTGCCAGGTGCCTGTTTTCTGCTGTTTTTGGTTCCAGGAAAGTCAGAAAATGAATATTCTCAGAATTGGACGGGACAAAAGCCAAAGTGCCTATTTTACCGGAAGTCATCTGGAGCCAGAATACGAAACGGTGAGGAGCCAGGGGGCCACCACACCACCTGGCTGCGCGGGCCAGGCTTGGCCGTGCCAGGGGGTGGTGTGGCCAGCCCAGGAACCCCCTCGGCCTCCCTCTTCGCCTCTAAGTTACCTTCTAACCTAAAAACTCAAGGGGGGTTCGACGTTTTTCTAGAAGGAGTTCCGCTCCGCTGCCACCACTAGATTCCACGAAACAGCACCAGAAACTCCGTTCTGGTACCCTGCCGGGACGGGGAATTGGAGGAGATCATCGCCATCATCGCCACCATCACTTCTCCATTGACCATCCATGTTTCCCACACCTATGAGTGAGTAATCCCCCGATGTAGTCTATGGGGATGGTAGGGATTGGATGAGATCATTCATGTAATGGCATCAAATTGTTAGGGCATGGTGCCTAGTATCTTTTATTAGTGCTTTATGAATTTGTTACGACTTGTTGTGCTTAATGCTTGTCACTAGGGCCCGAGTGCCATGATTTCAGATCTGAACATGTTATTGATTCATTATGATAGTATTGTTTTTGGTCTTATCTGCAAGTTGTATACACACGTTGTCGTCCGGAACCAATGGCCCCGAAGTGACAGAAATCTGGATAACCGAAGGGAATGGCTTTGATGTGAGGATCACATGTGTTCACGGAGTGTTAATGCTTTGCTCCGGTGCTCTATTAAAAGGAGCACCTTAATTGCTAGTAGTTCCCTTGAGGCCCCGTTGCAAACAGGCTGGCAGGACAAAAGATGTTGTGCAAGTTCTCATTGCGAGCACGTATGACTATATATGGAACACGTGCCTAGGATTATCTAGTACTGGGATGCTTTACCTTATTTATATGCAATTGCCCTATGTTCTGATTGCTATGTGAATTGTCTTGTCCATGCATCGCCCGTCCATCCATCCCTATGCCTACCGCACTCGAATCCCACTATTTACTGCTATTGTTACTGCTGTCTTTGCTTTACTACTGTTGCTGCTTTACTATTCCAACTACAAAACTGTTGCTACTGATAAACTGCTGTGAGCAAGATTGTTTCCTAGTGCAGCTGAATTGACAACTCAGTTGTTAAGGCTTATAAATATTATTTGGCTCCCCTTGTGTCGATTCAATAAATTGGGTTTCACTTCCCTCGAAAATACTGCGATACACCCCCTATACTTGTGGGTCATCATGCCTATTCGGAAAGGCTCATGTGGGTTGGCTATGGCATCACCGTCTAGCCCATGTCAATATGAGAACTTTGCAAAGTCTCCACAAGGGCAGCCATATTGTTGGACTAAAAGAAAATGTTTGTTTTGCCAAAGATCGTGTGTACGGGGCTTGTGTTGAAGGAAAAATGCATGATTCTCCCCACAAACTCAATAACATCGTAAAGTCCAAGAGGATCTTGGAGCTCCTTCATGTGGATCTCTTTGGTCCCCCATCTCATGCAAGTCTTGGTGGGAAGAATATTGTTCGGTAATTGTTGATGACTACTCCAGATATACATGGGTATACTTCTTCAAGTTGAAGAGTGAGACCCAACAAAACTTCATCGACTCCATGAATTTAGTTCAACATCAACACAATGTCCCTGTGTTGGTGATAAAAAGTGACAACAGCACCGAGTTCAAGAACTACACCTTGAATGGATTTCTTAGCGATGAAGGGATACAACATCAATATTCCGCTGCATATACCCCTCAACAAAATGGTGTAGCTGAGAGGAAGAACCATACATTAATGGATATGGCAAGGTCCATGTTGGCGTAATTTAAGTCTCCATACAACTTTTGGGCTGAGGCAATCTCCACCGCATGCCATGCATCGAACCGGATCTATGTCCACAAAAAGTTGATCAAGACTCCATATGAGATACTTACTGGTAACAAGCCCAATGTTTCATACTTCCAGGTGTTTGGTTGTAAGTGTTTCTACCTCATAAAAGGTGTTCGTTTGTCCAAATTTGATTCCAAAGCTTTAGAGGGTTTTTTGTTGGCTATGGTCTCGATGCCTACACTTATAGAATCTATGACAAACTCTGCAGGATTGTCATAGAGTCTTGTAGAGTGGTCTTCGAAGAATATGATGGCCCCCAAGCGGGGTGTGTTGATGTTTGTGATGTAGATGATGAAATACCTCAAGATGCCATAAGAAGAATGGGTGCAGGATTCATCTGCCCCGTCGAGCAACCCCTTGTGGCAGATCAAGAAGAACTATGCTCTACTCAAGTGGAGGCCTCATCTTCACAGCATCAACATGCTCCTATTGCTGAAGCCAAAGATGACGCAAGCCAAAGACAAGTTGAGAACCCTCACCATTGAAAGAGCATGTATGCCCCATGCGTGGTTTCGGTAATTAATGACAATCTCTATGGAGTAATGTGTAAATTGAGTTTCACTTGTAGGTTTATCCATTGGCATCGCTTGGACCATGTGTTGGTCTCAAGGTTGAAAAAGAAGAATAAATGTCCAAGGGCTTTATGCCTATTGGAATCTTGTTGGAGAATAAGAAGAGGAAGATCAAGTATGTCTTGAAGAAGAACAAGATGAAGAAGATGGAGTTCCTTATGGCCATCTTCAATACATCATCAAGAAATGAAGTGCAAGCTCAAGATGCACCATCTCTAGAAGATCTCATGCTTGGAGCTTGCCATCCTCGGTGATCATGGTGTGATGAAGACAAGTTCAAAGAGGAGGTTTCCCCATGGAGTATGGGGGAGAAATTATCAAGTCTTCATCAAGAAAGAGCAATCAAGAAAGGCGATCCATCTTGAGAAGGACAATATGGTATACATCAAGCTTAAGTGGAATGCTCAAGGCAAATGTATGATCTTGATAGGTTTTCTATTTTACCGGTCTCTTGTAGTGTTGGGAGATCGGGTTTAGGATAGATAACCGTACTATCAAGAGGGGCCCTTGAGTGGGTGACTCGTTCGTATATTTCAGAGAGAGCTCAAAACTTTGCATACATAGCATCATCTTTCTTAGTTGTTGTTTGGTTCTTGTCCATGTGAGGATCTAGAGCTTGTGGTTATCTCTCAAAAACAGATTTCCCTTACATATCTTATTGTGTTTTTGATCTTGCAAGTTTTCCGGCTCCACACCTTGGGAGATATCTCACATATATATTCATGATATTTTTTCCCTTGGTGATACCCAATATTTCGTTATCTTTCCAACAAAATTGGTTTCATATCGTTTGGAGTTTGGATGCAAAAGTTGTGGTAGTTTTGGTTCTGGAGTTTTTGCCTAACCGGTGGTTCCGACGAGCCACCGGTAGTACCGCTAGGGAATTATTGCCGCCGATAGTACCGGTGGAAGTACTAGAGCCACTTCCGGTCACCTCGTTTTCGGTTCAGTACCCTCTCTATTTTGGAGTGCACTATTTGACGAAACTTCGATCAGATTTTCTAGTGGTAGTATCATCCCCGCTGGAAGTTCTGGTGGACAGCGGTAGTACCGGCCAGGCTCGCTTATCTGCCCCTTGCATTGCTGTTTTCTGACCGTTGAAAGGGCGTCAGAGGTAGTACCGCCCACCCAGTGGTACCACCGGCCATGCACGAAAATGTGCATAAGGGTCAGATCTAGGAGCCCTTTAAAAGGGGCTCCTCATCCCCTTCATGGGGTTGGCTCTTTTTCTTGGTTTTGGTTTTCTCTCTCTCCTCCATTGTTGACCTTGAAGAGCTTACCCTCTCCCCATCCCCCTCCTATGATTCTTACATATTTTGAGGGATTTGAGAGAGGAGATCTAGATCTACAACCCCCACCAAACCAAATCCCTTCTTTGTGAAGAAATTCTTGGGATCTAGATCTTGGAGAGTTTTGTGTTCTCCTCTTGTGTTCTTCCTCTCTTATTCCCCAATAGTTTTTGTAGCTTTGGTGGAATTTGAGAGAGAAGTACTTGCCTCTTGCATTTGGTGCATAGGTTTGAGTTCTCCTCGGAGATTCGACGAGTTCAAGCTCTTGGGCTTGTTTCTCTTGGGTTCTTGGAACCCTAGATGGTTGTGTGGAGTGGTGGTGTGTTCTGAGCCCTCCTATTGAGTTGTGGAGACTCCTCAAGCTTGTGGCATGTTGTGGTCTTGTGGAGCCTTTGTGGCATTTCTTGGGAGCCCTCCAATTGAGTTGTGGAGCTTGCCCCAAGCCTTGTACGGGCTCGATGACCACCCTCAAGTGTCCCATAGTGGATCATGAGTAGGCCTTTGTGGCAAGCTCACAGGAGAATAGGGTGAGCCTTTTGTGGCGTTGGTGAGTTGTGTGCCTTCGCATCTTGGGGTGAGGCCTTGTGTGGCGTTGGGTGAGCATCGAGCCACCACACCTCAAGGTGAGCCATGTGTGGCGTTCGAAGTACATTGTGCCATCGCACCTCTCCAACGAAGACGTAGCTTCTTTGGAAGTGAACTTCAGGAAACAAATCATCGTGTCCGCGTCCATTGGTTATCTCTTAACCGAGCCCTTTACTTATGAAATTTACATTGTGATAGCCATCGTGCTTGAAGTATTATATCGTGCTATCATCTTGTTTCTTGTCTTCCTTAGCATAGGTTGTTGGTGCACTTAGTTGAACCTAGTCGATATAGGTTTTGGCTTGATAAATTAAATGTTTGTTTTATTCCATATTTATTTGAGCCTAAACGGTAATATTTTAAAACGTTTATTCACCCCCTCTAGGCGATGTTTGTTTCCCTTTCAACCATGTTGATCAGGCTGGAAGCTCCAGACCGGACTATCCGGCCTCTCCATTGACCGGATTGTCCAGCCCTGCATAGTCAATTGCACAAGGCAGATTCATTGAGTCGTCTACAAGGTCGTCTCGACGTCTCTCAAGAAGTATGCCTGATCAAGACCAAGATCAACTTGTGCCTCATGATGATGAGAATGAACCCACTGATGATCAAGGTCAAGTTGAAGGTCAAGATGAGGACCAAATGATGAAGAGATCCCCACAAGAAACAATAAGGAGATCAAAACTCGTCGTAAAGCTAGAATGGATAGAATGTTGGAAAGAAGAGACCACACTATGGAGAATGTTCTTGGTGATCTAAGGAGTGGAATGTCCACGCGAGCTCAATTGAAGCATTTTGGTGAGCGTCAAGCTCATATATCCATGGTGGAGCCCAAGAAAGTGTGGGAATCTCTCGAAGACTTAGATTGGTTAGAAGCCATGCATAATGATCTCAACAACTTCGAGAGAAACAAAGTTTGGAAGTTAGTAGAAAATCCCAAAGAGTGTCGCAATGTTATTGGCACTAAATGGATATTCAAGAACAAGCAAGATGAACATGGAATTATTGTGAGAAACAAGGCAAGATTGGTAGCTCAAGGGTTCTCTCAAATTGAAGGCATTAATTATGGAGAGACCTATGCTCCAATGGCTTGCCTTGAGTTCATCTGTATTCTTGTTGCATATGTTTCACATCATAACTTTATATTACAACAAATGGATGTGGAAAGTGCTTTTCTAAATGGTCAATTACAAGAGTTGGTTTATGTTAAGCAACCCCCAGGTTCGAGGATCCCAACTTTCCAAATCACGTCTAGAAGCTTGATATGCTCTATGGGCTTAAACAAGCCCCACACACGTGGTATCAGCACCTTAGAGAGTTGTTGTTTGATCGTGGGTTTGATGTTGGGAAAATTGATCCCACTCTTTTTACTAAGAGAATTAATGGGGAGGTTTTCGTTTGCCAAATATATGTTGATGATATTATCTTTGGATTGTCTAACAAAGCATTTAATGATGAATTCTCAAAGCTTATGACTGGCAGGTTTATGATGTCTATGATGGGAGTGTTGAGGTTATTCCTTGGTTTTGAGATCAAGCAAGTAAGAGGAGGAACTTTCTTCAATCAAGCCAAGTATACTCAAGACATGCTCAAGAGGTTCAACATGAAAGAACTAAATGCAGCTCCTACTCCCATGTCTACCAAGACTCATCTTGAACTAAATCCAAATGGTAAAGATGTGGATCAAAAGGTATATTGATCTATGATTGGTTCTTTGCTTTACCTTTGTGCATCTAGACCCGATATAGTGTTAAGTGTAGGAATGTGTGCAAGATATCAAGCGGCTCCTAAAGAAAGCCACTTGATGGAGGTCAAAAGATCTTTTGATATTTGGTTCATACCCCAAACTATGGTGTGTGGTATCCTAGGGGCTCAACATTCTCTCTTTGTGGGTACATGGATTCGGATTGGGCTAGTGACAAGGATGATAGGAAATCAACCTCCGGGGCTTGTCAATTTCTTGGTAGGTCCTTGGTGTGTTGGTCCTCCAAGAAGCAAAATTGTATATCTCTCTCCACTACTGAAGCCGAATATGTGACAGCCGCTAGTGCACGCACTCAATTGTTACGGATGAGGAAAACTTTAAAGGAATATGGTGTCCATTGTGACAAAGTGCCTCTTTTATGTGAAAATGAAAGTGTTATCAAGATTGCCTACAACCCGGTTGATCATACAAGGACAAAGCATATTGAGATTCATCATCATTTCATTAGAGATTGTTGCCCGGGGACATATTGAGCTATCTTATGTTTCAACCAAAGACCAACTTGCCGATATTTTCACGAAGCCTCTTGATGAAGCAAGGTTTTGCTATTTGAGGAATGAACTAAATATCATAGATTCAAGGAGTTTGACTTGATCATCTTGCATATTCACCTATATCTCGATCCTTATTTGGTTTAGGTGTGGGCATGGAGATAGGGGAGTGCAGTCCTAATCCATTGGGTATCACTCCTCCCATAATGCCAAAAGTAACAATGTCATAGTAGTTATATCATTTTTGTGATAAGTGGGCTTCAATGACGAGTAGTGTCTATGAACTCAGGATATATCCTAGCGGTGTCATGACACATATACTCAAACATGGTGGCTACGACCACCTACCCTCTCATGGAGAGGTTGCATCTCATTGATATATTTTTTTGGTCTTTTATTGGATTTGACTGCATATTCTCTTAGTCGGTTGTTACATGGCTTTGTTTTCAATCCTTTTGCATTTTATGATCTTCACAGAATGGCATCTTATCCCAAGCCTTATTCCCTCCCCTAAAAACATGCTTTCTATCATATATGTCCTCATACACTTAACCTGGCAGTTTTGGTCGAAGAGGGCCAGAGTTTCCGGTGTTTTCACACCGGTGTCTCTGGTCAGTCTGGAGTTTTCGATCCCACGGACCGGAGTCTCTGGTCTGAGATGGTTTTGGGCACTAAGTAAAGGGAGGTCGGGGTGAGAGAAACACTCAGTTTTGTTTCTTCCACCCCTGACTCTGCCCAACTCCCTCGTCGCCTCCTCCTCCAAAATCGCCGCCCTGTGGCCCTAGTGCCGATGGGATCCGCCGTGTCACCGGTCGCCTCCACCCTCTCCATCCTTGGGCCCTTCTCCACGGGTCGATTCACTCCATGGACTAATCTGGTACATTTTTCTCTCACCATGAACCTAGGGTTCATCCCCTTTGATTCTTGTATGCAATGCACCAATTTCTTCCACTGGAAACTCATGTTTGCGGGCACTCCTCTCACATTAGCTTTGTTCCCTTGCTCGATCTACTCGAAATATGCCTCCCGCAGCCTCCTCTGTGCAACACGATCTTCGGACCGGAGTTTCCGGTCTCTCAGACCAGAGACTTTGGTGTGCTTGTGCACAGGTCGGAGATTCCGGTGTTGCACACCAAAGACTCTGGTATGGTTTCTTTCTAACACATCAAGCAAGGGTTTATGGCTGATGTCTTGGATCTTGGACATATATGCGTATCTTCATGCTTTCCCCCTTACTCTATATTCACAGGTGGCTCTGGTTCTTGTCGTGCACCTCGCACCAAGGCCAAGTCCAAAACGGGGGATCCTCAATATGATGAGGTGGCTGGACAGTATATTATTTTGCCCTCTAACCGGAGGCAGCATGCTAGAGATGTTGCTTATATGCGAAGGGAAGCTGAGCATTGATGTCTACACACTTCTATTCTTGTAGACAGTTGTTGGGCCTCCAAGTGCAGAGGTTTTTAGAACAGCAGCAAGTTTTCCCTTAAGTGGATCACCCAAGGTTTATCGAACTCAGGGAGGAAGTGGTCAAAGGTATCCCCTCTCAAGCAACCCTGCAATCAAGATACAAGAAGTCTCTTGTGTCCCCAACACACCCAATACACTTGTCAGGTGTATAGGTGCACTAGTTCAGTGAAGAGATAGTAAAATACAAGTGGTATGGATAATTATAAGTGGTAACTTTGCTAGAAAATAGCTTGATGGTGTGTGGTTGATGTGGGAAAAGACTAAAGGAAAACTGAAATAAAGATGGAAGCAAGCAAACATGTAACAGATCTAATTGCAAACGGTGTATCAATGCTTAGAAACAAGGCCTAGGGATCGTACTTTCACTAGTGAACACTCTCATATAATTATCTTCTCTTTATGATACTACTCTTAACTACTCTCCGGTTGGACACTCTAATCGTTGGTAGGGCTATAACAGCACACCTCAAAGTCCATCTTTCCCATCTAGATAACCCCACACTGTCACCTTGAGTACTAGATGAGTCCAACAAAAACCACAATTTCATAAAGACATCCAACTCCAAATATAACTCATAACAAGTATTTGTAATCTCTAGCCTAAGTGCCACCATGGTGTGCACGCTGTCACTTTCACACACGTGGGGAGATCAGAGATCTATTAAAGCACTTGAGTAGCAAGGTAGATCTACTTGATTACAAAGCTCATGATCACAATATGATCATGCATAGAGAGAGAGATGAACACATAGCTACCGGTATAACCCTTAGCCTCGAGAGAGAAATACTCCCTCATCATCATGGGAATTAGCAATGGTGATAGAGATGGTGGTGGAGATCGATGGAGATGGCTTCGGGAGCACTTCCCCATCCCGGCAGGGTGTCGAAACAGAGACTTTCTGTCCCCTGAATCTCCCCTTCGGTGGCGGCGGCGATGCGGAACTTTTCGTGGCTGGAGGCTTGATGATTTAGGGTTTATGCATCGGGAGGCTCTTATAGGCAAGAGGGGAGACCGAGGGGGTGCCGGAGGGGCCCACATCACCCCCTGGCGTGGCCTGGCCTGGCCCGCTCCACCAGGTGGTGTGGCCAGCCCCTGGCCCCTCTCCGTCTCGTCTTCTGGATCCGTGAGTCTTCCGGTAAAATATCGACTTTGGCTTTTGTCCCGTCCAATTCCGAGAATATTGATTTTCTGACTTTCCTGGAACCAAAAACAACAGAAAACAGGCAACTAGCACCGTGGCATCTTGTTAATAGGTTAGTCCAAGAAATCATATGAAAAGTACTCCAAAGTGTGGACAAAACAGAAGAAAGTAGATAACACCAAACATGGAACATCAAAAATTATAGATACATTTGCAATGTATCAACATCCCCAAGCTTAACTCCTGCTTGTCCTCGAGTAGGTAAGTGATAAAAAGAAAGAATAATTTTTTAGGTGACATGCACCATCATAAACTTGATCAAAGTATTTTTTAAACATTGAAAGCTAGGATCAAAGTACTTCAACATAACATGAAAGATAAAGTTCTAACAATAAGACATAGCAACTATGTTGTAACATGAAAAGGCGCAAACAAAAGATTCATGAATAACAATGCTTTGCAAGACGTTTGTTTGTTTCACATAAAGAAAACATAGCATAGTGGCATTCAGCTTGTCCCTCATGGAGTAGCAAACATAAATGCATAGGACACCTTCAAAGTTCATAAGAGTCACTAGATACAAATAGTTTAAAACAAGCAATATCAAGTTATGCATCAATCAACAAGTCTTGGGACAATGCACATAGAACTAAGAATGGCCACTATGCTCTCAAAGTAGGTGCATAAAGATAGAAGGTGGAGACTCAATATAATGGTGGAAGAAAGGCCTTCATAGAAGGAAGTAGGGATTCAAGTCTCATAAAGAGCTTCCAAAAATTATGGTACTTGTTAGCTTTCAGCTCTCATTGCCCCTATCATAAGAATCTTTAAGGTGATTAAGGTTAAAGTGACAAACCTAATAGGATATGCTTGACAAGTTATAAGCCGAAATATCATGCCCCTTACTTACGAAGACCAAACCTCATGCCACTCAACTTTAGTCACAAGTAAGCTCTTGTCATTGTAAGTACATATGCATCATAAAGAACCGCCAACGGGGTACCCCTTGCACATGATACAGGAGTTATCCCATAATCAAAATGACAAGGCAAGCAGACAATGAGCATCTCAACGATCTTTTTATTTTCTATTTGCATAGGTTTTTATTGAGGATGCTTCATAGAGTGCTCATTATGGTGATACTGCAAGTTTCCACCATGATTAGGCATGGCTTAGGCTAGCGGCCCAGGCGTTTATCTAACACACATACAAACTCCATGATCTTACAAGTTCCACTTTTATTTCACACCGTCGGGATCCATAAGCAAAAGAACATGATATCAACGGGGTACAAAGTACAAGGGCAATGTTGAAAGCGTTCCCCATGATACATGGTTCTGCTAATTTACACTTATAAAGCGCAAGCATATACGCAACAAAGAAGGACCCAATGGTTCAAGTTTATTAAATGCAAAAAGTAAAGTGTGCCATCAAGTTCGTGAGAGCTTTAATCACTAGTTTTCTCATAACAAGTTTAATTTGGAAGGTAGAAAAAAACATGAATGTACTTGGAATAGCATATGATAATAGGTAGGTATGGTGGACTCTTTGGAATAACTTAGTTTAGGGAGTTGGATGCATGAGTGGAACTCATACTTGGTTGTGGAGGCTAGCAAAAGACTGGGAGCGACAAACTAAGAGAGCAATAATAGCCATAATCATGCAGAGCGACAAAACACCATTGATCAAAGCATAAAGTGATACTACAAGTTGAAAACTAAAGGATCATAAAGGCTATGGTGACTTGAGATAGTCATAACATGGTGTGAGCATGAGCCAAGTCAACCCAAATAAAGCATCAAAGGAGAATACCATAATACTATGCTTTAATATGCTAAAACAACGCATGATACATCCAAGGCACATTAAGCAATATCAATTGTTTATAAAAAGTCATGCTACAGCAAATAATACTAAGCAAAAAGCCAAAACAATATCAAGCATGGCATGACAAAGCATAGGCCACAATCAAAACAAGCTCTTTTTACCACTTAAGCATGAGCTTTCCTACTCTTTTCCAAACCAAACCAAACTATTTGAAAACCAATGTATGAAAGAGGGGTCCAACCAATTTATTCAGCAAACTAAGAAAACAAAGAAAACGAAAAACCAAAACAAAAACCAAAACGAAAACGAAAAAGAAGACGCTCCAAGAACAACACAACTATGCATGAAACAATAAAAATGAATCGTTTGGAAGAAACCTGGGATTTTTATTGATGAAGAAGGGGATGCCTTGGGCATCCCCAAGCTTTGACGCTTGTACTTCTTGGATATTTCTTGGGGTGACATGCGTGGCATCCCCAAGCTTGAGCTTTAGTCCACCCTTCATCTCATTACATCATTCTCTCCATACACTTGAAATTTTTCCTTCATACAAAACTTCACACAATCTTTATGAGCAACATTACTGCACTCAAGATAATAAGTCTTTAGGTTCAGTTTCAACACCAATAAAACTTCCATTAGAACACAAGCTACTGCAGTACTTCCTTCAAAAAGCTCAATTCCCCAAAAGAACTCAAAAAGGAACCAACAAGAAGCAAATGCAAATAATGGCAGAAATCTGTCAAAACAGAGCAGTACGTAAAGACGAATTTTTTCGAAGACCTTCTGTTGCTAAAATAAAAAAGTGTTGAACTAACGAAAGTTATATAACAACCTGGGGCAGAAGCACAAAAATTCACGCCTCAAAAACACGTACAGAGATTTTACACGAATTTTTACGGTGAAGCACAGAAATCTGTTTCGGAACAGCAACTTTTCCAATCATTACTTCTCTCTCATTAGAGGTTACTCTTGGCACAAAAGGCAAATAAAAAGGATAAGGAGCGGTTATTACTGAAGTAATAACTTCCAAGACTTATCTAAAACTTTTGGGTTATCTCCTGAAGGGAATATGCCCGAGAGGCAATAATAAAGTGGTTATTATCTTATTCCATGTTTATTTTACATGCTAGAATTGTATTGATCGGAAACATCAATGCATGTGTGTTTAATAAACAAAAAGGGTTCCTAGTTATGCCTCTCTTATAGACTAGCTCGTTGATTAACAAGATGATCAAGGTTTCCTGATCATGGACATTGGATGTTGTTAATAACGAGGTCACAACATTGGTGGAATGATGTGATGAACATTCATCCGAAGTATAGCATTACGATCAAAGTCATTATGTTTATATTTCTATAACATCATACGAAGTAATCTTTATCCTTAGACCATGAGATCATGTTAATTGCTAACACCGCAAGAGTATCTTGATAACATCAAACGTCACACCGTAACAGGGTGACTATAAAGATGGGTTCGGTGCTACGAAGGTGTTATGTTGAGGCTCATGGATCAAGAGTGGAATTTGTCAATCCCGATGACGGATAGATATACTCTGGGCCCTCTCGGTGATATCACATTGAAATAGCTTGCAAGCAAGTGATGTGATCACTAGAATGTTATATCACGGGAACGAGAAAAGAGTGCATGTCGGTAACGAGATCAAACTAGGTATGGAGATATCGATGATCGAATCTCAGACATGTAATATATCGCAAGACAAAGGGATTTAGTTACTAGCGTTAAAGGTTCTCACGATCACAGAAGTCATCGTTGAATGTGTAGGAATCAGTATGGATCTCCAGGTCCCGCTTCTGATTATTGATCTGAGAGGGGTCTCGATCATGTCTGCATTATTCGCGAACCGTAGGGTGACACACTTAAGGGATACCGACACCATTTGGAGCAAATATGTTTCAGATAAAGATTTAAGAAAGCGCTGGAATTATTTCAATAGACACCGAAACTGTTTCGGGTGAAATTGCTGAAATTGGTTCTGCATGTAATATTGAAATGTTGCAGGGGGTTTTATGTGAATGTTTGTTAATTAAAGTAATTAGCAAAATTCTGAATAAAATAATAATAAAATAGTTTTATTAAATGAGAGAGCATTAAATTTCGAGAAATTTAATGCATTTAAAGTGGAGACTTTAAAAGAGAATGTGAAGAGGCATTTTAATGTGGAGGGGTTACCACCACATGAATGGAGGAGGTGAAGAGACACCTCCTCCATGCGCCGGCCATGAAGGAGGGGCACCCCCCTCCTCCTATAAAAGGCCACCCTCTCCTCACTTCTCACACACACCTCCTTGTGAAGGATCTCTCTCCCCCTCTAGTATTATTCCCCCATGGTCTCGGATTAGCGAGATACATGTTCCCGGTGGCTTTATCTGGAAAGGAGTTGCTGCTTCCGCTGCTTTGCTGGAGCGAGGGACGGAGGTTGTCGGGGTACCGGACGTGTGTGCGATCACGGATGCACCGCTGCTTTGCGGTGCTGGACTTGGTGCTGCTGGAGCTGGATCTGATGGACGGGCTAGAGCCGGACCTGCTGGACTTCCTCACGATCTTGAGATCGGCAAGTGTACGACTACATCAACCACGAGTTCCTACTCGTTAACAAAGCTCGTTGTCTACGAGGGTAAGTTCTCGTTGGATGTATGTCCACCTGTTGCTTTGTACCTAGTAGATAGATCTTGGCGTGTAGTTCACACCGTAGGAAATTTTTTGTTTTCTATGCTGCGGACCCAACATCTCCCAATAAGTACTTTTCTTTAACGCCTTTAAGTTAGGCATGATAGTTTGAGAAGATGCTCACATAAGAAATATGAATTGAAGTAAAAGAGAGCATCAAGAAGCAAATTCAAAGCACATTTAAGTCTAACCCACTTCCTATACATAGGAATCTTGTAAAGAAACAAGTCATGAAAGCACAAAGCAACAAGCATAGGAAAACAAAACAAGTGCAACTTCAAGACTTTCAACATAAAGAGGGGAAACCTAATATTATTGAGATGCATAAAACCATGTTTCCCTCTCTCATAATAACTTTCAATAGCATCATGAATAAAATTAACAATATAACTATCGCATAAAACATTATTATCATGAACCACATGCATAAAATGATTATTACTCTCCACATAAGCATAGTCATTCTTATTAATTATGGTGGGAGCAAATTCAACAAAATAGCTATCATTATTATTCTATTCACCATAATCATCAAATATAGGAGGCATATTGTAATCATAATTAATTTTCTCCTCAATAGTAGGTGGAATGAAAATATAATATTCATCATTATAATCATCATATATTGGAGGTTTGGTATCATCATAAGCAATAGAATAGCTATCTTCCAAAGCTGGGGAACTAAAAAGATCATTTTCATCAAAACTAGGTTCCCCAAGCTTAGACTTTTCCATAGCATTAGCAATAATGGTGTCCAAAGAATTCATACTAACAACATTGCTATTAGCATGCAAATAAAGTTCCATAGGTTTTTTAATTTCCTCTTCAAACACTTCATGTCCTAAGTCAAGGTAAATACTATAAAGCTCTCTAATTTTGTTGTTGTTTTCCATTAAGCCTAACTAGTGAAAAAAAGAAACAAAAAGACAAAAATGCGGAATCTAAAGGAAATAACTTCGAGCACTCACACCGGACGATGTGAGTACCTTTTACCCTACCTCCCCGGCAACGGCGCCAGAAAATAGCTTGATGTCTACGCACTTCTATTCTTGTAGATAGTTGTTGGGCCTCCAAGTGCAGAGGTTTGTAGAACAACAGCAAGTTTTCCCTTAAGTGGATCACCCAAGGTTTATCGAACTCAGGGAGGAAGTGGTCAAAGGTATCCCCTCTCAAGCAACCCTGCAATCAAGATACAAGAAGTCTCCTATGTCCCCAACACACCCAATACACTTGTCAGGTGTATAGGTGCACTAGTTCAGCGAAAAGATAGTAAAATACAAGTGGTATGGATAATTATAAGTGGTAACTTTGCTAGAAAATAGCTTGATGGCGTGTGGTTGATGTGGGAAAAGACTAAAGGAAAACTGAAATAAAGATGGAAGCAAGCAAACATGTAACAGATCTAATTGCAAACGGTGTATCAATGCTTAGAAACAAGTCCTAGGGGTCGTACTTTCACTAGTGAACACTCTCATATAATTATCTTCTCTTTATGATACTACTCTTAACTACTCTCCGGTTGGACACTCTAATCGTTGGTAGGGCTATAACAACACACCTCAAAGTCCATCTTTCCCATCTAGATAACCCCACACTGTCACCTTGAGTACTAGATGAGTCCGACAAATACCACAATTTCATAAAGACATCCAACTCCAAATATAACTCATAACAAGTATTTGTAATCTCTAGCCTAAGTGCCACCATGGTGTGCACGCTGTCACTTTCACACACATGGGGAGAGCAGAGATCTATTAAAGCACTTGTGTAGCAAGGTAGATCTACTTGATTACAAAGCTCATGATCACAATATGATCATGCATAGAGAGAGAGATGAACACATAGCTACCGGTATAACCCTTAGCCTCGAGAGAGAAATACTCCCTCATCATCATGGGAATTAGCAATGGTGATAGAGATGGTGGTGGAGATCGATGGAGATGGCTTCGGGAGCACTTCCCCATCCCGGCAGGGTGTCGAAACAGAGACTTTCTGTCCCCTGAATCTCCCCTTCGGTGGCGGCGGCGATGCGGAACTTTTCGTGGCTGGAGGCTTGATGATTTAGGGTTTATGCATCGGGAGGCTCTTATAGGCAAGAGGGGAGACCGAGGGGGTGCCGGAGGGGCCCACATCACCCCCTGGCGTGGCCTGGCCTGGCCCGCGCCACCAGGTGGTGTGGCCAGCCCCTGGCCCCTCTCCATCTCGTCTTCTGGCTTCGTGAGTCTTCCGGTAAAATATCGACTTTGGCTTTTGTCCCGTCCAATTCCGAGAATATTGATTTTCTGACTTTCCTGGAACCAAAAATAGCAAAAAAATAGGCACCTGGCACTATGGCATCTTGTTAATAGGTTAGTCCAAGAAATCATATGAAAAGTACTCCAAAGTGTGGACAAAACACAAGAAAGTAGATAAAACCAAGCATGGAACATCAAAAATTATAGATACATTTGTAATGTATCAAGCGCATTGAGGATGAGGCCCATGCCAAGAGACCCAAGTATGCCAACTTGTAGTCCTTAGCCCACATGTCCAAGAAAGATCACCGTGAGCTACGCAAGAGGATGTTATTTGACTTGCCAAGGACCAGCGATGACCCGTGCTATTGGAGGAGGGAGCAAAAGGTGTTCATGAAGGATATCTATCGTAAACTCACCGAGTCCCTAGTTTGTCCACAAAGGTATATGGACTTTCCCTACATGCGTGCAAATGACTATTTCATGGATGCTCTTTGGATCACTGAGAAGCTTGGGTTGCACAATCTTATGGAGCTACATGAGGACTACAACATTATCCTTGTCCAACAATTTTATGCCACCATTTTATTTGATCATGATTTAGGCAAGGACCATGACATGGATGACTGGTAACTTCCGCTGCACTGCGAACTTCTATGATTTTGCCAGAGTCATTCACAAGACCTTCAGTGGCGTATTTGTTCCTATTGGTCACCACATGCATGATGCCACACTTGGGGAATATAAAGGCAAGCTTTCTCCTCTCTATGGGAGTAATGCCACTTTTGGGAAGTCAAAGGGACTCAAGCCTCTCTACAATTTGTTATTGCAGATCTTTCGTCACACCATTGCTCCCAGTGCTAGAAATGATGATGCTATTTGGGGTGGTCTTGTCAACCTGCCCCATCATGCTCACAAAGTGGCTTGTGCTAGGCCTACTGCTGAAGGATTCAACATTGATGTCATGGACTTCATCCTTGAGGAGATGTATCATGCCATACTCTTAAGAAAATCTCCTCCATATGTAGCTCTTGTGATGAGGCTCATCAACACTCAGCCCCATGGTTCACCTCTTACCCTTCCTCCTAATCTTGAAGAGCATGTTTCCGTGGCCCTCCAAAAGAAAGGAAGGATGGGTCCAACTCCTAGACGGAACTATGCTAGTGAGGACGAAGAAATTTCTGAAGCGGAATGGACTCCCACTCCTCCAAGGGGCTCTAGAAGGAAGACTATCTCAAATGTTCCTATGCCACCTGTCACTCGTGAGTATGTCCATGAAAAGGTCAGGAAGGCATCCTTTTGGGAGAGGACGCTATGTTGCATGAATGTGGATATTCGCAAGCAACAGCATGCATATTATAGGAGCAACCGCGGAATTGAGAAGCTCCTTAAGGAGATCAAGGCTCAAGGTGAAGAGGAAGAAGGGGATGAATACAATGATGAGCATGGGGCTGAACTGTCTAAGGAATCGGATCACACTCTCTCCTTTGGTGCATGTAACACATAGAACAATAGCCTGGTTGATTGGAAAACCTTCTCTGAGGTCACTTCTAGCTTTGGTGATCAAGGTACATCCTCCTCTCGCCCTCATGGCAAAGGCCCCAAGGCCCCAAGTGGTGATGGTGAATATGAGGAGGATGAAGATGAAGATGACGACGATAATGACGAGTCATTCCTTTGGGGTGCTAGCTTGGTCTTTTCTCTTTTCGGTGTCTCGATGTCAAAGGGGGAGAAGATGTCTATTAGGATCATCGGGATTTGCATGGGTTGGGCATGAGGTTGCTTGCTTCTTATTTGCTTATCCCCATTTTATCTTAAAATTCAAACATTTGCCTCTTAGTTGCTTCTTATGTGAAACTATCTCATTTTCGTATGGACATGCTATGCCCGATTTATTATTGTAATGGTAAATACTTAGGTGGTGATCTCTCTACTCTATGTGTGCCTTTCCCTTCTATTCCCTGATATGCATTGTACTACATATATCTTGTTGCACATCGTCAAGAGGAGCATAGTATCTCCTTTGTGTATGGACATGTTATGCCCGGTTTATTATTATAATGGTAAATATTTAGGTGCTTATCTCTCTACTCTATGCGTGCCTTTCCCTTCTATTCCCTGATATGCATTGTACTACATATATATCTTGTTGCACATCGTCAGGGGAGCATAGTTATGTTACTTATTTTTAAGACTTTCATGCAATACCTCGTGTTGTCATCGAACACCAAAAAGGGGAGATTGAAAGGACATTTATTATCCTAATCAGTTTTGGTGTTCGTTAACAACTTGAGGACCATTTTTACCATGTGCTAATAATGACAGGTTAATCTTCTAAAAAGAGAAAAGTCTGTGGATATTGGAAATAATATCACTGACTGACCAATGTGTTCATGAAAGGCTCAGATCGGAATCTCTGGCCAGGACAGACCAGAGTATCCGGGTGTGCCCAACCGGAGTTTCGGCACAAGTCTCCGGGGTGAGCATCAAGACCATGTCTGGGTCATTCTGAATAGGGGTCCGGAGATTTGCCGGAGGTGGACCGGAATCTCCAGTGTGAAGTCACAGGCCAGAGTCTCCGGTGTTCAAAGACCGGAGTCTCTGGTGTTCCCATCCGGAGTTATGGCAAGAGTCTCCGGCATGGTCCTTGAAAACATGTCTGGGTCATTCTGAATAGGGGTCCAGAGATTGTCCAGAGATGGACCGGAATCTCCGGTGTGAAAAGATAGCAGACCGGAATCTCCGGTCTCTAGACTAGAGTCTTTGGTGTGAACTTCCCCAACGGATAGAAAACGGTATGAAAAGTGTGGGTCTATAAATAGGGGACTTCATCCCCTACCTCTAGTCGATCGTTTCAAAAAAGAAGAACACCCACATTTGAGCCACCAAATCAACAAGATCTCCCCATCCAACCATCCAAAGTCCCTGCTCTTTAGAGAATCGAAGGAGGAGGCCTTGATCTATAGCTTCACCAAAAGAGATCTTCATTTGCCCCTCATTCACTTGAGGTCCCCTTTCTCTAGTGTTTCTTTGGAAACCCTAGGCCTTGATTTGGTTCTTACAAGCTTGTCTCTGATTGTTGTGACAGCTTGCTTGTATTCGGGAGCCTCCAATTCAGTTTAATGATGTGTGCCTTGAACTTGTTGTAAAGGTGTCGGCTTCCACCTTGAAGATTATCGATATAGTGGAAGAGTGAATCGATCCCCTTGGGGTGAGGTTCACCGGAGAACAAGGGAGTCCTTTTATGGCGTTGGTGGTTTGAAAAACCACCCCCTCTCCAAACACGGATGTACTTCCCCTCAAAAGGAAGGAATTGCGGGAAATCATCCTTGTGTCTCCGCGTGCTCCATTTCGGATACTTCTATCCTTTATCGCACTTTACTTATTTCTTGCTCTTGCTTAGTTAGTTGTGCTAGTAAGACATATAGGTAAACCTTAGTTGCATATATAGAGAATTTACCTTTTCTGTCAAACCCTAAATTGAAAAAGACTTAAATTTGAAGTAGCACCTATTCACCCCCCCCCCCTCTAGGTGCCCATACGATCCTTTCAGCTGCTCTCCCGCGATGGAGACGTCCTTGTGGCGACGGTGGTAGAGAGCTCAAGGCATGCTCGTGGCCCAGCTGGGCCTGAGCGGGCCTGTGGTTCTGGCCACCGCGGGTGCCGACCGACGCGGGTGTTGTGGCAACGGCGCTAGTGACGGCGATGACGCTGGGAGGTGTTGGGCTACGATGGCGCATGGGTGTTGTGGTGCTGGCAACGACAATGGTACTGGCCGGAGTGGGTGCGGGTGAGGTCCTCCTGGCGCTTGGGTGTGGCACCGACGGTGGCTCACGACACTGCTGGACGGCCGGAGTGGTGCGGGTGCGGGCGTCTTGGCGGCACGAATATGTAGGCCCAAATCTGGGCCCTTTTGGGCCCGATCTGGGTCAGGCGGGCCCTGACCAGCGCGGATCTGCAGTCCCAAATCTGGGTCATTTCGGGCCTGATCTGGGTCCGGCGGGACCTGGTCGATCTATTCTCCCTGACCTAGGTGTTTCAGCCACCTCCTCCTCCTCCCTCCTTGGATCGACGACTGCGTGGGTCTTGCGGTGGCAGGAAATACTAGAGGTCATAGGTTCTTCGGGGGTATGCTTGATGCGCGATGACAAAATTGGTCAGTCGTGCCTGGGTGGTCGGAGTCCGGCGGGAGACGGACGTTGGCATCCCATGCGGTCCTCGATGTGCAGCATGTGTGTAACTACCTCGGTGAATTACGCTCTTAGTTAATGCCTGGCTGAGCGAAAGTGGTTAAAATAGTACGGTGGGGCCCAGGGCCACTCACGGTAGACCTTTCGGCCGTCCTAACCACTTTCAGACAACGGGACAAGAACGAGCGGCGTAATCGGCAGGCGAAGGGATCAACTACATACACAAATGAGTATGTATGCAAGCCACATACAACAGTCCTCAGAGCCATTCCATCTAAAAGAAATAGAAATATTGCAACGCCATACGGCAAGATCCAAATGTCCTAGATAGATATAATAATTTAGGATAGCTCCTCATACATCACACATCAGAGTATTAGGCGGAAGCGGATAACAAGATTTGAGTACGGATAAGAAGCAAATTGGCATAAGATGCCCCATAAATAAACACATCCCGCCCACAGATCACACGGATCCCTGTTCCCGGAATCTCTACACCGAATGATCGTTGCCAACATCATCTGTCTCTTCCACCCAGTATCCATCTTGCGGGTACACCTGTTCATCTGAATCAAACAATTTATCGTGTGAGACCCTAGGGGTACTCAGCAAGTCTTTATGCCGCTAAAGGGGACACAACCTGGGGTGACGCAATTGCAGCAAAAGATAATACCTAACAATGCTACAGATACTCGCTAACCATCCGCCTAACCAATGATAGACGGATGTCCGTGAATTAAGAACAACAGTTATAACAGTATAATTAACAGATCCATCCTCCTCCTCGCTTACCAGCGAGGAAGCGGACGAACAACCCCCATCATCCGTTGGCAGTTTTATTAACCATTCCATGAGTATTGCACTATTTACTAGTCAATTACTTAGTCAATTTAAAAGCAGTACTTTAGTTATACTTGTCTATGATCGAGAAACTGTGCTCCAAGTCGTCCATAACCGCGGACACGGCTTTCAAAAAGATTTACCCTACAGGGGTGCACAAATAGCAACACACACTCGATCAACCTCAGAAAAACCAAATCAAAGCCCAACGAGGCATTCACGACAAAGCAATCACAGGATTCAGAAAGATTTCAGGGGGGCACCCCATTAAGCTACCCGCAACGAAGTTGGCCGGCTCCGAGACGGACCCAAGGTTTGTGTCAATGGCTGTAAACGACTGGGAACCCGAAAATGTGACTGGGCTTGTCGATACCGCGAAAACATTCCACGATCCAAAACAGTACAGGGGCTCCACGCACAATCTTATTAAAGCAGCAACATGGCATAAGTACAGGATAGTAATAAAGCCCAAACTACTTGTGGCCCCAAGAAATAAGAATGAATCAAGCTCTGGCTCAGGGGGGTCCATAAGGCCTCCCGGATGTGGATAGTGCGAATAAACAAGGAACAGGTATCAAGTACTCGGGGTCCTACGGGACACAGGTGAGCAGGAAAAACCAAATAGCAGATATTGCTCACCGGTGCCTCTTTCATTAGTTATCCCATTACTACTCTGGTTATGTTGTTTAGGTACCTCGTTATTCATCAGACTCTCACATACCCTACACCTGCTTTTCTACGACTCGCATGGCTCAAACAACTCCTGTAGTAATGGCTCATGGGATGGAGGAACAAGCTTCGGTGGGGTTTAAAAGTAAAGGCCATGCAGTACTTGGGATTCAATTTAATGCAATCGCGACTCAATGATGCAAGAATAAGATAGAGGCAATAGGTACTGTATGTATGCAAGCATGTGGTAGTGCTTGCCTGGCAGCTCAGTTGAAGCGAGAGATGGATCTGGGTAGTACTCATGTGATTCCTGGTAATTCTCCTGCTGGGCGTCTATTCGAAGAAGAACCAAACAAACAAGGGACAACATAAATAAAGTGCACAAGCATATGAATTAAAATGCAACAAGCAACCAAGCATGCCATGATGAATGATGCACAAATTACATGGCATTAAAGTAGCATGGCAAAGGTGAGGTGTGGATACAAGAAATAAAGCACTTTATTATTTATTTGACCAAGTTTTATTGTCATAAATAGTTCAGGTTTTTAATATCAACATGATGCATGCTTCAATTCAGAACAAGGACTGCATAGATAGAACGGGCTCGTCGCGCTGATCGATTTAGACATATTATTTGTGAAATTTGGAATTATAAAACCAAAGTTATTAATTAAGGAAAAGGGCATTTTAATGTAATTTTAATCATCTCGAAATTTTAAGTGTTCAAAACATAATTTGAAGGGCATATTTGAATTCCTCACATTTTTCTGATTCCAAAAACATATATTATATGTATTATTTGGACTTGTATTTTTAAAAATTATTGAAATCTGATTTGAATTTGAATTTAAATCAATTTGAAAAAGGTTTAATTAAAAACGGACTCAGGGAATTACTTTTGTCACCCAGGCGAAAACAACCCTAGTCACTGACGGGTGGGCCTTGCGCTGACTGGGGCCACGCGCGCGGGAAAACCTTTTGTTACCGGGCTCGGGCTAGCGCACTAAGGCTGACAGGCGGGGCCAGCGGCTGGAGGCCCACGTGCCAGTGGGGATGCCCCCAGAGGCTGACTGGTGGGGCGTCAGCTGGACCACGGGTTACTTCTGAGAAAAACGGAGGGGCTTTCTGCAAGATGGCTAGGGCGACGGACATGTGGGGACTCCAGGAGCGCGGGTTGCAGAAGTCAAAAAGGGTGGGGGGCTCAATGTAAATTTCCACGGCCCGGGTACTGTTTCTCTTCTTCTCTGTCTGACGGCAAGCGTGCGCGTGGCGTGGAGCGGGGATTCGATCCCGGGTCGCGGGCGTGCGCGCGGAGGGGCTAGCCAGTGCGGCTGGCTCGGGTAGCTGACAGGGAGGTAGGCGCGGCCTAGATAGGGTGCTGCGCGGCGCGGGGAAGCTTGCAGACATCGGCGTACGGCGCGCACGGTGGGCGTTCGACGAAACGAACGGCGGGGCTAGGGCGGTCCGGCGAGGCGGAGCATGTTAGGGAGAAGGAGAGGCTCACCGCGGGCTCGACGGCGGGCGCGGATCGGAGCGAGGAGCGGCGGAGCAGCGAGATCGCTGGTGCCCTGGCGGCTAGGGTTCCGTCGGGGCGGCGAGGTACTGGCGGTGCTGGGGCTCCCTTCTTTCGCGCTGATGGCCACGGGGCGAAGCAGAGGGACGTCCTCGATCTTCCCAGCCACTTCCACGACAAGCACGCCGGCTAGAACGTCGGGGGCGAGGTGGTGCTGGCGGCGACCGGCGTCGGGTGTGGTGGTCGGAGAGGAAGAAGGAGAAGAAGGGGGGCGGCTTGGGCAGATCTGGGAGAGGCCACAGAGGCATGTGGGCGAGGGAAAACGAGAGGGAGAGAGGAGGAAGGCAGGCGGGGCACGGCAGAGATAAAGTGGACTCGGTGCCACCTTTTCCTCCTCCTTCTTTCCGAGCACATGGGCGAGCTGGGCTTGTCCTGGGGCTGGGCAGCGGCAGGGGCTACAGGGTGGACCAGGGCGGTGTGGTGGCTGCAGGGTGGGCTATCACGCGGTAGAGAAAGAAAGAGAGAAGAGGGGAGGTTAGCTCGGCTAGGTTAGATGGGTAGCTCGGCAAGGGTTTGTTAGGGTTAGGGTGGCTGGGTGTGGGCCAGAGAGAGGGTGGCCAGCAGCTAGGGAGAGAGAGGCTTGGCATGGAGGTCATGCTAGAGAGAGAGAGAGAGAGAGGCTTAGGGTTTAGGAGAAATAGGGTTATGAGGGGAATGAAGAGAGAGAGAGCTAGGTTAGGTGTGGATTAGAGTTTTAGACTTATTAAAACTTGTGTAAAAAGGTTAGCCCAAGTGAAACATGATGAGTGCTTGATTTATCAAGAGATGAAATGAAAGAGAAAACCAAGAAAAGAAAAGAGAGGAAAGATGGACTAGGCCTCATATGGTTCATGCATGGAGAATAAAAATAAGAGGAAAAAGAGATGGGTGAGACTATGAGGATGGTGGAGTGGTAGGAGATGTTTTCCCAAAGATAGGATCCATTAAATCACAAGAAAGACCAAAGGAGTAAGAGGTGATGAAGAATTGTGCATGGCCCATGCAAAATAATAATGCCATGATTTATATTAATATTATGGCATTATTCTTATGAATACCCAAGAAGTGGAGATAAAACCAAGCACAAGAATTCAGAGGATTTAATCCACCCCAAACTACATGAGCTAGAATTAAAATATCAAAGGAAAAGAAATACAAGCTCATTGTTAATGGGATGGTGGAAGAAAAAGGTGGTGGAATTGAAATAAAAGATATGCCCCCAACTCAACTTGGGCATTGAACAATATATCAATAACCAAATGCAATATCAAGAGGCAAATACAATTAATGATGCATGTGAGAGAAGAACCAAAAGAGAACGAGTTTTATATGATGCTCAAATGCAAGGTGGCATGATGACATGAGCATGATATAATTATGATGCAACAATAATATCTATGATGGACTTGTTGCGAGTCCTTCTTTCTGCAACTTCAAGAATTGTTGTGGGGTGTTCTTGATAAGAAAGGTCTTCTTGGAGATTGATGAGTTCATGGTCCACGGTCCTGCCGGAATCCTTGAAGCACTTCTTGAGTTGAGAGATGTGGAAAACATCATGGACTTTGAGTTGTTCAGGAAGCTCAAGAGCATAAGCAACTTCTCCTCTTCTTCCACGAATTTTGAAAGGACCGATGTATCTAGGAGCCAGCTTTCCTTTGATACCAAAACGGTGCGTGCCTCTCATGGGAGTGACACGAAGGTAAACGAGATCACCAGGGACATACTCCATGTCCGTGTGCTTCCTGTCATAATTGCTCTTCTGGCGACTTTGAGCAATCTTTAGATTTTCAAGAATGATGTGAACTTTCTCCTCCGCTTGAGTTACAATGTCGGGGCCAAACAATATTCTTTCACCTGCGCCTGACCAACCAATCTTTGGACTCCTGCATGTCAAGCAAGCTTTGAAACACTCAAAGAGAAGCTCACTTCCACACCAGTCTTGGTTCCTCCAGATACATCAAAGCCTTTCCAGATTTTCTGCGATGCTTCATTGCAAGGATTGGGTGCGGTCCTTATGCAAGAAAAGCAAGTTGTTGCTTATGCCTCTCGACAGTTGAAGACGCATGAGATCAACTATCCTACACATGACCTCGAACTCGCAGCAGTTGTCTTTGCTTTGAAAGTATGGAGGCATTACTTGCTTGGCAACCGTTGTGAGATCTTTTCTGATCACAAGAGTCTGAAGTATATCTTCACACAGCCTGATCTCAACCTTCGTCAGCGGAGGTGGATTGAAACGATCAATGATTTCGATTTGACCATCAACTACACCCCGGGCAAAGCTAATGTCATGGCAGATGCTCTCAGCTGAAAAGCTTATGTCAACAACCTCATGGTGGAAGAACAACAGCCTCTCTTGTGCGAGGAATTCTGCAAGCTCAACCTTGAAATTGTGGATCAAGGGTATCTTCTGAACCTTCTAGCAACACCTCTCTTGGAAGAAAAGGTCCGCTCCATTCAGCTTGGGGATCCTTACACTAAAAAGATCATCTCCAACATTCAACTTCCGAAGTATGAGTCTTTCCACGTAGATGACCAAGGCACTCTCTTCTTTGAACACCGGATGTTTGTTCCGAACTACCCGGGTTTAAGAGAGCAAGTTCTCAAGGAGGCGCATGATTCTGTTCTTTCTATCCATCCTGGAAGCACTAAGATGTACATGGACTTGAAAACACAATATTGGTGGCCTGGTTCGAAACGATATTGTGCCAAGTATGTCTCAGAGTGCGATGTTTGTCGCAGAGTTAAAGCTGTCCATCAGAAACCTTCCGGTCTTCTACAGCCATTGAAGCCTCCGGAATGGAAATGGGAGAAAGTAGAGATGGATTTCATCACTGGTTTTCCAAGGTCGCAGAAAGGCAACAATGCAATATTTGTTGTCATTGACAGGCTTTCCAAAGTAGCTCACTTCTTTCCAGTCAAGGAAACAATTTCTGCAATTCAGTTGGCTGAGCTATATATCAACAGAATTGTTTCTCTGTATGGAGTTCCTCTTGAGATCAGTTCAGACCGTGGAAGCATCTTCACTTCCAAGTTCTGGGGAAGTTTCCAAAATGCTTTGGGAACCAAACTAAACTTCAGCATAGCTTACCACCCTCAGTCGCAAGGACAAGTTGAAAGGATCAATCAGATTCTAGAAGATATGCTCTGTGCTTGCGTTATCTCTTTCGGCATGAAGTGGGAAGAATGTCTTCCTTATGCTGAATTCTCTTACAACAACAGCTTCCAGAAAAGTCTAAAGATGGCACCATTTGAGGCTCTCTATGGTTGCAAGTGCAGAACTCCGATTGGTTGGTCGGGCGCAGGTGAAAGAATATTGTTTGGCCCCGACATCGTAACTCAAGCGGAGGAGAAGGTGCACATCATTCTTGAAAACCTGAAGATTGCTCAAAGTCGCCAGAAGAGCAATTATGACAGGAAGCACACGGACATGGAGTATGTCCCTGGTGATCTCGTTTACCTTCGTGTCACTCCCATGAGAGGCACGCACCTTCGTTTCACTTGGGCTAACCTTTTTACGGCAGAGATAAAGTGGACTCGGTGCTTGATTTAGGTGTGGATTAGAGTTTTAGACTTATTAAAACTTGTGTAAAAAGGTTAGCCCAAGTGAAACATGATGAGTGCTTGATTTATCAAGAGATGAAATGAAAGAGAAAACCAAGAAAAGAAAAGAGAGGAAAGATGGACTAGGCCTCATATGGTTCATGCATGGAGAATAAAAATAAGAGGAAAAAGAGATGGGTGAGACTATGAGGATGGTGGAGTGGTAGGAGATGTTTTCCCAAAGATAGGATCCATTAAATCACAAGAAAGACCAAAGGAGTAAGAGGTGATGAAGAATTGTGCATGGGCCATGCAAAATAATAATGCCATGATTTATTTTGTGAAAACAATATTAATATTATGGCATTATTCTTATGCATACCCAAGAAGTGGAGATAAAACCAAGCACAAGAATTCAGAGGATTTAATCCACCCCAAACTACATGAGCTAGAATTAAAATATCAAAGGAAAAGAAATACAAGCTCATTGTTAATGGGATGGTGGAAGAAAAAGGTGGTGGAATTGAAATAAAAGATATGCCCCCAACTTAACTTGGGCATTGAACAATATATCAATAACCAAATGCAATATCAAGAGGCAAATACAATTAATGATGCATGTGAGAGAAGAACCAAAAGAAAACGAGTTTTATATGATGCTCAAATGCAAGGTGGCATGATGACATGAGCATGATATAATTATGATGCAACAATAATATCTATGAAGTAGCCAATATCTTACTAGGACAAGTAGCATTACAATTGTTAGACAATTGGGATGTTACAGTGTGGTGGCCTTTGTTGGAAAGATGGTGGGCTAAACGAGTTCCCGGGCTAACGTGATTCCTGGGGCACTAGGTATTTGTAGCGATCTTTGTGAGAGGTTGTGTGGCATTCTTGTGGTCGTGGCGCTCAGGGCTAAGGCCCTGACCGACCTTGTCGGTGCCGGCGACGGCGGCGCCCCTTGGGCGTCATTTCCCTCTGTGGTGGCATTATCGAGGAGCCCCGATACACTCCATATCATGTGGTCTAATCTTCCGGGTGAAAACCTAGACTAGGCTTTCAGAGCCGGATCAAACAGCGACGACATGGTGATGTTGCTACCTTCTTGGAGGCGCTGTTTTTGGAGATTGGACTCTGAGCTGGAATGCGAGCCGACAACACATGCCATTACCCTTTATCAGAGAAGGTGTGCACTGGTGTCGTGGGAGCATGGTTACTTTGGATGGCATGGGTAGCGGTCAGCGGAGGATCCCGTGTTGCGGCATCTTGGACACATGGAAGCACTAGACGGAGTCGGATGGCAGTAGTATCCACTTGTAGCAATGGACTAGGGTTGCGGCAGTTTAGGATGGTCCGGCATTTTGGGGCACCATTGGCGGTTGGCGGATTGAGGCGAGATCTTTAATCCGCGGTGTCTTCGACTCTCCAAAGCAGGGGTGACCCGATTCTCCTCTTCTTTGCAGAATTGGTGTCCCCCTCCCCCTCGGGGGCTTTGGTGAGTTATGGTGACCCGGTGCTTAAGAGATGGGCTTCTAGGCCGTGTTTAGGTTGGAGGTGTTTGTTGTAACCTATGTCTTTCTACATGTAGTCGTAGTTTGTTTTAAGTGGTGGGTGTTTTAGCCTTTTCTTTATAGGATTGTAAAGATGACTTCTTTTTTCCATCAATGAATCGAAACGCAAAGCTTTTGCGTTTTCAAAAAAAAGAGTAGAAGCATCTTTTGTACTCCCCCATTCCTGAAAGGGATGTCACCGATGAAAACCGTTTTGGTACAAGGAGCACATACATGTCGCGGAGTTAGAATTTATTTATCACTTTTCCTTGATGTCAAGGATACGATCGATGTTGGGAACTTATATGCATGTTAATCGAAGCAGCAAACTAGTGATCGGGCATGTTGGACTCTGAGCTGGAATGCGAGCCGATGACACACCCCACGACCCTCTATCAGAGCAGGTGTGCACCAGTGTCGTGCGAGCATGGTTACTTTGGATGGCATGGGTAGCGGTCGGTGGAGGATCCCGTGTTGCGGCATCTTGGACACATGGAAGCACTTGATGGAGTCGTTTGGCAGTAGTATCCACTTGTGGCGATGGACTGGGGTTGCGGCAGTTTAGGATGGTCCGGCAAGTCGGGGCGCCATTGGCGGTTGGCGGATTGAGGAGACCTTTAGTCCGTAGCGTCTTCGACTCTCCAAAGCAGGGGTGACCCGATTCTACCCTTCTTTGCAGAATTGGTGTCCCCCTCCCCCTCGGGGGCTTTGGTGGGTTATGGTGACCCGGTGCTTATGAGATGGGCTTCTAGGCCGTGTTTAGGTTGGAGGTGTTCGTTGTAACCTATGTCTTTCTACCTGTAGTCGTAGTCTATTTTGAGTGATGGGTGTTTTAGCCTTTTCTTTATAGGATTGTAAAAATGACTTCTTTTTTCATCAATGAATTGAAACGCAAAGCTCTTGTGTTTTCGCGAAAAAGAGTAGAAGCATCTTTTGTACTCCCCAATTCCTGAAAGGGATGTCACAGATGAAAACAGTTTTGGTACTAGGAGCACATACATGTCGCAGAGTTAGAATTTATTTATCACTTTTCCTTGATGTCAAGGATACGATGTTGGGAACTTATATGCATGCCAATCGAAGCAGCGAACTAGTGATCGGGCATGTTGGTTTGCATGAAGCTTTTGACATCCTTGACGAGCTTGCCGGCGTCGGGGAGCCCCGGGAACATGTAGAACGTGTGCATGGCGTCCGGGAACTCTACCACGCGCACCGATTTCCTCTTCCGCCGCAGCATGGCGGCGTACCGGCGCTGCCAGTCCTGCAGCGGGTCGAGCCCTCCGACCACCACCATCGCCGGCGGAAACGCCTCCCCCAGCTCCGGCTCTGGTCCCGCTTCGCCGGTCACGTGTGCCGCGGGGTGGTTCCGGTTGGCGCCCAGCGGCAAGAACGCCCTCCACGACCAGTCCGAGCGGCGCAAGTTCACCACCGGCACCGCCCCCTCCAGCCTCAGCTCCGACTCGGTGCGCTCCTCGCCGCCGAAATACGGCTGCAGCAGAATGATCCCGGCGAGGCGGACGGGGTTATTAGTGGGAGGCGGGGCAGAGGAGGTGAACCGCTGGGCCACGTGGTGAACGATGTTGCCGCCCGCGCTGTCGCCGACGAGGAAGCAGCGGGAGAGGTCCACGCGGACGGCGTTGTCGGCTGGTAGCCCGTTGGTGCCGAGGAAACGGAGCACGTCCACGCAGTCGTCGTAGGCGGCGGGGGTAGCGGTGTTCGGGCGCGAGACGGTAGTTGACGGAGACGAGCACCGCGCCCAGCTCGCGGCAGAAGTGTCGGCTCATGTCGTCCAGGGGCTTGGAGGCGGGGGAGAGGAACACGAATCCGCCGCCGTGGAAGTACACGATGAGAGGGAGCGGCGCCGCCTCCTGGTCTTGGTCCTGGTCCACCGCCGCGGGGGAGTAGACGCGCGCCCAGAGGTTTCTGGAGGGGTCGACGGCGACGTCCGCGGAGCGCACGCCGCGCGCGTCCGGGCGTAAGCTGGCGCTGGTCTGGCGGTCGGTGAGCGAGAAGAGGAAGCGGTTGACGGTGCCGTCGCGGCGCTGCGAGAGATCGCAGGCGACCTCGAGCGCGAGGACCTGGAGCCGCACCTTCCATGGCAGCGCCGGCGGCGTGGTCTTGGCTCCAACCGTTTCTCGGCTCTGCTTCTTGCCTTCCCCTTCCATTGTGGTTCTGGACATGTGAAACCAATGCAAATGCACAAGGCTGCTAAAGACTCTCGCACGTATTATACGCGTGTATACTTGCTCTCCTTTCTTCTACTTGGAGATGAGGCACGACTACGTGGAATTCCGTTGTCACGTAGCTCGTCCCCTATCAGTTTCGGCAGATTGAGTCGTAAATTTCCTTTTCTTTTGCTTTTCTTGGGACGAAGCCCTTGCTTCAGCTCATCGGAGCTCGGCCTGCTTGCACGCGTTTTACCATGGACCGGGTTACGTACGTGCACCCATGGAGTTGGACACGGTACGTAGTTCGATCAGATCAGTAATCGCGGACCGCCTCCGCAAGGTAGGGTGTAAAATCTGAGCCCACCAAAAGTCTCACTTCAAATTTATCAAGATAGGGATGTATCTAATAATAAATCATGTGTAGATACAATTGAATTTTGATAAATCTATGTTAATTAATTTGGATCGAAGGGAGTACAAAATTTTACTTAAAATTTAAACTAGAATTTAATAAAATGAACAAGAATTGGAATTTTGGGGGATCCCACTTAACACCTTATCGCAAGGTGTCGCGTCCTGATATAGTTGGTCTCACATGCTGCCCGTGAGCACAGGCAATATGGAAGTGGAACCTCAGATTTTACTTAAGTACTAAAATGAAGCATATAATCATTAAAAAAACTAAAATGAAGCATATATATATATATATAGCTGCTAGTTTGCTCATAAAATGAAGTTATGCAACCTACAAACAAGTACACAACAACTTCCTGCGAGTTAAGTGAATAAGATATCCATCTCAGACAAAGTAATATACCAATAGTGGTGAGTTTATCTCGTTAATAAAACACTTGACTGGAGGCAACAAAAAATATTACAAACACTCTAGCAAGAACTAATTGTTTCCTTTGGTGGAACGACAACTAGCAACATTCACATAAAATTATGTAACAAAAAATGTCTAGGTAGAACCTTCTTTTATCACAGTTAAACACAAGTATAGAAAAGGGATTCATAAGTAGATGAAACAAGAAAATCAACGATCTGACACGGCAAAAGAAATGAATTGTAAGCCTATGAAACAACCATATTTATACCCTCTTCACATCATAAAAATGTGAAATATTAACGCATCAGGCACCATGATCACCCCTAACATGCTACTCCTCGGTGTGGTAGACCAATCGTGGACACCAAGCTGGCCTTGTTGTACATTGTAACTTGGAGAGATGCATGAAGGTGATATATCAATAGGACTGATTATGTTACCATGTGCATGAGAGCTAACAGTAATTGGGCATATATGGAAAGCCTCAATTGTCTCCCCATCCTTTCTTGAGAAAAGTTACCATTTTCTTAATCTTATAATTATAACAAATTGCTACCTCATTTCTGCTGAAGTGGATTGCCTAACCCTTTCCATCAAACCGGTATTTAGAATAGTTCGTTAATCCATGAACCACATGGTATGAAAGTCAATGTCTCGAGTTCGGGTCTTGTGTGGTGTATTTTTCCTAAAAATTGCCGGTGCTCCCTCCTCTCAGTTTACACGCGTTGACTTGTCTTTCCGTCACACGTGAGGGGGTATTGAAGTGGATTTCCCAGCCCTTTCTATCAGATCGGTCTTCTGAAATAGTTGGTTAGTGCATGAAGTTTAACAATCTCCACCTCTTTGAAGGTTGGCTTGTCCCCTCTGTTGTTTTTCAAGATGACCACTATCAAGTAATATCATCAATTTCTTGAGGATATGCTTCCTCCACAATTTGGGAATCCATACTTTCCTTGACAACTATGTGCTAAAGTTCTTCCACAAAGTAAGTAGACAAGTTTTTTTTGTAATGTTGTCATTAATGAGAATTTACTTCTTTTTATTAAGAACACTCACAAGCATAACTCCAAAACCATAAACATCATTCTTCCGGCGGTTCACAAGTGTGGTAGTACTCTGGGACTAAGTAACCAAGTGTATCATGTACAATTGTCACCACATGATTCCAATCGAGTAATAAGGACCATGAAGCACCAAAGTCGGAAATTCTATAGTAAAATTGTTGTCATCTAACACTATGTTATCAGATTTGACGTCTCTATGAAAAATTAGTGTTGTACAAATAAGTGGAGATGCCGGAACATCAACAGCTTCTACTAGAATCCA
Source organism: Avena eriantha (assembly GCA_910589775.1). Classification (NCBI taxonomy): domain Eukaryota; kingdom Viridiplantae; phylum Streptophyta; class Magnoliopsida; order Poales; family Poaceae; genus Avena; species Avena eriantha. The sequence goes on along the minus strand of OU342741.1, from coordinate 81,439,370 downwards.
AATGTGATCATCACATGAAACTAAATAACTTAACACTCAAATCAACATGTAGAAGGTCATATAGTGTTTCATTGGAGACGTATCATGTACAATTGTCACCACATGATTCCAATCGAGTAATAAGGACCATGAAGCACCAAAGTCGGAAATTCTATAGTAAAATTGTTGTCATCTAACACTATGTTATCAGATTTGAGGTCTCTATGGAAAATTAGTGTTGTACAAATAAGTGGAGATGCCGGAACATCAACAGCTTCTACTAGAATCCAAATGTGATCATCACATGAAACTAAATAACTTAACACTCAAATCAACATGTAGAAGGTCATATAGTGTTTCATTGGAGATATTAACTCATATACCAACAACAGTATCTCTGTTTACAAACAACAACCGTACAACATCGCATTAAATGATCAGTGATCGCACATCGCTTCTTCTAGATAGCTCGTAGTAACCTTGTGTGGTTGATGTTGAATGGGTGGCATGCCTTTTTCGAGATGATTAACATAACAAGCGGGAGTGGGGGCATGTGCCGCCCCTCCTCCCCCTCCCCTGTTAATCTCAAGAAGATAATAGTTGTGGTAGGATAGCAATCTTGTTAAAGTTTAGTAATGTCTTACTCAAAGTAGGTTTTATCTCTTATATTACGTCACTTTTGTTGTATCAACCTCCATGTCAGGAGTGAAAATTTTCAACTTAAGCATATAGCATGTTTTCCGCGTGTTCCATTGCAAATGTTGGTAATAAGCACTCGTTCATTGAATTATATATTCTAGTGGATTTTACTAACACATATGGAAAATGTCAAAATTATATTCTAATTAAATATTTTAATATCTAAAACAACAAATAAAAATAGATGTAGATTTAATTCAAAGTAGTCAAATTAGTTTTGAATACTCTTCCTTCATTAGCTTAAGAGAAATCTCAAAGCACATTGTGGTGTTTAAATTTTAATAAAATAGTATAAATATATTTTGTTTGTGAAAGGACAACGTTTGATGCTATTTAACAAAGAAAAATGGATATGCTATAATACATAACTCAATTACTATATTTCACAACATACACTTCATGACATATATACTCACACATCTAAAAACCCTTTAAGATAAATTTTAACCACCATTAAATTTCTATGACCCATAAACCACTAAAAAGATCGGGGAAATCAGAAGTATTATTTCTACTTTTAAGATTGTAACCAGGTAGTAGAGTGGATCAATGACTTAATTTTTCCATATGTTTGTAATTAAGTGGCATATTTGAAGAATCAAACTTCAATGGTGAGCCACTATATGAGACGTGGATAGGGGTGTAAACGGATCGGATCAGATTTCGCTTGCTATATTATTTTCTCGAATTCGGAGCGGAGCGGATAATGACCGGCTGTAGGTTTGGATACGGATATACCGGATTGCGGATTCAAATCACAAATGGAACGGATTCGCACGGAAATAAAAAATAGTCCGATGAATACTATCATAGGCCAATAACTATATTTCTAGCAAAACTTCTGGAGGAATTTAATTTTTTAGCCTTGCAGGAATCAACTAGTTTTTAAACTAGAAACATTGTAGTAAAATTCAGAGCTAGACATGTTCATAAAATTAACTCGGTAATTAAATATTTACTAACTTTGTGAGATTGGTCTCGACTTTTGACTCGAAAATCAGATTACCGGGTTTGAAACACTCGAATTATCCTAATATATTTTTGGATAATCCATATCTACATGCTTTTTGTCATACGGTATCCTACACCATATCCGGAACACCACTACGGAATCGGATATCCTTATCCGCCAGATTCTCTAAAATATGATATGTATGCCTTAAAACGGACGCGAAGCCGGATTTGGTGTGGAAATTATCCTATGTGTTTACACCCCTAGACATGGACGATTGTTATTCATGGTGTCAAAATGTAACTCTTGATGTGCAAAATCTAACTTCAATTTCTTATTGTATTTGTGACACATCAAAACTATTATAAATCCGTATCAAGTTCGCAATGTGGAAAGGAATTGGACAAGCAAGCAAATACCTAGGAACATATATGCATCTACCACTATAAGTGTTCAAACTTCTAAAACAATCTCAAGGTGAGAACGAGGAAGAATCCTAGTGGTTGGGTCGTAGTTGGCGCATCTCATCGATCGGAGTATGATCCTTGTCAGCGACGAATTTTTAGAATTCTCACGTCGATCCGCTTCTACTATATCAAAAAAAGTGTCTAGTTCCTCCTAGCACTGTTTCATTTTTTCTAAAACAATCTCAAGCTAAAAGGATCTATTCAAATTAGGTAACCCCAGAAACAGCTGGAGTGTAGCATACAGACCATCCTCCTACATCGGTGACAGTCGGCCATGCTATAATACGACTCAATTAATTATCACAAGGAGGAGAAGCTACTCCAGCTAGCACACGTTGACAGAAAAAACCTGCCTCCTGGGTCGCTCGCGCGGCAACTCCGAGGCGACCCGATCTACCACCAGCAGCCCTCCCTCCCCGAGATTCCCTTGCCATAGAAGGCGGTGGGCGAGAGCGGCGCGCCCCTCTCCCTCCTATATGCGAGGCGGTTGCGGCGGGTCGCATGTGGGGCTGGTGCGGTGTATTCTCATGGCACGATGGAGGGGCGGCGTTTGGGGCGGAGGAGCAATGTGGCGATGTGCTGAGACGCGGTTGGAGGCGCCACTGCTGGTGCGGCAGACGGGCGGCCCATCTGGGCCCGATCTGGGTCAGTGGGCTGCAGGTTGCATGGGCGGTGGCGTTTGCTCGCTCTGCCTTGCCGGTCCTCGCTTATCAAGTCTCTACCTGTAGTGTTGCATCTTCGTCAAGCTTGCAGTTATGGCGGCATGGGTGTAACATCCCAGCACATGCATAGAAAATCTGGATAATTTTCGCGCAAACTAAAGAAGCTAGTGAGGGATCAAGATCTCTCTTGTTCCGATGGAAACATCCAGACGAGTGCGACAGATTTCGACGTGACCTCTACTGCATCTTTCAGTTTTGGGAGGGAATCATTTTAAATTTAAAGATTCAAATGATTTATTTGAATTCAAAAGAAATTTGAAATTGGTTTAAAAATAAATAAGTGAGCTATTGAATTCATTAATGTTATATAAATATTACAAGATTTATTGTACCAAAAGAAAAGTGAAGTTGAAATAAAGTAAGGCCTAGGAAGTAATAATAGATCACCAGATTATGTTGGATTTAAACAAGACATTGGAATTATTATTAAAAAAAGAATATCACAATTCCATAATGTTTAATAATACTAATACATGAGAGACCCCACCATAAGAATTAAATATCACTAGTACTTATTCTCCAAGGAATGTTATACAACATTTAGTAAAGATTACAATGTGCAAAATTTGCAATTGAAGGAAAACATTAACTTTATTATTTAAAATAAACAATATTACATGGTCTTTACAGATAATAATGAATAAATAAATTACAATAAGAATAATACAAAGTTTACATCAGGGATAAAGAAAATTACAAGTACACAGAATAAAAGATAGACTAAATTTCCTATCTACATCTTTTATCTTCCTGATCTTTTCTTCTTCAATTTAATATCTGTAACACAAACAAAAGAAATAAACAAAAATATAATAAAATGAAGGGTTAGTTTTGGGGTTAGATTACTCTCAGATTGGCAATACAAGTGATATGCCAAATTCATCACCAAGTATTAAAAATAAGGGCCAAATGTAGGATCTGTTCTTATCAAAGTTGCTTCAGCCTATGCATCATTAGCTTGAGAGGCAAATTAACTTTAGATAACCAAAAATAAAATCCAGTCCAAGATAATACTCAAACCAGCCGAGCAAATCCACAATGGAATAGCTTCCAGGCTAACAAAATATCTTTCAATGAGATAAAGCACTTGGAACAGGCAAGCAGCTCACACACAGCTGCATGCTGGTGTGCTGTCAACACCAGGAAGTAACACAAGAAGGAGGCAACTCTTGTAAAAAAAGGGGAGTGAACCAGCTGTAGCTAGCATACCATTCTCATCTCCCCAGTAACACCACATTCATTTCCTCCACACTTAGCCAAGAACACCACCACTAGTTTACCACTAGAACCACTTCTTCCCACCATCCACTCACTATCAGATTATCTCACCCAAGATCATTTCCCCTCACAAGCATATGGTTGCTTGAATAGCCATCCAAAAGCTAGGAGGGGAGAGGGTCCACAGGGAAGACAGCAGCTAGATGGAACTGGTCAACAATCAATAAGAAGGAACTACCCCAAGATCATCATTGGAATCCAACCAACAACCTCAAAAGAAGAAGATCAAGGCCACACATCTGATCCAGGGTATTTTACTTTGGCCAATATGAAAAGCACTTGTTCTTCTTAGATTTAGTCTGCATTAGCATTATATTCCAAACAGGGAAAGTAAAAAGCTCTCAGATCAGTGTAGAGGTGCTACACTAGTTCATCCTAGAGCTAGTAATACAAAGGCATAGTATCTATTCTTTGCAGTAAAGTGAGCCTCAGCCTTTGCATCATTGGCAGAGCTAAGAAGCAAGTAGAGTATCTGACCCTATCAAATCTACCCAATAAATATGAACAGACACATCAATAGTAGATCTTACAACCATGGAAAACACTATTGTGCACACCCCAGGATGTAGGCACCACGGCACATAGGTCAGCTTAAGCGATATGTCAACAGATGACACATCAAGTATCTCCAATTTAAAGGGATCATATTATCTCTACAACAATGCAGGGTAACAATTCTAATCATCTTCCTAGATAATTGTTTCTAGGAATCATTCTTTAAAAAAAGATTATCATTGAACCATAGGTTCAGTACATCATGTATATCACACTCATGAATTTAGTCAACAATAGTACACATTATGTTTGCATCTTTGATTAAGGAATACAACATGTATTCTTTATTTTCAGAGTAAAGATGTGAGAAAGGTAGGTTAACCGTAAGGAGTGCTTGATCAATCACTTAAACAAGATCATGATCGTGTTAGTACTATAGGATCATAGTATGAACAACACCACATAAACCTGTATAGGCTACAAACAAATGGATCTATCTTAAAACAAGTGACTTGGACAAGGATTAGCTTAGAACTCCGATTCTAATCTAAAAATTGAATCATCATGCTTTAAATCATATTATGTGGGTACTATTATATAATCGCAGGAATAGACTAGTTTGACAACATTCAATACTTAACTATTTTTGTATCCTGGAGATTCAGAAAGACACTCATCAAATCAAATGAGTTGAAATCAATATTTTTCGCACTTTAACTCAAATCTGATCCAAATTCAGTGGAGTATATAACTAGTCTTACCAAGTACCTGTTGCATAGTGCTTCATTATTTGATCACATGAAAAAAAAATTGAAAATGTCTTAAAATCACACCAGTGCTAAAACACAGAATTACCAATTACCAATTCACCACTATTTCTTGATTACCAAAATCCACAAGGGAGTAATCCAATCAAGTACCATACATGTATATCAATTAAACTACAGTATGACTAACTTAAGTCAAAGATAGTAGGGATGAGTAAAACATCCATGTGGAGACACTGGACTTAGCAGCATCTCATCAAGCACAAATCATCACTAGTAGTTCTCAAAATACCACCACAATTAAAACAACAAGTAGCATAGTCCCCAACACAATCACAGATTACAATTATCCGCACAACAGTTGGTAACCGCAAGAAGCGTACCTGAAAGATAGGGTTACGGTCGATTGTTATCAGTGATGGTGTTGTGGAGGGGAATAACAGCGGGGCAACACACCATCGCCATAGTCCTTTGAGGCACCAGATCAAGGTCGGTAGGGTTGGCACCCCTGCCGTCCCGCCAGCACCTAGGTCAAAATAGACAACACTAATAGGCCAAGCAAGAACATTAGAAGGCGAGACTGCTAGAGAAGATTCCGTGGTCATCCTCGAGCAGTAACTGTGGCGCTACAGCGCCAGAACATTTGGGCCGCTAGGTTAGGGTTAGCCGGGAACAGGGGCTCATGCAGAGCAAGGCGGCGTCGAGGCGGCGGGGTACTAGAGAAGGAGGACTGGGCGATAATACGCAGGCCAAGAGTGTGATGTAGCGCCATAAGAAACCGCTATGGCCGGGTGGCGAATGGCGACAATCTCTTCCGTACCAGAGATGGAGCAAGGACAAGCGCCAGCGGGTCTTAAAACCAAATCACACAGGAGAAACTAGGGTTATAGGAGGCGGCGGAGCTCCGACGAGTGACAGCAGCGACCGCAACGGACGATGACCATCGAAGTTGGCTGGGAACGGTGGTGGCAGCTGGCTGTGACGCGAGAGGGGATTGAGGTCAGGGCGGTGCGTGCCTGAGGGAGTGAGTACAATAAGAAGAAGTGGGCCGGGGTGGGTTTGACCCCGAGCCCGGTTGGGCCTAAGTTAGGCCTAAGATGGGCTAGTCTGTGAGCCTGCCCAGTTCCAAAAGAAATTCCAAAAATAAATGATTATCCCAATTAGTAATTGACCAAAATACCCCTGAGCCTAGCTTACACTCTAGAAAAATATAGAAAAATCTTTAAAATAGTTATAATATATCAAAATGATCACAAAAATAATATATACCTAGGAAAAAATATAGCATGACTTGTTTGAGTTAGATAAAATGTAAATAAATATTAATACCATTAAGACCTAAAATAAATTTCATAAAATAAGACAAAGACTTAAAATTGAATAAAAATATTTTTTACATATAAAAATGAGTCTACTATTTTATAAAAATACTAGCTTAAATTTTTTACAAATAAAACTAGAAGCTAATATTTAAAGACATATAATACTTTGTGGATTTTTATAAAAATAAGAATAATACTTAAAAAATAAATAAAAATCATTTTTAAGATCTTGAATAAATTAGTTTACTATAAAAATACTAGATCCATTGTTCCAAAGGTTTTTAATATTTAAAATTAATAATCTTTATCTATTCTATAAAATACCTATTTTGTAAATTCTTTAAAAACGTTTCTCAAGTAAGCAATAATCATATTCCTTCATAAAACCTTAAGTCCTTTGTATTTAGATAGTAATTCCAAAATCATAACTTAGATCTATAATAAAACTTAAGAATGACTTATTAACTTTATAAAACTCTTTTAAAACCATAAATTCCAAATTAAATCAACAATTTTAAGTAAACTCTAAACATCATTCACTTATGATAGAAGTGAATGCTATTTATCTTTTTAACCATTCTTAACACGATTTCGAGCTTTATTAGATTATTAAAATCATCCAAATTTATTTTCCTTAATAAGATAAACTATATCCATAATAACAAATCATATTTAAACTCATCATTCACTTAAGCTGAAAGTGAATGATCCCATACTTTTAAACATGCTTATTGCAAAACTTAAAAACTTATTAACACTTTAAACACATCACACCCTGGGTCTATTTATGTTTTAAAGTTAACTTTGGTCCACAAAGTTATAAATACAATGTATATAGTTTAATTATAATTTTATAGTTAACTTTGGTCTGATTTCAAGTAAATCTTGAAGCATCTTTAAACCTATAGAGCAAATGCAAACGACATTGATCACATTCTATTAACCCCACGGATTGTTTAAACCTTGGCAAAGAAACCTTTTCTTCAAAGGTTATTCATTTTTCCACTTCAAACAAAAACAATATGATAATTGTTTCAATCAACCTAAAGCAGAAACTTCCATAATAGATACATAATATCAAATGACTCTAAGCATGTGTTGTTATATTTACTTCATATCATACACGTTAGTCTTAAGTTCCTTGTATATGTATATTGGCTTGTAAAGTAAACTTATAAACAAACTAAATCTTAAAGAAATCACCTAAGTTTAACTCATTCACCATATTGGGGTATTACTTCAGGGTTTTCCAAGCTGCATTACATTACTTATGCATAATTGTATCTTGTTTCTTTAAACATTAGTCCTTACCAGACCAATGATGATAATTTCAGATTTTGGATCTTCTAGTGTCTTGAAGACCGTGAGTGCATAATCTTGCAATCACAAAAGGCAAGTTCACAACTTGCTCATGTCCTTTGATTATTTTCTATGCTTGTAACTCAACTGTTGTCATCACCTGCATTTCAAAAAGGTCGAAAACACTATTTTCATAATTAACTCGAAGTATCGGTTACTGATCCAGGGTGATCAGCTAATCTATTATAACTGGAAATGGAAACATCATTGTACAGTAATGTATCATCTAGGACTTAACAACCAATGTCGCCAGTGATTCTAGCGCCATATATTATGCGTTAACCATGAGATCTGGAATGGGACGGAGAAGTCAGCTGGATCTTCTTCCTTTCGCATGGACGGATGACCTTATCGTGAGGCTGTTGATTTCTCGTGGAGAATCCAGCACAAAAGTGGGACCCCTTAGTTCCCCGCGATACTGGTGTCTAGATTATCTATGAGGGGCTGCCGGAGGTATAGCCGGTCCTTTATGGGGCTTGCTAGGGCACAACCGGCTCATAGAGTCTTTGGGTGCCTACCAGAGTTATAGTTGGTCCTGTATGGGGCTTAATAGAGGTGGGACATGTCCTGAAGGATCGTGTCTTCATGCGGGGTCGTGGAGAGGGGTAGTGATTGGCTTGGATCTTAGGTTAGACCTCAAACCATGGAAGTTTGAACGGGGACATACTCCCGGCCGCGCAACAAAGCTTAAGGTCTCTCATGGGAAAAGTGACGCACCTCTGCAGAGTGTAAGAATTATGACATGTTACTCCCTATTCCGGGAAGGAGCTACGAACGCGGCAGGAAAGGAACTCCATGAAAGTTCTGGTCAACTTGTGAAGGCTGTCGGACATAGTTTTCAAAATAAAAGCAATCTTTAAAGAAATGTTTACAAAAACATGCATTGCCTACGACCGTTGGTCTGTGGCTGTAGAGATAGTACATCATACACTCCTTTTTAGTGGACTCGTTGAGTACGCTCGTACTCAACCGTACCTTCTTAACCCTTGCTAGATTCTGAAGCCGTTGAAGATAACGTCAACACCAACTTATGCTCAAGAAACCATCACCGACAGCTCAAGTTCTTCAATAAAGTCAATGAAGTCAAAATATTCATCAACCGAAGTGAAGACGAAGTTCTGATTAGATAGGAGTAGATACTCTAGCCATAAAACCTACTTCTATAGAGCAATCCAATAGCAGCATTTGTAAACCAGATAGTTTAGATGCTAGTCTTATTAGCCAGATAGTTCCAAGTTATTATTTCTGGTTCTTCTTTGTAAGAAGTTTCTTTCTCTCTTTAACCTAGAGTGTTCTCTGGATCTTATGTAATGAGTCGAGTTGTAATCTATAGTCATATCTTGGACCTGCTATGTTTCTGTTGTACCACTATGAGGGATGTAATACTAATGAACGATGTTTCATTGGTGTTATGTCAATGACTATAGTGTACTACAACATGCAGTGGTATGCTGGGTCACCACAATGGGTCACCGTTGATCTATCGGCCTAGTTCTGGTGGGTCTGGTGGGCGGTGAAGGCCGGTGGTGTGGGGGTTACTGGTCTGGCTTCGAATAAAGGGTGTTTGGTCCTAGGATCCCTCTCACACCAAGATGAAGATCTACTTGTTGCATGTCTTCATCGATCTGGCCGGAGTGTTATGTTCCAGAAGGCTCCACTGGTGAACTCCAATGGACGACATGCCGGAGTTCGCTGGATTGGATGGGTTTCGGTCGTACGTAACCATGTTTTTATCTAGCCGTTTGGTTTCAGAGGGAGCGTTGCAAAGCTTTGCAGTCTGTTGCCATCAAGGACATACCTTTAGTCCCATGGTGAAGTCAGTCGTGGAGAATGACATGGAAGCCGAGGTCTAGGGACTGGTAATGGTGGTTTGAATCCTGGTGGTGATGAGGTTTTGGCTTGGTGATCTGGGTCTTGGAGTAGTGACATCGGAAAGTGGGGATGACAGTACAGGAGGTTTCCAGAGTTCAAACTTGCAGGGTGAAAATCTAAGGTCTGGCCGTAATTGGTTGTGTCTAGCAATGGTCTTGTTGAAGCATCGTTTTGAACACGGACTTTCTCTAGGGTGAAAACCCATGATCGATGATCAGGGCAATGACGACGCTTGTGTATTGTTCTATTCTTGGGGACGTCGCTTTTGGAGAGGATGGATTTCTGGTGCTGTCTCGGTGGTGTTTGGTTCGTTGTTATAAGGCATAGATCCTTGTTGCGGGGCTTTTCTTTTTCTGTAACTCTTCTTTCTTTTTTTGGTTGTGTGCATCCGTAATGCCAATAGGGTATTGCGTTGTTGCAGAAGTTGGTTGTAATTGGTATCTCGCGATATTAATATATGCTCCTTTCTAAAAAAAAATACAGCCCTCCTGGATTTCTTTACACCACAATCCTACAATGAACATGTGAGATCCTATTACAATGCCAACCAACCTCCATGCCTGCTAGAGTTATGGGCACAATTCGCATGTGAGATCCGTCACGTCGTCAGCACATTAGGCAGTAGCTCTCGAGCTCCATGGATGATGATTCAAGGTACATTGCGACCTGAAAATCCTTTTCTGTAGGCAGAATCAACAAAAAATGAAATTATCTGTCACGATAAACCCGAAAGCACGAGAGGAAACAAACACGTATTTGAAGATGGACCGATGATAATTTACCTGCATTATGTAGTCAAGCTTCAACATATTATGGACACGGATCATCAATGTAACAAGCGACGAGTCGTGGTCGAGTTGATCTACAGGTTGCTCCTCCTCTTCCTGACATGTGAAGAATGTCACTTGCGTATTAATCTATGCAAACAGCAGGTTCTCGCCTCTTGGAAACAGTGTAATTAACAGTGGCGACAAGGGAGAACGCGGCTGGTACAGAGGCCTCTACCTCCGTCCAGCGAGATTCATCGTCCATCTTTCTATCAGCGGTGCTATAGTCTGAAACTTTTGTAGCAGTTCTTCATAGGCATCTTCGCATAACAGGTTGATAAACTGCCATACACTTATAAATGTCAGAGACACAAGAACTGTTCACTAACTAGCCAACATTAAGATGATTTTTACATGGATCTCTCTCCAAACTTCCGTACACTTGATAGGTGCACTGTTGATGGTTGTCTAAGCATTAGTATTAACACCGTTCATGTCCACTCTAATTTGCAGTTTTTCCCTTTCCATTATGAAAATAGTTTGCATGCACTCCTACAAGTTACTAGAATTATAAGCAAAGAAACATAAAGAGAAAACAAAGGTGAAAAAATTGTAGGGAATAAGTATACCTATACAAAAGCATCTTTGCTTCATCAGTCTGCCTAAAACTGCAAATTCAAGCCATTTGGTGATTTTGCATCAGGTGTGCTTTAACATTACATGAATCAATTCCAAACATAACAAATATACTACGAGTACTAGTTATTATTCTAGAATAGAGAAGTGAAAACAATAACTTGTGAATTGACTTTTTGTCGATTAATTCAGGATAAGGAAATCGTCAGTCATTAGCTTAAAGGATAAATAACTCAACACAGGCGAACAACTCACACTAATTCATGTTCGAGATGTCCTGGCAGTTAAATCTGCAGCCTGCTTCGAGATACGACTTCATCCTTCCGGTACAAGTGACTTTGAGCTTTGATGTCTGATGGATGATAACAAGTGATCATTGCTATTTCTTTGGTGAATGAGGAACATGTAATCTAGAACAAACCTAACCTAGTATAGCTCCTGAAAAAATGGTAAGGGGAAAATATAATCATGTGTAATTCTAACCATACCAAGCTCCTGCCGAAATCTCACAAGGAGTCGCCTCCCGCCATCCACGAGTTCCTCAAACAGCTCCACCCTGTGATAGAAAAAGCATGTGTGGAGCAAACTGAACCCCAACCTCCAAGTCCAGGGAGAAGAAGAGAAGCGGGAGGCACGGGTAGAGGGGAAGCAGCAGTAGGGCGAGTTGGTGAGGGCATACGACTCGCCACCTGGTCATAAACTCCAGGAAGATGCGGCAGTGACCAGTGAGCGGTTTACTCCTCATATTCACCAGCGGGCAACGCCAGCACGTACAGCATGGTTGTGAACACCCTTCAGCGGATGGACCTGATCTTCAAACCGACACGGCATTTCGGCACACGGTGGGAGTAGTATTGAGCCGCCAATTATTTTCCAGGCCAGTTTGTTCAGCTACTCGTTTTAGTTATTTATAATGCAAGAGTACTTGTGCGTAGAGTTAAACGTGAAACCCAGTATTTTGTGCAACTCGATGAATCAAATTATACGACCAAAATGCTAACAACTCTTGTATGCATCTCTGTTTCTTCCCTTCCAAAAGGATCTGATCAGTTCAGGTATACCCATAGACAGTTGCAGTCTGGCTCCTGCAAGTTCCCTACACCACAATCCTAAACTACACATGTTGATATCCAGTTACAGTAAATTGGGGCAAGAAGTCTGCCGGGTGTCAACAAACAACCATGGGCGCAAGAGTTTCATGGGCATGATTTCCAAGCGAGATCCATCATGCTGCCGTCGCCGTAGGGCCGCAGATCCCACATAAGGCGGTAGCTCTCGATCTCCGCGGATGATGATTTAAGGGACAGTGAACTGACAACCTTCTCCTGTAGGAAGCATCGACAAAATAAAAAGGATGAAACGACCTGAATTTTCCTTTTCGTATTTGGGACACAGATGTTAAATTCGAAAGCACGGGAGCAAACAGACTACGTATCCGTGGATGGCTGGACAGATGTGGATTTACCTGCATCGTGTAGTCAAGCTTCAACATGTTATGAACAAGGATCATCACCGTAACGAGCGATGAATCGCGGTCGAGTTGACCTGCAGGTTGCTCCTGCTTTTCCTGGTACATGGAAGAATGTTAGTTCTCGTCAGATGAAAACGCTGTAATAATTAACAGTGGCAAAAGGGAGACGTGACCAGGACAGAGGCCTCTACCTCCGTGAAGTGATACTCATGGTTCATCTTGCTATCAGTAGTGCTATAATCCGGATCTTTCACAGCACTTAGATTGGCTGTTAGTGTAGCGTCATAGGCATCTTCGACTAGGCACTGAAGTTTTTTTAGCACCGCATTCACTGAGCGGGAAAGAAAAAGACGGTACGGTACCATCAGTTATTTAGAGTTCACATACATTAGAGTTTGCTATACTGTAACTTGTGCTGATTGCTTCAAAAGCAATCTTACACATCCGACAATACATTTTTAAGAAGATGGGAACATTTTGGAGGAAATTATGGTGGAATTGATGAACCACTCTGCTAATCTTTAGCATAATCTTGGAACCAAACAGCCAGGTATTGGCAAATACAGCTGGGCTAACCACTAAGTAGTGAACATTAAGATGGTATTTGATGGAGGACCTCTTGGGAAAATTAGTTATGGTTACTCTATCATAATAAACATGTTCGTCTTTCCTGTTCGATATAGTTGTCATTTCTGAGCATTTGAACTAATGCATCCTATTCTACCCTAATCTGCAACTTTTTTTTCCTTTCCAGTATGAGAATAGTATGCATATGCTCCTTAAAACAATAACCAAACATAAACTGAAAAGGTAGGAAATGCAAGAAATACAAATCTCTAGATAAAAGAGCCTTTGTTGGTACAGTCTAAGGATTTGGCAATTCGAGCAACTTGGTGATTTGGTGTGCAGTATGCAGCAAAGTAAGTTATGCTCTAACACTACAAGAATCTCTTGATGATGGAACAAAGATTAACAAAGCTAGCAGCGTTAAATATTAGTTACTCAGAAACAGAGAATGGAAAATACCTTCATTTATATAATCTTCGAGCTCTCTCTCACATGAATGTACTTCTAAAACAAAATGAAAGATTTAGCATCAAGCTGACAAAAAAATGCATACTGTAGATCAAAAGTGAAGGATGTTGTCTGTCTAGATTTTATAATGGAAGTCAAAAATTGCAAGAGAATATAGATAAAACTTTGCTCGAAAGTTTGGTTGTGAATTCAAGAAATGGGCCAGATGTCTATAATCGCCACACTTGTAGTCGCAGTTATATAAATAATGGGAGTTAATTTATGATCTGCTGAGAAGCTTGTGTATATTAAATCCTTCACAAATATGCTGGAGAACTCGAATTTTATCCATTCAACAAACAAGGAATCTTGGTAATACGAAGCAAGGATATATCTGCAGAAAACCTAAGAAAATGCAAAGAGCCTCTAGGCCACTGCTCGTTCAGTACTCTGTACCAAAGTAGTCTGTACTGGTAGGGCCGCTGAAAATAGAGAATTGTTGTGAACATCATATCAGAATTGCATGGGCGTGCTTCTATATTCACGCATTTCCCCTGATCCATTGAAAGTACCAGGTCATGAGTAAAATGTGAAAAATATGTTAATATATCTATGCCAAGTTGACAGTGAGGCATAAACTGAATGAGCTTAAATTGGGTTTGGGATGCTGTATCCGACATCCACTATAAATGGTGTGGCTCCAAACCTATCTTGCCATAAGTCCATACTTCTAAATAAGCGATGCTACCTGCTACCACTGCCAGATCAATTTCCAATTCGAATCCTCCACTGCTATGTTTTACATGGGCCATTGGAGTAAACCAAACAATTGTTATACCTACAAAAAATGCTCCATGGCAGAGTCCGAAACTCCACCTCCAGAGCACTACTGGAAGCGTTGCCATATTCGCCATGACTGACATCAAATAAACTCATTGCCCCTGGCTCAGCCTGAGTCACTCTCTCTCCCTCCGATGGCCAAAACACTCCCAAGAATCACATTGATTTTTCAGCTAAACCAAGATAGAATGTCTCCAACAGACTCCCCCAGTAGAAATCGCTTATGAGCATAGGCCGACCAAATTAGCCGACAATATCAAAGGGACATCATGCTGCAAATTTTGCAGGCAGTTGGATTTGTGTGATAGACCTGGAGTATCTACACCGTCACCCACTGAGCATTGCCACAGCAAAGCTCTCTAAAGAGATGGTGAACACCAGTTAGTTGATGCGTAAGATTTTACCAGTTGATGTGTTTTTGGTGCTCTAGTTTGTAACGAAAATGTTTTTGTCCATGTGAGCGAAACAACACAAACGGTTCATGTTGAGGACACCCACATGCAATAGCTTGTGTCCGTTTCGCACTAAAACCTCAAGGCAACATTAAGGAAATCCGACGGATGTTTAATTACGCGCCAAGTCCTAGTACATTTGCACTTTTTTGGTTCTCTGGTTCATTCCAGGAACTGAACCTAGTTAAAATCATAAGCAACAAATTCGGTACACTGTATTTTTTATAATGCCAACAATTGGCTTGGTTTTGTTTTAGACACTCATTTGGCACGAAACAGAAAGGTGTATTATTATTTTGTAGAACAAGTGGATCAATGAAATAGTCTATTACAGCATATATAATGGTTACTACCAAAATGATAGAGAATATATCAACCAATCTATCGTAATAATATCTTCATTAACTTGTCACTTACATAAAAATAGATCTGTGTTTCTGTGAGAGTGTAGAGCCCACAAGATGCACTTCTTAGTAGTAATCACATCTTCAATTAGTATTTTTTGTTTATTCTGCTCTGGTCAAGAGTCTAGTAAGTAGGGGTGGCAACGGATTGCATACTGATCACTAGTGCATTATCCATGTTTCTTTCCATATTTTAGACGAATGTGAATTCAAATACGAATATGTAAATGTATCTAGATTCGAATGTAGTGTTCAATGAATACAAATACCAACTGGATAGTTACTCAATGCAGTCGGATCTGGATATCCTTCTAAAAGTTTTTCAGTTTCACGATATTTAAAATGGTTTATGATCATATAGCATATATTGCCAATATGTTTCATCTAAACATGCTTAAATTTTTATTAAACTAAAGCAGTTCACCAATACATTTGGGCGGATTCAGATACGGAGTTTTGCAAATGCGAACATGGATACAAATACGAGTACAGAATATTCTCTATTTTATGGATTCAGATAGATTGATTTCAAAATACGAACAGTTAAACGGGTTGTAAAATCAGGATTTCTACCTGGATTCAAATCCAGACAGATAAAATGGATAAAATTGACACCCCTGCTAGTGAGTATTATATGTCCAAGACTCCAAGTCTAGTCAAAACCTGAGCAGCTAATTTAATACATAAGGATTTGTGTAATCCATGATTTAGCATGCTTCCGTGCCACACATACATTTTGGGCAAAAATGCATCTGCTTTGGTGATGACATTTGTGTGATTATATATTCCCCTCACATGCTCTCTAGTTTGTTTTCATATTACACAAAACTTGAAACAGAGTAAGTTAATTAATATGGCATAATTGTGTGTAGCAGGTTTGGTAGCGTTGTTGCTTCAAAAGAAAAAACAACCAAATCTGTAGCCTGCACTAGCAAGGCTGAAAACTAGATAAATGTTATGAATAGCATATCGGAATAGCATGGCCATGCTTCTAGAATCACACAATTTTCATCATTTTTCACTACAAATACCGGTGTCATGAGTACAGTGTGAAAAACACATACATTAATATATGTATGACAAGTTGATGACAAGGCATAAACTGGATGAGATCAAAATGGTTTTGGCATGCTGTATCCCGTGTTCAACTAAATTGCATGGCTTCAGACCTATCTTGCGATACGCCCATCTTGATAATTAAGCAATATTCTACTGCTACCAATGGATTTCCAATTCCAATCCCCTGTTGTCATGTGTTATGGGATATTGGAGTACACCAAACAAAAGCTATATGTGGCAAAGGACACTCCATAAAAGTCCCATAAACTCCATGTCAAGAGCACTCTTGTTTGGTGTTGCGATCTGTACCATGGCCAACATCAAAGAATCCATATCGCTGCGTTTAGTGGGTCTCCCTCTACAATAGCCGAACCATTCCTAGGAATTAGTTTCTATTTTTAGCTAAACCAAGAAAAAAGATCTCCCATAAGTTCCCCAAATACAAATCATTTACACTTGACGAGATCGAAAATGCGAATCATGGCATGAACAAATTTCGGGGATAGTTGGATTTGCGTACGAACATGAACTGTCCTGCAGTATCGGTGGTTCAGCTATGTCAAAGCAGAGAGCTCTGGAGAGTTGGTGAACAGCTCTCAGTTTGATGTTTAAGAGCATGTAGTGCTAGAGAAGTCTGTTCCCTCTTAGCGCTGCTCATTATTTAGAAAAGACAACAAAACTATGTTATACAAAAAAAAATCTTATACTGTTTCTAAAAATTATTTTATGCATGCCTTTGAAAAGGGAATTTTAATAAAAAAAATGGGCTCTGTTTGGAGGCAAAATATTTCTAAAACCACAATATCCAAAAAAAACACAGTTTTGCAAAGTGGGCATTCAATACCAGAGTTTTCAAATACCACGATTATTTGCACTATTGACAGGCACACCTATGGGGTGTTTGACCAATTTCTGTATTTACCGGAGTATTTAGTTGCTACGCTGAATGGTTATTAGTACAGCTAACCGTTGAAGTTATTATTCAAAGGATTATTCATAATTAAATCACATAAGATTTCTGTAACTTTATTAGTGCTTTTGAATCTCCAATTCTCCACGCCAAAGCTCTTAGTCAATTTGTACTCAATATAGCTATACTGCCAGTAAACTACAAAATACTCGCACCCTCACACAAGGAGGAACCCAAGGAACGAGACATGATAAATCATACAAAGGACTGTGTTGCATGCCGCATCTACATTCTCACACATCTTGCGGACCAGAAGGACAGTGCTGTGTGGGCTGTGAGCCTCGGTCGTCTTGCTATCTTCAAATACAGGACTTGAGATGGACCTGTGAGGCATCAACTGGATCATGTGCAAGATAGCAAAATGCCGCCGTTCATGTCAGAGATAACGACCAGCAAGGACATGAAGCACACCACCCCGGAGGGGCCGTGCACACAATCAAGTGTGCGGCCATGGATCGGAGGGGCTATATCCTTTAGCTTTGCACCGGTACCACAAAAGCCACACTATATACAAGGAAGCTTGTGGAGAGTTATTCTGCCAAGCCATATTTTGAGAATATATGACTCCCCGTAGTAAGCAGGTTTTATGTCTATATCCAATCAAAGTCGACTGGAGAAACATGTTTGGTGAAATATTTTTTGCTAATCCATGAATATGATAATTATTCCTGACACGGCTAGGGGAAATGTTGTGTATTGTTTTCAAACAAAAATGGAATCACATCTGCCAATTCGTTTCGGATTGGCTGAATATAAGCATATGGGATCAACATTTAGCACTTGACTATAACTCACAGTGTCTCAAGTTGGAGATGTTCTGGTAGTGAAGGCTGCAGCCAGATTCGAGATACGACCTCATCCTGTCGGTGCAGTTAGATCTAACCATCTCATCCATAGCATCTGATTCAATCGGAACCCACTGCCTCCGAAAATACTCTGAAAACAGAACATGAAGTACTTCAGAAACTTTGGTCTGTGATGGGGGATAACGAATACTCTAGGGTTCCTACTAGACAGTGAATATATGAGGACGGTGCTACAGAAGAAAGGTACTGGAACTGTGAACAGCAGTGCTATAACTTAATTTCTGTCCTGACGGAAACGGGAAAGGAAATGCAACCATCGTGTACATATAGAAGCTAACCTAGTTCCTTCTGGAATCTCGCGAGGACTCCCCTCCCGCCATCCACGAGCTCCTCGAACCTCGCAACCCTGCAGTCACACAAGCAAGAATCACGCATGGAGCGAACTAACTCCGGCCTCCATGAGAGAATTTCCGGCCGGGCAGAAGAAGAGAGGATAAGAGAAGTGGGGCACGCGGGTAGAGGGGAGGCGGGGGGAGCGAGACGGTACCCGGCCATGAATTCCGTGAAGATGCGGTTGTGAGCGGTTTCCTCTTTGCGTTCCCAAGAGGGCATCGCCGGCGTGTACAGCATGGCTGGGAGTTCTCGCCAATTTCTAATGGGCCGCACCATTCATATCGTGACGAACCCAATTGTCGAACCACCCCCAGTTTTTCGGCCCACAGCGGGACAAATTTTGCCCACAGATTGTTTTTCCTGCCCAGTTTGTGCAACCACTCATTCTTTAACAGTTTGAAATAAGAACTTCGTTACTCACTCCGATTCATATTACTTGTCGTTCAAATGGGTGTATCTAGACATGCTTTAGTGTTAGGTACGTCCAATTCAACAACAAGTAATATGAATCGGAGGGAGTGGTAGATGATACTAACTTTGTTTCAAATTAAGTGTCGGTAGCCTTGTCTAGTTTCGTATTATCTAAACTTACAACTTAATTCGAAGCGGAGATAGTACTTCTGAGCCAAGACTATAGATGCTATGAACCAACACACATTGTCGTCAATTCCAAAGGTTTTGGTGTATATATACAGACACAGCCTAGTCTATGAAAATGATGAAAATCATGCTCGATGAGAGAAAAACTATAAAAAGGAGCACAACCTTTCTTTGATATTGATTGATCAACTCATAGACAAATACTCCAGATTATTGGGAGCGTCTTGGAAGAAAGTTGAAGTTGCGGAATTGAATTGTAATGCACATACAATATATATATACTTCTTTTCTATGTTGGTCTTATTTTGTTTCATAATTGCAAGAGGGATCTAGAAAAATCCATGTAGAAAGCAAGGTAACCCAAACTCCACAACAATAAGAAGTCTCAGGTATGTCCATCCATAGTAAGATAAAAGGAAAGGAGATAAAATAGTAAGCTAAAGACAATTGCAAAAGACAATTCCTAGGCCAGATCCCATTATCCTAACATCTTGCATAGATCCTAATATGAAACCTAATTTTCCTCCGTATTCCATCCCAGAGGACATGGGCATAAACGCATGACCAAGGAGAATAGTGTGGTTGCATGCGCTCGATAGATATGGCGAACCATAGGGGAGTAGGGAAAGACAAGATTAATTTCCCTTGCATCGGAAACAAAAGGACCAATATGCCCTTGTAAACGGAGGGTGAGATTTGATCGGTACACCTAATTCTCCTTATGGAGTACCAGGGTACCGTAAAAGTCCTCAAATGCAAATGCGGAAATATGAATAGAAATAAAGTCTATGGTTTAAATCTAATAGAAATTCCAAGGTTCACATATCCGAATAGCGACCACCTAGGGCGACTAAATCGCCATCAAAGTTCGTCTACCAAAATAATATAGGCTCCATCGCCAACATAGATCGAATGGATGGTGTCGACACCTCCATCACCTAAAGGTAATATGCCCTAGAGGCAATAATAAATGTTATTATTTATCCCATGTTCATTATTATTGTTTATATATTTTTATGCATGTGTAGAGATAAAACACCAAGTGTTCCTAGTCCCGCTCTAGGAGTAGCTCATGTGAGTTTACTGATGATCATGTTTTTCTGATCATGACATGGTTATTATAACGAGGATGTCAACTACAATGAGAGCATATCGCTAGGAAAACAAGGATGTTCAACCGACCCACTCATACAACAAACTAAGATAACCTCTCATCACACAGTTGTTGGTTTTGTTGTATTATTTTTTTTACACTTGTGTCCTTAGACTGTGAGAACATCTTGTGGCTTCATACAGGAAGATTTGCTTTGGTTGCTAATCAAACGTTTCTCATAACTGGGTGGCCACAAAGGTGGCATCTGGGCACTTCTGAAATGTATGTCTACAAACTCGATGGTTTAAGAGTGGGATTTTCTCCTATGAAAAAAGAGAGATACACTCTGAGCCCTCTCAGCATTGTGATATCCATTATCGTTTGTCCAAACACAACGTGATGATCATGGGATATCAGAATAGAGAAATGAGAAAAGAAAACAAACCAGTAATGAGGTTAATGATGGCTGTGAAAATAGCCATCTTTCTTCATGTTTAAATCATATTTTTAGTCAAGAAATTGATCAAGAATACCTCTATCCTTGCTATTAATGACTAATTGTTGCAAATATGTGCAATTCTTGGTTTTAATTTGTGTTGTGCAGGAAATCACACTTTTAAGGTGAAACTAGAAGCATTTATTGAAGATTATCATGTTACCAACTCGGCCAAGCTAACTGGGGTCGATGAGGAGCCGTCTACAAGCTTAACAACTAGTCGTACGGGCAAGGCCCATCCATACGGTGTGGTGTTGGCTTTGCTAGGTCAAACACAACAACTTCCGTGAAGACATCTATATATTTTGAGACTCTAGCCGCCGTGTAGAGAGTCGTGATTCTCACACCACCACCGAAGGAGATCCACCACCATAGTTCATCCCCTCCATCCTCCATCCACTCCATAGTCATCCATAGCCATCCTCTTGTACTTGAGATCTCCTTGTAATTTGGTGACCATTGTAAGAATATTTGATTTCAATCGAAGTATTTTGCTCCTATCCTTGATCTTATTGTTATGAGTGAGTAGTCCTCACGGGCTGCGGATTGGAGTGAAACCTCGCAACGATTATGTACATCTAATACATGGGAATATTGTATGGTGATTGAATAGGAGATATGTATCTTTGTCTCCTGTCTCGATCCATGGACTTGTAGGTACCCAAGATCCTAGTGATTGATAAAGACTTAAGGTGAGATGAGTGGTGAACGGCGAATTCATGCAAAACCCAGTGACAACAAGGGGAGTACGGTCTTTGTTTAGGGTTCCACTCGGGAGTAACATCAACATCTCCATTCTTAAGGCTTTGATCTGTATTTTACTTAATAATTGTTATAGCCCGGTGCTTTGTGGTATAACGGTTGAATCAAAAGACTATTCTATGTATGTGGCTCGCAGGGGTTTAGTGTTTATGGATGTGTTGCCCACAATCCTATCTATATTAGATTATTTCACACATGAATGTGATTATTATTATGTTTATCACATATGTATGCACAGCTGTAGGTGAATCTTCAAACGTGTCCTATTTCCATCCATTGTAACAACCAACGATTCAAAGTAAACTACAAAGGTCTGGTAAACATAAGGTAAAATGAGTAAGCAAGTCTTATATAAGTGCCTTATTATCTCCTTACAAAAATTATTTCCCAAGGTTCGATAAACCTAGATCTACTAGGGGAAAAGCTACTATACCGCATTTGTAATCCGGATCGAAGGCATCAACTCTTTTTCTGGCGTTGTTGTCGGGGAAGCAATTCGCTATCCTGGTGAGGTCACTAGAGACCTTGTTTTTAGTTTTACTTTTGTTTTTAGTTTATTTCTTGTCATTGGTTTAATTTTGTTATCTATTGAAAATCCAAAAAATAGTTACTTATTTATTTGTTTCTCTCATTCCAAAAATACTAAAAGAAAAGAGCCATGGCTTAAAAGAGACTTGGGGAGTATGCTACTCCCAATGATGATTTTATTCATGCACCTATTACTCAACCCGTAGTTGAAGCGAAAACTTATGAAATTAAGCCTAACCTTTTAAGTTTGGTTCAGCAGAATCAATTTGGAGCCTCATCTGCTGAGGACCCAGGTTTGCACCTAAACACATTCACTAAGAATGCGACATGATGCGCATAAAAGATGTTGACCCAGTGCGTTGAAATTACGCTTATTTCCTTTCTCTTTAAGAGAAAAGTCTAAGTACTGGTTGCTAGCTTTGCCTAAAGGTACTATCACATATTTGGAGGAATGTACTAATCTTTTTATGACTATTTTTTTCCTCTAGCTAAGACTATGCAGCTAAGGTCCAACATAACAAACTTTAGACAAGAAACCGCGAGCCACTATCGCTTGCTTGGGAAAGAATGAAGGAAGCGGTCATGAAATGTCCTAGTCATGGGATGGGAGAAGGGCTTATACTACAATTATTTTATAATGCTCTTAACTCAATGTCTAAGTCTATGCTAGATACCGGAGCAGGAGGAACCTTGTAACTACCTCGGTGAATTACGCTCTTAGTTACATGCCTGGATGAGCGAAAGCGGTTAAAATAGTACGGTGGGGCCCGGGGCCACTCACGGTAGACCTTTCGGCCGTCCTAACCACTTTCCGAGCATCGGGACAAGAACGAGCGGCGTAATCGGCAGGCGAAGGGATCAACTACATACACAAGTGAGTATGTATGCAAGCCACATACAACAGTCCTCAGAGCCATTCCATCTAAAAGAAATAGAAATATTGCAACGCCATACGGCAAGATTAAAATATCCTAGATAGAGATAATAGTTCAGGATAGCTCCTCATACGTCACACATCAGAGTATCAAGCGGAAGCGGAAGACAAGATCCGAGTACGGATAAGAAGCAAATCGGCATATGATGCCACATAAATAAACACATCCCGCCCACAGATCTCATGGATCCCCGTTCCCGGAATCTCTACACCGAGTGATCGTTGCCAACATCATCTGTCTCCTCCACCCAGTATCCATCTTGCGGGTACACCTGTTCATCTGAATCAAACAATTTATCGTGTGAGACCCTAGGGGTACTCAACAAGTCTTTATGCCACTAAAGGGGACACAACTTGGGGTGACGCAATTGCAGCAAAAGATAATATCTAACAAGTCTATAGATACTAGCTAACCATCCGCCTAACCAATGGTAGACGGATGTCCGTGAATTAAGAACAACAGTTATAACAATATAACTAACAGATCCATCCTCCTCCTCGCTTACCAACGAGGAAGCGGACGAACAACCCCATCAGTTGGCAGTTTTATTAACCACTCCATGAGTTTTGCACTATTTACTAGTCAGGTACTTAGTCAATTTAAAAGCGGTACTTTAATTATACTTGTCTATGATCGAGAAACTGTGCTCCAAGTCATCCATAACCGTGGACACGGCTTTCAGAAAGATTTACCCTGCAGGGGTGCACGAATAGCAACACACACTCGATCAACCTCGGAAAAACCAACTCAAAACCCAACGAGGCATTCACGACAAAGCAATCACAGGATTCAGAAATATTTCAGGGGGCCACCCCATTAAGCTACCCGCAACGAAGTTGGCCGGCTCCGAGACGGACCCAGGATTTGTGACGACGGCTGTAAATGACTGGGAACCCGAAAATGTGACTGGGCTTGTCGATACCGCGAAAACGTGGCGCGATCCAAAACAGTATAGGTGCTCCTCGCACAATCTTAAATAAAGCAGTAACATGGCATAAGTACAGGATAGTAGTAAAGCCCCAAACTAATTATGGCCCCAAGAAATAAGAATGAATCAAGCTCTTGCTCAGGAGGGTCCATAAGGCCTCCCGGATGTGGATAGTGCGAATAGTCAAGGAACAGGAATCAAGTACTCGGGGTCCTACGGGACACAAGTGAGCATGAAGAACCAAATAGCAGATATTGCTCACCGGTGCCTCTTTCATTAGTTATCCTATTACTACTCAGGTTATGTTGTTTAGGTACCTCATTATTCATCAGACACTCACATACCCTACACATGCTTTTCTACGACTCGCATGGCTCAAACAACTCCTGTAGTAATGGCTCATGGGATGGAGGAACAAGCTTTGGTGGGGTTTAAAAGTAAAGGCTATGCAGTACTTGGGATTCAATTTAATGCAATCGCGACTCAATGATGCAAGAATAAGATAGAGGCAATAGGTACTATATGTATGCAAGCATGTGGTAGTGCTTGCCTGGCAGCTCAGTTGAAGCGAGAGATGGATCTGCGTAGTACTCCTGTGATTCCTAGTAATTCTCCTGCTGGGCGTCTATTCGAAGAAGAACCAAACAAACAAGGGCCAACATAAATAAAGTGCACAAGCATATGAATTAAAATGCGACAAGCAAACAAGCATGCCATGATGAATTTAAACAGTTTTGAATTTGTTTTGTTAAATCAGATAACCAGGAAACTTTTTACACCCAGATGAATTTGACCCAAGCCACTGACGGGTGGGCCACTGTTGACTGGGCACACGCGCACAGGAAAAAGCTTTCTCACCGCGGCGCTACCTAGCCACTGCGATTGACAGGTGGGCCAACGGCTAGAGGCCCACGTGACAGCGGTTGAACACGCAGAGGCTGACAGGTGGGGACGTACCGGACCGCGGGTTAAGTGTGCAAAATTGCGGGGGCATTTTTGTAAAATTTACACAGCGGCTGGCAGGTGGGCTCGCGCGTACCGCGGGTTGAGGCGACGAAAGAAGCAGGGGGTAAATGCAAAAAGGGGGTCGCGTACTGTGGATCTTCTCCACGGTCTGGCGGCCAGATCCGCGCGCGGCCGTGGCGGGGCGGGGATCGAACCGGGGACCTGGGGCTCGCGCTGGGGGCGGTGGCCACTGCGGTAGGCGGGGATTGCTGACAGGTCAGGGGAGGGCGGCTAGATGAGTGGTTCGCGTCGCGGAGGCGTGCAGACGACCGCGCTCGGCGACGCACCGAGAGTGCCCGACGGAACACACGGCGCGACCAGGCAACAACGACGACGGCGAGGATGTCAGGGAGGGAGTTTGGCTTACCGCGAAGCTGCTGGCGGTGGTGGTTCGGGCAGAGGAGCAGTCGATCGTCGACGTAGCAGGCGGCCGGCCGGAGTTAGGGTTTCGGCGGTGTCGCGGTACTGTGGCAGAAGTGGGGATCCTCCTCCTCACTGGCATGTCCGGGGCGAAGCAGAGGAACCTCCTTGGCCTCCTCGACCACCTCCATGTCACCCACGCCGGCTAGAACGAGGAAGCGGCGGTGGTACTGGCGAGAGAGGAGACAGCGTCGGTGAAGAAGAAGAAGGGGAGAGGGCAGGGCCCTGGGGTGGATCTGGGCGAGGCCAGGAAGCGTGAGAAAGGAGGCAAAAGCGAGAGGGAGGGAGGAGAGGCCATGGGGCTCGGGGTAGAGATAAAGTGGCTTCAGCCACTTTTCCTCCTCCTCGCTCACGTGCTTACCGCGGGCAGCCAGGGCAGGGGTGGACAGGTGGGCCAGCACGAGGACAAGGAGGAACAGGTGCGGGTTGGGGCCAGTACGGCTGGGAAAGAGAAAGGAAAGGAGAGAGGGAGGCTCGGGTTAGGGTTTTAGGATGGCATGGAGGGGTAGCCTCGGCAAGGAAGAGAGAGAGAGCTAGTGGGGTGGGGCTAGCATGGTAGAGAGAGGGAGAAAGAGAGAGAGGTGAATGTTAGGATAAAGTAGGTTGTAGACTAGAGCTAGGTTTAGAGAGAGATGTTAGAAAAAGGGGTTAGGGTTTAGTTTCATATTAGGGTTTCGGGAGAGGGGGTGGAAGAAGAGGGTGGCATGGAGATTGAGAAGAGAGGAGAGGTGGTGTAGGGTTTTCTTTAATGAGGCAAGATCATATGTAAAGGAGAAAAGGTGAGGAAGATACCTCACATGATCATGCATGGCATTCCACCTGCGAGAGAGGCTTGATGGGCACATGGCAAGATCAACCCAACAAGGTGGAAAATTTTGAGAGAAAAGAGAAGCTCAAAAGAGATAAACCACCCAAAGATCCAAGTAAAATCCAAAAGAATAGAATGTGGTGGTGCTTGCATGGCCCATGCATGTGCAATAAATGCCATGTGTTAATTTGTGAAAACTATACTAATACAACATGGCATTATCTACATGCATTCCCAAAAATATGGAGTAGAGCCAAACTAAAGAAAATATATTTTGATCCATCCCACCCACATGAGCTAGAATAAATATCAAAGGAAAAATACAAGCCCATGGGTAATTAGGATGGTGGAATTATAAGGTGGTGAAAAGAAAGTTGATGGAGTTGAATAACAGATATGCCCCCAATTCAACTTGGGCATTAAACAATATATCAATAACCAAATACAATATCAAGAGGCAAATACAATTAATGATGCATATGAGAGAAGAACCAAAGAAAAAGGGTTTTATATGATGCTCAAATGCAAGGTGGCATGATGACATGAGCATGATATAATTATGATGCAACAATTGTATATAGGAAGTAGCCATTATATTACTAGACCAAGTAGCATTACCATTGTTAGACAATTGGGATGCTACAAACCTTCATGGGGAAACAAGTAAATGTTGCAAACAACTTCTTTATGATATGCTAAGCAACCATGTCCAATGTCATGTAGAATGAACCTCCTCAAAAAGGGTGAATCCAATCACCGAGGAGCACAATGAAGAGCTTACTTCAAAGAGCGACTAAAAATTATAAAGGGTAAGAAGGATACTCAAGTAAATGCTATCACTACCGATGCTAATGAAGTTAATTTGATAGCTCGTAATCCTTATAACCCTGATTGGAAGAGTCAAAACTAAGGCTCGAACTTTTGAAAATAATATTATAATCATGTAGGTGCTCCAAATAATAATAACTTCAATAATTATAATGGAGCAAATCATGGTAATCTCCCTTTTGAGAATTCTTTTAAAAATTCTGGAAATGATAGTTGTAGGACTGCTGCATCACGCTTTGATAGAAGTAGGACTAAAATGCTCCTAATTGGATAGTTGTAGGATCAGGATGTAAGGCCATCTCCAACTGATACATTGTAAATGTATCTCTTTTTTGATGTTCCATGCTTGTTTTATATATACTTTCTTATGTTTTGTCCACACTTTGGAGTATTTTTACACATTTTCTGGAACTAACCTATTAACAAGATGCCACACTGCCAGTTGCTTGTTTTCTGCTGTTTTTGGTTTCAGAAAAGCTAGTAAAGAAATATTCTCGGAATTGGACCGGACAAAAGCCAAAGTCAATATTTTACCCGAATCAACACGGAGTCTGGAGGGGAGCCGAGGAGGGGCACCAGGGCGGCCACACCCTAGGGTGGCGCGGCCAGCCCTAGGCGCGACGCCACCTGGTGTGGCCCCCCTGGTACTCCACCAACCTTGCCCCTTCGCCTATATATTTCCTCCGGGACGAAAACCCTAAGTACCCGACCAAAAGTCCACGAAAGAGTCTGTAGCCGCTGCCATCTCCATCCCTAGATCGGGAGGGATCTGAAGCTCTTCCTGGCACCCTGCCGGAGGGGAGAGATCACCCTGGAGGCCTTCTTCATCACCATGACTGCCTCCGGTGTGATGCATGAGTAGTTGATACGTTGTAAACGTATCTATAATTTTTGATTTTCCATGCTTGTTTTATATCTACTTTCTTATGTTTTGTCCACACTTTGGAGTATTTTTACACATTTTCTGGAACTAACCTATTAACAAGATGCCACAGTGTCAGTTGCTTGTTTTCTGTTGTTTTTGGTTTCAGAAATGCTGGAAAATAAATATTCTCGGAATTGGACCAGACAAAAGCCAAAGTCAATATTTTACCGGAAGACTCACGGAGCCAGAAGATAAGACGGAGAGGGGCCAAGGGCTGGCCACACCATAGGGTGGCGCGGGTCACCCTAGTCGCGCCACCAGGTGGTGTGGGCCCCTCAGGCCTCCACCGACCTTACCCTTTCGCCTATAAGAAGCCTCCGATACAGAAACCCTAAATAATCCGGGATAAAGCCACGAAAACTTCCACAGCACCACCGCCACCGAAGGGGAGATTCGGGGGACATAAAGTCTCTGTTCTAGCACCCTGATGGAACAGGGAAGTGCCCCCGGAGCCATCTCCATCGATCTCCACCACCATCTCCATCGCCGTTGCTGATTCCCATGATGAGGAGGGAGTAGTTCTCCCTCGAGGCTAAGGGTTCTACCGGTAGCTATGTGTTCATCCCTCTCTCTATGCACGATCATATTGTGATCATGAGCTTTGTAATCAAGTAGATCTACTTTGCTACTCAAGTGCTTTAATAGATCTTCGGCTCTCCCCACGTGTGTGAAAGTGACAGCGTGTATACCGTGGTGGCACTTAGGCTAGAGTTTATAATACTTATCATGAGTATATTTTGAGTTGGTTGTCTCTATGAAATTATGGTGTTTGTTGGAACCATCTAGCGCTCAAGGTGATAGTGAGGGGTTTTCTAGATGGGGAAGACGGACTTTGAGGAGTGATGTTATAGCCCTACCATGGATTAGAGTGTCCAACCGGAGAGTAGTTCAGAGTAGTATCATGAAGAGAAGATATTCATATGAGAGTGTTCACTAGCGAAAGTATGATCCCTAGGCCTTGTTTCTAAACATTGAAACACCGTTTGCAACTAGATTTGTTACATGTTTGCTTGCATCCATCTTTATTTTAGATTGCCTTTAGTCTCTTCCTACCCGTCAAGCTCTTTTCGGGCACCATTGTCTTATATCCATACCACTTGTATTTCACTATCTCTTCGCCGAACTAGTGCACCTATACACCTGACAAGTGTATTGGGTGTGTTGGGGACACAATAGACTTCTTCTATCTTGATTGCAGGGTTGCTTGAGAGGGATACCTGAAGTCTACGCGCTTCTATTCTTATAGAAAGTTGTTGGGCGTCCAAGTGCATAGGTTTATAGAACAGCGGCAAGTTTTCCCTTAAGTGGATCATACAAGGTTTATCGAACTCAGGGAGGAAGTGGTAAAAGGTATCCCCTCTCAAGCTACCCTACAATCAAGATATAAGAAGTCTCTTGTGTCCCCAACACACCCAATACACTTGTCAGGTGTATACGTGCACTAGTTCGGCGAAGAGATAGTGAAATACAAGTGGTATGGATAATTATAAGTGGTAACAGTGCCAGAAAAGAGCTTGACAGGAGGAAAAGACTAAAGGCAAAAATATGGAAGCAAGCAAACATGTAACAAATCTAGTTGCAAACGGTGTTTCAATGTTTAGAAACAAGGCCTAGGGATCATACTTTCACTAGTGAACACTCTCATATAAATATCTTCTCTTGATGATACTACTCTAAACTACTCTCCGGTTGGACACTCTACTCCATGGTAGGGCTATAACAACACTCCTCAAAGTTCGCATTCCCCATCTAGATAACCCCACACTATCACCTTGAGCGCTAGATGGTTCCAAAAAACACCACAATTTCATGGAGATATCCAACTCCAAATATAACTCATAACAAGTATTTGTAATCTCTAGCCTAAGTGCACCACGGTGTGCACACTGTCAACTTCACACACGTGGGGAGAGCCCGAGATCTATTAAAGCACTTGAGCAGCAAGGTAGATCTACTTGATTACAAAGCTCATGATCAAAATATGATCACGCATAGAGAGAGAGGTCAACACATAGCTATCGGTAGAGCCCTTAGCCTCGAGGAAGAACTACTCCCTCCTCATTATGGGAATCAGCAACAGTGATGGAGATGGCGGTGGAGATCGATGGAGATGGCTCCGGGGGCACTTCCCCGTCCTGGCAGGGTGCCGGAACAGAGACTTCTGTCCCCATAATCTCCTCTTCGATGGCAGCTGCGCTGTTGAACTTTTCATGGAAATATGATGTTATACTTAGGGTTTCTGTATCAGATGCGATATATAGGCGAAAGGGGAGGCCGAGGGGGTGCCCTAGGCGGCCACACCACCCCTTGGCACGGGCCAGGCCTGGCCGCGCGGCCAGGTGGTGTGGCCGGCCTCTGGCCCCTCTCCATCTCGTCTTCTGGCTCTGTGTCCCCCTCACTAAAATATTGACTTTGGCTTTTGTCCCGTCCAATTCCGAGAATATTCATTTTCTGACTTTCCTGGAACCAAAAACAGCAGAAAACAGGCAGCTAGCACTGTGGCATCTTGTTAATAGGTTAGTCCAAGAAAGTGTATAAAAATACTCCAAAGTGTGTGTAACACCCCAAAACTTTTAACCAAGATTATCAAGTCCTAATCACCCAATTTAGGGTTAACAAAAACTTTTATTAAGAAAAATGAATATGAATGCATGTGTGTTTGCATTAGTGTAGAATTGAGTGTATATGCCATGCTTGATTGTTCTAAATGATGTGTAATGGTTTAAAGGTGAATACTACATCATCTAGACCAATTACAAACAAAATCCAAAGAGAAAGAAATCAAATAAGAATAAATATAGCAAATGGTCATTTTGACCATTTTAAACCACTAGGTCACTTTAGGTGTTCCTAGAAGAGAAATTCTAACAGAAACTATTCTAACTCTTTTCACCCCTTTCTAGACCAAGTAAAAATGTATCAAGGCCCACTTTACAAACTTACAAAAACTTCTTGCAAATCAATTTAATGGACATTTCAAAATTGAATCCATTTCATATGTTAAGATCCCACTTTTTCAACAACCTACCAAATCAATTTACCTTGACCTCTCCAAGCAAACATAGACTGTCAAGCTTAATGAAAAATCACTCAAAAATTTTGAATCAAAAATTCCAAACTTTGTTTCATGCGGCCATTAACACAAACACCTTGTCCGCACTAATTAAGCTCCTGCCTAACTTCACTGTTGTGCACAGTAATAGTCGACCAATTGGTCCCCTCTGCACTCTCTGGTCTCCCCTAAGTCTAACTAGCACCCAGACAAGCCTCCCCTTCGTCGTGGAGAACAGTGGAGCGCCACCCGAATTTGGTCATCACCGGCCGACCACGGCCAGCTCGCAGCAGACAGCCCTGCTCCCAACCAGCATCTCCAGGAGCATCACCGCACTCTACCGCCACCCCCTGTCCAGGCCACAGCCCCAGCTGATCCAGGGACCACCCTATCTACCCCGCGCACCGTGCCTCTGCGCCATGTCCAGAGCGAGCCAGTGCGCCACGGCCGACCAGCTCGCCCATATCGCGCCTTGCCCTCACCACGCACGCGCAGCCTCGCCATGATCACACCACCCCGGCAGACACCCCCATTCGCCGCCACGCGACCCGTAGCTATCGCACGCCGCCGCAAACACTTCTGCCACCGCGTGGAGCACCACATGATCCCGACCGAACCACTCCACACCTTTAAGTCCGAGAGAACCGCCAGGAGACACTGCACCGTCCTACGCCCTCACCCATGCCGTTAGCCGCCTGTAGCGACGGCACCGTCGAGCTCACCGCCGCACTGCTCGGTCCCCTCGCCGCGCTATAAAAGAAGGCCACCCCGCCTCCATTCTCCACACCAATGCACTCCCCACTGATCACTGACCTTCCCCACCTCTTCCCGGAGCAAGGCGAGCACCACCGCACCGAAATTTCACCGGAGTCCGCCGCTGCTGGAGGAGAAGGGCGGCAGCGATTCTGACCACCCCAAGCCTTGTAGTGACCGTGCGTCGCCTCGACGTCGTCTACCACGTCATTTTCCCTCGTTGCTAACGCTAGCTGGAGCTCAGGTGAGCCCCATGAGACCCCCACCGCCGCGTTAGGTTTAGCTCATCGCCGGAGCTATTTGTTGTCGTCGACGACCCTTAGCCGTTGGATTAGAATTAGATTGCACGACTCAGATTCAAAGATACTGTTTCACATTAGAACGGTCACTGACCAGTGGACCCCCTCTGTCAGCCGCACGTTGTGCTGCGCTGTGCAGTTGGGCCGGCCCGTTTAGCTTTCCCGCTCAGGCCTGGAAATTCAAACATGGATTTTCCTTTTTAGCGAAAACCCTATTATGTCCACTTATTCAAAAATCCATTCAGAGAGTTTCACTTAACCAAATTGCATGATTCCAATTTTGTTAGAAAGATAATTAAAATATCTATCCAAGCCCATTGGATTTAAATCATTTGGAGTTATAGATAATCTATAGTAAAAATAACAAGACAGGGACTATTGCAACTTCAAACATTTTAAAAAATCAACCATAATAGCTTTTGAGTTGATTCCAACTCTCAAAAATCACATTTGACAATATCTATCTGAATATGTAAAAATATCTAGGTTTGCATGCAGTAACATTGGACTAGTACCAAAAGAATGCTATTAGGACATTTCTAGTCACTTTAGATCTATTAAATAATAATCTTAAACTTTATAAAATGTGACCAACCCTTTAAATCACATTCCCATGTATTAGAATATGTGTGAGGACATGTGTCCACATGATCCCATATTTTAAATTGGATAATATTAAATCTTAATTAATTTCAATAAGTAGAAATTACTTTTCTCAAATAAACTAAATAAAATTAGTTCTTTAATTCAAGTAATGATTGTGATGATGCTAAATCATCAAGTGTGAGCCTTAGTGTGCTAAATAGCAACAGTTAAGTATTTTTTGGTGATTGTGTACCCCGTATTTATTTATAGACGATGGTACCGACCAAGGATACGAGGAGGAGGAGTTCTACCCCGAAGAAGATGAAGAAAACTTCAATCACTTCACCAATACAATCAAGGATGCGATACCATTCCAATTTTACCGTACAACCACAATACCTGAATTGGGTAGGGCTTAGCCGGAAGTTTATATGCATTAGTATGGGTTCCCTCGCGGAAGAGGTTTGAGCTGAGGCTACCTCTTGATGATGTCCACCTATGCAGTGCCCAGGATGGCGGATGGCCATGGCTGGGAGGCCAAGCTCATAGGGGAGGTGCCTATACTAGAGTGTGTAATTGAAAGGTTATGATTGATTATACACATACTAAGTATGATGATTCAGGGTTATCCCTGACAGATGTATCGAATTTTGTGGTGAAAGTGTACCACCTCTGCAAATTGTCAAACTATTCGAATAGCCGCGTCCGCGGTCATGGACAGTTGGAGTGGCCATACTGTTCCGTCGTCAGATGTTTTCAAAACGACTTGTGAAGTGAACTATGATTTTTGACTTGACCACAATAGGGTTGTGAATATGAAAGCTAGGTTCCCAACTTAAGTGATTTAGAACATTTAGTTAACTTTCTTTACTTCTGAACTCAGTTTATATAAATCTAGCTTTTTGCAAATAAACTTAGAGCTTAGGATTCCTACTAGAACTACCTTACTTGTTAGTGATAGTTTGCGAGTACTTAAAGAGTACTCATGGCTTTGTCCCTGGCTTATCCCGTGGCCAAACTATGAGGAGGACTATCCGAATGACGGACAGCAGGATGGCTAGGCTACGACAACTAGGATCATCTCCCATCGTCAGTATTGCCTGTGACCTTGAAGATGGAGCCCACTACTACGCTTATTATTCCGCTGCTTGTTTGTATTAAGACTGGATCATGAGATCCTTTATTTGTGTAAGACCTTATTATGGTTTGTAATGGATGATGTACTGCGATATCTTATCTGTTATGTCTCGCAAAAATGGTAATCGTGGGATTGCGATGTATGGCATAACAGGCATCTGGGATTAAAAATCCGGGTGTTGACAAGTTGGTATTAGAGCCATCCTGACCATAGGAGACCCTAGTTAGAATGGACGTCCAAACAAAAACTTAGTTTCAAAACAAAAGTGGTATTTATGAAAACCTATTCCCCTCTTACTGATGAACCACAAGTATAGGGGGTGTATCGCAGTATTTTCGATAAGTAAGAGTATCGAACCCAACGAGGAGCAGAAGGTGTTGGCGAATGGCTTGGAGCAGGAATTCTCTGTAATACTTAGCAAACGGATTTTTAGGGGCTTTTGATAATGCAAGTAAATAAAGTACGAGTAAATAAAAGACAATAAGAATAAATGCAGCAAGTGGCTCAATCCTTTCTTTAGCAAAGGACAAGCCGATTGTATTATTTAAGATGACCAAACGTTCTCAAGGACACATGGGAATATCGTCAAGTGCTTTCGCTTCATATAGTTGATTAATCTTCTTTAGTTTGCTAAGTGTTGTGTGGGTGAACCTGTGCTAATGTACCGACCTTCCTAGGACTAATACATACTTGTGATTAAACCCCTTGCAAGCATCCGCAAGTACAAGAAAGTAATTAAGGTAGAAACCTAACCACAGCTTTAAACTCTAAGACCCTGACGTCCATTGTGCAATGGTTTCCTAACGGGGGTTCAGGTTTCTGTTAGTCCGGCAACCCCTATGATTAGTAGCCAAATACACAATGCATTCCCCTAGGCCCATATAGGTGAAGTGTCATGTAGTCGACGTTCACATCACACCACTAGAAGAAATACACCACAACTTAAATATCAAACTATTGAATCTTTCTCAACACAATTCCACTACTAACAACATGACTTCTCCCATGTCCTCAAGAACAAAACGAACTACTCACAAGACATCATATGGATCATGATCAGAGATGAAATAATGATGTATAACAATCTGAACATAAACGATAATTCAATGGTTCACTCAATAGCATCAACTACAAAGAGTAATCAACACCGGGAAAGTTTCCCCTAAGAACTATGCAAGATTCAACCCAATTGTTACAGCGGTATGAAGTGGTGATGATGGTGCTGGTGAACATGATGGTGGTGATGATGATGATGATCCCGATGAAGTCCAGCTTGATGGTGGTGTTGATGGCAACGATCTCCCCTCCCCGGGAATGAATTCCCCTGGTAAAATTCTGTCTGCCGGAGAGATCTTTCTCTCTCGGTGTTTTCCGCCCCGTAGAGGCAGCGGAATCTTTATGTGGTCGCTCCTCCAGTATTAGGGTTCCGTGGGGGTAATATACGCCAGAGGGGAGAGCCAGGAGGTGGCCAGGGCGTCCACACCACCTGGTGGCGCGGCCTAGGGTGGCCCGCTCCAGGGGTGGTGTGGGCCCCCTATGGCCTATCTCCGCTTCCCCTTTTGGCTTTCTTCGTCTTCTGGAAAAATAGGATTTTCCATGTATTTTCCTAGATTTTCTAATCTTCGCGAATTTTGCCTCCAAATAGCACCTTTTCCATCAAAATCCTGACTGGAGCAGTCCATGCTCCAAAAGTCATCAACCATGCAAAAACAGATGAAATAACATAAGTGTCATCTCTTAATATGAAATATATCAATGAATAATAGTAAATTATGATATAGAATAGTGATGCAAAATGGACGTATCAACTCCCCCCAAGCTTAGACTTCGCTTGTCCCTAAGCGAAAACTGAGCTCAATAAACATGACCTCAGGTTTATGGAGTGAAGAGTCGATAAAAGAATACGGACAAGAAGAATCGCATTCATCAATACATAAATCATAATAGAAGACAACTCACTATTATATAACTTAACTTGCAATAAGTAAAGGAAACACAATAAAGATACATAGATTAAATCACAATTGGTAATGGCAAACTTAGCTATTGGTCGAAGAATAGTTGACAATTTGCTGGAGTTCACACATAACTGGTTTTCAATGATAGCTTTCAAAGTAGTAGACACTAAGATAACAACAATGTGCAAAACAAGGAACATAAGAAACATGATTGATTAAATCATCATATGAATGAATGAAACACAACAACTCAAAATACTTGTTGAGATAGAAGGGAACAGGTTTACTGATTCAACTAAAAAGTAAAAGATAGGCCCTTCGTAGAGGGAAGCAGGGATTTCAAGTTTCATAAAGAGCTTCCAAAAATTATGGTACTTACTAGCTTTCAGCTCTCATTTCCCCTATCATAGGCATCTTTAGGTGATTAAGGTTAAAGTGACACAACTAAGAGGATATGCTTGACAAGTTATAAGTCGAAATCTCATGCCCCTTACTTACGAGTACCGAACCTCATGCTACTCAACTTTAGTCACAAGTAAGCTCTCGTCATTCTACAGATGCTAGTTTCTGACCGTGAAGCTAGTAGAGCCGAGCGCCAAGCCAACCTAGCCACCCTGCAACAGATAGCTCAGATGGCCCACAATAATCAAGGCCATGGAAATCAGGATCACCACGGATCCAAGCTTAAGAACTTCCAGAATACCAATCCCCCTATCTTCAACAAGTCCGAGGATCCCTTAGACGTTGATGACTGGCTGCAAACGATGGAGAACAACCTAGAGGTCGCAGGAGTTGACGCCAACGAGAAGGTACTGTTTGCCACCCACTATCTGGCAGGAGATGCAAGAGCCATGTGGAATAGCACCCGTACCATGAACAACGGTCAAGTGATGACTTGGGAAGCTTTCAAGATCAAGTTTA
Organism: Avena eriantha; assembly: GCA_910589775.1. NCBI lineage: Eukaryota > Viridiplantae > Streptophyta > Magnoliopsida > Poales > Poaceae > Avena > Avena eriantha. The sequence goes on along the minus strand of OU342741.1, from coordinate 81,402,612 downwards.
GTCGCACCCATGCGCCACAAGGTTTATTCACCAGAATGAGAGATGAGTTCAGAGAACTTAAGCAAGGCAGGATGACTGTAGTTGAGTACCGTGACAAATTTCTATCCTTCACTAGATATGCCCCAGATGAGATCAACACTAAAGCCAAGAAGAAGGAAAGGTTCCTGAATGGATTGCATGATGAGATGCAAACTGTTTTAGTCAACATCCGTTTTGAAGACCTAGAAGAGCTAGTCGACTCTGCCATTCAGATGGAAGGGAAGATCAACCAAGCTAATGACAACCGCAAGTGCAGGATGATGCACCAGACTGGGTCCCACAATACCCAGAAGTTTCACCCCAACCCATCTACAGGATATGCCCCAAGAAACAATAGACCCCCGATGTCTCATCCAAGCTACCCTAATCGTAGTGGAGGAAACCCGAAGACCGGAGGAAACCACAACAACAACCCCGACAACTCCAACAACTTCAACCGTGCACCGCCTAAGTCCAACAACAACAACAACAACAGTACTGCCCCAAGGACTGGTAACAATGTTGTGCCTGTTGCAGCCAAAGACAAGTCCCAGATTACTTGCTTTGAATGTGGAGTCAAGGGTCACTACTCCAATGAATGTCCCAATAAGCTTGCAGCAGCCCCCAATGTGAATGCCCCAGCTCAGCAGCAACGCCGTGTCCAACCTGGACGAAGATTTGCCCCAGGGAATTCGCTCAACCGCAACGGTCGTCTATTCCACATGAATGCTGAAGAAGCCCAGGAAGCGCCAGATGTCGTGCTGGGTATGTTTTTTGTTAACTCGGTACTTGCAAGACTGTTGTTCGATTCTAGAGCATCGCACTCGTTTTTTATAGAAGAATTTGCATGCACTAGTAAGATTCAACCAACAAAATTGAAGCATGTTATGATAGTTCAAATACCTGGTTCAACCACCAAAGCTAGAAAAAATTGCAAGGTTGTACCTATCAGAATCCATGGGATAGATTTTTATGCCAATCTAATAGTACTTGGAACCAAAGGTTTGGAAGTAGTACTAGGAATGGATTGGATGTCGAAACATAAATGATTGATCGACTGTGCCAAGAAAGCCATAACCATGACCAGTAGCTCTGGAGTATCAGTAGAGCATGTATCTGAGACCTTGCCCCGTCAGTTCAAATGCAACAAGAGTCTAGCCCAACCAACCATAGACCAAGTCAGAGTAGTCTATGAATAACCTGACGTATTCCCAGATGAATTGCCCGGTATGCCCCTAGATCGGGATATCGAGTTCATTATTGAACTAATTCCTGGAACTGGACCTATAGCTCAGAGGCCTTATAGTATGAACCCATCTGAATTAGTGGAGCTGAAGAAGCAACTTGATGCTATGTTGGAGAAAGTTCTGATTCAACCAAGCGCATTGCCATGGAGATTGCCTATTTTGTTTGTCGATAAGAAAGATGGAGGTAACCGTTTGTGCACAGATTACCGGAAACTGAATGATGTCACTATCAAGAACAAGTACCCACTTCCCAAGATTGAGGATCTGTTTGACCAGTTGACTGGTGCCCGAGTGTTCTCTAAGATTGATCTTAGAACTAGTTATCATCAACTCAAGATCCATGCAACGGATATTCCAAAGACCGCCTTTACCACCAGATATGGATTGTATGAGTATACGGTCATGTCTTTTGGATTAACCAATGCGCCCGCTTATTTCATGAATAAGATTTTTATGAACTTTCTGGATAAGTTTGTCATTGTTTTTATCGATGATATTCTAATCTATTCCAAGTCATAAGAAGACCATGAGCTACACCTGAGAACCATCCTTGAAACCCTTAGAGAGCATCGGTTGTATGCCAAGTTTAGCAAATGTGAGTTTTGGTTAAAGGAAGTAGGATTCCTCGGACATATTGTGTCGGCATAAGGAGTCGCTGTTGATCCCACCAAGATCAAAGATGTTGAAGAATGGAAAGCCCCAACCACTCAAACCCAAGTCCGTGCATTTCTCGGATTAGCGGGATACTACCGCAAGTTTGTTGAAGGATTTTCGAGCATCGCAAGACCAATGACCCAATTGTTGAAGAAAGATAGAAAGTTTGAATGGACCGACAAATGTGAAGGAAGCTTTCAAGATCTCAAGAAGAGATTGATTTCAGCCCCAATTCTGATTATGCCAGATATCAAGAAGCCTTTTGATGTGTATTGTGATGCATCCAAGATTGGTCTCGGATGTGTGTTGATGCAAGAAGGCAAAGTCATAGCATATTTGTCAAGACAACTAAAACAGCATGAGCAAAACTACCCCACCCATGATCTTGAACTAGCAGCTATAGTTTTAGCCTTGAAGACATGGCGTCATTACCTTATGGGTAACCACTGTGAGATTTATTAGGATCACAAGAGCCTGGAGTATATTTCACTCAGAAGGAGCTGAATATGAGGCAAAGGAGATGGATAGAGTTAATCAAGGATTATGACCTTGACATTCACTATCACCCCGACAAAGCCAATGTGGTAGCGGATGCTCTTAGCAGATTGTCGTGTAGGTTAAACACCAAGATCAAGGAGAACCAACCAAGTTTGCATGAAGAGTTGGAGCAGTTTAGAGAAGAGCTAGTTAGCAAAGGATTTTTAGCTAGCATTGAACTTCAACCCACATTGATCAGTCAGATCAAGAAAGCACAGAAAGGAAATGCAAGTATCGACGGAATCAAATGTCGTATTGGTACAAGAAAGGTACCAGATTCACCAAAGATGAAGAAGGAGTTTTGTGGTACAAAGGATGTATCTGTGTGCCAGCAGATTCGGAGTTGAAGCAAGTTATCATGCAGGAAGCTCATGATACTCTTTATTCTATCCACCCCAGAGGAATGAAGATGTATCAGGATTTGAAGGAGCAATTTTGGTGGCACAAGATGAAGAGAGAAATCGGAAGCTACATAGCCAAGTGTGATATCTGCCAGAGAGTCAAAGCGGAACATCAGAGACCCGCAGGACTTTTGCAACCATTGTAGATTCCGAAATGGAAATGGGATTCTGTCGGAATGGACTTTACCACAAGTTTTCCTACATCTAGTAGGGGAAATGACTCTATTTGGGTCATAGTTGATAGACTGTCCAAGGTAGCCCATTTTATACCTGTCAAGACTACCTACCAGAGTTCGAAGCTAGCAGAGCTGTTAATTGCTAGAATCATCAGTTTGCATGGAACCCCCAAGACCATAGTGTCGGATCGAGGAACCCAATTTACCTCAAGATTTTGGCAGAAAGTCCAAGAAGGACTAGGAACCAAGTTGAATTTCAGCACAGCTTATCACCCACAGACCGATGGACAAACTAAGAGTCAAACAAATCTTAGAAGACATGTTGAGAGCTTGTGTGCTAGAATATGGATCAAAATGGGAAGATTGTCTGCCTTTCGCAGAATTCTCATACAACAACAGTTATCAAGTCAGTTTGCAAATGGCCCCATTTGAATTTCTGTATGGAAGGAAGTGATGTACCCCTTTGAATTGGTCGCAAGTAGGAGAGAGTTAGATTTTCGGACCCGACATCCTAAGAGAAGCCGAAGAGAAGGTTCACAAAGTCCGTGAGCACCTCAAGACCGCACAATCATAACAAAAGAGTTATGCTGACAAGAGACGTCGAGACTTGACCTTCAATGTCGGAGATTTTGTGTATCTCAAAGTGTCACCTTTGAAGGGAATGCAGCGTTTTCAGCTGAAAGGAAAGTTAGCCCCCAGATATATTGGACCTTTCAAGATTATGAATCGCCGAGGAGAAGTATCTTATCAACTGGAACTTCTAGAAGAGATGTCATCCATCCATGATGTGTTCCATATCTCGTTACTTCGCAAATGCCTAGAAGTTCCAGAGAAGACCGAAGTGTTCAAGAACATCGATCACCGAGCCATTGATATCAACAAGGATCTGACGTATCATGAAGTGCCCATTCGTATCTTGGAAGAAGCCTTCAGAACCACCAGGACCCTGAGTATCAAGTTTCTCAAGATCCAGTGGAGCAACCATACCGAAGAAGAAGCTACTTGGGAGCGAGAAGATTATATTAGGACGGAGTTTCCAAATCTCTTTAGTTCCTAGTTTTTCTTAAATCTCAGGATGAGATTTTGTTTAAGGACGGAAGGTTTGTAACACCCCAAAACTTTTAACCAAGATTATCAAGTCCTAATCACCCAATTTAGGGTTAACAAAAACTTTTACTAAGAAAAATGAATATGAATGCATGTGTGTTTGCATTAGTGTAGAATTGAGTGTATATGCCATGCTTGATTGTTCTAAATGATGTGAAATCGTTTAAAGGTGAATACTACATCATCTAGACCAATTACAAACAAAACCCAAAGAGAAAGAAATCAAATAAGAATAAATATAGCAAATGGCATTTTGACCATTTTAAACCACTAGGTCACTTTAGGTGTTCCTAGAAGAGAAATTCTAACAGAAACTATTCTAACTCTTTTCATCCCTTGCTAGACCAAGTAAAAATGTATCAAGGTCCACTTTACAAACTTACAAAAACTTCTTGCAAATCAATTTAATGAACATTTGAAAATTGAATCCATTTCATATGTTAAGATCCCACTTTTTCAAAAACCTGCCAACAATTTACCTTGACCTCTCCAAGCAAACATAGACTCTCAAGCTTAATGCAAAATCACTCAAAAAATTTGAATCAAAAATTCCAAACTTTGTTTCATGCGGCCATTAACACAAACACCTTGTCTGCACTAATTAAGCTCCTGCCTAACTTCACTGTTGTGCACAGTAATAGTCTACCAATTGGTCCCCTCTACACTCTCTGGTCTCCCCTAAGTCTAACCAGCACCCAGACAAGCCCCCCTTCGTCGTGGCGAACAGTGGAGCGCCACCCGAATTTGGTCATCACCGGCCGACCACGGCCAGCTCGCAGCAGACAGCCCTGCTCCCAACCAGCATGTCCAGGACCATCGCCGCACTCTACCGCCACCCCCTGTCCAGGGCACAGCCCCAGCCGAGCCAGGGACCACCCTATCTACCCCGCGCACCGTGCCTCTGCGCCATGTCCAGAGCGCGCCAGTGCGCCATGCTCGACCAGCTCGCCCAGCTCGCGCCTTGCCCTCACCGCGCACGCGCAGCCTCGCCATGATCACGCCACCCCGGCAGACACCCACGTTCGCTGCCGCGCGACCCGCAGCTGCCGCACGCCGCTGAAAACACTTCTGCCGCCGCGCGGAGCACCGCACGCTCCTGACCGAACCACGCCGCCCCACGCCGCTCGATTAAGTCTGAGAGAACCGCCAGGAGACACCGCACCATCCTACGCCCTCGCCCATGCCGTTAGCCGCCTGTATAAATGCCACCGTCGAGCTCACCGCCGCACCGCTCGGTCCCCTCGCCGCGCTATAAAAGGAGGCCACCCTTGCCTCCATTCTCCACACCACTGCACTCCCCACTCCTCACTGACCTTCCCCACCTCTCCCCGGAGCAAGGCGAGCACCACCGCGCCAGAATTTCACCGGACTCCGCCGGTGCTGGAGGAGAAGGGCGCCAGCGATTTCGACCACCCCAAGCCTTGTCGTGACCGCGCCTCTCCTTGCCGTTGTCTACCACGTCGTTTGACCCCGTCGCTAACCCTATCTGGAGCCCAAGTGAGCCCCACGAGACCCCCACCGAAGCGTTAGGTTTAGCTCGTCGCCGGAGCTGTTCGTCATCGACGACGACCCTCAGCCGTTGGATTAGAATTAGATTGCATGGCTCGGATTCAAAAACACCGTTTCATGTTAGAACAATCACTGACCAGTGGACCCCCTATACCAGCGGCGCGTTGTGCTGCGCTGTGCAGTTGGGTCGGCCCGTTTAGCTTTCCCGCTCAGGCCTGGAAATTCAAATATGGATTTTCCTTTTTAGCTAAAACCCTATTATGTCCACTTATTCAAAAATCAATTCAGAGAGTTTCACTTAACAAAATTGCATGATTCCAATTTTGTTAGAAAGATAATTAAAATATATATCCAAGCCCGTTGGATTAAATCATTTGGAGTTAGAGATAATCTATAGTAAACATAACAAGACAGGGACTTTTACAACTTTAAACATTTTTTCAAAAATCAGCTGTAATAGCTTTTGAGTTGATTCCAACTGTCAAAACTCACATTTGACAATATATATCTGAATATGTAAAAATATCTAGGTTTGCATGCAGTGACATTGGACTAGTACCAAAAGAATGCTATTAGGGCATTTCTAGTCACTTTAAATCTATTAAATAATAATCTTAAACTTTATAAAATGTGACCAACCCTTTAAATCACATTCCCATGTATTAGAATATGTGGTGAGGACATGTTTCCACATGATCCCATATTTTAAATTGGAGAATATTAAATCTTAATTAATTTCAATGAGTAGAAATTACTTTTCTCAAATAAACTAAATAAAAATAGTTCTTTAATTCAAGTAATGATTGTGATGATGCTAGATCATCAAGTGTGAGACTTAGTGTGCTAAATAGCAATAGTTAAGTATTGTTTGGTGAATGGGTACCCTGTATTCATTTATAGACGATAGTACCGACCAAGGATACGAGGAGGAGGAGTTCTACCCCGAAGAAGACGAAGAAAACTTCAATCACTTCACCAATCAAGGCAAGCTAACACTTGCAAGCTATTATGGGGAAGCTAGATCTATGCAAGCTTTAACCTAAGCAAGATGCATTAGGCATGCTTTAGTTATATACTTTAATTTATACCCATCCCAATTTTTACTTGCAATCTTTATTTTTTTTCCTTTACCAAAGTTCTTTACTTTTAGTTAATGCTTTGTGAGTATTGGAAAAGTAGTATAAGATAGCATAAAGAGTATAAAACTTGGCCTATACTAGATGTCATTCTATGGCATGAGATTGAGATTAGCACCCCTCCTTAGTGAACACTCTTAACTTAGTTGCTAGTGCTAAGCATAAAAACTTGATCACTTTAGATGGGAATACTTGGTGAAAATGCTTATGAAAACCTTGGAATGATGAGTCATTCTATTGAAATGTTTTGACATGTGTAGAGAAACACAAATGGTTTTGATGATGAAAATGTTGAGGCATGAGCCTTACCCCTTTACAAAAACTGATGGTTGGGTTCGGATGCGATTCCATTCCAATTTTACCGTACAACCACAATACCTGAATTGGGTAGGGCTTAGCCGGAAGTTTATATGCATTAGTATGGGTTCCCTCGTGGAAGAGGTTTGAGCTGAGGCTACCTCTTGATGATGTCCACCTATGCAGTGCCCAGGATGGCGGATGGCCATGGCTGGGAGGCCAAGCTCATAGGGGAGGTGCCTATACTAGAGGGTGTAATTGAAAGGTTATGATTGATTATCCACATACTAAGTATGATGATTCAGGGTTATCACTGACATATGTATCGAATTTTGTGGTGAAAGTGTACCACCTCTGCAAAGTGTCAAACTATTCGAATAGCCACGTCCGTGGTCATGGACAGTTGGAGTGGCCATACTGTTCCATCGTCAGATGTTTTCAAAACGACTTGTGAAGTGAACTATGATTTTTGACTTGACCACAACAGGGTTGTGAATATGAAAGCTAGGTTCCCAACTTAAGTGATTTAGAACATTTAGTTAACTTTTTTACTTCTGAGCTCAGTTTATATAAATCTGGCTTTTTGCATGTAAACTTAGTGCTTAGGATTCCTACTAGAACTACCTTACTTGATAGTGATAGTTTGCGAGTACTTCAAGAGTACTCATGGCTTTGTCCCTAGCTATTCCCATGGCCAGACTATGAGGAGGACTATCAGGACGACGGACAGCAGGACGGCTACGACAACTAGGATCATCTCCCATCATCAGCATTGCCTGTGACCCTAAAGATGGAGCCCACTACTACACTTATTATTCCCCTGCTTGTTTGTATTAAAACTGGATCATGAGATCCTTTATTTGTGTAAGACCTTATTATGGTTTGTAATGGATGATGTACTGTGATATCCAATCTATTATGTCTCGAAAAAATGGTAATCCTGGGATTGCGGTGCATGGCATAACAGGCATCTGGGATTAAAAATCCGGGTGTTGATAGTGTGGGCAAAACATAAGAAAGTAGATATAAAACAAGCATGGAACATCAAAAATTATAGATACGTTAGCAACGTATCAATATCCTCAAGCTTAACTCCTACTCATCCTCGAGTAGGTAAGTGATAAAAATAAAGAATAATTTTTTAGGTGACATGCACCATCATAAACTTGATCGAAGTATTTGTAAAACATTAATAGCTTGGATCATAGTACTTTAACATAGCATAAAAGATATAGTTCTAACAATAAGACATAGCGACTATGTTGTAACATGAAAAGGTACAAACAAAAGATTCATGAATAACAATGTTTTGCAAGACGTTTGTTTGTTTCACATAAAGAAAGCATACTAAGAATGGTATTCAGCTTGTCCCTCATAGTGTAGAAAAACATAAATGCATAGGACACCTTCAAATTTTATAAGGGTGACTAGATACAAGTAGTTTAAGAACAAGCAATATCAAAGTTATGCATCAATCAACAAGTATTGGGACAATGCACATTAAACTAAGAATGGCCACTATGCTCTCTCAATATATGCATAAATATAGAAGATGGAGACTCAACATAAAAGTAAAAGAAAGGCCTTCATAGAAGGAATCAGGGATTCAAGTCTCATAAAGAGCTTTCAAAAATTATGGTACTTATTAGCTTTCAGCTCTCATCGCCCCTATCATAAGCATCTTGAAGTGATTAAGGTTAAAGTGAACAAACTATGAAGCACTTACCTACTCGAGGACGAGCAGGAGTTAAGATTGGGGATGTTGATACGTTGCTAACGTATCTATAATTATGTACTCCATAGTTTGTTCACTTTAACCTTAATCACTTCAAGATGCTTATGATAGGGGTAATGAGAGCTGAAAGCTAGTAAGTACCATAATTTTTGAAAGCTCTTTATGAGACTTGAATCCCTGTTTCCTTCTATGCAGGCCTTTCTTTTACTTTTATGTTGAGTCTCCATCTTCTATCTTTATGCACCTATTGAGAGAGCATAGTGGCCATTCTTAGTTTAATGTGCATTGTTCCAAGACTTATTGATTGATTCATAACTTTGATATTGCTTGTTCTTAAACTATTTGTATCTAGTCACCCTTATGAACTTTGAAGGTGTCCTATGCATTTATGTTTTGCTACACTATGAGGGACAAGCTGAATACCATTCTCATCATGTTTTCTATATGTGAAACAAACAAACATCTTTCAAAGCATTGTTATTCATGAATCTTTTGTTTGTACCTTTTCATGTTATAACATAGTTGCTATGTCTTATTGTTAGAACTATATCTTTCATGCTATGTTAAAGTACTATGATCCTAGCTACCAATGTTCTTCAAATACTTTGATCAAGATTATGATGGTGCATGTCACCTCAAAAATTATTCTTTTTTATCACTTACCTACTCGAGGACGAGCAGGAGTTAAACTTGGGGATGTTGATACGTTGTAAATGTATCTATAATTTTTGATGTTCCATGCTTGTTTTATATCTACTTTCTTATGTTTTTTCCACACTTTGGAGTATTTTTACACATTTTCTGGAACTAACCTATTAACAAGATGTCACAGTGCTAGTTGCCTGTTTTCTGCTGTTTTTGGTTTCAGAAAAGCTGGAAAAGAAATATTCTCGGAATTGGACCAGACAAAAGCCAAAGTCAATATTTTACCGGAAGACTCACGGAGCCAGAAGACGAGACGGAGAGGGGCCAGGGGTTGGCCACACCATAGGGTGGCACGGGTCCCCTGGCCACGCCACTAGGTGGTGTGGGCCCCTCAGGCCTCCACCGACCTTGCCCTTTCGCCTATAAGAAGCCTCCAATGCAGAAACCCTAAATAATCCAGGAGAAAGCCACGAAAACCTCCACAACGCCGCCGCCACCGAAGGGGAGAGTCAGGGGACAGAACGTCTCTGTTCTGGCACCCTGCGGGGACGGGGAAGTGCCCCCGGAGCCATTTCCATCCATCTCCGCCACCATCTCCATCGCTGTTGCTGATTCCCATGATGAGGAGGGAGTAGTTCTCCCTCGAGGCTAAGGATTCTACCAGTAGCTATGTGTTCATCTCTCTCTATGCATGATCATATTGTGATCATGAGCTTTGTAATCAAGTATATTTACTTTGCTACTCAAGTGCTTTAATAGATCTCCGGCTCTCCCCACGTGTGTGAAAGTGACAGCGTGTATACCGTGGTGGCACTTAGGCTAGAGTTTATAATACTTATCATGAGTATATTTTGAGTTGGTTATCTCTATGAAATTGTGGTGTTTGTTGGAACCATCTAGTGCTCAAGGTGATAGTGAGGGGTTATCTAGATGGGGAAGACGGACTTTGAGGAGTGTTGTTATAGCCCTACCATGGATTAGAGTGTCCAACCGGAGAGTAGTTCAGAGTAGTATCATGAAGAGAAGATATTTATATGAGAGTGTTCACTAGCAAAAGTATGATCCCTAGGCCTTGTTTGTAAACATTGAAACATTGTTTGCAACTAGATCTATTAGATGTTTGCTTCCTTCCATCTTTATTTCAGATTGCTTTTAGTCTCTTCTACCCGTCAATCTCTTTTCTGGCACCGTTGTCTTATATCCATACCACCTATATTTCACTATCTCTTCGCCGAACTAGTGCACCTATACACCTGACAAGTGTATTGGGTGTGTTGGGGATAAGAGACTTCTTGTATCTTGATTGCAGGGTTGCTTGAGAGGGATACCTTTGACCACTTCCTCCCTGAGTTTGATAAACCTTGGGTGATCCACTTAAGGGAAACTTGCTGCTGTTCTACAAACCTCTGCACTTGGAGGCCCAACAATTGTCTACAAGAATAGAAGTGCGTAGACATCAGTAGTTCATCCCTGGACTACGGATCCATGTAGTAGCTAGATGGTTGGTTCTCCTCCTTTGTGCTACCATGTCTAGATCTTGTGAGCTCCGTTCATGATCAAGATCATCTATTTGTAATTCTACAAGTTGTGTTTGCAGGGATCCGATGGATATTGAGATGCTATTTCAGATTGATTATTGATTCTATCATGTCTATGTTATTTGTGATCTTGCATGCTTTCCGTTGTTAGTAGCTATCCCGAGTAGATGCTAGCAACTCCAAGAGGGAGTATTTATGCTCGATAGTGGGTTCATGCCTCTAGGAATCTGGGGAAGTGACAGAAATCTCTAAGGTACTAGATGTGTTGTTGCTACTAGGGAGAAAACAACAATCTTTTGTTCATAGAACAATCATATTGCTTACTTTACACACAATGCTTAATGCAAGTATCTGTTGCTTGCAACTTAATACTGGAGGGGGTTCGGATGATAACCTGATGGTGGGTTATTAGTCATAGATGCAGTTGGATTACGGTCTATGTATAGTGTTGTAATGCCCAATCAAATCTCATAGGAGTCAAGATGATTAGTATATGCATGTATGCTTTCTCGATGTCTGTCAATTTCCCCGCTGTAATTTGTTCACCCATCATGCCATCTATCTTAAGGAGAATCACCTCTACTGAACTATGGACCCCGGTCCATTCTTTTCCCATTGCTATACAATCTACTATCTACTATTTACTGTTTACTATTTACTTTCTGCAAGCAATTACTATCTTCCATACAATACGTTTAATCCTTTGTTTTCAGCAAAACCGGTGAGATTGACAACCTCACTGTAAGTTGGGACAAAGTTCTGTGGTTGTGTTGTGTAGGATTCCAAGTTGGAAACAACACCTTGGAGGTGTTTCCTTGCTCCTACTGGTTCAATAACCTTGGTTTCATAACTGAGAGAAAACTTGTTGATGTGCTCATCATACCTTCCTCTTAGGGTTCCCCAATGTTCTCGATACATTTTGAGCCAACAAGCACCAACACCCCCCTGCAAATGGACCCCGTGGGTACGAACCTGTCCTCTCGCACCGAGGCCACGACCCAACGCGCACCTGCAAACAAGGAGGCAGCCCTGGATCTGTCCGTCTCGGCACAAATCGGGCCAAAGGTTGAGCCCGGTTTGTGGGGGCTCGGACTGCCCGCGCGTCCGGGTGGTGTCCTGCACTTCCACACCCCTAGCCCTCTCGCCAGGCACACACTTGCGTCCCACCATTGTTTCCCCACCCTCCCTTCTCCCACTCGCCGCCGCCAGGACACCCTCCCTCCCGGAAGGCCGCCGCCTCCTTCTGAAGGCCACCTTCCCTCCCTCACGGTCGTTGAAGCCTCTTTTCCATTGAGAAGCCCCAGTACCCAAAGATCTCGCCATCCCCGGGCGTCGAGCTCGGCCTTCTCCTAGGCCACGCTCCACCTGTTCGACCATTTGCCTCGGCTTCCAAGTTCTACATTCAACCACATCCGCCTCGTCCTTGTCCTAGTCCTACTATTCCTACAACTCATCTGTATCACCGTGCAGACCATGGATGACAGTGGGGACGAGTTCTTCAAGAAATATGTCCTGCCGTCCTCTGACGATTCCAACGATGACAGTGAACGTTTGCTCGCCACGGCCGTGCTCCTCCATCAGCACAATGAGAGGACGAAGTGAACATACCGTGGCTCCGTCAAGGGTCGATCGGCGGTGCCGGAACATGGATGAGTCGCCTGCCATGAGATGCTGTTTCAGGATTACTTCCACCGCACTAGGCCCTTATACCCTCCTGCATTTTTTCGACGGGGCTTTCGGATGTCGAAGAAGGTGTTCATGCATATTCTTCACGGAGTGAGGGATTATGACGATTACTTCTCTTTGAAGAAAGATGCGACCGGTAAGCTCGGCTTCACCTTCTACCAAAAATGCACCACAACTATTTGCATGCTTGCTTATGGAGTAGCCGCTGATTGTGTCAATGAGTACTTGTGCATGAGCAAGTCTACTTGCCTAGAAGCAATGTATAGGTTCTGCAAAGTTGTGGTGGCGGTTTTTGGTGAAGAATTTCTGAGGCCACCCAATGCGGAGGACACTCGCTGACTCTTGGCTTTCAATGAAACTAGAGGGTTTTCAGGAATGATTGGAAGCATAGATTGTATGTACCGGGAGTGGAAGAACTATCCGTTTGCCTGGCAGGGGCAATATAAAGGACATGCAAAGGGGGTGCATAGTCATACTTGAGGCTGTTGCATCCCATGATCTTTGGATTTGACACTCTTTCTTTGGCATGGCTGGTTCTCACAATGACATCTGTGTTATTCAGAAGACTAGTTTGTTTTCTAGGCTTGCTGGAGGCACCACTCCCTGGACTATCAGGTGCGAGGCCTAATACGTCCATTTTGCATCACTATTCTATATCATAATTTACTATTATTCATTGATATATTTCATATTAAGAAATGATACTTATATTATTTCATCTGTTTTTGCATGGTTGATGACTTTTGGAGCATGGATCGCTGAATTCTGGATTCTAATGGAAAAGGCGATGTTTGGAGGCGAAATTCGCGAAGATCAGAAAATTCCAGAAAATACATGGAAAATTCTATTTTTCTAGAAGACGAAGGATGCCAGAAGGGGGAGCGGAGCTGGGCCACACGGGGCCCACACCGCCCCCTAGCGCAGGCCACCCCTGGCCGCGCCACCAGGTGGTGTGGCTACCCTGGCCCACTCCTGGCTCTCCCCTTTGGCGTATATTATCCCCACAAAACCCTAAGCCTAGGAGATCGACCATAGAAAGATTCTGCCACCTCTACGGGCGGAAAACTACAGAGAGAGAAAGAGCTCTCTGGTAGGCAGAAATCTGTCAGGGAAATTCCTTCCCGGAGAGGGGAGATCATCACCATCAACACCACCATCAAGTTGGACGTCATCGGGATCATCATCATCATCATCTCCATCAGCACCATCATCACCACTCCATACCGATGTAACAATTGGGGTGAATCTTGCATAGTTCTTAGGGGAAACATTCCCGATGTTGATTACTTGTTGTAGTTGATGCTATTGAGTGGAACCATCGAATTATTGTTTATGTTTAGATTGTTACTTATCATTATATCATCTCTGATCTTGATCCATATGATGTCTCGTGAGTAGTTCATTTAGTTCTTGACATGGGAGAAGTCATGTTGTTAGTAGTAGAATTGTGTTGGGAAAGATTCAATAGTTTGCTATTTAAGTTGTGGTGTTATTCTTCTAGGTGTGTCATGTGAACATCGACTACATGACACATCACCTTTATGGGCCTAGGGAAATGCATTGTGAATTTGGCTACTAATCGTAGGGGTTGCCGGAGTGACACAAACCTGAACCCCCGTTAGGAAACCTTTGCACAAGGGATGTTAGGATCCCAGAGTTTAAAGCTGTGGTTAGGTTTCTATCTTAATTACTTTCTTGTACTTGCGGATGCTTGCAAGGGGTATAATCACAAGTATGTATTAGTCCTAGGAAGGTCGGTACATTAGCACAGGTTCAGCCACACAACACTTATCAAACTAAAGAAGATTAATCAACTATATGAAGCGAAAGCACTTGACAATATTCCCATGTGTCCTCGAGAACGTTTGGTCATCTTAAATAATACAACCGGCTTGTCCTTTGCTAAAGAAAGGATTGGGCCACTTGCTGCAATTATTATTATTGTATTTTATTTACTCGCACTTTATTTATTTGCATTATCAAAAACCCCTAAAATTCGTTTGCTAAGTATTTACAGAGAATTCCTGCTCCAAGCCACTCGTCAACACCTTCTGCTCCTCGCTGGGTTTGACACTCTTACTTATCGAAAATACTGCGATACACCCCCTATACTTGTGGGTCATCAAGACTATTTTCTGGCACCGTTGCCGGGGAGTGAAGCGCTATTGGAGAGTGGAACTGGTAAAGGAAACTTCTGTTGTGAGTATTGTTTACTTATGTTAGTTACTTTATTCTCAATATGGATAATTCACTTAGTTCCTTATTTCATAATGCTACTACCACTGCTAAGGTAGTAGACGAACCACCACCTGTTGAAAATGATACTTTTAAAATACCCACAAGAATTATTGATCGTGTTATGGATAACTACTATTTTGGAGATGGAACTTTCCATCCCGATGATCATTTGCTCTTTATACACGAATTATGCGGGTTGTTCAAGTGTGCATGTATTACAACCGATCAAGTCAAGAAGAAGTTATTCTCATTATCACTGAAAGGAAGATTTGAGAAATGGTATAAGCTGCTGAAGAATGGTCAAGCTCTTGAATGGGAGGAAGTAGTACCTATCTTTATTAAAAAAATTATCCTCCTAGTGAGATTCATAAAGATCGGAATCAAATATACAACTTTTGGCCTCTTGATGGAGAGAGTACAACACAAGCTTGGGGGATATTAAAGTTACTAATGCTTAAATGTCCTATTCATGAGCTCCCCAACAATATTATTATCAATAACTTTTATGCAAGGCTTTCTCTTCATGATAAGGATCTATTGGATGTTTCTTGTGCTGGATCATTTACACGCATGGAAGAAGGAGCTAAATGGGATCTTCTAGACCGTATTCAAGACAATGTTGAAGCATGGGAGAATGATAAAGGAAGAAAGTCAGGTATAAATTATGATTATGAATGCATTAAATCTTCTATGGGAACTGATGACTTTCAAAATATTAGTAATACTTATGGTCTAGACTCTCAAGTTATTGCAGATTGTTTTAAGGCTTTTGCTTCTTATATTGAAATTCCTAAGAAAAAGTGGAATAAGTATCATGCACCATATAAGGATATTGTTGATTATGTTCCCGCTAGAAGTACTGAAGTTTGCACTATTGATCGTATTTTGCCTGAACCTTATATTGAAAAACTGCCCTTCCCGAATAAAGTAAAGGAGCACACCATGATAACTAGTGTAATTAATAAAAGTACGAAGAGAGTTGTTAAGCCTGATGAACAAATAACCATTGAACCTGCAATAGCAACTGTGAAAGACCTTGTCACTAAAAGAGTAGAGGACGAACATATTGTTTTCTATGAAGATGCTTCTAATATTGTCTCACATCCTAATAGAACTAAAAAAGCTAGTGTCCCTGTGCTTTCTGTTAGAATTGGTGATCATTGCTATTATGGCTTATGTGATATTGGTGCAAGTTCAAGTGATATTCCTTATGAGCTTTACAAAGAAATTATGCATGAAATAAGTCCATGCGAACTAGAAGAAACTGATGTGGTTATTCACCTTGCAAACAGAGAGACCATTTCTCCCATTGGTATGTAAGAGATGTGGAAGTTCTTTGTGGTAAGATTAAATATCCTGCTAATTTTCTAGTACTTGGTTCAGCTGCTAGTAAAACCTATCCTATCATTTTTGGTAGACCTTTCATGAACACGTGTGGATCCATTATAGACTGTAAAAGGGAGAACATTTTAACTAAATTTGATGGGGAGTCTTATGAGTTTAATTTTTCAAAATTTGTTAAAGTCCCTTATGAAAATGAAACTCCTAATGAGGATTTTAGAGTTGAACAACTTGCTTCTATTTCTCTTGCTCCTAACAATGCTTTGCAGCAATTTATGGAAGACCACGAAAGTGAGATCTTCATGGAAGAAAGAAATGAGATTGACGAGATTCTCCATCGTCAACCTAAGATGCTTAAGCATAACTTGCATGTGGAAGATTTGGGTACCACACTGCCACCTAAAAGGGATCCAGTTTTCGATCTGAAGCCTTTACCTGACGATCTTAAATATGCTTACATTGATGATAAAAAAACATATCCTGTTATTATTAGTTCAAAACTTTCAGGGAAGGAAGAGGCAAGATTATTGGAAGTATTGAAGAAACATCGAGGAGCTATGGGCTATACACTTGATGATTTAAAAGGGATTTCTCTTACTATATGTCAGCACGCTATAAATATAGAACCCGATGCAAAACCAGTGGTGGAACATCAACGTCGTTTAAATCCTAAGTTGAAGGAAGTGATCAAGAAAAACTACTTTTACGTGCCCTTATGGAACATATGCTTATAGGCGAATGCCTTTTGGTTTGTGTAATGATCCTGCCACTTTTCAAAGGTGCATGTCTGCTATCTTTCATGGTTTTTGTGAAGAAATTGTGGAAGTATTCATGGACGATTTTTCCATCTATGGAACTTCTTTTGATAATTGTCTGCACAACCTTGATAAAGTTTTGCAGAGATGTGAGGAAACTAATATTGTTCTTAATTGGGAGAAATTCCACTTCATGTTCAATGAAGGAATTGTCCTTGGACATAAAATTTCCGAAAGAGGCATTGAAGTTGACAGAGCCAAAGTTGAAGCAATTGAGAAAATGCCCTGTCCTAGGGACGTTAAAGGTATTCATAGTATCCTTGGTCATGCTGGTTTCTATAGAAGGTTTATTAAAGATTTCTCCAAGATATCAAAACCCCTTACTAATCTTCTCCAAAAAGATGTAGCCTTTATTTTTGATGGCGATTGGAAGGAAGCTTTTGAAACTCTAAAGAAAGCTTTAACTACCGCCCCTATTGTCCAACCACCTGATTGGAACTTACCCTTTGAGATCATGTGTGATGCTAGTGATTTTGCTATAGGTGCTGTTCTTGGGCAACAAATAGATAAAAGGTTAAATTTTATCCATTATGCTAGTAAGACTCTTGACGTTGCTCAAAAGAATTATGCTACTACTGAAAAAGAATTCTTAGCTATTGTTTTTGCTTGTGATAAGTTCACACCTTATATTGTTGATTCAAAAGTTACCATTCATACTGATCATGCTGCTATTAAATACCTTATGACGAAGAAAGATGCTAAGCCTAGGCTTATTAGATGGGTGTTGCTTTTACAAGAATTCGACCTACATATTGTAGATAGGAAAGGTGCTGAAATTCCTGTTGCTGATAATTTATCTCGTTTGGAAAACATCTCCTTTGATCCCCTGCCTGTTAATGATAGTTTCCCAAATGAACAGTTGGCTGTAGTAGGAGTAAGTTCACGAGGGAGTCCTTGGTATGCTGATTACGCTAACTTTATTGTTTCCAAGTATTTGGCTCCAACTTTTTTAGCACAGCAAAGAAGGAAGTTCTTTTATGATTTGAGGCATTATTTTTGGGATGACCCACATTTATATAAAGAGGGAGTAGATGGTATTATGCGAAGATGTGTTCCAGAATTTGAACAAAAGGAGATATTGCGGAAATGTCATGGTAGTGCCTACAGAGGACATCATGCAGGAGATAGAACCGCACAAAAGGTTCTACAATCAGGTTTTTACTAGCCCACCCTTTTCAAAGATGCAAGAAAATTTGTCTTATCATGCGACGAATGTCAACGAGTTGGTAATATTTCTAGACGCAATGAAATGCCTATGAATTACTCTCTTGTTATTGAACCATTTGATTGTTGGGGATTTGACTTTATGGGTCCTTCCTCCCTTCAAAAGGTTGCACTCATATTCTTGTTACTGTTGACTATGTTACTAAATGGGTAGAAGCCATACCTACGAAAAGTGATGATAGTGAGACCTCTTTGAAAATGCTTAAGGATATTATCTTTCCTAGGTTTGGAGTGCCTAGATATCTTATGAATGATGGAGGTTCTCATTTCATTCATGGTGGTTTCAGAAAGACCCTTGCTAAATATGATGTTAATCATAAAATTGCTTCAGCTTATCATCCCCAAACTAGTGGGCAAGTAGAACTATCAAATAGAGAAATTAAATCCATCTTGCAAAAGACTGTTAATAGATCTAGAAAAAATTGGGCTAAAAAATTGAATGGTGCTTTATGGGCTTATATAACTGCTTATAAAAATCCTATGGGGATGTCTCCTTACAAAATGGTTTATAGGAAAGCTTGCCACCTGCCTTTAGAATTAGAACACAAAGCTTATTGGGCAGTGAAAGAACTTAATAGAGACTTCAACTTGCTGGTGAGAAAATATTATTTGACTTAAGTTCGTTAGACGAGTGGAGGAGTGAAGCATACGCAAATGCTACACAGGAGAATTCTTAAGAGAGAGTTCCATGTTGGTGAGAAGGTTCTATTGTATAGGTCACATCTCAGATTTTTTGTAGGAAAACTTCTCTAAAAATGGGAAGGACCATTTGTTATTGAAGAGGTGTATCGTTTAGGTGCAATAAAAATGTCTTCCCTAAAAGATAACACTACACAAGTGGTGAATGATTAGAGACTCAAGCACTATATTTCTGGAGATTCTTACAATGAAGATATTGATGGTATCCAAATGGTGACTCCGGAAGAATTTATTAAACACCAAGTTCAGAAACCTGCATAGTCCATTTTCGAATAGGTAACAGTTCTGGTAAGAAAAGGTCCGCAAAAAATCTATCCAGTTATATTTTTGCAGTTTTTATCCAACAAGGAAAGCAAAGAAGCGAAATAGGGACGGAAACGGAGCCAGTGTGGCTCACACCACCCCGTGGCGTGGCCAGGCGTGGGCCCCCTGGCCACGCCACCAGGTGGTGTGGCCACCCCGGAGCCCGTCTCTGACCCTGTTTTCTCCCAGTACCTTCCTTTTGTTGTAAAAATTCGTAATATATAATCCACCGGATCCCCCGAGGTTCATATATCGTGTTCTCGTCATGTTTTCGTTTTGATCTGTTCTATTCAGATGTCGTTCCAGGATTCATCATCGGAGGACTATGAGCTACGACGCCAGCACGAGCTTGATGTCTACGCACTTCTATTCTTGTAGACATTTGTTGGGCCTCCAAGTGCGGAGGTTTGTAGAACAGCAGCAAGTTTCCCATAAGTGGATCACCCAAGGTTTATCAAACTCAGGGAGGAAGTGGTCAAAGGTATCCCTCTCAAGCAACCCTGCAATCAAGATACAAGAAGTCTCTTGTGTCCCCAACACACCCAATACACTTGTCAGGTGTATAGGTGCACTAGTTCGGTGAAGAGATAGTGAAATACAAGTGGTATGGATATAAGATAATGGTGCCAGAAAAGAGCATGATGGGAGGAAAAGACTAAAGGCAAAAAGATGGAAGCAAGAAAACATGTAACAGATCTAGTTGCAAACGGTGTTTCAATGTTTAGAAACAAGGCCTAGGGATCATACTTTCGCTAGTGAACACTCTCATATAAATATCTTCTCTTCATGATACTACTCTGAACTACTCTCCGGGTGGACACTCTAATCCATGGTAGGGCTATAACAGCACTCCTCAAAGTCCGTCTTTCCCATCTAGGTAACCCCACACTATCACCTTGAGCGCTAGATGGTTCCAACAAACACCACAATTTCATAAAGACAACCAACTCAAAATATAACTCATAACAAGTATTTGTAATCTCTAGCCTAAGTGTCACCACGGTGTGCACGCTGTCACTTTCACACACATGGGGAGAGCAGAGATCTATTAAAGCACTTGAGTAGCAAGGTAGATCTACTTGATTACAAAGCTCATGATCATAATAAGATCACGCATAGAGAGAGAGATGAACACATAGCTACTGGTAGAACCCTTAACCTCGAGGAAGAACTACTCCCTCCTCATCATGGGAATCAGCAATGGTGATGGAGATGGTGGTGGAGATCGATGGAGATGGCTCCCGGGGCACTTCCCCGTCCCGGCAGAGTGCCGACACAGAGACTTCTGTCCCCCAAATCTCCTCTTTGGTGGCGACGGCGCTGCGGAACTTTTTGTGGCTTTCTCCCAAATGATTTAGGGTTTTTGCATCGGAGGCGATATATAGGCGAAAAAGGCAAGGTCGGTGGGCGCCCGAGGGGCCCACACCACCCCTGGTGCGGCCTAGGCTGGCCCGTGCCACCAGGTGGTGTGGCCACCTCGTGGCCCCTCCCCGTCTCGTCTTCTGGCTCTGTGAGTCTTCCGGTAAAATATTGACTTTGGCTTTTGTCCCGTCCAATTCTGAGAATATTCCTTTTCTGACTTTCCTGGAACCAAAAACAGCAGAAAACAGGCAACTAGCACTTTGGCATCTTGTTAATAGGTTAGTTTAAGAAAGTGTATAAAAATACTCCAAAGTGTGGACAAAACATAAGAAAGTAGATATAAAACAAGCATGGAACATCAAAAATTATAGATATGTTTGCAATGTATCAGAGCTCCATCGCGACCTTGAGTAGAGGACCTTCGTAGGATGGGTGGAAGAATAAGAGATCACAGCTAGGCATAAAGATATGGATTGGAGAATCAAGGAGGAAGTGAAGGGCATGTCAGCAGACATGAAAGGACAAGGGCTGATACCTCCAATTCTAAACCTCAGATCCTGCCCTACAGCGGTGGAAGCTCTACGGGCCACTGATGAGTTTTGTGATAAGTATCGAGTCTTGAGGAGAAAGGTGGATATACTGCAAGAAGAGAATAACAGGCTTCACAAGATCCTGGAAGATTATCTCACTCCGATCGAGAGAACACCACCACCACCAAAGGAATAATTCGTCATCAGGTTTTGGCATCCCCTTGGTTTGTTCCAAGCTTGGGGGAGTGTCGCGGTATCATATCACTATCTTCTATCTTTTTACCTTTTAAGTAGAGTCATATCATGAATAGAGAAGTTATCATATAGGATGGTTTGCATTATGGAAGTGCCTCTCCTCTCGTTAGATATCTATGTATCCCTTGGTGTGAGTTGCCGTTATGGAATATTAATGAGAAGTTCTATCATTCACTCTTTTGCATATCTTATATTAGTTTTCAATTCATGTTATATGATTGATCTTGTTATTAGTATTGGTATCACTTTGGGATCATTGAGTTAATTTAGTTGGTTTTGGCAAACCTGGCTCGGTCAGTAGCAACGCTATTATGAGAATTGAATGAAAAAGATAAAAAGTACTTTAAAAGAAATATAATTTCATCATCTTTCTTTCTTGATTTGATCATAAGCTTAGTATTCTCTAGTTAAGATATTTTGTGCTTCCAAGGAAGATTGCATATTTGTTTTTATCACATGTATGTTTGTTTGTTTCCTTCAACTCTTATGCTTGCTACCCAGCCTTGCTAGCCTAAAACTTGCACTGAGAGGGAATGCTTCTCGTGCATCCAATCCTTAAACCAAAACCTATGCCATTTGTGTCCGCCATACCTACCTATTAGCATTATTGCTATTCCAAGTAAATTCATGTTTTTATCTACCTTCCAAATTAAACTTGTTATGTGAAATTTAGTGATTAAAGCTCTCACGAACTTGATGGCACACTTTACTTTCTTGCATTTAATAAACTTGAACTATTGTATCCATCTATATTGCTTATAGCTTGCACTTTATAGGTTGTGAATTAGCAGAACCATGCTATCATGGGGAATGCTTTCAACATTGCACTTATTATTCAGTTGATATTATGTTCTTTTGCTTATGGATCCTGGCGGTGTGAAATAAAAGTGGAGCTTGTAAGCTCATGGAGTTTGTATGTGTGTTAGAGAAATGCCTAGACGGCTAGCCTAAGCCATGCCTAATCATGGTGGAAACTTGCAGC
The DNA here is from genome assembly GCA_910589775.1 of Avena eriantha. Lineage (NCBI taxonomy): Eukaryota > Viridiplantae > Streptophyta > Magnoliopsida > Poales > Poaceae > Avena > Avena eriantha. The sequence continues at coordinate 81,380,177 of OU342741.1, read as the reverse complement.
ATAACCATAGTGAGCATTCTATGAAGCATCCTCAATAAAAACCTATGCAAATAGCAAATAAAAAGATCGCTGAGATGCTCATTGTCTGTTGCCTTGTCATTTTGATATGGGATAGCTCCTGTATCATGGGGCAAGGGGTACCCTGTTGGCGGTTCTCTATGATACACATGTACTTACAATGACAAGAACTTACTCGTGACTAAAGTTGAGTAGCATGAGGTTAGGTACTCGTAAGCAAGGGGCATGAGATTTTCAACTTATAACTTGTCAAGCATATCTTCATATTTGTGTCACTTTAACCTTAATCACCTCAAGATGCTTATGATAGGGGCAATGAGAGCTGAAAGCTAATAAGTACCATAATTTTTAGAAGCTCTTTATGAAACTTGAAATCCCTGCTTCCCTTTGCGAAGGGCCTATCTTTTTTACTTTCTAGTTGAGTAAACCTATTCCCTTCCACCTCAGCAAGTATTTTGAGTTGTTGTGTTTCATTCATTCATATGATGATTTATTCAATCATGTTTCTTATGTTTCTTGCTTTGCTCATTGCTCTTATCTTAGAGAGTATTACTTTGAAACTATCATTGAAAACCCCTTTATGTTGAACTCCTACAAATTGTTAGCTATTCTTTGACCAAGAGCAAAGTTTGCCATTACCAATTATGATTTACTTTATGTATCATTATTGTGTTTCCTTTACTTATTGCAAGTTAAAAGTTATATAATGGTGAGTTATCTTCTATTATGATTTATGTATTGATGAATGTGATGCTTCTTGTCCGTATTCTTTTATCGTCTCTTCACTCCATAAACCTGAGGTCATGTTTATTGAGCTCAGTTTTCGCTTAGGGACAAGCAAAGTCTAAACTTGGGGGAGTTGATACGTCCATTTTGCATCACTATTCTATATCATAATTGATGGGTTCGTAGCATGGAAAACAAAAAAAATCTACCGCAAGAACGAACAAAACCCAGATCAAATCTAGATAAAAGCTAAGATCTAATCTATTAGACAAGTGCAACGAGATAGATCTGTACTAACCCTTGTAGACACGAAAGCGTTACGAGATTAGATCTCGTGGTTGATGTAGTCGATCACTTGCCGATCTCAAGATCGAGTGGACGATCCTTCCGGCGCCGCGTTCCGGCAGTGCTTCCGCAGTCGGTCACACGTGCGGAGTCGAAGCAGACCTTCCTCTCCTCGTTCCAGCGAGCAACGGAGGTAGTAGATCTCTCCATGGAATCCCAGCAGCACGACGGCGTGGTGGTGGTGGTGGAGTGGAGAATTCTGCAGGGCTTCGCCTAAGCCTGAGCAGAAAGAAGGAGGAGGAGAGAGGCGGCTTGGGGCAAGAGTGGAGGATTAAAGGGGGGTGGCGCCTCCACCCCTCTATATATAGAGGGAGGGGTGCGGCCTAGGGTTCCCACCCCTAGGCCCACCCCTTAGGGCCGGCGCACCAAGGAGGTGGGGGGAGGAGTCCTCCCCCCAAGTCTCCTCTTTAAATTTCCCTTATCTTATCTTATCTTATCTTGGTTTTCAAATAAACTCCAAAATATCTTCTAGAACCTTCCGGAACATTCTGAAACCTTCTAGAATCCCCATACAAACACTCCGGAACATTTCCTAACTCAGAAAAAGATCCCCATTATATGAATCTTACTCGCCGGACAATTCCGGAGCTCCTCGTGATGTCCCGAATCCAATCCGAGACTCCAAACAACATTCGGTCTCCAACGCACATTCCATATCTACTTAAAAACAACTTCGAACCTTAAGTGTGTCACCCTACGGTTCGTGAATATGTAGACATGACGGAGACACATCTCCTATCAATAACCATCAGCGGGACCTGGAGATCCATAATGGCTCCCACATACTCAACGATGACTTCGTGATCGATTGAACCATTTACATACGACACCAATTCCCTTTGTCATGCGATACTATACTTATCCGAGGTTTGATCGTCGGCATCTCCATACCTAGTTCTACCTCGTTACCGATAAGTACTCTTTACTCATTCCGTGATATGTCATCCTTTGTGACCCAGTCACATGCTTGCAAGCTAACTAGATGACATTCCACCGAGAGGGCCCAGAGCATATCTATCCTTCATATGGATGACAAATCCCAATCTTGGTCCATGCGCTTCAACACATACTTTCAGAATACCCAATGACACCTTTATGACCACCCAGTTACGAAGCGGTGTTTGATGTCATCAAAGTACCCATCCGGTGATGGTGATTAACACAACCTCATGGTCGAAGGATTATATTACTATGCATTTAAAAGCTTATAGCAATACGAACTTAATGACTTGATCTTATGCTACGCTTACTATGGGTGTGTGTCCATCACATCATTCTCCTAATGATATAACCTTGTTATTAATCACATCCTAATGTCCATGATCAGGAAACCATGATCATCAATTAATCAACAAGCTAGTTCAACAAGAGGCTTACTAGGGACTCTCTTATGTTTACAAAACACACATGTATTAGTGCTTCCTAATAATACAATTACAGCATGGGATGTAAACATTCATCATAAACACAAAGATATAATAATAACCACTTTTATTATTGCCTCTTGGGCATATCTCCATCAATAATTTACTATTATTCATTGATATATTTCATATTAAGAGATGATATTTATGTTATTTCATCTATTTTTGCATTGTTGATGACTTTTGGAGCATGGACCGCTGAAGTCTGGATTCTGATGGAAAATGCGATGTTTGGAGGCGAAATTCGTGAAGATCAGAAAATTCCAGAAAATACATGGAAAATTCTATTTTTCCAGAAGACGAAGGATGCCAGAAGGGGGAGCGGAGCTGGGACACAGGGGGCCCACACCACCCCCTAGCACGGGCCACCCCTGGCCACGCCACTAGGTGGTGTTGCCACCCTGGCCCACTCCTGGCTCTCCCCTTTGGCGTATATTATCCCCACGAAACCCTAAGCCTAGGAGAGTGACCACAGAAAGATTCCGCTGCCTCTGCGGGGCGGAAAACTATAGAGAGAAAGAGCTCTCCGACAGGCAGAAATATGCCAGGGAAATTCCTTCCCGAAGAGGGGAGATCGTCGCCATCAACACCACCATCAAGCTGGACTTCATCGGGATCATCATCATCATCTCCATCATCATCTCCAGCATCATCTCCATCAGCACCATCATCACCACTCCATACCGCTGTAATAATTGGGTTGAATCTTGTATGATTCTTAGGGGAAACTTTCCCGGTGTTGATTACTTGTTGTAGTTGATTCTATTGCGTGGAACCATTGAATTATCGTTTATGTTCAAATTGTTACTTATCATTATATTATCTCTGATCTTGATCCATATGATGTCTCATGAGTAGTTCGTTTAGTTCTTGAGGACATGGGAGAAGTCATGTTGTTAGTAGTAGAATTGTGTTGAGAAAGATTCAATAGTTTGCTATTTAAGTTGTGGTGTTATTCTTCTAGTGGTGTCATATGAACGTCGACTACATGACACTTCACCTTTATGGGCCTAGGGGAATGCATTGTGTATTTGACTACTAATCGTAGGGGTTGCCGGAGTGACAGAAACCTGAACCCCCGTTAGGAAACCTTTGCACAAGGATGTTAGGATCTCAGAGTTTAAAGCTGTGATTATGTTTCTATCTTAATTACTTTCTTGTACTTGCAGATGCTTACACGGGGTATAATCACAAGTATGTATTAGTCCTAGGAAAGTCGGTACATTAGCATAGGTTCACCCACACAACACTTATCAAACTAAAGAAGATTAATCAACTATATGAAGCGAAAGCACTTGGCGATATTCCCATGTGTCCTCGAGAACGTTTGGTCATCTTAAGTAATACAACCGGCTTGTTCTTTGCTAAAAAAAGGATTAGCCACTTGCTGCAATTATTATTATTGTCTTTTATTTACTCGCACTTTATTTATCTGTATTATCAAAAACCCCTAAAAATCCGTTTGCTAAGTATTTACAGAGAATTCCTGCTCCAAGCCACTCGTCAACATCTTCTGCTCCTCGTTGGGTTCGACACTCTTACTTATCGAAAATACTGCGATACACCCCCTATACTTGTGGGTCATCAAGGCCACATCTACAACAAGGCATATTACCTAGCAGATGTTATCTATCCTACTTGGACTACCTTGGTGAAGACCATACGCAACCCCACCGAAGAGAATCACAAGAGGTTTGCCAAGGAGCAGGAAGGCGCAAGAAAGGATGTGAAGTGAGCCTTTGGTGTGCTGCAATTCTGATTGGCTATAGTGTGGCACGCTACTAGAACTTGGAGCAAAGACACAATGTGAGAAGTGATGACAGCTTGTGTGATGATGCACAATATGATCGTTGAAGATGAGCATGATGACCACACCTGTGACCAAGGTTGGGAATTTCAGGGAGAATTGGTTAAACCTGCACCAGGTCCACCACCTAGTTTTGCGGAATTCTTGTAGGTGCATCATGACATTCGAGATCGGGCTACTCACAACCAACTCCAGAATGATTTGATTGATCATATATGGGAATTTGCTGGAAACCAACCGACAGAATAGCCGATTGTGCCCCTGCTTGAATTTTAATTTTATTTAATTTGATACTATAAACTTGATTTGGACCATGTACTCTATTTGTTGTAAACTATCTATTTTTAATTTGAATTGCAAAACTAGTTTGGTTTATATAAATTTGTGTATCTCTGAAAACATAAAAAACACTCGAGAAAAAATAGGGAGGGGACATCTTTAGGTGCACCGGTCATGTTAAACCGGACATCGTTCCGGACCCTATTCACCCCGTCTTGCAAACGGAACAAAACGGTCAAAAGGCCTGTCCGTAACAATCAATAAAGTACGATGAATGGGTTTAAGAAAAAGGAAAGAAAATTCCCTTTACGAACGAAACCGGGTGAGGGGAGCCGGGAGAACGGCCGGCGAGGCGCCACGTGTCCCTAGCTGCTGCCTCACTCACGTGCTCGGCTCCCGATTCATCCAGTCCCCACCCAAACCCAGGCACTCTCGCCGCGCCACTTCCGCTTCATCGGCGACGAGGCCGACCGCCGGCCGATAATGGCTTCCGCCGCACTGTCCTCCCCCGCGCTGCACCCTCCGCCGTGCCGCCACCGCACCCCTCGCGCGGGCCCAGCATCCGCCGTTGCTGCCGCTCCAGCGCCGCGCCGCCATCTCGGCGCCGCCGCGCGCTGCCGGGCGGTGGCCGCACCCACCGGCCCCTCGCCACCCGGGTACGTACGACCCCACCACACACACGCAAAGCCGTTCAAACCGTGTGATGTCTGTGGGAGCGCGCTTCGTCACCGTTCGTTTGGTTCAGGGTGTCGGAGCGGCCCGAGGCGGACGTGGTGGTCATCGGGAGCGGTCTCGGAGGTCTCTGCTGCGCGGGCCTCCTGGCGAGGTACGGCCTCGACGTGGTGGTGCTCGAGAGCCACGACCGCCCGGGCGGCGCCGCCCACTCGTTCGACGTCAAGGGCTTCCACTTCGACTCCGGCCCCTCGCTCTTCTCCGGCTTCCAGTCCAGAGGGCCCCAGGCCAATCCCCTCGCCCAGGTGATCCTTCCTTGATTTTCCTATACACATAACAGATGCAAACAACAATTTTTTGGGGGGAATAATTGTCTGTTGTCTGTAGTACTAATTGTGCTCATAGCTTGAGGCTTACCTGATGTGAGCGGTCGTGCAGGTCCTCGACGCGCTAGGTGAATCGGTTCCTTGTGCCTCCTATGACTCTTGGATGGTGCATGTCCCTGAAGGCCAATTCGAGTCACGGATAGGGCCGACTGATTTCCTCAAGGTTAAGTTAACTTTTAGCACATATCCTTTTGTTAATTTGCAGTGAACTGTTCTGCTACTCATATTGCTATGATGTTGTTCTCTAATTGGTTGGTAAACTGAAATGTTCTAATAAGCATGACTTGTAATTGGTTGAGATTTTCCGAAGTAACTCTAGTAGTGCTATCACATTTGTTTTGTAGTATCTGGATGGTCTGGTCCATACTGATTAACTGATTTTATATAATTCTCGCAGGACCTTGAGACATATGTTGGTCTGGATGCAACCCGGGAGTGGCAAAAGCTTCTAGTGAGTTCCCCTATTTTTGATATTTTGTTTCTTAGGAGAAGCCTTGTCAGCTGTACCTAAACGCACCGAACTCAAAAAAACACATGATGCCTAATGGGTAATGCATTGCTTGTTTGTTCATTTCAAATAGCATATAGGATTTATCATTTAAATTTGTACAAATATCATGATTTAAATGTGAGACCAAGATTAGTTTACGTTAATGTTACGTCCCTTAAAACCTGTGCTAATTCAATAATTTAAAACAATCTCAGGACGCAGTTCTTCCTATATCTGCAGCTGCAATGGCTTTGCCCCCACTTTCCATTCGAGGTGATTTGGGCGTTCTTTCCACAGCAGCTGGTAGATACGCTCCTTCTCTGTTGCAATCATTCATAAAAATGGGACCTCGAGGAGCTCTAGGCGCCACAAAACTTCTACGCCCATTCTCAGAGATCGTTGATTCTCTGGAGCTGAAAAATCCCTTCGTTCGTAACTGGATCGACCTCCTGTGCTTTCTACTTGCAGGAGTCAAATCTGACAGCGCTCTTTCTGCAGAAATGGTAAGCTAATAAATCTCCACCAGTTTGAACATCCAGTTCACTTCTGTGTTTGTCCCAAACCCAATATTCTGCATAACATCAAAGCTACTCCCTCCGTTTCAAAATATAAGATGTTTTAGCTTTGTTAATGGAATGTATTTAGACCTCTTTTAGTGTGTAGGTTCATCTAGGTATGGAGTGAACCTACACAGTAAAAGAGGTCTAGATACACTCCTTTCACAAAGCTAAAACATCTTATATTTTGAAACGGAGGGAATACACAATATCAAATTGGCTACATATGATAATTGATACAGAACATGTCGCATGTGACCAAACCCAGGATTATTGCATTGTAACTAATCCATGTCCGGAAAACCACATGCATGAAAATGAACTGTTATTTGTGTGAATCAAATAGACTAAATAAACAAGTATTGCACAATTTGTATTTATTTTTGTGTGTTCATAAATATTAATGGCGAGAACCATTATTGTTGAGTAAGCCATGAATGGTGGTAGTATTGTTCACATGCAATACTGCCATCCTTCCGTAGGGTGCATATAACTGTTTTGCAGATGTTGGCATGTGATATATGGCTACTTGCCCTTCACCATTGGGACAACTAAACTTGAGACAACCTTACTGTACCTGTAGCATAACTCATGCCAGGACCTCTAGTAGTTACTGTCATCGGCCCCTAACCACTCAATGCACTTCCCATAGCTGACTGTATTTCGTACTGGAAACCACTTCTATAGGTTGCCAGCATACTTTCCCAGTTGTGGATGACAGTGACTGCTACATGAATCATGACAGGGCCTTTGTTGTCTTGTTTGTATCATGCTCAATGACAAATGTACTTCTAGATATGTGGCATTTGAACCATGGGCTTTCGTAACTTGTAAAAGTGAGCTTTAACTTCTCCATATTAATAAATCTTTACCTCTAGGCATTTGTGACTCTGCTGAACTCTCCATTCAAATATGCCTAGATACTTCAAAATATATAATTCTGAAGTTTTATGTTCATCATTTGGTCTAATTACAATATCAGGTTTATATGTTTGCAGAATGGTACAAACCAGGATGCTCGCTTGAGTACCCTCTGGGTGGAAGTGGGGCAATAATAGATGCTCTTGTACGAGGTATTGAAAAGTTTGGTGGAAGACTTGCCCTTAATTCTCATGTGGAAAAGATTTTAATCGAGAATGGCCGGGCTGTTGGTGTCAAGCTACGAGGTGGACAAGTAAGCAGCTCCAGAGGATATTTTATTGCCAAAATATAAAATAAAATATTTCCTCATGGGAATGATCAGCTTGTCAGACCTGTCTGTGATGAATGAAATTTCTCTTTGCCTTGCAAAAGTAAGAAGAGAGCAAGAATGGTATGACATGAGGGCACCCAATAATAGTAATGATTAGTAAGGCTCTGATTCAGATGACATATGGTTATCATATCAAGAATGCCATACTTCATAATATATTTATCCTTATAGATCCCAAAAAATCCTTCATCAATCAGAAGGTAGAGTCCACAATAGGCAATATAAATTATCTTTCCCAAGAAAACTAAGTGTTGTCTACTGTACTGGATATCCTATTTAAGTATTTAGATTAGGCCTTGCCGCCTTTGCAGTAGTGGCAGACCTTGGAAATATTGTGGGCCAAGATGACCTTGTTGTCTTACGCATCTGTTTTCAAGTGTCATGATTGTGCCACATATCATTTTTGGTCACTAGATAGCAGCCTTTTTCCCCTTGTATTGACTTCCATCATGCTACCTATGGTCTGAAATCTTGTCAGGAATTTGTTCCCTTTGCAGATCGTACGTGCAAAGAAAGCGGTTGTTAGCAACGCATCTATGTGGGATACTTTGGATCTGCTACCACCAGATGCTGTCCCAAAATCATACCAAGATAAAGTAAAAGCAACTCCACAGTGTGATTCGTTCATGCATCTCCACTTGGGTTTTGATGCAGAGGTGGTTGTCATATGCTTCGTTCCTAACAAATCATCTTTGTAGTAATGTCTATTTCCATACTGGCTTAATTACATTTTCCCACTGTAACTATACCAATTTTACTCGAACAGAATGCTAGAGAAGACCTTGGAATCCATCATATTGTGGTTAACGACTGGAACAAAGGAGTTGACGGTGAGCAGAACGTTGTGTTGATATCAGTTCCTAGTGTTCTTGGCAAGGGCCTGGCACCACCTGGAAAGCACATTCTTCATGCCTATACACCGGGAACAGAACCTTTCGGTTTATGGGAGGGGCTAGACCGGAAAAGCGTGGAGTACCGAAGCCTGAAAGAAGAACGTTCTGAGGTAGAATTGCTATTCTTCGAATTCATCTAAGTAGCTTTGTTCCCTGATATCTTGGAATCAGCACCTTGAAATTGGTGCACTTTAACATCTTTCGAACTCCTTTTTCGAAAGCTTAGCAAAGAACTCTTTTTTCATCAAAAGCTAAGCAAGGGATGGGCACGCATTCTTTCGCAAAGGGCTCCTGCATTTACTGACTACGAGCTGCTGTTACCTGCTGTCTCGAGCAACTTTCTAACGCAAACTTTGCAGGTGATGTGGAAAGCCGTGGAGCTGGCCCTCGGCCCGAGATTCAGCAGAGAAAAATGCGACGTGAAGCTGGTTGGGACGCCGTTAACGCACAAGAGGTTCCTCCGGAGGAACAAGGGAACCTACGGCCCGGCCATAAAGGCCGGAGAAGCGACGTTCCCAGGGCAGGCGACGCCGATCCCCCAGCTATTCTGCTGCGGCGACTCCACCTTCCCGGGGATCGGGGTTCCCGCGGTGGCGGCGAGCGGCGCGATCGTCGCCAACACGCTGGTCTCCGTTTCACAGCACTCGGAGCTCCTCGATGCTGTCGGCATCTGACCATCTAGGTGCTCAACATGTGATGGTAAGTACACACTTTTACTTGGTTGGCAGCACTTTACATGGAGTCCAGCTGTGGATCAGCTTCTCGGTCACAGCACTTTACAGTGGCGTGTATGTATTCAAACTGAAGTAGAACTGTAGTAGCTGCCCTGGCATTTGACCGGGTCAGCGAGCTAGTGCACGCAGGGTCTCCTTAGCATGATGAGGATGAACATCGCAGCCATCTTTCCTTGGTGGACCTTTTTGAGTGCCCCTTTCTGTTACGGCCACTTGTTTCTTGTTGCCATTCTTCTGGGAAAGGCAAAGGCAAAGGCATGTGGCTGCGGCTGCCTTGCTATCTATGTCTTTGTTTGCTTGCTTGCTTCGAGCATCATTACATTCAAATTGGTTTCCCTCTTTGCAGGCATATACCGAAGGAGAAAAACGAACATATAAATTCAGTACATATACAGAAGGAGAAGAACCATACGACATTCTACCCAGTATACATACACAAGAAACGGCCAGAAATGTAGATACAGGTGTTACATGATGTGTGTACATTACTGATTATACAGGTATAATACAATCATGGAGCTCCTGTTCTCCTAATGCTGCCTCTGACAGAGTGGTCTCCTGAATGCTGTACTCTTCTACCGAAAGTTGTGGTGGCACATGCAGGCATCCTTCTGGCAATTTCTCCCTTTCCCTGTTCTGATCACCATGTGTTGGATGTTAGAATGGATGCTTTGTGCTACTGCAAGTCACAGTTAGGCTGCAAACTTATCTTTAGCGGCATCATCAGCATGGTCTTGAAAGCAGAAAGTTATAGTACTACGTTTTATCTTTCAGAAATGTCCTTTCTGCTACCCCATGTATCTTTTTTTTTTCATGTGGTCTCATCTTTCAACTTTACTCTGTCTAACAACTACAAAATCAGCACCATTTTCCATCACTGTGAAAGAAACATAGTATAAAATCGACAGGGGTTACACCCAGAAAATGACAGAAGTTATACCAGTACTAGAAAATCAAGATAATCCTCTCACCTCAGGTCACTCCCAGGTCAAAACCATCAATCGGTCCAGGCATTTTTCACCGCCAATTTGGCTGCAGCAAGCAAAGCATTGCAACTCTACCAAAAAACAAAAGGCCTAAAATCAGAGATGTCACCTCACCTCACGTCCACAGTTCTTCAAAGTTGACACCCAGTTTGTTTCTTCTTCATATCTTTTTTTAATTTTTATTTAAATATATTTCTTCCTTCCAGTTCACATGCCACATAACTTCCTTAATTATTTTTCTACTCAATTCCATGCCATGCCGTGCCAATTATTTTTACCAGAAAAGGAAAAAAGTTTGGAAGGGGAAGACTAGAGGAGAGAGGGAGAGGAGCCACCATAGCAGGCAGCTGTCCCCGTCCTCCCCACTCACTCTCACTGAGACCCCCTCGCTTGCTCCTGGAAGAACCACCCTGCTGACCATCTCCTCCTCCGGTGCGTGGCCCGGACTCTGCATCTCCAAACAACAATTCCTGGAGGGAGAAGAATCGATTGAACCGGTTAAGGCTTGATCTGCTCCGAGAATTTTCAGTCTTCGATCTATCTCTGCGCGGCTCTGGTTCCAGGTACTTGTTCTTGGATTCTTTGATCCCACCGGGGAAAAACAGTTTATTTTTTAACGCTGGTCGGTTTGCGGCTGTTTCGACCCAATCATCGAGGAACTGGATTCGGGATGGATCACCGGGTTCATCTCGGAGGATCTTAGTACAATACTGCGATTGATCCCTTGCGATTTGGAGAGATTTCGCCGGGTTTTTTTTATCCACTGGATCTTCTCGGTTTCTTGGTGGCTAGAATTTTGTCTGAATATTTTTGAAGATGTGGTGTGCTCTGACTGAAGAATTATGAGCTGGCGGCATATTATTTCCTGGATATTTTCTTGGGGGTTTTATCAACCCAAGTTATCAATCTGAGCTTTTCTACATGATTTTTTCTCCATTAGTTAATGGTTAGTTAATAGAGCCTACCTTAATCCTAAACATATTTTTTGTGAGATGTGTATGCAGTTATTGACGAAGCAAATGGTGGAGCAGACGGCATTGGCGATGGCAGGCTGATCTTCTGCTGCCAATGAAACGAGCCCTCTGCTGTCTGCAGACACTGGCCTTGGTGATCCCTGTTAATCCTTGACAACCAATTGGGAGATGGCGTATTCTGGACAGAGGCATGCCGGTGCCGGGAGCTCGTCGCGGCAGGGGAATGGCTTGAAGGGGCAGGCTAGCTCAGTCGAGTTCCTAGGAAGGGGGATGGTGGGGATGCAACTGAGAGATGCCAAGCCAGATCCTGATGATGAAAGGGTAGGTTTGATCGAATGGTTTCTATTCCTGTTTGACTGACTTGTCACCGAACTAATTGTACTGTTTGAGGTAGAATGAGCAATCTATCAGTAATCACCGTATTTACTAGATGAAGAGACTCAATTCTTCATTTGCAGGACACTGAGCCAGATGTGGTTGCAGATTCTGGTGCTGAAGCTGGTCACATAATTTCAACCACGGTCCGTGGCCGAAATGGTCTGCCAAAACAGGTAACGGCAATGCTGCATTCATCTTTACAATCCATATTGTTTGGCCCTGAAGCAAAATTTGCTTATATGGTGGTCAATGAAACAGTCAGTCAGTTACATCGCTGAACATGTGGTTGGAACTGGTTCTTTCGGGGTTGTATATCAGGTAAACTTCTGACCTTTGAATTGTCTAAACTGGTCTATACTTAGCTGATTGTCAAAGACGTATAAACTTGTTATTGTCAACTCTTCAGGCCAAATGTCGAGAAACGGGAGAAATCGTTGCCATCAAGAAGGTTCTTCAAGATAAGCGGTACAAGAACAGGGAGTTGCAAATTATGAATATGCTTGACCATCCCAACATTGTTGGTCTTAGGCATTACTTCTTCTCAACCACCGAAAGGGACGAGCTTTATCTCAATCTTGTCCTTGAGTTCGTTCCGGAGACAGTAAACCGGATGGCAAAACAGTACAACAGAATAAACCAACGAGTGCCCCTCATTTATGTCAAACTATACACTTATCAGGTCTGACCTAACTTGGCTGAATGATGTTATGCTTTGCAGAATTGTCATTAGTCTTATTTTTTCACAAAAGAACTACTTTAACTTTCATCTTTGCACTAGGCATGCTTGTTACCAAAATCATATACATGCTGGTTAACTTTCATCTTAGCACTAGGCATGCTAGATACATTAGTATATTATATCTTCCATTCTCAAAAAAAAAGTATATTATATCTTCCCTAGGCGCAGCCCTCTTTTGTACTTGTACCTGATAGTTGAGTACTGTATTGGGTCCTATCTAGAACCTCAGAATAATTTAATAAAATAAATTCTGAGACATTCAAACATACAACTGAGCCAGCCTGTCGGTTGTCCTGTCTTCGGATTTGTGTTCTACAACTTTCTTTTTGTATTTTTAGTTAACCAATGCTATTTATAAATATGGACCACACATGCGATGAGATGCTAACACATGTTTTCTGCGATAGTACAAGATGAAGTTGTCTCTACAGACTATAATAGATTATCTACTGTATAACTGATGATTCACACAATAGTGCATTTTAATTGCTTGCATGCCGTAATAATGCTTTAGTTGTTCTGGATTCCGTTCTTACTGCAGATAGAATTTCAGTTAACCAGTTACGACATACATATGTTTGCTCTTCATAGTTCTTGAAGTCAGAAATATTATGTCTCAACCATGCAATAAAATTGTTCCTTCAGTTGTATTTTATTATTGAGTAGTGTGACTGTTATAAGTCATCTAATCATTGTTCTGTAATCTCATAACTTGCAGATATGCCGAGCACTTGCTTATATACATAACTGTGTCGGCATCTGCCACCGTGATATCAAACCACAAAATGTTCTTGTGAGATTTTTTGACCTCCTTTTATGTGATTAATATGTTATGCTGTAGATATCTTCGACATATCATGTATGCAGGGTATCATGTTGCTGGGCTTGTGGAATATAACGGGTTAATTTAGTACATGAAGAGGTTCGACATAAGTAATAACTGTCGTGTTCAACTAAATGTAATAAGCAAACATGAATATCAAATTCTATAGCCAGTTTAGAAGGTGCAAAGTTGTTCTGGTGAAGTTCTGGTTTACTCACTTTGGACGCATCAGGGTTTTTCATTCAAGAACAGAGCAACTGGCTTTCAATATTTTTATCCAGTCACGCTGGAAGCAATACTCCCCTCAAGTCATCATGAAGTCATAATAACTTATGCAATTGTTGTGGATATTTGTTCTGGGCAATGCTCATGTACTTTTTATTGCATATATTTTATGATACGGTGACACCATAAAATAGGAAGGTCCAATTGTCATGCAAGTGGGAGTGTGGGACTGAATTTGTAGTTCATATGCATCTGGATATCATAATCATTGATTAGTTCCACAGACCTGATATATGGCCTCTAATATTTTTAAACTAAAATCATCAATGCATGTATGCTTTATTACTTTCCTGTAGCCGAGCCATCCCATGTGCATTGTTTGGTGCCTAGGCTATCATGCTGTATACTGTATTACTGTTTTCTGGGTCATGAATCGAACATGGGTATTGAAGCAGATAGATTGTTAGCATTTCATCTATACTGTTATCTGGATCATGATCAACTATGGGGTCTTGAGGTTCCCGCCATACTAATAAGAGCTTGCTTCCCTCTGCATGTTTTGGCTACTCGAGCTTACTTTACATCAGGAGTAACATATTACTAATCTCTGAATAATCACTAATACATCTTTACTGACATAGTAATCTTTCCAATATAGGTTAACCCACATACACACCAGCTCAAAATCTGCGATTTCGGCAGTGCAAAAGTATTGGTAAGTTATCTTCCTTCTATAGGTAGAAATTTCAGACTCCTGCTAATTCCTGAAAGAACATAGTAAACTTTCTCGATAAGAAAAAAAGGTTTTCACCTGTATGCCCGTTACCTACCCAGACATGGTGATTTCTGAACTGTTCTGATGTCCAGGTCAAAGGAGAGCCAAATATCTCGTACATATGTTCAAGATATTACCGAGCACCGGAACTCATATTTGGTGCAACCGAATATACAACTGCCATTGATTTATGGTCCACAGGCTGTGTCATGGCAGAGCTGCTTCTTGGACAGGTTTTGTTCATGCATAAAACTCTTGTATGTTTGCTCTCTAGCTTGTTCTCATGATACTCATCCATGCAGCCTCTTTTTCCCGGGGAAAGTGGAGTTGATCAGCTGGTTGAGATTATCAAGGTGAAATCTTGTATGGCATCTTAGACTGTTTTCTCCTGCAACCTGTGTGGTCTTTATGATGACAGGTTCAGTCATAGTGCCTTGCAGGTCTTGGGTACTCCAACAAGGGAAGAGATCAAGTGCATGAATCCAAACTACACGGAGTTCAAGTTCCCGCAAATTAAGGCTCATCCATGGCACAAGGTAATCCGCATGTTGTTATCGCTGTCATACAAAATTGGTGCTTGGTCTGTGCAACTGCTCCAGTTTGGTGCATACTTCTGAAACATGGAGAACTCGTAACATTGACAGCTGTGCTGTTAGATTGTGAGAAATAATGATTGTCATACAAAATGGGAAGTCATATGTATTGTCATCTATAATCACAGGCACAAAATTAGACCAACATATGATTCCTCTGTTACCTTTATTTTTATTCAGGTCTTCCAAAAAAAGCTTCCACCTGAAGCAATGGACCTCGTTAGCAGGTTTCTGCAATACTCACCGGATCTTCGGTGCACTGCAGTAAGACCACGCGATCATTTTGTTTTATCGCCACGCAATGTGCATATTGGTACATTATGAGCTTATTGTATGTTCTAACTGCGGAATCGTCCTTCAGATGGAAGCCTGCATGCACCCGTTCTTCGACGAGTTGAGAGACCCAAACACTCGTCTACCCAACGGCCGCCCTCTTCCACCTCTCTTCAACTTCAGATCTCAAGGTCGCATAACCGTACCAAGATAGCAAGTGACAGCAGGCATTTCTCGCGGCCAAAGTCTAAATTTCCTTTTTTATGTTGTGCAGAGCTGAACGACATACCTCCCGAAGTCGTCGAGCGCCTGGTTCCAGAGCACGCGAGGAGGCAGAATCTGTTCATGGCGCTCCGCACCTAGTTTCTCGCGTGTTGGATTTTCACCGGAGGGTAAAGCCTGTAAATTAAGCCGTGGCTTCTTCTTTTCTTTCTCATCTCCCCTCTTTTCTCGTTTTTTGGAGCTAGTTTTCCTTGGGGTGGTGGCAAAGCACCGTAGTACGTGTAACAGAGTTGTAGTACAACAGTACCAAGGATGTGAGGCTTGGGAGTAAGAGAGGGGTTGTGCTTGGTGTGCAGCTGATTTGAGGCTTCTGAAAGTTTCTCTGAAGATTTGGAGCTTGTCTGTGTGCCGTAAAAAGTGCCTGGATGAGTTGACCGTGGTTTGATGGTGCAGTCGTTTGTTCAGAAATTTGTGTTTCTTTTATTTACCCAAGTTAGGTGTCAATGCTTGCTCTTGCTGCTTCGGCTGGCTCTGCAATATGCATCGGCAATTCTTTTTGCCAACTAGAAGGGACTTCATTGAACTAGACACTGAAACGTCTGGATACATGCATATCTAGCTAAAGTTTCAGTTTAGAATACTTGGTTACTTGGTTCAGTTTAGAATACTCCCTCCGGTCCATATTAATGCATCAACTTTGTCTAGATACAAATCAATTGAGTCCAAATACTTCCTCCGATGCATTGTATCTAGAACATGCATGGAGCGACAATGACCTTGTTGAATGCATGGTTTTGTGAGCAAGGATTTTCTCCAGGGTGAAAACCTATGATCTTTGATCGGGTAACGACGGCGCTTGGACACTGTTTTTTTCTTGAAGACGTTGTTATTGGAGTGGAGGACTACTGGTGTTGTTCTGATGGTGTCAGTGTCGTTGCTTTGAGGATTAGTTCTCTGTAGCGAGCCTTTTCATTTTTTTGTAATTCTTTTTTTTCCTGAGCTATGTGTATCCGTAGGGCTGCTAGGCTATGTGTTGTTGCAGAGGCTGGGTGTAATTGGTATCGCTGTGATATTAATATATACTCTTTTTAAAAAAAATGGAGCGATTGAGTGAAAAATAAAAAAAGTCTAAGAACGTGCATGGATGATGAGCAGGCCGAACGGATTGCCTTTTCCCTTTCCTATTTTTTATTTAAAAAAAGGCTGAATCCCGAACGGCGTCAGGGCAAGCTAAACAACTTACGGTCAAAGGCACATAAGAAAAGCTAGAACAACAAGGGGATCAACCGGAAGCACAAAACGGAGGACAAGATCAGCACCTAAGTAAAACTAGGCTAGATGGGATCAATGCTTGCTTCATGGGCAAGTCCGTCTCCCCTTCGGTCTCTACCGCCGGAGGCAACGAACCCTTGTACCTGGGCAAACAAAAGACGCCACTTTGGTGAGCCGAAGCTCACAATATAGAGTTTAGTTTTGAAGTGTAAGACGTACTTCCGTCTTCCCCCCAAAAGGATACATGTTTTTTTTTTTTGCGAAATCCAAAAGGATACATGTTACTTTTGTTATACCTTTGTCTATCGAAAGACTTATGAGTAAGGATGTGGGATAAAATTTTAGTTGTTGCATCGTGCTATATATTTTTACTATACTTACCTCTTTTTAGATTTCTCCGACTTTTTTATACCATCTTATGTACTACATAGTTTATTTTACACTCAACTGGTAAAGGAAGATCTATGGCGCACACTACCACCACAAAAAAAAGGTAGTTTCGATGTCTCCTGGTGCACAATATGAATTGTGCCCAAGCGAACCTTGTAGTAGAGCGTGTGTGTTTTGCTGCCCCATCATCGTGTATCGTGTTGTGTTTCTGTTTTTGGGCGTTGTGCTGTCTGATCCAACAGCGATCCCACCTGTGTGTTTTATTTATAAAGCAGGACGAAAGCCTGTTTCGAGAGAAAACCTTATAGTAGAGCACATCAACAAGCAAAGTCATTGTTGTCCAAACGGCAAAAACGCTGACCACAATTGTGATAGTAAAATACAATTTTCTCCCAAACGGGAGAGGATGGCGGCCACAACCAATCTTTCTCAATGCATATTTGCAAATTAAAATGTGCGAAGTTTTTTTTTGTTAAAACGCACGGATGAATAGTGGAGCAACGAACAGGTATTCAAATATTCTCATAAAATTAAAGGTGTACATTCGGATACTTACATTAAGCCGACACAATTCACGAAACTTTTAGCAGCTGCAGTAGTTGATAATACAGTTAGTCAATTCAAGCAATGCTCTGACGTGCAGAGACAGAGCATTTAGGTTCATCGCTTTTATCACACGCTTGCACACCGGTTAGCCTCATCATCACATTTAGGTTCATCGCTGCTCGCCTGCTGTGACGTCGAGAAGCTAACACCATGCATATACCACGGTGGCTGAACCGTTTGTCAGCTCATGCCCCGAAGCTATATCTGACATAGATGCCAAGGCTGAAGAGCAGGAGCGCCGCGCCGACCACGGTGGTCACAAGCTTTCTCCGTTCCGGGAGGTAGCTGTAGCCGCGGCCAGACGCCGGCGCAGCGAGCGATTCCGCCCCGCTGGCACCATGGTCAAGGCGGCCGCCATCTTTCACCGCACGCTCCTCCTCCTCCGGCTGTCTCTGCACGTTCCCGTCTTCCCTGTCTCCTCCTGGAGCGTCCCGAACGCCGCGAGCAGCGTCCGTCTCCGCCGCGGAGGGCTCCGGCAGTTTGCTGCCGACCGAGCCCGAGGCAACAGCAGGCCCGGTCTTGATCCCGGGCATGGTGACCCGCACGACGCCTCCCTCGAACCTGGCGTGGATGGCCTTGACGTCGCAGCCGTCGGGCACCCTGAACTCCAGCCGGAAGCGGCTCCAGCGGTTGCCTGCGACGGCGCGCTCGCCGCGCACGACCACCAGCCCGTGGCTGCGGACCAGCTGCACCCTGATATGCTCCTTCTTGTAACCTGCATATATCAAGGCAGTACACGTGACACGTCTACCATAAATAATCAGCAAGCACGAAAAAATCTGACGCCGTGAGGAAATCGTGGAAGAAAGAAGAGGAATGTATCGCGTGCCTGCGGCGGAGAGGTCGACGGTGAGGGTGTGGGTGGCCGGCTCGGTGACCATGTTGTGCGGAGGCACGAAGTCCTCGTAGGCGCGGCCGGTGGTGGCATCCATGGTATCTCTCTCGGTTGATTTGAGCGATCGAGCTGCTGCTTGATTCAGATGGCCAGAGTCAGAGAGCAGTAGTAGTGGCTTGGCTAGCTGAGAGAGAAGTTAACCTGATTGGAAGGGCTATGAGAGCCAATGCCAATTTATATACGGTTGGATCGTCGGAGTTGTCGTGTCCACAGACACAAGGAGGAGGAATCTCTTTCCGCCAAGGAATGGATGTAAGTTGGGAGAACTCAGGTACGCGAATGGCGATACCTTGTCTCTCATGCAGGACCACCACCTCCCCTCGACTCCTAGTCACAGCATCTCCAACAGGCTTGGCAACACGCACGTGACGATGGCCTGTGGCCTGATATCCTGCATTGCCCCAGCCAACAGTGGGCAATGACCAAGCCTCACGCTACAACCAATCACACTCAAGCATAAGCATGGTACTATAAGCTACGGTGGCAAGCGAACATAAACACCTCATCTGATTAAATTTTCAATAATTACATGGAAAGGCCATCCGATCGATAATAACGAGAAAAATGGAATATGAAGATACCATTAAAGACAAAAAAAATCGTATGGTATCTACGTCAGGGATGATTCTTATCTATATCTATACCTAATAATAAAAGAGCTAAGATTTCTCTCTTCGTCCGTACTTTTGCGCTTTGGTCCATCCGTATATGCGCTTTTCCGTCGTGGTTGTTGATTTTCATATGTGCATCCACAGGGTTGTACCTGATCAGACTTGGAGCCATAGTGGTGGTAGATTTTCGTATGTACATCGACAGAGTTGTACCTGATCAGACTTGGAGTCGTGTTGGTACTCGCTACCTCTCCCTATCTATCGCTACGTGGACTCGAACGTCCTCACGCGCGCGTGTACACATGGTCCAGCATCAAAATACACCGATCGGCTAACACCACCAGTCCCCTGTCCAATCCATTCAGTAAAAAGAAAACCTCCGTCAATGGTCCAGCTACATAACAATCACGGATGCCAACTATGCAATCTTGGAGATCGTGAGCGTGTGACCTGGATCGTTTTCTTCTTGCCTTATACTCTCTCCGTTTTAAAATATAAGATGTTTTAGATTTATAAAATAAGTGTATCTAGACTCTTTTTTAGTAAAACAGAGGGAGTATTTATCTTTAAATATTGGATGATCTATTGACGTGTATTAAGTCAGACCGATTCCAAGTTTACTATTGAAATTGAGCATCCAAGCTAGCGATTCGACTAGATATGAATCAAAGAAACACAGTGGCGATCACGGCAGTACGAGACGAGGTCATGGGCGAGGAGAGCGTTCTGACGGCAAGCGCTTCCAAATCACGCACGACAGTGGCGGATCCAAGAATTATTCAAAGTCTGGACAAACAGTGTATTTTAAAGCTAATAACACTATTTTAATCAAATGGCCATCAAATTAGACTTGTCGGATGGCCGTAAGGGCACATGCCCATGTTTAGGGACGTTTGGGTACGCCTATGTCGCATGAGGTCATGGCGTTGTGCTATAGCCGCTACAGTGGCATCTCACACCTCAACGCTGTTGACTCTGTCCCGTCTCGCGTCTGACAACGATCAACCTATGGCGGATGGCGGCAAGGTAGGTGGGCCAGTGCTTGGAGAGGTGGACCGGTTTTGAGAGTGCGCCCTATGGGGAAAAGTGGCGGAAGGAGCTCGTAGGTCGCCTTTCGAGTGGCCATCAAATTAGACTTGCCGGATGGCCGTAAGGGCACGTGCCCATGTTTAGGGACGTTTGGGTACGCCTATGTTGCATGAGGTCATGGCGTTGTGCTATAGCCGCTACAGTGGCATCTCACGCCTCAACGCTCTCGACTCTGTCCCATCTCGCGTCTGACAACGATCAACCTATGGCGGATGGCGGCAAGGTAGGTGGGCCAGTGATTGGAGAGGTGGACCGGTTTTGAGAGTGCGCCCTACGGGGAAAGTGGCAGAAGGAGCTCGTAGGTCGCCTTTCGAGTGGCGCATGCGTGCCACCCGAGGCCACCGGGTCGTTGTTGGACGCTACCATGGATTTGCTTCAATGCGTTTAGGTGTGCTCTATCAATATGCTCCTAATTCGTCATTCAAAATGTCATTAGTGGTGAAGGTTGATCTGCGCAGGCAGGACGAGCTGGTGGCCGACACGGTAATGAAGGAGGTGGAATATTTTTGCTAGGTCCTGAGAGTTTTAGTAAGTTCAGTCTTAGTAGTATTACTCAATGTGTTGATGGAATTTTTTTGATCCTTCCGCTGATAGAGACCGGAAAGATAAGGAAACTCTCAGATTCCTGGGGTATCTTCCTTGGTCGCACATATAGGATGATCAAATTCATGGTTTTAGTTTGAGAGAGATTGGTGGTTTCACTAACGATTAGGTGGAGCTCAGCCTCGACGTGCACCCGAGTAGAACATTTTTCGTGTCAGGGAGGACAATCTTTGTAAGTTTTAGCACCATGGTGTGTTTGCTTTTATTTGGATGGTGTGACACAGGCAAAGCGAAGCAACGAGTGCGTGATATTTAGATCGTCCAAAAAAAATCGGATCGGAGCTTTCCCTTTGTAAGTTGTATGTCCAACAAAAAATCCAATCAAAACGGCATCCAAAGAAATGGAACAATGTTGATCCAGACAAAACCAAAAATCTATTATGATTCCTATTTGGTTGGATCACCGTGTCTACCGGAAGACACGGTCATCCGATTGGTCGTGGGATTTGCATGCTCTAAGGACATCAGCCGGGGTGCAAACTGAGTACAACGTCACACATCGATCAACTTTAGAGGAAAATTTATTTCATGCAATAATTTTTAATCAAAAGTTTTACCCGTTGCATCGTACGGGCATTTGTGCTAGTAAAAAACAATCTTGTTAAAAAAAATTGCATGGAAGCAAGAAATTTGTGAATTTTGTCATCAAGAAGACAATCAAACATCTATTCTTCCAACGCAAATTCGGTCGTACTATATAGTCAGTCATCCAAATGGCTTCTGGGTTATATCCTCCTTGTAGTGTTGCCAATATTCAATTGACTACAAGGGATTGATAACAAGTACATAATTTTTATTAGGGTGAAAGCGCTTGCCGTGAGTTGGTCGCTATGGCTATGTAGGAATGACAAGATTTTTAATGACCGATCTTCTTCTCTTATGCGGGTTATCTAGCGATGCACCGCTACATTCTGTTTATGGTCACCTCTACGTTGTGTGGAGTTTTGAGACCTGTTTACGGATGTCTGTACATGTTTGGAGGATACGGCGAGGGATATTTTTACCCGACATGGATGATGGCTCAATGCACGGCGTCCAGAAAGATGCTTGATGGCGGTGTTGATGTAGATCTCGTTGGGAACCCCAAGAGGAAGGTATGATGAGCACATCAGCAAGTTTCCCTCAGTTATGAAACCAAGATTTAATCGAACCAGTAGGAGCAAGGAAACACCTCAAAGGTGTTACTAGCTGAGCTTTGACAGGGCGCACTACCGGTGCTAGTAGCAACGTGCAGACCTGCACAACACAACCAAAGAACTTTGTCCCCAACTTGCGATGAGGTTGTCAATCTCACCGTGTTTTGCGGAAAACAAAGGATTAAATGTAACGAATGGAAAGAAGTAAAAGTTTGCAGAAAGTAAACACAAAGCAGTAAAAGATTATAGATTGAATGTAAAAGACAAGGACCGGGATCCATAGTTCACTAGAGGTGGCTCTCCTTAAGATAGATAACATATTGGGTGAACAAATTACATCGGGGCAATTGACAAACACCGAGAAAGCAATACATGCATATACTAATCATCTTGACTCCTTTGAGACTTGATTGGGCATTACAACATTATACATAGACCGCCATCCAACTGCATCTATGACTAATAATCCACCTTCAGGTTATCATCCGAACCCCCTCCAGTATTAAGTTGCAAGCAACAGATTATTGCTTTACGAACTACGTGTAAAGTAAACAATACGATTGTTCTATGAACAAAGGATTGTTGTTTTCTTCCTAGTAGCAACAACACATCTAGTACCTTAGAGATTTCTGTCACTTCCCTAGATTACTAGAGGCATGAACCCACTATCGAGCATAAATACTAACTCTTGGAGTTGCTAGCATCTACTTGGCCAAGATAGCTACTAACAACGGAAAGCATGCAAGATCTCAAATAACAAAGACATGATAGAATCAATAATCAATATGAAATAGCATCTCAATATCCATCGGATCCCCGCAAACACAACATGTAAGAATTACAAATAGATGATCTTGATCATGAACGGAGCTCACAAGATCTAAACATGAAAGCACAAAGGAGGAGAACCAGCCATCTAGCTACTACATGGATCCGTAGTCCAAGGATGAACTACTCATGCATCACATCGGAGGGTTGCATGGTGATGAAGAAGGCCTCCAGGGTGAATTCCCCACTCCGGCAGGGTGCCGGGAAGAGCTTCAGATCCCTCCTGATCTAGGGATGGAGATGACGGCGGCTACGGACTCTTTCGTGGATTTTTGATCGGGTACTTAGGGTTTTCGTCCCGAGGCAATATATAGGCGGAAGGAGAGGCCGAGAGGGTGCCAGGGGCCACCACACCACCCCCTGGCGTGGGCCAAGATTGGCCGCGCGGCCAGGTGGTGTGGCCGGCCTCTGGCCCTTCTCCGTCTCGTATTCTGGCACTTTATCACTTTCGGAAAAATAGGCACTTTGGCTTTTGTCCCGTCCAATTCCGAGAATATTCATTTTCTGACTTTCCTGAAACCAAAAACAGTAGAAAACAGGCAGCTGGCACTGTGGCTCTTGTTAATTGGTTAGTCGAAGAAATCATATGAAAAGTACTCCAAAGTTAGAACAAAACACAAGAAAGTGGATAAAACCAAGCATGGAACATCAAAAATTATAGATACATTTGCAATGTATCAACATCCCCAAGCTTAACTCCTGCTCGTCCTCGAGTAGGTAAGTGATAAAAAGAAAGAATAATTTTTGAGGTGACATGCAATATCAAAGACTTGATCAAAGTATTTGTAAAACATTCAAAGCTGGGATCATAATACTTCAATCATAGCATGAAAGACAAAGTTCTAGCAATAAGCAAAGAAACTATGAAGCAACATGAAAAGGCACAAACAAAAGATTCATGAATAACAATGCTTTGCAAGACGTTTGTTTGTTTCACATAAAGAAAACATAGCATAATAGTATTCAGCTTGTCCCTCAATAGAGTAGCAAATATAAATGCATAGGACACCTTCAAAGTTCATAAGAGTGACTAGATACAATAGTTTAAAACAAGCAATATCAAAGTATGCATCAATCAACTAGTCTTGGGACAATGCACATAGAAATAAGAATGGCCACTATGCTCTCAAAGTAAGTGCATAAAGATAGAAGGTGGAGACTCAATATAATGGTGGAAGAAAGGCCTTTTGAAAAAGGAAGTAGGGATTCAAGTCTCATAAAGAGCTTCCAAAAATTATGGTACTTATAGCTTTCAGCTCTCATTGCCTCTATCATAAGCATCTTGAAGTGATTAAGGTTAAAGTGAACGAACTATGGTGTACATGCTTGATGAAGTATAAGTCAGAAATCTCATGTCTCTTGTATACGAGGGCTGCTCCTCATGCTACTCAAGTTTAGTCACCGGTAAGTTCTTGTCATCGTAAGTACATGTGTATCATAGAGAATCTCCAACGGGGTACCCCTTGCCCGATGATACAGAAGAATCCTCATATCAAAATGACAAGGCAAGCAGACAACGAGCATCTCAACATTCTTCTTATTTACCATGGGAATATGGTGCTTTTTTCTCTCTTTCCTCTTTTCATAATCTCTTTTTTTCTCTTTTCTGTTTTTTTCTCAATATAGGACTCTTTTTTATAAGAAGAATGCTTCATAGACAGCTCATTATGGTTACGCTGCATGTTTCCACCATGTCAGCATGGATTAGACCAGCGGCCCAGGCGTTTCTCTAACACATATACATAACTCCATGGACTTACAAGTTCCCCTTTTATTTCACACCGATGACATCCATATACAAAAGAACATGATATCAACTAGGTACAAGTACCAAGTGCAATGTTGAAAACGTTTCCCATGAAAGCATGATTCTGCTAATTCCCGACAAATAAGTGCAAGCATATACAACATAGAAGACACAATAGTTCAAGTTTATTAAGGGCAAGAAAAGTAAAGTGTGCCATCAAGTTCGTGAGAGCTTTAATCACTAGTTTTCTCATAACAAGTTTAATTTAGAAGGTAAACAAAAGCATGAATATACTTGGAATAGCATAAGCTAATAGGTAGGTATGGTGGACTCTTTGGAATAACTTGGTTTAGGGAGTTGGATGCATGAGTGGAACTCATACTTTGTTGTGGAGGCTAGCAAAAGACTAGGAGCGATAAACTAAGAGAGCAATAATGGCCATAATCATGCAGAGTGACAAAACATCATTGATCAAAGCATAAAGTGATACTACAAGTTGAAGACTAAAGGATCATAAAGGCTATTATGACTTGAGATAGTCATAACATGGTGTGAGCATGCGCCAAGTCAACCCAAATAAAGCATCAAAGGAGAATACCACTATACTATGCTTTAATATGCTAAAACAACACATGATTCATCCAAGGCACATTAAGCAATCTCAATTGTTTATAACAAGTCATGCTACAGCAAAGAATACTAAGTATAAATCCAAAACAATATCAAGCATGGCATGACAAAGCATATGCCATAGTCAAAAACGAGGTCTTTTTACCACATAAGCATGAAATTTCCTACTCTTTTCCAAACCAAACCAAACTATTTGCAAACCAATGTATGAAAGAGGGGGTCCAACCAATTTATTCAGAAAACTAAGCAAACAAAAGAAAACGAAAAACCAAAATGAAAACTAAAAAGAAGACACTCGAAGAAAAACACAACTGTGCATGAAACAAATAAAAATGAAGCGTTTGGAAGAAACCTGAGATTTTTATTGATGAAGAAGGGAATGCCTTGGGCATCCCCAAGCTTTGACGCTTGTACTTCTTGTATATTTCTTGGGGTGACACGCGTGGCATCCCCAAGCTTGAGCTTTAGTCCATTCTTCATCTCATTACTCATTCCTTCCATACACCTGAAATTTTTCCTTCACACAATCTTTATTAGTAACATTAGTGCACTTAAGATAAATAAGTCTTAAGGTTCAGTTATAACACCAAAAAAAACTTCCATTAGAACACTAGCTACTGTAGCACTTCCCTCAAAAAGCTTAATTCCCCAAAAGAACTCAAGAAGGAACCAACAAGAAGCAAATGCAGAAAATGGCAGAAATCTATCAAAACAGACCAGCAGGTAAAGACGAATTTTTTCGAAGACCCTATGTTGCTCAAATCAAAAAGTGTTGAACTAACAAAAGTTAGATAACAACCTGGGGCAGAATCAAAAAAAATTACATCTCAATCCGAAAAATATAGCTCTCTCATGAATTTTTACGGTGAAGTACATAAATCTGTTTCGGGACAGCAACTTTCTCAATCATTACTTCTCTCTCATTAGAGGTTACTCTTGGCACAAAAAACAAATAAAAAGGATAAGGAGAGGTTATTACAGAGGTAATAACTTCTAAGACTCATCTAAAACTTTTGGGTTATCTCCCAATAAGTACTTTTCTTTAACGCCTTTAAGTTAGGCATAAGAAGCAAGAAAAAGGATCAAGTATTCTCAAATGAAGAAGCATTAAGATCAATACCAGAAATATTTTCAACAAAGAAAAGTATATCATCCAAGTAAGTTCTAGAGGATCCTCTCTCAATACTCTTAGGTTCACTATTCTCATCAAAAGGGTTTGCAGGAACAATCCAATCAAGATTCTTTTCTATGGCATCATGTATTGCTACTAGTTTAAAGGGTATTGGTATCTTAGGTTCCTCCCCATTAGGTTTGGTTTTGTTCATCTTTTCTCGTGTACCAACAACATCTACACATGAGCCTAGCATATTGAAACGTTTAAAAACTTTTCTAGCTTCCTTGGCAACATCATAGATCTCCTTAAACAAAGTTTCTAGAATAAAATCCCTCTTTTCAGGGTCCTCAATTTCTTTAAGCTTAAGAAACATTATTTGCATTAAGGGGTTGAGGTTAACAAACTAGCTTCTAACATGTGAATTAAAGAAGCTGCAGCAATCTCATAGTTTGGAGAAAGTTATAGAAGGGATCTATCCTCAGTATCTTCATGCTTACTAACATGATTAAAGAATTCTTCAATGTTTTCTTTCCCAATTATAGAACCACTACCAATTGGAAGGTATTTCAGGGTGAATGTAGGGATCAATATGATGAGCTAAGGGAGAGGTGACTACTAAAGGAGACTTAATTTTTTTGTGTTTTTGAATAAGAAAGCAAACAAGTAAAACTATTTCTTTTTGTGTTTTTGAAATAAGAAAGCAAACTAGTAAAACTAATTTTTTTGTGTTTTTGAAGAACAAAACAAGCAAACAAAGTAAAAAGAAACTAAGCAAAAACAAAAAAACAAAGTAAAGAGATTGGTTATGAGGGACTCCCCTTGTCCTTGACTCCCCGGCAACAGCGCCAGAAAATCGCTGGCGCGTGGTTGACGTGGGAGCTTCTTCTTGTTCTTTAGTCCCCGACAACGGCGCCAAAAAATCACTTCATGGCTCAATGCACGGCGCCCAGAAAGATGCTTGATGGCGGTGTTGATGTAGAGCTCGTTGGGAACCCCAAGAGGAAGGTATGATGAGCACAGGAGCAAGTTTCCCTCAGTTATGAAACCAAGGTTTAATCGAACTAGTAGGAGCAAGGAAACACCTCAAAGGTGTTACTAGGTGAGCTTTGGCAGGGCGCACTACCGGTGCTAGTAGCAACGTGGAGACCTGCACAACACAACCACAGAACTTTATCCCCAACTTGCGATGAGGTTGTCAATCTCACCGTGTTTTGCGGAAAACAAAGGATTAAACGTATCGAATGGAAAGAAGTAGAAGTTTGCAGAAAGTAAACACAAAGCAGTAAAAGATTGTAGATTGAATGTAAAAGACAAGGACCGGGATCCATAGTTCACTAGAGGTGGCTCTCCTTAAGATAGATAACATGTTGGGTGAACAAATTACAGCGGGACAATTGACAAACACCGAGAAAGCAATACATGCATATACTAATCATCTTGACTCCTTTGAGACTTGATTGGGCATTACAACATTATACATAGACCGCCATCCAACTGCATCTATGACTAATAATCCACCTTCAGGTTATCATCCGAACCCCCTCCAGTATTAAGTTGCAAGAAACAGATTATTGCTTTACGAACTGCGTGTAAAGTAAATAATACGATTGTTCTATGAACAAAGGATTGTTGTTTTCTCCCCAGTAGCAACAACACATCTAGTACCTTAGAGATTTCTATCACTTCCCCAGATTAAGAGAGGCATGAACCCACTATCGAGCATAAATACTAACTCTTGGAGTTGCTAGCATCTATTTGGCCAAGATAGCTACTAACAACGGAAAGCATGCAAGATCTCAAATAACAAAGACATGATAGAATCAATAATCAATCTGAAATAGCATCTCAATATCCATCGGATCCCCGCAAACACAACATGCATAATTACAAATAGATGATCTTGATCATGAACAGAGCTCACAAGATCTAAACATGAAAACACAAAGGAGGAGAACCAGCCATCTAGCTACTACATGGATCCGTAGTCCAAGGATGAAATACTCACGCATCACACCGGAGGCTTGCATGGTGATGAAGAAGGCCTCCAGGGTGAATCCCCCTCTCTGGCAGGGTGCCGGGAAGAGCTTCAGATCCCTCCCGATCTAGGGATGGAGATGACGGCGGCTACGGACTCTTTCGTGGATTTTTGATCGGGTACTTAGGGTTTTCGTCCCGAGGGCAATATATAGGCGGAAGGAGAGGCCGAGGGGGTGCCAGGGGCCACCACACCACCCCCTGGCATGGGCCAAGCCTGGCCGCGCGGCCAGGTGGTGTGGCCGGCCTCTGGCCCTTCTCTGTCTTGTATTCTGGCACTTGATCACTTCCGGAAAAATAGGCACTTTGGCTTTTGTCCCGTCCAATTCCGAGAATATTCATTTTCTGACTTTCCTGGAACCAAAAACAGCAGAAAACAGCCAGCTGACACTGTGGCTCTTGTTAATAGGTTAGTCCAAGAAATCATATGAAAAGTACTCCAAAGTTAGAACAAAACATAAGAAAGTGGATAAAACCAAGCATGAAACATCAAAAATTATAGATACATTTGCAATGTATCAATGGATGACAGCGTGATTTTTGGATCGGTCCTCCGTCTCCTTAGGCGTCATGCAGTTTTGATCTCTTGTATTTCTCCTTTTTTTTGGTTGGTGTCCGAACTTTTTATGGCTGTGTGCATCCTAATTTTGCAGAGGCTAGGTCTAATGCCTAAATCTTTTAAATAATAAAACAGTCATTATAAAAAACATAGAAAGGCCCACCGAGACTCTTCGTTTGAACAAACTGGGGTAAATGCTACTGGAGTAGTAGTAATTCTATCTACCTCACATGAAATGAACAAAAAAATCCTAGATAGAAGCGCAAGCGAACTTTCTAGTAAAACAAATAAACGAAGCAATCGTTTCTAGAGCTAGCAACACAAACAGTGTAGAATACTGAATCAGAATGAACATAGGGATTACAAATGTGCACTACAGAACTACGAAAGGCAGGAAACAAAATTAATTACAATAGCAACATATGCTAACTGGTACTTTTGTGGTCATCAAGGAAATAATTGTATGAAGACAATATACATTAACTTATACTTTTGTGCTCTCCTGGAAAATCAATCTTTTCTCAATCCCTATGAGTATTAGATGTAAATATTTGGCTGTGCGAGTGACTGTTTTCGCTTTCACCATTATTAAATAATAATGTGTGTAAAATTTAAGCCCTTAATGGCATTCCTGAAACGAGACCCATTTCTATGACATCATTTGCATGCTAACTAATGTCTTTAACATTTGAGATATATGTCATGGACTCGTGATGTTTCTTCAATAATGAGGCATCCAAAATCCCTAATGCTTAACTAAAGCAATTTTCTTGTCGTGAAAAAGTATGTAGTATGTGACTATTTAGTTGTTTACCTTAGTCTACTATAGAACGGATTACTAATTGAAATTTCATGAAAAGTTCCACGGGAAATCCATCGAATACATAGCCAAAAAAGTATGATCAATACATATGAGACAAAAAAGGTAAGATAAGGAAAAACAAACTTATCTAATGTGCTATATTGTGTATCACAGAGGCAGAGCAGACATATATCATGAAACCATTTTCACGATAATAAGCCTTGAAATAAGGAGACAGTAATACGGTGCTCCAATCATTTGCAATGAACACAAGAATTCCATCACCGTAGCAGAACCACCACATGGAACACACCATGGAGCCTAGATCATTGTTATATTCTCTAGAAGTGTATTAAGGAAAATAGATGCCAATCATAGAAAAAAGGATAACACAAATACCTGTCATATTACTATAGTTACTATTCGCCCCTAGCAGATTTTTTATTGTGAAGCAGGGCATTCTAAGTCTTGGTCTACTTATTTCTATGGAATGGCTCTTCATGGAGAGACAAATGTATTAGCCGCGACGGTATTTTATCTCTAGAGTAGCTTTGCACACGAAAACCATCCATTTCAAGATATCCTGTAGATAGAAACTGATCTACTTTTTAATCTTAAGCAACCTATTCCCGAATTAGGTAAAGAGAAACATACAACTAGCTATTGCAACATAAATATCGTCTCAACTTTTGATATCTAAAAATAATGCAATGTAGTCTAGTAAGCAGAATATTACATTACTTATTGTTCGGTCCCCACCATAAATTTCACTCTCAACATTGTGGAAGCTAGGATTGTCAATGAATAGAAAATCCACGCCATCTGTGTATGTATGATGATATTTTACCTCCATATCATGTAGATAGAACGTATATTTCAAAATAAACTACTACAATCACAAGTTAAAGATACTATGACACGAGAAGGTACCTCTTTGGTTCTCCTATTTGTTGAGGTTCTTCAAGTTTCCATGCATCGGTACTATTGTCTATAAAATATAAACATGTAAACAAGTTACTAAAGGTACTACTAAAAATAATGGTCCAGTCTGCTGGCCCCAGGATGCTCCTATTTTCTGTTTTTTGCCTTTAGACCATATTTTTATGTCAGATTTGTGTAGTTCGTCTAGTTTAGATTTGCATGGTTTTTGTGGGAGCATAGACTGTGCTTTGGTTGTTTAGTCGTTGTTCCTTTCTAGGGTCTTACAAGGTGGGTCCACCTTGTATCTTGTTACTTGTTGGGATGTTGTCTTCTTAGTTCCATTGTGAAATAAAATCAGGAGAGGGGAAATCCTTAATTCGAAAAAAGAATGGTCTATCTATACCACCGGTGACATAATATCCCGTTTTAGGTCATCTACTTGATTAATATGCTTCTTCATGAAAGTTAATAACATTTTCTTATCTTCTATGCTGACTTGCGGCACTTACCAACTGTTAGTAGCTTAGTTGAATCTGTATTTACAAGATTATGACAAGGCGGCTTATAGAAAATATACCATGACTTGATGACCACTCCTGGACAAAGCCTTTGGCAGAGCTCCAGCAACATCACCAAGTCCACCTGCAGGATATTACAAACATGGTTACTGCTCCCTAAGCAAGCTAGTTAGTATAATTTGATGAGATATAATTTTAGTTATTTCTTAATAGATCAATCTGGTATGTCCGCATCCTTTTGGGATTTTCATGCGAAAGCGAACAAAATATCGATCGGATATTAGAAGACTAGAACCATTAGTTTACACATACTAATTACTATTCCCTCTGTTCCAAAATATAATATGTTTTAGTTTTTGTGAAGAAAATGTATCTAGACGTCTTTTAGTGCGTAAGTTCACTCTGAATCTACACACTAAAATGTCTAGATACATTCATTTCACAAAACTTAAAACATCTTATATTATAGAATGGAGGGAGTAGATTGCAAACATAATCGACGTCTCTATCGGGTTGAACTACATAATTTCCATGCATGTCCAGTATTCACCTTCTTCTTTTTTTGTCTTCCGTGTGTCAGAAGTAATGGCATTAAATTTTATAAGATGGTTATATATGCTAGCTTCTCCAGGATGAAAAAATATTACTCCCGCAATAGTAGATGTTACGAGGCACTAGATTAACAGCAAAAGAGCCAAGCAACAAAAAAGAAGAAGAAATATGGTCCCGTATGAGTTAAAGATTAAAAAGAACTTTTGTGGTATGAATCCATCACAAGCTTAAACCAAAGATAAACTATCATGTTATAATATTGAGAAATACTGGTTGTAACATCACGAGGATTGTGGTCAGTGGATTTCAGAATGCCATTGACATAGAGATCGTGCTAAGACAATAAGCCATGTAGAGAGTGTTTCTTTCTCAATAAATCTTTCCCCTCTGATTATGACATCTCCCCGTCAAGATTCAGGAGGAATCAATTTCTGATCAGACTCAACATTCCCATGCCAATCAACAAGGCGCAAAGGGTAGACCATCCCGGTTGTCCGCGCGTACCTACGGAGACCGATATTTTCTTCCATGGTTAGCTCTACGTTTCATTGTATGGAGCCACCACAAAGAGCAACACTAAGATGCATCACCATCAAAGACAACAAAAAGGACCAAACATAAAATCCAATGAGACACAAAAGACGACTTAAAAAACTGATCTTCGGTGTATATGCGGTTATCATGTAGTTTGGTTTAAATAGGAATTCACATAAATTTAATATGGAGTGTATATACAGGATATTTTGCCTTATCTCAACTCCATTTAAATTGTGTAGATCACTAATGCCATGATTTTGCCTTGTTAACAACTTTTAAATTGTGGGTAGATAAATAACTTGAACTTAATTGTGGAGTTTTCGATTCCTCTTAAATTGGATAGATTGCATCGCATATTGCCATGCCATGCATCATATCATAAATATATCAGATCTTCCGTCATAGTATTAAATATGTATTCGGTGTTTCTTGCTAGTGCTTTGCTTCTTCACGGTTAGGCCATTGAGTTGATGCGAGATACGATGAGCCTTTGGTTGATCTTCTCAAGTGAGCGTTCTCCTCCCTTCCACCTATTTTGTATTTATAATTTTTACTTCCTCCCTTTGTCTACGGGTACCCTTTTTTGTCGATGCTTTAGTACTATTCCTTTATTTATCTGCTCTACTATATGGCCTTTGTTATCTTATGGCCTTTGTTTGAGTATCTAGCTTTGCCCTTGCGAGTCATATGCATGCTTAGTACCGCTCTCATACAGGTGAGCCGTCATATCTAGATATGGTCGATACTAAGATAATTAAATTGGTCATGTTAGTTATGGTTATGGCTTTGGTTTCACCTAATGATAAGGCCTCGATATGGACCACCTTTGAGAACTGCTTGAGCCGACCTAGGACTCGTTCGTTCTACGATACCAGTTCTGAGTTGATCGCGCTAACCAAACACGGGGGCCTTGGGATCCACCCTCAACTACCGGCGCTATTCGTTTATCCAGAGGGTCACAAATTGGTTTTCCATTTGGTGCATATGCATAATATGTCCTCGGACATGGTGACTATAATATGTCTTCAGACATGGTGATGATATGCTATTTTGGTGGACAGCAGCTGCATTGCATACATAAACACGGTATGGTCGAGAGGTCATCTCCCATAGGGGAGCTCCGATCCTTCTCGACCGTAGATGCAAATGATGTACCACCCTTGAGAATCGGCATGCCTCCTGGTTGGGTCAATACAGTAGGTGATACCTCTGGATACGAGCGTAGTTATGGACAATTCTTGTTGTGATATTCGGAAGGCACGCGTATTATGTTGTCTGAAGGGTTGAACATGCGTTTGGGTATAGTAGTGCATCCCTGCAAGATAAATCTTTTCGAGAAGCCATGTGTCCACTATTATGGGCGCCTCGGGAGTACAATTTCATGATCATAGACAACGCCACTAATATTTTGCCTCTAATAATATGATTATTAATTAGCCTTATCAACTAAACACCTGCTTAACTAAAATTGCCACCGTGTGTGTTCCACAAGAGGACTTCCTCGATTGGTATTCGAGGGGGAAATCTTCGAATGGGTTATGCTTGAAGTTATATTTATGTTAACGGATATCGCTCTCTTATCTCGCTCTAATAGCCAAAGTTGTAGCATTTATCTATAAGTTAGATAGTGAAAGCTTCACTGCCGCTGAGCCCACCATACCCATCTAGGCGAGGACCACCGAATTATAGCATCGCCTTAGTACTGGCCACTCTCTTTCTGTTTTCCTTTGCCCTTTGCTGGCACCCTTTGGCTTTGATAGGTATGTGTTCAACGTCGTTAGCATGGTTACCCTTCCGGCTTGGCCTGGGTAGGGTTATGAACACCGCTTGGTTATTCTTCAGGACTCTTAGTCCCATTTGGTTCTTATCCGTACTAGGATACGATTTGGGTTTGTATTGTATCATTTGTATTCTTCACTCATTGATTCATTGATGTATGCATGTTTCCTTGTGGACCATGTTGTAAACTACAGTGATGTAACTACTTGTAATAAAATCCACCCACATGAAGGTGTCTAGTGGACGTCTTTGAATCGCTTCTATGCGGATTTTGAAGGGAATATGCCCGAGAGGCAATGATAAAGTGGTTATTATCTTATTCCATGTTTATGATATAATGTTTATTTTGCATGCTATAATTGTATTAATTGGAAACGTTAATACATGTGTGTTTAATAAACAAATAAAGAGTTCCTAGTTATGACTCTCATATAAACTAGCTCGTTGATTAACAAGATGATCAAGGTTTCCTGATCATGGACATTGGATGTTGTTGATAACGAGGTCACAATATTGGTTGAATGGTGTGATAAACATTCATCTGAAGTATAGTAATACGATCAAAGTCATTGTGTTTAAATTTCTATAACATCATACGAAGTAATTCTAGTCCTTAGACCATGAGATCATGTCAATCACTAACACTCGAAGAGTAACTTGATAACATCAAATGTGACACCGTAATAGGGTGACAATAAAGGTGGGTTCAGATACTCCGAACGTGTTATGTAGAGACTCATGGATCAAGAGTGGGATTTTTCCATCCCGATGACGGATACATATACTCTGGGCCCTCTCAGTGATATCACATTGAGATAGCTTGCAAGCAAGTGATGTGATCACTAGAATGTTATATCACGGGAACGAGAAAAAAGTGCATGTCGGTAACGAGGTCAAACTAGGTATGGAGATACCGATGATCGAATCTCGTACATGTAAAATATCGTGAGACAAAGGTATTTAGTTACAACGTTAAAGGTTCACACGATCACTAGAGTCATTGTTGAATATGTGGGAGTCAGTACGGATCTCCAGGTCCCGCTGCTGATTATTGATTGGAGAGGGGTCTCGATCATTTCTGCATTATTTGCAAATCATAGGGTGACACACTTAAGGGATACCGACACTATTTGGAGCAAATATGTTTCAGATAAATATTTAAGAAAGCACTGGAATCATTTCGATGGAAACTAGAATTGTTTCGGGTGAAATTGCAGAAACTGGTTCAACATGTGATGTTGAAATGTTGCAGGGGGTTTTATGTGAATGTTTGTTAATTAAAGTAATTAACAAAAATCTGAATAAAATAAATAAAAGAGTTTTATTAAATGAGAGTTGCATTAAATTTGGTGGAAATTTAATGCATGTGAGTGGACATATGAGTGGAAGTGTGTTTATGTGAGTGGGAGCTCCACCCACATGAATGAGGGAGAGGTGGGGGCACCCACCATGGCCGGCGGTCATGCCCCTTGGGCAGCCCCCCTCCCCTATAAAAGGAGCACCTCCTCCTCCTCTCTCTCACACCTCCCGGTGAAGGATCTCTCTCCCCCTCTATAAATTATTTCCCATGGTCTCGGATTAGCGAGATACATGTTCCCGGTGGCTTTGTCTGAAAGGAGTTGCTACTTCTGCTGCATCGCTGGAGTGAGGACACGGAGGTTATCGGGGTACCAGACATTTGTGCGATCATGGATGCACTACTGCTTTGCGATGCTAGACTTGCTGGTGCTGGACCTGCTGGACTCGGTGGACTTCATCACGATCTTCAGATTGGCAAGTGTATGACTACATCATCCACGAGTACAACCTCGTAACGCTTTGTCGCTCTTCAAGGGTATATTCCCTATGGGTGTATATCCACCTGTTGTTTGTATCTGGGTAGAAAGATCTTGGTGCTTAGTAGTTCACATCATAGGAAATTATTTGTTTTCTATGCTACGAACCCAACCGTGGTATCAGAGCCTGATCTATGCGTAGATGCTTTGCACGGGTAGAACACATAAGAATATGTGGGTGATGATGATCATGTTATTTCATCTTATATGTATATTGGATATTGGTGGCATAGTGGGATGAAGCGGCCCGGACTAACTTCACATGTCCTCGTACATGAGACTTGTTCCACGCTTGACATGCTACTAGTTTTGCATAAGTGGCTAGCGGGTGTCTATCTCTCCTACTATAGTCAACATCTGATTTACAATAATTTGCTAATAATTTATCATCGTTGTGGTTCTATGTTCATATGTAAGACCGATTCTATCCTCGAAATCCCTAAGCCACGTAAAAACATGCAATTTATAAATTAGAGGCGTCTAGTTTAGATTGTTGTTGGGCAAGTGTCATGATATGGTGATGTTATAATTTATAGTATGGATTGATACTCTTGAAAATTATAACATACCAAAGTGTAAGTTCCATAGACCTTGGCCTTACACATATAGGAATGATAAAGATCATACCAAGATGCACGTGATAGTGATCAAGTGTAAGAACCATATCATTTCACTTTATGCATATGAAGTTTGTTTGCATCTTATATTGCTTGTATGGTGCTTTAGTAGTATTATAAGATGATCCCTCATTTAGATATCAAGATAAAATACGTTCTTCCTTAAGTATGAACCATTAAGAAAGTTCACCGTTTCAAGACACCACGTGATGATCAGGTGTTTTTGACTCTACGCTTTTATACAACGGGTGTAAGACAGTTTTACACACGCAAGTACTAAGGTTCTTACTTGGCGAGCCTAACATGTACATACATGGCCTCAGAACACGGACCGAAAGGTTAAGCATGAGTCATATTGTTGATATGATGCTCATATAGACGCTTGCCTTTGAAGCTACACCGACTCACGTGATGATCGGACTTGGTGTAGTGGATTTTGTTCATGTAATCACCAAAACAACTAGAGGGATGTTGGTTTTGAGTGGGAGTTCATTTTTAATTTGGATTAATCAAACTCAATTTATCATAAACTAAAATCGAAGTGAATTTGCATAATTTGTCGTAGTTATTGGAATCCGTTTACTACCTTGCTCTTAGTTTTAATTGAGATAATAGAACTATACAATTCTAGATATTTGCTTTATGAATTGGTATCGTATTATTTTTAAGTGTCAATTTAAAGTTTAGAAGTCCTATTGCAAACTTTCAGCAAACTCTATTTACTCCATGAAGTTTAATAAATAGTATTAAATCAAGAGTAACAATTCCAGTGTTAGTATCTAAAGTATCATGTTTGCCTCCATGATTCTTGATATTCAAAAGTTGTTTTAATATCGAGGTTATCCAAGAGCTAAAAGAATTGTTTTAGAAACCATCATGTGTGAAAGATATTGAGATATCTGAAACAATGTTTAGGTTGCAACATGATAGAGTATATATAATTTGGCAAAATACATGTTCTCATATTATATGAGAATTTGCGAAGGTTGGAGACGCTATACGTCCTAATCTCCCAAAAAAGGTTTTGGGAACTGATATCATACTCATGATTCGTCCTTATAGGCTATAGTAGTTTGATCATGAAAGTTGTCATGATAAGGATGAATAGAATATGTAGGTAAAATGTTTACTACACTAAAAGATTACTAAAGAATGGATTTTTGAAATAACGCCAACCATTTGATGATGGTGATCTACTTCAAAGTGCAAGTCCAAAGGTATTAGTATTTGACTATACATTATTTGGACTATGTCTCATATGTATGGTGCCACTATTGATGTTGATATATTCTTTTAAAAGGAAAAGGAAATGCTAAAAGAGAATCTACAAAATATTGGTAGAAAAGAAAAGACTGGAAATGTCCAGCTAAGGTATATAGATGATATACTTGTTATGGTTGTATTCTTTGCTTGTTAAACAATGTGGTTCTTGGGTATTGGATACCGAATTGGTTGGTGTGAAATGTCATACAGAACAACGCAATTCATGAACTACAATGGTCTAAGTAACTAGCAAGAGAATATGTGATGATGTTCATCAAAAACAAATAAAGTGTTATTATGTTTCTCGTTGACATCAAAGCTTGCCTTCAAGATTTGTTTAAATAATTATTATTCTGTTTCGGTATTATGAGAACAATGGTTGTTCAAATAATTACCGTATTCCATAGAAGATGGAT
The DNA here is from genome assembly GCA_910589775.1 of Avena eriantha. Classification (NCBI taxonomy): domain Eukaryota; kingdom Viridiplantae; phylum Streptophyta; class Magnoliopsida; order Poales; family Poaceae; genus Avena; species Avena eriantha. The sequence goes on along the minus strand of OU342741.1, from coordinate 81,341,852 downwards.
GAACTTTTACAAGTCTAGTTGGAGAAATCACGTCCATAAAAACTAATGCTAAAATGTCGTAAGACAAATAATTGAAAGATCACTTACGAAGTGACATCACCGTTTAAATTATATTGGAAACAAAACATGAAGAAACTCCATATTGATGGATTTTTGGAGTCTTTGATTTTGATCAATTAATGCTTGTGAGACTTTTCTCGAGATAATTGAAACTCCTTTCATAGGACAAAGAGGAACGGATGACTAACTTATTGGAAATTGTGCATGTTGATGTATATAGTCCATTATGTGTAGCCATGTGCGGTGGATCTTTCAGCTTCATATGCTTTCTCCGAAAATTTGAGTGAATATCTGTATGTTTACTTAATAAGGAAGAAGTATGAAACATTTGAAAATTGTTCAAAGACCTCAAGATTAAGTGGAAAATCATTGTAACAAGAAAATAAATAATTTATGATTTGATCGTAAAGGAAGATATTTGAGTTACTTGTTTAGCAAAACACCTAAGATTTGAGGAATTTTTCCATGTATTTGTGTTTCCCGATAAACCATAAGAGTATGGAGTGAGCGGGAGATGAAATCTAACCTTGTTTGACATGGTAATATCAAAGGTGTCATTTATAAAACTGCCATTATATTTTAAGGATTAAAGATTTAGATACTACCGCTTTTACACTGAAAAGAGCACCATCGTGATCTGCTGAAATGACGTCATAAAGGTTATGATTTGGGATAAAACCCGAGTTGTCTTTTCTTAAATTTTGGTGTGTTATTCATAAGTAAAATGTTTGCAAGCAAAGTCGAATAAGCACATCTTTGTAGGTTATCTCAAAGCAGTAGTTGGGTATTCCTCCATAACACCGAGGACAACAGAGTTTGTCGCTTGGAACGTCAAGTTTCTTAAGAAGAATTTTTCACAAAAAGTTAAGTGGGATGACAATAAAACTTTGATTAGGTTGATGAACCTAAGAAACATGTGCTAAGTAGCGCAGCGCTAGAAAGTTTCCTGGTGGTAGCCACAATGCTCATGGCTCCCGTGATTACAAATGTTGTGATCTCGGAGATTAGAGTTCCTATTGAATCGTGTGGGTTGAGAAAGAATCAAATCGTACGATTTGAAACACAAGTGGTTATTGTTTTGACATTGATGAACTGGCTACATGTAAATAAGTGATGATGGCCCTGACTCCATAAAATGACTAGAAGTCATAAAATCCGTGATAGTTTCCATACACAAGCAATCAAGTTTTTGAACTTGGAAGACCTTCTGGAAAGGCATGAAGCCTATCGGTCATGTTTGGATCTATAAAGAAATAGACATGGATGTTTGACATCTATGAAATAGTTGACAGGTCGGAAAGGAGTTTACGACAATGTTCAAGGAGTTAACTATGAAAAGATTTGATCTTTCATAGCGATATTTAGTCTTGACGGATTAATATAGCAACCACTACATATAATTTGGTATATGGTAGTTGAAAAAATAAAACAAAGTTTTTCTAATAGAATGGTTACCTAGGACGTGTACATTACACGGTTCGAAGGGTTTTGTTAATTCAAAGGTTGCTAAAAAGGGCATGCAAACTTCAATGGTTGAAGTAAGCATAGGGGAGTTGGAATCTTCACCGTGATGAAACTTTTAAAATGTTTAATTTCATCGGAGACGATGAAGATGCTTGCATTTGCAAAATTAAGTGGGAGCACTAAGACATATTTCTAATATATTATGTAGAGGACATATTGTTAATTCGAAATGATATATGTTTTATTGACATGGGTTAAGAATTTCATTAAAATTGTATTTCGATGAAAGACTTGGGCAAAATTGGAATATTTGGCATCAATGTCTAAATAGATAGATTGAGGCGCTAATATGGTTGTACTAGACGTACATATATGATATATTGAAAGGGTTCAAAATGGAAACGACAAGAAAGGTTCTTGCTACATGGAAAGAATTGAATCAAGATTCAAGTGTATCGACACTTGGTGAGTGAAATCACATGAATATTTTGATCAATAATACCGTGATATGTACATATCCAGATATGTCCTATGCTCTAAATATTGTGAGCATATACCAGAATAATTCATAAGATGATCATTGGATGATAGTAAAGATATTCTTATGAGCTTTGGAAGAACTAAGAATATATCATGTATAAGTGACAAATAGTTAAAAGTAGTTTGTTATAAAGTGTTACATTGATACTATTTTGTCACAAAATACAAATTAAATTTATCGTAATTTAAATTATGGGTGGCACAATGTAATGGAAAGGAGGTTCCATGATGGATTTGGATAAGTTCCAAAGATAAGACATTGTGATGGATACTACCAAAAAAAGACTAAGTATATGACTGCTATAGTAGTAGCAAAGGAGGGCATTTATCTTAAGTAGTTTATTATCAAACTAGGTGTGGTTCACAATGTGCTAGTACGATGAAGATATATTGTACTACAATACTATCAACATGTTTTAACCCAAAGGAACTAAAGGTCTCACCAAAGGACTAAATTTATACAATGCCATCTCATTTGAGAATGAGTGATGCGTAGAGACGCAAAGACATGCAAATACACACGGACCTAAAAATGTTAGATCCGAAGATTATGTTAACCACTAGCAATCGCGTATATGCAACACTATAAAGCCATAGGTGTTCAATATGCAAAGTTTACAAACTAGATTATTGACTCGAGTGCAAGTGGGAGACTGAAAGGAATATGCCCAAGAGGAAATAATAAAGTGGTTATTATCTTATTCCATGTTTATGATAAATGTTTATTTTGCATGCTATAATTGTTCCATGTAAAACATGTGTGTTTAATAAACAAATAAAGAGTAACTTGATAACATCAAACATTAGACCATGAGATCATGTCAATCACAAACACTAGAAGAGTAACTTGATAACATCAAACGTCACACCGTAACAGGATGACAATAAAGGTGGTTTCATATACTCCGAAGGTGTTATGTAGAGGCTCATGGATCAAGAGTGGCATTTTTCCATCCCGATGACGGATAGATATACTCTAGGCCCTCTCGGTGATATCACATTGAGATAGCTTGTAAGAAAGTGATGTGATCACTAGAATGTTATATCACGGGAACGAGAAAAGAGTGCATGTCGGTGACGATATCAAACTAGGTATGGAGATACCTATGATCAAACCTCGGACATGTTATATATCGTGAGACAAAGGGATTTAGTTACGACGTTAAAGGTTCACACGATCAAGAGTCATCATTGAATATGTGGGAGTCAGTACGGATCTCTAGGTCCCGCTTTTGATTATTGATCGGAGAGGGGTATCGATCATGTCTGCATTATTCGTGAACCGTAGGGTGACACACTTAAGGGATACCGACACCATTTGGACCAAATATGTTTCAGATAAGGATTTAAGAAAACACTGGAATCATTTCGATGGAAACCAGAATTTTTTCGGGTGAAATTGTAGAAACTGGTTCTGCATGTGATATTGAAATGTTGTAGGGTTTTTTTTGTGAATGTTTGTTAATTAAAGTACTGAACAAAATTCTGATTAAAATAAATAAAAGAGTTTTATTAAACGAGAGTTGCATTAAATTTGGTGGAAATTTAATGCATGTGAGTGGACATATGAGTGGAGGTGTGTTTATGTGAGTGGGAGCTCCACCCACATGAATGAGGGAGAGGTGGGGGCACCCACCATGGCCGGTGGCCATGCCCCTTGGGAAGCCCCCTCCCCTATAAAAGGAGCACCTCCTCCTCCTCCACTCTCACACCTCCTCGTGAAGGATCTCTCTCCCCCTCTAGAAATTATTCCCTATGGTCTCGGATTAGCGAGATACATGTTCCCGGTGGATTTGTCTGAAAGGAGTTGTTGCTTCCGCTGCATCGCTGGAGCAAGGACACGGAGGTTGTCGGGGTACCAGACGTGTCTGGGATGATGCACCGCTGCTTTGCGGTGCTCGGCCTGCTAGACTTTCTAGACTTCATCACGATCTTGAGATCGACAAGTGTATGACTACATCATCCACGAGTACAACCTCGTAACGCTTTGTCGCTCTTCAAGGGCGTATTCTCTATGGATGGACATCCGCCCGTTGTTTGTATCTAGGTAGATAGATCTTGGTGCTTATTAGTTCACATTGTAGGAATTTTTTGTTTTCTATGCTGCGAACCCAACAGATTTTGGCAGTGAATGCTGAGATCTGCTTAGACCTGATTCGGGGGCATTACACCATCATCTTGTACTTGATATCTCCTTGTGAATTGGTGAACATTGTAAGAATATTTGATTTCAATCTAACTATTTTGCACAATGTTTTCTATCCTTGGTCTTTTTATTATGAGTGAGTAGTCATCATGGGCTGCAAGTTGGGGTGAAACCTCACAGTGATTATGTGGATCTAATACATGGAAATATTGTGTGGTGATTGAACAGATATTTGTATCTTTCTCCCTTGTCTCGGTTTGTGGACTTGTACCTACCCAAGACCCAAGGGTTGGTAAATACTCGAGGTGTGATGAGATGTGAACGATGACTTCATAGGAAACCCAGTGACAACAAGGGGAGTACGGTCTTTGTTTAGGGATCCACTTGGGAGTAACAATAACATCACTTCTTAAGACTTTGATCTATATTTTACTTAATAATTATTATAACTCGGTGCTTCATGGTATAACGGTTGGATCAAAAGACTATTGCTATGCATGTGGCTCGAAGGGGCTTTAGTATATTTGGATGTGCTACCCACAACCTTATCTTTGTTAAATTAGTTCACATGAATCTGCATATTACTATCTTTATCCCATATGATGTGCAACTGTAAGTGAATCTTCAACCCTGTCCTATTTCCATCCATTGCAACAACCAATGATTCAAAGCAAACTAGAAAGGTCCACTAAACGTAAGGTAAAGAGAGTAAATAAATTTGCCTCATTTATTTTCCATTTAGCATTGTTTCCCAAGATTCGATTAAACCTATGTCTACTAGGGAAAAGTTACTATACAACATTCGTAAATGTAGATCGAAGGTATCAATGATGTTATTGATTGCCTCCATGTGTGAGTAGTTCCCATTGTTCTTGGGGAGATGAGGAAACCCTAGCATTATTATGAAATGAAATAAAGATGATCTATAACTTTGGTCTTTGATCTATTGATTTGTGTTAGATATCTCTCTTTAGATGGTATGTGAAGTCGACCACTTATGTCTACGCACTTCTATTCTTGTAGACAGTTGGTGGGCCTCCAAGTGCAGAGGTTTGTAGAACAGCAGCAAGTTTTCCCTTAAGTGGATCACCCAAGGTTTATCGAACTCAGGGAGGAAGTGGTCAAAGGTATCCCCTCTCAAGGAATCCTGCAATCAAGATACAAGAAGTCTCTTGTGTACCCAACACACCCAATACACTTGTCAGGTGTATAGGTGCACTAGTTCGGCGAAGAGATAGTGAAATACAAGTGGTATGGATAATTATAAGTGGTAACGGTGCCAGAAAATAGCTTGCTGGCGTGTGGTTGACGTGGGAAAAGACTAAAGGCAAACTGAAATAAAGATGGAAGCAAGCAAACATGTAACAGATCTAATTGCAAATGGTGTATCAATGCTTTATAAACAAGGCCCAGGGATCATACTTTCACTAGTGAACACTCTCATATAAATAACTTCTCTTCATGATACTACTCTGAACTACTCTCCGGTTGGACACTCTAATCCATGGTAGGGCTATAACAGGACACCTCAAAGTTCACTTTCCCCATCTAGATAACCCCACACTGTCACCTTGAGCACTAGATGGTTCCAACAAACACCACAATTTCATAGAGACATCCAACTCCAAATATAACTCATAACAAGTATTTGTAATCTCTAGCCTAAGTGCCACCATGGTGTGCACGCTGTCACTTTCACACACATGGGGAGAGTAGAGATCTATTAAAGCACTTGAGTAGCAAGGTAGATCTACTTGATTACAAAGCTCATGATCACAATATGATCACACATAGAGAGAGATGAACACATAGCTACCGGTAGAACCCTTAGCCTCGAGGAAGAACTACTCCCTCATCATCATGGGAATCAGCAAAGGTGATGGAGATGGTGGTGGAGATCAATGGAGATGGCTCCGGGGGCACTTCCCCGTCCCGTCAGGGTGCCAGAACAGAGACTTTCTGTCCCCTGAATCTCTCCTTCGGTGGCGGTGGCATTGTGCAACTTTTCGTGGTTGGAGGCTTGACTATTTAGGGTTTTTGTATCGGGAGGAATATATAGGCGAAGGGGCGAAGTCGGTGGCCAGCTAGGGGGCCCACACCATGCCCTGGCGTGGCCTGGGGGGACCCACGCCTAGGGCTGGTTTGGCTACCCTGTGGCCCCTCTCCATCTCGTTTTCTGGCTCCGTGAGTCTTCCGGTAAAATATCAACTTTGGCTTTTGTCCGGTCCAATTCCGAGAATATTCATTTTCTGACTTTCTGGAACCAAAAACAGCAGAAAAAGGCAACTGGCACTCTGGCATCTTGTTAATAGGTTAGTTCAAGAAAGTCTATGAAAATTACTCCAAAGTTGGAACAAAACATAAGAAAGTATATAAAACCAAGCATGGAACATCAAAAATTATAGATATGTTTGCAACGTATCAACCACATAACATTTTCCTTTGGGACTAAAGAGAGGGAACTACCCTTGGAACATGTATGGGAGTATGTCCGGTGCTATCTTGTGACTATAAGCATCGGCTTATAACCTACACGGTCTAAGGGGCATTGACGAGGCGTAACCTCGGCAATGTCCCTGGTTATGGACTTAGGGTTTCATGGAGAAGAGAATGTTGGGAATTTTGTCGGATGTCAGGCAAATAAGGGAGTCGAAGTCGCCTGATTATTGATGGCAAACCTATTACAGATTGCTTGGGATTTTTTCAGTACCTCCCTGGTGGCTCCTCCCAGCCTATATATAATAGGATGGGTCTCGAAGCCATATACGGATATGTTACCTTTTTATGATTACAACACTAATACAATGTCGATTTGTATTTCCTTATCTAGAAAAACTATGTATTCCGTCGGATGCTTCCTGGGCCTTCTTCTTTGGTCTTCATGGGCCATGAGCCTTCGTGTAGTTAGGGTAACCAAACATAAGTACATGAGTAATCATACCCATGTCAGTAGCCCCCGAGACTCTATTTGAATCGTGGGTTCAGGTTGAGTCTCAAAGATATTTTCAATTATTATGATCAATGTTTTACAAGATATTTTATCTTTGCTTTATTTTTTAGCTTATAGGGATTTGGTACAACAGATCTGATGCATCTGGCGGATCAGAAATCAGTTAATTGCTCCAGGGCAAAAAATCACTGTAGACCTACATAAAATTCAAGTCCCTAGGCTTGAACTCGGAATTTTACTCGCGTAATCTAGTTCGAGCCGTCGAGGTCTTATCGAATACTGAATTCTAGTTCTATTATATCGGATACCCAACGTGTCCATCGGGATTTTTCATCGTATCATAGATACGGATAATTTGCTGGCAGAATGCATTCTTGTGCGATTACCAGGCCACACAGGACGAGTCCCAGGGTCTTACCTTCATGTCTTGGACACGGCATTCGGAGTTTTGCTGCGTCGGGTACGATTCGAGATTTTTGTATAATTTTTATCGAATGCCTTGTTTGTCTATTTGGAATTATTGAAGCTTATCAGTTTTTGTTTTTTAATGCTTTAATAGAATCTCCCAATGGGATTAACCTTGTGAGGATATATCAAAGTAAAACATATAGGTTTTTATTTCTTTTGACTTTATATAATTTCTATCGGGTGTGCGCCAGTGCACCCGATCGGAGTAAACCCCGAGGCTATGTTCGGATGCCTATATCTGGACATAGGCTCATAGTTTGTGTTATTTTCATCAAGTTAATGGTCTCAAAATAAATAAACCATGATTTGTGTATAAGAGATAATAAAGAAAAAATATAAGGTATGAAGAAATTATCTCTTATTTATAATCTAAAGCCGAAGATACATGATTTGGCGGATTTCGCCTAGCCATTGGCCTTTATGATATTCTGGCTAAGAAGTCGGGCCATTGGCCTTATTGTGATTTAAATTGCGAAAAAATATAAATTCTAAGCATAAAAGCGCTGTAGTTGTGCGTTGTTCCACGGATTGGAATATTGGACTCCTGTCTTCTTGTTTTGAAGCTGATATGCTCCTCCAGGGATAACTTCTGTAACAATATAAGGTCATTCCCATGGTGATTCCAGTTTACGATGACCATCTTGTTTGAGGTGAAGAACTAGGTCTCCTACAACGAAGGACCTAGGACGCCATCGTCGGCTGTGGTAGTTGCACAAGTTTTGCTGATATATAGTGGCCCTTTGCAAGGCAGTATTGCGTGCTTCATCAAATGCATCAATGTCATCCTCAAGTGCTTCCCTTGACGCTTCTTCGTTGTATTCAGCTACCCCTGGAGTCTCATGAGATACTTCGACTAGAAAAACGGCTTCAGCATCGTGGACCAGAAAGAAAGGTGTTTCTTGTGTTGAATTGTTTGGAGTTGTACGCAAAATCCATAAAACATATGGCAATTCATCAACCCACGCTCCTTTTGCTCTATCGAGTGGTGCTAGTAGTCTCTTTTTGAGACTAGTAGTTACGAGGCCATTGGTTTTTTCCACTTGCCCATTAGTTTGCGGGTGAGCAACTAAGGCATAGCTTACTATTATACCCATCTCTTCGAAGTACTCTTTGAACTCCTTGGAAGTGAAATTAGTCCCATTGTCGGTGATGATGTTGTTTGGTACGCAAACACTATTAATTTGATAAAATTGACAGCCGAAATTCCATCTTGGCTAGTAATGGGCATTGCTTCAATCCATTTAGTAAATTTGTCGACTGCTACTAGAAGAAAGACGTGCCCCCTGGCAATGATTTGTGAATCTTACCCACCATATCAAGTCCCCACTGGGCAAAGGGCCAATCTATAGGTATATGATTTAATTCGGCAGCAGGTGCACTAGGTTTCATTGCGAATCGCTGACATGCTTCACATGTTCTAACTATATCCTTTGCATCTTGTACTGCCGTGAACCAGTAGAATCCTGCCATGAATGCTTTGGCAGCAATTGCCTAGCTGCTAGCATGATGACCACACACTCCTTCATGTATATCTTTGAGTATGATTTTTCCTTCGTCTGGTGTGACACATTGTTGTAGTACACCTAAAATAGTTCTTTTGTATAATTCACTTTTTATAATTCGAAAGGCTTTGGATCTTCTAGTGATTCATCGAGCTTCTGTCACATCTTCCGGTAGTTCTCCCCGAGTCATGTATGCTATGTATGGTTGCATCCATGTAGTCTCTATTATCATGACTTCATCAATTTATGGATCCTCTATATCTACACTTGCTGGCATAGCCCCCGAGTGCTTTTGTTGCTTAGTTATTTTACATGTCTTGGGTGCTACAACTTTAGAAACTCTCTTCACCTTAATAGAACACTCTATTATCTCTTCCCAAAAAAACCGGGTGGGATTGGTAGGCATAAGGATCTAATGTTTGCCAGATTATCGGCTTCCGCATTGCTTGCTCTTCCTATGTGAGATACTTCACATCCATCAAACTGGGCTTCCATGATGCTGTATAGATCCCCATATGCAATCATATTGTCACTGACATCATCGCATTTATTCAATGCCTGCTGTGCTACAAGATTGGAATCGCCGAATATTTTGAGGCGAGTTGCACCGCAATATTTAGCCATACGCATACCGTGCAACAAGGCCTCATACTCAACTTCATTATCGGACGGATTTCTGGAGCTCATCCAAAGTATGTATCGCGTTTTATCGCCTTGTGGTGATACTAATATGACTCATGCCTTTGCTCCTTCCGTTCTTTTTGATCTGTCAAAATACATTGTCCATGCGCTAGAAAGGTCTGGCGGGACCGTGCATTGTAGTTCGGTCCATTCAGTAATGAATTCAGGCAAAACTTGTGATTTGATTCTTTTACGCTTCTCGTACATGATATCTCAAGGAGAAAGCTCAATGCCCCATAGAGAGACATGTCCTGTTGCTTCTGGATTATTGAGGATATTAGATAGAGGTGCTTCATTGACCACTACGACCGGGTGTTCCGAAAAATAGTGGCGCAACTTTTGTGCTGTCATAAACACTCCATATGCTAATTTATGATAATGCAGGTATCTTTGCTTGGATGGAGAAAGGACCTCGCTCAAAAAATAGACTGGTCTATGATGTCTATGCACTTCTATTCTTGTAGACAGTTGTTGGGCCTCCAAGTGCAGAGGTTTGTAGAACAGCAGCAAGTTTTCCCTTAAGTGGATCACCCAAGGTTTATCGAACTCAAGGAGGAAGTGGTCAAAGGTATCCCCTCTCAAGCAACCCTGCAATCAAGATACAAGAAGTCTCTTGTGTCCCCAACACACCCAATACACTTGTCAGGTGTATAGGTGCACTAGTTCGGCGAAGAGATAGTGAAATCCAACTGGTATGGATAATTATAAGTGGTAATAGTGCTAGAAAATAGCTTGATGGCGTGTGGTTGACGTGGGAAAAGACTAAAGGAAAACTGAAATAAAGATAGCAGCAAGCAAACATGTAACAAATCTAGTTGCAAACGGTGTTTCAATGCTTAGAAACAAGGCCTAGAGATCATACTTTCACTAGTGAACACTCTCATATAAATATATTATATTCATGATACTACTCTGAACTACTCTCCGGTTAGACACTCTAATCCATGGTAGGGCTATAACAGCACACCTCAATGTAAGCCTTTCCCATCTAGATAACCCCACACTGTCACCTTGAGCACTAGATGGTTCCAACAAACACCACAATTTCATAAAGACATCCAACTCCAAATATAACTCATAACAAGTATTTGTAATCTCTAGCCTAAGTGCCACCATGGTGTGCACACTGTCACTTTCACACACATGGGGAGAGAAGAGATCTATTAAAGCACTTGAGTAGTAAGGTAGATCTACTTGATTACAAAGCTCATGATCACAATATGATCATGCATAGAGAGATAGATGAACACATAGCTACCGGTAGAACCCTTAGCCTCGAGAGAGAACTACTCCCTCCTCATCATGGGAATCAGCAACGGTGATGGAGATGGTGGTGGAGATCGATGGAGATAGCTTCGGGGGCCCTTCCCCATCCCGCCAGGGTGCCGGAACAGAGACTTTCTGTCCCCCGAATCTCTCCTTCGGTGGTGGCGGCGCTCCGGAACTTTTCGTGGCTGGAGGCTTGACGATTTTGGGTTTTCGCATCGGGAGGCATCTTATAGGCGAAGAGCAAGGTCGGTGGCCGGCCAGGGGGGACCCACGCCTAGGGGTGGTGTGGCCACCCTATGGCCCCTCTCCGTCTCGTATTCTGGCTCCGTGAGTCTTCTGGTAAAATATCAACTTTGGCTTATGTCCCGTGAAGTTCCGAGAATATTCATTTTCTGAGTTCCTGGAACCAAAAACAGCAGAAAACAGGCAGTTTGGCTCTGTGGCATCTTGTTAATAGGTTAGTCCAAGAAAGTGTATGAAAAGTACTCCAAAGTTGGAACAAAACATAAGAAAGTAGATAAAACTAAGCATGGAACATCCAAAATTACAGATACATTTTCAATGTATCAACATCCCCAAGGTTAACTCCTGTTTGTCCTCGAGTAGGTGAGTGATAAAAAGAAATAATAATTTTTGAGGTGACATGCACCATCATAAACTTGATCAAAGTATTTGTAAAACATTAAAAGCTAGGATCATAGTACTTCAATCATAACATGAAAGACAAAGTTCTAGCAATAAGACGAAGAAACTAAGTTGCCACATGAAAGGGCACACACAAAAGATTCATGAATAACAATGCTTTGCAAGACGTTTATTTGTTTCACATAAAGAAAACATAGCATAGTGGCATTCATCTTGTCCCTCATAGAGTAGCAAACATAAATTCATAGGACACCTTCAAAGTTTATAATAGTGACTAGATGCAAATAGTTTAAAACAAGCAATATCAAGGTATGCATCAATCAAGAAGTCTTGGGACAATTCACATAGAACTAAGAATGGACACTATACTCTCAAAGTAGGTGCATAAAGATAGAAGGTGGAGACTCAATATAAAAGTGGAAGAAATGCCTTCATAGAAGGAAGTAGGGATTCAAGTCTCATAAAGAGCTTCCAAAAGTTATGGTACTTGTTAGCATTCAGATCTCATTGCCCCTATCATAAGCATCTTTAGGTGATTAAGGTTAAAGTGACACAACTAAGAGGATATGCTTGACAAGTTATAAGCCGAAATCTCATGCCCCTTACTTACGAAGACCGAACCTCATGCTACTCAACTTTAGTCACAAGTAAGGTCTTGTCATTGTAAGTACATATGTATCATAGAGAACCGCCAACGGGGTACCCCTTGTCCGATGATACGGAAGAATCCCCATATCAAAATGACAAGGCAAGCAAACGACGAGCATCTCAGCAATCTTCTTATTTACCATGGGAATATGGTGCTTTTTTCTCTCTTTCCTCTTTTCATAATCTCTTTTTTTTCTCAATATAGGACTCCTTTTTTAATAAGAAGAATGCTTCATAGACAAATCATTATGGTTACGCTGCAGGTTTCCACCATGTCAGCATGGATTGGACCAGCGGCCTAGGCGTTTCTCTAACACACATACAAAATCCATGATCTTACAAGTTCCACTTTTATTTCACACCGTCGGGATCCATAAGCAAAAGAACATGATATCAACGGGGTACAAAGTACAGGTGCAATGTTGAAAGCATTCCCCATGATACATGGTTCTGCTAATTTAAACTTATAAAGCGCAAGCATATACGCAACAAAGATGGACACAATGGTTCAAGTTTATTAAATGCAAGAAAGTAAAGTGTGCCATCAAGTTCGTGAGAGCTTTAATCACTTCTATTCTCATAGACAGTTGTTGGGCCTCCAAGTGCAGAGGTTTGTAGAACAGCAGCAAGTTTTCCATTAAGTGGATTACCCAAGGTTTATCGAACTCAGGGAGGAAGTGGTCAAAGGCATCCCCTCTCAAGCAACCCTGCAATCAAGATAAAAGAAGTCTCTTGTGTCCCCAACACACCCAATACACTTGTCAGGTGAATAGGTGCACTAGTTCGGCGAAGAGATAGTAAAATACAAGTGGTATGGATAATTATAAGTGGTAACGGTGCTAGAAATAGCTTGATGGCGTGTGGCTGACGTGGGAAAAGACTAAAGGAAAACTGAAATAAAGATAGCATCAAGCAAACATGTAACAAATCTAGTTGCAAACGGTGTTTCAATGCTTAGAAACAAGGCCTAGGGATCATACTTCCACTAGTGAAACTCTCATATAAATATATTATCTTCATGATACTACTCTGAACTACTCTCCGGTTGGACACTCTAATCCATGGTAGGGCTATAACAACACACCTCAAAGTAAGTCTTTCCCATCTAGATAACCCCACACTGTCACCTTGAGCACTAGATGGTTCCAACAAACACCACAATTTCATAAAGACATCCAACTCCAAATATAACTCATAACAAGTATTTGTAATCTCTAGCCTAAGTGCCACCATGGTGTGCACACTGTCACTTTCGCACACATGGGGAGAGCAGAGATCTATTAAAGCTCTTGAGTAGCAAGGTAGATCTACTTGATTACAAAGCTCATGATCACAATATGATCATGCATAGAGAGATAGATGAACACATAGCTACCGGTCGAACCCTTAGCCTCGAGAGAGAACTACTCCCTCCTCATCATGGGAATCAGCAACGGTGATGGAGATGGTGGTGGAGATCGACGGAGATGGCTCTGAGGGCACTTCCCCGTCCCGGCAGGGTGCCGAAACAGAGAATATCTGTCCCCCGAATCTCCCCTTCGGTGGTGGCGGCGCGGCGGAACTTTTCGTGGCTGGAGGCTTCACGATTTAGGGTTTTCGCATTGGGAGGCATCTTATAGGCAAAGAGCAAGGTCGGTGGCCGGCCAGGGGGCCCACACCATTCCTTGGCACGGCCAGGGGGGACCCACGCCTAGGGGTGGTCTGGCCACCCTATGGCCCCTATCCGTCTCGTATTCTGGCTCCGTGAGTCTTCCGGTAAAATATCAACTTTGGATTTTGTCCCGTCCAATTCCAAGAATATTCATTTTCTGAGTTTCTGGAACCAAAAACAGTAGAAAACAGGCAGCTGGCACTGTGGCATCTTGTTAATAGGTTAGTCCAAGAAAGTGTATGAAAAGTACTCCAAAGTTGGAACAAAACATAAGAAAGTAGATAAAACCAAGCATGGAACATCAAAAATTACAGATACATTTTCAATGTATCAGTCTCTGAATGCCGTGGGTTTTTCCAACTGACCACTTGATTTGTGGCGGCAATGTAAATAAGTAGTAGCTCTTTTTCTCATGGAGACACAACGATGGGAGATGTTGATAGTGTTTTCTTGAGGTCTTCAAACGCCTGCTAAGCCTCTTTCGTCCACTCAAATTTATCTGATTTCCTCATGAGGGCGTAGAAAGGCAGTGCTTTCTCTCCTAGACGGGCGATAAAACAGCTGAGTGTTGCGACTCGCCCAGCCAACTATTGTACAGCTCGAAGATTCATTGTTTTTTTCTTGTTAGGATTGTCTGTATTTTTCGAGGTTGGCTTCTATTCCTCTTGCCGAAATGAGGTACCCGAGGAGTTTCCCTGCGGGTACTCCAAAGGAACACCTCGTCGGGTTGAGTTTGATGCAGAACTTGTCAAGGTTCTCGAATGTTTCTCATAGGTCATTGATAAAATAAGACCCTTGTTTTGTTGTAACTATAACATTGTCGATGTAGACTTGTACGTTTGTGCCAATTTGGCTTCCTAGGCAATTCTACATCATCTGTTGATATGTTGCCCCACATTTTTAAGGCCAAAGAGCATTGTTGTGTAGCAGAATACACGATAGGGCGTGATAAATGATGTCTTGTCCTGGTCTTCTTCCTTCATCCAAATATGATGGTATCCAAAATATGCGTCTAAGAAGGAAAGACGTTTGCACCCCGCGGTTGCATCGATTATTTGATCAATTCATGGTAGTGGGAAGTGATCCTTTGGACAGTGTTTGTTCAACGTAGCGAAGTCGACGCACATCCGTAGTTCTTTTGTATTTTTCTTTGGGACGCATACTAGATTTGTGACCCATTCTACTTTCTTTCATTCCTTGATAAATTTAGCGTCGGTTAGACGATGAATCTCCTTTCCAATAGCTATTCGTTTTGGCTCTATGAAACGATGAAGCGACTATTGTAGCGGTTTTGCCTTAGGATCTAGGTTTAATGCATGCTCAGCAAGTTCCCTAGGAATTCCCGGCATGTTAGAACATAACCATGCGAAAATCTCCTAGTGCTCACGGAGGAACTCGATGAGCGTGCTTTCCTATGCAGGACCGAGATTGGAGGCCACAAAGGTTGTCTTTTTGGGTCGCTAGGGTGGATCTGTACTTCCTTTGTATCTTTTTTGGTATCAAAAGCCTGATCAGGATTGGCACGTGCCATTGTCAGAGGTTCTGCAGTTGCCGACATTTTTATCTGCTCAAACTCAGTTGCCATCCCGAATGATTCAAAGATTTTGTTGAACTCTCGATTGCAATTGTCGGATCGAGTGAAACTGCCTTTTACTATTATAACACCCTTTGGGGCTGGCATTTTTATAACCAAATACGCATAATGTGGTACTGCCATGAATCGTGCAAAAGCTGGGCGACCCAGGATTGCGTGATACTGTGATGGCCAGTCCATTACTTTGAACTCGAGCTTTTCCTGCTTGAAATTTTATTTGGATCAAAAACGACATCAAGATATATTTTACCTTAGGGAGTTTTGGCTTTACCTGGTACTATGTCGTGGACGGACGTTTTTGTTGGTGCTAGATTTACTAAGGAGCAATACATTGCTCTCAGTGTCGTGGCGTAAATCAAGTTGATGTTGCTTCCTGCATACATGAAGACTTTGATCATGTCGAATGCACCCACTTGTGCTTCTACTATCAAAGCTGAGTGTCCTGGTCGCGGTACTCGAAGTGGATGATCAGCTCTGCTGAATGTGATTTCCTGTTCTGACCAGTGAAGGTACTAAGGCATAGCTGGTGGCGCCATATCTGCCATGTCGACTTGCCTTGTAATTAGCTTCTTGATCCTGTTGGATGGGCGCCCTTTCTGAATCGTTAACATTGTTCCCTTGACCTAGGGTATTCACTATTTTGTTTTTGTGTTTTGTGGCTACCCTGTTGGCGGGTGCATCGACGATGGTGGTGCACTGATGGCCAATGTGCCAGGCGTAATGGTGTATCACTGCTTCGGTTGCCTTTGCATTGCATAGTTCTTGCATCTTTAAAAACGTTCAGCAGTCTTTTATGAGATGGTTGGATCGTCTTTTGCCCGTTGAGTCGACATAAAAGTGCATATTACAGGGTCCTTCCAGCATTTGCATTGCAGACATTGGCAGGTATCGGGCTCTTGGCTGATATCGATGTGTTAATTGGCTTCCTTCGATGTCATCCCTGCTATTTCGGTGCCCGCAGCTATAATCGTCTCTTCTATGATTATCCTCTCCCGAGAAACTGGCTGCAATGTAACTTGGTTCCACGTGTCCGTCGTTGTTCCTTCGTCTTCTATCACTGCCGCGTTTGTCTTTGTCTTCTTCGGGTGAGCATGTTTGTTCGTTATGTAGTGTGTCATCTCCATCCGCCCAACGATTTGCTATATTGATACGTTGCTAACGTATCTATAATTTTTGATGTTCCATTCTTGTTTTATATCTACTTTCTTATGTTTTGTCCATACTTTGGAGTATTTTTATACACTTTCTTGGACTAACCTATTAACAAGATGCCATAGTGCCAGCTGCCTATTTTCTGTTGTTTTTGGTTCCAGGAAAGTCAGAAAATGAATATTCTCGGAATTGGACAGGACAAAAGCCAAAGTCAATATTTCACCGAGGGGAACACAGAGCTAGAAGACAAGACGGAGAGGGGCCAGAGGCCGGCCACACCACCTGGCCCGTGCCAGGGGGTGGTGTGGCCGCCTCGGGCACCCCCTCGGCCTCCCCCTTCGCCGATATATCGCCTCCAATACAGAAACCCTAAGTACCCGATCAAAATTGCACGAAAGAGTTTGTATCCGCCGTCATCTCCATCCCTAGATCGGGAGGGATCTGAAGCTCTTCCCGGTACCCTGCCGGAGGGGAGAATTCACCCTGGAGGCCTTCTTCATCACCATGCCTGCCTCCGGTGTGATGCGTGAGTAGTTCATCCCTGGACTACGGGTCCATGTAGTAGCTAGATGGTTGGTTCTTCTCATTTGTGCTACCATGTCTAGATCTTGTGAGATCTGTTCATGATCAAGATCATCTATTTATAATCCTACATGTTGTGTCTGCGGGGATCCAATGGATATTGAGATGCTATTTCAGATTGATTATTGATTCTATCATGTCTTTGTTATTTGTGATCTTGCATGCTCTCTGTTGTTAGTAGATATCTTGGCCGCGTAGATGCTAGCAACTCCAAGAGGGAGTATTTATGCTCGATAGTGGGTTCATGCCTCTAGTAATATGGGGAAGTGACAGAAATCTCTAAGGTACTAGATGTGTTGTTGCTACTAGGGAGAAAACAACAATCATTTGTTCATAGAACAATCGTATTATTTACTTTACACACAATGCTTAATGCAATTATCTGTTGCTTAATACTGGAGGGGGTTCGGATGATAACCTGAAGGTGGATTATTAGTCATAGATGCAGTTGGATTATGGTCTATGTATAATGTTGTAATGCCCAATCAAATCTCATAGGAGTCAAGATGATTAGTATATGCATGTATGCTTTCTCAATGTTTGTCAATTGCCCCGCTGTAATTTGTTCACCCAACATGTCATCTATCTTAAGGAGAATCACCACTACTGAACTATGGATCCCGGTCCTTTCTTTTACCATCAATCTACAATCGTTTTTTCTGTTTACTTTCTGCAAGCTATTACTATCTTCCACACAATACGTTTAATCCTTTGTTTTCAGCAAAATCGGTGAGATTGACAACCTCACTGAGTTGGGGGCAAACTTCTGTGATTGTGTTGTGCAGGATTCAAAGTTGGAAACAACACCTTGGAGGTGTTTCCTTGCTCCTACTGGTTTGATAACCTTGGTTTCATAACTGGGGGAAAACTTGTTGCTATACTCATCATACCTTCCTCTTGGGGTTCCCCAACAAGCTCATCATCTTGAGTAAGCATATATCCATCAGCTGTGAAATTGTTTTGGTTTGACCCGTCCTAGATCTTCTATGAATTCTTGACGACGAAGGCCGTTATTGAAGTTATCAATTGGCATGTCGTCGGACATGGCCTCGGTTGACTTTTTGATGATATTCCATCGCTGAATGAAGGCTCTTATTGATTCTCTGGGTTTGTGTTTGCACGCCCGCAATTGCTCCAGAGATGCGGGTCATTTGAATGTGGAGTGAAAATGTCGGATGAATTTATCTTCAAGGTCATTCTAGCTGTTGATGGAATCTTCGAGTAGTTGTCTAAGCCATGACCATGCGGTTCCAGTTAGGTGCAGCTACAGGCTTTGCATTGCAGTAGCCATAGAGCTGCCCTGTAACTTGATAGTGGCTAAATAATCTGCAAACGAAGCTTCGGGTTCTTGCAGACCATCGTACTTCTGACGGTCATGCGGAAGTTTGAAGTCTTTGGGTACTAGGGTTTTACGAACCCACTGGGTAAATATTGCTTGTCCTCAAGCAATCCAGTTGAAAACTGAGTGCGATAAAAGAAACTTTGACGAACACATTTGCTTCATATAATGTGTATATTCTCAGCATAAGATCAAGTACTTAGACAACTCATAATAAGGAGTATGCAAATAAGGTCACTCAATAGTCATTGCAAGCTATGAAGAGATTCCAACTCAAAAATAATAAGTAGCATGAAACATAAACATAAGTAACATTTCAATGCTCATAAAAAGGTATGATAGAGTGGTATCTCGCTTGCCTTTGATTGTAGGGCAAACGTAAATGCTAAGGCACCTCTGAAGTTCAAGTGAAGACTAGAAGTAAAGATATCAGAGATACAAGCATCAAAGTCATGACACAATTAACCAAGTTTTGAAACAAGCATATTATACTAAGAATGACAACTATGCTCTCAAGAAAGTGCTCATAGAATATGTGGAGACTCAACAAGGAAAATGAAAAGGTTTTGAAGAGTTTGAAAGGCTTCCAAATGCTGAAAGTATTTTACTCGTTAGCTTTGAGCTCTCATTGCCCCTATCATAAGCATCTTTAAATGGTTAAGGTATAAGTGAGCAAATATGAGGATATGCTTGACAGGTTATAAGTTGAAATATCATGCCCCTTACTTACGAAGACCGAACCTCATGCTACTCAACTTCAGTCACAAGTAAGCTCTTCTCGTTGTAAGTACATATGTATCATACAGAACCGCCAACGAGGTACCCATTGCCTCATGACACAGGAGCTATCCCATATCAAAATGACAATGCAAGCAGACAATGAGCATCTCAGTGATCTTTTTATTTGCTATTTGCATATGTTTTTATAGAGGATGCTTCATAGAATGCTCATTATGGTTATACGGCAAGTTTCCACCATGATTAGGCATGGCTTAGGCTAGCAGCCCAGATGTTTCTCTAACACGCATACAAACTCCATGATCTTACAAGTTCCCATTTTATTTCACACCGCCGGGATCCATAAGCAAGATAATCATGATATCAACGGAATATAGGTGCAATGTTGAAAGCGTTCCCCATGATACATGGTTCTGCTAACTTCAACTTATAAAGTGCAGGCATATACACAACATAGATGGGCACAATGGTTCAAGTTTATTAAGTGCAAGAAAAGTAAAGTGTGCCATCAAGTTTGTGAGAGCTTTACTAACTAACTTTCTCATAACAAGCAAACATTTTATTAGGAAGAAAACAAGGCATACTGAATATGCACGAAATATCAAATGATGCTAGTAGGTAGACATGGTGGACACTTTTGGCAATATTGGTTTTGGGGAGTTGGAAACACGAGTAGAGCTCATACTCAGTGCACGTGAAGGCTAGAAATAGTAAGGGAGCAACAAACAAGAGAGCAATAACTGTCATAATCATGCTTGCAACAAAACAGGACTAATTATGGCATGAAAGTGATTCAAGAACCCTGAGGCAAAATAATTCATCGAGGCTTAACTGATTGTTTCAGTCATCTGCATGCGTGAACATGTGCCAAGTCAATTCAAGTGAAACATTCAGAGGAGGATACCACAGTGTCATACCAAGTTATGAATAGAACAATGCAAGCAAACATTCATATGTCATGCTACAAACTATTAGCAAGCTGGAGCTAATCATAAGAAAGCAAGAACTACTAAGTATCTATAAATAATATACACCTTACATGAACAGACTAAGCATGCCCACAATGATGAGTATATGTACAAAAATGAAAACAAATAGAGTTCGTTACCAACCTCTTACCACACCTCAAGTTGTCATTAATCTTCATTATTTCCCTTCGCTTGTGTGGCTTGAATAATAACATGAAACCAAACTCCACTGAGGACTACTGAACCCTGCAACGAACTTCACAAAACCAAAGAAGAACAACAAATATTTTGGGTTTTCGATTTTTAAAGGCAAGAACCAAAAGGAAGAACAAGCAAAGCAAAATCTTTTTGGGTTTTTCGAATAATCAAAACAAAGCTAAAAGGAAAAAGGCAAACTAAGGAAAAAATAAAAAGAAGCAAACAAAGAGAAACAACAAAAATATTTTTTGTCTTTTTGTGTGCTGGAAAGCAGAAACAAAGCAAGAACAAAAAATAAAAATAAAGCGAAACATGGATATACAAAGCACCGACTGAACATGATATGTAGATGAGTGTGATGTTGGCATACCTCCCCCCAAGCTTAGGATTTTGGCCTAAATAGAGATCAACCCCAACGCGGGTAAGGATTCCACACCGACGGGTCATCATAAGAATGATCATAGTTACGCCCTTGGGAAGAAGAAGAAGCTCCCCAATCATAGGTAGGCTGCTGGTACAAGGACTCCCCCTCATTCGAGGGCTGGACCGAATCATCCGTAGCTTCCCTTCCAGTATCTTGCTCCTGGTGGGAGAGCTCCCCCAGATACGCATCGAGCTCGTCCTCAGTGAGTGACCATCCTACCCTGGCTTCAAGGTTAAGCCAAACAGGTGCAGGCAAAAGAACAACACGCTCGGACTTACTCCTTCTCCAACCAGCCTTGAGAAAGGTTGTATCATAAGACAAATCACTCAAATTAGCCCAAGAAGAAACGAATTTATGTTGTATCATGGAATTAAGGTCAAGGCTCTCTATGGGAAACTGTAGGTCCAAATGATGAGGCACAACACCATGCAAAGCTAATAGACGAGAGGCGATGATGCCTCTAATGACCCACAAGTATAGGGGGTGTATCGCAGTATTTT
This sequence comes from Avena eriantha, assembly GCA_910589775.1. Taxonomy (NCBI): domain Eukaryota; kingdom Viridiplantae; phylum Streptophyta; class Magnoliopsida; order Poales; family Poaceae; genus Avena; species Avena eriantha. Next base: position 81,320,333 of record OU342741.1, on the reverse strand, counting down.
TGATAAGTAAGAGTGTCGAACCCAACAAGGAGAAGAAGGTGTTGATGAGTGGTATGGATCAGGAATTCTCTACAAATACTTAGCAAACGGATTTTTAGGGGTTTTTGATAATGCAAGTAAATAAAGTACGAGTAAATAAAAGACAATAAGAATAAATGCAGCAAGTGGCCCAATCCTTTCTTTAGCAAAGGACAAGCCTGTTGTATTACTTAAGATGACCAAACGTTCTCGAGTACACACGGGAATATCGTCAAGTGATCTCGCTTAATATAGTTGATTAATCTTCTTTAGCTTGATAAGTGTTGTGTGGGTGAACCTGTGCTAATGTACCGACCTTCCTAGGACTAATACATACTTGTGATTATACCTCTTGCAAGCATCCGCAAGTACAAGAAAGTAATTAAGATGGACATCTAACCACACCTTTAAACTCTAAGACCCTGACATCCCTTGTGCAAAGGTTTCCTAACTGGGGTTCAGGTTTCTGTCACTCCGGCAACCCCTACGATTAGTAGCCAAATACACAATGTATTCCCCTAGGCCCATATAGGTGAAGTGTCGTGTAGTCGACGTTCACATGACACCACTAGAAGAAGTACACCACAACTTAATTAACAAACCATTAAATCTTTCTCAACACAATTCCACTACTAACAACATGACTTCTCCCATGTCCTCAAGAACTAAATGAACTACTCACAAGATATCATATGGATCAAGATCAGAGATGAAATATTGATATATAACAATCTGAACATAACAATAATTCAATGGTTCCACTCAATAGCATCAACTACAAGGAGTAATCAACACCAGGAAAGTTTCCCCTAAGAACTATGCAAGATTCAACCCAATTGTTACAGCGGTATGATGGTGGCGATGATGGTGCTGGTGAAGATGATGGTGGTGGTGATGATGATGATGATCTCGATGAAGTCCATCTTGATGGTGGTGTTGATGGAGACGATCTCCCCTCTCCTGGAAGGAATTCCCCCCGGCAGAATTCTGTCTGTCGAAGATCTCTCTCTCGGTGTTTTCCACCCCGTAGAGGCGGCGGAATATTTATGTGGTCCCTCCCCGAGTCTTATGTTTTCGTGGGGATAATATACGCCAAAGGGGAGATCCTTGAGTGGGCCAGGGTGGCCACACCACCTGGTGGCGCGATCTGGGTTGGCCCGCGCCAATGGTGGTGTGGCCCCCCTGTGGCTCATCTCCACTTCCCCTTCTGGCAATCTTCGTCTTCTGGAAAAATAGGATTTTCTATATATTTTCCTGGATTTTCTGATCTTCCTGAATTTCGCCTCCAAACATCCCCTTTTCCATCAGAATCCTGACTACAGCGGTCCATGCTCCAAAAGTCATCCACCATGCAAAAACAGATGAAATAACATAAGTATCATCTCTTAATATGAAATATATCAATGAATAACAGTAAATTATGATATAGAATAGTTATGCAAAATGGACGTATTGGCCTCCACAAATTCTACCTTTCTCGCGGTTAGCAGTAAGATAGAAAGCTATCAAGTCACCCAAATTGTAAGTCCTATCTCGTTTTAAAGCAGCTGAGATGAATGCTAGATCATATGAGGATAATTTATTAGCAGTTTCCTAGCGAGAACACACTTGGCAATAAAGTAGGCAAAGTAGCGAATAGAAGGGATATGAATATTACGAATTTTACCACTCTCCTTTGAGAAGCTGCTCCCTTGGCAAATCTCCGCATACAAGTCCATGAGTGGTGTACGTCGCTCTCTAATCCTTTCACACGATCCCCACTAGGGTACTTTAATAGCTGCACAAAAATCATCAAAAGGAAGGTCGACAGCTATATTGTAAATTTTGTAGTGAACCATGGGGTTAGGCAAAGAGCTACTAAATCGAAAGTCATGCACCATAGCATAGTTAGCTTCACAAATTGGTAGGGTTCATCCACCCCAAAATGCTCCAATCCTACATTAGCAATTAAAGTATGGAAAAATCTTGAGAGATCCCTACAACCCTCATGAATTCGGGGCATGGATAGATAGAAGGAAAGACTTCCTCCTCGTGGTGAACCTTCATAACCACAGGCACCCTTAATTCGTGTTGGTTGAGTTGGTGTTCATTCATATTCTTTTCTGAAATTTTAGGAACTACTTATAGGGACTTGTAAGAGGCCTAAATATGCATCAAAACAATTTATCAAAGCATTGAACAAGCTTACAAGATCACACAACCTGTCACCTACAGTAGCGAAATACTCAAGATATAATCCACTAAACACAAATCTACTTGGACAAGCGGAGGAGTCACATACCGGAGATCAAATGCTCCAAATCTCAGCAGCAAAGATGGGCTGAGCAAAGAGATCGAAAATCGCGAGCAAGAACAGCAGGAACACGAGTTTGAGCAATGAACTGGTATTTTCTCGGGAGAGAGAAAGAAGTGGTAAGTGAGAGAATAAGTGGAGGGCCAGGGGTGGCCCACACCATGGCTAGGCACGCCCTTGGTGTGGTCGCGCCACCAGGTGGTGTGCCTGCCTGGTGGGCCCCCTGGTACTCTCCAGGCACTTCTCTGCCCCTTTTTCATGTAAAAATTTAATATAAGTTTTCTAGAATTTTTTGAGACACTTTATTTTTGAGGAATTTTCAGGTATTGATGAATGATTTTTTGGCAGAAAGATGATTTTGGAATGATGCAAAAACAAAGCAAAACTAAAACTTCAGAAGTTCTAAAACATTTTAATATGCAAGCTAATAGCGAAAGAAAAGTAAACTAAGTGAAAACAAAAACTAAAATGGAAAAAAGTAAGGGAAGATAATCATGGTGAAAACATTGTTTTGTTCATTAAAATCCCTTTGTTAACAAGGTTGATCAGGTCTTGTTACCAAAACAATTTTATGTGAAGCAAAACTTTGCATTCCACTAAATGATCATGTTACCTCAACCTTGATAGCAATGGTCCCAATCATAATAATTTCATATTTTTCTCTTGGTATGGGACAATATATTTCTCCAACTTGAATGCCTTCAATATTTTCAATTGAATTTAAGCCATAATTCCTATCAATCTTCTTAGGGAAATAGATAGTATGCTCCTTATCATTAACATTAAAAGTTACCTTTCCTTGATTGCAATTAATAACAGCTCCTGCAGTATTAAGAAAAGGTCTCCCAAGAATAATAGACATATTGTCATCTTCAGGCATTTCAAGCACAACAAAGTCAGTCAATATCAAGAAATTATGATCTACTTGAAGAGGTACATCCTCACATATACCAACAGGAATAGTAGTAGATTTATTAGCCATTTGCAAAGATATATCAGTTGTTATTAGTTTTTCCAATTGAAGTCTCTTATAGAGAGAAAAAGGCATAACACTGACTCCTGCTCCTAAGTCACACAAGGCAGTTCTAACATAATTGTTTTTAATAGAGCATGGAATAGTTGGAATCCTAGGGTCTCCAAGTTTCTTTGGAACTTTACCATTAAAGGAATAATTAGCAAGCAAAGTAGAAATTTCCTCATTAGGGATCTTCCTTTTGTTAGAGACAATATCCTTCATATATTTTGAATAAGGAGGCAATTTAATAGCATCAGTCAAAGGAATTTGTAAAAATAAAGGTTTCATCCACTCACAAAACTTATTATAGTGTTTGTCTTCCTTTGACTTGTGTTTCTTATCAGGGAAAGGCATAGGTTTTTAGACCCAAGGTTCTCTTTCATTACCATGTTTTTAGCAACAAAATCTTCTTTAGTGTATTTAGTATTCTTAGTGTGCCTTTCAGGTTCTTCTTCCAGTTTTTCTTTATTAGGAGCATCATTTTCCTCATTACCACTTTCAGTTTCAGCATCAGAGACAGATATACTATTAGGATCTTTAGCAGGTTCAGAAGATTCTACAATAGTTTTATGTTTTTTTCCTTTTCTTAGGAGAAACACCACTATTTTCAATTTGTTGAGAATCCTGCTCAATTCTTTTAGGATGCCCCTCGGGATATAGAGGATCCTAGGTGGCGGCATAACTTCTAGTTCTAATTTCATAGGCATGTTTTTCTTTAGCAGCATTTACTAACAAATCTTTTTGTACTTTAATAAGTTGATTAATTTGAGTTTGAATCATTTGGAAATGTTTAACAAGAATTTTAACATCATTAGAGGTTCTTTCCACAATATATTTTAACTCAGTAATAGCTCTAGAGTTTTCCATCAAATGATTCTTCACTCTTTTATTGAAATTATCTTGCTTAACAATAAAAATATCAAATTCTTCTAAGAATTGATCAGGAGGTTTAGAATAAGGAATATCACCTTCATCAAAATGTTGGAGAGAGTGTACCTCAATAGTGAATGAGTGGGAGATTGTCTTACATAATTCTTCTATAGGAGGTAAATTCTTCATGTCTTTAGCTTTAATACCCTTTTCCTTGAGACATTTCTTAGATTCCTTCATCACTTCATCATTTAGTTCAATAACTCCCATCTTCTTTGACGTTGGTGTCGGCTCAGGCATGATTGACTCAGGTGTAACTGTCTTAGGCGTAATTGGCTCAGGTGGAGTCCAGTCATCATAATTCTTGCTTATTTTAGCCATTAATTCCTCAGCTTCTTTAGGAGTTCTATTCCTGAAAACACAATCAACATAACTATCTAGGTATGTCCTAGATTCTTTAGTTAGTCCATTATAGTATATATCAAGAAGCTCATTCTTAGGTAATGGACATCCAGCTTGTGCATGAAGCAAAGCACAAAACCTTGCCCATGATTCAGGCAATACCTCATTTTCTCCCTATTTAAAATCAAAAAGTTCTTGCAAAATGGCATGTCTACCACTAGGAGGGAAATATTTCTGAAGGAACATACTAATCAAGCAATCAGGGCTATCAATAGATCCAGGAGGTAAATTATGAAACCAAGTTTTAGCTTCTCCTTTCAGTGAAAAAGGGAAAAAATTAGCAACAAAGTAGGTGCGCATCTTAATATCATTAGAAGATAGGCCACTCATGGTAGAAAGCTGAGTCATATGTGCTACAGCACTTTCATTCTTAGTTCCACAAAAAGGTTCTTTCTCAACAATAGTTATGTAAGATAAATCGAGATAAAAACCATAATCCTTATCTTTAATGTTTATGGGAGATGTAGCAAACTTATCATTAGGGGATAATTTGGGTTTTATAGTATGCCTCTCAAGGAGACTCTTAATAACACTTTTACCATGAGTATTTTGACATTCTTCAATAAATTCATCATTCATTTCTATATATCCGTCTTCAATATCATATCTCTCTACAGACTCAGGTGAACTGACATGTGTAGTAGTGTGTTCATTAGGAGTTTCAGTATTTCCAGCTATAGTTCTAGCAATCGTAGCATCTAGGAAAGGGCCTAATGAACCACTCTTATCAAGCACAGTAGAAGCAACATCATAAGTATCAGAAGTTTCAGATTCAACAGTAGTAGCAGTATGTGTAGCATGTGTATGTGGTGGTGTAAGGAGCTTACTCATCACAGATGGTGAATCAAGATCAACAGAAGTGTTCATAACCGTACCGCTCCTTATAGTGGATGGTAAAATAGGAACCTTGCCATCACGAGACTTACCCGTGATGGATGGATAGCATCGAACAATAGTGATTCCAAGTGAACTTGATAAATAGAGCTATGCTCCCTGGCAACGGTGCTAGAAAATAGTCTTGATGACCCACAAGTATAGGGGATGTATCGCAGTATTTTCGAGGGAAGTGAAACCCAATTTATTGATTTGACACAAGGGGAGCCAAAGAATATTTATAAGCCTTAACAACTGAGTTATCAATTCAGCTGCACCTAGAAACAATCATGCTCACAGCAGTTTATCAGTAGCAACAATTTTGTAGTAGCAATAGCAAAGTGATGGCAGTAGTAAAAGTAAAGACAGTAGTAACTGCAGGAGATATGCCCTAGAGGCAAATAATAAATAGGTTTTTATTGTCATATCTCAATTAGTTTATAATAGTTTCATATTGTGCTATAACTGTGCCAAGTAGAAACATTGGTACAGGTGTGGTATGAAACAACAAAGTCCCTAGTAGCCTCTATTCATACTAGTTCATTGGTCACGAAGATGATCTGGGTTTCAAGATCATGGGCATTTATGCCGACTGACAACGGGATCATATCATTGGAGAATGATGTGGTTGGACATTCCTCGAAGGATTGCAACATGATCAAGTCATATAGTTCATTGTTGCAACCGCTATACCTAGACTCCTTCTCCTGTGAGCTCATATTACTCACTGTTTTCCTAGGCTGCTTAGACTGCATCAACCGTCATCTGGTAATATGGTGGCCATAAAGGTGTACGTTGGGTATTCCGAAGGAACAGTAGATGACATGTGGCTGCAAGACCGGGATTTGTTCACCCACATGACGGGTAAAGATACATACGGCTGGCTTGGTGAGATTACATCCATAAATGTTGCAACATGTGACTAGGTCACGGGGATGTAATATCACGGTAACAAGAAAATAGAACTTGTTGTGAACGAGATTGAATAAGGTATGGGATATCAATGATCGGATCTCGGACAAGTTGTATCGAGAAACAAAAGGACGAGGATGCTACATTTAGACGGTTCAAACGACATTGTCATCAGGAATGCATAGGGGTCACATGGATATCCCTGGTCCCTCTGTTGATCATTGATACAGATGATGTCTAGAGCATTCCCGAGCCATGAGAGGATACACTTAAGGGTACGATGAGAATGATCATTCGTAAGACGGAATCACAGTAGAGAAAGAGAGAAAGCCGGAATCATTCCGCGGAGAGATCCGAAGTTGTGTGGAGAAACAATAAAGGAAAAGACCGGAAAAGTGTTTTCGGATAAATGGGAATTTAAATATATATTTATTATATGTTAATTATGAATTAATATATTCTAAATAATATTTAAGTTAAGATTTATAAAAGAAACTTTTATATTAGGTCAAATCCCAGAGGGAAAAGGCCTAGAATAAAAGCTATAGAAAAAATAAAAGGAAAAAGAAAAAGGAACAGCCCACGTGGGCGGTTTTTATTAACCGTCGCACGGGGGCGGACCACAGCTACCAGCCGCCACCGGGCCTGCTCGACCTGGCCCACGCGGGCGCCAGGGAGCTGGGCCGCCAGGGCGTGCCGCCCCACCCGGGCCACTGGCTCCAGGCCGCCGCCGGGGGTGGGGTGCTGGGCCGCGGGGCGGGCGCCGGCCCACCCGGCCGCTATAGCACTGGCTGCGGCCAACTCGCTGGGCCGCGGGGGGAGGTCGGCCCACCCGGCCAGCTGAGCCCAGGTTGGCTACCCCTTTTCCTTTTGCTGTTTATTTTCTGTTTGGCTATTGGGCTGAGTTCTTTTGACCCATTCGGCAAGGACGAAAATACCTGTTATTTTTCCTTTATGAATAGTCCCACATGGCTAACTCAATAGGGAGGGCACACCCCCTCCGCCTATATAAAGAGGTGCCCATGGGTGGGATTAAACACACAACTTGAGAAGTCATTTGGTTGACTTTCTCCCTCCCTCTATCTATACCTTGTGACCATGGCCCCAAGTCTGGGTTGTGCGATCAAGGCACACCTGCAGTACGCTGTTATGCTGCAGGGATTCCTAGCCGGATATCAACTTCCACACTCCCGGCGGGATCGGGGAGCCGGAGGTCTCATCGTGCACCAGATGTGTACAAAGACATGAGGCGCAACACTTGGGGCGCTTAAATGTCGTGAGTCGGAGCTCTTGCATGATGAAGATCAAGAAGGAGCAAGGGGTGACCTGTGAGGAGCTTCGCGACCTTGAGGCCAGCTACGAGTACAACTACTTCAACCACGTTCCCCGCAGAATATTAACCGCGTACGGTCTACAAGGGTATGTATTCTCTATGCTTTGACCGTTACCGCATTACTACATAGATAGATCCTAGGCAGTTTTTAGGGTTCCATTGTAGGAATTTTTTTTCCGCACCGATCCCCAACAGTAACAATAGCAGTAAACAGTAGGATTAAAGCACGGTAGGCATAGGGATGGATCGACAGGCGTTGCATGGACAAGACAATTCATATAGCAATCAAGACATAGGGCATTTGCAGATAAATAAGATAAAGCATCCAAGTATTAAATAATCATAGGCATGTGTTCCATATATAGTCATACGTGCTCACAATGAGAACTTGCACAACATCTTTTGTCCTGCCAGCCCGTTTGTAGTGGGGCCTCAAGGGAACTACTGGCAATTAAGGTGCTCCTTTTAATAGACCACCGGAGCAAAGCATTAACACTTCGTGAACACATGTGATCCTACATCAAAGTCATTAACTCCGGTTATCCCAATTATTGTCACTTCGGGGCCTTTGGTTCTAGACAACAATGTGTGTATACAACTTGCAGGTAAGACCATAAATGATACTATCATAATAAATCAATAACATCTTTAGATCTAAAATCATGGCACTCGGGCCCTAGTGATAAGCATTAAGCATAACAAGTTGCAACAAAGTCAAAAAGCACTAATAAAAGATACTAGTCACTATGCCCTAATAATCTGATGCCATTACATGAACGATCTCATCCAATCCCTACCATCCCCATAGCCTACAGCGGGGGATTACTCACTCATAGATGGGGGAATCATGGATGGTCGATGGAGAAGCGATGATGATGATGATGATGATGGTGATCTCCTCCAATTCCTCATCCCGGCAGGGTGCCAGAACGGAGTTTCTGGTTCTAATTTGCGGAATCTGGTGGTGGTGGCGAAGCTGAAGTCTTTCTGAAAAACGTTGAACTCCCTTTGTTTTTAGGTCAAGGGGCATCTTATAGGCGAAGAGGGAGGCCGAGGGGGTGACCGAGGCGGCCACACCACCCCCTGGCGCGGCCAGGCTTGGCCCGCGCGGCCAGGTGGTGTGGGCCCCTCGTGGCCCTCCTCCGTCTGATCTTCTGGCTCCGTGAGTCTTCTGGTGAAATAGGATTTTTGGCATATTTTTCGGGATTTTTCCTGATAGTTGATTTTCTGCACAAAAACTAGACACCAAGGTAATTCTGCTGAAAACAGTGCCAGTCTGTGTTAGTTGTATCCAAATCACACAAGTTTAGATGAGAAACAATAGCAAAAGTGTTCGGGAAATTGTTGGGGTTCCGCGTATAAAACAATAAATTTTACTCTACACCTATGAACCCCTGAAGCTGCCAACACCTATCTATTAGTAATAAAGTAACGATAGGTGCTTTTCGTGAACTTACCCTTGAAGACCGAAAAGCATTGTCAACGCTCAGGAGAGCGTGGTTGATGTAATCGAACCGAAGCCGGCCTCAAGGTCATGATGAAGTCCTTGCGCTCCTTCTAGCTCCAACGACTTGAGTGCCTCAAGTTTGACACCTCGCAGGGAGTTACACACGTCCGGTGCCTGACGATGACTCCCGCTTCCCCGATCCAGCAGCAATTGCGGAAGTAGAGCTCCTGGATTCGAATCCCGCAGCGCGATGGTGCTCCGCGGTGAAGATGTCTCTCGCTCGCGTAGTCCAGACTTGGGACCACAGTCACGAGAGAGAGGGGGAGAGAGAAAATATCAATTAGAGTTCCTCCCAAAAGTGGGGAGACCTTTATTGATTATTGGTGTATTTTCTAGGCCAAATACCCCACTATATATAGGGGAGGGAGGTACTACCTCCCTCAAAGTCCTGGGGTGGGACTAAAGGAGAGGAGGGGGAGGAGGTGGCCGCCGGCCACCTAGTGGGCCCCGCGCAGGGGGGTAGTCCCAGCCGGCCTCCCTCTTGGCCCCTCTTCCCTCTCTCCTTTCCCCTAATGGGCCCTCTCCCTCCGGAATTGGCCCATTAAGCCTTTTTGACCTTTAATTGATTTTCTCTTTATTAAATAAATATGAATAAATGATTAAATCAACATTTAACATTCATTTACATATTATTGAATCTCTATGGCTATCTAACACCTTCCACTTCCACTCCGGACATCCTCCGGACTTACCGAAGCCCTTCCGGTTTTCTCCCTTCTTTTCTTCAGCGATTCTAACGATCCTATAAACACTCTCTAAGCATCATCAAGCCCTTAAGCGTGATACCCCACGGTTCGGGAACACTCCAGACATGGTCGGGACACTCCCGCACCAATGATCGATAGAGGGACCTGGATGGCCATGTGACCCATGTGCGTTCCATGAAGATCTTTCGTCGTTTGAACAGGGACAGTCGTGTCTTATTCCCTTTGTCACTCAATACTTGCATTGCCCGAGATCTGATCAATGACATCACCATGTCGTGTTCAATCTCGTTACTGAACAATGCTACTTGACTCGTTCTAGCAAGTGATATCCCCGTGATCTAATCACACGCTGCGCAGCTATTGGATATAACTTCTCCAAGTGGGCCCTTGAGTATCTTCCCGTCACATGGACGGACAAATCCCGCTCTTGACATGTATTGCCTCTACAGTTTCCTCCGAGTACCTGAACACACCTTTATAACCACCGTATTACCTGATGGCATTTGATGCTAGCTAAGCACTCTCGGGAGACAGTGATTGATATCACCTCACGGTCTAAGGAATAGTCTACGAGGATCCATTTCTAATCATCGTAACTTGAACTTCGTGACATGATCGGGAAACGATGTTTAGGTTGGGTATTGGTTCATCATCTCATTCTCAGAATGAGATGACCTCATTTCCAACTAGCATAAATGCCACATGATCAGGAAACATGATCATCTGTTGACCAATGAACCAGTGACTAGAGTTTCACTAGGAACCCCTGGTTGTTTGTATATCACACGTGTATTGATGTTTCCACTCAACACAGTTATGGAATGATATAAAACTTAATCATAAACTATATGAAATATGATAATAATCCTTACTACTATTTGTCTCTAGGGCATATTTCCAACAGTCTCCCACTTGCACTAGAGTACAAATACACTAGCTGCATTTGTTTTTAATCATTGGCACCATATATCCGGTACCCTGAGCATGCTTGCTCATGGAAGAGGTTGAGCCTTGGTTCTGTACTTTACAGTCCCAAATCCTTTGCAACTTACTGATGTCACCTTGATTGACATTAATACTTTATCATCATATGATAGCATCTGTGTGTATGTATCGTCGCTATGGTAGCAGAACGAGGCCTAATTCCAGGAGCCTACAGTGACGTTAGATCAACCTCGAGGGCTTTCTCATGGGCACTATGCCCTGGGACACATCATTCTACGTTAAAAGCGAATTAGCCCCGCCATAACATTATACAACACTTTAGATGGTACCCTTATCTCTTATTATAAATGTATTCATCGAAACTCCCATGCACTCTGTGCAACTTTCGATGTTTTGTTCACCTCGCTTCCTACTTGACTTTAATTGGTATCTACAGGAGTTTCCAACATATTCCCTTATAACACAACTCTTTATGCTTTAAGATAAGTTATCCTTTATGGATTTGGAAAATATGTCCACAGTTCTCTACTAGATTCTGCGGACAAACTTAGCTCAACGTTCTGTGATTCGAACTTAATCACTTTCAAACGTTCCTTATTTGGATCACATATTATGCTAAGTTATCATCATGGTTTACTAAGACAGAACCTATGTCTCAACATAGTGGATGACGATCATCCTTTTCTTTCTTTCGACCATTGATGTTAAACTTAATGCTATTACTAATTTGAGTTATTAAGGACTGGTTCCTTAATTAACTTCTATCCTGAAACCCTTTTTCAGAATCCCTTAAGGAATACTACATAATATCATAATACACCTATTATCAACTTCTATATCTTATGAATCATTATTCATAAGTATTTGCGCTTTTATTCTTAACATACTTAAGAATTACTCCTATAAGCTCCCACTCAAAAATATGTCAATCACATATTATTTTAGGAATACTTTCATAGCTCCCACTCAATTTTGTGCAAATTTCATATCTCCTTACTATTTTGAACAACTTCAAAATCTTTTGATCAAATATCAAACTTGGAGTTTTACTATGAGATACAAGTACTTTACTAGTTTTAAATCCACTAGACACTTAGCATACATGAATCAAATTCATTTGAATTTGTCCAACACTTGACAAAATGTGCTTTCGTCATTCACCCGTTTTTCCACTATGGCTTTGTAGTCATTTGTGATAATTCCAAGTAACCCCTTTACTTGTGAGATTCAGCAACGAATTGCTTTCTAATCTCAAGGGAATTTTACTTTTAGGATTTCTCATAATTTAGTTTACCATTATGTCCTCTGTAGTTCGTAGGTATGTCATATTCCAAAAATCATGACAAGTGATTCACAAATGTCTCCATACAAGATATGGATTTACATTTTGAATCCTACTTCATGTAGTGAAAAACAATAGTGGGGGGAAAACACAATGATCAAAATCATTGATTCTTTCCTTTTGTGAAGAGAATCATTCAGGAACGTTGTCCGTTGCGCTTCTCAACACTCTGATGTAGGGTTTTGAATCCTCATCATGTTTTACACTATTTTCCATTTGCTTCATAATTGAGAAACATCACCAAAAGTGAGCTTTCTCAAGAATGCACCAAAATCCAAGCAATACGAATCTTGCTTTCCTTTTGGTCTCAGCTATGGATTTCGTATTCAAAGTTTCCAATGAATACACTACAAGGACTTATTCGCTATTGTTTTGGTTATATCGAATAACCCCAAAACTTTCACGAATTCAAATGGTTTACTACATTCTAATTGAGTGCTAACTATTTCTAACTAATGGTCTGTACATCTATACTACAACGATTTATTTGGTGCCTTCTATTCAACCCCTTTGATATCTAATATCACATTGTGATGCTTTGTATTTTGACGTTTCAAAACGCTTTGCATTTCACAATTCCTTTTATGCCATTCTTATAAATTTGAACTCCATTACTATTGATCAAATCATAGTAATTCGATTCTCTTTTATATTTATACCCTTTGTTGATGAAACATTTTGATCAAATCAAATAGTTTCATATTCATGTTTCCTTTGGTAAACTACTTTACATGTTTAAACAATCACTTAATGATAATTACCATTTTCGTTAAAATACAATACATCAAATATGTATTTAGTTTTAACAATTCTTTAAACACTTTGTATTCAAGTAATACACTGTGTTCAAGTTATTTTGCCGAACTTAGGCATGATTTATATGTGAAAATAAATCAAATGACTTTCACATATTATCACATAACTTTGAATTCAAACAATGGTTTCATTCATTAATGAAATATGATTAAGTTGGGTATTTTAAACAAGGCATTTTAATGTTTTATAAATGTTCATGCATTATCAATTAGTTTCAAACAATAAGAATAATTCACACATAATCAAACAATATATGAACATGAATAGAAATCATTCATAAAAGTAGAACAACTGTTTGTTACAAACTCATATGAATAGCCGTCTCACGAAGTGTAAGACACACTAAAGAAGTTCACAATCTCTTGATTACATTAATCATCCTAAACATAAACTAAATGATAAATGTCGAGGGAGAGTGTCGTCGGCCATCATCATCATGCTCGCCATCAACATGCAACGTCACCTCCTCTCCAGCAAGCACCTCTCATGCAGAAGGACATGTTTTCACCAAAACAGAACAAGTATCAGATATACTTAACACTGCAATGTGTTTGCAAGATTATAACATTTATAAAACTGTATATCAAATATATACCTTTGTCATCGACGACCTGAGTGACATCTGGTTCAACCAACACATTCCTGAGATGTGTCATGAACCGGTGGAATTCCATTGTTTCCGTGTCGCCCCTCATTACGCAAGTCCTGACTTGTGCTTGGTAGCTTGGTGGCAGCGACCGCAGCACAGCAGCATTTGCAAAAGAGCCTGTAATCCAGATGTCCAGGAAGTATGCTGGCCCCATGTAGACATCATGCATGTGCAGCAAGTGGTTGTCCAGTGATGAGTTCTCCTCCATCTTGATGGAGAGGATGCCTCCCATCAGCTCATGCTCCCAAATGTGTGTCTGCTCCATGAAATGTGTCCTAAGCTGTAGCATCACCGAACGAGGGTTGACATCACCCACGAAAGGCCACAGCTCATCCACCATTCCGAAACGCATCACAACTGAAATATAGGAGGCCATCTCACGACGGAGATAGTGGTCTTTCCGCTCCTCTGGGGTCTCAAGGTCAGTGGGCTGATCCAAATCCATTCCGTAGAGTATGTAGTCGACCACGTCATTCTCGCTAAGGAGAACATGGAGACTGGCAACCCAAATGGAGAAGTTCGATCCATCTAATCTGAGCTTCTCTCCTTCTAACCATTCAATTGTCAACACGAAAGGTCCCATCTACATTTATAATTGCAAAAGGAATTTAGACTAAGTGTATAATTAATGAGTTTACAATAACTCCACTCAGAAACACATATCCCCAAAAGGGTTTCTAGTGATAACACGACCCCTATCAGCCACATCTCCCCTGATTAATCACGGCCATCTGTGTTCAAAGGTGGACGCTAAACGTCGGTCACATCATTCATGCAACTCGTGCTCGATCTTTCGACCATCTGTGTTCCGAGGCCACGCTTCTGTGGCGTGCTAGGCTCGCCAACTCAACCTTAGTGTATTCGTTGTGCAACATGGCTTACACCCACTGTATGTGAACATAGATATGTCTGACACCCAGGCATGTAACCCTGGATCACCTCATACCGAAGAACTTTCTTGGTGGTGCACACTATGGGGGAACACAATCGTTGGTAATTTTAACAGGGATCATCTTATTAGGCTACCGTCGAGTATCTAATACTAGCACACAATAAGACATACAAACAATAACATTGAATGTAAATGTTATGTGATAAGGTCCTTCATGTCATGATCTCCATCCGCCGTCACCGGGTTTCGGTGCCAGGGTTCCGGCGCCGTAGACACCGGGGTACCGGTGTCATTCCGGCGTGGTAGTTCGTCACCTTTGTGAATATCTACTACTATGCAACAAAAGGCAATTACTTTACCTTTCCCACAACCATATCACAAAGCAACGCCCCCTACAAAACAAAGTTAGACGCCTCTACTTTATCTTTGCATGTTTCACGTGGCTAAATGGGCTTTCGCATAAGAGCCGTTCTTACCTACGAACTTTCAGCACAACGCTGATCAAGTAGATGTCTCTACTACACCCCTTTCAGGGCCCTCCGTTGCAAATGACATACCAACTAATGCGAGAGAGACAGACACCCCCCCTAAGCCACTTTATACGGTACAAGCCCTATGTCAAGCGTGGACCAGTCTCGCGAATTAACGCAAAAGTCGGTTGGGCACCGCTTCATCAAGCATTACTACGCTATACACAAGTACATGTGAGAGGGTAACAACTAAAAGATCAATGCCCACACGTACATCTCGTGTGTTCTACCCATACTAGCATTACTACGCATAGATCTAGCTCTGATACCACTGTTGGGGTTCCGCGTATAAAAACAATAAATTTTACTCTACGCCCCTGAACTCCTGAAGCTGCTAGGACCTATCTATTAGTAATACAGTAACGAGAGGGGCTTTTCGCAAACTTACCCTTGAAGACCGAAAAGCATTGTCAACGCTCAGGAGAGGGTGGTTGATGTAGTCGAGCCGAAGCCGACCTCAAGGTCGTGATGAAGTCTTTGTGCTCCTTCTGGCTCCAACGACTTGAGTGCCTCAAGTGTGACAACTCGTGGGGAGTTACACACGTCCGGTGCCTGACGATGACTCCCGCTTCCCTGATCCAGCAGCAGTTGCGAAAGTAGAGCTCCCGGATCTGAATCCCGCAGCACGACGGCGCTCTGCGGTGAAGATGTCTCTCGCTCACACAGTCCAGACTTGGGACCATGTTCACGAGAGAGAGAGAGGGGGGAGATAAAATATCAATTAGAGCTCCTCCCAAAAGTGGGGAGACCTTTATTGAGTATTGGTGTATTTTTCTAGGCCAAATACCCCACTATATATAGGGGGAAGGGAGGTACTACCCCTCAAAGTCCTGGGGTGGGACTAAAGGAGAGGAGGGGGGAGAAGGTGGCCGCCGGCCACCTAGTGGGCCCCGCGCGGGGGGCTAGGCCTAGCCGGCCTCCGCCTTGGCCCCTCTTCCCTCTCTCCTTTCCCCTAATGGGCCCTCTCCCTCCGGAATTGGCCCATTAAGCCTTTTTGACCTTTAATTGATTTTATCTTTATTAAATAAATATGAATAAATGATTAAATCAACATTTAACATTCATTTACATATTATTCAATCTCTGTGGCTATGGAACACCTTCCACTTCCACTCCGGACATCCTCCGGACTTACCGAAACCCTTCCGGTTTTCTCCCTTCTTTTCTTCGGCAATTCTACCGATCCTATAAACACTCTCTAAGCATCATCAAGCCCTTAAGCGTGATACCCCACGGTTCGGGAACACTCCAGACATGGTCGGGAAACTCCCGCACCAGTGATCGACAGAGGGACCTGGATGGCCATGTGACCCCTGTGCGTTCCACGAAGATCTTTCGTCGTTTGAACCGGGACAGTCGTGTCTTATTCCCTTTGTCACTCGATACTTGCATTGCTCGATATCTGATCAATGACATCACCATGTCGTGTTCAATCTCGTTACTGAACAATGCTACTTGACTCGTTCCGACAAGTGATATCCCCGTGATCTAATCACACGCTGCGCAGCTATTGGATATAACTTCTCCAAGTGGGCCCTTGAGTATCTTCCCGTCACATGGACGGACAAATCCCGCTCTTGACATATATTGCCTCTACAGTTTCCTTCGAGTACCTTAACACACCTTTATAACCACCGTATTACCAGATGGCGTTTGATGCTATCTCAGCACTCTCGGGAGACAGTGATTGATATCGCCTCACGGTCTAAGGAATAGTCTACGAGGATCCATTTCTAATCATCGTAACTTGAACTTCGTGACATGATCGGGAAACGATGTTTAGGTTGGGTATTGGTTCATCATCTCATTCTCAGAATGAGATGACCTCATTTCCAACTAGCATAAATGCCACATGATCAGGAAACATGATCATCTGTTGACCAATGAACCAGTGACTAGAGTTTCACTGGGAACCCCTGGTTGTTTGTATACCATACGTGTATTGATGTTTCCACTCAACACAGTTATAGCATGATATAAAACTTAATCATAAACTATATGAAATATGATAATAGTCCTTACTACTATTTGTCTCTAGAGCATATTTCCAACAGAAAGTAGATATGTTTTGGACGTATCAGTAAAGTAGCTGGCTCCGCATAACTCATAGTCATCTTCACTATCCCCGTTGTAGCATCTTCGGCTGCGGCCTTCATCCCTTGATCCTTCGCTTCTGTGATGCGTGTTGTCATTTCGTGCGTTGTTTCGTGGCTTGGACCCCAAAAAGTGCACCTAATGTGGTGACCGAGATCTTCGGGTGTGCCCTACCTGCCGAGGGCTGCTGCGACAACGTGGGGATCTGTTAGATTGATGCGTGATTCACTGTTCTACTTGCGCAAGGGTTGCTCCCATCATGCCAAGGTTCATTAGGGTTGAGTGATGGTGAGCTGCTCGTGGATTGTCGGGTGTGGGTTGAGTTCTAAGTAGATAGGTATGTGTAGCTACAATTATGGCTTGGGCTATTTTTGTTGTGATGTGTCCTATTGGATCTACTGTCATGAACGACAGGTCGAGGTCTCGAGTTAATTTGTTTCTTTCAGCTTCGGGATGTTCTGCAGCCGTGATGCTCCTCCTCTTGGCGGTGCTCCCCCGGTTACGCTTCCCGATCCTTGTTCGCTTCGGGTTTTCTTCTAGTATTATTAATATTTCCCAAATAAGCGATTTACGTTGTTTTTGACTCCTTTTCTCCTCAGTACAACTGCTCCAAGAATTGTGTCCATGGTATGCATCATATGTCCCGATCCTGGTGAAAACAGACATAAAATGCGCGCGTGAGCGCCGTAAAATACCAAGATCCTACATCTACAATGCAAAATACTAATGTAAAACATGATGCAAATATGCACTCATCAACTTCCCTAAGCTTAGACTCTTGCTCGTCCCGAGCAAGTTAGCTTAATGGATGTGATCCTCATATTCATGAAGCTGAGTCGATAAAATAAATCACTCAGTTGCAGCATGTGTTTATCATATATGATACATAGGAATAAGTTCATGAATAGTACCTTACTCGAACCATCCAAATAATATTAGCAGGCTTCCACGCCTTAGCATTTAATAGTTCACAAAAGATCACTCTCAATATGATGTAAAAGTATTTAGTTCAACCAGATGAGTTAGCGAGGTAGTCCCAAGTGTTTTAGGATTCAACATATTCACTTGGGATTCAAAATCTCAAAACGTCTCTTTATCATACTACAATATAGCGGTGTATGACTATTTGCACTTTGCACATTCGCTATTTTCTTCTTCCTTTTTTATATATATGCACACACTTTTGTTTAAGTGTTGTGAAAACAAGCTAGACACACATTCCACTTCATGTAGGAATCCAAAGTTTAACGATCTCAATTACCAAATTCCAATTGTATATGAAGCAATCTTTATAACTTGGATATTCTACCTCGTCTTGTTCTCACTCTAATTTGATAGCACTTTTTATTTTCCTATGTTCAAGGTTTCTTTTTCAATTTAACTGATTAGATAATTTTTCTTTCTTTGATAAACCAAACCATGTACCTACAACATATTGACCAAATTATCTTTGTATGTTCCATTAATACCAATGGTGTGGAAGACTCCTATTGCTATCATCAAGTGCAAGTAAAATTATACTCAAGCCATTCATATATCCAATCGGACAAACACAAACTCAATATTGCTCCATATATGATAATAAACTCATAATTTCATAAAATGGATCGACTATTCCTGATGGGAATTATAATGATGCAAACTTTATTTCGAACTAATGCAAAACTAAAATAGTAATGTAAAAACTTATAAGATAGATTACAAGGTCTTAAAGATCTCCCCAAGCTTGGAATCAAGCCAGGCGGGATCAAATAATCCCTTGCGATTATTTGATACCGTGATTATTGTAGATCACTATGGTGCCATGGCATGTAACACCACAGTGCGTAGCCTCTTGTTGGTATCCTCCAGAGCGGTGATGCGGCTGTAGCACCTGCGCAAATCAGATTGCAAAGTGTCCACTTTATCCACAAGTTTAGTCACCAATGTGAGAAGATCATCTTTCTTCTCTATCTCCTTGAGACGGTGGCGGACTTCAACGTGATGGAGTAGCTCTTGCTTCTGATATATCTCCAGTGCTCGCACGCGGTCCTTGGTCCTAGGAGCAGCTTCCTCTTCCTCATCCATGATTGATGGATCAGGGAAGTGGAAACCGTTCCTCTACTCTTCTTGAGGCTTCACCCTCATACGAGCACCTATAGTAGGCTTCAAGAGCGGCGTCGTCACTCCGTTGCTAGCACCTGCACCAATATTAGGTAATTCCTTACGCTTGTGCAGCCTAGGGGTTCATGGTGATGAACTTGACCGTCTCCACATGCCCTTTTCTATGCGGCTTGCGACCTTCTCTCTCTTCTTGGGCTCTCTTCATTGCCGCCTAGTTGATCTCCGGTGGATCATAAACATCACGACAGATGTAGATGTCGCTCACTTCATCGGAATCATTGTTGTAGTAGCTTGGCTCGACGTACTCCTTGTACCCAGGGCTAAACCTCTCTACCTCCTCGTCGTCATCCCCCATGGACGGGCAGCTAGAACGGTCCCTGGAAGGAGCAATGAGCCCGAGGGGTTTTCCACGACCTGGGGTGGGATAGCACATTGCTAGATTAGTTCCTAGATATTATGATTAGAGTGAGAGACAACAGCAGTATATAAGGGGGTCAAAGGTCGGTAAAACTCGCGAGAAACACCAAATTCACGCCCAAGAAAAGAATCTTAATGAAATAGGAAAAGAAATCACGGATTTGCAGGAGTTCTACCGCGTAACGACCAACTATACGGGCGTGGCCTGTATAGCTCGGCCGTATAGTTGGTTCCGGGCAGATAATTCCAAATATCTCGAGTCCAGGTCGGTTAAGTTACCGACTTGGAACCGACAATACCTGTTTTTATAATCGGAAAAACGAAAAAGTAAACGAAGATGTCTGAGAGTTTAACAACCAACTATACGGCCGAAATTTTGGCTCTGATCGTATAGTTGCGACTGTATAGATACATTCATCAAAAATCGAAAGTGTCTGAGAGTTCAACGACCAACTATACGGCCGAAATTATTTCCTCTGGTCGTATAGTTGCAACCGTATAGATCTAGACATCAAAAACAATTTTGCAAAGAAGATACAGAGGGTTTAACGACCAACTATACGATAGTTCTTCCCGTATAGTTGGTAAAACCCTCCAAAAAATTTAGAAAACAACTTCAGAAAAATAGAAGGCAAAAAATTTAGGAGCAAAATCTGTGAAAATAAATCACTTATTGGAGTAAGAACACTTACCTTGAACTTACTGTTTACTTATTCGGGAATGACAAGCTCCTCCAACAACAAAGACTTCTTCTCTTTTGGAGGAATTGACCTTAATTCATTGAATAATTCTCGCAAGCAAAAATCACCAGGACTAAAGTTCCTCTCAAGAAGATTGGTGTCTTGCTTGGCAATTATGGACACTTCATCCAACATCTTTATTGCTTGCCTCTGCATGATCTATAACTCAAATTCTTGAAGTAAAAGAATCCAACGGATTAGTCTTAGCTTATGGTTCTTCCTCTCAAGGAGTTCTTTTAAACCATCACGATCCATATGAACTCTTACTTTTGCATTAACTATATAAGATCAAAATTTACCGCAAGAGAAAAATACAGAAAAGAGTTCCCTCTCTTCCTTAGGATAATTCTTTTGAGCACTATTGAGAGTTCTACTAGCATGATGTATAATATTAAATCTGCGACCTATGTGTTGTCCCAGAGTTACTCCTACAACATCATCACTAGCTTCACATATTAAGTCAAAAGTCATATACCAGATAGGTGGTTTAATGATAGGAGCATGGGGTAAAGCATTTTTAAGTTTATCAAAGGCTATAAGACATTTATCATCAAAATTAAATCTTACTCCCTTTTGCAGGAGGTTAGTCAAAGGTTTAGATATTCCAGAGAAATTTCTAATGAACCTTCTATAAAAACCCAAATGACCAAGAAAACTTCTTATACCTTTTTATATCCCTAGGTTGTGGCATTCTCTCTATGGCCTCAACCTTAGCTCTATAAACTTCAATTCCCTTACCTGATACTTTATGTTCAAGGACTATACCTTCTTTAACCATAAAATGGCACTTCTCCTAGTTTAGAACAAGATTGGTTTCTTCGCAATGCTGCAAACCTCTTTTGAGATTATCCAAGCAACTAGTAAACGAAGTTCCATAGACAAAAAAGTCATCCATAAATACTTCCATTATCAGTTCTATAAAATTCACAAAAATAGTAGTCATGCATCTTTGAAAAGTAGCTGGATCATTACATAAACCAAAAGGCATACGTCGGTAAGCATGTAAACCATAAGGACTAATGAAAGTTGTTTTAAGTTGGTCATCAGGATGAACTGCTATTTGAGTAAAGACAGAGTATCCATCCAAGTAGCAAAAATGAGTATGATTTGCTATTTCTAAAGTTTGATCTATGAACGATAAATGATAGTGATATTTCCTAGTTTCTTTATTCAATTTCCTGAAATCTATGCACATCCTATGTCCAACAATAGTTCTAGTAGGTATCAATTCATTGTTTTCATTAGGAACAACAGTAAAACCACCCTTCTTAGGGACACAATGAACAAGACTTACCCATTCACTTTCTTTTACAAGATAGATTATACCTGTGTCCAATAGGCATACAATTTCCTTTCTTACCACTTCCTTCATTTCGGGCTTTAGCCTTCTATTAAATTCTATACTGGTTTAGCACCTTCCTACATGAATATTCGATGAACGGTTATCATGGGATTAATGCCCTTCAAATCATCCATTGAGTACCCAAAGGCCTTGCGATGCTCCTTAAGTATTTTCATGAGTTCTTCTTCTCCTAAAAGTTTAGCACTAATAATAATAGGAAATTTATTTGTATCATCTAAAAACTATATTTAAGATTACCTAGTAGAGTCTTCAATTCTAGGGGTGGTAATTCCTCATCCCCTCTCTTTTCTAGCTCTTCAAAAGCCTTATTAGTTGGAGACCCTATAATGGGAAGTGAATTGAATTCATCTTCTAGTTCTTCTAGGGACTTTTCCTCCATAACTATTTCTTCATAATTTAAGTCTTAATTTATTTCTTCTTTTTGATCACTAAAGAAGAGAGCTGCCATTTCCTCAATAGTTTTCTCTTTCTCTTCTTCTTGTATTTGTGGAGGCCTGTCTTTAAATTTGGAAAAGTGGAATTCTTTTTTAGCTTTCCCAAGCTTAAGAGACACCATCTCCTTTTTAAAATCAACATTGGCACCTACATCACTCAAAAAGTTTCTTCCAAATATAATAGGACAAAGAGTGTCAGCTAGCATATCAACAACTACAAAATCTATAGGAATTTTTTTATTACCAATTGTGACAGTTGCATATTCAACTACTCCCATTGGGATTGTAAGAGTTTTATTAGCTAACATGATTGTCATATCAGTATTTTCAATTGTAGCCAGTTCTATTTCATCTTTTATTTCTAAATAGAAATCATAGGATATAACATTAACTTCGGTGCGCATACATAGCCATAATTGCTTCCTTGGTTACCTTTTCATCTTTGGTTTCTTCCAGATGTTCTACAACTTTTGGCATAATTTCCTCTTCCTTCTTCTCTTGTACTGCTTTGACCTGTTCATATTCAAAAATATGCTTTTGTGCAGTGTTAGGGAAAGGTATCTCATATGTTGGTTCTAGGGAGGCCAATGTTGCTTTAACTTCTTTCTTCTTTTCAGGTTCGGGTGGTGGATCATACTTGACCAAACCCTCTTTTGGAGCTTTGATGTGTTCTGTAAAAGCTTTAACAACTTGCAACACAAGATCTGAATTTAAATAAAGTTCTTTAGATAATTCTTTAACATGGACCTTTTTATTATAGTCATGAATACAATCATGATCTATTTCGACGCCTCCTTCGCTTCCTAGACCAAAATTCCATGAAACTCTATGATCGCGAATTCTATTAAGTAAAGCCTAAGCTTTAGTTATAGGAATTCATAAAGGATCCTTCCGCGAAAGAGTCTAGTTCAATTTTATTAGGTTCAATTAGACGGCCATAAAATACATGCAATAAATACCATTCAAGCAAATCATGATGAGGACATAGATTAAGTAAATCTTTAAATCTAATATAAGCTATTACTAGTCCTTCATTAGGACTGTTCCTCCAAGTCATTATAAGACGCCAGATTCCAACAGATTTTGATAATGGGTAATATTTTGCTAGAAATTCACAAGCTAAATTATACCAAGTAGTACTGGCTTCTGGGGGTAGAGATCTATACCATGAGAGAGCCGAACTAGTCAAAGTCTGACTAAAAAGTTTAACCCTTACCGCATTGGCGGTATATCCCGTCAATTAAAAAGTGCCACATATATCTTTGAAACATGCAATATGCTCATATGGATCAGGATCTTCTTCATCCCCAGTAAATTGCTTCTTGTGTAGAATACCAAGTAATAGAGGATTTATTTCAAACCCCCTTGTCTTCTCATTGGAGTTGTCTCTTTTATAAATATCATAGGGCTTTCCAAAGTGGCTAAGTGGGTTAGCACTAGTCATATGCTCAAACTCCATCATGTTGGTGGAAACCTGTAACTCAAAACAAAACTTAGCAAGACAAAAATAAATAAGCAAAAACTAAAAGACCTACAATGCTTAGCTCCCCGACAACGGCACCAGAAAATAGCTTGATGACTACAAGTGCATAGATTGTTTGTATCTAGTTTCGAAATAAAGATATTGATCTCATAGGGAGCAGGAGACTGAAGTCTAATAACTCTTGAATTAAATACTACAATAGAAATACTAAATAAAGTTCTAAGTGACAAGATAAAATGCGAGTATTGCGTAAAAAGGTGTTTTTAGGTTTTTGCTATAAAAGCAACAATAAGTAAAGTAAAACAACTGAACACATAAAGTAAGTATCGCGTATGTAAGAGAGATTGGAACTGTAGTAGGGAAAATGCGTTCTCAGGGAGTAGCGGATACACCACTAGCATTATAAAAAGCTAAGGTAAAGATTATTATCATGAACATTCTCAACTGTGTATGTGTGGGAGGAACTCCGTATTTGGACAAATAGGCAGCAACCACTACTCACATCATCCTCATAATCACAACAGTCAGCAATCGACATCAATCGAATTGATGTGCTATTAAGGGACTTAATCCTATAGAACGTATCCCATGTCATGGATAGTGTTTCGTGAGTTTCCTCGGTTTCCAAGTTGATACGTAAGGAGGGTCAATAGCTTTATAGTCACTGTAAGTGCTAACACACCTCCGTCTACCAACAAGTAGTTCCCTCCATCTAGTCCCCATAAGAGGCAAATATTGAGAGATCGACTTCTCCCAACATTAAGATGAAGACAATCTAACACATGGTCACATCGATGAATATCATAATAAACTTTATCTTATTTCAATCTCATACTAGGGTTTCTCTATCTCCCCAAGAACTAGAGCTCTACTCAGACATGGAGGCAATCAACATCATGGCAATAACAATGGAATCTATCATAGAAGAATAGTACTTGTATAAATCCACAACGAGTACGGAAATTACAACAATATCTAGACAAGATGTAGATGGGATGGATGGATATGGTGGTGATGCAGCGGTTGATGATGAAGATCGATGCCTTAGCCTCCCGTATCTACGCAGGGCAAAGATGGATCCCTGGTGGATGAGTTCCCCCTTCAGATGCCTTCCGGAGGTGAGGTTTCAGCGATTTCTGATTGTTCTATATGTCGTCTCTCTGATCTAGTTGCACAGGGTGAAACTATTTGAGGAGGCGGTGGCGGCGCCAACTATACGGCAGGAACTATACGTCCAAAAAATGTATTCCCGCTGTATAGTTGGTCGTTAAACCATTTGTACGCCTTGTTCGCTTCGGGTTTTCTTCTAGTATTATTAATATTTTCCAAATAAGCGATTTACGTTGTATTTGGCACCTTTTCTCCTCAGCATAACTGATCCAAGAATTGTGTCCATTATATCCATTATTTGTCCTGATCCTGGTGAAAATAGACATAAAATATGCACGCGGGCGCCGTAAAATACCAAGATCCTACATATAAAATGCAAAATAATAATGTAAAACATGATGCAAATATGCACTGATCAGAGATCCCTTTTCTTGTGATGAAGAAAATATTGGTAAGCTAGTAGATCTTCGCGTGTGACCTCAGCTGTCATTGGAACTGCACCTGAAATTGCTTCCCTTGCTTTTTGCCATGATTCGGCTGGTAGTCGGAGAGTTTTCCTCTCACCTCTTCATGGTTCTCCTCCTCCTGGGATTATGTGGTTGTTCGTCAGGTCCCTCTCATTCCCGTGATTTCCTTCGCTACTATGGTTTCCTGCATTGCCATCTGACAGAATATCATCGGGATTAAGAATGAGGTTACTGTTAGAGTCGCGCTATGTGGAGGGGTCCCTGATGATCATGCACACTTGGTGGCGTGTTATATATAAATTAGTGGCATCATCGTCGGATCCAAAGGAGACACTGATTTGGGGGTTGGTGGAGTCCGTGAGTTCCTATTCTGGATAGATCTCGGCCATCCTAATTCTAAAGTCGATACTTTCGCCACTTTCTTCGGGCTCTGTGTTTGTCGAGCTTGGTCCTCGTGGTGTAGTTGGCTGGTGGTCCGATCCAAGGGAGAGATCATCGTAGAGACCATCAAGATCCCCTAGATCTGTTGTGTTTTCTTTGGCTTTCTCTATCTGTATTATGGCTTCCACGGATGATCCGACGGATCACGCAGGTACTGCTATAGGCGCTAAATTTTCAACCGATGGTTCCGACAGGGTCGGAGCCGAAAGGTGCGGTACCTCGGGATCCTCCACCCGAAAGTGGAAACTTCCGATGACGAGAGTGGATCCACCGTTGAAATCAGCGGTACCGAGACAGGGGTGGGCGGGCATGGTGCCGCTTCTGTTGATTTGTTGCTTGGTGAAAGGGGGTCCGCCAAATCCATGGCTCCAGCGTTCAAGTTTCCCACAGACGGCGCCAATTGATGAGGCGTAATCTTGGCAATATCCATGGTTATGGACTTAGGGTTTCATGGAGAAGAGAACACTGGGGATTTCGTCGGATGTCAGGCAAACAAGGGAGTCGAAGTCACCTGATTATTGATGAGAAAAACTATGACAGATCGCTTGGGAGTTTTTCGGTACCTCCCCGCTGGCTCCTCCTAGCCTATATATAATAGGCTGGGTCTCAAAACTGTATACGGAGAGGTTACCTTTTTATGATTACAACACTAATACAGTGTTGGTTTCTATTTCCTTATCTAGCAAAACTATGTCTTCTGTCGGATGCTTCCTGGGCCTTCTTCTTTGGTCTTCATGGGCCGTGAGCCTTCATGTAGCTAGGGTACATAAGTATCCGAGTAATCATACCCATGTTAGGAATTAAGAGAGATACACTAAGATCATTATGATATCCATGGGGAAACCCTTAATTGTGGTGGTATGTAGAAGTGATTTTATTGCAGGCATCGAAGTGGTTATTTAGATATGACCTCAATACTTGACTCATAGAAGTGGCTTGCTCGCGAGACTTGTAGTGAACATCTTATTATGAAGCTCTTTCCACACATGTCATGATGAAAGATATAGGTTATCCTAATCATAAGTAATTCCCATATGCTAGTGGTGTACTCTACACCCAGAGAACATTTTAGACTTGTTGAGTTCCAACATCAATCCCAACACATTCGTTACTTGTTTACTTTATTGCATTATTTACTTTCTTGCATTAAAACACAACTCCCTTTAAAAACCCTTTACTTGAGATCAAAGGTAGCTTACAAGTATCCTTTGGTAGATAGTGACAAGGTTGTTCGATACTCTTATTTTGAAACTAGCTACAATTGATTTGTGCACTTGCGGTCATCAACAACCACCTAATGTGAGGCCATGCAGAATGCCCCATAAACAGAAGAATATTGTAGAGGAGCTAATTTAGAAAATGCTCAAGAACTCTGAAACAGATTCAGTTCTATCCCATATTCTTATTTTGCAATCCTTGTTAGGAAAAAAGACAAGACATCGAGACTTTGTATGGATTACAGACAACTGAATGCTCCGACCATCAAAAACAAATACCCTATTCCTGTCATTGAGGGTCTGCTTGATGAATTGCAAGGCACATCAGTGCTATCCAAGCTGGATTTAAGGTCTAGATACCACTAGATTAGAATGGTAGAGGAGGATATAAAAAAGTCAGCATTTAGCCCACACATGGGACACTATGAATATTTAGTGATGCCCTTTGGATTGACATATGCTCTTGCAACATTTCAACAACTCATGAACAATATAATCTATGAGACCCAAGGAAGTTTGTCTTAGTGTTTTTTGATGATATTCTCATCTACAACAAGACACTAGCTCAACATAGACAACACTTGTGCAAGGTACTGCAGATACTCAGGTTGCACTAGTTTAAGGCAAAGCTGACTAAATGTACTTTTGCCACTCCCACTATGGAATATTTGGGACACATCCTCTCTGTTGAAGGAGTAGCAATAGACCCATCTAAAATATTTGAAATAAAAATTTGGTAACCACCTAAAACTACCAAAAAATCAGGAAATTCTTGGGTCTCACAGGCTACTATAGAAGGTTTATACAAGGGTGCGCCTCTATATGTAGACTCCTCCATGATATACTCAATAAAGATTCCTTTATTTGGAACAAGCAACAAGAACAAGCTTTCAATACCTTGAAATTAGCAATGACATCTCCTCTAGTACTGGCCCTACCCAATTTCACTCTACCTTTTATTCTAGAAACCGATGCATTAGGCAAGCAATGTGCTAGGATTGGGAGCAGTACTAATGCAACATGGTAAACCTCTATCATACTTTAACAAATAAATTGGTCCAAAAGCCATGCCACTGTCCATATATAAAAAAGAAGCCCTAGCTATACTAGAGGCAGTAAGGAAATGGAGGCATTACCTATTGGGAGACAAATTGTTGATTAGAACAATCAAAGAATTTTAAATTATCTCTCTAGTCAGAAATTATTTGAAGGCATTCAACATAAGCTAATGCTAAAATTACTTGAGTTTGACTATGCTATTGAGTACAAAAAGGCTCTGACAACACTGAAGTTGATGCTCTTTCTAGGAAAACTCCTAGTACAGTGGATGAGGACTGCAATGCTATATCAACAACAATTCCTTCTTGGATGCTAGAAATTGCCACTAATTATGAGGGAGACAATAAATGCACCTAACTTCTTCAAGAACTTGCTGTTAAAGTAGACAACCATCCCAATTATACACCCACTTTTGGCATCATCATATACAAGAACAGAATTGTTGTGGGCCAAGCAAGTGACTTGAAGGATAAAATCTTTGACTCTTTCCATGCATCACTAGTGGGAAGGCACTCTGGCAGTAGAGTTACTCATCATAGAATTAAATAGTTATTATTCTGGCCACATCTCAAGCACTACATTGTTGATGAGGTAGCTCAATGCCCAATTTGCTAAATTTCTAAGACTGAAAGAGTCCATTATCCTAGATTACTTGAGCCACTAAAAATCTATTCACAAAAGTGGGTTGAGACTAGTATGGATTTGTGGAAGGGTTGCCAAAATCTAAAGGAAATGATGTCATATTAGTAGTGGTAGACATGCTAACTAAATATGCACATTTCATGACCGGCTCTCACCCATTTACTAATCAGCAAGTAGTAAATTTATTCATGGACAATATACACAAATTGCATGGACCAACTAAGGTGATAGTGAGTGAGAGAGATAGAATCTTCACATCAAAGATTTGGCAGGACATCTTTCCTACAATACAAACAAGGACCAATAAGCGCTGGCGAGTATGATATTCAAGTGGCACAATGGCTAGTGCATTGGGAAAATTTATCACCACAAGAGGCTACCTGGGAGGATGTCAAATTCATCCAGGCAACATTCCCAATATTCCAACCTTGAAATCTAGTGTCAGACAGGGAGTATTTTTAAGATCAATACCTAATGAGATCTCCTATCAGGCTATCAATGGCTATGATGAGGCAATACCGTTTCACTTGATCCAATGGTTGTCCTTTAAATTATCTTAAACTTAGTTTCTTGAATTTCATCTGAATTGTAAGTTTGCATATTTTGTATCGTGGCTCCTCTGGGTACTCTATATAACCATGGAGGGAGGGTGGTTGGGTGGCGCGATCTATCAAAACCCTAATTTCCTTATTTGTCTATTTATTCTTCCTTTGCATTACCTTCCATTTATATCAATTATTCCATTACCAATTATTATTATGCATTAAATTCCTAGTTATTGCTTCCTCCTGTTGAATCTCCTGCTCGAGATCCTCTCAATGTATGGGTCCTGACTTGAGGCGACGGTTAACGCTCTCTCCTCCGGTGTGGGTCGTAGGAGCCAACACTGGCGATGCTCCTAGGGTTGCCGCCTTGCTTTCCCATGGATCTAGTGTCATGAGATCTAGGTTATATTGCCTCTCGGAGTAGGACGAGACAATGGTGGATACGACCCTAGCTAGCAATCATGTCGTGGTTTAGATGGCCTTAGCGGTGCTTCAACTGTATGAGTCGTGGGACTGGACGTAGGTGGTGAGGCGCAACCGCCCGACGGATGCGGAGCTCCTCCAGGATTTCTAGACGGACATTAGTTTTACATCGCCATCTGTCACATTTCCATACATGGTAAAGGTCATGGTGGACATAGGTACACTACTAGGGAAAAGCCTACTAGAGGCGCATATGAAAGGCCATTAGAGTCGCATTGTGGATGCGACTCGAGTGCCGCGACTCAAGTATTTGTTACCCGAGTCGCATACGAGATGCGCCTCCTATAACCTATATATGCGAGTGCGCCTCCTATATATTTATCGGAGGCGCATATTGATATGCGCCTCGCATATATAGGTTATAGGAGGCGCATAACATATGCGACTCTAATTTGTATTAGTTATGCGCCTCCCATAAGATTACACATGTGCCTCTAACATGGTCACATGCGACTCAAATATCAATTTCCAATTTTAAATTTTACAGACCCACAATACAGTCCAGAAACAGTATACAGGTATTATACAGTCAATAACAGTATAAACAGCACATAATTTTCAGAAAGTTGCATCACACATCAACACTAATACAAGTACATCACTAATACAATTATATCACACATCAACTTGAATTAATCCACGACATACGAGAGTTCACACATCAACTAACTAGAGCATACATCACACACACAACATCAAGTTCACATCTCCTGGGGGACCGATCGAGTACAAGTTCACAATCGCATTATAACTATATGCACGACGGAGCTCTCTAGCTAGCTAGGTGAAGTAGAGCACACAACCTACTACAATGAAGAGCAATGTGGTGATCACGACGAAGTTCCTCCACTTCTTCCTCCCATGCTTCCTCCACTTCTCTTCTGCCACCTCTCTACTCTTGTAGCCTTTGTAGTTGTTGCCCGAGAATTCGTTCACTTGCTTCTGGCAGTCCTTCCACTCCTCGTACACACCTGGAACCTTGTCGGTGTACATGACACTTCTTCGCCATCTCCTATACACAAGATAGATGATATTATCTATGTTAGTGCAAAGCAATAGCAGTTCACAAGATAAGATCATGGATATATATATGGGTGCAACAAGATGTAAGAAATCACGTTCTAATCATCGGCATTTTGAAGAAAGACAAAAAAAGCAAACCAAGAATGACTTGCATTAGTGCCTCATACTTAGGTTGGGCATGGAAATAACAATGCTCGTTGTTTGATCTTGTGCGGCAAGTAGAGTATATGCCCAAATTACTAGCCTACTTGGCACACGAGATCAAACAGCGGCATAGTCATACACATGACGCCACAACACATTCTAATCATCGTCATTTTAAAGAAAGACCAAAAAAAGCAAACCAAGAATGACTTGCATTAGGGCCTCATACTTAGGTTGGGCATGGAAATAACAATGCTCGTTGTTTGATCTTGTGCGGAAAGTAGAGTATAGGCCCAAATTACTAGTCTACTTGGCACACGAGATCAAACAGCGGCATAGTCATACACATGACACCACAACACGTTCTGATCATTGGCATTTCGAAGAAAGACCAAAGAAAAGCAAACCAAGAATGACTTGGATTCGTGCCTCATACTATTCGTATTGCCAAAGATAAAAGAAGAGAAATACTTCCATGATTCATATAGCATGGGCATGATATGTCAAGAGGCAAACCAAAGAAAGGATTCGGTCTCCACGACAATGACTCATTTCAAGTTTGGTGTGTCTAAAGGAGTCGTTGCCGTGGACCCAGAACCCTTTCCTTGGCTTGGCCCTTAACATATTATGTCCTATGTATATGAATCTCGAAAATATATGTCCTCTTTCGACTTTAGGGCTATGCGATGAATAGTTTATCATTTCATTGTATCGCCAAAGACGAAAGGAAAGATATCATTCCACGATTCATATAACAATGTCGCCAGTGCTATACGAATAGTGAAGCAATGTCTTTCCTTTCGACTTTGGGGCTACAATGAGATATTTGAAACTAAATACTTCACCATTTCATTTAATTCACGCTATCTAATCTATTCGTATCGCCAAAGACAAAAGAAGAGAAATACTTCCACGATCCATATAGCATGGGCATGATATGTCCAATGGTAAAGCCAGGAAAGGATTCGGTCTCCACGGAAATGACTCGTTTCGAGTTTGGTGTGTCGAAAGGAGTCATTGTCGTGGACCCAGAACCCTTTCCTAGGCTTGCCACTGAACATATTATGTCTTATGTATATGAATCTCGAAAATAATTATCCTTTTTCTACTTTGGGGCTATGAGATAAAATAGTTTATCATTTCATTGTATCACCAAAGACGAAAGGAAAGAAATAATTCCACGATTCATATAACAATGTCGCCAGTGTTATACGAATAGTGAAGTAATGTCTTTCTTCCTTTCGACTTTCGGGCTACAATGAGATATTTGAAACTACATTTAATTCACGCTATCTAATCTATTCGTATTGCCAAAGACAAAAGAAGAGAACTACTTCCACGATTCATATAGCATGGGCATGTTATGTCGAGTGGCAAAGCAAGGAAACGATTTAGTCTCCACGGCAATGACTTATTTCGAGTTTGGTGTGTCTAAAGGAGTCGTTGCCGTGGACCCAGAACCCTTTCCTTGGCTTGCCACTCGACATAGTATGTCTTATGTATATGAATCTCGAAAATATCTGTCCTCTTTTGACTTTGGGGCTACGAGATGAAATAGTTGCCTCATACTTAGGTTCGGCACATAAAATGAAAATGTCGCTGATGGATCTGGTGCGGCAAGTAGAGTATATGCACAAACCTCTAGTCTACTTGGCACACCAGATCCAGCAACGGCATGGTCACACACATGACGCCACAACACGTTTTAATCATCGGCATTTCGAAGAAAGACAAAGAAAGCAAACCACAAGAAGTAGGGCGGCAATAACGAATGAAAACCAACAAGCACTTAAAATACTTCATAACACAAATAACTAGCTAGTGTCGCTCACAATCAAGTTTAATGGTTGACGAAACATACTCTAGAGGTTTTGCTAGGCAAGTTTAACATAGTGATAAGAGGTTACAACACGAGTTCGGAACTAACAGCTAGCTACCTAGACAATGCAATCATCAAGACTTCTTCTGCTGTTGAGTCGGCTTTAGGGGGGCATTGATGAAGCCCGACCAAGTTTTCGCCATCTGCATGAACGTCCTGCGGTCACCCTGTTGCGCTAAGCGATCATCTATCTCCCTGTTGGGCGGTGTATGGCCGCCATAGAAGAGGCCCCCGGATTTCATGACTCCCTGGTGCACGATTGTCGCGAGCTCCTCCTGGATGTCGAAGATGTGCTGCCTGAGGTTGAGATCATGTATTGTTGCAAGCCTTTCAGCCCACTGCACGAGGTCAGATGGCAGCGTTTTGCTCTCCATGTCATTGAAGAACGCCTTCATGTGGTAAATGGCGTAGAAGGCATCCTTCCTGCTGCCAGATGGCTGCTTGATGCAGGCGAAATTGGCGTTGTGGTGGAACACTTGCGCGCCAAACTTCACATATGGCGTTGCTGGTTTGATGCCTCCCGCTGCGACGTAGCCGGTGAGAGCACCATCAAGAATGTTCTTGATATTGGTGTAGTCTTTCGGGTGCGCACTGTTTGAGTCGAGGTACATGACTGTTGAGTGTTTCAAATTCAAGCATATGAGCATGCAGCCTGTCTGATCATCCTCCGTGATGGGATGGTAGGGAAGGAGAATCACATCCTTGTCCGAGTATGTTTGCAGGAAGGTTGAGAGGTAATCGGTCGCCCGCGCTATGTCCTCGACATCTTTCAGGACGACGTCCCGCATGAAGTAGGGATCCACTATCTGGATGCCCGGGATCTTGTCTCTGGTGATCTGCATGGCCATATTGAGGGAGAATAGCTGATACATTGCAAATGTATCTATAATTTTTGATGTTCCATGCTTGGTTTTATCTACTTTCTTGTGTTTTGTTCCAACTTTGGAGTACTTTTCATATGATTTCTTGGACTAACCTATTAACAAGATGCCACAGTGCCAGTTGCCTGTTTTCTGCTGTTTTTGGTTCCAGGAAAGTCAAAAAATGAATATTCTTAGAATTGGACGGGACAAAAGCCAAAGTTCCTATTTTATCGGAAGACTCACGGAGCCAGAATACAATACGGAGGAGGGCCGGGGCCTGGCCACACCCCCCCAGGTGCGGGTACCCCCAGGCCGCGCCAGGGCATGGTGTGGGCCCCCTGGCTGGCCACCGACCTTGCCTCCTTCGCCTATATATTCCCCCCGAGGCAAAAAACCTAGATCATTAAGCCTCCAGCCACGAAAAGTTCAGAGTAGTATCATGAAGATAATATATTTATATGAGAGTTTTCACTAGTGAAGTATGATCCCTAGGCCTTGTTTCTAAGCATTGAAACACCGTTTGCAACTAGATCTGTTACATGTTTGCTTGCTACTATCTTTATTTCAGTTTTCCTTTAGTCTTTTCCCACGTCAACCACACGCCATCAAGCTATTTTCTAGCACTGTTACCACTTATAATTATCCATACCACTTGTATTTTACTATCTCTTCGCCGAACTAGTGCACCTATACACCTGACAAGTGTATTGGGTGTGCTGGGGACACAAGAGACTTCTTGTATCTTGATTGCAGGGTTGCTTGAGAGGGGATACCTTTGACCACTTCCTCCCTGAGTTCGATAAACCTTGCGTGATCCACTTAAGGGAAAACTTGTTGTTGTTCTACAAACCTCTACACTTGGAGGCCCAACAACTGTCTACTAGAATAGAAGTGTATAGACATCAAGCTATTTTCTGGCGCTGTTGTCGGGGAGGTAAGGTAAAAGGTACTCACATCCTCCGGTGTGAGTGCTCGAAGTATTTCCTTTGGATTCTGCAATTTTGTCGTTTTGTTTCTTATTTTCATTAGTTAGGCTTAATGGAAAACAACAACAAAATTAGAGAGCTTTATAGTATTTATCTTGAGTTAGGACATGAAGTGTTTGAAGTGAAAATTAAAAAACCTATGGAACTTTATTTGCGTGCTAATAGCAATGTTATTAGTATGAATTCTTTGAACACCATTATTGCTAATGCTATGGAAAAGTCTAAGCTTGGGGAAGCTGGTTTTGATGAGCATGATATTTTTAGTCCCCCAAGCATGGAGGAGAAAATTTACTTTGATGATACTATGCCTCCAATATATGATGATTACAATGATGAATATGATATTTTTAGTCTACCTACTATTGAGGAGAAAATTAATGATTACAGTATGCCTCCTATATTTGATGATTATGGTGATGAGAATAATAATGATAGCTATTTTGTTGAATTTGCTCCCACTACAATTAATAAGAATGACTATGCTTATGTGGAGAGTAATAATTATTATATGCATGTGGCTCATGATAAGAATGTTTCATGTGATAGTTATATTGTTAATTTTATTCATGATGCTACTGAAAGTTATTATGAGAGAGAGAAACATGGTTTTATGCATCTTAATAATATTAAGTTTCCCCTCTTTATGTTGAAAGTCTTGAAGTTGCACTTGATTTGCTTTACTATGCTTGTTGCTTTGTGCTTTCATGACTTGTTTCTTTACAAGATTCCTATGCATAGGAAGTGGGTTAGACTTAAATGTGTTT
This sequence comes from Avena eriantha, assembly GCA_910589775.1. NCBI lineage: Eukaryota > Viridiplantae > Streptophyta > Magnoliopsida > Poales > Poaceae > Avena > Avena eriantha. The sequence continues at coordinate 81,284,912 of OU342741.1, read as the reverse complement.
TGAATTTGCTTCTTGATGCTTTATTTTACTTCAATTCATATTTCTTATGTGAGTATCTTCTCGAATTATCAAGCCTAACTTAAAGGCATTAAAGAAAAGTACTTATTGGGAGATAACCCACAAGTTTTAGATGAGTCTTGGAAGTTATTACCTCTGTAATAACCGCTCCTTATCCTTTTTATTTGGTTTTTGTGCCAAGAGTAACCTCTAATGAGAGAGAAGTAATGATTGTGAAAGTTGATGTCCCGAAACAGATTTCTGTGCTTCACCGTAAACATTCGTGTAAAATCTTTGTACGTCCTTTTGAGGCGTGAATTTTTGTGCTTCTGCCCCAGGTTGTTATCTAACTTTCGTTAGTTCAACACTTTTTTATTTGAGCAATAGAAGGTCTTCGAAAAAATTCGTGTTTACCTGCTGGTCTGTTTTGACAGATTTCTGCCATTTTCTGCATTTGCTTCTTGTTGGTTCCTTTTTGAGTTCTTTTGGGGAATTGAGCTTTTTTAGGGAAGAGCTACAGTAGCTAGTGTTTTAATGGAAGTTTATTTGGTGTTATAACTGAACCTAAAGACTTATTATCTTGAGTGCACTAATGTTGCTAATAAAGATTGTGTGAAGTTTTGTATGAAGGAAAAAATTTCAGGTGTATGGAAGGAATGAGTAATGAGATGAAGGATGGACTAAAGCTCAATCTTGGGGATGCCACGCGTGTCACCCCAAGAAATATCCAAGAAGTACAAGCGTCAAAGCTTGGGGATGCCCAAGGCATCCCCTTCTTCATTAATAAAAATTCCAGGTTTCTTCCAAACACTTTATTTTTATTGTTTCATGCACAGTTGTGTTGTTCTTGGAGTGTCTTCTTTTTCGTTTTTGTTTTTGGTTTTCGTTTGCTTTGTTTTCTTAGTTTTCTGAATACATTGGTTGGACCCCCTCTTTCATACATCGGTTTTCAAATAGTTTGGTTTGGTTTGGAAAAGAGTAGGAAAGCTCATGCTTAAGTGGTAAAGAGATCTTGTTTTTGACTGTGGCCTATGCTTTGTCATGCCATGCTTGATATTGTTTTTTCTTTATGCTTAGTATTCTTTTTTGTAGCATGACTTGTTATAAACAATTGAGATTGCTTAATGTGCCTTGGATGAATCATGCGTTGTTTTAGCATAATAAAGCATCGTATAGTGGTATTCTCCTTTGATGCTTTATTTGGGTTGACTTGGCGCATGCTCACACCATGTTATGACTATCCAAATTCACCATAGCCTTTATGATCCTTTAGTTTTCAACTTGTAGTATCACTTTATGCTTTGATCAATGATGTTTTGTCGCTCTGCATGATTATGGCCATTATTGCTCTCATAGTTGGTCGCTCCCAGTATTTTGCTAGCCTCCATAACCAAGTATGAGTTCCACTCATGCATCCTACTCCCTAAACCATGTTATTCCAAAGATTCCACCATACCTACCTACTAGCTTATGCTATTCCATGTATATTCATGCTTTTGTTTACCTTCCAAATTAAACTTGTTATGAGAAAACTAGTGATTAAAGCTCTCACGAACTTGATGGCACACTTTACTTTTCTTGCCCTTAATAAACTTGAACCATTGTGTCGTCTATGTTTTATATGCTTGCACTTATTTGTTGGGAATTAGCAGAACCATGCTGTCATGGGGAACGCTTTCAACATTGCACTGGTACTTTGTACCTAGTTGATATCATGCTCTTTTGTCTATGGATGTCGTCGGTGTGAAATGAAAGGGGATCTTGTAAGTCCATGGAGTTATGTATATGTGTTAGAGAAACGCCTGGGCCGTTGGTCTAATACATGTCGACATAGTGGAAACCTGCAGCGTAACCATAATGAGCTGTCTATGAAGCATTCTTCTTATAAAAAAAGAGTCTTATATTGAGAAAAAAGAGAAAAAGAGAAAAAAATGGGATTATGAAAAGAGGAAAGAGAGAAAAAAGCACCATATTCCCATGGTAAATAATAAGATTGCTTAGATGTTCGTTGTCTGCTTGCCTTGTCATTTTTATATGGGGATTCTTCCGTATCATCGGGCAAGGGGTACCCTGTTGGCGGTTCTCTATGATACACATGTACTTACGATGACAAGAACTTACCGGTGACTAAACTTCAGTAGCATGAGGAGCGACCCTCGTATTCAAGGGACATGAGATTTCTAACTTATACTTCGTCAAGCATGTACACCATAGTTTGTTCACTTTAACCTTAATCACCTTCAAGATGCTTATGATAGGGGCAATGAGAGATTAAAGCTAACAAGTACCATAATTTTTGGAAGCTCTTTATGAAACTTGAATCTCTACTTCCTTCTATGAAGGCCTTTCTTCCACCATATATATTGAGTCTCCACCTTCTACCTTTATGCACCTACTTTGAGAGCATAGTGGCCATTCTTAGTTCTATGTACATTGTCCCAAGACTAGTTGATTGATGCATAACTTGATATTGCTTGTTTTAACCTATTTGTATCTAGACACTCTTATGAACTTTGAAGGTGTCCTATGCATTTATATTTGCTACTCTATGAGGGATAAGCTGAATACTACTATTCTATGTTTTCTTTATGTGAAACAAACAAACGTTTTGCAAAGCATTGTTATTCATGAAAATCTTTTGTTTCTGCCTTTTCATGTTGCAACATAGTTGTTTGTCTTATTGTTAGAACTTTATCTTTCATGCTATGTTAAAGTACTATGATCCCAGCTTTGAATGTTTTACAAATACTTTGATCAAGTCTATGATGGTGCATGTGACCTCAAAAATTATTCTTTCTTTTTATCACTTACCTACTCGAGGACGAGAAGGAGTTAAGCTTGGGGATGTTGATACATTGCAAATGTATCTATAATTTTTGATGTTCCATGCTTGGTTTTATCTACTTTCTTGTGTTTTGTTCCAACTTTGGATTACTTTTCATATGATTTCTTGGACTAACCTATTAACAAGATGCCACAATGCCTATTGCATGTTTTCTGCTATTTTTGGTTCCAGGAAAGTCAGAAAATGAATATACTCGGAATTGGATGGGACAAAAGCCAAAGTTCCTATTTTACCGGAAGACTCACGGAGCCAGAATACGAGACGGAGGAGGGCCAGGGCCTGGCCAGACCCCCTAGGAGCGGGTACCCCCAGGCCACACCAGGGCATGGTGTGGGCCCCTTGGCTGGCCACCAACCTTGCCTCATTCGCCTAATATATTCCTCCTGAGGCAAAAACTCTAGATCATCAAGCCTCCAGCCACGAAAAGTTTCACAGCGCCGCCGCCACCGAAGGGGAGATTCGGGGGACAAAAAGTCTCTATTCCGGCACCCTGCCGGGATGGGGAAGTGCCCCCGGAGCTATCTCCATCGATCTCCACCACCATCTCCATCGTCGTTGCTGATTCCCATGATGATGAGGGAGTAGTTCTTCCTCGGGGCTAAGGGTTCTACCGGTAGCTATGTGTTCATCTCTCTCTATGCATGATCTTATTGAGATCATGAGCTTGTAATCTATAGATCTACCTTGCTACTCAAGTGCTTTAATAGATCTCTGCTCTCCCCATGTGTGTGAAAGTGACAGTGTGCACACCATGGTGGCGCTTAGGCTAGAGATTACAAATACTTGTTATGAGTTATATTTGGAGTTGGATGTTTCTATGAAATTGTGGTGTTTGTTGGAACCATCTAGCGCTCAAGGTGACAGTGTGGGGTTATCTAGATGGGGAAAGCGGACTTTGAGGTGTGTTGTTATAGCCCTACCATGGATTAGAGTGTCCAACCGGAGAGTAGTTCGGAGTAGTATCATGAAGATAATATATTTATATGAGAGTGTTCACTAGTGAAAGTATGATCCCTAGGCCTTGTTTCTAAGCATTGAAATACCATTTGCTATTAGATTTATTACATGTTTGCTTGCTTCCATCTTTATTTCAGTTTGCCTTTAGTCTTTTCCCACGTCAACCACACGCCAGCAAGCTATTTTCTATCATCGTTACCACTTATAATTATCCATACCACTTGTATTTCACTATCTCTTCGCCGAACTAGTGCACCTATACACCTGACAAGTGTATTGGGTGTGTTGGGGACACAAGAGACTTCTTGTATCTTGATTGCAGGGTTGCTTGAGAGGGGATACCTTTGACCACTTCCTCCCTGAGTTCGATAAACCTTGGGTGATCCACTTAAGGGAAAACTTGCTGCTGTTAGACAAACCTCTGCATTGGAGGCCCAACAATTGTCTACAAGAACAAAAGTGTGTAGACATCAATAGCTAGACCAGGGTATTATGCAGTCGGAACCCGTTCAACATGTCGAAGATGTCGGAACGCCGCAAGTAGAAGATATCCTCGGGGGGTACACTGACGAAGCACGGCACAGAAGGCACCTTGGCCTTGAAAACAAGGTATGACTGATCGTTCTCATGAATGCGGAACTCCTCAATTGTGAGACAAATATAATGAAGATTGCGCATTTGAGAGACTGCGACCTCGAGCAACGAGTTACACATCATCGGTGCACCTGCCACGTGCTGCTGATTCCTGGCTTGCCCCGCAGAGCCGTCCTGTGCCCGGAGAACAAGATTTGGACCCTTGCTCTGGTCACCCTTAGGCTTCCTTTTGCGACCGCCCTTCTTTGGTCTCTTTGGGGCGTTGGCCACCGTGTTCACCTCACCGATCACCTTATGAAGGGTGCTGGGGCTGATCAAAGGAATTGCTGGCCTCAAAGGCTCGGTGAAGGGGGTGGGTGGCGGCGTCTCCTAACTAGTTGGGAAGAGACGCACCTGGCAAGGGGGTTTCGCCGGTGCTAGTTGGGTATCGGCAACTTGATGTGTGCCTGATGGTCCCGACTCATACCAATCAGAAAACCTTGTGTTAACAAACTGGTCGCCGAAGTTCAGATCAATTTCTCCATCATCATCGTAGGGATCCTGTGCCATGTTGTCCAAGTCTTCCATCTCGAAGTCTTCATCATGTGCTGGTTGTGCTGGCTGTGCTGCCTTTGGGGTGATGTTGAGCTAGTCCTCCGTCCCCAAACGGATTTGGCTCTTCGTCCATAGGTACAAGTAGCCAAAGCCGGTATTGAGGACCGATGCCGTCTCCTCATCATCCCATCCTTGAGGTTGAGAGGGAGGTTCCACTTGCTCGTAGCCCGGAAGCACCATACTATATCTGACCCTCATCATGTCGGGTGGCATTGTGACATTGTGCATTTTGCGGTTCTCCGGTTGAACGATAGTACCCTTGGCAACATCCTTCAACTAGCCGCCCACCTAGTGCATTAGAGTGCAAGGAGTGTCTCCCTGTGAAAGACATGTAGGCCGAGCGTCAATAAAACGAAGATCAAGTCATCGGTGTGGTTAAGCCTCCCAACTCTCGCTTTAATTAGTTAGTTACCTTGAGGGCGTCAAACTCGGCCAAGGTCGAGGCACCGCCGCCGGCAGGATTGAGCGCGCAAGTGGCGGAGTGGCTGCCTGATGGCACGGTGGTGTGGGCCACAGCGGGCAAGTTAAGCTCTCGAGCTGGAGGAGTCTCCACCACCACCGGCCCCGCTAGAGGAGTCACCAGCGCCTCCGGCCGCGCCATGTTGTCCGATTGGGCGCTGTCGAGGTTGGGAATCGGTGGCGGCCCTTGTTTACCACCCTTCTGCCACTTGATGTACTTTTCCATGTAGGCGGGAAGGATGGTGTTGAACTTATCATTCATTTGTGTCTGGACTTGTGCCTAGACTTGTGTATGAACTTGTTCTTGGAACTTTATCTCGACAGTCGACATAGCCTGGTTCATGGCATCTTGGACTTTATTGGGAAAGGCTTCCACCTGTTCCCTTAGGTGTCTTACCTCGGCGCTTTCGGCCTGCCTCCTGCCCTTCCGCTCTGTGGTGCCATAGTACTCAGACCATGTTATGCCGCCAAAGCCGACCACACGACCAGCCGACGACGGGGCCGCCAGGGGCTCGATATTCTTGGTCCGGTTCAGCGCCCTGTTAAAAGTGGTGTCCCACTTGGCGACAGGCGCCGACCCCTGGGATGAGGAGCTCCTACACTCCTCATTTTGCGCACAAGGAACACGAAGCATTTTATCAGAAAACTGGACTTCACTGATTAATCGTGAACGCAATTAATCGACTTGCATGCAAACTACTTACATATTTTCTCATGAAGTTTGTCACCTTCGTAGCAAAGGGGCCGACGGGCTCCGATGAATAATCAGAACTCCCTTTCGGCTTGGCCAACAGGGCCCTGACAAAGTGCTTTGCATGCGGCTCTTTTATGTCGTCAAAGGGAGGTGTCAACCCCTTTGCACGAGTGTCAGCGTCCTCCTTCTCCCATTTGGGAATCGCAACTCTATAACCGCCGGAGCCGAGATGGTGGGTACCAATGTTCTTCTCGTACAACTCCTTGAAGTACTGACTCTTGGCCTTGCCCATGGCGGATTCACATCTGGCCTTGAACACCTTGAAGTGTTATTCCGTGACCAAAGGCTCCTTCTTGACGACCTCCGAATAACTTAGCTCGTCCTCGAGAATCAGCTTCTTCACCCGGGCCTTCCAATTCGACAAGGACTTGGTCAGCTTCTTGAGGGCATACTTGTTCACCGGATTCCCTTTGAGATTGTCGTCATTGTACTTGTGTTCCTCATCACCCGAGAACGCGTATCTTGCGTGCAGCTTCCGGAAGAGCTGGATGCGGAAACCCCTGTTCTCTTCGGCCTTCAGGTTCTCTGTGTTGATCGTGACGGTGTTCTGGAGGATTGTCGCGAGCTGGTTGGAGTAACCCGCGACAAACTCGGCCGGCTCCAAAGGTGCACCTTCATCGTTCACGCTTGTGATGATGGACATTTTGATGTCGACCACGATCGGGGAACGCTCCTTCTGGGCCTTCTTCGATGTGCTACCACCGACCGTAGTAGCTTCACCGCCGCCATCAGTGGTAGTGGCGTCGCCATCCGTGTCCCCCATCTCCTCATCGCCCGACGACATATCCTCGTCCGCCTCCATCTCGTCATCCCATGGAACGAATTCCGGGTCCTCTTGGGATTCCATCTCCGCCTACTGCTCCCAAAAGGACTTCTTGCTAGAAGGGCCCTGCTCCGCCGACATTTCTAAACACACAAATAAATGGAACTAATAAGCACAAAAATTCACAGAAAATTTTGGCATAACCTTTGCTAATTTTCTATGTCTAGGAGTGCCAGAAATTCGCCAGAACAGAAATGAATCAACATTCCGGCGAAACATTGGCAACTCAAAAAGAAAAACTTGCACAAAAAAGCCTAAATAGGCACAAACACAGCCATTTTGCTGCCAGCATACACAAACACATCCATTTTGGACAGCATACACAATATATGCATAAAATAAATATCAGGTGTTGAAGCAGTACAAGCAGTTCATTAGTACTAGATGTGCATCACAAAGAATAAGAACCAGATGTACATGTTGTAGTACCAGATGTACATGTTGTAGTACAAGCAGATGATATAAGCAGTTCATTAGTACCAGATGTACATGTTCCTGTGATATAAGCCGTTCATTAGTACTAGATGTACATGTTGTAGTACAAGCAGTTCATTAGCAGTTCATTAGTACTAGATGTAGTATATGCAATTATTCAGTTGTCTATATGGTTCTGAATATGGACATGTTTGTTGGGTTTGTCATTTACAGTAATTCGCGGTGGGGATGGTCTAAACACAACTGCCCACAGTTGGGGTCCATGGACATAGGCCCTACATGGACACATGTCCCACCGGTCATTGGCCCTAAGCAGCAACATGCATCATCAACTCATAGTTACTAATGAAACAGCAGCACGCACAAATAGTTTATACTATGAAAAATATCAACCATCTTAGCTCCTATTGGTACTACAGTGGCTTTTGAGATTATAGAATTTTAGTCGGTTTAGTTTAAGGAATCTACAAAACATCAAGCAAGCGCTTCCTAATGCTTCAACCATTTCATCATGATAAAAAAATCGAGTCCACTAGCTAACAAGCCAAGATGGTTACCTAAGGAGGGGGTATCTCAGGTGTTGGGCAAGGCCAGGCCAGGAGAAGATCAAGGAGGAGGAAGGACAAGCTTGTCAAAGCAAGGCACCACAACAACATCACCATCAACATCAGGGTGGATATTTCCCAACAAATCAAGCCTTGTATCTGTTCTTATCAATTATAAGGACTAGATCTGTTAGATTGGGTAAAATCCTCAGAGTTAGACCTAGATGGGGTATAAGCTCATCACTAGATGATATTAGCCACTAGTAGTATCTATTCTTTATCTAGGTACCGAACTAGATCTCTGAATTTGCATCCTTGATCTAATTTAGTAATCAAGAAAAGCAACAACTAGACCAAGTGGAGGTTACCAGTGTGTACCATCCAATACGAGGCCTCACAATGGCATCCATCCAAAGCTAAGAAATGTTCAGATCCAGGCAACTTAAGAAATCATTTTCCTAGAATGCTAGGAATCATTAATTCTTAATAATATATCTTAGGATAGCAACATCAGGATAGTTTGATCATAAGCATCATCCTAGTAAATGTTAAATCATCACTGATACATCTAGGAAATCATTTTCAGACTTTGTCATCTGTTCATAAATAGCAAACATTTATTCCCAAGACAAATCACCATATGAATTTGGATGTTAATATACCTTTGCCAACTAGATAACCACACGGTCCTTAACACAGACATTCTCACATATCTGGTGTTTCCACTAGAACATTTTCTAGTCAGTAAATGAATTAAGCATGAATTCCATGGCAACATCAGCATCCACCAGAATTCACAATCTAGAGCCAACTAACTCATGGTCCTTAACCCTCCTTAGGTAACCTCATTGATCTTCTTTAGCTTCAACCATTTCATCATGATAAAAAAAATCGATTTTATTATTTCAGCTTCTCTCTAGCCCATGTGCCAACAACATGGAAGTGTTGTACTAACACTTGTAATGAACCAGGGTTGCGTTTCACAAAAAGGTGGACACACACATCGACCACCTAGAAAGAGGTGGTTTAGGAGTAGATGTTTATAGTTCTACAAGGTAGATAGATTCTACCAGCACATTACAAGCCCACAGAGATATGCATTCCGGTGCTACCTATGCCGAGTAGTACTAGATGATAAACAGCACAACAGGGCGAACTTGGAGCTGCCCGATTGCCCACTAGGAGATATATCCAAGGAACATTTCAAGTAAAGGAATGGAATCTACGGAGATAGGTTGGATGAGTTGGAGTGGAAGCATGAAATAGATAGTGGCCTCAATTTCTTGAATATCCAACGAACATTCGTGCTGCTGCACAACCAAACTATAACAAGTGGTATGATTTAAGAGGATTCTTCCATAGCATCTAGGTAGCATAATAACAATCAAGGTAGCGTAATCTAGATCAGCAGCAGTAACCTCAAGGAAATCGAAACCTCAAGTTAACCCTAGATCACAGGGAGAGGGGAGAGGGGAGGGAAGAGGGGTAGGGGAAGGGGAGGGAGAGGGGAAGGGGTCACGCACCTCGACGACGGTGGATGGCGAGCACAGACGGCGGCAGGAAGGGGCGACGACGACGCGACAAAGGAAGGGCGGCGCGGGCGGGCTCCTCCTCCTGGGCGGGCGGGCTCCTCCTTCTCTCCTCCTAGGCACGACGGCGAGCGGGCTCCTCCTCCTCCTGGGCACGGGCGCGAGCGGCAGAGCGAAGGCGACGGTTGCAGAGTACATAGGCTCAGTCGTCGATCTAGAGAAAAAGACTCAGTCGATCACAGACAGGTACCAGCTGATGCAAGGCACATATTTGAAAATGCACCTCGCATAAGTTTACGCGACACGCATTCTGGCCATATGCGCCTCGGCTATTTTTCACTACTAGTCAACTAGCGCAGTGCACTGTATTTGTCAACAAACTGACCCTAGCCCACTGGTATCGACCCTTGTCTTGTTCTAAACCCTAGCCACCTAGGTTCAAATCCTAGGGGCAACATATTTTTGAAAATTTTTTTTGAAGGCCATTTTTCATGTAAAAACATTGTCCAAACACAATATGAACTATAAAATATACTGCACATAATTTAAAAATTCAAATATTGCCAAAACAACAAAAGTGAGTATTGTGAATGTGTCTCGTCGATACATAATATTCTCAATGCAATATTATTACATACAGAAAACGATAATTATGAATGTTTCGATACATAATAGTATGCCACACACACACGACGGTTTTTGAAAATGGTTGGAGTGCGCTAGCGTTTCTTGATAATGGTCGTCTTCTTGCCCTTGTTTGTCGCGGTTTCATAGGTTAGGTCCGGGACATCTTCACTACTTCTTTTGAATGGGAGTCCTTTCTTAGGTAGGGTTGTGGTGTACGGTGCTTGGTTTCCGTATCCGTCTTCCATCTTCGGGTCACTGTTCTGGTCAAAGTCTTGCTCGTTGGCAACTCCGTCCATTCCGATGATGTTCCTTTTGCCTCTCCTGACGGCAACCCGGCTAGGCTTTGACGGGTCTGTGATGTACCAGCATTGGTCGACCTTGCTAGCTAGAACCCAAGGCTCATTTCTCGCAGGTGCGTTCGTGTTGGTGGTCTTTGATGGTATAACCATGGTGGTGAAATATCGGCCTTCTTTCTCGACGCTCTTGGCCCACCTGACACGGAACATCGGCACCTTCTCCGTAACGTAGTCGAGCTCCCAAATCTCCTCGATCCTTTCGTAGTATCTTTTCGGGACGTCGCCAGTGTAGAATATCCCCGTAACCCCTGAGTTATACTAATCACAATTATTGTCCTTTTCCTCTGTATCGAACATGTATCCGTTGATATCGTATGCCTGATAGGTCATCAGGTTGTGCGAGGCGCCCCGTGACAAGGAGAATATGAGTTTATCTTCCTCCAAGTACTCGCCCTGTGGTGGATTAGCAATGACCTTCTCCCTGAACCACCGCGTGAAACCGGAGTTGTGCTCCTTGATAACATCTTCTTCCGAGTACTGGCGCCCCTGGTCAGCGTAATTCTTCTTGATAAACTCTTTGTGCTCATATATGTATGGATCGACCACCTGCAGATGTTGTAGCACGACCAGGTTTGCTCTTTCAAAGTCCTTGGTTCGGCCCTCGATGTCGACATGCTTTGGGCACCGACCCTCGTGGTGACCGCATCCAGCGAGCCTCCCGAGGTGCTTGTTGAATGGCAAACCAAGAGGGGTCTCGGTTTGTAGAAAGTTTGAGCAGAAAGAGATGCACTCTTCGGCCAGGAAGCTGTTTGCTATGCTTCCATCTAGACATGACCTATTCTTAATGTATCCTTTGATGTGTCCATTGAGCCTTTCGAACGACATCATGCTTCGCAGAAACGGAGGACCGAGTTGGACGATATCCTCCACGACATGGAGAAGCAGATGAAGCATGACATCAAAGAATGCGGGGGGGGGGGGGAATAGATCTCGAGCTCGCATAGTATCACCACAATCTCGTCCTGTAGCCTCATGAGCTGCTTAATGCCTATCGACTTCCGAGAGATCACGTCGAAAAAGTTGCAGAGGCCAAACAACATTTCACGGACGTGCTTGTCCATTATACCTCGGATTGCGACCGAGAGTACCTGCGTCATCAGCACAGCGACATCGTGAGACTTCATCCTGCTGAAGCGCTGCTTCGCCTCATCTAACCATCTGCTTATCTTACCGGCGTAGCCGTTCAGAAATTTGACTCCGAGGAGGCACTTCATAAACTGTATGGCCTCCTTCTTACTCAGAGTGAAGCACGAGGCCTTGAGCTTGACCTCACCCTTCTTGACCTGCTTTTGCCCTTGCGATGATGGATATTCTGCGTTTCTGTCTCCTCCTCCTCGTCCTCCTCCTCGTCATCGCTAGGTGGTGGTTGAAGTTCATCCCTGATGCCCATATGCTTCAAGTCGTTCCTTGCCTTTGGCCCATCTTTGGTGTTGTCAGTGTTAAGGAGGGTGGCAAGCAGACTCTTGCCCACGTTCCTCGTGATATGCATGAGATCGAGGCTATGAGGCACGTGGAGGATCTTCTAGTATGGCAAGTCCTAGAAAACAAACCTCAACTTCCATAACTTCAGCAGCGGCTCTGGCTTCTTCTGGGTCTTTCTCGGTGCAGGGCATTCCTTCCAGTTATTCAACAGCTCGTAGATTTGCGTGCTGCTCCTCTGGTCCGGGATTCCTCGAAGCTCGACCACCCCATCAAACAGATCTCCTAGCTTTCTCCAGCGTGATTCTTGGGAAGCCACCTCCGAGCCCCAAGGAACACGGTTTTCCTAGACCCAGGATATTTCTGTAGCTAGCAGTACGTTGTATTTTCTTTGCACCTAACGCACCCATAGAATCCTTGCACAACCTGCTCCGAGAAGTATCCGTAACCAGGATAGTCTTGCACCGTCGTGATCACGGCCGCTGTCATGTCAAAGTATTCTTGTCTCGAGGCGCCCCAGGTACGGGCTCCTTCTTTCTATAATGTGGCCAACTCCTTGATACGTCCATAACGTATCTATAATTTTTGATGGTTTTATGCTAATAATATGCTTTCGATACTTCTTTTTATATAAAGTTTAAGATTATTTGGACTAACCTACTAATAGTTGCAAAAGTGCACAATGTTCTTGTTTTACACTTTGATGTGTAGGAATTACCAAGAATACAAGTGGAAACCTTGTTGGAGTCAAATTTGCATTTTCTAGAAATCTGTCTCAGAACTCTTTTTAAAGATGGTCACGTTAAACGGAAAACTCTTCAACTACAAAGTTGTTGGAAAATTCGTGATAAACATTCTGAACATAAAATTTAGCTGATTCCGATTCCGGACGGGCCTGATAGACCCGATTTACTGCAGCCCAAGATGGGGTGACGAGAATCCGAGAAGCTATATAAAGGGAGGAAACCTAATTCGTGGGAGACACCTCCATCCACAAATTTGTAGCCGCCAAAGCCACGTTTTTGCCTCCCCCATGGATCCCATCTCCATGGGGAAGGGCTCCCAAGAAGCCATGAAGGAAGGGGGCTAAGGGGCGGTGCTCCCCTGTGATACCGGCGGCGGGGAAGGAGTCCTCCGTGCCGCCGCTGGCGCCGTCGCCGCCACCTCTTCACCATCTTCACCGCCATATCCATCGATCTCCACCACCATCTCCATCACCGTTGCTGATTCCCATGATGATAGAGTAGTTCTTCCTCGAGGCTAAGGGCTCTACCGATAGCTATGTATTCATCTCTCTCTATGCACGATCATATTGTGATCATGAGCTTTGTAATCAAGTAGATCTACCTTGCTACTCAAGTGCTTTAATAGATCTCTGCTCTCCCCATGTGTGTGAAAGTGACAGCGTGCACACCATGGTGGCACTTAGGCTAGAGATTACAAATACTTGTTATGCGTTATATTTGGAGTTGGATGTTTCTATGAAATTGTGGTGTTTGTTGGAACCATCTAGCGCTCAAGGTGACAGTGTGGGGTTACCTAGATGGGGAAAGCGAACTTTGAGGTATGCTGTTATAGCCCTACCATGGATTAGAGTGTCCAACCAGAGAATGGTTAAGAGTAGTATCATAAAGAGAAGATATTTATATGAGAGTGTTCACTAGTGAAAGTATGATCCCTAGGCCTTGTTTCTAAACATTGAAACACCGTTTGCAATTAGATCTGTTACATGTTTGCTTGCTTGCATCTTTGTTTCAGTTTGCCTTTAGTCTCTTCCATGACATCAAGCTATTTTTTGGCACCATTGTCTTATATCCATACCACTTTTATTTCACTATCTCTTCACCGAACTAGTGCACCTATACACCTGACAAGTGTATTGGGTGTGTTGGGGACACAAGAGACTTCTTGTATCTTGATTGCAGGGTTGCTTAAGAGGGGATACCTTTGACCACTTCCTCCCTGAGTTCGATAAACCTTGGGTGATCCTCTTAAGGGAAAACTTGCTGCTGTTTTACAAACCTCTGCACTTGGAGGCCCAACAACTGTCTACAAGAATAAAAGTGCGTAGACATCACTCCTCTTTCAACAACATGAGATACAGATTGATGTCTGTACCGGGTTGTTTTGGCCCTTGAACCAGCATACTCATGGTTACGTACTTCTTATTCATGCACAACCAGGGGGTTGTAGATCCATACAAACACGGTCCAGGTGCTATGTGTGCTGCTCTGGCTTCTGAACGGATTGAGTCTGTCGGTGCTCACACCCAGCCTGAGGTTCCTTGACTCTTTCCTGAAATGTTGGTAATATTGGAGGTCCAACGCCTTCCACTAGCAAGCATCCGAAGGGTGCCTCAGCATTTCCTCCTTCTCCAGATCATCGTCTTCCGGCCTCTTTCTTTCCGCGTGCCAGCGCATGAGCTTTGCTTCCTTAGAGTCCACGAAATACCGCTGCAAACGAGGAGTTATAGGAAAGTACCACACCACCTTTCTAGGAGCTTTCTTGGTCCCTCTCTTGTATCGAGAGGTCTTGCACACCGGACACGTGGTCTTCTCCGCGTCCTCGCCCCGGTAGATGATGCAATCATTTATGCAGACGTGATATTTCATGTGCGGTAGATTAAGAGGGCACACGACTTTCTTGGCCTCAGCGATACTAGTCGGACATGTGTTCCCCTTCTTGGGAAGAATGTCGTGCCAGAATGCAATGTTGTTGTCGAAGCATTCGTCGGTCATTTTGTGTTTCGCCTTCATCTCCAGAGCCTTGAGCGTTACATTCAGACGGGTATCACCGTTGTTGCATCCATGAAACAATGGAGTGACCGCATCTTTCTTCATTTGCTCTAGCTTAGATTTCTCTCTGGCGGCAGCTCTAGCGTTACTCGTCTCCTTGAGAAGCAGATCTTGGACATGAGGATCTCGCAGCCAGCTCGAATCATGGTCGACACCTTGATCTTCGTGTTCATGCCCGACGCCACCTTGATCATCTTCGTGTTCATGCCCGGCGCCACCCTGATCTTCATGATCATCACCTGCCCTGCCGTCCGTGCCTTGATCTTCGTGATCATGACCGGCATCTTGATCTTCACCATTATTTACATCCTCATCATCATCTTCGTCATCACGTATCCACCGAGTGTAGCCATCCATGAAACTACGTCGGAGCAGGTGCGACTCCAGCATTATGGAATCATGCCTTATCAGATACATCAGCTTGCAGTCGTGACGCGGACATCTTATCTCCGTCTTGTTTGCGCGTGCTGTATCGGTCCTCGCGCATCTCATCCACCTATCCACGAGGGCTTTGCGAATTAGTGGTCGGACCATGGTCGCCTACGCGTGGTACAAAGATCAAGAGAATACTTAGAGCATATATGGACATCTGGATCGCCCAAAAAATTCAGCATGACCTCCCCTAAAAAGAGGACATCCGCGAGTGCCAGAAATTCGCTGGAAAAGAAATTAATCGACATTTCGGCGAAACATTGGCATCTCAAATGAAATCCCTGCACAAAAAGAAGCATGCACCATAACACAATCATATAGTCGCGGTGTCGCCGACAACGCGCATGAGCATACAAGCAAACGTCTTCACGCTTCCTCCAACGACAACTTGCGCAAGAGAGACGGAGGAGAAGTAAAGGGACATGTTGTAGATCTAGAGGAGCAAGAAACTTCACTTACATGTGAGTGTCAACCAATGAAGATTGAGCAAGCTTCTATGGTGAATCAATGTGGAAAATGAGGTGGGGAGAAGGAGGGGGGCGACTAAATCTGTCTTTGGGTGGAGAGGAAGAAGTGAGGCAAGTGAGTGGGGTGCATGTGCCAAAAAGGTGCAAAAAAAAGTCAGTCAGGTTATGTGAGGCGCATATTGCAGTACATGCGCCTCTGATAGTCTGAACTATCTGAGGCGCACATGCCAACATGTGCCTCGCCTATGCGGCCACCCGGGCCCGCAGGGGTTGCTTGAGGCGCACACTCCCTAATGCGCCTCGCCTATTGTAACTATCGGAGGCGCATCTTACAATAAGCGCCTCTCATATTGGACCACCGATCTCCACCCGGACCCACTCAATATATGTGAGGCACATTTGCCACATATGCGCCTCGCCTGTTTAAGTACTAGAGGCGCATGTCCGGCTGGTGCGCCTCGCATAAGATGGGGGTGCCAGGTTTCGTCCGTATAGATGATAGAGGAGGCGCATCCTACAGATATGTGCCTCGCCTATTAAATTACTAGAGGCGTATGACTGCATGGTGCACCTCGCCTATATTATCAGAGGCGCATATGGTATAAATGCGTCTCTAATGTGCATGTCTCCTATAGGCTTTTCTCTAGTAGTGGTAATTGTGTTACGTTTATGTCATAGTGAGCACAACTTAATGAAAATGATTCTCTCTAGATGTAAGAAAAGAACTACTTTTCCACCATTTTAAGGCAACAAAAAATGTTAAGAATGTAGCTTGGAGTTACTCGAAGGATCTGAACTCGAAGATTTGTTTTTTTTCTTGCTTGGCCGTCTGGTCTGCATTGCATGACAAGTTTCCTCATTTCTTCAAGTACCAAGATGGAGATCTAAAAAATCTATGAAGTTTCTAGAATATAAACTTCATGTGGACAGATGTGCAAATCTATGTATCAACATATCTAAATTTTGCCTCATAGTTCCTGGTTATTGAAACTTTAGTATTGCCGAAATGGAACAAATACGTATTAGAAATTCATCTTGTATTTTTATCAATGTTGGTTGGGTAAATGCAAATATTTTATGTTTTATGTTTCTTTAGTTTTCAGTATTCATGATTTAAATTGCATTAGCTAACACGTGTATTGCAAGTGCACACACTGTTGTATATAATGCACCACCCGAACACGGGTTGATGAGTTACGCAAGAGAAATGTCCCTGCCGTAACTGTGGGTGGGACCCGGGGTCGGCCCGTGCCGCACGAGAGAACGACCATCTTGAACCGTAAGCCAGCGCTACCATTTCCTTTCTTGCAGCGGAGGAAAGGAACGAACCCCGCCTCCCCATCCCAACCGTCCGTTCAATATCTGACGCCCCAGCCACCCCAGCCCGACCCACTTAACACCCACCCTTCTCCTTCATCCCCCTTCCTCCGCCTCGCCTCTCCCCCTTTCTCCCCCCCCCCCGATCGACCAGAAAACCCTAGCTAAACCCCGGCCACCGCCGCTCTCGCGAGCACCCCACCCCTCCCCGGCGAGCCAGCGTCTCCGGCGAGATGAACAAACTCAAGGCGCCTGCGGGGACGGGCCTCTTGGCCAAGCTGGCGCTGGTCGGCGGCGCGGTCTGGCTCACCGGCTCGAATACGCTCTACAATGTCGAGGGAGGCCACCGGGCCATCGTCTTCAACCGCCTCGAGGGGATCAAGGACAAGGTAAACCCTCGGCCCGCTCACTCTGGCCCCAATCTCGCTGCTGCCTCAGATGCCTGTGTTGCCATGGGTCTGGGTGCCTCGCCTCCCCTGTTTCCGCTCGATTCGTTGGATTTCGCGTCTTATCTGCGTGTTTTGCCTCGCGTTGCAGGTCTACCCTGAGGGGACTCACCTCATCTTCCCGTGGATGGAGAGGCCCATCATCTACGACGTCCGCGCCCGACCCAACCTCGTCGAGAGCACCTCCGGGAGCAAGGATCTCCAGATGGTAACGTGTTCTCGTTCTGAACCTTCACTTGAAAGGTTCCCACTATGCTAATTTACCGCTTGGTGTGATTTACTGCTAAATCTGCATGCCATGTTCCCTTTTGGGACCAAGTGTCATGCTTTTAGCCTGTAGAGAATTGGGCACATGTGAAGGAATTAGCAATTTGTGCAGGTGGATATGGTCTGGTAACAAGTGTTTTGGCATTATCATTTCCTTGTGTATTATGTAATTGTGGCCTGTAAAAGCGTTGGACACATCCGAAGTGCTTAGCAATTAGGACAGGTAGGTGTGGTCTGGTACATGTCATGTGTTTGACATTATCATTTCTGTGTGTCGAGTTACTTGGTACATTATTGTAATTTGGATAGGTGGGAGTGGTCACATGTGAAGTGATTAGCAATTTGGACAGGTGGATGGCTCGGGTACATGTAGAATGCTTTGGTATTATCTCACTTCTGAGATTGGGCTCATATGAGTCATTTTGCAAGTTTGTGAGGTGGGTGTGGTCTCGTACATTCAGAGTGCATCTAATTATGTGTGTCAAGTAACCATGCCAATAGTGGTTATGGCTTACTTGCCATTGATTTGGGACTGCTCGATGAATAATCATTTGAACTCATTCACTTTTAACATATTAGCAGTAGTCACTAATTATATTTTGCTTCGTCATTATATGTTGCATGTGAATAAGCATTTAAACTTGTTTGCTTTTAATAATCTATCAACAGTAGTCACAAGTAATATTCTTGCTTCATCGTTATTTGTTGCTATCACTATTTAAGACCATTAGCAGATACTGAATCGAGTTAAATCTTGCTGGCCATCCGAATTGTTGTGTTCATGTGTGTACGCTGTAGATGCAGCTTTTCTTGTTTTGCACTTCATCTTAAATAAAAGTAAAAGTTGCACATTAAATCCTTTCATATATCTGATACCACTTTGTAACATGGACAGGTGAAGATTGGTCTTCGTGTCCTT
This sequence comes from Avena eriantha, assembly GCA_910589775.1. Classification (NCBI taxonomy): domain Eukaryota; kingdom Viridiplantae; phylum Streptophyta; class Magnoliopsida; order Poales; family Poaceae; genus Avena; species Avena eriantha. The sequence continues at coordinate 81,266,335 of OU342741.1, read as the reverse complement.
ACACGACCCATGCCAGAGAAACTGCCAACTATGTACAGGACCCTGGGGGAGAACTACAACGAGAGAGTTTTGCCTTCAATCATTCATGAAACACTCAAAGCTGTGGTTGCACAATACAATGCCAGTCAGCTTATCACACAGAGAGAGGTAGCATTTCATAATATTTGTTGTGTATACATATATTTTCATGCTATCGTAGAAATTAGGAGGTCCTGCTTAGAATGGTTGAGTAACTTCCCCTTTATGTAATGGAAGGCTGTGAGCAGGGAGATCAGGAAGATTCTGACAGACAGGGCCAAGAATTTCAACATTGCTCTGGATGATGTGTCCATTACCGGCCTCAGCTTTGGTAAAGAGTTCACTCATGCCATTGAAGCCAAGCAGGTTGCTGCGCAGGAAGCTGAGCGTGCCAAGTTCATTGTCGAGAAGGCTGAGCAAGACAAGAAAAGTGCAATTATCAGGGCTCAGGTAAGCAAAATAGAAAGTTGATAGATGTCTTTCATATGCTCACCTACTTGCCGTATTCACATTTTAAGTGATAGTTACTAGAGGCATATTGACAGTGCCTTCATAGCTTCCATGTATTTCATTACACTTGTGTAGTTTGGGAGAACTTTAGCCTAAGTGGTAGTTTTATACGTATTATTTGTTGAATTTATGATCCATGATTTTCATAGGAATTCAGCTATTTGCTATGTTCATAGATCCACACTTTCAGTGATATGCTGTTCATATGACTGAACATAGTTTCAGACTTAAGCCTATTTGTTATGTTCGTAGTTTCAGACTTTGAATGGTGTGTTATTTATAAGACTGAACGTAGTTCCAAGTCTTCACCTATTTGCTATTTTCATAGTTTCAGACTTTGAGTGGTACACCTACTTGCTGTGTTCGAGGCATCTTGCTAGTGTTGTTTATGTCTCCAACTCTCCATAGCTTCATATATATATATATATATATATAGGACATATTCATACTACTCCCGGGTGTAACTACACCCACGTGTGTATATATATATATATATATAGAGGACATATTTAACTGCATTTTGTCGAGTTTGGGAGCATTTTAGCATAACACTGATAGTTTATTATGTTTCATCTGTTCAACTTGAGCACCTGAACCAAACACTGGTAGTTTATATGTTTCATTTCTTTATTTAAGAGCACCTGAGCCAAACACTGGTAGTTTTATATCTTTCATTTGTTTAGTTTAAGAGCACCTGACCCAAACACTTGTAGTTTATATTTTCATTCGTTCAGTTTAAGGGCACCTACTTATACTTTCTATACATTTTGTTTGTTGAGCTGAAGAGTACCTGGTACAAACGCTGATGTTTCTTTCTGTATTTGAACAGGGTGAGGCTAAGAGTGCAGAGCTGATAGGCCAGGCCATCGCCAACAACCCTGCTTTCGTCGCGCTGAGGCAGATTGAAGCTGCCAGGGAGATCGCCCACACCATCGCAAGCTCCAACAACAAGGTGTTCCTGGACTCGAGTGACCTTCTGCTTGGGCTCCAGCAGCTCAACATCGCGGGCAAGGGCAAGAAGTGAGACCATTAACTGCCATTCATGTCATGGTTACTTTTGGTCGGTTGTCTCCATGGAAGAAGAGTACTTTTTGTGAGGAAGGAACCCTGTAGTTTCTGTTAATGGTTCTATCTGGGTCTAGGATTCGTGCGCAGGAAACAAGAAAGAAAGACAGCCATCATGGTTGTGGAATTTGCAATTGAACTTGTCAGCTACTCACTACTTCTGCTGTGCGAGAACCACTGGGTGAAGTTTTAATAGTACGAATGTTTGCTTTAGCAGTTGGTGCCTAGTAGCTCTGTCGCCGTGGGTTTTCTGTTTCTGGGTGATTATGCCTTTCAGAGTTCCATCTTTCATGTTATGCATGTCCTGTTTCCAGGATGAATGTCATTGCTCCGTTGTCCTTCATTCACATGCTGATGCTTTCAGCTTGCTGGTCCTGAAGTTTGCTTCGAGAGGACAGTTGCTGGTCGTGGACCATAGATCTCGGTCCATAGCTGAAAGAAGAGGTCCACTTGTTCTGTATACAATTGCAAACGGTTGAGCATACACCTTCTCGTCTTTCCGGACTAAACACGTAACGCTAAAATCCATTTTCTGCGCCTGTTTTGTGAATACAGCTAGCGGTTCATAAACTGGAGAAGTTATTTTGCAGCGCGCAGCAAGCGGCGCAAGAATACAGCGCTCGAACACATATCTTTAAACAGGTTAATCAAAAAATACGAAAACACATATCTTTAAACAGGTTAATCAAACAAATAGGAAAAATAGACAAAAAATGGGCTTGATATATTTTACATAGGTGCATTCAAACAAAAATCAAACAAAGTTCAAAATACAGTGCATAACATAAAACATAGTCCTGCGTCGAAGGTGGTCTCGTCGATGTCTAGAGGTCAAAATCAGAATCGTCATTCGTCGAGGACTCCACCGGTATCGACGAGAACTGGTCTATCCAGCGGTCATCGTCGTCGGTCGTCTGTGCGTTGTCTAGCCGTGCCTCGATGAACACCCGCGTTGTGGCATGCCTTGTGCTCCTCCTTCCTCCGCGCATAGAAAACGACCTCGGCGTCGACATCCTCCGGGAAGTGGGCGGCCCACTCCGCCCTCAGACACTCGTCCTCCTCGGCGTGGTAGAGGAGCCGGAGCCACGCGGCGTGGCTCCGCTTCTCCTCGGTGACGAGGTGCGGCGGCGGCGCGAACATCTCCGCCTGCTCGCGCGTTCACACGTTGAGGAAGTTCATTTGTGCTCGCGGTTGGCCGAGACGCCATGTCGAACGCGCGCGCCCCCTCGTGCGTAGTCTCGAACATGCCAAGGACGATGCGGTCACCACCGCCACGGATCTCGACATAGAACATGTTGTTGGGGCGGGCACGTACCCCGCGGAAGCCGGACGACGAGCATGGCGGTGGCGGAAGCGGGCGCTCGACTGGGCGGGGAGGGGCTGTGGCGCGGCGCGAGCGAGATGGGAAATTTTCGGAGGGAGTGAAACTTCAGCGGCGGTTGAGCGGTGCGCGGGCTCTCGGTTTATAGCATGCACGGCAGCCTGCGCCAAAAATATCCCGCGCGAAATATAGAAAATTGCCACGCGCTGGGCGCGCTATTTTGCCGCTTCTGCTGGAGCAGCGCGCAGCCTCCCCCGCGCCTGTATCCGAAAAATCACTTTAGAGGACGGGTTTACTGGAGCCTGTTTTTGATTTTTTCAAAAATCAACAAATATTTTTGAAATAAATAGTTACGTGCAGCCACTAATGCGAAATACATGTATGCAAACTTTAAAAGAAAAATACATTGTATTTCAAGTGTAGCAAAAACTATAAATATGAAAAAAAATGGAATAACAGAGGCCCATTTAAAATTACCATGTTTACGTTCAGGGCAGAATTTTTCTCTTTTTTACCAAGGACTGAATACAAAATATTTCACATAATTTTTTGTATACACGTATTATAAATGATTACCTATGTCCCTATTTTTTTTCAAATTTTTCTAAAACTTTAGTTTTGAACTTTAAAAAAGAAAACGGGCTCCCTGGAGCCCGGGCGCCATATCGACCACGCACTCCTCCTATGCCTGTCTGCCATGAAACACTTGCCTGATCTGCAGAAGGGATAGCGCAAAGACAGGCAATGGCGAAAGGTGCATACCACATCCAAGATTTCCAACTAGAGTTGGTTCCGGTGCGTTTGGAGCCTGAAGACTCGCGAAGACGTCAGGAGACATTAGGGGCGTGTTTTCTAGGCTGTATTCCGGCTTCTTGCATGGTGTCGAAAGAAATAAGTCCGTTTGTTGTGTTAGGTCGGATTTTTTTTATCGCATGGGTTTTAAAGCAGCTCAAAAGTTGGTCCGCTGAGAACATCGATTTTAGGTGCAGACCCTGGTGAGTGTGAGGAGCAGAACATCGTGCGCGGGAGGCAACGCGGAGATGGCGGGAGCCGGGAAAATTGCAGGACGTATGACACGAAAAGTAGGCTCACCTCCCTCTTACGCTGTCACCACTCGTTGGGAGAAAAATTCATCCTTATTTTTTTTTTAGGCAGCGGCAGTACAGATTAAGATCTCTGGCAACAGCTGGTACGACCACTCCGGCACCGGCTACTACGTCTTCTCCGGCTACAGCGTCTGAGGCCTCGCAGGTCTACGGCACCAGCTTCTCCCTCGTCTTCTTTCCCGTCTGCTCCTAGTCATCGATGTCTGCAGCCATAAAGGTAAGAACTTTTTCCTTGCCTCCTCCTCCCCTATGTTAGTACTTAGGTAGTTAGCTCGACACCATATTTTTGATATTAGATTACGATTAATCTATGTGTGGTAAGAGATCTACCAAACATGGCAAAATATTATGTCCCGTATTATCTGTATCATGGCCCTTCTTATAAAGTCCGGTTCTAATATACCGAGGCGCGTCCGGTCTGGCGTCGCGTAACAGATCACACGGTAGATGACCATGCAATCCCTGACTTTTTTGATGTGATAGCGTGATCCCGATGATTAGGCGCGTGTCTCGGCGGTTATAACCGCCTAGACCTACCACCTAAGTGTACATTTGTAGTGATTTCTTTCGCAATAAGGATATTTTCTGGCATTAGAGGGAGATAAGTACCACAAATAATGCCTGGAAATGGATAAGAGGTGTCATTGACATTTTGTCCACGTACTTAAGAATCTAATATGCAGGTTTAGGTTATGGAATTTTTTTATCATATTGCAAATAATCTGTCAGATACATTTACTAATGACAAATGTATCATTATGGCAGAGTACCAGAAAAAGTGGAGGTACCTAATAAAAAAATCTTCTCCCTAAATGAGAGAAAGAGGGGAAGAAATATGATTACATGAGATTAAGTTCTCATATGTTCCTTGGAAACGGGAGATTAACCCCACAATTAGTAAATGTGATTCAACTTGGGTTGAATGTTACATGGCGGAGGCACAACATCCCGAGTCCAGCATAGATGTGCACACATGTTTAGGTGTTGGGTCATCGAAACAATGTAACTTTGTTTTTTTTGGAAAATCTCAAGGAGTTGAGAAGCGTAAAGAGAATTCCACAAGTGATACTGAATCATGAGAATCATATGAGAAAAGTCTACTTTTTCCACAAGAATTACTAAGATCCTTTTGGATCCTGAACCAAAATCCATGGAGTGTTATTTGCAATTATATTGGTTCAAATGAAAGGAGGCAATTAAGGAAGAGTAGCGCTTGCTTGTCAAAAGAGAGGTATTTACCATAGTAAAACCTGCTCCTCATAAGTATCTTCCATGGGAAAGATAAGTGGATTTTTGTTCAAAAACGAAAATAAATGAGGTGGTGAAAAAGCGAGGCTAGCTTGAAGCACAACAGTTTCTGTAGAGACGTGGCATCAGTTATGACGTAGAATACCTTCTTGGTATGAGTGAAATTATGTTCGATATAGAATATCGCTGGCAGTATAGATCCATGCGGTTGATGTATGCAGTGGCTACATACTCACATGGGTATCCCAGTTTGGATGTATATACTGAAGTCATTGAAGGACTTAATATCCTGAATGCAAAGTTAAATCACAACATGTATGTGTGAAACTTCTAAAATTACTTTATGAACTGAAGTAGTTGAATAATTGTGTGGTACAACAACATACTATGTGAGTTCTTTCTTTATAAGGATTACTCCCGTACTAATGCTTGTTGATGTGTATTCATGAAGAAATGTTAGAATAGATTTTACATCACATTTATTTGTGTTGTTGATGATACTCTCATAAATGTCTATACAAGACATGTGGATACACAAAATAATTTTAAGATGGATATTTGGGTCAAACTAAATTTGCCAAGTTTATAACTTGAGTGTATTCCCACACGAGTAAATGTACATCAGTCTTCATATATACAGAGGTATTGGAGAAATTCAATATGGATATCTCATTCAAAGACACGCATGGTCATATCATACCTAATATAGGATACAAATCCTTGATATATAGGGGAGATGGTGAAATAATAGTTGGATCCGAATACCATCAAAGCACTCATATCTCTTGCAAAATACGTCAGGGCTAACATTATATTTGTTGGCAATTTATTGAGAGTGTAATTCCCTACAAGGTATAAGGTTTGTGTGCGGAATATCGTCAGATATATCATGACATGAAAGGTCTTGGTTAATTCCATTGGTAAAATCAAGATGGGACCATGTTGTCATACACATATAGTGGCTAATTATCTCGTCCCAACGGTGCCATGTAAAAGATTGAATTTATAGGAAGTGTAGTATGTGGGAAGTATTTAGAATAGACTCAAAACGAATTCTTTCGGTGGTCATTCTGGAGTAATTGTTTTATTTTAGTGTCACAAGGTGCGCATGGCTACGCAGAATGATTGACCACATGTAAAATCATGTGGCTGTTATCATTATCTATCAAGATAATGTCACTTACATTTTTTACGGGTTATATTTATTCTCATTAATTACAAAAAATGTAAGAGGGTAATTTGCAAACAAACAATTGTGATATTCACAATGAGACACATTGAGGTTTGCAAAGTTATAACTCGATGATGATCATCCGATCAATCATATTGTACTCTTTCTTCCTTTATGAGTTTTTCCTAAGGTTTCTCGTACAAGGTTTTTAATAAGACAATATAAATACAAGTGCGGACATATGTCTTACTGTTTCTCCTTAATTTCCCCCACATGGTTTTAAAAGGAGCTTTCAATGGCATGTCGTTACAATGTTTCTTCCTAATTTTTTCCACGAGGTTTTTTGGAAGGAGTGTTTGCACTATACATGTGACGAATTGATCACGGGGGAGTGTTGAGAAATATGACATGTGATAAATTGTATCGGAGGGATGTGTTCCAAAGCTTGTGCCTATTGGAGGGTATATATCTCTGCAACCAACCCTTCACGGTTATTTCACCATGGCCCTTAGAGCATCTCCAAGGGAGCTCTCCAAACTCTCCCCATCGGTCCATTTCTGTCCCACGGACAGCCTGACCTAGAAATCAGCTCCCAACGGACTCCCTATTCCCTGTCTGTGCCCCGGACTGTCCCCAAGTTTGGGGGCAAATGGACACGCGGGGCCGTCCTCCCTTGTCCTCCCATGTCCGCTCCTTGGCCCGCCTGTCGGCCACATCAAGCCACCTCCCTATTGGTTTCTCCTCTCCCCCGCCCGCGTTGCCGCCTCCATGGGCAACTCATCCTCCCCACCACTGTCCTCTGAGGCAACAAAGAAGGTGGTCCTGCTTGGGAAGAAAGCCTCGCCCAAGCCCCAGAGCAAGAAAATGTAGTGGCGGCACCTGCGGGCGATGGATGAGAAGAACGCCACGAAGTAAGCCCGAGATCACTGCCGCGGCCGCGGTCGCCGTCGAAAAGGCAGAGCTAGCTCATCCGGAGAACGAGCAGCTAGCCAGGAACCAGTTGGCCGCACATGAGGCTCTAGTGATTTTGAAGAACCAAGCGGTAGCCGACGCGTTCGTCACGGCATAGCAAGCGTCCGCGAGCGCCGATAGTCAAGGTTCCGGCGCATTCAAGCCTCCTCGGAGCACGTCGCCATCGGTCCACAACTACCCACCCTATAGATTTCTCCCTGGGAATGGTCCCCGGTGACACGGGTCTCCCCGCGCAGCTCTTCCCTGGAGTGCACCGACTCCCATGTCTTTGGTGCGCCGCCAGCCATCGGCCTCCACACCACGTACGCCCCCGTAGACTCGCCGATGTTGCAGCGGTTCTCGGCGGCTCGCGGCGTCCCGGATGGTAGGAATCTCTTGGGGGATCCTCCACCAATGGCCAAGACCACTCCTGCCCGGAAGATGTTCGATGCAATGATGACCGACAACCTGGTACGATCCTGACACTTTCATATGGTTCCCATCTATTTGCATATGAGGATTTTGTTTGTAATATGCACAATGTAGGTCTATGGTGAAGAAATGATGCAAGATATTATCCATAATGGGGGCACGATGAGTTTATTGACCAAGGAGATGATGGTTTTAGTGATGGGCATGCCGCCGACACCAATGGTGCACAAGATGCTGGTGCCTGTGGTGGACAAGATGTCGACGCCGATGGAGATGGGGCCTATGATGAAGAAGGGGAGGGTTTTGATCATGAGCTATCACAACAAACCTCACAATGCGCGAAGAGGACCGGCTCCTACACCGAAGATGAAGATAAACTTTTGACGGAAGGGTGGCTATTAATTTCCCGATGGCTTTGCCGGCTTTCAGGGCTCAAAACGAGGGAAGAATCTTCAGCTTGGTCCATTGTTGGCTCAAGCTTCACAAAGCTCCAAAGTGGATTGAACTAGTTGCCCAAATCAAAGTCAGAGAGAAGAACTCCAAAAAGAGAGGCAATTCGTGAGTGATAGTTGATCTTGAAAGCAATGAACTAAATGGTGGATTGGGGAAGCGTTCATACCGGCCTCGAGGCAAGAAACTTTCAAAAGAAGATTCCAAACGTGAGGCTTCTACTCTCTCATTCCAACAATCATTGAAGGATATCATCTTGGACAAAGAGAGCTCAAGTGGCAAAGGGGGGAGATTCGAGAGCTCAAGAAGGATGAGCGGTTCAACAACTTCATGGCTACACTTCAAGATAAGTACCGGATGGAAGCCGAGGCCACGGTCGAGAAGCTTCACATTGAGAAGGAGAAGTTCGTTGCCGAGTCTGCCGCCACAACCAAGAAGCTTCGCATCGAGGCTAAGATTGCCGAGGCCGCCAAGTTGGATGTCGCATCAAGGACAAAGAAGGTCGAACTCGCCCTCTTCATGGAGGAGACCCGTGTTATGAAGGCCGATCTCAGCCTCATGGATGCCGAGACAAGGGCATGGTATGAGAAGAAGAAGATAGCTATCATGGCTCGAGATATGTGATGTTTGTCTATTGTGGTTGCTATTTTTATGAATTTGTATTTCGGATGGTCATGGATTAAAACTCTATCCATATGTGATGTGTTGAACACTATTTATGAATTTGAATTTCGGATTATATTGTTAGAAATTGTTGCTGACATAGCCAAAATACGTGAATTTGGCCTGAGATGAAGGAGGGGCATGATTTGGGGCCAGGCCGTTGGGTGCAAGGGACTGGCATGGGGCGGACGGGGCTGGTTTCTCTCTCTAAAACCGTCTCCACGCGGACAGAAAAGGACCGAATTTAAGGAGCTCCCTTGAAGATACTCTTACATTGATACTCTACCAATTAGGACAATAATAGTCTCTAAACACCAATGTGAACTTGAGCGTGCTTGGGCAGCACGTGAGGTTTGGAAATTTGGATCGATCCTGCCGCGCCGAATCAGCGGAAAGAAAGAGACACGAGTGTCAGAGGTGTGTCGCCGGCGGGAGGCGCACACGACAGCATCACCGGCGTCTGAGCCGCGGAATGAGTAGCCGTCGTCCACTGTTGAGCAGCACTCGAGCTGATGATGCGTGCCGGCAAGCAAACAAACAGCTCGGTCGCCGACGTGTCACTGTCCTTGTCCGGGCCTTTCTGCTCAACCGAAATTAACGATCTGGAGACCAGCTGCAGTACGATCTCCACTTAATTTGGGATGGCTGATCTTGAAGTAAAACCGCATTTCTTAATGGATCTTCTCCGTGTAATGGAGTAATGGAGTGCTAGATCGGATTGGATTTGCACTATTGGGTTGCGATGGATGTGGTCGCAGAGTACTAGACCGAGCTGAAAGCCCGATCTCTCTCCTGCATATAAAACCCAAGATCTCCCGCCTCGAACCTCCAAGGCCGTATGTTCCCGCCTCGACTTATTCACAGCCCGAACGGAACGGGAGGCTCGGCGGGATGAATTCACCAACAGCAGCCAGCCACAGCCATGTCCGGAACCGGCAGCCCAGGTTTGCGCGTGATTTCCCGATTCGACGCGGGAAATGAGCAAACGCCAATTGCAATGCCACACGTACGGATCGGCGTATCTAGACGACGACAAGTAAGGGTGTAAGTGGATGCGGGTAGTCCGCGGCGCCGCAAAACCCGCCCCGCAAAAATCATTATGCGGACACCCGCAGCAAACTTAATTTCTTTTGCGGGACTAAGTTGGCAAGCACGCGGCCCGCTTCCTAGCCCGCATGTTCCGCTAAATTGAACATCTAACGAGAACTAGCGGGTGCAGCGAAAGCACGCGACGAAGAGCAAGGGGTGGTAGCAGTGAAAGCCTGCGAGCTACATGCATCGATGATCAGGCGCTAGTGCTGTGTGATATCAGCATGACGTTGCAATTATGTGCTAAGTATAATTAATGTTTTCTGCATGCACGAGCGACCGTAAATCAATCGATCGATTTGTGTCAGCTAGCTTTGTACAGGCCGCAAGCATTGTCATTAGGGTTGGCATCTCTAACCGTAGGAGTATAAAAACTGATTAGAGAAGTAAAAGAGACCGATCTCCTAATATCTTTAGAGGAGTAAAAAAATTAGAAGGTCCACCAACTCTTATGTTTACTTTTCAGAACCAACTCTTATTTTTACTTTTCAGAACGATGGTTGAGTAAAAGATTCTTTTCCCATTTTTTTCTCCACCTCGGCATCTCCACTCTGATGACCGCCGGCACCCCCAGATACCACCCCAACCACCACCAATGCCCCGCAATGGATGGATCTTTTCGCCGGCCGTCCCCGCCGTCCATTCCTAGCGCTCGCCGCCACCACAACCCCCCGCCGCAACCCTCTGCCGCTTCTTCTTCCGGTTGTCGTTCCCCTCCACGATTGGCGCCACTTTAACGATGTCGGCAGCCCCGCCGCTCCCGCATCCCTCTGCCGCTTCTTCTTCCGGCCGTCGTTCCCCTCCATGATTGGCGCCACCTAAACGACGCCGGTAGCCTCCTCGATCTTCCTATGCCGACGGTGTCGGTCTACCGCGGCGATCGCCAGCGGTCATGGGGCTCGTGGGTGGCTGAAATCACCGACCGTAACATAAGGAAAAAGGTGTGGATTGGAAGCTTCTAATCGGCGAAGCTGGCGGCATTGGTGTACGACGTGGAGAACGTCCTCCTCCACGGCTTGGATTGTAGTGAGCTCAACTTCTTGCTAGGGTGAGGCCCGGTGCTTGGTCTCTGACCGTGAGCGGTGGGAGGACAGGGAGGCCAGCGAGCAGGGACGGAGCTGGGCATGGTGCTACCCGTGCTGTAGCACCACCCTAGAAGCTGCATTACAACAAGCATGTGATCAATTTGAACGCTATAAATATGAAAATCCAAGACAAGTAGCACCACTCAGCCTTATTAGCACCAGCCTGGGGTTGTTTCCGGCTCCGCCCCTGCCAGCGAGCGTCTTGAGGCGGAGCGCCGCGACGCGGATATGGTGGAGCGGCTCACGCAGGCCAACCCGGATCTCGTCGAGGAGGAGCGGCGCCAACCCGAGGAATACGCTGTGGCGAAGAGGATGGCGAACACGGTGAGGAAGGAGGCCGCCGACGCTGCTAGGCCGTCGGCAGCGCTGGCTCTACTGAGGATGACGGGGGAGGACGTGGGACCATCGATCTCGTCAGCGATTCCTCCTCCTTCGACTGGGAGGAGGATTAGGTTTGTTTTTAGTGAAATTCGGTCAAATCTAGTGAAATTTGACCGAGTTTTGGTTGTACTATGTACATATTTAGTGAATCTAACTAGTACTTGTAAAATTTACTATTAGGCACATATGTATCTTAATAAATTTGTGTCAACTAATTTAGGTCAGAGGGAGTAAGAGATGATTCTCTCCAGTTTATCCACCGAGATGTTTGTAAAAGGACTTGAATAAATCGCTTCATCTCCGTTCTTATGAGGTACTTGTTCTACTTAAACCAGTGCAAGCCATGACGATGCTGTTTCATTCCTGAGCCAACGGCAATGCAGTGGCTGGCTGCTATCGCGTGCCTTCACACACGCAGTGGCTCGCGCGACGGACGCCGGCCATGTGGAGTACTTTTTGTTACCGGCTTCATGCAGCTTTAAGTGGAATATGTTGGCGCCGCGGACAGCCACGATGATTATGTGGGCTACCCGCATAATCCCACATAAATCATGTGGGCATATGCGGCATTTTGCGGGACGCCCGCATGTCAACCCGCTTGCAGCGTGAACGACAAGGAAGAGATAGAGATGCGTTCTTCGGCGGCCCCACCGCACCGCACCACATGCTGTCGTCGTCATCATCCTCAAATAATGCGGGTTGGTGGCTCGACGCGCCAACACTCCCGATGCAACGCTGTACTACTGCTGCGTAGCCTGCCTAGGCGTCTAGTCTAATCTCTATCACTCTCTAGTGGCCTGGCCACTCGCTGCCTGGCATCGGCAACCAAGTCAAAAGCACCCACCGGCGGCACCCTGTCTCGCCACGAAAACCATGGACACCCAGCAGTCGTATGAAGCGACGGTGCACGGCGGTGCCGCCACACGCCCTCGCCTTCTCTCATGTCAAATCCGCATCCACCGATAGTTGCTGCTGCAACTATTAGATACACCAGTGTCTCCACGTCGACAAAGAACAATAGTACTCTCTTCGTTCCTGTTTATTAGGCATGCACGTAGTTTAAGAAAAAAACTGATCATCAATTTTGACCAATAAAATATGTAATATATATCCTAAAAAATATACTTTTGAATATTAATCCAATGGTATAATTTTTGTGACATATTATATAAAATTTATTGACCAAAATTAATGGTCAAACTTGTTTTTAAACTACGTGCGTGTCTAATAAACCGGACCCGAGGGAGTACCGTCCGACAAGCGCCTGCTCCTTTCTCTCTTCTCCTCTCTCCGTTTCGAAATATACGAAATATAAGACGTTTTAGCTTTGTGAATCGAATGTATCTAGACGTGTTTTAGTGTATAGGTTCGTAAAGGTTTGGAGTGAACCTATACACTAAAAATGTCTAGATACATTCATTTTATAAAGCTAAAATGTCTTATATTTCTGAACAGAGTGAGTTGGATTTTGCTGATCCGTATTTATAGCCTGCTGAATAGGAGTTATTTGTACATGCTCTGCGGACTACTGATCATCTGCCAAAATCTATCTGCGTGGTTTGAGTTCACTGTCGCTAGTACTAGTGTCGTTCGCGTGTGGGCCAATTCCGTTGTGGTTGGGAGGGACACACGGTATTGGTAACCTCTGCCCCTTGCTTCAATTAGTGGGACCTGTTAGCTCGTGTCTCTTTTTTATTTTTGACCTCAGCTCCTGTCTCCTTGCTGTTCACGATCGACCGACCCCGGCTGGATCTAGTACTCTACTTATTTCATTTTCGGGAAGGAAATACATCTACTTATAAGATATTTTAACTTTGTAAAAAGATAGACCTCTTTTAATTTGTAGCTTCGCTCTAAATCTACGTAAACCTACACACTAAAAGGCGTCTAGATATATTTTTTCATAAAGCTAAAACATCTTATATTTTATAACGGAGGAAGTAGATTCCACTTATTTTGTGTGTAAATTCCACCGCTTTCCCAGGTTGTGTTCTAACCTTTTTTTGGAAAACGTGCAGGAGAGCTGGACGTGTATATACTCCTCATCTCAAAATAGATATCTCGAAGTTATTAAAATTTAAATGAATCTAGACACTATTAGATATAGATTTATCCAAATTTTATAAACCTGCCATATCTAATTTAAAAAGGAGGAGTATTAGAAAAGAAGAAGAGGCCAGGATGGCCAAGTGCAAGTGTCATATTACACACACAACACGGAACACGTCAAAGATGGTCAACAATAACAAACCAGCAGCTAAATAAAAAAAAAATCTACCAACCCTGAACAGGGCATGTATAATACGGTGACGTCAGTCTTCTCCTATGTTTGCCACGTTGGATTTTTGCTTAGTTGGAGGAGAGAGAAATAAGAGAAAGAAGGTTGTCTTCCCTTAACTAAGGAATGATCTATTAGAAATAAGAGAAGACTATTTCTCCATTGTACCATATATCTTCTCTTAGCAACCAATTTATTACTAAAAATAGTTAATTCTCATTAATTACTAGAGATAGCAATAAAAGATAATGCATTATACTGGTTATATATTGTATCTTCTCTAAATAACATATAGAGCTAAGAGAAGTCATGTCTTCCCTAGCATTGTAAATGCCATTATAAACACCTATTCATCGGACAAGATAAAACGGTCCTTAGTAGCTACTACCCCCGTCCCAAGGAATAAGACTCTCGTTTTGCGTATTTTTTTATTTCACCAAGATTTACTTCAAATATATATAAAATATTAGTACAAACTTCGTATCATTGAAAAGTGTGTTTCAATATGAATTCAATACATACTAATTTTACCCAATATAATTAAATTTTGGTTGCTCTATTTTTTGATCAAACTTTTCTTTAAAATACGTGCTTGTCTTATTCCTTATAACGGAGGTAGTACTACCCAAAACTTTGCCCCGGTCGATGATCCTCTGGATGGGCAAGTATTTGTTCTCGAACACTACCATTTCTCTCACGGGCCATATGCTCTAGGAAATCAACATGGTAAGAGTCTCAAGCCTTTTCCTACAAGCACCTTGCAAGCTTGACGATGCCTTAAGCCCTTGAGTCACCAACTAAGGAGGAATTTTTCGGGCAGAAAAAATGCTCCCCCGCATCGTCTCCTCCAGGGCGTCGCACGGGGGGCAAACCCTAGCGCCCGGCCGCCGCCGGCCCTCCCATCTTCCCCCTCCTCATCGCCCCTAGAGGTGGTCGCCGGGAACCGCGCGGGCCATCGGTGAAAGGGGCGGCGGGGAGTTCTCTCGCGGCAGGGGCGTGGCTGGTGGCCTGGAGGGGGCTGCGCCCTGGCGGTTCCTGGAGCACGAACGCGAGGCGGCGGCGAAGGGCCTAGTAGTTCCCCGGGGGGCGGCAGGTCGTCACGATGGCGGGCAGGCATTGTCGACGCTGCATGGAGGTGGGCTGCTCGGCATGGTGGGCGTTGGGGGAGCTGCAGGTGTTCCCGTCAGTGGCCCTTGCAGGCCCGATCTGGGCCAGTTTGGGCCTGATCTGGGCCAGGCGGGCGCCGGCTAGGACCCTTGGTCACCTTCGGGTGGAAGGCTCCTCCTTCGGGCTGCGCGGCGACCGGGATACCGGATCTGGACCGGGCGGGCCTACATCTGGTGGTCACCCGACATCCGTGCTCGGGAGGTCTCGTGGGCAGCACGGAGATGCTGTGTTCGCCATGCTCGTCCCTTCGCGCCCTTGCGGACCCAGGTGGTGCTTCTCAGACCGATGGTGGTCCGGTAGTCCTAGGTGAGCGCGGTGGTGATGGTGCTACTACTTGGCAGCAGGGATCGACGGTGGCAGTTGATCCCTTGGTGGACGATTCAATAGGGGCTAGTGGGGGGTTGGCGTGGACGACGGCTCCCTGACTGCAGTGCGGCGGCAGGGCTTCACGGGCCCTAGGGGCTCGGCCGGGCCAGGATGGCCTGGTTTGCCCTGCGGCTGTATCCGGTCGGCTACCACCTTCTAGTGGTGGAGGTAGTTCCCTCCCGCGCATTGTTGTCCCAACAACCCTCCCGAAGCTTCCTCTTTTTTGTTGTACCGGCCTTGCTTCGTGCCTCACCGTGCGATGGCGATGATGGCTGCAAGACCGTGGTGGCGTGCGTTGGCTGACGGCGAGCATGGTGGAGCACTGGGAAGCGTCCGAAAGGGTGGTTTTTTGAGGGGTCGGGAGAAATCCTTGTCGTCTTGACACCGACGCGGTGACGCCTGCGGGTGCCACCGTCCTTCCTTAAGGGCGTCGGGTGTACCTCTTTCCCACCCCCCGAAGCGTACCGGGGGAAACCCTAGGACCTGTCCGGGCAGCAGCGTCGTCATCGTCGCTTTCCTTCTTGGAGGTGTTGCTTGGTGCGTAGCGTCTCGAAGTGCTAGGCAAGTGGTGGAACTTAGATGGAGGGCGCAATGGTTGAGGGCCATCCTCGTTTTCGTCAAGCCACGGTTATCGTCTTTGATTTCTTTTCTTTTCTTTTTCGTTTTCTTTGTTGTTTCTTTTGGCGATGTGTTGTCTTGCCCAGCAGCGGTTTCAAATGGTTGCTATATTTATATAGCTGGTCGTATGCCTGTTTCGAGGAGGAGGAGGAATTTTTCTAGTGTAGGAACAACATGATGTAGGCCTGCCCATATCAAAACCGAACATTATATAGTGTTAACAACCATGCAACCAAGGAAATAGGGTTTCACCTCCTCCATACCGCCATGCAGAAAACACATCTGGCATTGTGCAGAAGAAAAGTCGCATTCCTAGTTTGCAACGCAGCAGGGCCCACGAGATCCAGATAGCCCACGCACAATCACATGAAGTAGATGTTGCAAAAAAAACTCTATGAACAGATTTAGCTGAGTAGGTTCCATTGGGTACCCACGACCACGACCATGCATCAACTCGGTCAGTACAACGTTGAAATTTTTGTATCACTTGGCTTTTGATGATTTGTAATAAATCTTGAATATTAATAGGTTTCTGATGCCTTCTAGCCATTTGTTATTCTGGATTGCCTCCACGACCGTGAAGTGTGCTCTCAATAGTGGAGGTATTTTTTGAAAAATGTCCCTTCAGTAAGTTGACCAAGTTACTTTGTCAGATGGATTTTTATAAGTTTCATTCAGTATATTATATGGAATAATACTCTAACAACTCAAACCTTTCCTGTGCTACAGCTACTTATTGTGACAACAACTTTTCACATTTGTTAAACTTACAAGGGAGTGGAAGATCTACGGACTGGATGTTGGTTCTCCAGGGGAAGGTTTCCATCTAACGATCCGGTTGATCGTTCTTCCTTTATCTATATATGGGATGTGAGTTTTTCTCCCTGTGTGGGGCTTTGGACCTGGTCTTTTGTTCTAGAATCTTCAAAACTGGGATGGAGGAAGAAGAAAGCGTGTTGGAGGGGTATTTTACGGTTAAGGTATCAAGTGGGATCCCGTCAAAGTCCCACTTCTAATTTATCTATCAAAATTTAGTGTAAATTATGAGAAAAAGTTAAACTAGATCTTGAAAATTGAACTAATGAGATTTAGGTGCGATCCCACTTGACACAACTTGTGTTTTTTTGCATGAGGCGCTACGGTGCGGAGGTGTGACCACTTCTTCATGCGTGCAAGCAAGTTCGCTCGAGAGACCCATAGAGTTCAAAACGGAACGGGAACGGACGGAAACATATGTTATCATTTTAATTTCTGCTTCTCTTGCTAGAATCTGAAACGAAACCGAAAACTCAGGAAATAAATACGGAATCGTAAATAACGAAAACGGAAACGAATATAGAACATATGGGGAATGGATACGATATGAAAAGGAATATTTGTTATAATATATTAGTAGCATAATATCTTGGTTTGTGCACCAAAAAGAACACATAACAAACAAGGAATAATTCACAACTTCGGCAAACGACAATTGAACATAAAGTAGCACATATAATTCAACACTTCAGAAACCACATAAATTCACATAAATAGTTTCACGTAGACGCTAAGACAGTCTCTCTTGACTAGTATGTTGCCTCAGCTGATGGCATGTGTTATGTAGACCCTGCATATATTTTATGGTCCGACAAGAGTAAGGAAAATCTCAGACGCAAATTGTATTTCGTACATGGGGCTGGTGTTTATATTTCCGGAAAGTTGTATTTGTCTTTCTGAAATTTTCTTACAGTTTTCGTTGAAACTGGTTTTCCCGTTTCCTTTTCCCTTTTTTCATTTAGAATATTTTGTTTCCGTTTTTAGCTCTTCCTTTACTTTTCAAACCTTTTTTAACCCTATATAGCCGGGTGTGTTTTTTGCGAGAAAAGGAAAAGATTCAATGTCGCTGGAACTGACCTCGCGCTAGCTTAAATCGAGGCTAACCCCGACCTAGTCCAGCCCAACACGTAATCGGGGTTTGAGGGAAATCGTAGCTAGGCACGTAAAGAACGTGGACGCATGTTTCACGCCCACCATGTAGCCAGCTACTAGCACCTGATCTGATTGAACCTGGACTTGGCATAACCGGCAACGCAACCGTAGCTTGATAGTGAGGGTTTGCCATGTGTTACACGCGTGTATTGATCCAATCTGGAGGTATTGTATAGTATCATCACGCAACCTGATTCATGTGTTTATTATGGTCTCACCACGCCAGCAGGGCTGGTTCATAACTTGGTGGGCCTAGAGCAACACGATACCAAAAACCCATCGTTTAAAGTGGCAAAGTTTCACCGAGTTAAGCCGGGGAGGCAACGACCCCCTAAAATTCTTAAATATATCTTTAATATCTATGCTAAAAAATAGTATTATTCAAAGTTTAAGCATACTTAGTGTTCTTAGGCCTCAAACAATAATAAAATCCGTACATTTGATAAATCCGTGACCTTTAGATTCTCGTGAAGACATTCGAAACTACTTATTTCTATCGATCGAGCAAAATATTTACCATAATACTTTATTTCTATCAATTGCTCCTTGTGTACACGTGTATATACATATGTACCTCTAAAGTTAATCACAGAATAAAATTATGGAAGTAATAAATTCATATGCACGTGCAAAAAATAAGTAGAAGCGTAGACACATTAGGCACCGAATTAATAAGAGAATGAAAAAGTCTTTAGAATATGGATGATGGGGACAAGTAGACCCATTGAAAATCAAAAAAGAGCTGCCTGTGGAATGATATAGTTATGTGCTTGCGTTGTTATTCCCTAGAATATTGACAACTTTATAGAGGCACATGAGGGATGGTATTGTTCTGCATATTTAGAGAGCCCACAAAAAATGGTGGTATCGAAAGAAAAAAATATTCTGAACTGCTAGAGTATTTGTTGGGACGATGTTGACCTTGTTTCCCGCAATCAAAACTAAATGATGCATCTCTATGAGTTTCTTAAATAGAAGTTGCACTTCGTCTTTTCTATACAAAATTTTGAAGTATTTTTTTGGAAAGAGAAGTCAGAGTAGAGACACAGTAGGTTGTAGCTTGGGTCATCTATTGTAACATCCTAACATTAGAGATTAGAAATACGCTGAGATAAGATGTGTGCATTGTCTTCATGCATAGAAAATCCGGATAATTTTCGCGCTTTTAAATAAAACTTGTCAAAGTGGTTGAAGCTTCTCTTAACTTGGTGGAACTGAAGTAGATCATCAAGTTGACTACGACAAGTTTCAATATGACCTTTGTTAAAACCTTATCTTTTGGTAATATAATTTGATCTATGGGTAGATCAAATAGAACTAAGCTAAACCCACCACACATTTATGAAGGATCTTATTGAGATCATATATGGGTATTCGTTATAACAACTCTTGAATACTCAATTAAGTTTATAACTTAAGCAAAGAAACTTAATAACTAAACTTTGGTATACATGTTTACTATAGTTATTTCTACCATGAGAAGTTCCTAAGCTTCAACTCTTATCACTAATAGAGTGGAAGAGGAAGGCAAGCTGAGACCATCCATCACATACCCTTAATATCATATTAAGAGATGACATTCCTATTTAACCAAGTCCTAGTGCCAATTAATCATCAGTGTTGAGTAATTAGTCTTTGGCCTAGCACTTAATAACCTTTAGCTTTGACCTCCTATATTGACCTTCCAAAGACCTTAAGTAAATTAATAAGAAGAAGGAACTGGATATGGTAGGGTGTGTCATCATCAATGGAATGTGATCCTTAGTGGTGATCAAACCATTTGATATGGGAGGAGTGAACTCACTCCTGAGTTAACTAGAGAAAATATCTAAACCCAAGAGTTAAGCTAGTGATCATGAAGCTATGAGAAAGCTAGTAGTATTAGAGTGTCCAACAATAATCTTTTTAAGTGATACCTTTGATCCGGATTACGGATGTAGTATAGATCTTTTTCCCTAGTAGACCTAGGTTATCGAATTCACGGGAAGCGAATGCGTAGTGAAGTTACTTTAACGGACCTTCGGGAGTTTTAGAATTCCTTTTGTGTTTTCACCGGACCAGTAGCTTGCGTCTTTTTGTTGTTGTCGCTGATGGAGAGAGAGGGCCTAGGGCATTCGTTTTCACCTGTACCTATGCAAAAATATCTGATGGAAATAAAAGATAGAAATAAAGTATGCGTGTACTTGTTAGAGCAAGATAAATTATATGTGGGCAGTGCATCCATAATTGATATTGCCTCCGCAACCACTTATAGCAATAACCTACTAGTCTCATCCATAGAAGAAAGAGAACTAATGATATGCATCGTGATGTCACCGTTAATCCCAAGAAAATCCCTCACATACTGTCGTACTACCCTTCTGTCACTAGGGTTCCCAACCTGCAGATCAATCATCACTCATACTCCCTATACCTGGCTCAACTCTTGGGGTCTTGGGTACCTAACAAGTACTTAGATTGAGGCAATAGAAGATACAATAATCATCATGTCATACAAACTAATACATGATCCTATCTATGATAAATCACATGCATAATTGCTACATGGCTAGGCCCAAGCCCTTAGCCTAAGGAGAATTACTCACACATAGAGATGAGATCAACAATCACAAACATTGTAATGAAAATCATAAGATTGATAGCAATAGTCTTACAATGTCGCCAATCGAAGAAGAGATCCACTATTACAAGTGGTAGAAGATGGCTATGGAGATGGAGAAGGGTTTGGACATTTGAGGCAGCTTTTTGGCGGAGTCTGGCTTCTTTGGGGTGGAGCGAGAGAGATGTTTTCCCGTCGTCTAAGGCTTCTTTATATAGGGGTCCCTTCACAAAAGTTGTTCTGTTTGACCTAACGGTGGCGGCGTCAACTATACGACTAGAGATATACGGTCGGAATTTTTGCTCCGGCAATATAGTTGGTCGTTACAGCGTATGCCTTTGTTGGACGGCTCCTGGTTTCTTCTAGTTAAAGGAAATATCGTATCTTTGACTTTAATGTAGTGATTCCCTCCTTTAAATGATATTATCTGCGCAGGAAAATACAAGAACAAAGGATTGCATACCCCTCTAAATATTAGCATTAGTGGCAGGGTTTAGAGAGACATTTCATCAAAAATATGACTAATATCCAGTTTAAATGTGGATGTAGATGGCTATATTTCAGAGCCATCAACCTCCCCAAGCTTAAACTTGATCGTCCCGAGCAAGAAAACCAAAATCAAAAAGAAACTCAACATTTAAACTGAAATAACGAGATGATGATCTTACTCATGATTAATAGTCTCATGTTTCCTCCACTTCATAAATCTGAAAAACTTCAGCATAGATAGAGTAATGGCAAGCATATCATACGGTTTTCATGCATCCTTATAGCGCAACAAAATTATTGGAAGCATGGATGATCCAAATGAGTAAACTTTATTCCATGTCAAATAATCAACTCATAGGCTTGCCTTTGAACAGTAAAATATAATCATGTAAATTAAGAGTGTTAGAGTTGTCATGAAAATCATATATACTAGAGTATCTCAATTCTCCCACATCAATGAATCAAGAATTTGCAAGCACTACTTTTCTATTCATTGTCCTTCAAGAATTTTTAGTTTTAAGTAATTGAGTGCATGCCAAAGATTTTCATTAGTTTATCAGGCTGTGATGGACAGTCGTGGCATCACTAAGATTTTTGTTCCTTTTGCATAATGATTACTCATAATAGCCAGAGGAGTGATTCCATCATGATTACAGCTACCCGGGAGTGCCAAGAATCTTACCCACTATAGCATTGCTGCTACAAGTGTTTAATCAACTCATAGCTGAAATCTAGGAGTATCCTCCGTTAAGATCGTTCGTAGGTTAGCGGAGTTGTTGGCATCCCATGAAGTTTGACACGCATAAAGCTATATCATTCTTATGATTTACAAGTAAAACTTTGGTATGCTCACAAAAACCGCTAAACATTATTCAATCGAACAAATCCTTTCAAGAGAGCTATCAAGTAAATTAATATTTTCAGTGGTGTCGAGTGTCTCTAGAAATAGGCCTTCAAGACTAAGCACTGCAACACCCAAGCCTTTAATTGTGGGACCTTTTCTTATTACAATTTTTTAGAAATTTTTAGACAAGACTTGGTTAATTATGAGAGCTAGAACAAAATGAGCCCAATTAAATGCCCATGCAAATGACAATCTTACTATGATATAAAGACTCACTCCACCAATATAATATATCAACATTTACTACTAACTAGCATAGGTTTCTCAAACTTCAAAAGTGGGGAGTCATAAGGCATAACTCTCATGTTTGGTTCCACTTCTCTCTTCCTTTTTTCTTTGTTTCTTGAAAACTCGAAGTCGATCACTCTCCTGCAAATATATGAAGACCTCGAGGCGGAAAGAAAAGAAAGAGGAAAAATGGAGAAATATTTTTGTTATTTTTTTAAGAGAGGGAAATAAAGAATAGAAAATTGGCGGCAAAGCGTAACATCCCAAAACTTTAATCCAAGTTTAAAATCCAAATCACCCAATTTAGGGTTAACAAAAACTTTTTATCATTTAAATAATTTAAGCATGCATATGTGTGTTGCATTAATGTGGAATTGTTTTGAAATGCCATGATTGTTTGTTCTAATGGTTGTAAAATGATGCTAAGATGAATGCCACATCATCTAGATCATTCCCAAGCAAAATCCAAAGAAAAAGAAATCAAATAGAATTAATAAATGGAAATGATTACTTTTGCCATTTTAATCAACTAGGCCACTTTGGGTGTTCCTAGAACTCAAATTCAAACAGAAACAATTATGGATCTTTGCACCCCTTTCTAGTATAATTAAAGATGTACCAAGGCCCACCTTGTGATCTTACAAAAACATTTAAACTCTAGTTTTAAATGACATTTGAAAATGGAATCAAGTGTAGGTATCTAGATCCCATTTTTTCAAAAACCACTCAAATGACTTTAACTTGACAAATCCCAGCAACCAGAGATGCTCAAGCTTAAGACCAACAACTCCACCAAAAATCATTTCAAAATTCAAAAGTTTGTTTCATGCGGCCATTGTGTCGAACAGGTGGCATGCACAAAATTTCTGCCTAACTATTACTATTTGATGATCAATACATTGTCGAGTATTTGGGTAATTTTTGGTCCCCTTGTCTCCCCCAGCTTTAACCAACCCCTAACCAGCCTACCCTTTAGCCTGGAGCAGCAGTAGCGCACCGCCCGTTTTTGGTCGTCGTCGGCCGAGCGTGGGCAGTGCTCCAGAGACCACGCCGCGCCAATCCAGCACCGCCACTAGCTCCGCCCAACCCTACCGCACTCACATGTCCCGTCCCCAAGAGCAGCCAGCCCCTGGACCACCTCCCATCGCTCGCGCCCACCGTCTTTGCGCCATGCGCAGCGCACGATAGAGCGTCGTCACCGACAGCCTCGCACGAGCCACGCCTTGACCCCAGCTCGCGTGCGCCACTCGGCCATAAACCCAGAACCCTGCCAGACACGCCCTTCTCCCGCCGCGTGACCCACAACCGCCGTGAACCGCGTCGAGCACCGCCTCTGCCGCGCAGAGCGCCAGACGCTCCCGACCGTTTGCCACCGCCCCTAGCATCGCCATCAAGCCGTAGCTGACCGCCTTGGAACCGCCCACCGTCCGCCTATAGCACTCTGTGTCATCGTCACCGACGAGCTCGCCGTCGCCCTCTCGGTCCCCTCATCGAGCCTATATAAGGAGCCCTCCCCAGCACCATTTCTTCACACCACCCAGCTCCCCTCTCACCACTGATCATTTCCCCCCTCTCGCCGGAGCCGCTCGAGCATCCAGTCGCCGAAATTGATCCGGAGTTAGCCGCAATAGAGGAGGAGAAGCCCCCATCGATTTTGTCCACCCAGAAGCTGCCGCGACCTCACATGAGTCCGCCGTTGTCGTCTTGTTCGATCGCCCCCATCGCCGCACTCGGTGGAGCCCTGGTATGCCCCCACTACACCCCCACCGAGCTACTAGGGTTCGACCTCGTCGGCGACCTGTCCGTCGTCGATGATGAACGTGAGTCATAGATCCTAGTTCTAATCGCACGGTCCACGTTGCGCCGTACCGCTTCACGTTATAAGAGCCACTGACATACGGGACCCTCCTGTCAGCTGTCCTCTGCGCCGCGGAGTGAAACTGGGCCGGCCCATTAGTGTTCCCGCGTAACCCAGTAGATTCAAATAAATCTTTTTTTTAGAAGTAAACTAGTTTCTATCCACTAGTTTGAAAATCAATCCAGGGAGTTTTACAAATCCAAATTGAATGATTCCAATTTTGTTGGAAAGATAATTAAAATCTCTATCCAAGCCGGTTGGATTTAAATCAAATAGAGTTAGAGATCTCTCCTAGAAAAAATAACAAGACAGAAGCTTTTTCACATTCAAACATTTTTCTAAAATCAACCATAATAGTTTTTGAGTTGATTCCACCTCTCAAAAATCACATTTGATATACCTACCTGAATATGTAATAATATTAAGGTTTTTATGCAGTGACTTTGGACTAGTACCAAAATAATGCTATATAGGCATTTCTAGTCACTTTAAATCATTAAATATTAAACTTAAACTTATTAAAATGGGATCCAACATTTAAATCACATTCCCATGTATTAGAATATGTGGTGATGACATGTGTCCACATGATCCCATATTTTAATGGGAGAATATTAAATCTTAATTATTTTCAATGAGTAGAAATTACTTTTCTCAAATAAAATAAATGAAACTAGTTCATTAAACCTTGTGATGTATGTGATGATACTAGATCATCAAATGTGTGCCTTAGTGTGCTAAATAGACTAGTTAAGTATTGTTTGGTGATTGTGTTTTCCGTATGTATTTATAGACGATAGTACCGAACAAGTCTGCGAGGAGGAGGAGTTCTACCAAGAAGAGGAGGAAGAGAATTTCAACCACTTCACCAACCAAGGCAAGGCATCACTAGATGCAAGTTAACTCAAGAAAGATGCATTAGGCATGCTTGGTTATACATGTTGACTTATACCTACCCCAAGTTTTACTTCCTTGTACTTTACCAAAGTTCTTTACTTTGTTTATAGGTAGAATAAAGAGTATAAAACTTCACCTATCTAGTTAGCCTTAGATGTCATTCTATGGCATGAGATTGATATTAGCATCCCACATTAGTGAACACTCTTAACTTAGTAGTTTAGAGCTAAACCAAAAACTTGATCACTTTAGATGGGAATACTTGGTGAAAATGACTTGTGAAAACCTTGGAATGATGAGTCATTGTATTGAGATGTTTTGACATGTGTTGAGAAACACAAATGGTTTGTGATGAGGAAAATGTTGAGCCATGAGCCTTAGCCCTTTTATAAAAACTGATGGTTGGGTTCAGATGTGATACCATTTCAATTTTACCGTACAACCACAATACCTGAATTGGGTAAGGCTTAGCCGGAAGTTTATATGCATTAGTATTAGTTCCCTCGCGGGAGAGGTTTGAGCTAAGGCTACCTCTTGATGTTGTCCACCTATGCAGTGCCATGGATGGCAGATGGCCATGGCTAGGAGGCCCAGCTCATAGGAGAGGTGCTTATACTAGAGTGTGTAAAGGAAAGGTTATGTTTGATTATCTGCATACTAAGTATGATGATTCAGGGTTATCCCTGACAGACATATCGAATTTTATGGTGAAAGTGTACCACCTTTGTAGAGTGTCAAACTATTCGAATAGCCACGTCCGTGGTTATGGACAGTTGGAGTGGCCAGACTATTCTGTTGTCAGATGTTTTCAAAAAGACTTATGAAATGAATTGTGACATGACTGGACCATAATAGAGTTGTGACTATGGCAACTAAGTTTCCACTTAGGTGATTTCAAGATTTATTTTATCTTTCTTTCTTTCTGAACTCAGCTTAGGTTTCAAACTTAACTTTACAAATAAACGTAGAGTTAGCATTCCTACTAGAACTACCTTACTTGTTAGTGATAGTTTGCGAGTACTTAAAGAGTACTCATGGCTTTTGTCCCTGGCTATTCCCATGGCCAGACAATGAGGAGGACTACCCTGAAGGAGGATAGCAGGACGGCTACGACAACTAGGATCATCTCCCATCGTCAGCATTGCCTATGACCCTAAAGATGGAGCCCACCGCTACGCTATTTATTCCGCTACTTGTTTGTACTAAGACTGGATCATGAGATCCTTTATTTGTGTAAGACCTTATTATGGTTTGTAATGGATGATGTACTGTGATTTCCAATCTGTTATATCTCGCCAAAATGGCAATCCTGGGATTGCAATGTATGGCATAACAGACATCTAGGATTAAAAATCCGGGTGTTGACAAGTTGGTATCAGAGCCATCCTGACCATAGGAGACCTTAGTTACAATGGACGTCCGAACAAAAACTTAGTTTCGAAAACAAAGAAGTGAGTATTTATGAAAACCTATTTCCTCTCTTACCCTTGGGATTCTTTCTCTCAAAAAAAATACATGTTCCTCAAAAACTCTTACATTACTACATAAAATTTTGACACACTTGATAACTTCACTAACTTTCTCATCCTAAATTCTTATAGATGGAAGTTCAGTACAACAAGTTCTACCAGTTGGGCAACAAAGGCCAATTGATCTTCGAGAGGGATCTTGATGCACTGTCTGAGTACTTGGAGCGTCCGCATCCGGAATTCCTTGGAGCTCAACTCAATGGACCCCTAGGAGGAGATTTACAATGGCTAGTAGTTGCTGATCTTCGAGGCAAGTTAGAGGCACCAATGTCTGAGAGGATTCAGTTCACTGTGAGAGAGAACAACTGGGTAGATGGATTAGCCAGGGCAATGCATGAAGCTCTCGCTCGTCTTTGCGCACAGAATGTCAACTTGATCCAAGGAACCCGCTTTGCTCACTATGCAAGGCGTGATTCTATGGGAATGCCGCTGGAGATGCCAAGTCACCCGGAGTTGAAGCGTCAAGTGGAGAACCTCGACTTCCTGCTGTATGACCGACAGAAGGAATTGAACAATGCTACAGAGTTCGCCAACCACAACCTCACCATTGCCGCCCAGAAGGCCCATACTTTCTCCCTGCTAGTCAAGGATCGTTAGTCACTTCGCTGTCAACACGCAAAGAAGGATCGCACCATCCACCGTCTTCGCAAGAAGGTGGCCGACCTCGAGAAGACCATCAAGGAGCAAGAATCTCAGCTTGCAGCAAAACAAGAAGAGGAGGAAGGTGAAGACATCCAAGGGGATATTGACTCATACCTCAGCAATGATGATGACTACCTAGAGGATGATGCCATGGACTCCAACTTCATCGATGATGAGTAGATGCAGTAGAGCACTATCGTAGGAGTGAGAAGTATCGGTCCCATTGTATCTTAGCTTACAAAATGGTTCTTAAAACCATCTGTTTTCCTTTGATGTTGTGGTGTGTGTGTTTGTATCGTGTGCTTTGTTTGAATGAATGAAAAGAAGTTAGTTTGCAAAACCTGAGTCAAACTCAAAGTTTTAGCTTTGAAACCAAAACCATGAACCTTAGAACTTTCCCTCTTACCCCATTATCTATCTCAATCTTCAGATGACTCGTGGAAACCAAGGAGGGAGCAGCTCATCGCAGTACCCAATGTTGCAGATTCTACCGTGAAGCTAGTAGGGCAGAGCGCCAAGCAAATCTCGCCACCTTGCAGCAAATCGCCCAGATTGTCGTCGGATTGATGACAAGTACGCCATGAGGGGGTTCGAGGCGTGCGGAAGAGAGGGGTGTGAGACGTGTGGTGTTTTGGGACGGTGAGCACACAAGTTTACCCAGGTTCGAATCCGCCGGCTTTGGACGGATCCTACTCCTGCTAGCAATCCAATAATACGGCAGAACCGGAATATGGGTTACAAGGGTTCGCCAATGCGAGTTGAGATTTTACACTATTGAGGTGTGCCCTAAAGGTTCTCCCTAGGACGGCTTATATAGATATCCGGCCTAGGGTTTACAAGAGAGATCAATCTGGCTATGACTAAGAGTTGGTTATAGAGTACATCTTGAACTACAAGTAACATTATGGGCCTAAGTCGGTAAGTCTTCTGGGCCTTCCGTAGCCGGATTGAACTCCGTCTTCTCTCCCTGACTAGGCCGCCCGTGAAGCAAAGCTCTAACCCGAAGTGGGCCACCCTGGTCAGTGAGGAACTGTGAGGATAGCCAGAAAGTATATCCCCAACAGCAGCCCCTGGAGGCCTCCAAGATCCAAAGTCGGATTCATCATCGTCTAGCTTGATCTTCGGCTTGCAGAATCTTGAAGGGTTCTTGAAACTTCAGAACAAAAAATATGATCCGAGTCTTAAAAATAAGTTGGACCTATCAACAGGTTACTCGGATTTCCAGCTTGATTTCAAACTAAGCCGGAACTTAGTCTCTAACGCCACCTGACACAAGTCATGGTCAAGTCACGTCATCTGACAGACATCCTGTCAGCACGACCGTTGGTGGGTCCACAGTTTGCGGAACTGGGGCGCCGTTTCAATGCGTACGCGGAGATCGAGGCGACGTAATCATCGCGTGGGTCCTTCCCAGTTCCTTCCACGACGCGTGGCGGTTATACTGTAGCATTTGCACGAATCTTGGCGCTGTTAGGTGGATATAAGGGGTGAGGATCTCCTCCTCCTTTCTTCACCTGTCCTTTGCCTTTTCCTCTCCTCCAAATCTCCCCCGCGCGCATAGAGCTCATCTGCTTTCCCCCAAAAACTCCCAGCGCCGCCCATCTTAGGTCAACTGCTCACCGGAGAAATGGCTTCTTCTTCCTCTTCCGGCTTGGCGGCAGCAGCGGCGACGGAAGCGGCGGCGGAGAAGGAAAGCTTCCGTGGGGTTTGGATCCCCTGCGTGTTAGATGACGAGAAGCTCCAGGGCATGGAGACAGAAGGGCTCCTCGGCGCCGGCGACTGGTAGAGCGGCATCGGAGAGACAATCCCCAACCCGCACGCTGACGAGCGGGTCCACTTCGGCACCCACCTCGACAGAGGTTTGTCATTCCCTCCCTCAGATTTCTTCTCCGAGGCGATTGACCATTTTGGTGTTCAACTCCACCATCTTCCTCCTAACTCTCTCTTAGAGATGAGCGCTTATGCTTCTTTGTGTGAGGGGTTTTTCAGCATTAGGCTGAGTTTGACCTTATTCCGGTACTATTTCCATGTCCGGAGAAATTCTATCACTACCGGTGTTCCTTACATCACCGGTACTATTAGTTTTTCACTTAGACGCGGGCACGCATATCCCAAAATCCTAGCTAGTGACTCGGTCAAACAATGGCCAGCCATATTCTTTTATCATAAGGATATTTTGGCTCCCGGCAAAGCTACTGATTTGCCGGCTTTCATCGACGGAGCTACCACGGCCCAACCGTCTTGGGACGAGGCTCCTCCGGCTCTCACCGACGATCTGATCCTCGCTAAGAGGCGGATCGAATATTTGATCAAACACAAAGGACTGAAGGGATCCGACTTGGTCCAATGCTGGGTGTCACGTCAGATCCAGACCCTTCAGTACCACGGAGACCGACTGATGCACTCCATCACGTCGTCCAAGAAAGACTCCCTCCACATCAGCCCCAGAGCCTACACCACGCAAGGCTACATAAGCCAGATAAAATAGTTGATAAGGGAACGGATCGAGAGGAGGATCCTAGAGATTTCTCTAGATATGCATACGGCGGAAAAATCCGTAGTGCCGGTAAGCTTCTAACAGTAAACCTTTTTATATGTTTCGATCTTTTAAGTTACATTGCAATACTGATATGTTTTCTTCTTTTCAGCTTGCTGACCTCCCCGAGTCGGAATTTTCTCCGCTTGAAGGATATCCTCCCGAGTTTTCTCAGGAGACAGAAGTGGTGCCATTGCCGGATGTTGCGCTCAAGAAGCGCAAAGATTCGATAGTGGCCGTTGGCACAAAGGAGGTGCCCGTCGTGAAGAGGTAACTTTCCATCACAACTTCCGCCTTTGCACTTTACTCGAATTTCCTTCCGAGATGTAATGTTTCCGGCTTTATCACATCCTCAAAGCTAAACAACTCATCAAGGGCAAGGGGAAGGGGATTTCTTCGAAGCCCCTTCGACGGACAAAGCTTACCATAGCTTCTCCTGCCGTGGCTCCTCCGACTCCTGCCCCTCAGCCTTCCGCAACGCCGGTGATAATTCCTTCTCCGGCTGTTGCAGAAGATCCAGCTCCTTCCATGGAGCCTGTGATCCTTGAATCGCAAACTGACATCACCATGGGTGAGTCAGGTTTAGATAAGGGTGAACCCTCTTTGGGTAATGATCCCTCGGCAGAAACCTTCGCCGAAAACCTTCTCGGCAATCCGGGACTTGCCAAGTTTGGCCTGTCCCGGAAATCTGCTGAAGAGATCCAGCGGCTAGCCAGGCAATGCCTGGAGAAAAGAAACTTATCTGCCAAAGAAGAAGCGCAAGAAGCAGAGGACGTCAAGCACTTTGATCTTCTTGAACAAGTGCGCCTTTGCAACAAGAGGATCAGGTCCGGGGAGCTTCCAACTGCTCCTGTGACCCCTCTGACTCTCGCTGAGAAGGTTGCAGTTGAAGTGAACGCGAGTTTGGACAAACTTACTCGCGAACAATATGTAAGTTGGAATTCTAACTCCTGTTTTCCTCTATTTCATATCATATCCTCTAGCCCCAAGCATGAAGTAGGATAATTAATCTGGGTTTATGCTTCCTTAGGATGCCAAAGAACGAACTAGTGTAGCCCCCAAGGCTCGTGCTGATATTAGCAAAAATATTAGCCCGAGTCTTTAGTAGTTTTCTTACTTTGGGTATTCTGACGTACATAAAGTATATTCCTATAACCAGGTTTTGTTGAAGAATGTCTACGATAAGCGGAGAGAGATCAAAGCTCTCCGACTTAAAAATGTTGAGCTAAAGGTTGCCAAGGATGAGGCTGAAGATAAACATTCCGAGACTCAAACCTTGTCTTTCATGTTTTCATAGTCAAATTTTTGCTGAACTTTTGTTCTTTTTTGACTTACAACGCTGGTAAAACAGTCATGCGCCATGATTAAAGAGGCCGAGAACCTCAAGAATTTGGTGGTGGAGAACAAGGAGCTTCGCCAAGAGCTGGACCAGCTTAAGGCAGATCATGAAAAGAGCATTGCTCAAATCCTTGAGTCTTCCTCCATGGCTACTGATGAGCGTGATCGTAAGATTGCTGCTCAAGATCAAAAAGTCTCGGACCTTAATAACGAGCTTTGTAGAGAGAGGGACCTTTCCGAGGCGCTCCGGGCTAAACTCCAGAGTATATGGGAAGAGAAGACCAAAATTGATGACGTCATTTTCGGTATGTTCCATCTGTCTGACTTGTCTATTTTCTTCGACTTATTTCGATGTTGGATTTTATTTAACTGTCTTTGTTTATAGGTCCTCTAAACTTGATGGACTCCACCTCCGCTGAGCCTCGCACCTACCGGCTTACCCAAGTCGGTGACCTACTTCATGACTTCCGCCAATCCCTTGAGGACATTGGCGAAGCTCTCAAGATTCCGGACATGCATAGCATGTCGGATTTTCAGGTGCGGGACAAGGAAAAGGAGATGCCGCAGCTCGTCCAGGATTGGAACATGTCCTATGTGCGAACCGCGACGCAGAATGCTCTCACCATGGTCATGAGCCACCATGGAACACATGGAAATATGGCAAGTGACCAGAGGGTACTGCAAAGTAGATGAAGACGGCCAGGAGCAGGACATCAAGGCCATCATGGACTCATGCACCGGATATGGGTGTCACGTGGCTGATTTAACCAGCTATGAGAATCCTTTCTTCACTCGCATGGACACTCCGCCTCCGCCTCCAGAAGATTTAGCAGAAGTTTCCGACAATGAACGCACCACTTCGGATGCGGACATCTCGGAACGATATCGAGGCGACGTATCCAGCGAGCCGACAGCTCCTTTGTCTCCTGCATCATAGAATCCCGAAAACATTTATGTTATTCTGAAAAACATGATGGGCCTGTAAATATGCAGTACTATAATTTTGCTAGTGCTAAGCTTTTGATATATTCAGCACTTTTGGCTTTTTAAATTTTTGCGTGCCTGAAATGTTTACATAAGCACTTGTACTTTTTCGTCTATACTTATCGTTTATCTGGCTTTCCGCCTCCTCCCTTTCGTGAGCCGGCTAAACCTTCTGCCGGAAACTTTGCCGAGCAACGGAGCTCAATTGCTAAACCAGTTTAAACTCGGAAACAAAGCCGGCTTCCAGTACCAACAATTCACTACTCGGAAAATGCCCGCATCCAGCAATCAGCCAAATAACCAAAGTAAAGACTAGAAACTTTAGAGTTATACCTGAGGGTAGAAGTTTTAGAATCGGAAATCTAAATCAGAACGAACATGAGCATAAAGTACTTTTAAGCATTCTGGGATTTTTGACTATGACATGATCATTCGGAAATAAGATGGTAAAAACTTCTCAGAAAAACTTGAGGCAACCAAAACTTTTATTTCTCACAGAACATGTACATATATATGATTACAAAGAAGGATAAACTAAGAATAAAAGGGACGTAGCTGAGCAATATTCCACGGTCTGTCTAATTCATCCGGATTTGTACTGCCTCCAGCTCTCTTTCTCTTCTTAGTAGCAGGTCTTTCTTTGACTGGCCTCATGTCAGTTAAGTAGTACGACCCATTGTGCAATACTCGACTAACTAAAAAGGGCCCTTCCCATACTAGGGAAAGTTTGTGCTTTCTTTGTTGCACAAGCCGGAGAACCAAATCACCTTTATTGAAAGATCTATTTCGGACTCTCTGGCTATGATACTTGTGTAACTTCTGCTGATAGGCTATAGATCTCATTTCAGCAACGACGCGAACTTCTTCGACTAAGTCGAGATCGTTTTGTCGAGAAATCTCGGCATCCTCTTCAATATATGCGGCCACTCTAGGAGAAGTATGAATTAAATCACTAGGAAGAACTGCTTCTGCGCCATAGACCAAGAAGAAAGGTGTGTATCCGGTTGACCTATTTGGGGTTGTTCTTAAACTCCATATTACAGAGGGTAATTCCTCCGCCCAAGCCCCCGCAGCACTTCGTAGTGGTGCTTCGAGTCTCGGTTTTAGGCCTTGTAGGATTAAATCATTTGCTCTTTCGACTTGTCCGTTAGCCTGTGGATGTGCGACTAACGCAATGTCAAGACGGATATTTTGCTCATTGCAGAATTCAGCCAACTCTCCCGTAGAAAAGTTACTCCTGTTGTCCGTGATAATGCTATGTGGATAACCATACCGGATTATAAAATCCTCGACAAATCTTTTGGCTGTTGCTCCATCACAACTTGTGACGGGTTTAGTCTCAATCCATTTGGTGATTATATCCACCATCACTAAGAGGTGAGTATATCCACTTGGAGCTCGTTTAAATGGTCCTACCATATCAAGCCCCTAGACCGCAAAAGTCCATGTTATAGGTATTGTTCGCAGCTGATCAGCCGGAACATGAGCTTGTTTGTCGTACTTTTGGCAGCCTTTGCACGTCTTGACTAATCGTTCGGCATCTGCCTGAGCTGTAAGCCAGAAAAATCCGTGTCTAAAAGCTTTTGCCACTAAAGATTTGGCTGCAGCGTGGTGACCACACTCGCCTTCGTGGATTTCCCTTAAGATTTCCACTCCTTCCGGAGATACGCAGCGCTGAAAAACCCCAGAAACACTCCGCTTATAGAGCTCACCTTTAACTACGGCATAGGCTTTTGCTCGTCGGATGATCTGCCGGCCCAACACCTCGTCTTCAGGCAATTTGCCATCTACTAGATAATCTAGGTAGGGTTGAGTCCAGCTAGGATTTATAGCCAGAACTGCTATTAGAGGTGAGTCGGATTTGGTCAGATATTCCTCATCTACTCCCTTTATTGAGGGAACTTTGAGGTGCTCTAAAAAAGCGCCATCCGGGACTTCTTTCCGCGCCGAGCCTATCCGAGATAGTGCATCTACTTCCTCATTTTTTGCTCGAGGGATGTGTTGAACCTCAAACCCTTCGAACAATTTAGATAGATCATCCACGACAGCTTTATATGCTGCCATGTGTTTATTTGCATTACAAATATCTAACACTTGTTGGGCAACAAGATCCGAATCTCCGTAACACATCAAACGTTGGATGCCAATATCCTTAGCAATCCGGATTCCATGCAGCAGTGCTTCATACTCGGCAATATTGTTTGTCGCTGTGAAGTGGATCTGCAACACGTATAGAAGTTTATCTCCTTGGGGTGATTTGAGCACCAAGCCAGCCCTCGAGCCCCCGCGAGCCTTAGACCCATCAAAGTAGAGGGTCCAATATTCCGACTCAGGGAGGACCATGTTCTCCTTGGTCTCTGTCCAATCAGCGACAAAGTCAGCAATGATTTGGGATTTGATTGTTGTCCGGGGTTTATACTCAATATCAAAAGCTAAAAGCTCTATTCCCCATTTGGCGACGCGTCCTGTGGCGTCACTGATGTTGATTATATCTCTCATGGGAGCTGTGCTTACCACAGTAATTGGATGCTCCTGAAAATAGTATCGTAACTTACGAGATGCTAGAAAAACACTGTAAGCCAACTTTTGATACTGGGGATACCGCTGTTTTGATTCTGTCAGGACTTCACTGACAAAGTAAGTCGGACGCTGCACCAGGTGTTCCTGATTTTCCTCCGGTCTCTCCACCACCATGACGATACTAACGACCTTATTTGTCGTAGAAAGATAGAGCAACATCGGTTCCTGAGGTTCTAGCGCTACAAGGATAGGAGCAGATGAGAGTACTTTCTTCAGGTCTTGCAGTGCAGCTTCAGCTTCGTCAGTCCAAACAAAATCCTTGGTCTTTTTCAGGAGTTTGTATAATGGTGCAACTCTTTCTCCAAGCCGACTTACAAATCGACTGACCACAGCGATGCAACCAGTCAGTCTTTGTATGTCCTTCAAGCGAGTTGACTTGGAAATATTGAGTATAGCCTTGATTTTGTCCCGGTTCACCTCTATGCCTCTTTGAGACACGATGAAACCTAAAAATTTTCCGGCTCATATTCAAAAGAAGCATTTCTTCGGGTTAAGCATGATGTTGTATTTTCGTAGATTGGCGAACGTTTCCTCCAAGTCAGAAATCGGCGTTTCCTTCTTTTTGGACATCACCGCAATATCATCCACGTATGCATGTACATTGCGTCCGAGTTGGTCATGGAGGCAACGCTGCATCGTGCGCTGGTACGTAGCTCCTGCGTTCTTCAGCCCAAAGGGCATCGTAACAAAACAGAAGGTTCCGAAGGGGGTTATGAATGAAGTTTTTACTTTGTCAGATTCCTTCATCCGGATTTGGTGATAACCGGAATATGCGTCGAGAAAACAGAGGAGTTCCGAGCCTGCCGTAGAATCGATAACTTGATCAATTCTAGGCAGAGCGAACGGATCTTTTGGACAAGCCTTGTTCAAGGCAGTATAATCAACACACATCCTTAAATCAGTGGTGTCCTTTTTAGGGACCATTACATGATTGGCCGACCACTCAGTGTGGATGACCTCTTCTATGAATCCGGCTAACTCGAGCCGTGCTAGTTCCTTAGCTATTGCCTTACGCTTTTCGTCGCCAAAACGTCGTAGGGACTGTTTGACGGGTTTAGCATTCGGGTTTACATTTAAAGAGTGCTCGGCAAGTTCCCTAGGTACTCCGGTCATGTTAGATGGCTGACATGCGAAGATATCTTGATTTGCTTGGAGGAACTTGATGAGCGCGCTTTCCTATGTGCTACCTAGGCCTACGCCTATCTGGGTCACCTTGGAGGGGTCATCATCCTTCAACAGCGTCTTCTTCGTCTCTTTTGATGCCTTGAACTACGGATTTGGCTTTGTTACCTCCTTCTTCATTTTGGGCATCTCGGACGGATCTATGCTCTTCTTGATCTCCTGGTACTCCTGGGCATGC
Source organism: Avena eriantha (assembly GCA_910589775.1). Classification (NCBI taxonomy): domain Eukaryota; kingdom Viridiplantae; phylum Streptophyta; class Magnoliopsida; order Poales; family Poaceae; genus Avena; species Avena eriantha. Next base: position 81,230,504 of record OU342741.1, on the reverse strand, counting down.
AACACTCTTCAGCAAAGGCGGCATTTCCATCCTCGCACTCTCGCGCTTTCTTCGGGTCTCCCCTGATGGTGATCACGCTGTTGGGACCTGGAATTTTCATCATATTGTAAATGTAACACGGACGAGGCATAAAAGCCCGGTAAGCCGGACGTTCGAATATAGCGTGGTACACGCTCTTGAACGGGACCACTTTGAAGGAAAGTGCCTCCGTCCGATAGTTCTTTGGAGTTCCAAAGGTAACATCCAAAGTGATCTCTCCCAGGGAATTGGCTTGTCTTCCTGGGACAACGCCGTGAAAAATCACAGTGTTGTGGTTTAGCTGGGTCTCCGAGATCTTCATCTGGCGTAGCGTTTTGACATAGAGAATATTGATACTGCTACCACCGTCCATGAGGGTATTGGAGAAACCATAACCGTCAATAAGTGGATTGACGATTAAGGCGTATTTTCCTCGCCTGTGCAACTTAGGCGGATGATCAGCGTGGTCAAATGTGATTCCCACCTTCGACCAGTCCAAAAATTGGGGGACAACCGGAACTGTTGCATTGAGCTCATGTAGAACTGCTTTCTTGACCTTTGCTAGTTGAGATCCGAGGAAGGTGACATAAGTGTCTTTTTTGGTCGGAAATTTTTTCTTCCCTTCTGGCTTGGGATTTGAAGCATCAGCTTCCTCCATGTCGGAATCTTCCTTGGTCTCCTTATCTTTTTCGGGATTCTTCTTTCCCTTCTTCCGCTTAGCTTTGTAGCCCGCGGTATCATCTATTTTGATGTCGTCATTGAAACATCATTCAGCGTTAGTGTGGGACGAGCCCCCATTGGCGTCTAGGTGATGCACACATGGGTTATTGGCAATGTCGGCCCAAGTGTAGGTTTTGCCTGGTTGCTGGTCTCCTCTACCCTGGACCCTTGAAGTCCCACGGCCACGCCCACGGCCTCCGCCGCGTCCTCCTCATCCTCCAGATCCAAAAGTAGCAGTGACCACTGCTGTTTCTGTTTTGGGTTTCTCTTCCGAGGTATTTTTACGCTTCTGAGCTTGTTGCTTTGGTTGTTTTGCCGACTGAGGTATAGCTAGGGCATTGAGCAATCCCTCTGCATCATCGTCGGCATCTGCATACTTGCTTGCTGTTTCTATCATCTCTCCCAAATTCGTGACCTTGTCACACTTCAAGCGATGGCGCAGTAGACCAATTGGGAGTCTTGCGATGAAAGCTTCAATCGCAGTTTGATCGTTTACTCCTTCACAGGAGTTCTTGGTGTCAATCCATCGTCTGAGGTAATCCCGGTAAGTTTCTCCGGCCTTCTGGGTGCAACGCTATAGGTCTCCGACCATGCAGGGCCTCCGATATGTGCCTTCGAAATTCCGAAAGAACGCACTTTGCATGTCATACCAGTTGTGGATGGTGTTCTCTGGAAGTTCATTGAGCCATGATCGTGCCATCTTCCGCAATGTAAGTGGGAGATATCGGGTTGCGACCAGGCTGTTTTAATGCCGTCGTAGGCTTGGACGCACTTTGGCGATGCAGCAAGCTTGGAAAAAATCCTGTAGCCAGGTATCTGGCCGAGCAATGCTATCGTAGGCTTGGATATGCCTTGAGATAGCAAATCCTTCCAGGAATCTTGTAGCTTTGATGCGTGGTCCGAAGCATTTTGGGCCCACGTAGATATCATCGTTTTCGTAGCGCCACGCCTCTATGTTGGAGTTGATCCTGTGCCCTGCATCGTTTGGGGATAGAGATCGTCCCGAATGTCGGCTGTGGCTGCGGTGCCTTGGAGCCGGACTTCGGCTTCTACCGCCACCTCCTCCGCCACATCGTCCTCCTTGTCCCCCTTGAGAGCCGTTGTGATGACTGCTTGGTGGAGAGGGTGGGGCAGCTGAATTGTTTCTAGCTGATCGCCGGCCTCCGTCCGGAGCGTCATTATTCCGGTTCCGGGAGGGTCTTCACTATGACGAGCCCCTGCCGGCTTGTGCCAGCATGGTTTCCGTCGTTCCTTCGTCCATCGTTCCCACCACGGTGAGGGTCAGCCGGACGGCTTGCATGTCTAGGAGGTGGCATTTTTGGACGATCCTCCTCCCGACGTTTCTCTTTATCTTCCCCCCTTCGATCGTTAGACTCTCGTCGTGGAGGATTCCTCGGATTTAGTGCAACAATGGCCTATTTTTCGGCCGCTGGGGCGACGTTGCTCTAGTCACGCGTAGTTCTATGATGCTGTCCTGACGATCCGGTTCTCGAATAATTATCTTCCCGGCGTTCGGGGCGATGATGCTGCTCCAGAACGCGATGGGGTCTTACGTCAGCCCATGCCGGATCTATACGACATTGGTCGGAATCCGAGACCAATTTTTGACTTCCGAACAAGGCGACCTTTTGCTGCTCCAGCCCCTTGTTGAGTAGTTTGATTACCAAACGAATCTCCTCCGGTAGGGATTAGCCGATAGAATTTCTCGGGCTGCCACGGTATTCTGTACTAGGGTTGGATACACCCAATCTCCCTTGCTATCTTTCCGAGGCTTCCCCATCTCATCTTCGAAAAGGACGGCGTGGATCTGCGGGAACTAGTTGTCATTGGTATGACGCTTCTTGGTCTTCTAGTATTGCCTAGAGTTGTACTTCCCCGCAGATGATATGCGTTTCTTTTCCTCCTCAATTTTTTTGGCTTCATCGAGGAGTACGTGACGACGCGCTTCTAGGGCCTGTGCCCTCTCGTCCAGTTCTTCCGCAGTAAGTTCTGTAGCTGTAGGAATAGGTGTGGTTAATGCAGCATCGATGAGTTTACGCGCACCTTCTGTGATCACGTGTCCATCCACCGATTCTTCTTTTTTCAACTCGTCTAGGATAAGTGCTCCATCCGAGTCTTCTTCGTATTCCTCGGCAATCACCTCTTCTGCCAGAGGGTCTTTTGCTGGGGTCTTGTTCTTCTTATTCTTCTTCTTTGCCTTCTTGGCAGCGCCGGTAGCAAAGACGGTTTGGGTCCGTTTGTCGGAGTCAAGCTCTGATCGATACTTTCGTACATCTGGACTTCGAGATTATCTCCGACGTCCATGTCATCCTACGCTTTGGGAGAGTGTTCCCCGGATCCTTCATCCATGGCTTCTCCTTCTTCTGCAGCTTTGGAGTTATACTCCTCTTCGTATTCCGCGGAGAACTTTCAGAAGTCCGCTGACAGCATCGATTCATCCGAGGATGTGGGTACGTCGGTGTTTGTTCCAATCGCCTCCAGCACAGAGTCGGTGTTTTCTCCAGCATCGGCAGAGCCGGATCCGGATCCCACGTATCCGATGAAGTGCGATGCGTGCTTCCTGAGGTACCTGCGGCTCTCGCGATCAGCCATGTCGAAACTTTTGATGGTCTCGAGAATTGCATCTGCGCTTGCGCCTTGCAGCATCATACGTCGCAGTGTGTACCTCAGGAAAGGCCTGTTTGTCTCGGCGTCATCAGAGCCGGAATCAGTGTCGTTGACTTGCTCCTCCTAGATTTCGACTTCCACGGGTGGGTCGATCTGGGATCCGGCTTCTCCAGCGAGATCCACTCCAGATTCGACTTGGACCGCTAGGTCTTCTTCAGGCTCGGGTTTCTCCACTATCTCCGCAACAGGGGCGGGATGAGTGGGATTAGGGTTTTCTGAGATACAGAACTCTGCCGCCTCCGTGGACAAAGGGGACCCAGAAGATTCTTCTGCCTCTATCATCACCGCTGGGGTGGGTGGGGCAGGTTCGGCGAAGCCGATGTAAACATCAATCTCGCCAAAAGACATGATTGTGTAGGCAGTTATGGCCTCCCTAGCCGGGAATCCAAGTCTCGTCGAGAACGATGAGAGGGACGTCGCTGGCGTAGAGGACGCGACTGACGGCTATAGTTTTGCCAATTCCGATTCTTGCAGATTCCGCTCGGAACACAGATCCGAAGCTCACTTGCCCCACGATGGGCACCAACTGTCGTCGGATTGATGACAAGTACGCCATGAGGGGGTCCTCGAGGCGTGCAAAAGAGAGGGATGTGAGACGTACGGTGTTCCGGGACGGTGAGCACACAAGTTTACCCAAGTTCGAATCCGCCGGCTTTGGACAGATCCTACTCCTGCTAGCAATCCAGTAATACGGCAGAACCAGAATATGGGTTACAAGGGTTTGCCTGTGCGAGTTGAGATTTTAGACTATTGAGGTGTGCCCTAAAGGTTCTCCCTAGGACGGCTTATATAGATATCTGGCCTAGGGTTTACAAGAGAGATCTATCCGGCTACGACTAAGAGTTGGTTACAGAGTACATCTTGAACTACAAGTAACATTATGGGCCTAAGTCGGTAAGTCTTTTGGGCCTTCCCGTAGCCGGATTGAACTCCGTCTTCTCTCCCTGACTAGGCCGCCCGTGAAGCAAAGCTCTAACCCGAAGTGGGCCACCCTGGTCAGTGAGGAACTATGAGGATACCCGGAAAGTATATCCCCAACACAGATGGCTCACAATAATCAGAACCATGGAAATCAGGATCATCATGGATCCAAACTCAAGAACTTCCAGAATACCAATCCCCCAATCTTTAGCAAGTCTGAAGACCCGCTTGATGCCGATGATTGGTTACAGACCATGGAGAATAACTTAGAAGTCGCTGGAGTAGATGCCCACGAGAAAGTTCTGTTTTCCACCCACTATCTGGCAGGAGATGCAAGAGCATGGTGGAACGGCATCCGTAACATGAACCACGGTCAAGTGATGATGTGGGAAGCCTTCAAAGTCAAGTTCATCCACACCCATGTGCCGCAGGGTTTAGTCACTCGAATGAGAGATGAGTTCAGAGATCTAAAGCAAGGCAGAATGACTGTAGTGGAGTACCGTGACAGATTCTTGTCACTAGCCAGGTATGCACCTGATGAGATCAACACCAGACTGCATGATGAGATGCAGACTGTACTCGTCAACATCCATTTCGAAGATCTCGAAGAGCTAGTCGACTCTGCCATTCAGATGGAAGGGAAGATTAACCAAGCCAACGACAACCGCAAACGTCGGATGATGCACCAAGCTGGATCCAACAGTCACCAGAAGTATCGCCCCAACCCGTCTGAAGGATATGCCCCGCGGAACAATCGACTCCCAATGTCTCGGCCAAGCTACTCCAACCGTAGCGGAGGAAATGTGAAGATCGGAGGGAACCACAACAACAACCACCCTGGCAACTCAAACAACTTCAACCGTGCACCACCTAAGCCCAACAACAACAACAACAACAACACTGCACCGAGAACTAGAAGCAATTTTGTGCCTGTTGCAGAAAAAGACAAGTCTCAGATTACTTATTTCGAGTGTGGAGTGAAGGGTCACTACTCCAATGAGTGTCCCAAGAAGATTGCCGCCAATGCCAATGTGAATGCCCCTGCTCAACAACAGCGCCGTGTTCAACCCGGAAGAGGATTCGCCCCAGGGAACCCTCACAACCGCAACGACCGTCTCTTCCACATGAACACCGTAGAAGCCCAAGAAACGCCAGATGTCGTGCTGGGTATGTTTTTTGTTAACTCAGTTTTAGCAAGAGTGTTGTTTGATTCTGGTGCATCGCACTCGTTTGTCACCGAAGAATTTGCATGCACTAGTAAGATTCACCCAACCAACTTGAAGCATGTCATGATAGTTCAAATACCTGGTTCAACCACAAAAGCTAGAAAAAATTCAAAGTTGTGCCTATCAGAATCCATGGGATAGATTTTTATGCCAATCTAATAGTACTTGGAACCAAAGGTTTGGAAGTAGTACTAGGAATGGATTGGATGTCGAACCATAAAGGATTGATCGACTGTGCCAAGAAAGCCATCACCATGACCCGTAGCTCTAGAGTATCAGTAGAGCATATATCTGAAACCTTACCCCGTCAATTCAAGTGCAACAAGAGTCTAGCCCTACCCACCATAGACCAAGTCAGAGTAGTCTGTGAATACCCTGACGTATTTCCAGATGAATTGCCCGGTATGCCCCCGAATCGAGATATCGAGTTCATTATAAGAAGAATGCTTCATAGACAGCTCATTATGGTTATGCTGTAGGTTTCCACCATGTCAACATGGATTAGACCAGCGGTCCGGGCGTTTCTCTAACACATATACATAACTCCATGGACTTACAAGCTCCCCTTTCATTTCACACCGATGACATCCATAGACAAAAGAGCATGATATCAACTAGGTACAAAGTACAAGTGCAATGTTGAAAGCGTTCCCCATGAAAGCATGGTTCTGCTAATCCCCAACAAATAAGTGCAAGCATATACAACATAGATGACACAATGGTTCAAGTTTATTAAGGAAAAGAAAAGTAAAGTGTGCCATCAAGTTCGTGAGAGCTATAATCACTAGTTTTCTCATAACAAGTTTAATTCGGAAGGTAAACAAAAACATGAATATACTTGGAATAGCGTATGCTAGTAGGTAGGTATGGTGGAATCTTTGGAATAACTTGGTTTAAGGAGTTGTATGCATGAGTGGAACTCATACTTGGTTGTGGACGCTAGCAAAAGACTAGGAGCGACAAACTAAGAGAGCAATAATGGCCATAATCATGCAGAGCGACAAAACATCATTGATCAAAGCATAAAGTGATACTACAAGTTGAAAACTAAAGGATCATAAAGGCTATGGTGACTTGAGATAGTCATAACATGGTGTGAGCATACGCCAAGTCACCCAAATAAAACATCAAAGGAGAATACCACAATACTATGCTTTAATATGCTAAAACAACGCATGATTCATCCAAGGCACATTAAGCAATCTCAATTGTTTATAACAAGTCATGCTACAGCAAAGAATACTAAGCATAAAGTTAAAACAATATCAAGCATGGCATGACAGATCATAGGCCACAATCAAAAACAAGTTCTCTTTACCACTTAAGCATGAACTTTCCTACTCTTTTCCAAACCAAACTATTTGAAAACCAATGTATGAAAGAGGGGGTCCAACCAATTTATTCAGCAGACTAAGCAAACAAAGCAAACGAAAAACAAAAACGAAAACGAAAAAGAAGACGCTCCAAGAATAACACAACTGTGCATGAAATAATAAAAATGAAGCGTTTGGAAGAAACCTGGGATTTTTTGATGAACAGGGAGATGCATTGGGCATCCCCAAGCTTTGACGCTTGTACTTCTTGGATATTTCTTGGGGTGACATGCGTGGCGTCCCCAAGCTTGAGCTTTAGTCCATCCTTCATCTCATTACTCATTCCTTCCATACACCTGAAATTTTTCCTTCATACAAAACTTCACACAATCTTTATTAGCAACATTAGTGCACTCAAGATAATAAGTCTTTTAGGTTCAGTTATAACACCAATAAAGTTTCATTAATACACTAACTACTGTGGCACTTCTCTCAAAAAGCTCAGTTCCCCAAAAGAACTCAAAAAGGAACCAACAAGAAGCAAATGCAGAAAATGGCAGAAATCTGTCAAAACAGACCAGCAGGTAAAGACGAATTTCTTCGAAGCCCTTATGTTGGTCAAATAAAAAAGTGTTGAACTAACAAAAGTTATATAACAACCTGGGGCAGAAGCACAAAAATTTACGCCTCAAAAGACATACAGAGATTTTACACGAATTTTTACGGCGAAGCATATAAATCTGTTTCGGGACGTCAACTTTCCCAATCATTACTTCTTTCTCATCAGAGGTTACTCTTGGCACAAAAAGCAAATAAAAAGGATAAGGAGCGGTTATTACAGAAGTAATAACTTCCAAAACTAATCTAAAACTTTTGGGTTATCTTCCAATAAGTATTTTTCTTTAACGCCTTTAAGTTAGGCATAAGAAGCAAGAAAGAATCAAGTGTTATCAAATAAAGAAGCATTAATATCAATACCAGAAATATCTTCAACAAGGCAAGGTATATCATCCAAATAAGTTATAGAGGATCCTCTCTCAATGCTCTTAGGTTCACTATTTTCATCAAAAGGGTTTTTAGGAATGATCCAATCAAAATTCTTTTCTATGGCTTCATGTATTGCTACCAGTTTAAAGGGTATTGATACCTTAGTTTCCTCCCCATTAGGTTCAGTTTTGTTCATCTTTTCTCGTGTACCAACAACATCTACACATGAGCCTAGCATATTGAAACGTTCAAAGACTTTTTTTGCTTCCTTGCCAATATCATAGAATTCCTTATTTCAAGAATAAAGTCTCTCTTTTCAGGGTCCTCAATTTCTTTAAGTTTAAGAAACATTACTTGCATTAAGGGGTTAAGGTTAACAAACCTAGCTTCCAACATGTGAACTAAAGAAGCTGCAGCAATCTCATAGTTTGGAGCAAGTTCTACAAGGGATCTATCCTCATGTTTACTAACATGATTAAAGAATTCTTCAATATTATCTTTTCCAATTATTGAACCACTACCTATTGAAAGGTCTTTCAGGGTGAATTTAGGGATCAACATGGTGAGCTAAGGAAGAGATAACAACTAAAGGACACTTAATTTTTGTGTGTTTTTAAATAAGAAAGCAAACTAGTAAGAGTAATTTTTTTGTGTTTTTGATAAATAAACAAGCAAACAAAACAAAAGAAACTAAGCAAAACAAAAATAACAAAGTAAAGAGATTGGTTATGAGGGACTCCCCCTGTGAAGATGTCCTTGACTCCCCAGCAACGGCGCTAGAAAAATAGCTTGATGGCCCAAAATATATCGAGCTCGTTGGGGAACCCCAAGAGGAAGGTATGATGAGCACAGCAACAAGTTTTCCCTCAGTATGAAACCAAGGTTTAATCGAACCAGTAGGAGCAAGGAAACACCCCAAAGGTGTTGCTAGCTGAGCCTTGGCAGGGCGCACTACTGGTGCCAGCAGCAACGTGGAGACCTGCACAACACAACCACAGAACTTTGCCCCCAAGTTACGATGAGGTTGTTAATCTCACCGGTTTTGCGGAAAATAAAGGATTTAACGTATCGAATGGAAGGAAGTAATAGTTTGCAGAAAATACACACAAAGTAGTAAACAGTTTGTAGATTGAATGTAAAAGAAAGGACCGGGGTCCATAGTTCACTAGAGATGGCTCTCCTTAAGATAGATAACATGCTGGGTGAACAAATTATAGCGGGGCAATTGACAAACATCGAGAAAGCAATACATGCATATACTAATCATCTTGACTCCTTTCAGATTCGATTGGGCATTACAACATTATACATAGACCGCCATCCAACTGCATCTATGACTAGTAATCCACCTTCAGGTTATCATCCAAACCCCCTCCAGTATTAAGTTGCAAGCAACGGATAATTGCATTACGAATTGCGTGTAAAGTAAACAATATGATTGTTCTATGAACAAAGGATTGTTGTGTTCTCCCTAGTGGCAACAACACATCTAGTAACTTAGAGATTTCTGTGACTTCTCCAGATTACCAGAGGCATGAACCCTTGCAAATGGCCCCATTTGAGCTCTTATATGGAAGGAAGTACCGTACCCCTTTGAATTGGTCGCAAGTAGGAGAGAGTCAGATTTTCGGACCCGAAATTCTATGAGAAGCCAAAGAGAAAGTTCACAAAGTCTGTGAGCACCTCAAGACCGCTCAATCTAGACAAAAGAGTTATGCTGACAAGAGAAGGAGAGACCTGATTTTCAATGTCGGAGATTTTGTATATCTCAAAGCGTCACCATTGAAGGGAACCCAACGTTTTAGTCTGAAAGGAAAGTTAGCCCCCAGATATATCGGTCCCTTCAAGATTCTGAATCGCCGCGGAGAAGTATCGTATCAACTGGAACTGCCTGAAGAGATGTTTGCCATCCATAATGTGTTCCATATCTCGTTACTTCGCAAATTCCTAGAAGTGCCGGAGAAGACTGAAGTTTTCAAGAACATTAATTACCGAGCTGTGGATATCAACAAGGATCTGACGTATCATGAAGTGCCCATCCGTATCTTGGAGGAAGCTTACAGAACCACCAGGACCCGGAGTATCAAATTTCTCAAGATCCAATGGAGCAACCATACCGAAGAACAAGCCACTTGGGAGAGAGAAGATTACATTAGGACTGAGTTCCCAGATCTCTTTAGTTCTTAGTTTTCTTTCTTAAATCTCGGGATGAGATTTTGTTTAAGGGGGGAAGGTTTGTAACATCCCAAAACTCTAATCCAAGTTTAAGATCCAAATCACCCAATGTAGGGTTAACAAAAACTTTTTCTCATTTAAATAATTTAAACATGCATATGTGTGTTGCATTAATGTGGAATTGTTTTGAAATGCCATGATTGTTTGTTCTAATGGTTGTAAAATGATCCTAAGATGAATGCCACATCATCTAGATCATTCCCAAGCAAAATCCAAAGAAAAAGAAATCAAATAGAATTAATAAATGGAAATTGTCACTTTTGCCATTTTAATCAACTACGCCACTTTGGGTGTTCCTAGAACTCAAATTCAAAGAGAAACAATTATGGATCTTTGCACCCCTTGCTAGTACAATTAAAGATGTACCAAGGCGCACCTTGTGATCTTACAAAAACATTTAAACTATAATTTTAAATGACATTTGAAAATGGAATCAAGTGTAGGTATCTAGATCCCACTTTTTCAAAAACTACTCAAATGACTTCAACTTTACAAATCCCAGCAACCAGAGATGCTCAAGCTTAAGACCAACAACTCCACCAAAAATCATTTCAAAATTCAAAAGTTTGTTTCATGCGGCCATTGTGTCGAACAGGTTGCATGCACAAAATTTCTGCCTAACTATTACTATTTGATGATCAATGCATTCTCGAGTATTTGGGCAAATTTTGGTCCCCTTGTATCCCCCAGCTCTAACCAACCCCTAACCAGCCTACCCTCTAGCCTGGAGCAGCAGTAGCGCGCCGCCCATTTTTGGTCGCCGCCGACCGAGCGTGGGCAACGCTCCACAGACCACACCGCGCCAATCCAGCACCGCCACTAGCTCCGCCCAACCCTACCGCACTCCCCTGTCCCGTCCCCAAGAGCGGCCAGCCCCGGGACCACCTCCCATCGCTCGCAGCCACCGCCTCTGCGCCATGCACAGCGCACGCCAGAGCGTTGTCACCGACAGCCTTGCACGAGCCACGCCTCGACTCCAGCTCGTGTGCACCGCTCCGCCATAAACCCAGCACCCCGCCAGACACGCCCTTCTCCCGCCGCGCGACCCATAGTCGCCGTGAACCGCGTCGAGCACTGCCTCTACCGCGTAGAGCGCCAGACGCTCCCGACTGTTTGCCACCGCCCCTAGCATCGCCATCAAGCCGTAGCTGACCGTCAAGGAACCGCCCACCGCCTGCCTCCCTTGCCCACGCCTATAGCACCCTGTGTCGTCGTCACCGACGAGCTCGCCGTCACCCTCTCGGTCCCCTCATCGAGCCTATACAAGGAGCCCTCCCCAGCAGCATTTCTTCACACCACCCAGCTCCCCTCTCACCACTGATCATTTCCCCCCTCTTGTCGGAGCCACTCGAGTAGCCAGTTGCCGGAATTGAGCCGGAGTTAGCCGCAGCGGAGGATGAGAAGCCCCCGTCGATTTTGTCCACCCTAGAAGCTGCTGCGACCTCACCTGAGTCCGCCGTCGTCGTCTCGTTCGATCACCCCCATCGCTGCACTCGCTGGAGCCCTGGTATGCCCCCACTGCACCACCACCGATCCGCTAGGGTTCCACCTCGCCGGCGACCTATCCGTCGTCAATGATGAACGTGAGCCGTAGATCCTAGTTCTAATCGCACGGTCCACGTTGCCCCGTACCGCGTCGCGTTATAAGAGCCACTGACATGCGGGACCCCCTGTCAGCTGTCCTCTGTGTCGCGGAGTGAAACTGGGCCGGCCCATTAGTGTTCTCGCGCAACCCGGTAGATTCAAATAAATCTTTTTCTTTTTAGAAGTAAACTAGTTATTGTCCACTAGTTTGAAAATCAATCTAGGGAGTTTTACAAATCCAAATTGAATGATTCCAATTTTGTTGGAAAGATAATTAAAATATCTATCCAAACCCGTTGGATTTAAATCAATTAGTGTTAGAGATCTCTCCTAGTAAAAATAACAAGGCAGGGGATTTTTCACATTTAAACATTTTTCTAAAATCAACCATAATAGTTTTTGAGTTGATTCCACCTCTCAAAAATCACATTTGAATATACCTATCTGAATATGTAATAATATTAAGGTTTGTATGCAGTGACTTTGTACTAGTACCAAAATAATGCTATATAGGCATTTCTAGTCACTTTAAATCATTAAATATTAAACTTAAACTTATTAAAATGGGATCCAACATTTAAATCACATTCCCATGTATTAGAATATGTGGCGATGACATGTGTCCACATGATCCCATATTTTAATGGGAGAATATTAAATCTTAATTATTTTCAATGAGTAGAAATTACTTTTCTCAAATAAAATAAATGAAACTAGTTCATTAAACCTTGTGATATATGTGATGATAATAGATAATCAAATGTGTGCCTTAGTGTGCTAAATATACTAGTTAAGTATTATTTGCTGATTGTGTATTCCGTATGTATTTATAGACGATAGTACTGAACAAGTCTGCGAGGAGGAGGAGTTCTACCAAGAAGAGGAGGAAGAGAATTTCAACCACTTCACCAACCAAGGCAAGCCATAACTAGATGCAAGTTAAGTCAAGCAAGATACATTAGGAATGCTTGGTTATACATGTTGACTTATACCTACCCCAAGTTTTACTTCCTTGTACTTTACCAAAGTTCTTTACTTTGTTTATAGGTAGCATAAAGAGTATAAAACTTGACCTATCTAGTTAGCCTTAGATGTCATTCTATGGCATGAGATTGATATTAGCATCCCACATTAGTGAACACTCTTAACTTAGTATTTTAGAGCTAAACCAAAAACTTGATCATTTTAGATGGGAATACTTGGTGAAAATGACTTGTGAAAACCTTGGAATGATGAGTCATCCTATTGAGGTGTTTTGACATGTGTTGAGAAACACAAATGGTTTGTAATGAGGAAAATGTTGAGGCATGAGCCTTAGCCCTTTTATAAAAATTGATGGTTGGGTTCGGATGCGATACCATTCCAATTTTACCGTATAACCACAATACCTGAGTTGGGTAAGGCTTAGCCGGAAGTTTATATGCATTAGTATTAGTTCCCTCGTGGGAGAGGTTTGAGCTGAGGCTACCTCTTGATGTTGTCCACCTATGCAGTGCCCAGGATGGCAGATGGCCATGGCTGGGAGGCCAAGCTCATAGGAGAGGTGCTTATACTAGAGTGTGTAAGGAAAGGTTAGGTTTGATTATCTACATACTAAGTATGATGATTCAGGGTTATCCCTGACAGATCTATCAAATTTTGTGGTGAAAGTGTACCACCTCTGCAGAGTGTCAAACTATTCGCCACGTCCGCGGTTATGGATAGTTGGAGTGGCCATACTGTTGTGTTGTTAGATGTTTTCAAGAAGACTTATGAATTGAATTGTGACATGACTGGACCACAACAGAGTTGTGAATGACAACTAAGTTCCCACTTAGGTGATTTCAAGCTTTATTTTATTTTTCTTTGTTTCTAAACTCAGCTTAGGTTTTAAACTTAACTTTACAAATAAACGTAGACTTAGCATTCCTACTAGAACTACCTTACTTGTTAGTGATAGTTTGCGAGTACTTAAAGAGTACTCATGGCTTTTTTTCCTGGCTATTCCCGTGGCCAGACTATGAGGAGGACTACCCTGAAGGAGGATAGCAGGATGGCTACGGCAACTAGGATCATCTCCCATCGTCAGCATTGCATATGACCCTAAAGATGGAGCCCACCGCTACGCTATTTATGCCGCTACTTGTTTGTACTAAGACTGGGTCATGAGATCCTTTATTTGTGTAAGACCTTATTATGGTTTGTAATGGATGATGTACTATGATATCCAATCTGTTATGTCTCGCAAAAATGGTAATCATGGGATTGCGATGTATGGCATAACATGCATCTGGGATTAAAAATCCAGGTATTGACACAAAGCTCGGCTAGAAAATTTCAAAAGAAAATATGAAGAACTAAATATAAAGTGTTGGGGAAACCAACACGAGTGCTTATAAACTCAAATAAAAATGTAACCTCGAAATAGATAAAAGCAAATAAACACCCAATAAAGATACATGAGGAGACTTCCCCAAACTTAGGCTTTTCTAAGCCCTTCAAATCATTATGGTGGTAGGAAAAAGTCGTTAGTCCAGTTCGCGAATTGAGGGGAGAGGTTACTTGTTGATTCTCGGAGGTTCAAAGAGAGGTTGTGCATCCTCTCCACAGTCCCTCCAAGTCCTTAGAAATTGGTATGTGGCGAACTGGGTTTGTGGATGCTCCTCTTGATGAGGAACCTCTTGGTCCTCATCTTCTTCAGGAATCTCCTCCTCGGGTTGGTACTGCTCAACCTGCACATCATATAGCAAACTTCCTTCTTGATAGAGAAAATACCATTAGGCAAATGAGCGGGGTAGATACACCCAGCTCCAACAATATGCAGGTAATAAACACCACCTCTCCTACTGAGCATTCCATAGGATCTCAAGGTGGATAAACCAACACGTGTCTCACCAAGTACGGGTTGCAACTCACCTAGGTCGAGGCCTAGGGTAGTGGCAAGCACGATGCTGACGCCTCCTCCAATGATTGGCCCTTGGCTTTGGGAGGCTTGGTTCTCTAGGTATCGCACAAGGATGGAGCCCAAGTTGAGTGACAAGTTGCAGTTGATGTAAGCAGCATTTGCGAGGACTTGGATGTCCTCCTTGTTGAGTCTCGTGAACTCATTGCGTGCCCGCAAGGTGTTAGCAATAACATAGAACAAATAGTGAATTGCAGGATGTTGAATATTCTTCCCCTTGTTCACTCTACTAGTGAAACTCATTCCATTATAGTGTTATCGGGAGAAGGAATTAAGCCAGTAAAGGATGCGCGTAGAACATGAACATCATTGTTTGGAAAATTAAAGCATGCACACTATTCATCTAACGTTAAGGTGTAGTTGTTTTTCATCAGACAAAAAGAAATAGTATCCTCTCCTTACCAAAGTTTAACGGTGCTTTGCAACGAGCATAGGAATTCAATGGTTAAGCGACGATAAGTAGGTACATCATTGTACACAAAGTTTTGCAGGCCAGCTCTATTGCAAAGAAAATTAAAATCATCAGAAATACTGAATTGGTTCAATATAATGGGGCAAGCCCACTTGGTGGCCTTCACTTCGCGGTTCTTGATCTTGTTGAAGCGATCACGATGGGCCTCATCCCTGAACTGTATCCCCATGCGTTCCTGAGCGGAAGCTCGAGAAGTGCTAGCGGTGGCATGAGCACGAGTTTGGCTCCTTGTGTTCATCTTCTAAAATATTGAAGAAAGGAAAAAATAAAAGTTTTTGATCCAACAACAATACGTATAATATATTCCTCATCTAATCACACTAAAGAACCTCCTTAAGATAATAATCTAGGCAAGAAAATCATGGCAATTAGTTCATAGTAGGTCTCACCCTAGATTGATAATGACAATAGATCGAAAATGAGTTTGCAAAAAGTAATTGGAGGATCGAAGGAGAAACATACCGTAGATCACTTGTGTGCGAGGAAATCGAACAAAATTGAGTAGAGATGAAGATCCCTTGAGGTTTTGAGAGAGTTTGGAGGTAGAAGAAAGTAAAAGGATTGAAGTTTTAGAGTTGGGGGTACCTTCCGGTGCGATTTTGTGGTAGTACGCAACTATACAGGCGGAACATGCGTTCCGGCCATATAGTTGGCGTTCTGTCAAAATATTATGTCTTCCTCCTGGTGGTGCAGCTATACGACCGAAACTATACGGGCATAACGTAATGTTCCGGTCGTATGGTTGGTCGTTAAACTGTTTGTCCCTGCGAAAGATAATTTGCAAAAGCATAGATATCTATACGACCAGAACTATATGACCGGAATTTTTTTATTCCCGCCGTATAGTTGGTCGTTAAACTCTTAGTATATATGAAAAGAAATTGTATGGAGACATTGATCTCTATACGACCGGAACTATACAGCTGGAATTTATATTCCCGCCGTATAGTTGGTCGTTAAACTCTCTGTGCATATTGCAGAAAAAAATTCGATGCAAAGATAACTATACGACCGGAACTATACAGCCTGAATTTTATTCCCACTATACAGTTGGTCGTTAAACTCTTTGTGTGCATCAAAAAAAATTATGTTTCTTTGTAAACTATTTCTTTTCCTATAACTTAGCGATATACCTTGTTTTTGACAGAAAATATTGTCGACCAACAATAGTATGAATAATGCAGAAATTCAAGTACTACCAGATTTCTTCTCCTCGAATGGAGTTTTCTAGCACTCTTTATTGAACAAAAACTTTAAACAAAAACTAAAACATAACTCAAACCTTTATTTAACATGGGTTGCCTCCCATGGAGCGCACTTTTATGGTCAATAGCTTGACCTTGATGATACTCACTTGGGACAGATGAGTGGAACACCCACTCCAAAGTAAATTGCCTTGAAAGTGATGGCCTCCTTCTCGTCATGTTTGGCATTCTTCTTCCTAGGGAAATGAATAACAAAAGGATCCCACGAAGGCAATTGCAGCTTCACGTTCCCTTCATGAAGGTTAATTAAAGCCTTTATAGTTCTTAAGAAAGGACAGCCTAGTATTATTGGAGCAACAATATCTTCAAGCATGTCAACAATAACGAAATCAATGAGAGAAGGACAGCCTTTGATGCAAACTAAAGTGTTCTCCTTTATCCCTACAGCTTGTTTGTAGGTAGAATCTGCTAGATGCAATTTTAATTCAATAATTTCAAAGGAGCCAAGATTTAACTTGTTAAAAAGACTCTTTGGAATTGTTGAGACGCTTGCACCTAGATCACAAAGTGTAGCTATCTCATTAGTTCCAATCTTTATCTTAATAGTAGGCTCAAATATGGCATCTAGTTTAACAGGTAACTTTTCAGCGATTTTCTTGTATTCTTCTTCAAGTTTGTGTACCTTAAAATTGCTACTTGATAAACAAAGTGTTGAATACATGGCTTCATCATTACCTTCACTTACCAGAATTTTGACGTTGATCCTCTTTACGAGATCTTCGATGGTGTATCTTGGTGAAGGGGCATTACTATAATCAAGTTCTTCAGGCTCCTCCCTTTGGATCCTCATCATTTTGAGTTCCACAACAGGATTAGGCTCGGCTTTACCTGCAAATTTAGCTAGAATGAGAGTTTGACTCTCGGTTATCTTACCTAGCTGTGCCTCAACGATCCTTGTTCTTTCTTGAAGGGCCTGCAAATCATTTCTCAAACTAACAGCTTGTTAGGTAATTTACCAAGCATAGCATCATGGTTCTCCATAATTTTAACTAAAATGTAATTTTGTTCATTTTGTGAGTCTATGAAAGACTCAAGTGTTTCTTGGATACTACCATTATTATTTCCCATATTACTATTAGAGTTATTTGTAGGACTAGCATAATGCTTCTGAAAATTAGGATTGTAACTCTTCTTCCAAGCACGATTATAATCATTACGAGCTACGAAGTCTATTTCTTCTATATTTGTTTCGGGGTGGCTCGTACCTGAGTTTCCTTACCTCTTACGGCTAGTATGAGGTCATCCAACTTAGCATTAAGATCTTTGTTCTCTTGTGGTGAGACAGAGTTCACCTTCTTCGTGTTTGATCTTTCCACATGCCATTGGGCATGGTTGTCTTGCATATTGTCTAGCAGCTGCTTTGCTTCGGTAATATGTTTACCCATAAATGTTCCTCTAGCTGCAGTGTCAAGCATAGACTTAGATACAGGATTAAGAGCATTGTAAAATAAATGGAGGATTAACCAATCTTCCATCCCATGACTAGGATAGTTTCTTAGGCATTCTTTCATCCTCTCCCATGCAAGCGCTAGTGGCTCATGCTCTTCCTGTCTAAAACCAATAATATTAGATCGGAGTTGCATAGTCTTTGCAGGTGAGAACAATTTAGTCATAAATAAAGAAGTACATCCAACCCATGATGTAATAGTATTTTTAGGCAAAGATAGCAACCATTCTTTAGCTCTTCCTCTCAGAGAGAAAGGAAATAGACGTGATTTGACCGCGTTAGGGTCAACGTCTTTTATACACATCATATCACATATTTCAGTGAAAGTATTTAAGTGAATACCTGTGTCTTCAATAGGAGAGCCTCCAAATTGATTCTGTTGAACCAAACTTAAGTAGCGGGGCTTAATTTCATAATCATCGGCAACAATTGCTGGCTGAGTAATAGGAGTAAGCAAATAATCACTATTGGGAGTAGCAAAGTCCCCAAGCTTCTTTTCAGCCACACTTCCTATGTTTTTGGGTTTTCTTAGATTAAAAATTATAACAATAAAAACAATAATATAAAGACTAACTATTTTTTTTGGTTTATCAAATAAAGACTGAAAGCAAACTAATAAAATTAAAAACAAGAATTAAAACTAGCAAGATTCATAATAACCTCACCAAGGTAGCTATTGCTTCCCTAGCAACGGCAGCAGAAAAAGGGTTGATACCTTCGATCCGGATTACGGATGTAGTATAGATATTTTTCCCTAGTAGACCTTGGTTATCGAATCTACGGGAAGCGAATGCGTAGTGAAGTTACTTTAACAGACCCTCAGGAGTTTTAGAATTCCTTTTGTGTTTTCACCGGACCACTAGCTTGCGTCTTTTTGTTGTTGTCAATGATGGAGAGAGAGGGCCTAGGGCGTTCGGTTTCACACACAGCTGTGCAAAAACATCTGATGGAAATAAAAGATAGAAATAAAGTATGCATGTACTTGTTAGAGCAATATAAATTATATGTGGGCAGTGCATCCATAATTGCTATTGCCTTCACAACAACTTATAGCAATAACCTACTAGTCTCATCCATAGAAGAAAGAGAACTAATGATATGCATCATGATTTCACCGTTAATCCCAAGGAAATCCCTCACATACAGTCGTACTACCCCTTCTGTCACTTGGGTTCCCAACCTATAGATTAGTCATCACTCATACTCCCTATACCTGGCTCAACCCTCGTGGTCTTGGGTACCTGACAAGTCCTTAGATTGAGGCAAGAGATGATACAATATTCATCATGTCATACAAACTAATACACGATCCCATCTATGATAAATCAGATGCATAATTGCTACATGGCTAGGCCAAAGCCCTTAGCCCAAGGAGAATTACTCACACATAGAGATGAGATCAACAATCACAAACATTGTAATGAAAATCATAAGATTGATAGCAATAGTCTTACAATGTCGCAATCAAAGAAGAGATGTACTATTACAAGTGGTGGATGATGGCTATGGAGATGGAGAAGGCTTTGGAGATCTGAGGCGGCTTTTTGGCAGAGTCTGGCTTCTTTGGGGCGGAGCGAGAGAGATATGTTTTCCTGTTGCCTGAGGCTTCTTTATATAGGGGTCCCTTCACGAAAGTTGTTCTATTTTACCTAACGATGGTTGCGCCAACTATACGACCAAAGCTATATGGTCAGAATTTTTGCTCTGGCCGTATAGTTGGTCGTTACGGTGTTTGCCTTTGTTGGACGGCTCCTGGTTTCTTCTGGTTGAAGGAAATATCATATCTTTGACATTAATGTAGTGATTACCTCCTTTAAACGACATTATCCGCGTAGGAAAATACAAGAACAAAGGATCGCATACCCCTCTGAAAATTAGCATTAGTGGCAGGGTTGAGAGAGATATTTCATCAAAAATATGATTAATATCCAGTTTAAATGTGGACGTAGATGGCTATATTTCAGAGCCATCATTAAGTCAAGTAGATATAAAGATGGAGTAAGCTTCCTTAACAAGATAAACTCTATAAAGAAGCTAGTATAATTCTACTACTTAGTTGATGATAGATCTTGATCAGACAATTAGAAGCCTAAGATTTCCTTGATCAAAGGATGGTGGTCATTATTCTCTAGTCACTTGAGAATACATGACTAGATGATGAAGAAGTGTTGTGAGTATGCCAAATTAGGCAAAGCCTAAGTAAGCTGAATCATCTAGCTTGATCATGAGAAGTCAAGCTAGAGTATGATGAAGTATATAACATGAGTATATGGAGTAGTTGGAGGCATAGTAGTTTAACCAAGTTAATACAAGAACAACTTGTATTATGGAGAGTAGTACCATACCTATCCCAGAGGATTGATAACACATGTGATACAGAGAGAATTGTAATCTTGCAAGCCCTGGAAGTAGATGTAAGGTGAACATAGAGGAGTTGATGGATGGAGTTAGTAATAGTTGCATTGATGGGTTTATCAAGGGTAGTTTAGAGATGGAAGTCATATATACTAGAAGACGAATGAAGGAGTAATGTTGAAGTGGCATGACCATATCATCATATGATGATCGATATGGTGGAGTCAGATGATTACCTTATTTAGGAAGAGGTGATCTTTGTGAATAAGATAAGAGGGATTTAAATAGAGTATATTTAGGAAAGGAATTCCTTAACTATGATCCAATCTTAGTGAAGTGTGGGGATATGAATTCTTTATAAGCCTTAACCAAAATCATATCAAGCCATGATAAAATCTATGTCTACCTCTTTGTTTAAAACAATAGAACAAAGAGGGTAGTTAAATCAATTCCTATTTTTAAGCAACCAATGGATAGTATATCTTAGTCAAATCAAATTTCTAAGAGATAAGGAGAATACCAGTTGAGAGTGTATTGATGGAAGCCTTGTCCACCTTATTGTCTTAAACCCTAATAGAAACCTAGACCATGGACCATCAAGAACACATTAAGAAGTAATCTGTATAGCTCACTCTAAGTTGAGATATCATTCAAGATTATAAATTCAGGATCAATCCTTAAACCCCTATCAACATTCATTAACAAACTTGAGGGTAGTGTATCCTCTAGGGTCCATAGTAAGTGTGGTATTAGAAACCCTAAATAGATGTTGCAGGGCATTGGGATCACTTGTGCCACATGAATGATAATGGTTGTACACCATTACATAATAAACGTCTATCAAAACATTAACCACACTTAAGGAAATAATGAACAACTAGTTCAAGAAGTGATCCATGCCTAGTTTGAAATAAGTAGGATGGTGATGAATAGAATTTTAAGAGGAATTCGAATAAGAGAGATTGATACGTCCATTTTGCATCACTATTCCATATCATAATTCACTATTATTCATTGATATATTTCATATTAAGACATAATACTTATGTAATTTCATTTGTTTTTGCATGGTTGATGACTTTTGGAGCATGGACCGCTGCAGTCAGGATTCTGATGGAAAAGGTGCTGTTTCGAGGCAAAATTCACGAAGATCAGAAAATTCGGGAAAATATATGGAAAATCCTATTTTTCCAGAAGAGAAAGGAAACCAGAAGGAGGAGTGGAGATGGGCCACAGGGGGCCCACACCATGCCCTGGCGCAGGCCAGCCTAGGCCACGCTACCAGGTGGTGTGGCCGCCCTGGTCCACCTCTAGCTCTCCCCTCTAGCATATATAATCCTCCTGAATCCCTAATACTCGGGGAGCGACCACAGAAAGATTCCACCGCCTCTACAGGGTGCAAAACACCAAGAGAGAAAGATCTCTCCGACAGACAAAATTCTGCCGGGGGAATTCCTTCCCGGAGAGGGGAGATTGTCGCCATCAACACCACCATCAAGCTGGACTTCATCAGGATCATCATCATCACCACCATCATCACCATTAGCACCCTCATCACCATCTCCATATTGCTGTAACAATTGGGTTGAATCTTGCATAGTTCTTAGGGGAAACTTTCCCGGTGTTGATTACTCCTTGTAGTTGATGCTATTGAGTGAACCGTTGAATTATTGTTTATGTTCAGATTGTTATATATCCATCTCTAATCATGATCCATATGATGTCTTGTGAGTAGTTCGTTTTGTTCTTGAGGACATGGGAGAAGTCATGTTGTTAGTAGTGGAGTTGTGTTGAGAAAGATTCAATAGTTTGATATTTAAGTTGTGGTGTACTTCTTCTAGTGGTGTCATGTGAACGTCGACTACATGACACTTCACCTATATGGGCCTAGGGGAATACATTGTGTATTTGGCTACTAATCGTAGGGGTTGCCGGAGTGACAGAAACATGAACCCCTGTTAGGAAACCATTGCATAAGGGACATAAGGGTCTTAGAGTTTAAAGTTGTGGTTAGGTTTCTACCTTAATTACTTTCTTGTACTTATGGATGTTTGCAAGGGGTATAATCACAAGTATGTATTAGTCCTAGGAAGGTCGGTACATTAGCACAGGTTCACCCACACAACACTTAGCAAACTAAAGAAGATTAATCAACTATATGAAGCGAAAGCACTTGACAATCTTCCCATGTGTCCTCGAGAACGTTTGGTCATCTTAAGTAATACAACCGGCTTGTCCTTTGATGAATAAAGGATTGGGCCACTTGTTGCATTTATTCTTATTGTCTTTTATTTACTCGCACTTTATATTTACTTGCCTTATCAAAAAACCCTAAAAATCCGTTTGCTAAGTATTTGTAGAGAATTCCTGATCCATACCACTAGCCGGCACCTTTTGCTCCTCGTTGGGTTCGACACTCTTACTTATCGAAAATACTACGATACACCCCCTATACTTGTGGGTCATCAAGATTTTTTTCTGGCGCCGTTGCCAGGGAGTGAAGCGCTATTGGAGAGTGGAACTGGTAAAGGAAACTTCTACTGTGAGTATTGTTTACTTCTGTTAGT
Source organism: Avena eriantha (assembly GCA_910589775.1). Classification (NCBI taxonomy): domain Eukaryota; kingdom Viridiplantae; phylum Streptophyta; class Magnoliopsida; order Poales; family Poaceae; genus Avena; species Avena eriantha. The sequence goes on along the minus strand of OU342741.1, from coordinate 81,207,786 downwards.
TGCTTTATTTTCATTATGGATAATTCGCTAAGTTTATTATTTGGTAATGCTACTACCACTGCTAAGGTAGTAGATGAACCACCACCTGCTGAGAATGATGCTTTTAAAATATCTACAAGAATTATTGATCGTGTTATGGATAATTACTATGTTGGGGATGGAACTATCCATCCTGGTGATCATTTGCTCTTTATACACGAATTATGCGGGTTTTTCAAGTTTGCAGGTATTACCACAGATCAAGTTAAGAAGAAGTTATTCTCATTATCACTGAAAGGAAGAGCTGAGGAATGGTATAAGCTGTTGAAGAATGGTCAAGCTCTTGAATGGGAGGAAATAATGCCTCTCTTTTATTCAAAGTTTAATCCTCCTAGTGAGATTCATAAAGATTGGAATCAAATATACAACTTTTGGCCTCTTGATGGAGAGAGTATAGCTCAAGCTTGGGGGAGAATGAAGTTATTAATGCTCAAATGTCACATTCATGAGCTCCCCAATAATATCATTATCAATAACTTTTATGCAAGGCTCCCTCTACATGACAAGGATTTATTGGATGCTTCCTGTGATGGATCATTCACTCGCATGGAAGAAGAAGCTAAATGGGATCTTCTGGACCGTATTCAAGATAATGCTGAAGCTTGGAAGAACGACAAAGGTAGAAAGTCAGGTATAAATTATGATTATGAATGCATTGAATCTTTTATGGGAACTGATGACTTTCAAAATATTAAAAATGCTTATGGTCTAGACTCTCAAGCTATTGCTTCTTATTTTAAGGCTTTTGCTTCCTACATTTAAGTGCCTAAAAAGAAGTGGAATAAGTATCATGAACCTTATAAAGATGTTGCTAAGAGTGTTCCTACAATAAATACTAAAGTCTATACTGCTAATCATGTTTTACCTGAACCTTATATTGAGAAAAATGCCATTCCCAGTTAAGATAAAGGAACATTCTATGATAGCTAGTATGGTTAGTGAAAGTATAAGTAAAGTTGTTGAACCTGATAAACAAATGGATGATGAACCTATAATAGCAAATGTGAAAGATTTTGTTACTAAATATGTAGAAGAGGGACACACTATCCTTTGTAAGGATACCTCTAATATTATCTCACAAAGTAATGTTATGAGAGCTAGTATTCCTCTATTTTCTGTTAGAATAAGTGATCATTGTTACGATGGTCCTTGTGATAGTTATATTGTTAAGTTTATGCATGATACTTAAAGCCACTATGAGAGAGGGAAAAGTATTCTTATGTATCTCAATAATATCAAGTTTCCTCATTTTATGCTGAAAGTTTTTATGTTGCACTTCTTTTGCCTTGCTATGCTAGTAGCCTCTAGTTTCAAAAACTTGTTTGTTTACAAAATTCCCTTGCATGGGAAGTGGGGTTAGACTTAAACATGTGTAATTTTACTTCTTAATGCTCTCTTTCACTTCAATTCATATTCCTATGTGAGCATCTTCAAAATTATCATGCCCATCTTAATGGCTATAAAGAAAGAGCTTTTTGGGAGACAACCCGATTTTATTTTTGCTTTCAGTTTATTTTTGTTTCTTTGAATCTTGGAAGTTATTACTTTGGTAATAACCTCTCCTTATCCTTTTTGTTTGGTTTTTGTGTCAAGATTAACCTCTAATGAGAGAGAAGTAAGATTTGGGGAAGTTACTGTCCCGAAACAGATTTTTGTGCTTCACCGTAAAAATGCCTCAGAGATCTCTGTTTGTCGGATTGAGCTGTAAATTTTTGTGCTTCTGCCACAGGTTGTTATTTAACTTTCGTTAGTTTTGCACTTTTTGATTGGAGCAACATAAGATTTTAGAAAAATTGATCTTGACCTGCTGATCTGTTTTGACAGATTTTGCCACTCTTGCATTTGCTTCTTTATTCGATTTCCTTTTTGAATTATTTTTGGGTTTTCGGAAGGAGTTGCTACAGTAGCTTATGTTTTGATGGTTTTCAGTTGAAAGTGGACTCAAAAGGTTTTATCACTTCACTTATACTAATGTTGCTAATAAGAACTGTGTGAAGTTTTGTGTGAAAGAAATTCCCAGATTAGTGGAGAAAATGGTGTAATAAGGAAGTGAAAGGTTTCATGACTCAAGCAATTTGTGTATGAAGATGAAGATATTGATGTTATTCAAGTGATGACTTCGGAAGAATCTACTAAATACCAAATTTAGAGACCTGCAGAGTCTGTTTTCGAATAGGTAATAGTTCTGGTAAGAAAAGTTCGCAAAAGATCTATCGAATTATATTTTTGCAGTTTTTATCCAACAAGGAAAGCTATGAAGCGAAAGAGGGACGGAAATGGAGCCAGGGTGGCTCACACCACCCTGTGGCGTGGGCCCACCCCTGGCCGCGCCACCAGGTGGCGTGGCCTCCCCGGACTCCGTCTCTGACCCGTTTTAACCCAGTACATTCCTTTTGTTGTAAAACTTCGTAATATATAATCCCCCGGATCCACCGAGGTTCGTATATCGTGTTCTCGTCGTGTTTTTGTTTCGATCTGTTTCTGCCAGGAACTATTCTTGAAAGCTCAGAAGCACAATGGTGTCCGCCAAGGATAAGGGAAATGAGCCTATGGAGGAGGATCTCCAAGACCTCGGGCAGGAGAAGGAGATCAAGAGTGAAGGTGAGGAGGAGGCAAGGCACACCAGCACTACCATTGCAAGCATTGGAGTAGTGGCAAACCCTGCCGAGATTATGTCAACTGGAGGGAAGCCTCCTCGTCACTGTTCAGATCCTTGGTAACTTCCTCCACGCAGCAAGAATCCTTTCCATACCCTTATCCATGAGCATCAATACCATGATATGCCCAAGGAGAAACTACCCTCCAATTGGGATTTGCCTCGTTGTAGATATGCAGGGAAAGAAGACTTCAAGGAGGTAGAGTGGGGGGAAATCACAAGAGCTGGGATCCGCAGCCCGACACGATCATGAGCCACATCGAAGAAAATTCAAGGTTGATTCGTACTCTCACCTTCGAGGTTGAGGATTTGGGGAAACTGATCAAAAAGCTCATTGAGAGGATACCACCACCACTGAAGGAGTAATTCATCATCAGGTTTGGCATCCCTTTGGTTTGTTCCAAGCTTGGGGGAGTGCCGCGGTATCACATCACTATCTTCTATGTTTTTACCTTTTTAGTAGAGTCATATCATGAATAGAGAAGTTATCATGTAGGCTGGTTTGCATTATGGAAGTGTCCCCTCTCTCGTTAGATATGTATCCCTTGGTGTGAGTTGCCGTTATGGAATATTAATAAGAAGTTCTATCATTTACTCTTTTGCATACCTTATATTAGTTTTCAATTCATGGTTATATGATTGATCTTGTTGTTAGTATTGGTATCACTTTGGGGTCATTGAGTTAATTTAGTTGGTTTTGGCAAACCTGGCTTGGTCAGTAGCAACACTATTTTGAGAGTTGAATGAAAAAGATAAAAGTACTCTAAGAAATATAATTTCATCATCTTTCTTTCTTGATTTTCTCATAAGTTTAGTATTCTCTAGTTAAGATCTCTTGTGCTTCCAAGGAAGATTGCATGTTTGTTTTTATCACTTGTATGTTTGTTTGTTTCCTTCAACTCTTATATTTGCAACCCAGCCTTGCTAGCCAAAAACCTGTACTGAGAGGGAATTGTTCTCGTGCATCCAATCCTTAAACCAAAACCTATGCCATTTGTGTCCACCATACCTACCTACTAGCATTATTGCTATTCCAAGTAAATTCTTGTTTTTATGTACCTTCCAAATTAAACTTGTTATGTGAAAATTAGTGATTAAAGCTCTCACGAACTTGATGGCACACTTTATTTTCTTGCACTTAATAAACTTGAACCATTGGGTCCTTCTTTGTTGCGTATATGCTTGCGCTTTATAAGTTGAAGTTAGCAGAACCATGTATCATGGGGAACGCTTTCAACATTTCACTGGTACTTTGTACCTAGTTGATGTCATGATTCTCTTGCCTATGGATCCCTGCGGTGTGAAATAAAAGGGGAGCTTGTAAGATCGTGGAGTTTATATGTGTGTTAGAGAAACGCCTGGGCCGCTAGCCTAAGCCATGCTTAATCATGGTGGAAACTTGCAGCATAACTATAGTGAGCATTCTATGAAGCATCTTCAATAAAAACCTATGCAAATAGCAAATAAAAGGATCGCTGAGATGCTCATTGTCTGCTTGCCTTGTCATTTTGATTATGTGATAGCTCCTGTATCTTGTGCAAGGGGTACCCCGTTGGCGGTTCTCTATGATACATATGTATTTACAATGACAAGAGCTTACTTGTGACTGAAGTTGAGTAGCATGAGGTTCGGTACTCGTAAGAAAGGGGCATGAGATTTCAACTTATAACTTGTCAAGCATATCCTCTTAGTTGTGTCACTTTAACCTTAATCACCTAAAGATGCCTATGATAGGGGCAATGAGGGATGAAAGCTAATAAGTACCATAATTTTTGGGAGCTCTTTATGAAACTTGAAATCCCTGCTTCCCTATGCGAAGGGCCTTTCTTTTGCTTTTTAGTTGAGTCAGTAAACCTATTCCTTTCTATCTCAACAAGTATTTTGAGTTGTTGTGTTTCATTCATTCATATGATGATTTATTCAATCATGTTTCTTATGTTCCTTGTTTTGCACATTGCTCTTATCTTGGTGTCTACTACTTTGAAAGCTATCATTGAAAATTAGTTATTTGTGAACTCCAGCAATTTATCAACTATTCTTCGACCAAGAGCTAAGTTTTCCATTACCAATTATGATTTACTTTATGTATCTTTATTGTGTTTCCTTTACTTATTGCAAGTTCAGTTATATAATAGTGAGTTGTCTTCTATTATGATCTATGTATTGATGATTGTGATGCTTCTTGTCCGTATTCTTTTATCGACTCTTCACTCCATAAGCCTGAGGTCATGTTTATTGAGTTCAGTGTCGCTTGGGGACAAGCAAAGTCTAAGCTTGGGGGGAGTTGATACGTCCATTTTGCATCACTATTCTATATCATAATTCACTGTTATTCATTGATATATTTCATATTAATAGATGATACTTATGTAATTTCATCTGTTTTTGCATGGTTGATGACTTTTGGAGCATGGACCGCTGCAGTCAGGATTCTGATGGAAAAGGTGTTGTTTGGAGGCAAAATTCGTGAACATCACAAAATCCGGAAAAATATATGGAAAATCCTATTTTTCTAGAAGACGAAGGAAGCCAGAAGGAGGAGTGGAGATAGGCCATAGTGGGCCCACACCACCCCCTGGCGCGGGCCAGCCTAGGCCGCGCCACCAGGTGGTATGGCCGCCCTGGTCCACCTCCAGCTCTCCCCTCTAGCATATATAATCCTCCTGAATCCCTAATACTCGGGGAGCGACCACAGAAAGATTCCACCGCCTCTACAGGGTGCAAAACACCGAGAGAGAAAGATCTCTCCGGTAGACAGAATTCTGCCGGGGGAATTCCTTCCCGGAGAGGGGAGATTGTCGCCATCAACACCACCATCAAGCTGGACTTCATCAGGATCATCATCATCAACATCACCACCATCAGCACCATCTCCATATTGATGTAACAATTGGGTTGAATCTTGCATAGTTGTTAGGGGAAACTTTCCCGGTGTTGATTTCTCCTTGTAGTTGATGCTATTGAGTGAACTGTTGAATTATTGTTTATGTTCAGATTGTTATATATCATTATTCCATCTCTGATCATGATCCATATGATGTCTTGTGAGTAGTTCGTTTTGTTCTTGAGGACATGGGAGAAGTCATGTTTTTAGTAGTGGAGTTGTGTTGAGAAAGATTCAATAGTTTGATATTTAAGTTGTGGTGTACTTCTTCTACTGGTGTCATGTGAACATCGACTACATGACACTTCACCTATATGGGCCTAGGGGAATGCATTGTGTATTTGGCTACTAATCGTAGGGGTGGCCGGAGTGACAGAAACCTAAACCCCCATTAGGAAACCATTGCACAAGGGATGTAAGGGTCTTAGAGTTTAAAGCTGTGGTTAGGTTGCTACCTTAATTACTTTCTTGTACTTATGGATGTTTGCAAGGGGTATAATCACAAGTATGTATTAGTCCTAGGAAGGTCGGTACATTAGCACAGGTTCACCCACACAACACTTAGAAAACCAAAGAAGATTAATCAACTATATGAAGCGAAAGCACTTGACAATCTTCCCATGTGTCCTCGAGAACGTTGGTTGTCTTAAGTAATACAACCGGCTTGTCCTTTGCTGAATAAATGATTGGGCCACTTGCTGTATTTATTCTTATTGTCTTTTATTTACTCGCACTTTATTTACTTGCCTTATCAAAAAACCCTAAAAATCCATTTGCTAGTATTTGCAGAGAATTCCTGATCCATACCACTAGCCAGCACCTTCTGCTCCTTGTTGGGTTCGACACTCTTACTTATCGAAAATACTACGATACACCCCCTATACTTGCGGGTCATCAGAGATCACCAAAACTTTTAGGAACATGAAATTAAACCACCATTTTATGAACCCTAAAATTCAACCCATTATAAGGTTATACCTTAATTGTTATGTGAGGTTAAGTATGACACAAGTTTTGTATACATCATTAACCATTTTAAACCAATACCATTTAAATTATCAAACGAAAACAAAAACATCATCAAGGGATCGTTAAATAAGAAATAACCCCTAAAACCCTAATTGGTATTTACTTTACTAAACGAACCCTTCATATAGTTATGATTATTTTTCTTATACACAATAAGAAAGGAGGAGAATAGGGTTATACTTCCTTTGTACAATAATATTCTTGAATTACAAATTCTCTAGATATTTAAATCCTTGAGGAAATTCATATTAAAAAGGTTTTACAAGAAAACAACAAACAGAAAATAGAATTGGAAAAAATAAAAGGAGTCAGCCAGACTACATCCCATGGCTCGTTTCTTTCGCACTTAACCGCCGCCCACGTGCCTCAGCAGCCGTGGCCCGCTCACTCCGCATCGGCCCAACACTGGGCTAGGCCCATTACCATTTCGCCTAGTCTATCATCATCGTTCACCTCGCGTAGCGGCTGAAGCAGCTCGCTGTCGAGCTCTACTACACCGGGGAGCGCCAAGATGAGTGCCACCGCTTCTGCCGCCCTATAAGAAGGCCCGACGCCGCGTGGAGAAGCCCTACACGCCACCCCTTCCTATCTCTCTTCTCCATACGCCCAGGAACCCTAACCCTAGTTTCGATCTCCGGCTAACCGCCGGTAGAGTTCACCTCGAGCTCCGCGGAGTAGCTTGGAGGAAGCTCGTTGTCTTCTTCTTCAAGCCTGTAGCAGAGGTTGAACAAGGGGATCTCGGAGGAGGCCGAATTTGATCATTCCCTTTCATCGGTGCCTGCCGGAATTCTTGATGGAGAACTCACCTCCGACCATGCCGTCCTCGTCGACCTCTGTGCGAGCATCACGGTGAGCTTGCGCATCTTCCCATGCTCTCCAATCTTTTCCTCTCAGCCTAGAATATCACCACGTCGTGTACCACCGTCAGCCGCCATAGAAGCTCGTCGCCGGTGCGCTTTCGGTGACCAATAGCGGGCGACGCCGCCACTATCTGGTTCACCACGTCGTCCTCTGTCCAACTAGCATAAGCACAAGCCCCCGCGCGCAGTGGATCGATGGATCGATCATCGACCTAAAGAGATCATCCTCGGGTGACATCAGCATGAGTCATGCTGATGTCATAATGCTATTTTGTTTATTTATTTTTAGTTTCCATTTTTTTGAAAGATAAATCCCTGGATATGACGTGGCCATTGGCCCCACCAGTCAGTGACTAGGACAGGAATAGCACCGGTAAGAAAAATCACCCCACCTCGTGCTGACATCATCATTACATTATAAAATCATTTAGATATTTATTTTTAATTCTAGAAAATGATTAAATTTTATTAAATCAATATCTTTTGTTTTATAATTTAGAAAAATATAGATTATATATATCAAAATGTTCAAAAAAAAATTCTATATTCTAAACCTATTATCATATTTTATTTTCCAACTTAAATAAGATAATAATTATTATTAGCATATAACCTATTAGGGAAAATCTTAAATAAATATATTATATTTTTTAAAATTCAGAAAATAAGTATAATATACCAAAATTCTTAGAAAAGAAAAATATACATTTATAATTTGGATACAAATAATTTTGTGTCACTTGACTAAAAAATATTATTTATTAAATCTTTATAAAGTAATAAAAATTATAAAAGTCATATCTTATTATTTAAAAATCACAAAAATACATATAATATACCAAAATGATCACAAAAAGAAAATCTACACCTTAAAAATATCATATTTCATAAGTGAAGTAAAATAAATGGTAAAGGTCTAATAAATCTTATTAAAACTCTTTTCTTTTGTTGTAATTCATTAAAAATATATAAATATTTACTATTGCCTTTACCATTATTTGTTTAAAGTCTAAAATTGTAATAACAAGTTCAATTGATGTTTAAGTGAAGTTAACATAGGTCTAACCATTTTAAGATATATCTACTAAAACTATCATCTCAAATTAAGTGTATCTTAATTTTCCTAAAAAGATTTTATCAATTATAAACTCAACAAGAATAGTATATTGTTTATCAAAAGGAGTCTATTCACTTATAAAATTAAGAAGACACTACTTCTATAAAAGCAATAATACTCTTATTCCATATTTATAAAACATTAAGAAGTGAACCACATATAATTTAATACCTTATCCATAACATAAAGGTTTCCACTACAAGTGTTATGCTTATTCAAATTTCAATGGTGATTCACTCCATTTCAAAATATCAAATAACACTACTCAAGCAAAAGAAATAATACTTTTGTTTCACCTTCATGGAGTAATATAAAGTGTCCTCTCGTATTACAAAATTTATGAGTCTCCACTTGCTAATGGAATAACTATTCAAAAATGCTAATTGTTTTCTTCTTTAATACTCATAACTAGTAAGAAAACCTTAAAGTGTTAGCTTTAAGATTAAATGCTTTTACTTTGCAAAGTAATCTTTTCCTCAAAAGTTATTCTTTTAAGAAACATTAAAAGTAATCCTTAAGCATTTCTATAAAAGCTCTAATTGATTAATAATCTTGCTCAAGGAAATCTTTTGAAAACTATGCCCCATTTGAGTGCTTTACTATTGTATGCTACTTATCGTACTTGCATGTTATTTCACACACTCTCACAAGCATTAATAAGAAGCACAAGTGTGAAGCTAGTATAAAAGTGCAACACATTCCAAAGAACTCATCATAGCCTAGATCAAATACAATTATTCTAGGGATTCACGTTTCTCAAACTTGCATTACATTACTTATGCATAATTGCATCTTACTTCTTTAAACATTCGTCCTTATCGGACCAATGATGTTGTTTACTGAGTTTGGATTTTCTATTGTCTTGAAGACCATGAGTTCACACTTGCAATCACAAAAGGCAAGTTCACACTTGCTCATGCTTGCTCATGCATTTTAAAAGGGTCAGAAAACACTATTTTCATAATAATATGATTATGGATTATTTACCAAATGTAATAATCTATTGATACAGTTCTAGTGGTAAAGGAACATAATATCTAGGACTTAACAACCAATGTCGCCAGTGATTCTAGCGCCGTATATTACGTATTAACCATGAGATCTGGAATGGGACAGAGAAGTCAGCTGGATCTTCTTCCTTTCGCATGGGCGGATGACCTTATCGTGAGGCTATCGATTTCTCGTGGAGAATCCAGCACATGGGTGGGACCCCTTAGTTCCCTGCGATTTTGGTGTCTAGACTATCAATGAGAGGCTGTCGAAGGTATAGTCGGTCCTTTATGGGGCTTGCTAGGCGCACAACCAGCTCATAGAGTCTTCGGGTGCCTACCAGAGTTATAGCATGTCCTATAAGGGGATTAACAAAGGTGGGGCATGTCCTAGAGGGTCGTGTATTCATGCGGGGTCACGGAGAAGGGCAGCGATTGGCTTGGATCATCTACTGGGCCCCACATCAAGGAATTATGGATGGGAAAAAGCTGCCCGGTTGTGCAACAAGGATTTGGTCTCTCATGGGTAAAGCAACGCACCTCTGCAGAGTGTAAGAACTTTGACATGTTACTCCCTGTTCCGGGAAGAACCTACGAACGTGGCAGGAAAGGAACAATAACAATCATTGATGGAGAAATGCTCATGTGTATACACATGAACCGTACCTTCTTAGCCCTTGCTAGATTCTAAGCCATTGAAGATGATGTCAACACCAACTTTTGTTCAAGAAACCATCATTGACAGCTCAAGCTCTCCAAGCAAGTCAACAAAGTCAACTTGTGCATCAACTAAAGTGAAGACGAAGCTCTTGAGTAGATAGGAATAGATTCTCTAGCCATAAAACCTATTTCTGTAGAGCATTGCTTGAGTACCAATTGCAAGCCAGATAGTTTAGATATTAGCCTTGTTAGAATAGTGCGTAGTTATTACTTCTGGTTATTCTTTGTAAGAAGTTATTTCTTCCTCTTTAACCTAGAATGTTCTCTAGATATGATGTGTTTCGATTGTACCAATCTGAGGGATTTAATACTAGTGAACAATGTTTCATTGGTGTTATATCAACGACTATAGTGTACTAAATCATGTAGTGGTATGCTGGGTCACCACAGCTGGTATCAAAGCATATGCTTTGACCTTAGGTTTAAAACCCTTTTAGGAAGATCTGTAGGTTGGATAGTGACTATAGGAGCCATCTTATCTAAACTAAGATTTGTGATGGATATCCACTTGAGGATAACCTTGTCACACTTAAGTTGGATGTTATTATCATCTTTCTTAAGGATTAGTTATATATCTTTCTTAAGGATTAGTTATATATTAAGTAAGTAAAATATCAAAGAAGATTAGGACTAAGAATAGGATATCAGGTGGAGTAGTTTAAATGGTGTAGTCTATCCATAGGATCCATGTAAAGTAGCAAAATCTTTTCATTAGATGGTAATGATAGGCTACATGATGAAGACCATTAGAACATGTGTAGATGTAATGGGAAGTAATCATGTGGGATTCACTTGAGAATTCTACGTGATGAAGTTGAATAGTGTAGGTCTATGACCGAAGTCATAGGTGTCATAATATTATGATAATTTTTGGATTAAGCTAGTAACTATAATGTGTCAGTAGTTTTGAGAGATCATGTGAGGATAGTTTACGATAGAATGGAAAATTGGTAGTCTTTAATAGTCTCGAAAGAAAGGTAAGAGGTTAGTCAGAACCAAAGTAAGACCAGTTTGCTCAAAATTATCCTCTTGCAACTGAGCAATTTGGGTAAACATTGAGACAAAGAGTAGTTTAACCCTTAAGTGCTAAGTATCACGAGGTAAACCTATACTAGGAGGTGTCATATACTACATAGCCAAGCCTGAATTCTATAGGTATTATACTCAACTACTACATTTCGGGCTCAGAATGATGTGTGTTATATGTACCACATTTGGATTTCTTGGTTCTTCTTGGATCTTCTTGATTGACTGGATCTGTGCATGAAGTTTGACTTGATTTGCAAATGCATGTTGCATCATCAAGTTATTACTTGATGTTATAGACCTAGATAGATAAGGGAATTTGTGTATGGCAGTGACGAGTTCCAAAGATCGAGATGAAGACTTGCATGAAGAGTAAAGCTAAATATAAGGAGTATCAACACTATTTTGAAGGATGGATCAATCCCAACTCATTATGAGCTGGCAATAAGATGGAATATCAGAGCAAAAAAGGTGTGGAGCAACATGAAGGAATGAACTTAAGTTCACTCAAAATAGGTGATGTTTCTAAGAAGCTAATGAAGTAGTTGTACCCAGTTTGTGGAAGTAACTTGAAAAGGGTGCAAAGAAGAAGTCTTGTAATAAAAGTGGTATTCAAGCTCTAACAACTCAGAGAGAATGCTAGTGGTAAGTCGGAAACCCGTAGGGTAATTCATACACCCGGAAGGATCCACAGCTAGGTATCCGTAGCTGGTATCCTAGCAGTTTAGCTAATTAGGTCATCTTTGTGTAATTTAAAGAGTATAAAACTTGGCCTAAGTTAAGTTAGACCTAAGGAAGTATGAAATTACGGCAATCATTTTTCGAGACGCTTCGTGAAAATAGATTTACCAACGAGAGAACGTCCAAAATGATTTAAAGAAAGAAAAAGGATGTTGGAAGATTCATTTTGGAGATCCACAACTGTGTGGGTGTACCGTAGACTCTTTCATGAAACCTTATGAAAGCAGAGTATACGCTGGACATCAACCTTATATAGGTAAGATATAAGCTAGATGGAGACCGATATCCTTACTATTGAGCTAATGGGTATTATATATGCAGATTAGAGACCATTAGGAAACCCCAAGGGGGAGAGTAAACAATAAACACTGAGTGTTGGTGTCTAACTTTCTGACTAAAGGTTTGAGAAGAAGTACAAAGTTATGATGAGGTTAAGCCTTATTCTCATAAGGTTATAAGAAGCCAACATTATAAAGTATTTCTGAGAGTATGTCCGGATTAAAGATCGAAGGAGATGCAATAGATTAAACCTAGTGGACTAGTTCTAAAAGAAACAACTCGTAAGTTGTCCTTAAGGAGGAGAGCCCGCTAAAATAGTCTAGTGTATAGTAGTAGGAAAACCTTATTGTAAGGGAAAAAATGTGTCCACAACCAAGTCTAAATAGGACCGTAAGGGCATAAATCCAAAGAGATATAGTAAATGGAACTATATGGTAAATTAGAAACGATAGTGGATATTGTCAGAATGAAGGGAATTCAAGGAAAAAGATCTAGATACGGGATACTGCAATTATCCCCATTTGTGATCACAATGGAGTTGAGAAATGTCGTGATCAATACAAGTCGACACCTCATTCCGAAATGTAAGAGAGTACAAACTTCGGGGACAAAGTTTATTTCAAGGGGGAGAGTCTGTAACATCCTAGCATTAGAGCTTAGAAATAAGCTGAGATAAGGTGTGTGCATTGCATTCATGCATACAAAATCCGGATATTTTTTGCGCTTTTAAATAAAACTTGTCAAAGTGATTGAAGCTTCTCTTAAGTTGGTGGAACTGAAGTAGATCATCAAGTTTACTGCGATAAGTTTCCATATGACCTTTGTTAAAACCTTATCTTTGGGTAATATAATTTGATCTATGGGTAGATTAAATAGAACTAAGTTGTAACACCCTAGCATTAGAGCTTAGAAATAAGCTGAACACAGGTGTGTGCATTGCATTCATGCATAGAAAATCCGAATAATTTTGGTGCTTTTAAAATAGAACATGGCAAAGAGATTGAAGCTTCTCTTAACTTGGTGGAACTGAAGTATATCATCAAGTTGACCGCCATAAGTTTCAATATGACCTTCGCTAAAACCTTATCTTTGGGTAATATAATTTGATCTAAGGTTAGATCAGATGTTATAAAACTAAGTCACAACACACTACTAAATAAGTAGTACTTGATCTTCTAGAGATCATTACATGGTATTCCATACCACAACTCAAGGATGAATACTTAATATTCTAAAGCTAATATCAAGGTTTTATCTACCACAAACCCTAAATCCCAAGTCAAGTATATAACTTAAGTAAGGTAACTCCATAACCAAATCTTGATACACTTGCTTGTTATAGTTATTCTTATCATAGGTACCATGGTAGTTCTTAAACATTAACTCTTATTACAAATAGAGTAGAATGGAAGACAAGCCAAGACCATGCATCTCATACCCTTAGTGTCATGTTAATAGATGACAATCCTATTCAACCAAGTCCTAGTGTCTATTGATCATCAATGTGTGTGATAAATTCTTGACCTAGAACTTATTGACTCATAGCTTATGACCTCTTATATCCTTCTAAAGACTTTAAGTAGATTAATAAGAAGAAGGAATTAGTTATGGTAGAATGTGCCTTCGTCAATGGAATGTGATCCTTAGTGGTGATCAAACCATTTGATAGTAGAGGAGTTAACTCACTCATGAGTTAACTAGAAGAAGTATTTAAAACCAAGAGTATAGATAGTAGTTATGAAGCTATGCGAAAGCTAGTAATATTAGTACATTAAATAATAATATTGTTAGGATAAGTGGATATAAATTTAGAGTAAGCTTGCTTAACAAGATAAGCCTATAGAGAGACCAGTACAAGTCTACTACTTAGTGAGTAATAGATCTTGATCAGACAATTAGAAGCCTAAGCTTAGTTTGATCCAATGATGGTGGTCATTATTCTTAAGTCACTTGAGAATAGATGACTAGGTGGTAAAAAAGAGTTGTGAGTATACCAAATTAGGTAAAGCCCTAGTAAGATGAATCATCTAGCTTGATCAAGAAAAGTCAAGCTAGAGTATAATGAAGTATATAACATAAGTCGTAGGAGTAGTTGGAAGTATAATAGTTTAACCAAGCTAATGCAAGAACAAACTTGCATTATGGGAGTAGTACCATACCATTTTAGAGGATTGTTATCACATGTGATGTATAGATATAATTGTAATCTTGCAAGCTTTGGATATAGATACAAGGTTAATCTTGCAATCTTTGTGATTAAAAGAAGAGAGATTTATAGAGTATATTTAGGAAAGGAATTCCTTATCTAACGATAACCTTAGTGAGGTATTAAAGTAAGGATACTTTAAAAGCCTTAACTAAGATCATATCAAACCATGGACACGGAACATGATGGCAATATGTCTTAGCCTTAAATATTCATCCATATCCATAATTGAATATGGGTTATTAAATCCTCCCAGAACCCATAATACCTATATTTGAATACACATGAGCATTTCTCCATCAATGATTGTTATTGATTCATAATGATCTAACCAAGATTGTTTTGTGGTATTTATGAACATTCCAAATCAAATAAAATTGGATTTGGGAAAATCACCAAAAAGGGAGAACCATGAAACTTAAATCACCCTATCATGAACCACAAGGATTAAATCTTATAAGGTATATATATTATTCCTTTATGAGATTAAGTATTAATAAGATTCTGTACACATAATTATCCATCTTAAACCATCACCATTAAATTCTTTAGAGTAAATGAAAATCATTTTAAAAGATCTTATTATAAAGAGTAACTCTCTAAAACCCTAATCCCTATTAATATTTTCTAATGAAAATAATTCTTTATATAATCATGAATAGTAAAAAAATTACTAAAAAAGGATGTCAAACCAACTAGTTACTTTAATCATGTAGAATCCTTGTGGATTCATTGAGTTCGAGTATTTGAATCATTAAGGAAATTAAAATTGAAGTTGAAAAGGAAAAACAGAAATAAAAACAGAATAAGAAAAAGAAAAAGGAGGCAGCCAGGTGCGGGCCCATGGCCCATTCCCTACTCCTAGCTCACGAGCAGCAGCAATAATAAACCGCTCACTTCATCATAGCCCAGCAAGATGTCCGTCGTCGTCTTCCCACCCATCTGGAAGCAGCTCGGTGGTGGATCCGATGCCATCCGACATCGCCGCGCTAGGATTCGTGCCGCTGCCGACACTCCCGCGGGGATAAGAACGCCACGATGATTCTCCCGTCCTCATCCTCACTTTCCTCCCTCTTTGGAGCTCTCTCTCTCACTACACACCCGAAACCCTACCTCGCCGGAGCCACTCGTCGTCGACGCTCCCGACCATCCCAAGACCATCAGAGCCCACCGTTGAGTAGGTCTTGTTCTTCCTGTCCAATTGCCCCATTCCACGGAAGCCGAAGAAGCCCAGGCGCTCGAATTGGTACCTTTGTTCCGATGCCGCTCATTCTCGATTCGCCGTCGTCACGCCTCCTCTTCCTCTCCATCATCATCAGGGTGAGTCTGTCGTCCTCGGGAACCCCTCCAATCACTCTATCGAGTTCCATATCGCCGTAGCACCATAGTCCAGCGTCGGCCACCGCAGTAGGTGGTCACCGGAGTAGCTCCGGTGACCAAAAGTGGGCGGCTCCACCACTATTAGGTTCGCCTCGATCTCCTTGTTCCAACGCAACCCTTTGTAGCCGCGCGCATGCACCCAATCGGCTGATCGATCTTCGATATGTGAGGATCTGCTCGTGCTGACGTCATGATGACGTCGAGCCCATGTCATCCCTGCCCGCCAGTTGCATTGACTTGCCCATGTGTCAAGTGACGTGGCCCCGTGCCCGCTTGTCATTGAACCTGGGTAGAAATAGGGTTAGTAACAAAAGTCGTTTGACTGGTCTTCGCCAATGTGGCGTGCCAACGTGTCTCTGACCCCACTGGTCAGTGTTTGTGGCTAGGTAGCTGTTCGGTATAAAAATGTATTGCATGTTTAATAAATAGCAAATCAATATAAGTTTAAATATAAATATAATTTCCAGAAATTTAATAAAAGGATTAAATCTTGTTAATACTATATCTTTTGTTTTATAATTCAGAAAAGTGTATATAATATATCAAAATGCAAAGAAAAATAAAATCTATAATTTAACTTTATTAACAAACACTATTATGTTAACTATTTAATAATTATTATTAATCATAACTAATAAAACTTTGAAAAATCCTATTTTAATATTGGTAAATAGGAAAATTATAAATATTATACTAAATTTCTTGGAAAAATAAAATCTAAAATGTAAAACTATAAACTTAAAATATTATATCACTTAACTAGGTAATTATTATTTATTAAGTATTTATAAAGTGATAAAACTTATAAAAATCATACTCCATTATTTAAAAATCACAAAAGTACTTATAAGATACCAAAATGATCACAAAAATAAATTCTGCACATAAAAAATGTCAACTCTCACTTTTGAAGTAAAAAAAGGGTAAAGGTCTAATAAATATTGTTTAAACCTTTTCTTTTATTTTAATTCATTAAAAAAATATAAACCATTACTATGGCCTTTTCCACTATTTGTTTAAAGTTTAAAAATGTAATAACAAGCTCAATTAATGTTTTTCCATTATAAAATCATCGAAGTAGTATATTGCTTATCAAAAAGATATTATGCATCTATAAAATTATCAAGAGATTAATTACAAATTCTTTTACAAGTTAGGAAAACTGCTCAATGGTTTAAAACAAGTTTTTAAGTAATTTAAATAATTCCCTTTCTATGTTTATAAAAGGTAAGCATTAATAATAAAGTAATTCTATTCACTTATAACTTTAATAAAACACCATCCCATTCAAGAAATAATACTTAAATTCTACCTTTGTGGAATGTTAAGCAGTAAACCATCTATAATATGATGCCTTATCCAAAACATGTAAATCTCCCTTACTTTGTTGTGATTATTTCTCTTTTAATAATCTTAGCTAATAAGAGAACCTTAAAGTGTTAAGCCTTAAGTTTAAATACTTTTTACTTTGTAAAGTAATATTTTCTTCAAAAGTTATTCTTTCAAGAAACATTAAAAGTGATTCTTGAACACTTCTTTAAAAGCTCTAATTGAATCTTAATCTTGTTTAGGAAATATTTTAGATATCATGATTCATTTGAGTTCTTTAGTATTGCATACTATTTGTTGTATTTACCTATTGTTTTACACACACTCTCACAAGCCTTAATAAGAAGCACAAGTGTGAAGCTGGTATAAAGGTGTAACACATTCCAAAGAACTCATCACAAACTCCAAACCCTATATCAGATACGATTAGTTTAGGGATTCATGTTTATCAAATTGCATTACATTACTTATGCATCGTTGCATCTTGCTTATTTAAACATTAGTCCTTACCGGACCAATGATGTTGTTTACAGAATTTGGATCTTCTAAAGTCTTGAATAACGTGAGTGCATAATCTTGCAATCACAAAAGGCAAGTTCACAACTTGCTCATGTCCTTTGATTATTTTCTATGCTTGTAACTCAACTGTGTCACCACCTGCATTTAAAAAAGGTCGAAAACACTATTTTCACAATTAAGTGGAAATGTCGGTTCCAGAGAATCCAGCACATGGGTGGGACCCCTTAGTTCCCCGCGATCTAGGTGTCTAGATTATCTGTGCATAGTTGTCTAGGTCTGAGTTCACCATGGCTGATGGTGACCGCCAGACAGAGCTGCTTACAGACTCTCCGAGAGGCTACCCAAAGAGTAACCGTGGTAGTTGTCTCGGGGGATCATGTCTTCATGCGGGGTCACGGAGAGGGCAGTGATTGGTATGGATCTTAGACTGGGCCCCACACCAAGGAAGTGTGGACGAGAATGCAACTCGGATGTGCAACAAAGCTAAGGTCTCTTGTGGGAAAAGTGATGCACCTCTGCAGACTGTAAGAATTGTGACATGTTACTCCCTGTTCTGGGAAGGAGCTACGAACACGGCAGAAAAGGAACCCCATGAATGTTCTGGTCAACCTGTGAAGGCTGTTGGACATAGTTTTCAGAATAAAAGCAACTTTTGAAGAATTTTTTACGAAAAACTGCATTGCCTACGACCTATGGTCTATGGCTGTAGAGATAGTGCATCATACACTCCTTTTTAGTGAACTTGCTGAGTATGCTCGTACTCAACCGTACCTTCTTAACCCTTGCTAGATTCTAAGCCGTTGAAGATGATGTCAACATCAAATTCTACTCAAGAAATCATCATTGACAGCTCAAGTTCTTCAATAAAGTCAATGAAGTCAACATATACATGAGCTAAAGGGGAGACAAAGTCTCTGTTTAGATAGGAATAGATAGTCTAGCCATAAAACCTACTTCCGTAGAACATTGCAATAGTATCAATTGCAAGCCAGATAGTTTAGAGGTTAGTCTTATTAGCCATATAGTTTTGAATTATTATTTCTAGTTCTTCTTCGTAAGAAGTTTCTTTCTCTCTAACATGGGTATACCTTATAGGTACTCGAGCTTGGCATATACGGTCCAGATACGGTAGAAGACAACGGTGTTGCCAAGGCCCAATGCAGGATTCGGGTGACCCACGGACTCTTCGAATTCTTACAGCACAAGATGGAGCTTAAGATACAAAGTTCAAAGGGGCGAACCCTAATCTGTAACCAACTCAACTTGCTACCAAAGACCTAGCCTATCTATATAAAGGCTGGGAGGGGCAGCGAGGAGGACAATCACAACCCTAGTTTCACTGCCATCGCCAGATTGCATCTGCACACCCCTATAATCTTCAATTCCTTCGTTAATTCCAAGAGAAGACAAGCAGGAGTAGGGACCTCTATGAGGCCTGAACCTAGGTAAACCTTGCGTCCATGTGTGCTTGTTTGCTAGCCGACTGATGCCTCCAGCGGTCCCTCCTTCTCCAAAACACAAGTCCATAACAATGGGCATTGACGAGTTAAACCCTCGTCAATTGGCGCCATCTGTGGGAATTGGGAGTGCTGATGGTGCGGCTTCTTCGACCCCATCAACTGCGGAGATTCGCCAGCTCTTCGGCGCTTTCTACTTCACCATCCATACGCCGGCCACTCGCCCGGCTTTCGAGTCCGTAGGCGATGGGATTAGCCTAGCAATTGGGAGCCTCCGCTTCCAGGTCAGTCAACTGGGCACGCTTCGCATGCCTGACCAGCCGACGGCACCCGCGATTGCTCCAGCACCGTCATTCCCTCCACCAATTGGCACCCTCAGCGAGCTCAACGCCCCGGCAACAGCTGGGAGCACGGACAGCGACAGCAGTCGCGGATCCGATCTAGGTGATCTAGCCATAGAAGATGGAGCCTACGGCTCTGAAAGTTGTGGGAGCAACAGCTTCCCCAACCACTTCATGTGCGTCGTCATCAACGTGGGTGATACCACCGCCAATCGCTAAAATGCCGGCTCCGGCACCGGGTCGCCCAATGGAGGCATACCAAACGGTGGCCCTACCAATGGCACACCCGTTAACAATGGAGCAGACGGGAACCAAAGCCTCACGGCGAATGAGCGCACTGAGGAATGCATGCTGATCAAGCTCAACGACAACGAGTGGGCCCATTGTCGAGAATCTCTGCGAGGTAATCCTTTACCTCCGAACTCATCGCAGGACATGCTGATGGGCTACCATTGGCTACTCAAGGTGGAGTTCAAGCGCTAGCAGCAAGTAATCATGCAACTCGAGGCGCGTAGAAAGGTGGCAGATGAGTCAAGTCTTCGGCGACCTGGGCTCTCCTCCCACGGAGGATCCTCCTCCAAAGGCAATGAGTACGTGGCCAATAAAAGGCGATCTCGACTGGCCCACCTCACCGAGCAAGAGCACGTAGAAGCTGTGAAAGTCCTCGACTTTAGCTCCATGACAGTGGATACACGGGGCAATGTGCTCCCGAAGACGCCGCAAGCTGCGGTGACAGCGGCCACCATGTACCTCCTCAACAACCAGCCACCGGCTGGAGACCCGCGAGCTGCCATGCACCGATCTACGATCGCGGGCCTGGGGCTAGTCAAGGCCGCCCTCGACAAAGAACCAACACCAGAGCCAAAGAAAAGAAAGTTTCTGGACAAATACTACTACTCGTACTCCTCCAGTGACGATAGTCACGATCTATCACGACGACGCCGCTCACGGTCGGACGATTGTGATTACGATGCACATGATGACATCACGCAGCGCAAGGTCAAGAAGATGCGAGCAAGGTGTGCTTGTTCGACTGACTCGGACGAAGATGAGACTGAGATCTATGGCGCCAGGTGCTTCAGTAGGGCCATCAAGCAGAAGCGAATGCCTAAGGGGTTCAAACTCCCATCGGAGAACCCAAAATTTGGTAGCCTGCAGGACCCGAAAGTCTGGTTGGAAGACCACATCTCCTCCATCAGGCTGCACGGCGGAAGTTGAAGCACAGCCATGCAATGCCTACAACTGCAGCTGCAGGGCGCCACTCACGCATGGCTCAACAACCTCCCACGCGGATCCATTCGCAGCTGGGAAGAGCTGGTCTACAGCTTCGTGTGCAACTTCAAGGGCACTTACAAAAGGACTGCATCAATCGAAGAACTGAGAAGTTGCCAGCAAAGGTCTGGCGAGTCGCTTCGCTCGTACATCCAGAGGTGGTCCATCATCAAGAACTACACAGAAAACATCTCGGAGGACCGTGCAATTGACGCGTTCAACGGCGGCGTTCGTCATATAGAGCTCAGGGAGGAGCTGGGCTGCTCGAAGCCTAAACCGATTGACCACCTGATGGAAATTGCGAATCAGTGGGCCAACGGAGAAGATTCGGTGAAAAACCGCACCCACTCCGACGATGATGATGACCCTGGGTGCAAACGCGACCGCCGAGGTAAACGTTGAATGCGCATCTACGATGACCACGACGACGTCAATATGGTCACAGCCGGCTACGCCGACAAACATGACGACAACTGCAACAACGGCTATCGCAGTGGTGGATACCGCGATAGAGGAAAAACCACGCAGGTGTGGCAGCGTCGCACTCGCGAAGAGGCACCCGCAACATCTATCGAGGACAAACTATCTGGACCATGCAACGTGCATTTCTACATCGACAAGCACGACTGCAAGAAGAAATCCAGCCACCTTCTCAAGGACTGTCGTGAGTTCCTCAAACTCCATGAGGGCCTGGCTCGGATGAATCGCGAGGCGATCAACAGGGGCTACGGAGCTGCCCCAGGCACTGTGGCACATGGCACTCCTCCACCACCGCCCGGACCACCACCACCCACGGCCGCGCCAGTCCAGCACCATGGAGACGAACCATACCCGTGAGCCGTAGGCAACATGATGATCCAAAAAGGACGTCCGTAAATCGAGTGCAGAAGGCCATCACTCGCCAAGTAAACTTGGCGATAAACTCCCCACCTTCCACCATTGGGTACCTTAGTGGAAGCGACTCCTGCATCACCTTCGACAAACGCGACCATCCACGTCAAGTCACTCGTCCAGGCCACTATCCCCTCGTACTCGAGGTGCAGATCAGAGGCTTCGATATGAGTTGCCTCTTCATGGGCGGCGGAAGCGGCATCAACCTCATATTCGCAAGTACCTTGCGTGCAATGAGAATCCCTCTGACTTGTCTAGAAGTCCCAGACACAATGTGCCACGGCATCGTCCCAGACAAGGGCATATATCCCTTGGGAAAAATTACAGCGAGAGCGCATCGAATTTGAAGTCGTCGACTAGCCCTCGCAATACCACTGCATCCTCGGACGTGTCCGTTCGCTAGGTTCATGGCAGTGTCGCACTACGCCTACCTGCAAATGAAAATGCCATGTCCAAACAGCGTCATCACAATCAATCGAAGCTTCGAGAGGTCTGACAGCTGCGACAAGGAATTCAACAGAATCTCCTAGTCCTTCGGCATGCAGAAGGAACTCGCGAGATTGAAAGGAGTCGATAGACAACAGTTTGCCTCCCCTGAGCAGGCCAAGTTCACCCGACCTGTCATTCGACTCGTCGGTGCACACGAAGAAAGTCTAGGTCCACCCAATGGACCTGACCAAGACGGCCCTCATCGCCAACAACTTGAGTTCCGCATAGGAACTCGCACTCGTCGAATTCCCTCGTGAGCACTGGAATCTTTGCCTGGTGTCCAGCGGACATGCCAGGGGTTCCCAGAGAATTCGCCGAGCACTCACTCAATGCGAATCCAGATGCAAGGCCAGTCAAGCAGATAATACGGCGACTGTCTGAACCAAGGGAAAAGTAGTCGGCATGGAGATCAACATACTCCTCGATGCAAATTTCATACGCGAGATCAAGGAAAGCACCTGGCTCGCTAACACAGTGCTCGTGCCTAAAAAATACACGGATATCCTGCGGATGTGCGTGGACTTCACCTCTCTGAATAAGCACTACCCAAAGGATCACTTCCCGTTGCCACAGATCGATCAAATAATCGACTCCACTACGGGATGTGAGCGCCTCTGCTTCCTCGGCGCCTACTCAGGCTATAATCAGATTTGAATGAAGGAGGAAGATCAGGAGAAAACGGCGTTCACAACGCCCTTCGGTGTGTTCAAGAACCAACTTGGTCGCAATATCCAAGTCTACGTTGACGACATCGTCATCAAAACAAAGGAGGAGGCCACGATAATCGACAATCTCCGCGAGACCTTCGCTAACCTCGACCGCTACCGGATCAAGCTCAATCCAGACAAGTGCGCCTTCGGCGAACCATCTGGGAAATTACTCGGGTATTTCATCTATGCAAGAGGGATCGAGGCAAACCCAAAGAAAATAAAAGCCATACTGGCCATGGAGAAGCTGAAGAACGTAAAAGGCGTCCAGCAGCTGGCCGGGTGAATCACGGTGCTTAGTCAATTCATCAGTTGAATTGGCAAAAATGCACTGCCCTTCTACCAACTTCTCCGTAGAGTTGACAAGTTCGAGTGGACAGACGAAGCATAATAAGCATTCGAAGACCTCAAGCATCTCCTATCCCCTTTGCCAGTACTAGTGACGCCTCGCGAAAAGGAGCCACTAACGCTCTACTTCTCTGCCACCAAACAGGTGGTCAGCACAGTGCTCGTTGTAGAGCAAGCCGAAGAAAATAAAGTCCACGGGGTTTAGCACCCAGTATACTACCTCAGCGAGGTGCTCACACCAACAAAGCAGCGGTACCCGCACTACCAGAAGCTGGCCTATGGCATCTTCATGACAGCCAGGCGACTGCGCCACTACTTTCAGGAGCACCCAATCGTGGTGGTAAACGATGTTGGTTCCGCAGCATAGAAAACAAAAAATTTCCTAGAACGGGTGGACATACATCCATCGAGAACTTACCCTCGAAGACAATGAGTTCTGTTAATGAGTAGGAACTCGTGGTTGATGTAGTCGTACTCTTGCCGATCTCAAGATCATGTTGAAGTACGAGCGCCACAAATCAGCAGCGCATCCGTCCTCGCACACACGTTCAAGCCACCAGACAACCTCCACCTCCTCGCCCCAGCGATGCAGCGGAAGCAGCAACTCCTTCTAGACGAAATGCCACCGGGAACATGTATCTCGCTAATCCGAGCCCATGGGGGAATAATTCTAGAGGGGGAGAGAGATCCTTCATGAGGAGGTGTGTGGAAGAAGGAGGAAGAGGAGGGCCTTTTATAGGAGGAGGGGGGTGCCCCTACCCATGGCCGGCGCCTCATGGGGGTGACCCCTCACCTCCCCCATTCATGTGGTGGTAACCCCTCCACATTAAAATGCCTCTTCACATTCCCTTTTAAAGTCTCCACTTTAAATGCATTAAAATTCTCTAAGTTTAATGCTCTCTCATTTAATAAAACTCTTTTATTAAATTTATTCAGAATTTCGTTAATTACTTTAATTAACAAACATTCACATAAAACCCCTTGCAACATTTCAATATCACATGCAGAACCACTTTCTGCAATTTCACCCGAAACAATTCTGGTTTCTATCGAAAAAATTCTTGCGCTTTGCAATTCTTTCGTCTAAAACATATGTGCTCCAAAATGGTGTCCGGTAAATTTTAAGTGTGTCACCCTATGGTTCGCGAATAATGTAGACATGACTGAGACGCCTCTCAGATCAATAATTAGAAGCGGGACCTGGAGATCCATACTGACTCCTGCATATTCAACGATGACTTATGTGATCGTGAGAACCTTTAACGCTAGTAACTTAATCCCTTTGTCTCATGATATAATACATGTCCAAGATTCGATCATCGGTATCCAAATACCTAGTTTAATCGCGTTACCGACATGCACTCTTTTCTCGTTCCCGTGATATAACATTCTATTGATCACATCACTTGCTTGCAAGCTATCTTAATGTGATATCACCGAGAGAGCCCAGAGTATATCTATCTGTCATCGGGATTGAAAAATTCCACTCTTGATCCATGAGCCTCAACATAACACCTTCGCAGCACGGAACCCATCTTTATAGTCACCCTGTTACGGTGTGATGTTTGATGTTATCAAGATACTCTTCCGGTGTTAGCAATTGACATGATCTCATGGTCTAAGGATAAACATTACTTCGTATGATGTTATAGCAATATAAACATAATGACTTGATCGTAATGCTATACTTCGGATGAATGTTCATCACATCATTTCACAAATGTTGTGACCTTGTAATTAACAGCATCCAATGTCCATGATCAGGAAACCTTGATCATCTTGTTAGTCAACAAGCTAGTCTAGGCATAACTAGGAACCCTTTTTGTTTATTAAACACACTTGTATTGACGTTTCCGATCAATACAATTATAGCATGCAAAATAAACATCTATCATATATGAGGAATATATAATAACAACTTTATTATTGCCTCTGAGGGCATATTTCCTTCAGTCTCCCACTTGCACTAGAGACAATAATCTAGTTCACTTAGTGATAAATCTAACACCCATGGAGTTCTGGTGTTGATCATGTTTTTCCCTAGGGAGAACTTTAGTCAACAGATCTGCTACATTTAGGTTTGTGTGTACTTTACAAATCTTTATATCTCCATCCTTGACATGCTCGCGGATGGAGTGAAACCGGCGCTTAATATGCTTGGAATTCTTGTGAGACCTCGGTTCCTTGGCATTAGCTATGGCTCCATTGTTGTCACAATAGACCACCATTGGGTCCAATGCACTAGGAACCACACCTAGTTCCGTTATGAACTCCTTCATCCAAACCGCTTCCTGCGCCGCTTCAGAAGCAGCAACATATTCCGCCTCCGTCGTTCATCCAGCCACCACAGGTTGTTTGGAACTCCTCCAACTAACTGCTGCTCCATTCAAGAGAAATACGTATCCAGATTGAGACTTAGAGTCATCTGGATCGGTGTCAAAGCTAGCATCGACATAACACTTAGCGACTAGCTCTTCTTCACCTCCGTATATAAGAAACATATCCCTAGTTCTTCTCAAGTACTTAAGGATATTCTTGATCGCTATCCAGTATTCCGAACCTGGATCAGATTGGTACCTACTAGTCAAACTAATAGCATGTGCCACATCCGGTCTTGTACATAGCATGGCATACATTATAGAGCCTATGGCCGAGACATAGGGGATCTTATCCATTATCTCTCTTTCTTCCGCCGTAGCTAGATTTTGAGTCTTGCTCAATGTCTTGCCTTGCAACATACGTAAGAACCCCTTCTTACTTCCATCCATATTAAACTTCTTTAATATCTTATCAAGGTATGTACTCTGCGATAGCCCAATTAGGCGCCTTGATCTATCTCTATAGATTTTAATGCCTAATATATATGATGCTTCACCAAGGTCTTTCATCAAAAAATTGTTGTTTAGATAACTTTTAACACTACTTAAAAGATCTATATCATTTCCAATCAATAATATGTCATCCACATATAATATCAGAAATGCCACATTGCTCTCACTGACTTTCTTGTAAATACAAGCCTCTCCGTAAGTTTGGACAAATCCAAACTCTTTGATCACCTCATCAAAGCGGAGATTCCAACTCCGGGATGCTTGCTTCAGTCCATAGATGGATCGCTGAAGTTTGCATACCTTATCAGCATCCTTAGGATCGACAAAACCCTTAGGTTGTATCATATACAACTCTTCTTCAATATTACCATTGAGGAATGCAGTTTTGACATCCATCTGCCATATTTCATAATCGAAATATGCAGCAATTGCTAACATAATCCTAACCGACTTACGCATCGCTGCGGGAGAGAATGTATCATCGTAGTCAACTCCTTGAATTTGTCGAAACCCCTTTGCGACAAGTCGAGCCTTATAGATGGTCACATTACCATCAGCATCAGTTTTTCTTTTGAAAATCCATTTATTATCAATGGCCTTTCGATCGTGAGGTAAGTCTACCAAGGTCCAAACCTGGTTTTCGTACATGGATTCCATCTCGGATTTCATGGCTTCTAGCCATTTGTTGGAATCCGGGCTCATCATCGCTTCTTCATACGTTGCAGGGTCATCCATTTCATCAACCATGAAATTCACAACAGGATTGCCATACAGTTCAGGAGCTGCACGTGTACTACTTGACCTGCGAGGTTGGTAGTGTCCTCTTTCGGAGTTTCATGATCAATATCATTAGCTCTCTCTTCATTAGGTGAAGTCAACTCCGAAACAATTTCCGGTGCTGCGCTACTCGCCATTTCATGAAGAGAAGGTTCAATAACCTCTCCGAGTTCTACCTTCCGACTACTCACACCTTTCGCGAGAAACTCCTTCTCAAGAAAGGATCCATTCTCGGCAACAAAAACCTTGCCCTCAGATCTGTGATAGAAGGTATACCCAATCGTTTCCTTAGGGTATCCTATAAAGACGCATTTTTTTGCTTTGGGTTCGAGTTTATCCGGCTGAAGTTTCTTCACATAAATATCGCATCCCCAAACTTTAAGAAATGACAACTTAGGTTTGTTTCCAAACTATAATTCATACGGTGTCGTTTCAATGGATTTAAATGGTGCCTGATTTAAAGTGAATGCAGCGGTTTCCAGTGCATAAACCCAAAATGACTGTGGCAAGTCAGTCAGAGACATCATAGATCGAACCATATCTAATAAAGTACGATTACGATGTTCCGACACACCATTACGTTGTGGTGTTCCGACAGGCGTGAGTTGTGAAACTATTCCACACTCTTTCATGTGTGTGCTAAACTCGTAACTTAGATACTCTCCTCCACGGTCAGACCGTAGAAATTTGATCTTTATGTTACGATGATTTTCCACTTCATTCTGAAATTCTTTGAACTTTTCAAAGGTTTCAGACTTGTGTTTCATCAAATAGATATACCCGTATCTACTCAAATCATCCATGAAAGTAACAAAATAACGATAGCCACCTCGCGCCGACACACTCATTGGTCCACACACATCAGCATGTATGATTTCCAATAAATTTGTCGCCCGTTCCATTGAACCGAAAAACGGCGTTCTAGTCATCTTGCCCATAAGGCATGGCTCACATGTATCAAATGATTCAAAATCAAGTGATTCCAAAAGTCCATCAGAATGCAGTTTTTTCATGCGTTTAACGCCAATATGACCTAGACGGCAGTGCCACATATATGTAGATATATCATTATCAAGTTTAATCCTTTTAGCATCAACATTATGAATATGCGTATTACTACTATCGAGATCCAATATAAATTAACCATTCAACACAGGTGCATAACCATAAAAGATATCATTCTTATAAATCAAACAACCATTGTTTTCTGATTTAAAGGAATAACCACTTTGCAATAAACAAGATCCCGATACAATGTTCATGCTCAGTGCAGGCACCGAATAACAATTATTCAGATTTATAACTAATCCCGATGGCATATGGAGAGGTAGCGTCCCGACGGCGATCACATCAACTCTTGATCCATTGCCGACCCACATCATGACCTCATCCCTTGCTAATTGCCGCTTGTTCCGTAGCCCTTGAACCGAGTTACATATATTAGCAACTGATCTCGTATCAAATACCCAGGTGCTACTGCGAGTACTAGTCAAGTACACATCAATAACATGTATATCACATATACCTTTGTTTGCCTTGTCGGCCTTCTTGTCCGCCAAATACTCGGGGCAGTTGCACTTCCAATGGCCAGTCCCCTTGCAATATTAGCACTCGGTATCAGACTTAGGGCCAGCTCGGGATTTCTTTTCAAGTGTGGCAACATATTTGCCACCCTTCTTTCCCTTGTAACTGCCTTTCTTGTCCTTCTTAAAACCGGTGGTCTTATTGATCATCAACACTTAATGTTCTTTCCTAATCTCCACTTCTGCAGTCTTAAGCATTAACAGAAGCTCGGGAAGAGACTTCTTCATGCCCTGCATATTATAGTTCATCACGAAGCTCTTGTAGCTAGGTGGCAGAGATTGGAGAACACGATGTATGCCTAAGTCAATGGGAATCGTTATTCCCAAGGACACAAGCTTATCGGTGTACCCAGACATTTTGAGTACGTGCTCACTAACGAAGCTGTTCTCCTCCATCATGCAGCTAAAGAACTTTTCAGAAGCATTATAACTCTCTACGGAAGCATGGGTATCGAAAATCATTTTCAATTCTCCCATGGTATCAAAGGCATTGCCATTTTCGAAACGCTTTTGAAGTTCTGGATCTAGCCCATACAATATGCCGCAATGAACTAAGTTGTGGTCCTCCTGACGATTCATATAGACATTCTTTTCCTCGTCAAGGGCATCAGGAGCTGGTGGGGGGCCTAGTGGTGCCTCTAGCACATATTGCTTTTGTGCAGTAGTGAGGAGAATCCTCAAATTCATAGCCCAGTTGGTGAAGTTGCTACCATTCGTAGCAAGTTTCTCTTTCTCCATGAACACATTGAAATTAAAAGTTGGTGTTGCCATCAACAACAGAATTTGTAAAGTTTATTTAGACTAAGTTTATGATAGAGTGAGTTCAACTAATCCAAATTACTAATGAACTCCCACTCAAAAACGACAACCCTCGTGTCTTTTTGGTGATTACATGAACCAAATCCACTACACCAAGTCCGATCATCACGTGAGTCGGTGTAGCTTCAAAGGCGAGCATCTATATGGGCATCATATCAACTATATGACTAATGCTTAACCTTTCGGTCCGTGTTCCGAGGCCATTTCTGTACATGCTAGGCTCGTCAAGTAAGAACCTTAGTATTCGCGTGTGTAAAACTGTCTTACACCCGTTGTATGAAAGCGTAGAGTCGAGAACACCCGATCATCACGCGATGCCTCAAAACACGATCCACAAAACGGTGCATACTTAAGGAAGAAAACATTTTATCTTGATATCTAAATGAGGGATCATCTTATAATGCTACCAAAAGCGCCAAACTAGCAATATAAGATGCTAACATCTAATGTGTGAAGTGAGGTGATATGTTCCATGCATTTGATCTCTATCATTTGCATCGTGGTATGATCTCTATCATTCCTTTGTGTGTAAGGCCAAGGTCTATGGAACTTACACTTTGAGTGTGTTGTAAGAGTATCTATCATACATCTACTTACAACAATACCATATCAAGACACTAGCCCAGCAACGATCTAAACTAGACGCCTCTAATTTATCAATTGCAAGTTTTACGTGGCTGAGGGCTTTCGGAGATAAAACCGGTCTTACCTACGAACATGAACCACAACAAGGATAACCAAGTTATTAGCAACTCGTTGTAAATCGGATATTGACTATAGTAGGAGAGACAGACACCCGCCAGCCACTTATGCAAAACAAGTTGCATGTCAGTCGTGGAACCGGTCTCATGTACGATGACATGTAAGGTTGGTCCGGGCCGCTTCATCCCACTATGCCACCAATATCCAAAATACATAGAAGATGCAATAACATGATCATCATCGCCCACATAT
Source organism: Avena eriantha (assembly GCA_910589775.1). Classification (NCBI taxonomy): domain Eukaryota; kingdom Viridiplantae; phylum Streptophyta; class Magnoliopsida; order Poales; family Poaceae; genus Avena; species Avena eriantha. The sequence continues at coordinate 81,177,543 of OU342741.1, read as the reverse complement.
AAATATATGTGTACTACCCGTGCAAAGCACCTACGCATAGACCAGGCTCTGATACCACTGTTGGGTCCGCAACATAGAAAACAAAAAAATTCCTACGATGAGAACTAAACGCCATGATCTATCTACTAGATATAGAGCAACGGGTGCACATACATCCATAGAGAACTTACCCTCGAAGACAACGAGTTTTGTTAACGAGTAGGAACTCGTGGTTGATGTAGTCGTACACTTGCCGATCTCAAGATCGTGTGGAAGTTTGAGTGCCGCAAATCAGCAGCGCATCCATCCTTGCACACATGTTCAAGCCACCGGACAACCTCCACCTCCTCGCTCCAGCGATGCAGCGGAAGCAGCAACTCCTTCCAGACGAAATGCCACCGGGAACATGTATCTCGCTAATCCGAGACCATGGGGGAATAATTCTAGAGGGGAGAGAGATCCTTCACGAGGAGGTGTGTGGAAGAAGGAGGAAGAGGGGGGCCTTTTATAGGAGGAGGGGGTGCCCCTCCCCATGGCCAGCGCCTCATGGGGGGTGACCCCTCACCTCCCCCATTCATGTGGTGGTAACCCCTCCACATTAAAATGCCTCTTCACATTCCCTTTTAAAGTCTCCACTTTAAATGCATTAAAGCTCTCCAAGTTTAATGCTCTCTCATTTAATAAAACTCTTTTATTAAATTTATTCAGAATTTTGTTAATTACTTTAATTAACAAACATTCACATAAAACCCCTTGCAACCTTTCAATATCACATGCAGAACCACTTTCTGCAATTTCACCCGAAACAATTCCGGTTTCTATCGAAACAATTCCTACGCTTTGCAATTCTTTCGTCTGAAACATATGTGCTCCAGGTGTCCGGTAACTCTTAAGTGTGTCACCCTACGGTTCGCGAATAATGCAGACATGATTGAGACTCCTCTCAGATCAATAATCAGAAGCCGGACCTAGAGATCCATACTGACTCCTGCATATTCAACGATGACTTTTGTGATCGTGAGAACCTTTAACGCTAGTAACTTAATCCCTTTGTCTCATGATATAATACATGTCCAAGATTCGATCATCAGTATCCAAATACCTAGTTTGATCTCGTTACCGACATGCACTCTTTTCTCGTTCCCGTGATATAACATTCTAGTGATCACATCACTTGCTTGCAAGCTATCTTAATGTGATATCACTAAGAGGGCCCAGAGTATATCTATCCGTCATCGGGATTGACAAATTCCACTCTTGATCCATGAGCCTCAACATAACACCTTCGTAGCACTCAACCCATCTTTATAGTCACCCTATTACAGTGTGACGTTTGATGTTATCAAGATACTCTTCCGGTGTTAGCAATTGACATGATCTCATGGTCTAAGGATAAAGATTACTTCATATGATGTTATAGCAATATAAACATAATGACTTGATCGTAATGCTATACTTCGGATGAATGTTCATCACATCATTTCACAAATGTTGTGACCTTGTTATTAACAACATCCAATGTCCATGATCAGGAAACCTTTATCATCTTGTTAATCAACAAGCTAGTCTATAAGAGAGGCATAACTAGGAACCCTTTTTGTTTATTAAACACACATGCATTGACGTTTCCGATCAATAGAATTATAGCATGCAAAATAAACATCTATCATATATGAGGAATACATAATAACAACTTTATTATTGCCTCTCAGGGCATATTTCCTTCAAACGACGCCCTGCTCGGGCATATACTCAATAATCCTGACGCCACCAGACGAGTCGCGCTCTGGGGAATCGAGTTGTCTCCACGAGAGACCACATACGAGAAGCGCGACGCGATCAAGTCGCAAGTTCTATCGGACTTTCTCATACACTGGATGGAGAACCAACTCCCTGACAAGCCAGATATGTCCTACCTCTGGACAATGCACTTAGACGGGTCGAAGCAAAAGGATGGAGCTAGCACAGGTGTCATACTGACATCACCCCAAGGAAGATGAAATAAATTCTGCAAATGTAGTTCACTGCCCCCAATAATGAAGCCGAGTACGATGCCTTAATTCATGGGATGCGGATGGCAAAAGCCCGCGGCGCCAAATGGCTAATCATCTATGGTGACTCCAAGCTGGTGGTCAACCAAACGATGCACGAGTGCGACGCACTGAGCGACAACATGATCGCCTATCGTGACCTCTACGATACACTCGAGGGAGACTTCGACGGCTGCGAGCTGCGGCATGTAGGCCGTGAAAGCAATGAAGAGGCGGACACACTCGCCAACATTGGCTCCACCTGCGCCCCCATACCACCCGGTGTATTCCTCGAGCGCATCTGCGAGCGCTCCATCAAGCCCAAGGCTCTAGAGAAGAAAGCAAGCATTTCAACGGACTCGGGGGCTCCACCACCTAATGAACCAATGGCACTCGATGACATGGAGCTCGATACAGGACACGAAGGGCCAATGAGCGTCATGATGATCGAGAATTCTTGGACACAGTCGCACATCACGTACCTGCTCAGTAAAAGGCTGACAGAGGACCCGACTGATGCACGACATATCGCGTGACGATCCAGAGCATTCGCTCTCATCAACGGCAAATTATACAAACGCAGCATCACATGATTACTCCAACGGTGCGTCTCCAACGGGGACGGAAGGGCCGTTCTCCTCGACATACACGAAGGCACCTGCGAGCATCACGCTGGCAGTCGTGCCCTTGTTGCCAAAGCTCTACGAGCTGGATTCTACTGGCCCACGGCCATGCGCGACGCCAAGGACATCGTCCAGCGCTGCAATGCTTGCCAGCGATTCGTGGACAAACCTCACACACCTGGCACGAAACTCAGGCCAATACCATTGGCCTGGCCCTTCACACAATGGGGACTCGACATGGTCGACAAGCTCCCAAGGTCCTCGCGGGGAGGTTATGTCTACCTCTTAGTCGCAGTCGACAAATTCACCAAGTTGATCGAGGCCATGCGAGTGAAGAATCAGTCAGGAGACAGCGTTGTCAAGTTCTTCGAGTCCATTGTCTACCTCTTTGGGGTGCCACATAGCATCATCACGGACAATGGGACAAACTTCACCTCCAAGGAGTTCCAGGAGTTCTACGAAAACCTGGGAATCAACATAAGCTATGCCTCAGTGGCTCACCCGCAGACCAACGGTCAAGTTGAAAAGGCCAACGGCCTCGTGTGCAATGGAATCAAGAAGCGACTCCTTCGACCACTCGAAAAGCTGCTGGATGTTGGCCAGAAGAACTACAAACCGTACTCTAAAGCCTACGCACAACTCCAAATAGCGCCACGGGCTATACTCCGTTCTTCATGGTGCACGGCACTGAAGCGGTGCTACCCGCAGAAGTGCGCTTCAAAGCCCCACGGGTGGCCGCGTACAACGAGAAGGAGTCAACCCTTGCACTCGAAGACTCTGTCGACCTCCTTGACGAGGCATGCGAGATAGCAGCGGAGAGATCAACAATCTACCAGTAGAGCCTCCGCAACTACCACAACAGAAGGCTAGGCCCTAGATCCTTCGTCGAAGGAGACCTGGTCCTGCGACTGAAGCAACAAGGGCATCTCAAGCTCGAGTCCCCTTGGGAAGGACCTTATGTGATTACAGAAGTAATCCTAGGTGGCACCTATCACCTTAAAGATTTTGAGACTGGAGTCGCATTCTCCAATCCCTGGAACGTCACGCAGCTACATCGTTTCTACCACTAATCATTTTTACATTACAAATAAGGCTATTCATTCAGGCTACTTAGCCACACATTGTACCTCATACTATTCCGCAAATAAATAAAGCTAAGTGCCCCAAAACTCTGTGTTTTTCCTTAATTTTTCGCAATTTCATCACTCGGGGGCTACGCCACCTTCACATCTTTCTTCTACGAACAAATCGCAGTATCCTGAGTAGCTGACACAATACTAATCGAACCCTTGATAAACACCAACCTAGCTGCAATGCACCTGACAGGTTGGCAAGGTGCTGAGATAAACATAAGTCAGGCTAACAAAAGGAACTGCAGAACACATGAAATTGACGATGTCCTCTGCTAGCCGATCAACCGCCTGATAATGCAGAACCATGTTCCAAGTCATTCCTTCTGGCGGAGGCGGCGGCCCAGCAGCAACAGATGCAACATCTACGTCTGGCCTATGCAGTCGCACCTGCGACAACACAGCTTTAGCACCAGCTACCAACTGCTGACGTACGCACTCGCGGACCTCCCTCATATCCTGGAACTTCGCCAGAAGAGCCATCAAGGTTGAAGGCACCACGTCGAGAGGAAACATCGCTTCGTAAATGTACCTAAGGCACGACTGCGCCTTCTTCAGGCATTGGAGCACTCGAGAAGAATGATCATGCAGGGTCGCCAAGGCAACTGCATGGTCATGGTTCACCCAAAAGTACCCACTCGCCTGTAGCTGCTCCTGGGTCAGGTTGTTCATTCGAACGGCCACCCGGTCCTTCTCATCTTGTGGATGACGAGCACTAACAACTACACCAAGCAAGCAGCAAAGTGTAAGGATAAGGCATCGCCGCGATGGACTAAAAGAGAAGATGAGAAGGTAGAAAACTAACATTTAAATTGCTCATTCAACTGAGCCACTTCTTCCAAGAGATACTTCTCGTGAGCGGTGGCCTTCTCTGCCTTCGACTTCCACACATTCGCGTTACCGCGGATGATGGGAAACTCACGCTCCAACTGCTTAATGCGGTCGTGCTATTGCGAAAGCAACAACAGTTCCTCCACCATTGAACGCGGCTGCGTCGTGGTTTCATCGGTGGGAGGAGAGTCGCGAGGATCACTCGAAGGACCACTCGACGTACCCTATCACAATCAAGCAAGAAGCAAATAAGGGACCAAGAACACATTGACAAAAGCATGAATGCATTCAAGCATAGCAACGTTTTGACAGGGACACTCCCACAAAAGCATAGTTTTGACAGAAGCCAACTACGACTATTATAGATTGGCAACTAAGGAGCAATCTGCTTCTTTGACTTGGACTTTGACTTTGGGGGCCTCATCGAATCCATGGCAGCCTCTGATGCCACAGATTTTCCAGTCGTAGCCCCTAACGCCGCAGTCTTCACCGCCTTCTTCGCTGTTGTAGCTCCTCGAAATATTTTGCGATTATATTGATGAGCTATGGCCCATACTTACCGCACCCAGTAGTGAAGGGAGTGAACACTACCTGTTGGCCATCCACGCTGATGGGCATCGCCTTGGAAATCGCGGTGGGATCCAACTCCACACCATGAGCCTGCACCATCGCGAGTGCCATGGTAGCGCCAACGGATCGCTGGGAGTTCTTGAAGTCCATGGGAATACCCCCAGTGAGGGACTCCACCAGGTCACCAAGGTTGTCGATAAGCCTGGCCTTGGGAGTTAAGTCCTCACGGATGCGACTGAGCACACCTTTGGCCTTGCCCAACATCTCCTGAAGGGAGACAGCGTGGTCCTCGACTGCGGCCACAGCATTAGCAAGAGCATCCTCGCGACGCAAGGCTGGAGCGTCGAATTCGAGGCCGGCAGCATCTGAAGGACACAGAGATATCAGCACTCAAGAAAAAGATAACCAAGATGATAAAAAACACAAAAAACGGCACAAGTACCTGTGAGAGCCTTCGCATTCGAAAAAAGTTGTTTCACGAACAGCTTCTCCCTCTCAGCAGTAGAAGCGCGTAGGTCTCCCTCACGCTTTCGCAATTCCTCCAGGGAGGCGATTGCTTCATCACGATTCTTCACTGCCATGGCAAGCTTCTTCTCGAGGGACGTAACGCGACAGAGAAGCTCATTGTGCTCCCCTGCAAAAGATAGGGCATATCAACATGCAAGCTGGCAAATTCTCATGCAGGCAAAGATAAAGTCAAAATCTCACCTTCGACTACGCGATGGTGATTGTCCAGCAGGGCATGTTGTCGACCCAAAGCAAGGAATTTCTCCGCAAGACACGCAGCTTCCTTCACAATGAGCTATAGCAAAGAAAACAAAGACTTAGTGACAATCTAAATTGCAAATTCGACTATCAAGCAGCAAAAAAGACACTCACATGTTCCTCCAGGGACTCCGAGGATGTCTATCGAGCAGGCGTCCGGGCAACCATCTGGTGTTCCTCAACATGGTCGGAACTTGAAGAATTGGTGCCGGAGTGGGCTGCCACTGGAGGAGAAGGAGACCGTTCAGCCACCTTCTTGGCCTTGGAGTCTACGACTCTGGACTCTTTCACAAATTCGACGTCCTTTGAAGACGTCGACGCTTCTTGACTATAGAACATGTCAAGCACTACCTCAGAAAGACAACTTTGAAAAGACAAACAATACCAACTCGCGGAAATCAAGACTTACCAGTCAAACTTGTCAAAATCAAAGGTGTCATCTGACGAGTCCTTCGGCAGCCGCAGTTTCTTCCAAGTAGGAGGAGCCATAGTGCACACAGGCACGGCGCGAATTGGCCCCTCTGTAGCAACAGGAGAACCCTCCGGCATTGTCAGGGAAGAGGCGTGAGAACCCTCGCTGCAAGAACGCTTGCGAGTTCCGTGTCCGCTAGACTCAGGGGCTTCCTCCTCTTCTTCAACTGGGACGGTCGAACCCGACTCGTCCTCTTCCACCACTTCACGCGGGATAACCCCTTCAAGTAGAGGAGGAAGGTTGGAGGCCACGCTCCAGTTTTGCAAACAGAAGATGCATCATTATATATCAAGTACTTGGTGGCAATCGACAAAGTAAACTGCTTCGCAGAAAACTCTACCTCAGGTGGAGGGTTGGCGGCATCGAAAGGGGGGCACGACTGATTCGCCTAGGAGATCCTCCTTGGTGGTATACTTGGTCACCACTCACAACCTCCTATCTACCTCACCCGGGAAATACCCTCCGCAGAAATGCGAGTGACATCGTCAGCACCAGTCCAACGGTACATCGAGTGGACTCTAGCTTGAAGAGGTTGGATGCGGCGATGCAACCATGTGCGAATGAGAGCGACACCGCCCTCTTCTTTGCCTATGCGGCCTTCAAGGTCACAAACGCACTGATACAGCACCTTCGTTTCCTCGAACTCGCCAGGCATCACGACGTTCTTCCAGGAACGCCTCCTCTTGCAAGTTGCCACGGGATCAAAGGGCGCGAGTCCGAAGTGATCTCCGTCGGCCTTCAGGTCGCAGATGTAGAACCACCTGTCTCTCCACCCTTGGACGGACGCGGTGACCTTGATATCAAAATAGGTAGCAGAAGAGTCGATGTGGATCCCGCAGCCTCCTACATCATAGACTACCGAACCCGACCCCGACTGACGCTTAAGCTTAAAAAGCTTTTTGAAGAGACCAAAGTGTGGCTTGACTCCGAGCCAGCAGTTGCACAAAGTAATGAAGCGGGCAATGAGGAGAATGGAGTTTGGGGACAGCTGATGCAGCTGGAGCCTATAGAAACAAAGAAGGCCCCTAACAAAAGGATGCAGGGGAAGAGAAAGGCCTCAAATGATGAACGCAAGGAACATCACTCGGAAACCCGGAGGAGGACACGGGATTACCTCATCACCAGGCACCCACGAATCTTCTGCGGGCGGAAGAGCTCCATCTTGACTATGAAGGTGCGACTCAGAGGGCTTGATGATGGACGCGTGCCAGACGCCATTAGTGATGCGGGTGCCTGCACCCTTCTTGTTCCCAGCGGTGGCGGCACTGGTGCCCGCGGCAGTAGCACGGCCCTTCTTCTTAGCGGTGGCAATGGTGGCCGCAGATCCAGCGGCGGTGCCTCCCTTCTTCTTGCCCATCTTACGATGGTGATGCGAGCGGAGAAAGTAACTGGGGAACACACAGAGTTGGTCCAGTGCCGTGAAGAGGAAGCGTGCAAGGAAGCAGAGAGAACAGCAATGGCGAAGGAGGCACGGGAAAGAAGAGAGATGGGGAAAATTACCACAGTTGCGCTGCTACTTAAACTCCTCGCAGGTGTCATCCAACGGCCAACGGAAACCCTACTAAATGCATGACACACATCACCATCGACACATGGCGAAGCTAAACCACGAACCGTCCCCCACTACTCCCATTACGCATGGAAATCACGGAGGCGCGGTTAAAACAGAAGATTACGCACGCCCAGTCAAAACAAAGTCAAGAAGTGGGACCCACCGCTCGTCACATCCCGTCAAAACCGCTCACGCGGGCAACTAATGTCATCATGTCGTCAGCACTTATGTCATAACTCAACCAGAAGAAGAATTCGACTACTTTAGTCCTTGCTCGAGTCTTCGACTTAACCAAGCACTCGGCGGCTACTCCCATAGGGAGCGCTGGTCGTGCACCCTACGATTATTTTTTATGCAGGTGTACGAACATTCAAGACAAACCCATCACTCGAATCAACGATTTGATTGTGAATTACGGGTTACTCCCATAGGGAGCACTAGAAGCATATTCAACTAAAACAAGCAATAAAAGACGACAGCAGTCCCACAAAGATTTTTAGTCCCTACTCGAGTCTATGACTTGAGTAGGCACTCGGGGGCTACTCCCATAGGGAGCGCTGGCCACGCACCCTACGATTATTTTCTTTGTACATCGTACTGTGTGTCGATAACATCCACACTCGAATGCTATGGCGACTCCGCCTCATATTTTCCCTGCAAAGAGACTGTGTCTCCTAGGCCACCTGAATCATCTCCGCGGTGACAAAAATTTGGATGTCGCGCTTACAGCGTGAAGATAAGACCTGAATAAGGCCTGGCAACGCATCTACTGCGCACTACCAGAAATATATCCGTGACTACAGGTACGATGAACATGCCTTGACGGACGCATCGAGTGCTCACACTTATACACTGAAATTCGACTCATGTAAGACCTTCGCGGCCTGAGTCGAATTACGCCAGCACTTTTCCGAATTCGAGTCCGGGAACTCGAGTTTGAGTAGATTGCGTTGTTTTGCCCTAAGGCAGTTAACTAATACCGATACATCGGATAAATCAGGCACGTATATCAACAATCCCTATGACATAAATAGAACACTCGAAAGATGCTCAGTCATGCACTCGAAAGGCTTCATAAAGTCTCCAGTCGAATTTGCGATTCCACTGGACACTCGGGGGCGAGTGACATGGGTATACCTTACAGGTACTCGAGCTTGGCATATATGGTCCAGATACGGCAAAAGCCCACGGCGTTGCCAAGGCCCAATACAGGATTCGGGTGACCCATAGACTCTTCGAATGCTTGCAGCGCAAGATGAAGCTTAAGATAGAAAGTTCAAAGAGGCGAACCCTAATCTGTAACCGACTCGACCTGCTATCCAATACCTAGCCTATCTATATGAAGGATGGGAGGGGCGGCGAGGAGGACAATCACAACCCTAGTTTCACCGCCATCGCTAGATTGCATCTGCGCACCCATGTAATATTCGATTCCTTCGTTATTTCCAAGAGCATACAAGCAGGAGTAGGGACCTCTACGAGGCCTGAACCTGGGTAAACCTTGCATCCTTGCGTGCTTGTTTGCTAGCCGACTGATGCCTCTAGCGCTCCCTCCTTCTCCAAAACCCAAGTCCATAACAATGGGCATTGACGAGTTAAACCATCGTCACTCTCTCTTTAACCAAGAGTCTTCTCTGGATCTTTTGTAAAGAGTCAAGTTGTAATCTATAGGCATGTCTTGGACCTGCTATGTTTCTGTTGTACCACTCTGAGGGATGTAATACTAGTGAACGGTGTTTCATTGGTGTTATGTCAGCGACTATAGTGTACTACATCATGCGGTGGTATGCTGGGTCACCGCAACTGGTATCCGAGCATATGCTTTGACCTTAGGTTGGTAAACCTAGTAAATGGGTAGAACCTGTAGGAAGGATGTTAGCAACCATAAAGAGTTCTCTAGAAATGTGATGGATATTCAATTGGGAATAATCTCGTCATGTTGCTAGTGCAACGATTCTTATTATGAAATTTTAAATGAGTACCATGAGTTTTAACGCAAGATGACTGATGATAATTTCTTATCTACAGTACAAGAATGGCACCTAGGTATCCACCTCGGAATGTTCAAGTATTGAACAAGACCTTAGATGATTCTGAAGATGACTGGACAATCACTCTAAGACAACTTCTATGGAGCCTGGATTGTAAGTCTCCACTTCTGGTCAAAGTTTACAGTTTTTATGACGGACGGATATTGGCCAAGTACCGTATCCTGATCATGTTGCCCAAGAAGTTGGGAGTGCGTGGAGAAATTCCATTGGGAGAAGAAAGGTGTATGGCAACAGCCTATCAGATTGCAGTAGTAGCATCCATAACCAAGATAAGGGAACATAATTCCAAGGCACTAGAAGGTACTACCTATACTGCTATACCTCACAAAACCCTTAGTTCTGATCTAGAGTTAGATCATTCTGCTCTGGTAAGGACTAAACCTACTCTGGCAATAGAGTATATGGATTGTTATAAGTCTTTACTGGATACATTTCATAACACTCATCAAGTGCTAGTTCAAGAGTTGGACACGGTTATTGAGGATTTCACTGATCTTGCAAAGGCTGTGGCACATAGAAAGAAGTTAGTTAAAGAAGCAAGGCACCCAAAGTCAGTTTTTTCAGGGGAGGTGTTTGAAGAAACATAGTTTAATGACCCACACTCTAAAGTTTATGCCTATTATCCAGTTGAACCTCCGCAACCAGTTGACCCATGGACCAAATATGAGGAGGAACAGAAGATATGAAATACACCCAACCCCAATAATGTTGTTATAGGAAACACCGGATGGGAAAGCCAGTCTTATGATGAAGTCATGGGAAAAGCTATACTATGTGAATTGAATAAGGGAGTAGAAACCAATCATAATTCTATAGAATCATATGGACTCTATGGGGGTAATAATACCCCCATTGCGCTGGAGAGTGTCCTGGTAGCTACTACACGAATATGTACGACTGGATTGTGGAAAAAGCAAAGAATACCTCTTACTTTGAAGATGCGCCTGGAAGAGGAAAAAAGAATACTAAAGGAGATAATGAGTATGATAGTCATTTCTCAATGGCTAATCTCACTCTTGGTACTTATACTCAAGGTTACGCACCTACTGGATGTTCTGATGCACCAGAAGGCAGTCGTCGAACTTCGTGCCATCATGGAAGAAGATTCCAGAAGCACGGAGGTGAGTGAATAAAGTAAGAAGGGAAGTAATCCATAAAGTAGCATGCTTGAATAATGTTCATATTGGGTAATGTGTATTGTAGTGATTGAGAGGCTTGCTAAAATAAGTGAGCGTATGCTCACACGAGCAAGAAATCCCTTGTAATATAAGGAGGTAGTGTACATAGGGAGTGTCTCGCTATGGTTGGGAGTTGTAAGATTTTGAAGACATATGTTTAATACATGGTATATGTTTGAGTATTTCTTGGTTTTTCTTGGATCTTCTCGATTAACTAGATATGTGCATGAAGTTTGGCTTGGTGTGCAAATGCATGTGCATCATCAAGTTATTACTTGATGTTATAGACCTAGATAGAAAAAGGAATTCGTGTAAGGGAGTGACGAGTTCCGAAGATCAAGATGAAGACTTGCAGGAAGAAGGAAGCTAAATATAAGGTGTATCAGCACTATTTTGAAGGATGGATCAATCCCAACTCACTGTGAGCTGGCAATAAGAAGGAATATTAGTGCAGAAAAGGTGGAGCAACATGAAGGAATGAACTTAAGTTCACTCAAAATAGGTGATGTTTCTAAGAAGCTAATGAAGTAGTTGTACCTAGTTCATGAAAGTATCATGAATCAGTGCAAAGAAGAAGTCTTTGAATAAGGGTGGTATTCAAGCTCTAACAATTCAGAGAGAATGCCCATAAGAAGTCATGAAATTCCATAGGGTAATCCATGCACCTAGGAGGATCCGTAGTCGGTATCCGTAGCTAGTATCCTAGCGGTGTAGTGAAGTAAGTCATCTTTATGTAATTTAAAGAGCATAAAACTTGGCCCAAGCTAAGAAGGACATAAAGCAGTATAGAATTTAAGCGAACGACTTTCGAGACGTTTTCATGACATCGGATTTGCTGGTGAAAAGTGTTGTCTAGAAGGTTACAAGTACGATAAGTAACGTTGGAAGATTTATGTTGAAGATCCACAACTATGTGGGTGTACCGCAAATTCTTTTGTGAGACCTTATATAGGTAATATATGAGCTAGATAGAGACCAATATCCTTACTATCGAGTTAATGGATATTATACGTGTAGATTAGAGACTATTAGGAAACCCCAAGGGTGAGAGTAAACAATAAACACTGAAGTGTTGTTGTCTAACTTTCTGACTAAAGGTGGAGAAGAAGTACAAATTTGTGGTGATATTAAGCCTTATTTTCATAAGGTTATCAGAAATTATCTATAGAAGAGTACTCTCTAGAGTATGTTCGGATGAAAGATCGAAGAAGATGTAATAGATTAAACCTAGTGGACTAGTTGTAAAGGGGAAACAACTAGTAAGTTTTCCTTAAGAAGTAGGAGTAGAGCCTACTAAAATAGTTTAGTGTGTAGTAGTATAAAAACCTTATTGGATGGAAAAAATGTGTCCACAACCAATTCTAAATAGGATAGGGGCATAAGCCCAAAGAGATTTGGTAAGAGGAACTATAGGGTAAGTTAGAAAGGACTATGGATATTTTCGGAATGAAGAGGATTCAAGGAAAAAGATCTGGATACGGGATACCACAATTATTTCCAAGTGTGATCACGATAGAATTTGAGAAATGGCGTGATCAACACAAGTCAATACCTCATTCCGAAGCATAAGAGAGTACGAACTTCGGGGACGAAGTTTATTTTAAGGGGGAGAGTCTGTAACACCCAGATACATTGCTAACGTATCCATAATTTTTGATGTTCCATGCTTGGTTGTTATCTACTTTCTTATGTTTTGTTCCAACTTTGGAGTGTTTTCATACACTTTCTTGGACTAACCTATTAACAAGATGCCAAAGTGCCAGTTGCCTGTTTTCTGCTATTTTCCAGGAAAGCCAGAAAATGAATATTCTCGGAATTGGATGGGAAAAAAGCCAAAGTCAGATTTTCACCGAGGGGGACACGGAGCCAGAATACGAGACAGAGAGGGGCCAGGGGGGCCACACCACCTGGTCGCGCGGCTAGGCCTCTGATACAGAAACCCTAAGTACCCAATCAAAATTCCACGAGAGAGTCTGTAGCCACCGTCATCTCCATCCCTAGATCAGGAGGGATCTAAAGCTCTTCCCGGCACCCTGCCGGAGAGGAGAATTCACCCTGGAGGCCTTCTTCATCACCATGCAAGCCTCCGGTGTGATGCGTGAGTAGTTCATCCTTGCACTACAGGTCTATGTAGTTGCTAGATGGCTGGTTCTTCTCATTTGTGCTATCATGTTTAGATCTTGTGAGCTCCGTTCATGATCAAGATTATTTGTAATCCTACATGTTGTGTTTGCAGGGATCCGATGGATATTGAGATACTATTTCAGATTGATTATTGATTCTATCATGTCTTTGTTATTTGTGATCTTGCATGCTTTCCATTGTTAGTAGCTATCTTGGCCAAGTAGATGCTAGCAACTCCAAGAGTTAGTGTTTATGCTCGATAGTGGGTTCATGCCTCTAGTAATCTGGGGAAGTGACAGAAATCTCTAAGGTACTAGATGTGATGTTGCTACTAGGAAGGAAACAACAATCCTTTGTTCATAGAACAATCGTATTGTTTCCTTTACACGCAATGTGTAATGCAATTATCTGTTGCTTGCAACTTAATACTAGAGGGGGTTCGGATGATAACCTGAAGGTGGATTATTAGTCATAGATGCAGTTGGATTATGGTCTATGTATAATGTTGTAATGCCCAATCGAATCTCAAAGGAGTCAAGATGATTAGTATATGCATGTATGCTTTCTCGATGTTTGTCAATTGCCCCGCTGTAATTTGTTCACCCAACATGTCATCTATCTTACGGAGAGCCACCACTAGTGAACTATTGACCCCAGTCCTTTCTTTTACCATCAATCTACAACTGTTTATTGTTTTCTGTTTACTTTCAGCAAGCTTTTACTCTCTTCCACTCGATACGTTTAATCCTTTGTTTGAGCGAAACCGGTGAGATTGACAACCTCACTGTAAGTTGGGGGCAAAGTTATGTGGTTGTGTTATGCAGGATTCCAAGTTGCCAACAACACCTTGGAGGTGTTTCCGTGCTCCTTCTGGTTCGATAACCTTGGTTTCATAACTGACGGAAAACTTGCTGTTGTGCTCATCATACCTTCCTCTTGGGGTTCCCCAACAAGATCGATATATTTTGGGCCATCAAGCATATTTTCTGGCGCCGTTGCTAGGGAGTCAAGAACATCTTCACAAGGGGAGTCCCTCATAACCAATATCTTTACTTTGTTGTTTTTGTTTTGCTTAGTTTATTTTCTTGCTTTGTTTGCTTGTTTCTTTATCAAAAACACACAAAAAATAGTTTTACTAGTTTGCTTTCTTTACTGAAAACACAAAAAATGACTACTCTTGAAAACACTAAGTTGTGTGACTTCACTAGCACCAACAACAATGATTTCATGTGCACACCTATTGCTCCACATGTTCCTGAAGCTTCTTTCTTTGAAATAAAACCTGCTTTACTCAATCTTGTTATGAGGGAACACTTTTCTAATATTGGTAATGAAGATGCTGCTGCTCATCTAAATAACTTTGTTGAACTTTGTGAGATGCAAAAGCATAGGATATAGATGGGGATAATATTAAGGTTAAATTGTTTCCTTTCTCTTTGAGAGGAAAAGCTAAAGAATGGTTGAATTCCTTAACTAGGAATAGTATTGATTCTTGGACTAAATGCAAATATGCTTTCATTGGAAAATACTATCCTCCTGCTAAGATTATATCTGTGAGAAGTGAAATAATGAAGTTTAAACAATTTGACGATGAACATGTTGCTCAAGCTTGGGAAAGAATGAATCTTTGGTAAAGAATTTCCCCACTCATGTACTAACTGCTTGGATGATTATCCAAACCTTTAATGCAGGATTGAACTATTCTTCAAGAAATCTATTGGATTCTGCTGCTGGAGGTACCTTTATGACCATTACTTTGGGTGCTGCAACGAAGCTTCTAGATAATATGATGGTTAACTATTCTGAATGGCATACCGAGAGAGCTCCACAAGGTAAGAAGGTAAATTCTGTTGAAGAAACCTCCTCCTTGAGTGATAAAATTGATGTTATTATGTCTATGCTTGTTAATGGGAAAGCTCATATTGATCCAAATCATGTTCCTTTAGCTTCTTTGGTTGCTCAAGAAGAGCAAATTGACGTGAACTAATGTTGCTAATAAAGATTGTGTGAAGTTTTGTATGAAGGAAAAATTTCAGGTGTATGGAAGGAATGAGTAATGAGATGAAGAATGGACTAAAGCTCAAGCTTGGGGATGCCACGCGTGTCACCCCAAGAAATATACAAGAAGTACAAGCATCAAAGCTTGGGGATGCCCAAGGCATCCCCCTCTTCATCAATAAAAATCCCAGGTTTCTTCCAAACGCTTCATTTTTATTGTTTCATGCACATTTGTGTTGTTCTTGGAGCGTCTTCTTTTTCATTTTCGTTTTCGTTTTGGTTTTTCATTTGCTTTGGTTTGCTTAGTTTTCTGAATAAATTGGTTGGACCCCCTCTTTCATACATTGGTTTGCAAATAGTTTGGTTTGGTTTGGAAAAGAGTAGGAAAGTTCATGCTTATGTGGTAAAAAGAGCTCATTTTTGACTGTGGCCTATGCTTTGGCATGCCATGTTTGATATTTTTTTGGCTTTATGCTTAGTATTCTTTGGTGTAGAATGACTTGTTATAAACAATTGAGATTGCTTAATGTGCCTTGGATGAATCATGCGTTTTTTTAGCATATTAAAGCATAGTATAGTGGTATTCTCCTTTGATGCTTTATTTGGGTTGACTTGGCGCATGCTCACACCATGTTATGACTATATCAAGTCACCATAGCTTTTATGATCCTTTAGTTTTCAACTTGTAGTATCACTTTATGCTTTGATCAATGATGTTTTGTCGCTCTACATTATTATGGCCATTATTGCTCTCTTAGTTTGTCGCTCCCAGTATTTTGCTAGCCTCCACCACCAAGTATGAGTTCCACTCATGCATCCAACTCCCTAAACCAAGTTATTCCAAAGATTCCACCATACCTACCTATTAGCTTATGCTATTCCAAGTATATTCATGCTTTTGTTTACCTTCTGAATTAAACTTGTTATGAGAAAACTAGTGATTAAAGCTCTCACGAACTTGATGACACACTTTACTTTTCTTGCCCTTAATAAACTTGACCCATTGTGTCGTCTATGTTGTATATGCTTGCACTTATTTGTTGGGAATTAGCAGAACCATGCTTTCATGGGGAACGCTTTCAACATTGCACTTGGTACTTGTACCTAGTTGATATCATGCTCTTTTGTATATGGATGTCGTTGGTGTCAAATGAAAGGGGAGCTTGTAAGTCCATGGAGTTATGTATATGTGTTAGAGAAACGCCTGGGCCGCTGGTCTAATCCATGCTGACATGGTGGAAACCTGCAGCATAACCATAATGAGCTGTCTATGAAGCATTCTTCTTATAAAAAAGAGTCCTATGTTGAGAAAAAAGATAAAAAAAGGGAGATATTATGAAAAGAGGAAAGAGAGAAAAAAGCACCATATTCCCATGGTAAATAAGAAGATTGCTGAGATGCTCGTTGTCTACTTGCCTTGTCATTTTGATATGGGGATTCTTCCGTATCATCGGGCAAGGGGTACCCTGTTGGCAGTTCTCTATGATACACATATACTTACGATGACAAGAACTTACCGGTGACTAAACATGAGGAGCGGCCCTCGTATACAAGGGACATGAGATTTCTGACTTATACTTCGTCAAGCATGTACACCATAGTTTGTTCACTTTAACCTTAATCACTTCAAGATGCTTATGATAGGGGCAATGAGAGCTGAAAGCTATAAGTACCATAATTTTTGGAAGCTCTTTATGAGACTTGAATCCCTACTTCCTTTTATAAAAAGGCCTTTCTTCCACCATTATATTGAGTCTCCACCTTCTACCTTTATGCACCTACTTTGAGAGCATAGTGGCCATTCTTAGTTCTATGTGCATTGTCCTAAGACTAGTTGATTGATACATAACTTGATATTGCTTGTTTTAACCTATTTGTATCTAGACACTCTTATGAACTTTGAAGGTGTCCTATGCATTTATATTTGCTACTCTATGAGGGACAAGCTGAATAGTATTATGTTATGTTTTCTTTATGTGAAACAAACAAACGTCTTGCAAAGCATTGTTATTCATGAATCTTTTGTTTGTGCCTTTTCATGTTGCATCATAGTTTCTTTGTCTTATTTCTAGAACTTTGTCTTTCATGTTATGATTGAAGTACTATGATCCCAGCTTTGAATGTTTTACAAATACTTTGATCAAGTCTTTGATGGTGCATGTCACCTCAAAAATGATTCTTTCTTTTTATCACTTACCTACTCGAGGACGAGCAGGAGTTAAGCTTGGGGATGTTGATACATTGCAAATGTATCTATAATTTTTGATGTTCCATGCTTTGTTTTATCCACTTTCTTGTGTTTTGTCCACACTTTGGAGTACTTTTCATATGATTTCTTAGACTAACCTATTAACAAGAGCCACAGTGCCATCTGCCTGTTTTCTGCTGTTTTTGGTTCCAGGAAAGTCAAAAAATGAATATTCTCGGAATTGGACGGGACAAAAGCCAAAGTGCCTATTTTTCCGGAAGTCATCAGATGCCAGAGCATGAGACGGAGAGGGTCTAGGGGGCCACCACACCACCTGGCCGCATGGCCCAGCCTGGCCCGCACCAGGGGATGGTGTGGTCGCCTCCGGCACCCCCTCGGTCTCTCCTTCCGCCTATATATTGCCTTCGGGACGAAAACCCTAAGTACCCGATCAAAAATACACGAAAGAGTCTGTAGCCTCCGTCATCTCCATCCCTAGATCGGGAGGGATCTGAAGCTCTACCCGGCACCCTGCCAGAGAGGGGAATTCACCCTTGAGGCCTTCTTCATCACCATGCAAGCCTCCGGTGTGATGCATGAGTAGTTCATCCTTGGACTACGGATCCATGTAGTAGCTAGATGGCTGGTTCTCCTCCTTTGTGCTTTCATGTTTAGATCTTGTGAGCTTCGTTCATGATCAAGATCATCTATTTGTAATTCTGCATGTTGTGTTTGCGGGGATCCGATAGATATTGAGATGCTATTTCAGATTGATTATTGATTCTATCATGTCTTTGTTATTTGTGATCTTGCATGCTTTCCGTTGTTAGTAGCTATCTTAGCCAAGTAGATGCTAGCAACTCCAAGAGTTAGTATTTATGCTCGATAGTGGGTTCATGCCTCTGGTAATCTGGGGAAGTGACAGAAATCTCTAAGGTACTAGATGTGATGTTGCTACTAGGGAGAAAACAACAATCCTTTGTTCATAGAACAATCGTATTGTTTACTTTACAAGAAGTTCGTAAAGCAATAATCTATTGCTTGCAACTTAATATTGGAGGTGGTTCGGATGATAACCTGAAGGTGGATTATTAGTCATAGATGCAGTTGGATAGCGGTCTATGTATAATGTTGTAATTCCCAATCAAGTCTCAAAGGAGTCAAGATGATTAGTATATGCATGTATTGCTTTCTCGATGTTTGTCAAATGCCCCGCTGTAATTTGTTCACCTAGCATGTTATCTATCTACGGAGAGCCACCTCTAGTGAACTATGGATCCCGGTCCTTGTCTTTTACATACAATCTACAATCTTTTACTGCTTTGTGTTTACTTTCTGCAAACTTTTACTTCTTTCCATGCGATACGTTTAATCCTTTGTTTTCCGCAAAACACTGTGAGATTGACAACCTCATCGCAAGTTGGGGACAAAGTTTTGTTGTTGTGTTGTGCAGGTCTCCACGTTGCTACTTGCACCGGTAGTGCGCCCTACCAAGGCTCAGCTTGCAACACCTTTGGGGTGTTTCCTTGCTCCTACTGGTTCGATTAAACCTTGGTTTCATAACTGAGGGAAACTTGCTGTTGTGCTCATCATACCTTCCTCTTGGGGTTCCCAACGAGCTCTACATCAATACTGAGCCATCATTAAGCTATTAAAGGGATGACAACTACTCGCCTATAGCTTAACAGATATATCGTGTGGCAAAGGGACTTGGACGAAAGTCACATTGAAGGATCGTCTTCGGACTTTACGACACGTGGGAGTTGGCACGTCTTGCTAGAGGCCACTACCATCTATCGACTTGAGACCGAGTGTTCATGGGAGTGAGTTGGACTCAAAGCCATGAAGGGATACTTGGAGGAGTATCTCATGTCGTGTCCAGGTGTACGTGAACCTACAGGGTCACACACTTAAGGGTAAGGAGCCCATGTGGATTAGATCCATATGGAGATTGGAATACAGCCTAGATGGGCCTCAAGCGTTGAGCCCAACTAGGAGTGTATATAAGTGGAGTGACAAGGGATAGTACCTAACCTAGCCGTCACTTTCTCCACTTCCATTTTGGGCTAGACAGGATCTAGCAATCCTCTGTCCGAAGCTCCTTCCTGTATGTGTGGATACCGGTAGAGGCATTGCACGTGCGGCGCTGGAGATTGGGAAGCTCGTGGGGATCTGGCGAAGGAGTTCGTGGGATCCGGTGTAGCTGTCCGTGGGATTCGGAGGGCTGTCCGTGGGATCGTTCAGCACTGCTTCGACATGCTACATCAACTTTCGCATCTGCGCGTCTAGCGGTAATCTCGTGGCCTATAACCTGAGCTGGATCTTGGGAGTTCCGCGTTATGGAAAAAGTTTTGTTTATCTCTACGTGGCCCAACATATTAACCTTCCAAAGACTTTAAGTAGATTAATAAGAAGAAGGAATTAGTTATGGTAGAATGTGCCTTCATCAATGGAATGTGATCCTTAGTGGTGATCAAACCATTTGATAGTAGAGGAGTTAACTCACTCATGAGTTAACTAGAAGAAGTATTTAAAACCAAGAGTTTAGATAGTAGTTATGAAGCTATGAGAAAGCTAGTAATATTAGTACATTAAATAATAATATTGTTAGGGCAAGTGGATATAAACTTAGAGTAAGCTTGCTTAACAAGATAAGCCTATAGAGAGACCAGTACAAGTCTACTACTTAGTGAGTAATAGATCTTGATCAGACAATTAGAAGCCTAAGCTTAGTCTGATCAAATGATGGTGGTCATTATTCTTAAGTCACTTGAGAATAGATGACTAGGTGGTAAAAAAGAGTTGTGAGTAAACCAAATTAGGTAAAGCCCTAGTAAGATGAATCATCTAGCTTGATCAAGAAAAGTCAAGCTAGAGTATAATGAAGTATATAACATAAGTTGTAGGAGTAGTTGGAAGTATAATAGTTTAACCAAGCTAATGCAAGAACAAACTTGCATTATGGGAGTAGTACCATACCATTTTAGAGGATTGTTATCACATGTGATGTATAGATATAATTGTAATCTTGCAAGCTTTGGATATAGATACAAGGTTAATTTAAAGGAGTTTATGGATGGAGTTAGAAGTAACTAGATTGATGGATTTATCAAGGGTAGTTTAGCAATGGAAGTTATATAGATACTAGGAAAAGAATGGAGAATGAGTATTGTTGAAGTGACATGACCATGTCGTCATATGATGATGGCTATGGTGGAGTCATATGATTGACTTATTCAGGAAGATGTGATCTTTGTGATTAAAAGAAGAGAGATTTATAGAGTATATTTAGGAAAGGAATTCCTTATCCAAAGATAACCTTAGTGAGGTACTAAGGTAAGGATTCTTTAAAAGCCTTAACTAAGATCATATCAAACCATGGACACAGAACATGATGGCAATATGTGTTAGCCTTAAATATTCATCCATATCCATAATTGAATATGGGTTATTAAATCCTCGCAGAACCCATAATACCTATATCTGAATACACATGAGCATTTCTCCATCAATGATTGTTATTGATTCATAATGATCTAACCAAGATTGTTTTGTGGTATTTATGAACATTGCAAATCAAATAGAATTGGATTTGGTAAAATCACCAAAAAGGGAGAACCATGAAACTTAAATCACCCTATCATGAACCACAAGGATTTAAATCTTATAAGGTATATATATAATTCCTTTATGAGATTAAGTATTAATAAGATTCTGTACACATAATTATCCATCTTAAACCATCACCATTACATTCTTTAGTGTAAATGAAAGTCATTTTAAAAGATCATATTATAAAGAGTAAATCTCTAAAACTGTAATCCCTATTAATATTTTCTAATGAAAATAATTCTTTATATAATCATGAATAGTAAAAATTACTAAAAAGGATGTCAAATCAACTAGTTACTTTAACCATGTAGAATCCTTGTTGATTCATTGAGTTTGAGTATTTGAATCATTAAGGAAATTAAAATTGAAGTGGAAAAAGGAAAACCAGAAATAAAAAACAGAATAAGAAAAAGAAAAGGGAGGCAGCCAGGCGCAGGCCCATGGCCCATTCTGTACTCCCAGCGCATGAGCAGCAGCATTAATAAACCGCTCACTTCATCGTGGCCCAGCAAAAGCCTAACAGCAGCCCGTCACACCTCCTCTCTCTGACTGACAGGTGGGATCGGAGGTGGACCGCGGGTTGAGATAGAAATGTTGACAGGGGTTTTTCATAAGATGTCCATCGTCATCTTCCCCCTCCAGCTGCAAGCAGCTCGGTGGCGGAGCCGATGCCATCCGTCGTCGCCGCACCAGGATTCGCACCACAACCGACACTCCCGCGGGGATAAGAACGCCACGATGATGCTCCCGTCCTCATCCTCACTTCCCTCCCTCTCTGGAGCTCTTTCTCTCTCTCTCTCACTGCACACCCGAAACCCTACCTCGCTGGAGCCACTCGTCGCTGATGCTCCCGACCATCCCAAGACCATCAGAGCCCACCATTGAGTAGGTCTTGTTCTTCTCGTCCAATTGCCCCATTCCACGAAAGCCGAAGAAGCCCAGGCGCTCGGATTGGTCCCTCCGTTCCAACGCCACTCATCATCGATTCGCCATCATCACGCCTCCTCACTCCTCCTCGACCTCTCCATCATCATCTGGGTGAGTCTATCGTCCTCGAGAACCCCTCCAATCACTCTATTGAGTTCCATATCGTCGTAGCACCGTAGTCCACCACCGGCCGCTGTAGTAGGTAGCTCCGATGACCAAAAGTGGGCGGCGCCACCACTATTAGGTTCCCCTCGGTCTCCTCATTCCAAAGCAACCCTTTGTAGCTGCACGCATGCACCCAATCGGCCGATCGATCTCCGATCTGTGAGGATCAGCTCGTGTTGACGTCATGATGATGTTGAGCCCACATCATCCCTGCCTGCCAGTCGCATTTGACTTGGTCCTTGCCCATGTGGCAAGTGATGAGCCTCGGGCCCGCTTCTCATTGAACCTGGGTAGAAATAGGGTTAGTAACAAAAGTCGTTTGACTGGTCTTCGCCACCATGGCGTGCCAACGTGTCTCTGACCCCACTGGTCAGTGTCTGTGGCTAGGTAGTTGTTCGGTATAAAAATGTATTGCCTTTTAATAAATAGCAAATCAATATAAGTTTAAATATAAATATAATTCCCAGAAATTTAATAAAAGGATTAAATCTTGTTAATTCTATATCTTATGTTTTATAATTCACAAAAATGTATATAATATATCAAAATGCACAGAAAAATAAAATCTATAATTTAACTTTATTAACAAACATTATTATGTTAAATATTTAAATAATAATTATTAATCAAGATTTTATAAGTAATAAAACTTTGAAAATTCCTATTTTAATATTGGTAAATAAGAAAATTATAAAAAAATACTAAAATTCTTGGGAAAATAAAAACTAATATGTAAAACTATAAACTTAAAATATCATATCACTTAACTAGGTAATTATTATTTATTAATTATTTATAAAGTGATAAAACTTATAAAAATCATATCTTATTATTTAAAAATCACAAAAGTACTTATAAGATACCAAAATGATCACAAAAATAAATTATATACATAAAAAATGTAAACTCTCACTTTTGAATTAAAAAAAGGTAAAGGTCTAATAAATCTTGTTTAAACCTTTTCTTTTATTTTAATTCATTAAAAATATATAAACCATTACTATTGCCTTTGCCACTATTTGTTTAAAGTTTAAAAATGTAATAACAAGTTCAATTAATGTTTGATGAATTAAAATTAAGTGTATTCTAATTTTGTCCATTATAAAATCATGAAAGTAGTATATTGCTTATCAAAAAGATATTATGCAACTATAAAATTATCAAGAGATTAATTACAAATTCTTTTACAAGTTGGGAAAATTGCTCAATGGTTTAAAACAAGTTTTTAAGTAATTTAAATAATGCCCTTTCTATGTTTATAAAAGGTAAGCATTAATAATAAAGTAATTCTATTCACTTATAACTTTAATAAAACACCATCTCATTCAAGAAATAATACTTAAATTCTACCTTTGTGGAATGTTAAGCAGTAAACCATCTATAATATGATGCCTCATCCATAACATGTAAATCTCCCTTACTTTGTTGTGATTGTTTCTCTTTTAATAATCTTAGCTAATAAGAGAACCTTAAAGTGTTAAGCTTTAAGTTTAAATACTTTTTACTTTGTAAAGTAATATTTTCTTCAAAAGTTATTCTTTCAAGAAACATTAAAAGTGATTCTTGAATACTTCAATAAAAGCTCTAATTGATTCTTAATCTTGTTTCAGAAATATTTTAGATATCATGATCCATTTGAGTGCTTTAGTATTGCATATTATTTGTTGTATTTACCTATTATTTTAAACACACTCTCACAAGCCTTAATAAGAAGCACAACTGTGAAGCTAGTATAAAGGTGTAACACATTCCAAAGAACTCAGATACGATTAGTTCGGGGATTTGTGTTTATCAAATTGCATTACATTACTTATGCATCGTTGCAACTTGCTTCTTTAAACATTAGTCCTTATCGGACCAATGATGTTGTTTACAGAATTTGGATCTTCTAAAGTCTTGAAGACCGTGAGTGCATAATCTTGCAATCACAAAAGTAAAGTTCACAACTTGCTCATGTCCTTTGATTATTTTCTATGCTTGTAACTCAATTGTGTCACCACCTGCATTTCAAAAAGGTTGAAAACACTATTTTCACAATTAATTGGAAATATTGGTTACTGCTCCAGGGTGATCAGCTAATCTATCATAATTGGAAATGGAAACGCCATTGTACAGTAATGTATCATCTAGGACTTAACAACCAATGTCGCCAGTGATTCTAGCGCCGTATATTATGCGTCAACCATGAGATTTGGAATGGGACAGAGAAGTCAGTTGTTTCTTCTTCCTTTTGCATGGACAAATGACCTTATCGTGAGGCTATTGATTTCTCGTGGAGTTCCAAAGAATCCCGCACATGGGTGGGACCCCTTAGTTCCGCGTGAGCTAGGTGTCTAAATTATCTGTGCATAGCTATCTGGGTCTGAGTTCACCATGGTTGATGGTGACCGCCAGATAGAGCTGCTTATAGACTCTCTGAGGGCTACCCAAAGAGTAACCGTGGTAGTTGTCTCGGGGGATCGTGTCTTCATGCGGGGTCGTGGAGAGGGCAGTGATTATCTTGGATCTTAGACTAGGCCCGACACCAAGGAAGTGTGGACGAGAATGCAACTCTAATGTGCAACAAAGCTAAGGTCTCTTTTGGGAAAAGTGACGCACCTCTACAGAGTGTAAGAATTGGGACATGTTACACCCTATTCCGGGAAGGAGCTACGAACACGGCAGGAAAGGAACCCCATGAAGGTTCTGGTCAACCTGTGAAGGCTGTTGGGCACAATTTTCAAAATAAAAGCAACTTTTGAAGAAATGTTTACGAAAAACCTGCATTGCCTATGACCTATGGTCTATCGCTGTAGAGATAGTGCATCATACACTCCTTTTTAGTGAACTTGCTAAGTACGCTCGTACTCAACCGTACCTTCTTAACCCTTGCTAGATTCTAAGCCGTTGAAGACGACGCAACATCAAATTCTACTCAAGAAATCATCATCGACAACTCAAGTTCTTCAATAAAGTCAATGAAGTAAACATATACAAGAGCTAAAGGGGAGACAAAGTCTCGGTTTAGATAGGAATAGATAGTCTAGCCATAAAACCTACTTCCGTAGAACATTGCAATAGTATCAATTGCAAGCAGATAGTTTAGAGGTTAGTCTTATTAGCCAGATAGTTTTGAATTATTATTTTTGGTTCTTCTTTATAAGAAGTTTGTTTCTCTCTCTTTAACCTAGAGTGTTCTCTGGATCTTTTGTAAAGAGTCAAGTTGTAATCTATAGTCATGTCTTGGACCTGCTGTGTTTCTATTGTACCACTCTGAGGGATGTAATACTAGTGAACGGTGTTTGATTGGTGTTATGTCAACGACTATAGTGTACTACATCATGCAGTGGTATGCTGGGTCACTGCATAAGCTAAACCCACCACACATTTATGAAGGATCTTATTGAGATCATATCTGGGTATTCGTTATAACAACTCTTGAATACTCAATTAAGTTTATAACTTAAGCAAAGAAATTTAATAACTAAACTTTGGTATACATGTTAACTATAGTTATTTCTACCATGAGAATCATGTTAGTTCCTAAGCTTTAACTCTTATCACAAATAGTGTGGAAGAGGAAGGCAAGCCAAGACCATCCAGCACATACCCTTAATATCATATTAAGAGATGACATTCCTATTTAACCAAGTCCTAATGCCAATTAATCATCAGAGTTGAGTGATTAGTCTTTGGCCTAGCACTTAATAACCTTTAGCTTTAACCTACTATATTGACCTTCCAAAGACCTTAAGTAAATTAATAAGAAGAAGGAACAAGATATGGTAGGGTGTGTCATCATCAATGGAATGTGATCCTTAGTGGTGATCAAACCATTTGATATGGGAGGTGACATGGGTATGATTACTCGGGTGACTATGATTCGCTACACCATATTGGGTAAAAGGCTTAAGGCCCATGAAGGTTTCAAATAAACAGCCCAAGGAAGCAACCAATGAAGACTTCGATTGTATTAGTAAAAAAGACTATGAACCGACATTATGTTAGAATTGTAATTATGCGTGTATGAAACCTATCCGCATAGAGCTTTGACACCCGACCTATTATATATAGGACGGGAGAATCCCAAGCGAGGGTACCGAAATCTAGAGGACAACTTGTAATAGTGCAATTACTCAATATTCAGGCGACTTTGATTCCATTGTTTCCCTGAAGATCCGACAAAATCCCCAGCGTTCTCTTTTCCACGAAACCCTAAGTACATCACCATGGGCATTGCCGAGGTTACCCCTAGTCAATTGGCATCGTCTGTGGGAAACCTGAACGCTGGAACCATGGATTCAGTGGACCGCTCTCCACCAAGCATCAAATCGACGAAAGCAGATCCATGCCCGCCCACCCCTGTATTGGTACCCGGCGATTTCAACGGCAGATCTGATCTAGTCATCGGAAGCTTCCACTTCCAAGTAGACGACCCGCAAGAATCACACCCTTCGTGATGGGTTCATAGCATGGAAAACAAAAAATTTCTACCGCAAGAACGAACAAAACCCAGATCTAATCTAGATAAAAGCCAAGATCTAATCTATTAGACATGAGCAACGAGATAGATAGGAACTAACCCTCGTAGATCCGAAAGCGTTAACGAGATTAGATCTCGTGGTTGATGTAGTCGATCACTTGCCGATCTCAAGATCGTGTGGACGATCCTTCCGGCGTCGCGATCCAGCAGCGCTTCCGCCCTCGGTCAAGTAGACGATCCTTCCGGCGTCGCGTTCCAGCAGCGCTTCCGCCCTTGGTCAAGTAGACGATCCTTCAGGCGCCACGATTCGGCAGCGCTTCCGCAGTCGGTCACACGTGCGGAGTCGAAGCAGACCTTCCTCTCCCCGTTCCAGCGAGCAGCGGAGGTAGTAGATCTTCTCCACGGAATCCTAGCAGCACGACGGCGTGGTGGTGGTGGTGGAGTAGAGAATTCTGCAGGGCTTCGCCTATGCCTGTGCAGAAGATGGTGGAGGAGAGAGGCGGCAGAGATTGGACATTATGAGAGCGTGTGTGGAGGGGGCGCCCCTGCCCTTCTATTTAAGGGGAGGAGGCGCGCCTGGGGAGGGGGAGTCCTTGTAGGACTCCCCTCCTCTATGGCCAACGAATTTGGGGAGGGGGGAGGAGTCCTCCTCCCCCACGAATCCGTGTCTTGACCCACCAGGACTCCTTGATCCCTATCTTGATTTTCAAGCAAACTCCAAGATATCTTCTAGAACCTTCCGGAACATTCCGAAACCTTCTAGAATCCTCATACAAACACTCCGGAACATTTCCTAACTCATAAAATGATCTCCTATATATGAATCTTATTCTCCGGACCATTCCGGATCTCCTCGTGATGTCCCGAATCCAATCTGAGACTCCGAACAACATTCGGTCTCCAACGCACATTCCATATCTACTTAAAACAACTTCGAACCTTAAGTGTGTCACCCTACGGTTCGTGAATATGTAGACATGATAGAGACACATCTCCTATCAATAACCATCAGCGGGATCTAGAGATCCATAATGGCTCCCACATACTCAACGATGACTTCGTGATCGATTAAACCATTTACATACGAAACCAATTCCCTTTGTCTCGCGATACTATACTTATCCGAGGTTTGATCGTCGGTATCTCCATACCTAGTTCTACCTCGTTACTGATAAGTACTCTTTACTCGTTCCGTGATATGTCATCCCTTGTGACCTAGTCACATGCTTGCAAGCTAACTAGATGACATTCCACCGAGAGGGCCCAGAGCATATCTATCCGTCATATGGATGGACAAATCCCAATCTTGGTTCATGCGCTTCAACACATACTTTCAGAATACCCAATGACACCTTTATGACCACCCAGTTACGAAGCGGTGTTTGATGTCATCAAAGTATCCATCCGGTGATGGTGATTAACATAACCTCATGGTCGAAGGATTAGGTTACTATGTATTTTAAAGCTTATAGCAAACGAACTTAATGACTTGATCTTATGCTATGCTTAATACGGGTGTGTGTCCATCACATCATTCTCCTAATGATATGATCTTGTTATTAACGACATCCAATGTCCATGATCAGGAAACCATGATCATCCATTAATCAACAAGCTAGTTTAACAAGAGGCTTACTAGGGACTCTTTTATGTTTACAAAACACACATGTATTAGTGTTTCCTAATAATACAATTATAGCATGGGATGTAAACATTTATCATAAACATAAAGATATAATAATAACCACTTTATTATTGCCTCTTGGGCATATCTCCAACACTTCGGCCCTGGTAACATCAGAACCGTCGGTGGAAAAAGCTACGCCTACGGAGGTACCAATATCTTCTGTCGGATCCTCCATGGAAGTCACAGCATAGATCGAAGGAGAGCGAATCGAGATGGATCTAGGAGAGCTTGATGGCCTTCATGGCAATCTCTTCCTTGGATTAGATCATCAACTAACCCCACCACGTGAAGCACACCCAACAAATTTAGAACCCGAAGAAAGGGGCGAAAACGTCGACTTCAAAGAAAGGATGGCGAAGATCTATCTAGAAATACAATCTCGGAACATTATCAGCACATCTCTTCAAGCAAGATGATGCCATCATACCACGCATAACACGCCATCAAGTGTACATGATCAACTGAGACACCTCAACACCACACGACGAAAACGGTAATCCTATCCTCAACCCCGATGATATTTTATCAGATGACAATGCAGGAAATCACGGTAATGAAGGAGACCACGAAAACGGAGGAGAAACAGCAGATAATCGCATAGTCTAAGGAGGAGGCAGAGAACCGCACGGAGGAGAGAGACAAGGATTTCGGCTACTAGCATCGGCATGGAAAAAGCAAGGGAGGCAATTTCGGGAGCAGTTCCAATGACAGCGGATGCTTCACATGAGGATCTACTAGCATACCAGTACGTGCTTCACCACAAGAAGAGAGATCTACTTAGGATGCAGAGGCAACTCGATGAAAGGAAAAGGTTAGCCGACGAATCCAGCTTACGACAAGCACATTTAAGCTCTACTCGGTGGTCACGAGGCATAACAAGAGGAGCACCACCAAGAAGGGCAACATCTCGACTGCAGCATATCCCTGAAGCAGAAAGAAGTGGACTCAGCCAAGATCTCGACCTTTCATTCATGTCAATTGACCAAGCAGGAAACATCAAGGGGAAAATAGCTCAGGCAGCCATTGTGGCCGCGCAAACATATATAATCACCACTCAGCCCGCACCCGACAATCCCCGAGCGACCCTCCACTGCCCTGCCCTGATGAACCTTGGCATGGTGTTAGCCTCTCTCGCGGAAGCAGAGCAAAGAATCACGCGACAACCTGATTCATCCCCATGCCGTTACATTAGTCCTCGGCAAGTGGGACACACCCGACGAGCTCGATCGCCATACCAGGCGCATCTCGTAGGACCCGAGCCGCGAATTAACGCAAGAAACAACAACACGCAACACAGGAGCAAGGGATCAAGGGATGAGAACCGCAGCCGACGATATCATGATGGATACGACGAAGACGGTCACGAGCTATGCTGGGCCAGCTGTTTCACGCAGCGGATTCGCAAGACATCAGTACCCAAGGACTTCAAACTTCCACATGACCACCACAAGTACGATGGGCCCTAGGAACCCAAAGCTTGGTTAGCAGATTATTTGGCCACTATCAAATTATAGGGCGGCTCCACAACTACCGCAATGCAAATCCTGCAACTACATCTCACCAATGCCGCAAGATCATGGCTCAGGCAGTTACCTGAAGATTCCATCGGTAGCTAGAACGACCTGGAAGATAAGTTTATCCAGCACTTCCAATCCATGTTTAAACGACCATCATCCTTGGAGCAATTGCGAGCGTGCAAGAATTTTTTTGGGGAATCAATAAGAGCATTCATCCACCGATGGAATATCATCAAAAACTCAGCTGAGTCCATATCCGACGAAAGGGCCATCGACGCCTTCAACAATGGCCTCCGTCGCCGAGAATTCATAGAAGAACTGGGACGGGTTAAACCCAAAACAATCTCACAGCTAATGGAAATAGCAAATCGTTGGGCTGATGGAGAGGACGCGCTGCATAATAAGCACACGTGATCACCCAAAGAAGACGTGGATAAGCGTGGCAATGACAGAAGAAGAAGGAGTAATGATGGAAGCACGGGACCAAGTTACGTCGCAGCAGGTTTTTTGGGTGAAGGAAATAACAGAAGCAACGACCACAATGGCGGATACCGCCAGAACAAGGACGATGTTGGAGGAAGCCAGTCCGCATAGTGGTATTAGCCAAGAGCACGAGACCCACCTATGTCCGTAATGCAAATGCTAGAAGGACCCTGTAATATGCATTTTTACGTTGACTCAGCAGGCAGACGACAATCTAACCACCTCTTGAAAGACTGCCGAACATTCCTGAAGATGTAGGAGCTTTGTAACGCAAAGGCAACCGAAGCAGCGAACCGAGGATATGCATCTACGCCTGGCGCATTACCCATTGGCGCACCACCACCACCACCAGTGGAACCACCACAAAACACAAATGATCAAAACAATGAGTACCCTAGGTCAAAAGGACCAATGTCCATGATTCATAATGGGTGTCCATCCAACAGAATTCAGAAGCTCATCATAAGACAAATTAATATGGCGGAAACAGCAACATCAACCACACCCGAATATCTTCATTGGTCCGAGCAAGAAATCACATTCAGCAGAGCTGATCACCCGCTTCGGGTCCCACGACCAGGCCATTTAGCCTTGATAGTAGAAGCACAAATTGGTGGTTTCGATATGAGCAAGGACGCAGGAAGTAGCATAAATCTGATCTACGCAAAAATGCGGAGAACAATAGGCTACCCACTGGACAATCTCGCGCCAATAGAAACATCTTTCCACGGAATCGTACCAGGTAAAGCCGAAATTCCTTTAGGCAAAGTTTTTCTTGACGTTGTTTTTGGTTCCAAAGTAAATTTCAGGCGAGAAAAACTTGAATTTGAAGTCATGGACTGGCTATCACAATATCATGCGATCCTGGGACGCCAGCCTTTACACGGTTTATGGCAGTACCGCATTATGCGTACCTAGTAATGACAATGCCAGCTCCAAAGGGAATCATCACAGTAAGAGGAAGCTTCACACATGCTGATAGTTGTGATAGGGAGTTTCAACAAAATTTCTGAATCTTTCGGGATGGCAACGGAGTTTGAACAACTCAAAACTTTTGCAGATGCACAACCATTGGAAGTAGCGCGTGTTAATCTTGATCGGGCTTTTGACACGGCAAAGGACACAAAAGAAGTACAGATCCACCCCGTTGACCCGACAAAAACAACATTTCTGGCTTCCAACCTTGACCCCACATAGGAAAGCATGCTCATCGAGTTCCTTCGTGAGCACAAGGAGATCTTCGCATGACTACCTTCTGACATGCCGGGGATTCCTAGGGAATTCGCTGAGAACGCATTAAATCTGGATCCAAACGTGAAGCCAGTAAAGCAACCGCTTTGTCGCTTCGTAGAACCAAAGCGTAAAGCCATTGGAAAAGAGCCCCATCGCCTTAGTGATGCCAATTTTATCAAGGAACTAACAAAAGTAGAGTGGGTCGCAAACCCAATATGTGTTCCAAACAAAAATACTATAGAACTTCGGATGTGCATCGACTTTAGTGCATTGAACAAACATTGTCCAAAAGATCACTTCCCATTGCCGCGAATCGACCAGATAATCGATGCAACTACAGGATGCGAACGTCTTTCTTTCCAGGATGCTTACTCAGGATACCACCAGATCAGGATGAAGGAAGAAGATCAAGAGAAAACGACATTTATCACGCCTTATGGTGTATTATGTTACACAACAATGCCTTTTGGCCTCAAGAACGCCGGAGCAACATAACAATGGATGATGCAGAAGTGTTTGGGAAGCCAAATAGGCACAAACGTACAGGTATATATTGATGACATTATAGTTACAACAAGACAAGGATTTGCGCTCATCAAGGACCTTGAGGAAACATTCAAAAATCTCGACAAGTTCAGCAGCAAACTGAACCTGAAGAAATGCTCCTTTGGAGTTCCGGCAGGGCAACTCCACAGATATTTGGTATCAGCTAGAGGAATCGAGGCTAATCCCGAGAAAATACAAGCAATCTTAACAATGAAGAAGCCAACAACTCTACGTGGCATACAGCAATTGGCAGGACGAGTAGCGGCACTCAGTCGTTTCATTGCAAGGTTAGGAGAAAAAGCACTACCATTTTACGCCCTTATGAGGAAATCAGAAAAATTCGAATGGACAGAAGAAGCTCAGCGCACCTTTGAAGATCTTAAAAGGACACTTTCGACATCTCCTGTCGTCGTGTCGCTAAAAGAGAAAGAGCCTTTACTACTTTATATCGCTGCTAAAAATCAAGTGGTCAGCGCGATCCTGGTCGTGGAGCGACCCGAAAAAGGGAAGACCCACGGTGTGTAGAGGCCAGTCTACTTCCTGAGCGAGGCTTTATCACCATCCAAACAAAGGTACCCACACTACCAAAACTAGCATACAGGGTATTTATGACCGCATGAAAACTATGCCACTATTTTTCGAAGCATCCAATCATAGTGGTCAATGAAGCGCCTTTGTCAAGCATCCTCAACTATCTAGAAGCAACTGGACGTGTCTCTCTATGGGGCATCAAATTATCCCCTCGAGATATCACGTATGAGAAGCGCAAATCAATCAAGTCATAAGTTTTGCCGGATTTCATCACAAAGTGGACAGAGTTACAATGTGCGGGTCCACCAGACTTTTCTAGTGCTTGGACAATGTACTTTGATGGATCAAAAAGAATAGAAGGAGCAGGAGCAGAAGTCATATTAATATCACCTCAAGGCGAAAAAATGCGCTATATACTTCGGATGATATTTTCAAATGCATCCAATAATGAAGCAGAATATGAGGCCATGTTGCATGGCATGCGAATGGCCAAAGCTTGCGGTGCAACTCGCCTCAAAATCTTCGGATATTCCAACCTTGTGGCACAACAAACAATGAACAAGTGCGACGCCGTCAGTGAAAATATGGTTGCTTATCGCGATCTATATGGTGTCATGGAAGCTCAATTCGATGGGTGTGAAGTATCACATATAGGGAGAGCAAGCAATGAAGAAGCCAACAATCTAGCAAACATCGGATCCTTGTGCTTACCAATACCACCCAGAGTCTTTTGGGAATAAATAATGGAGCGATCAATCAAAGCAAAAAGAGTCTCCGAGGTTGTAGCACCAAGAACAGGAAAAAAGAAACATCCGCAAAAAGACTCGAGGGCTCCATCAGAAGCCAAAAACATAGAAGAGGCCATCGAAGAAGAAGAACAAGAAACTGAAGAGGTCATGCTAATTGATCCTACCTGGATGCAGCCGTATATAGCATAGATGACTAAGGGAGAGTTATCCGAAGATGTGATAGAAGCCCGGCGAATCACCCGAATATCGAAGGCCTTCAGAATAATCAAAGGAGAGCTATATAAGAGAAGTATTTCGGGTGTGTTGCAGCGTTGCGTAACACCCGAAGAACGAAAAATCATACTCAAAGATATACATGAAGGAGTTTGTGGTCACCATGCTAGTAGCCGAGCGATTGCTGCAAAAGCATTCAGGGCAGGATTTTACTGGCTCACTACAGTTCAAGATGCAAAAAACATTGTCAGAACATGTGAGGCATGTCAACGATTCACAACAAAGCCTGGAGCACCTGCCTCTGAGTTGAATCCTATACCTTTGGCTTGGCCTTTGCTCAGTGGGGACTAGATATGGTGGGAAAACTTCACAGATCATCGCCAAGAGGACACGTCTATCTGCTAGTAGCAGTCGACAAATTAACTAAATGGATTGAAGCAATGCATGTCACCACCCAAGACGGAACTTCGGCTGTGAATTTTATTAAATCCATAGTATTCGGTTTGGCGTACCAAACAGCATCATCACGAATAGTGGGGCCAACTTCACTTCCAATGAGTTCAAGGAGTATTTCCAGGAGATGGGCATCAAAGTAAGTTATGCTTCGGTCGCTCACCCGCAAACAAATGGACAGGTAGAAAAAGGCAATGGACTAGTTACCATTGGACTCAAGGAAAGACTACTAGCACCACTTGACAGAGCAAAAGGAGCATGGGTTGATGAATTGTCATCCGTTTTATGGAGCTTACGTACAACTCCATATAATTCAACACAAGAGACACCTTTCTTTTTGGTCCACGGTGCGGAAGCTGTGCTTCCTATTGAGGTGTCACACGAATACCCAAGAGTAGCTGCATATGATGAAGAGGAATCAAGAGAAGCACTTGCAGATGATGTGGATGCACTTGATGAAGCTCGAGATGAAGCCCTTCAAAGAGCAACTATGTACCAGCAAAATCTGCGCAATTACCACGACAGAAGATTGCGGCTTAGGTCTTTTGCAGTAGGGGACCTAATTCTTCGCCTCAAGCAAGATGGCCACAAGAAGTTAGAATCTCCATAGGAAGGACCATACATCGTCATAGAAGTTATTCCTAGAGGAGCATATCAACTACAAGACAAGAAGACATGAGTAAATTATTCAAATCCATGGAACTTAGCACACCTACGACAATTTTACGCATAAGATTACTTATAATATGATAAGAGTTAAAGTTCGGCTCCTTAGCTAGGTGCGATCCGCCCAAAGAATAATGTATCATCGACTTTTTCGCCTTATGTATACAGAGATAAGGTTTATGTGCCTTATAGCTATTTATTATTGTTCAAAAGATCTATGCTTTCCGTCGAGCTAACAACAATTATGAGCCTATGTCAAAATACAGGCATCCGAACATAGCCTCAGGGCTACTCCCATCGGGAGCGCTGGCGCGCACTCGATAAAAATACAATTGTACAAAAAACAAAATATTTATGATTGGAAAGTACCTTTGAGTCTTACATCAATGTATCCTCAAAAAGGTATTCTTAAAAGAAATATTACTCCCATCGGGAGCCAGTATAAAGCACTAAAACTATTCGGTAAATCAGCCCAGCAGGGCAACCGCCAAAAAAGCTAAAAATCTCATATCGCGCTCAAACGCGACAAAAATCCGAATGCCGTGTTCAGAAACATGAATGTAAGACCCTAGGATTCGTCCTGTGTGGCTTGGTAATCGCACAAGAATGCGCTCTGCTAGAAAAATATCCGTATCAATGATACGATGAAAAATCCCGACGGACGCGTTGGGTACCCGATAAAATAAGAAGCTGGAATTCAGTATTCGGTAAGACCTCAGCGGCCCGAACTGAATTACGCCAGTAATCAATTCTGGATTCAAGCCTAGGGACTTGAATTTGATGTAGGACAACCTTATTTTTGCCAAAGAGCTATTAACTGATTCTCGATCCATCGGAAGCATCAGGCTCATTGTACCAAATCCCCGCAAGACACAAAAAGCGATAAAAATAAAGGAAAAGAAACTTTGAGACTCAACCTGAAACTACGGTTCAAGTAGAGTCTCGGGAGCTACTGACATGGGTATGATTACTCGGGTGACTATGATTCGCTACCCAATATTGGGTAAAAGGCTTACAGCCCAAGGAAGCAACCGGCGAAGACTTTGATTGTATTAGGAAAAAAAGACTACAAACCGACATTATGTTGGTATTTTAATTACGCGTGTATGAAACCTATCCGCATAGAGCTTTGAGACCCAGCCTATTATGTATAGGACGAGAGAAGCCCAAGCTAGGGTACCGAAATCTAGAGGACAACTTGTAATAGTGCAATTACTCAATATTCAGGTGACTTTGATTCCATTGTTTCCCTGAACATCCGTCGGAATCCCCAGCGTTCTCTTTTCCGCGAAACCCCAAGTCCATCACCATAGGCATTTCCGAGGTTACCCCTCGTCAGGAGGAGTGAACTCACTCCTGAGTTAATTAGAGAAAATATCTAAACCCAAGAGTTAAGCTAGTGATCATGAAGCTATGAGAAAAGCTAGTAGTATTAGAGTGTCCAATAATAATCTTGTTAAGTCAAGTAGATATAAGGAGTAAGCTTCCTTAACAAGATAAACTCTATAAAGAAGCTAGTACAATTCTACTACTTAGTTGATGATAGATCTTGATCAGACAATTAGAAGTCTAAGCTTTGCTTGATCAAAGGATGGTGGTCATTATTCTCAAGCCACTTGAGAATAGATGACTAGATGTTGAAGAAGTGTTGTGAGTATACCAAATTAGGCAAAGCCTTAGTAAGCTGAATCATCTAGCTTCATCATGAGAAGTTAAGCTAGAGTATGATGAAGTATATAACATGAGTATATGGAGTAGTTGGAGGCATAGTAGTTTGACCAAGTTAATACAAGAACAACTTGTATTATGGAGAGTAGTACCATACCTATCCCAGAGGATTGATATCACATGTGATACAGAGAGAATTGTAATCTTGCAAGCCCTAGAAGTAGATGTAAGGTCAACATAGAGGAGTTAGTAATAGTTGCATTGATGGGTTTATCAAGGGTAGTTTAGAGATGGAAGTCATATATACTAGGAGAAGAATGAAGGAGTAATGTTGAAGTGGCATGACCATATCATCATATGATGATGGATTTGGTGGAGTCAGATGATTGTCTTATTTAGGAAGAGGTGATCTTTGTGAATAAGATAAGTGGGATTTAAATAGAGTATATGTAGGAAAGTAATTCCTTGACTATGATCCAAGCTTAGTGAAGTGTGGGGATAGGAATTCTTTAGAAGCCTTAACCAAAATCATATCAAGTCATGACAAAATCTATGTCTACCTCTTTGTTTAAAACCCTAGAACAAAGAGGGTAGTTAAATTAATTCCTATTTTTAAGAAGCCAATGGATAGTATCTCTTAGTCAAATGAAATGTCTAAGAGATAAGTAGAATACCTGTTGAGAGTGTATTGATGGAAGCCTTGTCCACCTTATTGTCTTAAACCCTAATAGAAACCTAGACCATGGACCATCAAGACCACATTAAGAAGTAATCTTTATAGCTCACTCTAAGTTGAGATATCATTCAAGATTATAAATTCTAGATCAATCCTTAAACCTTGATACCTAGCAACATTCATTAATAAACTTGGGGGTAGTGTATCCTCTAGGGTCCATAGTAAGTGTGGTATTAGAAACCCTAAATAGATGTTGCTGGGCATTGGGATCACTTGTGCCACATGAATGATAATGGTTGTACACCATTATATAATAAACGTCTATCAAAACATTAACCACACTTAAGAAAATAATGAACAACTAGTTCAAGAAGTGATCCATGCCTACTTTGAAATAAGTAGGATGGTGAAATTATACCACCATTTTACGAACCCTAAAATTCAACCCATTCTAAGGTTATACCTTAATTCTTATGTGAGGTTAAGTATGACACAAGTTTTGTATACATCATTAACCATTTTAAACCATTACCATTAACATTATCAAGTGAAAACAAAAACATCTTCAAGGGATCTTTAAATAAGAAATAATCCCTAAAACCCTAATTGGGATTTACTTTACTAAACGAACCCTTCATATAGTTATGGATATTTTGCTTATACACAATAAGAAAGGAGGAGAAGAGGGTTATACTTTCTTTATACAATAATATTATTGACTTACAAATTCTCTGGATATTTAAATCCTTGAGGAAATTCATATTTAAAAAGGTTTTACAAGAAAACAGCAAACAGAAAATAGAATAGGAAAAAAGAAAAGGAGTCAGCTAGACTGCAGCCCACTGATGTCTACGCACTTCTATTATTGTAGACACTTGTTGGGCCTCCAAGTGCAGATGTTTGTAGAACAACAGCAAGTTTTCCCTTAAGTGGATCACCCAAGGTTTATCAAACTCAGGGAGGAAGTGGTCAAAGGTATCCCCTCTCAAGCAACCCTGCAATCAAGATACAAGAAGTCTCTTGTGTTCCCAACACACCCAATACACTTGTCAGGTGTATATGTGCACTAGTTTGGCAAAGAGATAGTGAAATACAAGTGGTATGGATAATTATAAGTGGTAACGGTGCTAGAAAATAGCTTGATGGCGTGTGGTTGACGTGGGAAGAGACTAAAGGCAAACTGAAATAAAGATAGAAGCAAGCAAACATGTAACAGATCTAGTTGCAAACAGTGTTTCAATGTTTAGAAACAAGGCCTAGGGATCATACTTTCACTAGTGAACACTCTCATATAAATATATTATCTTCATGATACTACTCTCCGGTTGGACACTCTAATCGATGGTAGGGCTATAACAACACACCTCAAAGTAAGCCTTTCCCATCTAGAAAACCCCACACTGTCACCTTGAGCACTAGATGGTTCCAAAAAACACCACAATTTCATAAAGACATCCAACTCCAAATATAACTCATAACAAGTATTTGTAATCTCTAGCCTAAGTGCCACCATGGTGTGCACGCTGTCACTTTCACACACATGGGGAGAGCAGAGATCTAATAAAGCACTTGAGTAGCAAGGTAGATCTACTTGATTACAAAGCTCATGATCACATTATGATCATGCATAGAGAGAGAGATGAACACATAGCTACCGGTAGAACCCTTAGCCTCGAGAGAGAACTACTCCCTCCTCATCATGGAAATCAGCAATGGTGATGGAGATGGTGGTGGAGATCGATGGATATGGCTCCGGGGGCACTTCCCCATTCCGACAGGGTGCCAGAACATAGACTTTCTGTCCCCCGAATCTCCCCTTCGGTGGCGGTGGCGGTGGCGCTGCGGAACTTTTAGTGGCTGGAGGCTTGACTATTTAGGGTTTTTGCATCGGGAGGATCTTATAGGCGAAAGGGCAAGGTCGGTGGACGCCGGAGGGGCCCACACCACCTGGTGGCGCGGCCAAGGGGGACTCGCGCCACCCTATGGTGTGGCTGGCCCCTGGCCCCTCTCCGTCTCGTCTTCTGGCTCCGTATTCCCCCCGGTGAAATATTGACTTTGGCTTTTGTCCCGTCCAATTCCGAGAATATTGATTTTCTGACTTTCCTGGAACCAAAAACAGCAAAAAACAGGCAACTGGCACTATGGCATCTGTTTAATAGGTTAGTTCTAGAAATCATATGAAAAGTACTCCAAAGTGTGGACAAAACATAAGAAAGTAGATAAAACCAAGCATGAAACATCAAAATTTATAGATACGTTTGCAACGTACCACCCACAGCCCGTTTCTTTCGCGCTTAACCGCCGCCCGCGTGTGTCAGTCGTCGTTGCCCACTCACTCCGTGTCGGCCCAACACTGGCCCAGACCCAAGTACCGTTTCGTCCTGTCTATCATTGTCGTTCACCTCGCGCAGCGGCCAAAGCAGCTCACTGTCGAGCTCCGTCGCGCCGGCAAGCGCCAAGATGAGTGACATCGCTTCCGCGGCCCTATAAGAAGGCCCGACACCACGTGGATAAGCCCTGTACGCCACCCCTTCCTCTCTCTCTTCTCCATACGCCCTAGAACCCTAACCCTAGTTTCGGTCTCCGGCTAACCGCTGACAAAGTTCACCCCGAGCTCCGCGGAGTAGCTTGGAGGAAGCTCCTCGTATTCTTCTTCAAGCTTGTAGTAGAGGTTGAACAAGGGGAGCTCGGAGGAGGCCGAATTTGATCATTCCCTTTCATCACTCTCTGCCGGAATTCTTGACAGAGAACTCACCTCCGACCACGCCGGTCCTCGTAGACCTCTGTGTGAGCATCACGGTGAGCTTGTGCATCTTCCCGTGCTCTCCAATCTCTTCCTCTCGCCCTAGAATGTCACCACGTCGTGTACCACCATCGGCCGCCGTAGAAGCTTGTCGCCGGTGCGCTTTCGGTAACCAATAGCGGGTGGCGCCGCCACTATCTCGTTCGCCGCGTCGTCCTCTGTCCAACTAGCATAAGCACAAGCCCCCGCGCGCAGTGGATCCATGGATTGATCATCGACCTGAGGAGATCATCCTCGGGTGACGTCAGCATGACATCATGCTGATGTCATAATGCTATTTTGTTTATTTATTTTTAGTTTCCATTTTTTGTGAAAGACAAATCCCTGGATATGACGTGGCCATTGGCCCCACCAGTCAGTGACTGGGGCTAGGAATAGCACCGGTGAGAAAAATCACCCCACCTCGTGCTGACATCAGCATTACATCAAAAAATCATTTAGATATTTATTTTTAATTCGAGAAAATGAATAAATCATATTAAATCAATATCTTTTGTTTTATAATTTAGAAAAATATAGATTATATATCAAAATGTTCAGAAAAATAAATTCTATATTCTAAACCTATTATCATATTTAATTTTACAACTTAAATAATATAATTATTATTAGCAGCAAATAGCCTATTAGGGATAAACCTTAAATAAATATATTTTATTATTTAAAATTCAGAAAATAAGTATAATATACCAAAATTCTTAGAAAAGCAAAATATACATTTATAAATTGGATACAAATAATTTTGTGTCACTTGACTAAAAATTATTATTTATTAAATATTTATAAAGTAATAAAACTTATAAAAGTCATATCTTATTATTTAAAAAATCACAAAAATACATATAATATACCAAAATGAGCACAAAAATAAAATCTACACCTTAAAAAGATCATATTTCATAATTGAAGTAAAATAAAAGGTAAAGGTCTAATAAATCTTATTAAAACTCTTTTCTTTTGTTTTAATTCATTAAAAATATATAAATCTTTACTATTGCCTTTACCATTATTTGTGTAAAGTATAAAATTTTAATAACAAGTTCAATTGATGTTTAAGTGAAGTTAACATAGGTATAACCATTTTAAGATATATCTACTAAAACTATCATCTCAAATTAAGTGCATCTTAATTTTCCTAAAAAGATTTTATCAATTATAAACTCAACAAGAATAGTATATTGTTTATCAAAAGGAGTCTATTCACTTATAAAATTGAGAATACACTACTTCTATAAAAGCAATAATACCCTTATTCCATATTTATAAAACATTAAGAAGTGAACCACATATAATTTAATACCTTATCCAAAACATAAAGGTTTCCACTACAAGTGTTATGCTTATTGAAATTTCAACGGTGATTCACTCTATTTCAAAATATCAAATAACACTACTCAAGAAAAAGAAATAATACTTTTGTTTCACCTTCATGGAGTAATATAAAGTGTCCTCTCATATTACAAAATATATGAGTCTCCACTTGCTAGTGGAATAACTATTTAAAAATGCTAATTGTTTTCTTCTTTAATACTCATAACTAGTCAGAAAACCTTAAAGTGTTAGCTTTAAGATTAAATGCTTTTACTTTGTAAAGTAATCTTTCCTTAAAAGTTATTATTTTAAGAAACATTAAAAGTAATCCTTAAGCATTTCTATAAAAGCTATAATTGATTAATAATCTTGCTCAAGGAAATCTTTTAAAAACCATGCCCCATTTGAGTGCTTTACTATTGTATGCTACTTATTGTACTTGCATGTTATTTCACACACTCTCACAAGTCTTAATAAGAAGCACAAGTGTGAAGCTGGTACAAAAGTGCAACACATTCCAAAGAACTCATCATAAGCTTCAAACCCTAGATCAGATACAATTATTCTAGGGATTCACTTTTCTCAAACTTTCATTACATTACTTATGCACAATTACATCTTGCTTATTTAAACATTCGTACTTATCGGACCAATGATGTTGTTTACAGGATTTGGATCTTCTATTGTCTTGAACACCGTGAGTGCATAACCTTGCAATCACAAAAGGCAAGTCCACACTTGCTCATGTCCTTTGATTATTTTCTAACAAATGATTGTAACTCAACTATTGTCATCACTTGCATTTTAAAAGGGTCAGGAAACACTATTTTCATAATAATATGATTATGGAGTATTTACCAAATGGTAATAATCTATTGATACAGTTCCAGTGGTAAAGGAACATAATATCTAGGACTTAACAACCAATGTCGCCAGTGATTCTAGCGTCATATATTGCGCGTTAACCATGAGATCTGGAATGGGACGGAGATGTCAGCTGGATCTTCTTCCTTTCGCATGGATGGATGACCTTATCGGGAG
Source organism: Avena eriantha (assembly GCA_910589775.1). Classification (NCBI taxonomy): domain Eukaryota; kingdom Viridiplantae; phylum Streptophyta; class Magnoliopsida; order Poales; family Poaceae; genus Avena; species Avena eriantha. The sequence goes on along the minus strand of OU342741.1, from coordinate 81,135,309 downwards.
GCTGTTGATTTCTCGTGGAGAATCTAGCACATGGGTGGGACCCTAGAGTTCCTCGCGATTTTGGTGTATAGACTATCTATGAGGGGCTTCCGGAGGTATAGTCAGTCCTTTATGGGGCATGCCAGGGGCACAACCGGCTCAAAGGGTCTTTGGGTGCCTACCAGAGTTATAGCATGTCCTATAAGGGGCTTAACAGAGGTGGGGCATGTCATGGAGGGTCGTGTCTTCATGCGGGGTCGCGGAGAAGGGTAACGATCAGCTTGGATCATCTACTGGGCCAAACATCAAGGAATTGTGGACAGGAAAAAGTTGCCCGGTTGTGAAACAAGGATTTGATCTCTCATGGGTAAAGCAACGCACCTCTGCAGAGTGTAAGACTGTGACATGTTACTCCCTATTCCGGGAAGCAGCTACGAACGCGGCAGGAAAGGAACTCTATGAAAGTTCTAGTCAGCCAGTGAAGGTTGTCAAACATAGTTTTCAGAATAAAAGCAACCTTTGAAGAAATATTTACGAAAATCTGCATTGCCTACGACCTATGGTCTATGGTTGTAGAGATAGTGCATCAAACACTCCTTTAGTGAACTTGCTGAGTACGCTCGTACTCAACCGTACCTTCTTAACCCTTGCTAGGTTCTAAGCCGTTGAAGACGATGTCAACACCAACTTATGTTCAAGAAACTATCATTGACAGCTCAAGCTCTCCAAGCAAGTCAACTTGTGCATCAACTAAAGTGAAGACGAAACTCTTGAGTAGATAGGAATAGATTCTCTACCCATAAAACCTATTTCTGTAGAGCATTGCTTGAGTAGCAATTGCAAGCGACATAGTTTAGATATTAGCCTTGTTAGTAGAATAGTGCGTAGTTATTACTTCTGGTTCTTCTTTGTAAGAAGTTATTTCTTCCTCTTTAACCTAGAATGTTCTCTGGATCTTTTGTAAAGAGTTAAGTTGTAATCTATAGTCACGTCTTGGACCTGTTGTGTTTCTGTTGTACCACTCTAAGAGATGTAATACTAGTGAACGGTGTTTTATTGGTGTTATATCAACGACTATAGTGTACTACATCATACAGTAGTATGATGGGTCACCGCATCTATATTTTTTACAATTATTTTACCCTATTGGATCTCAAGGGTAAGAACACAAATATAGATACATATACAAGTATCGGACATGGACCCCTACCTCCTTGGGGCCCACGGAGAGTGCCCCTCTGCCCCGTCCTATGGGTCAGCCCTACATGTCAGCCATATCATGTCGAGTTCGTCGATTAAACCTAAGTCTTGGGAAACCTCTCACGTACGGGTTCCACTTTTTTCTTGGGTACGAGTTTTTACCTCTAGCTAGTTTTAACATATGGTATGGTACGGGCCCCATCTTTTCTTAGGGCGAGGTTATTTTCCAAAAGCACTATTTTCAGTAGCCTCGAGCCAAGACGCAGGTAACACGTACTAGTACGAACACACACACGTAGGTTGATAAGAGCAACTCCAACAACCGCGCTAAAACTCGGCGTTGTAAAAGTGTTATGCAGCGTGCGCGATCCAGTTTTAGCGCGCGGTGTTTCTCTTCTGATGGACGCGCTAAAATAGACACGTGAAAACAAAGCAAAAAATTGCCCCAGCATACGCGCAAAAATACAACGCACGAGCGCCAGCGCAAACAGATTTCACAATAAACTATATGATTAAGAAGATCAAACAAATCCAAATAAATTCAACAAAAATTGTATAGCTATTATTACAACATAACCAAATGATACATGAATAGTACAACAAATATAGGAATTGCTCACCATTAAATACAACAAGTTTTTCATCAACACTACAACAAATTGTGTTCCAACAATACAACAAACAACAAATAAAAAGAGGGCTCAACGTTATGCTCCAAATCATTTCTACCACTCCTCGATGAGATCTTTTTAAAGATTATCATGGGTCTCATTGTCGCGAATGGCATGATATGAGGCAATGAAACGCGCCAACCTATGCTCTCTCCTATGTCGTTGCACGGGAATCCCCATCAAGCCATAGTGGTGGCTACGATCTACATCTTTGTCAAGATCATCCTCTATGATCATATTATGCATGATGATATAAGTGGTCATGATGTACCAAAGGCATTCTTGATCCCAAAATCTAGTCGGTCCTCTCACAATAATAAAATAGGCTTGTAAAATCTCAAAGGTACTCTCCACATCTTTCCTAGCCACTGCTTGTACGGCGTGGAAATCCTTTTCTTTCTTACATTTGGATTTGTGAACCGGCTTCACAAAAGTTTGCCACCTTGGGTAGATGCCATCGACAAGATAATAGCCATAGTTGTATTTGCGGTCATTTGCTTCAAACTCCACTTGTGGACCTTCACGCAATGCAATCCTTGACATAAGAGGAGACCGTTGAATAACATTGATGTCATTGCAGGACCTAGGCATTCAAAAAAGCATGCCAAATCCAAGTCTCATAATCTGCCACGGCTTCAAGGAAGATAGTGCAATCCTTCTTGTGACCTTTGAATTGTCCATGCCATGCCGCAGGACAATTCTTCCAACTCCAATGCAAATAGTCAATAGAGCCAAGCATTTCAGAGAACCCGAGTCTTGTTCTCCTCCAAAAGCCTAGCCATGTCTTCGGCATTGGGGGCTCTCAACTAGACGGTGCCAAACATACGCACAATTGCGATGATAAAGCGCTTGACACACTCAATGGCTTGACTCTCACTCATTGCCAAGTGGTCATCAACAAGGTCTGCTGGTATACTGTACGCCATCATACGCAAGGCGGCGGTCACCTTCTGGCAGGTGCTATGCCCAAGCTCTCCGCCAGTATTCCTTGTTCGCTCGAAGAACTGATCAAACTTGGTCAACCTCTTCGTAAATGAGCTTGGGCAAACCGATGCTCATCCTAAAACGCCGACGAAAATAATACTCCGGGAAGGTGGCATTTTCGTTGAAATACATCTTCATCAACCTCTCGTGCCCTTCGATCATTTCCCTCCACAACTTGCGGCTATAAAAAACCGAGTCACCGCGTTTCGGTTCTTTCGTCGCGCGTAAAGCTAATAGCGTCGATATGTTCTCATTTTCCTCGAGCTCTAGTCCATCGTCGGATGAATCATACGAGATCCTCTACAAGCACGAATATACGCTCACTTCGTCTACCGAAACTAAAATAAATTTTGGAGGACAAATGGCGCGGTCGGCGGCGAAAAAGCATGTGTCAAGTAGCTTCCCGGCTTAAAGAGGACATGGCGATCGTCGAGGCAGCTCCGAGTTGGCCGAGGCACGGCGGCAGCGGTTCGCTTGGTGGCACGAAAGGAGGAAAAATGTCCCGCGCGCTATATCGGCGGTTATCTTTACAGCGCCGAGTTTTTAGCTCTATGCTTTCCATCAGTTCCTTGCCATACGGATGAACACGCCCAGCCAGCCGGCCGTATGCAGAAAAGATAATGGCTCGCTTTCCATTTGATTCGTTGGCGGTTCGAACGGCCCACCGGAAAGTTTCTCACACGTGTAAGCAAAGTGCCCAAGGACGCATATGCGTCTCGCACAACTCGACAGATCGATGGATGATCAACTATCCCGGCATGGGCCACACGCCCACGCGTCACTCGCCTTGCTTGCTTGCTGCCTGTTGTAGATTGACAGCGGTACATGATGGAACAAAACGTGTGGACAGATCTTGGTCCCTTTAGATGTCAAATTACTAATGTACATCGTTAACTAGAAGTATAGTAATTACTATAATTAGAAAAATATTCCCGAAACACCGGTGCGAGCTTCAGCAAGCGTGCTTGACCTGACCGTCGCGGCCACCACGTGAGGCTTGGATCGACCCTGTCGCGCCAGACCGGCGAAAAGAAATGGACACGAGTGTCAGAGGCGTGTCGCCGGCGGGAGACGCACACGACAGCATCACCGGCGCCTGATGCGTCCGTCCGGCAGCACTCGACCTGGTGCGTGCGTGCCGGCGAGCCAGCAACACCTCACCGCCTCGGTCGGTCGCCGACGTGCCACTGTCCGCGTCTGGGCCTCTTCCTCTGCCGACGTCTCTGCACTGCCCCCTTTCTGCTCAACCGAAATTGAGGATCTAGAGACAATTTGCACGACGATCTCTACTGTATTTCTTTAATTTGTGATGTCTGATCGTGACGTAAAACCGCTGATCTGAACAGAAAAAAAAAATGCAGTTGCTTCCCTGCACGATTACACAATGGATCTTCTCCGTGTAACGGAGTACTAGTAGATCGGATTTGGAATGGATTGCATCGGATTGCGATCGGCGCAATCATTACTCTGGACCGCGCTCGGGGTTGTCACTGGTACTACTGTAAATTGCAAAAATAACGTAATAAGTAGAGATATATTTGTGGAGCACCGAAGCACGCCTCGTGGTAAATTAAAATGATTTGTGGAGGTCGCTTCAAGCTTAACTTGGCTGCCACTAGTATTCTATCCGTTGGACCTGGTGGGTTTGTCGTTAGCTTCGGAACAAAGAACACAAGTTCATAGATAAGAAAGGAAACTGTGATTGCGTATCGCTCGTGTTGTTTAAAAAAAAGGGAATCCTGTCTTTTAGGCGGCGAAAATTCATTTTTCAGTTTTACCAAAACATGTCGTGTTTTCTCGAGGGACGTCAAGAATAGAATACCGTCACATCAGTATCAGAAGCTAGCTAGGCTTGTCCAAAAGTGGCAGGGCGTACGCGATAGAGGAGAACCTCCGTGTCGAGCGCAAGTGCGCCCTGGCCTGCAGAACGCCGTCACGCAACAGAGAGATCTGACCAGCGATCCATTTCCATAACATGGACGGCTGCAAAGCTTCACCTTTTTGCTACGTAGTAGTACTAAGGAAAAGTCATGGTGGCTGTGTAAGACGCACGGCAGGAATTGGTTCCACGGAATCTCCGGCCGCAGAGGATCCCCGCCCGCCCGCCCGCCGCGCCGCAAGTGCTTTGGACTTCGAGGGGTCAGGGGCCAATGCTCTCCTTTCCCTCCATATTTAAACGGCCCAGCAGTGGGCGGGGGGTACCCGACGTCACAGAGGACGAGCGGGCGAGCGCTCTCGCTGCCACCAGGGACCATGCGACGGCCGAACGACCCGGACCTGCGCGTCAGTCGCAGCTGTGGAGCCACTCGCGGGTCATGCAGAGGAGAGACCCGAGAGACAAACGGCTCCCGGCTCAAGAAGGCCAAAGCGATAGCCATTCATGGGCAGTGAATGATCGACCTGTTTGGGTTTATTGACTAGTAGAAAAAACGAAAGGTTTGAAAATTTCAAAGTACTAGCCGCACCGTGGTTTATGATGTTCACACAAAGCCTGCTGTACTCGACTAGCCTGGGAATCCATCCAGATTGACCGACTCTGTGCAACACCTGTAGGCCACTCATCTCACTCTGGACCAAGCATGAAAAATGTTCCTCTCTTAGTACTACCAGATTTTAAAAATGGCACACGCTATCATGGTCAAGAAAGCCGGGTCGGTGGTTCTAGTACTCAATAGCACAGATATTCAAATATTACTGTACAAATTAGTCTGGGACTAATAGTTTGTTTCAAATGAAAAACGGGGGTCAAATGTGTTCTACTGGCAGTACCATTTCTACAATTAAATCATGGCAATTAATTAACAAATACACTAAAAGCCGATCCAAATGGCTGATGGCTCAATGCAGCACAGGGTGACAGTGACACTGCTAGCAATGCACAAGAAAATCGTGTTAGTTGCCCAGCTAAGATTGAACGAGTGACACAACTATATACCCCACTACTACTGCAAAACTGACGTGTTGCCAACTCTAGTCCAAGCCTTGGCAGGGGGGACAAGCGACTCTGAATCCATCGAAAAGGCAGTAGTGCACCCCAAAAGGCCTGAAAGGTGAAAAGCAAAGCAGAGGGGCACTGTCGACTGCGACAAAGGAAACAGAGAACAGCATGATCGTTCCGGTAACTATGGTGTGCATTTCAACCGAGGAAACAAACAGCAATTAGTAGCATCACAAGCTCATCGCATCTTTACAAGTTCTTTGACAGACAGACACTAGCTAGCCAGCCAGCCAGCCCATTATCAAGAGCTGTAATAGAAGTCAGACTTAGATAGAGAGGAGCAGACACTCGATGCAGCAAAGCTCTCGGTTTTTTGCAGCTCATGCGTGTGTGGTGTGGCACTGATGATTGACAGAAGCAGTTTGCAAAGGAGGGGAAGCCTCCCTTATTTGCTGTAGTTATGTACCGGGCTGGCCTAGAAGAAAACCAAGGTATTTTGAATGCTAACGAATGGAATCCGCGCCTCATATCGGCCAATTCCGGTTGTTGTTCGTGTTGGCGGTGCCGTTGTTCCTGGGTTTGGCGGAATTGGGCTGCCAGTTCCGGTTCCCTTGCTTCTGTATACTCTGTGGATCGACCATCTGTACAGTTCTCTGCTTCTTTGCTGCATCCACAAACAAAAGGTTTGACATCATGACTCAAATCACATACTACACACAACTTGAGCAATGGACTTCCCAGTTCTTCGAAAAATTATGAGCACTTAACAATTCAATTATTGTACTCTAAGCTAAGAGGCGATCGACTATAGTTCAAGTCATACTTTTGCAGCCAGAGAGCACCAGGAATAATGTAGTGATGCTGCAACAAGTAATATCAAACATAATTTCATGGTGGAACAACACATACCGTTATCGAATTCTTGGTACCCTTCTTGAAGCTTTCGCTTCGTCGCTTCTAGCTTCGAACTAGTTGCCATTTCCAACTTTGCGTTCTTCGCAAGATCCAGCTTTGCCCGGAGCGAGTTCCCATCATGATTGCCCGCTTGTTTCTACATAGCAGGCAGAGAATTCAGTATTTGTATATAAATCAAACAAGCAGACATATGTTGCTGTTCACGGTGCAAGATGCTCACATCAGATGGCGCTGACTGCAGTTTGCCTTGAGCGGGTGAGGAGCCTGGCTGCTGCTGCTTAGGCCTCGCTTGAGGTCTACCGGGACCAGACTCAGCACACGAGGGCCTCGCCAGCATGGTCGCGATGAACTGCTCCCTCGTTTGCCCATTGGTCACTTCTTGAGGCCGTGATTGCCTCGTTGCAGATTGTTCTTGCCTCCAGCTCTGGTCAGGGTCATACTGCTGGGCCATTGGCTGTGGCGGTCTTCTAATTTGTTGTTCTTGGCTCCCTGTATACCGCTGCTGTCCATTGTTCCTTGTATCTGTGGACACAATCAAGATGTCAAACACTAGTGCCTAGCAAAGAACCGTCACAGACGGGATCGATCAAAGAGGGTCCGGTCACTCACTTCCACCATCATCCATTCCATCAAACATCCTGGAACCCTGGTTGTCCTGAGAAATTCCAGGTGGAATTTTGTCAGATCATACCACGGGCCCTATAAGACTACAGGGCGTGAACTTGTTGATTTGTGCGTAAATTCAGTACCTCGGAGAGACGGATGGAACTGCTGGGAGTGGCGAAGAGTGCGCCATCATCCATGGAAGGAGTAGACAGCCCCCGGTCTTCCTGCTCCAGGCTGGAAGGATGCATAGACTGAGGGGTGTGATCTACAAATTGTTGCATATATAAGAGAACAATTAATTGGCGAATGAAGTAGTAGCATTGAAACAGCTTACAAGACAAACAATGCCAAAATTAAAGTTTGAAATACTATGACGAACTTTTTTGCTTGCTACCTACCAACAATGGCGTCTCCGCCGCCTCCGCTGCTCATCCACTCGTCAACTATACTCTTCCAACCCCTGCAGTTCACATCAACCATGCCAATGAATGTTGATTGCTTAAAAAAAATGGTATACTGATAACTAAGAGAAATACAGAAAGATAAATTGGATTGAACGAAGAAGAAACAACAAGGACATACCCGATGAGCAACCGGACGAGGTGCCGAATCTGCTTGGAGTTGTGCTTCCGGAGGCTGGTCACGGCCTTCCCAATCTCAGTAACCTATCAGGACGAATCGGCGTGAGCACAGGAAGAGATTAAGCATGGACAAGTCGATCAACGGAGCCCTTGACTCTCTCACCTTCAAGGTGTGCACCGTGAACTCCAGCTGCTGCAGCTGCCGGAGCAGCTCGAGCAGCGCGGCCTCCGACTGCAATAGCACAGCAGGAGAGATTCAGCACACCTGTGTAGTAATTAGCAGCCAACAACCAGCTAGCTGCACGGACGGCGGCGGCGTTAAGGGCAAGGAAGGAGATGAGGTGGACCTTTTCCTGGCAGTTGAGGAGGACGGCCTTGATGCGCTCGGCCTCGGCGACGACGGAGTCGTCATCGCGCCGGGGCGCGCCGTCATCGGTGATGGCCTCGGCGCGGTCGGAGCTGCAGAGGCTGGGGACGCTGCCGGCGCCCTCGGGGAGGAGCTGCTGCGCCTGCGCCTGCGGCTCCGCGGCGGGCACCCCCGCCGGGGGACGCGCGGCCGCAGCCGCAGCTCCCGCCGGCGCGCCGGAGGACGCGACGAGGAGCGCGGTGTAGAGGCGCTCGGCTATGGCGTCGCGCCTGGCGCGGAGGGCGGCAGGGTGGTCTGACGCCGCGACGCTGATGGCCGCCTCGATTGCGTCGAAGATGTTCTCCCCGGCTCCCCGGAAGAAGCCGACCCAGTAGTCCATGGACGGCGGCGCCATCACCCGATCGGGCTCGCCCACCCACCCACCAACCAACCACCCGAATCAAAAAACCAACCCTCCTCTCCTCGTTGCAGATTGGTTAAATTTACGTTCAAGTTCCGATTCAGTTCTTCTTCCGTTAGGGCGATTAAACGAAGAAACAAACAAACGAATAAAAAAGGTCTACTGCCGCGGATTGCCACACCCAGACGCAAGAACTCGCCAGGGGATTGGCATTACCAGCTATCGACCTATCAATCTCGCACGGGACGACGAGACAGATAGGGAAGATGGAGAAGGAAGAAAAAAAAAGTTTTTTTTTTTTTTGCCCTGGCTTCCCTTTCCTCCTCGGTGCGTGGCTAATTCCGATCTTTGTCCTGTCTACTGCTCCTCCTACCTGTGGCTATCTACGGATTCCCCTCTCCGCCCCCGCCCCCACGAGCGAGTCTGCGTCTCTGCGAGTGGGAGAAAGAGGAGGAGGAGGTGCTGCTTGTGGCTGCGGTGCGATTTCCCCAGCCAGGGCCAGGGGGTGGATGCGAACGCGGCGCCGCAATCCGGTCCAGCAGCCCAGCCCCAGCGCAGCGCGTGGCCGTGCGACAGAGGGGGAGCGCGGGGCCGTGTGTGCGTGTGCCCCTAGCGATGGTTTCCGGTTTTGCTAGCCCTAGTTGGTGGGTGCGGCGCTCGCGACCTGTTTCTCGAAACTGCTACGAGCACGCACTGCACACATGCGATTTGAAAATATTTCCTTCTAGCCGAAACAATATCTCCTCTTCCTCTCCTTCCTCTCTCGCGTGCTTGAGAGTCGTCCACCAAAGAGCAAACCGAATCCGCGCCCTCTCTGGCGGTTTTGCCGGCCGGAGATGGCGGAGGGGAGGCGTCCTAGTTGTAGCTAGGGGTAGATCTAGGATTTTTGGGGGTCTGCCGGTAGCTATGAGTACATGCCTATACTCGTGTTTGTACCCGTGACTTAACGGGTAGGGTATGGATATTACCCGTCGGTATAAAAGTGTGTTCATACCCTGCCTAGCATGCGGGGTACGGTACCCGTGGGTAAAATTGTCATCCTTAGTTGTGGTCAAACGATGCTTGGGATCTGTGGAGCATGTGATCTTGGCAACAGCTTCCAAGCGACAGTGGAATTCCGCCGCCTCTATCTCCGGCCACAAGGGTGGCCCTGCTGCAATCGTACCCGGAGGCGGTTCGTGTTTATTCTTCCGCCTTCGCTAAAGGATCTCCAGCGACCTCGGTGTGGCAATGTGCGCTAGTGTATCCCCAAGTGGCATAGTCCCCGACGAAGGCAAGGGCGGCCACATCCGGAGGCCTTCTCCCATCAGCGATGAGCAAGGCAGCGAGCACGGACTCGATTATGTTTTCCAACTTTATTATGTGTGCTATGTGTAAAAGTAGAGGACTTTGTTTTATTTTCCTTCTTCGTGAAGGTCCTTGGTGTGATTGTAACCCACCGAGCGATCAAATACATGCTCTGGGTCCTTCGAGGCTTTACCAAGTTTCCATGTGAAAAAAATTCCTCATGAGTTGAGACGAAAGGCTATCCTTGGTCGGTCATTTATATGGTTTAGTTATATCTTTTTTTAGTAGAGAGATGCATGCTCATGATTTCTACCATCTTTTAGTGTGTTAAATTGAAAGGTTCCGAAGTAGAAAACAAAAAAATTCTAACTACGTGAACACTAATACTAGGATCTATACTATGTAAACATAAGTAACGGAAAGGAAGACGGTATTCATACCCTTGAAGATCGAAAAACGCCTTACACAGGAAGGCGTATGTTGATAAAGACGAGCAGCTCCAAGCGCCCCAAGTGTGGCGCCTCCGAAGTTCTACACATGTTCGGTGTAGGCGACGTCTCTCGAGCACCGATTTAGCCGAGCAGCGGAAGAAGAAAGATGGCAGACTGAAGATCACACGACGGTAGTGTGAGGGTCGAGAAATCAAATCCCTCAGGGTCCTCTACAATATTACAGAGAAATCCCCAAATAAAATGAGAGAGAGAAGAGAGAATGAGATGGTTTCCAAGGAGAGAGGTGACCCCTATATATAGTAGGAGGGAAGGGACACCACCCAAGGAAAAGGCGGTGCGGGACTAATCCCACAACCGCCGGCCACCAAGGGAGAGCCTCCAGCCCTAGGTGGGCCCACATGGGGAGCCCACTAGGGCTAGGCCGGCTAGCCCTCCTCCCTTAGGCGCCTAGCCCCTTTGGCCCCATTAGCAATGGGTTGTCTATAAAATAAAATAAAAAGATATATTTTAATATTAATTCAATTAATTAATATAAAACACATATAATATTATATTTATCACTCCAAAACTCCTTTTGGACCCCTTCGATCAACATCATGTGTTACACAAAACTATTTCGGCTTCTCTCCCTCATTTCTCCTGCGGTGCCGTATCAATCCCTATACGTCCTCACCCTTAAGCGTGACACTCTTCGGTTCAAAAACACTCCGGACATGATTGGGACCCCTCTCGTATAAATGATCACAAGCGGGACATGTATGCCCATGATGATCTCCGTGCATTTCACGAATCTCATCGCTTGGACCTTTAACGTCGCGTCATATTTCGTTTGACACTTGATACCTAGTTTATCCGAGATTTGATCTTTGGTATCTCCCTACGTAGTTTGATCTCGTTGTCGATGAACTTGTTCACTTGTTTTCATGTCGTTGCATTCCGTGACCTAGTCATATACTTGCAAGCTTCGTTAATGCAACATCACCGAGATGGCCACGTATATCTATCCGTTACTTGGATTGGAGAATCCTGGTGTTGATATGTACTCTTCTATGCGTTCGTTTGGGAACCTTAGTGGCACCTTTTTGATCACCTTTTTCACGGCTTGATACTTGGTACCATCAAAGCTACCTCCATTAATGGTGATTTGTATTATTTCACAGTCTAAGGATCGGGTTGCGAGGTTTTCTTTGTTATCATTATTGATGAACGTTTGTAAATATATCTCATTATGATATTACTATTGGGCGTTTGTCTATCACATCATTCAACCAATGATATGACCTCATTCTCAATTTGCATCAATGCCCTTGATCTCGAAACCATGGATCATCCACTTGACCAGTGAGCTAGTTTACTAGAGGTAACTAGAGACAAGGTTTGTTTACATACCACACGTATATTAATATTTTATATTAACACAAGAATAGCATGGCATGAAACCTATTATGAACATACAAGAGATATATCAAATGAAACATTTTATTATTCCTCTAGGGAATATCTCCTTAAGTCTCCCACTTTGCACAAGAGTATAAATAAATCTAGTTTACAATAGGCAAGAATCTAACATCAATGGCATATCGGTGTTGTTCGTGCTTGGCTTGTAGAAGACCTTTAGTAAGAGGATCTGCAACATTCAGATCTGTGTATACTTTGCAATTCTTGATTTTACTTTCATCAACATTTTTCAAATGGCATGAAAATGTAGCTTCATATGTTTGGCTGTGGAATGAGTTCTTGCTTCCTTTGCGTTTTCAATGCCACCCATATTGTCACAATAGATCGTCACGGGGTCTTGCGCTCTTAGAATAACTCCCAGTTCGATGACGAAATTTCTTAGCCAAATAGCTTCATTCGCTGCTTCAGTAGTTGTTATTATACCTGGGCATTTTCCGGGCCGGGACGGGCCTGACAAAGCCCGCCCGTGCAATTCCCAGGCCCGAGCCCGGCCCGAGCCGGCTGTCGGGCCTAAAAACTGAGCTTGAGCCCGGCCCGTGCATCGCATAATCCTTCGGGCCGTCAGGCCGCAGGCCGGGCCCTTCCCTATTTTGCATTTTCCCCAGGCCCGAGCCAGGCCCGCAGTCTTCGGGCCGCAAATCTGGTGCCCAGGCCCGGCTCGCGGGCCTTAAAAGTCCGGCCCGTCGGGATTTTTTCGGGTCGCGCCAGGCTGCCCATGCCCAGATATAGTTGTGATGTATTCTGACTCCATTGTAGATTGTGCTACGACTGGTTGCTTATTCCTCTTCCAGCTAGCCGCCCCAAAATTTACCAGAAACATATATCCTGTCTGAGACTTCGAGTCATCAGGATCCATGTTCCAGCTCGCATCCACGTAACCAGTTACACTTAGAGATTCCTCAGTACCTCTATAGACTAGGAACATATCCTTTGTTCTCTTGAGGCACTTTAGGATTTTTTTCACAGCTTTCCAATGATCCATACCTGTATTACTTTGATAGCTTCTCGTCAAACTAAAAGCCAATGCCGCATCAGATCGAGTACTTAGCATTGCATACATGATATATCCTATGGCTGAGGCATAGGAGATTTTAGACATCTTTTCTCTATCAGCATCCGTTGCTAGACATTTAGTCAAACTCAGTGTGCTACCTTTCATCACAGGCACAAAACCTCTTTTGGCCTCTTCCATTTTGAACCTTTTCAAAATCTTCTCAAGGTACATACTTTGACTTAATGCAATTAGGCCTATCGACCTATCTCTATAGATATTGATGCCTAATATGTATGCAGCTTCACCTAAGTCCTTCATGAAAAACTGACTACTCAGATATCCATTTCCACTCTCTAGAAGTTCCACATTATTCCAAATCAGTAATATGTCGTCCACATATACTACTAGGAATGCCACTAAGATCCCACTCACTTTCTTGTAAACACAGAACTCTTGTTGATTTTGGACAAATTCAAAACTCATGATCACTTGATCAAAACATCGGTTCCAGCTCCGAGATTCTTGTTTTAGTCCATAAATGGATTGCTCAAGTTTGCATATTTTCCCAGCATCCTTAGGATCAACTAAACCTTCTGTGTGTATCATATACAACTCTTCGTCAATGTGTCCATTGGGGAACACAGTTTTGACATCCATCTGCCATATTTCATAATCGAAATGCGCAACAATTGCTAGTAGAATCTAAACAGATTTCAGCATCGCTACGGGAGAGAAGATCTCATCATAGTCAACTTCTCAAATTTGTCGAAAACACTTTGCGACAAGTCGAGCATTATGGATGGTCACATTACCATCCACATCTGTCTTTTTCTAAAAATTTCATTTATTTTTCACGGCCTTGCGGCCTTGCGGAAGATCCACCAAGGTCCAAACTTGGTTTTCATACGTGGATCCTATTTTAGATTTCATGGCTTCTAGCTATTTCTCGGAGTTAGCACTTTATATAGCTTCTTTGTAGTTTGAAGATTCCTCTTGTTCATTCAAAATCATAGTCATCACAAGACTACTATACCAATCAGGACTGGTACATATTCTTGCAGACTTACGTACTGCAGGAGCTTCAATGTGATTGTTGTGATCATTGTCATTTGATTCTTCCACCATGGTGGAGGACAGTCCCAAAACATCTTCCGTTGCGCTACTCGGTATTTGGAGAGAATGATCAACAACCTCATCTAGTTTAATATTCCGTTCACTAACTCCTTTAGCGAGAAGCTCTTTTTCAAGAAAAGTGTCGTTCTTCACGATAAATGTTTTACCTTCGGCCTTGTTGTAGAAGGTATACCCAATGGTTTACCTTGGATATGCTACAGAGATACACTTTTTCGTCTTGGGTTCAAATTTGCCAGGCTGCAGTTTCTTGACGTAAAGGCTCACATCCCTAAACTTTTAAGAATGACAACTTTAGTTTCTTTCCGTTCCATATCTCATATGGCGTTGTCTCCACGGATTTGGACGGTGCTCTATTTAAATTAAAAGTGGTGCTTTGTAACGCATATCCGCAAAATGATACCGACAAATTAGTCAAATACATCATGAACCGTACGCTATCCAATAGAGTACAATTACGCCATTCTGATACACTATTACACCGAGGTGTTCCGGCTGGCGCAAGCTGTGGTACGATGCCACATTCTCTCAAGTGCATGCCAAACTCATAACTCAAATACTCGCCTCTCCGATCGGATCAAAGATGTTTGATTTTATTGTTAAGTTGATTCTCTACTTTCTTCTGAAAATCCTTAAACTTTAAAGGTTTTAGATTTGTGCTTCATCAAGTAGATATACCCATATCTACTCAAATTGTCACTAAAGGTAAATAACGATAACTATTATGTATTGAGATGCTCATTGGACCACACATATCTATATGTATGATTCCCAATAGGTCCACAACCCGCTCCATTGTGCCGGAGAAGGGTGTCCTAGTCATCTTGCCCATGAGGCAAGGCTTGTACGTATCAAGGGATTCAAAACCAATGATTCCAAGAGTCCATCTAAATGGAGCTTTTTCATGCGCTTTACGTCAATGTGACCAAGACGACAATGCCATAGATACATGGTATTATCATCATTGTGTTTACAACGCTTAGCATCAACATTATGGATGTGAGTGCTGCTATCAAGATCTAGCAAGAATAAACCATTACACACAAGCGAATGAACAGAGAAAATATTAATCATTGAAATAGAACAACCACTTGTTCTGAATTTAAACGAGTAACGATCTTGCAACAAGCAAGATCCTCTCACAACATTCATACTTATTGCAGGTACATAGTAGCATTTATTTAAAACCAAAATCAATCCTGATGACACACGTAGAGGTAGAGTGCCGACGGCCACCACGTCGACCTTTGAGCCATTGTCGATGTGCATCGTCACCTCGTCCTTCCTCACGCACCTCTTACGCTGTAGCTCCTACTAAGAGTTACAAATGTGAGCAACAGAAGCGGTATCAAATACCCAGATGTCACTCCTAGCGCTTGTAAGGAATACATATATAACTTTTATATCAAATATACCTTTGTCTTTGGTGACTATCTTGCTGGGTTTTTTGTCCTCAAGGTACTTGGAGCAGTTGCACTTCCAATGCCCATCAACTTTGTAGTAGAAGCACGTAACGCCGAGTTTAGGACCGGGCTTGGCAACATTAGTGGTGTTAGAAACATGTTTGCCTTCCTTCTTAAACTTCTTGTCCTTGCCCTTATGCCCCGGCTTCTTAAAGTTGGCGGTTATATTGACCATCAGCACCATGTGCTCCTTCTTGATCTCAACCTCAGCAGTTTTGAGCATGGCGAACACTTCAACATAGGTTTTAGTCATCCCTTGCATGTTGTCGTTCATCACAAAGCTCTTGTAGTTAGGGGGCAGCGAGTGCAGCACCCTACCAATCGCAAGCTCTTCCGGGATCTTGCAATCTAGGACATTCAAGTGCTTAACGTAGCCAGATATTTTGACTACGTGCTCGCTTATACTGTTCTGCCCTTCCATCTTGATAGAGAAGAAGAGCTCAGAAGCATCATACCTCTCCGTCTGAGCCTATGGAGCAAAAACAACTTTGAGATCTTCAATGATCTCAAAAGCACTCATCTTCTCGAAACACTTTTGAATCTCCGGCTCCATGGCATAGAGCATATGTATGTATTTCCTAAAGAATCAAAACTTATGAAAACAAAGGTTATCAATATCTAATAATAAAGTATGAAATGTTTTTTATGGGTTCAGGTTTTATTGAATGGATTTGCCCTTGGCAGTTTGAAGAAATTTCCCAACATACCACCAATAAGTCAAAATTTCCGGGATGAACAAATCCTCGCACCGTTCCGTTTCCCTGTTTCCGCATCTAGGGTGACGACGATGCATCAGGCCCTGCAACAAGGGGTCTGGATCGTGGAGGCCGCTGCTCGCTCGCCGATGTCAATGGCCGGCCTCGAGAACCCGCTGCTCATCCCCAAGGCGGAGCTAATCCCCCGCTTCCCCAGTGTAGAAGCTCGAGGACCTCCTCAATTCCCTGTGGCTCAGGTTTGCATGTGATTTACAACTCATCTCGTTGGTCGTGTTGTCCCGATCCAATCCAGGAAAAGGGGATGGGTGCTTGACAGTTGATCCCGTGCGAATATGTGTTGCTAAAGGTAAGCGCTGATGTATCGTAGCTCATCAAATTAACCTGCGGTGGATAATTTCATGAATTAACCTATATTCTTGCAATAAGATTAGGAATCTCGAAATATAATACATCTACAACGATTGGCGTCCAAAGGCGAATCTCGTGAGCACAAGGGTGAGCGCCTCGCTCAAACACAAGGGCGATTCTGCTTGCCGTGACACCACATCTGTGACTGAGGATTAGGAAATATGGCCGAGGCAGATGAGTGGATGGTGGAGACAGCCAGACACGAGGAGTTTCCTGAAGTTCTGCAAGGTCATCCATGAATCTACGTCGGTGAGCAATTTTCAGTTCTCGCAATCCTCTACTGCTGCTAGCTATGGTATTACTATGCAAAGATCCTCAAGCAAACAATGTCGCACACTTCGTTCCGGGCTGATGCTGCATGACCTGAAGTCTCTCTCAGATAGCTTCCGTTGATCCCTCGGGTGCCTGTTCAAAAGTTCCTATTTGCTGTGTTCAGGGCGATGTATGGCAAGATCCCCTCTTGGTATAGACCCCACGGTGACTGATCAGGTCTTGGATGTTGTGAATGATTTTTTGTGCTGCACACTTGTGTCAGTTTTGCATTTTCTAATTCTTTTTTTGAGACGTAGCTTGTATGCACATCCTGAATGAGCTTTGTTACTTTTTTGTTTCATATTAATGGCAAACGAGGGAGATGAGAAGGAACAAACTACTCCCTCCGATTCAAATTAATTGAATCAGATTTGTCTACATTCGGATGTATCTAGACATGTTTTAATACTAGATACATCCGAATCTAGAAAAAAGTTGAGTCAATTAATTTGAATCGGAGGGAGTAGATGATTGTCGTGGGAATCAGGGAGCCCATGTTTTTTCCTATTGTAGTAGCTGAGGTGTGATGGATTTTTTTGTTAGGCACAGTTCTAATGGCTTACATTAAACAAACACAAAATATGACTCCTACATAATACTTGTGGCAACCATCAAATTGATTAGTTCTTGACAGAATGTGTTATAAAATATCTGGTGATTTTTCCTATCAATATATACATCATATTTTCTGTGGCAGATTGTCTTGCGTGATGTCTAACATCTAATATCAGGTTGTCATTTGTCAATATAATTTTAACATTTTTAGCATTTTCTTCAACGATCTGCTGTCATGTCCATTTAAGTTTCAATCCTTTTTAGAATCCGTTTTTAGTAATCTCCCTGTTACTTTTCCTTTATAATAAAATATCTGGTCATGTCCAGAATTTTGTTCTATATATTTGATGAAATTATATATTAACTAACATTTGATTTTGACGACCGTCAACAACAACCGCCTATTCTTCCTCGAACCCGTTGGAAGTAAAATTATTTGCGTACTGCTCATCATGTGAACACAACTGAATTTCCATTTTTCCTTCTCCCTCTTTCACTAACTATATATATATAAACTACACTGAAATCTGATGGTCATAGTTGGAGGAGCACGATAGGACGATGGAGCCAAAGGGCTAAACATTGTTGGTGTTGGCAGGGGGAAGATTTCTTCTATTTTTTGGTTGTCGCCCTCTCTACCAATGCCACACTAATGTTAGTCGAATTTGATGGAAATTCATCGGTGAAGGCCTCAATGTCGCTGGTGTAGGAGGAAGCGGATGATCGAATGGGCACCACACATCCAGATCCCGATGATTTGTTAGTATTCTTCTGCTTCATGTACTCCATGACCCGAGGGACATGAAGCCTTCACGTAGTGGGGTAAGGCATCGACCATGATGCAGATTTTTTCTCCCGTTGCAGCACACGGGCACATTTCCTAGTCTCTTTTAAATCAAAAGGGCATCCTAAGCAAATCCTTGAATTTTCGTAATTGCATCCCATATCTAATTGATGATGTGTTGGTTAGTGTCAGTTCTAAATATGATGGGTGCTTATGCATGTGTGATGTGATCGTCCAGTCGCCACTTGTTCGATATGAAAATTAGTTGTTAATTTCGAGAGTTTAAACGCCAAAAAATAGTTTTTTTACAAACCGGCCTCGAAGAGATCCCTCACGTTAATCAACTACTTCAAAAGGGAAAGTTTACATATATTACATGATGATAGTTGATAACAGCAAGTGAGCATGATGACCTTTTCTTCGGACTTCTTAAAGCTATGAGACAAGAGTGTGAGGCCGGCGATATTTTTAGCTATGATAAAGTTGTGTTAGGGCATCTCTAACCGATCCCCTAAACTTTAGAGGAGTAAACCGACTCCTAAAACTTAGAGGAGTAAATTTACTCCTCTAAAGGTTGGCGACGCAGAACCGATCCCCTAAACTTAGAGGAGTAAACTTTTTTTGCCCCATTTCTTTCCACCACTCCACATATACATCCACACATCTCATATATAGTTCAAACAAACAATAAAAACATACGGAGAATTCAAATACACACAATCCATCACTTTTGCGGTCACATAAACATAGTTCATCGAATTTGAGGTCATTGAAATAAAACATGCATAGAGTTCATTCAAAAGTAGACTCTATCAACACCATCGATCAAGGTCACCAAAAAGAAGCCATCTACCTTGTTTGATCCAAAATACCACCAACATATCACCTCATATGTTGTGGACCACCATCGAAGTGCTCAAAGACCATCTCCGAAGAACTCATCACCATCACCACCACCTCCTCCTCGGCCACCATCACCATGAGCATCTCCACCTTTTGCCCCTCGGGCCTCTTGTGTGGGTCTTCGTATTCCTCATCATTGGCATCAATGGATATGCTAACCCTTGATCTTTTTGGAGTGGTCTCCCAATTCCTCTGCACCCACTTCTCATTACCGGCAAGCTCATTGAAGCAATGGTACAAGGTGAATGCTTTGCCTCCAATCTTATTGTTGTGTATCTTGTAGAGGTCTTGGATGAGTGGACCATGCTCCGTCACGGGCACTCCACTTGGCGGGTTGGTGGTCACGGTCTCAACACAACTGGCCCACCGCTTGCAACACTCAAGAATGGCTCCCCACCGGTGGCCGAGAGAGCCTTGTGTGTGAGCGATCGACACCTCCACGGTGTTGTTGTAGTAGTCCTCGATGCGTGCCCAAAACTTCTCATTCGATTGGTTCGTGCCAACCAATGCATCGAGAGAGACATTCATCCATGCATAGCACAATGCGATGTCCTCCTTCTCGCTATAGTTGGAGGCTCGACTCTTCTTCTCTTTTGCTTGTGTCTCCTCCATCTCGACTTCCTCAACCTCTTCTTCCTCCACCTCTCCTTGCTCGGTAGTGGGCTCATCCTCATGCACATCGAAGTTGATGTCGTCGATACCGGCGGTGTGGCTATCCTCCAATTGCCTCATGAAGGTGGCCACCTCCTCCTCCACCGGACTATGATCAAACGAACATCACCGTGTCACCGTGAGTGTACAAATGCCCAACCGATGAGAGGAGAGGAGAAAAGGGAGATTTTTTTACCTTGGCGATGATACATCGAACATCTCGCGGTCATCGATGTTGACGACGCCCGCCCGCGGTGGCCGTCCTCGGGGAGGGTGCGCCGACGATGCCTTGCGCGTCGAAGACGCTGCTGCAGCCTACGGAAGCGACACCTCGGCCTTCTTCCTCTTCTTCGCCGCCGCCGCCTCCGCGGGCGCGACTTTGGCCGGAGTCGGCTTGCTCTGCCGTCGGCTGGCCACAGGAGCAAGGGGAGGACGCGACAGAGCCTCCACGCGCTTGCCGCCGGCCTTACCGGAGGCCTTGACGGCCGTGTCGGTCGGCGGCACCATGTTGTTTGCCCCTAACCTCTTTCCGGCCCCGGACGCGGTGGAGATCTCCGATTGCAGCGGCTTCGGGGCGTCTCCGGTGCCGGGATGGTCGGAGAAGGTGCGCCGGAGAGCTGCGCGTCGATCTCGAGCGGAGTCGGTGACATCGGCGCCGGCGGGGAGGCGGGCGGGAAAGAACGGCGGAGGGCGGGAAGAGGAGGCGCCGAGGCGGGAGGTTTTCTCGGAATTTGTTTTGGAGGAGTAAATTTAGGAGTCGGGGGCCAAGTTTACTTCTCCGATGAGTAAAAATATACTCCTCTAACCGTTTTGGGGTTCGGTTAGGTACCGCGGATGAGTAAATTTACTCCTCTAACCGATTTTAGGGGATCGGTTAGAGATGGCCTTAGGAGGTTGATCAACAACTATGAACACCACTACGTTTCTAACTAGCATCCCATGTTTTCCAGATGATGATGCACATCGCTAAATTCCAGTTTTGGCTTAAGAGGGTGTGTGTGGGTGTGGGGGGAGGGGAGGGGGTTGTAGGGTTGCGACCCGATCTTCCACCGAAATATTGTGCGTGCACCATTTAAAATGTCTTTACGTACCGTTACACAGGTGCAAAGATGGCAAAAATTTGCACAATATTCATAAACATAGCCTATAAGATGTCGAATTACATATTTTTAAAGATGTCATGGACGAAGACACCATAAAAACGAGTCCATTTCTCTCACTCCTCTTCACCTACAAGTCCTAGAGGAGAAGCAAAATACTACGAGTGGCAATGTAGCATGCTAAACCTCGTACGTTGTTGCCAAAAAGAAGAAGAGGAAAAACATGTTCACCCCTTGTTAGGCAGAGAAAACATGTTAACCTCATGAGGACCATCACGCGGTCAGTCACGCGAAACGCTCGAAAATCAAATTCATGCACGCGGTCAAGGAAAGAAACACATGCATGCATCTGGCAGCAGCGTTGTGTATGGTCGTAGCTAATTTGCCATCAGTAGTTGACCTGTGCAGCCTCTGCTGGTCGCCCTAACAACCTAACTTAAACAGCGCATTTACCTTCACGAGTCACAATGCAAGACCACGGGAAGCCCATACCGCTTTTGTGCGAGCGATCAATGACAGTCCATAGTACGAGGAGGGGGGGGAGAGGACTGTACATTTTCCGTTACAGGTGAACCGGTCTAGCCGGAATCCCGCAGGGGTCCAACCGCAAACCAAAACTGTACGCTCTGGTCTTGGCAGGTGGAGCTAGAGCAGCACAGCGCAGACCCCTATCGGGTACGATAAGTACGTGGTCACTGCTTGTCAAATTTGGCCATTTATTAGGTTGGCCGGAGATGGCACAACTGTGCGGCCATTTCCTGAAGAGAAGCAAAGCGCCGCCTCCGCTAGTTAGAAGCCGCAGCGTGACGTCGCCACCCCCTGTGGTCACGGTAGCGGGACCGCCCTAGGAGTAGCTACTATACCTGCGCAGCTGCCGAAGGCCGCACCGTTTCGATTCGCTGACCGCGTCTGTCGGCCCACGCCCACCGGAACGCGCGAGCCCAGCGGAAGTGCGGGAGAGTAGAACAGGGGAGGGAAACCCGACGACGGGGCGGGCGGGACACGCGAAAACGCAGGCGCGCCGGGGTTTTTTCCTTCCCGCGGCCGCGGCACGTGTGCAGGGCTGTGTCTGTCAGCCAGCCAGTCGGGGCCGTGGGTTAACGCTGACGCCCGAGCGGCAGAGGTTTCGTACGCTCGGCGGCGGTGCAGCGGGGAGACGGGACTGGGCGCTGCCCGCCCGCCGTAGGGGTTCGTGCGTGTCAATTTGTCAGCGCGTGACCGGGCATGGTCTGGCGCTCGCTCGGGTCAATGGTGTACGCCGTACGCGCTGAGGTGGTTGCCAGGTGTTTCGTTTCGTCACCCCATGCGTACGTCGCGGTAGCGTGCTGGCCGGGCCGGGCTTGCTGCCGCGCGCCTGCGTCTGCGTCTGCGTCTGCGTGCGTGTCCTCCGCTGGTGGCTCATCGCGTCGGCACGAGCCGCGGGTTCGTTTACGCTAAACGGCCCCTCTTCTTAGCTTTACACGATCTGCAATTCTGCACGCTGTTAGTGTTAGCTCAGCAACTGATCTGCACTTACCAAATCGACATCAGGACCAGTCCACCGTTGATGTCGACGGATTGGGCTGACTCCTTTGATGTTGCTACTTACTTTGATTGCAGCTACATACTTCCTCTGATTGCAGCTACATACTGAAATAAGAATCAAAGGAAGCAACAACATTAATTATAGAACACACTCTCTTATTAATTAAAGTGCATTGTTTAGTACCTATTGAACACTTCACGGTGGTTATTCAATAGCATATCACACTTGCAGAATTCACTAAAGAATGCCTTGTTTCATGTGTTTGGTTGAAGTTCTTCTACCCAAGCATAAGCAGCAAGACTGTCAGCTTTGAGCTTATCCATGTCGTGCCTCCACTTCACAACTATAGTGGACCTTGCTATGGCCCACAAGTGGTTCTTCAACACTTCTCCTTTATAGTCTGCTTTCTGATAATTCTGATGCAAGTGCCTAACACAAAACCTGTGTTCTGCATCAGGGAAAACTTTTCTAACTGCATTGATCAACCCCTAGAAATTAAGAAAATAAGGAAAAGACATAAAGTGAGTACATGTTGTCCTTTTGCTTGTCACTCATTAAGAAAATAAGGAAAAGACATAAAGACATGAGTGAGCACTTTATATAGATTGAACACTTCACCTTTTGCTTATCACTCATGATTGTCCAGGGAGATGTATTGGTGATGTTTAGGTCATCCCTAAGAGTTATCAAGAACCATTACCAAGAAGATGTACATTCTACTTCAACTAAACCCATAGCTATTGGGTAAATAAAATCATTAGGATCAATTCCCACTGCAGTTAGTAGTTGACCTTTAAACTTGGTTTTGACATGACAACCATCAATACATATGAGTGGCCTACAACCTTCAAGAATCCTCTTTTGCAGGCATCATATGACCAGTGAAGAGTAGCCAGGTATTTTTTTGGCACTTCATCACCACTCTCTTTTGCTTTGTTTGTTGACAAGAAAAACTTGGATCCATGATTGCTTCTTCTAAGCTCCTGACCATAGTCCCACAATAAACTAAATTGTGCACTCTCTTCTCCATGAATTTGTAATAGTGCTTGCTTCCTTGCCCTACCTAATTTCCATCTGTTGGGGGGCATATTAAATTCCCTTTGCACCTTAGCAGAAAAACTCTTCAAGTCCAACTTCCTGTTGTCTATGAATTCATTTATAAATGTGTTGCATAAGTATTCTGAAGTCAATGCCTTCACCTCATAGTTTGCTTCACAAGTGTGTTCCTTTGTGTACTGCTTAACTGTGAAAGCACCATTCCTGCTGTCAGTTGATGCTTTGATATGCCAAGTACAATGGTCACTACATATTGCTTCAAGACTTTTTGGTTCATTCCTAATCTTATTAACTGTCACTCAGTTCCTTATGATATATGCTTGCAATGCCTTCCTTAACTCTTTCCCATCACTGAACACCATTCCTCTTCTGAACTCAGGATTGTTCATATCAACAGCTGCGTTGAACACTTTGAACTTGTTCTGCAAATGTATCTCCACCTCTGCTGTGAAGTGCAGATCACCATCATCTACCAAGGCTGCTTCATCCTCTAAATCCTCAACAACTTGAAGCTCATTATGATCATTAACATCCTTGTCCACATTATCAATGAATAAATCATCATCACCCTCTGCAGCTTCATAATCACTGTCCACAAAATCAGAATCATCACTTTCATCTCCTTCATCTTCTACATTGACAAGTTCATTGTCCACTTCATCTCTCCCTGTGTCATTACTTGGCTCAGCTCTATCTTCACTTTCATGCATGTGAACTTCCAAGTCATGTACATGTGGGATTTGTGGTGGACTATGTGGTGGGCTTCTATTCAGTATTGCATCACTCATCAAACCTTTGAGAAACCTATTGTGGTCAACAAGCAGATTAAGTTGCTTGTGTTCACTGACTGCATTGCACATTTGTAGGATATCCTTGTCCTCTTGTATGCAAACAAGACCATCACTAATCTCATGTCCAGGCTGGCTCCAGTACACACTAAGCTTCTCATCCCTACGATATCCCATCTCACTCAATAACTGGTCAATCCAATGAATAGACCATGATTCAGTGCAGCAGTGATCCCACCACTCAACACTGCCTTGCATATAACAGAGAGTGTCTTGATGCAAACCACAGAAAAATCCGTTGTGCTCGACTATAACAGTGAACATACTTTCATTACCTCCTGCAATGACATCAACAAAATTCATTCAGGGAAAAAGGACATCTATTATTTGCATAACATCAAGTGATATTCCACAACATAAAGGAAGACAGATGGATAAGCACTTCAAGTTCAGTCAATTAACAGAGAACGACACTAATTCATCACAAAACAATTTGAGAATCATATGGCCTTTATTAATTTGGTTGGACGGTACTCATCTCATATTCATAACAAGGATGGCACTAATTTATCAACAAACATGGAGCTGCAAAACCTAGAATAGTTGTCAGTTTGACAGGAAAACAGAACACTACTGTAATCTAAAAAAATGTTAGGCTGCCACAGATCTACATTCAGAAAACAGGACATCTAATGTTCGCATAAAAGCAGGTGATCTTCTAGCACAAATAGGACATCTAATGTATACGAACATCACACATTCAAATCTGTAAGTTAGCTACAGGAAAATACAGTCAGGGACTAATAATTCTGAAAATTAACTGTCAGTTTGCATCGCCACACTATATGTCAAATACAGTCAGAAACAGGCAAATTCATTTACATCGAATCAGGTAATGTAATGATGCAAAATTAGAATTTATACAACACTAGATGTACACGAACTAATCCCAATACCGGGATCCAAAAAATTTACAGAATTTCTTCACTCCCCACGAATCCACGAACAAAGCCATCAACTAGCAAAAAATTCATCCAAATTTGCATGAACATGCGGTTCCAAGTTAACCAGTACGCGATCCCAAAGCCGAAGCCTACTTCGATCAACCCTAAACACCGACACAGATGAACCCTAACCCGCCGCCCATGATGAACCTCGATGGCCTCCACAAGAACTGGCGGGAGAAGAAATTCTAGCGGGAGAAGAGAATCACAACCATACCATAGTCCGGGGGTTCCTCCAGGAAGGGGCGGAGGTGAGGGTCCGGCTACATCGGCGCACGATCACAGCAGAGCGCGTGATCGCAGCAGAGCTGCGTCGGGCCGGAGAGCTGAGACCAGCCGCTTGAGGCCGTTGCAACTATTGCAACAGCGAGTGCTAATAAAGGAGGAAGGATTTTGCAAATTTGCCGACCTGACCTGGTCTGGTTTCCACTCTCGCCGAAAATTAAGACAGGGGGTTTTCTGAAAAAATCCGTTCCGAGCTGACTTGGCTGATCTGAGTGTGGACGTGCCTTTGTGATTGGCTGTGGAGGTATTTGCACATATAATACAAGTTGGTGTACCATTTGATCCCAGTTTGCAAGTTCCTGGGTGATTTTACACCTAGTAGACAACTATTTGTATGTCCCGTGCAATTAGCTCAATCGATGCCAGGACCAGTCCACGGTTGATGCCGACGGATCGGGCTCACTACAGCAGGAATGTAATACTACCTCTGTTTGGGATTATTAGTCCTAAGCCAAGTTGCAAATACTAAGATACTACATAACTCTCTCTCATTAATCATGCATGGACCAATAGTTTTACATTCATGAGAGAAGTAAGAGAAAAAGAAGAACATGCATTAGACGAGAGAGACTAATAAATAAGATAACCTTTACAATCTTAAACAATCTAAAAAAGCTCTCCGGACCTATAATACTGCTCCGTGTTAGTACATATATAAACAAGTAATGATAGCTTCCATCACTAATTTTGTCCTGGGCTTCGCCGTTACGCACGACACTTTTTCTAAAAATAATTTGCTATAAGAAGTCACTGATCGGTGACTGACTGCTGTGTCTTATCAGGACCAAAATTAGACCGTGATAGATTGGCCCCACAGCTCCTACTTGGAGAGGATTTTTTTTTTGCTTGTTGTCAGATTACTCCTGTGTATGAAAGTGTGAAGGAGGAGTCACCTTTCCTTTTTTTTTCTCGTGGCAATTACTCGCATGTGGATACCATGGCTTCACGAAAGCTGCGCGCGATAATGTAAGATCTTGTGTTAAAAGGGTCATTCGTTTGGTTCTGTGCATTCTTATTTCTGTAGGGGTTGAGAATGTAAGACCCAATCTTTTGGTTTTATGCATTTTAGTATTTCAACAAATTGGTACTTGTTTGGCTAGCTGTATTGTTCCTCCTAGTCTTACCTCTTAGCTAGTGAGGTGAGCTTACCCAACACCATTAAGGCAAAAAAACAAAGTTTAAAAAAGTAGAATGCAAGAACTACTAGGTTATATTAACACAGGTTCGACATAATAAGTTATGGCGTGTGTGCTACAGCACGAGTTCACGAACAACTGCCTGTGATGCAACACTAGTTCATAACATACGAAGGGGTTATAACTGAATACACTAGTAGGGAAAACCTCACCGCCGGTGAGTTCGGTCTCGCCGACGACAATCTCGCCAGCGGTAATGCCACATCGCCGGCGCGTTCCTTTTCCGACGGGGGTAACGTTTATTATCGCCGGCGAATAGACTAATTCGCTGGGTAGTGCGCACTATCACATGCGAACGTATATTCGCCGAGGGTAGTTAGTCTGTTCGCCGATGGTATTATTAATAGGAGTAAAAAAACTGCTCAAAATACACTGTATATACACCAGAATGTACACAGTGTACACAAAAATATTAGAATAACAACAAAATATACACATCAGTGACACAACATATATAGGAAGTACCCAAATGTCACATTCATGAACGACATGCATACAAGATTCATAACAGTACAATATTACTCAAGTTCTAAACACACACACTATATAGATATCCATGCCGAGTTCTAAACACTTCCTCGGTGCAAAGGACGTGCTCTCGTCTTCTTCCCTAAGATGGCGACGTAGCACCTCCTCGGTGGCCGGCTCTCTCTGCACCACCGCTCGTGGCCACACGACGACCACCAACTAAATTGTCCTCTCTTGACTTTAGGGTTACATAGTTTATCATTTTATTGTATCACCAAAGATGAAAGGAAAAAAATCATTTCACGATTCTTATAACAATGTCGCCCATACTATAGAATAGTGAAGTAATGTCTTTCCTTTCGACTTTGGAGGTACAATAAGATATCTGAAACTACATACTTCACCATTTTATTTAATTCGCACTATCTAATCTCTTCATATCACCAGACAAAAGAAGAGAAATCATTCCACGATTCATATAACAATATCGCCCATGCTATACGAATAGTGAAGTAATGTCTTTCCTTTCGACTTTAGGGCAACAATAAGATATTTGAAACTACATAATTCACCATTTCATTTAATTCACACTATCTAATCTCTTCGTATCGCCAAAGACAAAACAAAGAGAAATACTTCCATGATTCATATAGCATGGGCATGATATGTCTAGTGATAAACCAAAGAAAGGACTCGGTCTCCACGGCAACGACTCATTTTGAGTTTGGTGTATTGAAATGAGTTGTTACCGTGGACCCAGAATCCTTTCCTTGGCTTACCACTGGACATATTATGTCTATGTATATGAATCTTAAAAATATTTGTCCACTTTCGACTTTCGGGCTACGAGATGAAATAGTATTACCTAACACAATATTATTGGCTTGATTGAGCTATTGCCCTTCGTAATTTGTCCTCCTATGATGTTGTTATCAGTTAGATTTAAGAAGAAATTGACAGATCTAGTACAAGGACCAGAATAGCTAACAGATCAAGCACATCTACGACAAATTCCAAGAAATCTTCAAGGTAATTATCCACCGTTATGACCATTATGACCTTGCATAAAGATATGAGAATAAGAGGTAAATAATACATATCCACTAGATCCATCTACCCTTCCACTAGATTTTATCTAGGAGGATTGGATGTAGATTTTTCTCTCGGTTTTGCATAGAGATGCTATGCAAATAGCTCATCATAGAGAGTAACAAGCACCAAAGAAGAGAGGGGAGTGGTGTGTACCTGTGGATGGGGGAGGTGGTCGTCGACGAGGTGGTAGCGTGGTGCTCCTGCTGCGGATGGGAGGTGGTTGACGGCGAGGGGGACGTTGGACGGCGACGGCAAGGTTGCGAGGGGGACGGTACCGTGCTCCTGCTCCTAGGTGGAGCGCGAGGGAGAGGATGCTCTGCGGAGAGAGGGGGTCTTCGAGCCGGAGAGGAGGTCGGAGATGATGGCAGTCAAAGGCGGGGAAGACGACTTTGGGCTCGATTCCGAGTGCGCCAGCTCGATTCCTTCAGCACAGGGTTCTCGAGTGAGGAGGCGGTGACGCTAGCTTCATCGGCCGGGCTTGGGAGTGGCGGGAATGGCGACGCTCGCCGACGGCCGAGAAATCGCGATAGAGCGCGAGGGGCAACGTATCGGTGGTTTCACAAAGGGGATCGATAGGGGCATCTCAGTGGTTTTGTCCGATATAAAAAAGCGCGTTGGTTGTCTGGTGGGCCCGCACATTAGCACCGGTGCCCCTTGATTCCGTTCGCGGGCGGTAATGAAAATAGCCCCAGCGAACAACATCCAAGCGCGCCGGGGGTATCGGTTTGCGGGCGGTAATGAAATAGCCCCAGTGAATTTAGAGTCCGTTCGTCAGCTATAAGTTTATTATTACTGACACATTTACAGACCGTTCGCCGGCGGTAATGCACGGCCGACCTGGAAGGCCTTACCGCCGGTGACCCCGGCCCCACTTCGCCGGCGCTAAGGTATCCGGCTATAAGGTTTTCTCTACTAGCGATACCACCTCTCAAAATATACATACCAAAGTTCAGGGGTCACCGCAACCATAGATCATCACCCTATCTACTTTAAAATACACATCACATCCATATTATCAACATCACCACCAGCACCTCGTCGAACAGCTTAGTCCGCTGCTCAGAAGTAGTGCTTGTTTAGGAAGGCCATGAACCACTTCATACTGCGCTTAGGGGTCATGGCAAGATACCTTGTCACCTGTCCGCTGTGCTCCATTAGGTGGGAAACAACATGGTGTATCGAGGTCACACAGACGAGCGCAATGGGAATGCGATGACTATAGATGATCTTTATCTGGGCATAGTTGTCAATGGGCTTATTGATCAACTCAGTATCTGATGGCTGAGCCAACATGAGAATCACTGTTAGTTCAAGACATGTAGACGCATATGTAAGGTTTACAACTACTGATGCAAGTTCAAATATATCGAACCTTGATGTGCACATAGTAATCATCATCGTCCATGATGATAGAAGAGGACTCCTCAACCCAGCGCATGGTCTCAAGCCTCTTGATCCTCAGCATCCAAATCCAGCGCACTCTACAGTGCCTCATGTGATTGTACACCTGGGTCAGAGTGATTGACAAGGGTATGCCTAATAGGCACTCGAATACAGCCTACCTGGTATGGCTCGACGGAAGGCCCACTCGACGAATTGCCAAGGTCCATGACGCCTATGACGGTTCGAGTGGTATGAAGCCCACATGGATACGGACTCCCAAATGCACAAGACAAGGAAACCTCAATACTAGAGTTTAAAGCTAACTTGTAACCAACTCGTATTGGTACCTGAGACCTAGCCTCCCCATATATAAAGGGTAGGAGGGTCCAACGAGAAGGCAATCTCTCAACCGCGACTCCTCCAATAATCTCTCAATCACGACTTCCACAATAGACAATATATCTAGACAACACCCGTAGCATACGCATACGCCAGATCCAATATGCGCGTCCACCGCCATCGGCGATATTGTAATCCTTCGGATCCTTCATCATCAATCAAAAGCAGACAAGCAGGAGTAGGATCCTCTACGAGGCCTGAACCTGGGTAAACCTTGCGTCCCTGTGTGCTTGTTTGCTAGTCGATCAAGACTTCTAGTGTTCCCTCCTTCTCCAAAATCCAAGTCCATAACAATAGAAATTGATGAGTTAAACCCTCGTCAATTGGCGTCGTCTGTGGGAACTGGGAGCGCTGATATTGCGATCTTGACGGCCCCATCACCAGCGATATGTGATTCATCGTCTATTGGAGGCCAGATTTAATTCGGCTCCCACATCGTCAACAGCGATCGGATCACATCCGGTCGATTCATCTGTGTCGGCACGTTCACCGATTCCATCAACTCGGTGATCTATGATTCGCTGATTTCAGGGATCAATCTCACTCAAGATGAGAAGAAATCGGTACTGCGCAATCACAGGCTCAACGTCGCCACCTCCACAGCCGTGTGCATATGTGTTCTTGAAGACGGATCGGATCAAGGCGATTTTAGCGGTATCATGCTTGCCATATCCCACGATCTATGGACAAAATACCTAACCGGGTACTCAGGATAAATCTCCAAGGAAAAGTACTCTGGATCGAATCTCAAGTCCCAAAGAGAAGACCAATTGGATTATATGGCAGCTGACAGTTCGAGTCACAAGAAAAAAACACAACTTGTCGCATGTCCGTATGGAAGTCGTGTACTTACAAGATGCAAAAGTGCAATTGGCAAAAAACTTCACGTGAAGGTTTCTGGATCAAAGATGTAGGCATGATTCTACTAGCAATACATGCAAGAAAAATCAATCTCTCTCCCTACCTTATTTAATTTAATATATTTTATTATGACCACTAATCATTTTGTATGCACAAGTACGAGGAAAACAAAAACCAGGTTCACGTTGACTTCCATGTCGCATGGTTAACCTGCCGACTTATATTCAGTATGTGACACATCAATCAAGCCCGGCCTGGAGCGTAGGAGCGGAGATGCACCTTCTGCCGGCGATCTTGCTGCAGCGTCAAATCCTATCTGCCAGCGACCCGCCGCTCTAGCGGCTCCGTTCGCTGCACAACTCTCGACCGCCATATTGACTACTCGTTCAGCGTCGATCTCGCGACCTGCTATAGTCTTCGACTCCGGCGATCCGCTACGATCTTCGGCTCCAACGACTCGAGGGCTCAGGGGCTCCCTCCGCTTCGGCGACCCGCCACGGTCTTCAACTTCGACGACCCGCTGCGGTCTTTAGCTCAGCTGACTTGGGGCTCCCTCGACCCCCGTGACCCTCTGCAATCTTTGATTGCGGTGACCCGCTACGATCTTCAGTTGTGACAACACACTACCTCCATCGGTTTCGGTGACCCGCTACGATCTTCATTTGCGGCAACATGCTACCTCCATCGGTTTTGGTGACCCGCTGTTGCGTCGACTCAGCGACTTGGGGGCTCCTTCGACTCTGCCGTACGACCCGCTTCGGCCTCGACTCTAGCGACTCAGGGGTTCCCTCAGCATTGGCTATCCAGCGACTCGCTGCGGCCTTTGACTCCGGGAAGATGTTGCCTCCTTCTTCTACAGCAAACTGTTACAACCTTCGACTCCGCCACGCGTCTCGTTACCGCATCAATTTCATCCACGACAACTATGCATAAAGCTAAGTTCTCTACTCACAGATGGTTTCTTTCTTACTTTAATCGCACTCGAAACACTCAGGGGCTACACCCTCTTCGAGTAACCTAATGTGTCGTCGACTCCATGCACTCGAACACCTCATACGCGACAGCCCGAGTAGCTGATTCTGCCTGATCGTCGAATCCTTAAACTCCGAGTACCTCGGCAAGGTACTGAAACTAAGGGTAATCAGGCTAACGAAAAGGCCTAGCATGCAGTGCAAAAGTGTCGACTCGATTGGCACCAGAATTTTACTTTGCAAACCGACATGCAAATATCCTTTACAAGATACAAGTACTTCACATTTCTTAATGTTTTATGCAGCTTACAAGGATGTCGACTGTGTCGAGCTATTCTATTGGGTCCTCCAACATGAGTCGACAAAACAATTGACTACGCCATAGACTCCAGACCCGAGTCGAGTTCCTCCTTGGATGGTTGCATCGCTTGATGCTACAAAGACACGGTGCTAGCTATGCACCTGATAGAAGTGACCGTGTCGACTCCAACTGCATCGTCGATTCAAGCTCCTTATGCGTGAGATGCTGACTCGATGCACTTCCGGGTCAGTGGTTTCTCCTCGCATGATTTTCGACTACGACACCAAGATACAAGACTCGAGTCTCTGCCCGAGTCTACGACTCCGCCAGACACTCGGGAGCTACTCCAAAGTAGAGCACAGGTCGCGCATATACAAGATCCTCGAGTGACATGCTCTGAATCCTCACTCGAATCCACGATTCGACTAAGGACTCGGGGGCTACTCCCATAGGGAGCGATGGCCGCGCACCCGAATTTTTTTGTGAAGATATCCAAGCATCATAAAAACCGCTTACTCGAATCTATGATTCGATTGTGAACTTCGGGTTACTCCCATAGGGAGCGCTGAAAACATATTCGACTGAAACAAGCAAAAGACGACAACAGTCGCAAAAGTTATTTAGTCCCTGCCTGAGTTTTCGACTCAACCAAGCACTCGGGGGCTACTCCCATAGGGAGCGCTGGTCGCGCACCCTACGATTATGTGTACATCGTACTGTGTGTCGATAACATCCACACTCGAATGTTATGGCGACTCCGCCTCATATTTTCCCTGCAAAGAGATTATGTCTCCTGGGCCACCCGAATCATCTCCGCGATGACAAAATTCGGATGTCGCGCTTACAGTGTGAAGATAAGACCTGAATAAGGCCTGGCAACGCATCTGCTGCGCACTATCAGAAACATATTCGTGCCTGCAGGTATGATGAACATGCCTTGACGGACGCGTCGAGTGCTCATATTTATACACTGGAATTCGAATCCTGTAAGACCTCCGCGGCATGAGTCAAATTACGCCAGCAATTTCCGAATTCGAGTCCGGGGACTCGAGTTTGAGTAGGTGACATTGTTTTTTCCCTAGAGCAATTAATTGGTCTCGATCCATCGAGCGTACCAGGCACGTTTACCATCATCCCTATGAACTACTACAAATTCTACTGACCCGATAAATTTCCGGGACAGTGCTTCGCACTCGACACAATTGTCGACTCCAACATCCTAATGCAAGACTCAAGACATCTGAGTCTCCACCCGAATCTAAGATTCACATGGACACTCGAGGGCTACTGACATGGGTATGCCCAATAGGCACTCGACTACAGTCTACCTGGTGCGGCTCGACGGAAGGCCCATGATGTCTACGCACTTCTATTCTTGTAGACAGTTGTTGGGCCTCCAAGTGCAGAGATTTGTAAAACAGCAGCAAGTTTTCCCTTAAGTGGATCACCCAAGGTTTATCGAACTCAGGGAGGAAGTGGTCAAAGGTATCCCCTCTCAAGCAACCCTGCAATCAAGATACAATAAGTCTCTTGTGTCCCCAACACACCCAATACACTTGTCAGGTATATAGGTGCACTAGTTCGGCGAAGAGATAGTGAAATACAAGTGATATGGATAATTATAAGTGGTAACGATGATAGAAAATAACTTGATGGCGTGGAAAAGACTAAAGACAAACTGAAATAAAGATGGAAGCAAGCAAACATGTAATAGATCTAATAGCAAACGGTGTTTCAGTGCTTAGAAACAAGGCCTAGGGATCATACTTTCACTAGTGAACACTCTCATATAAATATCTTCTCTTTATGATACTACTCTTAACTACTCTCCGGTTGGACACTCTAATCGATGGTAGGGCTATAACAGCACACATCAAAGTAAGTCTTTCCCATCTAGAAAACTCCACACTGTCACCTTGAGTACTAGATGAGTCCAACAAACACCACAATTTCATAAAGACATCCAACTCCAAATATAACTCATAACAAGTATTTGTAATCTCTAGCCTAAGTGCCACCATGGTGTGCACGCTGTCACTTTCACACACATGGGGAGAGCAGAGATCTAATAAAGCACTTGAGTAGCAAGGTAGATCTATAGATTACAGGCTCATGATCTCAATAAGATCATGCATAGAGAGAGATATGAACACATAGCTACCGGTAGAACCCTTAGCCTCGAGAGAGAACTACTCCCTCCTCATCATGGAATCAACAATGGTGATGGAGATGGCGGTGGAGATCGATGGAGATGGCTCTGGGGGCACTTTCCCGTCCCGGCAGGGTGCCGGAACAGAGACTTTCTGTCCCCCGAATCTCCCCTTTGGTGGCGGCGGCACTGTGGAACTTTTCGTGGCTGGAGGCTTGATTCTTTAGGGTTTATGCATCGGGAGGCTTCTTATAGGCGAAGAGGCAAGGTCGGTGGGCGGCCAGGGGGCCCACACCACCTAGTGGCACGGCCAGGGCTAGCCCGCGCCACCACATGGTGTGGCCGCCCTGTGGCCCCTCTCCGTCTCGTCTTCTAGCTCCGTGAGTCTTCCAGGAAAAATATCAACTTTGGCTTTTGTCCGGTCCAATTCCGAGAATATTGATTTTATGACTTTCCTGGAACCAAAAACAGCATAAAACAGGCAACTGGCACTGTGGCACTTGTTAATAGGTTAGTCCAAGGAATCATATGAAAAGTACTCCAAAGTGTGGACAAAACATAAGAAAGTAGATAAAACCAAGCATGGAACATCAAAAATTATAGATACATTTGCAATGTATCAACATCCCCAAAGCTTAACTCCTGCTCATCCTCGAGTAGGTAACTGATAAAAAGAAAAAATAATTTTTGAGGTGACACGCACCATCAAAGACTTGATCAAAGTATTTGCAAAACATTCAAAGCTGGGATCATTGTACTTCAATCATTACATGAAAGACAAAGTTCTAGCAATAAGACAAAGAAACTATGATGCAACATGAAAAGGCACAAACAAAAGATTCATGAATAACAATGCTTTGCAAGACGTTTGTTTGTTTCACATAAAGAAAACATAGCATAATAGTATTCAGCTTTTTCCTCATAGAGTAGCAAATATAAATGCATAGGACACCTTCAAAGTTCATAAGAGTGACTAGATACAATAGTTTAAAACAAGCAATATCAAAGTATGCATCAATCAACTAGTCTTGGGACAATGCACATAGAACTAAGAATGGCCACTATGCTCTCAAAGTAGGTGCATAAAGGTAGAAGGTGGAGACTCAATATAAATAGTGGAAGAAAGGCCTTCATGGAAGGAAGTAGGGATTCAAGTCTCATAAAGAGCTTCCAAAAATTATGGTACTTATAGCTTTCAGCTCTCATTGCCCCTATCATAAGCATCTTTAAGGTGATTAAGGTTAAAGTGACACAACTAAGAGGATATGTTTGACAAGTTATAAGCCAAAATCACATGCCCCTTACTTACGAAGACCGAACCTCATGCTACTCAACTTTAGTCAGGAGTAAGCTCTTGTCATTGTAAGTACATATGTATCATAAAGAACCGCCAACGGGGTACCCCTTGCACATGATACAGGAGCTTTCCCATAATCAAAATGACAACGCAAGTGGACAATGAGCATCTCAGTGATCTTTTTATTTGCGATTTGCATAGGTTTTTATTGAGGATGCTTCATAGAGTGCTCATTATGGTGATGCTGCAAGTTTCCACCATGATTAGGCATGGCTTAGGCTAGCGGCCCAGGCGTTTCTCTAACAAACATACAAACTCCATGATCTTACAAGTTCCACTTTTATTTCACACCGCCGGAATCCGTAAGCAAAAGAACATGATATCAACGGAGTACAAAGTACAAGTGCAATGTTGAAAGCGTTCCCCATGAAACATGGTTCTGCTAATTTCAACTTATAAAGCGCAAGCATATACATAACAAAGAAGGACCCAATGGTTCAAGTTTATTAGAGGCAATAAATAAAGTGTGCCATCAAGTTCGTGAGAGCTTTAATCACTAGTTTTCTCATAACATGTTTAATTTGGAAGGTAAACAAAAGCATGAATATACTTGGAATAGCATAAGCTAGTAGGTAGGTATGGTGGACTCTTTGGAATAACTTGGTTTAGGGAGTTGGATGCATGAGTGGAACTCATACCTTGTTGTGGAGGCTAGCAAAAGACTGGGAGCGACAAACTAAGAGAGCAATAATGGCCATAATCATGCAGAGCGACAAAACATCATTGATCAAAGCATAAAGTGATACTACAAGTTGAAAACTAAAGGATCATAAAGGCTATGGTGACTTGAGATAGTCATAACATGGTGTGAGCATGCGCCAAGTCAACCCAAATAAAGCATCAAAGGAGAATACCACTATACTATGCTTTAATATGCTAAAACAACGCATGATTCATCCAAGGCACATTAAGCAATCTCAATTGTTTATAACAAGTCATGCTACAGCAAAGAATACTAACTATAAAGCCAAAACAATATTAAGCATGGCATGACAAAGCATATGCCATAGTCAAAAACAAGCTCCTTTTACCACTTAAGCATGAAATTTCCTACTCTTTTCCAATCCAAACCAAACTTATTTGAAAGAACTCACAAAGATAATAATAAATAATGATCAGTGAGCTTGTCTCACAAATCCACAAAGAAGAACTAAAAAGTTCTAAGCTGAAAGCACAAGAAAACTAAGGCTAAACCTAGTGCTAGCAAAAGAGAACACCCACAAAACAATAAGAATGAAAACTAGAGTGTTCTAGGCAATGAATAACGAGGTGTCTCTCTCTCCAAAAGAAGTGTGTTGGGATCCAACCAACTTATTCAAGCAAACAAAGCAAATGGAAACTAAAAACAAAGACAAAGATGCTCCAAGAACAACACAATTGTGCATGAAACAATAAAAATGAAGCGTTTAGAAGAAACCTGGGATTTTTATTGATGAAGAAGGGGATGCCTTGGGCATCCCCAAGCTTTAACGCTTGTACTTCTTGGATATTTCTTGGGGTGACACGAGTGGCATCCCCAAGCTTGAGCTTTAGTCCATCCTTCATCTCATTACTCATTCCTTCCATACACCTGAAACTTTTCCTTCATACAAAACTTCACACAATCTTTATTAGCAACATTAGTGCACTCAAGATAATAGGTCTTAAGATTCAGTTCTAACACCAATAAACTTCCATTAAAACACTAGCTACTGTAGCACTTCCCTCAAAAAGATCAATTCCCCAAAAGAACTCAAAAAGGAACCAACAAGAAGCAAATGCAAATAATGGCAGAAATCTGTCAAAACAGACCAGCAGGTAAAGACGAATTTTTTCGAAGACCTTCTGTTGCTCAAATTAAAAAGTGTTGAACTAACGAAAGTTAGATAACAACCTGGGGCAGAAGCAAAAAAACTTCACGCCTCAAAAGGACATACAGAGATTTTACACGAATTTGTATGGTGAAGCACAGAAATCTGTTTCGGAACAGCAACTTTCTCAATCATTACTTCTCTCTCATTAGAGGTTACTCTTGGCACAAAAAGCAAATAAAAAGGATAAGGAGCGGTTATTACTAAAGTAATAACTTCCAAGACTCATCTAAAACTTTTGGATTATCTCCCAATAAGTACTTTTCTTTAACGCCTTTAAGTTAGGCATGATAGTTTGAGAAGATGCTCACATAAGAAATATGAATTGAAGTAAGAAAGAGCATTAAGAAGCAAATTCAAAACACATTTAAGTCTTACCCACTTCCTATGCATAGGAATCTTGTAAAGAAACAAGTCATGAAAATACAAAACAATAAGCATATGAAAGCAAAACAAGTGCAACTTCAGGATTTTCAACATAAAGAGGGGAAACTTAATATTATGGAGATGCATACAACCATGTTTCCCTCTCTCATAATAACTTTCAGTAGCATCATGAATAAAATTAACAATATAACTATCACATAAAACATTCTTATCATAAGCCACATGCATAAAAGAATTAATACTCTCCACATAAGCATAGTCATTCTTATTAATTATAGTGGGAGCAAATTCAACAAAATATCTATCATTATTATTCTCATCACCATAATCATCAAATATAGGAGGCATATTGTAATCATAATTATTTTTCTCCTCAATAGTAGGTGGACTTAAAATATGATACTCATCATTGTAATCATCATATATTGGAGGTTTGGTATCATCATAAGCAATAGAATAGCTATCTTCCAAAGCTGGGGAACTAAAAAGATCATTTTCATAAAAACAAGCTTCCCCAAGCTTAGACTTTTCCATAGCATTAGCAATAATAGTGTCCAAAGAATTCATACTAACAACATTGCTATTAGCATGCAAATAAAGTTCCATAGGTTTTTTAATTTTCTCTTCAAACACTTCATGTCCTAACTCAAGATAAATACTATAAAGTTCTCTATTTTTTTTGTTTTCCATTAAGCCTAACTAGTGAAAACAAGAAACAAAAAGACAAAATTGCAGAATCTAAAGGAAGTAACTTCGAGCACTCACACCGGAGGATGTGAGTACCTTTTACCTTACCTCCCCGGCAACGGCCCTAGAAAATAGGCGTTTGCCGTGGGAGGTTCTTCTTTTTTAATCCTCCAGTGTGAATACCTTTTACCTTTCCTCCCCGACAACGGCGCCAGAAAATAGCTTGATGTCTACGCACTTCTATTCTTGTAGATAGTTGTTGGGCCTCCAAGTGCAGAGGTTTGTAGAACAGCAGCAAGTTTTCCCTTAAGTGGATCACCCAAGGTTTATCAAACTCAGGGAGGAAGTGGTCAAAGGTATCCCCTCTCAAGCAGCCCTGCAATCAAGATACAAGAAGTCTCTTGTGTCCCCAACACACCCAATACACTTGTCAGGTGTATAAGTGCACTAGTTCGGCGAAGAGATAGTGAAATACAAGTGGTATGGATAATTATAAGTGGTAATGGTGATAGAAAATAACTTAATGGCGTGGAAAAGACTAAAGGCAAACTGAAATAAAGATGGAAGCAAGTAAACATGTAATAGATCTAATAGCAAACGGTGTTTCAGTGCTTAGAAACAAGGCCTAGGGATCATACTTTCACTAGTGAACACTCTCATATAAATATCTTCTCTTTATGATACTACTCTTAACTACTCTCTGACTGGACACTCTAATCGATGGTAGGGCTATAACAGCACACCTCAAAGTAAGTCTTTCCCATCTAGAAAACCCCACACTGTCACCTTGAGTACTAGATGAGTCCAACAAACACCACAATTTTATAAAGACATCCAACTCCAAATATAACTCATAACAAGTATTTGTAATCTCTAGCCTAAGTGCCACCATGGTGTGCACGCTGTCACTTTCACACACATGGGAAGAGCAGAGATCTAATAAAGCACTTGAGTAGCAAGGTAGATCTATAGATTACAAGCTCATGATCTCAATAAGATCATGCATAGAGAGAGATGAACACATAGCTACCGGTAGAACCCTTAGCCTCGAGAGAACTACTCCCTCCTCATCATGGAATCAGCAATGGTGATGGAGATGGCTCCGGGGGCACTTCCCCATCCCGGCAGGGTGCCGGAACAGAGACTTTCTGTCCCCCGAATCTCCCCTTTGGTGGTGGCGGTGTTGGGGAACTTTTCGTGGCTGGAGGCTTGATTCTTTAGGGTTTATGCATCGGGAGGCTTCTTATAGGCGAAGAGGCAAGGTCGTAGGGCGGACAGGGGGCCTACACCGCTTGGTGGCGCGGCAAGGGCTAGCCCACGCCACCACATGGTGTGGCCGCCCTGTGGCCCCTCTCCGTCTCGTCTTCTGGCTCCGTGAGTCTTCCGGGAAAATATCAACTTTGGCTTTTGTCCGGTCCAATTCCGAGAATATTGATTTTCTGACTTTCCTAGAACCAAAAACAGCAGAAAACAGGCAAGTGGCACTGTGACACCTTTTAATAGGTTAGTCCAAGAAATCATATGAAAAGTACTCCAAAGTGTGGACAAAACATAAGAAAGTAGATAAAACCAAGCATGGAACATCAAAAATTATAGATACATTTGCAATGTATCAGCCCACTCGACGAATTGCCAAGGTCCATGACGCCTATGACGGTTCGAGTGGTATGAAGCCCACATGGATACAACAACCAAACACACAAGACAAGGAAACCTCAATACTAGAGTTTAAAGCTAACGTGTAACCAACTCGTATTGGTACCTGAGACCTAGCCTCCTCATATATAAAGGCTAGGAGGGTCCAACGAGAAGGCAATCTCTCAACCGCGACTCCCCCAATAATCTCTCAATCACGACTTCCACAATAGACAATAAATCTAGACAACACCTGTAGCATACACATACGCCAGATCCAATCTGCGCGTCCACCGCCATCGGCGATATTGTAATCCTTCGGATCCTTCATCATCAATCAAGAGCAGACAAGCAGGAGTAGGGTCCTCTACGAGGCCTGAACCTGGGTAAACCTTGCGTCCCTGTGTGCTTGTTTGCTAGCCGATCGAGACTTCCAGTGTTCCCTCCTTCTCCAAAACCCAAGTCTATAACAAAAACATGGGGGCTAATGTAGAAAACAAAAATAGGCTTTTGGGGAAAATACTTCTAAGAGGCAAACATATGCATGATGATGATGATGCTCAAATGCAACGTGGCATGATGACATGATCATGCTATCATGATGATGCACAAAATAAAAACAACAAGCGATTATCTAGTAGTGGTTTTTCTGGGGTGGTACAGTTATATATGATGAAATCTACAACCCGACAGAGTTTGGTGGTCTGGGAGTCAACAACCTTAGAAAGCAAGGCTTAGCACTTCGGATTTTTTGGGAGTGGCTTCGGAGGACGGACCAATAGAGACCTTGGCAAGGAATCCCAATGCCAAAGGACGATAAGGCCAGGAGTGTGTTTGATAGTCTGGTACGCATCCGAGTTGGAGACATGAAGAGCACGCTTTTTTGTTGTGATCAATGGATAGCAGGGAGATCAACTTCTGACTTGGCACCGGGCCTGACATTAACTATCAGCACGTCGGCGCAAAACTCGAGAGCAGTTGAGCAAGCACTGATGGGTAATCGCTGGACCACTCATATCTCGGGCTCGCTGGCCCTTTGGGAAGCGAGAGAATGTCTGGCACTTTGGATATGTGCATAGTCCTGATGAGTTCTCTTGGGCATGGTCAAGTACCGGGACCTACTCGACCAAGTTCACATATCTTATGCTCTCCTAGGGTCGCATACGACACCCACTTGCGGAGGAAATTTGGAGAACAAGGCCACCCCCAAGAGCAGGTTGTTCTTATGGCTAGCGGCCCAACACAGGATCTAGACCTCGGACAAATGTTTTACGCGTGGCTTGTAGAGCCAATCAACATGCTGCTTCGTGTGCTTATAGGAGGAAGACACGGCTTGACACATTCTTCTTCGGTGGGTCTTTGCCAGGGAGGTGTGGTACCGGTGTGGCCAGGCCCTTCACGTGGCTTTCACACCACCCACGACAGAGGATACCATCCAAGAATGGTGGTTGCGACAGAGGAGTGGCATAGAGGAGAAATAGAGAAGGTGGTTTGATGGCCTGGTTTGCACGGTGGCATATGCGTTGTGGAAGAATATAAACGCTTTGGTATATAATAAGAGGGCGTATCAGGTGAAAACGCCCTTATCCTGAAAATCGCAAATTTTTGTTGTGACCTGTTGGATCATGTACCAATGGATCGGATCTCCTCCCAGTCATCTTACAAAAAAACGCCCGCATGCATAGCTTACAAGTTGCAATGAGGCCCTTCCTAAAAGTTTATTCAAGAGATAGGGCCCTCTAGTACCCAAATGTTCCTGTACCTACTCCGGGACTTCCTATTCCACTTCAGTTGTTCTTTGTCCTAAGGATTTTAGATCTAGATGCACTAAATTTTATTTATATTTCACAATATTGACTGAATAAAGTTTACCTGATGAAGATTTTTTTCCGGTTAAAGTGTTGAACATTTCTTTAGAACTAGCACTGATGTTGTTGGCTCACATAGGACAAGTATGTATCGATGGAGGACTAGATAGTCTGAGAGTACAAACTGAAATAAGAAACCCTAGATTCAGGTGCTCCACGCATACATCGTGCAGCTCGAACAGAGAGGGTCTTGTTTCCCGATGGAAATGGACCCCCTGCTTCCTAAAGTGGGTGCATCTAGGCAGGAGTCGACGACATTCTGTACCAGGTGCGCTAGGGCGGCAAAAGAACGAGGCTTTGGACGGCGACGAGCGACGGCCGTACGGAGGCGGATAAATGAGGCTACCAACTGCGTGCGAGCAAGGACGTAGCTGGGACGGTGGCGTGCTAGACTAGGCCGGCTGGGGCTCCCTGGCCATGGTGCTACCTTGATCGATCTCGGTTGGGGAATGGGGAGTAGAGAGATGGGGAAGAAGGGGATCTCGTGTGGGTTCTGTCTACTGCTGTACCGGAGACAAGGGGACAAGGGTGGAAGAATTGCCTGGTGGTGGAACAAGATCAGGTGATCGGACCGTTCATACCAAATCTGACGGCACATAAGAGAATTTGCAGATTTGCAGGATGTAGTCCATTTTTAGGTGATACGTTCCCTATATAATAGTGTTAGCAAGCAACCGTCGACCAACAGCATGACAATCAACATCATTGAGGAGTTGGCCCTGCTTAGGATAGCCCTTTCGAGCAGGGAGAGAGTTGGAGTAGGTTCAGATTAGGGAGAGAGAGAGAGTAACTTTTTCCCTTTCTTTGGAGCTTTGAGGTCCGGATGTTCGCACCCTAGACCCCTTTCTTACAATATATATTCTGCCTTCTATAAAATTAAGGTTTGCGTTTGCGTACTCTCGAAAAAGAACTTTGCTAACAGTTCGCTTTTAGTCCTATAACTTTTGTTTGGTCCTAAATAGACCTTCAACTCTCTAAATTGATCATCATTATAGTTTCGCCGACACGACTGTTGATCCAACCGGGACTAAACCTTGCCTAACTCGTCCGCCCGTGCCCATCTAAAATCCCATTCGAGGGTAGAGAACTTTAACCATATCGCTAGAGTAGCTTCCTTGGTCGCAATTGTTGCATCTTTGTCGGCCTGATCCTCTTGTAATGTTCCACACCCTCTTTCATCTCGTCGTGACTCTCGGCCACCAATAGTCCAAAGGCACAACATGCGAGAAAGTTGAGACGATATCAGGGGAGCGATCGTACGTGGGTTCTTATTTTTTTCTTGGGCTTGTGAGATATTGGGTGGGGCATTTGGTAGTTCGGTCGAGATTGGATTGGCGGCCTGATAGTTTTTAGCAAGCTGGTCCTTGATAGTGATCGCTTTAGGAAGTTCGAGGCCTGCTTTGGACCAAACAAAAGTATTAGGAGTGAAAGTGAATTTTTAGCTAAGTCAGGGGATGAAAAGTGGCCTTTACTGGATGTCCACAAATTCAAGAGATCTGCTGTATGCATTAGTGAGAAGATATCAGCTAGTGCATTGTACACTGCCATTAAATTTACATTTAAATTTAAACAAAGATTTCTCCGCAGTTATGAATACGGAGGATATGACTAGATGAATTCACCCGCAAAAAAAAATCCACCGGTAGCAATGCACACACGCAAAAATAAATCACGCAAGCACCACACTTTCAAAGAAAAAAATATACTTGTGCGGACGGGCGTGTCTATCCGTCGACCGGGGCTGCTCTAACAAACCTTAATTAAAGCATTCACATACATATATCCTCATAGTCACAGCTCACAAGGTCCGTTCGTTAGTAGTCCGGTTCCATAAAATTTGCTTTTCCCCCTAAAAAAGAACTAACCAGTTGAATAAAACGCTTCGCTCGTCCCCTGCGGGCGACGGAGCGAGCCTCAGCCTCCGCCCCTTCCAGGTCCCCTCCTCACCTTCCCCTCCCTTGTCGCCGTCGGCGTGCACCGCCGGGCTAAGCCTGTGCGATGCCGGCGGCGGTGGCCTTTCCTTCCCGTGTGCGTAGAGGGAGTCACGAGGTCTCCCGATGGCGGCAGTGATCCACAGCGACAGCCTCGGCTCGGGTGGCGACTGGGCGACGCGGCGATGCCGGAGGCGCGGCAGGCGGCGGTGGCGTTGGTGGTTGCGCTGGATCTCTGGCTGCGCGGGTCTGCAGGCCTAGATCGGGGCCCTTCGGGCCTGATCTGGGCTTGGGTGGGCCACGCACAAGGCAGGTGATAGGGGCTCTGCAGGCGGCAGGACCTTCTCCTTGCTGTGCCAGGTGATAGGGTACTAGATTTGGACCAGGAGGGGGTCCAGACCATGCAACCGCCTAGCAGACCCGAGGTGGGCTCTGCGAGGTGCGACTTATGGCGGCACGGAGGTGTCGAGGCCGAGTGCTCGTCGCACTGATACTTCCTCCATCTTGCCGGGTGCACTCGAATGTGTAGTTATACTCGTCGTGGTCGTGTATGTCGCGCCCCAAGTGCGAGATGGCTGCTGCGGTGGTGCTCCTCAGACCGGTGGCGGTCCGGCAAGCTCGGGTGAACACACGGTGGCGATGACGCTAGGGTTCTGCGGTGGCAGCGGATCCACTGGTGGACGGAAAAGTAGGAACTAACGCTAGGGTTAGCATCGACGGTGACACCCTTGCTGCAGTGTGGCGGCGGGGCTTCACAAGCCCACTTGGGCTAGGTCGGGCTAATGAGGGTCTGGTTTGCCCTGGCTACTATATCCGGTCGGCTATCGCCTTCTGGCGGTGCAGGAAGTCC
Organism: Avena eriantha; assembly: GCA_910589775.1. Lineage (NCBI taxonomy): Eukaryota > Viridiplantae > Streptophyta > Magnoliopsida > Poales > Poaceae > Avena > Avena eriantha. Next base: position 81,090,411 of record OU342741.1, on the reverse strand, counting down.
CCTCCCGCGTGTTACTGTACCGCCGACTCCTGCTGAAGTTCCTCCCTTTTGGTCGTACTAGTCTCACACCGTGGCTCACGGCAGGGCCGGTCCTAGGAGGGACTAGCGGGGCAGCCGCCCTGGGCCCAAAAAAATTAGGGGCCCCAAAAAATATAGGCCTAGTATACATCGTAAAAAAGGCAATTTTTTTATTGGGCTGATGGCAAACCGCTCGACTCCCCTAGTCTACTGGCATCGGCGCATCGCTCCTAGGCATCGATCACTCGACTCCCAGGCATCCTCGACGCAGGGCCTGCCTCGACGTTCGACTCCTAGGAATCACTCGACTCTACGACTCCCAGGCATCGGCGTATCGCTCGACTAGGGCATGCGCTCGACTCGACGACTCCTAGACATCACTTATTCGCTTCCTAGGTACCGGCCCTGCTTCCCGACTCCCATCGACGATCTTCAAATCTGCGTGCTGGTCCTCCCCCGCCCAACCCTAATTCTTAGTTCTTAATTCTTGTTAGTAATGGTTGTTCTTGATTTCTTGTTTGTAGCAAGCAAGGTTAACTGATTATGGAGCCCAAATCCGATGCTAAGAAAATAAAAATGAGAGAACAAGAGAAGAAACTAATAGAATCACAGAGAGTATCTTTTCATAAATTTATGAAGAGCAACACGAGCAATTTAAGGAATCCAAATGAGTTGGCGTTAGTTCTTGTGGGGGAACAGACTAATATTGATCTAGAAGATAATGTCGGTATATAGGACAATGGTCATATCAACACAGATGATGACAGTATGAGTAATCAATTAATCAGACTGATGAATCTGATGAATCAGAACCAGTTAGTGTGGATATTTATAATCTGGCAAATTGAGGTACTCTTGATAAGAAGTTAGTGGACAGGATTGATATTGATTCTATTGTCATGGATTTTGCATTTAGAAATTTTCGAAGGAAATTTTAAGGTACCATGTAAACATTGTTATTTTTATATGAATATTATAGTTGGAACTATACTTAATTTTTTTTCTCATCTCATATGTGCATAAAAAATAGAACAAGGGCCCAAAATTTTAGTTTTGCCCCGGGCCCCCAAAATCTCAGGACCGACCCTGGCTCACGGTGAGACGGCAGGGGTGTCTTGCAAGATCGTGGTTGGATGTGCTGGTGGGCGGCGTGTTTGTTGGAGCAATTCGAAGCGTTCGGGAGCGTGATTTTTTAAGAGGTCGGGAGCAATCCTTTTCGTCTTGACACCGACGCGGTGAAACCTATAAGTGTTGCCGTCCTTCCTGAAGGGTGTCGGGTGTATCTCTTTCCCACCTCCCGTAGCGTATTGGAAAAAACCGTAGGACCAGTCCGGGCAGCAGAATCGTTATCGTCGCTTTCCTTCTTTGAGGTGTTGTTTGGTACGCGTCGCTCTGCCGGTGTTGTGCCTGCCGCAGCTGCAGTTGTATTCGGTACAAGTTGTCCACCGTATCGGTTGTAATCTCCCTGATTTATTAGCACGGAACAATTCGCTGCGACGAGAGGCACACATTCAGCCAATTTTACAGGCACATTCTTCAATATCAAGTACTCCATCCGTTTAAAAATATAAGTATTTTAGCGACGTTATTTATGTATAGGTTTACCTCCAAATCTCTATAAACCTATACACTAAAAGACGTCTAGATACATTCGATTCACAAAGCTAAAACATCTTATATTTCTAAACGGAGGGAGTACAAGAGTTATACGAGGAGCCTCACTATTACTTTGCAGCTGACTCAGCTTGGACATACCATTCAAACAGCCTTCTCAAACCATCTTCAATATTTTTTTGAAATTTTTGGCCTTATCTTGGTCATAAATATTGGAAAAGCGAAATTCTAAAAGTTTGCGGTCGCGAAGCCCCTCCGCCACCCTCCCTCGTCACAGCATTGGGACGGAAAGCCCTACGCTCTGCCGGTGCCGTGCCCGCCGTAGCTGCCGTTTTTTGGCGCAACTGTCGCCCCATCCATGGGCCACGCCGCACCGGAGTATTCGCCGAGCGGGACAGTTGAAAAAGGAAGGTCGCGAGGGAAACCAACAACACGCGAAAAACGCAGGCGCGCGTGAGAGAGAGCGACGCGGTCGCGGTAGGTTGTTTTCTTTGCCGCAGGTCTTGGAAGGCGTGTGCCGACGTTGCCAGCCAGTCGGGGCTGTGACCGGAGCCTTCGGTACCGCCCACGTGTTGCCGCCCCCTGACCGGGAGCTCCGAACTCGCGCGGGGAAGTTTCCTACGCTGCGCTCGCGTGCCGGGTGGGAGCCACCAGCAGCAGCAGCAGCAGTGGAGCCATGGAGGAGGGACTGCCAGTGGCATCCTAGCAGGCGTTTTATGTCACGCGTGGACTGTGCCCGCGCGCGTGACGAGACCTGGTCAGGGACTCAGGGCAGGGTACTCGATCTACCGGGTCAATGGGACCCGGTGGCAGCGGTCTTCCTTCGCTTCCCGGCTGCGAACGTACACCGTCCTGCTACTGTGTGGTGTGGTGTGGGGCTGGATGACTGCGGCCGTACCGTACGTGTCCTGCTGGCTGCTGCCCTCGTTTGAATGTCTCGGCAGAGATAGAATACTTTATACAGGTAGTATCACTGTTGGGAGCGGCCACTGCATAATCTGCATGCGTGCGCGTAAAAGTAAATAATCTCTGCTTGACCGAATTGACAGCCAATGTCATGGCTGTTAGAAATAATGGACTAATTTATTTGAGTCTATATGTGATCCCTAAATCTCAAAGTCTATATGTGATATAGTCCAATTTGGTGGCAACTCACATATGAATCGAGTGGGAGCTAAAGTTTAGTTTCATATGGACAGTTGGAGGAGAGTTACACCACCTTATAAGATGTAGTGGTTCACTACTAGGTAAAGTGAGTGATAAGAACTACACGTGCGTTTCTCTTCCGACGTCGCCGCTCGCACGCCTGCCCGCCACGACGCGCGAGATGCGGGAATCTCGCCGAGCCGAGCTTTCTTTTTGCTGCTCGGAAAAACTTGTGGGGTTTTGAGCCGCTCCACACCGAAAACCAATCTAAGGTTTTGCCTCATCTCTGCCTTGCGCCGCCATCGTAGTCTACTCCTCTCGCTTGCCGGCGTGCACCGGCGAACGGAAGAGCAGGTCTCCGGAACCACTCGTCTTTGCGATCCTGTACGGGAGAGGGCGAATAAGGTTTTTTGGAAACGCTCTGCGCGACTGCTTGAACTCTGCATCATGGCTCGTCTTCCATTCAAATCGGGCGGTGCTGCCTATCGTCGTCTTCGACGCCGTCTGCTTCGATCAATCTTCCCCAAGTTTACTGCTGCGACTACTGCAATCGAACGGTACGTGCGACGTGCTGCTGTCTGGTTATTCATCATATTCTGCGAGTACATGTTTAGCTGCTGCATGTTTCCGTTCATCTTGTTATTTAGTACGTCTAGTCATGTTTAATATTCTAAAATTAATCATAAAAATTGTGTCTAATTATTCAACAATGGCTAACGCCCACGGCCCTGGCTCACAGTTTTGACTCCGACAGGCTCGTAATAATGAATTACCAGTGCTTTCCACGCTAACTTTTTTCTAGAAAAATGTGTTCGTCATGTGTCAGCCGTCACGCACTAAGCAGGGTTAAGACTTAAGATCGACTGTTCGGTCTAATCGGAGGCAGAATTAAGCCGGAGGTAGGCCTGTGCCCGTCCCTCCCTCCCATTGCGGTGCGTGCAGCCGGTAGAGATTGCTGGCCCACAAGTTCTGCTTCCCCGATTCGGCGGTGCCGACGGCGACGCGGCACACGACGGGAAGAATCGAAAAGTCTTCTCGCCGACAGCTGCATGCCTCTTCCGACAGGGATGGCTGGCCCTTGTGGGAGTTCTTGTCTACAGGGATTACTGGTTTTTCCACACGACAATTCCGTGCCGTCCAACCAGGCCTAGATCCCAGGTTCTCGATTCCATCTGCAAATTCCGATTCCTTAGAAATATTTCTTTCCTCGGAACAGCTCTTCGTTTGGTTGCCACTCTATGCACGAAAAGGCTTCCTCGGTTTTAACTTAAACTTTTGAACTGATTAGACCAGAATCTGAAACATAATTCTATGACGGGTCTCATTACTGGGTGTAGGTCGGCTTGCAAACTTGCTCAAAAAATTACGTAGATGTTTTATTACTGTGTACTAGTAGTATTACATGTCGGAACCTTTTGTGGTGGAACCAATTGGGCGAGGAGCCACTTTACCAAATTTCAGATTTTTCCTGGGCTGCCTTGAAGATTGATTCGTGGATCGTGGCGGATCGTTCTTGGCTCAGCTTCAAGGAAAACGATGGACGTAGACGGCCACTTGTTCGCGTCGCGCGTGCTCCGACGGCGCTCCTTGCTTGCGTGCTGCTTATCCGGTATCCTTTACTCCTACCTTGGCCATTTCACTCTCTTTTCTTTCCCCCAACCCCTAGCTGTTTCATTCTTTTGTTTGATTATGTCCTGTCAGCTGCAGAGTAAGATGAGACGTGATATTAGGTCCCTGCTTTCGCCAAAAATATCAGTCTTGTGGGTAAAGTAAAATACTGTATTAGCTTTTGGTCTATGGACCTGGATTCAATTTTGGGGAACAAGCTGGCCCAGGCACTGGAGCGACGAACGGGCCGAATACTTTCCCAGTCTCTGAGCCTCAGCTGGATTCTCCTAGATCGCATCCCAACCAGGCCGGATATCTTTAAGGCTTCGTCCGGTCGCGGCCCACTTGATAGCACTGAAATCGACAGTCAAAAGACATCGGAATGAAGAATTTAGGGCGTGTTCAGTTAACGTCACCGAGTAGAATGTAATGAAATGTTTTCGCACTTAACAGTCGTTCTAGTGTTCAGTTGGAAATAAAATGAAACGAGGTGGTTCCTCAAAATAGAATATTCTCTCTAGATTCAAAACGCACTTATTCTTCTACATCGGTAGAATCTCCTCGTTCCTTTATGATAAAGCCACCCAAATCTTCCCACTCTCTCTATTCTCTTGCCATCTTTTTGGCTAAATGCACCCAAACATAGAATGGAACCATTTCATTCCACTTTTTTGTCCAACCGAACATAGGATGGAACCATTCCATTACATATTTTTGGTTCTAACCAAACATAAGAATGAAATCAACCCATTCCAATGGAATGGAACCATGAAATTCCATTCCACTTCATTCCCAAACTGAACACACCCTTAATCACTTCACTGGGCACTCGGTTAGGCACATCATGCATCTCCACCGGTCCTAACCCATCCGAGCACGTCCACCTGAACGTGCGGCGCGTGGGCGGTCTCTCAGCTATCCGATCCATCCAGACCGACGCGTCCGACTCGACCTATCCATGCACCTAATATGATTAACAGTTGCGTCGGCCCACAAAGCGTGCGCGTCCTTCTGTGTCCTCCCTTCACCTTTGGCGGTCCCTCCCGCCAGTGGCATACAAACCACTCAACTTCTCCCTCCAAAAATCCTCTCCCAAATTTCCAATGGTGGGAGCGGGAGGAAAATTGATGGATCCAGTCGCCATGGCCGATGCTGCACCCTCCGGCGTTCCCGCCGCCAAGAAACGCGATCGATCAAAGAAGTTTGGCAAGGACCTGGCGATGAAGGAACGGAAAGCTAATTCAGACAAGCGCGCTGGCCGGCGGGTTGCGACGAGAGCTCGACTCGTCGCAACCAGGCTCGGGAAGGAGCGCCAGGAGAACAATAAGTGCTTCCCCGCCGCGTAGAACAGGGTCCGCATTAACGAGCTAGCAGTGAATGCCGCCAAACACGCTGTCAACATGATGAAGCAAGAGGTGCTGACTGCCGCTTTTGGTGGCAACGTGGCCTTCGGTGGCGACGCCATCGCTATTCCCGGCCTGTCCATGGTCGACACGTACTCTACCATCTCCATCACTTCCACGCCTTGCGGCCGACCACCAGGTAAGCCCAAGACACCAAACCCGCACACACCTTCGCTGGAGGCCACACTAGGATCGTGGCCTTGCTCTCCCGGTTCGTCCATCCCCGCATGGGGATATCGGAGGCGAGAGAGCCTGCCATCGAGCTCAACCGCACTCCAACGACCGTGGACACAACCCTAGAGGCGTTGAAGAAGTGGCGGTCCATCTCCGCCGCAGACATGACGGTACCAGTTAATTTGTTCGGCGGAATGTCCGACTAGCCTCTAACCACCGACGGCATGGTATGGTCACAACATTTCTTTACCTTTGCCAGTATACTGCTCCCGCCTCTTTATCATGGCCAAATTGGGTGAAGGATTTTGTGGCCAACAATGCCGAGGACGTCATGAACGACATGATCAATGAGGGTGGTAATGGCTATGGCGATGACGGAGAGACCCAACCAAAGACCCAGCAAGACACTCAACAAGATGCCTACAACATTGTGTACGAATCATTGTTTGGAAACGATGGCACTTCCATTGGCGAGGGGTCACGACTGTGTCGTTGGACGCTTCACTTGCGACGTCACTTGTCGACAGCAAGAAGTTGAGCCAATGAACCTCGAGCTACACTACCAACGAGGACAAGATCCTATACAAGGCATGGATGGAGATTTCACAAGATCCACTATGCGGAGCCGAGCAAAAGGGTTTTTTCCTATTGGAAAAATGTGGGCAAGTTCTTCCATGAGCATATAAAATTCGGAAAGGATGCCTTCAATAGCGACCGAAATGATCTCTCCCTTTCCGAGCGATGGGACACTATCCATACCGAGTGTAGAAAGTTCCAAGGCTCCTACGAGATGGTGACAAAAAGGAAAATAAGCGGCATAATGTCGGTTGACATGGTAAAACCTCTTCCTCTCTTTGTGGATCTCCTGCATATGCATTGCGGCATTGTTGGCATCCATATGTGTAGGTCATGAAAGCAATGAAGCACTTCAGGAAGGCGAATGATAACAAGGCCTTCACATTGTTTCATTGTTGGACGTTGATTAAGGACTGCAAAAAATTGGAGACTAGCTATGCCCTTTGGAAAGAACTTGACAACAAGAAGAAGGGCAAGAGCAATGCTTCTACGGGCGATGTCATCGACCTAGATGGTGACAATGACGAAGGCGTCGTCAACCCTGTAGGCGAAGGGGCTGCAGCTCATGCCTGCCGGCCTGGACGCAACAAGGCTACGAAGGTCGATATCGCCCACCAAGCTGGTTCCTTGGCATTCTAGGAGACATTGAGGAAGATCCTCGAGAAGAAGGAAGATGCCATCTCCAAGAGGGAAGAGAGGCGGCACAAAGAGAAAGAAGTCACCGCCAAGACCTTTGTCGAGATCCAGACAAGGTCTACCGAGGTAGAGGAGTCCAACACCATGGCTAGGCTAATGGGGATCAAGGCCAAGGCAAAGGCGAAGGAGGCCAAATTCAAGGCCAAGGTGGCCGAGCCCAGGTCTAGGGTGCGGAGGCAGAGGCCAAGACCAAGGAGGCCGAAGCCAAGATCATGACTGAGGAGAATGCCATCATGCTCATCGACTTGGACACCATCACTGATCCCAATCGTAGGGCTTGGGTCCCGAGGAGGCAACATACCATCCGGGTTCGTGATGCTTGAACAAAAATGGCAATGGCGACTACAACTTTTTGGATAAAGAAGCTGCCATTTTTTGGACATGGTGTATGATATTGCACATTTCAGATCCATTGGCCATTTGTTGGTGATGCCCAAAGGGCGATGGCACACGCTTGTCATATTATTTGATAGTCAATTTGAGTGCAATTTGCTTGTCAATTTGAGTGCTTGAGCTGATTGACAAAGCCTTGGCCAGCGATAGCGCGAAGAAATGTCAGGGCGAACAAATGGGTCGCGTCGTTGGGCGCGGCTGGCTAGGCAACCGAACCACGACCCAAAAGCGACTGCGGTCGCCTAAAAACCACCACCACACCACTGTAGCTCTAGCACTAGCACCGTCTGTCACACAGAGATAGAGCTCCAGGGAATCAAGGCACCGGGGTTGCAGCAGTGTTGCCGTTCCACCGGCGTCCAGTTGAAGGGGGCATAACCTTAGTTGAAGAAGCAAGAGATTGGGAAGGAGTCAGGGGCTCGGCGATTGCCAGTGAGCAGCGGTACGAGAGAGGGCTAAGACTAGTCGGAGTAACCGACGAGCATCTGCGAGATGACGAACCACAAACCCTAGCCAGAAAGCAGTAGAGGGCGCACTCTGTAGGGCTCCATCCTCAAATAGAAGAGGCTAGAGGTACAACCAAGAGGATGTCGAAGATTTGGTGACCGGTGACACCATCTGCAACAACCAGGAATCTCTGGAATCAAGCGGGTGACGGCCGTGTCGAGCGGATCCAGGAGGGAAACGAAGAGGTGTGTGTCGTGTCTCCGTGCGTGTGTGCGTGAGTGAGATAGGGTGAGTTCGGCTAGGGTTAGCCCAACTAGGCGGCTGAGGTGGGCTGAGTCGACCTATAAAGTTGATTGTTTGAGTGAAATAATATACAACTAAAAATTAAATCCACTAAATAACTTAATGAAATATAGCAAAATAAGGAAAAGTCCGAAAAAATAAAAATCACTTTTTCTATAAGAATAAATCTAATATTTAAGAAAAATGCTAATTATAAGATTTCAAGTCATTCTAGAATTTATTAAAATAAGTGTTCTAATTAGCTTTATAAAGTATATGTTGAGGAGGGTATTACCATTGCGGGGAGCCGTTGAAGATGGCTAAGGGAGGCATAGGAATTTAGGATAAGGTAGAGGTCGATGGAAGGGATACGCTCACGGACCCGACCGGTCAAAGTGGTGGGGGACATGGCCCAAGCATTAGTAGATATTTCTAGAGGCACTACGTGTTTAGCATGAAAGAGGCGACGTCCCTATCTCCGATTGGCTAAAACTTGAAATCTAAAGTACAACTAAACCATGGCTATTCGATCGATGCGGAGAGTTCACAGGACGCGAATCAATCGCCCTTTAAAAGATACTCGCTCCGTTTCATAATAATATAAGATGTTTTAGCTTTATAAAGAGAATGTATCTAGACCAGTTTTAGTGTGTAGGTTCACTTTAAATTTATAAGCCTACACGCTAAAAAGGTCTAAATACACTCCTTTACACAGCTAGAACATCTTATATTATAAAACGGAGGGAGTAATACAGTATGCATAGTCGGCGTTTTTTCTATAAGGATGAATCCGATAGATACACGTGCGTGAGATGTACTGTCGTCTCTTTTATATACTACTCCCTCCGTTTCAAAACATAAGATGTTTTAGCTTTTTGGAACTAATGAATCTGGATCTTTTAGTGAGTAGGTTCACTCCGTACCTCTCCGAACCTACATACTAAAGTCTAGATACATTAACTTTACAAAACTAAAACATCTTATATTTCAAAACGGATTATATTTCAAAACGGAGAAAGTATACATCAGCGCAATGGTAAGTAACCCCATCTGTACACCCAGTCACCCGCTTGACGAGCACACAAGAGACTAAAAGTATCAAACCCACACTCCCCATCGGCTGCTCCGGCCTGTTCCCCCCACAAACTAGCGACGCCACACGCCGTTGAGCATGGTCACGAGCGGGATAGGATCGCCGGTTGCTTTTCCATGGGAGGACCAGCAGCTGGTGCTCTACGCGGTGGCCGGCGCGGTCCTGGCGTGGTGCGCCGTGAGGGCGCTGGAGTGGGCGTGGTGGAAGCCCCGGCGGCTGGAGCGGGCGCTGCGGTCGCAGGGCCTCCGGGGCACGGCGTACCGCTCCCTGGCCGGCGACGCGCCGCTGCTCGTGCGGCTCAACAAGGAGGCCAGGTCCCGGACCATGCCGCCGGGCTGCCACGACGTCGTGCCGCGGGCGATGGCGCTGTTCCACCAGGCCATGAAGCAGCACGGTGCGTCTTCTAGCTCACTTCGCTTTCTTTCTCTTCCTTGACCGCGACCCGTCCGTGATGTTCGCTTAGCTGCATTAGTTTACCCGAGGCGAAAGGTCAAAAAACATGTGCCCACGGATGGATTCCCTTTTATTTATTTCTGGCGGAGGATTTTCTTGATTGGACGACCCTGTCATGAGGGAGGCAGTTTTGCGAAAACCCTTTTTGATCCCGACCTACCTGGAGCATTATATTTTTTGAAATTGAAAACTTGAACTCAAAATATATAAAAAAAAACTGCGCGTAGATGATAATGTACTCTATCAAACACACAAAGTCTCAAACCGAAATACCTTATATTTTGGTCTCAGCAAAATTGACAAAATCTAACAGAATTTGGTGGTTTGAAATTTCGCAGCCTTCACTATTTTAGTTGTCAGTTTTTGGATTTTTGTGCAGCCCAAAATACTAGGTATTTCGAGTTGAGACTTTTTCACAATGGTAGAACACATTATTTTAGAATTTTTGCTTAGAATTTTTTGAAACTTCAAAATATAATTTTTCAAAGTTACATAAAAAGGGCTTCCTTGCTCCCGAGACCCAAATGTCCGCACTCGGCAGTTTTGTTGTTTATTCAAGAAGACAATAGAAGGATGGAGCTTTAGTGACTTGATGAGGCCAAGTATGACGGTGATTTATCTTTAGCATGTGTCTTCCATATGAGATCCAATGTGCCACATTATTTCTAACTAAAAAACTGAAACTATGTAGATTTTTTTTTTAAAAATCCAATAAATTGTAAATGCATCGTTTTGAAATATGTGAACGTTCGTCTCGTTCGGATGACTAGTTTGTGATTAAATAGCATTTTACGATTTCGAGCACTAGTTTAAACTAAATACATATTTAATCAAAAACCGCAGATCCAAATGAAATGAAACTTCACCAGAATATAGATCAGAACATGTATAATTTACAAGAAATTTTCAAAAAAGGCAAGTAGTTTAAATTATTTAGTTTAAAATCTAACTCAATCTGGTATGTTGGAACTGAAATGAAAAGCAGATGCTGAAGCTAAGTCACCATGAGACTTGGTCTCATTGGGTCTTGCGATATACTCCCCCCCCCCCCCCCCCCCCCCCCCCCCCCATCTAGAAATAAGTGATTTGCATTGGCTAAATTCGTATGTATGTATAAGTGACTTGTATTTAGCTAGATTGGACGGAGTGAGTAAGCTGGATTTTATCCGCACGAGGCTTAAAATGTCAAGGTCGAAGGGGTTACAAAAGTCAAGAAGTGTGCGGTTTAGGTGTGCTAAATATTATTCGCACGATGCTTAAAGTGTCAAGGTCGAACGGGTTGCAGAAGTCAAGAAATACTCGGTCGGATGTGCAGTTTAGAGTATATATACATTTGTCGGGGCAATTTGGTCGTCGGCATTTAGATGCTTTATATCATGTGTTGGAAAACAGAATGGATGTTTATTGTTACATCGCTATTGAGCTAATTTCCCCACTTTATTTAAAAGTTTAATTCAACTGTACTGCAATTCCTTCACAGAGAAGTACTTCCTCTGTTTTAAAATATAAGATATTTGAAAGTGTCTAGATTCATTAGCTTTACAAAGCCAAACCATCTTATATTTTAAAATGGAGGGAGCGTAGTATCTAACACCAGAATAATGTTAACAAGAAAATCCCATGCTGCATGATTGAATCCAACTCCATACACTCCTATTGGCTACGCTAGTACTACTAGACAACATCATTGACCAACTTTTCTTTTTCACAAGAGCGGCCCCGAGAGGCCTGGAAGCTGCCGTTAAATAAAGGTGGATATAAATTTGCGTTCAAGCCCTTTGCATCTATTGTCTAAAAAGACCTACAATTCGCAGAAAGGGCCTGCACAATTACATAAAAGACCTCAAAGAAGAAGAAAAAAAGCAATCAAGTCTAGATTCTTCTTGGTCTTCTCCACCACATGTGGGCCTCAATCGCCGACTGCCTCTTGGTCATCGGGGGCGGACCACTTGACGAGGAAGAGGAGGGGACTTCAGCAAGAGACACAGAACAGAGCCTCCGAAGGAGGTTGAATGAACAGGTCGCCCTTCGACCAGAAAGGGGAGTGGCCTAGCGGAAGCTTCACCGTCTTCAAACCACTGCGGATGAACATCGAACGCAACCACATGCACAACACGAGCAAACCGACGCATACTCACCTCTCTCTTGCTGCCACCACCATGGTGGTTTAGACGAGATAGCAAGGATGCCATCAATTTGCACCGCTGCACCAGAAAGACGGCCTCCCGCAAAGGAGAGGCCAGGAACCACCAGTTTGAAGAAGGGGATCGTGCTCTTCTGCTCCGCCTTCCCTCGCCTCCAAGGCCAGCCAAAGTGGAGACACACGCACTCTCCAGATGGCCTCCACGCCGTTCCTCCTCGCCACCATGGCCGGCCAGGGAAACCGCAACAACTACACCTTCACCGCATCGGTGGTCAATAACAGCTTTATTACAGGAGATGCTCCTCGCCTCCACCTCCGCTTCATCTGTCTTTGACCGCCGGCGCTCCACAGCGAGAGATGAGAAGACAAGGTAGATCAAGATCCAGTTGAGGAGATCTCGAATCTTCTTCTCGCCATGACACCACACCACGGCACGCAACCGAGACCTAACCCTACGACTCCTAAGAAACCTAAATCCTACTCCGGCGCCATCCCCCGGCCACCCCTCACTGGCTATTCCAGCGAGAGGGCCATGGGAGAGGCCTGGTCGAGAGGAAGCGACTCTCAAGACCTTCCTCTCGATTCGTGCCAAGCGGTGGGGAGGAGGAGTGTTTCCGACCGAGCACTCTTCGGCCACGACACCTAATGTGTGTCGTCCCATCATTGACCAACTCAATAGTCCAATTCCAAAGGCACGGTCACTAAAGTGATCATAATGACTAGCCCTTAGATATCACTATTCCTTTTTAATGGATGCTTCTAATTTTGTGATTCGCGAAAACACAAAAGGATTTATTTTTCAATTCATTGATAGAAAAGGAGTTTAATTTACAAACCTAAGAATAGGCCGAAGAACCCGTATATACACACCCAACACTCAAAACAAGGACACGACTAAGCGGCCGAAATCCGTCGAATGTTTCTCCAAGATGCCACAGAGTGATCTCATTCGCTAAACAAAACCCTCGCTGATGAAAGTCGCAGTGGTTGTGCAATGTCGAAGTTACCAAGAAACTGCCAGCCGCAGCCAAGACGTGTTCCGCTAGAATCCCGCGAGCCAACAAGGGCTCAGTTGCGAGCATTGCTGCTCTAGCCTCAACCTAAATCCAGGGTACGCCGTCGGCGCGACGGCTACCTCCTAGCAATCCCAACATGCGCAAGTGTGCAGTATTCACCAGCCCGCCATCAAGCACAAAGGCCAGCCCACCACCGCTCATCCGGAGGTTTGCTCACGCCGTCTGTGGAGGGTCCTCGTCGTGCAAGCCACAACGATACCACTCGAGAGGCCAACACGCCAACACCGCAAGAAACCTCCTATGTGGACAACACCATGGTTCAAGACGATCAACTAATGCTCGAACCAGAGTCAAGTCCCCAAGACGACGCCTCCATGTAGGATACGATGTCACGAACGCCATCGTCGCCCAATCTGGCAAGCCAAATCCAAGGTTTTCACTCGGAACTTGAAACTCTAGGCGAGGTGGGTGCTAAAACTTCTCAGTGACGCCTCCAAGGAAACGGCGCCCTCATGCGTCATCGTCACCGGCCCCGAAAGGCTAGGATTTCGCCCAAAGCATGGTACCTCATTACCGCAACCGAACATCGTCTGTTCCTATCCTGGAGAAACCGCGCTGGCCATCCCACTTTGTCGGCAACACCTTAAGCGCGCCAGATTGGGAGCAACCCTGCTACAAGGGGACAAGACCCATGAGGGCGCAACACCGAGCCACAAGCGGCACAGATGTCGTCATGGGAGGAGTTGTCGATAGGTCAGTGCACAACCACCTCAGAGATGCATCGCCGGCCACCTAGCACCACCCACCCCGCAGCCAGCACCACAAGGATGCCTCGAGTTGCCATGCCAAGATGGCGTTGGGCTCAACTCAACCCAGCCAGAGCAGCAACCACACTGCGCTCAGAGCTGGAAGGGCGAGCGAGGGGAGGGGTGGCCGTACCCAGGCGCGGAGGGCCAGACCAGGTAGGGCCTGCCCGACACAGTTCAAGTCTGCAAGGGCCTAGAACTAGGCTGGCAGACCCACGTCGCCATGGCATCAACTCCCGCCGCAGGCGTCGATGTTGTTGCCAGCGTTGTCGTCGGAACACCCGCACCTGCGTGGTGGAGCACCACCTACCCCTCGCACGCGCGCTGCAGCGCCGTCGCGTCCACGCCGTCGTGGTGGAAGACTCCTCCAACTCCCAGCGTGTCTTGCCGCCTGGCCGTCACGGAGTTCACCATTAGAACCCTACAACATGTCTCGCCTGCCCCAAACTCCAGGATGAGCCCGTGCACCGGCCGTGGCCCGCCAAGGCCCAGATAGGGCCCGGGCAGGCCCTCGCTCCACCGCGCCGCCTCCGCTGCAGCAACCACCGACCTCTCGCCGCAAGCGCTTCCGCCTCCAGGCGCCGCCGGGAGCCCCCGGAGCTGAGGACGCCACACCGGCATGGTTGGCGTCTCGCGCCGGCGTGCCCACGAGGAAAGAAAGAGAGCCCCGCCACCACCACCTCCCTGGGGCGCCACGGCTTCGCCGGAGGCCCCTCCGGCGGCGGTGAGGTGCGAGCACGAAGGTGGGGATGGCCCTAGCGGTCGGCGGCTAGGGTTTCCCCGTGTCGCCACGGGAGGGCAACGCGGCGGTGGGGAGCGTCTGGAACCGGTCTAAATTGCAGGTTTTCTCCGGTTTGGTGACAGTACACGCTAATTAACTGTATGAAATCTAATGATCCAGCATCATCCTTGGTAGCATCTCATGTACAGTAGTCTCCCACACTCAACAAACGGAACGATATACTCCCACTCACGTTTAACAATACTCCACTTTATCCCAACGTTCTTACTATTATTTACAGTAAGTCCACACAGATTTTTTTTGAATGGTTACTCCACATAGGTAAATCGACTAACTGAAAATGAGAACCCAAACGCGTACATTTACAAACTGAAGAACTGCCAACAAGCTTCAACCTATATGGCAAAATTGTCTGACAGGTAAAACGTCCATCACTTGGTTCGGACCGGTGCCTAGAGTGACCATCACAAAGCCTGAACTGGTCCAAGAAGTTCTGTCCAACAAGTTCGGCCACTTTGAGAAGCTCGGGTTCGGCCGGCTTCAGAGGATGTTGCACAACGGCTTGGGTAGCCACGAGGGAGAAAAATGGGCCAAGCACAGGAGGATCATCAACCCTGCCTTCCATCTCGACAAGCTCAAGGTCATACTTCTGGCCGTGGTCTCTTGGACCATTGTTCAGACTTGAGACTAACAAAATGTGTGTTCTATTTTCAGCGCATGTTGCCGGCTTTCGCCGAATGTTGCACGGAGCTGGTACACAGGTGGGAAGGTTTAGCCGCCGGCGATGTGCCATGCGAGGTAGATGTGTGGCCTGATATGCAGAACCTGACAGGGGATGTCATCTCCCGCGCCGCATTCGGCAGCAGCTACAACGAGGGCAGGAGGATATTCCAGCTTCAGGGGGAGCAGGTCAAGCTCGTTGTCATGGCCATGAACACCATACATATCCCTGGTTACATGTGAGTTCTTTATTTGTTACTCTCATTCTGCGTTTACTCTGGTCTAGCAATACTTGCTCTTACAGTACTGTATGAGATTGTACTGCTGATGAACCTTCTCATGTGCAGGTTCTTGCCAACCAAAGCCAACCGGAGGATGAAGCAGATTGCTGCAGAGATCGAGACGATCCTGAAAGGCATCATCACCAAAAGAGAGAACGCCATGAAAGCCGGCGAAGCTACGAGCGACGATCTTCTCGGGCTGCTGCTGGAGTCGAGCATGGCGCACTGCAGGGGAGATGGCGGTACCAACGCCGGTATCACGACGGACGAATTGATCGGAGAGTGCAAGATGTTCTACTTCGCCGGCGCGGAGACCACGTCGGTGCTGCTCACGTGGACTATGATCCTGCTCTGCATGCACCCGGAGTGGCAGGACCGCGCCAGGGAGGAGGTCGTGCTTGTCTTCGGCGCCAGCACGCCGGATTACGACGGCCTAAGCCGCCTGAAAATCGTAAGAATAAGAAGAAAACACCATGAATCTAACTGATGTCTAATTCTGCATCCTGTAATAACTGCAACCCCGTTTTCAGGTGACCATGGTGTTGTACGAGGTGCTGCGGCTGTACACGCCGCTGACGGTGCTCCACCGCAAGACGTACAAGCCGATGGAGCTCGGCGGCGTCAGGTACCCGGCGGGTGTGGTGCTCGCGCTGCCATTGCTGAGCGTACACCACGACAAGGATCTTTGGGGCGCGGACGCTGACGAGTTCAGGCCGGAGAGGTTCGCCCAGGGGATCTCCAAGGCGTCGGCCGACGTGCCGGCGTTTTTCCCCTTCAGCTGGGGCCCGCGGGTCTGCGTCGGCCAGAACTTCGCGCTCCTCGAAGCCAAGATGGGGCTCGCCATGATTCTGCAGCGATTCTCCTTCGACCTCTCGCCGTCCTACAAACACGCGCCGTTCCCCTTCGGCATGCTGCAGCCGGAGCACGGCGCGCAAGTCAGGCTCACGAGGCTTCCGTGAGCTGCCCGGATATTACAAAGTGAATTGCTAGCTTGAACTTTGTATGGAGTATTCGTGTAAGGAGTGGTTTCGCTGTATCAATCAACTAGCAAAGTGGCGCGCAAGTCAGGTTCAGGAGGCTTCCGTGAGCTGGCCGGATATTACAAGTGAATTGCTAGCTAGAACTGTATGTGCAAGGTTAACTTTGTATGGAGTATTCGTCTAAGGATAAGTGGTTTCGCTATATTAATCAACTAGCAAAGTGGTAAGCAACATATTTTAATGTCTGTATAATTATTTCGAGAAAACATTTGCTTAAATGAATGAAATTTAGTAGTGTCGAAAAGAAGTCCATCTGTAACATACAGTGCACATTTTTTGTTTTAATAGTACTTAATAATCCATCCATTTTACAAGGGTTACCTTTCGAGATTTATTACTGTTGGAATTTTGCGGGCCATTTATATTATTCAACAATTTCTGAAATCTTATAGACCCACTTGGTCCTATCATGGATATGAGACAAAAGTCTAGTCTCACGTTGCTAGTTGAGCGAAATTT
Source organism: Avena eriantha (assembly GCA_910589775.1). Taxonomy (NCBI): domain Eukaryota; kingdom Viridiplantae; phylum Streptophyta; class Magnoliopsida; order Poales; family Poaceae; genus Avena; species Avena eriantha. The sequence continues at coordinate 81,073,301 of OU342741.1, read as the reverse complement.
TGACCTCTTTGTTAGGAGCTGCTCCACCATTGTAAGAGCATGAGAAGGAGAGTGACCTTGTAGAACGATAGACGATAGGGGGAGAGATTGACGAAATATGTTGAATGTATTATTGAGCCTCATAGGCGAGTATATATAGGCGTACATGGATCATCTTGGAGTACAATTAAAGTTAGGACTATATGGACACGTATCTTATCTCTATCCTATACTTCCATAATAAACGTATACGCAATACTCTAGCATTCCCCTGCCCTGCAGTCGTAGCGGCAACGTCGTGAATATCTGGAACGTCGCAGATGGTCAGACTAGAAATAAACCGAAGTAGAACCAGTGGGCTGACATCCCCCCGCAGTCCAAGCGGGAACGTCGTGGACGGTGTCGCGACGCAGTAGCTTGGACTGCAGAGGAAGCTGATGAGAAGTTCAAGCAAGGTGGTAGCCCTTGTGCCAATGTCCAGGGAGCCGAGAGCGTGGGCGGTGTCCTGGTCGAGGTAGCCATGCGAGGGGTCGCCGTGGTCGATGTCGTGGTCGGGATTGCTGGTGTCGAGGTAGCCGTACATGAAGCCGCGTGCGCATAGTGCACGAGGATGATGACGGAGACGCGTCGAGGCAGTCGTCGAAGGTTACGATGCCGGAGCCGATGCAGTCCGAGCTATCGAGGATGAGGTTTCGCCATAGTTTTTTCAGAACTAGGCGCACATCGGTAATGAATGCTTCCATTGGTTTTGCTAGAACTAAGGACGCAAAGAATAACTCGTCGGTGACGAGGTCAAGATAGTCATAGAGGTCGATGCCGAAAAATACGTTATCGATGACGATGTAGACAAGGCGCCGATCCGAGTTTTCCAGACTCGGGAACACGTCGGTGATGAAGGCACGTACCGATGTTGCCAGTACCGGGCGTGCGAGGGCAGGGACCGTCATTAAACTCTCTGCCAGTGTCATAGGAGACGAGATGACGATGGCGACGAGGTCATTATGGACGAAGATGTAGAAGGTCATTATGGACGAAGATGTAGAAGGTGGTGAAACGAGCATCAACTCGGAGTGCTCATGCTAGATGCCTAGAGAGGTGCGGCGGTGGTACTCGATGTAGGCGAAGAAGAATCTGGTACGAGAAAGACCATACGCGGATGTAGGCGACCCGCACCGTGGGAGGTGGCGCAGAGATAGCCTGCGGCGTCGGTGCGCGGGGACGGTGATGCAGACTGCGTGTAGTGACGCTACGGCCCGATGGGATGACATAGCTGCATGGTCGCGAGGCTGCTGAGACAGGCGCGACAACGTAGGAGGCAGGCGCATGGACGTGGTGTAGATCGTCGATGCTGATGGTCGGAGTCGAGTTGTGGCAAGGATGACGGCGGTGGGCGACTCAATCCGATCTATGATTGGTAAATCAAAAAAGAAAACACCGATCGAACGATTGGCAGAGAGAAAAACCGATCTAGAGATTCGAAAAAACTCACCATGACAGCCGATCACAGATCGGTGGAGATCATGGAGATCGATCCCCGGGGGTGGCACGGCGGAAGCGTGCAGCGGTGGCTAGGTTTAGGATCTGTTTAGGCTGATACCATGTAGAACGATAAAGGGGAAGAGATTGGCGGAATACGTTGGATGTATTAGTGAGGCTCATGGGCGACTATATAGGCGTACATGGGATCATCTTGTAGTACAAGTCAAGTTAGGACTGTATGGAGACGTATGCTATGTCTATCCTATACTGGTATAATAAATGTATACGTGATACTGTGACAGGCCTACACACACTCCTTTCCGCCACCCGCCTCGTCACGACGTGCGCGCCGTAGGATGTGGGGTTTTCGCCGAGCCAATATTTATTTTGCCACGCACGACTCGAATCTGAACATTTTGCACGAGTGGATTTTTTAATATGAACTCAATGGAGAATGAATACGAGCTCAGTGGAGGCTGTTCGGCCGCCTGTTCGTTTTGCCTCATATCTCTTTGTTTTGTCTCCTTACGCTGGTTGTTTGCCACTCCCTCCTATGGCTATATAAGAAGAGGTCGCTCCTATCCAGAATAACAAAGCAACCTAGCGCCTCCAGTTCCATACCTCTGAGCAGTCACCAGTCTTCTCCAGTTCGTCTTGCGGCGTGCACCATGAGCCGGGACAGTAGGCCTCCGAGACACCGTGAGTCATGTACGGCAGAAGGGCGATACGATTTTTGGGAAGTGCTCACGGGTGACTCCTTGCATAGTCACAGATTCCTTCACGGACAACGACGACATCTTCCTTGACAATTACAATCTCTTCGACGACATGACTGATCTTTTGTCTATGCTTATGTGTAGCAATCTATGTAGAATCGCTATTTACTCTATATCTGTTAGATCACATGACTAGTTTTATTTCAATATTATTAGTCATATTTTATCTTCTTTTTTTGGAAATGAGCGCATATATTACTTAAAAGCAATGTTTACACCCGGCCTTTGCATAACTAGGATGCACACAGCCGTTCAACCACACACGATAGATCCAAAGGTAAAACAAGATTACAAATCATAGTAATAAGAAAAAGCGCCTCCATCTAATGTTGATCTATACGAAGATCACGCTGCCATCCATGTCGGGACAAAATATCCCTCGCCGTGTCCTCCAATCGCGTACGCCCCTTCACAAATAAGTGGCGGAGGTCCATACGCTGGAGAGTAGTACATGATTAGAGAATAGCCGTAGCTCGATAGATGACCTGCAAAGAAGAGGACACGGTGTTATTAAAAATCTTGTCATTCCTACATAGCCAAAGCGACCAAATAATGGCAAGCGCTCCCACCCTAAACACAGTCCCATATTTATCATGTATCCCATATAACCAGTTGCCAAAGACATTGGCAACCGATCGAGGGGCGATAAACCAAGACCATTTGGATGATTGACCATATAGAGCGAGCAAATTTGTATTGCAAGAATAGATGTTTAATTGTCTCGTCCTGATGACAAAAAACAGATTGAGTACTTCCGTGCCAATTCCTTTTAGCAAGATTGTCTCTTGTAAGAATTACCCCTTTACGAAGATACCATGCAAATATTTTCATTTTAAGGGGTATTTTCATCTTCCAAATTTTACTATTATTATCGACTGGAATATCAGGTTGAATCAAAGCTCTGTACATCGAATCCACAGAAAATTTACCACTCTTTAGTAAATTCCATTTGAACTCATCCACCCCCTCCGACAACTGTACCGTGGTTAATCGAACTAAAAGATTATTCTACGATATTAGTTTGGGGCCTATTAGACTTCTTCTGAAAGTCACATTAGGAGTATTATTTTCCATTACCATGGAAATTGTGTCTCCTTTGTGTCTAACGATCGAGTAAAGAGCAGGATATTGTTCTCGGAGAGTAGTTTGGCCAAGCCATTTATCCTCCCAGAAATGAATCTGTGAACCATCCCTAATATTAAAAGTACCAAAACGAAAGAATTGTTTTTTGGAGGCCATGAGCCCCTCCCAAAAATATGAATCTCCCGGTTTCCAAACCATCCGAGACACCGCTTTGGATCCAACATACTTCCTCCACAACATGGTTTGCCAAACACCCTCTTTAGTAAGTAGTTTAAATAACCATTTACTTAATAGTACGGTGTTTTTGACTTGCATATCATGTATGTCTAGTCCACCATACTCTTTAGGTCGGAAAACCACATTCCATTTGGGCAGTCGATATTTCTTTTTTTCACTATCCCCTTGCCAAAAGAATCTTGATCGGAAATAATCCACTTTCTTCAAGACCCCTTTCGGCAATAGGAAGAACGAAATCATATACAGTACCATATTGGTGAGTACTGAATTTATGAGAACTAGTATTACACCAAGAGATAGTAACTTGCCTTTCCATCTATTTAAACGTTTTTGGAGTCTTTCCTCAATGAGTTTCCATTCAGCAATAGTGAGACACCGATAATGTATCGGTATACCCAAATAGTTTATTGGAAATTGCCCCTGTTCACAGCCGAAAAGTTCAGCATACAGGTGTGCCTCGCTCTGGGCCTCGCCAAAACAATACAATTCACTCTTATGGAAATTAATTTTCAACCCAGAGAGATGCTCGAAGGCTGAACGTATTAACTTCATATTCTTAGCTTTCTCTATATCATGATCCATAAATAGAATTGTGTCATCAGCATATTGAAGGATAGACAGTCCTCCATCCACCAGATGTGGGACTAATCCTACAATTTGACCCTCAGCTTTTGCCCTCTCAATAAGAATAGCCAACATATCCGCCACTATATTAAATAATATCGGCGATAGTGGATCCCCTTGCCTCAACCCCTTCTTAGTCTGAAAGTAATTGCCCGTATCGTCATTGACTTTTATGGCAACGCTACCACCAGACACAAAGGATTGTATGAGAGCACACCACTCATTTGAAAAACCTTTCATTCTGAGTGTTTGCTGAAGGAAAGACCAATTAACTTTGTCATAGGCCTTCTCGAAATCAATCTTGAACAACACCCCATTAAGTTTTTTGGAGTGTAGCTCATGGATTGTTTCGTGAAGGATTACCACACCATCCAAGATGTTTCATCCTTGCATTAAAGCAGTTTGAGAAGGCCGAACAACATGATCGGTAACTGAATTTAGTCTAAAAGTGGTAGCTTTTGTGAAAATCTTAAAGCTAACGTTAAGAAGGCAGATAGGACGATACTGTTGTATACGCTCTGCATTAGTAACCTTAGGCAGTAGAATTATATTGCCAAAGTTTAGTCTAAAAATATCAAGTTTCCCATCATGCAAAAAGCTAAATAATTCCATCAAGTCCAGTTTAACTATTTCCCAGAAATGTTGGTAAAATTCAGTTGGGAAACCATCAGGACCTAGTGCCTTGTTATGTTTCATCTGGAAAACTGCTTTCTTAACCTCTTCCTCCGAATAAGGGGCGGTCAGAAAGCTATTTTCCTCGGCAGATACCTGCGGAATGTCCGCAGTATTAGCCTCATCCAAAGTGAAGGAAGTCTCTGGTGGTGGCCCAAACAAGGATTTGTAATAACTAGTAATGTAGGACTTGAGATGATCCTAGCCCTCAATGATACCTTCATCCTGGTTAAGAGAGTGAATACATTTTTTCTTGTGCTTGCCATTGGCAATAGCATGGAAATATCTTGTATTCGCATCTCTCTCCAAAATAAATTTCGCTTTGGAGCGTTGATACCACTTGAGTTCCTCCTCACGCAATAGTCTGGCCATCTCCGCATTGGATTAGCTTTTAAGCTCAATCTCATGTGCAAATAATGGTCTAACTTCCGCATAGGCTTCAAGATCATCAATAATAGAGGAAAGGCGAATTTTCTCCTTTTTTAGGATGCCAGCAGTATTTCGAGCCCATCCACGAAGGAAATTACGTAAAGCACGTATTTTGTTGTTCCATCATTGAATAGGTGTATAACCACCGACTGGTTTTATCCAAATTGCCTTAACCAAATCAGAGAACCCGTCACGAAACAACCAACCTAGTTCAAACTTGAACTCGTGCTTGGTATGTCGTGGCGGCGATCCAACAGACAAAAGAAGAGGGGCATGATCTGAAAAAGCTTCAATACGTTCAAGGGCCCTTACAGTTACCATGGGGTACTTCGCTTCCCATTCTGTATCCATAAGTACCCTATCCAGTTTTTCGTATGTCGGCTCCGGAAGACTATTTGCCCAAGTAAATTGTCTTCCTATCATTGTAACCTCTCGCAGGTTCAAGCTGTCTATGACAACATTAAACATGAAGGGCCAATGACCATCAAATCTTCCTCGACTTTTCTCATGAGGGTATCTCATCAAATTAAAATCCCCACCTATAAGAATATGGTATGGATTATCCTTTGCAAGATTTACCAACTCACGCAAAAAATCAGCCTTAAAAACTTCCTGGGCAGCTCCATATACGGCTACTAGAGACCATGTGAAATTATCAGCCTTGTTACGGACATGGAGTTTAATAAAAAAATCTTCGACCGAACTAGCTAAAATTTCCATGGTTTCATCTCGTACACCTAATAGAATTCCTCCGGAACGACCACGTGGTGGACGAGATACCCACGTAAAGTCCACTCCACCAGAAAGGCGATTGAGTAGAGCTTGTGAATAGTCTCGTCTACCCGTCTCAGAAATACCCAGAAAATCCAAACGATGATCTCTCACAGAATCGGCAAAAAAAAATGCTTAGCCAAGTCACGAAGACCTCCGCTATTTGAAAACATGCCATTCATTGAGAAACAATAGATTGTTTGGATACACGAGGTCTCTTCCGCAACTTTTGGCTCTTTAATTTCCGACTTGAGACTTTAAGCTCATACAAAGCATCAAGCCCCGTCTCATCAAAGCCCACATCCGACACTTCACCGACTAAGTGAGAAAGGAGTTGACCATCTACTGTGGCATGCAACTCCTCCTCCTCAGATGGTAAATAGTCAGGTAACAATGAAACTTTAGGAGTAACCGTTAAACGGTCAACCTCCATATGTCTCAAAATAGAACTAGAAATATTAACTTCCACTACAGAACTACCCAACTTGATACCAAGATTGGAAAGCTTATCAACAATCACAGGATTAGAGAAAGAGAGGAAAGACTTCGAAGAACCCTTCGTATCCTGAGGATCAAGGTTCATTTCCGCCTTCCTCCTCATAGCCTTACCCAGCGAATCTTCATCCATAGCGGAAGCACCTAGAGCATCGGTGCCGTGTCGAAGGCTGCGTCTCGCTGGAGTCCCGTCCACCGCCCCCTTGCAACAGGGTGCGGCCGCGTCGGCCCTAGGCGAGCCCAACCCCTCCTGGGTCAGGTTGCCATGGTCGAGCCCCGACCCCTCCTGGGTCGGTGCGGCACGACGCCCCCCCCCAGCTGGGGTAGTGCGCCCTCGCCCACCTGGTCCGCCTGGTCGAAGCACAGCGGAGGAGTCCCCAACCCCTCCTGGGCTAGGGCGCCCCCACCAAGGTGCGTCGACGGAGCCTGGGGAGTGCGGGTCGTCAGCCCCTCCTGGGCCAACCCCGCGCCAAGCAGCACCCCTCTAGGGCCACCACCTCATCCTCGCATGCAGCAATGAAGGTCCCCTACGGACAAGACCGCTCGTCCCGGTCCACCACGTCCACTGCCGGCACCGCAGTGGTCCCCGGTGAAGCTCCCGCGGGTGAGACCACATCCCTACGCGGAATAGTCCTGCCGAGCACATTCGGACGAGATCTAGCAGGAGACGGAGATGCCCTATAGGGCCGAGCGAAGTGTAACGCCTCCTGAAGCTGAGAGTGAGTGACCCTCGGTCCAGCTCCCGTGGGCGAAACCCCACGAAGAGGTAAATCAAGCGGGAGAGCATCCAACAACTCCTTTCCACGCGGCGTAGCCGGGGAGGAGTTAAAAGGGGTGACAGTATACACCTGAACAACTTCCTGACGAGAAGATGTCGGAGCAGAAGCACCCTGTCCTGACGGCTGCACAGCTGAAGTCCCACCCGCCGGTGGTGTAGGAGCCGCCTCAGAAGTATCCATCACATCGTCTCCACTCGGTCCAGCACCATCATCCCCAGAACCATCAGGGCCCTTCCTCCAAAGAAACGGCGAGAAGTCAGGCTCCGGTACAAAACCAGCAGGCTCAATACGAAAACGTAGCTCGTAACCCTTGAGCAGCACCACGGCATCAGAAGTAAGATAAGATCCCAATGCATCCTTCTTCTGGAAAACAGATATATCAAACATCCCAACCAAGATACGAACCAGGCCTCTCCGCCTAAGGCACAACAAATCCACATCGATAGGACTACCCAGAAGGGATCCAACCGCCCACAAGCCCAGAAAAGTACGCAACGAATGAGGTACCCCCCTCAACATGTAACCAAACCTAATGCAATTCACACTTATGAGGCACCTCCTGCATCCTGTAGGCAGAGACCGACGGCTGGGTCTTACCGAGAGGCATAGAAAACTAACTACCATCCACCCTATCAAGGTCCTCAAAGGAAGGGAAACTGACAAGGAAATCATTGGTCCCATGCTTAAGGGCCTCCCACTTCCATTGAGCCTTTACCTAGCATCTCCTAGCAATCTGTTGTTGCACCACATCAACAGTAACTGGCTCACCCGAAACCTGAACCAGCGCAATAGGGGTCTTACTGGTCCCCAGGTTGGGGCGTACCACACTATCAGCAATCTGCGCAAAAAGAGTCTTATCATGTCCCACCCCGACCATGTAAGTTGTGGGACGGGGTTGCTTCAGAACCGGGCACCTAGCGTAGGGTGGGAAGGCACATCACAAATATAACAATAATGAGTCGCCTTACAATCCTTCGACCCATGAGAGTCCGAAGCACATTTCCAGCACCTGACAACTTTCTTATTCTTCTTAGACGCATTCCCAGATGCCAGCACTCCTTGCGACCCGGACTGGACATTTGAGTCCACACTCAGCTACATGCCCTGCATCCCACCCTGCTCAACGGAATACTGGGGCGGGCTAAAGGGCATATGGTGAAACCCGAACTGCTGTTGTCCCTGCACCTGATGGTGGATCGGCTGGTATTGCGGATGCACAATCGTCCTAGGAGCCCCCGCCGGCTGCGGCTGAGTCATATTTTATCTACTGTTTTTATGGATTACATTATACGGTAAATTGCTCATAATTGTAACAATCACACCCCTTCATTAATCCATGTTAATCTTGCTCAATACATAGGGTTCTACGACTTAGACAATTGTCCCAGAGGAAACAAACAAATCGACAGAAATCAGAAGGTATAAGCTTGCCTTACCTTGGCGCAGCAATGGAGGGCGGCGGATGGGGGAAATGCGATAGAGCAGCAAGGGCGACGGGCGAGATGCACCACTCGGGCGACTGGCTGATTGGTCGGCGACGAACACAGGAAAGAAAAGAATAGGCACCCCTCCTCTATGTCTCTCCTGTGCTGGAAATTAACATTGGGAACAAGGGGTGCCTCTATATCCCGTCGACGCGGGACAAAGCGTGGCTCCGCCTGCATCAGCTTTAATGGGTTGCTCCCCTACTCGGCCCAAACATGTACATTTTTCTTTTTCCCCTGTTTTTCAGTTGTAGGTAAAGAATCATATACTAATACTTTTATGAAAAAATATTTTAGAAAGTTTACATTTTTTAAAACGTTTAATTTGAAAAAAATCAAAATTGAAAATTTTAACTTTGAAATATGTTTGAATTTGGAAAATATTCAAATTTAAAAGTCAATCTGATTAGAAAAATTCAAATTTAAATATTATTCATGAAAAAATAGAAGTTGTAATTATTTAGATTTAAGAAAAAACATAAAACAAAAGGTAGAAAAAAGAAAAAAGAAAAAAGAAAAAAGAAAAGAAGGTTATTCAGACTAAATAATAAAGAAAAAAGAAAAATAAATAGAAAGTTATTCAGGCTGCAGTGGAAAAGGCGCGGGGATGCAAAATCGATCCGATTGGATGCATGTAGTCGTGCCACGTTGTGGCCCATACGTCCCTCATAGCAGCAACGGCCAGGCCTCGGGGGACCGACCGAAGCCACCCTTGTCTCGAGCTTTTCGGAGAACGCGACGTCTGAGCAGCTGCGACCGAGGGAGATGGCGCGAGCTCTGACGCTGCATCAAAATTCCAACGGGAGAAATTAAGACACCACCCCCGCCGAAACTCAACCCCCTATTTAGCGCCACTATCTTGCCACCGAATTCCGAATGCACAATTTCTCCCACCTAGTCGAACTCTTCCCTTTCCCGAGATCCATGGAAATGGAGGGAGCTTGTTCACCGAATTGGACCAAGAGCTTGTAGTTTAAACCTTGTTGTGGTCGATTATATATGTAAGATTGCTATGGAGGTTCACAGATCTGTGTCGATTGGCACACCTTAGTAGTCGGTGGAGAAGGGCAAAAAGAATTTGAGGTAGGGCGAACTAAAAAATGATGGGAAGACAAAATAGTGCAAAGACAATAATACTATACCTATATATGATTCTAATGCAATCACTTGGTAGTACGAAAGAAAAAACATATTTGAATATATATAGCAGAACTATTCTACAACACCACTTAAGAGATTGTAGAATAGCTATTCTACAACCCCACACCTAAATAAAGACCTTCTTCCCCGAACCGATCCACCTGATCGACCCCGCCCCACCTCCTGCGCTCCCCCACCTCCGCGTCGGCGCCGCCCCACATCCCGCACGCCGGTCGCTGCCCCGCCTCACCTCCGCGCCGGCCCTGTCCTACCTCTCGCACGCCATTCGCTGCCATGCCCCACCTCCAACGTACCCACCTCCGCTTTGCCCCGCCCTGCCCCACGCGCGCCGCCCCGCCCCACGTCCCGCATGCCGGCCCCGCCCCAGACCTCCTCAAATTCACCGCGGAAGTACAGAAATCCCCCAACCCCCCACCCTCCCCCTCTCTTCCCACGAGAATCGGGTGCTTCACCAGGAAGTTCACTTGCTATCTACGAGAAGTTCACATCGTTCACCGCGAAAGATCAGAAAGCCTCTCCACCCCCCCCCCCCACACACACACACTCCCCCTCTCTTCCCATGTGAATCTGGTGCTCCGCCAGGAAGTTCACTTGCTACTACAGAGAAGTTCACATCTTCCACCGTGGAAGTTCAGAAAGACCTCCCACCCTCCCCTCTCTTCCCACGTGAATCTGGTGCTCTGCCAGGAAGTCACTTGCTACTACAGATAAGTTCACATCTTCCACTGCGGAAGTTCAGAAAGACCCCCAACCCCCCTGACGAGGGTTTAACTCGTTAATGCCCATTGTTATGGACTTGGGTTTTGGAGAAGGAGGGAGCGCTGGAGGCATCAATCGGCTGGCAAACAAGCACACATGGATGCAAGTTTTACCCAGGTTCAGGCCTCGTAGAGGTCCCTACTCCTGCTTGTCTGCTCTTGGAATTAACGAAGGAATCGAAGATTATAGGGGCACGCAGATGCAATCTGGCGAGAGTTGTGGAAACTAGGGTGGTGATTGTCCTCCTCGCCGCCCCCTCCTAGCCTTTATATAGATAGGCTAGGTCTCGGGTAGCAGATCGAGTCGGTTACAGATTAGGGTTTTCCCTTTGAACTTTCTATCTTAAGCTTCTTCTTGTCTCGCAAGCAATCGAGAGTCCATGGGCCACTCTCCACTGGGCCTTGGCAACACCGTGGGCTTATGCCGTATCTAGACCGTATATACCAAACTCGAGTACCTGTAGGGTATACCCATGTCAGTAGCCCCCGAGTGTCCAGTGGAATCGCAGATTCGACTGGGGACTTTATAAAGTCTTTCGAGTGAATGACTGAGCATTTTTCGAGTGTTCTGTTTGTGTCATAGGGATTGTTGATATGCGTGCCTGATTTATCTGATGTATTGGTAGCATTTAACTGCCTTAGAGCAAAACAACGCAATCTACTCAAACTCGAGTCCCCGGACTCGAATTCGGAAAAGTGCTGACGTAATTCGACTCAGGCCATGGAGGTCTTACAGGAGTCGAATTCTAGTGTATAAGTGTGAACACTCGACGCGTCCGTCAAGGCATGTTCATCGCACCTGTAGGTACGAATATATTTCTGGTAGTGCGCAGCAGATGTGTTGTCAGGCCTTATTCAGGTCTTATCTTCACGTTGTAAGCGCGACATCCGAATTTTTTGTCATCGCGGAGATGATTTGGGTGGCCCAGGAGACGTTCTCTTTGTAGGGAAAATATGAGGCTGAGTCGCCATCGCATTCGAGTATGGATGTTATCAACACACAGTACGATGTACCAGGAAAATAATCATAGGGTGAGCGACTAGCGCTCCCCATGGGAGTAGCCCCTGAGTGCCTACTCGAGTCGTAGACTCGAGTGGGGACTAAAAAACATTTGCAACTGTTGTCATCTTTTGTTACTTGTTTCAGTCGAATATGCCTTCAACGCTTCCTATGGGAGTAACCCGCAGTTCATAGTCGAATCAATGATTCGAGTGAAGGGTTTATCGTGTATACTTGCATAAAAAATCTTTCGGGTGCGCGGCCAGCGCTCCTGTTAGGAGTAGCCCTCGAGTGCTTGGTTGAGTCGAAGACTCAAGCAAGGACTAAAGTAGTCGGAATCTTCTACTGCTAGAATAAATGACGCCAGTGCTGACGATGTGATGACCCCGGTTACCCGCGTGAGCGGCTTTGACGGGACGCGACGAGTGGTGGGTCCCACTTTCTGACTTTGATTTGACCGGGCGTGCGCAATCTTCTATTTTAACTGCGTCTCCTCGATTTCCGCACGTAATGGGAATAGTGGGGGGACGGTTCGTGCTTCAGCTTCGCCACGTGTTGATGGCAATGTGCGCCACACATGTAGTAGGGTTTCTGTTGGCTGTTGGATGGTGTCTGCGAGGAGGTTAAGTAGCAGCGCAGCTGCGGTATTTTTCCATCTGTCTTCTTTGCTCATGCCTCCATCGCCATTGTTGCTGCTCTCTGCTTCCTTGCGCATTTCCTCTTTATGGCACGGGACCAGCTCCGTGTCTTCCCCAGTTACTTCCTCCGTTCTCACCGCCATCGGAAGATGGGCAAGAAGAAGGGAGGAGCCGCCGCTGGATCCGTGGCCACCATTGTTGCTGCCAAGAAGAAGGGCGGCACCACCACTGTGGGCACCAACGCCACCAGCGCTAGGAAGAAGAAGGGTGCGGGTACCCGCATCACCAATGGCGCCTGCCGGGCGTCCATCACCAAGCCCTCTGAACTGCATCTTCATCGTCGAGATGGGGTTCTTCCTTCTGTGGAAGATGACTCGCGAGTGCCCGGTGAGGAGGTAATCCCTTGTCCTCCTTCGGGTTTCCGAGTGATGTTCCTTGCGTTCGTCATCCGAGGTCTTTCTCTCCCTCTACATCCTTCCTTTCGTGGTCTCCTTTGTTTCTATGGGCTCCAGCTTCACTAGATGTCTCCAAATTCCATTCTCCACATCTCATGCTTCATTACTCTTTGCGAGTGCTGGCTCGGAATCGAGCCGCACTTTGGCCTCTTCAAGAGGCTTTTTAAGCTGAAACGCCAGTCGGCGTCCGGTTCAGTAGTCTACGAGGTAGGAGGCTGCGGGATCCACGTCGACTCCTCTATCACCTATTTTTCCATCAAGCTCACCGCGTCCGTCCAAGGGTGGAGGGACAAGTGGTTCTACATCCCCGACTAGAAGGTCGACGGAGAGCACTACGGAGTCGTGCCCTTTGATCCCACGACGTCTTGCAAGAGGACGCGCTCTTGGAAGAATGTCATTATGCCCGGCGAGTCCAAGGAAATAGAAGTGCTGTATAAGCGCGTCTACGACCTCGAAAAACGCATATGCAAGGAAGAAGGTGGCGCTGCCCTTATTCGCACCTGGTTGCGCCGCCGCGTCCAGCCTCTACTGGCCAGAGTGCACCCTATGTTCCACTAGACCGGCGCTGTTGATGTCACTCGCGTATCTGCCGAGGGAATTTCTGCGAGTGAGGTGGATAAGAGGGTGACTGGTGACCAAATACACCGCCAAGGAGGTTCTCCCAGGCGAACCAGTCATGCCTTCTTTCGACGCCTCTAACCCTCCTCTTGAGGTAGAACTGTATTGTGAAGTAGTTTCCATTTTCGATTGCCTTTTATGATGCTTTGATATATAATGTTGTATCTTCTGAATGCAGGACTGGAAGGTGTCTCCCAATTTTCCCCTTGTCTTGAAGGGGTTATCCCTCGCGAAGTGGATGAAGAGGACGAGTCGGAATCGACCGTCCCAATTGAAGAGGAGGAAGGAGCCCTCGAGTCCAGCGATTAGGACACTCGCAAGCATTCCCGCAGCGAGGACTCAGATGCCTCGTCGCCGATGACGCCAAAAGGCCCTTTTGTTGTTGTAGAGGAGCCAATCCCCGCCATTCTTGTGCGCTCCATGGCTCCTCCTACCCGGAAGAAGCTACGACTGCCGAAGGAGTCGTCGGAGTAATCCTTCGACCTTGATAAATTTAGCTGGTGAGTTCTGCATTCGCGACCTCGTTTTGGTTTCTTTTTGGAGTTGCTTTTTTCCCTGAAGTTTTTGCTTGATGTATTTTGTAGCCGACCGGCCTCGTCGTCTTCTGACGACATCTAATTTGTGAAGGAGTCCGGAGCCGCAGGCTCCAAGGCGAAGGAAGTGGCTGAACGATCTTCTTCCCCTCCATTGGCGGCCCACTCCGGGCATAACTCGTCGAATTCCTCGCATGCTGGGGAACACCAGATGGTTGCCCGGATGACTGTGCAACTGTCATCTTCGGAGTCTTTGGAGAATCATGTAAGCGTCCTTTTTGCTGTTTTGGCAGTCGAATTTATACTTGGCGCTGTTGCTGAACTTTTGTTTTCTTCTGTGGTGCATCTTATCATGAAAGAGGTTGCTCGTTTGGCGGAGCAAGTCCTTGTCATGGGTCGGCAGCATGCTCTACTGGACAATCGCCACCGCATTGTCGAAGGTGAGTTTTGACTTCAGCTGTCTTCGTGAATTGTATGAATTCGATTGATGATACACCATGTGTTGTAGTTGAGCATAATGAACTACTTCGCTGTGCTGCTGCACTCAAGAAGACGATTGCCGCGTTGACAAAGAATCGTGACAAGGCAATCGCAACTTTGGAGGAGTCGCGAAAGCGAGAAGAGGATCTTTGCTCTTCCACTGCTGAGAGGGATAAGTTGTTCGGTGAGAAACTTTTCTCTATTGCCAAGTCCCTCTCAGGTATTCTTTCGTCTGAATTTTGCATTGCTCTTTTGTTTTGACATGTGGTTGTTGTACTCATACGTTGCTAACGTATCCATAATTTTCGATGTTCCATGCTTGGGTTTATCTACTTTCTTATGTTTTGTCCACACTTTGGAGTACTTTTCATATGATTTCTTGGACTAACATACTAACAAGAGCCACAGTGCCAGTTGCCTGTTTTCTTCTGTTTTTGGTTCCAGGAAAGTCAGAAAATCAATATTCTCGGAATTGGACCGGACAAAAGCCAAAGTCGATATTTTACCGGAAGACTCACGGAGCCAGAAGACGAGACGGAGAGGGGCCATAGGACGGCCACACCATGTGGTGGCGCGGGCTAGCCCTGGCCGCGCCACCAGGTGGTGTGGGCCTCCTGGCCACCCACCGACCTTGCCTCTTCGCCTATAAGATGCCTCCCGATGCAAAAACCCTAAATCGTCAAGCCTCCACCCACGAATTTGCAGCCACCAAAGCCACGTTTTGCCTCCCCATGGATCCCATCTCCATGGGAGAGGGCTCCCAATAAGCCATGAAGGAAGGGGGCTAAGGGGCGGTGCTCCCCTATGATACCGGCGACGGGGAAGGAGTCCTCCGTGCCGCCGCCGGTCCCGCCACCGCCTCTTCACCGCCATCTCCATCGACTCCACCGCCATCTCGATCGCCGTTGCTGACTCCCATGATGAGGAGTGAGTAGTTCTCTCTCAAGGCTAAGGAGTGTTGTTATAGCCCTACCATGGATTAGAGTGTCCAACCGGAGAGTAGTTCAGAGTAGTATCATAAAGAGAAGATATTTATATGAGAGTGTTCACTAGTGAAAGTATGATCCCTAGGCCTTGTTTCTAAGCATTGAAATACCGTTTGCAATTAGATCTGTTACATGTTTGTGTTCTTCCATCTTTATTTCAGATTTCCTTTAGTCTCTTCCTACCCGTCAAGCTATTTTCTGGCACCGTTACCACTTATAATTATCCATACCACTTGTATTTCACCGAACTAGTGCACCTATACACCAGACAAGTGTATTGGGTGTGTTGGGGACACAAGAGACTTCTTGTATCTTGATTGTAGGGTTGCTTGAGAGGGATAACTTTGACCACTTCCTCCCTGAGGTCAATAAACCTTGGGTGATCCACTTAAGGGAAAACTTGTTGCTGTTCTACAAACGTCTGCACTTGGAGACCCAACAACTGTCTACAAGAATAGAAGTGCGTAGACATCAAGCTATTTTCTGGCGCCGTTGCCAGGGAGGTAAGGTAAAAGGTACTCACATCCTCCGGTGTGAGTGCTCGAAGTTATTTCCTTTATATTCTGCAATTCTGTCTTTTTGTTTCTTGTTTTCACTAGTCAGGCTTAATGGAAAACAACAACAAAATTAGAGAGATTTTTAGTATTTTTCCTAAGTTAGAACATGAATTGTCTGAAAACAAAATTAAAAAACCATGGAAGTTTCTTTGCATGCTAATAGCAATGTTATCAGTATAAATCTTTTGAACACCTTTGTTACTAATGCTATGGAAACGTCTAAGCTTGGGGAAGTTAGTTTTTATGAAAATGATCTTTTTAGTTCCCCAACTTTAAAGAAGAAAATTTGCTCCGGTGATACTTTATCTACCATATGTGGTAATTCTAATGATACTTGTGATATTTTAAATCCACATACTGAAAGCATCTCTTTTAAAATACCTATAAAAATTGTTGAACGTGTTATGAACAACTGTTATTTGGGAGATGGAACTGTCCATCCTGGTGATCATTTACTCTTTATACACAAATTGTGCGAGTTGTTCAAGTGTGCAGGTATTTCAATGAACCAAGTTAAGAGGAAGCTATTCACTTTTTCACTCAAGGGCAAAGCAAGAGAGTGGTATGAGCTACTAGATGATCCTCATCATTTGGAGTAGAAGGAACTTGAATCTCTCTTTTACTCTAAATTTTATCCTCCTCATGAAATTCATAAAGATAGGAATTACATTTATAATTTTCATCCACATGATGGAGAAAGTATTGCCCAAGCATGGGGCAGATTGAAGTCACTAATGCTCAAATGTCTCATTCATGAGCTCCCAGTAATATTGTTATTAATAATTTCTATGCAAGGCTTTCAGGACATTACAAGGACTATCTAGATACTTGTTTAGAGGGATCCTTCACAAGTAAGGAGGTCAAAGCTAAGTGGGATTTCCTTAAAACAATTCAAAGCAATGCCGAAGATTGGGATAACAACAAAGGTAAAGAACCAGGTATAAACTATGAGTATGATTGCATTAAGTCATTCGCTGAAACTGCTGATTTTCAAGAGCTTAGTGCTAAATATGGTCTTGATCCTCAAATTCTTATTGATTTTTTAGATCCTTTGCTTCTCATATTAATGCTCCTAAAGAAAAATGGGACATGTACCATGAGCCTTTTAAAGACACTTGCATGGAAAATGAAGTTTTTATTAATGATAGCAATAAACATGCTCAAACCTCTGAAAGTACTACTTCTTATAAGCATGTTAATTTTTTTGGAATACATAGACCTTGTGAGAATAATCAAATTGAAGAAGAATATTGTATCACCCACAGGAATGAAAAAACTAGAACGTGGTATAGGGCTCTAAATAATCTTGGTAAAAAATTGTGTGCCCTCTATCCTTTTATTTGTGAACTTTGCTTTGAAGTGGGTCATTTCAATTTTCAATGCTCGGGCCATAATAATAGCCCTTCTAATCCAATGAGTACTGCAAGTTTGTATTGTGATGACATGATCACTCCTAATCAGCATGATGATCTTACATTATTTTTGGGATGTGAAGAGTTATCAAGAAAAACCTATTTGGTAGATATGGGTGCTTTTGATATGAATAGTGTCCTGCATGGTTGTCATATTTATTGTGTTGATAATTTCCACACAAATACTTACATACAAAATATTATAAAAGATGAGGTTTTACCAAAATGTGATAGGACTAGTATGTGCTTTGTTCTTATTAATGAAAAGGAGGAATCCTCCAAAGTTTCTTCTATTGTCTCTAACAATGAACCAGGGTATATGGAGAAGCTTCCTTTCAAGCCTCTCCCTCCTAAAGAGAAGAAGAAAAAGAATAAAAGGAGGAGTAAAAGGAGAGAGGAAACGGTATTTTCCCCTAAGCATGTTGCTCCTATTATAACTTTTGATGAGTCTGAACTTGATGATGTTCCTATGCCTATTACCTATAGTAGTGATCATGATTGGGAAAAGCACACTACTTTTGATATTGAAAACCTCTTTGGTACCAATTCTGAAAATGATGATATTAATAATTGATGTACTATTAGTGCTATGCATGTTCCTTCTAATGATGATACGTTTACAAATGAACACACTTTGGAAGATAACTATTCTATTGCTTATGATGATGCTATACCTCCAATATATGATGATTGCAATGATGAATATGATATTTTCAGTCCACCTACTATTGAGGAGGAAATTAATTATGATTACAATATGCCTCCTATATTTGATGATTATGGTGATGAAAATAAATGATAGCTATTTTGTTGAATTTGCTCCCACTACAATTAATAAGAATGACTATGTTTATGTGGGGAGTATTAATTCTTTTATGCATGTGGCTCATGATAAGAATGTTTTATGTGATAGTTATATTGTTAATTTTATTCATGATGCTACTGAAAGTTATTATGAGAGAGGGAAACATGGTTTTATGTATCTCAACAAAATTAAGTTTCCCCTCTTTATGTTGAAAGTCTTGAAGTTGCACTTGTTTTGCTTTCCTATGCTTGTTGCTTTGTGCTTTCATGACTTGTTTCTTTAAAAGATTACTATGCATAGGATGTGGGTTAAACTTAAATATTCTTTGAGTTTGCTTCTTGATGCTCTCTTTTACTTCAATTCATATTTCTTATGTGAGCATCTTCTCAAACTATCATGCCTAACTTAAAGGAGTTAAAAAGTACTTATTGGGAGTTAACCCAAAAGTTTTAGATGTGTAATAACCACTCCTTATCCTTTTTATTTGCTTTTTGTGCCAAGAGTAACCTCTAATGAGAGAGAATTAATGCTTGGGAAAGTTGCTGTGCCGAAACAGATTTATGTTCTTCACCGTAAAAATTTGTCTAAAATCTCTGTACGTCCTTTTGAGGCGTGAATGTTTGTGCTTCTGCCCCAGGTTGTTATATAACTTTCTTTAGTTCAAAACCTTTTGATTTGAGCAACAGAAGGTCTTCGAAAAAATTCGTCTTTACCTGCTGGTCTGTTTTGACAAATTTCTACCATTATTTGCATTTGCTTCTTGTTGATTCCTTTCTGAATTCTTTTTGGGGAATTGAGATTTTTGAGGGAAGTGCTATAGTAGCTTGTGTTTAATTGGAAGTTTTATTGGTGTTGGAACTGAACCTAAAGACTTATTATCTTAAGTGTACTAATATTGCTAATAAAGATTGTGTGAAGTTTTGTATGAAGGAAAATTTTCAGGTGTATGGAATAAATGAGTAATGAGATGAAGGATGGACTAAAGTTCAAGCTTGGGGATGCCACTCGTGTCACCCCAAGAAATATCCAAGAAGTACAAGCGTCAAAGCTTGGGGATGCCCAAGGCATCCCCCTCTTCATCAATAAAAATCCTAGGTTTCTTCCAAACACTTTTTTTTATTGTTTCATGCACAGTTGTGTTGTTCTTGGAGAGTCTTCTTTTTTGTTTTCGTTTTAGTTTTTCGTTTGCTTTGTTTGCTTTGTTTGCTGAATAAATTGGTTGGACCCCCTCTTTCATACATTGGTTTTCAAATAGTTTGGTTTGGTTTGGAAAAGAGTAGGAAAGTTCATGCTTAAGTGGTAAAGAGAGTTTGTTTTTGACTCTCGCCTATGCTTTGTCATGCCATGCTTGATATTGTTTTGGCTTTATGCTTAGTATTCTTTGCTGTAGCATGACATGTTATAAACAATTGAGATTGCTTAATGTGCCTTGGAAGAATCATGCGTTGTTTTAGCATATTAAAGCATAGTATTGTGGTATTCTCCTTTGATGCTTTATTTGGGTTGACTTGGCACATGCTCACACCATGTTATGACTATCCCAAGTCACCATAGCCTTTATGATCCTTTAGTTTTCAACTTGTAGTATCACTTTATGCTTTTATTAATGATGTTTTGTCGCTCTGCATGATTATGGCCAGTATTGCTCTCTTAGTTTGTCGCTCCTAGTCTTTTGCTAGCCTCCATAACCAAGTATGAGTTCTACTCATGCATCCAACTCCTAAAACCAAGTTATTCCAAAGATTCCACCATACCTACCTACTAGCATATGCTATTCCAAGTATATTCATGCTTTTGTCTACCTTCCAAATTAAACTTGTTATGATAAAACTAGTGATTAAAGCTCTCACGAACTTGATGGCACACTTTACTTTTTTGCATTTAATAAACCTGAACCATTGCGTCCATCTTTGTTGCGTATATGCTGGCGCTTTATAAGTTGAAGTTAGCAGAACCATGTATCATGGGGAACACTTTCAACATTGCATTTGTACTTTGTACCCCGTTGATATCATGTTCTTTTGCTTATGGATCCCGACGGTGCAAACTAAAAGGGGAACTTGTAAGATCATGGAATTTGTATTTGTGTTAGAGAAAGGCCTAGGCCGCTAGCCTAAGCCATGCCTAATCATGGTGGAAACTTGCAGCATTACCATAATGAGCACTCTATGAAGCATCCTCCATAAAAACCTACGCAAATAGCAAATAAAAAGATCGCTGAGATGCTCATTGTCTGCTTGCCTTGTCATTTTGATTATGGGATAGCTCCTGTATCATGTGCAAGGGGTACCTCGTTGGCGGTTCTTTATGATACATATGTACTTACAATGACAAGAGCTTACTTGTGACTAAAGTTGAGTAGCATGAGGTTCGGTCTTCGTAAGTAAGGGGCATGATATTTTGGCTTATAACTTGTCAAGCATATCCTCTTAGTTGTGTCACTTTAACCTTAATCACCTTCAAGATGCTTATGATAGGGGCAATAAGAGCTGAAAGCTATTAAGTACCATAATTTTTGGAAGCTCTTTATGAGACTTGAATCCCTACTTCCTTCTATGAAGGCATTTCTTTTACTTTTATGTTGAGTCTCCACCTTCTACCTTTATGCACCTACTTTGAGAGCATAGTGGCCATTCTTAGTTCTATGTGCATTGTCCCAAGACTTGTTGATTGATGCATAACTTGATATTGCTTGTTTTAAAACTATTTGTATCTAGTCACTCTTATAAACTTTGAAGGTGTCCTATGCATTTATGTTTGCTACTCTATGAGGGACAAGCTGAATGCCACTATGCTATGTTTTCTTTATGTGAAACAAACAAACGTCATGCAAAGTATTGTTATTCATGAATCTTTTGTTTGTGCCTTTTCATGTTGCAACTTAGTTGCTTTGCCTTATTGTTAGAACTTTGTCTTTGATGTTATGATTGAAGTACTATGATCCCAGCTATCAATGTTTTACAAATACTTTGATCAAGTTTATGATGGTGCATGTCACCTCAAAAATTATTGTTTCTTTTTATCACTTACCTACTTGAGGGCGAGCAGGAGTTAAGCTTGGGGATGTTGATACGTTGCTAACGTATCCATAATTTTTGATGTTCCATGCTTGGTTTTATCTACTTTCTTATGTTTTGTCCACACTTTGGAGTACTTTTCATATGATTTCTTGGACTAACCTATTAACAAGAGCCACAGTGCCAGTTGCCTGTTTTCTGCTGTTTTTTGGTTCCAGGAAAGTCAGAAAATCAATATTCTCGGAATTGGACCGGACAAAAGCCAAAGTTGATATTATACCGGAAGACTCACGGAGCCAGAAGACGAGACGGAGAGGGTCCCCAGGGCGGCCACACCATGTGGTGGCGCGGGCTAGCCCTGGCCGCGCCACCAGGTGGTGTGGGCCCCCTGGCCGCCCACCGACCTTGCCTCTTCGCCTATAAGATGCCTCCCGATGCAAAAACCCTAAATCGTCAAGCCTCCACCCACGAATTTGCAGCCACCAAAGCCACGTTTTTGCCTCCCCCATGGATCCCATCTCCATGGGAGAGGGATCCCAATAAGCCATGAAGGAAGGGGGCTAAGGGGCGGTGCTCCCCTGTGATACCGACGGTAGGGAAGGAGTCCTCTGTGCCACCACCACCACCGCCGCCGCCTCTTCACCATCTTCACCGCCATCTCCTTCGACTCCACCGCCATATCTATCGCCGTTGCTGACTCCCATGATGAGGAGGGAGTAGATCTCTCTCGAGGCTAAGGGTTCTATCGGTTGCTATGTGTTCATCTCTCTCTATATGCATGATCATATTGTGATCATGAGCTTTGTAATCAAGTAGATCTACCTTGCTACTCAAGTGCTTTAATAGATCCGTGCTCTTCCCATGTGTGTGAAAGTGACAGCGTGCACACCATGGTGGCACTTAGGCTAGAGATTACAAATACTTGTTATGAGTTATATTTGGAGTTGGATGTTTCTATGAAATTGTGGTGTTTGTTGGAACCATCTAGTGCTCAAAGTGACAGTGTGGGGTTATCTAGATGGGGAAAGCGAACTTTGAGGAGTGTTGTTATAGCCCTACCATGGATTAGAGTGTCCAACCGGAGAGTAGTTCAGAGTAGTATCATAAAGAGAAGATATTTATATGAGAGTGTTCACTAATGAAAGTATGATCCCTAGGCCTTGTTTCTAAGCATTGAAATACCGTTTGCAATTAGATCTGTTACATCTTTGCGTGCTTCCATCTTTATTTCAAATTTCCTTTAGTCTCTTCCTACCCGTCAAGCTATTTTATGGCACCGTTACCACTTATAATTATCCATACCACTTGTATTTCACTATCTCTTCGCCGAACTAGTGCACCTATACACCTGGCAAGTGTATTGGTGTGTTGGGGACACAAGAGACTTCTTGTATCTTGATTGCAGGGTTGCTTGAGAGGGATACCTTTGACCACTTCCTCCCTGAGTTCGATAAACGTTGGGTGATCCACTTAAGGGAAAACTTTGCTGTTCTACAAACCTCTGCACTTGGAGACCCAACAACTGTCTACAAGAATAGAAGTGCGTAGAAATCATGTACCAACACTTTTGTGTACGCAGATGCCAGTGGTTGAGCTTTGACGCCCAGTCTCTGCATCGCGTGGATGCATTGGTAGGCGCCATCGCTGTAGTCAAAGACCGCAGTGTTTCCCTCCAGGAGACGCTGGGGAAGGCCAATGATGTGCTTAGTCGCATCCGCGAGGATTTAACTCTCAAGGCCGGGCTGATCGACAACCTTGGAGACCTAGTGGAATCCCTCGCTAGAGGTATTCCCGCGGACTTCAGGGACTCGCAGCGTTCCGTCGGCGCCACCATGGCACTCGCAATGGTGCAAGCCCATGGCGTGGAGATGGACCCGCCGCTGTTTCCAAGGCGATGCCTATCAACGCTAGAGGCCAGCAGGTAGTGTTTGCTCCCTTTGCTGGTAGCTGCGCTAAATATGGTCCTCGGCTTATCGAGACAGTCGCCAAGTATTCTAAGGAGCGGCGGCGAGCGAAGGCGGCGAAGGCTGCGGCATCTGGGGCTGCCACCGGCAAATCCGCGGCATCGGAGACTGCCACGGATGCGATGAAGCCCCCGAAGCCAAATTCCAAGTCGAAGAAGCAAAATGCTCCTTAGTATGCATATGTAATAGTTGTAGTTGCCTTTTGCTAAAACTATGCTTTTGTGGGAGTGTCCCTATCGAGACTTTTCCGTGCATTGATGGCCCAAAGTATATCGAGCTCGTTGGGGAACCCCAAGAGGAAGGTATGATGAGCATAGCAGCAAGTTTTCCCTCGGTTATGAAACCAATGTTATCGAACCAGTAGGAGCAAGGAAACACCTCCAAAGTGTTACTAGATGGCCTTTGGCAGGGCGCACTACTGGTGCTAGCAGCAACGTGGAAACCTGCACAACACAACCACAGAACTTTGCCCCCAACTTACAGTGAGGTTGTCAATCTCACCGGTTTTGCTGAAAACAAAGGATTAATTGTATAGTGTGGAAGAAAGTAATAGCTTGTAGAAAGTAAACAGAAAACAGTAAACAGTTGTAGATTGATGGTAAAAGAAAGGATCAGGGTCCATAGTTCACTAGTGGTGGCTCTCCTTAAGCTGACATGTTGGGTGAACAAATTACAGCGGGGCAATTGACAAACATTGAGAAAGCATACATGCATATACTACTCATCTTGACTCCTTTGAGATTTATTGGGCATTACAACATTATACATAGACCGTAATCCATCTGCATCTATGACTAATAATCCACCTTCAGGTTATCATCCGAACCCCCTCCAGTATTAAGTTGCAAGCAATAGATAATTGCATTACGCATTGCATGTAAAGTAAATAATACGATTGTTCTATGAACAAAGGATTACTGTTTTCTCCCTAGTAGCAACAACACATCTATAGTACCTTAGAAATTTCTGTCACTTCCCCAGATTACTAGAGGCCTGAACCCACTATCGATCATAAATACTAACTCTTGGAGTTGCTAGCATCTACTTGGCCAAGATAGCTACTAACAACGGAAAGCATGCAAGATCACAAATAAGAAAGACATGATAGAATCAATAATCAATCTGAAATAGCATCTCAATATCCATCAGATCCCAGCAAACACAACATGTAGGATTACAAATAGATGATCTTGATCATGAACGGAGCTCACAAGATCTAGACATGGTAGCACAAAGGAGAAGAACCAATCATCCAGCTACTACATGGACCCGTAGTCCAAGGATGAACTACTCACGCATCACACCAGAGGCTTGCATGGTGATGAAGAAGGCCTCCAGGGTGAATTCTCCCCTCCGGCAGGGTGCCAGGAAGATCTTCAAATCCCTCCTGGTCTAGGGATGGAGATGACGGCGGCTACAGACTCTTTCGTGGAATTTTGATCAGATGCTTAGGGTTTTTGTATCGGAGGCGATATATAGGCGAAAGGGGAGGCCGAGGGGGTGCCCTAGGCGGCCAGACCACCCCCTGGCGTGGGTCAGGCCTGGCCGTGCGGCCAGGTGGTGTGGCCGGCCCCTGGCCCCTCTCCGTCTCGTATTCTGGCTCCGTGTTCCCCTCGGGGAAAAACTGACTTTGGCTTTTGTCCCGTCCGATTATGAGAATATTCATTTTATGACTTTCCCGGAACCAAAAACAGCAGAAAACAGACAGCTAGCACTTTGGCATCTGTAGGGGTTCCGCATATGAAAACAATAAAATTTTATCCTACGCCCCTGAACCCCTGAAGCTGCCAGGACCTATCTATTAGTAATACAGTAACAGGGAGGGCATTTTCGCGAACTTGCCCTTGAAGACCGAAAAGAGTTGTCAACGCTCAGGAGAGCGTGGTTGATGTAGACGAGTCGAAGCCGACCTCAAGGTCATGATGAAGTCCTTGCGCTCCTTCTGGCTCCAACGACTTGAGTGCCTCAAGTGCGACACCTCGCGGGGATTTACACATGTCCGGTGTGTGACGATGACTCCCGCTTCCCCGATCCAGCAGCAATTGCGGAAGTAGAGCTCCCGGATCCGAATCCCGCGGCGCGACGGTGCACCGCTGTGAAGATGTCTCTCGCTCGCGCAGTCCAGACTTGGGACCACGGTCACAAGACAGAGAGGGAGAGAGAGAAAATATCAATTAGAGGTCCTCCCAAAAGTGGAGAGACCTTTATTGATTATTGGTGTATTTATCTTGGCCAAATACCCCACTATATATAGGGGGAGGAGGGGGTACACGCTCCCTCAAAGTCCCGGGGTGGGACTAAAGGAGAGGAGGGGGAGGGGGAGGCGCCGCCGGCCACCCCCTCATGGGCCCCACGTGGGGGGCTGGCCCAATAGGGCCGCCGGACACCCCTTGGCCCGTCTCCCCTCTTGCCTTTCCCTAATGGGCCCTCTCCCCTCCGGGAATTGGCCCATTAAGCTTTTGACCATTAAATTGATTTTTCTCTTTATTAAATAAATATGAATAAATGATTAAATCAACATTTAACATTCATTCACATATTATTCAACCTCCGTGGCTATGGAACACCTTCCACCTCCAATCCGGACATCCTCCGGACTTACCGAAACCCTTCCGGTTTTCTCCCTTCTTTTCTTCGGTGATTCTACCGATCCTATAAACACTCTCTAAGCATCAGCAAGCCCTTAAGCGTGATACCCCACGGTTCGGGAACACTCCAGTCATGGTCGGGACACTCCCGCATCAATGATCGACAGAGGGACCTAGATGGCCATGTGACCCGTGTGTGTTCCACGAAGATCTTTCGTCGTTTGAACCGGGATAGTCGTGTCTTATTCCCTTTGTCTCTTGATACTTGCATTGCCCGAGATCTGATCAATGACATCATCATGTCGTGTTCAATCTCGTTACTGAACAACGCTACTTGACTTGTTCCAACAAGTGATATCCTCATGATCAAATCACACGCTGCGCTGCTATTGGATATAACTTCTCCGAGTGGGCCTTTGAGTATCTTCCTGTCACATGGACGGACAAATCCTGCTCTTGACATATATTGCCTCAACGGTTTCCTATGAACACCTGAACACACCTTTATAACCACTGTATTACCAGATGGCGTTTGATGATATCAAAGCACTCTCGGGAGACAGTGATTGATATAGTCTCACGGTCTAAGGAATAGTCTACGAGGATCCATTTCTAATCATCGTAACTTGAACTTCTGACATGATCGGGTCATGATGTTTAGCTTGGGTATTGGTTCATCATCTCATTCTTAGAATGAGATGACCTCATTTCCAACTAGCATAAATGCCACATGATCAGGAAACATGATCATCTGTTGACCAATGAACCAGTGGCTAGAGTTTCACTGGGAACCTCTGGTTGTTTGTATATCACACGTGTATTGATGTTGCCACTCAATACAGTTATAGCATGATATAAAACTTAATCATAAACTATATGAAATATGATAATAGTCCTTACTACTATTTGACTCTATGGCATATTTCCAACAGTCTCCCAGTTGCACTAGAGTACAAATACACTAGTTGCATTTGTTCTCAATCATTGGCACCATATGTCTGGTACCTTAAACATGCTTGCTCGTGGAAGAGGTTGAGTCTTGGTGAAAGGGCATGTATTCCCCATGTGTGGTTTTGGTAATTAATGACCATCCCTATGGACTAATGTGCAAATTGAGTGTCACGTGTAGGTTTGTCCATTGGCATCGCTTGGACCATGTGTTGGTTTTAAGGATGAAAAAGAAGAAGAATTGTCCAAGGGCTTTGTGCCTATTGGAATCAAGTAGAAGAAGAAGATCAAGTATGTCTTGAAGAAGAAGAAGATGGAGTTCCTCATGGCTATCTTCAAGACATCATCAAGAAATGAAGTGCAAGCTCAAGATGCACCATCTCTAGAAGATCTCATGCTTGGAGCTTGCCATCCTCGGCGTTCATGGAGTGATGAAGACAAGGTCAAAGAAGTGGTTTTCCCATGGAGTATGGGGGAGCCATTCGCAAGTCTTCATCAAGCAAGAGCAAGCAAGTGCAATCAAGAAAGGTGTTCCATCTTGAAGGACAAGACGGTCTACATCAAGCTCAAGTGGGATGCTCAAGGCAAAGGTATGATCTTGATAGGGTTTCTATTTTACCGTTCTCGTGTAGTGTTGGGAGATCGGGTTTAGGATAGATAGCCGTACTATCAAGAGGGGCTCTCGAGTGGGTGACTCGTTCGTATCTTTCGGAGAGAGCTCAAACCTTTGCATACATAGCATCATCTTTCTTGGTTGTTGTTTGGTTCTTGTCCATGTGAGGATCTAGAGCTTGTGGTTATCTTCATAACAAGCTCTAGTTCATCAAAAACGGATTTCCCTTGCATATCTTATTGTGTTTTTGATCTTGCGGGTTTTCTGGCTCCACACCTTGGGAGGTATCTCACATATATATTCATGGTATTTTCTCCCTTGGTGATACCCAATATTTCGAATTTTTGTTGGATTCTACACATCGTTATCTTTCCAACAAAATTGGTTTCATCTCGTTCGGAGTTTGGATGCAAAAGTTCTTATAGTTTTGGTTCTGAAGTTTCTCTGATCGGAAGTACCGGCCAGAAGCCGGAAGTACCGCTCGGGCAGAAATGCCGCCGGTAGTACCGGTGTTAATTCTGGCCCAACTTCCGGCAACCCCTCTGTAACATCCTCAAATTGGCCTATGCAAGTTTTAGCGATTCTCGCCAAACCCGCATAGAAACGATTCAAGGACGCCCACCAGGCACTTTCGTGCGGGTGGAAAACGAAGTAATACCATTACACATCAGTCCTCGATGGGACCCACAGACATATTTATATACATCGACGACTCCATGAGTCAAGGATATAGATATACAATACAAGATCCAAATCACCTTGAAACGTTAGAGCGTCCGACTACGGACAAAATGCAAATGGGGCTAAGAGCCCTGAAGAATAACCGATGGCGTCCATAACCCTGCCCAGGCCAAGCCGGAAGGGTAACCCTGCTAATGACGTCGATCTCAAACCTGCTACAACAAAAGGGGTGCCGACAAAAGGCAAAGGAAAAAAGAAGAGCGTCAGTACTGAGGCCAGTACATGGCGAGGCTAGAATTCGACGGCTCTCGCCTACATAGGTATGGTGGGCTGAAGCGGCAGCGCAGCGACACTAAACAACCTATAGAGACTCGATACAACTGGCGGTTATCAGAGAGGGATAAGAAAGACCTATTCGGATCCAACCTGAAGCTAACACCAAACAAACCCATCCTGGTATTCCCCCTCGAGACCAAACGAGGAAGTCAAACCGAGGAACTCACACAGTTGGCAATTTTATTCATTCCGTTATAGTTGCAGCAATTACTAATCAGCTATAGATATTAGGAGTCATCCTGATAGCATAAGTAGTGGGCAGTTTTAATCACCATTCCGTTGTAGTTGGAACATTTACTAGTCAGATATAATTGTCCTGAGGAATCCCAAAACCCAGCAGTTGTTGGCACCTTTATCACATTCCATTGGAGTTGCAATACTTACTAGGCAAATATAACCAGACACAAGGAACCCCAGCTCCACCAATTGTTGGCATTTTTAATATCCATTCCGTTGTATCTGAATCTGATTACTAGTCATATTAAGTCAAATTTATAGCACTACATTAGTTATGCTTGTCTATGATCGAGATACTGTGCTCCAAGTCGTCCATAACCGCGGACACGGCTTTCAGAAAGTTTTACCCTGCAGGGGTGCACAAATAGCAACACACACTCGATCAACCTCGGAAAAACCAACTCAAAACCCAACGAGGCATTCACGACAAAGCGATCACAGGATTCAGAAATATTTCAGGGGGCCACCCCACTAAGCTACCCGCAACGAAGTTGGCCGGCTCCGGAACAGACCCAGGGTTTGTGTGGACGGCTGTAAATGACTGGGAACCCGAAAATGTGACTGGGCTTGTCGATACAGCGAAAACGTGTCACGATCCTAAACAGTACAGGTGCTCCACGCACAATCGTAAATAAAGCAGTAACATGACATAAGTACAGGATAGTAATAAAGCCCCAAACTACTTTGTGGCCCCAAGAAATAGAAATGAATCAAGCTCTGGCTCAGGGGGGTCCATAAGGCCTCCCGGATGTGGATAGTGCGAAAAGTCAAGGAACAGGTATCAAGTACTCGGGGTCCTACGGGACACAAGTGAGCGTGGAAGAACCAAATAACATCTATTACCCACCGATGCCTCTGCATTAGTTATATCTAGCATTTTAATAGTTGTATTTAAAGTCATGATCAACTCCACCAGTAAGCATCTCCACCATTAACATCTGCCAGCATTCCAACAACTGTGGTACTTGACAACACGGGATCGCACCTGAGCGAGCAACTACGACTCGCAAGGCCAGCTATCTACCAAACATAGGTAATGGGAGGTGTCCAAGGCAATATAGAGGCTGCACAGGATATATCTGGTACGGAACCTAAAGCATCGCGACACGGATAGCAATAGGTCAACAGGAGGAAATAAAGACTATAAATGCAAAATAGGTAGAAGGGGGAGAGATGCTCGCCTGGGAAACACTGCCGAAGGTTCATATCCGGAGAACTTGTCGACACTCGCATCCACTCATCGGCCTAATCCGCGAAGAAGCAAAGCACTAAAAGAAACACTGGATGCACTATTTAATACTACGGCAGAAGATCCGGCATGATTATGAGATGATGCAGATGCGGTGCAATTAGGCAGTATTAAGCGGAACCGGGTCCCCGGCAATTAATTAGACAGTTCAAGTTATTTGGAACCCCTGCAATTTAAATGTTGTATTAACAGGGTGAAACAGGGCATCGGTTCGCTACGCCAATTTAAATGGAGCCGATATAAGACTAGAATAGCCCGCATATTGACTCCATATTTAATTATGTGGTGAATCGGCATAATGCCCCCAACCCACATGATATGCATGCGAGATGAACAATTAATATGCAACAAGTTTTATATATAGCATTTATAAAATAGGGGCTCGGGAAAAGTTCACACATCTAGGTTCGACAGACCTTGGGCTCCGGGGGTTCGGGGTTCGACAGGGTTCGACGGGGATTGGTCTCGGCGGGAACGTTCTCGGACAACGGAGTAGATCTTGGCGTTCCGGGAAGAAGGACTTGGCGTTCCGTGTTTGCAACCTTGGTCCGGGTTCTCGGGCATCGAAGCCAGGAAAGAGAACTTGGCGTGGCGCCGGGTTTGGTCTTCAGGGTTTGGTCTTGGCAGGATCGGTCTTCAGGTCCGGGAATGGGCCTTCGGTTCTCTCTCGAAGATCTTGTGGTTCCCTCTTGGTTCCGATCGATGTCGATCTTGTCTCGGCCTCGGTGTTCTTGGAGTCATGCCTTGTCCAACCGTTGGAGGTGTCGGTCTTGGGTTGGCCTTGTCGATGAGGAGATGTTACCCAAAATTACTCGAAGATCTGAGCATCCAAAGAAAAATAGATGACCACAGGTTGACTGCTACACCCCTGTATCGTTTCTTCTCGGGCACACATGTAGGAGATGACACAAGGAAGCAAAAACAGAACACATGCCTATACAACAAGCTGAAATAGACAGGTAATACATTGGACAGGGATAGAGGCAGGAGGTCTCGAGGCAGACAATCGACGGTGGAGGCGAAAAGGGCCGCGGGGAGGCAGGGACTACGGCCCTGCAGAGGCTGAGCCAGAGGGTCACGGCGATGATGGCGAAGGGCCGCGGCAGCGGCTTGTAGCGGACCGAAAGGAGGCGTGGCCTCGGAGGCTTGGACGCGGGGCTAGGCGACGAGGAGGCGGAGGAGCTTGCGGCGGACGAGGCCGACAACGGCGTCGCGAGGCTGGAGAGCGGTGAGGACGCAGTCGCGGCCGGAGGTGAGAGGGAGGCCGTTGGCGGCGGAGCGGGCGCGAGCGACGGCGCTGGTGGGATGCGCGTCGGCGGGGAAGGCGGATCCGGCGAGCTTGCGACGAGGGGCCCGGTGGCGCTGCTCGGCCGAGGATGGAGGGCGTGGCGGAGGTCAGATGGGACCTTGGGAGACCATGCTCGGGGAGGAAGAGGAGGTGGAGCTCTGTCCGGCGAGGAGGAGGCCGTGGGGCTCGGTCGGGTGGCGAGGTGCTTGCCGGGGATGCGCCGCAAGGAGAGGATCCGGGCGGCGCGGACGGGGGAGCTCCGCGGGCCAGGTCTGGCTCGACGAAGGAGGCAGCGGGACGCTGCGGGGCAACGCGAAGGGTTGGAGCTCGACTACGGCGATGGGGTCAGGGTGCCGGAGGTGGGCACGAGGTGCTGCGGGACGAGGGCGAGGACGGACCGGTGGCGGACGGCGCTGGTCGGCGGCCGAGGGACGCGGGGAGGACGGGTCCTGCGAGCGGCAGCGGGAGGGGAGGAGGCGGCCACCGGCGAGCGGGTTTGATTGAGGAGGAAGGTGGGAATGGCGCTGTCGGTGGAGTGGGCCCGGTTGCAGGGCAGGTGGGTTGCGTCGGGATGAGGCACGCGCGGGTGGCTCGGTCGGGAAGAACATGTGCGGGGGTGGGGCCAGGCTGCAGCGGGAGAGAGGAAGGAAGGCGGCCAGGTTGGCGCGCGGTTGGTGGAGTCTGGGGAGATGGCGTGTGCGGCTAGGAGGTTGGCGTGTGGCGGTGGGGATTGGGAGGCGTGCGTGTGAGAGGTGGTTGGCAGGTGTGCACATGTAGGTGGAGACGGGTTGGAGGTGGGGCCCGCGTGCAGGGAGTTGGTGGGTGGTTCGCTGGGGTGGTGGGACGGTGGAGCGGGTGACGTGGCAGGGTGTGGGCCAGGAGAAAAGAGGTGGCAGGCAGGGATTGGCCGGGGTGAGGTGGAGGGGCTGGGTAGGATTAGGGGTAGGTAGATTAGGGATTTTGGAGGTGGCCGGCCGGGCTTTCGGCCCTGGCGGGCTGCCTCCTAAAATAAACAAATAATTTTATTATTTAAAACAGGGCTTTTTGAAAACCGTTGGTAGACAAAATAAAATATTCCGGAGACCCAGCTTTTATAGTTTGAATAAAAGACGGGGCGTTTAGAAAACAAAACCAGACTTTTTGAAATATAGTTTTAGATAAACCATGCATGATGATGACGATGCTCAAATGCAATGTGGTATGATGACATGAGCATGCGGTCATGAAGATGCAATGCACAAAAACAACGCGATTTTCTAGTAGTGGAAGTGTGGGGCGCCACACCCGATTTTGGTTATGTACCATCTCTGTCTTGGTGTGCGTATTTGTCGGAACTTCGGTCAGAATCTTGGGCAGTAGTACCAGCCCAGGTGGTAGTACTGGTGCCCGACCGGTAGTACCGGCCGGCCTCATTTTTGTGTTTGTTTGCACCTCGTTTTTGGACCGTTGGCTGAGTGCCACCGGTAGTACCGGCCACCCACCGGTACTACCGGCCGTGCGCGATTCTATGGGTAACAGGCAGATCGGGGAGCCCTTTAAAAGGAGCTCCCCTTTCCCCTTCGGCCCTAACTAGCTCTTTCTCGGTTTTTGGCTTTCTCTCTCCTCCATTGTTGTCCTTGAAGAGCTTGCCCTCTCCCGTTCCCCCTCCTATGATTCTTGTATCTTTTTGAGGGATTTGAGAGAGGAGATCTAGATCTACAAGCCCCACCAAGCAAAATCCCTTCTTTGTGAAGGAATCCTTGGGATCTAGATCTTGGAGAGTTTTGTGTTCTCCTCTTGTGTTCTTCATCCCTTATTCCCCCAATAGCTTTTGTAGCTTTGGTGGAATTTGAGAGTGAAGGACTTGCCTCTTGCATTTGGTGCATAGGTTTGAGTTCTCCTCAGAGATTCGGCGAGTTCAAGCCCTCGGGCTTCTTTCTCTTGGGTTCTTGGAACCCTAGACGGTTGTGTGGAGTTGTGGTGTGTTCTTGGGGCTCCAATTGAGTTGTGGAGGTTCCTCAAGCTTGTTTGCCTTTTGTGGCATTGTGGAGCCTTTGTGGCATTTCTTGGGAGCCCTCCAATTGAGTTGTGGAGATTGCCCCAAGCCTTGTACGGGTTCGGTGACCACCCTCAAGTGTCCCATAGTGGAACGTGAGTAGGCCTTTGTGGCGAGCTCACGGGAGAATAGGGTGAGCCTTTTGTGGCGTCGGTAGGTTGCGTGCCTTCGCATCTTGGGGTGAGGCATTGTGTGGCGTTGGGTGAGCATCGTGCCACCACACCTTGTGGTGAGCCACTTGTGGCGTTCAAAGTACATTGCGCCCACGCACCTCTCCAACGGAGACGTAGCTTCTTTGGAAGTGAACTTCGGGAAACAAATCATCGTCTCCGCGTCCATCGGTTATCTCTCAACCGAGCCCTTTACTTATGCAATTTACATTGTGATAGCCATCGTGCTTGAAGTACTATATCTTGCTATCACCTTGTTGCTTGTCTTGCTTAGCATATGTTGTTGGTGCACTTAGTGAAACTAGTGGATATAGGTTTTGGCTTGATAAATTAAACGTTAAGTTTTATTCCGCATTTATTAGAGCCTAAACCGTATTTTTAAATCGCCTATTCACCCCCCCTCTAGGCGACGTCCATTTCCCTTTCACTTGGGTCTGTACTTTATAGTCCCAAATCCTTTGCAACTTACTAATGTTAGCTTGATTGACATTAATACTTTATCATCACATGATAGCATCTGTGTGTATGCATCGTCGCTATGGCAGCAGAACGAGGCCTGATTCCAGGAGCCTACAGTGACGTTAGATCAACCTCGAGGGCTTTCTCATGGGCACTGTGTCCTGGGACACATCATTCTACGTTAAAAGTGAACTAGCCCCGCCATAACTTTATACAACACTTTAGATGGTACCCTTATCTATTATTATAAATGTATTCATCGAAACACTAGTGCACTCTGTGCAACTTTCGATGTTTTGTTCACCTTGCTTCCTACTTGACTTTAAATGGTATCTACAGGAGTTTCCAACATATTTCCTTATAACACAACCCTTTATGCTTTAAGATATGTCATCATTTATGGATTTGGAAAACATGTCTACAGTTCTCTATTAGACACTGTGGACAAACTTAGCTCAACGTTCTATGATTCAAACTTCATCACTCTTAAATGTTCCTTAATTTGGATCACATATTATGCTAAGTTATCATCATGGTTTACTAAGATAGAACCTATGTCTCAACATAGTGGATGATGATCATCCTTTTCTTTCAACCATTGATGTTAAACTTAATACTATTCCTAATTTGAGTCATTAAGGACTAGTTCCTTAATTAACTTCTATTCTGAAACATTTTTCAGAATTCCTTAAGGAATACTACATAATATCATAATACGGTTATTATCAACTTCTACATCTTATAAATCATTATTTATAAGTATTTGTGCTTTCATCCTTAACATACTTAAGAATTACTCCTATAACCTCCCACTCAAAATATGTTCCTACATATTTGAATTTGAGACTTACATTGCTCCCACTCAAAAATATGTCAATCACATATTGTTTCAGGAAGACTTTCATAGCTCCCACTCAATTTTATGCAAATTGCATATCTCCTTACTATTTTGAATAACTTCAAAATCCTTTGATCAAATATCAAACTTGGATATTTACTATGAGATACTAGTACTTTTACTAGTTTCAAATCCACCTGATATTTAGCACACTTGAATCAAATTCATTTGAATTTGTCCAATACTTGACAAATTGTGTTTTTTGTCATTCACCCCTTTTTCCACTATGGCTTTGTAGTCATTTGGGAAAATTCCAAGTAACCCCTTTTACTTGTGAGATTTAGCAACTAATTGCTTTCTAATATCAAGTGAATTTTGCTTTTAGGATTTCTCATAATTTTAGTTTCCATTATTTCCTTTGTAGTTCGTAGGTATGTCATATTCCAAGAATCATGACAAATGATTCACAAATGTCTCCATACTAGATATGGATTACATTTTGAATCCTCCTTCATGTAGTGAAAACACTAGTGGGGACAACACAATGATCAAAATCATTGATTCTTTCTTTCTGTGAAGAGAATCGTTTAGGAACGTTATCCGTTGCGCTTCTCAACACTCTGATGCAGGGTTTTGAATCCTCGTCATGTTTTTCACTATCTTCCATTTGCTCCATAAGTGAGAAATATCACTAGAAGTGAGCTTTCTCAAGAATGTACCAAATCCAAGCAATACAAGTTTTGCTTTCCTTTTGGTTTTAGCTATGGGTTTCGTATTCAAAGTTTCCAATGAATACGCTACAAGGACTTATTCGTTATTGTTTTGGTTATATCGAATAACCCCAAAACTTTCATGAATTCAAATGGTTCACTACATTCTAATTGAGTGCTAACTATTTCTAACTGATGGTCTCTACATCTACACTACAACGATTTATTTGGTGCCTTCTATTCAACCCCTTTGATATCTAATATTATATTATGATGCTTTGTATTTTAACGTTTCGAAACGCTTTGCATTCCACAATTTCTTTTATGCCATTCTTATAAATTTGAACTTCATTACTATTGATCAAATCATAGTAATTGGATTCTCTTTTATATTTATACCCTTTGTTCATGAAATATTTTGATCAAATCAAATAGTTTCATATTCATGTTTCCTTTGGTAAACTTCTTTACACATTTAAACAATCATATAATGATAATTACCATTTTCGTTAAAACACAATACATCGAATATGTATTCTATTTAACAATTCATTAAACACTTTGTATTCAAGTAATACACGGTGTTCAAGTTATTTTGCCAAACTTAGGCATGATTTATATGTGATAAGAAATCGAATGACTTTCACATATTATCACATAACTTTGAATTTAAACAATGGTTTCATTCATTAATGAATATATCATTAAGTTAGGTATTTTAAACAAGGCATTTTATTGTTTTACAAATGTTCATGCATTATCAATTAGTTTCAAACAACAAGGATAATTCACAAGTAATCAAACAAGATATGAACATGCATAGAAATCATTCATAAAAGTAGAACAACTAGTTGTTACAAACTGATATGAATAACCGTCTCACGAAGTGTGAGACAAACTAAAGAAGTTCAAATCTCTCGATTACATTAATCATCCTAAAACACAAACTAAATGATAAATGTCGAGGGAGAGTGTCGTCGGCTATCATCATCATGCTCACCATCGACACGCAACACCACCTCCTCTCCAGCAAGCACCTCTCATACAGAAGGACATGTTTTCAGCAAAAGAGAACAAGTATCAGATATACTTAACACTGCAATGTGTTTGCAAGATTATAACATTTATAAAATTGTATATCAAATATATATCTTTGTCGTTGACAACCTGAGCGACATCTGGTTCAATGATGGCTCAATGCACGACGCCCAGAAAAGTGTTGATGGCTCGTGGTTGGTGTAGAGCTCGTTGGGAACCCCAAGAGGAAGGTATGATGAGCACAATAGCAAGTTTCCCTCAGTTATGAAACCAAGGTTTAATCGAACCCGTAGTCGCAAGGAAACACCCCAAAGGTGTTACTAGCTAAGCTTTGGCAGGGCGCACTACCGGTGCTAGTAGCAACGTGGAGACCTGCACAACACAACCACAGAACTTTGTCCCCAACTTGCGATGAGGTTGTCAATCTCACCGTGTTTTGTGGAAAACAAAGGATTAAACGTATCGAATGGAAAGAAGTAAAAGTTTGCAGAAAGTAATCACAAAGAAGTAAACAGTTGTAGATTGTATGTAAAGAAAAGGACCGGGATCCATAGTTCACTAGAGGTGGCTCTCCTTAAGATAGATAACATGGTGGGTGAAAAAATTACAGCGGGGCAATTGACAAACACCGAGAAAGCAATACATGCATATACTAATCATCTTGACTCCTCTGAGACTTGATTGGGCATTACAACATAATACATAGACCGCCATCCAACTGCATCTATGACTAATAATCCACCTTCAGGTTATCATCCGAACCCCCTCCAGTATTAAGTTGCAAGCAACGGATTATTGCTTTACGAACTGCGTGTAAAGTAAACAATACGATTGTTTTATGAACAAAGGATTGTTGTTTTCTCCCTAGTAGCAACAGCACATCTAGTACCTTAGAGATTTCTGTCACTTCCCCAGATTACCAGAGGCATGAACCCACTATCGAGCATAAATACTAACTCTTGGAGTTGCTAGCATCTACTTGGCCAAGATAGCTACTAACAACGGAAAGCATGCAAGATCTCAAATAACAAAGACATGATAGAATCAATAATCAATCTGAAATAGCATCTCAATATCCATCGGATCCCCGCAAACACGACATGTATGAATTACAAATAGATGATCTTGATCATGAACGGAGCTAAAGCACAAAGGAGGAGAAACCAGCCATCTAGCTACTACATGGATCCGTAGTCCAAGGATGAACTACTCACGCATCACACCAGAGGCTTGCATGGTGATGAAGAACGCTTCCAGGGTGAATTCCCCTCTCCGGCAGGGTGCCGGGAAGAGCTTCAGATCCCTCCTGATCTAGGGATGGAGATGACGGTGGCTACAGACTCTTTCGTGGATTTTTGAGTGGGTACTTAGGGTTTTCGTCCCGAGGGCAATATATAGGCGGAAGGAGAGGCCGAGGGGGTGCCGGGAGCAGCCACACCACCCCCTGGCGCGGCCCAGGCCTGGCCGCGTGGCCAGGTGGTGTGGTGGCTCCCTGGCCCTTCTCCGTCTCGTATTCTGGCACTTGATCAGTTCCGGAAAAATAGGCACTTTGGCTTTTGTCCCGTCCAATTCCGAGAATATTCATTTTCTGACTTTCCTAGAACCAAAAACAGCAGAAAACAGGCAGCTGGCACTGTGGCTCTTGTTAATAGGTTAGTCCAAGAAATCATATGAAAAGTACTCCAAAGTTGGAACAAAACACAAGAAAGTGGATAAAACCAAGCATGGAACATCAAAAATTATAGATACATTTGCAATGTATCATTCAACCAACACATTCATGAGATGTGTCACAAACCGGTGGAACTCCATTGATTCCGCGTCGCCCCTCATAACACAAGTCCTGACTTGTGCTTGGTAGCTTGGTGGCAGCGACCGCAGCACAACATCGTTTGCAAAAGAGCCCGACATCCAGATATCCAGGAAGTATGCAGGCCTCATGTACACATCATGCATGTGCTCCAAGTGGTCGTCTAGTGATGAGTTCTCCTCCATCTTAATGGAGAGGAAGTCTCCCATCAGCTCATGCTCCCAAATGCGTGTCTGCTCCACAAAATGTGTCCTAAGCTGTAGCATCACCAAACGAGGGTTGACATCACCCACGAAAGGCCATAGCTCATCCACCATTCTGAAATGCATCACAACTGAAATGTAGGAGGCCATCTCACGATGGAGATAGCGGTCTTTCCGCTCCTCTGGGGTCTCAAGGTCAGTGGGCTGATCCAAATCCATCCCGTCGAGTATGTAGTCGACCACGTCGTTCTCGCTAAGGAGAACATGGAGACTGGCAACCCAAATGGAGAAGTTTGATCCATCTAATCTGAGCTTCTCTCCTTCTAACCATTCAAATGTTAACACGAAAGGTCCCATCTACATTTATAATTGCAAAATGAATTTAGACTAAGTTTATAATTAAATGAGTTAATAATAACTCCACTCAGAAACACCTATCCCCAAAAGGGTTCCTAGTGATAACATGACCCCTATCAGCCACATCTCCCCCGATCATCACGGCCATCAATGTGGGTTCAAGGGTGGATGCTAAACATTGGTCACATCGTTCATGCGACTTGTGCTCGATCTTTCGACCATCCGTGTTCCGAGGCCACGCTTCTCTAGCGTGCTAGGCTCGCCAACTCAACCTTAGTGTATTCGCTGTGCAACATGGCTTACACCCACTATATGCGAATGTAGATATGTCTGACACCCATGCCTGTAACCCTGGATCGCCTCATACCGAAGAACTTTCTTGGTGGTGCACACTAAGGGGAACACAATCGTTGGTAATTTTTAACAGGGATCATCTTATTAGGCTACCGTCGAGTATCTAATACTAGCACACAATAAGACATACAAACAATAACATTGAATGTAAATGCTATGTGATATGGTCCTTCACGTCGTGATCTCCATCCGGCGTCACCAGGTTCCGGCGCCGTAGACACCAGAGTACCGGTGTCATTCCGGTGTGGTAGTTCATCACCTCCGTGACTATCTACTCCTACGCAACAAAAGGTAATTACTTTACCTTTGCCACAACCATATCACAAAGCAACGCCCCTGCAAAACAAAGTTAGATGCCTCTACTTTATCTTTGCATGTTTTACGTGGCTGAATGGGCTTTCACACAAGAACCGTTCTTACCTACAAACTTTCAGCACAATGCTGATCAAGTAGTTGTCTCTACTACACCCCTTTCAGGGCCCTCCATTGCAAATGGCATACCAACTAATGCGAGAGAGACAGACACCCCCCTAAGCCACTTTATACGGTACAAGCCGTATGTCAAGCGTGGACCAGTCTCGCGAATGAACGCGTAAAGTCGGTTGGGGGCTGCTTCATCAAGCATTACTGTGGTATACACAAGTACACGTGGGAGGGTAACAACTAAAAGATCAACACCCACACGCTACATCTCGTGTGTTCTACCCGTACTAGCATTACTACGCATAGATCTAGCTCTGATACCACTGTAGGGGTTCCACATATGAAAACAATAAAAATTTACCCTACGCCCCTAAACCCCTGAAGCTGCCAGGACCTATCTATTAGTAATACATTAACGGGAGGAGATTTTTGCGAACTTACCCTTGAAGTCCGAAAAGCATTGTCAATGCTTAGGAGAGCGTGGTTGATGTAGACGACCGGAGCCGACCTCAAGGTCGTGATGAAGTCCTTGCGCTCCTTCTGGCTCCAACGACTTGAGTGCCTCAAGTGCGACACCTTGCAGGGAGTTACACACGTCCGGTGCCTGAAGATGACTCCCGCTTCCCCGATCCAGCAGCAGTTGCGGAAGTAGAGCTCCCGGATCCGAATCCCCCAGCGCGACGGTGCTTCGCGGTGAAGATGTCTCTCGCTTGTGCAGTCCAGACTTGGGACCATGGTCACAAGAGAGAGAGGGGGGAGAGAGAAAATATCAATTAGAGGTCCTCCCAAAAGTGGGGAGACCTTTATTGATTATTGGTGTATTTATCTTGGCCAAATACCCCACTATATATAGGGGGAGGAGGGGGTACACCCTCCCTCAAAGTCCCGGGGTGGGACTAAAGGAGAGGAGGGGGAGGCGCCGCCGGCCACCCCCTCATGGGCCCTACATGGGGGGTTGGCCCAATAGGGCCACCGGCCACCCCCTCATGGGACCCACATGGGGGGATGGCCCAATAGGGCCACCGGCCACCCCTTGGCCCTTCTCCCCTCTTGCCTTTCCCTAATGGGCCCTCTCCCCTCCGGGAATTGGCCCATTAAGCCTTTCACCATTAAATTGATTTTTCTCTTTATTAAATAAATATGAATAAATGATTAAATCAACATTTAACATTCATTCACATATTATTCAACCTCCGTGGCTATGGAACACCTTCCACCTCCACTCCGGACATCCTCCGTACTTACCGAAACCCTTCCGGTTTTCTCCCTTCTTTTCTTCGGTGATTCTACTGATCCTATAAACACTCTCTTAGCATCATCAAGCCCTTAAGCGTGATACCCCATGGTTTGGGAACACTCCAGACATGGTCGGGACACTCCCACACCAATGATCGATAGAGGGACCTAGATGGCCATGTGACCCCTGTGCGTTCCACGAAGGTCTTTCATCGTTTGAACCGGGACAGTCGTGTCTTATTCCATTTGTCTCTTGATACTTGCATTGCCCGAGATCTGATCAATGACATCATCATGTCGTGTTCAATCTCGTTACTAAACAACGCTACTTGACTCGTTCCGACAAGTGATATCCTCGTGATCAAATCACACGCTGCGCGGCTATTGGAAATAACTTCTCCGAGTGGGCCCTTGAGTATCTTCCCTCACATGGACGGACAAATACCGCTCTTGACATATATTGCCTCAACGGTTTCCTTTGAACACCTGAACACACCTTTATAACCACCGTATTACCAGATGGCATTTGATGATATCAAAGCACTCTCGGGAGACAGTGATTGATATGTCTCATGGTCTAAGGAATAGTCTACAAGGATCCATTTCTAATCATCATAACTTGAACTTCGTGACATGATCGGGTCACGATGTTTAGCTTGGGTATTGGTTCATCATCTCATTCTTAGAAGGAGATGACCTCATTTCCAACTGGCATAAATGCCACATGATCAGGAAACATGATCATTTGTTGACCAATGAACCAGTGACTAGAGTTTCACTGGGAACCCCTGGTTGTTTGTATATCACACCTGTATTGATGTTTCCACTCAATACAGTTATAGCATGATATAAAACTTAATCATAAACTATATGAAATATGATAATAGTCCTTACTACTATTTGACTCTAGAGCATATTTCCAACAACATCTTGCTAATAGGTTAGTCTAAGAAAGTGTATAAAAAGTACTCCAAAGTGTGGACAAAACATAAGAAAGTAGATAAAAACCAAGCATGGAACATCAAAAATTATGGATACGTTAGTAATGTATCAACATCCCCAAGCTTAACTCCTGCTCGTCCTCGAGTAGGTAAGTGATAAAAAAGAAAGAATATATTTTGAGGTGACATGCACCATCATAAACTTGATCAAAGTATTTGTAAAACATTGATAGATGGGATCATAGTACTTCAACATAGCATGAAAGATAAAGTTCTAACAATAAGACATAGCAACTATGTTGCAACATGAAAAGGCACAAACAAAAAATTCATGAATAACAATGCTTTGCAAAATGTTTGTTTGTTTCACATAAAGAAAACATAGCATAGTGGCATTCAACTTGTCCCTCATAGAGTAGCAAACATAAATGCATAGGACACCTTCAAATTTCATAAGAGTTACTAGATACAAATAGTTTAAGAACAAGCAATATCAAAGTTATGCATCAATCAACAAGTCTTGGGACAATGCACATAGAACTAAGAATGGCCACTATGCTCTCAAAGTAGGTGCATAAGGATAGAAGGTGGAGACTCAACATAAAAGTAAAAGCAAGGCCTTCATAGAAGGAAGTAGGGATTAAAGTTTCATAAAGAGCTTCCAAAAATTATGGTACTTATTAGCTTTCAGCTCTCATTGCCCCTATCATAAGCATCTTGAAGTGATTAACATTAAAGTGAACAAACTATGGAGTATATGCTTGACAAAGTATAAGTTCGAAATCTCATGTCCCTTGAATACGAGGGCTGCTCCTCATGCTACTCAAGTTTAGTTACCGATAAGTTCTTGAATATGAGGGTTGCTCCTCATGCTACTCAGGTGATTGAGGTTAAAGTGACACAACTAAGAGGATATGCTTGACAAGTTATAAGCCAAAATATCATGCCCCTTACTTACGAAGACCGAACCTCATGCTACTCAACTTTAGTCACAAGTAAGCTCTTGTCATTGTAAGTACATATGTATCAGAAAGAACCGCCAACGAGGTACCCCTTGCACATGATACAGGAGCTATCCCATAATCAAAATGACAAGGCAAGCAGACAATGAGCATCTCAGCGATCTTTTTATTTGCTATTTGCATAGGTTTTTATTGAGGATGCTTCATAGAGTGCTCATTATGGTAATGCTACAAGTTTCCACCATGATTAGGCATGGCTTAGGCTAGCGGCCTAGGCCTTTCTCTAACACAAATACAAATTGCATGATCTTACAAGTTCCCCTTTTATTTTGCACCGTCGGGATCCATAAGCAAAAGAACATGATATCAACGGGGTACAAAGTACAAATGCAATGTTGAAAGTGTTCCCCATGATACATGGTTCTTCTAACTTCAACTTATAAATCGCCAACATATACGCAACAAAGATGGACGCAATGGTTCAGGTTTATTAAATGCAAAAAAGTAAAGTGTGCCATCAAGTTCGTGAGAGC
Source organism: Avena eriantha (assembly GCA_910589775.1). Classification (NCBI taxonomy): domain Eukaryota; kingdom Viridiplantae; phylum Streptophyta; class Magnoliopsida; order Poales; family Poaceae; genus Avena; species Avena eriantha. The sequence goes on along the minus strand of OU342741.1, from coordinate 81,030,100 downwards.
TTTAATCACTAGTTTTCTCATAACAAGTTTAATTTGGAAGGTAGAAAAAAGCATGAATATACTTGGAATAGCATATGCTAGTAGGTAGGTATGGTGGAATCTTTGGAATAACTTGGTTTTAGGAGTTGGATGCATGAGTAGAACTCATACTTGGTTATGGAGGCTAGCAAAAGACTAGGAGCGACAAACTAAGAGAGCAATACTGGCCATAATCATGCAGAGCGACAAAACATCATTAATCAAAGCATAAAGTGATACTACAAGTTGAAAACTAAAGGATCATAAAGGCTATGGTGACTTGGGATAGTCATAACATGGTGTGAGCATGTGCCAAGTCAACCCAAATAAAGCATCAAAGGAGAATACTACAATACTATGCTTTAATATGCTAAAACAACGCATGATTCTTCCAAGGCACATTAAGCAATCTCAATTGTTTATAACATGTCATGCTACAGCAAATATCACTAAGAACAAAGCCAAAACAATATCAAGCATGGCATGACAAAGCATAGGCCACAGTAAAAAAACAAGCTCTCTTTACCACTTAAACATGAACTTTTGCTACTCTTTTCCAATCCAAACCAAACTATTTGAAAATCAATGCATGAAAGTGGGGGTCCAACCAATTTATTCAGCAAACTAAAAAAACCAAGCAAACGAAAACCAAAAACAAAAAATGAATACGCTCCAAGAACACACAACTGTGCATGAAACAATAAAACTGAAGTGTTTGGAAGAAACCTTGGATTTTTATTGATGAAGAAGGGGATGCCTTAGGCATCCCCAAGATTTGACGCTTGTACCTCTTGAATATTTCTTGGGGTGACACGGGTGGCATCCCCAAGCTTGAGCTTTAGTCCATTCTTCATCTCATTACATCATTCTCTCCATACACCTGAAATTTTTCCTTCATACAAAACTTCACACAATCTTTATTAGCAACATTAGTGCACTCAAGATAATAAGTCTTTAGGTTCAGTTTCAACACCAATAAAACTTACATTAAAACACAAGCTACTGTAGCACTTTCCTCAAAAAGCTCAATTCCCCAAAAGAACTCAAAAAGGAACCAACAAGAAGCAAATGCAAATAATGGCAGAAATCTGTCAAAACAGACCAGCAGGTAAAATCCAATTTTTTCGAAGACCTTTTGTTGCTCAAATCGAAAAGTGTTGAACTAAAGAAAGTTAGATAACAACCTGGGGTAGTAGAAAAAAATCTCACGCCTCAAAACGACGTACAGAGATTTTACACGAATTTTTACGGTGAAGAACAAAAATCTGTTTCGGGACAGCAAATTTCCCAATCATTACTTCTCTCTCATTAGAGGTTACTCTTGGCACAAAAAGCAAATAAAAAGGATAAGGAGAAGTTATCAATGAAGCAATAACTTCCAAGACTCATCTAAAACTTTTGGTTTATCTCCCAATAAGTACTTTTCTTTAACGTCTTTAAGTTAGGCATAAGAAGTAAGAAAAAGAATCAAGTGTCCTCAAATGAAGAAGCATTAAGATTAATACCAGAAATATCTTCAACAAGGCAAGATATCTCATCCAAATAAGTTCTAGAGGATCCTCTCTCAATGCTTTTGAGTTCACTATTTTCATCAAACGGGTTTTCAGGAACAATCCAATTAAGATTCTTTTCTATGGCTTCATGCATTGCTACAAGTTTGAAAGGTATTGGTGTCTTAATTTCCTCCCCATTAGGTTCGGTTTTCTTCATCTTTTCTTGTGTACCAATAACATCTACACATGATCCTAGCATATTGAAACGTTCAAGGACTTTTCTAGCTTCCTTGGCAACATCATAGAATTCCTTAAGCAAAGTTTCCAGAATAAAATCTCTATTTTCAGAAACATTACTTGCATTAAGGGGTTAAGGTTAACAAACCTAGCTGCCAACATGTGAACTAAAGAAGCTGCAGTAATTTCATAGTTTGGAGCAAGTTCTGCAAGGGATCTATCCTCAATATCCTCATGTTTACTAACATGATTAAAGCATTCTTCAATATTATCTTTTCCAATTATAGAGCCACTACCTATTGAAAGGTCTAAGTGAATTTAGGGATCAACATGGTGAGCTAAGAAAGAGGTAACAACTATAGAAAGACTTAATTTTTGTGTGTTTTTAATAACGAAAGCAAAGAAGTAAAACTAATTTTTGTGTGTTTTTGATAAAGAAACAAGCAAACAAAGCAAAAATAAACTAAGCAAAACAAAAACAACAAAGTAAAGAGATTGGTTATGAGGGACTCCCCTTGTGAAGATGTCCTTGACTCCCCGGCAACGGTGCCAGAAAAATAGCTTGATGGCCCAAAATATATCGAGCTCGTTGGGGAACCCCAAGAGGAAGGTATGATGAGCACAGCAACAAGTTTTCCCTCAGTTATGAAACCAAGGTTATCGAACCAGTAGGAGCAAGGAAACACCTCCAAGGTGTTGCTAGCTGGCCTTTGGCAGGGCGCACTACCGGTGTTAGCAGCAACGTGGAAACCTACACAACACAACCAAAGAACTTTGCCCCCAACTTACAGTGAGGTTGCCAATCTCACCGGTTTTGCTGAAAACAAAGGATTAAACGTATTGTGTGGAAGAAAGTAATAGCTTGCAGAAAGTAAACAGAAAACAGTAAACAGTTGTAGATTGATGGTAAAAGAAAGGACTAGGGTCCATAGTTCACTAGTGGTTGCTCTCCTTAAGATGACATGTTGGGTGAACAAATTACAGCGGGGCAATTGACAAACATCGAGAAAGCATACATGCATATACTACTCATCTTGACTCCTTTGAGATTTGATTGGGCATTACAACATTATACATAGACCGTAATCCAACTGCATCTATGACTAATAATCCACCTTCAGGTTATCATCCGACCCCCCTCCAATATTAAGTTGTAAGCAACAGATAATTGCATTATGCATTGCGTGTAAAGTAAACAATATGATTGTTCTATGAACAAAGGATTGCTGTTTTCTCCCTAGTAGCAACAACACATGTAGTACCTTAGAGATTTCTGTCACTTCCCTAGATTACTAGAGGCATGAAACCACTATCGAGCATAAATACTAACTCTTGGAGTTGCTAGCATCTACTTAGCCAAGATAGCTACTAACAACGGAAAGCATGCAAGATCACAAATACCAAAGACATGACAGAATCAATAATCAATCTGAAATAACATCTCAATATCCATCAGATCCCCGCAAACACAACATGTATGATTACAAATAGATGATCTTGATCATGAATGGAGCTCACAAGATCTAGACATAGTAGCACAAAGGAGAAGAACCAACCATCTAGCTACTACATTGACCCGTAGTCCAAGGATGAACTACTCACGCATCACACCGGAGGCTTGCATGGTGATGAAGAAGGCCTCCAGGGTGAATTCTCCCCTCCGACAGGGTGCCGAGAAGAACTTCAGATCCCTCCCGATCTAGGGATGGAGATGACGGCGGCTAAAGACTCTTTCATGGAATTTTGATCGGGTGCTTAGGGTTTCCATATCGAAGGCGATATATAGGCAAAAGGGGAGGCCGAGGGGGTGCCCTAGGCGGCCAGACCACCCCCTAGCACGGGCCAGGCCTGGCCGCGCGGGCAGGTGGTGTGGCCGGCCCCTGGCCCCTCTCCATCTCGTTTTCTGGCTCCATGTTCCCTCGGTGAAAAACTGACTTTGGCTTTTGTCCCGTCCAATTCCGAGAATATTCATTTTATGACTTTCCTAGAACCAAAAACAGCAAAAAACAGGCAGCTGGCACTATGGCATCTTGTTAATAGGTTAGTCCAAGAAAGTGTATAAAAAGTACTCCAAAGTGTGGACAAAACATAAGAAAGTAGATAAAAACCAAGCATGGAACATCATAAATTATGGATACGTTAGTAATATATCATGCATGAATGCATTTGTGCCTTTTATCAATGTATTCTTGGTCCCTTATTACTCTTGCTTGGTTTGTGATAGGGTACGTCAAGTGGTCCTTCGAGTGGTCCTCATGATCCTCCACCCACCGATGAAACCTTGGCGCAGCCGCGCTCAAAGGTGGAGGGGTTGTCTTTGCTTTCACGACCGCGCAATCGCATTAAGCAACTGGAGCGTGAGTTGCCCATCCTCCGAGGTAATGCAGATGTATGGAAGTCGAAGGCTGAGGAAGCCACCGCCCGTGAGAAGTATCTCTTGGAGGAGGTGGCGCAAATGAGTGAGTAGTTAAAATATTAGCTTTCTGCCCTCTCATCTTTTCTTTTAGCCAATCATGGTGATGCCTTGTCTTCATACTTTGCCCTTTTGCTTGGTGTAGTTGTCAGTGCTCGTCATCCGCAGGATGAGAAGGACCAGATTGCCATTCGAATGAATGACCTGACTCAGGAGCAACTGCAGGCGAGTGGGTGCTTTTGGGTGGACCACGATCGTGCGATCGCGCTTGCGACCCTGCAGGATCGTGCTTCTCGAGTGCTTCATTTTTTGAAGAAGGCACAGTCGTGCCTTAGGCATATTTACCAAACAATGTTTTCGTTGCACGCCGTCTCTTCAAGCATGTTGGCTCTTCTGGCGAAGTTCCAAGATTTGAGTGTAGTTCGTGAGTGCGTGCGGCAGAAGCTAGTAGCTGGTGCGAAGGCTGTGTTGTCGCTGGTGCGACTGCATAGGCCGGATGTAGATGTTGCAGTTGTTGCCGCTGGGCCACCGCCTCCGCCAGAAGGTATGACCTGGGACATGGTTCCGCACTACCAAGCAGTTGATCGCCCAGCAGAAGAAATTGTCGATTTCTTCGAGAAACAAACGAACGTTCTTCTTTTGCAGCAGTAGTGTGACTTATATCCTGCACATAATTGTCCAAGTGTTGTAAAGTTCATATGAATATTTTGGGTGTAATTAATACCCATTGATATGTGAAGAGTTTGTTAGCTTTTATATTTTCCGAGTGTATTTGTACTCTGCAGTTCCTTTTCGTTAGCCTGATTTGTGTTATCTCAGCACCTTGCCAACCTGTCAGGTGCGTTGCAACTGGGTTGGTGTTTATCAAGGGTTCGATTAATATTGTGTCAGCTACTCAGGAAATTGTGATTTGTTTGTAGAATGAAAGTGTAAAGGGTGGTGCAGCCCCCGAGTGATAAATTTGTAGGAAAATAAGGAAAACACAGAGTTTTGGGGCACTTAGCTTTATTTATTCGCGGAATAGTACGAGGTACAATGTGTGGCTAAGTAGCCTGGCTGAATAGCCTTATTTGTAAATGTCAAAAAACGACTAGGGGTAGAAGCGACGCAGCTGCGCGACGTTCCAGGGATTGGAGTATGCGACTCATGTCTCGAGATCTTTAAGGCGATATGCGCCACCTAGTATTACTTCTATAATCACATAAAGTCCCTACCAAGGGGACTCGAGCTTGAGATGCCCTTGCTGCTTCAGTCACAGGACCAGGTCTCCTTTGATGAAGGATCTGGGGCATAGCCTTCTACTATGGTAGTTGTGGAGGCTTTGCTGGTAGATCGTTGATCTCTCCGCTGCGATTTCTCGTGCCTCGTCAAGAAGGTCGACAGAGTCTTCGAGTGCAAGAGTTGACTCCTGCTCACTGTAAGCGACCCTCCACGGGGCTTTGTAGCGTACTTCTGCGGGTAGCACCGCTTTAGCACCGTGCACCATGAAGAACGGGGTGTATCCCATGGCACTGTTTGGAGTTGTGCGTAAGATCCAGAGTACGGATTGCAGCTCGTCTAGCCAGCATCCGGCGGCTTGTTCAAGTGGCTGAAGGAGTCGCTTCTTGATTCCTCCACAGACATGGCTATTGGCCTTTTCGACTTGACCATTGGTATGTGGGTGAGCCACCGAGGCGTAGCTTATGTTGATTCCCAGGTTTTTGCAGAATTCCTGGAACTCCTTAGAGGTGAAGTTCGTCCCATTATCCGTGATGGTGCTGTGTAGCACTCCAAAGTGGTAGACAATGGACTCGAAGAACTTGACAACGTTGGCTCCTGATTGATTTGTCGCCAACATGGCCTCGATCCACTTGGTGAACTTGTCTACTATGACCAAGAGGTAAACGTAACCTCCTGGCGAGGATTTTGGGAGCTTGCCGACCATGTCTAGTCCCCATTAGGCGAAGGGCCAAGCCAATGGTATTGGCCGGAGTTCCGCGCCAGGTGCGTGAGGTTTGTCCGTGAATCGCTGGCAAGCATTGCAGCGTTGGACAATGTCCTTGGCATCGCGCATGGTCGTGGGCCAGTAGAATCCAGCTTGCATAGCTTTGGCAACGAGGGCGCGACTGCCAACATGGTGCCCGCAGGTGCCTTCGTGGATGTCGAGGAGGATGGACCTTCCGTCCCCGTTGGAGACGCATCGTTGGAGCACTCATGTGATGCTGCGCTTGTACAGTTCGTCGTTGATGAGGGCGAACGCCTTGGATCAGCGTGCGATCTGCCGTGTGTCAGTCGGGTCGTTTGGCAGCCTCTTACTGAGTAGATATGTGATGTAGGGTTCTGTCCAATATGGCTCGATCATCATCGCGCCCATTGGTCCTTCGAGTCCTGTATCAAGATCCAGGTCGTCGAGTGTCGTTGGCTCACCGGGTGGCGTAGCCCCTGAGTCCGTTGACACGCTTGCTTTTTTCTCTAGAGCCTTTGGCTTGATGGAGCGTTCGCAGATGCGCTCGAGAAATACCCCAGGTGGTATAGGGGCACAGGTGGAGCCAATATTAGCGAGGAGATTCGCCTCTTCGTTGCTTTCGCGACCCACATGTCGCAGCTCATAGCCGTCAAAGTCCCCTTCGAGTGTGTTGTAGAGGTTGCGATGGGCGATCATGTTGTCGTTCAGTGCATCGCACTCGTGCATCATTTGGTTGACCACCAATTTGGAGTCGACGTAGATGATGAGCCTCTTGGCGCCATAGGCTTTCGCCATCCGCATCCCATGGATTAGAGCCTCGTACTCAGCTTCATTTTTGGAGGCAGTGAACTGCATTCGCAGAATATATTTCAGCTTGTCTCCCTGGGGCGATGTTAGTATGACACCCGCGCCAGCTCTGTCCTTTTGTTTGGATCCGTCTAAGTGCATTGTCTAGAGGTAGGACATATCTGGCTTGTCGGGGAGCTGGTTCTCCATCCAGTGTACGAGGAAATCACGGAGTACTTGCGACTTGATCATGTCGCGCTTTTTGTATGTGATGTCTCATGGAGACAGTTCGATTCCCCAAAGCGCGACTCGCCCGGTGGCATCAGGGTTATTGAGTATATGCCCAAGCGGGGCGTCATTGACCACCATAATTGAGTTCTCCTAGAAGTAGTGGCACAGTCACCTGGCTGTCATGAAGACACCGTATGCCAGCTTTTGGTAGTGCGGGTACCGCTGTTTTGTTGGCGTGAGCACCTCGCTGAGGTAGTAGACTAGACGCTGGACCCCGTGGACCTTATTTTCTTCGTCTCTTTCCACCACAAGCACCGTGCTGACTACCTGGTTAGTGGCGGAGATGTAGAGCAATAGCGGCTCTTTTTCGCGTGGAGTCACCAGTACTGGCGAGGTGGATAGTAAACGTTTGAGGTCCTCGAATGCTTCTTGCGCCTCGTCTGTCCACTCAAATTTGTCAGTTTTGCGGAGAAGTTGGTAGAAGGGTAATGCCTTTTTGCCCATGCGACTGATGAATCGATTGAGCGCCGCGATTCGCCCAGCCAACTGCTGGACGCCTCTTACATTCTTTGGCTTCTCCATGGCCAGTATGGCCTTTATTTTCTTCAGGTTTGTTTCGATCCCTCTCGCAGAGATGAGGTACCCGAGTAACTGCCCAGATGGCATGCCGAAGGCGTATTTGTCCGGATTGAGCTTGATCCGGTAGCGGTCGAGGTTGGCGAAGGTCTCGCATAGATCGTCGATTAGCGAGGCTTCCTATTTGGTTTTGATGACGATGTCGTCAACGTAGATTTGGATGTTGCGACCAAGTTGATTCTTGAGGCAAGCCTGCATGCACCGCTGATAGGTGCCTCCTGCATTTTTAGCCCGAAGGGCATCATGTTGTAGCAGAACACACCAAAGGGCGTCGTAAACGCCGTTTTCTCCTAATCCTCCTCCTTCATTCGAATCTGATTATAGCCTGAGTAGGCATCGAGGAAGCAGAGACGCTCACATCCCGTGGTGGAGTCGATGATTTGGTCAATTGCGGCAACGGGAAGTGATCCTTTGGGCAGTGCTTATTTAAGGAGGTGAAGTCCACGCACATCCGCAGGATATCCGTGTCTTTTTTAGGCACAAGCACTGTGTTAGCGAGCCAAGTGCTTTCCTTGATCTCGCGTATGAATTTTGCGTCGAGGAGCCTGTTGATCTCCATTCCGACTGCCTTTGCCCTTAGTTCAGACAGTCGCCGAATTGTTTGCTTGACTGGCCTTGCGTCTGGATTCACGCTGAGTGAGTGCTCGGCGAATTCCCTGGGAACTCCTAGCATGTCCGCTGGACACCAGGCGAAGATCTCCTAGTGCTCACAGAGGAATTCGACGAGCACGAGTTCTTATGCGGAACTCAAGTTGTTGGCGATGAGGGCCGTCTTGGTCGGGTCCGTTGGGTGGACCTGGACTTTCTTCGTGTGCACCGACGAGTCGAAGGACAGGTCGGGTGAACTTGGCCTGCTACAGACTGTTGTCTGTCGACTGCTTTAATCTTGCGAGTTCCTCCTGCATGCCGAAGGACTGGGAGATTCTGTTGAATTCCCTGTCGCAGCTATCGGACCTCTCGAAGTTTCTGTTGATTGTGATTACACCGTTTGGACCTAGCATTTTCATCTGCAGGTAGGCGTAGTGCGGCACTACCATAAACCTTGTGAACGCGACACGTCCAAGGATGCAGTGGTATTGTGAAGCCCAATCGATGATTTCAAAGTCGATGCGCTCTCGCTGAAAATTTTGCGGCGTGCCGAAGATGACGTCGAGGTTGATTTTGCCTAGGGGGTATATGCCTTTCCCTGGGACGATGCCATGGAACGTCGTGTCTGAAACTTCTAGACACATCAGAGGATCCTCATCACGCGCAAGGTACTCGCGAACATGAGGTTAATGCCGCTGCCACCGTCCATGAAGACGCGACTCATGTCGAAACCCCCAATCTACGCCTCGAGTACGAGGGGACAGTGGCCTGGATGAGGAACTTGGCGCGGGTGGTCACGCCTGTCGAAGGTGATGTAGGAGTCGCTTCCACTGAGGTACTCAGTGGTGGAAGGTGGAGAGTTTATCGCCAAATTGACTTGGCGAGTGATGGCCTTCTGCACTCGATTTGAGGGACGCTCGTTTTGGATCATCCCCATGTTGGCCACGGCTCGTGGGTATGGTTAGCCTCCGTGATGCTGGACCGGCGCGGCCGCGGGTGGCGGTGGTCCAGACGGTGGTGGAGGATCTCCATGTGCCATAGTGCCTGGGGCGGCTCCGTAGCCGCTGTTGACCGCGTCGCGATTCATCCGTACCAGGCCCTCGTGGAGTTTGAGGAACTCGCGGTAGTCTTTAAGAAGGTGGCTAGATTTCTTCTTGCCATCGTGCTTGTCGATGTAGAAGTGCACGTTGCATGGCCCGGACAGTTTGTCCTCGATAGATGTTGCAGGTGCCTCTTCGTGAGTGCGGCGTTGCCACACCTGCGTGGTTTTTCCGCTCTTGCGGTATCCACCATTGCGGTATCCGCTATTGCGGTTGTCGTCGCGTTTGTCAGCGTAGCCGGCTACAACCATATTGACCTCGTCACGGTCATCGTAGACGCGCATCCGACGTTTTCCTCGGCGGTTGTGTCTGCGCCCGAGGTCGTCGTCATCATCAGAGTAGGTGCCGTTTTTCACCGAGTCTTCTCCGTCAACCCATCGATTCACGATTTCCATCAGGTGGTCGATCGTTTTGGGCTTCGAGTGGCCCAGCTCCTTCTTGAGCTCTATACGACGAACGTCACCATTGAACGCGTCGATTGCGCGGTTCTCTGAGATGTTTTCTGCGGAGTTCTTGATGATGGACCACCTCTGGATCTACGAGCGTAGCGATTCGCCCGATCTTTGCTGGCAGCTTCTCAATTCTTTGATTGATACGGGCCTTTTGTAAGTGCCCTTGAAATTGCGCACGAAGTTGTAGAACAGCTCTTCCTAGCTGCGAATGCATCCACGCGGGAGGTTGTTGATCCATGCGCGAGCGGCGCCCTGCAGCTGTAGCTGCAGTCTTTGCATGGTCGTCCTTCGACTCCCTACATGTAGTCTGACGAAGGAGATGTGGTCCTCCAACCAGATTTTCGGGTCCTCTAGACCGTCAAATTTTGGGTTCTACGACGGGAGTTTGAACCCCTTAGGCATTCACTTCTGCCTGATGGCCATGCTGAAGCATCTGGCGCTGCAGAGCTCAGTCTCGTCTTCTTCCGAGTCAGTCGAACGAGCGCGTCTTGCCCGCATCTTGTCCACTTTGCGCTGTGCGAGGTCATCACGCACATGGTAGTGGCGATCATGCCGCCGTGAGCGACGTCGTCGTGACAGATCGTGACTGCCATCACTAGAGGAGTACGAGTAGTACTTTACCAGAGCCTTACTTTTCTTCGGCTCCGGTGTTGGTTCTCTATCGAGGGAGGCCTCGATTAGCCCCAGGCCTGCGATCGTAGATCAATGCATGGAAGCTCGCGGATCTCTAGCCGGAGGCTGGTTGTTGAGGAGGTACATGGTGGCCGCTGTTACCGCAGCTTGCAGCGTTTTTGGGAGCATGTTGCCCCGCATGTCGACTATCATTGAGCTGAAGTCGAGGACTTTCGCGGCCTCCATGCGTTCTTTCTCGGTGAGGTGGGCCAATCGAGATCGCCTCTTATTAGTGACGTACTCGTTGCCTTTGGAGGAGGATCCTCCGTGGGAGGAGAGCCCAGCTCGTCGAAGGCTCGACTCGTCCGCCGCCTTTCTGCGCACTTCGAGTTGCGCGATCACCTGCTGCTGGCGCTTGGATTCCTCCTTTAGCAGCCAATGGTAGCCCATCAGCATGTCCTCCGATGTGTTGGGGGGGTAGAGGATTGCCCCGTAGAGCTTCGCGACAACGGGCCCACTCGTTGTCATTGAGGTGGATCTGCATGCGCTCGCCGGTGTTCTCATTCGCCGTGAGCGTCGGTCCTCCACCGGTTCCGTTGTTGACGGGCGCACCGTTGCCACCGTTGGTGGGGTCGTTGTTGGGCGTACTACCGTTGGGTGGTCCGGTGCCAGATCCGGTGCTAACGTTTTCACGATTGGCAGTAGTGTCGCCCGCATTGATGACTGCACACATGAAGTGGTTGGGGAAGCTGTTGCTCCCGCAACTTTCAGATCTAGAGCCGTAGGCTCCGTCTTCAGTGGCTAGGTCACCCAGATCGGATCCATGATTGTTGTCGCTGTCCGAGCTCCCAACTGTTGCCGAGGCATTGAGCTCGCTGAGGGTGCCGATTGGTGGCGTGAACCATGATGATGGAGCAATCGCGGGTGCCATCGGCTGGTCAGGCATGCGAAGCGTGCCTAGTTGACCAACCTGGAAGCGGAAGCTCCCAATCGCCAGGCTGATTCCATCGCCCACGGACTCAAAAGCCGGACGAGTGGCCGGCGTGTGGACGGTGAAGTCGAATGCACCGAAGAGCTGGAGAATCTCCGCTGTTGCGGAGTTGTACATCGCGTTTGACGGGGCCGAAGAAACCGCAACATCAGCACTCCTGATTCCCATAGACGGCTCCAATTGACGAGGGTTTAACTCGTCAATGCCCATTGTTATGGACTTGGGTTTTGGAGAAGGAGGGAGCGCTGGAGGCATCAATCGGCTAGCAAACAAGCACACAGGGACGCAAGTTTTACCCAGGTTCAGGCCTCGTAGAGGTCCCTACTCCTGCTTATCTGCTCTTGGAATTAACGAAGGAATCGAAGATTACAAGGGCGCGCAGATGCAATCTGGCGAGAGCTATGGAAACTAGGGTGGTGATTGTCCTCCTTGCCGCCCCCTCCTAGCCTTTATATAGATAGGCTAGGTCTCAGGTAGCAGATCGAGTCGGTTACAGATTAGGGTTTTCCCTTTGAAATTTCTATCTTAAGCTTCTTCTTGTCTCGTAAGCAATCGAGAGTCCATGGGCCACTCGAGTTCTCCACTAGGCCTTGGCAACGCCGTGAGCTTCTGCCGTATCTGGACCGTATATACCAAACTCGAGTACATGTAGGGTATACCCATGTCACCCCCCATCTCTCTTCCCACGTGAATCTGGTAGTCCGTCAGGTAGTTCACTGTCTAGTCGCGTAAAGTTCAGAAAGGGTTCCGTGAAAGTTCAGAAAGGGTTGTAGAATAGCGGAGCTATATATGTATAGATATATATATATATACAACCTAAAAACATGCCAATAGTGAAGTTATAATGAAAGTTATAGGAAATGGCAAAACTTTACTTTTTTAAAATCTTCTGTACTTTTTTTGATCATGACTTTTTGGTATCCCTCAGTCAATGTAACACGTCATCAAGAAACCATTGTTGACATCAGTTTTCCCAACTCAATCTATATCATATTTGTTCCCAAGAAAACCCTTTCAATAGTTGTTCTTGTCGCTGGTAAAACAAATCAGCTCAATGAGACGATAAACCAATTGCAACATGGTATGCCTTTTAAATACCAAGACAATCTCTGAAGTATTCAATTCTTCACATAAGAATGATGAATATATCAAACTTAACTTGTACATTCTCATGACCATAACAAGATCCATGGTAAATCTCTCTGAGATGAGCAATCTTATTCACACATTTTGTTATCATTTCATTCATACTTATACTTAGGGTTGTGATGTAATTGTCTGTGTAAATTCACATCTTCCACTAGGGACATTAAACCACAATCTATCTAATTGAGAAAAATCTATCTAATTGAGAAAACACGTACACATATCCTTAGCAAAAGAAATTGAATTAAGTAATACAATTATAATTTTAGATCAGTAAAATATACAAAGCCAAAGTATAACCATAGAATATAATCCATCGCATACCTAAAGTTGGTTTTGATGATAGCCCATAAACTAACAAAAATAGCCTCAAGTCATCCTTAATTACCACACTTAGGACATTGTTTAGAATGGGATTTTGCTAGATTTAGATTTATATATTACAAACATAAAGAGTTGGTTTCCAACTAGACAAGATCGTGTCCCTGTTTTTGGTTCAAAGTTGGTTTGGCGTAGTGTTCACTAAAGCAAGCATAACTTTCTCACACAGAGTCCGTTTTCGATGTACAACCACTCAAATTGTTTAAATAAACATGTGAATCTAAATATTTTCACCATAAATCAAGGTAGGGCAGCTACCTTGCCCTACTGGGCGCTCCTCCCCTATTATTAGTTGAATGCTTAGAATAGGATGGATTGTGATGTTCGCTATAGATTTAGAGCTCCATAGCTTAGCTGTGAAACCTTGTGTAGGTCATCATGCCTTCTTCGCCGTCCAACACAGCGACGATGCCCGTGCCTTCTTCTGTGTCGAGCACAGTTACGATGATCCTACGTTCGTGCCCTTCGAGCACATACACGATGGGCATGACGGCGTCCCCATCTTCATTGACCTCTACACTAAATCCTCCTCCCGAGCCTGTAATAACCTCTGTGCCTGAATTGCTTGTTGATCAAATCATGCGCAACTTTGTAGTTCAATGGATAATGTATTAGCTTTTCGTAGATTGTAGCACCTTCTCCCGATCTGTCCAATCCCTCAGTGAAGATCGATATGTCATGGACGCAGCCTGATAATGCAATTCATGACCCATCAAAGTATCTGACCAAACCTCCAATGGTTTAGGAACCAGCTTTGTAGAGTTCATCCTGAACAGGATCTGCGAGCAAGTCAGTAATGGGGTAGACTTTGATCGAGTCTTCAAAGAACATGATATGAAGAGTGTTTGCAATGATGTTCTTGACTACACAGACATTCAATCACCCTTAGTTAGCTTTACAACCACATGAGGAAGTGGAAACAGAAGTAGAAATTCTTGGGCTAGGTTAGGTCATTTGACGGAGTGAAATTTTGCAAGGAGAGCACAACCTTCATGATAGATGAGGAAAAGTTGATGAAACACACACTGGTCTTCTCATCAAATCATAGAAGCTATAGTTCAAGTCGTGGCCATGCTCGTTGTCAGTGATCATATTATGCATGATCACACAAGCGGTTATGATGTAACAAAGGATATCTTGATCCCAAAACCTAGCAGGAACTCTAACAATAACAAATTGGGCTTGCAAAAATGCTCTCTTCACACCTTTCCTTGCTGACGCTTGTGCATTATGGAAATCAAGTTGTTTCTTACTTTTTGGTTTGACAACTGGCTTCACAAATGTAGACCACATTGGATAGATTCTATCTACAAGATAGTGTCCTATGTTGTAGGTCTTGCCATTTGCTCGAAACTCAACCAGTGTTGTTTCACTGGTGGCTAACTTGTTGAAGAGAGGTGACTGATTAAGCACATTGATATCGCTGCAAGAACCGGACATTTCAAAAAAAGCATGCCAAATCTAAATCTCATTGTCGGTCACGGACTCCAAAATAATAGTGGGTCCTTCTTGTTACCTCTAAATTGTCCATGCCATGCTGCAGGAAAGTTTTTCCAGCTCCAATGCATGCAATCGATTGAGCCAATCATACCTGGAAACCCTCAAGTTTGTTGTACTCAACCAACCTAGCTGTATCTTCGGCACTGGATGATCTCAAGTACTCTTCACTGAACACTTTCACCATTGCTACTGCAAAGTGTTTGACATACTCGATGGCTTGACTCTCGCCCATTGTCAAATGGTTATTAACTAGATTTATCGGAATATCGTATGTCATCATACGCAAGGCGGCGATACCTTTTGGTAAGTACTATGCCCAAGTTCGCCGGTGGTGTTCCTCCTTTGCTTCAACAAACGATCATGCTTCATCACGGTCTCGACAATATGGTTGAACAATTTGATTCCCAACCAAAACCGGTGCCAAAAATAATTTTCGGAAAAAATAGGATGCTCCACAAAGTAGCTTCGCATCAACTTGTTGTGGTCTTCAATTCTCTCCCTCCGCAACTTGCATCGCCCAATAACGGAACCGACGTGCTTCGGCCTCTTGGTTTTGTGCATTTCTACAAGCATAGCAATATCTTCCTCCTTGGAAATTCCCATTCCTCATAAGAAGAGGACGAATCATACTCGTCCAATCATCCCATGCACTTATCTACAAACAATATGCTATGGTTAACGGCGCAAATTGGAATAGAAATTGACAAAAAAGGTTCTAGTCGGCTATGTATACCTTTCTTCAAACACATGTACGAGGTGCAACTGAGCTCGACGGCCAGGTTGTGGCGGATCGACTGGAAGGATACACCGTGCACGATGATTCCACCGGCTACCGGAAGCGAGGGAGCCGAATCCAGCCGAAATTGGCACGGACGCGCTAGATTCAACACAGCGGCGACGGGGCTCCTCCGTCCATGGGAGGCCACGGAAAGTTCGTGGAAGCAATGTCAGCGCGTGGGGAAGCGTGGCGGAGCAGTGGTGCTCAATTTGGCGGCTGGCGACTGTCTGGGAATGGTGGGAGGCGGCGGTGACAACGCGGAAGAGGGAAGTTTCAACGGCAGTTGGGAGTGTGTGTGACACAAAGTTTAGAGTGTACCCGCTCGTGTGCCGCAAATATGCGAACTTTAAGCGAAACCGGGGCACAAATCGCGCGAGCGCTAAGGAGCAGTTTCCAAAAAAAACGGGTCAACTGTTTTCCCAGTTTGTTTGGGCTAGCCTAAGTTTGGGCTCCTGATCACAACCGATTCTGGCCGGGACATTTGAGCCACGGCCCACGGATATATCACTGAAATCGAAAAGCAAAAAGACATGCGAGTGAGGAATTTAATCACTTCATTCACTTGGACACTCGGTGAAGCACATGATGGCAGTCGTTGTCCGCCGCGCGCTCTTTTTGTCATCGTGTCTTTGGTTTTGATCGAGTCGTCACATTGATCGATAATGATTGATTCTCGGGGTTCCGATCGGATGAGAGCAAGTACAATAGACCAGCCATGTCAGCTCCCATGTCAGCTCGCTATAAGAAGTAAAATATAGTATTTGTACCGAGTTAGAAGAAAAAGAAGAGGAGCCGGCTGTAAGTTAAGAGTTAGCTCTAGTACGTGCTCCTGCTTTATGAGAGCGAAATGTGGGCCACATTTTAATAAAGTAGTACATCCTTGTGTCCAACTATTGTACTCTCTCCGTCCCATTTAAGATGCGCATAATTCTTGACCCGCATACCAATGGACTACATGTAGCTCTCTTGTGGAAAATTTCTAGACTAAAATAAGCCCTGCACATGAGTAAATTGCACAAAACACCACATATTGATGTCGTCGTTGCGCAACTTTATCTGTTTTTTGCACGGATCGGCAACTATTGATGTAAAATGTTGCACACAAGTCTAAATCCTAGATTAGGTTGATTAATTGAAATCTGATGACTGGGGCCCACAAGACAGTGATGATGTGGTGTCAACGTGTCATTATCTAGTGATTTGATTTCAATCATTTAAAAAAACATTCTGTAATTGAACTAATGTAAACAACCCTAAACTAACTTGGGAAAAGTTTGAAGAATATTGTTTTAGTAGCTGAAATTTTTATTTTTTTAAAGATCAAAAAACATACTAGATAACACGTGGACACCAGATCCTTCGGTCGCGGGCCAGGATTGTAGTTAATATGAGATTTGGACCTATGTGCAACCTATTACACCAATAGTTGGTGGTTTGTGCAAAAAACATCAAAAGTTGGTGTTTTGCGCAACGTTGACGGCAAAAGGTAGTGGTTTGTGCAATTTCCTCCCCGCACATTGATAGGCATGTAACGCTACCGGTTTCCATCCTTTAGGGTGTGTTCAGTTCGGGAACGAAGTGAAATAGAATGTCATGGTTCCATTCCACTGGAATGGGTTGGTTTCGTTCTTGTGTTTGGTTAGGACAAAAAATGTGTAATGGAATAGTTTCATCCTATGTTCGGTGGACCAAAGAGTGGAATGAAATGGTTCCATTCTATATTTGGGTGCATTTAGCAAAAAAGATGGAAAGAAAATAGAGAGAGCGATAACATTTGGGTGGCTTTAGCATAGAGGAATGGGGTGATTCCACCAATTTGGTGGCATGAGTGCATTCTGGATCTAGAGAGAATATTCTCTTTTGAGGAACCACCTCGTTCCATTCTATTTTTCAACTGAATACTAGAACAGCTCTCAGGTATGGAACCATTTCATTCCATTCCACTTGTGACACCAACTGAACACACCCTTAATACGCGGTGCATGCATTGGCAACTGCCTCCTCGCATGTCCCTCCTTGCCTGACTTTTGGCTGGGTATTAATGCATGTAGCTGCTCTAGTTAGGGGCAAAAGGGAGTGTTTAGTACTAGTTTAGACTGCTCTATACAATGCGCATCCTAAAACGAGAATTCCATAAAAAAGTTATACGCATCCTAAAGTGGGAAGGAGGGAGTACGTGTTAGCTATATGGCTAACTAAGATGATTTGGCAACATCTTATAGTCAACAACCGTCTACACTATTAAACTTGCTCTGAGTAGGGGAAGGACCACAAACTGGCGAAATCGCTAGTATTGTACAACTTTCTCCAAAGGTTTTAATTTGGGCCATGCAATGCAATGAGATCTGGGCATTCCCTAGCTGAAACAAACAAGCTGACCTGGCAGCGTTGTTGCCACGCTAGCAGAATGTGGTGCACTACATGAAGGAGAACAAAAGTTCTATGGATATCACAGAGCGTGCAATAACGCTTGCTATGATGGCGCTGAACGCACCTAGGCACGAGACAAATCCGGCGACCCAAAAGCTTAAGTATTCTCTCATCATCTCCTGCCCCTTTTCAGCCTCGGGCGCGTGATGGCAGGCATGATGAAAAAGATTGCTTGCTAACTCGGGTAATTAACATGACTACCTAGTACCTAGCTAGTGTGTGCACGATGGCTCATTCATGGTGGCTGTGATTGTAAACGTTCCAGTGACTAGACTTGGTGAATGCATGGGGACACACTCTAGTAGTAGTTCAGAGTTCAGACTAACTTATGTATGCCACGGGTGACCTGTGACAACATATACGCGATAACGCATCAGATCGACTGATTAAGAGGTCTCGGGTTTGTATAAGATTTAGTGCAACCTGCTGGCTAAGTTGGTAGGCACGCATGTTCCTGCTATCTTGTCACACACATACATGGCCTTGTTGCTTCTTGGCTCGGCGGGTGTCGGCCTATCGTGCATGTTCCCCTTGCTCTAGGGAAGTGGCCAGCAAAGTCAAACAGGGCACATGCACCGCATGTTAAATCAAAATCAGCAAATTAAATAATTGGATATCCTCTCACTTGCGGTTTGGAACACGGCAGTACTCTCTATCTCTATCCCTACTATTTAAAAAGAACGAATTTCCTCTGTTTTCTTTGGTTGTTGGTTTCGTCCAACACCTTTTTAAGATCATTTTGCCCTCCCACGAAATCACATCATTATTCTGCTTTCTGCCGTGCATTAATGTACCGACGAAAAATAGGAGCGTGATCTCCGGCCCTTTTATCCCGGGAATTACAACCCTCTGCATGTGAAGCTGGGGTTTGTTCGATCAAAAAAATTGAAGATACGAATTGTACTACCCCACCGCAATACACGCACCCGTTAATGCCCTGCTGATTTGCAACTTCCATATCCTGGGCGTACGCAGGTGCTCGATCTCTTGCCTTGCACGACCGGCTCGGAGAACATCACCATGTTCGTGCGATAGAATCCTCGGCCGAGCTCGCAAGGGAAGAAGTCTAGCCGCGGATCATCCGGACGGGACACTCGCGAGGAAGGCTTCTGTGGCGTCTACATGGACAACGATGCCGCACCCCGTTCCTCCCGTGCCCCACATAGCCCCGTTATGCAGGTCGCCGGTGGTTAACGACGGGAAAGATGCCCCAGCCAGCGACACATCAGCGTCGGCCCGGCGTCCGGGAGACGACGGCGGAGATGTAAGAGGGGGGCGGCCAGCGGCTTTGTGAGGAGTCCCGGTGGAGGTCAGCAGCTGCACGTACTAGACTTCTGCCCCTACAAGAGATGATGTTCGTATATTAGGTACCGAGCGAGGGGCGCCAGAAGGGGCAACTGTTCGGTGCACGACTTACAGTCGGGACGCACAGATGGGTGCACAAACATGAAGCAGGCAAGCCTCGCCCTTGTCCTTCCCGGCGGCGCGAGAGACGTGTGACCGAGAGCAAGAGAGGAGGTCTGATTTCCTAGGGTACACGGGCCGCGGCTCTACTTCTAGCACAATAGTGACGGCGAGGTGCGAGCCATGTTCGTCGACGGGATCACCTGTCATGCGTCGATCGTCTCAAGTGGATGCTCCACGCCAGCCAAACCATTGGTATCAAGTCCATCCACGGTTTCACGACCGCACGCCCGCATCCGTATTGTCGTCCAATGGACCAGCACCCAACGACTGCATCACCCACACAATCCGAACATGGTCTATCAAATGCATCTTGTAAGTTTCTCATTCCTCTCTAGATCTTCTTGTTTCCACTGTCTACCCTGATCAATTTAGATGGAGCACTACTACTATGCTTTGAAATTTGATGCCCACAACGAATCTATGATCGATTTGATATCATCTAGGATGGTCGAGACTTGAGTGGTCAGATCTAGCGGTGCTTGAGTTCTTAATGTCCAAGAGTCATATCGTAGGATCCATATTTCACCGTGGTGTCGCCGGACATCTTTGTTGAGGCCAACAAGCTGAAGGCGAGATTCCAAAGGATTGATCACAAGTCTTTGAAATAATCCAGTCCAATCTAGCTGCCTCATGTTGACAAGTACAGCTGATATTTATATCCTCAGCTCACTAATCTCATCAATAGTGAGTGCAGGAGTCAAAGGCAATGCAGCAGTCAAGGAGCTCATCGGTCCCCTATTAGCATATGATCTTTACATGAGAGGCTTTGTTGGGCACATGAAATATATCATAGTAGATGGTAACGCGTCCTGTTCTTCCACATAATATTCTATGCAAGATTAAATTTTGTTTTTGTTATTTCTTAGTTTGTAGACTCTTTATTATGCATTTATCAATTTGTAATTTCTCATGTCTCTGTCAATTAATGATGGCTTCACAAAGCATTAACCCACTAAGGTATATTATTCTGTTTGTTTTTCGGTCGCAACCATTTTCTAGGAAGTGGCAAATCATTGTCGAGGTTAGAGAGAGCGGTCATATGATACTTGTCAATAGTTTTGTCCTCTTAAAATACATAGAGGTGACATTGGTCAAGAGGCAATGTAATTTGTGACTCTTTGACCAATGTATGTTGATTGGATATATGCTTATAGATTCCTATCAACATACCAGTATTTATCTAGATAATTATTATAATTTATTTAGCACAGATATCTCATGGTAGGAATTCAAATATTGAGGTATATATTTTGTGAATGTTTCCTGGTTATTAGCCGTGTGCACTTGTGGTTTCTTTGTAAGAAATATTTTTATATGCAAATGAGCTCTTCTAACATTTTTCGGGCTCGATTCTAATTTTATTTCCTCAGAGCTTGTGGTGGTCATTGTTGTGATGGTGGTACGCCCTTATTCATACTAATACCATGTTCGGGCATGGGATCTTTTACTGCACTTTTGAAGTGACATGATGTACATGGTGTGCTATCAAGCCAAAAGTATGAAGAAATCCTTTCAACACTCAGCCATTAATCCACGAATAGAGGAAGTCTAGGCAGGGAAGGTACGACCTGAGGTGCATACCTCATCCGCTGCTAGGAAGGTGGCGAGGACAAGGTCGTCGAGGAGCACTGTGGGAGGCGATGTAACACGTAGGAGAGGAGATGCACCAACTTGAAGACGCATCAGGGGAAACTAATCGACACCTCCGTCGTATGCAGTGCCACAGAGGGCTCTAAATCTAGCGACGTTGAGATTTTGATACAGTTTGTCTGGCATTTAGTGGTTTGAGGAAGCAATTGGCAAAAAAAAAAAGAGAAGCAAAGTCACTCGGTGGAAGAATGGAGCGGTCGAGTGCAAGAATCATGTTTCTTATGTGACATGTTTCATCTATTCAATATACACATATCTGAACACCAGGGTGTCACTTTCACCAACCTAAACTGTGAACAATGTCGGTGAGTTTACTGAGGTGTCGGCGTGTCGCATGGTGAAAATATGCTATCTATGTTCAGGTCTTTCACATGGAAACATAGTCGGATTAGAAAAGTTTTAGATCAAGTCCATGCAGAAGACCAGTGGTATTCGATTGGTTAGTGACAACAAGAAAATTATGTGGACAGTCTAAATGTGCATAGCAATGATGTGAAGTAATCCAATCAATAATTTGAGGATGTGGTATCATGCTTTTATTCGTAAGACCTAAGTGTCCAGTATAATGTTTCTGTTGGTATTTTCTATTTAAAGCCTATGGTTCTCTAGGCCAAGATAACATGCATTTAGTATACTTTTAGTTTTTTTTGGATTGACGACATTTTAATTTAATTCCTCTCTAATGGAAAAGGAATCAACTCGATTGAACAATCCTACCATGTACTTCTTTTTTATTAGGCTTTTGGGAGCATTTTTAAGCAAAATTTGAGAAATGTTTGGATTAGCATATTTGTTCTTTTCCATAATTCCATTACAGAATGTATTGCAACAGCATGTAACACACCGGTGTCGGTGCAAGAGAAAATTATCATTTTGAACTCAAATTAGATTTACAATTTTTGCTTTTTTGCGGGGTTTGTGAACTTTGCTATTGGTAATTTTTCTCTAAATTATTGTTAAAAGTAGTTTTTTGATGTTTATCGTATCTGGGTACGAGTTGTAAAGGAGAGTTTATTTTACGCGCATTCAAGACTTAATTATTTTTTATCCCGTTGCAACGCACGGGCACGTCTGACAGTTCAACACTCGCTAAAATATTATTCCTTGTACTCCATCGTTTTCCAACCTCCATAGTTTAGGGAATCTCCACCGACCGACCAAACGCGTGACCAAAATGGTCCGTTACTGTCTGTTTGGGTCGGTCCGCGGTCGCTTTGGGTTGACGGTCCGGCCTGTCCGGCCGACCGCGTCCAGCGGCGCGACTCAAATGTTCGTGTCTGGCCACATTGTTTTTTTAAATTTAAACCGACACAATTCACACGTAAAATAACTGGCAAAGTTCATTCATAATTATACAAAATATATTACATTCAAAAAGATAAAAAAAAGGAAGAAATAAAACTGGCCATGGCCCTAGCCCTAGCTAACAAGATCTCCCCGACGCTATCGCCGCCGCCCCGTCCATCTACGGATCGAGGTCGATGTACTCTGGCGGCGTCTAGAGATGTGGCAGAGGAAGACCCGGAGCTGGCGCCGGCGCCGGAGGTGCCGGGTGGTCGATCACCTGGCTTGGCCACGTCGGCCACGTGTCCATTTCTGTCGGCGGGGGTGGAGCGTACCACCCGGTGCGGGTGTGGCAGACCACTCCGACACGGGTGGAGCAGCCCACACCCGTAGCGACGGGGGCAGGGGCGGTGGCAGCGACTGCCCCGTGTTCACCTGTGCCACCAGGCCGGTGAGCTGGACGGCTGATGTCTACGCACTTCTATTCTTGTAGACAGTTGTTGGGCCTCCAAGTGCAGAGGTTTGTAGAACAGCAAAGTTTTCCCTTAAGTGGATCACCCAAGGTTTATCGAACTCAGGGAGGAAGTGGTCAAAGGTATTCCCTCTCAAGCAACCCTGCAATCAAGATACAAGAAGTCTCTTGTGTCTCCAACACATCCAATACACTTGTCAGGTGTATAGGTGCACTAGTTCGGTGAAAAGATAGTGAAATATAAGTGGTATAGATATAAGACAACGGTACCAGAAAATAGCTTGATGGCGTAGAAGAGACTAAAGGCAAACTGAAATAAAGATAAAACAGTGCTTCAATGCTTGGAAACAAGGCCTAGGGATCATACTTTCTCTAGTGAACACTCTCATATGAATATATTCTTCTTTATGATACTACGCTGAACTACTCTCCGGTTGGACACTCTAATCCATGGTAGAGCTATAACAGCACACCTCAAAGTTCATCTTTCTACATCTAGATAACCCCACACTGTCACCTTGAGCACTAGATGGGTCCAACAAACACCACAATTTTATAAAGACATCCAACTCTAAATATAACTCATAACAAGTATTTGAAATCTCTAGACTAAGTGCCACCATGGTGTGCACGCTGTCACTTTCACACACATGGGGAGAGCAGAGATCTATTAAAGCACTTGAGTAGCAAGGTAGATCTATAGATTACAATCTCATGATCAAAATATGATCATGCATAGAGAGAGATGAACACATAGCTACCGGTAGAACCCTTAGCCTCGAGGAAGAACTACTCCCTCTTTATCATGGGAATCAGAAATGGTGATGGAGATGGCGGTGGAGATCGATGGAGATGGCTCCGGGGGCACTTCCCCGTCCCGACAGGGTGCCGGAACAGAGACTTTCTGTCCCCCGAATCTCCCCTTCGGTGGCGGCGGTGTTGCGGAACTTTTCGTGGCTAGAGGCTTTATGATTTAGGATTTATGCATCGGGAGGCTTTTTATAGGCGAAGAGGCAAGGTCGGTGGGTGGCCAGGGGCCCACACCACCTGGTGGCGCGGCCAGGGCTAGCCCGCGCCACCACATGGTGTGGTCACCCTGTGGCCCCTCTTCGTCTCGTCTTCTGGCTCCGTGAGTCTTCCGGTAAAATATCGACTTTGGCTTTTGCCCGGTCTAATTCCGAGAATATTGATTTTCTGACTTTTCTGGAACCAAAAACAGCAGAAAATAGGCAACTGGCACTGTGACATCTTGTTAATAGGTTAGTCCAAAAAATCATATGAAAGTACTCCAAAGTATGGACAAAACATAAGAAAGTAGATAAAACCAAGCATGGAACATCATAAATTATGGATACGTTAGCAACGTATCAACGGCCTCCAGAAGATCGGGTTGTGGTACGCATGGCCGTACCGGAAGGCCTGCGGGAGCTTGAGGATGCGGCGGGCCATCTTCGCCGCCAGCGCCTTTTCGTCCTTCGGGGCGGGCGGCACGGGCACCCATTCCTGGTTGAGGTGCCAGCCCGTGGGGAGGGAGACATCTTGGTGGGCGATTTCTCTCCCCTCCCTCCACCGCCGCTCGCACTCCGCAATGCAGAAGTACCGGCGGTCGCAGGCTTGCTTCGCATCCTCCGAGTGCTCGGCTCGGACGCTGACGAAGTCCTGCGCCCGAGGCGGCAGTGGCAGCACCCCCGAACGAATGATGGCGTGCCGCTCTGGCGGAGCCGGCCGCTCGAGCCGGATCCGCTGGCTTCGTGGTCGTTCTTTGAATTCTTAAACCACCCTGGCTTCTTCATCGCTGGCGGCGGTTGCGGTGGCTGCGGCGGCTAGCTTGCTGAGTGGCTCCGGCGATGGCGATGGCAATGACGAGAGGAGGGGTGATGTGTGGCACCGACGGTCGTGGAGATGCCCTTAAGTAGCCCTTCCCGGTGGGAGCGCACGCAGGTTCTCGCTCTTTCGCCATCAATGCCGGCGCGGGAACTCAGGCGACGCCCCGTCCCGTCGTCATTAATGGCGAAGACTGCCGCAGTTGCGTCTGACTCGGTGTTGCCGTTCAGTCTGCCGCCCTGAATCGGTGCCACGACCTTTGCGTCTGAATTAGTGTCGCGGTTGCGTCTGAATCGGCGACACGATTGCGTCTGTCGCTGGACGGTGTGCCACTAGCGCCCGGAGGACACGCCCGCGACCCGCGCATGTCCGGGCCGATACAGTGGTCACGCAAATTAGATGCACGGATGGATCGAGCTGGACGTGTCGGGACGGATGGGTCGTGCCACTGCGGTGCCGCGCACGTCGTGTGTGTCCGCCCGGACGGGTTCAGACGCGTCGGGACGGGTTGGGTCGACCCAGTGGAGATGCCCTTATGCCGGCTTCCTTCCATCTTTGGTGACCGCATACTCCCTTCATCCTCAATAAGTGTATTTTCATGTTTGTACTGAGTCAAACATTTTAAAATTTTACTAAATGTATTGAAAAAAATACTGCTATTCCAAATTAATCAACTCAACTTTGTTTAGATATTCCCTTAAAAAAAACTTTGTTTAGATATGCATGTACCTAGATGCATATTTAGACAAAGTTAATTAACTCAAAACAGAGGGAGTAGCAACATACATAACATCAAATTGATATATTGCGAACGAACAGGTACGTGAGGGAGAAAGAGAGGCGGCCGAAAAAGCGATCTCAAAACCCATCTAGAGTTCGGTCTCCTCACCGGCGTCGCCGTCGGTCTGCTCCGCCATCAGCGGCCTTGAACATGGCCCTCGCCGGCGACCTAGAGGGTTTCTGTTATTTGTTTAGCCTGTTTCAGTATCTTTTTTGGATGGTGAGTTGACTACTATGGCATGAAGTCATGATAAGGTTCTTCCCACTCCATGCTCGCTCTGTTGGTGTATCTAGCGCCAACGAAGGACGCATGGAGTCATGTTTCCGGCAGATCTCTCGGGATCTGGTCTGTTTTTGTGTCCATTTGTGTTGTTTCAGGCCAATCCCTTTCGATCTATGATTTTCGTCATTGGTGATGGTTGATACTCCAGTGCACTGGTCTTTTGGGATGTTAGCACAATGACTTCATGTCTATCTACTACAACAAGCTCTATTACGATAAGTTTGCCCAACTCTGGTGATTGAGGGGCGAGAACAACGGCACGCTTTGAGCTCGTGCTAGTGTTTTTAGTCGTCGCTAGGTGGTCCGAGGAACCGTTTCTAATTTCTATTACTTTTGGATCTCTTTGTACTGCTACTAATGATTATTAATAGATCGGTGAAATTTTCAAAATATAAAAATAAAATTGGTATATTGTGAAACTATGTTTCAAAATGAATCTAATGGTGCTAATACATTATCATAATTATTGTTATGTTTTTAATAAAGTTAGTTAAATCTTAATTGTTTCGACTTAACAAAATGCTAGAAGTATAATAATTTCTTTGATAAAAAAATGACTTCGAAGACTAAGAGACGACGCCAAGACGTAGTATTGGCAGACACGTAGGTTATCTACTGCTATCATCATTGGCGATGGTTGCTGCTTTAGTACGCTGGTTCTTTGGGAACTTAGCATGACGATTTTCCGTCTGTCTACTATAACAATTCTATTATGACAAGCTTTGTCTGGCCAGTGATGTAGGAGCGAGGACGGTGACGCACTTTCGGCTCGTGCTAGTGTTTAGTCTTCATTAGGTGGTCCATCGACCTATTTTTAGTTTCTATTCCTTTTAGGCATCTTTGTACCACTGTTGATTTTTAGATACATTTACTTAGAAAAATTAAAACATCGTATATTTTGAAACAGAGGGAGTACGAATTTAAATAAATCTGAAAATCCCTTTGTTTTCGATGTGGGGAGATAGCATACGGCAAACGTTCGTGTGCTCTTTAAGATATTCCCTTCGACTCATATTATTGTTCTTAACTTTGTCTAGATTCGAATATATCTAGTTAAAAATTTAGAGATGTATGTACATCTAGACAACATTATTGAAATGGAACGGAGGGAGTATGAAATTCACGACCATGACGCATGAGAGGCGGGGAGTCCCAACGCCAACGGCCTGCAACGGACTGTCGCGATCGGTCACCACCGTCGGGGCGGTGGCGGGTCCACGTTGGAGCGCGCGCCATCGACGGAACGGCCGCAGAATTCCTTTCTGACGCTCCCGAGCCGAATCTCGTCCGTCCGATTCGGATCGGACGATTCACCAGCAACGCTGAGGGAATCTCGGGGAGGTATGTGCGATCTGGGGGCTGGTCCACGGTTCGTGGCGTCGGCCGCAGCTGCCCGTTCCGGATCGCACTTCTCGCACCTGACTTGCTCAGTGCCACGTCTCCTGTCCCTGGATCTTCTGCGTCCGACGGTCTCTAGCTATGTTTGAAGCTGCCGTGAACACTCCTTTTTTTTTGTTGAGAAAACAGTCCTGAATTAATGTTTTATTTACTTAGTTCTGAATTTATGTGTGTACTAGGATGGAAGTATATGTACGCTAACACCATTTTACCGCTCTTGTTCTAGATACTACTCGGGTATAGATAAAAAAAAGCTGCTTCGCTGCAAAAAGAACAAAAAATAAGACTTCAAAGCTAGTTTTGTAATTGCAAGTTAACACCTTAGAAACGCAAACGTGGACACGTTTACATGCGACTTCAAATATGCCATACAATGCGCCTTGGGGTCACCATTTTGGTGTGAAGTTTTCCCAACTTTGGCATGAAGCGGTTTTTTTTTTTTGAGACAATGGGCAGCAGCCCTCCATTCATTCATTCATCAGCATCTCATTACAAACTATGGTCCTGATAATTTCAGGTACCTCGTTATACCAGCAGGACCCCACTGCATGCTCAGCAGATTTTGCAAGAACGTGAGCTGCCACATTACTACAACGTTTTACATGGACAAAATTACAAGATAAAAACATTGAGGCTCTAGTTTTAATATCCTGGACAATGACTCCGGTTGGGGATCTGTCAAACTCTGAACTTTGCACTTTATTAATTAGAGAGAGGCAGTCTGAGGCCACCTGAACACTCTGAAAACCTGAATTCTTTGCAAAGATGAGAGCCTGTCGCAGAGCAAGGGCTCGGCCACTTCCGGAGATCGAACATGGTCAATCACACCTCGACTTGCTGCCTGCACTGATCCTTGATGATCACGTAGGACGACACCAAAACCAGCTTGTCCAGAGCGAGCAAAAATTGCAGCATCAACGTTTATCAGCACCACCCCTTCATGTGGCGGAGACCATCTTTGAATTGATGACAAGGTCTCACGCCTGTTGGGACCTGATGAGCTGATATTATGCAAAGTGAAAAAGTCAACATAAGCTTTAATTTTTGCCACAACACTAAATGGATGAGGGATCACCTCGCCATTGCGGACGTTATTCCTGTTTTCCCATATGTGCCATATGGTGATTGCTAGGATAGTCGCATGGAAATCTGAAGCTTCAGTTATCCAGTCCAATATCCATTACCTAATGTTAACAAGGTTATTTAGCTTCAAGCAAATACCATCGACCTTTTTATTTCTTTCCATATCTCTCTCACATATTGACATTGTAAAAAGCAATGGACCACACTTTCCTCACGGTTGCAGCAATAACAATCATACCTCATGGGGATCGATCGCACTTGGAGTTGAGAACCTGTTGGGAGACAATTATGGGCCATCCTCCAGAGCACCACCTTCATCTTGTTAGGACATTTAATTGCCCAGAGCTTCTTCCAGGACTTCTCCAAAGTTTCCTGGTTTGATGAAGAACCCTTGCCAGAAGAACTACGTTCAGACCAAAACAATTGAGTTCTAGCCAGATTGTAAGCCGATTTAACTGTATATAAGCCGCTCTTTGAAAAAGGCCAAGAGGGGAAGTCATTGCCACCGACCAAACTCAGAGGAATGGTCAGTATTTTATCGGCAACCTCCATTGGAAAATATTTCCTAATTTCATTTGCATCCCATTGCGGCTCATTCTCTTTCATAAGAGAACATACTTTAATAATATCGCTTGAGGAGGAGGGTTTGGGGATAGTATGGGGTGATACATCTGGGATCCAGTTATCACTCCACACATTTATATACTTGCCATCTCCTACTCTCCATAAAAGGCTGAAAGGGCATGTATGCCCCCATGTGTGGTTTTGGTAATTAATGGCAATCCCTATGGACTAATGTGCAAATTGAGTTTCACTTGTAGGTTTGTCCATTGGCATCGCTTGGACCATGTGTTGGTTTTAAGGATGAAAAAGAAGAAGCATCGTCCAAGGGCTTTGTGCCTATTGGAATCAAGTAGAAGAAGAAGAAGATCAAGTATGCCTTGAAGAAGAAGAAGAAGAAGATGGAGTTCCTCATGGCTTTCTTCAAGACATCATCATCAAGATTTGAAGTGCAAGCTCAAGATGCGTCATCTATAAAAGATCTCATTCTTGAATCTTGCCATCCTCGGCAATCATGGAATGATGAAGACAAGTTCGATGAAGAGGCTTCCCCCATGGAGTATGGGGGAGCATTTCTCAAGTCTTCATCAAACAAGAGCAAGCAAGAGCAATCAAGAAAGGTGTTCCATCTTGAAGGTGACAAGATCGTCTACATCACGCTCAAGTGGGATGCTCAAGGCAAAGGTATGATCTTGATAGGGTTTCTATTTTACCGGTCTCGTGTAGTGTTGGGAGACCGGGTTTAGGATAGATAGCCGTACTATCAAGAGGGGCTCTCGAGCGGGTGACTCGTTCGTATCTTTCGAAGAGAGCTCAAACCTTTGCATACATAGCATCATCTTTCTTGGTTGTTGTTTGGTTCTTGTCCATGTGAGGATCTAGAGCTTGTGGTTATCTTCATCACAAGCTCTAGTTCATCTAAAATGGATTTCCCATGCATATCTTATTGTGTTTTTGATCTTGCGGGTTTTCCGGCTCCACACCTTGGGAGGTATCTCACATATATATTTATGGTATTTTCTCCCTTGGTGATATCCAATATTTCGATTTTTTTGTTGGATTCTACACGTCGTTATCTTTCCAACAAAATTGGTTTCATCGCGTTTGGAGTTCGGATGCAAAAGTTGTGGCATTTCTGATTCTGAAGTTTCTCTGACCAGAAGTACCGGCCAGACGCCGGAAGTACCGCTCGGGCAGAAATGCCGCCGGTAGTACCGGTGTTAATACCGGCCCAACTTCCGATGAACCCGTTTTCGCTTCAGTATGCTCTCTGCATGGTCTGCGCTATTTGACCGAACTGTGGCCAGAGAGTGAGATTAGGGATCCAAAGGATAGGCAGAGGGAGGGGGAATCGAAATCTGCACTGGATGCACACTCAGATAGGAGCACGATGGGATCGTGTCCACCAGATGGAAGCCTCGCCCTAGATACTTCCGTCGCCGAAGGAGACGAGAAGGTTCTCTCGGGAGGCACTGTTAGCTTTTCTCTCGCATGAAGCGGTTTTGTTGATCTACTAGCTTCTACACGTGCCCTCAGTGGCATCGTCTTGGGTGCTCGCTATTCGATGGCAGGATGGGCGCTCCATGTTCCGGAGCGAGAGAGGGCAGGCGGCCCTCTTCGGTGGCTTGGTGCGGTTAGTTCATGCGTGCATCATGGCACGGTGGTCATACGAGGCGGTGCTTCTCCGTTCGTATTTGGTAGTCTATGTCGTATCTTAAAGTGTGGCTACTCGTGTTTTCATGTTCACCTTTGAGTCGGTAGCTCGCCTCTATCTCACTTGTCATTTTTCTTTTTTGTCATGCTTGTTTGTGAAATTTCCACCATTTTATATCCGTTTAGCTGATTTGAGCATTATTTATAAAACGAGATGAAAATCTGTTTTGGGACTTCATCAATTCTCTAAAAGCAAATAAACATGAAAAAAAATGCAACTTAGCTTAATAAATCTTGACAGTTAAATGGAGGTTCAGTTCACTTAGCTGGAGCACTGAATATCTTATATCTTTTGTAAGTTAGAGCAACTACAATAGGGTACAGTCAGCTGACTATAAGAGATAAAATAGTATAATTTGGGTGAGGTGGAAGAGAGAGAAGAGGAGAGAGAAGATAAGCTGGCTGTAAGTTAAAAGGCGACTCTAGCACGTGCTCCTATGCACTTTATGAGTGTGACAAGTGGGCCACATATTGATTAAGTAGTACACTTTTGTAGCCAACTATTGTACATATTGACTTTATAGCTGACTATAGATGACGTATCACTTGCTTATAGCCAACAACCAGCTATATTACTGAACTTACTCTTATGCACGATGTAGTAGGTCTCATTGGTGGTAGTAGCATACTCCCTCTGTTTCATATTACTCTGCGCGTTACTGTTCATCACGCAAAAAACAAGGCGGGCCATTTCTCTCTCATTTTTCATCAAAAAAATTCTATAATTTTTGGAATGAGTAGAGTAAACACGGAGCTACACATCCCAAAAAATCGAGAAGCAAAAAAGTGAAAAATAAGAGAAAAATCGGCCACCTCGTTTTACGTGCACTATGCACCGCCCAAAGTAAAGTGAGACAGAGCGAGTACTAGCATAGCACAGTAGCACCAGACACGTGTCCATTCCTCATAGCTTCCTTCATGTGTACTATCACAGGAGTAGGAGCAACATGTCCAGAAGCAGAAAGAATCCGCGCTCCCTCGAAAGAGGCCATTCAATTCAAAGCTCGCACCCGCTCTCCTCAAGAGAGAGAAGAAGCGAGGGACAGAGCACGACGCGAGCGCAGCGAAGACCGCGCAGACGGACCGAGATAAACCTCCCATTTTTATTAGTACTGCCAAAAACCCAGCAGCAACGAAAGTCTCCCCAGATTCGCTCCACGTTCCTCGCGAACCTCCCTCCTCGCCGAATCAAGTCTCCCCCCTCATTGCGCGCGCGAGCGGATGCAGAACCGGCCCGCAGCGAGGTCCGGGGGCGCCGCCGTTTGACCTGAGCAGAGCAGACAGCTCCCCCCAGCGCCGCCGCATTCCGCTAGGGTTAGCGCTCCGGTGAGGTCCCTCCCCCCTCCTGCACCGTGTTTTCTGTTTGATTTGACGCTGTTTCTGAACCGCCGCCTGCTTGGGAGGTGGAATGTTTTTCTTTTTTCTGTTTTGTGCTTGTAGAAAAGTAGTATCTTTATTCCCCTACTTTGTAATTGTGAATATGGTCAAGTCCTTTCTGCATTCGAGGTGCACCCGGTAGAATCGGTAAGCACTGGTTGTCAGATTTGGTGCTGGAATGGGTTCACCTGAGCAAGAAACAGTAGCAAATCAAATCAGTCTCGCGTTTCCGTGGAGTGGTTGGGTGGTTAGCAGTACACCCTGGTAGTACGAAAAGAGGCGCAAATTAAGCGCGAGGCTCTACGGACATACTTCAATTTCAGATTTTTCGTACTAGCGTCGTGTAAATATGGATTTTCTTTCCCAGCCGAGACTGAGTACGGCTTTGATTAGCCACTAGAGGCAATTTGACTAACTGCTGAAAGAACTTAACGAACGAAGTGTTTCTCATCAACTGTTTTAGTGTTGGAAGGTGGATATGTAAGTGGCTTTGTTTCATTTGTCGTGTATACTCCGATGCTACAGTTAAAACTGGCACTTATTTGTGTTCGTCTTGCCGTTTCAAGCAGATGATAAACTCTTAAATGCGTTAAAGACTTTTGCTTGCAGTCATGTCATGGTAGCAGTTTTTGTTGGTTAACTAACTAACCTCATGATTCCCACTGACCACTCCAAGTGTACATGAGGTCCTTTCCCTTAACTCTTTGACTAATTTGCACTTCCTGCCATCTAAAACTGGTCCTTTTTGGTGGAGTTTAGGACATTAATGTGGAAATTAGTTGGCTGTCCTGATCCACTTGCTTCTAGTGCAGGTCTCTAGTCCTGAGTTTAGTGGGTGATAGTACTCCCATCATATGATGATTGTACATATTTGCTTCGCATAAGCCATAAGGGGTGGTAGTAGCACATGTACCCTGGCTAGATGATGTAGTTGCATGCTCCTTGTTTTCTTTCCTTTGGAGGAGAACTCTCCCACCTGCTTCTGCCTTCTCCTGAGGTTCCACACTGCAGTTTAGCAATTTTTCATTCTGGTGTAAAGTTTTTTCCGTGTTCCCTTTCTGCTGCATCTTACCTACTTTTATTATTGTGGGTGCATGTTCAAGCAAAAAACTGTGATGCATGAAACATGTTTCTTTTCTACTAATATTGTATTCATTGTGGCCAGTTATCAACTTTTTGGGATACTGATGCTTGTTTTTGTGGAATTAGGGTTCTGAGTTAATTACTGATGACTCGGGCATCGACTATCGATTTTGGGCGGAAGACACGGAGTCAGGTCAACTGGTCTGGGCCGTTGCGTCCAGTAAATGTCATCAGAAATAAATTCCCTACCTACAAAAATGGTTCCAATGGGATAGTGATCAAATTGGCAGATGACCCAGAGATGCCATCTCTTAAGGACACCGTTGCCAAGGAGACAGCAGATCTGCTTGATAGGCGTCAGCGCCTTTCAGTACGAGAGCTAGCAATGAAATTTGAGAAGGGTCTCAATACCGCCACATTGTTGTCTAATGAGGTGTGAGTTCGTCCTGATTCCTGAATGCACATCTACCAATTGGTTCAGTTATTGAAGCTATTTGCACCTTAAGACATTTATCTAGCCTTGGCTTTAACTCTCAGGTAAAATGGAGGCAAGTGGCTTTATTGGAGCGAGACATCCTTCTCAAGAACCTAAAGAGTGTATTGGAGTCGCTGAGAGGCCAAGTGGCTGGAAAATATAAGGATGAGATTGAGGAGTCAGTATCTATGGTTGGTTTCTTCTTCTAAACCATATTTTTAGTCTCATGAAGGATTATGTGTGTTTGGAGTATCTTTAATGACATTGCAAGTGTTTTAACCTACCATTCTCTCTTACTTCAAAGAAATCTTCAGCTATATATATTTTCTTGATCGATACTTTCATTTGTGAACACTTTAATAGTTTATTACTTTCCATAGGTGGATATTTTAGCAGTTCAGCTGTCCAAAAGAGAAAATGAGTTGCTTCAGCAGAAAACTGAGGTCACGAGAATAGCGACTTCACTGAAACTGGTGCGTTCAAAAGTCCCTGTTTGATAGTATCTGCATTGTATAAGTGTTTTTGAACACATTTTAGCATCATGATATTCATTTATTATCTGTTAACAATTTACTATTAAACACCACTTTCCATGTTTATTTTCTCAATTTGCAACTTGATTTGAAGGAAAACCGACTTCCTCCTTTGAGATGTGAATTATCTGCCATGCCCAGTATGGCTTATAAATATTTCCTTTGAAGTTCTGAAACTTCCTTTTTTCTGTTACGATACATAAGCAAGATTCTAGAGAGTGTTGCCTCTGTTGAGGCTCGAGCAACAGACAGTATCGGACCATAACATGGGCTTGAGATAGTGCTTTTTTCTTCCAGATATATAGCGAAACTCCAGGGACCTGCAGATGGTCTCTTGAAAAATTTAGGAGGTCCGATTGATTTCCTTATCATGCTTCAGATTTTGAGAAACAAACATGTTGGCAATGATGCTTACGTAAGGCATGATCCAGCTCCTCTTGGATTGGCGTGTCCTTTTAGACTTTTTTTTAATAATAATTTCTCTATGTAGAAGCATGCTTAATCTCTTCTGGGTGGATCTCATTTCTTTATTTTTCAAGTGTTGCTCTTTCTGTGCCGCTCGTAGGCTTCTGAAGATGCCAGGAGAATCGTTGATGACGAAAGAGCTAATGCCCGCACGGAGATTGACAATGCTAGAGCAGCTGTACAAAGAGTTCAGCAAGTACTTAAAGAGAAGGAAGACAATTCACAAGGAGTTGGGAATCAGGTAAATGGTATAAAATAATATGAGCAGCATGCTATCTTACTTTATTTATTTTCCGTACGATGCTTACCTGGAACACGTGCCTGAATCAGAACCCCTCATCATTTTTGTCCATAGATAATCATCCCCTCGACTTATCTAAGTTTTTCTGTGCAAAACCAGTGGCAATGTTTTTTATCTGACTATGTAAAACATACTGCATTATATCAATAGTGGCCATTTCACTTTACTCGTGTTGTTTGCTTGTCCAAATGGAGTACATCCGCCTTTCAATTTTTAAGATCTTCCTGCCCAACTGTTTAGACAGATATACACATTCTCTATACACAAGCAAACCTATTCGGGTTCAGCAGCACCATGTTTCTATTGATCTAATCCCCATGGTAACCTGCAATATTGATCACTTAATTGTCCCTGAACCATAATCAATTACCTTGGGACATATTTGATATTTCCTTCATGTTATTTTGCTATCATTTTTTGTTCTCTTAGTTGTACTTTTGGCCTCAAACTCCTCCCAGTTTCCTGTCTGTCCTAGCATTCATGTATGTTGAGAGATTGAAGAAGCAGTTACTTGTGTGGAGTTCCTTTTATTTCTAGATGAACTGTGCACAAATTTCTTATTTTCTGTTTGAAATCTATCAGGAATTGGATGAACTTAGGAAAAAAGCTCAAGAAGCACGAAGAGTTAAAATGCTGCATTGCCCCAGTAAGGTAGACTTCATAGTCTATTGTGTTATTTTACGTATATGCTGTGTTTACATGATTATATATATTTTATATAATGCCAAATATATTTCAAGCCATCGAATACCTTTCTAGGCAATGGATATAAAAAATGAGATCCATGTTTTACGTGATCAATTTGCTGAGATGTCCTCCTGTTCTGCTCATCTTTTGAAAGAGGTATGGGTTACAACTTAACATGCTCTGAATCTGGCAATTTAGGTTGTGTATTTCTGTCTTATGCACAATTGTTTTGATTTGTTATTATTAGCTGGAGTTGCATCAACGATTTGAAGCAAATGATGCACCCTCATATGAGTTGGAGGGCCTTGAAAGCTTGGGCTCAATGCTGCGTGTAGTTGTCCGGAAAGATGTGAGTTTATTGAATACTTCAGTACAGTGGTTCCGTGTACAGCCTGAAGGAAGCAAGAAAGAAATCATTTCAGGTAGAACTATTTTCATCCTACAATACTCTGGTTTCTACAGGTAACATTCATTTTAATGCTTGTTGCCACTGAACTTCTTAGGTGCCACAAAGCTAGTATATGCTCCAGAACCTCATGACGTAGGGCGGTACTTGCATGCTGAGGTTAACCTTGGTGGTGAAGTCTCCGTCGCAAAGACTGCTGGCCCAGTAGACCCAGGTTTGTTTGCTTGCATATGGTGATCTAACAAAGTTAAACTGCTTTCATGATTGATTTTGACATGGCTAACATTACTTCGGTTGCTGAGCAGCAGCAGGTTTGGTCGATTATGTAGAGACTCTTGTCAGGAATCCTGAAACTGAGTACAATGTATGATCATCCCTTCCTTAGCCACTTATATCATCTGTACAGAATGCTTGCAATTTGTTACAGTATAAAGTTTGCTCTTTGCTTATTTTATACTCAACTAAGTGGTCTCGGGGCCAGTATTTTGGCATGCCAAGAGAGGGTGGATAGATAGCTGGTTAATCTTATCGCAAATTACCAGCTGGCTGCTGATTTTGTGTTGCCAAATCATGTTTCAGTAGCACTAGGGAACCAGATAATGGTTTTATATTTGCTCCTGTACTTGCACTCCGCAGCTCATCATGTCAGTTTCGTCCACTGAACTATTGTGTTCAAGTTATGTTTTTGAATGTGCCATTGTTTTGCTCCTTACGTAGGTCGTCGTTCTTCAAGTGAATGGAATCGACCAGCCTATGGATTCCATCCATGTCCTATGCATCGGGAAACTTCGGATGCGACTTGCCAAAGGAACGGCGGTCGTCGCCAAGGAATTCTACTCATCATCGATGCAGGTACCCTCTAGCAACACTGCCAGCATCACATGGCTGCGACTGCGTCACTGGCTATGGCACAACCTAATTTGTGTCCATCCTTCATCTGCTTCAGCTATGTGGCGTTAGAGGCGGCGGAGACGCTGCGCTGCAAGCGATGTTCTGGCAGCCCAGGAAAGACCTCAGCTTGGTCCTGGGCTTCGAGACGGCCAGGGAGCGGAACTCGGCGATCATGCTTGCCCGGAGATTTGCTATCGACTGCAATGTAAGTTGAGATTGTATTTTCAGCCCTGTCGTGGCAATCACGCATGAACTTGATCTTCTTCCTTGTCGAATGCAGATTATCCTTGCCGGTCCGGGGGACAAAACTCCGTGGTAACACGATCAATCACCAGCTAACTTAATCCTGACTCTTAACAGAATCAGTGTACATCTCTGTGCAGTGCACGGCAGCATCTGTTCAGTAGCTCAGTGCTTCAGTGTTTGGCATTTGCATCTGTTCTTTCCTAGGTTTTTCTCATCTTCTTTCACGTCATATATCTCCTGCTAGTATCTTTGCTAGGTAGAGCATTATTATTTTTTCCTTTTCTGATACCCACTGTAATTTTATTTGTGAACAATTAAAAGGGGACGCTGAATGCACGACCTGACACCCAAGTTGTTTCTTGTGTGAACCTCCCTTATCTATTCGTTCTTCTCCAAGAAATCCTGATTTAGGGATATGCTGATAGCTTGAAACCAACAGGTATAAGGTTCAACATCCTGATTAAGGAGATTGTGACTTGTGAGTAATTAATCTGCGTGCTTGTTTAACTAGCCAACACTGCGTTCAACATCCAACGGCAGAACATTTTAAAATAGTGCTCTTCGCTGCTCAACCCCAAAGCTAGTCCATGCTCTTATTTAATACAGATTGATCTTCCATACACTCACGGTACGCATCAAATCACTGTCTTGCTATCCCAAGTCCTCATCAGTTTACTACAGCCAAGACACCTCATCTCATCTCATCTATATATAACGCACATTACACCCACAATTATCATCAAACAAGACCATTTCCACCTCAAGCTCTCCAACACTTGATCTCCAACTTCCACCCCTAGTGAGCCATGGCTAGCAACTCAATGGGTTCCCTTGTCGCCATCGCCTTGTGTGCCTGTGCGCTTAGCGCTTTGGCA
This sequence comes from Avena eriantha, assembly GCA_910589775.1. Lineage (NCBI taxonomy): Eukaryota > Viridiplantae > Streptophyta > Magnoliopsida > Poales > Poaceae > Avena > Avena eriantha. Next base: position 80,992,509 of record OU342741.1, on the reverse strand, counting down.
ACACGCGATCTCGCTGAGGATAGCTCCATGGTCATGAGGCACGAGCAGTGGATGGCCAAGTACGGGCGTGTGTACAATGATGCCACCGAGAAATCACGTCGGCTAGAGGTGTTCAAGGCCAACGTGGCGTTCATCGAGTCGGTGAATGCTAGGAACGACAAGTTCTGGCTCGAGGCCAACCAATTCGCAGATATCACCAACAATGAATTCAGGGCTACTCACACGGGGCATAAACTTTCGGTGGGTGGTAGCAAGGGCCATAGGATGACGGGCTTTAGGTACGCGAATGTCAGTCTCGACGCTCTCCCGACTTACGTGGACTGGAGAACCAAAGGTGCTGTCACTCCTGTCAAGGACCAAGGCCAATGTGGTAAGTTCATATTCATATTGTGTTTGAACTTTGCTCAACTCGCACTTTTTTGAAAATGGGAACCCGTGAAGGGTACAATATGCCACTATACATTAACTTTTGGCAAATTGTTGCATAATTACATTATGCTTGTATATGGACCCACTAGTGTATAAGTACTAATTTCTATCAATGTTTCAGGGTGTTGCTGGGCGTTCTCCACGGTTGCCGCCATGGAGGGCATTGTGCAGCTGAGCACCGGTAAACTGATATCTCTATCGGAGCAGGAGCTTGTTGACTGCGACACCTCGGACAATGGCTGTGAAGGCGGGCTCATGGACAATGCCTTCGAGTTCATTGTAGAGAACGGTGGCCTCACCACCGAGACCAGCTACCCCTACATTGGTGCCGACGGCACCTGCAGCTCCAACAGAGCGTCAAGGTCTGCCGTATCCATCAAGGGACATGAGGATGTGTCGGCCAACGACGAGGCGTCCCTGCAGAAGGCGGTGGCGGCACAACCTGTGTCTGTGGCACTTGACGGAGGAGATGACCTCTTCCGGTTCTACAAGGGTGGTGTCCTATCTGGTGACTGCGGCACCGAGCTTGATCACGGTGTTGCTGCAGTTGGGTACGGTGTGGCTGACGATGGGACTAAGTTCTGGGTGATAAAAAATTCATGGGGTACATCATGGGGTGAGGATGGATATATCAGGATGGAGAGGGATGTCACTGACAAACAAGGCCTTTGTGGTCTCGCCATGCAGCCTTCCTACCCGACGGCTTGAGGATCTTGCTTCCTACTTCCTAGCTTGTTGACTATCCCACCTTTGACGCCTCTCTGTGTATGGACATATATCTCATGAATGGCTGTGTCAACATCTAGTACGTGTTGTCCAGTCTGCAGATAGCAGTGTAGTTACATATGAATAAATAAATATACGCCAACACTATGAATTTGTGCATTGTTGTGATCTTTGTTTTGAATTGGGGAATGAGCAACTTGACCTTCACACTAGGGGCCAAAGGCCAATATACATGTACATGTGTGTGGACAATATGCTTAAAAGCCCTTATACAATGAGCATATGCAAAGTAGAGCTATACATCTCTAACACTCCCCTCAAACACATGGTGGATCAGCAACATTGAGTTTGGAGAGAAAGAACTCATGTTGCACTCTAGTCTAGGCCTTCGTGAAGAAATACACCAACTGTAACTCGGTAATACATATTGGAGAGCGAGAACATGATCATGCACAACAGTACGCACAAAGGAGTCATCAACACCTATGTTCTTGGTGAGCTCATGTCTCACCGGGTCAAGCGCAATGTTAATATCACCTGTATTGTCTAACAACAGAGGAGTCGATGTAGAAATGGAAACACCAACACCCTCTAATAACCAACATAACCAAGTCACCTCGGCATTCAAAAGAGCCATGGCTCGCAACTCAGGCTCTGCAATCGAGCGAGAAACCGCAGTCTATTTCTTCGTCTTCCAAGTAATGAGAGAACCACCAACAAACACACAATAAGCAGAGATCGAACATGGATCCGATGGATCGCTCGCCCACGTAGCATTCGAGTAGGCCTGGAGTTGAAGGGAGCTGGAGTGGGGGAAGAAAATATGGTGAGAGATTGTGCCATGAAGATACCGTAGAACATGAAGAAGGTGGCTATAGTGAACCAAAGCGGGAGCAAAAACGAAATGACTCACAACATGGAAAAGAATGAGATATATGGATGAGTGATTGCAAGGTAAACAAGGCTCCCAACCAGATGGCGATAGCACGACGGGTCAGGCTAGCAATCACTATCAAAAGCACACATGTGAGCATTGAGATCCATAGGAGTCTCAACAGTGTGCTCATCACTAAGAGCGGCACGAGCAAGCAGATCCTAGATTTGCTTTTATTGGGAGATATAGAATCCATCAGAGGTAGAGGAAACCTCGATCACAAGAAAGTAGAAAAGAGAACCAAGATCAAACATAAGGAACTTCTCATGAATACGATCCTTAACAAAGACAATATACTAAGAGTTGTCGCCAGTGAGGATCATGTCATCAACATATTGAAGTAGAGTCTGACCATGAGGAGAAGTGTGGACAAGTAGGGCGAGATCATGAGCGCTGGGCGAGAAACCAACAACAGTTACTACTCAGGCGAAATGCTGAAACCAAGCACGAGGGGTTTTCTTAGAGCATCTCTAGCAGAGCCCGTAAACAGGCCAAAACCGAAAAATAACCGCACTTTTAAGGGTTCGGTTTGTAAATCAGCGTAGATCAGATACCGTATAGTAGGCGAAACTGAAAACAAAATTTCGGGCCGAGACCGAAACCCCTACTCGACCTGTATTTGTAGGGGCCGAAGGAGTCAACCGAACGCAGCCCGAACACAATCCCTAGTTTGCGCGTGAGGGAAGTTTCACCTCCTCCCAACCGCCTTTGCCGATCTGCGCGCCCTCACCGTCCTCTGCGCCGCCGTCCTCCGTGTTGGGCCACACAGAGATAAACAAAACTTTTTCCCTAACGTGGTACTCCCAAGATCCAGCTCAGGTTATAGGCCACGAGATTACCGCTAGATGCGCAGATGTGGAAGTTGATGTAGCGCGTCGAAGCAGTGCGGAACGATCCCACGGACAGCCCTCTGAATCCCACGGACAGCTACACCGGATCCCACGAACTCCTTCGCCAGATCCCCACGAGCTTCCCTGTCTCCAGCGCCACACGTGCAACGCCTCTACCGGTATCCCCACATACAGGAAGGAGCTTCGGACAGAGGATTGCTAGATCCTGTCTAGCCCGAAATGGAAGTGGAGAAAGTGATGGCTAGGTCAGGGACTATCCCTTGTCACTCCACTTATATACACTCCTAGTTGGGCTCAACTCTTGAGGCCCATCTAGGCCGTATTCCAATCTCCACATGGATCTAATCCACATGGGCTCCTTTCCCTTAAGTGTGTGACCCTGTAGGTTCACATACACCTGGACACGACATGAGCTACTCCTCCAAGTATCCCGTCATGGCTTTGGGTCCAACTCACTTCCATGAACACTCGGTCTCAAGTCGATAGATGGTAGCGGCCTCTAGCAAGACGTGCCAACTCCCAAGTGTCGTAAAGTCAGAAGACGAACCTTCAATGTGACTTTCGTCCAAGTCCCTTTGCCTCACGATATATCTGTTAAGCTATAGGCGAGTAGTTGCCATCCCTTAAATAGCTTAACTCTCTTCTCGTACCATGATATGTGATTCACTGGACTATCTCTTAGTCCAACTCCTCAGTTAGCACTTAACTGAGTAGCGCATGGCTATGCTTCCGAATCATATCACACGAGAGGGCCAAGAGAATATCTCTCCATTACGGAGGGGCAAATCCCATCTTGGTAATCCACGTCATGCAGCTTGCTTCACAACCAACCCGAATTCTACCTTTATAACTACCCATTTACGGAACAATGTTTGATAGAACCTAAGTTGGCGATCCACAACTCGGATCATGCAATCACCTCAGGTCAAAGGATTCCATTGCTTGAGACTACAAATGACAACATGCTCATTGCATCTCAACTGTGGGTCAGTCCAACTCGCTAAACTCTTTAGCTGAATCAGTGTAAGTCGGAATAACATCACCATGCCCATGACAAGTGGAACCGTGTCATCAGCCGACTTGCACATTGGTCTAAGTTGTGTGTCCAGCACAACCTCAACGACCAAGGACAATCTAGTATGAACAATCATGAATATATAGTTCCACAACTGAATCACGTATTCAGTGATACATATCTGATGTTCGTACAAGGACAACTTTACTTTATGGATACTTTGGGAAATATCATCAACCATGATTGCCTCTAGGGCATATTCCCAACAGTCTCCCACTTGCACTAGAGTCAATCATCCCGACATCATATGTCTAGGCATCTAATGCCCATGGATCTTACGTGCGCCTCATGCTTAGGCTGTGGAAGTGGCTTTTGTCAATGGATCTGCAACGTTTGCATCCGTGTGTACCTTGCATAACTTGATATCACCATGATCCACGAACTGGCGAATCAGGTGGTATCGCATGAGTATATGTTTGTTCTTCTGGTGTTTTCTAGGTTCCTTGGCTTGTGCAATAGCACCATTGTTGTCACAATACACGTCTAACGGATTGGACGAGCCCTGAACCACACCAAGATCAATCAGGAAGTTCCTGATCCAAACAGCTTCCTTTGCCGCCTCCGAGGCAGCAATATACTCAGCCTTTGTTGTAGATGCAGACACAGTCTCTTGCTTGGAACTCTTCTAGCTCACAGCCCCTCCATTCATTACGAACACATACCCAGATTGCGAACGAGAATCATCAGAGTCAGTAAGGTAACTCGCATCCGTGTAACCCCTTACACTGAGTTCAACCTCATCTCCATAAACTAGGAACACATCCTTAGTCCTTCTCAAGTACTTAAGAATGTTTTTATCTGCCCAGTGGATTTCTCCAGGGTTAGCCTGGTATCTTCTCACAACACTTAGAGCATAGGAAACATCTGGCCTAGTACAAATCATTGCATACATGATGGACCCGACTGCCGAAGCATACGGAATCGCACTCATCCTACTTCGCTCATCAGTTGTCGAAGGACACTGAGTCTTGCTAAGTCTTATGCCATGGGACATCGGTAAGAACCCCTTCTTAGACGAAATATGTACTTTGACTCAATCCAATGAGCCGCCTGGATCTATCTCTATAGATCCCGATTCCTAGTATGTAAGTTGCCTCACCCAAGTCCTTCATTGAGAAACTCCTTTCCAATGACTTCTTGGTTTCTTGCAACATCTGGACATCATTTCCAATCAATAATATGTCATCCACATATAAGATCAGAAAGTTTACTTTGCCCCCACTAAACTTCTTGTATAAACAAGAATCATGATCACTCTTGATGAAGCCAAACGATTTGACTACCTCATCAAAGCAAATGTTCCAACTCCGAGATGCTTGCTTCAACCCATAAATGGATTTCTGAAGTTTGCATACCTTGTCAGCATTAGCCGGATCGACAAAACCCTCGGGCTGTATCATATACACGTCCTCAGTTAATTTTCCATTAAGGAAAGCCGTTTTGACATCCATCTGCCATATCTCATAGTCGAAATAGGCTGCTATAGCTAACATGATCCGAACTGATTTAAGCATCGCTACGGGTGAGAAAGTCTCATCGTAGTCAACTCCTTGAACCTGCCGGAACCCCTTCGTGACAAGCCATGCTTTATAGATAGAAATGTTTCCATCCATATTAGTTTTCTTCTTAAAGACCCATTTGCACTCGACGGGTCTTGCACCGTCTGGCAGACCAACCAAGTTCCAAACTTGATTTTCATCCATGGACTTTAATTCGGATCTCATGGCTCCAAGCCATGACTCCGAATCAGAACCCACCATCACTTCCAAATAAGTTGCCGGCTCATCACTGTCTAATAGTAATACATCACGAACACTTTGCAATCTTGCCGATCTTTGCAGTGTGGGTGCAGCTGCCAGCTCAGCTACCACGACTGGCTCAACCTCCAAGGCTTTTGCCAAATTGCTACTGACCGGTTCCTCTCGAACTTCTTCGAGCCGCACCGTACCCCTGGCTGTCGCGCTCATTAGACCACATACATCACTATGTACTAGTCCCAACAAGTCAGACGCCCTTTCACAACTCCTTGCAAAAGGTGTCTTGGTCATCTTGCCCAGAAGGCAGGATTCGCATGTCTCGAGCGACTCCAAGTCGAACAAAGTTAGGAGTCCATCATCATGGAGCTTATTCATGCGTTTCAAACTTATATGACCAAGTCGACAGTGCCAAAAGTAACTCATATTCAGATCATTTGGTTTCAACCTTTTCACATTTACGTTATAGACCGACCCACCATCAAGATTCAAAATAAATAACCCGTTCTGAACGGGTGCAAAGCTGTGAAACATATCATTCAAATATGAAGAACAACCATTGTTCTTAATATTAGACTCATAGCCTTGTCTCATCAAACATGAGGCAGAAATGATATTTCGACTAAGCACTGGAACATAATAACAATTATTTAGTTCCATTAAGAATCCTGAAGGTAAATGAAGTTGCATCATACCAACTTCCAACGCAGCAACTCTTGCTTTGTTGCCGACCCGAATGTCAACCTCGCCTCTTGCTACGCCCATAGTTCTTACCAGTCCCTGCAACGAGTTGCATATATGAATGACTGATCCGGTATCATATACCCAAAAACTACCGGGTGCATCAGCAAGATAAAGGTCTATAACATTGCAAACAAGTGTACCTGAGTGGGAAGTCACACCTCCACTCTTGGCTTTATCCGCCAAATACTTGCTGCAATTCCTCTTCCAGTGGCCATCCGTCTTGCAATAGAAGCAAGTGGATCCGGCTGAAGGAGATGACTTAGTCCCTGAGGAAACGCTTGGGATCTCATCCTGAGCATTACCTCCTGACTTAGCCTTCTTCTTCTTAGTCCAAGAACTCTTCTTAAACTTATCCTTATTCTATACCACCAACACTTGGGTAGTACCTTTCTTGAGATCAACCTTTGCCTGCTTAAGCATCCCATGTAATTCAACGAGCTTCTTATCCATACCATGCATGTGGTGTAGTTCGATATGAACTGACCATACATACAAGGAAGAGAGTTCATAATTATATCCGTAGCGAACTCTTCGCTAATGGGGTAGCCAAGCCTTTCCATAGACTGCACATAACCAACCATCTTGATTACATGCGGACTCAGTGGATCACCATCCTTAAGCTTACAACTCAGCAAAGCTTGAGAGACTTGATACCTCTCGGTCTTTGCCTGAGCCTGGAACATACTTTTGAGGCTTTCGATCATATCGTAGGCCTCAACATTCTCGAACTGCTGCTGCAAATCCGGTTCCATGTGAGCAAGCATAAGACAGCTAATTTCTATAGACTCATCACATGTTCTACGGTAGGCATTGGTTGCTGCGACACTTGCATTCTCATCCGGCACATCTAGAAGCAGGTTGTCTAGAACATGGTCCCTCTTTTCTTGTTTGAGAACAATTCTCAGATTACGATACAAGTTGGTGAAGTTTGTTCCATTAAGTTTATCTTTCTCTAGGATGGTCCTCAAAGCAAAACTGGATAACTGAGGGAGACTGCTACTAGGTGCCATTATCTACAACAGAAATATGCAAAGCACTTAACAAGTATTCATAAAAGAGCAGGCGTATTAAACATTTTAATACTTATGCTCCCACTAGAACCAACATCCCTCCGATGGTTACTTAGTGATTTAGGACTCTAAATAAGCAAGCCAACTAGTGAGCTCTAGCATCACCGCTAGCCGTCAAGTGATCTAAGTAGGCAACTCCTTGCCAATCGCATCTCATGCGACTCCTGTTGGTCGGGTGGCATCTCATGCCCCGGCTCCCGACCGACCTCTCCCGGAGCCCCACAACCGTTGTGATAGACCCGTCTATCTTACCAAGTGCTTACGCTGTAAGAGTCCGACTCGAACCCATCTAGTCGAAAAGAATTGGTAGCACCTCAATTTTATGAGCCCACTACCAAGAATGTCTGACTTGTGATGGTGCAGCACTAGCAGGGAGACCGACTAGACCTTCTTTGAGGGATTAAAGTTTAACCACTATCTCATAGAGGTAAAACTAGAGACATACCAATAACACAAAATAATCCAATTATAATGTGAAATGGTATGGCTCCCTTCATGGTGATCTCCATCTCCATGAACCTGTTCGTCATGCCTTTGGCCGTAGTGTCCTTCAAGTCCTCCAAACATGCTACACTAGCACTAAGGAATATACAAGAAGATGGCATCTCATGCCGACACACAGGTTGTTATACAATAACAGTGACAACACTTTGGCTCCAGCCGACTGACAAACCCGTGATACACAGATCACGTATGGATTACACACACCACATGCATATAAGCCATACCGTTCACAACTTCCTGCAAAAACAAGTTATGCATAGATACGATATCTACCGGTGTTGTGAACCTTGCAACGACATCTAAGGCGCTATGACAGGGCGAAGCCGGCGGTCCTGCTAGCCGGATAGCGGGCGGGGATCGAAGGGGCAGTGCCCCTCGCGGGTGCGGGCAGCGCTCGATGATTTTTCCGAAATCGCAGATCTAATCTGCATTCCGAACCATGGATTCCTTCATTGGATAAAACACTTTTACCCAAATTTGATCCCTGTGCAGATCTGACCAATCTCATTGATCATCCGCACCTGATCTTCCATGCACCCCCAAGTGCGATTGATCCAATCAATCTTGCACAAAACCGATCTATCTCATAGATCGACCACCGAAACCCTAAGTGGATCCTATCCACCACCTCGTGCATATCACATACGCACAGATCTAGAGCCTAAAACCAGAAGCTTTCGCTCTGATACCACTGTTGGGCCACGCAGAGATAAACAAAACTTTTTCCCTAACGTGGTACTCCCAAGATCTAGCTCAGGTTATAGGCGACGAGTTTACCGCTAGACACGTAGATGCAGAAGTTGATGTAGCGCGTCGAAGCAGCGCGGAATGATCCCACAGACAACCCTCTGAATCCCACGGACAGCTACATTGGATCCCACAAACTCCTTCGCCAGATCTCCACGAGCTTCCCTGTCTCCAGCGCCGCACGTGCAACGCCTCTACCGCTATCCACACATACAGGAAGGAGCTTCGGACAGAGGATTGCTAGATCCTGTCTAGCCCAAAATGGAAGTGGAGAAAGTGACAGCTAGGTCAAGGACTATCCCTTGTCACTCCACTTATATACACTCCTAGTTGGGCTCAACTCTTGAGGCCCATCTAGGCCGTATTCCAATCTCCACATGGATCTAATCCACATGGGCTCCTTTCCCTTAAGTGTGTGACCCAGTAGGTTCACGTACACCTGGACATGACATGAGCTACTCCTCCAAGTATCCCGTCATGGCTTTGAGTCCAACTCACTTCCATGAACACTCGGTCTCAAGTCGATAGATGGTAACGGCCTCTAGCAAGACGTGCCAACTCCCAAGTGTCGTAAAGTCAGAAGACGAACCTTCAACGCGACTTTCGTCCAAGTCCCTTTGCCTCACGATATATCTATTAAGCTATAGGCGAGTAGTTGCCATCCCTTAAATAGCTTAACTCTCTTCTCGTACCATGATATGTGATTCACTGGACTAACTCTTAGTCCAACTCCTCAGTTAACACTTAACTGAGTAGCGCATGGCCATGCTTCCGAATCATATCACACAAGAGGGCCCAGAGAATATCTCTCCATTACGGAGGGGAAAATCCCATCTTGGTAATCCACGTCATGTTGCTTGCTTCACAACCAACCCGAACTCTACCTTTATAACTGCCCATTTACGGAACAACGTTTGATAGAACCTAAGTTGGCGATCCACAACTCGGATCATGCAATCACCTCAGGTCAAAGGATTCCATTGCTTGAGACTGCAAGTGACAACATGCTCGTTGCATCTCAACTGTGGGTCAGTCCAACTCGCTAAACTCTTTAGCTGAATCAGTGTAAGTCAGAATAGCATCACCATGCCCATGACAAGTGGAACCGTGTCATCATCCGACTTGCACATTGGTCTAAGTTGTGTGTCTAGCACAACCTCAACGACCAAGGACAATCTAGTATGAACAATCATGAATATATAGTTCCACAACTGAATCATGTATTCAGTGATACATATCTAATGTTCATACAAGGACAACTTTACTTTATGAATACTTTGGGAAATATCATCAACCATGATTGCCTCTAGGGCATATTCCCAACACTCCAATATCGCAACCATGAGTCTTGAATCGACCTAGCCGGCCGCCGTTGATAGCGTGCAGGCCGCGCCACCCTCTCATGCGGTCGCCGGAGCTTCTGCCGCTACACCAACCACCCCGGCGACCCCCGCGACCCCCGCCAACGTCACTACCATGGTCCCGTCGATGAGCGTGGTCAAGCGGCGGCGCGCAGGAACGCGTGTGGTCCTGAAGCCGGTGTCGCGGCGGCCATCGCTGATGTCCCGGTGGTCTCATCGAAGCCGAAGGCATCCCGTGCCAGACCGAAGAATTCGGCACCGAAGAGGACGAAATTGAAGGCGACGACGAGCCATGGCGCCTCGCTTCCGTTCCCATCCCTGCCAACGCCACCGTCACCGGAAGCCACCATGAACGTCACCCAGGACGTGCTCGACGACGGGTCAACAAGGTACAAATTAGAACTCTTCCTCGGTTTTCATTGCAAGTTGATATTGAGGCCGCGTACTATTAGGAACGACAACACCTCATACATGTTGGACGAGGTAAACATTACCCCACTCGCTCCATTCGACGCTGGGATGGGTGGAGATGAGGACGACGTGGATGAAGGGGAAGAAGGGGAATAAGATGAAGGGGACGAGGGTGTGGTCGAGGTCGAGGCTTTACGGGTTCGGATGCCGCTGGCGTAGAACAGAGCCCTGTCTTACAGTTTTGGTTTACGGGCTCTGTTCTGCGTCACCGATTTTCCGACCCGTAAACACGAGTTTGGTGAACTGAACTCCGGGTTTTCAGTTCGCGTTTATACGGGATCTGTTAGAAATTCTTTTAAGGCCATAGAGAGAGCGCTGAACACGGCATACCATGCCATCAGGGACATAGTACCTCGGGTGATAGAAGTAGAGAGAGATGGACATAGTACCCCAGGTGATAGAAGTAGAGAGAGAGATACAAAGTGCACTTGTATTCAATAATCGTAACGGTACAAATCGGTTACATATATACCAGCCCTAAAACAAGAATCTTAGGCGGTTATGGCGCCCAGTAGTAATCTAAACCCGACCATTTTTGCACGGAGATTCGCACTCTGTTGTTTTGCAAATTTGCCCCCTAGAAAACCGAAATTGGCCCGCAGCCAGAGGGGGAGTGGATAAGACCACATGTGTGGTACCTTCCCTGCATATCCCACCCGCATCACGTCTTACCTCCTCTCACTATGACACCGCCCTGGTCCAGACGCTGCCACCCCCGGGGTCGCACTGCATTGCCACCCTGCTCCATGACGTGTGCCACCTCATCCACCATCGGACCACCCTCCACTCTCTTCCACGAAGGCCATCGGCCCCTCTCCCCTTTTTCTTCCATGGTTGTGGCCGGCGGCAGTCACTCGCGCGCGTCCCGGTCAATGACGACCTCCGACCAGAGATGGTTAGCGAAGGTGACACTAGTAGAAAACAGACCTTTGGTCCAGGGGTATTAGCCCAGTTTTTGCTACAAACCGGGACTAATGCCCCGGTCCAAAGGCTAGAACTGGCCCCAGGGGGGTGGCAGGCACTAGCCCCGGTTCGAACGGGACCATTAGCCCTGGGTCGTGTAACAAACCGGGGCTAAAGGGTTTCAGGTAGGCCAGGTTGGGCGCCAGACCCTTTAGTCCCGGTTGTTATACGACCCGAGGCTAAAGGTGGACCTTTAGCCCCGGTTCTAGACCGGGGCTAAAGGTCTGGCTATATCTTCTTCCCCTGCCCGAGCCACCATTCAAGCTGGTGGGTCTCCTCTCTCTCTCTCTCTCTCTCTCTCTCTCTCTCTCTCTCTCTCTCTCTCTCTCTCTCTCTCTCTCTCTCTTTCTTGCTTCAAGCTCGAGTTCATGCCCTTTTTTTCCTCAAGATTTGTCTATATTTTGTGGTGGCCCATCTATCCAAAGGTTCTAAAAGGTGAGCAACTTCATCCTTTGAACTCTCATTGTTATATTAGCTCATTTCATGCTCTATCTTATAGATGGATTTATGGATTTAGTTCGGTAGTAATTTTTGCAATGATAGCATGAGATCTATGTTTAGATTCTATATATCTTGTATTAATGTAAGGAACTCTAAGGTAAATATCACAATATGTGGATTCTATCTATATATATCTTGTTTTGGCACATAGTCTCGAAATTTGATTTTAGAAGCACACACATGCGTGAGTACATCATTCTAACTAGCTAGCTGGGCAAAATATCCTTCTTCGTCTACCTGCGTTCAACAAACTGAAAAAATTGTAACAAAGATAGGGTAATTCATAAAAGCTTGATAAGAAGACATCACAATTCACATATTAGGGAGTGCCTCTATGGCGATCTCCTCGAAGATGTCTGAGGACGGGATCCTAAGACATCTTCGAGAAGCTCTGCCGTAGTGGTGTCCCTGCTCTCCCACACCATCTTTCAGTTTATATCTTCTCTAGCTAAATCAGTATGCTAGTGGAGCTAACTAATTTCACATATTAGAGAGTGCCTCTACGGCGAGCTCCTCGAAGATGTCTGAGGACGAGGTCCTAAGACATCTTCGAGAAGCTCCACCATAGTGGTGTCCCTGGTCTCGCACACCATCTTGCAGTTCTTCACAAGAATGCATACCTATTTATAGATTAAGCATCACAACATAGTGTCGGGCACTGATGACATAATGTCGACACACTCACCCTGGCATAGTGCTGCCACCCACCCAAAATAGTGTCGGCATTTAATTTACTGGCTTAGTGCTGCCCACTGAGGACATAGTGTCGACATGTTGTCTCCACATCCACATTTAGTCCCGGTTGGTGCCTCCAACCGGGACTAAAGGTTCATCATATCTTTAGTCCTGGTTGCTGGTTTTAATTTTGTTTTTTAGATTAGTACTAATTAATTATGATTATGCTGCCACCCACCCAAAATAGTAGAGTCATTTAATATATTGGCTTAGTGCTGCCCACTAAGGACATAGTGTCGACATGTTTTCTCCACATCCACATTTAGTCCCGGTTGGTGCCTCCAACCGGGACTAAAGGTTCATCATATCTTTAGTCCCGGTTGCTGGCTTTAATTTTGTTTTTTTAGATTAGTACTAATTAATTATGATTATGTTTGATGTACTTAATTAATTATATAATGCAGATGAGCCGGCAATGGATGTACGCTGACCGACTCTCTAATGAGTTCATTAAAGGCGTGCATTTTCTTCTTCTTGTGGCCGAGGCAAACAAGCGGAATGGTTTTATGTCTTGTCCATGTGGTGTCTGTCGGAATCTCAAGAGTCCTTCGCAGCCACCTGTTTCGGTCCGGTTTCATGACCGGCTATAATTGTTGGACCAGGCATGGAGAAAGAGGGGTTATGATGGAAGACAACAAAGAAGAAGAGAATGACAACGACTACCCTGAATACGATGGTACTACAATGGAAGACATTGATGAAGAAAAAGATGAAGAACGGGCATCAGATCTGCCCGATGATGATCTTAGTCGGGCCATTGCTAATGCCTAGGAAGAATGCGTAACTGAACGGGAGAGGTTGAAGTTCAAGAAGATGTTAGAGGATCACAACAAATTGTTGTACCCAAATTGTGAAGATGGGCACAAAAAACTGGGTAGCACACTAGAATTGCTGCAATGGAAGGCAAAGAACGGTATGACTGACAAAGGATTTGAAAAGTTACTGAAAATAATGAAGAAGTTGCTTCCAAAGGATAACGAACTGCCCGCCAGTACCTACGAAGCAAAGAAGGTTGTCTGCCCTCTAGGATTAGAGGTGCAGAAGATACATGCATGCATTAATGACTGCATCCTCTACCACGGCGAGGAGTACGAGAAGTTGGATGCGTGCCTAGTATGCACTGCATTGCGGTATAAGATAAGACGAGATGACCCTGGTGATGTTGAGGGCGAGTGCCGCATGAAGAGGGTTCCTGCCAAGGTGATGTGGTATGCTCCTATAATACCACGGTTGAAACGTTTATTCAGGAACAACGAGCATGCCAAGTTGTTGCGATGGCACATGGAAGACCGTAAGAAAGACGAGATGTTGAGACACCCCGCTGATGGGTCGCAGTGGAGAAAAATCGAGAGAGAGTTTCCGGACTTTGCAGGTGATGCGAGGAACTTATGGTTTGGTCTAAGTATAGACGGCATGAATCCTTTTGGGGAGCAGAGCTGCAGTCATAGCACCTGGCCTGTGACTCTGTGTATCTATAACCTTCCTCCTTGGTTGTGCATGAAGCGGAAGTTCATTATGATGCCAGTGCTCATCCAAGGCCTGAAGCAACTCGGCAATGACATTGATAAGGCCATTAGTTGAAGAACTCTTACAGTTGTGGCACGGACAAGGGGGACCTTTTAGCCCCAGTTCGTATTACAACCCGGGGCTAAAGGGGGGAGGGTGGTATAAATACCCCACCCCCACCCCGGGTCGTGCCACGACCCGGAGAGCCGCCAAATCATAGCGCCGCGCCCACGCTGTCCGCCGCACCGCCGCCCGCGCCCGTCTCCGCCCTGCGCCGCGCCGCCCCGCCATGTCTCTGCGCCGCCCCGCCCCGCCCCACCGCACCTTCTCCGCCCCGTGTCGTCTCTGCCTCGCCATCTTCAGGTGAGATCGCCGTGGTAATAGTTAGTGTTAATTTTGGTTAATTAGGGTTATTAGTTAATTTTGGTTAGTAGTAGTGTTAGTGTTTGTAAATTAGTAGTATTAGTATTTTGGTTAGTGTTAGTTAGTAGTATTAGTATTTTAGTTAGTGTTAGTGTTAGTGTTAGTGTTAGTGTTATTAGTAGTATTAGTATTTAGTTAGTTTAGTGTTAGTGTTAATAGTATTAGTATTTTGATAGTATATATTAGTAGTATTTGTATTTTGGTTAGTTAGTGTTAGTACGATTAGTATTTAGTTGTGTTAGTAGTAATTAGTATTTTGGTTAGTTTGTGTTAGTAGTATTAGTATTTAGTTAGTGTTAGTAGTATTAGTATTTAGTTAGTATTAATATTAGTATTTATCTAGGGTTAGTTAGTGTTAGTTAGAATACTTAGTTAATTGGGTTTAGTTTAGTTAGTGTTAGGTTTAGGGTAAGTGTTAGTAGTATTAGTATTTAGATAGTATTAATATTAGTATTAGTATTTATCTAGGGTTAGTTAGAATACTTAGTTAATTAGGTTTAGTTTAGTTAGTGTTAGGTTTAGGGTTGGTGTTATTAGGGAAATACTTAGTGATTTAGTTACTATTTATGTTTTATGATTGTTTATTGCTATTATTTAGTTATGCCACGTCCACCTCGTCCGAGCCTACTGGACTCCGTCGGGGATGTCCCAGTCTGGGCTCCACCGGGTTGGCACTGGGAGGTGCTACCTGTCGGGACTCGTACTTTGGTGAGGAATCTGGGTATCGTCGTCGACCCGGAGCTTCTTTGGTGGCGTCCATGAGGTCCAGGAGCTGTGCAGAGGGATCCGGCCCCCGAGGAGGTGGTACGTCGTTGTATCAGGGAGGAGGACGAGCATGTACGACGATACATATATCTTTTGGAGACTAGGTTCTCCAATATCTGGCAGGTTCACGGATCTCACCCGAGCTATTCTCCGGTGATGGTTCCTCTTCTGTGGCTGCAGAGCTCCCGTAGCACAGAACGCGGCAGCCGCGTTCGCTAGTTTGATATGAGCGAGATGTATTAATAATGTACTTTATATTATGAGCGAGATGTATTAATAATGTACTTTATCTTATATTATTGTACTTTATCTTAATCACTAAGTACTGTATCCGAGTTTTCGCAGTTGTAATATTCTTTTACTTAATGCAATATTCTTTTTCTGTATTAGTTAAGCTATGGACGGTAGACAGAATGAATAGGATCTTCTCAACATTATAGATGAGGGTACTGGGGGTCTTATTATGATGGCTCTGAATATCTTAATTTGTGTGGAGGAGACGATGGTGGAGAAAATAGTGGAAACGATGGTGCTGACCATGGTGAAGACACCATAATAATGACAAACTCTATCGAGGTATATAAAGCCTCTATTGATTGTTCACTAGTATAGATGCACTAATTGATTCGTATATATGTACTGACAGATGTTTCTTCTCTTAGACCTCCGCTTCCGGCCAATCTTCTACAAGGACAAGAGGCCCGACACACAAGTTGCCCACTGATGTCCGTTTCAGCATTGACTTAGTCTCTCCGTAGGGTCAACCGCTGGAGCCCAAAGAATCTGCGAATGCATTTACAAGTCAATGCGGAGTGATTGTTAGAGACAAAGTCCCGAGCACCACGCGAAATTGGAACAAGCCAGGAAAGAAAAAGGATCCAGTTGGGGCTAGTTTTGTAGATGCCAGAGCGAAAGATACGATGTGGAATTCTCTCATGACACATTTCACCGTACCAGTCTTGGAGACTGATGAGCTCACATAGCAAATGACGAGGAAAGTCAAGCACTTTGCTCTTAAGAAGATGGTCGAACTATTGAAGGAATGGAAAAAAAGATTGTACCATAAGTATGTCTTGAAGAAAAAAACTCCTCCATTCACTGGCCCACTATAGTTGCAGCAGGATAACTGGGCCGCATTTGTGGAATACAAGACCTCGGAACCAGCTAAGGCAATGTCAGCAAAAAATAAGTTAAATGCAGTCAAAAAAAAAATCACCATTATATGGGCACAGGTGGCTACATGAGTGCCATGCCTAAGTGAGATAAAGCTGAGGCTGACCTAGAGGCTAAAGGGGTCACTCGAGCTACGTCTAGTTGGCCCTTGAGGTCAAGAAATTGGGTATTCGGGAATGGGGCATCATTAGATCCAGAAACAGGCAAGATTGTTGCAGCCGAAGAAATTTCTTCACCTAAGAAAGAACTTATTAAAGTGATAAAAGAGGTTGAAGAGGGAATGTTTGTTCCCAACAGAGAGAACGATGAGCTGACAAAGGCTCTCGGGAATCCTGAAAAGGCTGGACGAACAAGAGGGTTTGGACCTTCTTATCCATGGGTTATCGGGTTTCCCGAGCACCTTGACACGTACAGAAGCCGATCGAGAAGAACAAAGCAGCAAAAAGAGGAGGATACAGAGCGATTCGCGAGGTTTGAAGCCATGCTGCAGGAGCATCACCAGGATCTTAATGAACTTAATTGACTCCGACAGCAAGATCCTGCACCGGACAGTACGGTCGGCCCATCGCAACGGAAAAGCAGCGTGGCTTCCACGGAGGGCCACGGTAATGATGCAACGATGGATGTGTACCCCGTGGATGCAATTAAGGAGACGACTAGTTGTGAGCTGCATGTTGAACTGAAGAATATATCCATGAAGGTGGCGGTTGGCTTTGCTTTACCATCTGCACCGAGAGCGACCTACCATTGCAATCCGATTCCAGCTAGCTATGCTCGTGTCGGTGTGGATGAAATTCTACCTATGTGTCAGTCACTATAGCTTGACATCCCTGGAGGTGAAGGGGAGACGACACTAGGAGAAGTCACGAGTGGCTTCATTCTTTGGAAAAAAGAATACTTCAAGTTTCCAGGCTCGACACCAAGGCCACCTTCTCCACCGAGAAACAATCCATCACCTCCAAGGCAACCGTCTCCTCCCAGTGCACCGTCTCCTTCGAGTCCACCTCCAAGTGCACCATCTCCTCCCAGTAATAGTCCAATCCATGACCTCAACATGAGTCCATCTCAATCTACGGAGCCGCCTCCACCCACTAAGGGCCAAAAGCGGAAGAATACCACCGCTTCGTCGAGCAATAACCGACACCCAAAGCGACAGTTGGCGCCCCTCCCAAGAGTACCGCCAGTTCCTCCCAAGAGGGCTTACGACCTGACCGATAAGGAGACCGATGCGGTCATACGGGCCGAAGTGGATGCTCATTTTAAAAATAAACAACCTAAGCCAGAGGTCCAAATAAAACTGGAAACCAAGGAGCACTTTAGGAAATTACTGACGCAGCCATCCCAAGCTCAGTTAAATGCGCCAGATGACTATACACAATGTCTTCAGAAGACACTGAAACAGAAGAGATCAAGCGGTAGAGGAAGCATCACAAAAGAGGTTCCCCAGTAGAGGGAACAAGCAAAACAATTGAGTGGTAACGGAAGCATCAGAACTGACGCCCCCCAGCTGGGGAAACAAGCAAAACAATCGAGTGGTAGCCGAAGAACCAAAAGAGATGTTTCCCAGCTGGGGAAACAAGCAAACCAATCGCTCCCCCCACTCCAGGTGAACATACCCGAACCTCAACTATATGAGGTAGAACCTATGGATCCGGAAACGGCTAGGATATTGACTGATCAATGTGGTATGCCTATTCATGAAATTCTTCACGGCGATATGCCCAAGGCTGAGGTAGCACCCAAATTTGTTCACGGGGAGCCTCTGGTCAGTTCTGAGAGGCTTCGGGATATGCCAACACAAATGCGACGATTCCATGAATGGTACATGAAAGCATCAAAAGAACAGCGAAATTGGCTCTTAGTGAAAGTTCAAAAATCGCATTACTTCACTGAAGACGAGGTCCCTATTGAATTTACAGAATTATTTCAGTTATTCAATCTGAAGGAACTCGACAAAACTATCCTTAGTTTGTATTGTCTGTAAGTGATTACTTTATTTATGTAATTAGGTCTCTATCTCAGCTTGTTCAATTCATTGCCGGTAAGTATACTCACTATATTCTTTTGTACGCTATATATAATGATGCAGAATGAAGACGCTCGATTGTAAAAGAAAGGCTATCAATGGATTTGGGTTCATTGACCCACATCGAGTTCATGGAGCTATACTAAAGGATAAACAACTGGTGACCGAGCACAACTTGTTGCGGTTTCTCACGAAATAGCTTTTCTGTAATGAAATACTATTTCCTTACCACGACGGCAAGTGAGTTTTTGTACATATTAACTTTTGCTTACTCGATGTTCAGTGTAAATGATGAGTTACTGATGTATGTAAACCTTGCGTAGGTACCACTGGATTCTTTTAAGCATTTTACTTGACTTGGGAAGAGTTCACATCATGGACTCACTAAACAAAGACATTAAAAACTACCGTAGCACTATCGATGCGCTCTAGAGGTAATTTCAACCATTATCGCACTATATCGGTTTCTTTTGTTCATTTTATGGGATATCAAGTAGTTATTAACTCATACATTAATTTTCTTTATCGAGTAGGGTTGGGACACAGTTCAAGAACCATGTTCGCGGTCAATGGCGTGAGGAGCTATTTTTTAAATCACTCTCGGTAAGTAGTACGAGCTAAGTCCGCGTATCTATTTAATTCTAGTTTATGTGCATTTATCATGCTAGAGTTATTATTTCATTGAATTCTATTCTTGTAAAGTGCGTGAGGCAGCCACAGGAAACTAATCTATATGGATTCTATGTGTGCGAGTTCATTCGCATCAGTATTGAGAAGCCCTCGGAAAATATTCGAGTAAGTAAACAATATATTCACCCTTTATTTTTATTATAAAAAGTTGTGTTGAGTCTAATTCATACGATCTCATTTTTATATAGTTGGACGCGATGCGGGACAAGCTCCTACCAGAGGACCACCTAATAGCAATCCAAGAGGAATTTGCTGCATTTTTTGTCGACGAGGTCATAGACTCACGCGGAAAATACTCTATACATAAACCCTAAAGCATCCATGTAATGATCTCCATGTAATCAAATAGACATGCTCTGGACCCGGTTGGGACTCCATGTATGCTTGTAAGAGAAATTATATTACATATTGCGTCAATGTGTACAAGTACTGTGCAGTAGCGTTCTGTATGTATACGGAAACTTGTTTCTAATGAAAACACCGAATGAAAAATAATTGAACACAAAACACAAAATGAAAAGAAAAACACAAAACCCTAAAACCCCATCCCCTGCCGTGGCAGCCAAATGGCGCAAAATACTGCTGTGGTAGGGAACCTTTAGTCCCGGTTCGTAACACGACCTGAGACTAAATGTCCTGCCGCCCAGCGCGCCACGCAGGGCCACGTGATTGGACCTCTAGCCCCGGTTCGTAATAGAACCGGGGCTAAAGCTTGGACCTTTAGTCCCGCTTTGGCAGTCCCGGTTCGCAATCCGGGAAAAGGCCCTTACGAACCGGGGCAAATTGCCTGATTTCTACAAGTGTGAGGAAGAGCTATTCAATTTCGCAACCATGTGAGCACGTTGGATCCGTGCCTTTTCTCCTTTTTTTATTTTGTTTGCTATTTGTTCGTAATCTGCAGGTTATTTGTATGCAATATGTAAAGTTCTTCTGAGATTCTTTGTATGGATCCAATTGGGATTTTTTTGATGAAATTCTGAGTGGATTTGATTATTAAAAATCGACAGTACCTCATAAACACAGGGCCAGATTCTTATGAAGAAATGACTTTTCAGTGTGGCAAAATTTGTAGCCAAAATCTTGTACAAAATTCACAGTACTTATTAAAAAAATTGCCAGATTGTTTTGAATAAATATGAAGAACTTTATAAACAAGCCGCGGGTCGGTTCTAGTCCTCCATGCTGGCAGGACTTTTTAGAGGAATTAACCAAAGTTGAGGGTCTTTTGTGCAAAAAAGACTTACCAATCTTAAAGCATTCAGACGGCTAGGATTGGCGCTGGGCACACTAACTGCTGGAGAAAATGCACGTCGTCCTAGGATGGCGGGTTCAGTAGAGATGAGACTAGGATGATCGGAGACATGCCGGGGCGGGGCGACGGTGAGAAGGGGACCTGCCAAGCCTTCACGAGGCCGCTTGTTGTTGTTGTGGTTGTAGCCGCCGTGGTTACTGAAATGTTTCCTCTTCGGGTTGTTCTCATTGGGGGATGGGGACCCCTGTGCTCCGTAGGCGCCATGGCTGCCATGGGACGGCTGACGTGCAGGCGGGCGGTTGAAGGAGACGAGTGCCGCATTGGAGGACGTTGAAGGCTGGCTCTGCATCTCGTCCATGGAGAGCTTGTCGACGGCGGCGAAGGTGAGTATGTGAAATGGATCGTATGGGCACCTAGAGGGGGGGTGAATAGGTGCTACACCAATTTTTAATTATTTTTCAGTTTTAGGCTTAGCACAAAGGGTAAATTCTCTAGAAAGCCTATTGGGTGGAATTTCCCTATATGCAAACCTATCTACTAGCGAGTAAAGAGCGAGAGGAAGAGGAACGAGTAAACCGAAGAGAAGCACGCGGAGACACAGGATTTGTTTGACCGCAGTTCCTTCCTTGTTAAGGGAAGTACGTATGCGTTGGAGGGGTGGGCGGTACTCAGACCACCACACCACAAAAGGCCTCACCCTGTTCTCCGATGGATCTCGCCACAACAGGCCTGATCCACCTTCCACTATAGGTACCCTTCGAGGCGGGCACCGGCGCCTTTACACAACTAGCGGGGCAACAACTCCACAACAACTTGGAGCCTCCCGAAATGACAACAAGCTGCCACAAAAACAAACTTATCAAATACAATAAACAAGATCTAGGTATTGACAAGAATACTAGATCAGGGATTTCTCCAAGTGAATGGAGAGGAGTTGAAGCGCTTGATTCTTGATGATGATGAACTTCTCCTTCAATTCCACCAAAGATCAAGACCTTTGGGTGGTTGAAGTGGGAGATCGAGATTTAGAGCTCTTGCACAAGGTCTGGTCAAATTCGAATGAATCAAGAGTTCTGAACATTGGGGAAGAAGGGGTATTTATAACCCCCTTCAGAAACCAGCCGTTGCAGCCTTTGGGGGCCAGATTATCCGGCCCAAGTGAGGGCTGGATTATCCGGTCTGGGGAAACTCTGCCCCAGACTCGGAATATCCGCCTGATAATCCGCCCCCCTCTCCGAGCGTCGCGCCGAGCTTGCCCTTGATCAACTTCTGGGGGCCGGATTATTTGGCCCAGTGCGAAGGCCGGATTATCCGGCCTGGGGAAGAAAAACCGCCCTAGTTCGGATTTTTCGGGAGAAAATCCGACGGGATACCGAGCAACGCGCCTTGGTTCCTTTTGCTCGAAAACTGGGGGCTGGATTATCCGGCCCATGCGACACCCGGATTATCTGGCCTGAGGAGGAAAAACCGCCCCAGTTCGGATTTTCCGGGAGAAAATCCGACTGGACTCCGAACGACGCGCCTTGGCTTCCTTGAGAGATGAGGTAGGCCGGATTATCCGGCCCTGGTGGGGCGGATTATCCGCCCCCCTCAAAATTTCCTGCACACTTAGCACACATGAAAAGTCTCCATAGTATTGTTATCTAACACGCAAAACATAGGAAAACATGAAATGCTCTTTCAATCTCCCCCTTTTTAGTCTTAGATGACAATACCAGGATTTGCAGGAGAAAGACACAAGACGGATAGAGATAACTTATGAAAGAGACTCCCCCTCAATGTGTGCATAATAGAGTTCTGCATTGGAATACAAATGCAAACAAATAGGAGAATCTATTCCATAGACATGTGAGCAAAAACACATACCACCGAAGTAGAGAATAGGCATCCTTGACATAAATCACAATTATTACCGGATAACCAATATGAGCGCACCTTCTGTGATATACCTCCAGCAATAGGACATGAATAGATAGATCCATAAGCACAATCCATGATATGAAGTCCATAGGCATAGCATAATCCAGACAACCACAAAGAGTCTCAAACAACCAAATCACGAATTTAAAGTTCAACGCTAAATGGGCATAAGCAAGAAATAACGAATAGAAAAGTGCAAGTGCTTATGCCCGACCCATGCAAATCCACGAACAACCTAATAGAACTACTTCTCCCCCTTTGGCATCGAGACACCAAAAAGGGAGAAGAGCGAACTAGCGCCCCATGGGATCACTCATCGTAGTCCTCGTCCTCGTCCTCTTCTTCATGCTCTTCCTCATCCTCATGTTCAAGTTCCTCAGTGTCACCTTCCTCATCTTCATCAGCAGCGGTCACAGAGGGGAACAAGTGACGCTCCAGCTCACCATAGTTCAGCCCGGAGGAAGAGTTCCACCGAGCATACGGAGTGGGAGGTGTAGGAGCCGGAGGAGCACCCGAAGCACCGGACACATGGTGGAGAATGAGCTGCTGGGAGTGAGCCAACTCATGGCGCTGCCTGTAAGCCTCGTACTGACCCTTGCGCGTGTCCACGCCCATGTAGAGAATGTGACGCTGGAACCAGTTCAACTGCTTGATCTCACGGGCCACGGGAGGCACAGGGGGCCTGCGAGCATCCCTCATGAGACCCTCAGGAGTAGAGGAGGGGTGAGAGGTCTTCCGAACCTTGTTGTATATCTTCTTGGCCTTGTGCACCAAGTCAATGTGGAACTCCTCGGCATGAAGCAGGTGGCGGATGAGCATCATAATGTAGGGCGCATAGGGAATGGACAAACGGTGAACATAGCATCACACAGCTCATGGTAAATGAAGTCCATGACATCCAGCCTGTACTGCACTGACTCGTCCTCGCATGAGGCAACCTCATGAGAAAATTCAAGTAGCTGAACAAGGTGACCACGGATGCTGTCATTGTTGCCCCCACTCGGTGTAATAGAGTCACGGAAGAGACCCACCAAAGCAGCATAGATGGGAGCAAGACCAGCCACAGTACCGACAATGCCATTGTCCACAGTGCACGGAGAGAGAGCAGCATCCTTGTTGGGCTTCAACTGAGTGATGATGCGGTGATCACTGGCTCTATCCCTGCTACGGAAGGAGTACCCTAGAACCTCAGCAAACACGTGAAAATCAGTAGTCATTGGCCTATCATGAGTCATCCACTTCATAGTGCGACGCTCATCCCCACAAATCACCAAAGTGGAGAAGAACTGCTTCACCACCTCAGAGTCAAAGGAGCACTAGAGAGACATGAGATGGTGCAGCTCCATCCTCTCAGCAACATACATCGCATCCACAAGATGCGCCTTCCCCAAAGCATCAGCAAGTACTAGAGGATGCATAGGCCTAATGTTCAGCCTGACATAGATGTCTTCATAAATCCCCTTCTGTTCTGCACACCAAAACGGGTATCCCCCAGCTCAACATCACGAGGCAGCTCAGCAAACAAGTCACGGTGACGGATGGCGGAAAAGGAGACTGCATCCAAAGCCCTGTAGTTGATCTTGGGCTCCTTGCCCTTCCTCTTGGACACCCCCTTCCTAGTCCTCTTGGATTGTTTAGCCATTCGCCTCTCTTCGTTCTTCCTTCTCCTCAATTCAACTTCGTCCACTAGGTTACCTTGACCGTCGTCCTGAAAGTACTTGGCGCAAGGACGGCGCTTGTAGGTCTTGGAAACACCGGAACCACCTGTGAGGAGAATAAGGGCGATGGCAAGGGGATAAGCATACACACAAGTCCAGGAGAGAGCATGGAAAAAGTAGTCAAAAAGTTCATAGGGCAAAACCACTCAATGCATACACATAGTGAAACTGAAGTAGAATAATCCGTCAGGCCGGATTATCCGGCCTGGCCAGGGGCGGATAATCCGGCCCTGGCAGAAATTTTCGATTCCACCAAGATTGCATGCAAAAAAAGTAGATCGGACCTAGAAACTGCAAGACTATGATTTCTATGCAAAAACACATCCTTCTAGACAACGTTCCACCCAACAAGATGCACATCTAGCCAAAGATGGGGAGAGAGGGAGTTACCCTCACTCATTGTAGGAAGAACACGGAGGAGAAGGTACCCGGAGGCACGGAGAAGAAGATCCGGGGAGGCCCGGAAAATCCGGTGGCCGGAGAGGCTCCGGGGAGGGTGAGGGGTGGCAGGCGGCGGTTGTGGAGGAGGAGAGGGCTAGGGGAGAAGTGCTGCTCGATATGAGCCCTTCCCCCGAGCCCTGCCCTTTAAGATCAAATCCGCCAGGGCCGGATTATCCGGCCAACACTTGGGCCGGATTATCCGGCCTAAATTCTGGGATTCTGTTATACACAGAACCAGGCCCGCGCGTCCCCAAACAACACCCCCACAAGGTGAACAAGGGACTTGTGTGCAAGAATAGATGGCTTAAGGGTAGGGAAGGCTTAGGATTAAGAGAGCCAAACTGAGATGGTACTAGACACTCAAAATTGCAAAATCCAAATCAAATAAAAGCCAAGATTGAGTGTAATTCCCATAAGAACATGAGAAAGCAAATAACATCCAAAAAGATCCAATTCTCCACAAGGGAGAGGGAGGTGGCCGAGGCCACCTTGTTGGAGTGTATGGTGTGACACCGCGAAGATATATCTTGGGTTCACGACCAATACTCATCAATAAGATCACATATCACAACATGATATTAAGAGAAATGATATATCTTGCTATTGGCATTATGGGGGGAGGGTTAGCCCAATGAGTTAGGACCACACTCCCCCTATATTCATGCCCACACCTAGACCAAACAAGGATTGAGGTGTACGAGTGAGTGAATGGGTAATCAAGACAAGCTCCCGGAATCAATGATATTTAGCTCATTCCTCAAATAGCAGAATCTTGCTTCATCAAGTGGGTTTGTAAAAATATCCGCCAGTTGGTTCTTCGTGCTCACAAAAGATAGATCAATATCGCCTCGAGCAACATGGTCACGAATAAAATGATTCCGAATCTCAATATGCTTCGTCCTTGTGTGCTGAACTGGATTGTACGCAATCTTGATAGCACTTTCATTATCACATAAAAGAGGCACTTTGTCACAATTGACACTATATTCTTTTAAAGTTTGCCTCATCCACAATAATTGAGTACAAGCGCTGACAGCAGCAACATATTCAGCTTCGGCGATGGATAGAGATATATAATTCTGCTTTTTGGATGACCAACATACAAGAGATCTTCCCAAGAATTGACAAGCTCCAGAAGTGGATTTCTGATCATCCTTATCACCAGCCCAATCTGAGTCAGTATAACCACATAAAGTGAAATTGGAGCCCTTGGGATACCAGAGACCAAAGTTGGGGGAATGAACCAAATATCGAAAGATCCTCTTGACCGCCACTAGGTGGCTTTCTTTAGGAGCTGCTTGATACCTTGCACACACTCCCACACTCAACACAATATCGGGTCTAGATGCGCAGAGGTAAAGAAGAGAGCCGATCATGGACCGGTATACCTTTTGGTCCACATATTTACCATAAGGGTTAAGTTCAAGATGACACTTTGTTTGCATCGGAGTGGCGACACCATTCAGGTCCGTCATCTTGAATCTCTTGAGCATGTCTTGGATGTACTTCGCTTGATTAATAAAGGTTCCTTCTCTAAGTTGTTTGATCTCGAATCCAAGAAAGAACCGTAATTCCCCCATCATAGACATCTCAAACCTTGTTCCTCACAACAATGCCATGCTCATCTTGCTTGTTCTTGAAAATCCACTTGGTGCCGATAACATTGCGGCACTCTTTGGGTTTCTCCACTAGTTTCTAGACTTTGTTGCGCTCGAAATTATTCAATTCTTCATGCATAGCAACAGCCCAGTCTGGGTCTTCAAGAGCTTCAAAGATCTTCTTAGGTTCCACCATGGAGATATGAGCTTGATGCTCACCAAAACTGGCCAATTCTCTTCTTGTAGAAACCCTTCGTCGAAGATCACCAACAACCTTGTCGAGAGTGTGACCCCTCAACTCAAGGTTACGATCATTCCGAGCCTTGCGACGAAGTTCAATAAGTTTGTTGTCTCTTGGAGGAGGATATTCATCACTTGAGTCTTCATTGGAAGCATATTCTCCGCCTTGATCAGTAACTGGAACAACAGTAGCAGGTGGTGGAGATGCATGCCCTTGAGGTGAATCCGTAGCCGTAGCAGGAGGCTGCAGAACTGGAGAGTCAGGGCCGGATAATCCGGCCGATGGAGAGGCCGGAAAATTCGGCCTGGGAGTACTTGCAACAACTTCATCAGGAAGCCTGGGACTTGCTTGAACTGGCGAGGAGCCGGATAATCCGGGGTCAGCCAGAAAATCCGGCCTGGAGCTTGCGTTGACATCTTCACCACCAGAAGCAGTATGGTCAGCTGGAGCGGGGTGGCCGGATAATCCGGTGTCAACCGGAAAATCCGGCCTAGAGCTTTCTGGAGCATCTTGACCTTCAGCAGTTGATGGAGATGGTGTAGAAGTTGCCCCCATGGTTAGAGCATGTTGCGTATCTGTAGATGAGGGCTCTATATGAGTAGAGCATTGTCCTTCCCGGTCCGCCACAAGGGGTTCCTCAATGGGGCGAAAGAATCCCACGCCCATTCTTCTTATGGCTTCTTGGGGTATTTCAACATCTGCATCACAAACACCAACTTGCTCCGCACGGGAACCGTCATTTTCCTCGAACACCACACTACAAGATTCTACAATAGTTCTGGAGAGCTTATTGTAGACTCTATAAGTGTGGGATTCGGCACCATAACCAACAAAAATACCTTCTAGAGCCTTAGATTCAAACTTAGATAAACGAACTCCTTTAATAAGAAAGAAACACTTACACCCGAATACCCGAAAGTATGAGATGTTTGGCTTGTTACCGGTAAGTATTTCATACGGAGTCTTGTCCAAGATCTTGCGGAGGTATAAACGGTTGGATGAATGACAAGCAGTAGAGATTGCTTCAGCCCAGAAGTTATAAGGAGATTTGAATTCGGCTAACATTGATCTTGCCATGTCCATTAGAGTTCGATTCTTCCTCTCGGCTACACCATTTTGTTGAGGGGTGTACGCAACGGAATATTGATGTCTTATCCCCTCTTCACTTAGGAACTCATTTAAGGTGTAGTTCTTGAACTCCGAGCCGTTATCACTCCTTATGGCCAGAATGGGGACGTTGTGTTGACGTTGAACCTCGTTGGCAAAGTCGATGACAGTTTGTTGAGTTTCACTCTTCAACTTGAAGAAATAAACCCAAGTGTATCTTGAGTAATCATCAACAATCACTAGACAATACTTCTTCCCACCGAGGCTTGCATGAGATGGAGGTCTGAAGAGGTCCACATGAAGGAGCTCCAGAATCCTTTTTGAAGAGATAATGGTTTTCCTTTGATGAGGTGAATCATGCATTTTCCCTTCAACACATGCCCTGCAAACACGATCTTTGGCAAAAGAGACATTTTATTTTAGTCCAAGAATGTGGCCACCCTTGTGGAGACTTTGCAAAGTTCTCATATTGACGTGGGCTAGTCGGCGATGCCATAGCCAACCCGCGTCAGCCTTTCCTAAAAGACACATCGGGCCTGTAGTGGTTTTCCCCGAAAAGTCCACCACGTACAGGTCGTTTTCGACATATGCCACGAAAGCGACTTTTAGAGACTTGCTCCACAAGAGTACCACCAAATCAGCATCAATGAAAACTACAAAGCCCATCTTACCAAGGGCACGAACTGAAAGTAAGTTATACCCGAGGGTCTCAACAAGCATGACGTCCACGAGAGAGATATCATGCGCCACCACAACCTTGCCAAGACCCAATACCTCAGATTTTGACTTATCACCATAGGAGACGGTAATGTGATCACGGTTTGGCCGCATCTCCATGATGATCTCCTTTCTTCCGGTCATATGACTCGTGCAACCGCTATCGAGTACCCATTTAGAACCACCGGAAGCATAGCCCTGCAAGAAAATTACTTCTTGGTTTTAGGTACCCATTTTTCAATGGGTCCTCTCATGTTAGTAACAAGGGTCTTGGGAACCCAAATAGACCAAGGAATGTAACAATCATAAGGCCCTACATAACTAGCATACACATCACCATAACAATCACAATATAGTTCAAAGTTAGGATTGTTGATCCCTGCAAAACCATCATGATTAGTCTTGTTATTGGTATTGTTGCTAGTCTTCGATTGAGCAGTCTTGTTCTTGTTCTTGTTCTTGTTATTCTTCTTCTTGTTGTTTTTCTTGCTCTTTGTCTTGGGTATTTAACCAAGACCTTCTTTACTATTGTTTGTCCTTTGCCTGCTCAGTATCTCATCAATAACCCCTTTACCTTTGTGTTGAGAACTTCTTGCAAGATCTTCTTTTCCAAAGGATGAAGAGGAGGTACTTGGCACATCATACCTTTTCAATTGAGTTTGGACCTGGTCATGAGACTCATTTAGAGTATAATAATCACTCTTCAATGCCTTGTGAGCACTTTCGAGATTATCAAACTTCTCCAAAAGACTAGCATGAACAGCCCCAAAATCAATCTTTTATTTCTTTAGTTTCTTTACCTTGGCAAGAGCATGGTCACGTTCTTTAATGAGCTGAGCTACAGCTTCCTCTTGTGACCCCTCAAGGGATTCGAGTCTTTCTTCCAAAGAAACTCGAGCTTCCTCTTCCTCTTCCAAGGCATTCTTCAACGAAGCTATCTCCAAGGCATCTTCTCTTTCAATTCTGCCCTTTTCTTCAAGGAGATCTTCGGCTTGAGCAAGTTGACTCATAAGAGCATCAAAATGGAGTTTGTGCTCACCTTGTAGGTTAGTGAAAAAAGTATCCAAGGCAATAACTTCTTCTTTCATTATAAGACTGTCATGATCATCCATATCCAAAATTATGTTAGTCTTAGGAAATGAAGAGCTAGAAGTTGATACCTCGGATCCTCTTGCCATTAGGCAAGTGGCGTTGTTGTTGATGGCGTTCTCGTTTGGCGAGTCGAAGAGAGAGGAGGGAGTCGATGTGGTGGCTATAGCAGCCACTTCAGGGGAACTTTCATCATCCTCTTCATCTTCACTTGCGGAGGAGTATTCCTCTTGAGCTACAAGGACAATCTTGGGTTGCTTCTTGAACGTGCCATTCTTCTTAATAAACGGCTTCTTCTTAGGAGCTTTAGATTTCTCTTTAAGAATGAGCCTGCCACCATTGTCTTCTCTACTTTGATAAGGACACTCGGCAACAAAGTGCATTCTATCTCCATAGTTGAAGCAAGTTCTCAGTCTTGGGCCACTTTCTCTTCTTCCATTTGACCCGTTCTTGCGCTCAAGGTCAAACTTGGCTTTGGCAGGGTCCTTCCAAAAGTTCCTTGCATAGAATGCCATGTACTCACCATGAGCACGTTTGACCTCGTCGAGGCAGTCCATGGATACCCCTTCAAAAGCTTCTTCATCTTCCTCTTGCTCAACAACATTGGCTTTGAGAGCCACATTGACACCCTTTTGCATTCCAATGGCCTGAGCACGGGCATCTTCAACATTCTTTGCCGCCACTTTGAATGACGCCATTTCTTGCATGACTTCATTGGATGTCATTTGATGATAGTTGTGTCTACCTTGCAGGCTCTTCAAATCCGTTGGCTCAAAAGGCATTAAGGCACTCACATATTTTCTTTTTATCCATGC
Organism: Avena eriantha; assembly: GCA_910589775.1. Classification (NCBI taxonomy): domain Eukaryota; kingdom Viridiplantae; phylum Streptophyta; class Magnoliopsida; order Poales; family Poaceae; genus Avena; species Avena eriantha. Next base: position 80,962,163 of record OU342741.1, on the reverse strand, counting down.
ATCATCAATGTGAGTGGCCCCATGCTTCCGAAATGTTGTTGCGATGCCCTTGAGTCTTCTATACATGTCCTCATGGTTTTCAACATCCAACATGTAGAATCCCTCAGCTTCATTACTAAGGGCATCATACCTGTTTCTTCTCATGCTTTCGTTTCCAACGAAAAGGTCCGTAAGAGCATCCCACGCCTCTTTAGCTGTGTTGAGATGTTCAATGTGTGGCATGTCCTTGGGACCCACACCCAGCTGTATCATGTGGAGAGCAGTGGCATTTGTAACTACCTCGGTGAACTACGCTCTAAGTTGCATGCCTGGATGAGCTAAAGTGGTTAAAATAGTACGGTGGGGCCCAGGGGCCACTCACAGGTAGACCTGTCGGCCGTCCTAACCACTTCCAGAACATCGGGACAAGAATGAGCGGCGTAGTCGGCAGGCGAAGGGATCAACTACATACACAAGTGAGTATGTATGCAAGCCACCATACAACAGTTTTCAGAGCCATTCCATCTAAAAGAAATAGAAATATTGCAACGCCATACAGCAAGATCCAAATATCCTAGATAGAGATAATAGTTTAGGATAGCTCCTCATACATCAAACATCAGAGTATCAGGCGGAAGCAGAAAACAAGATCCGAGTACGGATAAGAATCAAATCGGCATAAGATGCCACATAAATAAACACATCCTGCCCATATATCTCGCGGATCCCCATCCCCGGAATCTCTACACCGAGTGATCATTGCCAACATCATCCGTCTCCTCCACCCAGTATCCATCTTGCGAATACACCTGTTCATCTGAATCAAACAATTTATTGTGTGAGACCCTAGGGGTACTCAGCAAGTCTTTATGCCTCTAAAGGGGACATATACCTAGGGTGACGCAATTGCAGCAAAAGATAATAACTAAAAATTCCATAGATACTCGCTAACCATCCGCCTAACCAATGATAGACGGATGTCCGTTAATTAGTAACAACAGTTATAATAGTATAATTAAGAGATCCATCCTCCTTCTCGCTTACCAACGAGAAAGCGGACGAACAACCCATCCACTGGCAGTTTTATTAACCATTCCATGAGTATTGCACTAATTACTAATCAGGTATTTAGTCAGATTAAAAGTGGTACTTAGTTATACTTGTCTATGATCGAGAAACTGTGCTCCAAGTCGTCCATAACCGCGGACACGACTTTCAGAAAGATTTACCCTGTAGGGGTGCACAAATAACAACACACACTCGATCAACCTCGGAAAAACCAACTCAAAACCCAACGAGGCATTCACGACAAAGCGATCACGGGATTCAGAAATATTTCAGGGGGGCACCCCAATAAGCTACCCGCAACGAAGTTGGCCGGCTCCAAGACGGACCCAGGGTTTGCGAGAACGGCTGTAAACGACTGGGAACCTGAAAATGTGACTGGGCTTGCCGATACCGCGAAATCGTGCCGCGATCCCTAAACAGTACAGGTGCTCCTTGCAGAATCTTAAATAAAACAGTAAAACATGGCATAAGTACATGATAGTAATAAAGCCCCAAACTACTTTGTGGCCTCAAGAAATAAGAATGAATCAAGCTCTGGCTCAAGGGGGCCATAAGGCCTCCCGGATGTGGATAGTGCGAATAGTCAAGGAACAGGAATCACGTACTCGGGGTCCTACGGGACACAAGTGAGCATGAAAAACCAAATAGCAGATATTGCTCACCGGTGCCTCTTTCATTAGTTATCCCATTACTACTCAGGTTAAGTTGTTTCGGTACCTCGTGATCCATCAGACACTCACATACCCTACACATGCTGTTCTACGACTCGCATGGCTCAAACAACTCATGTAGTAATGGCTCATGGGATGGAGGAACAAGCTTCAGTGGGGTTTAACAATAAAGGCTATGCAGTACTTGGGATTTGAATTTAATGCAATCGCGACTCAATGATGCAAGAATAAGATAGGGGCAGTAGGTACTATATGTATGCAAGCATGTGGTAGTGCTTGCCTGGTAGCTCAGTTGAAGCGAGAGATGGATCTGGGTAGAACTGTGATTCCTGATAATTCTCCTGCTGGACATCTATTCGAAGAAGAACCAAACAAACAAGGGCCAACATAAATAAAGTGCACAATCATATGAATTAAAATGCGACAAGAAAACAAACATGCCATGATGAATGATGCACAATTTACATGGCAATAATGTAGCATGGCATGGTGAGGTGTGGGGTACAAGAATAAAGCATTTTATTATTCATATGGTCAAGTTTTATTGCCATAAACAATTCTGATTTTTAATAATGACATGATGCATGCTTCAATTCAGAACATGAAATGCATAGACAGAACGGGCTCGCCGCGCTGATCGATTTAGACATATTATTTGTCGAATTTGGAGTTATAGATTTAAAGTTATTAATTAATTAAGAAAATGGTATTTTATTGCATTTAAACAATTTCGAAAATTAAAAGTGCTCAAAAGATATTTTGAATGGCATATTTGAAATCCTCATATATTTCTGATTCCAAAACATATATTATATGTATTGTTTGGAATTATAATTCAAAAGTTGTTAAAAACAGATTTAAATTTGAATTTAAACATTTCTGTAAATTCATTTTATAAAACAGAAATACACCTAGACTTTTTATACCCAGAGAAAACTAGCCCAAGCGGCTGACAAGCGGGCCCAAGCTGATCTGGCGCAACTGCGCGCGCCAGGACTTTTCTCACCGCGGAAGGGGATAGCCACGGTGCATGACAAGTGGGTCTGGCGGCAGAAAGGGGCCCGCACGACAGTGGGCGAAAAGCGGGCTGCCACGTGTAGGAGCTGGGGAGCGCGGGTTGAGGTTTTTGGAACCTCCGGTCCTTTTCTGTAAAACGGCCAAGGAGACCGACAGGTGGGCCTCGAGAGAGCGCGGGTTGATGAAACAAAAGGTTGGGGGGAATATGCAAAGTGTGCAGATGCTACTGTTTCTCTTCCCTGAATTTTCTGACGAAACTGACGGAAGTGTTGCGCGGCGCGGCGGGGGATCGAACCCACGATCTGGTGCACGCGCGCGGCGGCAGCGACCGCTATGGCTCGGAAGGGTTGTTGGTGGTTTGCTGTTGCGCGGCTAGGTAAGGTTCTCGCGACGCCTCGGCGAGTAAACGCACGTGCACGCCGACGCACAGAGGGTGTTAGGCATGTGGTCCGGCGAGCACATGCGACCAAGGGGAAAAGGAAGGTGTCAGGGAGGGTGCGTGGCTCACCGCGAGGTTGCCGGTGCAGTCAGATCGGGCCGGGAAGCGGAGAATCATCGGCGACGCAGACGCACGCTCGGCTAGGGTTTTCTCTCGGCTCGACGGTGTGCAGCGGCTGTAGGGCGTCTCCTCCTCGCTGTCGTGCACAGGGGCGACGCCAGGGACCTCGCCTCGTTCTTCCTCGACACCCAAACGCCACGCCCGCCGCCTGTTTCGAGGAGATGGTGGAGGCTGATGGTGGAGCTGCCGGGGGATGGAAGGGAGAGGGGTAGTCGGCAGGTGGGGAAAGCAGGGGCTGGGAAGGACCCTGGGACGGATCTGGGGTGGCTGCACGGCAGAGGGGGGGTAGATAAAGTAGAGGGGGAGCGGGAGACGCCGTGGGAGGCTCAAGGTGGAAAGGTGGTGTGGTGGCCACCTTTCTCTCCCTGCTCTCACGTGCCCGGCGTGGTGCAGCTGGGGCCAGGAGAGGCTGGCGGCTCGGGTGGGGCCTGCTGGGCAGCGAGAGAGAAAAGGGAGGGAAGGGAGGCTCGGCAAGGGAGCTAGGGTTGGAGGGGAAGGCTCGGCATGGGGGGTGGTTGAGCAAGGGGCTCGGGTAGGGTTTAGGTTAGGGACGGGGTTAGGTTAGAAAGGGGTAGATGAGCATGGGTGATGAGGTTTTAGGGTAGGGAGGTAGAGAAAAGGGGTGGTGATGGTTTAACCGAAGCTAGGGAGGGGTGGTTAGGGTGTGAGCTAGGGTTAGGGTTTTATGTTAGGGTTTTGATATGAACTAACATGATCCAAAGCATGGGGGGTGGGGGTGAGATGGATTTGGTTGAACACAGGGTTGTGATTGAGGGAGAGATGTGTGTAGGGGTTTTAACATGATGAAATGCAAGATCAAGCAAAAAGGTGAAAAGGAGATGGGGTGAGGGTGAGATTTGGTTGAACACATGGTGATGGAAGGAGGAGGTGAGAGAAAGAGATGGGGTTTAGGGTTTGTTATGATCTGCAAGATCAAGCATGATGGGGAAGTGAGATGGAGAACTCATAAGAGAAAATCCACTCAAACCAAGTAAAACCCAAAAGAATAGAATGGTGGTGATTGTTGCATGGCCCATGCATGAGCATTAAATGACATGTCTAATCTTGTGAAAACAAAATAATGATCATGGAATTTATACACATGCATCCCAAAATGTGGAGTAAGGCCAAGCTAAAAGAATTAGAAAGGTGTTCCAAGTGGAGTAGATGGAGATGCTCAAATTTGAATCTAATTAGGGACATGCTAGTGTGTGTGTTCCACTAGGTGCATAATATCCACAATAATATTCCAACATGAGCTACTATTCCAAAACACTCCATATGGAAACTAGAAAAAGGGGTACCACTCATAATGCATGCAAAGGTGGCTCCACATATCAATAATGTGAAAACAACATGATGCTAATATGAGAGCATGTGGAAATAGAAGTGGATCCATCCCAACCCACATGATCTAGATTAAGTGCTAAAGGAAAATGTAAAAGCTCATGGATAATTAGGATGGTGGAATTATAAGGTGGTGACAAGGGAAAGGTGGTGGAGTTGAATAAAAGATATGCCCCCAACTCAACTTGGGCATCAAGCATTTATCAAGAACCAAATACAATATATCAAGAGCCAAATACAATTAATAATGCATATGAGATAAGAACCAAATGAAAAGGGTTTTATATGATGCTCAAATGCAAGGTGGCATGATGACATGAGCATGATATAATTATGATGCAACAATTATATGTAGGAAGTAGCAATTATATTACTAGACCATGTAGCATTACATATGTTAGACAGATGGGATGCTACAGCATTCAACTGGCTATCCACAACTTCCCTTCTCGTTAGATTGGTTTGATCTCCAATATGAAGACCTTCTTCAATAATCCTCCACAATTCAATAGAGGAGCTGCAAACATGAGATTTCATTAGGAATTACCATTGGTTAAAAGAAGATGCAGTGAGCTTGGGTGGATCACCCCTATTGTTTATATGAGGATGAGGGATAGGTGGGTCGGGGGAATATACGTGGCGAACCTCACTATATTCCTCCTTACCATTTCCCTTTTTGGAGGTGGAGCCATTGAGTTTGTCACCTTCCACATCATCATCCTTGGATCCGGTGTTACCCTTTTCCTTAGATGATGGTGTGGGAGCCTCAGAGGAGGATGGAGATGGGGCTATGGATGATGTAAGGCGAGCAATCATTTGATTCATCTCCTCCATCTTGACCTCAAAGGATTTCAACAAGGTTGTTTCCAACGACTTGAGATCATCTATTGTGACCTTATCCACATCATTTCCATCATCCTTGGTACCCATACTACTCTTAGGCTGTTAAGCCCGAATTAAGAGCCGGGGCTCTGATACCAATTGAAATGGATCGTATGGGCACCTAGAGGGGGGGGGGTGGGGTGAATAGGTGCTACACCAATTTTTAATTCTTTTTCAGTTTTAGGCTTAGCACAAAGGGTAAATTCTCTAGAAAGACTATTGGGTGGAATTTCCCTATAGGCAAACCTATCTACTAGCGAGTAAAGAGCGAGAGGAAGAGGAACGAGTAAACCGAAGAGAAGCACGTGGAGACACAGGATTTGTTTGACTGCAGTTCCTTCCTTGTTAAGGGAAGTACGTATGCGTTGGAGGGGTGGGCGGTACTCAGACCACCACACCACAAAAGGCCTCACCCTGTTCTTCGATGGATCTCGCCACAACAGGCCTGATCCACCTTCCACTATAGGTACCCTTCGAGGCGGGCACCGGCGCCTTTACACAACTAGCGGGGCAACAACTCCACAACAACTTGGAGCCTCCCGAAATGACAACAAGCTGCCACAAAAACAAACTTATCAAATACAATAAACAAGATCTAGGTATTGACAAGAATACTAGATCATGGATTTCTCCAAGTGAATGGAGAGGAGTTGAAGCGCTTGATTCTTGATGATGATGAACTTCTCCTCCTTCAATTCCACCAAAGATCAAGACCTTCGGGTGGTTGAAGTGGGAGATCGAGATTTAGAGCTCTTGCACAAGGTCTGGTCAAATTCGAATGAATCAAGAGTTCTGAACGTTGGGGAAGAAGGGGTATTTATAACCCCCTTCAGAAACCAGCCGTTGCAGCCTTTGGGGGCCAGATTATCCGGCCCAAGTGAGGGCTGGATTATCCGGTCTGGGGAAACTCTGCCCCAGACTCGGAATATCCGCTAGATAATCCGCCCCCTCTCGGAGCGTCGCGCCGATCTTGCCCTTGATCAACTTCTGGGGGCCGGATTATCCGGCCCAGTGCGAAGGCCGGATTATCCGGCCTGGGGAAGAAAAACCGCCCCAGTTCAGATTTTCCGGGAGAAAATCCGACCGGATACCGAGCAACGCGCCTTGGCTCCTTTTGCTCGAAAACTGGGGGCTGGATTATCCGGCCCATGCGACACCCGGATTATCCGGCCTGAGGAGGAAAAACTGCCCTAGTTCGGATTTTTCGGGAGAAAATCCGACTGGACTCCGAACGACGCGCCTTGGCTTCCTTGAGAGATGAGGTAGGCTGGATTATCCGGCCCCTCTCAAAACTTCCTGTACACTTAGCACACATGAAAATTCTCCATAGTATTGTTATCTAACACGCAAAACATAGGAAAACATGAAATGTTCTTTCAGTGTGGACCGTGGAGGCATCGTTCTGGTTGAGCTCGCCCCTCGTCTCATGGTGGCCGTGGATGCCACAGACCAAATTGAGGAGCAATGTAGGGGTCAAAAACAGGTAGCCTAGGTGGTGCAGCGCGCCGGAGAGGCTCTTGAGCTTGGCACAATACCAGTTGAGTGGCTGGTCGAGGTGCTTGGTGCGGTGGAACTCCTCTGCATGGCACATGCCATTCCATTGCCGCGGAAGACAGACTCCAAGGCGGCCTTGATGATGGCAAACTCTCGAGCGTGATGACGTGGAATAGCCACGACTTGATGATGACATTTATGGCGAACCACTCGGGATCCGCGGGGCAAGGCACGACACCCTCATCCACGTGGTCTAACACTTGGTAGATGCTGAGCTTCATCTCGATGCACATACGCCACATCCCATAGGAGCCACTCTTGAGATCGAGTGTATCCTCGATGAGGCCCATGAAATTGATCAAACTAAGAGAACTAGCCAGGTGGCCCTCGCAAATGCGAGGACAACATCTTTTGGTATGTTAAAAATGCTTGAGAAGTTGATTCTTAAAATTCAAAGTATGTGATCGAAATAATATGTTTTATAATGACCAGTATGTTAAGCTATGCATGGAAAAATATTAACCATCTTTAACATGTGACTCATGATTTTTAGGTCATCTCGAAAATCACCATACTTGCTACCATATGTATCATTTATACCTTATATTACACCAACAGTCCATGAGTTAGGTGATAGTTTCTAAGTGATGCTCCATCAAAATGCAAGGTTCACATTGTATTATGTTTACAATTAACATTGTGGTATGTGGTCCAAATATTAATTAGGGTATACATGAGAAAAAATCTATATAAAGATTACACCCATTTCGAGTAAGAAAATAACCAAAAGATTCTATCCTCGTTAATCGGTAGTTTTACTAAATAATAATTTCTATTTTATTTATGTGGATCTTTCTTCCTCTTATCTATGTTGCATTCAAGTAATTTTATGGAATATCTCATGACTTTAGACATGTATAATATACATGATGCAAAGTTTTTCAATGTATAGTATATGTATATGCTGCTAAAGTGTCTAAGTACAAAAAGAAATTAAAAATTATATTCCATTACAATTCATGATATTGTTTATTTTGTCTTGGTTAAGACCATATTTATATATGGATAATCAATTTTAAAGAGGTACAACAAGTTTAGGATGTTTGTAATTGTGAATTGTATGCAATTCTATTTCTATGCATTTTCTTTATCACTGTCATCATTTCTCGCCCACTCGATCTCTACACTCACGCTTGTTTTTGTTTGATGTGTCATGATAACATAGTTGTCTCTCTACTACACAAAGTCAGTGGTCTTTGTGCTTTTTTATACGATGATTCAATAAAGAATTAATGGTTGTTAGTATATTTTGCAATGGCAGTACCTAGCTACCATGCACTTAATGATCATAGGTTCATATTATTTGAAAATAGGTAGCTCATGTGTCGCTAAAACCTTCCTAGTTAGTATTTTTATTTGTGTATTATCTCATTTGTTTACAAATTTATAATTATTTGCATAGACACACAAATCAAATTTGGTTTAAGGTCTCACATCTATTTTTCTAAAACGTCCTAGTGTTGTTCCTCGAGGAATATGTGACACCAGGTTCAAAGACCAAGTTGACGGTTGTGTTGCACCCATTACTTTTATTGATGAAGTTTATTTTTCCGAGGGCATCGATCAATTTTTTTGGGTAAGGTATATATCAAATTAGAGTTTCTTGCACACGTTAATCACATCGATCTACTTTTGAGTTGCTTTCTACATATGCAAGGGGAAATGGCAACACTAACCCATATTTTCGGCTTCACTAAGATATGTTTCATTGATCTAAAAATGATATGTTTAAACCATTTTTATTTTTAATACCTTAAGAAATCTTTTAGAAGTCAGTCAAGTTGCATATATTACTTTGAAGAAAGGACAAACGCTCATGATCACCTCTTGCTGCATTTAGCAGCAAAGATTGTAATAATCTCGTTTGTAATTTAATTTTGGTTAGCAAATGTTTTACTCCCTCCTCCGCAAAAAGGATGTCACAGATTTATTTAAAATCGCATATATGGTACATGCGAATCTAGAAAAAACTGCAACATGCTTTTCATGATGGAGAGGGTATATAACGTGGCTATTTTTTACATCAAAATTATAAAACAACTCTAGTGCAACACATCTCAACAGTCGGAAAGTAACCCTAAATAAGTATAAGAATTTGCGTTTTCCTTAGAAATATTCTTAGTGTTATATTTTTTTGCAAAAACAACATGTCGACAACCATATATGTCATTTACGTATAATTTAGTACGTCTAATACCAGCTATCACGCTACGTTCGACATTATTAGTACATGCCAACGACCATGATTTCATTTTATATCTACGCCGTGTCAATCTGCTAGGAACTTCCTCTAACACTAATTGCGATTGAGTTTGTCATACTTACAAGGCAAGGTATCGGAATAATTTTTTCTCTCTTCCTGAGTTATGCCATCTGCTAAGACTATTTTGCCACGACAATTGTTATGATAGGGATCAAGAAATATTCATACTCCCTCCGTCTCGAAATAGATATCGCGGATTTGTCAAAATTTGGATAAATCTAGACAATAGATACATCCATTTTTTTTTAAAAATATCGATATCTATTTTGAAACAGAGGGAGTACAAAATATTCAAGTTTATTTCGATGAAATAAAAATATGTAGATTTGAGAAATAAAAGGTAACTGCGGACATCACCTTGTAGACATATCAATAGGATCGACAACTGCTCGATTGGTCATTTATATTCGCCTTAGGTGTACTACATGTAATTAAAGTTCACACCGCTAACTATATGAGTGATCATTTATCAATAATCCTACACCTACGGACTAAACTTATGGAATTGACCTACGGACTAAACGTGGCCCCATTTGATTGGAGAAGTATGTGAGACGGTTGTTTTTCTAGCAAAAATAGCAAATCAATTCATAGCACGGATCACCACGTCACCCCTTAACCCCAATCCGTAAAAAAACTCCCCATATTTGTAGCATTACTCATCATTTATTTGTGATTTATCAAAATACAAAATACTTGGTGATCTAAATTATCATTTAAATCTAAAATAAGTTAAGAGTGTATGAAACTTGATTTGATGATGTTGTTATTTGATATATATTGCAGATCATTCTTAAAATCGGCATAGCTAGTAGATTGTAATATTTACACTTTTCAGATTTCATATACGTGTAAACCATGTATATTCATATCTTGCGTCGTGTTTGATACCTACGTACTAAAAGGCATCTACATACATATGTTCTAGAAAATGGCTAAAATATCTTATATTTTGAAATGGAGGGAGTAGATTACGAAAGCCCTTTTTCGATTTTCTTGTTAGCATAATGCTGGTACGGCTCTTCATATATGCAGCAGATTATGATTCCGAAAAATATCAAAAAAATAAGTTTCTTAAGGTTAAGGAAATATACCCGATATGTCTTGTGCTGGAGACAGAATAAGGAGGTGAAATCATCTATGGTAGAAAATCAGGCACGGACGGGGAGTTTAACTGGAAGCGAGTTTGCTAGTGCACCCACGTCAGTAACTCAATTCTTCCCCTGCAGATAAAAAACGTCTCATAAGTTAGGACTATCAAGACGATGGTAAATCGTACGGAACATGCATCAAGAAGTCTGCCTAGTTGATGGAAATAGAAATTCGGCTCTTGATTTTACCGCATCCTGCTGGTTGCTGTGGTTGAAGGAACTGCACATGGCGCTATTGATTTTTCCGCATCTCTTTTTGTACGCCCGCGCAGATTGGAGCAGCGGTTGAAAACACACAGGATTTGAAAGAGGAAATTAATCATATATATATATATATATATATATATATATATATATATATTCATACTACTCCCGGGTGTAACTACACCCACGTGAGTTTCACACCATCTAGGTAGTATATGTCATACCGAAGAGTATGTACACGTAGTATGAAGTATTATAAGACAATTTGGTATTATATATACTAATTTTGAGGTAGTATGTATAAGTATTTCATATATTCTTATTTTATATACAAATATGAAGGGTATTTTGGAAATATAGTGCAAACTATGGTCCCACTTGCAATTTTTTCACATAAGTTGAGTTGAAGTATCATATATAGTATATGAACATACTCGAACCGATAAAGTATCACATATACTTTCGTATGAGAGTATATGAGACACGGGTGTAACTACGCCCCGGAGTAAGAAGGATTTTTTTCATATATATATATATATATATATATATGTATATATATATGTATATATATATATGTATATATATATACCATGTTTCGGCGGGCATCCGTTACTCTTTGTATAGCCTTGTTGCCTTGCTTGGATTTTGTGCCTGCTAGATTGAATCTCATGTATGCACCCATGGTGATCGTGGGCGAAGACGACGGAGAGCACAATTGTTTAGATGGATTAAATAGATAAAAACGGTTTGGTAAAAAAATAACTCAATGGCATAGGTGGGTAAATAATAGATGGATTCATCAATTTACAAAGATCGTATGGTTATGTTTCTTTTACTAAAAGTGGCTCGACCAGATGTTTCTAATTTTTTGGGATTTTCTAGTATATTTATCTTTTTTCTGGTTAACCCTTCATGTGTTTTTAGTATATATATATATATATATATATATATATATATATATATATATATATATATAAAATAGATATGAGGTGCGGCGTGGAGAGGGAGACGGAGGGCAGCATTGAGGGAGGGGGGTGAATTTTTGGAATTAGTAGAGGGGGTGGTGGCCGCGCCGGAGGCAGCATCGGGAATCATCATGGACTCCCAAGATCTTACTACCATGATAGAAGTAGAAAGAGGGAGAAAAAATGCAATTGTATTCGGTAGTCGTAATAGTACAGATCGGTTACATATATACCAGCACTAGGACGGTGGGTTGAGTAGAGATCCTAGCTAAAAGGGAGGAAGAGCTGGCGCATGATCCCATGCGATGCATGGATAAGCAAAGACTAATGCATATAAACCTATATAAACCTTCTCAAGTAGCTCACCATTGAGGAAGGTAATCTGAACATCAAGCCGAGAGACATACTAGTGTTGAACAGAGACCACACGAACTGTGGAATCGACAAGCCCATGGATTCCATCCATGTTCTATGCATCGGGAAACTACGGATGCGACTTGCCAAAGGAATGACGGTCGTCGCCAAGGAATTCTACTCGTCATCGATGCAGGTACCCTCTAGCAACACAGCCATCATCACATGGCTGCGACTGCGTCACTGGCTAGGCACAGCCTAATTTGTGTCCACCTTTCATCTGCTTCAGCTATGTGGCGTTAGAGGCGGCGGAGACGCTGCGCCGCAAGCGATGTTCTGGCAGCCCAGGAAAGACCTCAGCTTGGTCCTGGGCTTCGAGACGGCTAGGGAGCGAAACTCGGTGATCATGCTTGCCCGGAGATTTGCTATCGACTGCAATGTAAGTTTAGATTGTATTTTCAGCCCTGTCGTGGCAATCACGCATGACTTGATCTTCTTCCTTGTCGAATGCAGATTATCCTTGCCGGTCCGGGGGACAAAACTCCGTGGTAACACGACCAAGCGCCAGCTAACTTAATTCTGACTCTTAACAGAATCACTGTACATCTCTGTGCAGTGCACGGTAGCATCTTAGCTCTGTCTCGGTGCTTGGCATTTGCATCTGTTTTTTCTTGTTCTTGCTTAGGTTTTCCCATCTTCGTTCACGTCATCTATCTCCTGCTGGCCTATGCACCAATTTACCCTCTTCGTCACGCTCTAACACTATCATGGCACTTACGACTTGGTTGGTCGCTGCTATGTTAGAGCAACATCGGCTTTTTCGATAGTAGCGAGGCTAACACTCGTGCAGAGGCTAGTATCTTGCTAGCTAGAGCATTTTTTTTCCCTTTTCTGATACCCACTATAATTTTATTTGTGAACAATAAAAATGTGACGATGAATGCATGGCCTGACACCCAAGTTGTTTCTTGTGTGAACCTCCCTTATCTATTTGTTCTTCTTCAAGAAATCTGCTATAACTTCAACAAATCCTGACAGCTCGAAACATTGCGAGTCAACATCTAAGGTTCAAATCCAGACTTGCGAGTAGTTAATTTGTGTGCTTGTTTAAGCAGCCAACACTGCGTTCAACATCTACCAGCGGAACATTGTAAAATCGCAAAATCTATTGAGCGAATGTGTCAAATCTTGTCTCCTAGCGTGATGCAGTCTGCAGCATCCGTTCGCAGCTGCACGTATCGCGGCGCGTCCTAGCTGGCATGTCTGACCCGCGCCCGCCACGTCGGATCCTAGCTGGCATTGGTTGGTCCGTGCGCTGCTGGTTGCCGTTCGGTTTAAATCGTAGGGGTGGTTTTGTCATGACGTGGGCCGGTTGCTTCGGACAGAAACCGTTCGTAATTTATGGGTAGTGCGCGACGTGTTCATTTAAGTTTTCCAAACCTCTCAGGCGCTCTCTCCCGCTCCGCTCTCCGTTGAGCTCGTCGCCTCTCTTTCCTCTCCGGTTCTGGTGGCCGCCGGCATTGTTCTGACCGCTATTTTCACGCGCAAAGGTCCGTCTCTCGTCGCAGTTGAGGTACATCACATTTTCTCCTTTTTCTACCGCGCATTCCCCTCGAGGGTGTCGTTACTGTTCAGTACGGAAATTTGAGAGCATGTCATGTTTCTAGCGATAGATTCCTGCGATTCGAACTGTATTATACGGTTTTGCTCTCGAGGATTCCACCTCTGTTTTTCGTAGGCATTTCATGTGTGCCCGCCTTGGATTCGTTAGAGTGGGGATGAGGTTGTGTCCTGGTAGGTGTATCCTGTGATTTCGAACCGCTAGGCGGTTGTGTAATTAGATTTATCCCTAGATTTACGTTGTACGTATTTTTCGAACTCCATGTTCTTTGTTAGAGATGCTACTGGTTGGGTTCCTCCTCTGCTTTTCACTGAATGAAGAGCATACCGCAGCAGATTCGTTTGAATCGGTGTGCTGAATCCCAAATATGTCTACCTAGAGTGCTACGCCCCGTAGGATTTTTTTCATGCCCCATATGATGTAGGAGTGGGGGTGGCGGTTGATTGTATTTTCTGTTGGTAGTTTTCAGTCTGCACTATTTTTGCATTTTGCTGATGATTTGACATAGTCTTGAGTAATTGCATTAGATAATGATTGGCTTAGGTAATGTGACATCTGGTTAGTGTTTTCTGGCTAATTTTGATGATGAACTTACCGCTACGACTGGCGTATATTTTTAGCTTCCTCAACTGCATGTTTCTGTAGTTGCAATTGACACCGTGGTAGTGATCATGATTATCATAATCAGTAAAATTATATGCTCTATGTATGTTTGTAATATGGTCTTTACGGTACATTGTTGTTGGAATTTTTCGGTGGTTTGTGTATTATCCATTTACTGATTTCATGGTTACTAGAGTATATTATAGATGTCAAATTATGCTAAATTGTCCTGTGGTTTTAATTACATTATTTGAATGTTAATTAGTTTTGGCATACAAATGTTTTTCTCTAATAGTAATCATTCCATGTTACATCAATGAATTTTACTAGCTTGTCCATATTTATTGTTCAAATTCATGATGTGGTTCTTGTTTTAATACTAACTGGTTGTTTCTATGTATGAGACAATGGTTGTTATATTACATTATAGTTGTCATTTTTTGTTGATTCTAAATTATTGAAATATGGGATTTCATGGCTATTTTAGTATATTATATATGTCGGTCATTCTATAATATCATGTGTGTTTTCTTAAATGAACTTTTTATTAATGTTTGAGTTGCCATAAAGAATGTTGATCTATTGATCAATTTTCATTTGTCTTCTTGAATAGGTTTCCAAAGATGCCTCCTAACAAGCGTAAAACAGAGGCTGGATCACTCGATGTGAAAGAAACGGTAATGCTTTCATTTTGTTCTCCTCATCAACCTCTTACTAGTGCCATATTTTTTTAGAATATGAAGCGGAACAGGACATCACCGGCGTCCCTAGTCTTGATGTATGACAAGTTCACGCCAGACCAATCCAAGAAAATTGTCTAGATGGGTTTCAGATCCATGAATCACATCACTTGTCCCAATCTGGATAACAATCTTTATCTCTGGCTTAGTCACCGTTACGATCCCGGTAGTCAAACGTTGGTGATCCCAGGTAGGGGAGGATAAAGCTCGATGAGCTATTGGCGTTTAGCACCTTGGGTGTACCGCAAGGCCCCATCCTTGCACTGTACGACATTGATCGGAAGCTTGAGGTAAAGATCTTTGCATGGTTATTTCCAGATCTTGGTGGACTCCAACCCAAGGTTACATATATGTGGGAACAAAATTTGCCAATATGAAGTGATTTTCCAAATAAAGGCAAATAAAGACTATTTTTAATCAAATTTGCTAAATATGAAGTGATTTTATTCAAAATCTTCTTGGACTTGGGAGGGGTGGGGGGGGGGGCACCCCCCCGAACTACACGTAGCTTGGTGGGCTATTGGTCTGTTCGTAGGGCCAGCTACGTGACGCCTATATGCACGCATGTTGCGATTTATCCACATTGGACTTGATTTGGCAAGGTTGTTTCTCTCAGCTATGACTAGTTTCACGTTCAAAATTGCACGTACGAGATTTGTTTTAAACGGTAAAGGCCCCTAGGAATCTGTAAAATGCATTAATAAGACCGTGGGTATAATTTTATAGAAAGGACCTGAGCGGTACCTCTATGTACACACAAGTCCTTGATATTACATATGACACCCTAGAAGAAATCGTGTCGGCCTGCTAGACGCAACCGAGTCCTTGATCTCTATCGTTGTGCCACCAGATGCGGCCGCGCCACTTGGGACGCTAGACTCCACCGCATCTATGGTGAAGAGGATCCTCGCCTCGAGGATGAACATGCTCAACTCCACCTGGTCGAGCACAACAAGGACAATCTTGTAGCCAAAGATAGCGGCGATGCCCTGATGGCTATGAAAATTGCCATCTTTCGATGCGTTTAAACCTCATTTTTAGTCATGCAATTGACAAGAATCTCTCTAGTTTTGCCACTAATGATTAATTATTACAAAGATATGCAAATCATTGCTTTGATACGTGTTGTGTAGGAAATCACGCTTTTAATAAGGCGAAATATGGAACCATAAATGAATATTTTGAGGAAGTCTACACGGCCAAGCAAACCTGGAGTAAATTCCAGGCGTCGGAGGCCATAGCGACCACTGGTACGAGCAAGGTCCGCCCATACGGCCCGCCCGTACCAGGTGGTAGTGAGGAAGTCTACACGGCCAAGCAAACCTAGAGTAAATTCCAGGCGCCGGAGGACATAGCGACCACTGGTATGAGCAAGGTCCGCCCGTACGGCCCGCCCGTACTAGGTGGCAGCGGCTTCTTTTCGTCAAACGCTACAACTTTCATGAAGGATTCTATATATTTCGAGGTTCCAGCCACCGCGCAGGGGGCTGCCATTCTCAGATTGCATCACAACATCACCAAAGGAGATCCACTACCATAGTTCATCCTCTCCACCATCCATCATCTCCATAGCCATAGATATTACTTTGCACTTTAGATTTTCTTTTGATTCAGCGACCATTGTAAGAATATTTGATTTAAATTTAAGTATTTTCCATAATGTTTTCTATCCTTGATCTTATTGTTATGAGTGAGTAGTCCTCATGGGCTACGGGTTGGGTGAAACCTCGCAGTGATTATGTGCATCTAATCTATGGGAACATTCTGTATTGTTTGAATAAGAGATTTGTGTCTTTGTTTCTTTGTCTCTTGCCTCAATCTTTAGACTTGTAGGTACCCAAGACCCCCGAGATCGATAAAGGATTGAGGTGAGATACTTGGTTAGCGGCGATCTCATAGGAAACCCAATGACAGAAAGGGGAGTACGGTCTTCATTTAGCGATCCATTGGGGAACAACATCAATATCACTTTTTAAGGCTTTGATCTATGTTTTCACTTAATAATTGTTTGTAACCTGGTGCTTCGTGGTGCAAACGGTTGGATCAAAAGGCTATTACTATGCATGTGGCTCGCATGGGCTTTAATATATTAGGATGTGGTACCAACAAATTTTATTTCTATTAAAAAATTACACTTGACTGTGCTTATTATTATCTTTATCCCATATGATGTGCAGCTACAGGTGAATCTTCAACCATGGCCTATCTTCATCCATTAAAACAACCCGCAATATAAAGTAAACTAAAAAGGTCTGGTAAAGAAAGGTAAAACGAAATAACAAAGTCTTGTAGACGTGTCTTTATTTAATTCCTTTATCATTGTTTCCTAAGGTTCGATTAAACCTAGGTTTATTAGGGAAAAGGCTAATATACTGCATCCGTGAATCTGGAACGAAGGTATCAACCATTTTTATGGCACCGTTGTCGGGGGAGCAATTCACTATCCTGGTGAGGTCACTAGAGACCTTGTTATTAGATTTATTTATGTTTGTATTTTATTTCTTGTTATTAGTTTAATTTCTTATTATCTATTTGAAAACCCAAAAAAATAGTTACATGTTTATTTGTTTCCCTTATATTAAAAACACCAAAAAGAAAAGAGCCATGGCTCAAAAGAAACTTGGGGAGTATGCTACTCATACTAATGATTTTATTCGTGCACCTATTACTCATCCCACTGTTGATGCGGAAGCATATGAAATTAAGCCTAACCTTTTGAGTTTGGTTTAGTAGAACCAATTTGGAGGCTCATCTTCTGAGGATTCAGGTTTGCACCTTAATACGTTTACTGAAATTTGTGACATGATGCGTATTAAAGATGTTGACCTAAATGCGATTAAATTACGTTTATTCCCTTTCTCTCTAAGAGAAAAATCTAAGGATTGGTTGCTAACTTTGCCTAAAGGAACTATGACATCTTGGGAGGAATGTACTAATCTCTTTATGACTAATGTTTTTTCTCTAGCTAAGACTATGCAGCTAAGATCCAACATTACAAGTTTTAGACAAGAAGACCGTTGAAAGTGCATGTGTGCCCCCATGTGTGGTTTGGGTAATTAATGAAAATCTTTATGGACTTATGTTTGCATTGAGTTTTACCTATAGGATTTGTCCATATGCAATGCTTGAACCATATGTTGGCTTCAAGGTTGGGAGAAAAAGAAAGTGAAGAAGATTAAGTGTTGACCAAGTTTTCAATGAGTGATCTGGAGATTGGTCAGGTGAGAGTTGAACCTATAGCAAGTGTTCTTGAAGATTAAAGTTGGAGTGATATCTCTTATGTACCTTCAAGACACCAACATAATGAAGAAAGAAGAAATGATGTGCAAGTTCAAGATGAGCCATCTCGGAGAGATCATTTGCTTGAAGCTTGCCATCCTATGGTGATCATGGATATGGGAAGATGATATGCCCAAAAGAGAAGCTCTACCATAGTGAAGTATGGGGAGCAATTTGTAAGTCTTCACCAAGCTAGCGCAATCAAGAAAGGTGTTCCATATTGAGGTGGAGAAGATCGTCATCATCAAGCTCAAGTGGAATATGTGCAAGGCAAAGGTATGTTCTTGATAGGGTTTCCTTCTTACCGGTCTCGTAGTGTTAGTTCGAGAGACCGGTTTATAGGATAGATAGACGTACTATCAAGAGGGGCTCTCGAGTGAGTAACTTGATCATATCCTTCGGAGCGAGCTCAAACCTTTGCATACTTAGCATCATTTTTCTTGGTTCTTATTTGGTTCTTATCCATGAGGGGATTTTGAGCTTGTGTTAATCTTCATGATAAGCTCAAGTTCATTGAAAACGGATTTCATATGCATTCTCTATTGCGTTTTCGATATTGGAGGTTTTACCGGTTTGTATTTTATAGATAGGTTAACCCTTTCGTAATTTGGTTCTATCCTCCCTTGCTGGACTATGATGGTTCCCTGCATGATTTTATACAGATTTTTGTCCTCTTCAAAACAAGCCCAAGATCATCAAAATTGGAGTCCGAATGCAAAAGTTGTGGTTGTTTTTGTATTATTGTTTCTGTCAGTTTTGCCTTGGCCGGGATGTCCGGGGTGAATTCGCCAGACACTCCGAAATCTCAGATTTCTGTCGCGTGGTTGCCATTCAGATGTCCAAATCGGATACCACCTGGAAATTGGCCGGAATGTCCGGCATGTGCGCTCTAGAGCTGTAACAGTTGGATTTTGGAGGACCTATATAAGGGGTCCTTCTTCCCCAATGGTTACCTAACCATTCTTGCAAGTTTTCCCTTCCATTGTTGACCTTCTTGAGCTTGCTTCCCCACAATCCCTCCTATGATTCTTGTATATTCTTGAGGGATTTGAAAGAGGAGATCTAGATCTACAACCCCACCAATCAAAGTCTCCTCTAAGTGAGGGGAACATCTTGGGATCTAGATCTTAGAGTCTTTTGTGGATTTCCTCCATTGTTCTTCCTCTCTTATTCCCCCATAAGATTTTGTAGCTTTGGTGGAATTTGGGAGAGAAGGACTTGAGAACTTCGTGTGTTCTTGCCATTGCATTTGGTGCATCGGTTTGAGTTCTCGGTGAGGATTCAATTGGGTGAAAGGTGAGAAGCTTTTTACTCTTGAGTTCTTGGAACCCTAGACGGTTTGGTTGTATTGCAGATTTGTGGATTTCTTGGGGCCTCCAATTAAGTTGTGGAGATTTCTCCAAGCTTGTTAGTTGGGAGCCTCCAATTTAGTTGTGGAGAAGTGCCCCAACCTTGTGAGAGGTTCCAGATTGCCACCGACAAGTGCACCGATAGTGGAAGTGTGGATCGACCCCACTGGGGTGAGATTCACCATAGAACAAGGGAGGCCTTTTGTGGCATTGGTGGTTTGAAACCACCCCCTCTCCAAACGAGACGTACTCCATTGTTGGGAGGAATTCGGTAAAACATCGTCGTCTCCGCGTGCCTCGGTTATCTCTATACCCGAGCTCTTACTTATGCACCTTACTTTGTGATAGCCTTCGTGCTTGAAGTCAATATCTTGCTATCACATAGTTGCTTGTCTTGCTTAGCATAAGTTGTTGGTGCACATAGGTGAACCCTAGTTGTTCTAGGTTTTGTGCTTGTCAAAGTAAACGCTAGTTTAATTATGCCTTTGTGAAGCCACTATTGTAAAAGTTTTAAACCGCCTATTAACGCCCTCTAGGCGAAATCCTTGTCCTTTCAACTGTGAGCCACTAGCCTTGCTTGGGAAAGGATGAAAGAAGCTGTAATGAACTATCCTAGTCATGGGATGGAAGAATGGCTAATATTGCATTTATTTTATAATGGCCTTAACCCAATGTCTAAGTCTATGCTAGATACTACCGCAAGAGGAACTATCATGAGAAAGCAAGTGAGTGTTGCAAAGAAACTACTTGATGATATGCAAAACAACCATGCCAAATGGCATGTGGAAAGAACCTCAAAAGGGTGAATGCAATCACCAAGGTAAACAATGAAGAGCTTACTACAAAGGTAGATGATTTACTCAATATACTAAAGGTTAAGGAAGATACCCAAAATAATGCTATCACTACCGATGTTATTAATGTTAATTTTATAGCTCATAATCCTGCTTGGAAGAGTCAAATCTTTGGCTCAATTTTTTTAAAGCGATATGCTAATCCTACAGGTGCTACACATAATAATTATGATAACCACAATGGAGAAAATCATGGCAATCTCTCTTTGGAACATACTATTAGAACTTTCATGCAAGCTCAAACTAAGCAAAACAATATGCTTATTAAAATCATGGAGAACCATGAATCTTGTATTGGTAAATTGTCTAACCAGGCTGTTGCAATTATAAATGATGGGTGCAGGCTCTACAAGAAAGAACCAAGACCGTGGAGGCACAACTGGGAAAAGTAGCTGAGAGCCAAGCTCTCATACTTGCAAAATTCGCTGGAAAGCCTGAGCCAAATCCGGTAGAGGACCTCAAGATGAAGAGGGCGGAAGTAAAACAAGAAAAGCTTGAAGAGCTGGACTATAGCAACGCGCCAACACCGGAGTATACCATGGAAGATTTATTGAAGATGATCACCGTAAGAAATCCCAGTATTGAAAAAGGTAATGATCCTATATACCAACAATTTATTAAAGAAGTAGCATCTAAAGTTCGTGAACTAGAAATGGAGTATAAGAAACTAGCTGATAAACTTCCAGCTAAGTTAGATGATAAATTTGAGCCCACTATTAAAATTAAGATTGGTATTAATGAGATACCTGCACTTTGTAATCTTGGTGCAAGCATCTCAATAATTTCCAATAGTCTATTTGACAAGTTAAACTTGAGGCCATTTGCAACTACTGAAATGAGACTCCATCTTGCTGATTCAACATATAAACAAGTTGTTGGGTTAAAAGAAAACATAGTTGTGGAAATTAAGGGATGTCCTGCTCTTATTGATCTTGTTAATGTAGACATGCCTAAAGATCCCATAACACCTATAATTCTAGGTAGGCCCTTCCTAAGAACTATTAAAGCTTTGATTAATCTACATAAAGGAAATGTGAGAATAGGACTACCTTCTATAGATCCTTTTATAGTCCACTTCCCTAGGAAGAAGAAGGCCAAACATAATAATAATGATGGTATAATCATACTAAAATATAATTACTTTGGAGTGGGTGTTCCACTCGCAAAGCCTAAATGAACACCATCTGGGTCAAGCTAATTGACCTTAACTAGAAACGCTTCATGGGAGGAAACTCATGTGAAATAAAGTTTTTATTCTTGTGTTAGTTTTGTTTTTGTTTTAATAAAAAGTGTTCAAGAAGTCCTTTAGAGAGAGGAGAAGAAAACAAGGTAATCCTCGATCTCTTATATTTGCTAAGACATGGTCTTAATGTACTGCTGTTTTTATGAAGTATATTTGTTATTATTTGTTGATTACTAAGATGTGCAAAGGAGCGTGAAGCTAATAACTCAATTCCACAAGTATTTAAGCTTCCAGGGCACATAACGATCACTGGTACGACCGGCGTCCCCCGTACCACGCACACGTACCACATTGCAGATCAAGAAAATATAAATTTTATTTTTGATGTGGGTCACAGTGGCCGTAATGACCACTGGTACGACCGGAGGCGGACGTACCGTATCCTGAGCAAAACATCAAGTTTGGAGAAAACCTAATTGACCGAATAACGACCAGTTGTACGGGCGCGTGCGACCGTACCGCATGCCCGTACACCGTCGGAAGGGGTTCTTCGACCCCCAAGATAGGACATTTAGTACGGGCGGCTTTCGGCCGTACCGCCCTCCTGTACCGAGTACGCAGCCGTGATTTCTACCGAGGAAGAGGTAACCCTAAAATTTCCTAAACACAAATCTCTTTTTATTTACCTCCAAACTCCAAACCACCTCTACTGGGTCTTCAATTCTACTCATTCTTTCTTTGATTCTTCGCACCCAATCGATCTAAGGTATGTTTCTCCTCCGATCCCCAGTTTATTTGTGTCAAAACCTTGCTCAATCTTTCACCATTATCAATCTAGACTTAGGTCTTGTTCGTAAGCTAATCTTGATTATGAGCATGTTTTGATGGGTTCGTAGCATGGAAAACAAAAAAAAATTACCGCAAGAACGAACAAAACCCAGATCTAATCTAGATAAAAGCCAAGATCTAATCTATTAGACATGTGCAACGAGATAGATCTGTACTAACCCTTGTAGATCTGAAAGCGTTACGAGATTGGATCTCGTGGTTGATGTAGTCGATCACTTGCCGATCTCAAGATCGAGTAGACGATCCTTCCGGCGCCCCGTTCCGGCAGCGCTTCCGCAGTCGGTCACACGTGCGGAGTCGAAGCAGACCTTCCTCTCCCCGTTCCAGCGAGCAGCGAAGGTAGTAGATCTCTCCACGGAATTCCAGCAGCACGACGGCGTGGTGGTGGTGGTGGAGTAGAGAATTCTGCAGGGCTTCGCCTAAGCCTGAGCAGAAGAAAGGAGGAGGAGAGAGGCAGCTAGGGCAAGAGTGGAGGGGGCCAGGGGGTGGCGCCTCCACCCCTCTATTTAAAGGAGGGAGGCGCCATGGGGAGGTGGAGTCCTTGTAGGACTCCCCTCTCCCTTGGCCGGCGGATCAAGGAGGTGGGGGGAGAGTCCTTTTCCCCACGAATCCTTGTCTTACCCCACAAGGATTCCTTGATCCTTTCTTGTTTTCAAGTAAACTCCAAGAAATCTTCCTGAACCTTCCGGAACATTCTGAAACCTTCTAGAATCCCCATACAAATACTCCGGAACATTTCCTAACTTAGAAAATGATCCCCAATATATGAATCTTATTCTCCGGACAATTCCGAAGCTCCTCGTGATGTCCCGGATCCAATCCGAGACTCCGAACAACATTCGGTCTCCAACGCACATTCCATATCTACTTAAAACAACTTTGAACCTTAAGTGTGTCACCCTACGGTTCATGAATATGCAGACATGATGGAGACACCTCCCCGATCAATAACCATCAGCGGGATCTGGAGATCCATAACGGCTCCCACATACTCAACGATGACTTCGTGATCAATAGAACCATTAACATACGAAACCAATTCCCTTTGTCACGCGATACTCTACTTATCCGAGGTTTGATCGTCGGTATCTCCATACCTAGTTCTACCTCGTTACTGATAAGTACTCTTTACTCGTTCCATGTTATGTCATCCCTTATGACCCAGTCACATGCTTGCAAGCTAATTAGATGACATTCCACCGAGAGGGCCTAGAGCATATCTATCCGTCATATGGATGGACAAATCCCAATCTTGGTCCATGCGCTTCAACACATACTTTCAGAATACCCAATGACACCTTTATGACCACCCAGTTACGAAGCGGTGTTTGATGTCATCAAAGTACCCATCCGGTGATGGTGATTAACATAACCTCATGGTCGAAGGATTAGGTTACTATGTATTTTAAAGCTTATAGCAAACGAACTTAATGACTTGATCTTATGCTATGCTTACTACGGGTGTGTGTCCATCACATCATTCTCCTAATGATATGATCTTGTTATTAACGACATCCAATGTCCATGATCAGGAAACCATGATCATCCATTAATCAACAATCTAGTTTAACAAGAGGCTTACTAGGGACTCTTTTATGTTTACAAAACACACAAGTATTAATGTTTCCGGTTAATACAATTATAGCATGGGATGTAAACATTTATCATAAACATAAAGATATAATAATAACCACTTTATTATTGCCTCTTGGGCATATCTCCAACAGTCTCCCACTTGCACTAGAGTCAATAATATAGTTAAAAAACTTGTGCATTCTACACCTATGGCTTTCTGGTGTTGTATAGACACTATCGCTAGTGGTAAACATAATCTTCGGATCTGACACTTCCAGGTTCGTGTGTATTTGCATGTCCTTGCGTCTCTACGCATTACTCATTTTCCAATGAGATGACATTGTATAAATTTGGTCCTTTAGTGAGACCTTTAGTTCCTTGGGATTAAATTATGTTGATACAATTGTCATACAATGTATCTTCATAGTATTATCCCGCTATGAACCACACCTAGTTTGATAACAAACTACTTAACACAAATGCCCTCCTTTGCTGCTACTATAGCAGTTATATACTTAGCATTTTGTTGTAGTATCCATCACAATATCTCAACTTTGGAACTTATCCAAATCCATCATGGAACATCCTTTCCATTATATTGTGCCACCCATAGTCTAAATTGAGATAAATTTAATTTGTATCTTGTGACAAAACTAGTATCAATGTAACACTTTACAATGAACTACCTTTAAC
This sequence comes from Avena eriantha, assembly GCA_910589775.1. Taxonomy (NCBI): domain Eukaryota; kingdom Viridiplantae; phylum Streptophyta; class Magnoliopsida; order Poales; family Poaceae; genus Avena; species Avena eriantha. The sequence continues at coordinate 80,937,403 of OU342741.1, read as the reverse complement.
TATTTGTCACTTATACATGATATATTCTTAGTTCTTCCAAAGCTCATAAGAATATCTTTACTATTGTCCAATGATCATCTTATGAATCATTCTGGTATATGCTCATAACATTTAGAGCATAGGACATATCTGGATGTGTACATCTCAAAGAATGATTGATCAAAATATTCTTGTGATTTCACCAAGTGTCAAAACACTTGAATCTCGTGTCAACACACTTGAATCTTGATTTAGTCCTTTCCGTGCGTCAAGAACCTTTCTTGTTGTTTCCATATTGAACTCATTTAACATCTTATCTATGTACATTTGGCAAAACCATATTAGCGCCTCAATCTATTCATATAGACATTGATGCCTAATTCTCGAGTTATGCCTAAGTCTTTCATCGAAATGAAATTCTTAACCTGTGTCAATAAAAGATACATTATTTCTAATCAACAATATGTCTTTCACATAATGTATTAGAAATATGTCTTAGCGCTCCCACTCAATTTCTTGCAAAATGCAAATATCTTCATCGTCTCTGATGAAATTAAACCTTTTAACGGTTTCATCACGGTGAAGATTCCAACTCCGCGATGCTCACTTCAACCATTGAAGTTTTGCATAGTCTTTTAGCATCCTTTGAATTAACAAAACCCTTTGGATCGTGTCATGTACACGTCCTAGGTAACCATTCTTTTAGAAGAACTTGTTTTGTTTGTTCAACTACCATATACCAAAATATATGTAGTGGTTGCTACATTAATCCGTTCAGACTAAATATCGCTATGAAAGATCAAATCTTATCATAGTCAATTCCTTGAACATTGTCGTAAACTCTTTCCGACATGTCGACTATTTCATAGATTTGAAACATCCATGTCTATTTCTTTATAGATCCAAACACGACCGATAGGCTTCACGCCTTTCCGGAGGATCTTCTAAGTTCAGAAACTTGATTTCTCGTGTATGGATACTATCATGGATTCCATGACTTCTAGTCATTTTATGGAGTAAGGGCCCATCATCGCTTCTTTGCATGTAGTCGGTTCATGATTGTCAAAACAATAACGACTTGCTTATCAAATCTTACTATTTGATTCTTACCGACCCACACGGTTCTATAGGAACTCTAATCTCCGAGATCACACCTTTTGTAATCACGAGAGCCATGAGCATTGTGGCCGCCACCTGGACACTTTCCGGCGCTGCTAATTAGCACATATAGCTAAGGTTCAACAACCTTATCAAAGTTCTATTGTCCTCCCACTTAACTTTTCACGAAAAATCCCTTCTCAAGAAACTTGACGTTCCAAGCGACAAACTCTTTTGTCCTTGGCGTTATGGAGAAATTCCCAACAAATTCTTTGGAATAACCTACAAAGACGTGCTTATCCGGCTTTGGTTGTAAACATTTTACTCATGCATAGCATACCAAAATTTAAGAAAAGACAATTCGGGTTTTATCCCAAACCATAACTCATATGGTGTCATTTCAACGAATCACGATGGAGCTCTTTTCAGTGTAAAAGCGATAGTCACTAAAGCTTTAATCTTTAAAATATAATGGCATTTTTATAAATGACACCTTTGATCTTACCATGTAAAACAAGGTTTCATTACATATCTCGAACACTCCATACTCCTATGGTGTTTTGGGAAATGCAAATCCATGGAACGATTCCTCAAATCTTAGGTGTTTTGCTAAACTTGTAACTCAAACATCTTTCTTTATGATCCAATCATAAAATCTTTTATTTTCTTGTTACAATGATTTTCCACTTCATCTTGAAAGTCTTTGAACATTTTTCAAATGTTTCATACTTCTTCCTTATTGAGTAAGTATATACATATACTCACTCAAATCTTCGGAGAAAGCATATGAAGTTGAAATCCATCGCCCACGACTACACATAATGGACTATATACATCAATATGTACAAATTCCAATCAGTTAGTCGTCCGTTCCTCTTTTGGCCTACGAACGGAGTTTTAATTATCTCCAGGAAAGTATCACAAGCGTCATTTGATCCAAATCAAAGACTCCAAAAATCCATCAACATGGAGTTTCTTCATGTATCCCTTTCAATATAATTTAAACGACGATGTCACTTTGCAAGTGATCTTTCAATCATTTGTCTTGCGACATTTTAGCATTAGTTTTATGGTCGTTATTTCTCCTACCAGACTTGTATATTATCCATCTATTATGGAATACGGTAATTATTTGAACAACCTTTTGTCGTCATAATACCTGATCAAAATAACAATTAATGAAACAAATCTTGAAGGCAAGCTTTGATGTTAACGAGCAACACAACAACCCTTTGTTTGTTTTCGATGAACATCATCACATTTTCTCTTGCTAGTTACTTAGGCCATTGCAGTTCATGAATTGTGTTGTCCTGTATGACACTTCATACCAACCAATTCGGTATCCAATACCGCAGAACCACATTGTTTAACAAGCAAGGAATACAACCATAACATGTATATCTTCTATATGCCTAAGTTGGACATCTCCAATCTTTTCTTTTCTGCCAAATATTTTATAGATTCTCTTTCAACAATTCCTTTTCTTTTAAAAGAATCTATCAACATCAATAGTGGTATCATCAACATGACACATGGTACAAAGCGTATATAGTCAACTGCTAATACCTTTGGACTTGCACTTTGAGGTGGATCACCATCATCAAATGTTTGGTGTTCTTTCAAAAATCCATTCTTTACTAATCTTTTAGTGTAGACATCTTCTATTCATCCTTATCATGACAACTTTCATGATCAAGCTGCTATAGCTTATAAAGGTGAATTGCGAGTATAATGTTTCTTTTTCAAAACCTTTTGGAGGATTAGGACGACTAGCGTCTCCAACCTTCACAAATTCTCATCAAATATGAGGACGTATACTCTATCATGTTGTAACCAACACATTGTTTTAGATATCGCAATACCTTTCACATATGATGGTTTCTGAAACATTGCTTTCAGCTCTTAGATAAACTTGATATTAAAAACAATCTTTTGAGTATCAAGAATAATGGAGGCAAACATGATACATTAGATACTAACACTGGAATTGTTACTCTTGATTCAATACTATTTATTAAACTTCATGGAGTAAATAGAGTTTGCTGAAAGTTTGCAATAGGACTTATAAACTTTAAATTGACATTCAAAACAATACGATACCAGTTCGTAAAGTAAATATCCAGAATTTCTATAGTTCCACTATCTCAACTATAACTAAGCATAAGGTGGTGAACGGATGCCAATGACTACAACAAACTATGCAAATTTACTTTGATTATGTTTATGATAAATTGAGTTCGACTAATCCAAATTACAAATGAACTCCCACTCAAAACAACATCCCTCGAGTTGTTTTAGTGATTACACGAACCAAATCCACTACACCAAGTCCGATCATCACGTGAGATGATGTAGCTTTAAAGGCGAACAATCAACATGTTCATCATATCATCCATTTGACTCATGCTTTACCTTTCGGTATTCCGTGTTCCGAGACCATGTCTGTACATGCTAGGCTCGTCAAGGTTAACCTTAGTTTCCGCATGTGCAAATCTGGCTTGCACCCGTTGTATGCACAAGTAGAGTCTATCACACCCGATCATCACGAGATGCTTCGAAACGACGAGTCTTAGCAACAGTGCCAACTAAGGACGAACACTTTATTACTTGATATTTAGTGAGAGGGATCATCTTATAATGCTACCGTCGCGATCTAAGCAATACAAGATGCATAAAGGATTAACATCATAGGAAATCCATAATATGTGATATGATTTGGCATTTCTTCTTGTGCCTTTGATCTCCATCTCCAAAGCATGGACATGATCTCCATCATCACCAGCGTGGCGTCAAGGTTCGTGGCGCAGCTTCATGGTTGTCCATCACCAACAGCAACTATTACAACTACTTGGAATAAAGCTATTACATGATGAATAGACACGCATGTCTTAAACAAAATTTAAAGACAACCATTAGGCTCCTGCCGGTTGCCATATTACAATAAGGATCATTGCATACATCAAATATAATCATAATCACATAATGGCCATATCACATCACAAAACCCCTGCAAAAATGAGTTAGACGCCTCTAATCTTCTTTGCATGTTTTACGTGGCTTGGGGCTTTCGAATAAGAACGGATCCTACCTACGAATATGAACCACAACGTTGATACAAGTGCTATCAAGTGCAAAGTGTAGATTGGATCTATACTATGGTGGGAGAGACAGACACCCGCAAAGCCACTTGTGCAAAGCAAGTTACACGTCAAGCGTGGAGAAAGTCTCATGTGCGATGACATGTAAGGTTAGCCCGAGCCGCTTCATCCCACCATACCGCAAGATGCAAAGTACACAAAGCAAAAGACGGCACAAGCACCAACGCCCACAAAACCATTGTGTTTTACTCGTGCAACAGATCTACGCATAGACACGGCTCTGATACCACTGATGGTTTCGTTGCATGGAAAACAAAAAAATTCTACCGCAAGAACGAACAAAACCCAGATCTAATCTAGATAAAAGCCAAGATCTAATCTATTAGACATGTGCAACGAGATAGATCTGTACTAACCCTTGTAGATCCGAAAGCGTTACGAGATTGGATCTCGTGGTTGATGTAGTTGATCACTTGCCGATCTCAAGATCGAGTAGACGATCCTTCCGGCGCCGCGTTCCGGCAGCGCTTCCGCAGTCGGTCACACGTGCGGAGTCGAAGCAGACCTTCCTCTCCCCGTTCCAGCGAGCAGCGGAGGTAGTAGATCTCTCCACGGAATCCCAGCAGCACGACGGCGTGGTGGTGGTGGTGGAGTAGAGAATTCTGCAGGGCTTCGCCTAAGCCTGAGCAGAAGAAAGGAGGAGGAGAGAGGCAGCTAGGGCAAGAGTGGAGGGGGCCAGGGGGTGGCGCCTCCACCCCTCTATTTAAAGGAGGGAGGCGCCATGGGGAGGTGGAGGCCTTGTAGGACTCCCCTCTCCCTTGGCCGGCGGATCAAGGAGGTGGGGGGAGAGTCCTTCTCCCCCACGAATCCTTGTCTTACCCCACAAGGATTCCTTGATCCTTTCTTGGTTTTCAAGTAAAGTCTAAGAAATCTTCCAGAACCTTCCGGAACATTCCGAAACCTTCTAGAATCCCCATACAAATACTCCGGAACATTTCCTAACTTAGAAAATGATCCCCAATATATGAATCTTATTCTCCGGACAATTCCGGAGCTCCTCGTGATGTCCCGGATCCAATCCGAGACTCCGAACAACATTTGGTCTCCAACGCACATTCCATATCTACTTAAAACAACTTCGAACCTTAAGTGTGTCACCCTACGGTTCGTGAATATGCAGACATGATGGAGACACCTCTCCGATCAATAACCATCAGCGGGATCTGGAGATCCATAACGGCTCCCACATACTCAACGATGACTTCGTGATCAATAGAACCATTAACATACGAAACCAATTCCCATTGTCACGCGATACTCTACTTATCCGAGGTTTGATCGTCGGTATCTCCATACCTAGTTCTACCTCGTTACTGATAAGTACTCTTTACTCGTTCCATGTTATGTCATCCCTTATGACCCAGTCACATGCTTGCAAGCTAATTAGATGACATTCCACCGAGAGGGCCTAGAGCATATCTATCCGTCATATGGATGGACAAATCCCAATCTTGGTCCATGCGCTTCAACACATACTTTCAGAATACCCAATGACACCTTTATGACCACCCAGTTACGAAGCGGTGTTTGATGTCATCAAAGTACCCATCCGGTGATGGTGATTAACATAACCTCATGGTCGAAGGATTAGGTTACTATGTATTTTAAAGCTTATAGCAAACGAACTTAATGACTTGATCTTATGCTATGCTTACTACGGGTGTGTGTCCATCACATCATTCTCCTAATGATATGATCTTGTTATTAACGACATCCAATGTCCATGATCAGGAAACCATGATCATCCATTAATCAACAAGCTAGTTTAACAAGAGGCTTACTAGGGACTCTTTTATGTTTACAAAACACACAAGTATTAATGTTTCCGGTTAATACAATTATAGCATGGGATGTAAACATTTATCATAAACATAAATATATAATAATAACCACTTTATTATTGCCTCTTGGGCATATCTCCAACATGTTTAGTTCTGTTTTTAGTGGAGTTTCTTTCGTAAGATGTGTAGATGACAATTTATGCTATGTTTCTATTGGATTAAATTTTGATTAGAATTATTTTATTTTTGTTTTAGATGAACACAAGGAGCCATACACACGTGATGGCTACGGAACAAGCCGCACCACCCGTTGATACGCCAGCCCCCGACTTATTTGGTATCGAGTTCACCAAGGAGTTTCAGCTCAACCATTTCAACCATCTCAAGCTCCGAGAAATCAAGTCCACCAAGTGAGTGTGTCCTTATATCCTCAACCAACTGGGCATTCATTGTGATTTTGACCTACTCTACAACAATGTTGGTTTGTATAATTTTGTTTTTTGGGATGAGGCCACGTACCACCGACGCTTGAGTTTCTCAGTACCTTGATGCATACGGTGTGCTCCACTATTGCCCCGAGGAACAAATGTCTGGAGTTGATCGTATCAACTTTCGACTTATGAACTGTGAGTGTTCCTTGACACTGGACCAATGGGCTCACTACTTTGGATTTGCCAACAACACCACTGACATACGCTCCACCACTTTTGTTCTTGACCCATCACCCTTGGCTTATTTTAATATAATGAGAATTTGTGGGAACACACCCAAGGGAAACGAAATTGATCACCCTACTATTCATTATTTGTTCTATGTTATTGCTAACACCTTGCAGGCACGTGGTGAGTTCACTAGATTTAATGAAGAAGATATGATGATCCTCGCTAGAGATGCTATTCCTAACTGTAGCCTAATGCCAAATTTGGGTGCCCTTCTTTTGCTTTATCTTAAGCATCAAGCTCTGCAGTCTCGTGATCCCATATGCGGAGGAGGAGTCATAACCATTCTTGCACGAGCGCTTCACGTCAACCTAGGTAATATCCAATCGTTGGCAGGAGGCCGCCGTCTAGGTTTTGCTACTCTAAGAGCACGTGGTATGATTTCTAGAACTAATGGTAGATACTTCCTTGATATACCTGGAGCAGATCAGTTGATCCCAGCTCCTTTACCTAATGGTTTGTTCTCTATCGAGAATGGACATTTGCATTATGACGTGCAGGTAGAGGCAAGACTACCACAACAAGAAGAACCTACGAGACAAGAAGGAGAAGTTGAAGAAGTAGAACAAGAAAAACCCAAACAAGATGTGTAGTGACCAAACTACTACACCACTTATGATGATATCTATTCTCTCGAAGAAAGCATCCAAAACATGAGCAACCTCTCCATCAACCTTCGAGATACTACTACCAACCTCTCAACCCAGTTTAACAATTGGAGCAGCTAATGGAACTTGGGAGATTATCCACTTCCACCACAATGAGCAACAAAAGAGCTTACAAAAGCCTAAGCTTGGGGATGTGTCCCCCGAGGTTGTACTCTAGCTCCATGTGAGCTTTGAAACACTCGTGTTGGTTTGTTTCACCACTTCGCTTTTTCTTTCATTTTTCATTTGCTTTTGTTTTTTGTTTGTTTTTATTTTCTTAGTTCCTTGCTTGGTCGCAAGTTCTTTTCTATTCTTTAATCCCCATCCTCAAAAATACAAAAAATTCCCTTTTTTCCTTTTTCGCGAAAGTGGATTTGCCTATTGCCTCTTTGCTTCAATATCATTATGAGAGTGATTTTATCTTGAGTGTTGAAGGAACACATCCCCATAAGGAAGAGAATTATGAAGTCACTCATGAGAGGTATGTCCTTTATCTCCTACTTTAGAAGTTTGATTTTCTATCTTAGTTCATTGATTTGCTAAGATGCTATGCTAGTGGGAGTAATTCAAAATAGTTAGTGTTAATTTTTTTATCTGCATGAGTAGTTAGTTGTGGAAGCTTTTGCTCTAGTTATTGTAGTTAACCGAGTCTTGCCAAATAGGTACAATAAGCAAAAGTCTCAAATTTATGACTTGTTTGATGAATGAGTGTCTTGAGAGTTTACCCTTGAAGATACTTAACCCCAAAGATGTTTTGATAGACTTGATAACACTCTTGAAAAGGAGTTGTTTGATTGTGATGAAGTCTAGTGGCAATTGTGATCCATGCCAAAGCTAAACCTTGTGGATCAAACTATGATACTATTTAAAAAGTTCTATGTTTTTGATTCACACCTTTGGACGTCAAAAACTCCGCTAGCCTACAAATGATCAATGGTACAACCCATGATTTTGGCTATGAGTTGGCTACATAGGTGACACCTCTCATCGTAATGGGAAAAAGTATTGGTACTCTCAAAAGATGTGCAAACCATTGTTTAAAAGAATCATTCAGTGATCCTTGTTGAGAATTACCCATAAAAAATGAAGATCCACATAACAAGTCCTTGGTATGGTCCCATTACTACTTTACGAATTTTCTTTAAAAGCAATGAATGGAATATAAGTGTTTTGATAGTCTTGATTTCTGATGTGGGTGTCAATAAGACAATTCGTTGTTATGCTACTTAGGACATGATCTCTATTACTTAATTTTGCTATTATAAAAACATCCTAGTGTTCCTTGGCAAGCAGAGAGTTGACTAGGGGAATTGGATTAATTGTTACACTCCTAGTTATTCATACTTATATTAAACTCTATTTTGATTGTTTTGAGTTATCAAAGCTTGTATGGTATTCTTGGCATCTCTCTAACTTTGATGAGCTTTTCAAATAAAAGAAGTGTTGGACGCATACGACTACCAATCATGAGTGAATTCATACTCTCATTGTTTTAGTTTAAAATACTGAGTTCTTTATGGTTTTGTTATTTTCTTGCTTGAGGACGATCAAGGTTTGAGCTTTGGGGAAGTTGATGGCTATAAAAATAGCCATCTTTCTCCGCGTTTAAACCTCATTTTTAGTCATGTAGTTGACAAGAAAATCTCTAGCTTTGCCGCTAATGACTAATTATTGCAAAGATATGCAAACCATTGTGCTTTGAATTGTGTTGTGCAGGAAATCACGCTTTTAAGGCGAAATCTAGAGTCATAAATGAAGATTTTGAGGAAGTCTACACGATCAAGCAGACTTGGAGTCAATACCAGGTGCCAGAGGCCATAACGACCACTAGTACGGGCAAGGCCCGCCCGTACTAGGTGACAACGGCTTCGTCTCGTCAAACACTATGACTTTCGTGAAGGTGCCTATATATTTCGAGGTCCCAACCGCCGTGCAGGGGGCCTCCATTCTTAGATTGCATCACAATACCACCAAAGGAGATCCACCACCATAGTTCATCCTCTCCCCCATCCATCCTCTCCATATCCATAGCCATTACTTTGTATTTGAGATCTTCTTGTGATTCGACGACCATTGTAAGAATATTTGATTTCAATCTAAGAATTTTGTACAATTTTTATATCCTTGATCTTATTGTTATGAGTGAGTAGTTCTCGTGGGCTATGGGTTGGGGTGAAACCTCGCAGCGATAATGTGCATATAATCTATGGGAGCATTGTGTATTGTTTGAATAAGAGATTTGTATCTTTGTTTCTTTGTCTCTTGTCTCGATCTTTGGACTTGTAGGTACCCAAGACCCCCGAGATTGATAAAGGCTTGAGGTGAGATACTTGGTTAGTGATGATCTCATAGGAAACCTAGTGACATAAAGGGTAGTCCGGTCTTCGCTTAGCGATCCATTAGGGAACAACAACAATATCACTTCTTAAAGCTTTGATCTATGTTTTCACTTAATAGTTGTTTGTAGCCCGGTGCTTCGTGGTGCAAACGGTTGGATCAAAAGGCTATTGCTATACCCGTGGCTCACATAGGCTTTAGTATATTAGGATGTGATGTCCATACATTTTATCTCTATTAAAACATTATGCATGACTCTGCTTATTATTATATTTATTCCATATGATGTGCAGCTGCAGGTGAATCTTCAACCCTGACATATCTCCATCTATCGAAACAACCCATGATATAAAGTAAACTAGAAAGGTCCGGTAAACAAAGGTAAAATGAACAAAAAAAGTCTTGTAGATGTGTCTTTATTTAATTCCTTTAGCATTGTTTTCCAAGGTTCGATTAAACCTAGGTCTACATGGGAAAAAGCTACTATACTGCATTCGTGAATCCGGATCGAAGGTATGAGCACGCTTCTAAATCTAGTAGATCTAAAGCCCACGGTGCACACGAGGTGGCCGGGTGCCTTGGCATCGTCTCCCCCGGTGCAGGTGCAGCTCGGCGGTGATAGGGGTGCGTGGCACTGATGACCCACAAGTATAGGGGGTGTATCTCAGTATTTTCGATAAGTAAGAGTGTCGAACCCAACGAGGAGCAGAAGATGCTAGCTAGTGGTATGGATCAGGAATTCTCTGCAAATACTTAGGAAACGGATTTTTAGGGGTTTTCGATAAAGCAAGTAAACAAAGTACAAGTAAATAAAAGACAGTAAGAATGAATGCAGCAAGTGGCCCAATCCTTTATGCAGCAAAGGACAAGCCGGTTGTATTTCTATAGATGACCAAACGTTCTCGAGGACACATGGAAGACTTTCAAGTGCTTTCGCTTCATATAGTCGATTAATCTTCTCTAGCTTGCTAAGTGTTGTGTGGGTGAACCTGTGCTAATGTACCATCCCATCCAAGTCTTAATACATACTTGTGATTAAACCCCCTTGCAAACATCCGTAAGTACAAGAAAGTAATTAAGGCAGAAACCTAACTACAACTTTAAACTCTAAGACCCTTACGTCCCTTGTGCAATGGTTTCCTAACGGGGGTTCAGGTTTCTGTCACTCCGGCAACCCCTATGATTAGTAGCCAAATACACAATGCATTCCCCTAGGCCCATATAGGTGAAGTGTCATGTAGTCGACGTTCACATGACACCACTAGAAGAAGTACACCACAACTTAAATAACAATCTATTGAATCTTTCTCAACGCAACTCCACTACTAATAACAAGACTTCTCCCATGTCCTCAAGAACAAAACGAACTACTCACAAGACATCATATGGATCATGATCAGAGATGGAATAATGATGTATAACAATCTGAACATAAACAATAATTCAATGGTTCACTCAATAGCATCAACTACAAAGAGTAATCAACACCGGGAAAGTTTCCCCTATGAACTATGCAAGATTCAACGCAATTGTTACAGCAATATGGAGATGGTGATGAGGGTGTTGATGGTGATGATGGTGGTGATGATGATGATGATCCCGATGAAGTCCAGCTTGATGGTGGTGTTGATGGCGACGATCTCCCCTCTCCGGGAAGGAATTCCCCCGGCAGGAATCTGTCTGCCGGAGAGATCTTTCTCTCTCGGTGTTTTCCGTCCCGCAGAGGCGTCGGAATCTTTCTGTGGTCGCTCCCCGAGTCTTAGGGTTTCGGGAGGTTCATATACGCCAGAGGGGAGAGGCTGGAGTGGGCCAGGACGGCCACACCACTCCCAAGCGCGGCCTAGGCCTGCCCGCGCCATGGGGTGGCGTGGGCCCCCTGTGGCCCACCTCCACTCCATCTTCTGGCATCTTGAGTCTTCTGGAAAAATAGAATTTTCCGTATATTTTCCCGGATTTTCTGATCTTCGCAAATTTTGCCTCCAAACAGCACCTTTTCCATCAGAATCCTGACTGCAGCGGTCCATGCTCCAAAAGTCATCAACCATGCAAAAATAGATGAACTAACATAAGTATCAGCTCTCAATACGAAATATATCAATGAATAATGGTGAATTAAGACATAAAATAGTGATGCAAAATGGACGTATCAACTCCCCCCAAGCTTAGACTTCGCTTGTCCCCAAGCGAAACTGAGCTCAATAAACATGACCTCAAGTTTATGGAGTGAAGAGTTGATAAAAGAATACAGACAAGAAGAATCACATTCATCAATACATAGATCATAATAGAAGACAACTCACTATTACACAACTCAACTTGCAATGAGTAAAGGAAACACAATAAAGATACAAAGAGTGAATCAATAATTGGTAATGGCAAACTTAGCTCTTGGTCGAAGAATAGTTGATAATTTGCTGGGGTTCACAAATAGCTGGTTTTTCAATGAAAGCTTTCAAAGTAGTAAACTTCAAGATAAGAGCAATGTGCAAAACAAGGAACATAAGAAACATTAATGCATAAATCATCATATGAATGAATGAAACACATCAACTCAAAATATTTGCTGAGATAGAAGGGAATAGGTTTACTGACTCAACTACAAAGTAAAATAAAGGCCCTTCGCAGAGGGAAGCAGGGATTGCAAGTCTCATAAAGAGCTCCCAAAAATTATGATACTTACTAGCTTTCAGCTCTCATTGCCCCTATCATAGGCATCTTTTGGTGGTTAAGGTTAAAGTGACACAACTAAGAGGATATGCTTGACAAGTTATAAGTTGAAATCTCATGCCCCTTACTTATGAGTACCGATCCTCATGCTACTCAACTTCAGTCACGAGCAAGCTCTTGTCATTGTAAATACATGTGTATCATTGAGAACCGCCAACGGGGTACCCCTTGCACATGACACAGGAGCTATCCTATAATCAAAATGACAAGGCAAGCAGACAGTGAACATCTCAACGATCTTTTTATTTGCTATTTGCATAGGTTTTTATTGAGGATGCTTCATAGAATGCTCACTATAGTTATGCTACAAGTTTCCACCATGATTAGGCATGGCTTAGGCTAGCGGCCTAGGCGTTTCTCTAACACACATATAAACTCCATGATCTTACAAGTTCCACTTTTATTTCACACCGCCGGGATCCATAAGCAAAAGAACATGATATCAACTAGGTACAAGTACCAATGAAGTGTTGAAAGCAGTCCCCATGATACATGGTTCTGCTAACTTCAACTCATAAAGCGCAAGCATATATGCAACAAAGAAGGACCCAATGGTTCAAGTTTATTAAGTGCAGAAAATAAAGTCTGCCATCAAGTTCGTGAGAGCTTTAATCACTAATTTTCACATAACAATTTTAATTTGGGAGGTAGATAAAACAAGAATTTACTTGGAATAGCAATAATGCTACTAGGTAGGTATGGTGGACACAAATGGCAAAGGTTTTGGTTTAAAGGAGGTGGATGCACGAGAAGAATTCCCTCTCAGTACATGTTTTTGGCTAGCAAGGCTGGGTAGCAAGTATAAGAGTTGAAGGAAACAAACAAACATACAAATGATAAAGGCAAACATGCAATCTTCCTTGGAAGCACAAAAGAACTTAACTAGAGAATACTAAACTTATGAGCAAATCAAGAAAGAAAGATGATGAAATTATTTTTCTCTCGAGTACTTCTATCTTTTTCTTTTCAACTCTCAAAAAGGGTGTTGCTACTGACCGAGCCAGGTTTGCCAAAACCAACTAAATTAACTCAATGATCCCAGAATGCTACCAATACTAACAACAAGAACAATCATATAACCATGAATTGAAAACTAATATAAGCTATGCAAAAGAGTGAATGATAGAACTTCTCATTAATAATCCATAACGGCAACTCACACCAAGGGATACATATCTAACGAGAGAGGGGACACTTCCATAATGCAAACCATACTACATAATAAATCCTCTATTCATGATATGACTCTACTAAAAAGGTAAAAAGATAGAAGATAATGATATGATACCACGGCACTCCCCCAAACTTGGAACAAACTAAGGGGATGCCAAACCTGATGACGAATTGGTATCTAGTAGATTCTTCCGGAGTCATCACTTGAATAACATCAATATCTTCATCTTCATACTTATTACTTGAGTCATAAAACCTTTCTCTTCCTTATTACGCCATTATCCCCACTTTCTGAAAATTTCTTTCACACAAAACTTCACACAGTTCTTATTAGCAACATTAGTATAAATGAAGTGATAAAACCTTTTGAGTCCAACTTCAACTGAAAACCATCAAAACATAAGCTACTGTAGCAACTCCTTCCGAAAACCCAAAAATAATTCAAAAAGGAAGTCGAATAAAGAAGCAAATGCAAGATTGGCAAAATCTGTCAAAACAGACCAGCACGTAAAGATCAATTTTTTCGAAAATCTTCTGTTGCTCAAATCAAAAAGAGAAAAACTGACGAAAGTTAAATAACAACCTGTGGAAGATGCACAAAAAATTACAGCTCAATCCGACATACAAATATCTCTCACGATTTTTTACGGTAAAGCACAAAAATCTGTTTCGGGACAACAACTTCCCCAAATATTACTTCTCTCTCATTAGAGGTTGATCTTGACACAAAAACCAAACAAAACGGATAAGGAGCGGTTATTACCGAAGTAATAACTTCCAAGACTCAAAGAAACAAAAACAAACTGAAAGCAAAAAACAAATTGGGTTGTCTCCCATAAAGCTCTTTCGTTATAGCCATTAAGATGGGCATGATAATTTTGAAGAAGCTCTCATTGGGATATGAATTGAAGTGAAAGAGAGCATTAAGAAGCAAAAACACACACTCTTTTAAGTCTAACCCACTTCCTATGCAAGGGGATTTTGTAAACAAACAAGTTATTGAAACCAAAGGCAACTTGCATAAGAAGGCAAAAGAAGTGCAACATAAAAACTTTCAGCATAAAACGGGGAAACTTGATATTATTGAGATGCACAAGAAAACTTTTCCCTCTCTCATAATATCTTTCAGTATCATGCATAAACTTAACAATATAGCTATCACAAGGACTATCATAGCAATGATCACTTATTCTAACAGAAAACACCGGAATACTAGCTCTCATAACACTACTTTGTGAAACAATATTAGAGGTATCCTTACAAAGGATAGTGTGTCCCTCTTTTTCATACTTGGTGACAAAGTCTTTCACACTTGCTACTATAGGTTCATCAACTATTTTTTTATCAGGTTCAATAGCCTTATTCATACTTTCATTAACCATACTAGCCATCATAGAATGTTCCTTTACCTTAACTGGGAAAGGCATTTTCTCAATATAAGGTTCAGGTAAAACATGATTAGTAGTATAAACTTCAATACTTCTAGCAGGAACACTCTTAGCAATATCTTTATAAGGTTCATGATACTTATTCCACTTCTTTTTAGGCACTTCAATATAAGAATCAAAAGCCTTAAAATAAGAAGCAATAGCTTGAGAGTCTAGACCATAAGCATTTTTAATATTTTGAAAGTCATCAGTTCCCATAAAAGATTCAATGCATTTATAATCATAATTTATACCTGACTTTCTACCTTTGTCATTCTCCCAAGCTTCAGCATTGTCTTGAATACGATCTAGAAGGTCCCATTTAGCTTCTTCTTCCATGCGAGTGAATGATCCAGCACAAGAAGCATCCAATAAATCTTTATCATGTAGAGGGAGCCTTGCATAAAAGTTATTGATAATAATATTGTTGGGGAGCTCATGAATGGGACATTTGAGCATTAGTAACTTCAATCTCCCCCAAGCTTGAGTTGTACTCTCTCCATCAAGAGGCCAAAAGTTGTACATTTGATTCTGATCTTTATGAATCTCACTAGGAGGATAAAACTTTGAGTAAAAGAGAGGCACTATTTCCTCCCATTCCAGAGCTTGACCATTCTTCAGCAGCTTATACCATTCCTCAGCTCTTCCTTTTAGTGATAATCAGAATAACTTCTTCTTAACTTGATCTGTAGTAATACCTGCACACTTGAACAACCCGCATAATTCGTGTATAAAGAGTAAATGATCACCGGGATGGACAGTTCCATCCCCAACATAGTAGTTGTCCATAACACGATCAATAATTCTTGTAGGTATTTTGAAAACATCTTTCTCAGCAGGTGGTGGCTTATCTACTACCTTAGCAGTGGTAGTAGCATTACCATATAAGAAACTCAGCGAACTATCCATAACAAAAATAAAGCAACTAGCAGAAGTAAACAATACTCACAGTAGAAGTTTCCTTTACCAGTTCCACTCTCCAATAGCGCTTCACTCCCCGGCAACGGCGCCAGAAAATAGTCTTGATGACCCACAAGTATAGGGGGTGTATCGCAGTATTTTCGATAAGTAAGAGTGTCGAACCCAACGAGGAGTAGAAGGTGCTGGCTAGTGGTTTTGATCAGGAATTCTCTGCAAATACTTAGCAAACGGATTTTTAGGGGTTTTCGATAAAGCAAGTAAACAAAGTACGAGTAAATAAAAGACAGTAAGAATGAATGCAGCAAGTGGCCCAATCCTTTATGCAGCAAAGGACAAGCCGGTTGTATTTCTATAGATGACCAAACGTTCTCGAGGACACATGGGAAGATTGTCAAGTGCTTTCGCTTCATATAGTCGATTAATCTTCTCTAGCTTGCTAAGTGTTGTGTGGGTGAACCTGTGCTAATGTACCGTCCCATCCAAGACTTAATAAATACTTGTGATTAAACCCCCTTGCAAACATCTGTAAGTACAAGAAAGTAATTAAGGCAGAAACCTAACCACAGCTTTAAACTCTAAGACCCTTACGTCCCTTGTGCAATGGTTTCCTAACGGGGGTTCAGGTTTCTGTCACTCCGGCAACCCCTACGATTAGTAGCCAAATACACAATGCATTCCCCTAGGCCCATATAGGTGAAGTGTCATGTAGTCGACGTTCACATGACACCACTAGAAGAAGTACACCACAACTTAAATAACAATCTATTGAATCTTTCTCAACGCAACTCCACTACTAACAACAAGACTTCTCCCATGTCCTCAAGAACAAAATGAACTACTCACAAGACATCATATGGATCATGATCAGAGATGGAATAATGATGTATAACAATCTGAACATAAACAATAATTCAATGGTTCACTCAATAGCATCAACTACAAAGAGTAATCAACATCGGGAAAGTTTCCCCTACGAACTATGCAAGATTCAACGCAATTGTTACAGCAATATGGAGATGGTGATGAGGGTGTTGATGGTGGTGATGATGATGATCCCGATGAAGTCCAGCTTGATGGTGGTGTTGATGGCGACAATCTCCCCTCTCTGGGAAGGAATTCCCCCGGCAGAAATCTGTCTGCCGGAGAGATCTTTCTCTCTCGGTGTTTTCTGTCCCGCAGAGGCGGCGGAATCTTTCTGTGGTCGCTCCCCGAGTCTTAGGGTTTCGGGAGGTTGATATACGCCAGGGGAGAGGCTGGAGTGGGCCAGGGCGGCCACACCACTCCCAGGTGCGGCCTAGGCCTGCCCGCGCCATGGGGTGGTGTGGGCCCCCTGTGGCCCACCTCCACTCCATCTTCTGGCATCCTGAGTCTTCTGGAAAAATAGAATTTTCCGTATATTTTCCCGGATTTTCTGATCTTCGCGAATTTTGCCTCCAAACAGCACCTTTTCCATTAGAATCCTGAATGCAGCGGTCCATGCTCCAAAAGTCATCAACCATGCAAAAATAGATGAACTAACATAAGTATCACCTCTCAATACAAAATATATCAATGAATAATAGTGAATTAAGACATAGAATAGTGATGCAAAATGGACGTATCAGGCGCTACGTGCTGATGTGACAGCTGCCAGTGCTGCGTCTTGTGGTGGTGGCGGCCTTCGGTGTCACCTGTGGAGACGGTCGTGGCCAGGGCCCATATGGGCTTGGCAGGCCGCGTCTTGACGGGGCTGATGCGGCTGTGGGCAGCACGCGGGGTGCGGGAAGCCGAGCCGGCGAGCTTGGGTGGGGTCTGGTCAAGGGGGCGTCCCTTGACCGCGGATAGCTAGAAGGGGCGGCCGGTTTTGTCTTTCTCTATCGCCTTTCATCGGAGATGTGGATGTCGGGGGAGCGGCCCCGAGGACGCGACGACTATAGGGTGGTCAGCAGCCTGGGTTTTGCCTCGATGACACTGTTGCGTGGAGGACAGCTGGTCTAGGGGGGCTCGATGCTGTGGTCTCGTGGAGGTCGTGCCCATTTTGGTCGGTGCCTTGGCGGCTTTGGTGGGCCGCAACGTGTGGCTAGCGATAGCGTGGTGGCTCTCGCTGGCATTCCCATGGTAGAGGTGCGCAATGGTACTGCTTTCGGTGGTCAGGGCGCTTTCGTGCGCCCCTTGGTCGGTGGACAGTTGGCGTGAGGTGTTCACTCTGCTACGCGTGAAGGCCGGAGCGGCGGCTCCGGGCCAAGATGGTGTTGCTGCTTTGTCCTGGCCGTGCGGGCGGCAGGGCATGGGGGTGTGGGCAGGAGCGCCGTCTCTCCTACCGCTGGTCGTGCTCGCCGGGCTGTTGGGCCACATAAAGATAAACAAAACTTTTTCCCTACGCGGTGATCCCAAGATCTAGCTCAGGTAGAAGGCCACGAGGATTACCACTAGACGCGCAGTTGCGGAATTGATGAAGCACGTCGCTTGATGCAGTGCAGTCCTCGCGATCCGTTCCGGTTCCACGATCCATGATCCGTTCTTTCTTCACGATCGTTGAAGTGCTTAACGTACAGCACCTCCACCGGTATCCACACGTACGAGGAGGAGCGCCGGCGATGAACTGCTAGGTCTGGTACGGCGTCGACAGGATGGACTGGGGCTAGGGTTTCCAACACATGGAGTGACCTAACCCTGTGCTCTAAGCACCTGCGCCCCAGCTTATATAGGGAGTGAAAGTGGGCTCCACTCACTTGTGGCCCATTCACTAAAAGGCATATATTAGCCACTACAAGTCTCACTTGCTGACTAAGTCCATGTCTCTATTTGGGTCCAACCCAAATAGGTTTCTTGTTTGGGTCTAACCCAAACTTGCTCCCGCTCTTAACTGTGTGACCCGACAGGCTCATGGTAACCCGAACACGATTCCGAGTCTCACTCGTGATCGATCAGTTGGTAGCGGCTCCTAGCAGAACGTGCCAACTCCCAAGTACCAATAAGTCATGACAACATACCTTCCAATGTGACTTTCGTCTGAGTCCCTTTTGCCTCATGATATACCTTGTCGGACTATAGGCGAATGATCATCATCCCTTAAATAGTCCGACTCTCTTTCTCAATCCGAGATAAGTGATTCATCCGACTAACTCTTAGTCAGTTGCCTCGGTTAACACTTAACCGTGACGCGCATGGCCATGCTTTCCGAATCATATCTTCCGAGAGGTCCCAGAGAATATCTCTCTAGATGGAGGGGCAAAATCCCGTCTTGGTTATTCACATCACGCAGCTTGATTCTCAGTCGACCCGAACTCCGCCTTTATAACTGCCCAGTGATGGAACAACATTAGACAGAACCTAAGTCAGAGATCCTCAACTCGGATTGTGCAATAACCTCAGGTCTAAGGATTACATTGATTGAGACATGCAAATGACGACTTGTTCATTGCATCTCAATATGGGTCAGTCCGACTCGCTAAACTCTTTAGCCGAATCCGTGTAAGTCAGAATAGCATCTCCATGCCCAGGACAAGTGGAACCTAGTCATCTGCCGACTTTCACATTGGTCTAAGTTGTGTGTCCGGCACAACCTCAATGACCAAGGACAATTAGTATGAACAACATGAATATGTAGTTCCACAATCAAATCACATATTCGATGATACATATCAACAGTTCATACATGGACCATAACCTTATGAATACACAGGAATATCATCATACATGATTGCCTCTAGGGCATATTCCCAACAGTCTCCCACTTGCACTAGAGTCAATCTTTTGACATCACATGTCTAGGCATCTAATGCCCATTGCTCTCAGGTGCGCCTCATGCTTCGGCAGTGGAAGTGGCTTTGTCAACGGATCCGCAATGTTTGCATCCGTGTGTACCTTGCATAACTTGATATCACCTTGATCCACGAACTGGCGAATAAGGTGGTACCGCATGAGTATATGTTTGATCTTCTGGTGTTGTCTAGGTTCCTTGGCTTGTGCAATAGCACCATTGTTGTCACAATACATGTCTAACGGATTGGACGAGCCCTGAACCACACCAAGATCCATGAGGAAATTCCTCATCCAAACGGCTTCATTTGCCGTCTCCAAGGCAGCAATATACTCAGCCTCTGTCGTAGACGCAGACACCGTTTCTTACTTGGAATTTTTCCAGCTCACAGCCCCTCCGTTTATCACAAACACATATCCAGATTGCGAACGAGAATCATCCGAGTCAGTGAGATAACTCGCATCCGTGTAATCCTTTACACTGAGTTCATCCTCACCTCCATAAACCAGGAACATATCCTTAGTCCTTCTTAAGTACTTGAGGATATTTTTAGCCGCTGCCCAGTGGATTTCTCCAGGGTCAGCCTCGTACCTGCTCACAACACTTAGAGCATAGGAAACATCCGGCCTAGTACAAATCATAGCGTACATGATGGATCCGATTGCAGAAGCATACGGAATTGCACTCATCCGACTTCGCTCATTAGTTGTCGAAGGACACCGAGTCTTGCTAAGTTTTACACCATGGGACATCGGTAAGAACCCCTTCTTAGACGATTCCATGTTGAACTTCTTCAACACTTTGTCCAAATATGTACTATGACTCAATCCAATGAGCCGCCTTGATCTATCTCTATAGATCCAGATTCCTAGTATGTAAGTCGCCTCACCCAAGTCTTTCATCGAAAAACTATTTTCCAATGACTCCTTGGTCTCTTGCAACATCTGGACATCATTTCCAATCAGTAATATGTCATCCACATATAAGATCAGAAAGTTCACTTTGCTCCCACTAAACTTCTTGTATAAACAAGAACCACGATCGCTCTTGATGAAGCCAAACGATTTGACTACCTCATCAAAGCGAATGTTCCAACTCCGAGATGCTTGCTTCAACCCATAAATGGATTTCCAAAGTTTGCATACCTTGTCAGCATTAGCCGGATCGACGAAACCCTCGGCTTGTATCATATACACATCCTCGATTAAATTTCCATTAAGGAAAGCCATCTTGACATCTATCTGCCATATCTCATAGTCAAAATAGGCTGCTATAGCTAACATGATCTGAATTGATTTAAGCATCGCTACAGGAGAGAAAGTCTCATCGTAGTCAACTCCTTGAACTTGTTGGAACCCCTTCACGACAAGCCGTGCTTTATAGATAGAGACATTTCCATCCATATCAGGTTTCTTCTTAAAGACCCATTTGCACTCGACGGGTCTTGCACCGTCTGGCAGATCAACCAAGTTCCAAACTTGATTTTCATCCATGGACTTTAACTCGGATCTCATGGCTCCAAGCCATGACTCAGAATCAGAACCCACCATCGCTTCCGAATAAGTTGCCGGCTCATCACTATCCAACAACATCACATCACGAACACTTCGCAATCTGGCTGATCTTCGCAGTGTCGGTGCAGTTTCCGGCTCAGGTACCACGTCCGGCTCAACCTCTAAGGCTTTTTCCGACTCGCTGCTAGCCGGTATCTCTCGAATTTCTTTGATATGCACCGTACTCCCACTGACTCCCCGACTGAGAAACTCTTTCTCAAGGAAGACACCGTTTCGAGCGACAAACACTTTGCCCTCTTCTTGGTTGTAGAAGTAGTAACCCAAGGTTTCCCTCGGATATCCCACGAAAATACACTTATCCGACTGAAGTCGCTTGACAAAAGCTTCACAACCCCAAATCTTAAGAAAAGACAAACTCGGCTTCTTGCCAGTCCACATCTCATGCGGTGTCTTCTCTACCGACTTTGATGGTACTCTGTTTAGTGTGAACGCTGCAGTTTCTAGACAATAACCCCAAAATGATAAAGGCAGATCTGTCCGACTCATCATTGATTGTACCATGTCCAACAAGGTCTGATTCCTCCTTTCCGATACACCGTTTCTCTGTGGCGTTCCTGGAGGAGTGAGCTGGGGAACTATTCCACAACTCTTTAGATGGTCATCAAACTCATGGATCATGTACTCGCCTCCTCAGTCCGACCAAAGAAACTTTATTTTCTTGCTAAGTTGATTTTGTACCTCATTCTGGAATTCTTTGAACTTTTCAAAGGCTTCTGACTTATGTTTCATCAAGTAGATATATCCATATCTACTCAAATCATCAGTGAAGGTAATGAAGTACTCATAACCACCTCTGGCCGTCGTGCTCATTGTGCCACATACATCACTATGTACTAGTCCCAATAAGTCAGACGCCCTTTGACAACTCTTTGTAAAAGGTGTCTTGGTCATCTTGCCGAGAAGGCAGGATTCGCATGTCTCGAACCACTCAAAGTCGAACGAAGTTAGGAGTCCATCATCATGGAGCTTCTTCATGCGTTTCCAACTTATATGACCAAGCCGACAATGCCAAAAGTAAGTCATATTCAGATCATTTGGTTTCAACCTTTTCACATTTATGTTATAGACAGATTCACCCTCAAGATTCAAAATAAATAACCCGTCCCGGATGGGTGCAAAGCCGTGAAACATATCATTCAAATATAAATAACAACCATTATTCTTAATATTCGACTCATAGCCCTGTCTCATCAAACATGAGGTAGAAATGATGTTTCGACTAAGCACTGGAACATAATAACAATTATTTAGCTCCATTATGAATCCAGAAGGTAAATGAAGTTGCATTGTGCCGACTTCCAACGCAGCGACTCTCGCTTTGTTTCTGACTCTAATGTCAAGCTCGCCTCTTGCCACGCTCCTAGTTCTTACTAGTCCCTGCAACGAGTTGCAGATGTGAATGACTGATCCGGTATCATATACCCAAGAACTACTAGGTGCATCAGCAAGATAAATGTCTATAACATTACAAACAAGCGTACCTGAGCCGGAAGTCACACCTCCGCTCTTGGCTTTATCAGCCAGATACTTGCTGCAATTCCTCTTCCAGTGGCCATCCGACTTGCAGTAGAAGCAAGTGGATCCGGCTGCAGGAGATGGCTTAGTCCCTAAGGAAGCGCTTTGGACTAGGTCCTCCGCCTTACCTCCTGACTTTGCCTTCTTCTTAGTCTAAGAACTCTTCTTGAACTTAGCCTTGTTTTGTACCATCAACACTTGACTGGCACCTTTCTTGAGATCCGCCTCAGCCTGCTTGAGCATCCCATGTAATTCAGTGAGCTTCTTATCCATACCATGCATGTGGTAGTTCGATATGAACTGACCATACGCACTAGGAAGAGAGTTCAGAATTATGTCTGTAGCGAACTCTTTGCTTATGGGGTAGCCAAGTCTTTCCAGAGACTACACGTAACCAACCATCTTGATCACATGCGAACTCAATGGATCACCATCCTTAAGCTTGTAGCTCAACAAAGCCTGAGAGACTTGATACCTCTCAGTCTTTGCCTGAGCCTGGAACATACTTTTGAGGCTTTCGATCATATCATAGGCCTCAACATTCTCGAACTGCTGCTGCAAGTCCGGTTCCATGTGAGCAAGCATAAGACAGCTAATCTCCGTGGATTCATCACAAATCCGACGGTAGGCATTGGTGGCTGCGATAGTCGCATTCTCATCCGGCTCAGCTGGAAGTGGGTTGTCTAGGACACGATCCCTTTTTTCTTGTTTGAGAACAATTCTCAGATTACGATACCAGTTGGTGAAATTAGTTCCATTCAGCTTATCTTTCTCTAAGATGGTTCTCAAAGCAAAACCGGAAATCTGAGGAAGACTTCTAGGTGCCATTGATCTACAACCGAAAATATGAAAAACACTTAAGACATGTATCCATAAAGAGCAAGCATATTAAACACTTTAATATTTATGCTCCCACTAGAACCAACACCCCTCCGATGGTTACTTAGTGATTCAGGGCCCTAAATAAGCAAGTCGACTAGTGAGCTTTAGCATCACCGCTAGCCGTCAAGTGATCTAGGTAGACAACTCCTTGTCAATCGTATCTCATACGACTCCTGTTGGATGGGTGACATCACATGCCCCGGCTCCCATCCGACTTTTCCCCAAGTCCCACAACCGTTGTGATAGACCTGTCTAGATTACCAAGTGCTTCCGCTGTAAGAGTCCGACTCAAACTGACCTAGTCGGAAAGAATTGATAGCACCTCAATTTTATGAGCCCACTACCAAAAATGTCCGACTTGTGATGGTGCAGCACTGGCGGGGAAACCGACTAGACATTCTTTGAGGGATTACTTTCTACCAGCTATATAATAGAGGTAAAACAGAGACATAACTTAACACAAAATAAAGCAATTATAATGTGAAATGGTATGGCTCTCTTCATGGTGATCTCCATCTCCATAAAGCATGTAATCCGACTCGTGTCAACTCTTGTCACGTGCCGTCTTACACCATGTAGCCGACTTGTACACCGACTTGCATGCCATCCGGATTCTCCAAACAGCTACACTAGCTTGTAATGCAAATTACACAGAGAATCTGACACGCAGGCCGTTATACAATAAGTTGACAACACCTAGGCTCCAGCCGGCTGACAAAATCCGTGATACGCAGATCACTTATGGATTACACACATCACATGCACATAAGCCATACCATTCACAACATCATCCTGCAAAAACAAGTTATGCATAGATACGATATCTACCGGCATTGTGAAACTCGCAACGACGTCTAAGGTGCTACGACAGGGCGAAGCCGACGGTCCCGCTAGCCGGATAGCGGGCGGGGATCGAAGGGGCAGCGCCCCTCGCGGGTGCGGGCAGCGCCCAACGATTTTTCCGAAAACGCAGATCTCATCTGCATTCCAAACATGGATTTCATTATCGGATAAAACAATTTTACCCAAATCCGATTCGGACTCCGATTCGATCAAACCCTTTGATCTTCGATCACCAAATCCGGGTTTACGTGTCACAGTCTACCCCGATGGCGGAAACCGACCGGTAGGGGTATGTCGTTCCACGACCTTAGCAGTTAGATCACGGAAACCAGATCATCCATTCCCCCCAGTACAGTTGATCCAATCAACTTTGTACAAAACCTATTTATCTCATAGATCGACCACCAAAACTGCAATTAGATCCAATCTAACGCCAACCGCATATCACATATGCGCGATCTTAAGCCTAAAACCAGAAGCTAACGCTCTGATACCACTATTGGGCCACGTAGAGATAAACAAAACTTTTTCCCTACGCGGTGATCCCAAGATCCAGCTCAGGTAGAAGGCCACGAGGATTACCACTAGACGCGCAGTTGCGGAATTGATGAAGCACGTCGCTTGATGCAGTGCAGTCCTCGTGGTCCGCTCCGGTTCCACGATCCACGATCCATTCTTTCTTCACGATCGTCGAAGTGCTGAACGTACATCACCTCCGTCGGTATCCACACGTACGAGGAGGAGCGCCGGCGATGGACTGCTAGGTCCGGTACAGCGGCGACAGGATGGACTGGGGCTAGGGTTTCCAACACATGGAGTGACCTAACCCTGTGCTCTAAGCACCTGCACCCCAGCTTATATAGGGAGTGAAAGTGGGCTCCACTCACTTGTGGCCCATTCACTAAAAGGCCTATATTAGCCACTGCAAGTCTAACTTGCTGACTAAGTCCATGTCTCTATTTGGGTCCAACCCAAATACGTTTCCTGTTTGGGTCTAACCCAAACTTGCTCCCGCTCTTAAGTGTGTGACCCGACAGGCTCATGGTAACCCGGACATGATTCCGAGTCTCACTCGTGATCGATCAGTTGGTAGCGGCTCCTGGCAGAACGTGCCAACTCCCAAGTACCAATAAGTCATGACGACATACCTTCCAATGCGACTTTCGTCTGAGTCCCTTTTGCCTCACGATATACCTTGTCGGACTATAGGCGAATGATCGTCATCCCTTAAATAGTCCGACTCTCTTTCTCGATCCGAGATAAGTGATTCATCCGACTAACTCTTAGTCGGTTGCCTCGGTTAACACTTAACCGTGACGCGCATGGCCATGCTTTCCGAATCATATCTTTCGAGAGGGCCCAGAGAATATCTCTCCAGATGGAGGGGCAAAATCCCGTCTTGGTTATTCACATCACGCAGCTTGATTCTCAGTCGACCCGAACTCCGCCTTTAATTATAACTGCCCAGTGACGGAACGTCGTTTGACAGAACCTAAGTCGGAGATCCTCAACTCGGATTACATTGATTGAGACATGCAAATGACGACTTGTTCGTTGCATCTCAATATGGGTCAGTCCGACTCGCTAAACTCTTTAGCCGGTGTAAGTCGGAATAACATCTCCATGCCCATGACAAGTGGAACCTAGTCATCTGCCGACTTTCATATTGGTCTAAGTTGTGTGTCCGGCACAACCTCAATGACCAAGGACAATTAGTATGAACAACATGAATATGTAGTTCCACAATCAAATCACATATTCGATGATACATATCAGCAGTTCATACATGGACCATAACCTTATGAATACACAGGAATATCATCATACATGATTGCCTCTAGGGTATATTCTCAACATGGGCGGCATGGGTCGCCTTCGTTTCGATTCTTTGGAGGCGGTGCAGGGGTCTTCAGACGGAAGTCATGCCCGACTTTGGTCGGTGCCGATTTCGGCGACGCCTGTGGGCGCCACTTCCCCTTTGGGGGCCTTGTTGTGGAGCCCGGGTAACCCTCCGTCCATCACTCCGGACATATTGGATGACGGCGGTATCCTCTCGGATGCCATGACCTTACTGTAGGCATCATTTTTCGGAGTGATGTGAGCCCTGTCCGTGGTTGCTGGTACTACTGGGAGAGTCGACGTCTTCGAGCCCTGTAGGTGTGCGAGTGCCCCTAGCGAGTTCCCTCCAGCCTGCCTCTCGCCATGAAGCATGTGGAACCTATCCGTTCCTTTAGCTCTGACTTTCTCTCCGGAGACGTGGACTAGGTTTTTCATAGCGTTCGCTGTTGCCGTTGCGCTGGTTTCAACAGATGCCGTGGGCCCGCTGCAGTATACCCCGTTGCGCCCTGGCCCCTCTCTCTCTCTTCTCCGTTTCCTCATCCACTCCACTCAAACAGTCCCACTCCCTCGACGTCCCTCCCGTTCGTCCCTCCCGTTCGTCCCGGCGGCGAAGCGGGCCTAGAGGCTGGAGCACGCGCCTCTCAGTCTCCTCCTAGTCCTACCACCACATTATCAGCAGGGAGCAACCAAACCCGCACACACCGTATGCTCC
Source organism: Avena eriantha (assembly GCA_910589775.1). Lineage (NCBI taxonomy): Eukaryota > Viridiplantae > Streptophyta > Magnoliopsida > Poales > Poaceae > Avena > Avena eriantha. The sequence continues at coordinate 80,910,329 of OU342741.1, read as the reverse complement.
CCACCCTCCTCGGCGGCTACCTCGCCGCCTCCGCACCACCGCTCCCAACCGCGACAGCGACCCCGAATACACGCCTCCCCCTTCGCCTCAGACCCTTCACCCGCCTCGTCGCCCGCCGGGGCGCAGGGGAAACGGTGCACGCGACGGCAGCAGAAGAGGAGGAGCAGGAGTGGAAAGAGCTCGAGGAGGAGGGGCTCCCGAGGCGGGGGCAGTACGGCGAACAGGATGACCACGACCGTGACCCCGAGATTGCAGACATTATGGGGGACTACTTCGACGACCCCAAGAAAGCCCAGTCCCGCGTGAGCACCTGTGTCTCTTCTTCTCCCCATTCCTCGATGCCTTATCTATCTATCCTTCCAATGTTCCGTTGGTCTGGTGTTTTTTTTTTTTTGGTCGGGTAGATGGCGGAGAGGATAGAGAAGAAGCGGCACAAGATCGTGCAGACCAAGACCGGCTCACCCAATCCCATGAAAGTGGTCTTCAACAAGTAATCCGACCTTCCATACTCCCATACATGCGCTATCTGTATTAATTTTTTATAATTAAGATGTATGAATTTATTAGCTAGTACTTCTACCTGATAACTCACAATCTCTGGGAGGTGTTTTCTCTTTTGTTATTGTAAGTATTTTTTGTTTGTTGCCTGTGCTAGGTTTGATTTCTCCAATTCCTTCATATGGTTCGAGTTCTACAATGCTCTATTGCCAAAAGATGTGAAATTAATTTGTGATGTAATTCTTCTCCCTTTTTCCTGCAAAATGAAGTAATCTTTGATGCTTAAAAGAATTATTATGTAGCGTATAATATATTCACATGATGTTGCAATTTTCCCTCTAATTATGCTTGCAGACACTGCGATCATGGCATATAGTTGGACGCCTAGGTGGGTGCAATTCTATGAATATGCAGGTAAACTTATTGTACCGGATGTACCACACAACTTTTAAGCATAAGAAAAGCCAATCCTTTGTTTTCTTGTTTGTATCTTTCAAATGCAGCGATAATCCTTAAATTGCTAATTATATCATATGGTGTGTGCCAAAATAGCATGCACAGCCAGAAAATAGCAAATAAACTCTGCTCTTATCTTGCATATTGTGGCAACTTAAGTTCTTTGACTGAGCTTCATTACTTTGCTGTATGGATCTATAAAATATATTTTCCTTCACAGTTATCACAGTTGGATCTAGATTGTAGAAGACCAACTTATGATGCTCTTGACGCAGCAAACGCTACTCCGACATCCTTTTACAACATTGGTGATCTTGAGATTCAAGATAATCTAGCACGTGTCTGGTGTGTACTCTTTCTCTAGCCCTTTTTACAAACTGTTGATTGTAATTTTTCGTGTTGACATTACAAGTTATGATGGGGTAGTTGATTGAACAAGGGTATTGTTTCACTGTCCTGTTTCATAATTTGCACTATCTGTTCTATGAATGACATTATCAGCTGTTTATTTATGTAAGTAAAAATATGAAAAAGAAAGTTACGTTGTTCCATGCAAGCAAGTTAGTTCCAAAATAAAGACCAATTAACCTGGGTTTATTTTCAGAAACAAGTTAGTGTGACATGTGACCAAATTTGGTGGTGCTATAAAAGCCTGCCGTAGCATTTTGACTGTAAAAGTAATTAATGATGTAACATTTAAGATAAGCATCTGAATTGTAGCGTTTTCAAGTAGCAAGTATTTCTATGCTATTATACCTTTATGTACATCTAGTGGAACACTGTACCATTTTTTCTCAGGTGTCTATGGGTGCTTGAGAAAGAAATATCTTGTTCTTTCAGTCAAAATAAATCTTACAAACAGAAATTATTGCACATCTTGTACTTCTTCAAGTTGTAATCACATTTTTTTTGTGATTACAAGTTGTTATAACATTGACATCAACCATGACTATGCTTTGATGTTATTGATCTCCACAGGGTGGACATTGGTATTCAAGATCCGTTGCTGCTGGATATCCTTCTTAACTCATTAACCACCATAAATTCAGAGTAAGAATCTGAACGTTCAACTTGTCGCTACTAGTGTGAGCTCAATTCATCAAGATCTGGTTACTAGGGTCTAGGGTGATGCAGTGGGACACATAGATATACTTTATATTTCTGTCTACTCCCTCCGTTCTTTTATTTTCCATGCCTCCCAAAAGGAAAGTCTGAGAAATAATTTGGAATCATATGGTGTGGCATCAGTTGAACAAACTGAACTGGAACAGAAGGCAATAGTTCTTAGACAGTCATCTGTATAGGGTCCTTATAGCCTTCCATACAGTAACAGTGCATGGTTTGACACCACACGTTTACAATCGTCCGCTAGGACAAAGTGTTTTTTCTTTCCTTCTAAAGTGAGGAATTGCAGTTCCTGCTTTGTAGTGAAATTTTTAGCCATGGTTCCATTTTCATTTTTCTCCTTCCAGAAAACATATGTAACTGGAAGTTCTGTTAGTTCCGTAAGTTATGAAATGCTCACTCTTAGTTCCATAAGTTGTTAAATGTTCACTTGTGTGTCAAACTGTCTGTTATTTGATTATTGTGTAGTGCACTGTCTGCAAGTAATCTATGTGAGTGTCATTCTGAATTGCAGATGATGCAACTATCTTACAACACCAGTACTGATTGTTTTGTCTGACTAAGAGGCAGCAGTGTGCAAATTCTTGTTTGTCTTCATATGTTATAATTACTTTACTTAGGCACATCATGAGTGACAAAATATTTGTTGTTGTTGTTGCATCATGGCACTAACAATAGTATTGTAGGAAATAGTGGTTTAGATAGCAGAGAAACTCCATCTAGGATTGCCTCTTAATGCCTCTTCTTTTTATGGTTCAGTTTGAGGGTTGTTCTGCCACAATGGAACTGCTCTGTTGCATTTATTTCAAACTTATCGAGTGTTTATTACCGTCTTCGTGTATGAAACAACAACACAATCTTATTCTGGTTTGTTTCATTCTCTGCAGTCATCTGGGCATTAAGCAAGTACGTTTTGGTGGGTCGGAGTTTGAGCGCTGGAACGACAACTTGAATACCGAGGAAGCTGGATACAGTGTCCACAAGATATAGGGAATCGGAGTCCTGAGAATGTAGAAGCAGCTACTGTACCTTTTTTAAGCTACGGTGGGAATTCAACAAAAATAACTAATCATACCTCAGACGATCTTGATCACTCCATAGCTGAGAATAAAAGATGTTGCCCACTTTTGTGCGAGAAACTATGCCTAGAATGGCTCGTCACTTGAGCAATGATGCTATGGGATACCAAGAACTCGAGCTGGACACGCTGCAATATGTTTGCATGGATACTCTGTCTCTGCTCCTCCATCACCTGGATGGCCGGATATGATGATTGAGTATGGGGCGCCGACCGTACAGTTGCTTAGGGCACCTCCACGGCCCCTGCAAACAGACCGCACGGGTCCGATTCTGTCCTTCCGGACTGAGGCCACGGCCCAACGTGCACCCATCAATCGTGACACTGCCTTTGACCGGTCCGTTTCGGCGCAAACCGGGCCAAAATTGACTAGGTTTGGGGGGACACGGACAACCCGAGCGTCCGTGTCATGTCCTCCTCGGCCCCTCGCCCTGGCCCTCCAGAAAGGCCGCCGTCGGACCCCTTTGTCTCTCTCGTTGCCTCCCACATGCCTCATTTGCCGTTGAAGCACCTGGCCTGCCTACTATCGCCGGAGTCACGAAGCTGTTGCCAACCGCTCTCCTTCTGCCCTGCTCGTTGTCGCGTCCTAGCAGTCTTGCGAAGCGTGAACTGGTCCTTGGGCATGTGGTACCAGACCAGCCAGTATCCGAAGATCTCGTCGACCACCACCTCAAATTCGGCCTTCTCCTAGGCCGCACTCCACCTGTTCGACCCTTTGCCGGTCTGGAATAGGTACTGCATTCTGCCACTTTTTGATTGCCGTGTCCGTCCTCGTCCTTGTACGCAGGCCTTTGCTCATCCGTTTCATCGGGCAGACCATGGACGACCGTGGGGACAAGTTCTTCACGAACTACGTCATGCCATCCTCCGGCGAGTCTGATGATGATAGTGAGCTTTTGCTAGCCGCGGCCGTGCTCCTCCATTAGCACAACGAGGAGACGAAGCAAACATATCGTGGCTCGGTCAAGGGCCGGGCCGCTACGCTGGAACGTGGTCGAGACGCTGGCCACGAGCTATTGTTTCAGGACTACTTCCATCGCACCAACCCTTTGTACCCCTGCCCTTTTTCGGCGACGCTTTCTGATGTCAAGGAAGGTCTCCATGGGTCTTCTTCACGGAGAGAGGGATCATGACGACTACTTCTCTTTGAAAAAAATATCTGTCCGGTGAGCTCGGCTTCACCTCCTACCAAAATGCACCGCAGCTATTCACATGCTTGTTTATGGACTAGCTGCTGATTGTGTTGATGAGTACTTGCGCATGAGCGAGTACACTTGTCCAGAAGCAATGTACAAGTTCTGCAGAGTTGTGGTGGAGGTTTTTGGTGAAGAATTATTGAGGGCACCCAATGCGGATGACACTCGCCGGCTCTTGGTTGTCAACGAAACCAGAGGGTTTCTAGGAATAATTGGAAGAATAGATTGCATGCACTGGGAGTGGAAGAACTATCCGTTTGCCTGGCATGGGCAATATAAAAGACATTCTAAAGGACGCACAGTCATATTTGAGGCCGTTACATCCCATGATCTTTGGATTTGGCACTCTTTCTTTGGAATGGCTGGTTCCCACAATGACATTTGTGTTGTTCAGAGGTCCAATGTGTTTCCTAGGCTTGCAGAAGGCACCGCTCCCCATGTGAAATTTTAGGTGCGAGGCCACACCTAAAACAAGGCATATTAGCTGGCAGATGGTATCTATCATACTTGGTCTACCTTTGTGTAACACCCCAAAAACATTAATCAAGTTTATCAAGTTCTAATCACCCAAGTTTAGTGTTAACAAAAACTTTTATTCCAAAAATCTATATGAATGCATATGTGTTTTGCATTAGTGTAGAATTGAGTGAAATTGCCATGTTTGATTGCTACAAATGATGAGAAATGGTTTAAAGATGAATGCTGCATCATCTAGGCCAATTACAAACAAAATCAAAAGAAAAAGAAATCAAATATGAATTAATTAAGCAAATGGTCATTTTGACTAAAGTTAACCACTAGGCCACTTTGAGTGTTCCTAGAAGAGAATTTCTAACAGAAACTGATACGGATCAAGCCGATGATCCTATAGTTTTGTCCCGATCTTTCACAGCGAGTAACCTAGATAGGAATTCTTCCAACAATACCAATGAACGTGACCTGAAGAAGAGGAATGAATCCAACAAGCAACGTGGAGAAAATCACCACGCCTCAAACCAAAACACGACAATCCTTGATGAACACAAGAACCTCCGCGACAATATCAATACGATAGATAACACGGCATCGCCGTCCCCGGAGGGATGCTCACTAAGCAACTCACACAATAGTTTTAGACTCAATTTTTAGCTTACCCTAATCTAGAGGCGTTCCAGGGCTTATATGGTAGCTAGAACGTCGAAACAACACGAAACGAAAACGTGGCTGACACGGTCAGATCCGTCCGGATCTGATGGAGACGTTTAGGGCCGGATTATCCGGTCTAAGTGGGCCGGATTATCCGGGGGCCATACAGAACGTTGCGCATGAAGTCCTTAGCAGAAATACCAAAGCAGGGCCGGATTATCCAGGGTGTGGGGGCCGGATTATCCAGGGTCTTGAGACGTGGAAGTACTCATTGGAAAGATCTTGGAATTATCTATCCAACAAGTGCTTATTTGCTTGATTCAGAGTTCGTATGAGGAATCCACATCCGTTTCAATTTCAGGACTTCTGTCTGTCCGAATTGAACGTACCTTCTTCTTGATGATCTCCCTTGCGCCTACCTCCCGCTCCTCCCTCGCGCATATCGTGCCCATATCATCATCCCCCCTTCAAGAAGCGTTGTCCCCAACGCTTGCGGGTCGGGTCGGAAAGGTGGCATGATATAAACAATCGCTTCACGCGTCTTCGCCATCTTCAAGTCTTGCCTGCCTTCCACTCTGCAACCTCCCTCTCGGCGTGCTTGACTTGAAACAGCCCTTGGCGCTTGCACCTCCTTGCGTCTCCATACGAGCTTTGACCTAGGCGTCACCGTCTTCATCTTCTCAACTCTTGTTGGAACTCGTGGTTGCTGAACATGGACCTTCTTTGCATGACCTGGCATAAGATGAGTAATGCCTGGACCACACAACTGACGAACATGTCCATCCTTGCCTCTATACATCCGCATGACTGTCCTAACAAAATGCCTCACAAGTGTGCTAACAAAACTGCTCTTGTTACCCCACTACACCTCATGCATTGGAACATCAGGAGCACAAATATCATCCGTCTGAACACCTGTGTCAACACAAACAACCTTCTGAACACATGCTGCCACATCCTTCCTCTCAGCAATAAGAGGATGCACTTCAACTGGCTTGTCACTAACAAGTTCCACTGGCTTGTCATCTACAGGCATAGCTGATGCAATATCAACATTGTCGCACTATGCATCATGCTCTCCATCCTGCACCTTAGCTAGCCCAGATTTTGGCTTAGCCTTGTGCACCTTCTCCTTATGTACCACCAGCTCTACATCAGACTTTATGTGATCATCCCGCATAGGCTTCAAAGTCTGCTGTTTGCCACCATGCACAAAAGAATATGTATTTGCTCGTCCAGCATGTGTAGCGTTGCGATCATACTGCCATGGACGGCCAAGTAACATCCCACATACCTCCAATGGCAACACATCGCACTCAATCTCATCAACATAATCACCAACTGTAAATGGCACACGCACCTTATGAGTTACCTTCACCATACCGCAACTATTTAACCATTGTAGATGCTTAGGTTCAGGAATACGCCATGTGGACAACCCCAACGCTGCCACCATTGCCTTGCTAATGCCATTAGTACAGCTTCCTTCATCAACAATCAACTTGCATGTTTTGCCTTTGATCATACACTGCGCCTGAAATAAATTTGAACGCTGACCCTTGTCAACTGTCATGCAAGCATCGCCTTGTACCTTTTTGAGTTGCAAATTCAGCCCACTCAATGGTACAACATCCTCCACTATAGTTGCAGCGCACACAAAATCCTTGTCAACATCAGGGTGCTTCTCTTCAGAAAATTTTGGCACTGCCACGCTAACCGGTTGCACTGGAACAACTGTTGGAGCCTCCTTTACATGAGATGGAATAGACATAACTACAACTTTGGGCGACTGCTGGATTGCCTTCACAGGCTTGGTACAAAATACCTTACGATGAGGAGACATAAAACAGCCACGTAAAAAATTACTGAAGTACTTCCAAGTTGCATCAACAATATCCTTCTCACGCACCTCTTTATCCCACCAACGAGCTATCTCCTCATCCACATGTTGTAATGCAAGATGGATACATGTAGGATTATCCGAATACTCGTATGTATCACATCTGTAAAAACCATCTTGCATATAGTTCCCACGACTCATATTCCTCATATGTCGCCATATGGACCAGTCTCCAACTGATTTGAGAATCATCACATACTACACCGTGCAAGATGTCAAGATAATCATTGTACACATCACCAGATCTCTTCCCAGTAGTGCACCGTTTGCCAAAAAAATCACCCTGACACGATGGCATGCTTCCTAGCATGACTGCAGAACAGAAAAATGTCTGGGCCGGATTGTCCGATGTTGGAGGGCCGGACTACCCGGGTCGACCGAATACTCCGGGCGGAAACTGTCGAACACTCCGGTGCGCGGATGTCGAGATCCAATATGCACCGCCACAACTCTCTGATCTCCACCAAGAACACACTCAACCGATCAATTAACACAACCTCGCTGTGAGCAACCTGGTGCTCTGATACCACCTGATACGGATCAAGCTGATGATCCTATAGTTTTGTCCCGATCTTTCACAGCGAGTAACCTAGATAGGAATTCTTCCAACAACGCCAATGAATGTCACCTGAAGAAGAGGAACGAATCCAGCAAGCAACGTGGAGAAAATCACCACGCCTCAAACCAAAACACGACAATCCTTGATGAACACAAGAACCTCCGTGATAATATCAATACGATAGATAACACGACATCGCCGTCCCCGGAGGGATGCTCACCAAGCAACTCACACAATAGTTTTAGACTCAATTTCTAGCTTACCCTAATCTAGAGGCGTTCTGGGGCTTATATGGCAGCTGGAACGTCGAAACAACACGAAACGAAAATGTGGCTGACATGGTCAGATCCGTCTAGATCTAATGGAGACTTTTAGGGCCGGATTATCCGGTCTAAGTGGGCTGGATTATCCGAGGGCCATACAGAACGTCGCGCACGAAGTCCTTAGCAGAAATACCAAAGCAGGGCCGGATTATCTGGGGTGTGGGGGCCGGATTATCCGGGGTCTTGAGCCGTGGAAGTACTCATTGAAAAGATCTTGGAATTATCTATCCAACAAGTGCTTATTTGCTTGATTCGGAGTTCGTATGAGGAATGCACGCCCGTTTCAATTTCAGGACTTCTGTCTGTCTGAATTGAACGTACATTCTTCTTGATGATCTCCCTTGCGCCTACCTCCCGCTCCTCCCTCGTGCATATCGTGCCCATATCAGAAACAATTCCACTTCTTTTCACCCCTTGCTAGACCAAGTAAAAGTGAACCCAAGCCTACTTTATAAACCCACATAAACTATTTTCAAATCTATTTAGAGGACAGTTCAAATTTTAATCTAGTTCATATGGTAAGATCACCATTCTGCAAAAACCATACAAATCAATTCCCCCTAGCTTTTCCAAGCAACCATAGACACTCAAGCATAAGATCCAAACACTCACCAAATTTCATTCAAAATTTTCAAACTAAATCTCATGTGGCCATTAAGACAAACACCTGGCAGACACTAATCTAATCCTGCCTAACTTCACTGTTTTGAGCAGTGATCCTTCAAACCATTATCCCCAATGCACTCCCCTGTCTCCCCCAGCCTCTAGCCGCACCAGAAACGCTCCCCCTTAGCCGTTTTGCACCAGTGCGCAGCCGCCCGAAGCCACACTCGCCGGCCGACCGTGGACAAAGCGCTAGAGACCACGCCACCTCGCCCACGATGCGCACCAGACACGCGACCGTCCACCGCCACACCCTGTCCATCCCACGACCATAGGAGAGCCCTGGACCACCCCAGCAGCGCCACACCAAATATCTCTGCGTCGTGCCGAGAGCATGCCAGAGCGCTGCACTCGACCGGCTCGCACAGACCGTGCCTCGCTCTCTCCGCGCACACGCACACTCGCCATGATCACAGCCACCTCCCAGACACTCTCGTTCGCCGCCGCGCGACCCGTAGCTCCCATGCGCCGTCTCGAACACCGCTGCTCCCGCGTAGAGCATCGCACATGCCCGGCCAACCTAGACCGCCCCATGCCTCGCCATTAAGCTAGTGACGACCGCCAGGGAACACCGCACCGCCCCCTACCCTCAGCCGCGCCGCTAGCCGCTTATATCACCGTCACCGACGAGCCCGAGCCCATGCCGCAATGTCCCTTCGCCGGTGTATAAATAGAGGCCCCCTCCGCCTCCATTCTCCACACCAACATACTCCCCACTCCTCACTGAGCCTCCCACACCCTTCCTCGGAGCAAGGCGAGTGCCGCTTCGGTGCATTTTGGCCGGAGCCCACCGATGCAGGAGGAGAAGGGCGTCGTCGATTGGAGCCGCCCTAGGAGCTGCCGCGACCACCGTTCGAACCGCCGTCATCGACTACGTCGTTTGCCCCCATCGCCGACCCTAGCTGGAGCCCTGATGAGCCTCAGATGACCCCCACCGCCGCGTTAGGTTTAATTCCTCGCTGGAGCTGTTCGTCGGAGATGACGAATCACAGCCGTTAGATCGTCTTCTAATCGGAGGGCCTAGAATGCATGATACCGTTTCGGTTAGAATGAGTCGCTGGCTAGTATACCCCCTCGTCAGCAGTGCGCTGTGCTGTGCAGATTGGGCCGGCCCGTTTAGTTTCCCGCGCAGGCCTGTGAATTCAAATAAGTATTTTGCAATTTAGTTAAAACCAGTTTCTGTCAATAGATTCAAAACTCAATTCAGAGAGATTCACTGAACCAAATTGCATGATTCCAATTTTGTTAGAAAGATATTTAAATTATCTATCCAAGACCATTGGATTCAAATAATTTGGAGTTAGAGATCATCTATAGTAAAAATAACAAGACAGAGACTTTTCCATAATCCAACATTTTTCAAAAATCAACCATAAATGCTTTTGAGTTGATTCCAACTCTCAAAAATCACATTTGATAAGATCTATCGGAATATGTAAAAATATTTAGGTTTGCATGCAGTGACATTGGACTAGCACCAAAATAATGCTATATAGGCATTTCTAGTCACTTTAATTCTATTATATGATAATCTTAAACTTTATAAAATATGACCAACACTTTAAATAACATTCCCATGTATTAGAATATGTGGTGATGACATGTGTCAACATGATCCCATATTTTAATTGGAGAATATTAAATCTTAAGTATTTTCAATGAGTAGAAATTACTTTTCTAAAATAAGATAAATAAGATTAAGTCTTTATTTCATGTGATGATTGTGATGATGCTAGATCATCAAGTGTGAGCCTTAGTGTGCTAAATAGAAGTAGTTAAGTATTGTTTGGTGATTGTATACCTCGTATTCATTTATAGACGATAGTACTGATCCGGGATATGAGCAGGAGGAGTACTACCAAGAAGAAGAAGAAAACTTCAACCACTGCACTTCTCAAGGCAAGCCTAGCACTACAAGTTAACTATGCAAGTTAACACTTGCCCCCTTTCATAACCTATGCAAGATGCATTAGGAATGCTTTGGTTATACAACTTTGATTATACCAATCCCAAGTTTTACTTGCAAGTTTTATCCTTTTACTTTACCAAAGTTCTTTACTTTTAGTTAGTACTTTGTGAGTACTGGAAAAATAGAATAGATACCATAAAGAGTATAAAACTAGGCCTAACTAGTTATACTTAGATGTCATTCCATGGCATGAGATTGGAGATTAGCACCCCTCATTAGTGAACACCCTCAACCTTATTGGCTAGTGCTAAGCATAAAAGTGGATCACTTTAGATGAGAATACTTGGTGAAAATGATTATGAAAACCTTGGAATGATGATTCATTCTATTGAAATGTTTTGACATGTGTTGAGAGACACAATGGTTTGATGATGAAAATATTGAGGCATGAGCCTTAGCCCTTTATAAAAACTGATGGTTGGGTTCGGATGCGATACCATTCCAATTTTACCATACAACCACAATACCTGAATTGGGTAGGGCTTAGCTAGAAGTTTATATGCCTTAGTATGGGTTCCCTCGCGGAAAGAGGTTGAGCTGAGGCTACCTCGAGAGTGTGAATGTCCACCTATGAAGTGCCCAGGATGGCAGATGGCCATGGCTGGGAGGCCAAGCTCATATGGGAGGTGCCTATACTAGAGTGTGTAATTGAAAGGTTATGATTGATTATCCGCATACTAAGTATGATGATTCAGGGTTATCCCTAACGGATGTATCGAATTTTGTGGTGAAAGTGTACCACCTCTGCAGAGTGTCAAACTATTCGAATAGCCGCGTATGCGGTCATGGACAGTTGGAGTGGCCATACTGTTCCGTCGTCAGATGTTTTCAAAATGACTTGTGAAGTGAACTATGATTTTGACCTGACCACAACAGGGTTGTGGATATGAAAACTAGGTTCCCACTTAAAGTGATTTAGAACATTAACTTAGTTTTCTTTACTTCTAAACTCAGCTTTAGATAAATCTGCCTTTTTGCAAATAAACCTAGAGCTTAAGATTCCTACTAGAACTACCTTACTTGTTAGTGATAGTTTGCGAGTACTTAAAGAGTACCTTTGTCCCTGGCTATTCCCGTGGCCAGACTATGAGGAGGACTATCAGGATGATGGACATCAGGATGGCTACGACAACTAGGATCATCTCCCATCGTCAGCATTGCCTGTGAATCTAAAGATGGAGCCCCTACTACGTTTATTTTCAGCTGCTTGATTTGTATTAAGACTGGATCATGAGATCCTTTATTTGTATGACCTTATTATGGTTTGTAATGGATGATGTACTATGATATCCAATCTGTTATGTCTCACAAAAATGGTAATCCTGGGATTGCGAGATATGGCATAACAGACATCTGAGATTAAAAATCCGGGTGTTCACACTTTGTGATGACCATTCACAAGCCCACCAAAGAGAAGCACATGAGGTTCGCCGAGGAGCAGAAGGCCGCACTACTAGAGAAAAGGCTATAGGAGACATGCTCATTTGAGGCACATTTATACTATATGCGCCTCCGATAAAATAGGTGAGGTGCACTTCACTTACATGCGCCTCTAGATTAAAATAGGCGAGGCGCATATTTGTAGGATGCGCCTCCTCTAGTCTCTGTACGGATGAAATCTGGCACCCCTATCTAATGCGAGGCGCATTTTGATAATATGCGCCTCCAATATATTAGATAGGCGAGGCGCATATGGGAAGAATGCGCCTCGCATAAGTTGCATGAGCCCGGGAGGAGATCTATGGTCGAATATGCGAGGCGCATATGGCAATATGCGCCTCCTATACTTGATAATATGCGAGGCGCATATTCCCATATGCGCCTCCTATAACCTGGCAGATCCCACCCCGGGGAATGCCTTTTAAGTTTTGTAAAAAATAAACAAAAATGATAGAAACTTCAAAAAAATAATTCCTTTGAATTGTAGTTAGATTTTAGGGTATAGATCTAGACAAAATTGAAAAACATGAATTTCGATGTATTTTGCAAAAATAGGTCATGGCACGGTAAAACGACTATAACTTTTGCATACGATGTCGAAAAAAAATCTTTAACCTATCAAAACGATCATATCGAAATTTCCTATTCGAATTCAATGACTATAGGTCATTCTACATTTTACAGAATCCCCAAATTAGAAAAGAGTAAAAAGTTATGACCGAAAAAAGATTTTTTCCTCCAAAAAAATAAAAAATATTCGAGGCGCATATGATATGATATGCGCCTCGCATAAGTAGAGCCAGATTTAAATTCGAAGTGTGGGCCTACCACACCTACCACCTCTCCTCCTTCTCCTTCTCCTTCTCCTCCACCTCTCCTCCTTCTCCTTCTCCTCCACCTCTCCTCCTTCTCCCCTTCTCCTCCTCCTCCATTCTCCTCCTCCTCCTCCACCTCCGGTGGCATCCTCCGCCTCTTCATCCGGTGAACTTATCCTCCTCCTCCTCCTCCGGCGATCACTTCGGCCATGGCCTCCACAACCACACCGACCACCTCCTCCTCCTCCACCTCCGGCGGCCTCATCCTCCTCCACCATCTCCGGCGACCCCCATGGCCATGGCCTCCTGCACTTGCCTACGGTGGTAGGTTGTGGCCACAGGCATGGACTTCGATGAGCTCCGACGAAATTCCGGCCAGATCTAGATCTGGCCACCATTCTTTTTGAAATTCAGAAATAATATCCGAGGCGCATTCGGATCAATATGCGCCTTGCGTATGCAGAATATAGGAGGCGCAATCGGATCAATATGTGCCTCACATATTCTGAGTATGGGAGGCGCATATCAGAATATAGGAGGCACAATCAGATCAATATGTGCCTCACATATTCTGAGTATGGGAGGCGCATATGATTAAATATGCGCCTCGCATATCTAGGATATAGGAGGCGCATATGATATGCGCCTTGCATAACAAATACTAGAGGCGTGACGCTAGAGGCACATATCATATGCGCCTCGGATAGGGTTTTTGGTGCGCCACGGGTAGGGTTTTCCCTAGTAGTGCCGCTAGAAAGGATGTGGAGCGAGCCTTTGGTGTGCTCCAATCTCGCTGGGCTATAGTCTGGCACCCTTCTAGAACTTGGAGCAAAGACACATCGCTGGTACGACCAGAGTTCCCCGTACCACGCGCCCGTACCACATCACGGATCAAGAAAATAGAATTTTTGATTTTTGCTGCAGGACAAAGTGGTCGTAATGACCACTAGTACGACCGGAGATGGCCGTACCTCCCGCTCATACCGTATTCCAAGAAAAATATCGAGTTTGAAGAAAAACTACTAACCGAATAACTACCAGTTGTACGGGCTCACGTGACCGTACCGCGTGCCCGTACCGAGTGCCCCGTCAAAAGGGATCCTTCGACCCTAAGGTAGGACACTTGGTACGAGCAGGCTCCGGCTATACCGCCCGCCCGCACCGAGTACACGGCCGTGATTTCTACCCCAGGAAGAGGTAACCCTAAAATTACTTAAACATAAATCTCTCTTTCTTCTACCTCCAAACTCCAAACCGCCTCTATTGGATCTTCAATTCTACTCATTCTTTCTTCAATTGCTTGCACCCAATCGATCTAAGGTATGTTTCTCCTCTGATCCCCTGTTTATTTGCAACAAAACCTTGCTCAACCTTTCACCATTATCAATCTAGACTTAGGTCTTGTTCTTGAGCTAATCTTGATTATGAGCATACTTGGTTTTGTTTCTAGAGGAGTTTCTTTTGTAAGAAGTGTAGAGGATCACTTGTGCCATGTTTCTATTGGACTAAATTTTTGATTAGCATTATTTTTGTTTTTTGTCTTAGATGAACACGAGGAGCCGTACATGTGTGATGGCCACGGAAACAAGCCGCACCACCCGTTGATACGCTAATCCCCGAGTCATTTGGTATCGAGTTCACCGAGGAGTTTTAGCTCAACCGTTTCAACCGTCTCAAGCTCCGAGAAATCAAGTCCACCAAGTGGGCGTGTCGTTACATCCTCAACCAACTGGGCATTCATCGTGATTTTGACTTACTTTGTAACAATGTTGGTTTGTATGATTTTTTCCAGGATAAGGTCACGTACCACCGCCTGACTCTTGAGTTCCTCGGTACCTTGACGCATACGGTGTGCTCACACTATTGCCCATAGGAACAACCTGGAGTTGATCGCATCAACTTCTGTCTTATGAACCGTGTGTATTCTTTAATGCTCGACCAATGAGCTCACTACTTTGGGTTCGCCAACAATGCCACCGATATATGCTCCACCACATTTGTTCTTGATCCATCACCCTTGGCTTACTTTAATAGAATGAGAATTTGTGGGAATACACCCAAGGGATAGCAAATTGATCACCATGATGTTCGTTATTTGTTCTATGTTATTTGCTAACACCTTGCAGGAACATGGTGAGTTTACTAGAGTTAATGATGCAAATATGATAATCCTCGCTAAAGCTGCTATTCTTAACTATAACTTAATGCTAAATTTGGGCACCCTTCTTTTGTTTTATCTTAAACATCAAGCTTTGAAGTGTTGTGGTCCCATATGCGAGGAGGAGTCATAACCATTCTTGCACGAGTGCTTCACATCCACCTAGGTAATATCCAACCGTTGGAGAGAGACTGTCATCTTGTTTTTTCTACTCTAAGAGCATGTGGTATGATTTCTAGAACTAATGGTACATACTTCCTTGATATACCTGGAGCGGATCACTTGATCCCAGCTCCTTTGCCTAATGGTTTATTCTCTATCGAGGATGGACATTTGCGTTATGACGCGCAGTTTGAGGCAAGTCTACCTGACGCGGGGTAACCTCGATAATGTCCATGATTATGGACTTAGGGTTTCGTGGAAAAGAGGACACTGGGGATTTTGTTGGCTGATTAGACAAACAAGGGAGTCGAAATCGTCTGATTGCTTATGGACAATATGGTTACAGATTGCTCAAGGCTTTCAGTACCTCTCCATTGGCTCCTCCAAGCCTTTATATAATAGGCTGGGTCTCGAGGCCGTAAACGGATATGTTACAAGTTACAGTTACAACACTAATACAATGTTGGTTTCTACTCTTTCCTTATCTAGCAAGATATGCCTTCCATCGGATTCTTACTAGGCCTTCCTTGATTCTTCTTGGGCTTTGCGAGTTATGAGCCTTTATGTAACCAGGGTAACTAATCATAAGGACCCGAGTAATCATACCCATGTCAATAGCCCCCGAGACTCTATCCTAATCGTAGATTTAGGTTGAGTCTCAAAGACAATTTTTGCCATAAGCCGAAGTTTTCTTTATGAAGTATTTTTATTTTATTTTAATCATTGTAGGTATTTGGTATAAAAGGTCTGATGCATCTGACGGATCAGGAATCAGTTAATTGCTCCAGGGCAAAAACACTCTGAACCTACATCAAATTCAAGTCCCTAGGCTTGAACTTAGAGTTTGCTGGCGTAATTCAGTTCAGGCCGCTAAGGTCTTATCGAATACTGAATTCTAGTTTTATTATTTTGGGTACCCAACGCGTCCGTCGGGATTTTTCATCGTATTGTCGACATGGATAATTTACTGGCAGGGCGCATTCTTATGCGGTTACCAGGCACACATGACGAATTTTGGGGTCTTACCTTCATGTCGTTGACACGACATTCAGACTTATTATCGCGTCGGCCGCGGTCCGAGATTTTTTTAGATTTTATCGACCGCCATGTTTGGCTGTTGGAATTGCTGAAGTTATTAGCTTTATTTTTTCGGGTGAAATGTAAATACTCCCGATGGGAGTAATCGTCAGAGGATACAATGATATAATACTCATAGGTTCATATATTTTTCGACTCCGCTGGAGTTTTTTACTTTATCGGGTGCGCTTTAAATACATGAGGATAATATTTCTTCGAGTCCTGCTTGACTCTATTTGTAGAGCGTTGTTTCCTATCATGTGCGTGATAGCGCTCCCGATGGGAGTAGCCCTCGAGGCTATGTTCGGATGCTTGCATCGGGACATAGGCTCAAATTTTTAGATCCAATGTATTGGAGTAACTTATACAAGCATCATGAGTTTATTTGTCATAATATAAATACGATTGTCTGACGAAGCCTTCGAATACAGGAGGAGATAAGAGAAAAAATGAAGCTAAGTTTTGTAGATCTTACTTTTTTGGCGCCGAAGACGAAGATACATGTTTTGGCATGGTCGCCTCGCCGTTGCCTTTATTGGAAGTAAAGTACGAAGTTTTGTGGATAAGAAGCCTGGCCATAGGACTTATTCAATGTAAATTGCAGAAAAGTAAGATTGTAAGCATAGAAACATCACAGCTGCGCAACGTTCCATTGGCTGGAGTACTTGACTCCTGTTTTCTTTTCTTGGAGCCGATATGCCCCACAAGGGATTACTTCTGTGACGATATAAGTCCCTTCCCATGGTAATTCCAGCTTGCGATTACCATCTTTCTTGAGGCGGTCCCCTAGGATGAAGGACCTGGGACACAGTCGGCAGCTGTGGTAGTTACGTAAATTATTCTAGTAAATGGTTGCTCTTTGTAAAGCAATGTCACAAGATTCATCGATTGCATCGACGTCATCTTCAAGTGCTTCTCTAGATGCTTCTACATCATACTTGACGACCCGAGGAGACTCATGAGTTACTTTGACTAGAAGGACGGCTTCCGCACCGTGGACCAAAAAGAAGGGTGTCTCTTGTGTTGCATTGTTTGGTGTGGTGTGTAGGATCCATAGGACGGAGGGTAGCTCATCGACCTAGGATCCTTTTGCTCTATCGAGTGGTGCTAGTAATATTTTCTCAATACCATTGGTTATGAGACTCATTGGCCTTTTCCACCTTCCCGTTGGTTTGTGGGTGGGCAACTCAAGCGTAGCTTACTTTTATAACCATCTTCTCGCAATACTCTTTGAACTCGTTGGAGGTAAAGTTAGTTCCATTGTCGGTGATGATGATGTTTGGACCCCAAATCGAAACACTATTGATTTGATGAAATTCACAGCCGAAGTTCCATCTTGGCTATTGACAGACATTGCCTCAATCCATTTAGTAAATTTATCGACTGCTACTAGGAGAAAGACGTGTCCTCCTGGCGAAGATTTGTGAAGTTTACCCACCATGTCAAGCCCCCATTGAGTGAATGGCCAAGCGAGAGGTATGGGGTTTAGTTCTGCGGTAGGCGCATTGGGTTTTGTTGCGAATCACTGACATGCTTCGCATGTTCGTACGATATCCTTTGCATCCTGTACTGCTGTGAGCCAATAGAATCCTGCTCGAAAGGCCTTGGCCGCAATTGCTCGGCTGCTGGCGTGATGTCCACATGCCCCTTTATGTCTATCCTTAAGGATAAGCTTCCCTTCTTCGGATGTGATGCATCGCTGTAGCACAACCGTAATGCTCCTTTTGTACAACTCTCCCTTAATGATCCTGAAAGCCTTAGATCAGCGTGTGATCCGTCGTGCTTTGATTACATCCTCGGGGAGTTCTCCTCTCATCATGTATGCCACATATGGCTGCATCCATGTGGACTCTATTATCATGACTTCCTCGGGTTCCAGCTCTTCGTCAAGGGCTTAATTGTTTTACGCTTCTCGTACGTGATATCTCGAGGGGATAACTCGATGCCCCATAGAGTGACGTGTCATGTGGCTTCCGGATTGTGGAGAATATTGGAAAGAGGTGCCTCATTGACTACTATGATCGGGTGTTCCGAAAAATAGTGGCGCAATTTGAGTGTTGTCATGAAGACTCCATAGGCTAGCTTTTGGTAGTGCAGATACCTTTCTTTGGATGGAGAGAGGACCTCACTCAGAATAAACTAGTCTTTGGACACCATGATTTTTTCCTTCTTCTGGTCGCTCGATGACCAAAGCTATGCTTACCACTTGATTAGTGGCAGCAATGTAGAGTAGCAGGGGTTCTTTTTCTCATGGCGACTCGACGCCAGGGGATGTATAAAGTGTTTTATTTAGGTCTTCGAAGGCTCGCTGAGCTTCGTTTGTCCACTCAAATTTATCTAATTTCTTCATGAGGGCGTAGAACGGTAATGCTTTCTCGCCCAAGCGAGCGATAAACCGACTGAGCGCTGCGACACGTCCAACCAACTATTGCATGCCATGAAGATTTGTTGGTTTCTTCATTTTGATGATTGCATGTATTTTCTCAGGATTTGCCTCTATTCCTCTTGCCGATACAAGGTATCTGAGGAGTTGCCCCACAGGGAATCCAAAGGAGCACTTCGTCGAGTTGAGCTTAATACAGTATTTGTCAAGGTTATCGAATGTTTTCCGAAGATCACCGATAAGGGTCGACCCCTTGCATTATCGTAACTATGAAGTCATCGATATATACTTGTACATTTGTTCCGATTTGACTCCCTAGGCAGTTTTGCATTATCCGTTGATATGTGCCACCCGCGTATTTGAGTCTAAACGGCATTGTTGTGTAGCAAAATATGCCGTAAGGTGTGATGAATGTTGTTTTGTCTTGGTCTTCCTCTCTCATCTAAATCTGGTAATACCCGGAATATGCGTCTAAAAATAAAGGCGTTCACACCCTGGGGTTGCAGCGATTATTTGATCGATTCATGGTAGTGGGAAGTGATCCTTTGGACAATGTTTGTTTAACACAATGAAGTCAATGCACATGCGTAATTATTTTGTATTTTCTTTAGGATGCATACTGGATTGGCTAGCCACTCTGCTTTATTGAGTTCTTTGATAAATTTGGCGTCTGTCAAGCGATGGAGTTCTTTTCTAATGGCCTTGCGCTTGGGTTCCACGAAATTGCGGAGTGACTGCTTTACTGGCTTGGCATCAGGATTTTAGTTAAGTGTGTGCTTAGCGAGTTCGCGGGGGATTCCTGGCATGTCGGTTGGCAACCATGCAAAAATCTCCCAGCGCTTACGGAGGAATGCGATGGGCGTGCTTTCCTATGCTGGACCAAGATTGGAAGCCACAAAGGTCATCTTCTTTGGTCCGTGGGGTGGACCTAGACTTCCCGTGTATCCTTTGTAGTGTCGAAAGCTTGATCGGGGTTTATCCATGATGTTGTCGGAGGCTCTGTGTCTGTTGATATTTTTAGCTGCTTAAATTCTGCTTCCATCCAAAAATACTCAAAGATTTTATTGAATTCCCGACCACAGTTGTCAGATTAGGTGAAGCTACCCCTTATGGTTATGATTCCTCTTGGTGCTAGCATTTTCATTACCAGATACACATAGTGTGGCACAACCATGAACCGTGAGCAGGTTGGGCGCCCCAGGATCACGTGATGTTGTGATGGCCAGTCCATAACTTCAAATTCGAGATTTTCTCGCCTGAATTATCTATGGATCCAAAGAAAACGTCAGGATAAATTTTTCCTAATGGAATTTCAGCTTTACCTAGGACGTGTATGTTGGCACCAAGTTTGTCAAGGAAAAGTTCATTGCCCATAGGGTTTTGGCGTACATTAGGTTGATATTGCTTCTTGCATACATGAAAACCTTGCTCATATCGATCCCAACGATTTGGGGCTTCTACTATCAGAGCCAAATGTCCTGGCCGTGGGACTTGAAGTGGGTCATCGGCCCTGCTGAATGTGATTTCTTGTTTTGAGCAATGGAGATATTAGGGTGTAGGTGGTGGTGCTGTTACTGCCATGTTGACTTGTCGGGTGATCAACTTCTGGATCCTATTTGATGGGCGCCCTTTTTTGGATCATCGACATTGCGCCTTTAGACCTTGGATATTCGTCTTCCTGGTTTACTGCTAGTTGCGGCTGCCCTGCTGGCAGCGGCGATGGTGCGCCAAGAGCTAAGGCGCTAGGTGCGATGGTGTACCCATGGTTTGCTGCTTTGGTTGCCTTTGTGTTATATACTTCCTGCATCCTTGGAAACGTGCGGCAATCTTTCATCAGGTGGTTCGATCGCCTCCTCCCTGCTGAGGTGACGTAGAAGTGTATATATACCCCACTGGTCCAGCCTGTAGGATAACCTAGCTAACGGCCGATGTAGAGTGTCAAAACTATTTTGCAAAATCAGTTGGATAGATCTGATTAGGTCTGATTTTACTCCTTACCCCTCTGCTGTTCTCCTCTTACCTCTGCGTGTTTTGAATCTGCTCCCTTATCTTTTCTTCGAGTCCAGGAATTCTCGTGGTTGGGTTTCCGTCGTACCTTCAGGGTTTCGCTTCCTCCTTTGGTAACGGTGCTTCTACATCCGGTCTCCGTTCTATCTGAGGAATCCTTCATCTGTTGGACTTCTCTCTATTCCTTGTTGTGCCTTCCGGTGTTTTCCGACGCGACGACATCATCTATGCCAGATCCGATGCAGAGTCTGCATCACTCCTTTGTTTCCGAACCTCGCTTGTCGAGATCTCCAGTCTGATTCCGAGATTGGTTGCACGCTTTTCAACTGATTGTGCGGAGTAATAGTTAGGGTGCATGATGGATTGGCCCCCATGCCGACTACTCACTCAATTCGCTCTTGTACATTGCAGTGGATTAGAATGCATCGTCTCTCTCCTTCTATCGAAGTTAGAGGTGGCTTTATTTGTTGATACCTCTACCTTCGCCCTTTGTTCCCGGAGTGTTCTCTCGACGATCACGGACAACGACCTCTTGTTAGTGGTGTCGCGAGGACCTACACAAAGCGAGAAGATTCAGATCGCCGGCCTTCTTCCCCGGACCATGAGGCGGATCTCGAGGGCGAGATCCCTTGTTAGTGGTGTCGAATTGTGGCATCCCGCTAAAACCACTACTAGAAAATCACAGTGTTTTTGGTGCATTGCATCATCATGACTGCATGCTCATGTCATCATGCCACATTGCATTTGAGCATCGTCATCATCATGCATGGTTTTGCCTAAAACTATTTTCGAAAAGCCTAGTTTTGATTTTCTAAATATCCCCGTCTTCTTTTCAAATTTTAAAACCGGGCTTTTCCGGATTATTTTGTTTTGTCTAAAAACAGTTTCTCAAAGGCTTGTTTATAATAAATAAAAGTTTATTTATTTTTAGGGGGCAGCCGAACCAGGCCCGATCCGGCCCAGCCGGCCACCCCCAAAACAGCCAAACCCTAGATCTAACCCCTACCTAATCCTAGACCAAACCCATCCCACATAATTCCTACCTCGGCCACTGCCACACACCCAACACGCACGCACCAGGTCACACCCCGCACGTATGCTCCACATGGGCCCCACCTACGGACCCTGTCCTCCCTCGCTCGATCGCCACCAACCACCCCGCAACGCCCCTGGCCCACCACTTCCGATCGATCGCCCTCGACCTCGTGATCCCCTTCTCCGCTCGCGTGCCGCCGCCAGGCCGGATTCCTTGTCTCGCCTCTGCGCGCAGCGCCGCCGCCCACCTCTCCTCTCCCCGATGTCAATCTGCTCGCGCCAAGCTCATCGGACTGCCATCCTCAAAGTCCTGCAGCCACGTGTCCTATCTCCGGCGAGCCCCTGTACCTCGCCACCGTTCGCGCTCGACAGTGACGCCACCGGTGTCGCTCCCCTGCACGCCCTCGCCGGTGCCCCTTCGTCGCTGCTCGAGCCCGTTTGCTCCACCGTTCTCTCAGGCCGCCAACGCCGCGCATCCCCGTGGCCGCGTCCTCTGCACCATCCCTAGTCCGACCTCTTGCGCCGCCCTCGTCTAGGAAACCACAGAGCATGGTTGTCCTCTGCTCTCGGGTGCTGCCACCGCCTTGAGGCCTCTGCTCCGTCCGTGCTCCTCCTGGCCGCAGGTGGCGTCCACCCGAGCTCCTCTGGCCGTGACCCGAGCTCGTCGTGGTGCCGCCTCTATTCGCCCGCCGTGCCTCGCGCCCGCACCAGGACCGCGACGCCGTGCACCCCAGCACAACTATCTCCGCGCCCCTTCATCCTGTCGCCGCCTTGGCCCTTCCGCGTGCCTCTACGAGATCGTGCTGGCCAAGGCCATCCTCTGCCCATGCTCGCCCGCCCAGGGCCACCTCCCTTCTAGTAATTGCCGTTTTGGCCTCCGGCTGTCATCAATGCAGTACAGAGTCGTGAAGCATCCTTGTTGTGTGTACATGTGTATCACAATGACCCTCGTTGTTCTGCGTTTGTCCCTTGCTCGTTGACAGATGGCACCAAATCTGCCAAGTCTGACATGTGTTGAGACCGACGCAACACCAAATGAAGTTGGTGTCAGTGCACGACGATGAACATCTAGTTCCTAGATGACAATATCTCCTTCATGGACGCCAAGATCTCCTTCCCGGAGCCGATGACCCAAACACCACAACCCAAGACCGGCACCGACAAATGAAGTCGGAACCACCAAGATCTACCTCACGGAACGACAAGTTCTCCATCCCGGACGCCAAGGTCCGTTCCCGGATGCGAAGGCCGATCCCCCTGAAGACCGATCCCGCCGAACCCCTCGGCGAACCCCAAGATCGTCGAGTCCCCAATGTTTGACCTTGACCCGAGCCCTATTTTATAAATTGCCATCCATATACTTGCTGCATATTAATTGAGCATGTTTGCATACATATTGTTGGTGTTTGGGAGTATTTCGATGATTCGCCTAAATTAAATATGGAGACCACATGTGGGCTTTTCTAGTCTTGTATTGACTCCATTTAAATTTGCATAGCGAACCGACGCCATGTTTTGCCTTGTTAAAACAACATTTAAATTGCGGGGTTTCTAAATAACTTGAAGCACCTAATTAATTGTCGAGACCCCGGTTCCGCTTAATATTGCCTAATTGCACCGCATCTGTGCCATGCCATGCATCATATCATAAACATGCCGGATCTTCTGCCGTAGTATTAAATATTGCATCCGGTGTTTCTTCTAGTGTTTGATTCTTCGTGGATTAAGACGATGAGTTGATGCGAGTATCGACAAGTTCTCCGGATATGAACCTCCGATAGTGTTTCCCAGATGAGCATTCTCCTCCTTTCTACCTATTTTGTGTTTATAGTCTTTATTTCCTCCTGTTGATCTATTGCTATCTGTGTCGCGATGCTTTAGTTTCCATGCACCATTTATACTCCTTGCAGCCTCTATATTGCCATGGACACATCCTATTGCCTGTTGTTTGATAGATAGTCAGCCTTGCGAGTCATAGTTGCTTGCTTCTATGTGGCTTCGCGTCGTTGTCGTTCCACCGTTGACGGCAAGTTGGCACATGATAAATGGTGGAGATGCTTAATGGTGGAGATGATCATGACTTTAAATACAACTATTAAATTTCTAGTATAAGTAATGCAGAGGCATCGGTGGGCAAGAGATGTTATTTGGTTTTTCCACGCTCACTTGTGTCCCGTAGGACCCCGAGTACTTGATACCTGTTCCTTGACTATCGCACTATCCGCATATGGAACCATGAATCCCCTTAGCCAGAGCTTGATTCATTTCTTATTTCTTAGGGCCACAAACTAGTTTGGGGTTTTATTACTATCCTGTACTTATGCCATGCTTTACTGTTTTATTTACGATTGTGCGTGGAGCACCTGTACTGTTTTGGATCACGGCATGATTTCGCGGTATCGACAAGCCCAGTCACACTTTTGGGTTCCCAGTCGTTTAAAAACCGTTCTCGCAAACCCTAGGTCCGTTCCGGCGCCGGCCAACTTTGTTGCGGGTATCTTAGTGGGGTGCCCCCCTGAAATATTTTATGAATCCAGTGATTGCTTTGTCGTGAAAGCCTCGTTGGGTTTTGATTTGGTTTAGACAGTAGTAACAAAAGCAGTAAACAGTGGGATTCGAGTGCGGTAGGCATAGGGATGGATGGACGGGCGTTGCATGGACAAGACAATTCACATAGCAATCAAAACCCAACGAGGCTTTCACGACAAAGCAATCACAGGATTCATAAAAGATTTTAGGGGGCCACCCCACTAAGCTACCCGCAACGAAGTTGGCCGGCTCCGGAACGGACCCAGGGTTTGCGAGAACGGTTGTAAACGACTGGGAACCCGAAAGTGTGACTAGGCTTGTCGATACCGCGAAATCGTGCCGCGATCCAAAACAGTACAGATGCTCCACGCACAATCGTAAATAAAACAGTAAAGCATGGCATAAGTACAGGATAGTAATAAAAGTCCAAACTAGTTTGTGGCCCCAAGAAATAAGAAATGAATCAAGCTCTGGCTAAGGGGATTCATGGTTCCATATGCGGATAGTGCGATAGTCAAGGAACAGGTATCAAGTACTCGGGGTCCTACGGGACACAAGTGAGCCTGGAAAAACCAAATAACATCTCTTGCCCACCGATGCCTCTGCATTAGTTATACTAGCAATTTAATAGTTGTATTTAAAGTCATGATCATCTCCACCATTAAGCATCTCCACCATTTATCATGTGCCAACTTGCCGTCAACAGTGGAACGACAACGACGCGAAGCCACATAGAAGCAAGCAACTACGACTCGCAAGGCCGACTATCTATCAAACAACATGCAATAGGATGTGTCCATGGCAATATAGAGGATGCAAGGAGTATAAATGGTGCACGGAAACTAAAGCATCGTGACACAGATAGCAATAGATCAACAAGAGGAAATAAAGACTATAAACGCTAAATAGGTAGAAAGAGGGAGAATGCTCGCCTGGGAAACACTGCCGGAGGTTCATATCCAGAGAACTTGTCGATACTCGCATCAACTCATCGGCTTAATCCGCGAAGAAGCAAACACTAGAAGAAACACCAGATGCAATGTTTAATACTACGGCAGAAGATCCAGCATGCTTATGATATAATGCATGGCATGGCACAAATGCGGTGCAATTAGGCAATATTAAGCGGAACCGGGGTCCCAACAATTAATTAGGCGGTTCAAGTTATTTAGAAACCCCGCAATTTAAATGTTGTTTTAACAAGGCAAAACATGGCGTCCGTTCGCTACGCAAATTTAAATGGAGTCAATACAAGACTAGAAAATCCCACATGTGGTCTCCATATTTAATTTAGGTGAATCATCGAAATACTCCCAAACACCAACAATATGTATGCAAACATGCTCAATTAATATGCAACAAGTATATGGATGGCAATTTATAGAATAGGGCTCGGGTCAAGGTCAAACATTGGGGACTCGACGATCTTGGGGTTCGCCGGGATCGGTCTTTGGGGGGATCGGCCTTCGCATCCGGGAACGGACCTTGGCGTCCGGGATGGAGAACTTGCCGTTCCATGAGGTAGATCTTGGTGGTTCCGACTTCATTTGTCGGTGCCGGTCTTAGGTTGCGGTGTTTGGGTCATCGGCTCCGGGAAGGAGATCTTGGCGTCCATGAAGGAGATATTGTCATCTAGGAAGTAGATGTTCATCGTCGTGCACCGACACCAACTTCATTTGGTGTTGTGTCGGTCTCAACACATGTCAGACTTGGCAGATTCGGTGCCATCTGTCAACGAGCAAGGGACAAACGCAGAACAACGAGGGTCATTGTGATACACATGTACACACAACAAGGAAGCTTCACGACTCTGTACTGCATCGATGATAGCCGGAGGCCAAAACGGCAATTACCAGAATGGAGGTGGCCCTAGGCGGGCGAGCATGGGCAGAGGATGGCCTTGGCCAGCACGATCTCGTAGAGGCACGCGGAAGGGCCAGGGCGACGACAGGATGAAGGGGCGCGGAGATAGTTGTGCTGGGATGCATGGCGTCGCGGTCCTGGTGCGGGCGCGAGGCACGGCGGGCGAACAGAGGCGGCTCCACGACGAGCTCGGGTCGCGGCCAGAGGAGCTCAGGTGGACGCCACCTGTGGCCAGGAGGAGCACAGACGGAGCAGAGGCCTTAAGGCGGTTGAAGAACTCGAGAGCAGAGGACAACCGCGCTCTATGGTTTCCTAGACGAGGGCGGCACAAGCGGTCGGAGTAGGGACGGTGCAGAGGACGCGACCGCGAGGATGGGCGGCGATGGCGACCTGAGAGAACGGCGGAGCTGGCGGGCACGAGCAGCGATGAGGGGGCGCCGACGAGGGCGTGCAGGGGAGCGACACCGGTGGCATCGCTGTCGAGCGCGAACGGTGGCGAGGTACAGGGGCTTGCCGGAGATAGGACACGTGGCTGCAGGGCTTCGAGGATGGCGGCCCGACGAGCTTGGCGCGAGCAGAGAGACATCGGGGAGAGGAGAGGTGGGTGGTGGTGCTGCGCGCAGATGCGAGACAAGGAATCCGGCATGGCAGCAGCATGCGAGCGGAGAAGGGGATCACGAGGTCGAGGGCGATCGATCAGGAGTGGTGGGCCAGGGGCGTCGCGGGGTGGTTGGTGGCGATCGAGCAAGGGAGGACAGGGTCCGCAGGTAGGGCCCGTTTGGAGCATACGTGCGGGGTGTGACCTGGTGCGTGCGTGCTGGGTGTGTGGCAGTGGCCGGGGTAGGAATTACGTGGGATGGGTTTGGTCTAGGATTAGGTAGGGGTTAGATCTAGGGTTTGGCTGTTTTGGGGGTGGCCGGCTGGGCCGGATCGGGCCTGGTTTGGCTGCCCCCTAAAAATAAAATAAACTTTTATTTATTATAAACAAGCCTTTGAGAAACTGTTTTTAGACAAAACAAAATAATCTGGAAAAGCCCGGTTTTAAAATTTGAAAAGTATACGAGGATATTTAGAAAATCAAAACTAGGCTTTTCGAAAATAGTTTTAGGAAAAACCATGCATGATGATGATGATGCTCAAATGCAATGTGGCATCATGACATGAGCATGTAGTCATGATGATGCAATGCACCAAAAACACCGCGATTTTCTAGTAGTGGTTTTAGCGGGATGCCACACATTGGAGACATTGGGGGCTCCCGGGCTCTTGGCTGGTATCATTGTGCTGATTGGCTTCCACCAGCATCATCTATGTTGTTGCAGTATTCGTTATTATGATCATCGTTTCTTCAGCTGTCCTCTCCTTAAAAACCAGCCGCAACATAGCTTGGCCCACCAGATCCTCCGTTGATGCGCCTTCTCGTATCATTGTTGCGCCTGTCCCAATCTTCTTCAAGTGATCGCCCTCGCTTGTTGTTTACTGTGTCTTCACCATCTGCCCAACGGTTTTCCATGTCCATCAGATGTGAAATTCTTCTGGTTTTGACCCATCCCAGCTCCTCAATGAATTCTCGTCGGCGGAGACCGTCGTTGAAGGCATCAATCGCTCTTTCATCAGATATAGCTTTAGCTGAGTTCGTGATGATGTTCCATCATTGAATAAATGCTCGTATCGATTCTCTAGATTTCTGTTTGCATCCCCATAATTGCTCCAGGGATGTGGGTCGCTTGAATGTGGATGTAAAGTTTCAGATGAATTTATCTTCGAGGTCATTCTAGCTGCTGATGGATTCTTTGGGTAGCTGTTTGAGCCATGATTGGGCGGTGGTGCTCAGGTGTAGCTACATGCTTTGCATTGCGATATATTTGGAGCCACCCTGTAGTTTAATGGTTGCTAGATCCCGAGTTAGCTCATTTCTTTCAGCTTCCGAAATATGGTGTAGTCGTGAGTTTCCTCTCCTTGGTATGCCTCCAGTTACATTGTCAGATCCACGGGTAGAGTTTAGCTACGCCCGCCGGATGCTAGATTCGTCGGCTAGCCTACATCCTAAAAAGTCCTTCTTGTGGTGGAGTAAGTACTGGTATGCCATCATATCCTCACACATGGCTTCTGCTGTCATTGGGACTGCACCCAAAACTGCGTCTCTTGCTTTTTGCCATGTTTCTGCTGATAGATGAAGAGTTGCCCGTTTGCCGCCGCGTGTTCCTTCTCTTCCTTGTATGACGCGATTGTTGGACGGATCTCCTTCATTTCCACGGTTTCCTGCATTATCATTTGATAAAATATCATTGGGATCAAGGATTGGGTTACCGTTGGAGTCGCGTGGTGTTCGTGGGTCACCGATAATCACACACACTTGGTGGCATGTCATGTATGAGCTGCTTCCGTCATCTTCATATTCGTAAGAGACACTGTTTGGGAAGAAAGTGAAGTCCCGCATGTCCTATTTTGGGTAGATCTCAGCCGTCCTCATTCCGAGGTCGATGCTTTCGTTGCTTTCCTCAGGTTTAGCATTTGCTGGACTTAAGCCACGTTGTGGCATTAGCTAGGAGTCTAACCCGAAGGGTAAACCGGCATATAGATCGGCCAGATCTGCTAGATCTGTGGAGTTTCCAGAATTTTCTTCGTCATTTGCCGGCTGGGGTGCGTCTTCTTCAGATGAGCCGACAGAAGATGCAAGTATCGCCATAAGTGCTGTTGTTATGACCGACGGACCCAAAGAGACCAGGGCCACTAGGCAAAGATTTTTGGGTTCCTCCACCTAGAAGTGGAAACTTCTGATGATGAGGTCAGATCTGCCGTTCAAGTCAACGGGAACCGAAACAGGGGTGTGCGGGCATCGTTCCGCTACAGTCGGATTGTTGCTTAGTGAAGAAGGGGCCGCCAAATCCATGATTCATGCATCCAGATTTCCCACAGACGGTGCCAAAGGACGAGGGGTAAGCTTGGCAAAGCCAATGATTATGGACTTAGGGTTTCGTGGAAAAGTGAATGCTAAGGATTTCGTCGACTGATCAGTAAACAAGGGTGTCGAAGTCGTCTGATTTCTTATGGACAATATGGTTACAAATCGCTCAAGGCTTTCAGTACCTCTCCGTTGGCTCCTCCCAGCCTTTATATAATAGGCTAGGTCTCGAGGCTTTATATGGATAGGTTACAAGTTACAATTACAATACTAATACAATGTCGGTTTCTACTCTTTCCTTATCTAACAAGATATGCCTTCCATCATATGCTTCCTGGTCCTTCCTTGATTTTTGTTGGGCTTTGCAGGATGTGAGCCTTTATGTAACTAGGGTAACTAATCATAAGGACCCGAGTAATCATACCCATGTCACTACCCCAACAAGAAGAACCCGTGGGAGAAGAAGGAGAAGATGAAGAAGTAGAAAAAGAAGGACCCAAACAAGATGTGCATCCACCAAACAACTACACCACCTATGATGATATCTATGCTCTCGAAGGAAGCATTCAAAACATGAGCAACCTCGCCATCAACCTTCGAGATGCTACTACCAACCTCTTTACCCAGTTCAACAATTGGAGCAGCCAATAAAACAATTGAACCTATGATGAGGTTGTACTCTAGCTCCATGTGAGCTTTGAAACACTCGTGTTGGTTTTTTCCAACACTTTGCTTTTTCTTTCGTTTTTGTTTTCTTTTATTTTTAGTTTGTTTTTCTTTTCTTAGTTACTTACTTGGTCACAAGTTCTTTTCTATTCTTTAATCCCCATCCTCAAATATACAAAAATATTTTTCCATTTTTCATTTTTTGCGAAAGTGGATTTGCATATTGCCTCTTTGCTTTCAATATCATTATGAGAGTGATTTCAACTTAAGTTTTGAAGGAACACATCCCCATAAGGAATAGAATCATGAAGTCACTCATGAGAGGTATGTCCTTTGTGTCCCACTTTAGAAGTTTGAATTGTTTATCTTAGTTCATTGATTTGCTAAGATGCTATGCTAGTGGGAGTAATTCAAAATAGTTAGAGTTAAGCTTTTTATTTGCATCAGTAGTTAGTTCTGGAAGCTTTTGCTCTAGTTATTGTAGTTAACCGAGTCTTTCCTTGGAAATAATATTGCCAAACAAGTACAACAAGAAAAAGTCTCAAATTTATGACTTGTTTGATGAATGATTGTCTTGAGAGTTTACCCTTGAACATAGTTAGCCCCATTGATGTTTTGATAGACTTGATAACACTCTTGAAAAGGAGTTGTTTGATTGAGATGAAGTCTAGTGGAAATTGAAATCCATGCCAAAGCTAAACCTTGTGGATCAAACTGTGATACTATTTAAAAAGTTCTGTGTTTTTGATGCACACCTTTGGATGCCAACAACTCTGCTAGCCTACAAACGATCAATGGTACAACCCCTGATTTTGGCTATGAGTTGACGACAGAGGTGGCGCTTGTCACCATAATTTGCAAAAGTATTGGTACTCTCAAAGGTTGCGCAAACCATTATTTAAAAGAATCACTCAATGATCCTCGTTTAGAATTACGTGTGAAAAATGTAGATCCACATAACAAGTCCTTGGCATGGTCTCATTACTACTTTATGAATTTTCTTGAAAACCAATATATGGAATAGAAGTGTTTTGATAGTCTTGATTTACTGATGTGGGTATCAACAAGACACTTCATTTTTATGCTATTTGGGACATGATCTCTCTTACTTAATTTTGCTATTATAAAAACAGCCTAGTGTTCCTTGGCAAGCTAAGAGTTGACTAGGGGAATTGGATTGATTTGCTACACTCCTAGTTATTCATACTTATGTTAAACTCTACTTTGATTGTTTTGAGTTATCAAAGCTCATATAGTATTCTTGGCATGTCTCTAACTTTGATGAGCTTTTTAAATGAAAGAAGTGCAGGATGTATACAACTACCAACCGTAAGTGAATTCATACTCTCGTTGTTTAATTTTAAACGCTAAGTTCTATATGGTTTTATTGTTCTTGCTCGAGGACAATCAAGGTTTGAGCTTTGGGGAAGTTGATGGCTATGAAAATAGCCATCTTTCTCCACGTTAAAACCCCATTTTTAGTCATGCAATTGACAAGAAACTCTCTAGTTTTGCCACTAATGACTAATTATTGCAAAGATATGCAAACCATTGCTTTGAGATGTGTTGTGAAGGAAATCACGCTTTCAAGGCGTAATCTAGCCGTAAATGAAGATTTTGAGGAAGTCTACATGGCTAAGCAAACCTAGAGTCAATTCCAGGCGCCAGAGGCCATAATGACCACTGGTACCTACAAGGTCCGCCCGCACGGTTGATGACTGCAAGTGCACAGATCATTTGTAGCTAGTTTCTAAATAAAGATATCGATCCCACAGGGAGAAGTAGGCGAAAGACTAAATTTTTTTTTACTATAACTAAACGAAGTACTTAAGAAATAACTTTAAGATGGAAGATAAGTAGAGTTGTTTTTGGGTTTCTGGTTGAACACGGTAATTTAAAGTAAAGCAAAACTTAATGGAGAAAGTAAGAATCGCGTGTGTAATAGAACTTGAAACTACAATAGGGAAAAGGCATTCTCAGGGAGTAGCGGATACACCGCTAGCAATTTAGACTAAGTAATTGAGAGTATTATAACGAATATTCTCATAGTGTGTATGTATGTGGGAGGATCTCCATATATGGACAATTTTCCAGCAACCGCTGCACACATCGTCCTCACAACCACAACAGACAGTAACCGACAACCATCGCATTACCGCGCTATTAAGGGATTTCTCCTGTGACATCGACATGGCTTGATGAGTTTTCCTTGGTTCCCCAAGTTAGTACGTAAGGAATAACAACAGCTTTATAGTCACAACAAGCTCTATCATCCCTTCGTCTACTAACAAGTAATCCCCTCCATCGAGTCCCCATAAGAGGAAAATATTAAGAAGGTGCACTTCTCCTTAATATCAAGATGAAGACAATTAACACATACACATAATGATGTATAACATAATAATCTCTATCTCATCTCAGTCATATGCTAGGGTTTCTCCATCTCCCCAAGAACTAGAGATCTACTCAGACATGGAGGCAATCAACATCATTGCAATAGTAATGGAAACAATCATAGATGAATAGTACTTGTATAAATCCACAACAGGTATAGGAATTACAATAAGATCTAGACAAGATGTAGATGGGATGGATGAGGATGGTGGTGATGCAGCGGGGGTTGATGAAGATCGATGCCTTAGCCTCCCGGATCTGCGCAGGGTGAAGATGGATCCCTGGCAGATGAGTTCCCCCTCCTGATGCCTTCTGAATGTGAGGTTTTCGCGATTTCTGTGTGTTCTGTATGTCGTCTCCTCGAACCAATTGCACGGGGTGAAACTATTTGACGAGGTGGAGGCGATGCCAACTATACGGCCAGAGCTATACGGGCGGAAGAGTTTCTCCCGCCGTATAGTTGGTCGTTGGGCCCTCTGTCTTCTTTGATCGCTTCTAGTTTTCTTCTGGTATTATTAATATTTCCCAAATAAGGGATTTACGTTGTTTTTGAGTCCTTTTCTCTACAGTACAACTGCTTCAATAATTGTATCCATTGGATCTATCATCTGTCCTAATCCTGGTGAAAACATACATAAAATGTGCGCACGAGCGCCGTAAAATACCCAAATCCCACATCTACAATGCAAAATAATAATGTAAAACATGATGCAAATATGCACTCATCAACTTCCCCAAGCTTAGACTCTTGCTCGTCCTGAGCAAGTTTTTAGCTTAATGGATGTGATCCTCATATTCATGAAGCTGAATCGATAAAATAAATGAGGCAATTGCAGCATATGTTTATCATGTAGGATACAGGGGAATAAGTTCATGAATAGTACCTTACTCGAACCATATGAATAGTATTGGAAGGCTTTCACACCTTAGTTATTAACAATTCATAAAAGAGGAATGCCAACATAATGTAAAAGTATCCGGTTCAACCGAATGATTTAACGAGGTAGTCCCAAGTGTTTTAGGATCATCGTATTCACTTGGGATTCAAAATATCAAAAGTGTCTCTTTGTCATACTACAATACAGTGGTATATGCCTATTTGCTCTTTGCACATTCGCTCTTTTTCTTCTTTCTTTTTCTTTT
Organism: Avena eriantha; assembly: GCA_910589775.1. NCBI lineage: Eukaryota > Viridiplantae > Streptophyta > Magnoliopsida > Poales > Poaceae > Avena > Avena eriantha. The sequence continues at coordinate 80,876,860 of OU342741.1, read as the reverse complement.
ATTTTGCATATATGCTCACACTTTTGATTTAAGTGATGTGCAAAGGAGCTAGCCATATACTCCACTTCATGTAGGAATTCAAAGTTCAACGATCTCAATTATTAAATTCCAACTGTATATGAAGCATTCTTATGACTTGAGATTCTACCATGACTTGTTCTCACTCTATTTGGACAACACTTTCATTTTCCTTTGTCCAAGGTTTTCTTTTTCAACTTAATGGAATAGATAATTTTTCTTTGTGAATCAAACCGTAGACTTACAGCATATTGACCAAATTATCTTTATGTGTTCCATTAATACCAATGGTGTGGAAGACTCCTATTGCTATCATCAAGTGCAAGTAAAATCATACTCAAGCCATTCATATATCAATAAAGCAAACACAAACTAAATATTGCTCAATATATAATAATAAACTCGGAATTTCATAAAAGGGATCGACTATTCCTGAAGGGAATTCTAATGATGCAAACTTTATTTCTAGTTTGAACTAATGCAAAAACTTGTAATATAAAAACTTATAAGAAAGATTACAAGGTATTTAAAGATCTCCCCAAGATTGGAATCAAGCCAAGAGGGATCAATTAACTCCTTGTGGGTACCTATTCCTCCTCTTGGGTAGATAGAGCGTCGCCTTTTTATTTTATGTTGCCCGCTTTAACTATGCTTTCAAAGCGAATGTTGAGCTTGGACATGTCGTATTGGAGCTTCAACATTTTCCTCTTGAGGAATTTCTTCTCATCTGTTAACTCAAAGGCAGTTTTAATCAGGAGACCAACTCTACCATCGATTGCATCGACCTTCTTCTCAAGGTCTTTGCTCATCATCCAGTAGGAGTCAATCCCTTCTCCAGTTGTTTCAACGCATGCCTTAGAAGCCTTTTCTAACTCACATATCTTATCATGAATCTCATCTTGCCGCACCTTCTTAGGTTTAAGTGGTGATGGACCAAGAGGAGGTTTATAATAGGATCCTATGTTGTAATGATAAGGATTAGGGAGGTACACATCCTTGTTCCTTTCCCGCTCAGCTTGTCTCATCATCTCCATCCTCTGTGTGAATAGGGCCTCCCAATTTGGGAGAGGATTGATCTCCAGGCTAGATGATGACGATGATCCTTTAGGTTCTACTTCCTCGATCCTCTTCACGGGCTTCTCATCTTTCTTCTTTCAGACCTGGTTGACATGGAAGGGCTACATGGCTTTGCTGCATAGATTTTTATTAGAGGGCTTGTATAGGATGGCGAGGTTTTTTTTCGAGGCTGGAGGCTGTAGCTCTACGAAAACTTAATGAAAAAGGTTAGATGTGATCAGCTTTAAAAGGAGGGGTCAAAAACCCTAGCCGCCTTGCGTAACGAGCAACTATACGGGCGTAGCCCGTATAGCTCCTGCCGTATAGTTGTGGACCGACTATAGATTAGATCTACGGCGGAACCTAACTATACGGCTAGAACTATACGGGCGGAATTTTTAATTCCGGCCATATAGTTGGTCGTTAAACTCTCTGTTTTCTCGATAATTTTTTTGGAGAAGGGTCGATAACTATACGACCGCGACTATACGGGCAGAATGTTTAATTCCAGCCGTATAGTTGGTCGTTAAACTCTCAGTATTCCAGAAATTATTTTGTCAAATGTGTAGACAACTATATGACTACAACTATACGGGCAATTTTTTTAATTCTGGCTATATAGTTGGTCGTTAAACTCTCTGTCTCCTGTACAATTTTTGGGGAGAAGGGTCGACAACTATACGACCGCGACTATACGGGTGGAATTTTGAATTCTGGCTGTATAGTTGGTCGTTAAACTCTCAGTACCTTTTGTGGATAGAATCGTTGGCATTGCAACAACTATATGGCCGGAACTATACAGGCGGAATTTTTAATTCTGGCCGTATAGTTGGTTGTTAAACCTTCTGTGTCCACCAAAAATTGTCTGCTTCTCCAAGTATTCTTTATTAACCTAAAACTTAACTAAATATCGAGTTTTGACAGAGAAATGTCAACTTAGACTTTCGACCAATTTTGGCATCATCAATTTTCCTTCTTCTTTGCTAGAGCATGAATAATTCTTAATAAAAACAATACTCAAACTAGATTTTAACTAAAAATTTAAAAACTTACTCAACCTTTATTTCACATGGGTTGCCTCCTATGAAGCGCTCTTTTATGGCTAATAGCTTGACCGTAGTACTACTCATTCCGTCTTGAGTCCATTCTTCTTGTAATTTCCGCTCTTCGTATATTTTCGCCTTATCACTTCTTCGGGGGTGCTCAACTCTATTGTGATTGCACGTATATCTTATTTCACCTGATAATGCTTCAAGCGTTGTCCATTTACCACCCATGCAAGAGAGGGTGTTTTCCCTTGGAGCTTCACTGCTCCCGACGAATAGGCTTCTTCAACTACATATGGACCTTCCCACTTCGATCTGAGTTTTCCTAGAAACAACTTAAGACGAGAATTACAGAGCAACACTTTATCTCCACTTTAAAAAAACTTATTCTCTATTTTTCTATCATGCCATGTTTTAACCTTTTCCCTAAACAACCTAGCATTCTCATAGGCTTCACTTCTAAACTCATCTAAAGCATGCATATCTAATTAACGCTTTTCCCCTACTGCTTTGAGATCATAATTTAGATTCTTAATTGCCTAGAAAGCTTGGTGTTCTAGTTCTAATAGTAAATGACATGCCTTACTGTACACCATCTTATAAGGTGTCATACCTATTGGATTTTTAAACGCAGTACGGTATGCCCATAGAGTGTCATTTAACTTGTATGACCAATCCTTCCTTGATTTGTCCATCGTCTTCTCAAGTATGGTCTTCAGTTCTCTATTTGAGGGTTCCACTTGACCACTTGTTTGGGGGTGATATGGTGAAGCAACGTGGTGAGTTACTCCATACTTGCCGAGGATTTTCCTGAAAGTCCCTTTCATAAAATGAGAACCATCGTCAGTAATTAGAAATCTAGGAACTCTAAACATGGGGAATATGACATCCTTGATCATCTTCATTGAGGTAGATGCATCTGCATGATTTTTTGGGATAGCTTTAACCCACTTAGTAACATAGTCAACGGCAACAAGAATATGAGTATAACCGTTTGACTCTGTAAATGGCCCCATGTAATCCATTCCCCATACATCAAACGGTTCAATTATTAGACTATAATTCATTGCCATTTCTTGTCTCCTACCTATATTACCTCTTCTTTGGCAAGCATCGCAATATTCCACATACCTGTGTGCATCCTTGAGCAAGGTGGGCCAATAGAATCCGGATTGAAGTACCTTTGCAACCGTCCTTTTACCTGCATGATGTCCTCCATACGGACTATCATGACAAGCCTTCAATATCGCATTCATTTCGTGATTAGGAACACACTTCCGGATCATTCTGTCAAGTCCATGATGATATAGATATGAATCATCCCAAAAGTAATATTTAAGATCATTAAAGAATTTCATTCTTTGATTTCTTGACATACCGGGAGGTAAAAAATTGTTGCTAGATAGTTAGCATAATCTGCATACCATGGATCAAGAATTTCTACCTTTGCTAAATATTCTCCCGGAAATGATTCATTAATAGGTACGGGGTCATTAAATATTCCCTCCATCCTAGAGGATGATCTGCTACCAGATTATCCTTACCCCTCCTATTTACTATTTGCATATCATATTCTTGTAGTAATAAAACCCACCTAATCAACCTGGGCTTAGACTTTTTCACAAGTAGGTGACGCAAAGCTTGGTGATCCGTATGAATCATTACCTTAGAATTAATTATGTAAGATCTAAATATGTCACAAGCAAAAATTATAGCTAGAAACTCTTTTTCTGTAGTAGCATAATGTATCTGAATCTTATTAAGAGGTTTACTAGCGTAATAAATAACATTTAAATTCTTTCCATCTTGCTATCCCAACATAGCCCCTAAAGCATAATCACTAGCATCACACATAATCTCGAAAGGTTCATCCCACTTTGGAGGTTGCATGATAGGTGCTGACACTAGTTTATCTTTAAGCATCTCAAAAGCTGCAATGCAGTCATGGTCTAGATAGAATGGAGTTTCTTTATCAAGAAGATTGGTAAGCGGCATAGCTAGTTTAGCAAAATCTTTTATAAACCGCTTATAAAATCCTGCATTTCCCAGAAACATTTTCAAGCTTTTAATGTCTTGAGGTATCGAGAGATTTTCTATAGCATTTATATTAGTTTTATCTATTTCTATTCCCTTCTCTGAAACCTTGTGCCCGAAAACTTTACCTTCTCTTTCCATGAAATGGCATTTCTCCCAATTCAAAACCAGGTTTGATTGCCTACATCTCTGCAAAACTTTCGTCAGATTGTAGAGACAATTATCGAAAGTTGTTCCATAGACGACAAAATCATTTGTTAGGACTTCCATAGTCTTCTCAACAAAATCATCAAAAATCTTTAGAAGACATTCCCGAAATGTTGTTGCTGCATTACATAAGCCAAATGGAATTAATCTATAAGCATATGTGCCATAAGGACAAGTAAAAGTTGTTTTCTCTTGATCTTCCGGTTGTATGGCAATTTGAGAATATCTAGAATAACCATCAAGAAAACAAAAATAAGAATTATTACTAAGTCTTTCTAGAATTTTATCCATGAACGGTATAGGTTTATGATTCTTTTGTGTCTCACGATTTAGTTTCCTAAAGTTAATGCACATATGATATCCTACAATTGGCCTCACAGGAACTAACCCACCTTCCTCATTCATAACAACATCAAGACCAACTTGTCCTGGTATGTAATGAGCTTGGCTAACCCACTTACTGTCAGAAATAGGATATATTATACCAGCATCAAGTAAGCGTATAACTTCTTTTCTTACTACCTCCTTCATCTTAGGATTAAGCCCTATTTGCATATCTACTACGAGTTCAGCATCATCAAGCATGGTAATCTTATGTGTCACAATAGATGGATCTATTCCTTTAATATCACTCAATGTATATCCAAAGGCTTCACGATGCTTAACCAAACTGAAATGAGTTTATTCGTTTCATTTTATGATAGATTCTTGCTAATAATAACAGGACATTTATTTTCATTATGTAAAAATTCATACTCATATTGTCTGGAAGTTTTTTCAATTCTATTGGTGGAGGTTCTTCATCTCCTGTTCTTACCAGTTCTTCATAGTCATGTGGATTTTGTGCTTCTGGAATTGAATCAAGGTAATCATCCATGTCTTCTTTCTTCTCATCATCTAGTGCTTCTTCCCAATTAATCAAACTCCTTTCTAATTCGTCTTGTGGAGTGCTAAAATGAATTGCAACTAGCTCGGCAATCGTCTTTTCTTCCTTGATATCCTCCACTTCATATGGCCTCTTTTTTAGTTTGGCGAAGTGGAATGTCATTTCCTATTCTCCAAACTTCAGTGAAATAGTTTCCTTCTGATTATTCACTCGATATTTGGTGATGGAAATAAAAGGCTTGCCTAGAAGAATAGGGAAAAAAGAATCTCGAGGCATATCAACAATATTAAAATCAAGGGGGTACATGAGTGAGCCAATAAAGACATAAATATTCCTGATTACCCCTTCCGGTTTTATATTGGTTCTATTAGACAATTTAATATTAATGTCTACCGGTTCAACATCTGGATTATTTAAGTTGTAGCGAAGTTCTTGATAAAGTGATGACGGCATAATATTTATGGTGGAAATTGATTCACAAATTCCATATAAGAAGGTTTCTCCACAATATATAGGGGTCATAGGTTTTGAAGAGTTGTTACCTCGAACCTTACATTGGATGAATTCCAAAGTTTCACGGTCTAACATAACCACTTCATCCTCCACTATCCATGCCTCCATAAGGTCTTTTATTATAACATTATTTATATTTGTAGCTTCAGAATTCCTTTCTCGTTTCTTCAGTCTCTTCTTTATTTGTTCTTCCTCTCTTTGTCTTTTTTCAAAGATTCCCTGTATAGGTATCGAGGAGAACTCTTCCATTAGTGCTCTTGCACACTTCTTTTCTTCGAGAGGTTTACGAGGTTCCCATTCTGTAGGTACCTGCAAATGCCCTACATAATTCTCAATAATTTTCTTTACTGAGTAATAATCAATACCGAGGGTTTTAATCATTGTATATGTCCTCTCATCTACAAGGAAATCGTTAATGCAAGCATATTCTGAAAAACTATTTGTAATATTTTCATTATCTTTAGAATTTTGAGTTACTTCTTTCCTTTTTATTATTAGATTCCAAGCCTCATCATAGGTATAAGATAGAAAACTGCCATTTGAAGCAGTGTCTAGATTCATCCTAATTTCAATATTTAGCCCTCCATAAAATGTATGAGTGATTAACCAATCAGGTAAACGATGATGGGGGAAATTATCTAGGTAACTTCTATACCTTAGATATCCTTCATATAAGCCTTCACTAGGATTATTTTTTAAACTGATAATAATACCTCTCATCCTGTGAGCTTTGCTTTCAGAATAATATTTTGATAGGAACTTAGTTGTCAATTCCTCCCAAGTCCTTGGTGCTTCTGCACAAAAAGATCTGTACCAGCCGCAAACATTATTAGAGAGAGTTTGTCTAAACAACTGGATTTTAACCATATCTAGATTACAGTCATCGAAAATAAAGGAACTGAGGATGTCTTCAAAGAATTGTAAGTGTCATATGGACTTTCTTCATTGGTTCCTGCAAATTTCTTAGAATGTAATAACTCAAATAATAAAGGATGGATCTCGACTCCATCCGGATTTATGCTTTTGTTGACAGTTATAGAAGTGTCCATGGGCGAACCCATTTTCCTTACTGCCTCAAGCTGATTTAAATGTTGAGTATTGTCCATTGTTGTGGTGCTAAAACTCAAGTAAAAATTAGTACAACAAAAGTAAATAACTAAAAGTAAAGTGACTTATAGCGCTAAGTTCCCCGACAACGGCGCTAGAAAATAGCTTGATGACTGCAAGTGCACAGATCGTTGTAGCTAGTTTCGAAATAAAGATATCGATCCCACAAGGAGTAGTAGGCGAAAGACTAGAATGCTTTTAACTATAACTAAACGAAGAACTTAAGAAATAACTTTAAGATGCAAGATAAGTAGAGTTGTTTTTGGGTTTTTGGTTGAACAAGGTAATTTAAAGTAAAGCAAAACTTAATGCAGAAAGTAAGAATCGCGTGTGTAATAGAACTTGTAACTACAATAGGGAAAATACATTCTCAGGGAGTAGCGGATACACTGCTAGCAATTTAGACTAAGTAATCGAGCTTATTATAACGAATATTCTCATAGTGTGTATGTATGTGGGAGGAGCTCCGTATATGGATGATTTGCTAGCAACCGCTGCACACATTGTCCTGATAACCACAGCAGACAGTAACCGACAACCATCGCATTACCGTGCTATTAAGGGATTTCTCCCGTGGCATGGATATGGCTTGATGAGTTCTCCTTGGTTCCCCAAGTTAGTACGTAAGGAATAACAACAACTTTATAGTCACAGTAAGCGCTATCATCCCTCCGTCTACTAACAAGTAATCCCCTCCATCGAGTCCCCAGAAGAGGAAAATATTAAGAAGGTGCACTTCTCCTTAATATCAAGATGAAGACAATTAACACGTACACATAATGATGTATACCATAATAATCTCTATCTCATCTCAAACGTATGCTAGGGATTCTGCATCTCACCGAGAACTAGAGATCTACTCAGACATGGAGGCAATCAACATCATGGCCATAGTAATGGAAACAATGATAGATGAATTGTACTTGTATAAATCCACAACGAGTATAGGAATTACAACAAGATCTAAACAAGATGTAGATGGGATGGACGAGGATGGTGGTGATGCAGCGGTGGTTGATGAAGATCGATGCCTTAGCCTCCCGGATCTGCGCAGGGTGAAGATGGATCCCTGGCGGATGAGTTCCCCCTCCAGATGCCTTCCAGAGGTGAGGTTTTCGCGATTTCTATGTGTTCTGTATGTCGTCTCCTCGAATCAATTGCACGGGGTGAAACTATTTGACGAGGCGGAGGCAGTGCCAACTATACGGCCGGAGCTATACAAGCGGAAGAGTTGCTCCCGCCGTATAGTTGGTCGTTGGACCCTCTGTCTTCTTTGTTCGCTTCTAGTTTTCTTCTGGTATTATTAATATTTTCTAAATAAGGGATTTACGTTGTTTTGAGTCCTTTTCTCCACAGTACAACTGCTTCAATAATTGTATCCATTGGATCCATCATCTGTCCTGATCCTGGTGAAAACAGACATAAAATGTGCGTGCGAGCACCGTAACATACCAAAACCCTACATCTATAATGCAAAATAATAATGTAAAACATGATGCAAATATGCACTCATCAACGGCCCACCCGTACCAGGTGGCAGCGGCTTCGTCTCGTCAAACCCTATAACTTTCGTGAAGGCACATATATATTTCAAGGTCCTAGCCGCCATTCTCATATTGCATCACAACACCACCAAAGGAGATCCACCACCATAGTTCATCCATTCCACCATCCATCCTCTCCATAGCCACAGCCATTACTTTGTACTTTAGATCTCCTTGTGATTCGGTGACAATTGTAAGAATATTTGATTTCAATCTATGAATTTTGCACAATGTTTTCTATCCTTGATATTATTATTATGAGTGAGTAGTCCTCACGGGCAGTGGGTTGGGTTGATACCTCGCAGCGATTAAGTGCATCTAATCTATGGGAACATTGTGTATTGTTTGAATAAGAGATTTGTATCTTTTTTTTCTGTGTCTCTTGTCTCGATCTAAATTGTAGGTACCCAAGACCCCTAAAGCCTTGAGGTAAGATACTTGGTTAGCAACGATCTCATAGGAAACCTAGTGATAGAAAGGGAAGTATGGTCTTCGCTTAGCGATCCATTGGGGAACAATAACAACATCATTTCTTAAGGCTTTGATCTATGTTTTCACTTAATAATTATTTGTAGCCCGGTGCTTTGTGGTGCAAACGGTTGGATCAAAAGGCTATTGTTATGCCTGTGGCTCGCAGGGGCTTTAGTATATTAGGATGTGCTACCCACAAATTTTATCTCTATTAAAACATTACACATGACTATGCTTATTATTATCTTTATCCTATATGATGTGCAATTGCAGGTGAATGTTTAATCCTAGCCTATCTCTATCCATTGAAACAACCCACAATATAAAGTAAACTAGAAAGGTTTGGTAAAGAAAGGTAAAACGAAAGAACAAAGTCTTGTAGACGTGCCTTATTTAATTCCTTTAGCATTGTTTCCCAAGGTTCGATTAAACCTATGTCTACTAGGGAAAAAGCTACTATACTGCATCCATGAATCCAGATCGAAGGTATCAACCCTTTTTCTGGCGCTGTTGCCGGGGAAACAATTCGCTATTCTGGTGAGGTCACTAGAGATCTTGTTATTAGATTTATTTTGTTTGTAGTAATCATATGTTTCTACACCGCATGTTTCTAGAGTTGCAATTGACACTGTCGTAGTAATCATGATACATAATGAGTAAAATTATATGCTTCCTATATGTTTGTAACATGGTCTTTACAGTACATTGTTGTTGGCATTTTTTGTTGGTTTGTGTATTATCCATTTACTGATTCCAAGGTTACTAGAGTATATTGTAGATGACAAATTATGCTAAATGGTCCTATGGTTTTAATTACATCATTTGAATGTAAAATTAGTTTTGGTATACATATGTTTTTCTCTAATAGTAATCATTTCATGTTACATAAATGAATTTTACTAGCTTGTACATATTTATTATTCAAATTCATGTTATTGTTCTTGTTTTAGTTAATACTAACCAGTTATTTGTATGAGCCCATGGTTGTTACATTATATTATGGTTGGTATTTTTGTTTGTTCTAAATTATTGAAATATGGATTTCATGGCTATTTCAGTATATTATATATGGCAGTTATTCTATAATATCATGTGTGTTTTCTTAAATGCATTTTTTATTAATGTTTGAGTTGAGATAAAGAATGTTGATCTATTGATTAATTTTCATTTGCCTTATTGAATAGGTTTCCAATGATGCCTCCCAAGAAGCACAAAGTAGAAGTTAGATCACTCGATACGGAAGAAGCGGTGATGCTTTCATTTCTTCTCCTCTGATGTTTCTATACATTCTATCCTTGATCACTTTTTCATACAATACATGCACTATTCATTTAATTGTGGCATCAACCTCTTACTAGTGCGTCCCTAGTCTTGTTGTATGACAAGTTCACGCCAGACCAAGCCAAGGCAATTGTCCTGATGGGTTTCAGATCCATGAATCACATCACTTGTCCCAATCTGGATAACTATCTTTGTCTCTGGCTTGGTCACCGTTACAACTCCGGTAGTAGAACGTTGGTGATCCCAGGTAGGGGGAGGATAAAGCTCAAAAGAGGCATTGGTGTTTTGCACCTTGAGTGTACCATGAGGCCCATCCTTGTACTGTACGACATTGATCGGAAGCTTGAGGCAAAGATCTTTGCATGGTTATTTCCTGATCTTGGTGGAATCCAACCCAAGGTTACATATCAGTGAGAACAACTGTCTGAAATCAAGACACATGAGCCTAGGTTCAAGATGATGTATCTCATGTTCCTTATTTGTGCTGTGTTAGCCCAGACGATGTCCTACAGAGTTAGTAACAGGTGTTATCCTATGATGGTATGTGCTTTTTCAATGATTTTTTGACCTTCCATATGTGCATTTGAGTTGTCTGCCCCAAATGTCATTTATATGTTACTGCCATGGCAATTTTTACTGTTGCGTGGGATAGGTACATAGAAGTTCGTAATATGAACTTCTACAAGTTAGTGTGTGATAAGATGCATGTTGCAGCTTTGTGTAGGAATTTTAATAGGGGGAGCCATCTGCATCTAATGGTGTGTATGCATTGTGCTGTCTCCTCTAGCTTTTTGCAATGTTTTCTCTATGTTCTTTAATTTTAGTTCTTTTTTTATTTGCTTGTTATTATCTATTCCTAACATCTTTTTGTGCTTTTTGTGCTTCATTTTTGCAGCTAGGTTACCTTGACCATGTGTGCATTTATAGTTTCTCATTTCAAATCCCAAGGGAGAAGTTCTCTTGCGAAGTTTGGACAAATGAGTAGATTGAAAAGGTTTTAGTAGTTGACTTAAAGGAAGATGGAAAAGTGTACGGAAAACTTGAGGTAGTAGTTGTTTTCATGTATTTTTATCTTTGTAGTTTATCCACCTTTTTGGATTCCTGCTTGGTTATTTATGTTTTGTCCACCTGGCAAATATAGTCTAATCAGGGTGGCAACTTTGCTGTTATTTATGTCTGATGGCATTTTTCTGTTGAATAGCATGGATAGATATGTATGGTCATTTATGTTTTGTCTGCGTCGCAAATATAGTCTAATCAGGGTGGCAACTTTACAAATATAGTCTAATCAAGGTGGCAAAATTTACTATTACTATGTCTGATGGCATTTCTCTATCAATATTCGTGGATACTCATGTTTCATTTGTACTTTTTTCTTCCATGTAGTTAGTGAGTGAGTGTGTAGTGAAATAAAATTACTTTGGTGGTATTGAAGGGTTCAATAAGTGGATGGATGTGAATGTCCCATCCACTTGTGATCCTAATGTACGTCATGTTCTACTTTCTGATCCTTTTAACTTTTCCAATATGTTTTTATGCTTATAGTTGGTGCACTTTTTGTTTTGTTTTTGTAGGTTTGTGCTAATGTTGAACTGATATTAGGTTGGTTTTTATCCGGGATGACATTTCTTCTTAGTACCCTTGTGCAATCTTTTTACTGAAATGGCCCTAGCAGACAACAAAACTCTATCGCAATAGTTTTTTCGTTCCATTAATGGAGCTCCCAGACGTTCACATCTTACACATGGGAGTTACATGTGGCATGACGTCGATGAAGGAGTCACTATCGAAGAGTTGGTTGATGATAACAATGAGGAAGACCTTTCATGGGGTGTTCATGATGATCAAGGTGAAGGTCCTCATGATTTTTACGGCGTGGCTGCTGTTGTTCCTGATGATGATGAAACTAAAGACAATGGTCAAGACACTGAAAATATGAACTTATACATCACAGGAAGCAGAAAGCTGTTAGCTAGGAAATGAAGAGTAGGGTTATCAAAACCCTTGTCACCGACCAACTGAACATTAAGACTACACCGGCTAGTCCTAAAACTGTTGGCAATGGTAGCATGTACCACATACATTTTCCTAGCATTTAGTTATATTAGAAAGTGGCATTTTATGTGATTCATAGATGGCATTTAGTTAAATGATATATTTGGCATTTTATGTGAGTCATGCATTGCATTTTAGTTATACATACATTGGAATTTTGTGTTATTCAAAGCATTTATTTGTGTTTTGTATGGCTACTTTTGTAGTATTATCCCAACCGCTGCTAAGATGCACCTGTAGAAGAGCATGAAGCCAAAACCTACTATATTAAAAATCTAGAAAAGCCTGCAAAGTCTACTGCTACGGTGCGACGGTCTCCGCATGGGAAGGCTCCACCAGAAGATGTTCCAACATCCAATCCTGATGTGGTTCCACCGCAGGCAAAGAAATTATATGTCGTCTCTTTTTGATTGGCATTTTCATACTTTCTATATGTTGTTGCTTAAACTTTCTATTGCGTAGATCACATGGTTGTTTAATTCCAATGTATATGAAAACTATCATTACACATATCTGTCATTTTTAATATTATACATCCATGGCATTTTGATTTTAACCATTCATGGAATTTTTATGTTAATTATCAATGGCGTTTTGTTTTAACCATACATGGCATTTTATGTTAGACATCTATGGCATTTAATCTATTCTTACTTTGTTTTTTAACATTTTATGATTTTATTCTGCAATCACCTTTTATTGCTTTTTTTGTAAACTACACTTCTCTCTGCGTCCCCCGGGGCACGGCTGGTAGGTTCAATGCTTAAAGAGGAAATTTACTGAGACGGATAGTTTATATTACCATGAAACGTGAACATGTCACGCAATGTCTTTGCTCACGCATGAGACTGTTCCTTACTCGGTATCGCGCAAAAAAAGTTTCGAAGAGTCCCTAGCAAAAGATAGCAAACCATACGTGTTCTCGCACACATATAAATCTGAAACACTAAAAGAAGGCAAAACAGAGAAAACTTACTTCTTTGACGCACGCCGAAACTCATACATAAGTCAGAGCGTTTCATACTCGCTTTTACAACAGTACACAAATTATTTCAAATGGACTAGCATACAAACCATTCCAAAATATGAAAGCGTACAAGCTGTTTCAGATAGGAAATCATACAATTTATTTGGAACGAAAAAGAGAGTCACTATCCTACACACATAAGAACGGAAACACGGCAGAAACCCTACACAAAAGTGAAGTGCAGGGAGAAAATATCCACCACATCTATCTAATTCTACGCGACGTCTTATCATATGGAGTGTTCCCGAGGAGCGCTGTCGTTATTGTACTAGATCCCTCTCCCAGCCTTGTCGTCGGTGCTCATGAACACCTCATCGACTCCTGCCATGACCTCGCCAAAGTTCGTGTTCCGACAAACATCATCCGCCACCATCTTGTTAACAGCCGACACGATGCGAAAATGCTGGCGAGCCAAAAGGTGTAGACGCGCCGTAATCTCCTCGTCCCATCCCTCGGGAGGCAGATGAGAGCAAACTCTCCAACGGCAACGACTTACCATCAAAGCCGCACACAGCGGCTCTCGAACCAACAAAGAGGCACACGGGCGAGTACAGAAAGATGACGAAGATTTAGCGGTTCCTCTGAGGTGCCGACGTGCAGGTATGCCATGGAAGAGGATGTTCTATAAATCCGAGCAAACCACAGGTATGCCATGGAAGAGGATGTTCTTATAAATCCGAGCAAACCAAAGAGAGTGGAGGATAGAAAATGCAAGGTCCTTGTACGATATGGAAACAGACAATAGGAAAGGATTTTGAAACTGCATGAGCTATGAAACATCGCAAAGAGAATAAAATGCGAAAAACGTGACTCATTTTCTGTAGGAAGTACAAATGCATAGCATCGCGAACAACGAAGAACAAAAAAGGAAGTTATTTCTTATTTCTTAACGATTACATCCAACATATTTGTATACACATATAAAACGCAAATTACATATAAGACACCTATCCTACAGTATACTACACTACACCAACATATCTAACCTAAATAACTACTCTACATATTAAGTTGCCTTTAAACGCAGGAGCCTCTCGACAAATAGCAACCGTGTACACGTGCATCAGCTGCAAAAATAAAAAAACCAAGAAGATGTATTAGCGATCAGTAGATTTACAGAAAAAAGCATGAAAAATAGGTAGAGAGAAATAAATAGGCATAAAGAAGTACATGATATCTTCGGGTCATTTATAGCGCAAGCGTGCATGACGTATTTTCTGAATAAAAGAGGCAGATATATTAGTGATCACAAACTTATTGGAAAATAAATAGTAAAAAGGCAGCAAGAAGGAAACACACGTAAATATGGAGCTACCGTTTACCTTTGGTTTTTGGTCCCTTTCACAACTTTGACATGGAAGTATCTCGCCGAATAGGACCTAGCATACATGCACAATCTCTAAAAGAACCAAACAAACATACGAGAGGTTAGTAAATCTATGTAAAAGTGAAGAAAGAAACATTAGCGAGAAAGAAGAACAAACGTACCGTCGGGTAGCTCGCGCACACATTCAAGAGGAGAAGATGAAGGAGAAGCGTCGCGACAGTGCTTTCTTATCGACATAGGCGTGCACTCTAAGCTGGAGTGAAATTCAATCCAACGTTGGCTGAATAATAGCGAGTGTTGGGTCAAATGAAACTCCTTCCTAGTAACATGCCGACCGAGAACAACACGTAGAGAGAGAGAAAATAAGAAGCAACGTAATGCATTAGTGAGTCGAATGCGAGATAGTACTTATACAGAGCCAGAGCCGTAGGTCGAGTCGCAAAGCTGGCTTACGCATGAAGGAGCATATGGCTAACGCGTATCAGACCCACATATAGTTATCGCTGTCAGTGCATGATCTCACTGGGACAACCCACAGACGTCTAAAGCCTATGCTAATAGGTCGACTACGAAATGGTCACACGACACGATCTCGGCGCGATAACCCAGGTCGTCTATGCTCGATGATGACATATGCCAAGGCCTGATGTCGGCACATCCGTTCCGGACGACACCATGCCCGCGAGAAACCATGAAGGACATGGGCTCACAACGCTACGTACACTACAATACCCCCATACCCGGTGGATTTTTGGGGCGGCATAAGCGAAAAGAACTGGCAAAATTTGGTTACACGACGGATGGACTGCCGCGGCACCATTTTGTCACGGTGGCCAAATGGATGCCGTGGTACACAGGGTACCGGCAGATTTTGGTCTCGTGGTACATGGCACGTAAGAGCGGTGATTTTTAATGCCGCACTTGGGCAACGATTCTCTTGGTACGCCGTCCAATGCAAGTGCCACTAACTAGGTAGCTGACAGGTGCATCCCGCCACTGCCCACCAGAGCATTGCCTTTTATGTATGGGCCCTTTGTGCAATTCGGCCCACATGGATGGCCCCAGTGGTTCTACAGCCCAAGTAACAAAC
Organism: Avena eriantha; assembly: GCA_910589775.1. Taxonomy (NCBI): domain Eukaryota; kingdom Viridiplantae; phylum Streptophyta; class Magnoliopsida; order Poales; family Poaceae; genus Avena; species Avena eriantha. Next base: position 80,861,198 of record OU342741.1, on the reverse strand, counting down.
CCTAGATCTCACCAACCCCCGTTCCTATATAATACAGGCACCCCTTAGTCCACACACTCCACTAACCTCTCTTCATACGGTGTTGCACTCCCATTCCTTGCACTAATTAGCAACTCTCACAAACCCTAGATCTCACAAACTACTCATGCATGTTTCATATGTTGTGATGCCTTGGAAGCTGAAGACCTACATGATGCGTACTTGCGACTAATATGACGCAGGCTCCACGCCGGAATCCTCTCAGCATAGAGTATCTTCATCTAATCGACCTTGTTCATGGTTTTTCTCCACCATCTTGCATTTTTTGCTATATCTAATGAATATGTTGTCTCTTTCAGATCCATGTTGTGGCGGCCATCAGAGTGAGGCGCCCGGAGGATAATGACCACACCACTGCGGCCTTTGGAGTGAGGCGCATGGAGGCTAGAGGCCGTCAGAGCGAGGCACGCGGAGGCTAGTGGGCGCTCCGCTATGGACATTGGAGTGAGGCATGCGGAGGCTAGCGGCCGCGCCGCTGTGGCCGTCGGAGTGAGTCACATTACGATAGTGGCGTGAACGGATGGCATGTCGCACTGGCCGTCTCCCTAATGCGAGCAGAATAGAGATGCAAGATTAGGGAGTAGGATTAAGGATAAGTGAAGAAAGTTTATCCACTTATCCTTAATTAGTTTAGTTTTAATTTTTTTCTTTTGGAATAAGTTCCAAAGGAATGTAATGAAAATAGGAGGGTCAAGAAATCTTGTAACAGAAATGTAATTATATTATAATGTTATGGCAATTTTCGATTTGTTGAATTACAATGTATTTTTAGCAATGATAAATCAGTTATAGCTAATGTAATTAACTTCCAGTAATGCTGGACGGTGTAACACGACATATAATATGCGGTTACGCGACACTAAATTTTCGTCGCCTTCTGTAAGATAATGTGGCGCATCCGCTGCTCCACTGGGGAAGCGCTATCTCGACGGATGACGTTGTGCCGCACCAAAAAATCCACCGTCCTTTCCAAATCCCTGATGCAGTTATCCTTGGCAGTTTTATTGCCGCGCCAACACGGGCATGACGACTAAGGTTGTACCTCATCATCTATACGCGCTAGCGCCCTGGCTCCATGTTGTAGTGGTAGTCACTGAACTGCCCCACGTCTGCAAGAAAACACGATCGACACAGGCTTACGACGCCACGAAAGCTTCGCATGGGCCCCATTGCCGCAACGACCCATGTCTGGCCATATTGTATGCCTCCATGTCTGCTTTAGGCGGGCCCTGCGTCTGCGAGATTATGCTATAGTCTAGGATCTAGGCTGCCATGTTGGTTCTCTCACAGACCCCATGCACGCAATAAACCATGGTCGATATGGGCTCACAACACCACGTCAGCTTCCGGCGGGCCCCACAATGGCGGGTGCAAAGCATTGTCACGAAGGGAACACCTCTCACTGCGCGTGTTCGAGCCTGCGTACGCTGATAGTGGGCCCATGTCGCGCGCTTGGCCCACCGTCCAGCGATGCGGGGTACGACGGTGTGCGGTACACCCGTCCATGATATGGAATCTTTCGCCCTGGCCTATAGCAGGACCCACCTCACGGGATAGCAGGACTCCATTACGACGTCACCGCGTGTCCATGTCGTGATGGTGTCACGACACATGCCATAGGATGGCTAAAGGTTTGGCCGGATAGACACTAGTGGAATCCGAGGAGGGATAACGCGGTTGATACCGCACACGAAGCACACACTCAACGCACACAGAACACACGATATACCCAGGTTCAGGGCTCTCCTATTGAGATAAAACCCCTACTCCTGGATGCTAGATCTCATAATATGATCGATGGACAAGTACAATGGCTCCTTGAGCTGTATCAAGAGGAAGAAGATGAAGGAGCTTCTGATTCTCTCTACTACTCACAATGACTAGCGCGAAAAAAAACCGACCACCCTCTTGGAGGCCCTGGCGCACCTTATAAAGGGGTGGCCAGGTTACACTTAGGGCTGAGGTGGCATGGTATATTCCTAGCATACTCTGGTACAAACGTCGTTGGTTGGGCCCAGATACTCTTCACATCGTGGGGTCACCCTTGGATACCCTCGATGGGACTTGATGCACCCATCCTCTTAGACCGTTGGCGGTCTGACACTGTCTCCTCTAGGAAACCCTCGACATGACCTTGTTCTGGGATTTAGGGGCACACTTGGCTTATTTCCTCTGAGAATCCCATGAGAGACAGAGGCGCTGACCTAGAGGCCGGAACACCCCTTCTGGCATACGCCAACCTCTATGTCGCCCCTAACCCATATGAATCAGCTTGGAGGAACCTGCATAGAAGAAACAACATATATGTTATGCCGACATACAAAGTATGTCAGCCAGGTCTTGCCGGGTTAACCCGGCTTGGGTAACTCGACCATTTGTCGGCCAACTCACAGTTGTCAACCTTAGGCTTGGTCAACCTTGTCTTTCTACCTTAGCTTGACCCTACGAGGGGTCATCCCCCGACATTAGTCCCTGAAGCTATTGCGGTCCTAGCAACATTAGCTAAAAAGGCCACAACGGGTTCAACTTATATGACTCATTTCTTGTACTGCCAACATATCCTTATGTCGACAAATTGTTATTTTGACTCGGCTCCATCAGTTTTGGTCGCTTGCAAAAACCTACTTCGCCTGACTCAAACTGATATATAACTCATTGGCCAGGTCATTCTTCCATATTCGGGTTATCTTCCTTAACTATTTGATTTCCTTTCTATTCCCTTATTTGATACTACCTTATCCAACATGTCCGGCAATCATGTTCCTGCACCTCATTTTTTGGGCCTAGACACGATGCATGATATTATCTTCTATCACGCTATGCTAGTTATCGCTGGCACCCATCACTTCGCCGCGTGGCTCCTCGTTTGTCGCTACAGCCACATGATGCATTTAAGCCTCTCCGCATTGTAACCATTCATGTGGCACGATCTCCATATACTTCTTCGTGTAATACGCGCACACACCGTGGGCCTCATGGGCACAACTGATCCCACTACCCACGATGTTCCGTGTGGTCAAATAGGGGAGAGGGGCGAAACCATCACTTCCCCCCCGCTCGATTTCTTCTTTGCACCACCGCTGTCGTTGCATCTTGCAAACACGCGAATGTGGTGCCACTCTTCCCCTGTTGCACTGTTGCTTCTCTCGAGCGCTGCTTTTCCCCACCGCCATGGGACCACGTTAGTCTCTGCCCTGCGCCTCCGAAGCAAGCGCCGCAACGAAGGACATCGAGCCAGAGATAGAGTCCTAGGACATCGTCGCTGTCGATCAAGAAGAACATGAGGTCACCCTCGAGCGAGGCTCCTGGGAGGGCTCTAACGTGACGCATGAGGAAATAGACTGGCTCCAGCAGACCTAAAGAATCCCGTCGGAGGTAGATTGCCGCCTCCCTGGCAATGAAATGATTCCCGAGGCCAAACACGTGAGTACGTCGTCTTCGTTGCTCACTTCGCTAGTGGATTTGGTCCTCCTGTTAGCAATTTCACCAAGAAGATCCTTGAAACTTTTGGTCTACAACCCCATCATCTCTCGGCTAACGCCATTGCTTATCTCTCTAAGTTCATTTCTTGTTGTGAGGGATACCTCGGCCTCTGTCCCTGTGTAACCCTCTGGGCAAAGTATTTCAAGTTCGGCCCCAAGTAGTTCCTTCTCCGGGTTTTCCTTCTAGATAAAAGCTCTGATCCAATGCGGGGCTTCTTCTATTACACCCTGAAAGAAATCCATTTCCCCCCGGATTCAAGGTTTAGACTCGTGCAAGAAGTGGTTGCGATTCTTCTTTTACATGAAGAATAATACTAAGAAAGACATGATTCAGCTTCCAACCTTCTCCGTTGGCATTCCCTCTAGAGAGGCAGACACAACTGGGATTTTGACCCGAAGACCAGTGACCAGTTTGTCAACAAGGCTCATGCATACATCGTTGAGTTTAAGGCTTCCGGATTTATGGGTGACGATCTCCTGGCTACATTCATCAGCAGCCGGGTTTGCCTCCTCCAACTCTGGAGTCATAAGATTTTCCATATGAGCGTCCGATTCTACCCCAACCAGATTTCCACCTCTGAGATAAACAAAGCCCGGGTTTGGAGACGAGTCAAGGCCATCTTCATGACTGAGGAGTGGGTGTGGGGCAAACCACCCTTCAGCCGAGAAAACCCAACACCACAGGTAAAAAATCGAGATACCTTTGCCATCATATCCATTATGTCGGCAGGTTAGTTTATTTAACCTCGTTTTGCTTTAATGTGCATAAATTTATTCGGAAAGATGCCGGGGATACCGAAAACCCCCTAGCACTTGGGTTAAGGATCGCAATACCTCGGATTTGGAAGATCCGGATTCTAAGGACTTTATGCCCATTCTGAGTGCCGGCTTCGGTCGATCCCATGGTAAGACTGTTGTCTTAGAACCATTAAGGGAATGGTCGGATGATGATGATGAGGAGGAGGACGACGATTCTCATATTCTAGACATACTTGACCCTATGCCAATAGCATTCACCTATCCACTCCACTGTACACCAGCTAGCCCGGCTAGTCAGGTGCATAAAGTGCCCCTCGTTGCCATGGGAGGTCAAGGTGTGGTGAAGAAACGTGCTTTGTCCTCGGCTCCACAACCCGAGTCACCTAAGCCCCTGAAGAGGCGTAGAATGAGGTTCAAGAAACCTCGGAAGCAAAGAGAACCAACAGTTAGCTCTGGGCACACTTCCTATTCTGGGATATCTCTTTATTTCTTGTTTATCTCTTTCTTCCTTGACTCTTTTTATCTCATTATATCAAACTGCAGGGCTACTTTGGATGTATCTCAAAGTGGTTCCAGCATGGAATCCCTGATCAACATGCCACCATCTCCTCGCGACAATACTCGAGTCCTTAGCCCAGTTCGGGTTAGCAATCCTCCAGCAGCGGATACTAATTTTTCCCGGTCGAAGGAAGAAACTGCCGCTGGAGGGGGAGGTGGTGCTCCAGAAGACCAGGCCATGCCGGATCGGAGGGGAGATATCCCAGTCCCTGACAGGGAAACTAGAGATTCTGGTGCTAGCAACATAGGAGCCAAGACAATTACCACATAGACTCCGGTTATCCCGGAACCTACTTAGCCCCAACAACAACAACAACCACTTGAGTTAGTCCAAAATCAGTAGCAGCAACAAACACAACAATCATCCGAGTTAGCTCAGACTCAGCAGCAACAACAACCTCGCCAAAGCCAGCAACCTCAACCTCAGCAAACTTCGTAGTCCCAACCTTAGCCAACATCATCGCAGTAGCGGGTAAACCAACTGCTAGGTCAAAGAAACCAGTCCTGCCGACCAAGGAAACATAGAATAAAATTGCGGTTGTACCCCAACAACCATCAGTTGCTACATTGTTGTATAAAACCGGTGCTGCCTCTGGTTCTACAAAAAGGAATTAGCAATTAACATTGCACGTGAGCCCTGCTACGACGATGGCTGATGCCCAGAAATCCGTAGCTGGGAGAGGTTTGGTCCTAACCCATACTTTGAGTGATCAAAGCCTTGGTTCATTCACCAACTATGCTACATACTGGAACAATGCCGAATATGGGGAAGTGACATCTAGGGACCCCAAGCAGCAAAAGTTTGGCTCGACCGATATCGCTCAGAAGATGTATGTTGCTAGAGCTTCACTTGTTGAGGCTGAGAAGATCTTAGAGGGAATAAGATCCCGGCTACACTTTTCATACTTGCAGTAGATATATATATTCCCTAGTCCCCGAGCCTCCGGGGGAGTAAGATATTACTTGGTCAATCCAAGATTGATATAATGAGTTCATCCAATCTAGCTTAGAACATTAGTTCATCCAAGATTTAGAGTTGAGTTATTATAACTTATCTCATATTAAATTTAGATTTAATTATCCAGCCACCTAGATTCGAGTCGAGCTACCTCGTCTTGAATATTTGAGTAGAATCGAATATCCAGCCACCTAGATCCGAGTCAAGTTTACTTACTTGGCTTGGATCTTGACTAAAATCAAATATCTAGCCACCTAGATACGGGTCAAGTTCACTTGGCTTGGATCTTGACTGAAATCGAATATCCATCCACCTAGATCTGAGTCAACTTTACTTGGCTTGGATCTTGACTGAAATCGAATATCCAGCCACCTAGATCCGATTCAAGTTTACTTGGCTTGGATCTTGACTGAAATCAAATATCTAGGGTAACTAACACTGTGTATTTTTCAGATATCCACCAACCAGCTCACAACGGGGTTCCAGAAACTCCTCTTTGAACACCAGAGCCTCTCTACCAAGCATAAGAAATTGTTGCTTGATCTGCAGAGTAAGGGTATGTCTCTGCCACACTGCTCCACTATTCTCTATATTATATCTGCTGAGTTAACTCTTGGTGCAACATATACAGCGGAGGTTGAGGCCAAGAACGAGGAGCTGCAAAAGCGCCTTGCTGATATGGAAGGTACTTGCCTCTTGCACTTCATTTTGTACTTGCCTCTTTTGTCTCGCGTTATAATTTTTACCTCAGCACAGCCGGGAAAAAGCTCTCGCAGAGGTGCATCAGGACTATATATCCATGCCAGAACTGATGAATCATTTTTTAGAACGAGCAGGGGAACATCAAGCTCAGCTGAAGGAGCAGCAAGATGAAATATCTCGGCTTCATGCCAAGAATGAAGAGCTGAGGAAAATACAGAAGGCTGAGCTTGAAAATGTTGATCAAGAATTTGCCGAGGAGAAGAGCCGGCTCACCGCCCAGATTGAGAAGGACAAGGACCTACTCAAAGAGGTCGGATCAAGCTTGACTCGGTTTCCACTGAGTTTGAAAACCTCAAAAAGAAAACTGGGAATTGGCTGGCTGAACTCACCCGAATCAACAATATCATGGCCCGTGAGTTTCTCTCTCTTTGGCTTTCCCTTAATACCAACATTTTTCTTATACCCGTATTTCCTTTAACTATGTGCTTTTTGCTCATTCCTAAGGCAATTTCCTTGAATCAAAACCTCTTGCTGCTGTCCAGAAATCCCGGGCAAAGAGAGACGAGGCTGGTCCTATCTCGAACGGGCTCAATATTAATGATGCCATGGCCGGTCTCTAGGCTAGCCTTGGGCTAGTAAAAATCTTTCAGGATTGACCTTCTCAATGCTGGCATCTTGGTATTTAAAGTGCTCTGGCCGAAAGAGACTGTCCCCAAGCATGTCACCAAGCTGGTTGAGAGATTGATGGCGCGAATCTGCTGCTCGAGCCGGTGCCGATGTAGTTATGACCTTTGTGCTATCATGGTATGAGAGCATCAATTTAGATGTTCTCCAGACCATGCACACTGGTTCCAAATGGACAATTATCTAGCACTCATCAAGAAGCACCAAGCCCAAGCCAATGATCTCATTCAATATGACAAAGTTCACACCTGGAATGAGGGGCTAAGTTTCCTTGATGACATCAACGATGAATAAGATGAATAAAATCCCGATGAAAATGAAGAAAACTCGGACAACAAAGAAGAAGGTGAAGCTCATGCCTCGGGTTCTAAGACTCCTCTAGCTGGTGGTGCCCCTGTTATGATCCTGCAACCCCTTAGGCACAATGTTTTTCAAATTTGATCAAAACCCCGGTATGCTTGGTGTACATGTTTGATGTCTACGCACGCTTCTATTCTTGTAGACACTTTTGGGCCTCCAAGTGCAGAGGTTTGTAGAATAGCAGAAAGTTTCCCTTAAGTGGATCACCCAAGGTTTATCGAACTCAGGGAGGAAGTGGTCAAAGGTATCCCTCTCAAGCAACCCTGCAATCAAGATGCAAGAAGTCTCTTGTGTCCCCAACACACCCAATACACTTGTCAGGTGTATAGGTGCACTAGTTCAGCGAAGAGAGGGTGAAATACAAGTAATATGGATGATTATAAGTGGTATTTGCAATCTGAAATAAGAGTGGCAGCAATCAAATATGTAATAGAACTGATTGTAAACGGTGTTTCAATGCTTAGAAACAAGGCCTAGGGATCATACTTTCCCTAGTGGACACTCTCATATAAATATCTTCTCTTCATGATGCTACCCTGAACTACTCTCTGGTTGAACGATGTAGGCATATAACAGCACACCTTAAAGTTTGCGTTCCCCATCTAGATAACCCCTCACTGTCACCTTGAGTGCTAGATGGTTCCAACAAACACCACAATCTCATAGAGACATCCAACTCAAATTATACTCATGGTAAGTATTTATATAACCTTAGCCTAAGTTCCACACGGTGTGCACACTGTCAACTTCACACACGTGGGGATGGCAGAGATTAATTAAAGCACTTGAGTAGCTGATACGTCCAAAACGTATCTAGTTTCCTGAACACTTTTTCTATTGTTTCTCCTCTATACTTGTGTGATTTGGATACAACTAATGCGGACTGACCCTGTTTTCAGCAGAATTGCCTTGGTGTCTACTTTTTGTCCAGAAAACCAACTATCAGGAAAAATCCCGGAAAATATGCCAAAAATCCTATTTCACCCGAAGACAGCAGGAGCCAGAATATGAGACGGAGAAGAGCCAGGGGGTGGCCACACCACCTGGTGGCGCGGGCCAGGCCAGGTCGCGCCAGGGGGTGGTGTGGGCCCCCCAGGCACCCCCTCGGCCTCTCTCTTCGCCTATAAGGAGCCTTCTGACCTAAAAACTTAGGGGGGTTCGACGTTTTTCCAGAAGGAGTTCCGCTCCGCCGCCACCACCAGATTCCACGAAACAGCACCAGAAACTCCGTTCTAGCACCCTGCCGGGACAGGGAATTGGAGGAGATCATCGCCATCATCATCACCATCACTTCTCCATCGACCATCCATGTTTCCCCCATCTATGAGTGAGTAATCCCCCGCTGTAGGCTATGGGGATCATAGGGATTGGATGAGATCGTTCATGTAATGGCATCAGATTGTTAGGGAATGGTGCCTAGTATCTTTTATTAGTGCTTTATGACTTTGTTGCGACTTGGTGTGCTTAATGCTTGTCACTAGGGCTCGAGTGCCATGATTTCAGATTTGAACATGTTATTGATTCATTATGATAGTATTGTTTTTGGTCTTATCTGAAATTTGTATACACACGTTGTTGTCCAGAACCTATGGCCCCGAAGTGATAGAAATCGGGATAACCAGAAGGGAATGGCTTTGATGTGAGGATCACATGTGTTCATGGAGTGTTAATGCTTTGCTCTGGTGCTCTATTAAAAGGAGCACCTTAATTGCCAGTAGTTCCCTAGAGGCCCCGCTGGAAATGGGCTGGCAGGACAAGAGATGTTGTGCAAGTTCTCATTGCGAGCACGTATGACTATATATGGAACACATGCCTAGGATTGTCTAGTACTCGGATGCTTTATCTTATTTATCTGCAATTGCCCTATGTTCTGATTGCTATGTGAATTTTCTTGTCCATGCAACGCCCGTCCATCCATCCCTATGCCTACCGCACTCGAATCCCACTGTTTACTGCTTTTGTTACTAATGTCCTTGCTTTACTACTGCTGCTACTTTACTATTCATACTACAAAACTGTTGCTACTGATAAACTGTTGTGAGCAAGATTGTTTCCAGGTGCAGCTGAGTTGACAACTCAGTTGTTAAGGCTTATAAATATTCTTTGGCTCCCCTTGTGTCGAATCAATAAATTGGGTTTCACTTCCCTCGAAAATACTACGATACACCCCCTATACTTGTGGGTCATCAAGACTATTTTCTGGCGCCGTTGCCGGGGAGCATAGCTTTATTTATCAAGTTCACTTGGATTCTCTATTGTTCGTTGCTATCCATCCATCATGGGTAAGTCTCATGATGGAAAAGTTCCTATTTTACCATCCACTACAAGAAGAGGTACGGTTCTAAACACCTCTGCTGCTCTTGATTCACCATCTGTTATAAGTAAGCTCGTTACACTACCACATACACATGCTACACACACTGCTACTACTGCTGAATCTGAAACTTCTGATGCTTATGATGCTGCTTCTACTATGCTTGATAAGAGTGGTTCATTAGGTCCTTTCCTAGATGCTACGATTGCTAGAACTATAGCTGGAAATACCGAAACTCCTAATGAAGACACTACCACACCTATTAGCTCACCTGAGTCTAGTGAGAGTTATGATATTGAAGATGGTTATGTTGAGATGACCAATGAGTTTATTAAAGAATGTAAGAACACCCATGATAGGAGCGCTGCTAAGAGTCTCCTTGAGAGGCGTACTATTAGACCCAAATTGTCTCCTATTGCTAAGTTTGCTGCTTCTCCCATAAACATTACAGATGAAGATTATGATTTCTCTCTCGATCTATCTTACATAGCTATTGTCGAGAAAGAACCTTTTTGTGGGACTAAGAATGAAAGTGCGGTAGCACATATGAATGAACTTTCTACCATGAGTGGCTTGTTTTCTGATGATATTAAGATGCGTACTTACTTTGTTGCTAAGATTTTTCCCTTTTCACTGAAAGGAGAAGCTAAAACTTGGTTTAGTAATTTACCTCCTGGATCTATTGATAGCCCTGAGTGCTTGATTAGTACTTTCCTGCAGAAATATTTTCCTCCCAGTGCTAGACATGCTATTTTGCAAGAACTTTTTGATTTTAAACAGGGAGAAAAAGAGGTATTGCCCGAATCTTGGGCAAGGTTTTGTGCTTTGATTCATGCACAGGCTGGAAGTCCATTACCTAAGAATGAGCTTCTTGATATATTTTATAATGGATTAACCGAAGAATCTAGGACATACCTAGATAGTTGTGCTGATTGTGTTTTTAGGAATAGGACTCCTAAGGAAGCTGGGGAATTAATGGCTAAAATAAGCAAGAATTATGAAGATTGGACTCCTCCTAAACAAGCTATACCTGAAGTAATTGTACCTGAACCATCTATTCCCGTGCCTATTCCAACATCAAATAAGAGGGGAGTTATTGAATTAAATGATGAAGCGATGAAGGAAGCGAAGAAATGTCTTAAGGAGAAGGGAATTAAAGCTGCAGATGTCAAGAATTTACCTCCTATAGAAGAACCATGTAAGCTTATTCCCTACTCATCCACTATTGAGGTACACTCTCTCCAACACTTTGATGAAGGTGATATCCCTTACTCTAAACCTCCTGATCAATGCTTAGAAGAATTCGATATCTTTATTGTTAAGCAAGATAACTTTAAAAAAAGGGTGCAAAATCATCTAATGGAAAACACTAGGGCTATTGTTGAGTTGAAAGATATTGTGGAAAGAACCTCTAATGATGTTAAAATGATTGTTAAACACTTTCAAATGGTTTAAACTCAAATAGATCAACTTGTTAAAGTGCAAAACGACTTGCTAGTTAATGCTGCTAAAGAAAAACATGCTTATGAAATTAGAACTAGAAGTGGTGCTGCTACCCAGGATCCTCTATATCCTGAGGGGCATCCCAAAAGAATTGAGCAGGATTCTCAACAAGCTGAAAATAGTGGTTCTACTCGTAAGAAAAGGAAAAAGAAACATAAAACTATTATAGAACCCTCTGAACCTGCTATAGATCCTAATAGTATATCTATCTCTGATGCTGAAACTGAAAGTGGTAATGAAGAAAATGAAGTTCCTAATGAAGAAAAAGTTGAAGAAGAACCTGAAAACCACACTTAGACTACTAAATACACTAAATAAGATTTTATTGCTAAGAAACATGGTCGTGAAAGAGAGCCTTGGGTCCAAAAACCTATGCCTTTCCCTGATAAGAAACACAAGTCAAAGGAAGATGAACATTATAATACGTTTTGTGAATGGATGAAACCTTTATTCCTGCAAATTCCTTTAACTGATGCTATTAAATTGCCTCCTTACTCAAAATATATGAAGGATATTGTCTCGAATAAAAGGAAGATCCCTAATGAAGAAATTTCTACTTTGCTTGCTAATTATTCCTTCAATGGTAAGGTTCCTAAGAAACTTGGAGACCCAGGGATTCCAACTATCCCTTGCTCTATTAAGAACAGTTATGTTAGAACTGCTTTGTGTGATTTGGGAGCTGGAGTTAGTGTTATGCCTTTCTGTCTCTATAAGAGGCTTCAACTTGAAAAATTAATACCAACTGATATATCTTTGCAAATGGCTGATAAATCTACCACTATTCCTGTGGGTATATGTGAGGATGTACCTGTTCAGGTGGCTCACAATTGCTTGATATTAACTGATTTTGTTGTGCTTGAAATGCCTGAAGATGATAATATGTCTATTATTCTTGGGAGACCTTTTCTTAATACTACAGGAGCTGTTATTAATTATAATCAAGGAAAGGTGACCTTCAATGTTAATGACAAGGAACATACTGTCTATTTCCCCAAGAATACTGAAAGGACTTATGGTTTGAATTCAATTGAACATGTTGAAGGCATCCAAGTTGGAGAAATATATTGTCCCATACCAAGAGAAAAATTTGAAACTATTATGATTAGGACCATTGCTATCAAGGTTGAGGTTACATAATCATTAGTGGAGTACAAAGTTTTGTCTCATATGCAATTGTTTTGGTAGCTAGACTTGATCAACCTTGTTAACAAAAGGATTCCATTGAACAAAACAATGTTTTCATTATGATTATCTCCGTTTATTTCTATCCTTTGCATTTTAGTTTTTGCTTTCGTTTAGTTTTCTTTTTGTTGTTAGTTGCTTGCATGTTAGAACTTCTGTAGTTCTAGCCTTGTTTTGTCCTTGCATCATGTTTCCAAAAGAAAAAAAATCTGTCTGTCAGAAAACTCATTCTTCTATTTCTGAAAATTGCCCCAAAATAAAGTGTCTCGAAAAATTCCAGAAAATTCATATTAAATTTTTACGTGAAAAAGGGGCAGAGGAGTACCTGGGAGGTACCAGGGGGCTCACAAGGCAAGCACACCACATGGTGGCGCGGCCAGCCTTGGGTGGCGCCATGCCCTGGTGTGGGCCACCCCTGACCCCCCACTAACTCTCTCACCCGCCACTTTCTTCTCTCTCCCGAGTAAGCTCCAGTTCATAGCTCAAAATCGCGTTCTTACTGTGCTTGCTCTCGATTTTTTCGATCTCCTTGCTCAGCCCATCTTTCTTGCTGAAATTTGGAGCATTTGTTCCCTGGTATGTGACTCCTCCCCTTGTCCAAGTAGATTTGTGTTTAGTGGATTATATCTTGAGTATTTTTCTGCTGTAGGTGACTGGTTATGAGAGCTTGTAAGCTTGTTTGATGCTTAGAGATATAGTTTTGATGCATGTTTAGGCCTCTTGCAAGTCCCTATGAGTAGAATCCTTCATTATATTTACTTTGCAATCACTTGTTTGATAGGTGTTTAAATTTCAGAATATCAAGCATGAACAACCATACTTTTGGAGAGATATTTGAGAGTGATGCACCTAGGAGGTCGAGGCCCTCAAGAACAGCCTCTCAAGCTAGGCCATCATACAATGAAGATCTCATTGCAACTTGTATTGGCAGTGAAAGGGATGATGGGGATGCTCACCCATCCTCTTTTCCTTGTTTTACTTTCTTACAAGCTACAGGTATTCTTGATGATTTCTTGCTACTGATTGAGAGGGTTGGTTTGACCTCATATATGCAAGATGAGAGTGCACAATACGCTATGCTCACCAAAACTTTTGTTGAGAGCTTCACGTTTACTAACACACCCTATCAGTCTATTGTCTCTTTTAAAATCTATGATCTGCCCTTCACCATGCCTCTGGAGAGATTTTGCAGTATTGTAGGTGTGCGCATGACAGGGACCGTGAAGAAAATTCAAGGGCGACCCGCTGGTTTGTTGGAACTTTACCGAGGGGTGACCAATGATGATGACCGCGTGGCGCAGTGTGGAAGGATAAGAAATATCCAACTCCCTGCTCTTAGATACTTTGCATATTATCTTGCTACTAGTGTACTGGGTAGGGAGAACACAAGTAATATCTCCAACTATCATTTAGCTTTCCTTGCTGCTGCGCTTAACAATGATACTCGGTACAATCTTGGCTCGCTTATTGCTCGCCGCCTAGCTGCTAGGGGGCCTATCTATGGGGGCATCATTGCTTCGCGTATAGTCAATGCATTAGGTCTTTCATTGGATCCCTATGATGCTATGCTGACACCATAGAGGCTTGACCTTGTTGCTATGAAAACTCATCACCTTGTCACTGCTACTTCTGATTTGAACAGTCTAGTATATATGATGCTTTTCACTGACGGGGATGAAAGGGAGATCCTTTTGCCACAGCCTGCTTTGTTTAGTGTTCACAGGAGACCGTGGTCGTGCTCCAAGGAGGAGGTGGAAGAGCAGCTTCGCTTGCTGGGTTTCCACGAGCAGCACCAGGAGGATGTGCCCTCCTATGATTACTCCGTGCATTACAGAGGGACGTACTCGAGTTCGCACCAGGATGAGGGGACCTCTTCGTCGTACCAGGGTGACACTTCATCCTGGCCAGCTTGGGATTGATACCCACTTAGGCCAAAAGCCTAAGCTTGGGGGGAGGTACGCCAACACCGCACTCATCTCCATATCATGTTGTGTCGGTTCTTTGTATATTCATGTTTTCTTTCTCTTTTTAGTTTTCGTTCTTGTTTGCTTTTGCTTTATAAAAACACAAAAAGACCAAAAATATTTCTGTTGTTTCTCTTTGGTTTGCTTCTTCTTTTTGCCTTGATTTGCTTTTCCCTTTTTGCTTTGTTTGAACTATTCAAAAAACCCAAAAAGATTTTGCTTTGCTTGTTTTTTCCTTTTGGCTCTTGTTTAAAAATCGAAAACACCAAAAATATTTGTCGTTCTTCTTTGGTTTTGTGAGTTTGCTATAGGGTTCAGCAGTCCTCAGTGGATATTGGTTTCTTATTATTATTCAAGCCACACAAGTGAAGAGCAATAATGAGGATTAATGACAACTTGAGGCGTGGTAAGAGTCTGGTAACGAACTCTATTTTTTTTTCATTTTTGTACATATACTCATCACTGTGGGCTTGCTTAGTCCGTTCAAGTAGGGTGTATGTTATCTTTGGATGCTTAGCAGTTCTTGCTTTCTTATGATTAGCTCTAGCTCGCTAATAGTTTGTAGCATGTCTTATGAATGTTTGTTTGCATTGCTCTATTCATAAATTAGTATGACACCGCGGTATCCTCCTCTGACTGTTTCATTTGAATTGACGTGGCACATGCTCACGCATGCACATGACTGTAATAATCAGTTAAGCCTTGATGAATTATTTTGCCTTGAGGATCTTGAATCACTTTCATGCCATGAGTAGTCCTGTTTTGTTGCAAGCATGATAACGACAGCTGTTGCTCTCTCGTTTGTCGCTCCCTTACTATTGCTAGCCTTCACTCTCACTGAGTATGTTTTACTCAAGTTCCCAACTCCCTAAACCAAATATTTCCAAAGTGTCCACCATACCTACCCATTAGCATCATTTGCTACCTCCGTGCATATTCAATATGCCTTGTTTTCTTCCGAATAAAATGTTTGCTTGTTATGAGAAAGTTAGTTAGTAAAGCTCTCATGAACTTGATGGCACACTTTATTTTCTTGCACTTAATAAACCTGAACCATTGTGTCCTTCTTTGTTGCGCATATGCTTGCGCTTTATGAGTTAAAGTTAGCAGAACCATGTATCATGGGGACCGCTTTCAACGCTTCGTAGGTACTTTGTACCTAGTTGATATCATGTTCTTTTGCTTATGGATCCCGGTGGTGTGAAATAAAAGTGGAACTTGTAAGATCATGGAGTTTGTATGTATGTTAGAGAAATGCCTGGGCCGCTAGCCTAATCCATGCCTAATCATGGTGGAAACTTGCAGCATAACCATAATGAGCATTCTATGAAGCATCCTCAATAAAAATCTATGCACATAGTAAATAAAAAGATCCCCGAGATGCTCATTGTCTGCTTTCCTTGTTATTTTGATTATGGGATAGCTCCCGTATCATGTGCAAGGGGTACCCCGTTGGCGGTTCTCTATGATACGTATATACTTACAATGACAAGAGCTTACTTGTGACTGAAGTTGAGTAGCATGAGGATCGGTCTTCGTAAGTAAGGGGCATTAGGCTTCGATATATAACTTGTCAAGCATATCCTCTTAGTTGTGTCACTTACACCTTAACCACATTAAAGATGCTTATGATAGGGCCAATGAGAGCTCAAAGCTAACGAGTACCATACTTTCAGCATTTGGAAGCCTTTCAAATTATTCAAAACTTTTTTTTTCTACTTGTTGAGTCTCCACATATTCTCTGAGCACCTTCTTGAGAGCATAGTTGTCATTCTTTGTGTTTGTTCCATTACTTGATTATTTGTGTTATGACTTTGATGCTTGTATCCTTGATATATTTACTTCTAGTCATCACTTGAACTTCAGAGGTGCCTTGGCATTCATAATCAAAGGCAAGGGAGATACCACTCTATCATACCTTTTTATGAGCATTGTAATGTTGCTTATGTTTGTGCCCCATGCTACTTTTTATTCTTGAGTTGGAATCTCTTCATAGCTTCCAAAGACTATTAAGTAGACTCAGTTGCATACTCTTTATTATGAACTGTCGAAGTAGTTGATCACATTGCTGAGAATATTTACACCTTATGAAGCAAATGTGTTCGTGAAAATTCTTTTATCGCACTCAGTTTTCAACCGAATTGCTTGAGGACAAGAAATAAGCTAAGCTTGGGGGAGTTGATACGTCCAAAACGTATCTACTTTCCCGAACACTTTTGCTATTGTTTCTCCTCTATCCTTGTATGATTTGGATACAACTAATGCGGGTTGACGCTGTTTTCAGCAGAATTGCCTTGGTGTCTACTTTTTGTGCAGAAAACCAACTATCAGGAAAAATCCCGGAAAATATGCCAAAAATCCTATTTCACCCAAAGACTCCAGGAGCCAGAATACGAGACGGAGAAGAGCCAGGGGTGGCCACACCACCTAGTGGCGCGGGCCAGGCCAGGCCACGCCAGGGGGTGGTGTGGGCCCCCTAGGCACCCCCTTGGCCTCTCTCTTCGCCTATAAGGAGCCTTCTGACCTAAAAACTTAGGGGGGTTCGACGTTTTTCCAGAAGGAGTTCCGCTCCGCCGCCACCACCAGATTCCACGAAACAGCACCAGAAACTCCGTTCTAGCACCCTGCCGGGACGGGGAATTGGAGGAGATCATCGCCATCATCATCACCATCGCTTCTCCATCGACCATCCATGTTTCCCCCATCTATGAGTGAGTAATCCCCCGCTGTAGGCTATGGGGATCATAGGGATTGGATGAGATCGTTCATGTAATGGCATCAGATTGTTAGGGCATGGTGCCTAGTATCTTTTATTAGTGCTTCATGACTTTGTTGCGACTTGTTGTGCTTAATGCTTGTCACTAGAGCCCGAGTGCCATGATTTCAGATCTGAACATGTTATTGATTCATTATGATAGTATTGATTTTGGTCTTATCTGCAAGTTGTATACACACGTTGTTCTCTGGAACCTATGGCCCCGAAGTGACAGAAATCGGGATAACCGGAAGGGAATGGCTTTGATGTGAGGATCACATGTGTTCACAGAGTGTTAATGCTTTGCTCCGGTGCTCTATTAAAAGGAGCACCTTAATTGCCAGTAGTTCCCTAGAGGCCCCGCTGCAAACGGGCTGGCAGGACAAAAGATGTTGTGCAAGTTCTCATTGCGAGCACGTATGACTATGTATGGAACACATGCCTAGGATTGTCTAGTACTCGGATGCTTTATCTTATTTATCTGCAATTGCCCTATGTTCTGATTGCTATGTGAATTGTCTTGTCCATGCAACGCCCGTCCTTGCTTTTGTTACTACTGTCCTTGCTTTACTACTACTGCTACTTTACTATTCCTACTACAGAACTGTTGCTACTGATAAACTGCTATGAGCAAGATTGTTTCCAGGTGCAGCTGAATTGACGACTCAGTTGTTAAGGCTTATAAATATTCTTTGGCTCCCCTTGTGTCGAATCAATAAATTGGGTTTCACTTCCCTCGAAAATACTGTGATATACCCCCTATACTTGTGGGTCATCAGTAGCAGAATAGATCTATATTACAAAGCTCATAATCTCAATAAGATCACGCATATATAGAGAGATGAACACATAGCTACTTGTAGAGCCCTTAGCCTCGAGAGAGAACTACTCCCTCCTCATCATGGGAGTCAGCAACGGTGATGGAGATGGCGGTGGAGTCGATGGAGATGGATCCTAGGGCACTTCCCTGTCCCGGCAGGGTGCCGAAACACAGACTTCTGTCCCCCGATTCTCCTCTTCGGTGGTGGCGGCGCTGCGGAACTTTTCGTGGAAATCTAATCTGGTATCTAGTGTTTTCGTCCCGGGGGAATATATAGGCGAAGAGGCGATGCTAGAGGTGGGCCAGGGTGGCCACACCCCTGGTGGCGTGGCGACTGGCAACCCGTGCCACTCTAGGGTGTGCCTACCCCCTGGCTCCCCTCCGTCTCCCCTTTGGACTCCATGTCGTGTCGGAAAAAATAGGAACTTTAGCTTTTGTTTCGTCCAATTCCGAGAATGTTTATTTTCTAGCTTTTCTGAAATCAAAAATAGTAGAAAACATGCAACTGGCACTGTAGCATCTTTTCAATAGGTTAGTTCCAGAAAATGTGTAAAATTTCCTCAAAGTGTAGACAAAACATAAGAAAGTAGATACTAAACAAGCATGGAACATAAAAAATTATAGATATGTTTGCGACGTATCAACATCCCCAAGCTTAACTCCTACTCGTCCTCGAGTAGGTAAGTGATAAAAGAGAATAATTTTTGAGGTGACATGCACCATCACAATCTTGATCAAGGTATTTGTAAAACATTGATAGCTGGGATCATAGTACTCTAACATAGACATGAAAGATATAGTTCTAACAATAAGACATAGTAACTATGTTGTAACATGAAATGGTACAAAGAAAATATTCATGAATAACAATGCTTTGAAAGACGTTTGTTTGTTTCACATATAGAAAGCATAATGAAAATGGTATTCAGCTTGTCCCTCAGTGTAGCAAAACATAAATGCATAGGACACCTTCAAATTCATAAGGGTGACTAGATACAAATAGTTTAAGAACAAGCAATATCAAAGTTATGAATTAATCAACAAGTTTTGGGAAAATGCACATTAAACTAAGAATGACCACTATGCTCTCTCAATAGGTGCATAAATATAGAAGATGGAGACTCAACATAAAAGTAAAAGAAAGGCCCTTCGTAGAAGGAAGCAGGAATTCAAGTCTCATAAAGAGCTTCCAAAAATTATGGTACTTATTAGCTTTTAGCTCTCATTTCCCCTATCATAAGAATCTTTAGGTGATTAAGGTTAAAGTGAACAAATATGAGGATATGCTTAACAAGTTATAAGCTGAAAATATCATGCCCCTTACTTACGAGTACCGTTCCTCATGCTACTCAACTTGAGTCACAAGTAAGTTCTTGTCATTGTAAGTACATGTGTATCATAGAGAACCACCAACAGGGTACCCCTTGCCCGATGATACGGAAGATTCCCCATATCAAAATGACAAGGCAAGCAGACAATGAGCATCTCAGTGATCCTTTTATTTCCTATTTGCATAGGATTTTTTTATTTTTTTTTCTTTCCTATTTGCATAGGTTTTTTATAGAGGACGCTTCATAGATTGCTCACTATGGTTATGCTGCAGTTTTCCACAATGATTAGGCATGGCTTAGACCAGCCACCCAGGCGTTTCTCTAACACATATACAAACTCCATGAGCCTTACAAGCTCCCCTTTCATTTCACACCGCTGGGATCCATAAGCAAAAGAATATGATATCAACTAAATAAAGTGCAATGTTGAAAGCGTTCCCCATGATAACATGGTTCTGCTAATTCACAGCTTACAAAATGCAAGCATATACGCAACATAGATGGGCACAATGGTTCAAGTTTATTAAGTGCAAGAAAAGTAAAGTGTGCCATCAAGTTCGTGAGAGATTTAATCACTAATTTTCACATAACAAGTTTAATTCAGAAGGTAGATAAAAACATGAATATACTTGGAATAGCAAATGCTAATAGGTAGGTATGGTGGACTCTTTAGATTAACTTGGTTTTATTTGGAGTTGGATGATGAGTGGAACTCATACTTGGTATGGAGGCTAGCAAAAGACTGGGAGAGACCAACTAAGAGAGCAATAATGGCCATAATCATGCAAAGCGACAAAACATTATTAATTAAAGCATAAAGTGATATTACAAGTCGAAAACTAAATGATCATAGAGGCTATGGTGACTTGGTATAGTCTTAACATGGTGTGAGCATGCGCCAAGTCAACCCAAATAAAGCAGCAAAGGAGAATACCACAATATTATGCTTTTATATGCTAAAACAACGCATGATTCTTTCAAGGCACATTAAGCAATCTCAGTTGTTTGTAACAAGTCATGCTACAACAATAATCACTAAGCATAAAGTCAATATCAAACATGACATGATAAAGTCTTGGCCAAAGTCTAAACAAGCTCCTTTTTATCACTTATAAGCATGAAACTTCCTACTCTTTTCCAACACCAATCGAAAACTAAAGCTAAATGCGGTGATAGCAAAGGAGAACACTCGCAGAACAATAAGAGTAAAAAATAGAGTGTTCTAGGCAATGAATAACGGGGTGTGTCTCTCTCCAAAATAAGTGTGGTGGGATCCAACCAACTTATTTAAGAAAACCAAACAAAAGAAAACAAAAAACGAAGATGCTCCAAGAACAACACAATTGTGCATGAAACAATAAAAATGAAGTGTTTGGAAGAAACCTGAGATTTTTATTGATGAAGAAGGGGATGCCTTGGGCATCCCCAAGCTTTGACGCTTGTACTTCTTGGATATTTCTTGGGGTGACACGGGTGGCATCCCCAAGCTTGAGATTTTTTCCATACTTCATCTTATCACATTATTCTTCCCTACACTTTAAAATTTCCTTCATACAAAACTTCAAACAATCTTCATTAGCAACATTAGTGTATTCAAGATAATAAGTCTTTGGGTTTAGTTTGAACACAAGTAAAACTAACACTAAAACACAAGCTACTATAGCAATTCCTTCTAAAAGCTCAAGTGATCAAAGAGAACTCAAAGATAAAGAGATTAAGAGTCAAATGCAAATAATGGCAGAAATCTGTCAAAACAGACCAGCAGGTAAAAACCAATTTTTTTCGAAGACCTGTTGCTCAAATCGAAAAGTGTTAAACTAACGAAAGTTAGATAAAAACCTGGGGCATAAGCATAGAAAATGACAGCTCAATCCTATGTACATGGATTTTTCACGATATTTTACAGTGAAGCACAAAAATCTGTTTCTAGACAGCAACTTTCCCAAGTATTACTTCTCTCTCGTTAGAGGTTATTCTTGGCACAAAAACCACACAAAAAGGACAAGGAGAGGTTATTACAGAGGCAATAACTTCCAAGACTCAACAAAAAAAACTGAAAGTAAAAATATAATGGGTTGTCTCCCAAAAGCTCTTTCTTTATAGCCATTAAGGTAGGCATGGTAGTTTCGATGATGCTCTCATAAGAAATATGAATTGAAAGTGAAAGAGAGCATCAAGAAGCAAATATGGAACAAATTTAAGTCTAACCCACTTCCTATGAAAAATAATCTTGTAAAGAAACAAGTCATGAAAGCACAAAGCAACAAGCATAGAGAAGCAAAACAAGTGCAACTTCAAAATTTTCAACATAAAGAGGGGAAACTTAATATTGTTGAGATACATAAAACCATGTTTCCCTCTCTCATAATAACTTTCAGTAGCATCACACATAAAATTAACAATATAACTATTACATAAAACATTCTTATCATGAGCCACATGCATAAAAGAATTAATACTCCCCACATAAACTTAGTCATTCTTATTAATTGTAATGGGAGCAAATTCAACAAAATAGCTATCATTATTATTCTCATCACCATAATCATCAAATATAGGAGGCATATTGTAATCATAATTATTTTTCTCCTCAAAAGTAGGTGGACTGAAAATATCATATTCATCATTGTAATCATCATTTATTGGAGGTATAGTATCATCATAAGAAATAGAATAGTTATCTTCCAAAGTGTGTTCATATGTAAACATATCATCATTGGAAGGAACATAGATAGTACTAATAGTGCAAAAATTATTAAAATCATCATTTTCAGAATTGGTACCGAAGAGATTTTCAATATCAAAAGTAGTGTGATTTTCCCAATCATGATCACTACTATAGGTAATAGGCATAGGAACATCATCGAGTTCAGACTCGTCAAAAACTATAATAGGAGCAACATGCTTAGGGGAAAATATTGTTTCCTCCCTCCTTTTACTCCTCCTCTTCTTCTTTTGGTTCTTCTCTTTAGGAGGGAGAGGCTTGAAAGGAAGCTTCTCCATATACCCTGATTTATTGTTAGAGACAATAAAAGAAACTTTGGAGGATTCATTCTTTTCATTAATAAGATAACACATATTAGTCCTGTCATATTTTGGTAAAATCTCATCTTTTATAATATTTTGTATGTAAGTGTTTGTGTGACAATTATCAACACAATAAAGATGGCAACCATGCAGGATGCTATTCATATCAAAAGCACTCATATCTACCAAAGAAGTTTTTCTTGATAATTCTTCACACCCCAAAAATTGTTATTAATGATTAGGAGTGATCATGTCATCACAATACAAACTTGCAGTACTCATTGGATTAGAAGGACTATTATTATGGCCCGAGCATTGAAAATTGAAATGACCCACTTCAAAGCAAAGTTCACAAATAAAAGGATATATGGCACAAACTTTTTTACCAAGACCATTTAGAGCCCTATACCACATTCTAGTTTTTTCATTCCTATGGGTGATACAATATTCTTCTTCAATTTGCTTATTCTCACAAGGTCTATGTATTCCACAAAAATTAACATGCTTATAAGAAATAGTACTTTCAGAGGTTTGAGCATGTTTATTGCTATCATTAATAACAATTTCATTTTCCATGCAAGTGTCTTTAAAAGGCTCATGATACATGTCCCATTTTTCTTTAGGAGCATTAATATGAGAAGCAAAGGCTCTACAGCAACCAACAAGAATTTGGGGATCAAGACCATATTTAGCACTAAGCTCTTGAAAATTAGCAGTTTCAGCGAAAGACTTAATGCAATCATACTCATAGTTTATACCTGGTTCTTTACCTTTGTCATTATCCCAATCTTCGGCATTGCTTTGAATTGTTTCAAGAAGATCCCACTTAGCTTTGAGCTCCTTACTTGTGAAGGATCCCTCTGAACAGGTATCTAGATAGTCCTTGTAATGTCCTAAAAGCCTTGCATAAAAATTATTAATAATAATATTACTGGGGAGCTCATGAATGGGACATTTGAGCATTAGTGACTTCAATCTCCCCCATGCTTGGGCAATACTTTCACCATCATGAGGATGTGAATTATAAATATAATTCCTATATTTATGAACTTCATGAGGAGGATAAAATTTAGAGTAAAAGAGAGATTCAAGCTCCTTCCACTCCGAATGATGAGGATCATCTAGTAGCTCATACCACTCCCTTGCTTTGCCCTTAAGTGATAAAGAGAATAAATTCCTCTTAACTTGGTTCATTGAAATACCTACACACTTGGACAACCCGCATAATTCATGTATAAAGAGTAAATGATCACCAGGATGGACAGTTCCATCTCCAAAATAATAGTTATTCATAACACGTCCAACAATTTCCGTAGGTATTTTAAAAGGGACGCTTTCAGTATGTGGATTTAAAATATCACAAGTATCATTAGAATTACCACATATGGGAGATAAAGTATCATCAGAGCAAATTTTCTTCTTTAAAGCTGGGGAACTAAAAAGATCATTTTCATAAAAACTAACTTCCCCAAGCTTAGACGTTTCCATAGCATTAGTAACAAAGGTGTTCAAAAAAATCATACTAATAACATTGCTATTAGCATGCAAAGAAAGTTCCATGGTTTTTTTAATTTTCTATTTAGACCATTCATGTTCTACCTTAGGAAAAATACTAGAAAGCTCTTTAATTTTGTTGTTGTTTCCATTAAGCCTAACTAGTGAAAATAAAAAACAAGAAACAAAAAGATATAATTATAGAATCTAAAGAATTTACTTTGAGCACTCACACACCAGCTACAGTACTAGAAGATAGCTTAGTAGACAGAGGATGTGAGTACCTTTTACCTTACCTCCCCGGCAACGACACCAGAAAATAGCTTGATGTCTACGCACGTTTCTATTCTTGTAGACAGTGTTGGGCCTCCAAGTACAGAGGTTTGTAGAACAACAGCAAGGTTTATCGAACTCAGGGAGGAAGTGGTCAAAGGTATCCCTCTCAAGCAACCCTGCAATCAAGATACAAGAAGTCTCGTGTGTCCCCAAGACACCCAATACACTTGTCAGGTGTATAGGTGCACTAGTTCGGCGAAGAGATAGTGAAATACAAGTAATATGGATGATCATGAGTGGTAATTGCATTCTGAAATAAGAGTGGCAGCAATCAAACATGTAACAGAACTGATTGTAAACGGTGTTTCAATGCTTAGAACAAGGCCTAGGGATCATACTTTCACTACTAGACACTCTCATATAAATATCTTCTCTTCATGATGCTACCCTGAACTACTCTCCGGTTGAACGATGTAGGGCTATAATAGCACACCTTAAAGTTCGCATGCCCCATCTAGATAACCCCTCACTGTCACCTTGAGTGCTAGATGGTTCCAACAAACACCACAATCTCATAGAGACATCCAACTCAAATTATACTCATGGTATGTATTTATATAACCTTAGCCTAAGTGCCACACGGTGTGCACACTGCCAACTTCACACACGTGGGGATGGCAAAGATTAATTAAAGCACTTGAGTAGCAGAATAGATCTATATTACAAAGCTCATGATCTCAATAAGATCACGCATATAGAGAGAGATGAACACGTAGCTACTTGTAGAGCCCTTAGCCTCGAGAGAGTACTCCTTCCTCATCATGGGAGTAGGCAACGGCGATGGACATGGCAGTGGAGTCGATGGAGATGGATCCGGGGGCACTTCCCCATCTCGGCAGGGTGCCGGAACAGAGACTTCTGTCCCCTGAATCGCCTCTTCGGTGGCGGCGGCACTGCGGAACTTTTCATGGAAATCTGATCTGGTATCTAGGGTTTTCATCCCCGGGGGGAATATATAGGCGAAGAGGCGATGTCAGAGGTGGGATAGGGTGTTCACACCCCCTAGTGGCACGGCGAGGGGTGACCCGCGCCACCCTAGGGTGTGCCTACCCCCTGGCTCCCCTGCGTCTCCCCTTTGGACTCCGTGTCGTGTCGGGAAAAATAGGAACTTCAGCTTTTGTTTCGTCCAATTCTAAGAATATTTCTTTTCTGGCTTTTCTGAAACCACAAATAGTAGAAAACAGGCAACTGGCAGTGTGGCATCTTGTCAATAGGTTAGTTCTAGAAAATGTATAAAAATGCCTCAAAGTGTAGACAAAACATAAGAAAGTAGATACTAAACAAGCATGGAACATCAAAAATTATAAATACATTTACGACGTATCAATGTATCATACAGTTAAGTCTTTTTGCTACCACTAAACTTTTATGTCGGATTTCCTTGGGCGGAGTCCCCGAGTTTATTTTCTTGTTTACTCAACCTCATGACCTTGGCTCACATCTACCATTTTTCGGCATTCGACATATGAGTCACAAGATCACAAAATTAAATTAACAATACTCAAAACAAGAAGAATTAGCTCAGAGTTATTAGGCATAAGAAAAAAGAATTGAAAAAACAGGGGTTAGTCCAAAAAAACAAGTATCAGCTCTCTTATTTTTCTTTCCTTAGTCGTTTTTCATGTGTGTAGCACTTGCCAGCTTTTGCTCTTGCTTGCCATGAAGCCGGGTTTTGGACATCAGCAAGTCGAAGAGTAAGCCTTTGGTGCCGACACATTACTAACTTGGCCCGAGGGATAAGAAACTTAAGCCAACCGACATAAAAAATTAAAGTACTGAATTGGCAATTACGACTAAGGAAGCCCCCGAGTTTCTGCTCGAGGTGCCAGCATTTCATTCATAGCTCATTGTTAGCATACAAACTGACATATGAGAGTTTGAGATACATACACTTTCTCCTAAGTGTAAAATGGACAAAGTAGAGCTACATTCCACGGCCTCTCGGATTCTTCTCTTGACCTATCTGCCTTATTCTTGTCCTGTGCTTGAGCATCTATCAGATAGTATGCATCATTGTGAAGTGATTTGCTCACGATAAATGGCCCTTCCAATGGAGGAGATAGTTTTTCCATGTCGGCAGTGCGTTGCACTAGCTGAAGCACTAAATCCCCTTCTCGAAACACTCAAAGGTTATGTTAAGGGCAAACCTCGAGGGTGGCCTGATCTTTCACAAATCCCGTTCAAATCGTGGGTGGAGTGCAGGGGAAGGAGAGGCGGACGAACACGACGAACTCATGCACGAAGAACATGATGAACACACACACACAAAACCACGATACACACCAATAGCTCACGCCGGCGATGATCGGTCCGGCGCAATCCCTAGAATCGGCGTCGGGCGGAGGGCTCTCTCTCGAACCGGCACGGTGACTAGGGAGACTCGATGAGATCTTGACGTCTAGGCAAAGGGACTCCAATGCCTAGGCCTTGTACAACACAGAGGCACGATGCAAACTCCAACGAGGTTTGGGATATTTGGTGCTCCTTTGTCAAAGGAGCATTATGCAAGAACTAGATAGATCCACAAGGGGTTTCCACTAATTCCAAATATCATGCCTAGGGTTTACAATAGAGGTGGGGGACTATATATAGGCCAGCCACAAAGTCAGGGGTACTTTCGGGATAATAGATAAGTTCTAGACGGACTAAGGGGTACATGGGCCGAAGGCCTAAAGGCCTTTTACATGCCTGGCGATGCTCGGTCTGGAGACTCCGGTGTGGTGGACCAGAGACTCCGGTCTGGGCCAGAGATTCTGGTCGGTCTCCGGTCCATCTCCGGAGTGGCCATCTAGCTGTCCTTGAGCTCGATTTGGGGGTCACACCGGAGGTGGGCCGGAGTCTTCGGGGTCTTCAGGTCGGAGACTTTGGTGGACCGGAGACTCTGGTGTGCGTAGACCGGAGACTCTGGTCCGAGCAGCTCCAGTGGCTTCTGCTTCATGCCCTTCTCCTTGTTCTCCATCCTTGGGTGCTTGGTGCTGTGTTGGAGCTTCGTACCTGATGATGCATAGAGTAGTTACATGAAGTAGCACACTATCCAAGGATGTATCAAATTGGCACGAGGAGAGGAGCGAGTTCCCCTTAGCTTGAAGGAGTTTGGCTCAAGAACGAGTCATGGGTCCACTTGGGGGACTTGTTGGTGTAGATGTAGGAGCGTCCGTAGGACATGCTGTATCAGCTCCCCCTTGGGAAAGAGTCATCCTCGACTCTTCATGGATATCATCGGGAACATCTCCATGGTAGGGTGAGAGGTCCTTGACATTGAATGTATTGCTTGCAAGGTACTTTGAGGTCGATATGTCAATGATGTAGGTGTTGTTGTTGATTCTTTTGAGGACCTTGAAGGGATCATCTCCTCTTGGTTTGAGCTTGGAATCACGTTCTTTGGGGAAACGATCCTTGCTCAAGTGTATCCACACAAGGTCACCTTCTTCAAAGATCATCTCCTTCTTTTCCTTATTTAACTTTGAAGCTTGGTGATGGACTTGTTGCTCGATAGTAGCTCTAGTTTCTTCATGAAGCTTCTTCATAGCTTGGGCGCGCTTCTCAACATCCATGTTGGTGCGCTCATGGAGAGGTAGTGGTAGGATGTCGAGCGCAGTTAGGGGCTCGAAACCATAGACGATCATGAAGGGACTCATCTTGGTTGTTGAGTGCTTGGCACGGTTGTCGTGGTATTGATCACGGCAGATGCTACAGGGAATCTTACGTAGAGGAAAATGCAAGGCGAAGTAGGAGAATCCGGGAGCGAGATTGGCACACGATGTACCTAGGTTCACGTCCCCTCGATGGAGGATCGATGTGTCCTGCGGTCAATCCAGTATATGATCATAGATTGGTTACATAGAGTCACCGTAGGTGGAGGGAGAGACTAGATCTAATATGACGTGAGAGATGTCCCCCCAAAGGGGTGCCCCTGGTGGCTTTATATATGTAAATAGTTAGGGTTTACAAGTGCTAATGGGCTTTTTATTGGAGTCGCTATATTGGGCCTCTAGTCGGCGAGGCGTCTAGGTCCAGTATACGCTAGTCGCCATATTTGGCGAGTCGACCCGCTCTGAGATTGGCTCTAGTCGGCTCAATCCAGCTGGCGACTCCGCTTCATGGGTATACCCCGATTGGTATTCCCCCATCTGTAGTCCCCGGGCGCGTCAGGGACTCGGCGATGACTTCAAGCCCCCGAATCGGCACAGGCGGTTCCAAGGTGGAGTCGATGGTGAGTCATTGGCGAGCTCCTGAAACAGAGAAATAGCTCATGAAGTAGCCCAATTGCCAAGGCGAGTCAACGCGTCGGGCGAGTCGTCATTGGACGGAGTCACCCCTTGGAGAAGTTATGCCGGCACCTTTTCAACTTGCTATTGTAGAGGACGTGGAGGCCACCAAATCATTGATGGTGAAGTCCTCGAGCATGTTGAGTACGCGAGGGCGAGTCCGCGATGGTGAGTCCCCGAGCGTGGCGAGTACGTGAGGGCGGGTCCGTGGTGGAGAGTTCCCGAGCATGGGGAGTACGCGAGGGCGAGTCCGCGGTAGCGAGTCCCCGAGCATGTTGAGTATGCGAGGGCGAGTCCCCGAGCATGTTGAATACGTGAGGGCGAGTCTGCGGTGGCGAGCCACGGTCGTGGAACCACGCGCATACGTTGTATTCCTAGGAGTAGTCCCCGAGGCTCGAGTTGGCTTGTAGAGGCGACTTGAGGCTCTTTAGAGATGCATATTCTGAAAACAGTAGTGATTGTTCCCAAGCATGGAGAGTCCGCGTGGGGAGAGTTCGCGGTGAGCAAGTCTGCAAGGGGAGAGTCCCCGAGTGTGGCAAGTCCACGATGATTGCGAGTCCACGATGATGTTGATTGCACTGTTTTTGTTAGCGAGTCTCTCATCTTGGCCCGGGGGACCAGTCGCATGGCGACTCCAAAGATGGCTCTCAGCTTAGCGTTCTTCCTGGATGATCCGAGGCTCGGTTTGCGAGTCCTCGTCCGTAGTACTTGGCCGTGCGAGTCACACTGTCTAAGGTTGAGGAGGATGGTGCTGTTTGTGTAGCACTGCCATTTGTCTTGGCCTGGAAGGCCAGCCGAGCAAGGCGACTCCAATGATGGCTCTCGGTTAGTGTTTTTCGTGGACGAGCCGAGGCTCGGTTTGCGAGCCCTCGTCTGCACTACTTGGCCATTGAGAGTCGCTCTTTCAAAGGTTGACAAAGGCGAATTGATTTTTCCCCGGGGGAGAGAAACCCAGTGGTGAGTCCATGCAGCATGGCATGCGACCCTCTCTGGTGACTCGGACGATTAAGGTCCCTTAGTAGGCACGGCGTACGCATTTGACATAGCCAGAAAGAGTTTACGCGACGGAGTTATGGTCGCGCTTTGGCAAAGTCGACGCGGCGGACACAGGGTTAACGCGGCGGACCTATGGTCGCTCTTTGGCGAAGTCGATGCGGCGGACATGGGGTCGACGCGGCGGACGTATGGTCGCGTTTTGGCGAAGTCGACGCGGCGGACACGGGGTCATCGCGGTGGACTTATGGTCACGCTTTGGCGAAGTCGACACGGCGGACACGAGGTCGACACTGCGGACGGAGGTCGCACTATGGCGAAGTCGACGCGGCGGACACGTGGTCGACGCGGCGGATGGAAGTCGCGCTATGGCAAAGTCGACGCGGCAGACACGGGGTCGACGCGGCGGACGAAAGTCGCGCGGTGGCGGTGTTTAGCCGGTAGAATGGCGAGTCAGCGATGGCAAGGCCGCGAGGGCGAAGTCGTGATGGTGAGTCCCCGGGCATGGCGAATGGAGAATCCGCGAGGGGCGAGTCGAGTCCCCCAAGCGTGGAGAGTCCGCGAGGGCGGCGAGTCCCCAAGCGTGGAGATTCTGTGATGGCAGCGAGTCCCCAAGCGTGGAGATTCCGTGATGGCGACGAGCCCGTGAGGGGCGAGTGCATGATGGAGAGCCCCCGAGTGTGGCGAGTCCACGATGGCGGGTTCGCAATGGCGAGTCCGCGGCGGGCGAGTCACCAAACGTGACGAGTCCGTGACCATGGCGAATTTGCTGTGGGCGAGTCCCCGAGCATCCAGTGCGACGTTTAGCTGTAAGGAGTCAACGTGGCTAACATGGCCGACGCAGTGGAAGAGGCGGACTAGGTCACGCGGCAGAACACGTGTAGTCGGGTGGAGTTGTCTCAACGACATCCGTATTGCAGTTGTACCGACTTTTTGACATGATCTGGATTGATAAATCTGTATCCAAAAAATAGTACAAACGGGAGGAAAATATTTGTAGATTAAGATTTATAGAACAAGGAAAATAATAAGAAAAATAGAACTT
The DNA here is from genome assembly GCA_910589775.1 of Avena eriantha. Lineage (NCBI taxonomy): Eukaryota > Viridiplantae > Streptophyta > Magnoliopsida > Poales > Poaceae > Avena > Avena eriantha. The sequence continues at coordinate 80,830,624 of OU342741.1, read as the reverse complement.
GGCGTTTAGGTTGCTGGACCGGTCATTGAAGCGCATACAAGCCTGCCGTCAAACAGCTTATAGCCGATAGACTTTGAGATCGCTGAATCTAAATTTAGGAATAACCGAGCGTAGAGTTGCGGTCGAGAAAACGAAGGACCACAGCCGGCCAAAGCCTGACACACGCACTCGTCTCCTCAATTCATGCTTTGTAGTCGCATGTACTCCAAAACAAGGTGCAAACGATTAGGTCCAAAACAAAATAATTTATTCAGATATTGATCAATGCATGAGAGATATAAGATTGAATGGAAAAAGAACTATTAGTTAGTGTCCCATGCGATTAAGCATGAGCATGTTGCCTTCCTGTTTCAAGGAGTGGATCGCAGGCTTCACGTGGGCGGCTTGGCAGGAAAAGCAATCCGATGGGGTCTGCTGCCCGATCATCGGATGAGAAATCAGCATCCAAGCGAGAGAAAACTGGCGAAATAACGACTCGCTTCGTCTCGCGTCTCGCGTCGCCCCCGCGAGGGTGACCGAGACGCAACCCTAGCTTCCCGCCGCCGCCCCAACCTCATCCTCCCCTCCCGCTGCCGCCGCCGGCGAGTGCCGCCCGGCAAAGTCCACGCGGTGCCGATGGCGGCAGGACCTCCTCTACCCGGCGCCGGAGTTCCTTCGTGGGAGGGATCTGCGGGTGGTGGTGCTCCTCTACGGTGAAGGCGGGCTCGACTGGCGGCGACTCGTGAGGTGCGTGGTCCCCGGGCGACGCTGGTTCGGGGCCTCCCCTGGCACTGGCGTTGGCCACAGGAGGTGCCGGTCTCGGGAGGCACGACAACGGCGGTGCGGCGGCGGGGCATGGCGGTGCGAGCGGTGCAGTGGCGGTGGTGGGTGGCTCGACCTGGGGTGCAGCTCGCCGATGACGCGGATGGTTGGCGGCAGTAGCGTGGTGGGGGAGCCGATGGCCCCGATTGAGCCTGATCCGGGCTTGGCCGGGCCAGATCTAGGCTTAGCCGGGCCTGATCTGGGCATGATCTCGGCCTTGTTGGCACCCCTGCGCGTCCAGACGGCTCTCACCGCAAGGTGACGGAGGGAAGATCCCCTCCCCTAGCCTGACGTGCGGATCGTTGACTGCAAGTGTGAGTCTTGCCCTACACCGGCCTTTTCGTCGGTCGTGCGTTGTGGCGTTGGCCGGAGTCGCTGGTTCGAGTTCGTGGAAGCCGGAACGGCGGCCCCGGAAGGTGGACTATGTGAGCGTCTTTTTGGCGAGTGTCATGGCGGTGGTGATGGTTCCTATCTTCGGTCATGTGGATGGCGAGGAGCGGACGTGTTATATGTTGATCCAAATTCTACAAAGTAGAGGCCAACTTCTGACGGAGCGGAGCGAGGCCCGTCACCGGAGGCTTGGGCCGATATATATACTTCTTGTAAGCCGCCGGCTGGGATAAGTTGCATCTGAGAAATCCCCGGCGTTGTGTAAACACTCTCCGTTATAGTGAAGTTTCGCTGGCTGGCGCCCGTGGTTTTTCCCCTCTCTTTGTTGGAGAGGGTTTTCCACGTTAAATCTTGTCCCCTTGCTGTAATTTTGTTTTCGTTCTTCGTTATTTACTTGTCGCAAATCTAACAGGACGTTGGGGGGCTTTGGGGTCGGCGGCGTTTCAGCTCCGACAGCTCCCAGATCATGTGTCGGAGGTCTCTCAAGGACAGTGGGAGCAAGCGGTTGGGGAACGGCGCGAAGGTTTTTCGGGGCGAAAGCTCAGTGCTGCGGCACCAACGGCGGCGATGTCTGCGGGTACCTTTACCCTCTTGGGGGCGCCGTTGCGGCTACCTTTCCTGCTAGGGCTCCAGGTAAAAACCCTTGACCTTCGGTCGCCGCGGCGGCGACGTGGTGCGTCGTTACCCTCTTGGGGGGCATCGCCAAGGAGCCCCGGTTCTCCCCGGTCTCGGCTCGGTGTCCTTGGTGGCAAGTGTTGGCCTTTCGCGTTTTTTCTTGTGTATCTTGATCTATTTTGTAAGGGGTCTCCCCATCACCTTGTACCTTGTTCGGCCGAGTGGCTATATTAATATAGCGGGGCGAAAGCCTATTCGAGGAGAAATCAGCGTCCCAAAAATCGTGAGTGGGGCAATGATGAATTTGAGTCCCCCATCTCCGTGCTTTATTTTTCTCACGCTCGCACGAACGATCAAGAAGTCTGCGGGCAGATTGGTTTTGCGGTCACGTTCGACGGCAACACAGTTTATCGCTGGGTGATGGGCAAAACAATGGTGATCTGGCGCCGCCACGAAAAACAAATTAGGTAAACTTTAGATCAAAATAGAATAATGAATTAATAAAATAATCAAATTAAAGATAGATAGAACAATTAGTTCATCTTCTGCATATGTGCATGTGCCGCAGAAATTTCCAAGTCGACTGCGCGCTTGCTCCGCGCCGGCTGTCGCAGCCGGATCGGATCGATCGGCTTTTCTCATATGGCATGCGAGATGCAATCTGGCCGCCGACAATGGCGAGGGATCCCGCCCTCACCTCCAAGCACCGCTTTCCCCATGGTGGGTGCCAACTGTAGTGGTATTGACCACGGCAGATGCTACAGGGTAGCTTACGTAGAGGAAATGGCAAGGCGACGTAGGAGAATCCGGGAGCGAGATTGGCACACGATATACCCAGGTTCACGTCCCCTCGATGGAGGATCGCAATGTCCTGCTGTCAATCCAGTATATGATCATAGATTGGTTACATGGGAGCCACCGTAGGCGGAGGGAGAGACTAGATCTAATATGACGTGAGAGATGTCCCCCCAAAGGGGTGCCCCTGGTGGCTTTATATATGCAGCCAGTTTGGTTTACAAGTGCTAATGGGCTTTTTATTGGAGTCTCTATATTGGGCCTCCAGTCGGCGAGGCGTCTAGGTCTAGTATACTCCAGTCACCATATTCGGCGAGTCGACCCGCTCTGAGATTGGTTCCAGTCGGCTCGATCCAGCTGGCGACTCCGCTTCATGGGTATACCCCAATTGGTATTCCCCCATCAACGGTTGTAGGCGCACTCGGCATGTGGAATACATTCCTCCCAATCCTTGAGGTTTTCCTTGATCAACACATGAAGAAGAGTCCCAAGGCTTTGGTTCACAACTTTGGTTTGGCCATCAGTTTGGGGATGCAATGCGGATGAAAAGAGTAGCTTGACGCCGAGCTTGGCCATGAGGGTCTTTCATAAGTAGCTCATCAATTTTACATTGCGGTCGGAGACGATTGCTCTTGGCACATCATGAAGACGGACGATTTCCCTGAAAAACAGATTTGCAACATGTGAAGCATTGTCGGTCTTATGGCACGGTATGAAGTGTGCCATTTTGGAAAAGTGATCCACGACAACAAATATATAATCATGACCATGCTTAGACCTAGGCAATACTAACACAAAATACATGCTAATGTCGGACCAAGGTGTATGAGGAATAGGCAATGGCATGTAAAGACCATAAGGGTTAACTTGCGACTTAGCTTGAACACATGTCGTCCATCGTTGAACGTAGTGCTCCACGTCGCGCTTCATCTTGGGCCAAAAGTAGTGAGTGGAGAGCATGTCCAATGTCTTGTCATGGCCAAAGTGACCCATGAGGCCTCCACCATGAGATTCTTGGAGAAGCAAAAGTTGAAGAGACGACTTCGGAATGAAAGCTTGTTTTGTTTAAAAAGGAAGCCTTTATGCAAATAGAAATCATCAACTCCTTTATCAATGGAGCACTTTGCGAAAATTGGTTCAAATAATGGGTCGGAAGAATACAAAGTTTTTATTTCCTCAAGACCCAACATGTTCACTTCAACTCGAGTAAGAAGGTTTGTGTGCTTGTGAGACAAAGCATCCGCAACTACATTATCTTTGCCCTTCTTATACTTGACAATGTATGGGAAAGACTCCATAAATTCAACCCACTTAGCGTGTCTCTTGCTCAAGTTAGCTTGGCCTTTGAGATATTTCAACGACTCATGGTTGGAATGTATGATAAATTCCTTGGGCCATAGGTAGTGTTGCCAAACTTGAAGAACACAAACTAAGGAAAAAAGCTCTTTGTCACAAATTGGATAATTAAGGCGAGCACCATCAAGTTTCTAGCTATGGTAGGCTATAGGACGTCCATTTTGCATAAGGACTCCTCTAATGCCAATACCACTAGCATCACACTCTATGTCAAAAGTTTTTGTGAAATCCGGTAACGCAAGGAGAGGTTCTTTGGTGAGACTCTCTTTGAGTTCATCAAAAGCTTTTTGTTGATCTTTGCCCCACACGAAGGTGACATTCTTTTTCGTCAACTCGCTGAGAGGACAAGCAAAGGTTGAAAAGTCTTTCACAAAGCGACGATAGAAACCAGCCAACCCATGTAAACTTTGGAGTTCACTCACATATCCCGCATGGGCCAATATCTTATGTCCTTTACCCTGGACACATCAACTTCAATGCCCTTCGAAGAAACGACAAATCCAAGAAAAATCAACTTGTATTTAGCAAAAGTGCACTTGGGAAGATTTGCATACCTTGAAATGTGTAACATGGTCCGCAAGTGATTTGCTATAAACAAGTATATCATCAAAATAGACAACAACACTCTTACCAATTAGAGAACCCAAAATATGATTCATGAGGCGCATGAAAGTGGATGGGCATTAGATAATCCAAAGGGCATAACCAACCATTCATAGATACCAAGTTTGGTCTTGAAGGCGGTTTTCCACTCATCACCTTCAGCCATGCGTATTTGATGGTAACCACTATGAAGATCAATTTTCAAAAAAATAGTGTCTCCACACAACTCATCAAGCATGTCATCGAGACGTGGTATGAGATGTCGATAATGTATGGTGATAGCATTGATTAGACGACAGTCCATGCATAACCGTAACATATCATCCGTTTTTGGAACAAGAATCATGGGGACGACACTTGGACTATGACTAATTTGGATCAAACCTTTCGAGACGAGTTGGTTGATTTGACGTTCAATCTCCTTTGTCTGCTCCGGGTTCGTGCGGTAAGCGGCGCGGTTTGGAAGGGGTGCGCCGAGGATGAGGTCAATGCGATGCTCAATTCCGCAAAGAGGAGGTAGTCCATGTGGGAGTTCTTCGGGGAACACATCCTTGAATTCCTGCAAAACAATCATCAAAGATGGAGGAACATTGGTTAATTCATTAGTTCCTTGCGCTAGTCCCTTGCAAATGAGGACATAGTGCAAGATGGATGGGTTGTTCCGCACATCCCTCATCTCACTTTTGGTGGCAAGGAGAACACGCTTAGTTTTTTCACTCGAGTTTGGCTTGTGGCTCTCACTCACTAAGAGGTGGTTCTCTCGCTCATCGCTCTTCTCACAAGTAGGTGTTGTGGTTTGCGCCCTCGCTAAAGCCTTTGAATTATCCGCAATTATTTGGCTAGGAGTCATTGGTTGCAAAACATGTGTTTTGTTGAGCCATTTGAAGGTGTACACATTGGTGCGACCATCATGTAGAGCATCCTTGTCGAATTGCCATGGTCTACCAAGTAGCATGTGGCAAACTGTCATAGGAACCACATCGCACTCCACCATCTCTTTGTAAGGACCAATGGCGAAGGTGACCGATACGGTATGCTTGATCTTCACGGACCCTTGGTCACTTAGCCATTGCACGTGGTAGGGGTGCTTGTGCGGATGGAGGGTGAGGTTGAGCTTCTCACACAACTCAGTGCTAGCAAGGTTGTGGCAACTCCCTCCATCGATGATTACTTTGATAGATTTGCGATTGATGCCGGCTCGTGTTTGGAAGATATTTGAGCATTGTTCTTCATTCTCTTGTGCTTGAGTGGTCAAGATCCTTGTGATGACAAGCGATGGACTTACGTCATGTGCACACATGAGGAGTTCTTGGTCATCTTCCACTCGTTGCCTTGCCATTGCTTCCTTGACTCGGGCATCAAATTCATCTTCACTCAAGTACTCTTCATCACCATTGTCATGAATGAACAAAACTTTCTTGTTTCCACACTCGGTCGACTTGTGTCCTTTGCCTCCACATTTGTAGCATTCACCGTTGAAAGGTGTAACACTCTTTGCTTGTTTGCCACTTGGGGGTAGTTTTCCTTGAGGAAGTGTGGGCTTGAAGGAAGGCTTGGAGGTACTTGAGGAGCTTCCATTGAAGGTTGTTGGCGTAGCGGTTGAAGCTTTCTTGTAGGTGAAATACGTCTTGATGTCCTCTTTCACTTGACGTTCGGCCTTTGTTGCGATGTGCATAAGCTCAACCATGTTGTTGTATGTTTGGAACTTGATGATGTGTTTGATTGGGTGATTCAAGCCAATAAGGAAACATGCCATAGTTTGCTCTGTGCGCTCTTCAATGTTGGCGCGGATCAAGTTGAGCTCCATTTCCTTGAAGTACTCTTCCACGGTCTTTGTCCCTTGACGAAGCGATTGAAGGTTGTTGAAGAGGTCACGCATGTAGTGCGCGGGGACAAAACAGGATCTCATGTGAGCCTTCATGTCATGCCAAGTTGTAATTGGTGGCTCTTGCCTTGCATCACGAGCAACTTGAACTTGTTACCACCAAAGGTTGGTGTAATCATCAATCTCAAGCGAAGCCATGGTGACCATCTTCTCGTTGCTATAATTGTGCATGCAGAAGATCTTGTTGACTTTGAGTGCCCATGAGAGGTATTCTTCGGGGTCATTGGATCCGGTAAACTTGGGAATTGTGATCTTGAGCTTACCGAAAGTTTCTTCATTGTTGCAGTCATTGCGACAAGCTTGGTGACCTTGTTGATGATCTTATGGTTGGGGATGTGGAACTTGATTGTCGCGACCTTGTTGAGGTGCTTGCTCTTGCTCTTGGCGCGGTTGGTGATGATGTTGAGGTGCTTGGGCCTCATGAGGGTGTTGAGGATGTGGAGCCTCATAACGCGGTTGATGATGAAGAGGAGGCTTGTTCCTCGGTTGGTGATGTGGATTAGGCGCACGGGCCTCATGGCGAAGATCATGGTCTTGAGCCTCTTTACGTGGTGGGCTTCGCTCAACTTGTACCACTTGGCGCTCCATGTTTTTCTGTGGTGGAGGAGGCGCCTCGTGATGACCATGGTGTTGGTGTGGATGTTCATGATGACGATGACGAAGATGAGGATCTTGGAGAGCTTCATGATGATGGTGAGCTTGATCCTCCAAATTGGAGTCATCACTTGTAGTTTCAAGAATGACACGATGACGATGGCGATGAAGTTGAGGTTGGGCTCGAGGTTCCACTCGCAGTTCTTCTTGTGGTTGTCTGTGTTGAATCACTAGTTCCCTTGCGTGATGACAGTGTGCTTCGTGCCTTGCTTGTGGCCTTGAAGAGAAATCACCATCATAGCTTGACGTTGCGGCATGCCATGGGGAAGGTACATAGTTCGAAGAACTTCCATCTTCAACCATGGGGGCATCATTGCATCATGGAGCACTTGGATTGAGATCTTATTGAAGAGGAGCATGATGACACGAAGAACTTGAAGAGCTTGATGAACGTGAACGCGGTCTTTCCATTCCATCAGTGAGGCATCAAAGATTGTCATTTGTTTCGGCAACGGAGCATTGGAGCGCTTCATTTTGGTGGCCAAAGTTCTGATGCATTGCATGCATTTATCATTTGAGGCCATCGAAGCGGTTGTCGATGTTCTTGAACTCCGCTTGCGTCTCGCCAAATTGTTCATCTTGTCGTGTCTCAAGGGCTTGGAAACATTCACAGAACTCTTGTCGGACGATGAAGTGACTTGCGCGTGTCATGTACGGTCCATGTTCTTTTTCTTAGGGAGGTGGTTGGCTCGACTCACCGTGCCTATCCATCATGCAGAACACAAAGGGTTGTATATGGGTAGCAATATGTGGTGGTGTTATCCTTGTACCTCACCTTGGGGATTGCACCAAACTAGAAACCACAAGTGAGAGCTATAAGCATGCAAAGTGGAATTTCAAAGAAAACTCACACTAAAGAAAGAACTAACTCTCAAAAGCTTGTTGGTGGTAGGTTAGGGTTGTGGAATGCAAAAGAACCAACCAAAGGAAAAGGGATAGTCAAAAGTGGGTAAAATCCAACAAAACTCAAGTCAAAGGCGAAGGTCAACAACTCATAAGGGTGACGGAAACCTACGACTATATACACACACGTGGAGATTGTTGGGATTGACACGACTATGAAATTGAGCAAAGAAACTATCCAAACAAAGACTACGCTCGTTGTCGTGCCAATGCAAGGAGAGACCGTGGCTTGTTTGCAAGGAAGAAAAATGAGCAACGGATTTGTGCACTTTCCTTGGGTGCTCTTCTTTCTCTCTTGCTTACAAGCTTTGAGACTCTCTTTTGCTATGGGAGACTATTTTATTTTTCTTTTGCTTTCTATCTTTTTCTTTCTTTTGTAACTCTTTTTTTTGCTCTCCCTTGATGCTACCTAGTCACACTCGCTATTGCTCTTACACTCTCACTATCCAAGGACAAGTGCACAATGCTCTAGCAAACACAAGATGAGCCACTCTCGTGGGATAGGTACACACAAAGGAAGATAGGGGTTAACAAGGTGACACAAGTTATTCCTTTGTTGGTGATGTTGAACTTTCCGTCGGTGGTGCGGGGTGATGTTTGTGGGCTGTGGTGTCGATGAGCGCGGGAGTTGTCGATGCGGAAGCTTGTTGTTAGTTGACAACACGCACACGGGCACAAACAAACAAGAGGAAATTAGCCAATGCAAGATAAGAGGCAAAATTGTCAAAATCAGGCATCACGGCCGGAGACTCCGGGGTCTCGGGCCAGAAAATTCTGGTCCAGGCTGAAGACTCCGGTGTGGACAGGCCGGAAACTCCGGTGTGGGTCGGAGACTCCGGTCTGCAAGCCGGAAACTCTGGTCTGGAGTCAGATCGTGAACAACTCGAGTTCTTGAGCAGAAATCTACACCTTGGGTCCTCAAATCCACGAAAAATTGGCCAAATTGGGTTGGGAAAACACAAGATAAAGCTGGACCAATACTTAAGATGAGATTTGGTTGGATCAAAACTACAAATAACACTCCAAATCAAGAGATTGATCCAAAGGCAAATTTGGGCTGTTTTTTGGGGATTTTCGAATTTTTGTTGGATAGAAGAAAATATTTGGGGGGAGTTCATGAGCAACGAAGATCTTGATACCAATATGTTGAGGGCAAACCTCGAGGGTGGCCCGATCTTTCACGAATCCCGTTCAAATCGAGGGTGGAGTGCAAGGGAAGGAGAGGCGGACGAACACGACGAACTCACGCACGAAGAACACAATGAAAACACACGCAAAACCATGATACACACCAATACCTCATGCCTACGGTGATAGGTCCAACGCAATCCCTAGGATCGGCGTCGGGCGGAGGACTCTCTCTCGAACCGGCACAGTGAGTAGGGAGACTCGGTGAGATCTTGATTTCTAGGCAAAGGAACTCTGATGCCTAGGCCTTGTACAACATGGAGGCACGATGCAAACTCCAACGAGGTTTGGGATATTTGGTGCTCCTTTGTCAAAGGAGCATGAGGCAAGAACTAGATAGATCCACAAAGGGTTTCCACTAATTCCAAATATCATGACTAGGGTTTACAATAGAGGTGGGCACTACTAGGAAACAGCCTATAGATAGACAAGATGTTCAGTGGCGCATATGCGAAAGCATGCGCCACAGGAAAACATCAGTGGCGCACCAGAAAGCATGCACCACAGAAGATTGGAAGTTCTATGGCGCATTCTCCAGAACATGCGCCACAGAAGATTGGTGGGACCCGCCGGCCGGGTGGGTTGATCCAAGTTATGTGGCGCATTCTGAAATATGCGCCACAGAAGTTGCCTCTTCTGTGGCACATATTTCCTCATGCGCCACAGAACATGGAGGGGGACCCACCACGAAATCTAATTCACCCAAGTTCTGTGGCGCATGTTGTCATATGCGCCACAGATGTGTGTCACTTCTATGGCGCATAAGTCCGACATGCGCCACAGAACTTGGAGGTGGGCCCCACACAGCGAATCTTATTCACCCACTTCTGTGGCACATATGGACTTATGCGCCAAAAAGTTTCACATCTGTGGTGCATTTCCTCCATATGCGCCACAGATGAGGGCGTCCAGATCCATGTTAAAAAGGTGACAAGAGCTAGCTTTCTTATCTATCTATCCACCACCAACCATTTCACATCTCTACCTCCTCCCAACTCGTCTTCCTCCTTCCTCACACCCCATCTTACCCATAGTTTCTCCATTTTCTTGTAACTAAACCTACTTTAATCCATAGATTGGTAAGTGGAAGCTTCGCTCCAACTTCTAGATCTAAAAGTTCCTTACTTTTCTCTCTCACATCTCTATTTGTTTACAAATTTCCTCTCCACCAACTTGCATTGTAGATATATTTGTCCACACTCTCTCATCATGCGGTCTCGTCTCGCTATTATTGTGTCTACTATAGGTGAGTACTTGGCCATCATGAACATGTAGGTGAAGCTTGTCGCGCAGGTGGTGTGTCTGTGCGATCCATGGCGAGACGATGCTTGTGTGGTGCATGAATGTTTGCAATGGGAGGAAGTTCTCTGTTGGTTGCTTGTTGTTTGCTTGTTGTTGTCGGGCCCGGTCGGTGTGGTTGCATGGATGTTTGCTGAAATGTTGATTCATTTCCATTTTGGCAAATTTTTGCACTACCCATATGTCCTAATTTTAGGAAAGGTCATGCCGAATTTTTTCCGGCTAGCATTCATGCATGTGTGTGTTCATATGGTGTGGTTCTCACCTATACTCTCTGTTTTGACCGCTCAGGCAACCATGGTCCTCACGATGAGCGAAGGTCGAATTGCTAGGTACAAGAAAGGCGCGAAGGAGGACATGATTCTGAACAACAAGACCATGATAAGATGTCCATGTCGAACATGCAAACTGCAGCGCTGGATCGACCCTGAATCTGGACCATTGGAGGGTCACCTGCTCAGGCGCGGTTTCATGTGCGACCTCAGTGAGGCGCCGGCAGGACATGGTGGTGGTCACGAAGACGTGGGCGGGCGAGAAGACCAAGAGTCTACCGGGCATGATCATCATGACGAAGGAGATGCTAGCGGGCATGATCATCATGACGAAGGAGATTCCGGTGGGCATGATCAGCATGGAGAAGGAGATGACGACAGGCATGCTCATGAAGAAGGAGAAGACGCGAACACACAGACGCTACTAACTTCGGTCTTGCAGGACCCTCATGTTCAAGAACTGCTCCTCAAGGAGACGAGCAACGATAAAGCTGCATCCAGAGAGAAAGCCAAGCTGGCCCAAATGGAGGTAGACGCGATGACTCCATTGTATCCTGGGTGTCGCCCCGAGGATACACGTTTGAGTGTAACGCTCAAGGCTCTAGAGATGAAGGTCGAACACAAATGGACCGATGTGAGCTTCAACGCGAACATGGAATAATGGCACGATCGACTTCCTAAGGGGAACACATTGCCAACAAGTATCGAGGAGGCCAAGAAAATCGTGTGCCCTCTCGACCTACCACACATTAAATACCACGCATACATCAATGATTGCGCACTTTATCGGAACGAATACCGGATAGAACCACATGTCCGGTGTGTGGCCAAGGACGGTACAAGAGAGAGAACAAGAAAGTTCCTTGAAAAGTGGTATGGTACTTTCCTATCACCCCTCGTCTGCAGCGATATTTCGTAGATCCTAAGGAAGCAAAGCTCATGCAATGGCACGCGGAAAGAGAGAAACCCGAAGATGATCTAGAGAAGGGCAAGATCCTGACACACCCTTCAGACGCTAGCCAGTGGAACGCATTAGACATCGAGTTCGAAGAGTTCAGGGGCGATGCAAGGAACGTCAGGCTGGGTATGAGCACCGATGGACTCAATCCTTTTGGAAACCAGAGTAGCACGCATAGCACCTGGCCCGTGTTTGTATGGCCATACAACCTCCCCCCCCCCCCGTGGCTATGCACGAAGCAAAGGTATGTACACATGAGCATTCTTATTCAGGGGCCGAAACAACCAGGTATCGATATGCATCTGTATCTCGGGCTATTGAGAGAGGAGTTAGCCAGCTTGTGGGAGATGCCGGCCCGTACGTGGGACGCCTACACTAAGAGCCGCGTTGCTCACGACCGTGCAGGACTATCCTGGTTACGCATATGTATCGGCCCAGGTGAACCACGGACACAATGCATGCGTCAAGTGCATGGATGAGACACCGCATCTCCAGCTACCAAGGGATCCCGGGTCTTCGAAAATTGTGTTCCAAGGTACTCGAAAGTGGCTCCGCATGGATCACCCGTGGAGAAAACGTGGTGACCTGTTCAATGGTAAGGACGAGCTCGAAAGAGCCCCGCGTCCGAGGAGCGGCAAAGAAATCGAGGAGCTTTTGAATAATTGGGTAGATTGCCCTGCGCCTAGAAAAAACGACCGAGGACAAAGCCGCTGTTGGGTGTATGGAAAGCAAGGTCTGTTTTCTGGGACCTGCCGTATTGGAAGGTCCTTCACACTCCCCATAGCCTCGATGTAATGCACATCACGAAGAACGTTACCGAGAGTCTGCTTGGCACTCTACTGAACATGCCGGAGAGGACCAAGGATGGGCCGAAAGCAAGAAAGGACCTTAAATTGCTTGGCATAAAGAAAGATCTTCAGTACCCTGATAGTGATGATGATGATCATCATCATCATCAGGAAGGGACTCAAGGTCGCCGCAAAAGAGTTAAGAAGAATGATGTGGTGCTTCACGCTGCCTGCTTCACTCTGAGTCTGGAGGAGCTCGAGCAGTTTTTCAGGTGCCTCTTAGGAGTGAAAGTTCCTCACGGTTACTCGGGGAAGATAAGCAGATATATGGACGTGGCGAAGAAGAGGTTCAGCAGTGTGAAGTCTCACGACTATCACGTGCTGATGACGCAGATACTCCCCGTTGCGATCCGTGGGATAATGGACGAGCATGTCCGTGAGACGTTGTTTGGCCTCTGTAACTTTTTCGATGTCATATCTAGGAAGTCGATCGGTGTGAAGCAGCTCGACAGGCTACATGAAGAGATCGTGATGATACTATGCGAGCTTGAGATTTACTTCCCGCCCGCATTCTTCGACATCATGGTGCATCTGCTTGTACATGTTGTGGACGACATCATCCAGCTCGGGCCAACATTCCTGCACAACATGATGCCGTTTGAAAGGCTAAACGGTGTCATCAAAGGATTCGTTCGCAACAGGTCTCGTCCAGATGGAAGCATAGCCAAGGGCTTTCTGATCTACGAGTGCATCTCCTTCTGCCAGAATTATCTAACCACCGAGAACGAGGATGTTGGAATACCCACAAAGAAGCACCTCGGCAGGCTCAGTGGATATGGTCACCGCGAGGGCTGCCGCTCACTACATGTCGGCATTGATGGTCAATGCACCGATTTTGAAAGGGCACACCGAGTCACGCTACAACACATTGAAGTGGTCGGCCCTTGGGTCGAAGAGCACAGAAGCTTAATCGAGCAGGAGTACGTCGACCAGGGCCGGCCGAGGAAGAAGGGAGACGTAACCAGAGAGCACAACTCTAGCTTCACGGGTTGGTTCAAGAAAAGGCAACTAGACAATCCCCCACAGACGCCTTCTACGGAAGATCAAAAACTCATATTCTCCTTGTCGCAGGGCCCAGGCCAAAACCTAAGGACCTATCAGTCATACGACATAAACGGTTACAGATTCTACACCGAGGAAAAGGACAAGAATAGTGAATATCAAAACTCAGGAGTAACTATGTTATCCTTTGCGGATGACGAGACTATTGTGATGGAAAGATTCTACGGAAGGATCGAGGAGATATGGGAGCTCGACTACTGTGGAGAGATCGTACCGATGTTCCGTGTTAGATGGGCCAAGAATGTGGAAAAAGAAGGCCGCTATTTCACCACAAAGGTTATACCAGATGCCAAATCAACAAAGAACGCCTCCGCAAAAAATGAGCCTTGGGTACTCGCTAGCCAAGTTGATCAATGCTTTTTATTACCGACCCGTCAAAGCCCAACCATGTTGTAGTTAGGAGGGGCAAGAGGAGCATCATCGGAATGGAAGGAGCCGCCAACGAGCAAAACTTCGACAAAACGGCGACCCGAAGATCGAAGAGGAATTCGACAAGTACTTCGACATGCCTACTACTACTAATGTAAGAAGGAAGACCACACTGCCTACTAAAGGTTGTCCATTCAGAAGAAGAAATCTCAAAGTTCACGGGCTAAAGTTTTCAACCACGGCGAAAAAGGGCAAGAAGATTGTGAAGAGACACTAGCTCGACACATCACATGATTGTATATGTTCGGAGAGAGAGTTTTTTGAATAAATATGAATGTTTGTATATGTTCTTGCTTCATTTTAGACATATATATAATTAAAAACACATTACATGATTGTATATGTTCGGGGAGAGAGTTTTTTGAATAAATATGAATGTTTGTATATGTTCTTGCTTCATTTTAGACATATATATAATTAAAAACACATTACATGATTGTATATGTTCGGGGAGAGAGTTTTTTAAATAAATATGAATGTTTGTATATGTTCTTGCTTTATTTTAAATAGATCTATAATTAAAAATATATTTTAAAAAATAAAAAAGTGTGAGATAGCCAGGATTCGAACCTGGTTGCCTCAGGTTTAGAATGGCACAAGCAAGCAGCAGAGACCACTAAGCCAAGTGTGTGATCTTGTCATACTACCACCTACGTCTGCGCCACAGAACCTCAGGACTTAGCGAAATAAACGGTTCGGCCTACTTCACCCCTTCTCCCCATTCTCAGTCACCGCCGCGCGCTAGCCCTAGATCGACAACCGCAGACGTCACTGCACACCGCTGCTGCCGGAGCCGCCACCGCCGCGCCGCCTGGTGAACCAGTGGAGGAGGAGCCGCCCGACGAACCCGTGGAGGAGGAGCCGCCGGAGGAGAAGCCGCCCTGCAGCCCGTGGAGGAAGAGCCGCCAGAGGAGGAGCCGTTGCGCCGGACCCCGCAACCCTCGTCGTCGTCAACCACCGTAGCAAGTTCGTCCCCCCACCCCCCCACCCACTCACCCCTCTCTGATGCTCTTCCTCTTTCTCTATCAGTGAAAAATCTCAATGTAATAGGCTTAGCAGCTGATAACTTTGTTGGCTGGATGTGGTACTTTATAGTTTTTTCAAACCTGTTTGCTCTGTTTTTTTAACAATACGATTGTAATCCGATGCAATGAAGGTGTAGCTCAGGGCAATGATGTTGGTGCCCTTTAGATTAAAAAAACTGCAAACGGAAATATGACTATGTTTTCCTTTAATAAGTGACAATTATGCCACTGCTAAGAGAATAGGCTACTAGTTAGGTGTGATTTGTTAGGATTGACAAAAACTTGGTGATAAACTTAAAAGGCAAGTACATATTTGAGAAGAAATACCCAAAGCCTATTTCTTCAGCTAGTTTATGCACTATGTCTTTCGAAGTTTATTATAGTACATTGCACTTGCAGGATTTTATTATAAGATAAAGTGAGCCATAGGTACTTGTACTTCCAGATGAACCGAAGAAATGTAACATGGAATAAAGCTGGTCATAGAAGTTAATTTACAAACCAAATCAATTTTATCATGAGGAGATGACTTTTATGTACAATGTCCTTAGCAAAAAGGGAATTCTGCATTTTGTTTCTTGGTGCACAACTAACACTAAATCCATTACATATATGAGTTTGTGTTGGCACTTGGTATATTGCCTGACCAACTATGTAGTACTACTGTACTATCAGTAGAGTCCACAAAAAATTGCATCTAGCATTAATGAGCATGCATGATGTAATAATATGATGTAGAACTGCTAAAGGAAGACATTTTCACGTGGCAACAGGAAAACTCGTAGACAATTTGTTGTTAGTTCGCAACGGAACATTTCAATCAGCGACAAATTTACAAAATTCCCTCGTTATCAACACAAATTCTCATTGCATTCAATGGATTTCCAATCTTAAAGGGGCAAAGGAGTTTAAGTCAACTGACTCAATTGCTAACCTGGTGGTATTTGCACTGTCTTCATGAGAATTACTAGGTGAAGCAGATTGTGTTGGGCGACCACTTGCCTCGTCATTTAGTTTCTACAGGTCTAGGCTTGTGTAAGGGAGCAGACAACTATATAAAGGACTTAACAGCCATAAGGACATGCAGCAAAAAAGAACAAAAGAACTCACATCAATGGATGGATTGAAGTTTTGGAATGACATTCTGCCCTTTACAGCTCCTGGATGTGGATTACCCTCCATGACAACTACACAATCCTACTAAGCACTGCCTGATCCAGATATCAAGTTTTCCTTCTAAGCACATAAAAGTATATATGGTGTTGGGATTATATGGTGGCATTATTTGGTACTATATGATGCTATTTGATTCAATGGGCTGTGGATGGGGGCTGTGAATGGGGCTGTGGATGGGGCTATTTTCTAGTGTGTGAATGTTGCAGGGATTTCATTTGAGTTGCCCATTTCTCCCGAAGTGTCGATTCACTTCTGATTCGGTTGAGAAATGGGCACTCCTAGGTCAAAAAATTAGCAAAGGTCATGCCGAATTTTTCGGCCGAGATTTGTGCTAACTTTTTGCCTATTTTAAAAAGAGTAGTGCAAACATGTTGGGCAACAAGGAGTCTGGCCCTTCTAAGCACATGATCAGCGTCGAAGAACAAGCTAGACAGGCCAACCAGTCATTCTGGCAGGGGTCCCAACAGGAGGAGGAGGAGGAGGAGGAGGCGATGAGGATGACACCACCACCGGAGGAGGACGCGACCGTCGCCAGAGCTGCTGGGGCCAATAAGGGCGGAGATCCTGATTACGAGGGGGACGAAGATGACTACGATGGAACTAGTGAAGGCAGCGGCGAAGAGGATGACACCGCCGATGGCGGCGAGCGCACGGATGGCGCTAGCGGCAACCCGGCCGCTTCTCAGAAGAAGAAGAAGAAGAAGAAGAAGAAGGAACAGAAGGAGCGGAAGGTGCCAGTGCTTGCCACCGTCTGCGATGAGTTCGCCGAGGTCACAGAAAGTGGTCAACCCATTGCGCCAGAGGCGATTGCTAAAGGGTATGGCCTACAACTCGGGTGCATCGTCCGGGAAAGCATGTCGATCAACACGAAGTACATCAGACATGCTGACCATGTAGCTTTGGTCGATAACTGATACATTGCAAATGTATCTATAATTTGATGTTCCATGCTTGGTTTTATCCACTTTCTTGTGTTTTGTTCCAACTTTGGAGTACTTTTATTATGATTTCTTGGACTAACCTATTACCAAGAGCCACGGTGCTAGCTGCCTGTTTTCTGCTGTTTTTGGTTCCAAGAAAGTCAGAAAAAGAATATTCTCATAATTGGACGGGACAAAAGCCAAAGTGCCTATTTTTCCGGAAGGGATCAAGTGCCAGAATACGAGACGGAGAAGGGCTAGGGGCCGAACACACCACCTAGCCGCGCGGCCAGGCCTGGCCCGCGCCAGGGGGTGGTCTGGCCGACCCCAGCACCCCCTCGGCCTCTCCTTCCGCCTATAAGTTGCCCTCGAGACAAAAACCTAAGTACCCGATCAAAAATCCACGAAAGAGTCTGTAGCCAACGTCATCTCTGTACCTAGATCGGGGGGATCTGAAGCTCTTCCCGGCACCCTGCCGGAGAGGGGAATTAACCCTGGAGGCCTTCTTCATCACCATGCAAGCCTCCGGTGTGATGTGTGAGTAGTTCATCCTTGGACTACGGATCCATGTAGTAGCTAGAAGGCTGGTTTCTCCTCCTTTGTGCTTTCATGTTTAGATCTTGTGAGCTCCGTTCATTATCAAGATCATCTATTTGTAATTCATACATGTTGTGTTTGCGGGGATCCGATGGATATTGAGATGCTATTTCAGATTGATTATTGATTCTATCATGTCTTTGTTATTTGTGATCTTGCATGCTTTCCGTTGTTAGTAGCTATCTTGGCCAAGTAGATGCTAGCAACTCCAAGAGTTAGTATTTATGCTCGATAGTGGGTTCATGCCTCTGGTAATCTGGGGAAGTGACAGAAATCTCTAAGGTACTAGATGTGTTGTTGCTAGTAGGGAGAAAACAACAATCCTTTGTTCATAGAACAATCGTATTGTTTACTTTACACGCAGTTCATAAAGCAATAATCTGTTGCTTGCAACTCAATACTGGAGGGGGTTCGGATGATAACCTGAAGGTGGATTATTAGTCATAGATGCAGTTGGATGGCGGTCTATGTATTATGTTGTAATGCCCAATCAAGTCTCAAAGGAGTCAAGATGATTAGTATATGCATGTATTGCTTTCTCGGTGTTTGTTAATTGCCCCGCTGTAATTTGTTCACCCAGCATGTTATCTATGTAAGGAGAGCCACCTCTAGTGAACTATGGATCCCGGTCCTTTTTATTTACATACAATCTATAAACTGTTTCTGCTTTGTGTTTACTTTCTGCAAACTTTTACTTCTTTCCATTCGATACGTTTAATCCTTTGTTTTCCGCAAAACACGGTGAGATTGATAACCTCATCGCAAGTTGGGGACAAAGTTCTGTGGTTGTGTTGTGCAGGTCTCCACGTTGCTACTAGCACCGGTAGTGCGCCCTGCCAAAGCTCAGCTACTAACACCTTTGGGGTGTTTCCTTGCTCCTACTGGTTCGATTAAACCTTGGTTTCATAACTGATGGAAAAACTTGCTGCTATATTCATCATGCCTTCCTCTTGGGGTTCCCAACGAGCTCTACGTCGAAAGTCGAGCGCATCAAGGTTTTTTCTGGCGCCATTGCCGGGGAGTCAAGGACATCTTCACAAGGGGAGTCCCTCATAACCAATCTCTTTACTTTGTTATTTTTGTTTTTCTTAGTTTTCTTTTTGCTTTGTTTGCTTGTTTTGTTCTTCAAAAATCCAAAAAAATAGTTTTACTTGTTTTGCTTTCTTATTTGAAAACCAAAAAAAAAATTTAAGTCTCCTATAGTTGTCACCTCTTCCTTAGCTCACCATGTTGATCCCCAAGTTCACCCTGAAAGACCTTCCAATTGGTAGTGGTTCTATAATTGGGAAATATAATATTGAAGAATTCTTTAATCATGTTAGCAAACATGAAGATACTAAGGATAGATCCCTTGTAGAACTTGCTCCAAACTATGAGACTGCTGCAGCTTCTTTAATTCACATGTTAGAAGCTAGGTTTGTTAACCTCAACCCCTTAATGCAAGTAATGTGTCTTAAGCTTAAAGAAATTGAGGATCCTGAAAAGAGTGATTTTATTCTAGAAACTTTGTTTAAGGAGTTCTATGATGTTGCCAAGGAAGCTAGAAAAGTTTTTGAACGTTTCAATATGCTAGGCTCATGTGTAGATGTTGTTGGTACGCGAGAAAAGATGAACAAAACCGAACCTAATGGGGAGGAACCTAAGATACCAATACCCTTTAAACTAGTAGCAATACATGATGCCATAGAAAAGAATCTTGATTGGATTGTTTCTGCAAACCCTTTTGATGAGAATAGTGAACCTAAGAGCATTGAGAGAGTATCCTCTAGAACTTATTTTGATGATATACCTTGCCTTGTTGAAAATATTTCTGGTATTGATCTTAATGCTTCTTCATTTGAGAACACTTGATTCTTTCTTTGCTTCTTATGCCTAACTTAAAGGCGTTAAATAAAAGTACTTGTTGGGAGATAACCCAAGAGTTTTAGTTGAGTCTTGGAATTTATTACCTCTGTAATAAACTCACCTTATCCTTTTTATTTGCTTTTTGTGCCAAGAATAACCTCTAATGAGAGTGAAGTAATGATTGGGAAAGTTGTTGTCCCGAAACAGATTTCTGTGCTTCACCGTAAAAATTCCTGAGAGAGCTCTGTATGTCGGATTGAGTTGTAATTTTTGTGCTTCTTCCCCAGGTTGTTATCTAACTTTTGTTAGTTCAACACTTTTCGATTTGAGCAACAGAAGGTCTTCAAAAAAATTCGTCTTTACCTGCTGGTCTGTCTTGACAGATTTCTGCCATTTTCTGCATTTGCTTCTTGTTAGTTCCTTCTTGAGTTCCTTTGGGGAATTGAGATTTTTGATGGAAGTGCTACAGTATCTAGTGTTCTAATGGAAGTTTATTTGGTGTTAGAACTGAACCTTGAGACTTATTTATCTTAAGTGCACTAATGTTGCTAATAAGATTGTGTGAATTTTTGTATGAAGGAAAAATTTTAGGTGTATGGAAGGATAGACTAAAGCTCAAGCTTGGGGATGCCACGCGTGTCACCCCACGAAATATCCAAAAAGTACAAGCGTCAAATCTTGGGGATGCCCAAAGCATCCCCTTCTTCATCAATAAAAATTCCAGGTTTCTTCCAAATGCTTCATTTTTATTGTTTCATGCACAGTTGTGTTTTTCTTGGAGCGTCTTCTTTTTGTTTTTGTTTTGGTTTTCGTTTGCTTTTGTTTGCTTAGTTTTCTGAATAAATTGGTTGGACCCCCTCTTTCATACTTTGGTTTGCAAATAGTTTGGTTTGGTTTGGAAAAGAGTAGGAAAGTTCATGCTTTTGTGGTAAAAAGAGCTCGTTTTTGACTGTGGCCTATGCTTTGTCATGCCATGCTTGATATTGTTTTGGCTTTATGCTTAGTATTATTTGCTGTAGCATGACTTGTTATAAACAATTGAGATTGCTTAATGTGCCTTGGATGAATCATGCGTTGTTTTAGCATATTAAAGCATAGTATAGTGGTATTCTCCTTTGATGCTTTATTTGGGTCGACTTGGCGCATGCTCACACCATGTTATGACTATCACAAGTCACCATAGCCTTTATGATCCTTTAGTTTTCAACTTGTAGTATCACTTCATGCTTTGATCAATGATGTTTTGTCGCTCTGCATGATTATGGCCATTATTGCTCTATTAGTTTGTCGCTCCCAGTCTTTTGCTAGCCTCCACAACAAAGTATGAGTTCCACTCATGCATCCAACTCCCTAAACCAAGTTATTCCAAAGAGTCCACCATACCTACCTACTAGCTTATGCTATTCCAAGTATATTCATGCTTTTGTTTACCTTCCACTTGTTATGAGAAAACTAGTGATTAAAGCTCTCACGAACTTGATGGCACACTTTACTTTACTTTCCCTTAATAAACTTGAACCATTGTGTCTTCTATGTTGTATATGCTTGCACTTATTTGTTGGGAATTAGAAGAACCATGCTTTCATGGGGAACGCTTTCAACATTGCACTTGGTACTTGTACCTAGTTGATATCATGCTCTTTTGTATATGGATGTCGTCGGTGTGAAATGAAAGGGGAGCTTGTAAGTCCATGGAGTTATGTATATGTGTTAGAGAAACGCTTGGGCCGCTGGTCTAATCCATGCTGACATGGTGGAAACCTGCAGCGTAACCATAATGAGCTCTCTATGAAGCATTCTTCTTATAAAAAAAGAGTCCTACATTGAGAAAAAAAAATAGAAAAGAGAAAAAAAGAGATACTATGAAAATAGGAAAGAGAGAAAAAAGCACCATATTCCCATGGTAAATAAGAAGAATGCTGAGATGCTCGTTGTCTGCTTGCCTTGTCATTTTGATATGGGGATTCTTCCGTATCATCGGGCAAGGGGTACCCCGTTGGCGGTTCTCAATGATACACATATACTTACGATGACAAGAACTTACCGGTGACTAAACTTGAGTAGCATGAGGAGCGGCCCTCGTATACAAGGGACATGAGATTTCTGACTTATACTTCGTCAAGCATGTACACCATAGTTTGTTCACTTTAACCTTAATCACCTTCAAGATGCTTATGATAGGGGTAATGAGAGCTGAAAGCTTTAAGTATCATAATTTTTGGAAGCTCTTTATGAGACTTGAATCCCTACTTCCTTTTACAAGGGCCTTTCTTCCACCATTATATTGAGTCTCCACCTTCTATCTTTATGCACCTACTTTGAGAGCATAGTGGCCATTCTTAGTTCTATGTGCATTGTCCCAAGACTGGTTGATTGATGCATAACTTGTTATTGCTTGTTTGAAACTATTGTATCTAGTCACTCTTATGAACTTTGAAGGTGTCATACGCATTTATATTTGCTACTCTATTGAGGGACAAGCTGAATACTATTATGCTATGTTTTCTTTATGTGAAACAAACAAACGTCTTGCAAAGCATTGTTATTCATGAATCTTTTGTTTGTGCCTTTTCATGTTGCATCATAGTTTCTTTGCTTATTGCTAGAACTTTGTCTTTCATGTTATGATTGAAGTACTATGATCCCAGCTTTGAATGTTTTGCAAATACTTTGATCAAGTCTTTGATGGTGCATGTCACCTCAAAAATTATTTCTTTTTATCACTTACCTACTCAAGGACGAGCAGGAGTTGAGCTTGGGGATGTTGATACATTGCAAATGTATCTATAATTTTTGATGTTCCATGCTTGGTTTTATCCACTTTCTTGTGTTTTGTTCCAACTTTGGAGTACTTTTATTATGATTTCTTGGACTAACCTATTAACAAGAGCCACAGTGCCAGCTGCCTGTTTTCTGCTGTTTTTGGTTCCAGGAAAGTCAGAAAATGAATATTCTTGGAATTGGACAGGACAAAAGCCAAAGTGCCTATTTTTCTGGAAGGGATCAAGTGCCAAAATACGAGACGGAGAAGGGCTGGGGGCCGGCCACACCACCTGGCCGTGCGGCCAGGCCTGGCCCGCGCCAGGGGGTGGTCTGGCCGACCCCAGCACCCCCTCAGCCTCTCCTTCCACCTATAAGTTGCCCTCGGGACGAAAACCCTAAGTACCCGATCAAAAATCCACGAAAGAGTCTGTAGCCGCCGTCATCTCTGTACCTAGATCTGGGGGATCTGAAGCTCTTCCCGGCACCTTGTCGGAGAGGGGAATTCACCCTAGAGGCCTTCTTCATCACCATGCAAGCCTCCGGTGTGATGCGTGAGTAGTTCATCCTTGGACTACGGATCCATGTAGTAGCTAGATGGCTGGTTTCTCCTCCTTTGTGCTTTCATGTTTAGATCTTGTGAGCTCCGTTCATGATCAAGATCATCTATTTGTAATTCATACATGTTGTGTTTGCGGGGATCCGATGGATATTGAGATGCTATTTCAGATTGATTATTGATTCTATCATGTCTTTGTTATTTGTGATCTTGCATGCTGTCCGATATTAGTAGCTATCTTAGCCAAGTAGATGC
The DNA here is from genome assembly GCA_910589775.1 of Avena eriantha. Classification (NCBI taxonomy): domain Eukaryota; kingdom Viridiplantae; phylum Streptophyta; class Magnoliopsida; order Poales; family Poaceae; genus Avena; species Avena eriantha. The sequence continues at coordinate 80,807,429 of OU342741.1, read as the reverse complement.
TAGCAACTCCAAGAGTTAGTATTTATGCTCGATAGTGGGTTCATGCCTCTGGTAATCTGGGGAAGTGACAGAAATCTCTAAGGTACAAGATGTGTTGTTGCTACTAGGGAGAAAACAACAATCCTTTGTTCATAGAACAATCGTATTGTTTACTTTACACGTAGTTCGTAAAGCAATAATCTGTTGCTTGCAACTTAATACTGGAGGGGGTTCGGATGATAACCTGAAGGTGGATTATTAGTCATAGATGCAGTTGGATGGCGGTCTATGTGTTATGTTGTAATGCCCAATCAAGTCTCAGAGGAGTCAAGATGATTAGTATATGCATGTATTGCTTTCTCGGTGTTTGTCAATTGCCCCGCTGTAATTTGTTCCCCCAGCATGTTATCTATCTAAGGAGAGCCACCTCTAGTGAACTATGGATCTCGGTCCTTTTTCTTTACATACAATCTATAAACTGTTTCTGCTTTGTGTTTACTTTCTGCAAACTTTTACTTCTTTCCATTTGATACGTTTAATCCTTTGTTTTTCGCAAAACACGGTGAGATTGATAACCTCATCGCAAGTTGGGGACAAAGTTCTGTGGTTGTGTTGTGCAAGTCTCCACGTTGCTACTAGCACCGGTAGTGCGCCCTGCCAAAGCTTAGCTAGTAACACCTTTGGGGTGTTTCCTTGCTCCTACTGGTTCGATTAAACCTTGGTTTCATAACTGAGGGAAAAACTTGCTGCTATATTCATCGTGCCTTCCTCTTGGGGTTCCCAACGAGCTCTACGTCGAAAGTCAAACGCGTCAATAACCTCCTTAAGAAGCTTCACAAGCGATACAGATTCCCAGAGCAGTTTAGAAACCTCGAGAGAAATAAGAACCCGGTGAACAAATTAGCCCTCACAAAGATGAGCAACGCCTTGAGCAGCTGGAAAACCCGGGTGAAGAATAGCATTGACAAAGGTGAAAGCTGGGAGGTTATTAGTAAGAAAAATCCTATGCTTGACGAAGAGGAGTTTAGGATTTTCAAGGTGGATATAGCTACCGCTGATGCTATAAAATGGACTCAATGGGGAAGGAGTATGCAGGAACAGAACATAGGTAACCACCGCCTTGGAAGCGGCGGTTACAGGGTGAAACAAGCCATTTGGGACAAGGAGGACGCCGAGCTTGAACGCCTTGGTAAATACAACCCTTAGCTTAAAATCATGGACTTGCAGCTTAGGCAATTTGTTCGGGCCCGCTACAACTTGGAAAAGGAAACAGGGGAGTTCATCACCGACGATCCGGAGGTGAAGGCATTCGAGAAGAAGCTGGTAAGGAATTTATCGCCGATCTCAAGTCTATTGCATTCTAATTAAGATAATGAAGTCAAGAATCTAAATGGGTTCACCTTTCCTTGTCTCTGTAGGAGGAGGAACTGAACGCTACTGCCACAGGGTCGTCCCAGGATTCGGCGGAGCCATGGGACACGGTTTTCAACAGGGCGACCAATGCTTACAAGAAGAGGGACAAGGGGTTGCCGCCGTCCTCAGCTGGCCGTGTGTCCAGCTTCGGTACGAGCATGAAGTTCAAGGAGTAATACAAAGAGGACGCCAAGAAAAGAAGGGAGAGGAAGAACCAGGATAAAGCCACTGTTGCAGAGCTGAAGATGAAGGTGCATACACTGGAGGAGAAGGCGGTGGACCAGAAAATGGTGGACAAGTTAGTGGAAGAGAAGCTCCGCTCGATGATCCCCCCTGAGTTTTTCGAGGGGCTTACTTCTTGGAATGCGGGAGGTCGACAGAGGCCGATACATCTGCCCAGCTTAAGCGGCAGCAACTCGGGCATCAATGTTACCGTGTCGCCAGACCTGGTGACCCCGCCGACCGTCAACGTCGGGACGCAGCCCCTCGTTTTGGTCACACCGATGCCCCCTCCCGGCAAAGATACCAATAAGGCGCAGCCGACGGCGGTGGTGCTTCGTGAGGCACCCGAGCGGGAGATTGCAGATGATGATAGGCTGGCCGCCAGCATCGGCCATGTCTCTACATTAGCCAAGATCCACGCCATCACCAAGGTAACTAATTAGTTAGTGCACGTCATCTCCTTTATGCCTTTGATGCATGACTGTTGCCATCTCATGACGCCCAACAACATGTTTTTGCCTCAGGACACTTCTTGCGTACTCCTGCTTAAAGATGTTGGCGGTGAGTTGAAGGATGTTGCCAAGGGCACTCTTATACAACCGGCGAGCCGCACGATGCACAACAATCCAATGGATGATGACGTTATGAGGGTCAGGTTGGCTCGGGTGTTGCCAGGGTGCGACGACATGGACCCCCCTTTCAACCTCAGGGAGCCGACGAACACAAGACCCTTGGGGAATGCTACAACTGGCCCTTGACATGGCCGAAGACCCAGATTCGTCTTGCGGGGGGAGCACCGGTGCCACCTCTCGATCGATCATCGCCCGGCCACCACCTCGGAAGCTAGTAGCCGCCGTTGTCGCCACCACCAGCTGTCACCATCAACTCTTGGCAGCGTGTGCACCGCCACATGGCAAAGACGTTGTGCCGCAACCGCCGTCGCCCCCGCTACCACCACCACATGATGGAACCCATGAAGATGATGATGAATTGGTCAACATTGACGACTTCATCAACACCGGCTCCGCCAAAGGATTGTATATGCCTTCTGTGGATGAAGAACCCTTTGCAGCTCACGACGACCATCAAGCTGGTCGGCCCAATACATGCACGCAGCGCCTGGTCTTCCATGGTCTTTCTCAAGAGACGCCTCCGGCCGCTGATCCACCACAAGAGAAACCGGGATTGGTTTTCAGCCCCAACACACTTCGAAAGGCGACTGATGAGCAGATGGCAGTGGCTGACACTGTTGTGAAGAAGAAGCACTACAGGAAGAGAGGTAATAATAATAATAAGAAGGGTGCGAGCCAGCCTCTTCCGAAGAGGATCCGGGGTCAGGACGCCGTCGTCGTACCATCCACACAATTTGGCTTGCCCCGAGTGCATGTAGCTGGTGATTCAATATTGACTGCGGATATGATCCACATTGCGGTTGGAGCCATGTTAACTTTGCACGAGGGTGTCAAGACACTAGAGGCCCTCCTTCTTAAAGACGAAGATCCAAATTACCCGGTTTTCATGGCCAAGGTGCCATTGGACGTGGGCTTCGTCGATGAACCCCCCGCAGATATATTCTTCATAGCGTTCGAGGACATATTCAAGCTGTTTCTCATGAAACGGCTGGACTATAACTTGGTCCGCCTATACGCGCTCAATCTGGCGCTCACGATCAAGAGAGAAAGTACCCCGGAAATCGCGATAGTGGATCCCTACAACATGCGGGACAGCCAGTTGGTCGAAGGATCAGAGACACAGACCAAGGCGACGGCGTACCTCGAGAAGTTCATGGTGGACGACAAGAGGAAGGGCACACTTCTTTTGCCTTTCTTTCCCGAGTAAGTACACACACTCGCTCATCGCCACCGTAACTTATGCATTTCTTATAGATTTCTTTCCTTTGCTCTTTTTCCAACATTCCGTTCCAATTGTGTTGCGTAGAGACAAATACTGCACACTCATCGTCCTTGCCCCAAGGTATTTGCTAGCCACGTATTTCGACTCGGGGAGTTTGACGAAGAAGAAAGACTACACCAGAATAAGGGGTGTTCTCAATGAGGCTCTCGAGGGCTACACCAAGAAGGGATGCACCTTCATAGATAAGGCGAATGTATCAAGGATGGCAAACATGTGTTCAAGCACGTGCTCGACTTCTCCTGCGTCAAGCAGTCGACTACTGGTGCCAAGGAGGCCTTCTACGTCCTCCATCACCTTATAGGCTATGTTCGGGATTGCCATAACCTAACGCTGCCATCTAGTCTTCGAGGATGGGCCAAAACTTTGGCGAAAATTGACGATACTGATCTTAGAGAAGACTTCCATCGCATTCAGATGAAGTTGTCGCAAATCATCATTGAAGATGTCAACACAAGGGGCGGTGCCCTACAACAAGCCAGAGGGTTGAGTAAGATGGAGATCGAAGAACGCCTCTGTAAGCAGGGTGACACAAGGACGTGGATGACGAAAGAGGGCTATCTACCGTTCCCGAAGCTGAGCGAGAAGAGGAAGTCTTCATCATGATCGATGTGTGCCTCTAGCATGATCCAGTGTGTGTATATTCTTGATGGACGCCTGCTGTATTAGTGTGTGTGTGTCATAAACTTTACTATCTCGTGGTCGAAATGGTCATTGTTGTTAGACATAAACTACCTTGTGGTCGTGTTGTTGTTGAACTTATTGGATCCTTTGTTTTATATTCTATGAACATATATATATGGATGTGAACCCTTTATTCATTCTTTCCGTTGTATTTTTACTAATATGCCTTGTCGTCTATAGAGATGGCGACGAGGTGGTATGTGGTGTACATGGGTAGGGTTCCAGGAATCTACGAGGAGTGGGAGGATTGCCACAAACAAGTGAACAAGTTCAGCGGCAACATCTACAAAGGATACGCGACTAGAGAGGAGGCGATAGCCAAGTGGAGGAACCACTTGTGGAAGAAGAACTGGATGAAGATATTGGTCGAGCTAATGCTCTTGCTCACCATTATCACAGTTGTATTCTATTTGATCCTAGTGTAGGCGGCGGTGGCCACTTCATATTTGTAATGTGAGATGATATAAACTTTGTATTCCGCGCTTGTGTAAAAATTTGGCACTTGACACTATATATGTTTCTCGATCAGGCTCTAAGTGTTTGTATTATATATATGTCGGTTTTCATGCATCTACTACTTGTGCAATGTATTTTATACTCATCAGGATAAATACTGTATAAATCCTGTATAAATACCTGATTATACACCAGGAAAGTATTTTACTTTGAATATGTGTTACGCAATCAGTGGCGCATATAATTATATAGTCAGTGGCGCATGGCATTTCTGTGGCGCATACACCTAAATGCGCCACAGAAGTTCTTCCTGTGGCGCATATGAAGAAATGCGCCACAGAAGTCTGGAACTTCTGTGGTGCATATCCATATGCGCCACAGGAAGAAGATATCAGTGGCGAGATACCAGTGGCGACTTGGATATGCGCCACAGAAGATGTATTTTCATGCGCCACAGAAGAGTTGTTTCCTAGTAGTGGGGGGACTATATATAGGCCAGCCACAAAGTCAGGGGTACTTTAGTGATAATAGATAAGTTCTAGACGGACTAAGGGGTACATGGGCCGAAGGCCCAAAGGCCTTTTACATGCCTGTCAATGCTCGGTCCGGACACTCCGGTGTGGTGGACCGGAGACTCTGGTCTGGGACGGAGATTCTGGTAGGTCTCCAGTCCATCTCCAGAGTGGCCATCTAGCTGTCCTTGAGCTCAATTCGGAGGTCATACCGGAGGTGGGCCAGAGTCTCCAGGGTCTTCAGGCCGGAGACTTTGGTGGACCGGAGACTCCGGTGTGCGCAGACCGGAGACTCCAGTCTGAGCAGCTCTAGTGGCTTCTGCTTCATGCCCTGCTCCTTGTTCTCCATCCTTGGGTGCTTGGTGTTGTGTTGGAGCTTCGTACCTAATGATGCATAGAGTAGTTGCATGAAGTAGCACACCATCCAAGGACGTATCAAATTGGCACGAGGAGAGGAGCGAGTTCACCTTAGCTTGAAGGAGTTTGGCTCGGGCATGAGTCATTGGTCCACTTGGGGGGCTTGTTGGTGTAGATGTAGGACCATCTGTAGGACGGGCTGCATCTATTTATCTTCCAGTTATGATAGCATTGGAGATTTTGTTGATATATAGCAGATCTGGAGAATTCCGATTCTCGTGCTTCTTCTAGCAAACCAACATTGTTTTCCCGGGCTTCTTTTACCTCGGCCTCAGTATATTGGGTGACCCTTGGCAAGTCATGCTCTATGTCGGCTGGTAATACATCTTCTGCCCCATATACAAGTAAAAATGGTGTATAGCTTGTTGAATGATTCAGAGTTATCCTTAGACTCCATAGTACTGCTGGGTGTTCATCAATCCAGCATCCGGTTGATCACCGTAGTGGCTCAATGAGCCGAGGTTTTATCCCGAACGGTACCAGTCCATTTCATATTTATACTTGCCCGTTTGATTCGGGATGTGTGATCGATGCTATATCGAGTCTTATCCTATTTTCCTTATAGAATTGAGCAAATGCTCCTTCAACAAAATTTGTGTCATTGTTTGTTATTATGCTATGTGGATAGCCGTATCTTAGGACTATATACTTCAAGAATGACACAGATGTGGGGCCGCCACACTTTCTTATTGGTTTGACTTCAATCCATTTGGTGAATTTATCAACCATGACCAAGATATGAGTCATGTTGCCTTGTGCCGGCTTAAACGGCCCTACCATATCCAAACACCACACTGCAAATGGCCAAGTGATTGGTATGGTTTTGAGTGCAGAGGCCGGCATATGAATCTTACTCGAATACCTCTAACACCCATTGCATTTTCTCACTAAGTCTTCAGCTTCTTGTAAGGCACTAGGCCAATAAAATCTGCGCCGGAATGCTTTGGCAACTAGGGCTCTTGATGAGGCATGATGCCCACATTCTCCCTGATGAATATCCCGAAGGATTTCCTAGCCTTCTTCCAGGTCAACACATTGCTGAAGAACATTAGTTACACTCCTTTTATATATCTTGCCATTGATAATGGTATAGGCCTTCGCCCTTCTTTGCACCTGTCTGCCTGAGATCTCATCACTCGGCAAATTTCCATCTTTCAAGAATGACATAATAGGTTGCGCCCAAGCTGGTACAGCACGGCCGGAGAATACAACTTCATCAATCAACATTGATTCCACTGGCATAATCTCTACCGGCTTTTGCTGCACATTCCCTAGGATCTGCAAGGCAGTCCTCGGCTTTGCCGAAGCAGTCCTTGGGTTACTCCAAGAACTCCCCCTATCTATATCCATAGGGATAACCTCTGACTCCGGACTGGCCGGGATGAAGATTAACTCAGATTCAAGTGATGGTTTGATGGATGGTTTCCGGAGGTGCTCAAGAGCTATGCCCGGGGGATTGATTGTCTGGATGAGCCTAATTTGTATAACACATCAGCTGCTTCATTCTCAGTGCATGGTACATGGTGGAATTCACATCCCTCGAAGTACCCACTAACTTTTTGAACGTGAAATCTATACGAGGCCATGTTAGTGTCAAGCGCATCCCAATTACCAAAACCCTGCTGTACTATAAGGTCCGAATCACCAAAACATTAAATCTGTCGAATACCAATCTCTTTTGCCACTTTGAGCCCATGCACAAGTGCCTCATACTCGGCTACATTGTTTCATTCTACGAAATGGATCTACAACACATATCTCAGCTAATCTTTCTTAGGCAAGGTGAGGACTATGTTGGCACCTAACCCGGTTTTCATTTTGGATCTATCGAAGTGCATTCTCCAATAGTTGGAGTCAGGCAATGGTGGCTCATATAGCATTTCTGCCCAATCAACAAAAAAGTCGGCCAACGTCTGAGACTTGATGGCATGTCTTCTATCATACTGTGGTGCATATGGTGCTAAGTCGATGGCCCATTTGGCAACCCGGCCACTCGCATCTTTATTACCCATGATCTTCCATATAGGAGCTTCACATATTACTCTTATAGGATGTTCTTCAAAGTAATGTTTAAGATTTTTTGGCCACCATATAGATGCCATATGTAATTTTCTAATTGTGGGGGTAATTTTGCGTAGATGCTAAAAGCTTAGGTAATATACTGGCCTCTGTACTGACTTACCCTCTTTCTCACGCTCCACCACTATCACGACACTTACGACTTGTTTTGTCGTTGCTATGTAGAGCAACATTGGCTCTTCAGATAGTGGTGAATCTAACACTGGTGCAGAGGCTAACATCTTTCTAAGCTCATGAAATGCGTTATGTGCTTGAAGTGTCCATATAAACTTATCAGATTTTTTCATCAGCTGATACAAAGGTAGTGCCTTCTCCCCCACCGACTAACGAAGCGACTTAACGATGCCAGGCAACTAGTGAACTTCTGGACATCGTTATTAAGACACTTTGGTAGTTCCATTATCTCAATGACACTGATCTTAGTTGGGTTTGCCTCGATACCTTGGCTTGACATGAGGAAACCGAGTAATTTTCCGTCTAGGACACCGAAGGTACATTTTTCCGGGTTTAACTTCATTTGGAACCTTCTCGAGTTTGCGAGTGTTTGATTGATATCATCTAGGAGAGTATGACTCTCCTTGGTTTTTTTAACCACATCATCAACATATACCTGCACACTTTTACCAATTTGGTCATGCAGACATTTTTGCATTCATCTTTGGTATGTGGCACCTGCATTACGTAAACCAAATGGCATAGTGCAATAGCAATAAGTCCCATACGGGGTAATAAAGGCTATCTTTATTTGATGTGTCGGGTTTAATGGTATCTGGTGGAAACGAGAATATGTATCTACAAATGATAAGAGTTCACAACCGGCAGTAGAATCAATCACTTGATCGATCCTAGGCAAAGGAAAAGGGTCCTTTGGACAACCCTTGTTCAAGTTTATGTAATCAGTACACATTCGCCACACCACAACAATGTTCGGGCCATCCTTCTTCTTTTCAACCAAAACCGGATTTGACAGCCAATCCGGGTGCGGAACTTTCATAATAAACCCGGCTGTGAGCAGCCGGGCTATCTCATCACCAATAACTTTTCTCCTATCCTCAGTGAAGTGGTGGTGAGGTTGCTTCACCGGCCTTGCATCTGGCCTGACGTGCAGAGAGTGCTCGGCCAGCTCCCTCGGAATACCTTGCAAGTCCTACGTGGACCATGCAAATATATCTTGATTCTCACAGAGGAAGCTGGCGAGCTCGCTTTCCTATTTAGCGATCAAACCCACGCCAATTTTGACAGTGTGCTCAAGGAACTGCTTATCGGTCTAAATATTCTTTGTGTCCCTGATCGCTTGGAAAGATAAACTGCCATGTAGGTTACTTAACGCTGACATATTCAGCTGAGCCAACTAAGCCAATGCCACAGCATCATGGATCCTCTTCTTCTCTTCAACGATCACCAATGAGTAGATCCAGCCGAGGCACATTGCGTGGAGCGCCTGAAATCGCCAGCAACAATTATGACCCCATTTGGCCATGGCAACTTCATCTTTAAATATCTTATGTGGCTACTAGCCATGAACTTCGATATTGCCGACCTACCAAGAAAAGCGTGATAACAACTTGTGAGGTCCAGAACCTCAAACGATAGATTTGATGTCCGACAATTCTCCCTTGTGTGGAATAAAACATCTATCCGGACTTTTCCTATCAGCTCACACGACAATCCTGACACAACGCAATGGAAAGTAGTCTTTGTCGGCTGAAGCATATTCTCCGTTATGCCCAACTTGTGCATCATATACTTGTACAGTATATTGATACTACTGCCACCGTCAATGAGAACCTTGGAGAATTTTACATTCAGGTTGGGCCCGATGAAGTTCGGGTCAAGCATCAAAGCATATGCCCCTGGACTCGGCATGATCTTGGGGTGGTCCTTTAAGCTCCAAGTGATTTCCTGGTCAGACTAGTACATAAATTTCGGCACTGCTGGCATTAATGCATTCACTTCCATTTGGCACCTTTGTTGGCTCTGCCTATCTGTTTCTTCCATCGTAAAAATGACATAGCTATGGTGGTGCTCTCTATAATCATTCCAGCCTCCTTGGCCGGCATTGCCATAATCCCCCTGATTATGGTTTCCCACTTGATGAACTTCCCCTCTCTCAGAGTTTTCATATCTTGGTGAGGGTGATGGTAACATCAACATCTGAGCATTTGCTCGTGTGAGAAGTGGTGGTTGAGGTGCTCGAGGTGGACCCATCTCGCCCTGTCTAGTACATTGAAACCACGCGCACTGCCTCGTTGTATGATTCACCGGCTTACCAAGATTTAGCGTGTGAAACTTACATGGTTGATCCAACATCATCTCGTATGTATACTTTGACCTCTCTTGCCATTGTTTCTTCTACTCATTACTCCATTGTTTCTTGCCATTATTCTTCTGTGTCCATTGCTGGCCACTGCTTTTCTGGCGCTGGCTAGTGCTGGCACTATGCTGATCCTGGTTCACTACTGCTACATTATTTGACCTGTAACGGTAATACGGCCTCTCGTGTCTTATTTTCCAATGTAAATCATTTCTTCTGGATGACCCAGCCCCATCTTGGGAGTAGTACTCCTCATTCGGCTCTACCGACATAAGTAATGGCTGGGTCAGATCACCCAAAGCATATGAATCTGCTATCTTGATTGTCTCGGCCCACGTAGTTGGCATATCCTGCAATCTTTGCCACAATACACTTGCATGTCGGCAACCCTATGCAAACCATGCTATGGCCTATGACTCGATTATCCCCTCATAGGAGTTACGCAAGGTACACCACCTAGTCAAAAACTCTCTATCAATCTGGTTGGGTCTCTACTTACACATTGTCGGCTGCTAAGGTCTATTCGGCCTCTTGTAAGTACTGGTGAAGTTGCTGACAAATACCTCCTCAAAATCTAACCAACAATTTACGCTCTCTGCTGGCAGATTGTTCAACCATATTCTTGTCGGTCCCTCCAACATCTGTGGGACATATCTTATTGCCCATCTGAGGTTCCCTTGTGCAATGTGCACAGTGGTGGCATAATCTATCAGCCAATCATGTGGCTTCATACTGCCGTCATATGTCTTTGTTCCCCTTGCCAACTGAAAATTCGGCACTAGCGGTTCCCTCAGAATCCGAGGTCCAAAACATGATGAACCCGGAGGACCCTATCCTTCCATTATTTCCGACATATAAATCCTATCCAGCTTCAATCTTGCATCATCCGGTTGCAAGTTACTGTTTCCCAGTCGAGATCCCAATGGATTCCCCATCATTTGATGTTCTGGCCTAGTAAACCCGACATTGGCCATGGCCGAATAACCATCATTATACCGGTTCTGCACTAGGTGAGCATTTTGGTGCTGCACAACTGGTCCCGCACTTTGCTGCTGCCGGGGTGGGTTTTGCACTTGATACTAAGGCTGCTGATGCGGCTGCCCCCCACCAGCCGAGTGATGGTCTTGATGGTTCGGGTTATTCTGGCCGACATTGCCACGCCCAACATTCCCCTGAGTAACATTACCATGGTTGGGATTTCCCTGGCCACCATTTCCTTGCCCTGCATTGCCTTACACTGCCTTGCCTTTCTCGGCAACGTTCAGGTCATAAGCCACTAACTGTTTATTCCTTTTGATGGAGTTCACACTTCCTTCTCCCCTAGGAGCTTCAACGGGCGCATGAGGCAAAGATGTTGCCCTAGCAGATTTTGTTGTAGCACCCCCAGCCGAATGAACAACATGGGAGCCACCAGCCCTAGTCGGGTTTGCCCTGAGGATATCCTCATTCTGCTGATTTGCGATGCGCACTAACTCATTGCTCTATCATGTTGCCTGCACCGGGACTCGTCGGATACATATGGTATCTCTGTTGTTGCCCGTTGTGGGAACTTGTAGGAGATGTCGATCATGACGTAGATCTTGTGTGTGCCGAAGCTGAGAAACTTGCCATTGCGTGGGAAGGGGCGATTACCGATGTTGTCGCCGACAAAGCAAATTGGCTCCCACTGAAAATATGTCTGCTACATATTATGATTTAGCCAAGCAACTTGGCTCCCACTCAAAAATATGTCTCTTACATATTAAGATTTGGCCAAGCTAATTAGCTCCCACTCAAAAGCAGGTCCTCTCGATAACCTTGGACATTCCAAAATTCTTTGATTACCATCAAATCAAGAATTCCTAGTTACGAGATCCAATATCCATATAGTGCTGGTGTAAATCCAATAGACTCAAGCATCGCTACTTTTGTAGTCAACTCCTTGAATTTTGTCCATACTTTGTGACAAATCAAGATTTATGTCATTCATTAAGTTTCATTTACTTCTTATGACTTTGTAGTCATTCAGAAATATTAAGTAAACTTCTTTACTTAATAAGATCAAGTAACATGTTACTTTGAAATCTTAAATGTAACTTAATATAGGATTTTATGACTCCTAGTAATTTCTCGCACTTAGGTCCATCACGCTTCTTTGTAGTTCATTGGTATGTCTTGTTCAAAACATGACAAGTGAATCAATAATATAATCCTGCAAACTTGCAGAATATATAGTTGAATCCTACTTTCTTTAGTAAAAGTATTCGCTGAAACTTTATGATCATTATCATTAGTTTATCCTCTATATGTAGAGTTTGGTTTCACAGAACAAATTCTGTTGTGCCACTCAACAATCCGAAGGTAAGGTCAAATACATTGTTTTGATCTTTTACTTTCTTCCACCTGTATCTTCATCAAGACACATCAACTTAGGACAATAGCAGGTTTGCCCCTTGTGGAATATGTATTGATAGTTTCCTAAGAATACGATATAAAGACTTGTTTATTCACCACGATTTTGACTTATCGAAATCTCCAGAAACTCGAACATGCCATAACTCTTATGGTGTTGTTTCCACGAATCATTTAGATGTTCCTTTGTATTTGAATTGAGTGTTTACTAATTTTGATCTCTAACTCTAAATGATAACTATAACCTTGGTAAGAGATAATATTAGACCATATATATCTAATACAAAATGATTATGATGTTTAGACATTTCAATACACTTTGAATTTGTCCAATTTTCATAATTTGTGAAACTTCTTTCACATGTCCTTTTATGCCCAAAAATTAACTTAAATACTTTAGTCATGTCGATCAAATCGAACAAACTTTTGTATTTCTGTTAATTCAATATCCCACTTTGTTGTGAAATTATTTGAACAATTCAAATCATTTCAAACTCGTGTTTCATTAAGTAAATATGCTTATTCACTTAAGTCCATAATTAACTAATGATTTCCACTATTTGTTGAAAATGCGATACATCACTATGTATAAGATTTAACATTTCTTCGCATATCACTGTTTTACCAGAATGCGGAGTTTTCTTCATTCTGCCCAACGAGGCATGGTTTTGCAAAGTCGATCTAGATTAAGTATCTAAGACCTCGATCTTCATTTAGAATGAAGAACATGCAATAACCAAAATGACATAAACTAATATCATAATTAAACTTTGGATATCTTTTAACATTCTAATCCTTTATAAATGTTTAAACTATTATCATTAACCTAGTGACGAGAATAACTCATTTATAAGCATAATGTGACCATAACAGTATTATTCATAAGAACAGTACAATTGGCTTGTAACTTATTCATATGAATAATCATCTCGCCAAAAGCAAGACACACAAACAAGGATTACAAAATTATATTCAAGTCCACTAATGCAAATGATAATAGTTGAGGAAAGGGGGCGATGTTGACCATCAACTATTTTTATTGCCATCATCATGCCACTTCTCCTTATCTCCAGCAATTCTCAAGTAGACAATCCTGTTTTCACAAAACGGGACAAGTATCCAATACTTTGCAAACTGCAACGAGTTTTGCCAGAAGCACATTTATAATTTGTATATCTTACATATACCCTTTTCATTCACGACCATCATTGCAATCAAGCCCTTCTGAGAGTTCTTAACTCTAATCCAAGATCGCTAAATGATTCTCCAAATATTCTATTTTCATCTATCGTGGAGGAAAACTCATCCAACAGCTCATACTTTATGTGCCTGATCTTGCAGAATACAAAATTATAGTCCAACTCTCCATCGTATGGAGAATGGCATACTGGATGGTTATGGAGAAAACACAAACATTGAGGAGTCATCAGATTATCTCCTAATGGTCATTGTATCAAGAAGATAAGATCATCTAATAACGAGGATATCCCTCAGGCGTGGGTATTAATCTATGAAGTTGGACCCTTTTTCTAAGTTCCACATCAAGCAAGCGATATGGCATGGTCGCAAAGGACCTCAATAGGATAGGCCATGATCTACTAACATATTTGCAAATAGACATCTAGACTAAGTTCATAATATGAGTTCAATTTATAATTGATGTCCCACTAAAATTGTCATCCCCTGGACGATTCTAGTGATCACATGATCCCAATCCGCTACACCACCCCTGATCATCATGGCTGGCAATGCAGTTTCAAAGGTTGACATTCCCCAATGTCAATCACATCATCCATGTGACTCATGCTCGACCTTTCGGTCTCTTGTGTTCTGAGGCCATGTCTACACATTCTAGGATCGCCAAATCTAACTTGTGTGTATTTGTTGTGCAACATGGCTTACACCCACTATATGCGGTAGATATGTCTAGTCCCCGATCGTCACGGCTAGCTTCATAATGAAGAACATTCTTGGTGGTGCACACACAAGGGGAACACTATCATTGGATATGGTCTTTCTTCTTGCGCCTTGATCTCCATCGAGCGCTCCAGCATGATCTCCATCTTGCCCCTAGTTTTACGCCAAGTCCATGACGCCACCACCCAGTCGTCCATCGGAACCATGACTATTACTATACTACTTAGTAATAGAAAAGTAAACTACTTTACCTTTGTAACGACCAATACCATATCATAACACACATGCCCTCCTACAAAACAAAGTTAGACGCCAATACTTTATCTTTTGCAAGTTTTACGTGGTTGTTAGGGCTTTCGCAATAGAACATTTCTAAACTATGAACATTCCAACCACAACATGAATCCGACAGTTGTCTCTACTATACCCCTTTCGGGTCCCTCTGTTGTAAATTCTATATAAACTATTGAATGAGAGATAGACACCCGCTAGCCACTTATACGGTACAAGTCGTATGTCGAGCGTGGAACCAGTCTCGCGTACGAATACGCGTAAGGTCGGTCCGAGCTGCTTCCTCAAACAATACCATGATATAAAGAAGTACACGTTAGAGGGTAACAACTAAGGGATCAATGCCCGCACAATATTTGTGTGTACTGGCCGTACAGAACTCCTATGCATAGATCGGCTCTGATACCACTGAAGGGTTCCATAGTAGAAAATGAAAATTTTCCTACGATAGAACTCCCTAACACCCAAGATCTATCTATGTAGTAATACAATAATGACTAGAACATACAGAATACATACGCTTGTAGACCATACGCGGTTAACGTTCCGAGGGGAATGTGGTTGGAGTAGTCAAACTCGTAGCCGACCTCAAGGTCGTGAAGCTCCTCACAGGTCACCCCTTGCTCCATCTTCATCGTGAGCAACTCCGGCTCACGACATCCAAGTGCCCCAAGTGTTGCACCTCGTGGATTCATACATATCCGGTGTATGATGAGACCTCCGGATCCCCGATCCCGCCGGGAGTGCGGAAGTAGATCTCCGGCTAGGAATCCCTGTAGCGCAACGGCGTGCGGCAGATGTGTTGTCTCTTGCGCGAACAGTCCTTTCTTGGGACCGTGCCAACGCGCGGAGACAACTATGTAGAGAGAGAGGGAGGAATTCTCTAAGGAAAATTCCTTAGAGAACATCTCAAAATTGTGTGTTAATTCCCACCCATGGGCACCCCTTTATATAGGCGGAGGGAGGTGTGCCCTTCCCTTTGGGTTTCCCATGTGGGACTAAAATGGGGAGAAGGGGGAGGCGCCATGGGCCCTTAGGGCACCATGGGAGGGCCGGCCAGGGGTCGGCCCCACCCCACACACATCCCTAGGCTGGCCAGGTGGGCCCCCTTGTGGCGGCTAGGCCTTGGCCCCTTTGGCCCTCGGCTCTTCCCTCTTTTGGTTTTCCCTCATGGGCCCTTTTCCCTAGGAAACTTGGCCCATTAGTGGAATAACCCTTCAAATCAGATTTAATATTATATTTAATATTAATTACATTAATTAATATGTAAATATATATTACAAAATCCGATTCGACCCGAAACACCTTTCGGTTCCCTTTTCTATATCTTCCGAACAACTTCAGAACTCTCAGAATGATTCTAGTCCTCTCACCAAAACTTTTCCGGTTTCCTTTCTTTCTTCATGGGACAATTCTGACTTTCTCTTTCTCTAATATGATTCCAACTTACAGATGATCTTGCTCATCGTACCCTTAAGTGTATCCCCTCACGGCTCGGGAATGCTCTAGACATGATCCATATCAATGATCAACAGAGGGACCGGGATGCCCATGTGACCCCTATGCATTCCACGATGACGATGTCGTATGAACCGTAAAACATCGAGTCCAATTTCCCTTTGTACACCGTGGACCTTGTTTTCCTCAGCTCGCTCGACAATGAGCACTGTGTTGACCACCTAGTTAGTGGCGAAGATGTACAACAACAATGGTTCCCTTTCTCGTGGGGTCACCAGTACTGGTGAAGTGGATAGCAGGCGCTTGAGGTCTTCGAATGCTTCTTGCGCTTCAGTGGTCCACTTGAATTTTTCAGTTTTGCGGAGGAGCTGGTAGAAGGGCAGCGCCTTTTCACCCATTCGACTGATGAATCGACTGAGGGCCACGATTTGTCTAGCCAGCTGTTGGACGCCCTTTATGTTTTTCGGCTTCTCCATGGCCAGTATGGCTTTTATCTTCTGCGGGTTCGCCTCGATTCCCCTCGCGGAGATGAGATACCCAAGTAGCTGCCCAGATGGTACGCCGAAGGCGCATTTGTCCGGATTGAGCTTGATCCGTTAGCGGTCAAGGTTGGCGAAGGTTTCATGCAAATCGTCGATTAGAGAGGCTTCCTCCTTGGTCTTGATTACTATGTCGTCGACATAGACTTGAATGTTGCGACCGAGTTGTTCCTTGAGCCAAGCCTGCATGCACCGCTGGTAGGTGGCTCCCGCATTCTTTAGCCCGAAGGGCATTGTGTTGTAGCAGAACACACCGAAGGGCGTTATAAATGTTGTTTTCTCTTGATCTTCCTCCTTCATTTGAATTTGATTATAGCCTGAGTAGGCATCGAGGAAGCAGAGGCGCTCGCATCCCGAGGTGGAGTCAATGATCTGGTCGATCCATGGCAACGGGAAGTGATCCTTTGGGAAGTGCTTGTTCAGAGAGGTGAAGTCCACGCACATCCGTAGGATATCCGTGTCCTTTTTTGGTACCAGCACCATGTTGGCGAGCCAAGTACTTTCCTTGATCTCGCGTATGAACTTGGCTTCGAGGAGTCTGTTGATCTCCATTCCAACTGCCTGCGCTCGTGGCTCAGACAATCGCCGAATTGTTTGCTTGACTGGCCTTGCGTCGGGGTTGACGTTGAGTGCGTGCTCGGCGAATTCCCTAGGAACTCCTGGCATGTCCGCATGACACCATGCGAAAATTTCCCAGTTCTCACGGAGGAATTCGACGAGCGCGAGTTCCTATGCGGGACTCAAGTTGTTGGCGATGAGGGTCGTCTTGGCGGGATCCGATGGGTGGACCTGCACTTTCTTTGTGTGCACAGATGAGTCGAAGGAGAGGTCAAGTGAGCTTGGCCTGCTCAGGGGAGGCAGACTGTTGTCTGTCGTCTCCTTTAGTCTCGCGAGTTCCTCCTGCATGCCGAAGGACTGCGAGATTCTATTGAATTCCCTGTCGCAACTGTCAGATCGCTCGAAGCTCCCGTTGATCGTGATGACGCCATTGGGACCTGGCATTTTCATCTGTAGGTAGGCGTAGTGGGGCACTGCCATGAACCTAGCGAATGTGATGCGCTCGAGGATGCAGTGGTACTGTGAGGGCCAGTCGACAACCTCAAAGTCGATGCGCTCACGCCGGAAGTTCTTCGGCATGCCGAAGATGACGTCGAGGTTGATTTTGCCCACGGGGTATACGCCTTTTCCCGAGACGATGCCGTGGAACGTTGTGTCCGAGGCCTCCAGGCAGGTTAGAGGGATTCTCATTGCTCGCAAGGTACTCGTGAATATGAGGTTGATGCCGCTCCCACCGTCCATGAAGACGTGGCTCATGTCAAAGCCTCCGATTTGCGCCTCGAGTATGAGGGGACAATGGCCTGGACGGGATATCTGAGGTGGGTGGTCTCGTTTGTCGAAGGTGATGCAGGACTCGCTCCCAGTGAGGTACTCAGTGGTAGATGGTGGCGAGTGCGTGGCCAAGTTGACTTGGCGAGTGATGGCCTTCTGCACCCTATTGGAGGGGCATCCCTTTTGGATCATCATGGTGCCCATGGCTCGTGGGTACGGTTCGCCTCCGTGGTGCTGGTCCGGTGCAGCCGCATTCGGTGGTGGCCCAGGTGGTGGTGGCAGTGTGCCATGTGCCACGGTGCCTGGAGCGGCTCCGTAGCCTCTTTCGACTGCATTGCGGTTCATCCGCACCAATCCTTCATGTAGCTTGAGGAACTAGCGGCAGTCCTTGAGGAGGTGGCTGGACTTCCTCTTGCCATCATGCTTGTCGATGTAGAAGTGCACCGTGCAAGACCCGGATAGTTTGTCCACAATGGAGTTCGTGGGTGCCTCATCGCGAGTGCGGCGTTGCCACACGTGCGTGGTTTTTCCGGAGTCGCGGTATCCACTACCACGGTATCCGCTATTGTGGTTATCGTCGTGTCTGTCGGCGTAGCCAGCCGTGACCATGTTGACGTCGTCGCGGTCATCGTAGATGCGCATGTGGCGCTTGCCTCGGCGGTCGCGTCTACGTTCGAGTTTTGCCTCTTCATCGGAGTGAACACGATTTTTCACTGAATCTTCTCCATCGGCCCACCGATTCGCGATCTCCATCAGGTGGTCGATGGTCTGGGGCTTTGAGCGGCCCAGCTCCTCCCTGAGTTCTAGGCGGCGGACGCCACCGTTGAATGCGTCAATCGCGCGATCTTCCGAGATGTTCTCTGCGGAATTCTTGATGATGGACCACCTTTGGATATAGGAGCGCAGCGATTCGCCAGATCTTTGCTGGCAACATCTCAATTCTTCGATTGATGCAGGTCGCTTGTATGTGCCCTTAAAGTTGCGCACGAAGCTGTAAACAAGCTCATCCCAACTGCGAATGGATCCGCGTGGGAGGTTATTGAGCCATGCTCGAGCGGCGCCCTGCAGCTGTAGCTGCAAGCATTGCATGGCCGTGCTCCGACCACCTCCGTGGAGTCTGACGGAGGAGATGTGGTCCTCCAGCCAGATTTTTGGGTCCTGTAGGGCATCGAACTTCAGGTTCTCCGACAAGAGTTTAAACCCTTTAGGCATTCGCTTCTGCCTAATGGATCTACTGAAGCATCTGGCACCGCAGAGCTCCCCATCTTCTTCTTCCGTGTCAGTCGAACGAGCACGTCGTGCCCTTGATTTGTCGATCTTGCGCTGCGTGAGGTCGTCGCGTGCATCGTAGTCACGGTCGTGTCGCCGTGAGCGGCGGCGTCGAGACAGGTCGTGACTGTCATCGCTGGATGAGGGCAAGGAGTAGCACTTTGCCCTTCTTTGGGTCTAGTG
This sequence comes from Avena eriantha, assembly GCA_910589775.1. Taxonomy (NCBI): domain Eukaryota; kingdom Viridiplantae; phylum Streptophyta; class Magnoliopsida; order Poales; family Poaceae; genus Avena; species Avena eriantha. The sequence goes on along the minus strand of OU342741.1, from coordinate 80,788,065 downwards.
TTGGCTCCTTGTCGAGGGCGGCCTCGATTAATCCCAAGCCCGCGATCATAGATCGGTGCATGGCGGTTCGGGGATCTCCAGCTGGCGGTTGGTTGTTGAGGAGGTACATGGTGGCCGCTGTCACCGTAGCCTACGGCGTCTTGGGGACCACGTTGCCTCGCGTGTCAACTATCAGAGCCGAAGTCGAGGACTTTTGCGGCTTCTATGCGTTCTTGCTCGGTGAGATGGGCCATCCGCGATTGCCTCTTCTTGGCGAGGTACTCGTTACCCCTTGAGGAGGATCCTCCGTAGGAGGAGAGCCCAGCACGACGAAGGCTCGATTCGTCTGCTGCCTTTTTACGCGCTTCGATTTGCGTGATTGTTTGCAGTTGGTGCTTGAATTCTTCCTTCAGGAGCCAGTGGTAGCCCATCAGTAGTTCTTGCGGGGATCCGAAGGGTAGAGGAGCGCCTCGTAGGGCCTCGCGGCAGCGAGCCCATTCTTGCTCGTTGAGCCTGATTACAACGCGTTCGCCGGTTTGCTCATTTATTATGGATGGAGGTTCGTCTGCTCCTCCATTATCGACGGGGGTGCGATTGCCACCGTTACCGCCGTTGCCACCGTTGCCGCCGTTGCTGGCGTTAGGCGGATCGGTCCCATTATCGGGTTACCACCGTTGTCGCGATTGGCAGAGGTATCGCCTGCGTTGATGACGGTGCACATGAAGTGATTGGGGAAGCTGTTGCTTCCACAACTCTTGGATCCGGAACCGTAGGTTCCATCTTCAGTGTCTAGATCGCTTAGATCGGAGTCGCGACTGCTGTCGGTGACCGTGTTCTCGACTGCTGCCGCGGCGTTGAGCTCGCTGAGGGTGCCGATCGATGGAGGGAACCACGATGCTGGGGCAATCGCCGGTGCTGTCGGCGGATCAGGCATGCAAAGCGTGCCCATCTGGCCAACTTGGAAGCGGAAGATCCAGATCGCCAGGCTGATTCCGTCGCCCACGGACTCGAAGGCCGGGCGAGTGGCCGGCGTGTGGACGGTGAAGTCGAACGCGCCGAAGAGCTGGCGAATCTCCGCTGTTGCGGAGTTGTAGATCGCAGTTGATGGGGCTGAAGAAGCCACAACATTAGCACTCCCAATTCCCACAGACGGCGCCAATTGACGAGGGTTTAACTCATCAATGCCCATTGTTATGGACTTGGGTTTTGGAGCAGGAGGGAGTGCTGGAGACATCTATCGGCTAGCAAACAAGCACACAGGGGACAAAGATTTACCCAGGTTCAGGCCTCGTAGAGGTCCCTACTCCTGCTTGTCTACTCGTGGAATTATCGAAGGAATCGAAGATTACAATGGTGCGCAGATGCAATCTGGTGAGGGTGGTGGAGACTAGGGTTGTGTGTGTCCTCCTTGCCGCCCCCTCCTAGCCTTTATATAGATAGGCTAGGTCCCAGGTAGCAGGTCGAGTCGCTTATAAATTAGGGTTTTCCCCTTCAAACTTTCTATCTTTAACTTCTTCTTGTTCTTCAAGCACTCGAGAGTCCGTAGGTTACTCGAGTCCCTCGTTTGGGCCTTGGCGACACCGTGGGCTTGTACATATTTAGACCGTATATACCAAACTCGAGTACCTGTAGGGTATACCCATGTCATTCTCTGATACGACTTGTTCGAGATCCGATCATTGGTATCACATACCCTGTTTAATTTCGTTACCGACAAGTTCTGTTTTACTTGTTACCGCGATATTACATCCCCGTGACATAGTCACATGTTGCAACATTTATGGATGTAATCTCATCAAGCTGGCCGTATGTATCTTACCTGTCACGTGGTTGAACAAATCCTGCTCTTGAAGTCACATGTCATCTATTGTTCCTTTGGAATACCCAACGTACACCTTTATGATCACTGTTTAACCGTGTGACGTTTGATACAGTCAAAGCAGCATCGGGAAACAATGAGTAATATGATCTCACGGTCTAAGAAGAAAGAGACTGTGTTTTTAGCTATTGCAACAATGAACTCTATGACTTGATCGTGTCACCATCTTTGAGAAATATCCATCATATCATTCACCAATGATATGAACTCGTTGTCAATTGACATAAATACCCATGATGTTGAAACCCAGATCATCCTCATGACCAACGAACTAGTATGAAGAGAGGCTACTAGGGACTTGGTTTGTTTCATACCACACCTTTACCAATGTTTGATACAGTTATAGCATAATATGAAACTATTACGAACTAATTGAGATATGAAAATAAAAACATATTTATTATTTGCCTCTAGGGCGTATCTCCTTCAATGATATTGCCTTCTTATCCCCTTTTAAATGTTCTACTTAGTCGAACTTATCCTCTCTCTTTTACAAGAAAAGATAGATTTATGCAAAATAACCCCACCAGCCATAAGTCTTGCAGAGTACACCCTGTACTCAGTCTTGCTTTGTTGATACTTTTGCAATAGAGTAAGTGTTACCACAGAAGATGAGTTTGTTATGGCATCTACATCGATGAGTAGCTTGGGGTTCCCGGTCGGCAGCCTGAAATCTATGGGATGGGACGTCATCGTTATACTTCAGGCCTCTTAGGCCATTTGTTAAGTTTGCTATACTTTATAGCATAATTTTCCTTCCGTTGTTTGATGTTTGTGGTTAGTGACCTCTGCTTGTAATAATTTGGTTCTTTGCTTAGTTATGAGCTTGCTGTAATAATCGTAGGGTCGCTATAATGATACTGATTCGTTCTCTATATGATTCTGAGATTTAGGTTAGGCTTATATCATACAGAGGTTTGGGTTGTCTATTCCTAATCCCGGGGGTGTCACAACTGTCGAGCATCAAAGGGAAGCCTCCGCGAGGCCTCTAGGTGAATCCTCCCTTCAAGGGGACCACCGCGAGGTGAGAAATACCTCGGCAAGAGCGTAGTACGAGACACATCCTCGCCCTTGGCGCCTAAGTCACAGAAACCACACAAGGACACATGCGCTCCAAAAGAAGGACACATGCACAAGGAAAGATACTACAAAAGGACCGAGGAGATTTGGGAGCTCGACTACTGTAGAGAGAAGGTGTCGATGTTCTGTTTTAGATGGGCCAAGAGCGTCATAAAATAAGAGTGGTATTTCACCACCATGGTTATACCCGAAGCCAAATCAATAACTGTCGGCACAAATGTCATCACAAAAAATGAGCCGTGGGTATTAGCTAGCCAAGTGGACCAATTCTTTCGTAATACCGACTCGGCAAATCCTAGTCGTGTTGTTGTGAGGAGGGGAAAAAGAGCATCATCGGAATGGACAGAGTCACCAATGAGCAACACTTTGACAAGTACGACGACCCGAAGATGGAAGAGGACATCAACTTACCTACTACTTCGACAAGAAGAAGCATGACCACCCAACCAGCTAAAGGTTGTCCATTCACGATAAGAAGTAACCAGATTCCCAGGCTAAATAATTCAACCGCGATGAAGAAGGGTAAAAATATTGTGAAGGACAAGAAAATTGTGAAACGCTAGTGTCGTGTGTGTATGAATGCATTCGATAAAACAATTATGATATTCGTGTGTTAACTTGTTGTTCGAAAATAAATTATATTCGTGTTAAATTCATTTATAATGATCTTGACTTTATATTTGTAAAAATATTGGAGTTAGTATCTTTAAGAAAATACTAGACAAATTATAATAGCCAAAAAAATTAAACATTTTTTAATCGTGTTAAATGAATTTATAATGATCTTGACTTAATATTTATAAAACTATTAGAGTTAGTATTTTAGAAAATATTAGACAAATCTATAGTAAGAAAAATATATTAAAAAACTAAGACAGCTAGGATTTGAACCTGGCTACCCAGGTTTAGGTAAATGATCACGTTAGCTACCACTGTGGGCTGGTGTGGTGTTGTTGTCACCACACAGTGTATGCGAATTTTGTACTAAGTGTGGGATATCTGCGCCATAGATACCCCTCATCTCTAGCGGCGCCGGCGATTCGCGAAGCAGAGCAACCCGCACCATCCGTGCCCCATCCCGCCGCCTGCGTCGCTGTTGACCTCGACTAGGAGCCACGCCCCGCGCCCCGCCTGCTGCACCCAGTGCCACCCTTGACCTCAACTAGGAGCCGGGCCACCATCCGCGAGGCCCATCACCTCGCCGCCCTCGACCTCGACCAGGAGCCCGCGCCGGTAGCCTCCTCTCTCTCTCTCCCCCTTCCCTCCATCCTTGTTGCCCTACTACTTGCTGCCATGCTAGCTGCCTGCTGCCTTTATTGCTGCTCTAGGTTGTTTGGGTTTAGGATTTAGATGACTGCTTCCTACTAGCTTGTTTAGGTTTAGGATTCAGTGTTGATGTTGGTGTTAATCTATCACAATTTTAGTTTAATTAAGATGACCTAATCCATCAATTAGATTGCTTCTAGTTGTAAAATAAGTGGGGGAAATTTTGTGTATTTGATAGTATTTTGATATTAATGGGGTGATTTAAGTTCTGTAATGATTGTATGTTATGAATTGAATAGGATGGTTCCTCGAATTTTATGGACTAGGGGTGGTATATGGTCTATCATTCTTTTGATATGTCCTAGTAAAATGTAGTTTTATCTAGGTTGATGTTTAGCTTTTCAACTGCAACAAAGGAAGTGTATTAGAGTGAATTTTAATAATACCTCTGTTTTCAGTACTAAACCTGATGTTTCAAGGAAGTTGTGTTTGTAAATGATGTGGTTTCCAAGTAAGGTTATTGTATGCATCCACATAGATTCTATCTCAAACAATACGTTAGTGTGGTGCTTAGTGTATACACACAAGATTTAGATGCATTTCCTTAGTTTGGAAATCTGGTAGAACAATTCCTAGGTTTCTTGTAGGTTTAATGGTTTAGAACAATTTATGTACCAAGGATTTTAACTTCTTCTTGTTGGGCTTGTTGTCAATATACATTTTCTAGTGTGTGTATGTAAGAAATTTTGCTAGTGTGCTAGCGAGGATCAAAGCATTATATATGGTGGTGTACGTTGCTGTAAGATATGCTGGTGATCACAAGGATGGTGTGACCCTTGTCACAAATGGTGGTATATGTTGGTAGATATGTGGCATTGTTTTTTTTCCTATGTAGGAATTTTTTGTGTCAGGGAATTTATATGAGTTGCCTATTTTTTCCAAAATGTTGATTCATTTCCGTCTAGGCAAAAAGTAGGCACTCCTAGGTCAAGAAAGTAGCAAAGGTCATGCACAATCCCTGAGATTTTTTTGTCTGATGTAAGTATGAGGCCCTACTTGATGTTTGGTTCTTTCGTTGCAATGGCCGATGATTAAAATGTTGGGGCACTACAGGTGTGTCTCGAATTCGGATGTGATCCTGCGGATGGTGTGAGCAAGCCTTGTGATATGCACAAATACAAATTCTGTACATCCTACTTGGCTCGCTTACACCACCCATGATATTTTTGTGTCCAACATAAGTATGAGGCCCTAATACTTGATGTTCATATTTTTTGTTGTTACTTGTTGCAGCATCAATAATTAAAATGCGAGGCCGCCACTATAGGTGTGCCTCGATTTCAGATGTGATCCTGGGGCCGGTCTCAACGAACCTTGTGATATGCACAAATACATATCTTGTGCATCCTACATGGATCGCTAACACCATCCCTATGATTTTTGTATCTACTCTAATTATGAGGCTATAGTACTTGATGTTTATAGTTTTGGTTCTTATTTGTTGCAGCGACCGATGATTAAAATGCTAGGGTGTCACTACAGGCATGCCTCGATTTTATATGTAATCCTAGGGGCGGTGTCAGCGAGTCTTGTGATATGCACAAATACATATGTGTGCATCCTACTTGGCTCACGGACTCCATCCCTGTGATTTTGTGTCCAAAATAAAGTATGAGGCCCTAATTAATATTCATAATTTTGTTTCTTATTTGTTGCAAAGGCCAATGATTAAAATGTTAGGGTGCCACTATAGGCGTGCCTCGATTTCAGATGTGATCCTAGGGGTGGCGTTAGTGAGCCTTGTGATATGCACAAATACATATCTTGTGTATCCTGCATGGCTGACTGACACCATTCCTGTGATTTTGTGTGTCCACTCTAAGTATAAGGCCATAGTTTTTATTTGTTGCAATGGCTCTGCATTGTCTTCATTTTATTGTTTTGTAGTTTTTGTGAATATGCATGTGAACCCCTTTGCTTTTTGTTGCCTAATATACTATCTGCCTTTTGTATAGAGATGGTGAAGTGATACGTGGTGTATAAAGGTTGGGTTTCAGGAGTCTACAGAGCATGGGAGGACTATCTAAAACAAGTAAACAAGTTCAGCGGCAACATCTACAAAAGATATAAGACTAGAGAGATGGCGAAAGTTAGGTGGAGGAACCACCCGCGAGAAGAGGTTAGGTGGAAGAACCTGATGAAGTTCTTGGTTGTGGTCCCTATCTTGCTCACCGTCATTGTGGTTCAACTCTATTTGATCGTACTTTAGGTGAACACTGCATTTGTAATGTGATGACCAACTTGCTACTCGATCTGTCTCGGGGCCTAAACTTGTGTAACAATTCATTACTTGACGCTGCCCGATAGGTCTCGGATTCTAATTAATGTGATGACATACAATTGTGGTTGGTCTTATCGCTGGCATATCTGTTATATCTATTATTTTACTGTTGTAAACGTGTATACATTTACCTATAGAATACATATATAATACCTATATAAATATGCGGGCAGCGTATTAAAGAAATCAAAAATAGTTCTAGTGATGCACCAAATATACAACCAGTGGCGCACCACCCAAGCATGAGAGATCCCGATATCCGTGGTGCACGGCTCCAAATGTGCCACTAGTAGTTTGGCTATCCATAGCGAACAAACATGTGCGCCACCGATAAAAAATATCAGTGACGTGAGGCCGTGCGCCTCCGATCGAAAAAATGTATGTCACTGATAACTCTTTTTCTAGCAGTGGAGGCACCAAACTCTGTGATAACACGATCAAGCACCGGCTAACTTAATCCTTACTCTTATCAGAATCAGTGTACATGTCTGTGCAGTGCACGGTAGCATCTATTTAGTAGCTCAGTGCCTCAGCGCTTGGCATTTGCATCTGTTCTTGCCTAGGTTTTTCTCATCTTCTTTCTCGTCATATATCTCCTGCTAGTATCTTGCTAGGTAGAGCATTATTATTATTATTTCCTTTTCTGAAACCCACTATAATTTTATTTGTGAATAATAAAAAGGTGATGTTGAATGCACGACCTGACACCCAAGTTATTTCTTGTGATGGCGACTCACCTTCTCCCAACCTCGGCTCTGATATATGTCGTCGCTTCGTGAAAAACGGATCAAGCAATCCCATTTGCCCCATCTCCACCGGCCAGTTGCCGGTCCCTGCCTCCTCTGTCCGCCGCTCCGGCGACGAGAGGGGGTGGGGACCCTGTGCTTTGGCTCCGGCCTGTAATTAGGTTGGCCTAGTGTTTCGTGGGGTGCAGTTTCTATGGAGGAGACGGTGACGCGTCAGAATAATTTGCCTCTCCTCTTCCTCTAGCTCGGGGTCGTTCCAACCGGTAGCGTCGAGGGGCAGGTGGCCCAGTCATCTCATCAATCTCTGGATCCGGCAAGACTCGTGTCTGGTGGTCGGCGATCGGCACTCTCGCGGGTGGCAATCTTGTCGGCTGCTGTAGTTGTTTTTGTTGTCCTGCAATTGGGCGCGTGGATGATGGCAGGTGTCGGTGTTCCTCTTCTTCAACTACATCGGATGAAGGTAACGATGTCGGGATCTGGTGATCACGGGGAAGATCCCCGGTCGACGCTCCACAAAGTCTCGGTCTCGTCGCTTGCGGCGGTCCGGTTCATCGGCTCGAAAAACATCCTTGTATGTGAAGGTGCTCTCTTAGATCTTGGTATGGCGGCTGTTCGCCTCTTTTTCCGGCGTTGCCATGGTGGCGGCGGGGGACAGCGGTGGACGACGGTTCGGCGAGGCACAAGTTTCTCCAAGGGTGGAATTGTAGTTTTACTTCTTTCGAGGTTCTTTGTGCAAAGTTGCTTGATAAGCGTGTTTTTCTCATATGGTGATCATATGTGTAATCTCTATAAACTTTTGGTTTAATGAAATATGTGGTTACTTAAAAAAAAGTAGTTTCTTGTGTGAACCTCCCTTATCTATTTGTTCTTCTCCAAGAAATCTGCTATAACCTCGACACCTGACAGCTTGAAACATTGCGACTTGCGAGTCAACATCTAAGGTTCAGATCCAGACTTGAGAGTAATTAATTTGCGTGCTTGTTTAACTAGCAAACACTGCGTTCAACATCTACCAGCGGAAAATTGTAAAATAGTGTTCTTCTGCTCAACCCAAAAGCTAGTCCATGCTTTTATTTAATACAAATTGATCTTCCATGCACTCACGGCACGCATCAAATCACTATCTCCTGCCCCAAGTCCTCGTCAGTTTACTACAGCAAAGACACCTCATCTCATCTATATATAACCCACATTACACATACAATTATCATCAAACAAGATCATCATTTCCACCTCAAGCCCTCCACCACTTGATCTCCAACTTCCGCCCCCAGTTAGCCATGGCTAGCAACTCGATGGGGTTCCTTGTCGCCATCGCCTTGTGCGCCTGTGCGCTTAGCGCTTTGGCAGCACGCGATCTCACCGAGGATAGCTCCATGATCATGAGGCACGAGCAGTGGATGGCCAAGTACGGGCGTGTGTACAATGACGCCACCGAGAAATCACGACGGCTAGAGGTGTTCAAGGCCAACGTGGCGTTCATCGATTCGGTGAATGCTAGGAATGACAAGTTCTGGCTCGAGGCCAACCAATTCGCAGATATCACCAACGATGAATTCAGGGCTACTCACACGGGTCATAAAGTTTCGGTGGGTGGTAGCAAGGGTCGAAGGATGACGGGCTTTAGGTATGCCAATGTCAGCTTCGATCCTCTCCCGACTTCCGTGGACTGGAGAACCAAAGGTGCCGTCACTCCTGTCAAGGACCAAGGCCAATGTGGTAAGTTCAAATTCATATTGTGCTTGAAAATTGCTAAACTCATACTTTGTTGAAAACAGGAACATATGGAGAGTACAATATGCCACTGTACATTAAGCTGTACTCGGCAAAAATATTCCATAATTATATTATGCTTGTATGGACCCACTGATGTATAAGTACTAATTTCTGTCAATATTCCAGGGTGTTGTTGGGCGTTCTCCACGGTTGCCTCCATGGAGGGCATTCTGCAGCTGAGCACCGGCAAACTGATCTCTCTATCGGAGCAGGAGCTCATTGACTGCGACACCACGGACAATGGCTGTGAGGGCGGGCTCATGGACAATGCCTTCGAGTTCATTGTAGAGAACGGTGGCCTTACCACCGAGACCAATTACCCCTACATTGGCGCCGACGGCACCTGCAACTCCAACAGAGTGTCTAGCTCCGCCGCATCCATCAAGGGACATGAGGACGTGCCGGCCAACGACGAGGCGTCCTTGCAGAAGGCGGTGGCGGCACAGCCTGTGTCCGTGGCACTTGATGGAGGGGACAACCTCTTCCGGTTCTACAAGGGTGGTGTGCTATCTGGCGACTGCGGAACAAGCCTCGATCACGGTGTTGCTGCGGTCGGGTATGGTGTGGCTGGCGATGGGACTAAGTTCTGGGTGATAAAAAATTCGTGGGGCACGTCATGGGGTGAGGAAGGATATATCAGAATGGAGAGGGACGTCGCCGACAAACAAGGCCTTTGTGGTCTCGCCATGCAACCTTCCTACCCGACAGCTTGAGCATCTTGTTTCCTAGCTTGTTGATTGTCCCACCTTTGACGCCTCTCTCTGTACGAACATATACCTCCTGAATGACTCTGTCAACATGCCAGTACATGTTATCTGAAGATAACTGTGTAGTTACATATGAATAAATAAATAAACGCCAAAGTTTAAAACTGTAAATTTGTGCACTGTTGTGATCTTCACACGATCAGACGTCCATCCAAACATATTAATTGTGTCTTTTACACATGCGACATTTTTCCAAGTGATCTAGTAATAAGAATCAGCGAGTCCTTATTTTGTGTTAGAGTAAATTCTAGTTTTTACCCTCTTGTTTGATATTTTTGACACTAATTACCCTATTTAACATAATTTCATCCGTATTACCCCATTTAGTAAAATTTATGCCATTTTTAACCCTGTGTAAGATTTTGCACTTGATTTGTCTCCCAATCGACACTTTTTCTCGAGTTTTTTTCACACGGCTGAAGAAAATCTTTAACCCAAAAAGCATGTACATAATCACCATATTGTTGAAAACCATCACGACATTCAACATGTGTATTAGATTCATCATTGAGTAGTACTGTATCTTGACTTAGTTCGTATTATTTAATAGCTTAATCTTGGTAACATGAAGCATTTTAAGGTCATCCACCCGCTACAGTGAGACTGCCATGTGGGACTTTTTTTATAATTATCATCCATTTGCCCAATCAAAATCATGTCTGACCACGGTTATCATGTATCGAACATAGTTTACGACCGATTCACATATACCTATCCTACGTAGACAGTGTGCACGTTCTACGCCGTGTCCATAAAATGCAGGCGGCGAGACAAAGCTCGCATGTTTGTCTAGTAAGTGTATAATGACGTGAACTGGTCACGTATTCTTGATACATCGTAAGAAATGCTAAGTAAGAAGCACAAATGATTGCATGTATGTGGTTAATCGATTTCCATCGTCACCTACCAGCAGATAGCTATGAATTTTGAAGGGGGTAAAAAGTGACAATTGTTTTTACTAAATGGGGTAATTTATGTCAAAATGTGAAACTATGGGGTAAAAACTGGAATTTACTCTTTGTGTTACCACTGGTTATTATGAAGTACTGATGGGAGGACAGAATTGTTTGGCGCATTTGAGAAAGAAATTATGTGAGATATTCATCCTCATATGCAAAAGCAACTGCCATGTTTCAATCATTGCATTTTGTTTGTGTGCAACCGATACTACCAGCTTCGAGGAGTAAACTGATCATGCCTCCTGTTCTGATTTTCTAGCATATTTCTAATTTTTGCCAGAATCATTGTTGCTGATGCCATAGCTGAGACTTCACTCATATGGCAAGTTGTAATGCTTCTCAACACAGTCAAATTTTCAAATTTTACAGCATCCCTTGTTTGTTACCAACATATATAATTTTCAGAGTTTTGCTCCGGTGTCCTCCCCTCCTCCCAATCCAAATTACTTTTCGCAGGTTCACTGAATTTAGACAGATTTTTGGCAACATTTTGCCTAAAACTGTGACAAGTAGTTTGGATCGGACAGAGTGAATGAAAGCCCTGGCCTGCAGAATTTGTTTTAGAGGAGAGACCTGCAGTTATATGATCTGCGGAGTACATGGTTGATGACTTGATGTCTAACTATACATTTTGCTTATTCCTTTGTATTGAATGATATGATACGACCTGTGAAGTTGCTGGTGTAATACTTGTGATATCTTTAAACTGCATGACTAGATCTAACTGAGACTTGGTATTTGCGAATGAATATGCTTGACACTTAATCACAAGCCTTGTCATTCCTTTTCAGTCCCTGCCAGTGTACAGACCAGCAAACCCTGCTTAATTAAGTATCTTGCATGTGGCGTGCAGCTTAATTTATCCGCATCTTCGTTTATCAATATAACAAGATGTTCAACGTTCTTCTCTCAAAAAAAAAAATGTTCAACGTTCTTCAGTCGAGCAAATATTAAATTGTATTGTTCTCAGCTCGCCCCAAAAGCTAGTCCATGCATTCGTTCTAAAAAGAGCTAATCTTCTGCCCACTCACGGCACGCACCATTCCCTGTTTTCTATCCCAGAATAATCCCAGCAGTCCATTACAGCAGAGCCATCTCATCTATATATAATCCACACTACATCCACAAGCATCATCAAGCAAGATCATCACAACCTCCTCTATCGCACTCGATCTCCATCATCTACCTCGGACGGCCATGGATAGGTACACACTGGGCTTCCTCCTCGCTGCTGTTGCGTGTGCCTGCGCGCTCAGCGCACTAGCGGCACGCGACCTCTCCGACGAGCGGTCCATGGTCGCGAGGCACGAGCAGTGGATGGCCAGGTATGGTCGTGTGTACACTGATGTTGCCGAGAAAGCACGGCGGTTGGAGGTGTTCAAAGCGAACGTCGCGTTCATCGAGTCGGTGAACGACGCCAACAAGAAGTTCTGGCTCGAAGCCAACCAGTTTGCGGATATCACCAACGAGGAGTTCAGGGCTACACACACGGGGTATAAGTCGAGGGTGGGTAGTGACATGGACCGGACGACGGGGTTCAGCTATGCCAACGTCAGCCTAGACGCTCTCCCAACTTCCGTGGACTGGAGAGCGGAGGGTGCTGTCACTCCCGTCAAAGACCAAGGCCAACAATGTGGTAAGCTTAAATTTACGCGATTGCTTGAATTGTGCACCTTTGTGAAATTTCTGAAAGTTCCAAAATTGAGCTAGTACAGTTTTAATTTTGGCCAAAATTCTGACCGAATTCCGTCCCATGTTTGAGGAAGTTTGACAAAAGATGAACTCTGTCTGAATTTGGATTGATTCAAATGTGCACTGCCACAAATTTTCATATTGATGGTAAGATTTTCGTAAAAGTTGAACATGTGAAAGACAATATGCTATGATACATAAAATATAGATTTTTCCACAATACAAATAAATATTTCCTTATTAACTCGCAATGCTTTTTAGGACAAGGTTGGATAGAGAACTTCAGAAAAACTGACTCATGTATATACTTCAGGATGTTGCTGGGCCTTCTCCACGGTGGCATCCATGGAGGGCATCGTGAAGCTAAGCACCGGCAAACTGATATCCCTATCAGAGCAAGAGCTCGTGGACTGCGATAGTTCAGACGGGGCCTGCAATGGCGGTGACATGGACAGCGCCTTCGAGTTTATTGTCGACAATGGTGGCCTCACCACCGAGGGAAACTACCCCTACAAGGGTGCCAATGGCACCTGCAACTCCAATAGGGCATCTAGTTCTGTTGCGTCCATCACGGGGCATGAGGACGTGCCCCCCAACGACGAGGCATCCCTGCAAAAGGCGGTGGCGGCACAGCCCGTGTCCATTGCTCTGGACGGAGGGGACAACCTCTTCCAATTCTACAAGGGAGGGGTGCTATCCGGTGACTGTGGTACTGACCTCGATCACGGTGTCACTGTGGTTGGGTACAGTGTGGCTGATGATGGCACCAAGTTCTGGGTGATAAAAAACTCATGGGGAACGTCATGGGGTGAGAGTGGGTTTATCAGGATGGAGAGGGACGTCGCCGACAAGCGAGGCCTCTGCGGTCTCGCCATGCAACCTTCCTACCCGACAGCGTAGCGCACTATAATGCTCATATTGTAAATTGATCTACCTTTTACGCCTTTGTGTGTACACACATATAAGACCTGAATGATTGTGTAAAGCAATGCCTGTTATGGTGAATGAACATACCACCGTGAAAGTGTAACTAAATTGGGCAGATGCTTTCATGTATGTTACTATTATTGAGGGTATGTTTCGTTCCTCAACTAAATAGAATAGTACAAGTTTCTTTGTGTGGGTAACTTTTCATTCTAAAACCAGCCGAATGACTATGCCGACTACAGCGGCAATGGTGCAAGCAAAGCAGAGACTTGTTGGCGGTGAGGTCAGCCCGTCCCGGCATAGGTTAGGACCGTACTGTGCGTCCCCCGGACGATTGTTCCCATCGTCCTAGTCTCTCCGCGCGACACGATGTCCCCATAAATAGCCCAAAATCCCGTTTTTCTACAAATCGTCCATTTTTGCTATAAAATGTTCCTTTTTACTACAAATGCCCGTTTTTGCTACAGTAGCAAAACACGATTTGGTCTAGAAAATCGCCTAAATCCTGCTTTTGCTGCAAAACACACATTTTTGCTGCATATGTTCCCGCTTTTACTTCTAAAGCAAAAAAGGTTCGTTTTAGAAAAAAGAACGTCTCGTCAGAGACCTCGCCGGAGACCATGCAGCAAAAAATTGTGCTAATGTAGCAAAAACGATTTCACCAGAGACATCGTCGGAAAAAGCTCGCCGGTGACTCTCGTCGGAGACCTTGTAGCAAAAAGTTGATACTGTTGTAACAAAATCACAAGTCGGTTGTAGCAACAAAGTTTTTCTAATATAGCAAAAAACTAACTTCGCCGGAGACATCGTCGGAGACTCGCCCGCAAACATCGCCGAACACCTCATAGCAAAAACTTTGAACAATTGTAGCAGAACCTCAAAACTATGGTAGCAAAAACCATTATGGTATGTAGCAAATTCCCATCCCTGCGAAAAAATCTCTAAAATGCAAAATCCAGAGTAGCAAATCCAGGGGCCTTCGATAGCAACAACTAAAGCTTCGATTGACGTGCAGGGTGGTGCAGGCAAGCGGCGCTTCGCGCGATGGGCAGGGAGGCGCTGCTCCGGCGAGGTACAGGGAGGCCGCGCTTCGGCAACGTCCAGGGAGGCTCTTCTCTTTTGAGAACTGCGCCCCGTCCATGGAAGCAGAGCACGGCTCGACGGAGCCAGTGGGCGTGGCGCGGCGCGGCGGCGGCGCAGCGACCTGGCGTTGCCCCGGCAGCGCGACGGCAGCCCGACAGCGCGACGGCGCGGCGGCGGCCCGGCAGCGCGTACAGGCAGGACGGGGACGGGCGAGCCAATGGTGACAGTCTATGGCTGGGGGGCGCCGGCGGCACGTGGATTTGGAGGTGGCGGCGGCGCCTTCCTCTGGCAATGGCGGCCTCGAGCGGGGAGCTCTCTGCTGCGTTCGTGTGGGTTGGAGAAGACTCAGCGGTACTGGACAAAGGAAAGAGATAAGGAAGGTGTCGCTAGGTGGAACCCGCGGTATGGTAGGTGGAGGAGAGCAACGTGCGCGTCCGCTCGACCCGGACGATACGAACCCGTGATCCCCCGGGTGATATGTATCCTTTTCCCATAGGTTAGGGGTTAAGGGTTGGTGGATGGGTGGGGACAAACGATGTTTACACAGTGAGACTCATGAGTGGACCTAGCATCCCTACGGTCTGGACGGCCGCCTAGCCTTGCCGACAATGTAAAGCTTGTGATTGATGATTTTCTATAGCGATTCCGCCTAAAATTTGGCAGCTTAACCTCGTCTGCCCAGACTTTTAGAAGTTTCCGGGCCCGTCACTGCCACTATTGTAGTATTTTACAATAAAGCTTTTGAACTATAAGAAGGTCCGAGCATAGCTGTATTTCTGACACTGATTATAATAGGTAACTGGTTTTCACGCTGATCGAACCATGTTCAAAAGTATCCATGGAGTTGGCTAGAATTCATACATGAACAATCATTGCTTTCTAGTTGATGGATCTCTTGACCTGACAAATAGAGTGGTTGGGGCAGGCTATGTGATCCGTGATTGTGATGGTAATCTGATTGAAGGGGGTTGCCGAAGACAGCCTCTGTTGATGATCCTTTTATATCAGTGAATTGCTGGCATGCAGAGATGGTCTGTGAGGTTGCTTCTAGACACCAATTACCCCAAATTATTCTGCAAACGGAATGTGCTAACTTAGTTTCAATTTGGCATGATCCGAGACAGGTTCGTATGGAGGGAATCCACATCCCGGATGATCTCAAGACTATCAGTCACTCTTTCCAAACTTTCAACTTCTTTGTTTAAACCATTCTGCAAACTTTGCAGCACATGTGTGTGCGAAAGAATCTCTTAGAATAGGCACATCTATATACTTTGATGTAACAATGGTTTTCTGCTTAGAATATTTGAATAAATTGGATTGCATGTAAAAATGAACCATTGCTTTCTAGTAAGGGTCAAGATGTTCAAACATCACATGTTATTGCTTAAGCAGCCAAAAAAGGTTTCATACTCTTACAATTATTCATCCTTAACATAACAAAGTTAAGCCATGTCGTCCTTGACACAAGGGGGGCGAAGGAGAATGTTGTTGACGCATTCTCCGGCCCGTAAAGCTTTTTCTGGCGATCTGGTGCACACCAACTCATTTGGCATTGTCGTATTCGTTGGTTAATTGTAGTTGCACGGCCATCAGGCAATATACCCACATCGACCTCTTGTGCCTCTCACCTGATACTTCCGCATCAGGGACGAAAAAAGAGTAAAGTCCATCCATGGTCACTAGACTTGGGGTCATTACTGTGTCCGGTCACCAATGCCTGTAGACTAGTCTCTAGCAATGGTACTTTTGTAAAAAGGTCCTCTCAATAATCCTTCTTTTATACTCAAAGCCCAAAAACACACAAGTTGGCCTAGATGTTAGAATCGTCCTCTACCTCTTGTTCATGGTCACGGTGCCATAGCACTCGCATCTCTCCACCAGGCCACACATAAATGCCGCACTCCGATGGAGACCAAGAACAGTGCACGGATGCCCTACCACTCCTCTCTCGCATGCGCGCTCTCTCTCTCACTCTTTTCCTCACCATGATCTCTCGAAGCCTGTCCCAAAGATTCTTGACCAAGCCAACGCCATGGAAGCCCCCATGCCGGATTGAGCCTCGCAGAAGCTCCGCCTCGACCTCCCCATAATCCATGTCAAAGCAATTGGATCGGGAGGCCAGGAATCAAGCGCCCATCGTCTTCTTCCTCCCCTCTGGCCAGGGTTAGCCGCCAACGATTAGCTCGCTCTAGACCTCCTTTGTCTGCATCGAGGTCGTCATTGTTGGGAAACACACAGAGCCAGGACAAAAAAATGGCGAGACTCTGGTGAGAATCAGGCAAGTCACTCCAAGATCCGGCCAAGGTCAGAGGCAATAGTTCGTATCTCTCGATGCGCGGTTGCGGAAGCTAAGGAACAACGCGCGTTGTGGCGGTGCCGTATGTTCCCCTTTGTCTCGTCCGGCTCCGGCGAACAGCTCGATCCTGGGACCTCCAAGTCGCCGGCTCCAGCGCTCCTCCTCCTTTCGCCTCCGACTCGGCCACCTGACGCTGACGAGCACCGCAGGTCCAGTGCCTATGTCGTCTCACACACGTACAAGGTAGACCAACATCAAGTGACGTGCTAGCCTCGGTCTTGCCGCCGCGAGACAGGAAGGTGGGAATAGCCAAGTCTAGTGAAACCCTCAGGTCGAACTACTGGATCACCTGTACATCGCCACCCACCTTCCTTTATATAGGCGAGTAGGTGAGGGCACACAAAACTTGTGTCCCTTGGTCCTAAACCTTAACCCATTGACACGTGTCCCTATCCGAACAAGTCCAACTTGTTGGCTTGTGATAGTAGGATCATTATCCGCTTAGTTCCACTCCCTTAAGTGTGTGATCCCGCAGACTTGCGGTAAGCCGGGCACGGCTCGTAGTCTATCAATAAAAGTCGTAGCTCGGTGATCTTCTGACTAGAGCTGATAATTGGTAGCAGCCTCTAGATAGACCTGTCGACTACCAGTACCCGTAAGTGCCCTCAGTGTAACAATCTGTCTGAGTACCCTTGCCTCATGTGGCGCCCCGCAAAAACCACTACTAGAAAATCGCGTTATTTTTGTGCATTACATAATCATGACCGCATGCTCATGTCATCATGCCACATTGCATTTGAGCATCGTCATGTCATCCTATATTTTTGTTTGCCTAAAACTATTTTCTAAAAGCCTAGTTTTATTTTCTAAATCTCTCCCGTCTGTATTCAAATAAAAACTCGGGTCTCCGGAATATTTTGTTTCGACTACCAACAGTTTTCAAAAGCCCGTTTTAAATAATAAAATATTTCTTTTATTTTTAGGAGGCAGCCCGCCAGGCCCAAAAGCCCGGCCGGCCACCTCCAAGCCCTAAACTAAAACCTAGTCTAATCCCTAACCTACCCAGCCCCTTCCACATCACCCCGGCTAACCACAGTCTGCCACCTCACCGCTTCCTCCACCCCATCCACTCCTAACCTGCCACCGATCCCACCTGACCACCCCTCTCTCCACCCCGCGCCCAACTCCACCCCACCTGGCTGCCTCCTGCCCAGATCCCCAGCCGCCATCTCCCGCCCAGCGACTCGCGCACGCGCCCCACCGACCTGGTTAACCCAGTGGACACGCACCCCGCACCTACCTTTTCCCTGGCCCACCACGTCGCCCCACCGACCCTGGCCCACCCCGTGTCCGTCCTCTCCCCCGGTCGCTCGCCCGCCATCCCCACCTACCTCGCCGTCGCCATCCCTCCCCTCGCGCGAGCCTCCGCCGCCGCATGGCCTCGATCCTGCCGGCCTCGCCGTGCCGTTCCGCCACCAACCTCACTCCCCAACCGCCTAGGACCGCGCCGCCCCGGATCCCGTGCATCGCCGCCTCCTCGCCGTGGCCGCCCTGGTGCTGCTCTGCCCTGCAGCCCGCGACGCTCTCCGTCTTGGCCGAAGCCACGCCTTCCCCAAGCTCGTCGCCTCTCCCTCTCCGGGTGCTCGCATCCGCCGCCGTCCTCGACACCCCTCTCCTTGGCCCCTGCAGCGCTGCCGCCGCAGCGGTTCCCTCGGCCCGAGCTCCACCTTGCCCCTCCCGTGGCGTGTCGCGGCCCCGCGTCCGCTTCCCCCCCTCCCCCCCGCGTGTCCTCCTCGCCCTGCTCCGGCGTCCTCCTCGTCGCCGAGCTCGGCCCTTCTCCTCCGCCTCGCCTCTGCTCCCTCCCTGCGAGCAGCAGTGCTCGTCGTCACCTCCTCCTTGTTGCCTGCGCGCCCCATCTCGCGACGGCGCCCTGGGAGTTTCGCCGCCACCTGCAGGTCCCTATCCGGGAAGGCCCCGTCGAGCCTCCTCTCTGCTTGCAGGAACCACTCGCCGCCCGGGCCCGGCCCGCAAGTCCCCGTGCGTCGGTCCCGCGCATCCCTGTCATGCCGCCGGTGTGCTGCTCTTTTCCGGGCGTGCCCTACAGCGCCCGTGGCCGGACTCCTCCACCCTGCAAGGAACCCGTCGCTCAAACCTGGACCGCCTGACTGCATGTGCCACGCACCTCTTCCTGCAGCATGCGGTCGCCATGATCTCCTTCTCGCGAGAGCGTCGCCCCTGCCTGCTGTCAAGTTCGACCCGTTTGTGCGACCTCGAGGACGAGATGATGATGCGACCGAGGTGGCCCCGATAAGATCGCACGGTCTACATCGACTTCGGACATGTATGATGAAATTCGAGGATCATCGAGGCAGGAACCAAGAGCGTCATGAACCAAAGAAGTCGGTACCCCAAGGTCGCCATCGACAAGATATCCATCACCGAACTCCAAGTTCTCCATCCTGGAACGGCAAGATCGACCGCACGGAACACCAAGAGCTCCCAGCGCCGAGCCCCGAGTCCGACACCAACAATCGAAGGTCGGAACCAACAAGTTCGCCTACCCGAACACCGTGCGACAAGATCTACTTCACGGATTCCGAAGACTCCCGGACGCCAAGATCGCCACGGGAACGACAAGTACTTCACCCCGGATGCCAAGACCGACCCGATACGCGGACCCGACAAGATCTTCGTCATGACAAGAGCGACACCGACCAGGGCGAATCTGATGCGCCCCCGACGCCAAACCAAGTCCTTCTTCCCGAAACACCAAACTCTCCTTCCGTTGTCCGAGAATGATCACGTCGATCTGAACCCCAGATCCGATCTCCGTCGAACCCTGTCGAACCCTGGACCCCGGACCCAAGACCTTCAAACCCAGATGTGTGAACCTTTTCCCGAACCCCTATTTTATAAGTGCTATATATAAAACCTGTTGCATAATAATTGTTCATCTCGCATGCATATCATAATCATGCCGGATCTTCTGCCGTAGTATTAAATATTGCATCCGGTGTTTCTTCTAGTGTTTGCTTCTTCGCGGATTAGGCCGATGAGTTGATGCGAGTATCGACAAGTTCTCCGGATATGATCCTTCGGCAGTGTTTCCCAGGCGAGCATCTCTCCCCCTTCTACCTATTTTGCATTTATAGTCTTTATTTCCTCCTGTTGATCTATTGCTATCCGTGTCGCGATGCTTTAGTTTCCGAACACCAGTTATACCCCGTGCAGCCTCTATATTGCCATGGACACCTCCTATTACATGTGTTTGGTAGATAGCTGGCCTTGCGAGTCGTAGTTGCTTGCTCAGGTGCGATCTCGTGTTGTCGAGTACCACAGATGTTGGAATGCTGGCAGATGTTTATGGTGGAGATGTTTATTGGTGGAGATGATCATGACTTTAAATACAACTATTAAAATGCTAGCTATAATTAATGCAGAGGCATCGGTGGGCAATAGATGTTATTTGGTTCTTCCACGCTCACTTGTGTTCCATAGGACCCTGAGTACTTGATACCTGTTCCTTGATTTTTCGCACTATCCACATCCGGGAGGCCTTATGGACCCCCCTAAGCCAGAGCTTGATTCATTTCTATTTCTTGGGGCCACAACATAGTTTGGGGCTTTATTACTATCCTGTACCTATGCCATGCTTTACTGCTTTATTTAAGATTGTGCGTGGAGCACCTGTACTGTTTAGGATCGCGGAGTGTTTTCGCGGTATCGACAAGCCCAGTCACACTTTCGGGTTCCCAGTCGTTTACAGCCATTGACGCAAACCCTGGGTCCGTTCCAGAGCCGGCCAACTTTGTTGTGGGTAGCTTAGTGGGGTGGCCCCCTGAAATATTTCTGAATCCTGTGATCGCTTTGTCGTGAATGCCTCGTTGGGTTTTGAGTTGGTTTTTCCGAGGTTGATCGAGTGTGTGTTGCTATTTGTGCACCCCTGCAGGATAAAACTTTCTGAAAGCCGTGTCCGTGGTTATGGACGACTTGGAGCACAGTATCTCGATCATAGACAAGCATAACTAAAGTAGCGCTATAAATTTGACTTAATATGTGACTAGTAATTAGCTTCAACTATAACGGAATGGATAATAAAAATGCCAACAACTGGTGGATCGGTGGTGATCTGTGTCATACTATATCTGTCTAGTAAGTATTGCAACTCCAATGGAATGTGATAAAAGTGTCAACAACTGCTGGGTTTTGGGATTCCTCAGGACAATTATATCTGACTAGTAAATGTCCCAACTACAATGGAATGGTGATTAAAACTGCCCACTACTTATGCTATCAGGACGGCCCACGCTATCTATATCTGACTAGTAAGTGCTTCAATTATAATGGAATGAATAAAACTGCCAACTGTGTGAGTTCCTTGGTCCGACTTCCTCGTTTGGTCTCGAGGGGGAAATACCAGGGTGGGTTTGTTTGGTGTTAGCTTCAGGTTGGATCCGGATAGGTCTTTCTTATTCCTCTCTAATAGTCGTCAGTTTTACTGAGTATCTATAGGTTGTTTAGTGCTGCTGCGCTGCCGCTTCAGTCCACAATACCTATGTAGGCGAGAGCCGCCGAATTCTAGCCTCGCCGTGTACTGGCCTCAGTACTGACGCTCCTCTTTTTCCTTTGCCCTTTGTCGGCACCCCTTTTGTTTTAGCAGGTTTTGAGATCGACGTCGTTAGCAGGGTTACCCTTCCAGCTTGGCCTGGGCAGGGTTATGGACGCCATTGGTTATTCTTCAGGGATCTTAGCCCCATTTGCATCTTGTCCGTAGTCGGACGCTCTGTCGTTTTCAAGGTGATTTGGATCTTTGTATTGTATATCTGTATTCTTGACTCTTGGAGTCATGCTGTATATATATCTGTTCTGTGGGTCCCATCGATGACTGTTGTGTGATGGTATTACTTCGTTTTCCACCCGCACGAAAGTGCCTGGTGGGCGTCCTTGAATCGTTTCTATGCGGGTTTGGCGGAAAGGGCTAAAACTTGCATAGGGCCGATTTGAAGGTGTTACACCTCACGATATTGGCGGTAAACCGTAGGGGAGATTCTGTCATCCCAGTGCCAGTTTAACTCACATCTCTCATTGTAGTGATAACTGATTCCTTTCAACTTCTCTAAGTTGGACTACCTCGATCAACACCTATCGAGTAGCGCATGGTCATGCTTTCGAACCATGTCACACGAGTGGGTCCAGAGAATATCTCTCCATGGTGGAGGTGAAAATTCCATCTTGGATGATCCACGTCACATAGCTTGCTTCGGAGTTGGCCCAAGACCACCCTTATGACTCCCAGTTATGGTGAGCGAAAAATGGAATCAACGGCTCTTCCCCAACTCAGATCGTGCGATCCCCTCAGGTCTTAGGATTCCATTGTGTTAGTCGGAACATATGATGGTGTCCTCACATCCTACTAACCTTTGGATCGGTCGGTCCATATATCGTACCTCTTCCGACTAGCCGATGCAAGACGGATAGCATCTCCATGCACATGACACGTGAAACATTGTCCTCTTCTGACTTACAAATTAGTCTCGGCAGTGGGTTTCCCTCCCAAGCTCAAACAACTAAGGACAAACTGGCTAGAGCTAGACGTAAGTACATGGTTCCACAACTGCAAAAATTGCAGTGACATGCACAACTAGCTCTAAGCCAAATTCCGGGTTACAAATATAAGGCAGAAAGTGAACCTCTAGGGCATCATTCCTAACAGTCATTACCATCCAGGTGAGTCGCAATCCTCCTAGGTTAAACTTAGCTTAGTTTCATGCATCGTAGCCGCGTTCCTCCGCTCATTGCCGCCCTGGTCCATTGTCAGAGCTCCTCTGACAACGATTCTATCTATGTCGCCTCCCGTTCACTTCCCTGCATGGCTACGCTTCCGATCAATGCCACTGCAGCCTCGCGCGAGCCATGTCGCCGATTCCATGCTTGCTGGCATCGGCAGCCGCGCGAGCTTCCTCGCCTCGGTCAAACCCGGTCGTCAGACTGGTCGTACCCCCTGTCACCTTCATTGGCATCCGCCGTGAGGAGACGGTACAGCTGCAGCACGGCTCCGGGGACCTCGCCGCTTAACTGGAGCTCCTCGGTCTCAAGTCCGGCAGACGTCATGGGCAGAGCGGCCAGGTTCACCAACAGTACATGTTTTTGTTCCGTCCATGCCGCATACTGCACCTCCGCCACGCTCGAGGTACTCGACAAAATTACTATGTGAGCTTTTTAGTGTTTTTTGTTCGTTCGCAACTGAGCTTGACCAAGAGGACCTTCGACTATAGATGAAGAGGTTGCGAGAGATGACCTTCGATGCCTCTTCGTCCGAGGAGGAAGACGAAGATTTGGAAATGGCTATGTTGCTGATTTTGAATGAAGATTTGAAAATGGCTACATTGATGATTTTGAACGAAGATTTCCAGGTGTTGAGGCTAGGATCTCAATTCGGTCGTGCGTGGATCAACCAATATAGAGGTTAGGGCCATGCCAAGATCATGAGGGATTATTTCAACCCCGATGCAACCTATCAACATAAGCAATTCCGGTAGCGATTTCGGATTATTAATTTGGTTTGCAAGATTGAATAATTTGATTTAATATATTTAATTCGTTTTGTAAAATTGATACTTTGGTTCAAATGGTTTGGTTTGCATAGCAAAATTTTAGTCCTCTAAGTTTTTTTGACCGGTTCTGCGCTGCAAAACTTAGTGGAGCAAATATAGAAAGTTAAGATATAGGGTGCCTTTTAGTTCTCTAAATTTTTGGGATCAGCTAGAGATGCCCTCATTCTTGGATTTATCTAAATTCATGTGTATCTACACATTAAAATAAGCCTAGATACATGTTTTTTAGATAACATGCATAGAA
Source organism: Avena eriantha (assembly GCA_910589775.1). NCBI lineage: Eukaryota > Viridiplantae > Streptophyta > Magnoliopsida > Poales > Poaceae > Avena > Avena eriantha. The sequence goes on along the minus strand of OU342741.1, from coordinate 80,764,413 downwards.
TGTCCAGCCTTAAATTAATAAAGCCACAGAGGTTCAACAACAGCAATATGGTTACATGCTGCGGCGTGCAGCTGAGCCAAACAGAAGCGAAACAACAGCTAGCATCCGAACATAGAAGAAACAGGGGTCGGCATCCCCAACACAAGCCGAGCAGGAGCGCTAAGAGGGTAGAACTGCAATCGCATATAGCCTCCGGAGCTCATCCACCATCCATCTAAGGCCTTCCTTGTCCCGATGCTTGGAGCCCACCATCCACAGCTGCACAATAATCAGAGTTTTATATATCACATCAGCAGGGTGGTTGATGAATTTAGATTCAATGGTCATTTTGTTCCTAGTTAGCCACAAAGCCCATGATTGTGCTAGAAACAGGAACCACGCAAGACCCGAAAAACCAAAAAGAATCGAATGGAATTGCGAAAGTTTCTTGGGTTCCAATTGCACCCTAGCAATTGCCTAACCACGCTCCAGGAGAATTTTGCTAACGAGCATGTGAAAAATATGTGCGCAGCGTCTTCAATCACATTGCAAAGGGAACATCTCCCAATAGAAGGTCCATGTCTGGCCGCTAACAGCTGATTCGTCGGAAGGCGGTCTAATGCCAGTTGCCAAGCAAAAATCCTAATCTTCAGAGGAACCTTGGTCTTCCAAATTTCCCGAAAGTAAGCCACCGAGGTTCCTTGAGAAAGCAACTTGTACATGGAGCTAACGGAATAAATACCGAAAGCCTCAAGATGCCAGGTGATACTGTCCTGACCCTAAACCAACGTGACGTTTTCAAGAGTCTCGACCATCTGGAGCCACGACCTGACCCCCTCCTGGTCAAGCCCACGTCTGAAGCGGATGTTGATGTGGGTTTCCTGGGAAATCTATCCCACTAGAGCATCCGTGTCGTCACAAATCGCAAATAGATCGGGAAAGCTATCCTTGAGTGGCCGCTTCCCATGCCACCAGTCAAGCCAAAATCTAGTTTGCTTCCCGTCTCCGACCACGTGCTTGGCCCCCGCCCTGAAAATGTGCTTCACCTTGTGAAGAGCTTTCCAGAAAGGCGACCCCCACGGCCGTGCCCTAGAACAGATCATCTGCGTCTGCATATTTTTCCCTCACAATCTTGGCCCAGATGGCATCGTCTACCTGATACAGCCTCCAAACCCACTTTAGCAGAAGTGCAACATTCATCTTCTTGGTGTTAATGAGGCCCAAACCGCCCACCTCTTTGGGTCTACAGACCGCTGGCCAGTTGACTAGGTGATATTTGCGCTTGTGGCCTGCTCCCTCCCATAAGAAATTTGATCTAAGGGAGTCGAACTTGTCATGCACCCCATCTTGCAAGAGGAACAGAGCCATGGCATACATAGGAAGATTATGCAGACAAGCATCCGTCAGAATCAATCTTCCCCCTGAATAAAGGAACCGACAACATATGAATCTAGATAAATGTAAGTCATTTATTTCTGACCGAGTTAATATTAATTATAAAACATGTCTAAATACATCTGTATCTAGATAAATCTGAGAAAACGGAGGGTGTAAAAAAACACGCAATGACTAGCACAGACACTAAATAAACCTTTTTTGGTTGCCAAACCTAAATACATGTTGTTTTGAACTGAACCAAGTCCTTTTATCCTGTTTTGTAGAGATTCGAGAGATTGCCAGAGGAGACAAGTGTCAGACAACAATCGCTCTCATCCTAGAATTCCATGGACGAATTGTTGGCTAACCCCGCCATACTCGAAGAATTGTCAGAGTAGTTAGCTAGCTTTTCTGCTATATAAAAACCAGCAGAAACGCGAAGGTACTGATTTCTTTCACAAAGAAGACTCAGAGCAAGAAATCATCAGGGAGAGAACAAGAGAGCAAGGCAACATGGCGGGTGGCGAAGGAGACGTGAAGCTGCTGGGCCTGCGGCTGAGCCCATTCGTGGTTCGCGTGCGCATGGCGCTGGACGCCAAGGGTGTGGGCTACGAGTACAGAGTACGTCGAGGAGGACCTCGCCACCAAGAGCGACCTCCTCCTCCTCCTCGCCTCCAACCCGGTGCACCGGGAGGTCCCCGTGCTCGTCCATGCCGGCAAGCCTGTCTGCGAGTCGCGCGTCATCCTGAAATAAGTCGACGAGGCCCGGCCCGGCCGCGTGCTGACGCTCCTCCCGCCGGCGCCCGAGAGCGCGCCACCGCGCGGTTCTGGGCCGCCTACGTCGACGGAGAGCTGTTCCCCCGCTTGGGGACGCGTCACGATGGCCGCAGCAGAGGAGGAGAGGGCGAAGCGGCTCCGCGAGGTGGACGAGATGGTGGCGTGCCTCGACGAGGCCTCGGCCGGGTGCTCGAATGGCGGCGCGTTCTTCGGCGGCAACGCCATCGGGTACCTTGATCTCGTGCTTGGGAGCAACCTGTTCTGGTTCGAGGCGCTGCGGAGGATGTGTTGGATAATTAGGCACAATTTCCGTTAATAATTCCAGAATATTAAACATGACAATAGCAGCTACTAGCACATGTAACTCGAACATGCTAGATGTACTAAACAACAAGATGAACGGAAACAGGCAGCAGCTAAACATGTACTCGCAGAACATGATGAATAACCAGACAGTAGCACGTCGCACGTACCGTTCGATTGCAGTAGTCGCAGCAGTAACCTTGGGGAATATTGATGGAAGCAGACGGCGGCGAAGACGACGATAGGCAGCACCGCCCGACTTGGATGGAAGACGAGCCGTGATGCAGAACTCGAGCAGTCACGCGGAGCGCTTCCCAAAAACCTTATTCGCCTTCTCCCATACAGGATCTCAAAGGCGAGTGGTTCCGGAGACCTGCTCTCCCGTTCGCCGGTACACGCCGACAAGCGGGATGGAGTAGACTAAGGTGGCGGCGCAAGCAGAGAGGTTGGCAAACCCTAGATTGGTTCGGCCGTCGTCTATGGCGGTAGCCACGCAGCACTTTATATAGAGCGGCTCAGTAAACCCTAACGAAAGCGAACGTGGGCCGAGTCCACGTAGCGCATGCTCGGGTCGGTTACAGTAGCCCGGGATCCGGAAGCGACCCGAATAGGCTGACTGTTGACATGTCTGTCAAAATCTCACAGGTTTTCCTGAGCAGCAAAAAGAAAGCTCGGCTCGATTCCCGCAACCCGCGGCGCGCGTGCGTCGTGGACGGACGGACGGGCGGGCGGGCGGTCGGTGCGGTGCGGTGCGTGCGTGCGAGCGGCGGCGTCGTCGGAGGAGGAGCGCGCGTGTAGCTCTCCTTTTCTCACTCACTTTACTAAGTGATGAACCACTCCACCTTATAAGGTGGTGTAACTCTCCTCTAACTTTCCATGTGGCACTAAACTTTAGCTCGCACTCCACTCCCATGTGAGCTGCCCCAAACATGGGCCCAAACACATGTGAACTGCCACAAACATGGGCTTTGAGATTTAGGGAAAATCTGAAATCTATATGGCCTTATTTTATTTAGCCCATTATTTCTAACAATCCCCCACCGGATCTCAAATTCCCATTTGAAGATTTGTCAATCCTCGCTACTTGTTTATATACCAGTGTTTCAGCAGAGACTGTTAAGTTGAACTTCCGCCTAAAACCTTGAGCTACGTCTATCAGCAACTTGAACAATGGACGAACCTTGAATTGCAAGTTTGGTGCTTTTATATTTCACACAAAGTCATAACTAGTACCTAGCTATCAGTAGCCTACCCCGCGGGTGTAGCATATGCGTCATACTACTTGGTCTCTTCATGAGTTTACTAGAGATCACCCAAATCTCATAGATTGCGACGTTTAACAATCGGAACTCGTATAGGTGTGTTCTTTCAAGAATGCTCTGTAGAACAGCATCTTTCCTAATCATAGCCAACAGAAACACATTAAGGCATGTTGCCAACCTGCCTTATAGCTTTTTGAGAGTTGTATATCTTCACATACAGAGGGTTGTCTAATACTCTCCTCCGTCACACCACTAGCTTGTTCTTCCCAGGTCCTAATTCACAGGATCTCCGATCAAAAAGGTTGGGTTACCATTTCTGTGTAACATCCATGGGTCTCAAACCCATCTCTCTCGATTCACTTTCTATCACATTTCGTGATAGTCCCTTTGTAAAGGGATCTGCCAGGTTTTTGTCAATTTGAATATACGTAACAGTAATTACTCCGGAGTTTCTCAATTTCCTGACAGACTTCAAATGTCTCTTGACATGTCTTGATGACTCCGCGTTATCCTTAGAATTTTTCACTTTGACAATAACAGTTTGATTGTCACAATTCAAGATGATGGCCGATATAGGTTTCTCAATCACCGGCAAGTCCATCCAGAGTTCACACAGCCATTCTGACTCTAGAGTGGCTGTGTCTAAAGCAGCAAGTTCTGCTTCCATAGTTGACCTTGTCAATATGGTTTGTTTGCAAGATCTCCATGATATCGCGCCACCTCCAAAGGTAAATACATACCCGCTAGTGGCGTAGAGTTCATCTACATCCAAGATCCAGTTCGCATCACTATATCCTTCGAGCACCGCTAGATACCCCGAATAGTGTATCCCATAACTCATTGTACCACATAGATAGTGCATGACCCTTTCAAGTGCACACCAATGTTCAGTACCCGGGTTAGACATGAACCTACTCAACTTTCTCACAGCAAAAGAGATGTCGGGTCTCGTCGCGCTAGCTAAGTACATGACTGAGCCAACGATTTGAGAGTATCTCAATTGTTCTGTCGGCTCTTTCTTGTTTTTTTTCGTAATGTCACACTAGGATCATAAGGTGTTGGGGAAGACTTGCCATCAACGAAACCGAAACGGCTCAAGATCTTCTCAACATAGTGTGATTGCGTCAAAGTAATCCCACTCTCGTGCTTAATCAGCTTGATATTCAGAATAACATCGGCTTCTCCCAGATCTTTCATATCAAAGCTCTTTGATCGAAAGGACTTAACTTCATTTATCACATTCATGTTTGTACCAAAGATAAGGATATCATCCACGTAGAAACATAATATAACACCTTCGCCCCCACCATGGCGATAGTAGCCGCACTTGTCAGCCTCATTAACGACAAAGCCAACATAAGTTAATGTTCTGTCAAACTTCTCATGCCATTGCTTAGGTGCTTGCTTCAGGCCATATAAAGATTTTAACAACTTGCACACCTTTCTCTCTTCACCTTTTACCACAAACCCATCAGGCTGATCCATATAGATCTCCTCTTCCAACTCTCCATTGAGGAAAGCTGTCTTAACGTCCATTTGATGAACGATAATACCATAAGAGGCAGCCAGGGATAGTAGTACTCGAATGATGGTCAGTCTAGCGACAGGTGAATAGGCGTCAAAGTAATCTTCACCTTCTCTCTAGGTGTAGCCTTTTGCTACAAGCCGAGCCTTGTACTTTTCAATAGTACCATCAGGCCTTAGCTTCTTCTTGAACACCCACTTGCAACCCACAGGCTTACAACCATGGGGTCGTTTTGATAGATCCCAAGTTCCATTAGAAAGAATCGAGTCCATCTCGTTGTGAACAGCTTCTTTCCAATCATCTGCATCAGGCTGCAATGGAAGTGGGAGTATCATCCACAAGGTACACAACGAAATCATCTCCAAAGGATTTTGCAACCCTTTGTCTCTTACTCCGTGTAGGAGCTTCATTGTCATCCTTCTCTAGGACTTCTTCCTCGTGTGGTTGCTCAAAATTCTCACTTGATGCACTAGTTTCAGGAAGTATTTCAGAAGAAATTCTAGTAGTGCTATGCATATCTTTCATAGGAAACATATTCTCAAAGAATGTTGCATCACGAGATTCCATTATAGTATCAACATGCACATCAGGAACCTTAGACTTAACCACTAGAAATCTATAGCCTATACTCCGTGGAGCATATCCTAGAAATATACAATCCGTTGTCTTAGGTCCAAGTTTGCGTTTCCTAGGAATCGGTATGTTGACCTTAGCCAAACACCCCCAAGTGCGCAAGTAAGAAAGTGATGGTTTTCTCCCAGCCCACTCTTCATAAGGGGTTTTTATCTTTATTCTTGTTAGGAACTCTATTCAGGACATGACACACTGTCAACAAGGCCTCCCCCCACCATGCCTTAGATAAACCAGCGGTGGCTAACATGGAATTCACCAAGTCAGTCAACGTGCGGTTTTTCCTCTCGGCAACCCCGTTTTATTGAGGCGAGTAGGGAGGCGTCCTTTCATGAATAATGCCATGTTCCTCACAGAATTCATCGAAGATTTTGGGAAAATATTCACCACCACGATTCGACCTAAGACGTTTGATCTTTCTCTCTAGTTGATTTTCAACTTCGGCTTTATAAATTTTAAAGTAGTCTAAAGCTTCATCTTTTGTGCGCAACAAATAAACATAGCAGTATCTAGTCGCATCATCAATCAAAGTCATGAAATATCTCTTTTCACCTTTTGTCAACACACCATTCATCTCACAAAGATCAGAATGTATGAGCTCCAGAGGTGCCAAGTTTCTCTCCTCGGCTGCCTTGTGAGACTTTCGAGGTTGCTTTGATTGCACACAACTATGGCATGGAACCTTTGGCAATAATGAAATTCGGAATTAAACTCCTATTGGACAACTTGGACATCAAACCAAAATTAATGTGACATAAACGAGAATGCCAAACACTGGTATCAACATTAACACCGCCACAAAATATGGTTTACGGACTTATTACAAAACTCTGAAAGTGAAAAGCGGAACAACCCTCCGCACTCATATCCTTTACCAATAAATTGTCCATGTCTCGATACAATGACTTTATTAGACTCAAAAACAACCTTAAACCCATCTCTGCATAGAAGGGAGCCGCTAACGAGATTCTTGTTCATGGAAGGGACATGATGCACGATCTTTCCCGAAGTGAACTTCAGATCCACCGTGCCAACACCACGAACAGAAGCATGTGACCCATTCCCTATTAGGACGGATGAATCCCGAGCGACCTGATAAGAAGTGAACATAGAGATATCAGCACACACATAAATATTAGCACCCGTATCAATCCACCAACATGGTGATTGAAAAACTAAAAGAATAGTAAATAGATTACCATACCCATCAGCATTGCTAGCAGTCACGACGTTGACAGTCTTCCCATTTTTTCCTTTACGATCTGCACGTTCTGGGCAGTCCTTGGAAAAGTGCCTGAGCTCTCCACAGGTAAAGCAACCTAGCTCAGCCTTGTTCAGCTTCTTCTTTTTCTTGAAGGTTGTAGTCTTTTCAGGCTTGTTGAAGGAGGGCTTATAGTTCCATTTGTTCTTACCAAAGGTCTTCTTCTGCACCATATTGGCGCTGCACTGACCCTCGCCTCCTTTGTCAGCAGTGTCCTTGGCCCGAGCCTTCTCCTCAACATCAAGAGACGCTATCAGGTTTTCAACCGATATCTCTTGCCTCTTATGCTTGAGAGTTGTGGCGAAGTTCCTCCATGAAGAAGGCAACTTTGCAATGATGCACCCAGCCACAAACTTGTCGGGTAAGTTACACTTAAGGATTTCAAGCTCCTTGGCAAAACACTGTATCTCATGAGCTTGTTCGACTATAGAACGGTTGTTAACCATCCTGTAATCGTGGAAGTTCTCCATGATGTACAGTTCACTGCCAGCATCTGTTACACCGAACTTTGCGTTCGGTGCCTCCCAGAGCTCTTTGCCATCTTTGAAGTGCATGTACATATCAAACAGCTTGTTGTCAAGAACACTCAGAACGCATCCCACAAAGGCAAGATTGGTTTCCTTGAACTTGTTCTGATCTTGTTCAGATATAGTTCCTTCAGGTAAACCCTCACTAGCCTCGAATACTTTCAGATTTTGCAGCCACATAGTGGTCTTATACTGCCACCTCTTAAAATGAACACCGGTAAACTTTTCCGGCTTCATCGCATCGGCCAAGTGTCCCATGTTTATCTCGGAAAATTGCCTATAATAAGGTTTTTGGATTGTTGGATAATTAGGCACAATTTCCGTGAATAATTCCAGAATATTAAACATGACAATAGTAGCTACTAGCACATGTAACTCGAACATGCTAGATGTACTAAACAACAAGATGAACGGAAACAGGCAGCAGCTAAACATGTACTCGCAGAACATGATGAATAACCAGACAGTAGCACGTCGCACGTACCGTTCGATTGCAGTAGTCGCAGCAGTAACATTGGGGAAGATTGATTGAAGCAGACGGCGGCGAAGATGACGATAGGCAGCACCGCCCGACTTGGATGGAAGACGAGCCGTGATGCAGAACTCGAGCAGTCGCGCGGAACGCTTCCCAAAAACCTTATTCGCCCTCTGCCGTACAGGATCGCAAAGGCGAGTGGTTCCAGAGACCTGCTTTCCCGTCCGCCGGTGCACGCCGGCAAGCGGGATGAAGTAGACTAAGGTGGCGGTGCAAGCAGAGAGGTTGGCAAACCCTAGATTGGTTCGGTCGTCGTCTGTGACGGTAGCCGCGCATCACTTTATATAGAGCGGCTCAGGAAACCCTAACGAAAGCGAACGTGGGCCGAGTCCACGTAGCGCACTCTTGGGTCGGTTACAGTAACCCACGATCCGGGAGCGACCCGAATAGGCTGACTGTTGACACGTCTGTCAAAACCTCACAGGTTTTCCTGAGCAGCAAGCTCGGCTCGATTCCCGCAACCCGCGGCACGCGCGCGTCGTGATGGGACGGGCGGTGCGGTGCGTGCGTGCGTGCGAGCAGCGTCGTCGTCGGAGGAGGAGCGCGTGTGTAGCTCTCCTCTTCTCACTCACTTTACTAAGTGATGAACCACTCCACCTTATAAGGTGGTGTAACTCTCCTCCAACTTTCCATGTGGGACTAAACTTTAGCTCCCACTCCACTCCCATGTGAGCTGCCCCAAACATGGGCCCAAACACATGTGAGCTGCCACAAACATGGGCTTTGATATTTAGGGAAAATCTGAAATCTATATGAGCTTATTTTATTTAGCCCATTATTTCTAACAGGATGTTCGGCGTGGCGTTGATCGACGAGGGGAGGACACCGCTGCTGGCCGCGTGGGCGGAGAGGTTCCGTGAGATCGCGGCGGCGAACGGGGTGGTGATGGACGCGCTCGTGGACGTGGCGGTGGAGCACGCCAAGAAGCTCTGAACTGCTGCCATGGCAGCCGGGAAGTGAGAGTGGCTCAGAGGAGCTGCTTCAGTTTTGACTTTTGAGTAGTACTAGTAAAATGCCCGTGCGTTGCCACGGCCAACAATGTAGGTTAATAAACCAATGAAGTGGTTAAAATGCAAATACCATATCATCGACGGAGCATCAGCAGCAGCATCAGTAATGGGCATGAATGGAAACAGAACCATCGTGCTTTTCTTACCGCCGAGGTTAACATAATGTATATAAAGTTTCAGTGATGTATGATGCGTGAAGGAAGATACCTTAGTAATCATCCCTCCAATATAAAACCACTTTTGGGGAGGATCATCGAATTTGTGTTAACAAAATTGGCATGACATACTCTTGATATGTTTCACAACACACTTCTATTTGACATTGACTTTGCTCCCTAATGACAGTTCATGCATGTAGTAACAATTTGTATTTGTATAGGTAACAGAACACCGAGAATTGGGTCATCAAAGCCTCTTGGTTTAACTTGATGGAAAAGATCTACACTCAGAATAACATTTCTTCCCAACACAAAGGCACTTTCCACACACACACACACCTCTCTCACACTCACATAGAACATAGTGCCACAAAGGAATGATAAGGATGCATCTATCACCCTTCTCCTTTCCTGACAACGACTTAGCTTCACCTCTTTTTCCATTCTGCCACCACTGTAGATCGCAGTCAGCCCGCTAAGAGTACCGCCACTATGTTTCATAGTCACCCATATCACTCACTGGTCACTGCTATCTGTCGGTGTTCTCTACAAGTCTAACGAATCTATGTAGTCACACATTGCCATAGCCCATGACTTCGGAGAGATTGCACTTCCTTCTCAGAGTTTTGAAAAGTCTAGCAAGTTCCCACAACAATTTCGCAAGGTTGAAAAACACCAAAGGACTCTCTATTCAACCATTAAGGACATGTAGATAAATAGAAAAATAAAAGTGCAGTATAACACCACTACAAAACAACGGAAGGGTGGAAAGTAAAAAAATAATAAAGAACACTAATATACCCATCTGTTGTTTGCAACCAGTATTTATCATTAAATAAAGTAAACAATTCAAATTAATCTAACGTATGTATTTAAACGCCACATCGACTTCTTGTAAAATATCTATAAATACATTTGAAACCTAACATATCAAAAATGGTAATCCAACTAACATGTGCAGCTACATTAGGTTGGAAGAAGTATTCTTTCTACCCATTATAAATTTGTGTCTCCAAGGACACCTACTCGTAAAAAAATGGACACCTACATGCTAAAGCCTACATCCTGCCCCCCCCCCCCACCCACATTTCTTGCCATGTTCATGTCTTGGTGCCACAATCAATGTGTTGGTTTTATAATGTCCACATAAAATGTATAATAAGGTGGATTCGTAAAATATCATATGCCTTACAGTTTAAGGAGATGAGTGAGTACAAATCTTGATAAAACATGCCATATGCCTTGCAATTTATGAGGATGAGTGAGTATAAAGCTTGATAGAACAAGTGGGTGTAACCAGGTTCATTAGAGGTAAGAGGAGAACCTAGGATCCGCAACCATTAAAAAATGACATTTGGTCTTATAGCACAAAATACATCAGTAAAACTCTATAAGATTGGAAATAGCAATTGTCAAAACCGAGTGCATATCACTTGTGTATTACATGTTGGAAGTAACAATTGTCAAAACAAACACCTGAGATGTCGGATATTTTAACTGAACCGAGCTAATAGGGTCCTGCATGCAAAATGTATTGAAAAAACGCAGGAAAGAAGTAAGTATTTACAACATAAAAAATAGAAAGTTCACCTTGAGTTACCTAATTTCCACTTTCCTACTTATATTGCAGGAATTCTCGCCTTCCAAGGTTGTCGTCTTCTTTCAAAGTTGACGTCTTCGTCCATCCAGGATTGCAGCAAATGAAATGCATATGCATAGAGTATAAATAACAATCAGATGCTTGAGCTAGTCAAAATTATTGGAAATTTATATTGTAAATAGGAAATTGGTAGATAGTACTCCAAACTCAACTTTTGAGTACATTCCTTAGATATGACTCAACCAGTAGACACAAATCATCACTTGCAGATGTGTGTCATAATTCCTAAACTCCGTTTGGAATTATTTCCATTATGTAGAAGTTAACTACTACTGCGGGAATTATTTACCAAGGAAACATTCAAACTTTTCACTTTAGAGAGGAACTTAAATGAGTAGCACGATGTGAGTGGGGCATTCATCACCTTCCACTACCATCCTAGAGAAGGCATACACCACCTTCCACTACCATCCCAGAGAATGAGTAACGCCTGAGTTTGCACTGTCACCTACAGAGAGGACACGTGCTCAGCTGACCATAGGAAGCGGAGTGCACTGAATAATTTGATATGCATGTACGTATGAGTAGTCGAGCATCATGAATTTGTTTTATGAATACATTGACACACTTGGAGTGCCATCAAAACTTATGTTTTATCCTTCTTCAATCTCCATATTGCCTCATGACTTGTACTTTATTTGATGATGATCATAATCAAACACACCTCCTAGCCTACAGGATACAAAATACATAATACTTGGTAAGTACAAAAGAATGTAAATCAAAACTAAGACCACAAGCTGATGCAGGGGAATAATGAAGAAAATAAATACCCCCTTTGTTCGAAGATAATTGTCGTGAGGGGAAGAAATCCATTGAACGAGCCCTTTTACAGTTATACCATGTACAATTTGAAATGAAACGAATGGATCCAAAGCAGTGATCTATCACTTCCGATGCCGGCCAGTCCTGATCGATCGCTCCCAACACCGGCCAGTCGAGCTAGAAACGGCTCCGCTCTACAGCAATCCCATCCATCGGCTCCTACTCTGCTCCCCGAATCAATCGCATCCGGCTGAACGCAGCCGATGCCAGCAAGTGCATTCCCGCGACAACAACAAATGCTACGGCAGCAAGCGCATCCTGTCGGGTCCTGCTCCTGCTCCGCTGACTCCTAATCGCTCAGCTCTGCCAAGCCCTTCTCGATCCACCTGATCGCTCAGGTCTCTAGCAGCGCTGGTAGCTCCAACAGCCTTTCGCCAATCTCCTCGGCGGCTGTGGAAGAGGCACTACCGGCAGCTCTAGCAGGTCGCCCACAACCTCCGGGTAGCGCAGCTCCTTGCCGGTAAGGCTGTGAGCTTAGGCAACTTCTCCGCAACTTCCCGGTTGTGCAGGAGTCAGTTCTGGCAGCTCTAACAGCTCGTCCCCAACCTCCCGGCACCGCAGCTTCTCACTTGCAGGTTGTCTGAACTCCTCACTGACAGTGCTCTCTGTGATTCTCCATCTCGTCCCTAACCTTTCAGCTGCGCAGGGAAAGGCCTAGGACGAGCGCGGCGAGATGGCCACCGTGCCTGAGAAGAAGCGGAGGAGGAAGCCACCCGCTTGCATGGTCATCGAGGCTCCCAAGCCCGTCGCACCTAAAGAACAATGGTGCTTTTAGACCTTAACTTCAGTACACAAGAAGAACCTAAGAACAAGAAGATGAAGTCAACAATCCACCTGAAGAATATCAAAATGCAGGTACTGTACTCTAAAATTGCAAGAAACTTGCATACTCCAAAAATGCAGGAAAATTACGGTACTTGTGCTTCTGTTCTAATCCATGGCAAAGTGGAAGAAAAATGTTTGCTCTTGTGTTCAGTTATGTAGATTCATATTGTGCACTTGTCACAACATTGAATATCTCTTGAAAAAACCACTTATCTTCCCAAAATATACCGACCACCTAAATGTGAGTAATCTTTTTTGTCATTGCCTACTGACCACCTACTCTATAAAACACTACTTGAGGATAGTTTTCCAGAGAGGGAGAGAGAGCTACAATTTCCTTCAAGATCATTTGAAGCATTTATTTAGGACATCAATCAAATGAAAACACTCATATGATCACCATATACAAGTGCAGGAACTATTATCACTCAAAACACTCATATTATCCCCATAGACAAGTGCAAAAGTATTTGTATAAAAAAATTCGGGTTCAAAGTTGTTATACCTGGTCAAGCTTTTGGCAAAGAATCCACTTCCCTCAAAAGGTTTCTCGGGAGAAGCACTAATTGAGAAACCATGCACATCCAAGAATCTTCACAGAATGTCATCCAAGAATCCAAAATTGCTCCATGTTAGACCCTGGAAATCAGATATAGAAGGTATGCCATTTGACATCAGGGAGACATGAACAAATTATAACAATTCAAGGAGGAGCTGCTTCAGTTTTGACTTTTGAGTAGTACTAGTTCAGTGAGCTTTTAGTTTTATGTGAGAAAGAAAGCAAATAAATCATGTGGCCCTTCTGAGAATAGTAGCCAGTCTACCACTCAAGATTATTTAAATGTGCTCCTATCCAAGGCATCATTTGTCTAAACTGTTCCTTTTATGTGTGAATTTGAATCTGAAATTTAGTGGCAAAGTAGATGGATGTTGCATCAAGTTTTATCCAATGTTTGAAATCTGTAATGATCTTTAGAGGAGCCAATCGGTAGTTTGGGACACGATCAAAAAAAAACTTGTACAAATAGAAATACACAAAAGTTTGAACAATTGTTCCAAAGGCAAACACGTCACAAAAGGCACCTCTATCTACGGTATAAAACATGACTGCTTAATAATGTGCACTTCATACAGAATGCGCAAAAAGCGATACCATGCTTCTCTTCATATCAATGGAAAAGAGATGTACTGTATATGGTCGATCCTACAACAACGCTCGACCCAAATCTTATTGGGCATGGGAAAACAGAGAACAAGACCAAAACATACGCGTCAAATGTTCCAAGTCACCATGTAACAACACCAAGCGTCCCAGCAGGGGCTTGACACGAGAAAATCGTTCAGTGAGCGACCGCACCCGCCTTAGCTTTGTCTGGGAGGATGTTGTCAGGAAGGATGAGCTGCGGCGGGATCTCTCGGACCACTCCGAGCATCGAGTCGTACTCCTCGTCTTTGTGAGCAAACTTCTTCCTCAGCTTCTTCTCGAGCTCAATCTCGTCGAAGCTCTTGTCATTCTCGGCTGCGTGTACCTGAGCTAAGTTGAAGTAGTTGGTTGCTGATTGCGAGATGAAGGCAATCTCCTCCTCCGTGAGCTTTCTTAGGAACTTGGCAGGATTACCAACCCAGACCTAATTGTGTCAGGAAAACGTATGATTCAGTGAAGTCAAACAGGATACAATTTGTTTCAGAAATATAAAGCTGAATATACTTGTCTCTTGCAGTTGCAAAATAACCAGTTTAATAAATTATGGGATCTAGAATATGAATATACTTCCAGCATCCAAACAGGACTATACTTGGTTCGGTTTTTCCCCAGCAGAAATGCTCGAAAAGACCAGACAGAAAAATTAAACTACATTGTATACTTGTATAGTAAAGCATTTAATATGTAAGCACTCTTTATGAAAACATGGCTCCAGGATTAACCGAGAAACATCGACTGAATTACTTAAACTGTGTATGGCATTTGTCTGGAGCAGGAGAATGACAATCTTCTAAACAACACATCACTGCAGAATGCCATCTTATAAAGGTGACCAAGACTAATGATGACAGTTGAATCCATAGTGCCAATCTACCGAGTGTAAAATTGGATTATCAAGAGAGCAAGAAAGTAACCTCTCCAGAAGGAATCCTTGTATTCTGCTTAACAAGGGATCCTGCACCAACCATGCTGTGCTTTTCAACAACCACTCCGTCAAGCAAAGTGGCACCCATACCAACAAAAGCTTCATCCTCAATGGTGCATGCATGTAAAATAGCACTGTGCCCTGGCAGACGTTTACTACTTTAGGTAAGAGTATAACAGAGTCAAACATCCAGACAAAATGAAGTTGAGCAATTTAGATCAATAAATCAATCACCAAGAGTAAGGGCACTCAGCAGGCTGCACCGATTAGATATCATATTTATAAGTTTTTCGTTAAATTTATATGCAACGACTGTCTACGAAATAAGCGAAAGCAACATATAGTAAGCATACTGCAGTTGTTACCAATATTAATCTAGAATAAGTGGAAAAGTTCTTTACTGACCTACTGTA
Source organism: Avena eriantha (assembly GCA_910589775.1). Lineage (NCBI taxonomy): Eukaryota > Viridiplantae > Streptophyta > Magnoliopsida > Poales > Poaceae > Avena > Avena eriantha. Next base: position 80,749,217 of record OU342741.1, on the reverse strand, counting down.
ACATTGCTTCCAATTATGGTCGGGAGGACCTTCCCACTAATGTTAGTTTTTGCAACATGTACAAGAGAGTTGTCTTGTATATTTGATCCAGATCCAATGCGAATACTGTTGACATCACCTGAAGAAAAGAACAACAACAACAAAAGATGGCTATATTATCAACACTGAAATATGTAGTTAAGCTAATAATAAACCATAACATCTAATGGTTTTCACAACATGATACAAGATCATTTTCCTTCTTGAGCTTGACTAGGAATGTTTGGTTGGGAAGTAACGTTGGTTTCAAAAGTATTACTGCTGCATGGACTAGGTAATGATATAGCATAGAAATCTGATAATAATGCAGCTCTAGATGTCTTAAGGCCTCACCCAGTTAATGTCATCGAAAAAGGTGTATAATGCTTTAATATCACATTTTTATAACGGATATAACAATTTTATGAAAACATGTTTCTGATGCCATTTAGTAACTAGACAATCGTCCAGATGTGGAGTAAACAACAATTCAGTGCCAAAACATAGTTTGGAGCTTTCTACCCCATTTATTTGGTTGCAGCCGTGGTATTAACCTAATCAAAACACCCTGCATACCATTCAGAATAGTCAATATGTCTCTTGCTGACCATTCTCAATGGTATCCTGGGGCTAGTGAGAAAACTGTTATAACAATCTTCAGAAAGCTCCGGTTTCATAACCATAAAAAGTTTTGTGTTACTTTCCCGGCAACAAGATTAAGATACATGAAAGAACCAAAATGATTTAACAATTTTGAGACTACATGTAAAATCAGTAGTTAGCAGAAGCGTGGACTGCAGCCAAAAGATATACCTAAATGCACTTAGTGCTGTTCAAAATAAGAATGTGCATCCTATGACGGTTGATGGTTATGTATCTGTGCATATAAACCATTATTCCGAGGATGGTGTTGTCAAACACAAGTTTGTCTAGAGCACCTCCACGTTTGAAGAAAACATTATGCTAATAAGAATGGGAAGATAATAACAATGGTTACTCAGGGTCCATGAGTTTACCTCTCAAAACGGAGCCATACCAGATTGAGGATCCATGTCCAATCTCAACATCACCAATGACGGCTGCACTGGGAGCAACAAAAACATCTTTGTTGATTATTGGCTCTTTTCCGAATATGCTCATGATTGTACGATGCCTTGACACTGCCAAAAGGCACACAAAAGGATCAATGCCAGTAAGGAATGTTAAATCTCAACAAGTAATTCATGGTTCTACAGTTATATATATATATCAAGTTAAATACAAACGGCCCCAAAATAAAATAAAATAAAATAAAAAACTCCCCATCGCCATGTTCAATCCATTTAAATTCCTAGTCATTTACCATTTGAAGCAGACAGCTAATCAGCACCAACTATAGGACTTCATACAACTCAAACAGGCAATGACTTCATGATGCTAGGGCGCATAAGTAAGATAGAGAAAATGGCACGCAAATACACTATTCCCGCAAAACTTGGCAACAGTACCAATGCCTTATGCCCTTATTATGTTTGATTTACATCTAGTATTAAACATGACATTCACTAATTGCAATGCGACATTTCACAGATAGCTGACAATACTCCAAGCGAATACAGACAACAACAAACCTGGACCGAAACCTAACTGCTAGGCCCATTTCAACTCTCGAATCACACTACCAGTATCCATTTCTGTTCCACTTTCATTCTCTCCCACCACACATCTAAAGGTTATGAGCCTATCAACGAATGGGGTTGCCACTTATTCAATCTGATCGGGTACAGAACATCTCCGAGACAAGTAACTCTGCGACGAACTGACCACGATTCAGCAATTAGCTAAGACTACGGCTGCACGAAATCGAAACGACCACGTAGCGTGTAGGGGACAACCGGTGGCTAGGATGAGGGATGAGATAAGGAGAAGGATGGTTACCCTGCTCCTCGGCGCGGAGACCGCCCTGCATGGTGGATCCGAGGCGGTCCATGGCCTGCCCCGTGCCGCGGATCCACTTGCCCACCGTGTAGATCGCGCGCCCGAGGGTCCCCATGTCACTCCACCTCCTGCACCCTCGCTCCCTGCTCCGGTAGGGCCTCGCCGGCGGCAGTCGCAGGCGCGGTGGGGTTTAATGGCGTCTAGGTGGAGACGGCGAGGGGAGGGGAGGAGAGAGATGAGCCAGAATGCAATGGCTGCGGCCGAGGGAGTGGAACTGTAGGGGAGAGAGAGGAGAGAGGTCAAAAGCTCTGGGCCCAACACTGATGGGCCTTCTGGTTGACCCAGAGTTAGTGCATCCGTTTACGGGCCGGCCTAGTAGGAACCAGGAAGAACAACTCAAAGCGCATTCAACGATGAGTGGGCCAAGGGCGATCCTATAAAAATATTTCGAGCAAGTACCAACTTCCTCTTTCTTTCGAGCTAAGCCCATCGCGTCGGATCCGTGGCTTCGAGACCGGCTGTCATGATTCTATTTTCCTCGGCGAGCATGGACATTTTTACTTCTTTTTGCTTGAAATCTAATTTTCTAGTTTTTGAGAAGACATTCATCTCTTCTAGCTCTAACTTTTTTGGACTGAATCTCGTAGTAGCTCTTCGCTTCCTCCCTCTCTTTGTATAATGACCCAGGGATATATATTATAGGAAGGGTGGATGTGTAAATTAATATTGTTGCATGGCATGCATATAAAAATTTAGGGGTAATTTGAAAAAAATTAACAACTCGTTTGAATTTGGTTCTAGTGAGGTTGATTACAACCAAATGGTCACTAGGATTTGAAACCTCATTCAAACTCTAACATTAAAATGAATTGAATGCATTCAGAATAGAAGTTGACCTAAGTCAAACTTGAATTCAAATTCAAATTACACATATTCACATGCAAATTATAGAAAATGAAATATAAATGTCCATTCAAAACCAATATCACACAAACCTTTATTAACAGAAATAGAAAGTCACAATCACAAGTGTGTGAAGGAAAAAATGATCTTTATTCATATTCAGATATGAGTACATGGTCCTAGAATTACAATAGTTTACAAATTATACATAAACCTAAACTAAAAACCTACACTATATAATGTCTATCTTCTCAATGCCCAAACCTTTGATCTCCAACCTATGAACACAAACAACACAGAAAACACAAGTCAGTGTTAAAATCCTGAACTCTGAGCTTGAGTATTAAAGCAGCAAATCAAAGAAATATTTGAAAGCAACAGAGTCAAAATGCTTCACTGTGAACATTTGAAGTCAATTAGAATAAGCCCCAAAACCCGTAGAACAGATCACAAATAGCTCCTAATAACAACTTACACTCAAATTAAATAATAATCCGATAGTCATCTATAGAAATTTTCAACTAGATCAAGTAGGAAAACCAGATTTACTAGAAACCATAATATAAGTCAATCAACCAAAGGAAAACCCCAGGCTCAGGATTCTATCAAAAACAAGTAGAACTCTAGAAAGCTATATCATCAATAATCAAAATTCTAAACCAATAGAAACTTTAGTAACTACTAAACAAGAACATTCACCAAAGGAATCATCAAGACATTAGATTTTGCCGAGAACTGTAACATCCCAAAATTTTCATCTGAAAACCATCATCATTGCACTCATATCATCATGGCATGTGTTGCATTGCATCTAGTTTGTCCCCCAAAAATTTGGTGAAAATTTGAGGCAATTTGGAATCCTTTTGCTAAATTCAAAACCTTGGAAAAGGAAAACTAAAAGGAAAAAGAAAGGGAGAAAAAATGCAGCAGCAGGAGCTTCTGGCCTATTCGGTCCAACCTAGCCCAACAGCCCACCCGGGCCACCCCTTTCCCTCTCTCTCCTTTTCTCACCGTCCCCCTGCACGCCCCCTCCTACTTACACCCTGGCCCCACCTCCACGTCACCTCCACCTCATCTTCTTCCACCGCGGGACGAACTGCCCCTCTCCCTTCTCTGCCGTTTCTAATCGGCTCAAATTCGAGCGTTGCACGAATAAAGCCCCACTTCAACCCCTCCTTATTAATCCCCTCTCCCTCCTCTTCGGTTTCCCCTCAGTCGCCACCCCCAGAGAGCCCCCAGGCTCCCCAATTGAGAGCTCGAACCACCGCACACCGTCTGTACTCCGGCGACAATTCCGGTGAGCTCTGACCGTCTCACGCCCACCCCTCTACCCTATCACCTTCACGATGCTCTGGCGCACCAGTTAATATTTTTTTTCGTTTTCTACCTGCCCCAAGTTGTCGCCACGGTCACCACCGGCTTTTCCCTCTGCCACCGCCGTCCGACGACTTTTCCGCTGAGACTCAGGTTCCCGCCGCCCCTTTTTGGCCACTACCAGACAGTACTGGACCGGGCGCACCTTCATAACCCCTCTCTTTGTCTGCTCGAGCCCCAGATCAACGTCGCTGTCTCGAGGACGTCAATTCCACCGTCGGCAGGAGCTCCGGCGAGGAATCTGGAGCGAGGCAGAGCACCCCTCCCTCCATCGCGACCATCACCGAGACCACCTCGACCGCGGCAACCTCTGGTAATAGTCCACGGACCCCTTGCCTCTTTGGAATCGCCGGAACACCGCCGTCTGTCGTGCCGCCACCGCGCACAGAGAGCCAGCGCTGCCAGCACTTGGCCACGCGGTGAGCACCGTCCGATCTATCACCAGCGGCTAAGATTAGATCATTAGTCGAACGGGTACGGGCTGATCTGATTCGTCCGTTGCCACTTAAAATCTAACGGCCCACAACAATCGATCCGACTGAATCGGTATGGGCCAATAGGATAGCGCCACGTTAGCATGTGCGTCTGTTTAATTTAGAAAATAGACAGAATATGTATTTAACTTAGAAATTCAATAACTTTTGATCCACAAATCAGAAAAATGCAAATTTGGTGTCTATGGATTCAGAAAAATGAGACCTCTATTATTAAGGCCTTATTTCACACTTTTGTTTCTAAAAATTGGAATTTTAGACATAACCATTTTAGGAGTATTTTGCTCATAAAAATTTCTCCATAAATTGTTTTTAGGTATTTCTTATGCCTTTAGATAAGTATTTTAACCTCTGTACTGTAGACTCTGTAAGTTTTAGAGTTTTGTGCATATCATTGCATTTTTCATGCATTCATGTTTTTGTGATGCTATATCGATTGTATTATTGTTGTTGTATTGTTCTTTGTGTAGATTGTGTGGATTGTGAAGTTTGTTGCTATGAGGATTGTACCTATTTCCCCTAGATACCAAGGCAAGTGATATTTCATCTTATGGACTATTATTTTCACTATTGCACTAGTGTTATTTTTGATAGATCTTAGCATGGTAGGAGTATTTATATGTTACTATGCTATGTTATCCTATAGATTATATCTTGGTAGTATTTCCTAGTTGAAAGACATCGTATGCTAAAGTGCTTAGCCATGCTATTAGAATTCGTGGGTGGAAATTTATACCAATATAGTATGGAAGTATATTATTTTGTTTGACTAAGGAAACAACTAATGTTAATGAAACACCTGGGTGGAATGAGACTTGCTCGGATTATGTTGAGTGGTTACTCAGGGGCCATGTCTATGGTCAGCTGGTGTATCACACTTCTGGACGGCCACCCAGGAACAAAGAGATTGGAGACGTTCTTGTCGTGAAGCTTCCAGTGCAACCACATAGCATATGGGCTCTGCCTTGACCGACTAAGTTGCAAGAACTCAGCCAGACGGACAGAGGGTGGTAGATATGATAGGATGGAACGCGTCCGTGGTGGTCTGAGGGATTGCTTCTGAAAAGTCTCGTATTGATGCATGTCGAGTCTTGTGGGGAAAGTGCACCACCTCTCGAGAGGGTAAAACTAAGTACTTAGCCGTGTCCCCGGTTATGGACAATTTCTGAGCGTCAAGACAGTGAAGCAGTTCAATAATCTCCTCATCCAAATTTCTCTAAGTTAAAAACTTGTGGGTGAACAGGGATAGAGGTTCATTGATGTCTATCAATGGTACCTTAGTGTTTTGAAAGAGAAAACCTACTCTTCAAAAACTATGAGATAAAACCTTGCTTTTAGCAAAGTCAGCCAAAACCACACTTAGCCATATATTCATGTAGTTGTTGGATTTTACAAAGTATATATGGTATCACTTGCCAATACAATTCCAAATGTATTGACCCTTTGTGGCTGTAACTTATTATGTTGCAGGATACTCCGATGATGAGTAGGGTTGCCGGTCTACACTCGACATGTTTGCCTATGGCGCATGAAGACAAAATACTCTATTATTATTATACTATGTCTTGTGAATCTTGAATAATGTTAGCCTCGAGCTAAGTGATTTGTAAGAACTATTATATTCCTGGATATGCGATGTAATAATGACCTTTGTTTCTGTGTACTTCATCTAAACTGTGGGTGCTAGCATTTCGATCCAGGGACTAGCACTGCAATCAGAGGGATCTTACCTTATTATGGTGAGATCTTATAGATGGTATCAGAGCACTGTGTTGCCTGTAGGTTCGTGACCCTAGGTTGGATTAGACTAAGGAAAACACTTAGGAAAAATAACTCTATTTCAAATTTTACACTTGTATTTTCATCTCGTAAAAATTTTCCTGATCATCCTTCCACCACCAATGAATCTATCAAGAAGGGACCACTGATGACTATGACACTTGAGTGTGAGACGGAATTTCCCAAGGCACTCAAGAACCTCATGATCGGCTTGGGGATGGATGGTGAAGCCGTGTACAAGGTATTTCCTGTGATAGACGAAGGACAAGAGTATTGGTGGGTGCAACTCCATTTATATAAGAACCAGGAAGATGATCCAAAGAGTATGGGATTCTGCATGTTCACCAACTCTGAAATGCACACGTCATTCTTTGACTCTGCAAGAAATGTTGCGTGGAAAGCCATTAAGGAACTTGGGGAAAGACTTAAGTATAGAATGCTCAATACTCAGGAGGATCTTAAGGAGGAGAAACATCGTGTCCAAAATTCAAGGGCCACGGTAAAACGACTAAGTAAGGATATTATAGACTTGGCTTTGGAGTTGTGCGAGCAAGACAAACAGATTGCTGCCAAGGATGCCCAGATTGCTACCTTGGTTAATAAGGAGTGAGATACTAGTTGGACCACCACACTTGGCGTTTTATCACGTTAGTATTTTGATCATACCGACCTATGTGGTATGGCAAAAATAAGTTATGTTTGGACCTTGGTTGCTTGAGTTGAATAATGTATTGCCACTTGGTTTGAGGATTGTTTTGTTGGTTGATTTTATCTTTGCATCTATTGTTACTTGTGTTTTCTTACTCTAGACTTGTGTTATTACTAATTTTCTCCATACTATGCAAAAGATGCCGAATTTTGTCTATAGCACGGCCGAGGATTTCAAGGGAACTCGCTTCGGGACTCGCATGTTGGAGCTCGTCCATGTGCTCGCTCTTCCAATCCCTACCATTAAGGGACTTCCGCTGAGGAAATTTCAAAGGAAGGACTTATGGGGATTCAGAGTTACCCAACCAGGACGTGAGACAGAGCCCCAAACTAAGGAGATCGCCTTCAAGATACTCCATGATGACTTGGAGAGGGGCCTCGACGTGGCTATGCAGGAGCTATTGGGACGCCTATGTGGACGTCACTCTTCCGAGATCAAGAGCCACTACTTTCACTTCTTTGGGAGACGCGACGAGGAAGGAGAGCCTATTGTGTTGGACGAGGCCACTAAGGAGACTATCAAGCCTGTGCGTCACCATCTCCAAGACTTAGAGAGCCTTATCAAGAACCTTGATACTGATAGGAGTAATGTGTTGCTCAACAACGATGAACTACGAGTCCAACTTAAGGAGAAGGACAAGGCCTTCTAGGAACAGGAGAAGCGAATCAAGGAAATGGAGAAGAAGTTTGAAGACCAGGAGAAGAAATTCAAGAGCCAAGAGAAGAGGGTTCAGGAGAAGAATAAGAAGATTAGAGACTTGGAGACCGAGTTAGAGCTTGAGGACATTGAGCTGGAGGCGGATCACGAGGTGATAGAGAGGCTACGCACACATAAGAGAGATTTGCAGGCAAAGATCGATGCTTTGTCTACAAGCTTGGAGTAATACAAGGCATGATTCGCCGCAGCAGGACTTGCACTAGTGGAGGAGGAAGTTGACATGGAGGAGTAGTGATATCCATCTATCTATCGTTTTATTATCGAGTCGCATAGATCATACCGACTTGTGGGTGACTATGCTAGTATGTTTATCTTCGCAAACTCTGTTATTGTCGTGATGTTGAACCTGCATGTGCTTGTTTGTTTGAATGTTGTTATTTTATTTGGGGTTATCTATCGTTACTTACCCTTATTAAACCCACAGATGCCTCCCCGCCGTAACAATGAGGACAATAACGACAATGGCAATGGAATGCAGCAAATGATGGCTACGCAGACACAGTTGATGCAAATGATGACTCAGTTCATGGCGAACCAGAATCAGAACAACAACAATAACAATAATAACAACCAGAACAATCCACCACCTCTAGATATGCTCACCAGATTTCTAAGGCTAGGACCTGCCAAATTCTCGGGTACTACTGATCCCATGGTAGAAAATGATTGGCTACGCTCTATGAATAAGGACTTAGTCACTGTGGGATGCACTGACGCAGAGAAAGTCAGATTTGCAGCACACTTATTGGAAGGTCATGCAGCTACTTGGTGGGACAATTTCCAAGTTACTCACCCTATTGAAGAAGTAACTTGGGCAATGTTTGAGGATGGATTTTGTACCACTCACATCTCTTCTGGAATAATGGGGCTGAAGAAAAAGGAGTTTCACAACCTCAAACAACGCCACCGTAGTATTTCTGAGTACATCGAAGAGTTCAACAATCTGTCACGTTATGCACCAGATGATGTTGACACCGACGCAAAGAGAAAGGAGAAGTTCCTTGATGGGTTGAATGATGAAATATCTATGCAACTATATGTTGCTTATGTTCCAACCTATCAATCTCTGTGTGATAAAGCTACCATCCTAGAAAACAAGATGAAGCAAGTGGAAGGTAGAAAGAGGAAGCACCATTTTGATAAGTTCGGATCAGGATCACCTCACAAGCGTTCTCATGGTGAAGGAAGCGGGAGTTCTGGATTCCAAAAGAATGGGAATCACAACAACCATCATAACAATAACCACCACCATGATGGAAACAACCATCGTGGACACAACAAAGGTGGGTACATGAATAACCACAATGGTCATGGCCATGGGAATCAAAATGGTCATAATCGTCACAATCAGCCAGCAAAGAAAGACATCAGTCAGGTGGAATGTTTCAAGTGCAAGAAGACATGGCACTATGCTAATGAATGCCCAGAGAAGAAGACTGATGCGGCTAAGCCAAATCCATTTCAAAAGGGTCATGTGAATCACATCAATGTGGAGGAAATTCAAGAAGGATCTGATGCCGTGATCGGTAAGTTCAAGATTAATTCCTTTCCTGCACTTATCCTTTTTGATACCGGCGCATCGCATTCATTCATTTCAAGAGCATTTGTAGTAAAAAAACTCTCCACTGAAACCATTGATGCCCCATTAAGGTAAGTTCCCCGGGTGGAGAAATGATAGTAAATTTTGGGTGCTGACAGCTAATCCTAGAGATTGGAAAGAACAAGTTTCTAGTTAATTTAATAATCCTAGAGTCCCAAGGATTAGATGTAATATTAGGGATGGACTGGTTGACACGTTATGAGGGAGTGATTGATTATGCCAAACGAACTGTTATGCTCACAACCCCAGAAAAGAAATGGATCAGGTTCAAGTCTAACTTTGAACCCAAGGGGAGCAAGGTTAATTCTCTTAAGGGGGTTAGCCTAGACAGAGTACCCATACTGAAGGAGTACCCGGATGTGTTCCCAGAAGAATTACCTGGCATGCCACCAGATAGGGATGTGGAGTTTCTGATAGACTTACTACCAGGAATCGGGCCTATAGCAAAGAGACCTTACAAAATGTCAGTGGACGAGTTAAAAGAACTCAAGAAACAGCTGGGAGAACAGTTAAAAAAGGGATTTATCCAACCAAGTTCTTCGTCTTGGGGAGCACTAGTTTTGTTTGTTGAGAAGAAGGACCGAAGTCAAAGACTATGCATAGACTATCGATCACTTAATGAAGTGATCATAAAGAATAAATATCCCCTACCTAGAATTAATGATCTTTTTGATCAGCTAGAGGGAGCATGTGTGTTCTCAAAAATTGATCTTCGATCAGGATACTTCCAACTAAAGATTAGAGAAATGATATACCAAAGACTACATTTACCACTAGATATGGGTTGTATGAATATACAGTGATGCCGTTTGGATTGACCAATGCACTAGCCTATTTCATGAACATGATGAACAAGGTATTCATGGAATTTCTTGACAATTTTGTAGTGGTATTCATCGATGACATATTGATATATTCCAAGTGAAGGAAATATGCCCTGAGAGGCAATAATAAAGTTGTTATTATGTATTCCTTATATATGATAGATGTTTATTTTGCATGATATAATTGTATTGATCGGAAACATCAATACATGTGTGTTTAATAAACAAAAAGGGTTCCTAGTTATCCCTCTCTTATAGACTAGGTTGTTGATTAACAAGATGATCAAGGTTTCCTGATCATGGACATTGGATGTTGTTAATAACAAGGTCACAACATTTGTGAAATGATGTGATGAACATTCATCCGAAGTATAGCATTACGATCAAGTCATTATGTTTACATTGCTATAACATCATACGAAGTAATCTTTATGCTTAGACGATGAGATCATGTTAATTGCTAACACCGGAAGAGTATCTTGATAACATCAAACGTCACACCGTAACAGGGTGACTATAAAGATGGGTGATGACCCACAAGTATAGGGGGTGTATCGCAGTATTTTTGATAAGTAAGAGTGTCGAACCCAACGAGGAGCACAAGGTGCTGGCTAGTGGTATGGATCAGGAATTCTCTGCAAATACTTAGCAAACAGATTTTTAGGGGTTTTTGATAAAGCAAGTTAACAAAGTACGAGTAAATAAAAGACAGTAGGAATAAATGCAGCAAGTGGCCCAATCCTTTATGCAGCAAAGGACAAGCCGGTTGTATTACTTAAGATGACCAAACGTTCTCGAGGACACATGGGAAGACTGTCAAGTGTTTTCGCTTCATATAGTTGATTAATCTTCTTTAGCTTGCTAAGTGTTGTGTGGGTGAACCTGTGCTAATGTACCGACCCATCCAGGACTAATACATACTTGTGATTATACCCCTTGCAAACATCCGTAAGTACAAGAAAGTAATTAAGGTAGAAACCTAACCACAGCTTTAAACTCTAAGACCCTTACGTCCCTTGTGCAATGGTTTCCTAACGGGGGTTCAGGTTTCTCTCACTCTGGCAACCCCTACGATTAGTAGCCAAATACACAATGCATTCCCCTAGGCCCATATAGGTGAAGTGTCATGTAGTCGACGTTCACATGACACCACTAGAAGAAGTACACCACAACTTAAATATCAAACTATTGAATCTTTCTCAACACAACTCCACTACTAACAATATGACTTCTCCCATGTCCTCAAGAACAAAACGAACTACTCACAAGACATCATATGGATCATGATCAGAGATGGAATAATGATGTATAACAATCTGAACATAAACAATAATTCAACGGTTCACTCAATAGCATCCACTACAAAGAGTAATCAACACCGGGAAAGTTTCCCCTATGAACTATGCAAGATTCAACCCAATTGTTACAGCAATATGGAGATGGTGATGAGGGTGCTGATGATGATGATGATGGTGGTGATGATGATGATGATGATCCCGATGAAGTCCATCTTGATGATGGTGTTGATGGCGACGATCTCCCCTCTCCTGGAAGGAATTCCCCCGGCAGAAATCTGTCTATCGGAGAGATCTTTCTCTCTCGGTGTTTTCCGCCCCGTAGAGGCGGTGGAATCTTTCTGTGGTCGCTCCTCAAGTCTTACGGTTTCGGGAGGATGATATACGCTAGAGGGGAGAGGCTGGAGTGGGCCAGGGTGGCCACACCACCTGCTCGCGCGGCCTAGGGCTGCCCGCGCCAGGGGGTGGTGTGGGCCCCTTGTGGCCCATCTCCACTTCGTCTTCTGGCATCCTTAGTCTTCTGGAAAAATAGGATTTTCCGTATATTTCCCAAATTTTCTGATCTTCATGAATTTTGCCTCTAAACAACACCTTTTCCATCAGAATCCTGACTGCAGCGGTCCATGCTCCAAAAGTCATCAACCATGCAAAAACAGATGAAATAACATAAGTATCACCTCTCAATATGAAATATATCAATGAATAATAATGAATTAAGACATAGAATAGTGATGCAAAATGGACGTATCAACTCCCCCAAGCTTAGACTTCACTTGTCCCCAAGCGAAACTGAGCTCAATAAACATGACCTCAGGTTTATGGAGTGAAGAGTTGATAAAAGAATACAAACAAGAAGCATCACATTCATCAAATACATAGATCATAATAGAAGACAACCTACTATTATATAACTCAACTTGTAATAAGTAAAGGAAACACAATAAAGATACATAAAGTAAATCATAAGTGGTAATGGCAAACTTAGCTCTTGGTCGAAGAATAGTTGATAATTTAATGGAGTTCACAAATAGCTGGTTTTCAATGATAGCTTTCAAAGTAGTAAACATCAAGATAAGAGCAATGTGCAAAACAAGTAACATAAGACATGATTGAATAAATCATCATATGAATGAACGAAACACAACAACTCAAAATACTTGCTGAGAAATAAGGGAGTAGGTTTACTAACTCAATCTACAAAGTAAAAGAAAGGCCCTTCAAAGAGGGAAGCAGGGATTGCAAGTCTCATAAAGAGCTCCGAAAAATTATGATACTCACTAGCTTTCAGCTCTGATTGCCCTATCATAGGCATCTTTAGGTGATTAAGGTTAAAGTGATCAAATATGAGGATATGCATTGACAAGTTGTAAGTTGAGAATCTCATGTCCCTTGAATACGAGGGCCGCTACTCATGCTACTCAAGTTTAGTCACCGGTAAGTTCTTGTCATCGTAAGCATATGTGTATCATAGAGAACCTCCAACGGGGTACCCCTTGCCCGATGATACGGAAGAATCCCCATATCAAAATGACAAGGCAAGTAGACAACAAGCATCTCAGCAATCTTCTTATTTACCATGGGAATATGGTGCTTTTTTCTCTCTTTCCTCTTTTCATAATATCTCTCCCTTTTTTTCTTTTCTCTTTTTCTCAATCTCTATCTCTTTTTTATAAGAGAATGCTTCATAGATACTCGTTATGGTTACGCTGCAGGTTTCCACCATGTCAGCATGGATTAGACCAGAGGCCCAGGCGTTTCTCTAACACATATGCATAACTACATGGACTTACAAGCTCCCCTTTCATTTCACACCGACGACATCCATAGACAAATGAACATGATATCAACTTGGTACAAAGTACCAGTGCAATGTTGAAAGCGTTCCCCATGACAACATGATTCTGCTAATTCACAACTTACAAAGCGCAATCATATACGCAACATATGTGAGCACAATGGTTCAAGTTTATTAAGTGCAAGAAAGTAAAGTGTGCCATCAAGTTCCTGAGAGCTTAAATCACTAATTTTCACATAACAACTTTAATTTGGGTGGTAGACAAAATAAGAATTTACTTGGAATAGAAATAATGCTACTAGGTAGGTATGGTGGACACAAATGGCATGGGTTTTGGTTTAAAGGAGTGGATGAACGAGAAGAATTCCCTCTCAGTACAGGTTTTTGGCTAGCAAGGCTGGGTAGCAAGTATAAGAGTTGAAGGAAACAAACAAACATACAAGTGATAAAAACAAACATGTAATCTTCCTTGGAAGCACAAAAGATCTTAACTAGGGAATACTAGACTTATGAGCAAATCAAGAAAGAAAGATGATGAGATTATTTTTCTTTAGAGTACTTTTATCTTTTTCATTCAACTCTCAAAAGGTGTTGCTACTGACCGAGCCAGGTTTTCCAAAACCAACTAAATTAACTCAATGATCCCAAAGTGATACCAATACTAACAACAAGATCAATCATATAACCACGAATTGAAAACTCATATAAGCTATGCAAAAGAGTAAATGATAGAACTTCTCATTAATGTTCCATAACGGAAACTCACACCAAGGGATACATATCTAACGAGAGAGGGGACACTTCCGTAATGCAAACCATACTACATAATAACTCCTCTATTCATGATATGACTCTACTAATAAGGTAAAAAGATAGAAGATAGTGATGTGATACCGCGACACTCCCCCAAGCTTGGAACAAATCAAGGGGATGCCAAACCTGATGACGAATTACTCCTTCGGTGGTGGTGGTATCCTCTTGATGAACTCTCTGATCAGTTTCCCCAAGTCCTCAATATCGACGGTGAGATTACGAATAAGCTGTGAGTTTTGATCAATGCGGCTCATGATCATGTCGGGTTGAGAATCCCAGCTTTTACGATTCTTTCCCCACTCTACCTCCTTGAAGTCTTCTTTTCCTGCATGGCTGAAACGAGGCAAATCCCAATTGGAGGGTAATTTCTCCTTGGGCATATTCTGGTATTGATGCTCATGGATAAGGGTATGGAAAGGATTCTTAGCGCGCGGAGGAAGTGGCCATGGATCTGAACGGTGATGAGGAGGCTTCCCTCCAATTGGCATAGTCCTGGCAGAGTTTGCCACCACTCCAATGCTTGCAATGGTAGTGCCGGTGTGCTTTGCCTCCTCTTCACCTTCACTCTTGATCTCCTCCTCTTGACCGGGGTCTTGGAGGTCCTCCTCCATAGGTTCCTTTCCTTTATCCTTGGCGGACACCATTGCGGTTCTAAGCTTTCAAAGATAATTCCTGGCAGAAACAGATCGAAACAAAAACACGATGAAAACACGATATACGAACCTCGAAAGATCCTGTGGGTTATATATAACGAAGTTTCATAACAAGAGGAAGGTACTGGGTGAAAACGGGTCGGAGATGGAGTCTGGGGTGGCCTCACCACCTGGTGGTGCGGCCAGGGGTGGGCCCGCGCTACAGGGTGGTGTGGGACACCCTGGCTCCATTTTCGTTCCTTTTTCGCTTCGTAACTTCCCTTATTGACTAAAAACTGTAAAAATATAGTTGGATTGTATTTTCGTGGAACTTTTCTTACCAGAACTGTTACCTATTTGAAAACAGACTCTGCAGGTCTTTGAATTTGGTCCTTGATGAATTTCTCCAGAGTTATAACTTGAAAGGCATCAATATCTTCATCTTCATACACTTATTACTTGAGTCATAAAACCCTTCTCTTCCTTATTACACCATTATCTCCACTTCCTGGAAATTTCTTTCACACAAAACTTCACGCAGTTCTCATTAGCAACATTAGTATAAGTGAAGTGATAAAACCTTTTGAGTCCAACTTCAACTTAAAACCATCAAACATAAGCTATTATAGCAACTCCTTCCGAAAACCCAAAAATAATTCAAAAAGGAAATCGAATAAAGAAGCAAATGCAAGAGTGGCAAAACCTGTCAAAACAGACCAGCAGGTAAAGATCGATTTTTTCGAAAATCTTCTATTGCTCAAATTAAAAAGTGCAAAACTAACGAAAGTTAAATAACAACCTCAGGCAGAATCACAAAAATTTACAGCTCAATCCGACATACAGAGATCTCTCACGAATTTTTACGGTGAAGCACAAAAATCTGTTTCGGGACAGCAACTTCCCCAAATATTACTTCTCTCTCATTAGAGATTGATCTTGACACAAAAACCAAACAAAACGGATAAGGAGCGGTTATTTTTGAAGTAATAACTTCCAAGAATCAAACAAACAAAAACAAACTGAAAGCAAATACAAATTGGGTTGTCTCCCATAAAGCTCTTTCTTTATAGCCATTAAGATAGGCATGATAATTGAAGATGCTCACTCAGGAATATGAATTGAGGTGAAAGAGAGCATTAAGAAGCAAAAATACACACATTTAAGTCTAACCCACTTCGTATGCAAGGGAATTTTTTAAACAAACAAGTTATTAAAACCAGAGGCTACTTGCATAGGAAGACAAAAGAAGTGCAACATAAAAACTTTCAGCATAAAACGAGGAAACTTGATATTATTGAGATGCATAAGAACACTTTTCCCTCTCTCATAATAACTTTCAGTATCATGGATAAACTTAACAATATAGCCATCACAAGGGCCATCATAGCAATGATCACTTATTCTAACAGAAAACACAGGAATACTAGCTCTCATAACACTACTTTGTGAAACAAGAGGTATCCTTACAAAGGATAGTGTGTCCCTCTTTTTCATAATTAGTAACAAAGTCTTTCACATTTGCTATTATAGGTTCATCAACCATTTGTTTATCAGGTTCAACAGCTTTGATTATACTTTCATTAACCATACTAGCTATCATAGAATGTTCCTTAATCTTAACTGGGAAAGGCATTTTCTCAATGTAAGGTTTAGGTAAAACATGATTAGCAGTATAAACTTCAGTATTTCTTGCAGGAACACTCTCAGCAATATCTTTATAAGGTTCATGATACTTATTCCACTTCTTTTTAGGCACTTCAATATAGGAAGCAAAAGCCTTAAAATAAGAAACAATAGCTTGAGAATCTAGACCATAAGCTTTTTTAATATTTTGAAAGTCATCAGTTCCCATAAAAGATTCAATGCATTCATAATCATAATTTATACCTGACTTTCTACCTTTTTCATTCTCCCAAGCTTTAGCATTGTCTTGAATACGGTCCAGAAGATCCCATTTAGCTTCTTCTTCCATACGAGTGAAGATCCAGCGCAAGGAGCGTCCAATAAATCCTTATCATGTAGAGGGAGTCTTGCATAAAAGGTATTGATAATAATATTGTTGGGAAGCTCATGAATGGGACATTTGATCATTAGTAACTTCAATCTCCCCCAAGCTTGAGTTGTACTCTCTCCATCAAGAGGTCAAAAGTTGTATATTTGATTCCGATCTTTATGAAGCTCACCAGGAGGATAAAACTTTGAATAAAAGAGAGGCACTATTTCCTCCCATTCCAGAGCTTGACCATTCTTCAGCAGATTATACCATTCCTCAGCTCTTCCTTTTAGTGATAATGAGAATAACTTCTTCTTAACTTGATTTGTAGTAATACCTGCACACTTGAACAACCCGCATAATTCGTGTATAAAGAGTAAATAATCACCGGGATGGACAGTTCCATCCCCAACATAGTACTTATCCATAACACGATCAATAATTCTTGTAGGTATTTTGAAAAAATTGTTCTCAATAGGTGGTGGCTTATCTACTACCTTAGCAGTGGTAGTAGCATTACCAAATAAGAAACTCCGCGAATTATCCATAATGAAAATAAAGCAACTAACAGAAGTAAACAATACTCACAGTAGAAGTTTCCTTTACCAGTTCCACTCTCCAATAGCGCTTCACTCCCCGGCAACGGCGCCAGAAAATAGTCTTGATGACCCACAAGTATAGGGGGTGTATCGTAGTATTTTTGATAAGTAAGAGTGTCGAACCCAACGAGGAGCAGAATGTGCTGGCTAGTGGTATGGATCATGAATTCTCTGCAAATACTTAGCAAACGGATTTTTAGGGGTTTTTGATAAAGCAAGTAAACAAAGTACGAGTAAATAAAAGACAGTAGGAATAAATGCAGCAAGTGGCCCAATCCTTTATGCAGCAAAGGACAAGCTGGTTGTATTACTTAAGATGACCAAACGTTCTCGAGGACACATGGGAAGACTGTCAAGTGCTTTCGCTTCATATAGTTGATTAATCTTCTTTAGCTTGCTAAGTGTTGTGTGGGTGAACCTGTGCTAATGTACCGACCCATCCAGGACTAATACATACTTGTGATTATACCCCTTGTAAACATCCGTAAGTACAAGAAAGTAATTAAGGTAGAAACCTAACCACAGCTTTAAACTCTAAGACCCTTACGTCCCTTGTGCAATGGTTTCCTAACGGGGGTTTAGGTTTCTGTCACTCCGGTAACCCCTACGATTAGTAGCCAAATACACAATGCATTCCCCTAGGCCCATATAGGTGAAGTGTCATGTAGTCGACGTTCACATGACACCACTAGAAGAAGTACACCACAACTTAAATATCAAACTATTGAATCTTTCTCAACACAACTCCACTACTAACAACATGACTTCTCCCATGTCCTCAAGAACAAAACGAATTACTCACAAGACATCATATGGATCATGATCAGAGATGGAATAATGATGTATAACAATCTGAACATAAACAATAATTCAATGGTTCACTCAATAGCATCAACTACAAAGAGTAATCAACACCGGGAAAGTTTCCACTATGAACTATGCAAGATTCAGCCCAATTGTTACAGCAATATGGAGATGGTGATGAGGGTGCTGCTGCTGCTGATGGTGGTGGTGGTGATGATGATGATGATCCCGATGAAGTCCAACTTGATGATGGTGTTGATGGCGATGATCTCTCCTCTCCGGGAAGGAATTCCCCCGGCAAAAATCTGTCTGCCGGAGAGATCTTTCTCTCTCGGTGTTTTCCGCCCCGCAGAGGCGGCGGAATCTTTCTATGGTCGCTCCCCGAGTCTTAGGGTTTCGGGAGGATGATATACGCTAGAGGGGAGAGGCTGGAGTGGGCCAGGGTGGCCACACCACTTGCTGGCGTGGCCTAGGGCTGCCCGCGCCAGGGGGTGGTGTGGGCCCCTGTGGCCCATCTCCACTCCGTCTTCTGGCATCCTTAGTCTTCTGGAAAAATAGGATTTCCGTATATTTTCCCGAATTTTCTGATCTTCGCAAATTTTGCCTCCAAACAACACCTTTTCCATCAGAATCCTGATTACAGCGGTCCATGCTCCAAAAGTCATCAACCATGCAAAAAATATGAAAAAACATAAGTATCACCTCTCAATACGAAATATATCAATGAATAATAATGAATTAAGACATAGAATAGTGATGCAAAATGGCCGTATCAATGGGTTCAGTACTACGAAGGTGTTATGTTGAGGCTCATGGATCAAGAGTGGAATTTGTCAATCCCGATGACGGATAGATATACTCTGGGTCCTCTCGGTGATATCACATTAAGATAGCTTGCAAGCAAGTGATGTGATCACTAGAATGTTATATCATGGGAACGAGAAAAGAGTGCATGTCGGTAACGAGATCAAACTAGGTATTTGGATATCGATGATCGAATCTCGGACATGTATTATATCATGAGACAAAGGGATTAAATTACAAGCGTTAAAGGTTCTCACGATCACAGAAGTCATCGTTGAATATGCAGGAGTCAGTATGGATCTCCAGGTCCCGCTTCTGATTATTGATCTAAGAGGAGTCTCAATCATGTCTGCATTATTCGCGAACCGTAGGGTGACACACTTAAGAGTTACTGGACACCATTTTGGAGCACATATGTTTCAGACGAAAGAATTGCAAAGCGCAGGAATTGTTTCGATAGAAACTGGAAATTGTTTCGGGTGAAATTGTAGAAAGTAGTTCTGCATGTGATATTGAAATATTGCAAGGGGTTATATGTGAATGTTTGTTAATTAAAGTAATAAATTCTGAATAAATTTAATAAAAGAGTTTTATTAAATGAGAGAGCATTAAACTTAGAGAATTTTAATGCATTTAAAGTGGGACTTTAAAAGGGAATGTGAAGAGGCATTTTAATGTGGAGGGGTTACCACCACATGAATGGGGGAGTTGAGGGGTCACCCCCCATGAGGCGCTTACCATGGGGACGGGCACCCTGATACATTGCAAATGTATCTATAATTTGTGATGTTCCATGCTTAGTTTCATCCACTTTCTTGTGGTTTGTTCCAACTTTGTAGTACTTTTCATATAATTTCTTGGACTAACCTATTAACAAGAGCCACAATGCCAGCTGCCTGTTTTCTGCTGTTTTTGGTTCCAGGAAATTCAAAAAATGAATATTTTCGGAATTGGACGGGACAAAAGCCAAAGTGCCTATTTTTCTGAAAATCATCAAGTGCCAGAATACGAGACGGAGAAGGGCCAGAGGCCGGCCACACCACCTGGCCACGCGGCCAGGCTGGGCCCGCGCCAGGGAGTGGTGTGGTGGCCCCTAGCACCCCCTTGGCCTCCCCTTCTGACTATAAGATGCCCTCGGGATGAATACCCTAAGTACCCGATCAAAAAATCCACGAAAGAGTCTATAGCCGCCGTCATCTCCATCCCTAGATCAGGAGGGATCTGAAGCTCTTCCCGGCACTCTGCCGAAGAGGGGAATTCACCCTGGAGGCCTTCTTCATCACCATGCAAGCCTCCGGTGTGATGCGTGAGTAGTTCATCCTTGGACTACGGATCCATGTAGTAGCTAGATGGCTGGTTCTCCTCCTTTGTGCTTTCATGTCTAGATCTTGTGAGCTCCGTTCATGATCAAGATCATCTATTTGTAATTCTGCATGTTGTGTTTGCGGGGATCCTATGGATATTGAGATGCTATTTCAGATTGATTGTTGATTCTATCATGTCTTTGTTATTTGTGATCTTGCATGCTTTCCGTTGTTAGTAGCTATCTTGGCCAAGTAGATGCTAGCAACTCCAAGAGTTAGTATTTATGCTTCATAGTGGGTTCATGCCTCTGGTAATTTGGGGAAGTGACAGAAATCTCTAAGGTACTAGATGTGCTGTTGCTACTAGGGAGAAAACAACAATCCTTTGTTCATAGAACAATCGTATTGTTTACTTTACACGCAATTTGTAAAGCAATAATCTATTGCTTGCAACTTAATACTGGAGGGGGTTCGGATGATAACCTGAAGATGGATTATTAGTCATAGATGCAGTTGGATGGCGGTCTATGTATAATGTTGTAATGCCCAATCAAGTTCCAAAGGAGTCAAGATGATTAGTATATGCATGTATTGCTTTCTCGATGTTTGTCAATTGCCCCGCTATAATTTGTTCACCCAACATGTTATCTATCTTAAGGAGAGCCACCTCTAGTGAACTATGGATCCCGGTCCTTGTCTTTTACATTCAATCTATAATCTTTTACTGCTTTGTGTTTACTTTCTGCAAACTTTTACTTCTTTCCATTCGATACGTTTAATCCTTTGTTTTCCGCAAAACACGGTGAGATTCACAACCTCATCGCAAGTTGGGGACAAAGTTTTGTGGTTGTGTTGTCCAGGTCTCCACGTTGCTACTAGCACCGGTAGTGCGCCCTGCCAAGGCTCAGCTAGCAACACCTTTTGGGTGTTTCCTTGCTCCTACTGGTTCGATTAAACCTTGGTTTCATAACTGAGGGAAACTTGCTGCTGTGCTCATCATACCTTCCTCTTGGGGTTCCCAACAAGCTCTACATCAACCACGCACCAGCACTTTTCTGGGTGCCGTGCATTGAGCCATCAAGCATTTTTCTGGCGCCGTTGCCGGGGAGTCAAGGACATCTTCACAAGGGGAGTCCATCGTAACCAATCTCTTTACTTTGTTATTTTTGATTTGCTTAGTTTCTTTTTGCTTTGTTTGCTTGTTTCTTTGTCAAAAACACAAAAAAATTAGTTTTACTAGTTTGCTTTCTTATTTCAAAAACACAAAAAAATAGTTCCTAATAGTGGTTATTTTCGTTGGTCTGTTGTTGTCTTGCTTTATCATGCTTTCTATCAATGGTTGGTTTCTTTGAAACTGAATCTTATTGGCAAGGTGGGTTCACGAAAGAACAAAAATATTATTATAAGTAACACCGCTTATCACAAAAGGGGAAATACTTATGGGAACAAATTAAGAAATTGTATACCATTGCTATAAACGTGTGCTCTACTTATAATGTTACTTATTGCTTTGATAAATCTTGTTGCTGTAGGAGGTATAAACAGCTCCCTTTTCAATGTGAGTATAATGATAATGTTACCGTATCTTCTTATGTTAAGGAAAATTATGACTTTTATGATGTGGAACAAATTGAAGAATTTATTGCTTGGAAGGGTGCATTCGAACTTGCTTATTTGCTTGAAAATATTGATGATGCACCTTATAAATATGAGGTTTATGATATACTTAAATTTTGCTTTGATAATTACGAGGTAGAAAATGGCTATATTCTTGAATATCTTAATAGATGCTCTCCACCAATGGAAGAGACTAATGCATGGCAGGAGCCTATGCAAGAAGAAATTGCTGAAACTGGAAGCTCATTGGATGAAAAAGAGGAGGAGAGTGATGATCAAGAGGAGGAAGAATGTATCTACCTATCCCTATCTTCTAATGAGCGTAACTCTTTACCCCTTAAATTATTTGATTGTACCCCATGCTTACCAAAGGAGGACGAATGTCATGTTCCTGAGGATTCTTTTGAAAATGTTTATAATAAAGCTCTAGTGCTTGAAGATCATGAAAATCATGCTTTATGTGATAGTTATATTGTTGAGTTTATTCATGAGGGTACTGAAAATTATTTTGAGAGAGTAAAATATGGTTTTAGAAGTTTTCATGGTAATGAAACACCTCTCTATGTGCTGAAAGTTTTGAATTTGCTCTTGTTTTATCTACCCATTCTTGATACTATGTGCTTCTTTGATTTATTTTCTTACAAGATTCCTATGCATAGGAAGTGGGTTAGACTTAAATGTGTTTTGAATTTGCTTCTTGATGCTCTCTTTTACTTCAACTCATATTTCTTATGTGAGCATCTTCTCAAATTATCATGCCTAACTTAAAGGCGTTAAAGAAAAGTACATATTGGGAGATAACCCAAAAGTTTTAGATGAGTCTTGAAAGTTATTACCTCTGTAACAACCACTCTTTATCCTTTTTATTTGCTTTTTGTGTCAAGAGTAACCTCTAATGAGAGAGAAGTAATGATTGGGAAAGTTGCTGTCCCGAAACAGATTTCTGTGCTTCACCGTAAAAATTAGTGTAAAATCTCTGAACGTCTATTTGAGGCGTAAGTTTTTGTTCTTATGCCCCAGGTTGTTATCTAACTTTCGTTAGTTCAACACTTTTTGATTTGAGAAACATAAGGTCTTCGAAAAAATTTGTCTTTACCTGCTGGTCTGTTTTGACAGATTTCTGCTATTTTCTGCATTTGCTTCTTGTTGGTTCCTTTTTTAGTTCTTTTGGGGAATTGAGATTTTTGAGAGAAGT
This sequence comes from Avena eriantha, assembly GCA_910589775.1. Taxonomy (NCBI): domain Eukaryota; kingdom Viridiplantae; phylum Streptophyta; class Magnoliopsida; order Poales; family Poaceae; genus Avena; species Avena eriantha. Next base: position 80,726,031 of record OU342741.1, on the reverse strand, counting down.
ACTACAGTAGCTAGTGTTCTGACGGAAGTTTATTTGGTGTTAGAACTTAACCTTAAGACTTATTTATCTTGAGTGCACTAATGTTGCTAATAAAGATTGTGTGAAGTTTTGCATGAAGGAAAAATTTCAGGTGTATGGAAGGAACGAGTAATGAGATGAAGAATGGACTAAAGCTCAAGCTTGGGGATGCCACGCGTGTCACCCCAAGAAATATCCAAGAAGTACAAGCGTCCAAGCTTGGGGATGCCCAAGGCATCCCCTTCTTCATCAATAAAAATCCTAGGTTTCTTCCCAACGTTTCATTTTTATTGTTTCATGCACAGTTGTGTTGTTCTTGGAGCGTCTTCTTTTTCGTTTTCGTTTTGGTTTTTCATTTGCTTTGTTTGATTAGTTTTCTGAATAAATTGGTTGTACCCCCTCTTTCATACATTGGTTTGCAAATAGTTTGGTTTGGTTTGGAAAAGAGTAGGAAAGTTCATACTTATGTGGTAAAAAGAGCTTGTTTTTGACTGTGGCCTATGATTTGTCATGCCATGCTTGATATAGCTTTGGCTTTATGCTTAGTATTATTTGCTATAGCATGACTTGTTATAAACAATTGAGATTGCTTAATGTGCCTTGGATGAATCATGCATTTTTTTAGCATATTAAAGCATAATATAGTGGTTTTCTCCTTTGATGCTTTATTTGGGTTGACTTGGCGCATGCTCACATCATGTTATGACTATCTCAAGTCACCATAGCCTTTATTATCCTTTAGTTTTCAACTTGTAGTATCACTTTATGCTTTGAGCAATGATGTTTTGTCGCTCTGCATGATTATGGCCATTATTGCTCTATTAGTTTGTCGCTCCCAGTCTTTTGCTAGCCTCCACAACCAAGTATGAGTTCCGCTCATGCATCCAACTCCTTAAACCAAGTTATTACAAAGAGTCCACCATACCTACCTACTAGCTTATGCTATTCCAAGTATATTCATGCTTTTGTTTACCTTCCAAATTAAACTTGTTATGAGAAAACTAGCGATTAAAGCTCTCACGAACTTGATGGCACACTTTACTTTTTTTGCATCTAATAAACTTGAACCATTGGGTCCTTCTTTGTTGCATATATGCTTGCACTTTATAAGTTGAAATTAGCAGAACCATGTTTCATGGGGAACGCTTTCAACATTGCACTTGTACTTTGTACCCCGTTGATATCATGTTCTTTTGCTTACGGATCCCGATGGTGTGAAATAAAAGTGGAACTTGTAAAATCATGGAGTTTGTATGTGTGTTAGAGAAACGCCTGGGCCGCTAGCCTAAGCCATGCCTAATCATGGTGGAAACTTGTAGCATCACCATAATGAGCACTCTATGAATCATCCTCAATAAAAACCTATGCAAATAGCAAATAAAAAGATCGCTGAGATGCTCATTGTCTGCTTGCCTTGTCATTTTGATTATGGGAAAGCTCCCGTATCATGTGCAAGGGGTACCCCGTTGGCGGTTCTTAATGATACACACGTACTTACAATGACAAGAGCTTACTCGTGACTGAAGTTGAGTAGCATGAGGATCGGTCTTCGTAAGTAAGGGGCATGAGATTTCGGTTTATAACTTGTCAAGCATATCCTCTTAGTTGTGTCACTTTAACCTTAATCACCTTAGAGATGCTTATGATAGGGGAAATGAGAGCTGAAAGCTATAAGTACCATAATTTTTGGAAGCTCTTTATGAGACTTGAATCCCTACTTCCTTTTACAAAGGCCTTTCTTCCACCATTACATTGAGTCTCCACCTTCTATCTTTATACACCTACTTTTAGAGCATAGTGGCCATTCTTAGTTCTATATGCATTGTCCCAAGACTAGTAGATTGATGCATAACTTGATATTGCTTGTTTTAAACTATTGTATCTAGTCACTCTTATGAACTTTGAAGGTGTCCTATGCATTTATATTTGCTACTCTTTGAGGGACAAGCTGAATACTATTATGCTATGTTTTCTTTATGTGAAACAAACAAACGGCTTGCAAAGCATTGTTATTCATGAATCTTTTGTTTGTGCCTTTTCATGTTGCATCATAGTTTATTTGCTTATTGCTAGAACTTTGTCTTTCATGTTATGATTGAAGTACTATGATCCCAGCTTTGAATGTTTTACAAATACTTTGATCAAGTCTATGATGGTGCATGTCACCTCAAAAATTATTCTTTCTTTTTATCACTTACCTACTCGAGGACGAGCAGGAGTTAAGCTTGGGGATGTTGATACATTGCAAATGTACCTATAATTTTTGATGTTCCATGCTTAGTTTTATCCACTTTCTTGTGTTTTGTTCCAACTTTGGAGTAATTTTCATATGATTTCTTGGACTAACCTATTAACAAGAGCCACAATGCCAGCTGCCTGTTTTCTGCTGTTTTTGGTTCCAGGAAAGTCAGAAAATGAATATTCTCAGAATTGGACGGGACAAAAGCCAAAGTGCCTATTTTTCCGGAAGTCATCAAGTGCCAGAATACGAGATGGAGAAGGGCCAGATGCCGGCCACACCACCTGGCCGCGCGGCCAGGCTGGGCCCGCACCAAGGGGTGGTGTGGTGGCCCCTGGCACCCCCTCGGCCTCCCCTTCCGACTATAAGATGCCCTCGGGACGAAAACCCTAAGTACCTGATCAAAAAATCCACGAAAGAGTCTGTAGCCGCCGTCATCTCCATCCCTAGATCGGGAGGGATCTGAAGCTCTTCCCGGCACCCTGCCGGAGAGGGGAATTCACCCCGGAGGCCTTCTTCATCACCATGCAAGCCTCCGGTGTGATGCGTGAGTAGTTCATCCTTGGACTACGGATCCATGTAGTAGCTAGATGGCTGGTTCTCCTCCTTTGTGCTTTCATGTCTAGATCTTGTGAGCTCCATTCATGATCAAAATCATCTATTTGTAATTCTGCATGTCGTGTTTGCAGGGATCCGATGGATATTGAGATGCTATTTCAGATTGATTATTGATTCTATCATGTCTTTGTTATTTGTGATCTTGCATGCTTTCCGTTGTTAGTAGCTATCTTGGCCAAGTAGATGCTAGCAACTCCAAGAGTTAGTATTTATGCTCGATAGTGGGTTCATGACTCTGGTAATTTGGGGAAGTGACAGAAATCTCTAAGGTACTAGATGTGTTGTTGCTACTAGGGAGAAAACAACAATCCTTTGTTCATAGAACAATCGTATTGTTTACTTTACACGCAATTTGTAACGCAATAATCTATTGCTTGCAACTTAATACTGGAGGGGGTTCGGATGATAACCTGAAGGTGGATTATTAGTCATAGATGCAGTTGGATGGCGGTCTATGTATAATGTTGTAATGCCCAATCAAGTTCCAAAGGAGTCAAGATGATTAGTATATGCATGTATTGCTTTCTCGATGTTTGTCAATTGCCCCGCTGTTATCTATCTTAAGGAGAGCCACCTCTAGTGAACTATGGATCCCGGTCCTTGTCTTTTACATTAAATCTACAATCTTTTACTGCTTTGTGTTTACTTTCTGCAAACTTTTACTTCTTTCCATTCGATACGTTTAATCCTTTGTTTTCCGCAAAACACAGTGAGATTGACAACCTCATCGCAAGTTGGGGACAAAGTTCTGTGGTTGTGTTGTGCAGGTCTGCACGTTGCTACTAGCACTGGTAGTGCGCCCTGCCAAGGCTCAGCTAGCAACACCTTTGGGATGTTTCCTTGCTCCTACGCGTTCGATTAAACCTTGGTTTCATAACTGAGGGAAACTTGCTGCTGTGCTCATCATACCTTCCTCTTGGGGTTCCCAACGAGGTCTACATCAACTACGCACCAGCACTTTTCTGGGCGCCGTGCATTGAGCCATCACACCCCCCTCCTCCAATAAAAGGCCCCCCTCTTCCTCCTTCTTCCTCACACCTCCTCGTGAAGGATCTCTCTCCCCCTCTAGAATTATTCCCCCATGGTCTCGGATTAGCGAGATACATGTTCCCGGTGGCATTTAGTCTAGAAGGAGTTGCTGCTTCCGCTGGATCGCTGGAGCGAGGAGGTGGAGGTTGTCCGGTGGCTTGAACGTGTGTGCGAGGATAGATGCGCTCCTTATTTGCGGCGCTCGGACTTCCACACGATCTTGAGATCGGCAAGTGTACTACATCAACCATGAATTCCTACTCATTAACAAAAGTCATTGTCTTCGAGGGTAAGTTCTCGATGGATGTATGTCCACCTGTTGCTTTGTACCTAGTAGATAGATCTTGGCGTGTAGTTCTCATCGTAGGAATTTTTTTATTTTCTATGCTGCGGAACCAACAGTGGTATCAGAGCCTGATCTATGCGTAGGTGCTTTGCACGGGTAGTACACATATGTTTATATGTGGGCGATGATGATCATGTTATTGCATCTTCTATGTATTTTGTATATTGGTGGCATAGTGGGATGAAGCGGCCCGGACCAACCTTACATGTCATCGTACATGAGACCGGTTCCACGATTGACATGCAACTAGTTTTGCATAAGTGGCTGGCGGGTGTCTGTCTCTCCTACTATAGTCAATATCTGATTTACAACGAGTTGTTAATAACTTGGTTATCCTCGTTGTGGTTCATGTTTGTAGGTAAGAACGGTTCTATCTCCGAAAGCCCTAAGCCACGTAAAACTTGCAATTGATAAATTAGAGGCGTCTAGTTTAGATCGTTGTTGGGCTAGTGTATTGATATGGTATTGTTGTAAGTAGATGTATGATAGATACTCTTACAACACATTCAACGTGTAAGTTCCATAGACCTTGGACTTACACACAAAGGAATGATAGAGATCATACCACGATGCAAATGATAGAGATCAAATGCATGGACCATGTCATCTCACTTTACACATTAGATGTTAGCATCTTATACTGCTAGTTTGGCGCTTTTGGTAGCATTGTAAGATGATCCCTCATTTAGATATCAAGATAAAATGTGTTCTTCCTTAAGTATGCACCATTCTATGAATCGTGTTTCGAGACATCACGTGATGATTGGGTGTACTCGACTCTACGCTTTCATACAGCGGCTGTAAGACAATTTTACACACGCGAGTACTAAGGTTCTTACTTGGCGAGCCTAGCATGTACAGACATGGCCTCGGATCACGGACTTAAAGGTTAAGCATGAGTCATATATTTGATATGATGCCCATATAGATGCTCGCCTTTGAAGCTACACGGACTCACGTGATGATCGGACTTGGTGTAGTGGATTTGGTTCATGTAATCACAAAAAAGGCACGAGGGATGTCGTTTTTTAGTAGGAGTTCATTAGTAATTTGGATTAGTTGAACTCACTCTATCATAAACTTAGTCTAAATAAACTTTACAAATTATGTTGTAGATGGCACCACCTGCTTTTAATTTCAATGTGTTCATGGAGAAAGAGAAACTTGCTGCGAATGGTAGCAACTTCACCAACTGGGCTATGAATTTGAGGATTCTCCTCACTGCTGCACAAAAGCAATATGTGCTAGAGGCGCCGCTAGGCCCCCCACCAGCTCCTGATGGCCCTGACGAGGAAAAGAATGTCTATATGACTCGTAAGGAGGACCACAACTTAGTTCATTGCGGCATACAGTATGGGCTAGAGCCAGAACTTCGAAAGCGTTTCGAAAATGGCAATGCCTTTGATACCATGGGAGAATTGAAAATGATTTTCGATACCCATGCTGTCGTAAAGAGTTATAATGCTTCTGAAAAGTTCTTTAGCTGCATGATGGAGGAGAACAGCTCCGTTAGTGAGCACGTACTCAAAATGTCTGGGTACGCTGATAAGCTTGTGTCCTTGGGAATAACGATTCCCATTGACTTAGGCATACATCATGTTCTCCAATCTCTGCCACCTAGATACAAGAGCTTCGTGATGAACTATAATATGCAGGGCATGAAGAAGTCTCTTCCTGAGCTTCTGTCAATGCTTAAGACTGCAGAAGTGGAGATTAGGAAAGAACATCAAGTGTTGATGATCAATAAGACCACCGGTTTCAAGAAGGACAAGAAAGGCAAGCACAAGGGAAAGAAGGGTGGCAAATTTCTTGCCACACCTGAAAAGAAACCTCGTGCTGGCCCTAAGTCTAACACCGAGTGTTACTATTGCAAGGGGACTGGCCATTGGAAGCGCAATTGCCCCAAGTATTTGGCGGACAAGAAGGCCAGCAAGGCAAACAAAGGTATATGTGATATACATGTTATGGATGTGTACTTGACTAGTACTCACAGTAGCACCTGGGTATTTGATACAGGATCGGTTGCTAATATATGTAACTCGATTCAGGGGCTGCGGAACAAGCGACAACTAGCAAGGGATGAGGTCACGATGCGGGTCGGCAATGGATCAAGATTTGATGTGATCACCGTCGGAACGCTACCTCTCCATATGCCATCGGGATTAGTGATAAATCTAAATAATTGTTATTTGGTGCCTGCACTGAGCATGAACATTGTATCCGGATCATGTTTGATGCAAAGTGGTTATTCGTTTAAGTCTAAAAACAATGGTTGTTCGATTTATATGGATAATATCTTTTATGGTCATGCATCTGTGTTGAATGGTTTATTTTTATTGGATCTCGATAGTAATATTACGCATATTCACAATGTTGATGCTAAAAAGATTAAACTTGATAATGATATGTCTACATATATGTGGCACTGCCGTCTGGGTCATATTGGTGTTAAACGCATGAAGAAACTCCATTCTGATGGACTTTTGGAATCACTTGATTTTGAATCATTTGATACATATGAGCCATGCCTTATGGGCAAGATGACCAGAATGCCGTTTTCCGGTTCAATAGAACGAGCGACAGATTTATTGGAAATCATACATATTGATGTGTGTGGACCAATGAGTGTGTCGGCGCGAGGTGGATATCGGTATTTTGTTACTTTCACGGATGATTTGAGTAGATATGGGTATATCTATTTGATGAAACATAAGTTTGAAACATTTGAAAAGTTCAAGGAATTTCAGAATGAAGTGGAAAATCATCGTAATAGAAAGATCAAATTACTTCGGTCTGACCGTGGAGGTGAGTATCTAAGTTACGAGTTTAGCACACACATGAAAGAGCGTGGAATAGTTTCACAACTCACGCCTGCCAGAACACCACAACGTAATGGTGTGTCGGAACGTCGTAATCGTACTTTATTGGATATGGTTCGATCTATGATATCTCTGACTGACTTGCCACTGTCATTTTGGGGTTATGCACTAGAAACAGCTGCATTCACTTTAAATCGGGCACCATCTAAATCAGTTGAAACGACACCGTATGAATTATGGTTTGGAAACAAACCTAAGTTGTCATTTCTTAAAGTTTGGGGATGTGATGTTTATGTGAAGAAACTTTAGCCGGATAAACTCGAACCCAAAGCGGAAAAATGCGTCTTCATAGGATACCCTAAGGAAACGATTGGGTATACCTTCTATCATAGGTCCGAGGGCAAGGTTTTTGTTGCCAAGAATGGATCCTTTCTTGAGAAGGAGTTTCTCGCGAAAGGTGTGAGTAGTCGGAAGGTAGAACTCGAAGAGGTTATTGAACCTTATCTTCATGAAATGGCGAGTAGCGCAGCACCAGAAATTGTTTCGGAGTTGACTTCACCTAATGAAGAGAGAGCTAATGATATTGATCATGAAACTCCGAAAGAGGACACTACCGAACCTCGCAGGTCAAGTAGGACATGTGCAGGTCCTAAACTGTACGGTAATCCTGTTGTGAATTTCATGGTTGATGAAATAGATGACCCTGCGACGTATGAAGAAGCGATGATGAGCGCGGATTCCAACAAAGGGCTAGAAGCCATGAAATCCGAGATGGAATCCATGTATGAAAACCAGGTTTGGACCTTGGTGGACTTACCTCACGATCGAAAGGCCGTTGAGAATAAATGGATTTTCAAAAGAAAAACTAATGCTGATGGTAATGTGACCATCTATAAGGCTCAACTTGTCACAAAGGGGTTTCGACAAATTCAAGGAGTTGACTACGATGAGACATTCTCTCCCATAGCGATGCTTAAGTCGGTTAGGATTATGTTAGCAATTGCTGCATATTTCGATTATGAAATATGGCAGATGGATGTCAAAACTGCGTTCCTCAATGGTAATATTGAAGAAGAGTTGTATATGATACAACCTAAGGGTTTTGTCGATCCTAAGGATGCTAATAAGGTATGCAAACTTCAGCGATCCATCTATGGACTGAAGCAAGCATCCCGGAGTTGGAATCTCTGCTTTGATGAGGTGATCAAAGAGTTTGGATTTGTCCAAACTTATGGAGAGGATTATATTTACAAGAAAGTGAGTGGGAGCAATGTGGCATTTCTGATATTATATGTGGATGACATATTATTGATTGGAAATGATATAGATCTTTTAAACAGTGTTAAAAGTTATCTAAACAGAAATTTTTCGATGAAAGACCTTGGTGAAGCGTCATATATATTAGGCATTAAAATCTATAGAGATAGATCAAGGCGCCTAATTGGGCTATCGCAGAGTACATACCTTGATAAGATATTAAAGAAGTTTAATATGGACGGAAGTAAGAAGGGGTTCTTACCTATGTTTCAAGGCAAGACATTGAGTAAGATTCAAAGTCCGGCTACGGCGGAAGAAAGAGAGATAATGGATAAGATCCCCTATGCCTCGGCCATAGGCTCTATAATGTATGCCATGCTATGTACAAGACCGGATGTGGCACATGCTATTAGTTTGACTAGTAGGTACCAATCTGATCTAGGTTTGGAACACTAGATAGCGGTCAAGAACATCCTCAAGTACTTGAGAAGAACTAGGGATATGTTTCTTATATACGGAGGTGAAGAAGAGCTAGTCACTAAGTGTTATGTTGATGCTAGCTTTGACACTGATCCGGATGACTCTAAGTGTCAATCCTATGTATTTCTCTTGAACGGAGCAACAGTTAGTTGGAGGAGTTCCAAACAACCTGTGGTGGCTAGATCAACGACGGAGGCGGAATATGTTGCTGCTTCAGAAGCGGCACAGGAAGCGGTTTGGATGAAGGAGTTCATAACGGAACTAGGTGTAGTTCCTAGTGCATTGGACCCAATGGTGATCTATTGTGACAACAATGGAGCCATAGCCAACGCCAAGGAACTGAGGTCTCACAAGAATTCCAAGCATATTAAGCGCCGGTTTCACTCCATCCGCGAGCATGTCAAGGATGGAGATATAAAGATTTGTAAAGTACACACGAACCTAAATGTAGCAGATCCGTTGACTAAAGATCTCCCTAGGGCAAAACATGATCAACACCAGAACTCCATGGGTGTTAAATTTAGCACTATGTGAACTAGATTATTGTCTCTAGTGCAAGTGGGAGACTGAAGGAAATATGCCCTGAGAGGCAATAATAAAGTTGTTATTATGTATTCCTTATATATGATAGATGTTTATTTTTCATGCTATAATTGTATTGATCGGAAACATCAATACATGTGTGTTTAATAAACAAAAAGGGTTCCTAGTTATGCCTCTCTTATAGACTAGCTTGTTGATTAACAAGATGATCAAGGTTTCCTGATCATGGACATTGGATGTTGTTAATAACAAGGTCACAAAATTTGTGAAATGATGTGATGAACATTCATCCGAAGTATAGCATTACGATCAAGTCATTATGTTTACATTGCTATAACATCATATGAAGTAATCTTTATCCTTAGACCATGATATCATGTTAATTGCTAACACCGGAAGAGTATCTTGATAACATCAAACGTCACACCGTAACAGGGTGACTATAAAGATGGGTTTAGTACTACGAAGGTGTTATGTTGAGGCTCATGGATCAAGAGTGGAATTTGTCAATCCCGATGACAGATAGATATACTCTGGGCCCTCTCGGTGATATCACATTAAGATAGCTTGCAAGCAAGTGAGGTGATCACTAGAATGTTATATCACGGGAACGAGAAAAGAGTGCATGTCGGTAACGAGATCAAACTAGGTATTTGGATACCGTTGATCGAATCTCGGACATGTATTATATCATGAGACAAAGGGATTAAATTGCAAGCGTTAAAGGTTCTCACGATCATAGAAGTCATCGTTGAATATGCAGGAGTCAGTATGGATCTCCAGGTCCCGCTTCTGATTTTTAATCTGAGAGGAGTCTCAATCATGTCTGCATTATTCATAAACCATAGGGTGACACACTTAAGAGTTACCGGACACCATTTTGGAGCACATATGTTTGAGATGAAAGAATTGCAAAGCGCAGGAATTGTTTCGATAGAAACCGGAAATTGTTTCGGGTGAAATTGCAAAAAGTGGTTCTGCATGTGATATTGAAATATTGCAAGGGGTTATATGTGAATGTTTGTTAATTAAAGTAATTAACAAAATTCTGAATAAATTTAATAAAAGAGTTTTATTAAATGAGAGAGCATTAAACTTAGAGAATTTTAATGCATTTAAAGTGGGACTTTAAAAGGGAATGTGAAGAGGCATTTTAATGTGGAGGGGTTACCACCACATGAATGGGGGAGGTGAGGGGTCACCCCCCCATGAGGCGTCGGCCATGGGGAGGGGCACCCCTCCTCCTATAAAAGGCCCCTTCTTCCTCCTTCTTCTCACACTTCCTCGTGAAGGATCTCTCTCCCCCTCTAGAATTATTCCCCCATGGTCTTGGATTAGCAAGATACATGTTCCCGGTGGCATTTCGTCTGGAAGGAGTTGCTGCTTCCGCTGGATCGCTAGAGCGAGGAGGTGGAGGTTATCTGGTGGCTTGAATGTGTGTGCGAGGACGGATGCGCTGCTGATTTGCGGCGCTCGGACTTCCACACGATCTTGAGATCGGCAAGTGTAATACTACATCAACCATGAGTTCCTACTCGTTAACAAAACTCGTTGTCTTCGAGGGTAAGTTCTCGATGGATGTATGTCCACCTAATGCTCTGTACCTAGTAGATAGATCTTGGCGTGTAGTTCTCATCATAGGAAATTTTTTATTTTCTATGCTGCGGACCCAACACCAAGAGTAACGAAGAACATGAAGAACATCTACGTCTAATTCTGGAGAAACTTAGGGAACACAAACTATATGCCAAATTTAGTAAATGTGAATTTTGGCTGAATGAAGTGGGTTTTCTTTGGCATATAGTATCTGGAAGTGGTATAGCTGTTGACCCAGCAAAAGTGGTAGCTGTAACGGAATGGGAACCTCCTAAAACAGTTAAAGAAATCTGTAGTTTCCTAGGCCTAGCAGGATACTATCGGAGGTTCATTGAAAATTTCTCAAAGATAGCAAAGCCTATGACTGATCTGCTAAAGAAAGAGAAGAAGTTTAATTGGACAGAAGCATGTGAAACCAGTTTTCAGGAGTTGAAGAAGAGATTAGTGTCAGCACTAGTGCTATGTTTGGCAGATCTTGAGAAAGACTTTCAAGTCTATTGTGATGCATCTCACCAAGGACTAGGAGGTATACTAATGCAGGAAGGTAGATTTGTGGCCTATGCATCAAGACAACTTAAAAATCATGAAGTGAACTATCCCACTCATGACTTAGAGTTGGCATCAGTTGTGCATGCATTAAAAACATGGAGGCATTATCTTATGGGAAAGCGTTGTGAAATGTTCATCGATCACAAGAGTCTAAAATACATTTTAACACAGAAATAACTCAAAATGAGACAAAGAAGATGTCTAGAACTTATCAAGGACTACGACTTAAGTTTGCAATACCATCCTGGAAAGGCAAATGTCGTAGCCGATGCATTAAGCCGCAAAGTTTATGTAAATGGCCTTAACAAAGGAGAATTGCCGGAAGAGTTATGTGCCCAATTTAGGGAGTTGAGATTAGAAATAGTGCCTGAAGGATACCTTGCATCCTTGGAAGTGCAGCCCACACTGATGAACAGAATCCGAGAAGCTCAAAAGATGGACAAGGAAATAGAAGAAACCAGAAGTAAAATTAGTGAAGGCAAGGCAAAAGGATTTCATGTAAACGAACAAGGAACCTTATGGTACGAAAAACGTATCTGTATTCCACAGGATCTTGAGCTTGAGAAGTTGATCTTACAAGAAGCTCACAATTCACCGTATTCAATTCATCCTGGCAACACCAAGATGTAAATGGATGTTAAGGAAAGATTCTGGTGGAATAATTTAAAAAAGGATATAGCAGAGCACATTGCCTTGTGCGACGTGTGTAGTCGTGTAAAGGCAGAACATCAGAAACCGGCGGGATTATTACAACCACTGCCAATACCTGATTGGAAATGGGATAAAATCGGTATGGATTTTATCACCGGACTGCCGAGGACTAAATTTGGATACAATTCTATATGGGTTATTGTTGACCGCTTGACAAAAGTGGCTCATTTCATACCGGTGAAGACCACTTACACAAGTGCCAAACTAGCCAAGATATACATGAATAGAATTGTATGTTTACATGGGGTGCCTAAGTGTATCGTGTCAGATAGAGGAACTCAATTCACTTTGCACTTTTGGCGACAACTTCACGAGTCATTGGGAACTCGACTAGAATTCAGCACTGCGTTTCATCCATGGACTGATGGGCAGACAGAAAGGACCAATCAGATATTGGAAGATATGTTAAGAGCTTGTGCGTTAGACTACGGATCTAGTTGGGATGAAAGTCTACCATACGCGGAGTTTTCCTACAATAATAGCTATCAATCAAGCATAGAAATGGCTCCGTTTGAATTCCTTTATGGAAGGAAGTGTACTACACCATTGTTGTGGAATGGAGTAGGAGAAAGAAATTTGTTCGGACCAGACCTGATCAAGGAGGCCAAAGAGAAAGTCAAGATGGTGAGGGATAGGTTGAAGGTAGCCCAATCCCGACAAAAGAGCTATGCAGATCCAAAACTAGAGAGGTCACCTATGAGGTTGGTGATAGAGCTTATCTCAGGGTATCACCACTTTGTGGTGTGAAGAGATTTGGAATCAAAGGAAAATTAGCACCACGCCATGTTGGACCCTTCAAGATTTTGAGCCACAAAGGAGAAGTGGCATATGAGATAGAATTACCAGAATCTTTGTCAGCAGTTCATAATGTATTTCATGTCAGTCAGCTGAAAAAGTGTCACCCAGAGATGGAAGAAACTTCGTTGAAAGACACTATACCGTTAGAATAAGTTTAGCTAGAGAATGATCTCACTTATGAAGAGAAACCCATTAAGATTCTGAAGACAACAGAAAGAATTACATGTACCAAGACAATCATATTCTGCAAAGTGCAATGGAACCATCACACTGAATCAGAAGCAACGTGGGAATGAGAGGATGAACTTCAGAGAGATCACCCTCACCTATTTGCTAGCCAACCTGAATCTCGAGGGCGAGATTCATCTTAAGGGGGTTAGATTTGTAACATCCCAAAATTTTCATCTGAAAACCATCATCATTGCACTCATATCATCATGGCATGTGTTGCATTGCATCTAGTTTGTCCCCCAAAATTTTGGTGAAATTTTGAGGAAATTTAGAACCCTTTTGGTAAATTCAAAACCTTGGAAAAGGAAAACTAAAAGGAAAAAGAAAGGGATAAAAAAATGCAGCAGCAGCTTCTGGCCTATTTGGCCCAACCCAGCCCAACCCAGCCCACCCGGGCCACCCCTTCCCCTCTCTCCTTTTCTCACCGCCCCCCTGCACGCCCCCTCCCACTTACACCCTAGCCCCACCTCCACGTCATCTCCACCTCATCTTCTTCCACCGCAGGACAAACTGCCCCTCTCCCTTCTCTGCCGTTTCTAATCAGCTCGAATTCGAGCGTTGCACGAATTAAAGCCCCACTTCAACCCCTCCTTCTTGGTCCCCTCTCCCTCCTCTTCGGTTTCCCCTCAGTCGCCACCCCTAGAGAGCCCCCAGGCTCCCCAATTGAGAGCTCGAACCACCGCACACCGTCTGTACTCCGGCGACAATTCCAGTGAGCTCTGACTGCCTCGCGCCCACCCCTCTACCCTATCACCTTCATGATGCTCTAGCGCACCAGTTAATTTTTTTTCGTTTTCTACCTGCCCTAGGTCGTCGCCACGGTCACCACTGGCTTTTCCCTCTACCACCGTTGTTCGACGACTTTTCTGGTGAGACTCAGGTTCCCGCTGCCCCTTTTTGGCCACTACTAGACAGTACTGGACCGGGCACACCTTCCTAACCCCTCTCTTTGTCTGCTCGAGCCCCAGATCAACGCCGCCATCTCGAGGACGTGAACTCCACCGTCAGCAGGAGCTTCGGCGAGGAATCTGGAACGAGGCAGAGCACCCCTCCCTCCACCGCGACCATCACCGAGACCACCTCGACCGCGGCAACCTTTGGTAACAGTCCACGGACCCCTGCCTCTTTGGAATCGTCGGAACACTGCCGTACGACGTGCCGCCGCCGCGCACAGAGAGCTAGCGCCGCCAGCACTTGGCCACGCGCTGAGCACCGTCCGATCTGTCACCAGCGGCTAAGATTAGGTCATTAGTCGAATGGGTACGGGCTGATCTGATTCGTCCGTTGCTACTTAAAATCTAACGACCCACAGCAATCGATCCGACCGAATCGGTACGGGCCAATAGGATAGCGCCACGTCAGCCTGTGCGTCTGTTTAATTTAGAAAATAGACAGAATATGTATTTAACTTAGAAATTCAATAACTTTTGATCCACAAATCAGAAAATGCAAATTTGGTGTCTATGGATTCAGAAAAATGAGACCTTTATTATTAAGGCCTTATTTCACACTTTTGTTTCTGAAAAATTGGAATTTTAGACATAACCATTTTAGGAGTATTTTGCTCATAAAAATTTCTCCATAAATTGTTTTAGGTATTTCTTATGACTTTAGATAGAGTAGTTTAACCTCTGTACTGTAGACTCTGTAAGTTTTAGAGTTTTGTGCATATCATTGCATTTTGCATGCATTCATGTTTTTGTGATGCTATATTGATTGTATTATTGTTGTTGTATTATTCTTTGTGTAGATTGTGTGGACTGTGAAGTTTGTTGCTGTGAGGATTGTACCTATTCCCCTAGCTACCAAGGCAAGTGATATTTCATCTTATGTCCTATTATTTTCACTATTGCACTAGTGTTATTTTTGCTAGATCTTAGCATGGTAGGAGTATTTATATGTTACTATGCTATGCTATCCTATAGATTATATGTTGGTAGTAGTTGAAAGACATCATATGCTAGAGTGCTTAGCCATGCTATTAGAATTCGTGGGTGGAAATTCATACCAAGATAGTATGGAAGTATATTATTTTCTTTGACTAAGAAAACAACTAATGTTAATGAAACACCTGAGTGGAATGGGACTTGCTTGGATTATGTTGAGTGGTTACTCAGGGGCCATGTCTATGGTCAGTTGGTGTATCACACTTGTGGACGGCCACCCAGGAACAAAGAGATTGGAGACGTTCTTGTCGTGAAGCTTCCAGTGCAACCACATGGCATATGGGCTCTGCCTTGATCGACTAAGTTGCAAGAACTCAGCCAGACGGACAAAGAGTGGTAGATATGATAGGATGGAACGCGTTCGTGGTGGTCTGAGGGATTGCTTCTGAAAAGTCTCATCTCGATGCATGTCGAGTCTTGTGGGGAAAGTGCACCACCTCTCAAGAGAGTAAAACTAAGTACTTAGCCGTGTCCCCGGTTATGGAAAATTTCTGAGCGTCAAGACAGTGAAGCAGTTCAATAATCTCCTCATCCAAATTTATCTAAGTTAAAAACTTGTGGGTGAACATGGATAGAGGTTCATTGATGTCTATCAATGGTACCTTAGTGTTTTGCAAGAGAAAACTGATGGCCCAAAATATATCGAGCTTGTTGGGGAACCCCAAGTGGAAGGTATGATGAGCACATCAGCAAGTTTTCCCTCAGTACGAAACCAAGGTTATCAATCCAGTAGGAGCAAGGAAACACCCCAAAGGTGGAGCTAGCTGAACGTTGGTAGGGCGCACTACCGGTGCCAGCTGCAACATGGAGACCTGCACAACACAACCACAGAACTCAGTCCCCAACTTGCGATGAGGTTGGCAATCTCACCGGTTTTGCTGAAAACAAAGGATTAAACGTATCGAATGGAAGGAAGTAATAGTTTGCAGAAAGTAAACACAAATCAGTAAACAGTTTATAGATTGTATGTACAAGAAAAGGACCGGGATCCATAGTTCACTAGAGGTGGCTCTCCTTAAGATAGATAACATGTTGGGTGAACAAATTACAGCGGGGCAATTGACAAACATCGAGAAAGCAATACATGCATATTCTAATCATCTTGACTCCTTTGGAACTTGATTGGGTATTACAACATTATACATAGACCGCCATCCAACTATATCTATGACTAATAATCCACCTTCAGGTTATCATCCGAACCCAATCCAGTATTAAGTTGCAAGCAACAGATTATTGCTTTACGAATTGCGTGTAATGTAAACAATACGATTGTTCTATAAACAAAGGATTGTTGTTTTCTCCCTAGTAGCAACATCACATCTAGTACCTTAGAGATTTCTGTCACTTCCCCATATTACCAGAGGCATGAACCCACTATCGAGCATAAATACTAACTCTTGGAGTTGCTAGCATCTACTTGGCCAAGATAGCTACTAACAACGGAAAGCATGCAAGATCACAAATAACAAAGACATGATAGAATCAATAATCAATCCGAAATAGCATCTCAATATCCATCAGATCCCCGCAAACACAACATGCAGAATTACAAATAGATGATCTTGATCATGAACGGAGCTCACAAGATCTAAACATGAAAGCACAAAGGAGGAGAACCAGCCATCTAGCTACTACATGGATCCGTAGTCCAAAGATGAACTACTCACGCATCACACTGGAGGCTTGCATGATGATGAAGAAGTCCTCCAGGGTGAATTCCCCTCTCCGGCAGGGTGCCGGGAAGAGCTTCAGATCCCTCCCGATCTAGGGATGGAGATGACGGCGGCTATAGACTCTTTCGTGGATTTTTGATCGGGTACTTTGGGTTTTCGTCCCGAGGGCATCTTATAGGCGGAAGGAGATGCCGAGGGGGTGCTGGGGTCGGCCAGACCACCACCTGGCGCGGGCTAGGCCTGGCCGCGCGGCCAGGTGGTGTCGCCGGCCCCTAGCCCTTCTCCGTCTCGTATTCTGGCATTTGATGACTTCCGGAAAAATAGGCACTTTGGCTTTTGTCTCGTCCAATTCCAAGAATATTCATTTTCTGACTTTCCTGGAACCAAAAACAGCAGAAAATAGGCAACTGGCACTATGGCTCTTGTTAATAGGTTAGTCCATGAAATCATAGGAAAAGTACTCCAAAGTGTGGACAAAATACAAGAATGTGGATAAAACCAAGGATGGAACATCAAAAATTATAGATACATTTGCAATGTATCAACATCCCCAAGCTTAACTCCTGCTCGTCCTCGAGTAGGTAAGTGATAAAAATAAATAATATATTTTGAGGTGACATGCATGATGTCTACGCACTTCTATTCTTGTAGACTATTGTTGGGCCTCCAAGTGCAGAGGTTTGTAGAACAGCAGCAAGTTTTCCCTTAAGTGGATCACCCAAGGTTTATCGAACTTAGGGAGGAAGTGGTCAAAGGTATTTCCTCTCAAGAAATCCTGCAATCAAGATATAAGAAGTCTCTTGTGTCCCCAACACACCTAATACACTTGTCAGGTGTATAGGTGCACTAGTTCGGCGAAGAGATAGTGAAATACAAGTGGTATGGCTAATTATAAGTGGTAACGGTGCCAGCAAATAGCTTGTTGGCATGTGGTTGACGTGGGAAAAGACTAAAGGCAAACTGAAATAAAGATGGAAGCAAGCAAACATGTAACATATCTAATTGCAAACACTGTATCAATGCTTAGAAACAAGGCCTAGGGATCATACTTTCACTAGTGAACACTCTCATATAAATTTTTTTTTATGATACTACTCTTAACTACTCTCTGGTTGGACACTCTAATCGATGGTAGGGCTATAACAGCACCCCTCAAAGTAAGCCTTTCCCATCTAGAAAACCCCACACTGTCACCTTGAGCACTAGATGGTTCCAACAAAAACCACAATTTCATAAAGACATCCAACTCCAAATATAACTCATAACAAGTATTTGTAATCTCTAGCCTAAGTGCCACCATGGTGAGCACGCTATCACTTTCACACACATGGGGAGAGTAGAGATTCATTAAAGCACTTGAGTAGCAGAATAGATCTATAGATTACAAGCTCATGATCTCAATAAGATCATGCATAGAGAGAGAGAGAGAGATGAACACATAGCTACCGGTAGAACCCTTATCCTCGAGAGAGAACTACTCCCTCCTCATCATGGGAATCAGCAACGGTGATGGAGATGGTGGTGGAGATCGATGGAGATGGCTCTGGGGGCACTTCCCCGTCCCGGTAGGGTGCCAGAATAGAGACTTTCTGTCCCCCGAATCTCCCCTTCGGTGGCGGCGGCGCTACGGAAATTTTCGTGGCTGGAGGCTTGACGATTTAGGGTTTTTGCATCGGGAGGCAACTTATAGGCGAAGAGGCAAGGTCGGTGGGAGGCCAGGGGGCCACACCACCTGGTGGCGCGGCCAGGACTAGACCGCGCCACCACATGGTGTGGCCGCCCTGTGGCCCCTCTCTGTCTCGTCTTCTGGATCCGTGAGTCTTCCGGTAAAATATTGACTTTGGTTTTGTCCGGTCCAATTCCGAGAATATTCATTTTCTGACTTTCCTGGAACCAAAAATAGCAGAAAACAGGCAACTGGCACTGTGGCTCTTGTTAATAGGTTAGTCCAAGAAAGTGTATAGAAATTACTCCAAAGTGTGGACAAAACATAAGAAAGTAGATATAAAACAAGCATGGAACATCAAAAATTATAGATACGTTTGGAACGTATCAATGCAGCATCAAAGACTTGATCAAAGTATTTGTAAAACATTCAAAGCTGGGATCATAGTACTTCAATCATAACATGTAAGACAAAGTTTTAGCAATAAGACAAAGAAACTAAGATGCAACATGAAAAGGCATAAACAAAAGATTCATGAATAACAATGCTTTGCAAGATGTTTGTTTGTTTCACATAAAGAAAACATAGCATAATAACATTTATCTTGTCCCTCATAGAGTAGCAAATATAATTGCATAGCACACCTTCAAAGTTCATAAGAGTGACTAGATACAAATAGTTTAAAACAAGCAATATCAAGATATGCATCAATCAACTAGTCTTGGGACAATGCACATAGAACTAAGAATGGCCACTATGCTCTCAAAGTAGGTGCATAAAGGTAGAAGGTGGAGACTCAATATAATGGTGGAAGAAAGGCCTTCATAGAAGGAAGTAGGGATTCAAGTCTCATAAAGAGCTTCCAAAAATTATTGTACTTATAGCTTTCAGCTCTCATTGCCCCTACCATAAGCATCTTGCGCGCAGCCACGCTCGCTTCTCCCGACCACCTGGCCCTGCACGCGCACCTCCGTGACGACCGCCAGGGCACAGCCCACCGTCCTAGCCCCTGAGCTACGCCGCTAGAGCCCTGTGTCGCCGCCTCCGACGAGCTCCGCCCATGCCTCTCTGCACCCCTCGCCCCACTATAAATAGAGAGCCTCCCAGCACCGTTTCTTCACACCATCCCCATCCACTCCCCCTCAGAGACCTCCCAGAGCCCCACCAGAGCAAGCCGCAGCTCGTAGCGCTCCAATCTTGCAGGAGACCAAAGCGGAAGGAGGATAAGGGCACCACTGATCTAGGCCATCTCTAGGGACGCCGCCGGTACCAGGAGAACCGTCATCGTCAACTCGTCCATTTGCCCGCCTTTTCGACCCTTCCCGGAGCCCCGGTAAGCTGCCCTAGACCCTCATCGACCATGCTAGGGTTCGTCCCTGTCGTGTACTGTTCCGGCGTGGACGATGGCTGTGAGCCGTTGATCCAGGATTTAATCCTGCGGCCACCATTCGCCCATACCGATTCAGCAGCCCCTGTCCCACAGACAGGTGGGGCCCTCACTTAAAACCAGCCCGGGCGCTGCGTGGAGTAAAGTGGGTTGGACCATTTCTTTCCCGCGCAACCTAGCAGATTCAAATGAATATTTTTCTTTTTAGAAGTAAACTAGTTTCTGTCCCTTAGTTTAAAAATCAATTCAGGGAGTTTTACAAATCCAAATTGAATGATTCCAATTTTTTTGGAAAGATAATTTAAATATATATCCAAGACTATTGGATTTAAATCATTTAGAGTTAGAGATCTTTCCTAGCATAAATGACAAGACAGAAGCTTTTTCACATTCAAACATTTTTATAAAATCAACCATAATAGCTTTTGAGTCGATTCTAACTCTCAAAAATCACATTTCACTATACCTATCTAAATATGTAATAATATTAAGGTTTTCATGCAGTGACTTTGGACTCGTACCAAAATAATACTATATAGGCATTTCTAGTCACTTTAAATCATTAAATATTAAACTTAAACTTATTAAAATGTGATCCAACATTTAAATCACATTCCCATGTATTAGAATATGTGGTGATGACATGTGTCCATATGATCCCATATATTAATTGGAGAATATTAAATCTTAGTTAATTTCAATGAGTAGAAATTACTTTTCTCAAATAAAATAAATGAAACTAGTTCGTTAAACCTTGTGATGAATGTGATGATACTAGATCATCATATGTGTGCCTTAGTGTCCTAAATAGACTAGTTAAGTATTGTTTGGTGATTGTGTATTCCGTATGTATTTGTAGACGATAGTACCGACCAAGTTTACGAGGAGGAGGAGGAGTTCTACCCCGAGGAAGAAGAGGAGAATTTAAATCACTGCACCAACCAAGACAAGCTAGCATTATACAAGTTAACCATGCAAGTGATTACTTGCAAGCCATCATTAACAATGCAATCTAACCCGTGCAAGATAGATAACCTAAGCAAGATGCATTAGGCATGCTTTGGTTATACCCCCTTTAACTTATACTTACCCCAAGTTTTATTTACAAGCTTTACTTTCTTTTACCTTACCAAAGTTCTTTACTTTGTTTATAGATAGCATAAAGAGTATAAAACTTGATCTATCTAGTTAGACTTAGATATCATTCTATGGCATGAGATTGATATTAGCATCCCACATTAGTGAACACTCTTAACTTAGTGATTAGAGCTAAACCAAAAACTTGATCACTTTAGATGGGAATACTTGGTGAAAATGACTTGTGAAAACCTTGGAATGATGAGTCAGTCTATTGAGATGTTTTGACATGTGTTGAGAAACACAAATGGTTTATGATGATGAAAATGTTGAGGCATGAGCCTTAGCCCTTTTTATAAAAACTGATTGTTGGGTTCGGATGCGATACCATTCCAATTTTACCGTACAACCACAATACCTGAATTGGGTAAGGCTTAGCCGGAAGTTTATATGCATTAGTATTAGTTCCCTCGCGGGAGAGGTTTGAGATAAGGCTACCTCTCAATGTTGTCCACCTATGCAGTGTCCAGGATGGCAGATGGCCATGGCTAGGAGGCCAAGCTCATAGGAGAGGTGCTTATACTAGAGTGTGTAAAGGAAAGGTTATGTTTGATTATCTACATAGTAAGTATGATGATTCAGGGTTATCCCTGACAGATGTATCGAATTTTGTGGTGAAAGTGTACCACCTCTGCAGAGTGTCAAACTATTCGAATAGCCGCGTCCGCGGTTATGGATAGTTGGAGTGGCCATACTGTTCCGTTGTCAGATGTTTTCAAAATGACTTATGAGATAAACTGTGATATGATTTGACCACAACAGAGTTGTGACTATGACAACTAAGTTCCCACTTAGGTGATTTCAAACTTTATTTTATCTTTCTTTGTTTCTGAACTCAGCTTAGGTTTCAAACTTAACTTTACAAATAAACTTAGAACTTAACATTCCTACTAGAACTACCTTAATTGTTAGTGATAGTTTGTGAGTACTTAAAGAGTACTCATGGCTTTGTCCCTGGCTATTCCCGTGGCCAGACTATTAGGAGGACTACCCTGAAGGAGGACAGCAGGACGGCTACGACAACTAGGATCATCTCCCATAGTCAGCATTGCCTGTGACACTGAAGATGGAGCCCACCGCTACGCTGTTTATTCCGCTACTTGATTGTACTAAGACTGGATCATGAGATCCTTTATTTGTGTAAGACCTTATTATGGTTTGTAATGGATGATGTACTGTGATATCCAATCTGTTATGTCTCGCAAAAATGGTAATCTTGGGATTGCGATGTATGGCATAACAGGCATCTGGGATTAAAAATCCGGGTGTTGACATCATAGAAGTGTCTTGCTCACGAGACTTGTTGGTGAACATCTTATTATGGAACTCTCTCCAACATATCATGACAAAATATATAGGTTATCCTAATCATAAGTAATTCTCACATGCTAGTGGTGTACTACCTCTGTTTGGGATTATTAGTCCTAAGAGCCAAGTTGCTAATAGTAAGATACTTCATAACTCTCTCATTAACTATAATCCCAAACAGAGGTAGTATACTACATCCCCGAGAACATTTAAACCTTATTGAGTCCCAACACCAATCCCAACACACGTGTTACTTTGTTTACTTAGACTAGTCACAATGATGAGTATCATATAGTAGTATCATGCATATAATAGTAGTATATGATACCATCTCCACAATGCATAGTATCATGCAGTAGTAACATAGTATTAGTAAATTTATGGTTTTGTAGAATCTCAATGTAAAACTGTGTACAAGATTTATTTGAGATTATTTTTTTAGTTCTACGTGCTATGATACCGTATCTACCTATGATATCAACACACTCTCTTTCAGCATTAGTTGCACTGACACATAAGCATTTTGTATGCATGATACCACATATGATACTCCCAATGGGGCTAGTCTTACTTTCATTACTTTCTTGCACATAAACACAACACTCTTTAACACTCTTTAGTTGAGATCAAAAGCAACTAATAAGTATCCTTTGGTAGATAGTGACAAGGGGTATAGAGACCTTAACCGACAACTCTTTATAGGTTCGATGTTCTTATTTCGAAACTAGCTACAATTGATATGTGCACTTGCAGTCATCACCTGCAAGGTAAGACTCTGTCTAAATACATGTGTTTCAGATACAGGTGTCTAGATACATGTGTTTTAGAAAAAGACTACAATAGCTTATATTTTTAAACTAAGGGAGTATATGTGTATATAGATAAATCTATGACACTTATTTATGTGCGTGGATGTCCATGCCGTGAGAAGCAATAACCTAGAAAAAGTTCTAAGATTTCGAGCAACCCAAAGAGAAAATAATAGATTGGTATCTCGATATCATATACTCCCTTCGATCCATAATAAGTATCGATGGATCGCAGGGGTAGTATATCGACCAACGAGGCGATGCTATTTAGGAACAAATACTAGCAGAGAAACCTTATAGGCGTCGGAAAAGTGTAATGCCGCTGGTACGCGCAAAAATTATCGGTGGCACAGCCAAAATCAAAACATGGCATGTCCCAACTTATACTAGCAGCGTTTCCCCGCGGAAAATGAGTTTGGAGGACAGGCCCCATGGAGCCCTTTTTCAAATTCGTTCAAATTAATATTTTGAAGTAAAAAAACAAAAATAATAATTCGACAATGACTTATTCTATGGCCCTACAAAAGCCTAAAATACTTTGCATCCCGGCCTACAAAAAAAATGACAAATTCTGAAAAATCTGAAATGTTTCGAATTTGGTATTCTTCACCATCTCAGATCTAGAAATTTGTCGTTTACACACAGCCCAAAATACGGAATATTTTGCATTAGTTTTTTCACGCAGGTAGAAGACATCATTATCTACATAAAAGGATTTTTCGGATTTTTTTGAAACTTCAAAATGTCATATTTTTGAAATTTCAAAAAAATTCTCCGTGGACACTCAGTTTCCACGGCCATAATATGCTACAGGTTTGTGGGTCCCATCATCCTGACGGGCTCGACATAGTGGTAGCATGGCGTGTTTCCAAACCCCCACTATGTATTTACACACGGCGGCGTGTGGTACGGGAAAATGCCACCACTATCGCCTTGGGCACCACAGTAGTGGTAGGGCGGCCGCCATCAATACAGGATGCCTGACTTCTACGCCGACATCAATGCCACTGTCGGACAAGATATTTAAAAGAATACCTATGGGATCTCCCTAGCCCGCACCTGCGTCATTACTACTTCGAGCATCGCTTGCTCCCACCATACCGCATCTACGGCCATGGTCAGAGGTTCATCATCGGGTCAGGGACGGGGACAGGGCCTAGGCAGGGGCAGGGGCCGCCGGGTACGATCGTTGTCATCGCCTATACCGCTCGCAATGGAGGAGATGACCCTTCTAGACCTCTCCGGTTTTGAGTTCACCTTGCCCATATATCAAGATTTCCGGGAGAAGCTGAGGCTCGCCGATGAGTCTGGGAATGTGCTCTACGGCTAGGATGCAGCGTGAAGTGAAGCTGCGGGAGATGACAAACTTATGCGCGGACATATTAGATAATTTTGTTTCTTCCTTAGTCCGCTCCATTTTTCTCTGAATCCGCAGTTTCCTATTATCGTATTTGAATCCACACCCAGTCATTACCCAACCCGCTCAGATTCCGTCGGGAAAATACGTTATAGGATAACGTAACGGCAAAATCAAATACCATCCGGGCTGTTTACATCCCTAATTAAGGAGGTACCCATCTAGTATTCGAACCGAACACATTTTTCTGAATTTGTTGTCTCTATCTTGGAAGTAGCAACCGTTGGTACAGATTTGTCGTCGGAGTAGGAAGTCTGTCTAACCAATCAATCAATTGAGAATTAGAGATGGGGTCAATTAGTAGCAGTGTATACGTATATATACTTGAGAAGAACAAAAAAAATCAGGAAATACCCATGCGTGATTACCTCTTTGACCAAGAAAGCCAGGGGTGTTTTTTACAACAAAAAGCTAGGGGAGTCAATTATAGTCCTTACTTATATGCCTTTTCGGAAGCAACGTGTTTGGTGAGTTGTGTTACTCACGAGTCGTAGTGACTTCGTTCTTTTGTCCAGAGATCATCTACCCATGTTTACTACTGAATAATTTTCTACCTATGCTGATGTATGCATTGCACTATTATAGTGGCCACCGGCCCGTACATACTTACTCCCCCCTCCTGAAATACAAGGCCATTTTTTTTTCAAGGCAAACTTTGACTAATAATTTAGTTACAAATATAAGTTACATGTCATTCAAAAATATATTGTTGTGCACACTTCAAAGAACTTCACAACGATATATTTTTGGATGACATATATTTAATTGACTAAATTATTAGTAAAAATTTGACAAGAAAAAACGAAGTGGCCTTGTCTTTCTAGACGAAGGGAGTATTAGAGCATCTCTAGCAGATACCGCATCCGGTCCCGTCCCATAAAATAACAGTCAGTTTGCGGTACGACGCGGAAAAAATAGTTTTTTTAGATACTGTAAACCGTATCGCATCGTATTTTTATGGTTCATCGAAAATGGGCGCTTCTGTGCTGCATATTTGCAGTTTTGCGAGCCGGATATGTAGTGAGCTACAAACGGGAAAACGGTTGGCGGGAGGGAATATTCAGCTACAGTGTCTCCTGTTTTCGCCGTCGCCACCGCCGCCGGAGGTCAATTCTGGCCATCCCTCAGACGTCGGCGGCGGTCGTCCCGCAAGCACCTCGTCGCGGTCCCGCATGCGCACGAGCGGGATCAATGGGCGAACCCACTTTGCAGGAGTAGAAGCAGGGCGACGCACGATGCAGACGGCGGTCATCGGCGGGCGACGGGGAGTGCGGTCGCCCGCAGATGACAAGCACGTCCCGGCGGTCGTCGGCGGGCGGCGGGGAGTGCGTACAGCCGCCGTCCCCATGCACAGAAACCCTCGCCGGTGCACCCGCGCGACCTCGCTTGTGTGGGCTCGCGTGCGGCAGCTCCGATGGTCCATGCATCTCCTCCCGCGACGGGCGAGAGGAAGAAGACGACTGGATATTCGAGAGTATATTCTGTTTTGTGGTACGCATATGCGGTATATGTTCCGCGTCAACGTTTTTTCGGACGAAAAAAAGACTTTCCAGTACACCACATCCGTGTTTTGCAGTACCACGGGATGCGGTATATGCTAGAGATGCTCTTAGAGTTGTTGCGATGGTTGTTTTCTCTTCGAGTATAGTCAGAGTTGACTTCTTGGGAGTTTCATCTTCATATATTGGTAGACAGTAGCTTTTGCGAATGACTTGCGACCCGGGAGGCGACTCGGGTGGCGACTCGGGAGGCGGTGTGGCCGAAGATGGCGAGTCTCATTTCCGTTCGTCGGCGCGCGGCCGGTTTTGGGTCCTCTCGTCGGAGGGGAATGCTGAGGAGGATGGCATTTCAGAGTGTGAGGAGGACGACGAGATCTTGTCGGAGGTTTCGTCCAGATACCTTCGGCAATGGTGTGGTGACGGTGACTGCATACCCGAATCCTCATCTAGGGTGGCGAAACGGATTGCACGTCGTCGTCAACAACGACTGGCGGCATTGGAACTACACATCTCCCCAACCAAGGTTAGTTTCTCATCGATTAGAGATGGATCAGGATCTAGTGATCTTGTTGATCGGAAGAAATTGTTGAAGCAGACGGTTTTGGAGGCTTCGTTTTTCCCTGTTTGTGATGCGGATAATGAGTCCGAGTGGACTCTCGTATCACGGCGGCGACGATCTGCGACGATGGCTTCGCCGGCCTCTTCCAGATGCAGATCTTGGGATCAGAAAATCAAGCCGAATTTGAATGTTTGGGCTCTGGGACCGGGCCGGATCGCTCCACGTAATTGGTGTGTACCAAATACGGAGAGTGTACATACGGTTTCTCCGTCGGTGGGCATACTGCCGACTCGGGTGGGACCGGGTGCATCTGATGTCATGCCCAAGGAGACCTACTTCGGAGTAGGCCGAGCCTGGCGACATCTTTTCGGTGAGACCTGGGCTAATACCAAAACCCTAGCGGAGGAGAGGGGCGACGACCTTGGCGTGACGCAAGGTGGTGGCTCATGCAGCAACCATGGCCGATGCGGTGGCTATGGGGGTGGTGGGAACCTTTTTTCCGGCAACAACACAGGCAGGGGTGGTCGATTCTACGGCAATACCAACTAGTTCAATGATGGATCTGGAGGGAACTATTTTGCTGGGGAATCTAGTGGAGCGGGCGCTAGACGTGATTTTGGGCAAAGATTTGATTCGGGTAATCAGAACAATTTTGATAACCAATCTAATCTGCGCGGAGGAGACTTCGGAAGTTTTCATGGTGGCTCGGGTTTCAATAATTCGGGTCATGATCATGGATACCAGAATCGCAGACGATATGAGTTCAGAGGGGTAAAGGTGACTTTGGTAATAGAAACTTCCGTAACAATAATGGTGATACTCAGTTGAATGCAGAGCTTGATTGAACAAGTGGTTCAAGCCGTGGCGGTGGCACAGAAAGGGTCCTTATTTTTGCCAACTGGTGTGGCTGGTACTGGTAGTCAAGGGGGTGGCGCTGCTGCTGTGGATGTCCATGGGATGAGTGCGGCTGGGACTGCTCCTGCGGTAGGGGTGGGTACCTCGAGTGGGCATAGCATGGTGCAGGCCGCTGCCGCTGCACAGATTGTTCGTGCCGCAGGGCCGCGGTAGGCTGCCACGCGCCAAGGCAGCCTGCCGTGTCTCTTTTCCCTGCCGCGGCTGAGGGGGCCTCGGTTTCGAAGGACAATGAGGTGATCGACATGGAGATTCTTGAATCTGATGGCCCTAATAAGAAGGCAAAGAAGACTGAGAAGTTGAGGTGCTTTCGTTGTGAGCAGCCAGGGAATTTTCATGCGGATTGTACGGTTGTCATATGTGACAATTGTAAATCACCTCAACATGTGTCTGCTTCATGTCCTTTATTGTCTGCTCCTAAACCTACGATGATTGTTCATGGTTTTGGGAGTGAGAAATTAATGTTTCTTGAGTTACCAACAACTGGGACTTTCAGATCAAGGGTGGAGAATTCTAGGGTCGGAAGGGTTATGGTTGAAAGTGGTTCTTTGTCTGTAGCTCAAATAACTAAACAGCTGAAGAAATTGGTCGATCTGAGAATTATGTGTGGGAAGTAATGGAATTTCAACACAACGTTTACAAGGTTAAGTTTCCAACAAAGGCGTAGGTGACAGGTATGAAGGAACTGAGGCAGTACCAGATCCCAGATACTCTCATCTTTCTGAAGTTTGAGGAATGGGGAGTGGTTGAGGAACCTATCTTTCCCCTTCCTTTGATTTTGGTACAAATTGATGGAGTCCCTAAGGATGTGAGAAGAGACTTCTTGGCGCTTTGGGGATTGAGCTCTATTTTTGGCAAAACTTGTGCGGTTGATATGCCGTTTACAAGACAGCATGGTGTTGTGAGAGTTCAGGTTCATTATGTGGATCCTAAGCTCATACCTGCGCATCTCGATATTTGGATTAAGAGAGGGTTTTTTAGGTTGTCTTTGCGGTTGAGAAGACTGACTTGGGAGGGACACAGTCTACTAATACTAATGACTCTGAAGACAAAAAAGATGACGATGATGATGGAAATAATGGAGATAAAAAATAGTATGGAAGAGGATGATGTTGCTAGAAGGATTAATCATGAGTCCAAGGCAAAGGAGGCAAGAGAAGACGGGGTTTCTGGAGGCGGAACTAAGCAGACACAGTTGTCGGGGGGTCCGTTATTTCATGTAGGCGCGTTTTCCTTGTACAAACAAAAGGTACCTCTTATTTGTTCTAAAAAAATTGATCATGAATCTTTCGGTTTGTTAAAGTGTGACAATGCTTTTCAATGTAATGTACAGGAGCTTGTCTTACCTCTTATTATGTCACCACACACTGCTGCGGTTGAGACACTGGACGAATGTTTGATTTCAACGACAGATTCAGACAACGTTCAGGAGAACGAACAAGTGGATGTCAATTTGCTGAGGATGGACGGGTTGGCTGGGAATGTTGCCTCGGTTATGGGGCAAGCATCCCCTATGACGTGCTGTGTGGACAAGACTCATGTGAATGAGAATTTAGATTCGGTTATACCTACTTCATCGGTCATTGATGCAAGCTATCTGCCTTCACCGATACAGAAAATTGGTGGTGCGGTGCTCATTCCGGGGTGTGGATCTGATAAAAGGAATTATGTTGCTAAATCGCCACCTACTTTGGCTGAGGTAATTGCCTTTGGAGGCATCCCTTCACTCTCTGTATCTTCTTTACGATCTAGTGATCGAATTTATTCTCAAACTAATGCTGATGCTACACAGTTGGAGCGGGCTGCTGAATTGACTCAACATCGTTTTGGGGATCAAGGTACCTTCACTAATTCTAAAAACTCCATTATGTCTTTTTCTAATGATGATATAGTTCAAAGGGCAAGTGCGATTGGGGTCTCAATGGGGAAATCATCTGAAAAAAGAAATGTTGCTGCTAAGATTATTCAAGATAATGAGTTTAGTAGGACTCTGACAGTTCTAAAACGTAATACTCAACAGAATAAAGAGGATCAAACACCCGCTAATTTTTTTCTTTCAAAAGTGTCAAATCTTTGTGAGGATATTGTTGCAGAGGAAATAGAGTCTCTTGACGGTTTGAATGAGGCTATTGACCTTGAGGTTAAACGGCCACGTAAAAACAAAAAGAGACAATACGATAGCTCTACTATTAGAAGGGGAACAAGGGTAAGAGTAAAGAACGTATTATAGATGCAGGGCTTAAAAGGGCTTGTTTGGAACAGTGATGGTTTTAGAGATCCAGCCAAACATCTTTTTTACCTCCGAGCTAATTAGGGAGTATAAGCTAGATTTTATCGCCTTGTTGGAAACAAGAAGATCTAATTTTGATATACCCTTTTTGCAACATCTGACACCAGGAAGAGAGTTTGCATGGTTCTGCTTACCTCCTCATGGCCGCTCAGGTGGAATCCTTGTAGGTATTAATGTGTCATATTTGCAAGTAACTAAAGTGGAAACGGGAGGCTATTGCATTAAACTGTTAAAAATCGTAATGATGGATTCCAATGGATCTTTGTACCAGTATATGGGGCGGCGCAGGATAAACATAAACAAGAGTTCTTGGCTGAACTTGTTCGGATTTGTAAAAATGAAACACTTCCTTTGTTAGTGGGTGGAGATTTTAACATTCTAAGAAAGAGAGAAGAAAAGAATAATGAAAATTTCAATTCTCATTGGCCGTTTGTGTTCAACGCTATAATTGAAAATCTGAATTTAAGGGAGATTGTTCTCTCAGGAAGACAATTCACGTGGGCTAATCGTAGGGAGGTTTTGACTTATGAGAAGCTGGATCGTGTTTTATCTAGTATTGAATGAGAGCAAAATTTTCCTTTGGTTAGTGTTAGGGCGTTGACGCGGTCTGGTTCAGATCAACACCGCTGCTGATTGATTCAGGGACAAGAGCCTACATTGGTAATAACCTAAGGTTCTCTTTTGAACTTTCGTGGTTACAACAGGAGTTGTTCTTTGAGATGGTGTGTGCTGAATGGGATACAGTTTCCAAGGGAGATACACCTATTAGGAAATGTCAATATAAGATTAGGCATTTACGACATTTTTTACGTGGTTGGGCGAAAAATCAAAGTGGGAAATACAAAAAAGAAAAAGAGAAGCTGCTGAAGATTATTGATGAGCTAGATATTAAAGCTGAGACACAAGCCTTGTCGGCTGCCGAAAGACACACGTTGTCTAAAGCTAATGAGCAAGTGACAAAATTAAGGAGAGAAGAGGTGACCAAATGGGCGCAAAGAGCTAAAGTAAAACATGTTCAAGAAGGGGGAAATAATACTAAATATTTCCATCTTATTGCTAATGGCAAACATAGGAAAAACAAGATCTTCCAGTTAGAACAAGATGAGGGGACTATAGTCGGAGATGAGAACTTGAGGACTTAAATTTCGGGGTATTATAAGAAGTTATTTGGTGAACCCGAACAAAACAGTTTTTCTCTTATGGAAGAGAGAACTGATGATGTTCCACAAGTGTCTAACTTTGAAAATAGTATTTTAACTTCGGTATTTTCTAAAAAGGAAGTATTTGAAACCATTTCTACTATGGAACATAATAAGGCGCCAGGGCCGGATGGATTCCCTGCAGAATTCTATCAGATATTCTGGAGGTGATTAAAGGAGATCTAATGGCTCTATTTGCACAGTTGCATTCAGAGGAATTACCTTTATTCAAACTCAACTTTGGTGTAATTATGTAATTACCTAAGAAAGAAAATGCTGTTCAGATTCAGCAATATAGGCCGATTTGCCTTCTCAATGTTAGCTTTAAATTTTTTACTAAGGTGGCGACGAATCGTATCTCCACGATTGCTCACAAGATCATTCGTCCTACACAAACGGCTTTCATGCCTAGGAGACACATATTAGAGGGGGTGATTACTTTACACAAGACTATTCATGAGCTTCACATGAAAAATCTAGATGGTGTGATTTTCAAAATTGATTTTGAAAAGGCGTATGATAAAGTCAAATGGGATTTCTTGATGCAAGCTCTTCGACTCAAGGGTTTTGCTCCGTTGTGGTCTAGATGGATTAATAGTTTATTCAGGAAGGAAGTGTAGGAATCCGTGTTGGGATCACAGCATAGAAAACAAAAAAATTCCTACGATATGAACTATACGCCAAGATCTATCTACTAGATGCAAGCAACGGGTGGATATACATCCATAGAGAACTTACCCTCGAAGACAACAAAGCTTTGTTAACGAGATGGAACTCGTGGATGATGTAGTCGTACACTTGCCGATCTCAAGATCGTGATGAAGTCCAGCAGGTCCGGCTCCAGCACGTCCATCAGATCCAGCTCTAGCAAGTCCAGCACCACCAAGTCCAGCACCGCAAAGTAGCGGTGCATCTGTGATCACACACACGTCCAGTACCCCGACAAACTTCGTCCCTCGCTCCAGCAAACCAGCGTAAGCAACAACTCCTTTCCAGATAAATCCATCGGGAACATGTATCTCTCTAATCCGAGACCATGGGGGAAAAAATACTAGAGGGGGAGAGAGATCCTTCACAAGGAGGTGTGTGGAAGAAGGGGTGTGAGGCGGGCCTTTTATAGGAGGAGGGGGTTCCCCTCCCCATGGCCGGCGCCCCATGAGGGTGACTCCTCACCTCCCCCATTCATGTGGTGGTAATCCCTCCACATTAAAATGCCCCTTCACATTCTCTTTTAAAGTCTCCACTTTAAATGCATTAAAATTCTCCAAATTTAATGCTATCTCATTTAATAAAACTCTTTTATTATTTTTATTCAGAATTTTGTTAATTACTTTAATTAACAAACATTCACATAAAACCCCCTGCAACATTTCAATATTACATGCAGAACCAATTTTAGCAATTTCACCCGAAACAATTTCGGTGTCTATTGAAATAATTCCAGCGCTTTCTTAATCTTTATCTGAAACATATTTGCTCCAAATGGTGTCGGTATCCCTTAAGTGTGCCACCCTACGGTTCGCGAATAATGCAGACATGATCGAGACCCCTCTCCGATCAATAATCAGCAGCGGGACCTAGAGATCCGTACTGACTCCCACATATCAACGATGACTCTTGTGATCGTGTGAACCTTTAATGTCGTAACTAAATCCCTTTGTCTCGCGATATATTACATGTTCGAGATTCGATCATCAGCATCCAAATACCTAGTTTGATCTCGTTACCGACATGCACTCTTTTCTCGTTCCCGTGATATAACATTCTAGTGATCACATCACTTGCTTGTAAGCTATTTCAATGTGATATCACCGAGAGGGCCCAGAGTATATCTATCCGTCATCGGGATGGAAAAATCCCACTCGTGATCCATGAGCCTCAACATAACACCTTCGTAGCACTGAACCCACCTTTATAGTCACCCTGTTACGGTGTGACGTTTGATGTTATCAAGATACTCTTCCGGTGTTAGCAATTAACATGATCTCATGGTCTAAGTAATAAGATTACTCATATGATGTTATAGCAATATAAACATAATGACTTTGATCATAATGCTATACTTAGGATGAATGTTCATCACATCATTTCACAAATGTTGTGACCCTCGTTATTAACAACATCCAATGTCCATGATCAGGAAACCTTGATCATCTTGTTAATCAACGAGCTAGTTTATATGAGAGGCATTACTAGGAACTTTGTATTTTGTTTATTAAACACACATGTATTAATGTTTCCAATTAATACAATTATAGCATACAAAATAAACATTTATCATAAACATGGAATAATATAATAACCACTTTATTATTGCCTCTCGGGCATATTCCCTTCAGTCTCCCACTTGCACTAGAGTCAATAATCTAGTTTGTAAACTTGTATATACAACACCTAGGTGTTGAATATACACGTTTGCTAGTGGTTAACATAATCTCCGGATCTGGCACTTTCAGGTTCGTGTGTATTTGCATGTCTTTGCGTCTCTACGCATCACTCATTCTCAAATGAGATGGCATTGTATAAATTTGGTCTTTTGGTGAGACCTTTAGTTCGTTCAGGTTAAAATATGTTTATATTATTGTCATACAATATATCTTCATAGTATTATCCCACTTTGAACCACACCTAGTTTGATAACAAACTACTTAACACAAATCCCTCATTTGATGCTACTATAGCAGTTATATACTTAGCCTTTTGTTGTAGTATCTGTCACAATGTCTCAACTTTGGAACTCATCCAAATCCATCATGGAACATCCTTTCTATTACATTGTGCCACCCATAGTCTAAATTGAGATAAATTTAATTTGTATCTTGTGACAAAACTAGTAGCAATGTAACACTTTACAATGAACTACCTTTAACTATTGTCACTTATACATGATATATTCTTAGTTCTTCCAAAGCTTATAAGAATATCTTTACTATTGTCCAATGATCATCTTATGAATCATTCTGGTATTTTCTCATAACATTTAGAGCATAGGACATTCTAGATATATACATATCATGGTATAATCGATCAAAATCTTCATGTGAATTTACTCACCAAGTGTTGAAACACTTGAATCTTGATACAATCCTTTCCATGTAGCAAGAACCTTTCTTGTTGTTTCCATATTGAACCCTTTCAATATCTCATATATGTATGTCTGACACAACCATATTAGCGCCTCAATCTATCCATATAGATATTGATGCCAAATATTCCGGTTTTGCCCAAGTCTTTCATCGAAATCTTATTTTAATAAAATTCTTAACTTGTGTCAATACAAGATACATCATTTCCAATCAACAATATGTCCTTTACATAATATATTAGAAATATGTCTCAGCGCTCCCACTTAATTTCTTGTAAATGCAAGCATCTTCATCATCTCCGATAAATTTAAACTCTTTTAACAGTTTCATCATGGTGAAGATTCCGACTCCGCTATGCTTACTTCAACTATTGAAGTTTGCATGCCCTTTTAGCACCCTTTGAATTAACAAAACCCTTCGGACCATGTCATGTACACGTCCTAGGTAACCGTTCTATTAGAAGAACCTTGTTTTGTTTATTCAACTACCATATACCAAATTATATGTAGTGGTTGCTATATTAATCCGTCAAGACTAAATATCGCTATGAAAGATCAAATCTTGTCATAGTCAACTCCTTGAATATTGCCGTAAACTTATTTCTGACATGTCGACTATTTCATAGATGTTAAACATCCATGTCTATTTCTTTATAGATCCAAACACGACCGATAGGCTTTACGCCTTTTCAGAGGGTCTTCCAAATTCAGAAACTTGATTTCTCGTGGATGGATACTATCACGTATTCTATGACTTCTAGTCATTTTATGGAGTCAGGGCCCATCATCGCTTCTTTGCATGCAATCGGTTCATCATTGTCAAATCAATAACGACTTGTTTATCAAATCTTACTATTTGATTCTTACCGACCCACACGGTTCAATAGGAACTCTAATCTCTGAGATCACACCCTTTGTAATCACGGGAGCCATGAGCAATGTGGTCACCATCGAGACACTTTCCGGCGCTGCGCTACTTAGCACATATAGCTAAGGTTCAACAACCTTATCAACGTTCTATTGTCCTCCCACTTAACTTTTCATGAAAAGTTCATTCTCAAGAAACTTGACGTTCCAAGCGACAAACTCTTTTGTGCTCGGTGTTATGGAGAAATTCCCAACAAATTCTTTGGGATAACCTACAAAGACATGCTTATCCGACTTTGGTTGTAAACATTTTACTTATGCATAGCATATCAAAATTTAAGAAAAGACAATTCAGGTTTTATCCAAAACCATAACTCATATGGTGTCATTTCAACGGATCACGATGGTGCTCTTTTCAGTGTAAAAGCGGTAGTATCTAAAGCTTTAATCCTTAAAACATAATGACAGTTTTATAAATGAAACCTTTGATCTTACCATGTCAAACATGGTTTGATTT
Source organism: Avena eriantha (assembly GCA_910589775.1). Taxonomy (NCBI): domain Eukaryota; kingdom Viridiplantae; phylum Streptophyta; class Magnoliopsida; order Poales; family Poaceae; genus Avena; species Avena eriantha. The sequence continues at coordinate 80,690,523 of OU342741.1, read as the reverse complement.
CATCTCTCGAATATGCCATACTCCTATGGTTTATCAGGAAACATAAATCATGGAACAATTTCTCAAATCTTAGGTGTTTTGCTAAACATGTAACTCAAATATCTTCCTTTATGATCGAATCATAAACTCTTTTTTTCTTGTTACAATGATTTTCCACTTCATCTTGAAAGTTTTTGAACAATTTTCAAAAGTTTCATACTTCTTCCTTATTAAGTAAATATATAGATATATTCACTAAATTTCTGGAGAAAGCATATGAAGCAAAAAGATCCATCGCATATGGCTAGATATAATGGACTATATACATCAATATGTATAATATCCAATAAGTTAGTCATCCATTCCTCTTTGGCCTATGGACGGAGTTTCAATTATCTCGAGGAAAGTTTCACAAGTGTCATTGATCAAAATTAAAGACTCCAAAAATCCATCAACATGGAGTTTCTTCATATTTTCTTTCCAATATAATTCAAACAGCGATGTCACTTCATAAGTGATCTTCCAATCATTTGTCTTACGACATTTTAGCAATAATGTTTATGGATGTGATTTCTCCAACTAGACTTGTAAAAGTTCATCCATCATTTATGGAATACGGTAATTATTTGAACAACCATTATTCTCGTAATACCGGAACAAAATAACAATTATTAAAACAAATCTTGAAGGCTAGGTTTGATGAAAACGAAAAACACAATAACACTTTATTTGTTTTCGATGAACATCATCACTTATTCTCTTGCTAGTTACTTAGGCCATTGCAGTTCATGAATTGCGTTGTCCTGTATGACACTTCATACCAACCAATTCGGTATCCAATACCTAAGAACCACATTGTTTAACAAGCAAATAATACATCCATAACATGTATATCTTCTATATACCTAAGTTGGACATCTCCAACCTTTTATTTTCTGCCAAATATTTTATAGATTCTCTTTCAACAATTCCTTTTCCTTTTAAAGAATCTATCAACATCAATAGTGGTGTCATTCACATGACACATAGTACAAAGTGTGTATAGTCAAATACTAATACCTTTGGACTTGCACTTTGAAGTGGATCACCATCATCAAATGTTTGGTGTTCTTTCAAAAATCCATTCTTTAGTAATCTATCAGTGTAGTAAATATTTTACTTACATCTTCTATTTACCCTTATCATGACAACTTTCATGATCAAGCTACTATAGCCTATAAGGATGAATTGTGAGTATAATATCAGTTCCCAAAACCTTTTTGGTAGATTAGGACGCCTAGAGTCTCCAACCTTCACAAATTCTCATACAATATGAGAACACATATTTTGCTAAATTATACTCTATCATAATGCAACCAAAAATATTATCTCAGATATCACAATATCTTTCACACATGATGGTTTCTGAAACAATTATTTCAGCTCCTAGATAACCTCGATATTAAAACAACTTTTGAATATCAAGAATCATGGAGGCAAACATGATACTTTAGATACTAATATTGGAATTCTTACTCTTGATTTAATACTACTTATTAAACTTCATGGAGTAAATAGAGTTTGCTGAAAGTTTGCAATAGGACTTCTAAACTTTAAATTGACATTCAAAACAATACGATACAAGTTCGTAAAGTAAATATCCAGAATTATATAGTTCTATTATCTTAATTAAAACTAAGCATAAGGTAGTAAACAAATGCCAATGACTGCAACAAATTATGCAAATTCATCTTGATTTAGTTTATGAAAAAATTTGGTTCAACTAATCCAAATTAGAAATGAACTCCCACTCAAAAACGACATCCCTCGTGCCTTTTTGGTGATTACATGAACCAAATCCACTACACCAAGTACGATCATCACGTGAGTCGGTGCAGCTTCAAAGGCGAGCATCTATATGGACATCATATCAACTATATGACTCATGCTTAACCTTTCGGTCCGTGTTCCGAGGCCATGTCTGTACATGCTAGGCTCGTCAAGTAAGAACCTTAGTACTCACATGTGTAAAACTGTCTTACACCCGTTTGTATGAAAGCGCAGAGTCGAGTACACCCGATCATCACTTGATGTCTCGAAACACGATCCATAGAACGGTGCATACTTAAGGAAGAACACATTTTATCTTGATATTTAAATGAGGAATCATCTTATAATGCTACTAAAACACCAAACAAGCAATATAAGATGTGAACATCATATGTGTAAAGTGGTATAATATGGTCCATGCATTTGATCACCATCATATGCATCGTGGTATGATCTCTATCATTCCTTTGTGTGTAAGGCCAAGGTCTATGGAACTTACATGTTAGGTGTGTTGTAAGGGTATCAACTATACATCAACTTACAATATTACCATATCATGACACTAGCCTAGCAACGATCTAAACTAGACGCCTCTAATTTATCCATTGCAAGTTTTACATGGCTTAGGGCTTTCAGAGATAGAACCGGTCTTACCTACGAACATGGAACCAAGTTATTAGCAACTCGTTGTAAATCAGATATTGACTATAGTAGGAGAGACAGACACCCGTCAGCCACTTATGCAAAACTAGTTGCATGTCAGTCGTGAAACCGGTCTCATGTGCGATGGCATGTAAGGTTGGTCCGGGCCGCTTCATCCCACTATGCCACCAATATCCAAAATACATGAAAGATGCAATAACATGATCATCATCGCCCACATATAAACATATGTGTACTACCCATGCAAAGCACGTACGCATAGATCAGGCTCTAATACCACTGTTGGGTTCGTAGCATAGAAAACAAAAAATTTCCTACGATGTGAACTATACGCCAAGATCTATCTACTAGATGCAAGCAAAGGGTGGATATACATCCATAGAAAACTTACCCTCGAAGACAACAAAGTTTTTTTAATGAGATGGAACTCGTGGATGATGTAGTCGTACACTTGCCGATCTCAAGATCGTGATGAAGTCCAGCAGGTCCGGCTCCAGCACGTCCATTAGATCCAGCTCCAGCAAGTCCAGCACCACCAAGTCCAGTACCGCAAAGCAGCGGTGCATTCGTGGTCGCACACACGTCCGGTACCCCCAACACCCTCCATCCCTCGCTCCAGCAAAGTAGTGGAAGCAGCAACTCATTTTCAGATAAAGCCACCAGAAACATGTATCTCGCTAATCCGAGACCATGGGGGAAAATACTAGAGGGGGAGAGAAATCCTTCACGAAGAGGAGTGTGGAAGAAGGGGTGTGAGGGGGGCCTTTTATAGGAGGAGGGGGGTACCCCTCCCCATGGCCGGCGCCCCATGGGGGTGACTCCCCACCTCCCCCATTCATGTGGTGGTAACCCCTCCACATTAAAATGTCCATTCACATTCTCTTTTAAAGTCTCCACTTTAAATGCATTAAATTTCTCCAAATTTAATGCTCTCTCATTTAATAAAACTCTTTTATTATTTTTATTCAGAATTTTGTTAATTACTTTAATTAACAAACATTCACATAAAACCCCCTACAACATTTCAATATTACATGCAGAACCAATTTCAACAATTTCACCCGAAACCGTTTTGGTGTTTATTGAAATAATTCCAGTGCTTTCTTAATCTTTATCTGAAACATATTTGCTCCAAATGGTGTCGGTATCCCTTAAGTGTGTCACCCTATGGTTCGCGAATAATACAGACATGATCGAGACCCCTCTCCAATCAATAATCAGCAGCGGGACCTGGAGATCCGTACTGACTCCCACATATTCAACGATGACTCTTGTGATCGTGTGAACCTTTGACGTCGTAACTAATCCCTTTGTCTCGCGATATATTACATGTCCGAGATTCGATCATCGGCATCTAAATACCTAGTTTGATCTCGTTACCGGCATGCACTCTTTTCTCGTTCCCGTGATATAACATTCTAGTGATCACATCACTTGCTTACAAGCTATTTCAATGTAATATCACCGAGAGGGCCCAGAGTATATCTATCCATCATTGGGATGGACAAATCCCACTCTTGATCCATGAGCCTCAACATAACACCTTCGTAGCACCGAACCCACCTTTATAGTCACCATGTTACGGTGTGACGTTTGATGTTATCAAGATACTCTTCCGGTGTTAGCAATTAACATGATCTCATGGTTTAAGGACTAAGATTACTTCGTATGATGTTATAGCAATATAAATATAATGACTTTGATCGTAATGCTATACTTTGGATGAATGTTCATCACATCATTTCACAAATGTTGTGACCTCGTTATTAACAACATCCAATGTCCATGATCAGGAAACCTTGATCATCTTGTTAATCAATGAGCTAGTTTATATGAGAGGCATTACTAGGAACTTTGTATTTTGTTTATTAAATACACATGTATTAACGATTCCAATTAATACAATTATAGCATGCAAAATAAATATCTATCATAAACATGGAATAAGATAATACCACTTTATTATTTCCTCTCGGACATATTCCCTTCAATCCGTGTCAACGATGACACTTGGCATTTTTTCAAACAAAGAAGGGAGTATGTCAAGGTGATCCACTATCACCATTGATGTTCATCATAGTGGTGGATGTGTTGGCCATCCTAGTAGTGCGAGCTAAGGAGGAAAACCAAGTGGGGGGTCTAATACCTCATCTTGTAGAAGAAGGTCTATCAATTCTACAATACGCTGATGATACAATTTTGTTTATGGAGCATGACACTGATAAGGCGATGAACATGAAACTCATATTATGCATTTTGAGCAGTTGTCGGGGCTTAATATTAACTTTCATAAAAGTGAGATTTATTGTTTTGGGAAGGCAAAGGATCACGAGCAGGAATATCAGGATATTTTTGGTTGTGAATCGGGATCGCTGCCATTTAGGTACCTGGGGGTACCTGTTGGAATTTGGTGAGTTTTGGGTTGTTAGCCCATTAGACAAATTCTGAAATTCTCTTTGGCCTATTTGTGCATGGCAGCATATGGCTGTGCAAGTGGTGTCAAAGTTTAGTCGCATACTGCTAGTTGAGGGAGAGTTACACCTCCTTATATACTAGGTTGTTCCACCACTCACTAAGGTGTGAGAAGAAGAGCAGCTCTCACACACTCCTCCTCCGACGCCGCCCGCCTCGCCTCGCCACGCCTCGCCTCGTCACGACGCACGGGCGCGCGTGCCGCGGGTTGCGGGAATCTCACCCAGCCGAGCTTTATTTTTTGCTAGTCAGGAAAATTAATCATGGATTAATTACAGGTTATTAACGGACACGTTAATGAGTCAGCCGTTTCCAATCTTAATGGGACGTGGGCTGTTACCGACTCGGACATGGACTGAGTCTCACGGTCTCCCTGACTTGCTCCATATAAACGCCTGCGCTAAACCTAATCGGTATTGCTTAGCACACGCGTCTCCTTCCAGTCTATTGCGTCGCCACATTTGGCTTCCCCATCCCGGCTTGCGGCGTGCACCACAGATCGGGACAGTAGGCCTCCGGAACCCCGCCTCTTGTGAACCTGTATGGGTAAGGGGCGATCAGGTTTTTGCGGAGCGCTTCTGCGCGACTACTGGCTTCCACAACGTCTTCCGACGACGAGTTCCCGGAGGACGACTTCTTCCCGGACATCACCGACCTCTTCGACAACCTCAACATGAGCGACGACGCTGCAGCTACTGCTGCTGCTACCGCCGTGGCTTCTGCTGCCGCTGCTCTACCGTACGTAACACTGAACTTCTTATTTCAGATTCTGCTAGAGTTTCTTATTCTAGTGTTCGGTGTAGATGTGATAGGTTTTTCTTATTTAGATGTAATATGTTCATCTACTTTGTTGATCTGCATGATTAGTTTTGGTACTATCTGTATGATCATATTTTATCAGTTTATTATTCGGATTAAATCATATGGATTATTGCTTATATTTTCAACAATCTAAAAACCTGATTATAGGCAACTGAATTCCACTGGTGTAGCCGCGGCTACTAGGCCTCCTTCGTTTGATGGTATGCACTATAAGAGATGGCGCGCGAGAGCAATTCTATGGTTTAAAAACCTAAAATGCTATAGCACCACTCTTGGCAAACCTGAAGGAGATCTTTCTGCTGAGCAGGAAGCGGCCTTTAAAAAAGCCGATAATATGTTTATGGTGGCTCTGTTCAGTATTCTTGGGGACAACATTGTCGACCCATATATGTCATTTGATAATGGCAAAGACGCGTGCGATGCGCTCGAGGCCAAGTTTGGGGTCTCGGACGCTGGCACTGAGTTGTATGTTATGGAGCAATTCTATGACTACAAGATGGTTGATGAGCGCTCCGTCGTTGAGCAAGCCCATGAGATACAATCACTTGCCAAAGAACTCAATCAGTTCAAGTGTACCTTACCGGACAAGTTTGTGGCCGGAGGCATTATTGCCAAGCTTCCTCCCATGTGGAGGAGTTTTGCTACTTCTCTGAAACATAAGAGACAAGAGTTTTCCGTTACGGATCTCATTGGGTCTCTTCATGTGGAAGAGAAGGCGAGAGCAAAGGACACACGTGCTCGAGGCTTTGAGGGAGCTTCTAGTGCCAATTTGGTATAGAAGAAAAACTTCCAATCCCACAAGTTCAAGAATAAGAACAAATCTAATGGCAAAGGAAAGATTGATGGCAAGAACAAGGCCACTCACTCCACCAACTTTAAGAGGAAGAATTATAAGAAGAAAGGCTCTTGCCACGTCTGTGGTGATCCTGATCAATGGGCTCCTAGCTGTTCTAATCGCTTTGACAAGCGACAACATGGGAACATCGCAAGACTGCTAATGTTGTTATTAGCGATACTAAGATGAAGGACGCCGGGTACAGTATTTTACCTACTATCCTTTCAGTATGTCATTCTCCTGATTGGTGGATTGACATGGGTGCTAATGCACATGTATGTTCTGATATATCCATGTTCTCTTCTTATCAGGTCGCAAGGACTTCCTCCGTGCTGATGGGAAACGACTCACGTGCTTCTGTTCATGGTGTTGGTACGGGAAATCTGAAGTTTACTTCGGGGAAGACCGTATAGCTGAAGAATGTGCAACACGTTCCCTCCATCAATAAGAATCTCGTCGGCGGATCACTTCTATGTCGAGATGGTTTTAAGTTGGTGTTTGAGTCCAATAAAGTTGTAATTTCTAAGTATGTACAATATGTTGGAAAGGGTTATGAGTGCGGTGGTCTGTTCCGCTTATCTTTGTCAGACTCATGTACTAAAGTTATTAATCATGTTTGCAATGATAATGAGTCCAATATTTGGCATTCACGACTTTGTCATATTAACTTTGGTTGCATGACGCGGCTAGCCAATATGAGTTCAATTCCGAAATTTACCACTGTCAAAGGTTCTAAGTGCCAAGTTTGTGTGCAAGCAAAGCAACCCCGCAAGTCTCATATGGCTGCAAAACCGAGAAACTTAGCACCTCTAGAACTTATACATTCAGATCTTTGTGAGATGAATGGTGTGTTGACACGAGGTGGCAAAAGATACTTTATGACGTTGATTGATGACTCCACTAGATATTGCTATGTTTATCTTCTGAAATCTAAACATGAGGCTTTGAGTTACTTCAAAAACTATAAAGCTAAAGCAGAAAACCAACTTGATCTTAAAATCAAGCGGTTAAGGTCAGATCATGGTGGAGAGTACTTTTCAAATGAATTTGAGACATTCTGTACGGAACATGGTATTATTCATGAGAGGACGCCTCCCTACTCACCTCAGTCAAATGGGGTGGCCGAAAGAAAGAACCGCACTCTAACTGATTTGGTTAACGCCATGTTAGATACATCGGGTCTTTCCAAGGAATGGTGGGGGGAGGCGCTAATGACTGCGTGTCATGTCCTAAACCGTGTTCCCGTAAAGGATAAAACCATGACTCCATTTAAGGAATGGGAGAAGAAAAGGCTTAAACTCTCTTACTTACGAACTTGGGGATGTTTGGCGAAAGTCAATATTCCAATACCCAAGAAGCAAAAGCTTGGACCAAAAACCGTGGATTGTGTTTTTCTGGGATATGCTTTTCATAGCATTGGCTATAGATTTTTGATAGTAAAATCTGAGGTATCCGACATGTATGTTGGTACTATTATGGAGTTAAATGATGCGACTTTCTTTGAGGACATCTTTCCCATGAAAGGTATGTCTAGCTCATCAAATCAGGAGATGACTAGTTCATCTACTCAGGAATTTGTTATAATTCCTGAACCCACTATGCCGATAGAACACTATGATGATCCTGTGGAGGATGACAATGAAGCTCCTAAAAGGAGCAAGAGACAAAGGATTGCAAAGTCTTTTGGTGATGATTTCATTGTGTACCTTGTGGACGATACTCCCACCTCTATTTCAGAAGCTTACACATATCAAGATGCTGACTACTAGAAAGAAGTTGTCCGTAGTGAGATGGATTCCATCTTAGCTAATGGAACTTGGGAGGTCACTGATCGTCCTTATGGGTGTAAACCTGTAGGATGTAAGTGGGTGTTCAAGAAAAAGCTTAGACATGATAGTACTATTGAAAAGTACAAGGCACATCTTGTTGCCAAGGGTTATACCCAGAAAGAAGGTGAAGACTTCTTCGATACCTACTCACTTGATGCCAGATTGACCACTATTCGAGTACTACTATCCTTGTCTGCCTCACATGGTCTTCTCGTTCATCAAGTGGACGTTAAGACTGCTTTTCTAAATGGAGAGCTAGATGAGGAAATTTATATGGAGCTGTCTGATGGATTTGTAGTAGATGGTCAAGAAGGAAAGGTGTGTAAGTTAGTGAAGTCTTTATATGGTCTTAAGCAAGCTCCTAAGCAGTGGCATGAGAAGTTTGAAAGAACTTTAACCGCTGAAGGCTTTGTTGTAAACGAAGCTGATAAGTGTGTGTACTATCGCCATGGTGGGGCCGAGGGAGTTATTATGTGTCTCTATGTCGATGACATATTGATATTTGGGACCAACCTCACTGTTATTGAGGAGGTCAGAGAGTTCCTATCTCGCTGCTTTGAGATGAAGGACTTGGGAGTGGCTGATGTAATCTTAAACATCAAGCTACTAAAGGATGATATTGAGCCGCTTTGGGTATAGCGACTGCAAGTCTTCTCCAACACCGTATGATCCTAGTGTGCTACTTCGAAAGAATCGAAGAAATGCTAAAGATCAATTGATATATTCTCAAATTATTGGCTCGCTCATGTATTTAGCCAGTGCTACGAGGCCTGACATTTCCTTTGTTGTAAGCAAACTGAGTCGATTTGTGTCAAATCCTGGAGATGATCATTGGCATGCTCTTGAAAGAGTTTTGCGCTACCTGAAAGGCACTGCGAGTTATGGTATTCACTATACTGGGTATCCACGAGTACTTGAGGGGTATAGTGATTCAAACTGGATATCTGATGCTGATGAGATTAAGTCCACAAGTGGTTATTTGTTTACACTTGGTGGTGGCGCTGTTTCCTGGAAGTCTTGCAAGCAAACCATCTTAACGAGGTCAACTATGGAAGCAGAACTCACAGCATTAGACACAGCCACTGTTGAAGCAGAGTGGCTTCGTGAGCTTTTGATGGACTTACCTGTGGTTGAAAAACCAATACCCGCCATTCTGATGAACTGTGATAATCAAACTATGATCGTTAAAGTAAATAGTTCTAAGGATAATATGAAGTCATCAAGGCATGTGAAAAGGAGATTGAAATCTGTCAGAAAACTGAGAAACTCCAGAGTTATTGTGTTGGATTATATCCAAACATCTAAGAACTTGGCAGATCCTTTCACAAAGGGTTTATCACGTAATGTGATAGATAATGCATCGAGGGAGATGGGTTTGAGACCCACACAATGAGTTGTTCGCAGTGGCAACCCACTCTATGTGATCGGAGATCCCGTGAATTAGAGATGGGAGACAAGCTGTTGATCAGCTGAGAGGAGAGTATGCTCATATTATATTTACATCTCCATAAAGATGCAATACTCTCTTATTCTGCATGGCAGGTTGATATTTATCTTAATGTGTTTCAAGTGGCTTTTCTAAGCAGAGATGTTGCCCTGCAGAACATCTATTGAGGAACATACCTATATGAGTCTGACTGTTAACTGTCGCAGTCCGTGAGAGTTGGGTGCTCTCTAATAAACTCATGAAAGGCTCTGGAGTATGACGCATAAGATCCAAACCGCGGGGAAGCCCTATGGCAGCCCTGTACCGGTCTAGATTTTGTGTGAAACTAGTTTGCAGAAAACTTGTAGTTCAAGGCATAGTCCACTATTCAAGTTGCTAGCTAGTGTAACATGAAGTTTAACGTGGAAGTTCAACTTAACAGTCTCCACTACACATCGGTATATAAAACAATATTCTGGAATGGAAATGAGGTGATGTGCCAATGAGACTTTGTGGGGGATTGTTGGAAGTTAGTGAGTTTTGGGCTGTTGGCCCATTAGACAAATTCTGAAATTCTCTTTGGCCCATTTGTGCATGGCAACATATGATTGTGCAAGTGGTGTCAAAGTTTAGTCCCATACTGTTAGTTGAGGGAGAGTTACACCTCCTTATATACTAGGCAGTTCCACCACTCACTAAGGTGTGAGAAGAAGAGCAGTTCTCGCGCACTCCTCCTCCGACGCCGCCTGCCTCGCCTTGCCACGCCTCGCCTCGTCACAACGCGCGCGCGCCATGGGTTGCGGGAATCTCGCCGAGCCGAGCTTTATTTTTTGCTAGTCAGGAAAATTAATCATGGATTAATTACAAATTATTAACGGACGCGTTAATGAGTCAGCCGTTTCCAATCTTAATGGGACGTGGGCTATTACCGACTCGGACATGGGCTGAGTCTCACGGTCTCCCTGACTTGCTCTATATAAACGCCTGCGCTAAACCTAATCGGTATTGCTTACCACACGCATCTCCTTCCAGTCTATTGCGCCGCTGCCTTCGTCTTCCCCATCCCAGCTTGCGGCGTGCACCGCAGATCGGGACAGTAGGCCTCCGGAACCCCGCCTCTTATGAACCTGTACGGGTGAGGGGCGATTAGGTTTTTGGGGAGCGCTTCTGTGCGACTACTGGCTTCCACAACGTCTTCCGACGACGAGTTCCCGGACGGCGAATTCTTCTCGGACATCACTGACCTCTTCGACAACCTCAACATGAGCGACGACGCTGCTACCGCTGCAGCTACTGCTGCTGCTACCACCGCGGCTACTGCTACTGCTGCTCTACCGTACGTAACACATAACTTCTTATTTCAGATTTTGCTAGAGTTTCTTATTCTAGCGTTCGGTGTAGATGTGATAGGTTTTTCTTATTTAGATGTAATCTGTTCATCTACTTTGTTGATCTGCATGATTAGTTTTGGTACTATATGTATGATCATATTTTATCAGTTTATTATTCGGATTAAATCATATGGATTATTGCTTATATTTTCAACAGTACCCATTCATCATAGAAAACTCAGGAATTCCGAGTGGAACCCAGTTGAAAATCGGTTTGAAAGAAAACTTGGGTGTTGGCAAGGTAAACTTCTGTCATATGGGGATAGATTAGTGCTCATCAACTCGGTTTTGACAAGCTTACCTATGTTTATGTTGTCTTTCCTGGAAATACCGAAGGGTGTTAGGAAAAGACTAGACTTCTACCGTTCGAGATTCTTTTGGCAAAGTGATGAACATTGAAAGAAATATAGACTAACCAAGTAGAATATTGTTTGTAGACCCAAATATCAGGGTGGATTGGGTATTGAGGTGTTAAAGCTTAACAAGTGCCTTCTTAGCAAATGGCTATATAAAATTCTAAATGAACAAGGGGTTTGGCAAGAATTGCTAAAGAATAAATACATTAAGAATAAGACACTTGCACATGTTCAGGCTAAACCGACTGATTCTCCTTTTTAGAAAGGCCTAATGCGTGTAAAGGATAGTTTCTTTAACAAAGGTTCTTTTCATATTGGGGACGGGGTTTCGACTAGGTTTTGGGATGATCTTTTGTTAGGGGAAGTTCCGCTGGCCCAACAATATCCTACTTTATATAATTTAGTGCATAGAAAGCATGTCTCTGTTAATACGGTTTTATCTCACAATCCTCTTAATATTGGCTTTAGGAGGAATCTGATTGGGAATAACTGGGTTGTATGGTTACGTCTTTATCAGAGATTAATGCATGTGTCTTTATCTAATGAACCTGGCACTTTTAAATGGAATCTAATGGCGGATGGGATTTTCACAGTTAAATCTTTGTATGAGGATCTGATGAATGATCACGAGAGTCTCCCAACTAAATATCTTTGGAAGCTTAAAATACCTCTTAAGATTAAGATCTTTATGTGGTTTTTAAATAACAAGATTGTGTTAACCAAATATAATCTTTCAAGAAGAAATTGATATGGTTGTAAGAAATGTTGTTTTTGCGATGACGAAGAAACTGTTGAGCATCTTTTTTTAAATTGCCCATTTGCTAAGATTATTTGGCGCATCGTTTTCTTTATTTTTAACCTCCCACCTTCAGCTAATATCACTAATATGTTTGGGAATTAATTGAATGGGATGGACAAGACTGACAAAGATAGATTACGTATTGAGGTATCTGCTTTATGTTGGTCTATATGGAAGTGTCGAAATGATATTATTTTTAACAAGGCTCGAGTTCAATCTTTTTGCAGGTTATTACTTCGGCGGCTCACTGGATCCAACTCTGGGCCTGTTTACTCCCGGAGTCTCAACGGGATATGATGGTCTCTAGGTGCAACCGTATGGTGATGGTTACTCAGGATATCTACTACCTGGTTATGTGGCGTCATACTAGTAGATTGAGAGATGATTAGCTCTTTGCTAGGCTCATCGCTGTCAGTTTTTCTAGTCTTTTACCGATGGTTGGTTTATGTATCAATTATCTTGGATATGGCTGATCGTTGATCAGTAACTCTGTACTTTCGACTTTTTTAATAATTAAGACTGTGTGTATCTGAGGATGCAGAGGCCGGAGCAACCCCCATTTCGAAAAAAAAACTTCATATATTGAGAAACTATGATGTTTTTCATCGGAGCTAGACGATCGGTTTACACGTAACCAAGCAATCACAGCATAAAGATGACATCGAGATTTATCAGACATGTTCGGCACCTTTCCCCTTTATATGATTTTCAAGCGTTTTAAACAAGTATAATTTTTTTTTAACAAACATTCATTGTCATTGGATTGCATTTTATCGTAGAGAATTCGAAGCGGCACATAGGCATGAGACATACAAAACTGGGCAGATGTGCATCCAGGCACCTGTGGCTTTCGGTGGTTTTATAACCTCACACTCACAAACAACAATCCAATGGTTTATCCAACTATATTTTTAAATTAAAGCCTATACATACAAAGATCTACAATTAATGGAGATCTGTAATATTCCCGGTGATCCCTATATATCCAGAAACAACAAGATAGCTAATCACCGTGTAGGCGGTTTGGTAATTGTTTATCGACTCAGCGACGCCGAGGATCGTGGCCTTCGTGTCGGAGAAAACTGTGAGATACCTAACCGCCAAGTTAGCGGCGGCAAGGAGCGCCGGTCTGTCCATCATAATTTTCATCACCTTGAAGCCGAGGCCGACGATGCTCGCGAAAGTCAGATCATTGTAAGAGGACTCGTCGGCGGACGGAAACAATATTGAGACCCAAGTGTATACGACAATGCACACCACAAATAGCAGCGGCACCAGAAAGAAGAGCGTCATAAGCGCCTTGGCGATCATGCAGGCCAGGCCGACAAGCATGTCGATCATGTTCGAGAAACCGAACGCGTGCAACATCACGAAGGTGAGGCTGATGACGAGCGCGTCCATGATGGATTTGGACAACATACCTGACAGTGCCATGGAGCACATGGTGTAGATGAGGTAGCCAGCGAGGCCAATTATAAGGGCCATGTTCATGCTAGAGTCACTGGAAGGCTTGGGGAACGGTGTGCCCCACATCATATTCAACGAAGTGAAAGTGATGCCAACGATGGTAGTTAGCATCAACTCGGGTCTCTCCATTGGCCACTGAATCCTTGCTTTGCTGATGGCGCCAGCGGCTATGATGAGCACCAGAAACGACAGAGCCACCATGCAGACCATATAGACGAGGTAACCAGGAAGCGTGCCCGAGACACTGGAAGGCAAGTTGGAGAGAAATTCAGAGATAAAACCAGGCCTCCCGACCGGTGTGAAGCCGTGCATATCATTCAGCACCAAGATGACCCCGGCGACCATCATTGGTGACGACTTGTGGTGGTTTAAGGGTACTGGCGGCAGAAATCATAGAACGGGGACAATGATGGTGTCATCGAACACCAGGATTTCGAACACAAGATATGACAGCCCCAACATGAATATGATATAGACAAGATAGCCAGCGAAGCGAAGCGTGGCTGTCATGTCGGAGTGGCCGGAATGCTTCATGAACATATCCATCACCACGACGGTGGCACCGAAGCTGATCCTGAATATCCAATCAGGAAAATCCTCGGGCTGCGTCCGTGGTGCTGCCTCGCAGACAAAGAAGGCTATGGCGAGCACGAGAAACGACAACCCCATCATGCAGAATAGGTAGCCAGCAAGAGCAACAAGTGCGGGCATGAATTCAGGGAAGCTAGAAGGCCATGTGGAGGGGAACTCGGAGATCAGAAAATTCTTTAGCGCCAAGGGGAGGAAAATGGCAAACGACGCCACAAAGAGGCCGCCCTTGGGCAACGACGGAAAGGTGGTGCACATGGTGGACAGTAACAGAGATGACAACACCACCATGAACACGATATAGAGGAGGTAGCCAGCGAGAGAAAGCGGGATGGCCATGGTGTTGGAGAAGGGGCTGTGAATTCAAAGGTTACACTACTGATGCACTCATATATATGTATCTTAACACAGGGACGCTGTCTGGGTCCTTGCTGACTGACCAAGTCGGCAGTAAGTAGACATAGTTTACTTTGTGAAACAACGTCAACTCATCCGTGTTAGACAGCGAGATACCAGTCTGGTATGGGTATGTAAATACGGCCACTACTTCGCGAGACGCACCGTGTTGGTTGTATCTTGTATGAGATACCAGTCTGGTATATATGCCAAGTCAAGTAAAACAAAAATTATGAACCCCTCCAAAAAAATGTACTACGTATACATGTTTTGTATTCGTATCAGATACACCGCGTTGAATTGGCAGGTTGTGATGTATAGCAAATATCAATTGGTATATGCCAAGTCAAGTAAATGTTCTCTACGAGACACACCTGATTTGCAGGTTTTTTATTATTCAATGAGCAGCACCGTACTGATTCAACTCTATCTCCTCTCATCAGATTCATGGCATATGATTGCCTCCATGTTTCATGTTAACTTCCCTTTACACTAGATTTAGTGGTGTGTCTTGGCGCACGATCCCGTTGAATTCGCACTGATTTACATTTTGTATAACATTGATAAAAATCAGATGGAAAGTTTTTACTAAATAAAGTGATGCATATATGGGCGGAGAATCCACCACCCTAGCTTCATTTTTTTCATTTGGGAGAATGAACAAATAACTTATCTTTCTCTTAATACAGTGCTACCTTTTCCTAAAACATCCAAGAAACCATGCATGTTCGTCAGTATTAAAGCTAAACCATGATAAAAGAACAAAGTTATGTTTTTTCCTACACAGGCCAGATAAATTTGAAACGGTGCTCAATTTTGCACCAACACCGGGAAATCCACCAAAAGTCAGAAGCTCAGAAATAGATGAGCTTGTTAAAAATAGATATCATGTTGCCCTTCCACCTGGTTCTATGGGGAAAGTCAATTACATCACTCCAGCTGGTCAATACAGCCTACAGGTGAGCTGATGATATCACTTTATCCCATTGATTTGCGAGTGTTCTACCGTTGCCTTACTTTACTTGAAACACTACTAAACTATTTTTGCAGGATACCAGTGTAGAGTTGGAATTTCAGGGCGCCAAGAAGGAATTTACTATGCTTCAGGTAAGAACATTATTTCTAGAAAACTTTCAGGAATAAATCCCTAACTTAATATGTTCAACTTATTGAACTGCAGACATTGCCTATTATTTGTACATCAAGGTCTGTGGCGTCAAAGCTTGCCGCGGACACACCTCTTCTTACAGGACATGTTTGTGCAGAACTTATCTTGAGCTTCAGTTTCCATAATGAAATGTGTTCTCTTTTTTATCACTATTTAAGTACTGAGATGACCAAATATTCCCAGACATTTTTTCACTCCCTTCCTATGCCATTAAGTCTAAGCCTTATCTATTTTGAAATGGTTCCAGCGTGAGCTTGATGCATTGTTCCCCTCAGTTCTTGGAGGAACATGTGCTATTCCTTGATGCATTGTTCCCCTCGGTTCTTGGAGGAACATGTGCTATTCCTGATGCTATTACTTGGCAGCATCTCTGTACTGACTACTGACTTCGATAATATCTGCAGTACTCATGGACTTTCCCCAATTGACAATGGCATTGCCTGATGGACTTGAAGAGTCCGTCATAAAGAGAATGACACTGATAGCTAACACATCCAACATGCCTGCCGCTGCTCGTGAAGCCTTCATTTGTACAGGTAAATCACAATGCCCTGATTGCCGATTTGCCGTGGCATTTACATCAGGCCATAAATAGACACACAAGTGTAGCCCGCTTTGTTTTGTCTTATTTTGTGACGCTACATGGTACTTCAGTAGTATTAATCAACTTGGCCTATAAGCATGTATAACTTCAAATTTCAGATGCCCTAGTTTCTACGATGCGATGCATAGTACTGACCAAAAATACAACATTAAAATTTGTGCTTCTCCCAAAGATAAAGAAGTAAAAGAATATATGTATTTGTTCCTGGGATCTGTTGAAAAATAGATCAACATAAAATATGTTGAAAAATATTCTCTTCTAAATAATAAATTCAACCGTCCTCTGCGGGAAAGACAATACGCAAAGTAATAATTTTATTCGGAACTCAGGGATCCTATACAAAATGTAGATTCCGATGCAGTTTCAACAAATAATAATGCAATCACATAATCAAGATACCTTCTTTTATCATTATATCAGAGACTTGTTTGTACTCTACCTTTTCCACTTCTATTTTATCATTTTATATACATTGGTCAATCAACTTGTGGTTATGGAGACGAATCTGATAGGAATATTCAAACGGCCTCTGAAAAGGAAATGATTTTGTGGATACCAAACATGGGGACGACGTGAATTAGAAACTATAAATCACATTTTCACAATGTTCAGTTATATTACCACAAGTCTACAATGACAAAAATTAAAATACATTCTATGCTAGAGAGATGAATTACCTTCTTGGCGATGGGCTCTAGTATTTTTCATGGATCATTCTGAAAGAGTGCGCCCTCCGTGGTTCTTCCTGATCATTCACTACAAGTTCTTCATGTCCATAAACAGAAGGAGAAAACAGGAAAGTAAAAATGTGTTTTGTGGCCTAGGTTAGTGGACATATGAAGAATAAAAGGGAGGAAAGGTTCACCTGGCCTTGAGAGACGACGATGATGGAAAGAGGAGTCCTAACGGTAAAATGAGTTCTTGAATCTGGATCTTGTCTTTTCTGATATGAGAATTTACCATTTCCTGATACAAGAAATCACCTCCCACAGCAAGTGAAACCTACCTAAACTAAACACCTGGGCAACACTTTTTTCTTGGAAACTTAAATAGGACGCCCCTCCTATTTTGGTGTTTTCGGCAAGACATTTCTTTCCTGCATGAACCTTTTTAAGCATACTATCTATCCTAGCCTGGCATTTTTTATTTTTAGTTGCATATAAGGTTTTTGTTTATGCTATTGAACACATTCCCTGCCTTATATTTACTATATGTAGTGTTAGCTTAATAAGATTGAGATGTAAGAAAAAGACATCGATGGTGAACTAACCTCACCGCTAGGCCAGTGGTCAAATTTATAGAAGTTGTCGACTTGTGGCGATGTAAAGCATGATCTATGGTATGATCTATATTACTACTCTATTTATATATAGCATCAATACACTGGTTAATAGTTTTGCAAGTATATGAATGACATCTTCCTCTTCAACAATATTATTAGCCACCTTGGGTTACTGGAGCTGCCATTAAAGGGAAAGAATTTCACTTGGTATAACATGCAAGATACCCCCTTGCTGGAGAAATTAGACTAGTTATTCACAACATATGACTGGACTTTAAAGTACCCTAACACCATGGTTAATCCTTTGTGGAAATCCACCTCGGACCATGTGCCATGTGTGATTAGCATTTCCACCTGAATTCCAAAGGCTAAGATTTTTAGGTTTGAGAATATATGGATTGAGCAGCTAGGTTTCCTTCAAGTGGTTGAACAAGCCTGGAAACTGCCAGTTAAGAAGGGAGCTATTGCTAATATGATTACATCAAAGTTCAAAAATTTGAGATATACAGTGAAGATATGGGGAAAAACATATCACATATTAAAACACTGATTGAAAAATGTAACAAAGTTATTTTCGCTCTTGATGAGCTTGAGGATAAAAGAGATTTGAGAAGACCTGAATTTAACTTCAGGAACATTGTTAAGATTCATCTGAAAAAATTATTGAGTATTCGGTCCACTTATTGGAGGAATAGGTGTACAATCAGATGGGTCAAACTTGGAGGTGACAATACAAAGTTTTTTCATGCTAAAGCTACAAAAAGATACAGACATAATGTAATTAATAAAATTAAGGATGAGGATGGCAATATATTGGTAGATCATCAGGACAAAGTTGAGGCATTATGGAGGTGCTATGAACATGATGCGAAGTACAATAAGTACTGAAAACAGCGCATACATAGCACATATGTTACCAAGAGTGGATGATTGATGATCGGCTCAACATGTCGATCTCGTTGGGGAACCCCAAGAGGAATGTATGATGAGCACAACAACAAGTTTTCTCGCAGTTATGAAACCAAGGTTATCGAACCAGTAGGAGCAAGGAAACACCTCCAAGGTGTTGTTTCTAACTTGGAATCCTGCACAACACAACCACAGAACTTTGCCCCCAACTTACAGTGAGGTTGGAATCTCACCGGTTTTGCTGAAAACAAAGGATTAAACGTATTGTGTGGAAGATAGTAATTGCTTGCAGAAAGTAAACAGAAAACAGTAAATAGCTTGTAGATTGATGGTAAAAGAATGGACCAGGGTCCATAGTTCACTAGAGGTGATTCTCCTTAAGATAGATGACATGTTGGGTGAACAAATTACGGCGGGGCAATTGATAAACATCGAGAAAGCATACATGCATATACTAATCATATTGACTCCTACGAGATTTGATTGAGCATTACAACATTATACATAGAACGTAATCCAACTGCATCTATGACTAATAATCCACCTTCAGGTTATCATCCGAACTCCCTCCAGTATTAAGTTGCAAGCAACAGATAATTGCATTAAGAAAAGTGTGTAAAGTAAACAATACAATTGTCCCATGGACAAAGGATTGCTATTTTCTCCCTAGTAGCAACATCGCATCTAGTACCTTAGAGATTCCTGTCACTTCCCCAGATTACTAGAGGCATGAACCCACTATCGAGCATAAATACTCCCTCTTGGAGTTGCTAGCATCTACTTGGTCTAGATAGCTACTAACAATGGAAATCATGCAAGATCATAAATAACATAGACATGATAGAATCAATAATCAATCTAAAATAGCATCTAAATATCCATCGGATCCCCGCAAGCACAACATGTAAGATTACAAATAGATGATCTTGATCATGAACGGAGCTCACAAGATCTAGACATGGTAGCACAAAGGAGAAGAACCAACCATCTAGCTACTACATAGACTCGTAGTCCAGGGATGAACTACTCACGCATCACACCGGAGGTAGGCATGGTGATGAAGAAGGCCTCCAGGGTGATCTCTCCCCTCCGGCAGGGTACCGGAAAGAGCTTCAGATCCCTCCCAATCTAGGGATGGAGATGGCGGCGGCTACAGACTCTTTCATGGAATTTTGATCGGGTCCTTAGGGTTTTCGTCCTGGAGACAATATATAGGCAAAGGGGCAAGGTCGGTGGAGTACCAGGGGGCCCACACTCCCGGGTGGCGTGGCTAGACCTGGCCGTGCCACCACCAGGTGTGGCCGGCCTGGCTCCCCTCTTCGTCTCCCCTCCGGACTCCGTGTTCCTTCTGGTGAAAATATTGACTTGGGGCTTTTGTCCGGTCCAATTCCGAGAATATTTCCTAACTAGCTTTTCTAAAACCAAAAATAGGCAACTGGCACTGTGGCATCTTCTTAATAGGTTAGTTCCAGAATATGTGTAAAAATACTCCAAAGTATGGACAAAACATAAGAAAGTAGATATAAAACAAGCATGGAATGTCAAAAATTATAGATACGTTTGCAACGTATCAACTTCCCCAAGCTTAACTCCTGCTCGTCCTTGAGTAGGTAAGTGATA
This sequence comes from Avena eriantha, assembly GCA_910589775.1. Classification (NCBI taxonomy): domain Eukaryota; kingdom Viridiplantae; phylum Streptophyta; class Magnoliopsida; order Poales; family Poaceae; genus Avena; species Avena eriantha. The sequence continues at coordinate 80,670,108 of OU342741.1, read as the reverse complement.
AAAAAAATTTGAGGTGACATGCACCATCACAATCAAGATCGAACCATTTGCAAGCATTGAAAGTTGGGATCAAAGTACTCTAAACATGAGCATGAAAGATGAAGTTCTAACAATAAGACATAGTGACTATGCATGCAACATGAAAGGATACAAACAAAGATCATGAATAACAATGCATTGAAAGATGTTTGTTTGTTTCACATATAGAAAACATAGCATAGTGGCATTCAGCTTGTCCCTCATGGAGTAGCAAAACATAAATGCATAGGACACCTTCAAAGTTCATAAGGGTGACTAGATACAAATAGTTTAAGAACAAGCAATATCAATTGTGTTGGAGTACCAGGGGAGTACCAGGGGGCCCACACCCCCTGGTGGCGCGGCTAGGACTGGCCGCTCCACCACCAGGTGTGGCCGGCCTGGCTCCCCTCTTCGTCTCCCCTCCGGACTCTGTGTTCCTTCTAGTGAAATATTGAGTTGGGCTTTTGTCCGGTCCAATTCCGAGAATATTTCCATACTAGCTTTTCTGAAACCAAAACAACAGAAAATAGGCAACTGGTAGTGTGGCATCTTGTTAATAGGTTAGTTCCAGAAAATGTGTAAAAATACTCTAAAGTTTGGACAAAACATAAGAAAGTAGATATAAAACAAGCATGGAACATCAAAAATTATAGATACGTTCGCAACATATCAATGATTTGCATTGCCTTTCACAGGAATTCAGTATCATAGAAATAGAGGATGTCGTCAAATATATGAAGACCTATAAAGCACAAGGACCCGATGGGTTTAATGGCATGTTTGTCAAGAAACTGTGGCATATTATTAAAGATGATTTTATTAAGCTTTGCCATGACTTTCACAAAGGCTTGACTCATGTTGCTAGTATTAATGGCTCCTTCATCACTTTGGTTCCAAAGAAAATCACACCCGAGTCTGTTAATGATTTTCAGCCAATCTCTCTCTTACAAACACATCTATCAAATTTTAACTATGTTAGCTGCAAACAGGATACAGTAGCAAATAATGAGATGTATTCATGGAAACCAATATGGCTTTATAAAATGGAGGACAATCCAAGACTGTTTGGGTTGGACTTTTGAATATCTCCATCAGTGTCATGCTTCTAAGAGAATAGTGGTGGTTATCAAGTTGGATTTCGAGAAAGTCGTTGACACAGTTGAACATGAAGCAATAATCAAGATTCTTAGATGTAAGGGTTTCAATGAAATTTTATTGGATGGGTCAAAGAAATATGGTCATCCGGCTCTTCAACAATTCTACTAAATTGTGTTCCCGGTCGAAATTTTGTTTGCAAACATGGGGTTAGACAAGGTGATCCCCTGTCTCCTCTGTTTTATGTACTCGGAGGAGATCTATTGTAGAGTTTTATCAATAAGACATTCAGAGAAGGGAGGCTTAAAGCTCCCATTCCTAATAGAGGAACAAATGATTTTCCAATTATTCAGTATGCAGGCGACACAATTATCATCATGCAAGATGATCCTCAACAACTGAACACTCTATGGCAAATCCTTGAGGATAAAACTTCTTTTACTAGCTTAAAAGTAAACTATCATAAATCCTTTTTAGTTTCAATAAATCTATGCTCTGATGATGCCACTTCTCTTGCCCTGGAAATTGGATGTACCACTGCTACAATGCCATTTACCTATCTTGGACTACCCATGGGAATTACAAAACCAATAATTAGAGATATCTCTCCTCTAATTGACATAGTGGAAAGGAGATTAACACCATCTGCCTCTTTTATTTCATATGGTGATAGACTAGTTTTGGTAAATTCAGTTATTTATTCTTTGCCAATACACTACCTATGTTCATTGGATATACCAAAAGGAGTTACTACAGTTCTGAATAGGGCAACAAGATATTGTTTATGGAGGAAGAAAAAAGGATGATGAAAAGGCTCATTCTCGGGCCTCTTGGGATATGATCTATAAACCTAAGGAAAAGGGACGCTTAGGTATAATCAATCTTTAAATCCAAAATAAGTGCTTGCTTATGAAGCATCTTCATAATTTCTATAATAACCTTGATCTGCATTGGGTCAAGTTTGTCAAGAATACTTATTATCATGAAGTGGTTCCCCATACGGTCACTGTCTGTGGTTCTTTTTGATGGCGTAATATTATGAGACTTCATGAAGAATATAGATCTATATGTAGTTGCTCTGTGCGTTCTGCTCGGCCCTATTTTGGTCAGACAATTGGAATAAGAAACCACTTGACATGGCATATCCTCATTTATTCTCTTTTGTGATTGATAAAGAATGCTCAGTCCAACAAGCAATATTAGTTACACGGATGTTGGAGGCTTTCCATGTGCCAATTTCTCCTGAAGCTCATGATGATTTACTCATGTTACAAGATCGGCTTGCTACTATTACATTGGATCCCAACACTGTTGATAAATGGAATAATTTACACTCAAAGTCAGGGGAGTATGTTGCCAATGTTATGTACAAGGTTTACTTCTAGCACATTCCAAATAACTTTCCCTCTAAATGGCTATGGAAGAGTAAATGAATGTCCAAACGCAAGTTCTTTGCTTGGTTAACTATTCATAATCGCATCAAACTAGAGAAATGTTGCTCAGCAGACATTGGAATGTTACCGATGATCATAATTGTGTCCTTTGCCCTTGCCATGTCTTGGAAGATTGGTCACACCTCTTCTTTATCTGTCAAATATGACATTGGATTTAATGTTTCTAGTGCATGTATTTGCTTAGTAAAGAATGATGGAATTAAGATTGATGCCTTGACAAGTTCATCTTGTTCCGGTCTACTGTTAGTGTGAAAGAGAAGTTGTATTCATGATTCTTGGTGCCTTATCTAAAAAATGTTCTTCACATATATATATGCTTTGGAATGGCTTGCCTGTATTTTGTGGGCTTGTTCAAATGAAAGTAATAATAATCAAATGATCCCTAATTTGATACTTAGGAAAATGATTTGAACACGATCCTTTATCTCTTATTTGCTTGTGGTTGCAATCCTATAACTTGGCTATAAACCCTGGCCCTAGTGGCACTTGTTGTGCTAGGCTGCTATGGTGGTGCTTCCATTAATTGGAATGAGCCCAGTAGTAACCAGCCAACAGGTTTGGCCACCTTGTTGCTTTGTTATTATCCCCTTGCTCTAAATTAGGTTAAGGATGCAAAAGACCGAGACCTAGTATTATGATATATAAATAACACATTCCAATGTTGGATTTTATCAAACCCAAGGATGAGATTTGCATACCACTATATGCAACTCTAAGGGTAACTTCCTATACCTCAATTTATGTCTATGTAAGTAGATAAGATCAAGTATACGTGGTGGATTTGTTGTAAACCTGCTAGTTCTGCTAGTGGATGATAGGTTGATGTTGGAGATAATCTGGTGGTGGATCTTGTGATGTTCTTGATCAGGAACTCCCTACTGCTGGTCTGCTCCTCCTAGATCCTGTGTTGATCTTGTCCTTCTCCTGGACTCCTAGCTTAACCTGCTCCTCCTGACTTGCCCTTGCTCGACTCCTGAGATCCCCTTCTTCAGGTTACCATGGCTGATTTAGTTGGCTGACCGAGGATGATCTTGTGATGATTTGATAGAGAAGTGGCTATTGAGACTATGGTGGATTTGTTGATGAACTGTTGAAAAATTAGTGATGGTTTCATAGTTATCCTGGGTGTTCTTGGTTGTGCATGTGAAGTGATCAACAGAGAGGTACTCTACTACTGTGACTATGCTCGTATCCCCTTGTGGATATCTTGTGTTGACAACACACAAGCATGTAGTGAGTAAGCTGCTTATCTAGTTGCTTCATGTTTGTGGATTAGATCACGTGAAAACTTGATCCTTTGTTGGGTATTTACCTTTAGCTGCCTTGTGAAACTTGCCCCTTTAATGTCCAGGATGATGTGCTAAGACTACTAGAAAGAACAGATGCTACTTAATCTTGGTGAAACTTGCCCCTAATGATATTGCTCTAAGATGATAATAAATAATGCATTACACTGTAAATCTGAGAGCATTAAAATACTAACCCTTCACCTTCTATTTTGTTGCTCTTTTGTTTTGGATTATTTTCTCTTGTAGGCATTAATAACAAGATAAAGAGAAGATCAAGAATTAGATAGGAAATCTAGTTTAGGTTTTAACTTATTCTTTGTATTTTATTTCTTTATTTTCTTGTAAAGACAGTGTAATATGTTTATATATGAAATAAAGAATACTTTTACTTATTTATTTATTTTTATTCATTTACCTATTTGCAATTATTCAATTTGTATTTTATTATTATATTAACAATAATTCAATCCCAATTATTTAAATTATATTAAATACATTAAATAAAAATCTATTATAAGTTTCAAATTCAAAATTCAAGTACTCATTTGAATTCATTTTGCCCAAAGAAACAAATTGCATAGAGGTCATGTCGGAATATATCGCACCCACTAAGATGAGCTAATTCTAATGCATCCAAACCAGAGAAACCTTGATCCCTCTAGGGTTTTAGTTTTGCACGAAAATTTCCCATATTTTCTTATGCATGAATGCAAATGCAAACACTCTCTTATACAACCTAAATGTTAGGGCATTAGACTGGCATTTTTTCTCAACGTTACAGACCTCTTCCTCTGTGATACGACTGACTCCGTTTTTGGATGTCCATCTTTTCCTTTTTGTTCTTCCCTGCCTTGTAGTAAACCAACTTCCCCTGTTTATATGGCCTACTGATACATTTCAAATATATCTATAATTTTTTATGTTCCATGCTTGGTTTTATCTACTTTTTTATGTTTTGTTCCAACTTTGGAGTACTTTTCATAGATTTTCTTGCACAATGTTCTTGTTTTACACTTTGATGTGTAAGAATTACCAAGAATACAAGTGGAAACCTTGTTGGAGTCAAATTGGGATTTTTCCAGAAATCTGTCTAAGAACTCTTTTTGAAGATGGTCACGTTTCGGAACGAATACAGCTTCAAACGGAAAACTCTTCAACTACAAAGTTGTTGAAAATTTCGCGCCAAACGATCTAGATATAAAATTTAGCTGATTCCGAGTCCAGACGGGCCTTTTAGGCCCGATTTACTGTAGTCCAAGATGGGGTGACGGGAATCCGAGAAGCTATATAAAGGGAGGAAACCTAATTCGCCCAAGACACCTCCACCCACGAATTTGTAGCCACCAAAGCCATGTTTTTGCCTTCCCCATAGATCTCATCTCCATGGGGAAGGGCTCCCAAGAATCCATGAAGGAAGGGTGCTAAGGGGTGGTGCTCCCCTGTGATACCGGCGGCAGGTAAGGAGTCCTCCGCGCCGCCGCCGCCAGAGCCATCTCTATCGATCTCCACCACCATCTCCATCGCCATTGCTGATTCCCATGATGAGGAGGAAGTAGTTCCCTCTCGAGGCTAAGGGTTCTACCGGTAGCTATGTGTTCATCTCTCTCTCTATGCATGATCATATTGAGATTATGAGCTTTGTAACCAAGTAGATCTACCTTCCTACTCAAGTGCTTTAATAGATCTCTGCTCTCCCCATGTGTGTGAAAGTGACAGCATGCTCACCATGGTGGCACTTAGGCTCGAGATTACAAATACTTGTTATGAGTTATATTTGGAGTTGGATGTCTTTATGAAATTGTGGTGTTTGTTGGACTCATCTAGTACTCAAGGTGACATTATGGGGTTATCTAGATGGGAAATGCTTACTTTGAGGTGTGCTGTTATAGCCCTACCATCGATTAGAGTGTCCAACCGGAGAGTAGTTAAGAGTAGTATCATAAATAGAGGATATAGTTATGAGAGAGTGTTCACTAGCGAAAGTATGATCCCTAGGCCTTGTTTCCAAGCATTGAAACTTCGTTTACTACAAGATCTGTTACATGTTTGCTTGCTTCTATCTTTATTTAAGTTTGCCTTTAGTCTCTTCCACGCCATTAAAGTATTTTCTATCACCGTTACCACTTATAATTATCCATACCACTTGTATTTCACTATCTCTTCGCCGAACTAGTGCACCTATACACCTGACAAGTGTATTAGGTGTGTTGGGGACACAAGAGCCTTCTTGTATCTTGATTGCAGGATTGCTTGAGAGGGGATACCTTTGACCACTTCCTCCCTGAGTTCGATAAATCTTGGGTAATCCACTTAATGGAAAACTTGCTGCTGTTCTACAAACCTCCGCACTTGGAGGCCCAACAACTGTCTACAAGAATAGAAGTGCGTAGACATCAAGCTATTTTCTGGCGCCGTTTCCGGGGAGGTAAGGTAAAAGGTATTCACACCGAAGGATTAAAGAAGAAGAACCTCCCACGGTAAACGCCTATTTTCTGGTGTGAGCACTCGAAGTTATTTCCTTTAGATTCTGCAATTTTGTATTTTTGTTTCTTGTTTTCACTAGTTAGGCTTAATGGAAAACAACAACAAAATTAGAGAGCTTTATAGTATTTATCTTGAGTTAGGACATGAAGTGTTTGAAGAGAAAATTAAATAACCTATGGAACTTTATTTGCATACTAATAGCAATGTTGTTAGTATGAATTCTTTGGACACCATTATTGCTAATGCTATGGAAAATTCTAAGCTTGGGGAAGCTAGTTTTTATGAAAATGATCTTTTTAGTTCCCCAACTTTGGAAGATAGCTATTCTATTGCTTATGATGATACCAAACCTCCAATATATGATGATTACAATGATGAATATGATATTTTCAGTCCACCTACTATTGAGGAGGAAATTAATTATTACTACAATATGCCTCCTATATTTGATGATTATGGTGACGAGAATAATAATGATAGCTATTTTGTTGAATTTGCTCCCATTGTGATTAAGAAGAATGACTATTCTTATAGGAAGAGTAATGATTATTATATGCATGTGGCTCATGATAATAATGTTTTATGTGATAGTTATATTGTTAATTTTATTCATGATGCTATTGAAAGTTATTATGAGAGAGGGAAACATGGTTTTATGCATCTCAATAATATTAAGTTTCCCCTCTTTATGTTGAAAGTCTTGAAGTTGCACTTTTTTTGCTTTCCTATGCTTGTTGCTTTGTGCTTTCATGACTTGTTTCTTTACAAGATTCCTATGCATAGTAAGTGGGTTAGACTTAAATGTGCTTTGAATTTGCTTCTTGATTCTCTCTTTTACTTCAATTCATATTTCTTATGTGAGCATCTTCTCAAACTATCATGCCTAACCTAAAGGCATTAAAGAAAAGTACTTATTGGGAGATAACCCAAAAGTTTTAGATGAGTCTTGGAAGTTATTACCTCTGTAATAACCCCTCTTTATCCTTTTTATTTGCTTTTTATGCCAAGAATAACCTCTAACGAGAGGGAAGTAATGATTGGGAAAGTTGCTGTCCCCAAACAGATTTCTGTGCTTCACTGTAAAAATTCGTGTAAAATCTCTGTACGTCCTTTTGAGGCGTGAATTTTTTTGCTTCTGCCCTAGGTTGTTATCTAACTTTTGTTAGTTCCACTTTTTGATTTGAGCAACATAAGATCTTCGAAAAAAATCATCTTTACCTGCTGGTCTGTTTTGACAGATTTCTGCCATTTTCTACATTTGCTTCTTGTTGGTTCCTTCTTGAGTTCTTTTGGGGAATTGAGCTTTTTGAGGGAAGTACTACAGTAGCTAGTATTCTAATGGAAGGTTTATTGGTGTTATAACTGAACCTAAAGACTTATTTATCTTGAGTACACTAATGTTGCTAATAAAGATTGTGTAAAGTTTTGTATGAAGGAAAAAATTCAGGTGTATGGAAGGAATGAGTAATGAGATAAAGGATGGACTAAAGGTCAAGCTTGGGGATGCCACGCGTGTCACCCCAAGAAATATCCAAGAAGTACAAGCGTCAAAGCTTGGGGATGCCCAAGGCATTCCCTTCTTCATCAATAAAAATCCCAGGTTTCTTCCAAACGCTTCATTTTTATTGTTTCATGCACAGTTGTGTTGTTCTTGAAGCGTCTTCTTTTTCGTTTTTGTTTTGGTTTTTCGTTTTCTTAGTTTTCTTAGTTTACTGAATAAATTGGTTGGACCGTCTCTTTCTTACATTGGTTTTCAAATAGTTTGGTTTGGATTGGAAAAGAGTAGGAAAGTTCATGCTTATGTGGTAAGGAGAGCTTGTTTTTGACTGTGGCCTATGCTTTGCCATGCCATGCTTGATATTGTTTTGGCTTTATGCTTAGTATTCTTTGTTGTAGCATGACTTGTTGTAAACAATTGATATTGCTTAATGTGCCTTGGATGGATCATGCGTTGTTTTAGCATATTAAAGCATAGTATAGTGGTATTCTCCTTTGATGCTTTATTTGGGTTGACTTGGCGCATGCTCACACCATGTTATGACTATTCAAAGTCACCATAGCCTTTATGATCCTTTAGTTTTCAACTTGTAGTATCACTTAATGCTTTGATCAATAATGTTTTATCGCTCTGCATGATTATGGCCATTATTGCTCTCTTAGTTTGTCGCTCCCAGTCTTTTGCTAGCCTCCACAACAAAGTATGAGTTCCAATCATGCATCCAAATCCCTAAACCAAGTTATTCCAAAGAGTCCACCATACCTACCTATTAGCTTATGCTATTCCAAGTATATTCATGCTTTTGTTTACCTTCTAAATTAAACTTGTTATGAGAAAACTAGTGATTAAAGCTCTCACGAACTTGATGGCACACTTTAATTTTCTTGCCCTTAATAAACTTGAACCATTGTATCGTCTATGTTGTATATGCTTGCACTTATTTGTCGGGAATTAGCAGAACCATGCTTTCATGGGGAACGCTTTCAACATTACACTTGGTACTTGTACCTAGTTGATATCATGCTCTTTTGTGTATGGATGTCGTCGGTGTGAAATGAAAGGGGAGCTTGTAAGTCCATGGAGTTATGTATATGTGTTAGAGAAACGCCTGGGTCGCTGGTCTAATCCATGCTGACATGGTGGAAACCTGCAGCGTAACCATAATGAGCTGTCTATGAAGCATTCTTCTTATAAAAAAAGAGTCCTATATTGAGAAAAAAAGAGAAAAAGAGAAAAAAAGATTATGAAAAAAGGAAAGAGAGAAAAAAGCACCATATTCCCATGGTAAATAAATAGATTGTTGAGATGCTCGTTGTCTGCTTGCCTTGTCATTTTGATATGGGGATTCTTCCGTATCATCGGGCAAGGGGTACCCCGTTGGTGGTTCTCAATGATACACATATACTTACGATGACAAGAACTTACCGGTGACTAAACTTGAGTAGCATGAGGAGCGGCCCTCGTATACAAGGGACATGAGATTTCTGACTTATACTTCGTCAAGCATGTACACCATAGTTTGTTCACTTTAACCTTAATCACTTAAAGATGCTTATAATAGGGGCAATGAGAGCTGAAAGATATAAGTACCATAATTTTTGGAAGCTCTTTATGAGACTTGAATCCCTACTTCCTTTTACAAAAGGCCTTTCTTCCAACATTATATTGAGTCTCTACCTTCTATCTTTATGCACCTACTTTGAGAGCATAGTGGCCATTCTTAGTTCTATATGCATTGTCCCAAGACTTGTTGATTGATGCATAACTTGTTATTGCTTGTTTGAAACTATTGTATCTAGTCACTCTTATGAACTTTGAAGGTGTCCTATGCATTTATATTTGCTACTCTATTGAGGGACAAGATAGGGACAAGATGAATACTATTATGCTATGTTTTCTTTATGTGAAACAAACAAACGTCTTGCAAAGCATTGTTATTCATGAATCTTTTGTTTGTGCCTTTTCATGTTGCATCATAGTTTCTTTGTCTTATTGCAAAAACTTTGTCTTTCATGTTATGATTGAAGTACTATGATCCCAGCTTTGAATGTTTTACAAATACTTTGATCAAGTCTTTGATGGTGCATGTCACCTCAAAAAAAATTCTTTCTTTTTATCACTTACCTACTCGAGGACGAACAGGAGTTAAACTTGGGGATGTTGATACATTGCAAATGTATCTATAATTTTTAATATTTCATGCTTGGTTTTATCTACTTTATTATGTTTTGTTCCAACTTTGGAGTACTTTTCATAGACTTTCTTGGACTAACATACTAATAGTTACAAAAGTGCACAATGTTCTTGTTTTACACTTTGATGTGTAGGAATTACCAAGAATACAAGTGGAAACCTTGTTGGAGTCAAATTGGGATTTTACAGAAATCTGTCTAAGAACTCTTTTTGAAGATGGTCACGTTTCGGGACGAAGACAGCTTCAAACGGAAAACTCTTCAACTACAAAGTTGTTGTAAATTTCACGCCAAACGATCTAGACATAAAATTTAGCTGATTCCGAGTCCGGACGGGCCTTTTAGGCCCGATTTACTGTAGCCTAAGATGGGGTGACGGGAATCCGAGAAGCTATATAAAGGGAGGAAACCTAATTCGCCCAAGACACCTCCACCCACGAATTTGTAGCCACCAAAGCCATATTTTTGCCTTCCCCATAGATCCCATATCCATGGGGAAGGGCTCACAAGAATCCATGAAGGAAGGGTGCTAAGGGGCGGTGCTCCCCTGTGATACCGGCGGCAGGGAAGGAGTCCTCCGCGCCGCCGCCGCCGGAGCCATCTCCATCGATCTCCACCACCATCTCCATCGCCATTGCTGATTCCCATGATGAGGAGGGTGTAGTTCCCTCTCAAGGCTAAGGGTTCTACCAGTAGCTATGTGTTCATCTCTCTCTATGCATGATCATATTGAGATTATGAGCTTTGTAACCAAGTAGATCTACCTTCCTACTCAAGTGCTTTAATAGATCTCTGCTCTCCCCATGTGTGTGAAAGTGACATCGTGATCACCATGTTGGCACTTAGGCTAGAGATTACAAATACTTGTTATGAGTTATATATTTGGAGTTGGATGTCTTTATGAAATTGTGGTGTTTGTTGGACTCATCTAGTACTCAAGGTGACAGTGTGGGGTTTTCTAGATGGGAAAGATGGACTTTGAGGTGTTGTGTTATAGCCCTACCATCGATTAGAGTGTCCAACCGAAGAGTAGTTAAGAGTAGAATCATAAAGAGAAGATATTTATATGAGAGAGTGTTCACTAGTGAAAGTATGATCCCTAGGCCTTGTTTCCAAGTATTGAAACTTCATTTGCTACAAGATCTGTTACATGTTTGCTTGCTTCCATCTTTATTTAAGTTTGCCTTTAGTCTCTTCCACGCCATCAAAGTATTTTCTATCACCGTTACCACTTATAATTATCCATACCCCTTGTATTTCACTATCTCTTCGCCGAACTAGTGCACCTATACACCTGACAAGTGTATTGGGTGTGTTGGGGACACAAGAGACTTCTTGTATCTTGATTGCAGGACTGCTTGAGAGGGGATACCTTTGACCACTTCCTCCCTGAGTTCGATAAACCTTGGGTAATCCACTTAAGGGAAAACTTGCTGTTGTTCTACAAACCTCTGCACTTGGAGGCCCAACAACTGTCTACAAGAATAGAAGTGCGTAGACATCACCTACTAGGACCTCACTTTGGTTGCCTATCGTTATCATGAACCTGTGCCACTTCGCATAGTTCTGGTAGTATTCATGCGCAACTTCCAAGCTTTCAAATTTCATGGTTTTGTCTGGTGGTCTTGGTGCTGATATCTCCCCCTCCGCTTTGTCATTTTGGTCTTCACCTTGTATTTTTATCTACTAGACTCCCTCCAGTATAGTGCGACGCGGCAGGGTGCTAAAGCACAGCAGGCGCGTTGTGTGCCCTACAATTTTTTTATAAAAAAGTTTGACCTGATTTGACATGATAGAATTGATGTAATAAATACCGGATCACTCGTACTAGAGATGACAAGGTTACCAATCCCACAACTAGACATCTTCATTTCTTCCACTCATGGGATCCAAACCGTGTCCTTAAGTCGATATGACTATCACATACTATCATCTCCGAATAGATAATTCCTTCACTTCAGTTGCACTAGTGGATTGAATAACCTTTTATTTAGTTCTAACAAAGTGCATGTGTTGTTCAATCCGAGAAATCTCCATTTCCTAGCACTTGATACGAACCCTAGAGCATGTCCTATTCCTCATTCGCTACCGATATCCTTGAGCTTCCTGCTTCCCTTCTTCTATATCTGATTCAACCTTAACCGAGGATCATAGTGTCAGTCAATGGTATTTTTAACTATGCATGCATGCAAAATTTTATTGTTTATATCACACAACTATATAACTTTCCTTTTCCACAGTCATGTTTGATATATACTGTTGGAAATATGCCCTAGATACAAATAGTTATAGGGACTATTATCATATTTCATATAGTTCATGATTAAGTTTTATATCATGCTATAACTGTATTGAGTGAAAACATCAATACACGTGTGATATACAAACAACCAAGGATTCCCAGTGAAACTCTAGTCACTGGTTCATTGGTCAACAGATGATCATGTTTCCTGATCATGTGGCATTTATGCCAGTTGGAAATGGAGTCATATCATTCCGAGAATGAGATGATGAACCAATACCCAACCTAAACATCATGACCCGATCATGTCACGAAGTTCAAGTTACGATGCTTAGAAATGGATCCTCGTAGACTATTCCTTAGACCGTGAGGCTATATCAATCACTGTCTCCTGAGAGTGCTTAGATAGCATCAAGCGCCACTTGGTAATATAGTGGTTATAAAGGTGTGTTCAGGTGCTCGGAGGAAACCGTAGAGGCAATATATGTCAAAAGCGGGATTTATCCATCCATGTGACGGGAAGATACCCAAAGGGCCCACTCGGAGAAGTTATATACAATAGTTGCGCAGCGTGTGATTTGATCACGGAGATATCACTTGTCGGAATGAGTCAAGTAGCATTGTTCAGTAACGAGATTGAACACGACATGGTGATGTCATTGATCAGATCTCGGGCAATGCAAGTATCGAGAGACAAAGGGAATAAGACACGAATGTCCCGGTTCAAACGTCGAAAGATCTTCGTGGAACGCACAGGGGTCACATGGTCATCCAGGTCCCTCTATTGATCATTGGTTCGGGAGTGTCCCGATCATGTCTGGAGTGTTCCTGGACCATGGGGTATCACGCTTAAGGGCTTGATGATTCTTAGAGAGTGTTTATAGGATCGGTAGAATCACCGAAGATTTGTAGAGAGAAAACCGGAAGGGTTTCGGTAAGTCCGGAGGATGTCCGGAGTGGAGGTGGAAGTGATCCATAGCCATGGAGGTTGAATAATGTGTGAATGAATGTTAAATATTGATTTAATCATTTATTCATAATTATTTAATAAAGAGAAAATCAATTTAAATGGTCAAAGGCTTAATGGGCCAATTCCCGAAGGGGAGAGGGCCCATTAGGGAAAGGAGAGAGGGAGAAGGGGCCAAGGGGGTGGTCGACGCCCTAGTGGGCCAGCCCCCCGCATGGGGCCCATGGGGGTGGTCGGCGGTGCCACCCCTCCCCGTCCTCTCCTTTAGTCCCACCCCGGGACTTTGAGGGAGGTAGTACCCCCTCCTCCCCCTATATATAGTGGGGGTATTTGGCCAGATAAATACACCAATAATCAATAAATGTCTTCTCACTTTTGGGAGGACCCCTTCTCCCTCCCCCTCTCTCTCGTGACCGTGGTTCCAAGTCTGGACTACGCGAACGAGAGACATCTTCACTGCGGAGCGCCGTCGTGCTGCGGGATTTAGATCCGGGAGCTCTACTTCCGCAACTGCTGCTGGATCGAGGAAGCGGGAGTCATCGACAGGCACCGGACGTGTGTAACTCCCCACGAGGTGTCGCACTTGAGGCACTCAAGTCGTTGGAGCCGTTGGAGCGCAAGAACTTTATCACGACCTTGAGGTCGGCTTTGGCTTGTCTACATCAACCACGCTCTCCCGAGCGTTGACAACGCTTTTCGGTCTTCAAGGGTAAGTTCGTGAAAAGCCCCTCCCGTTACTGTACTACTAATAGATAGGTCCTGGCAGCTTTAGGGGTTCATGGGCGTAGGGTAAAATTTATTGTTTTCATACGCGAAACCCCAACATATACATCATATCCAAACCTGTGGGACTTATTGAATAGATCATCTGGAAATTGTTACTTTATTTTCATGATAACTTCTGATCATGGCATTTTCACTTTCATGCTTTGGCAATTAAAACACAAACAATAGGTTGAATGATGGTGACTAATTTTATATTTGACTTGTCATTTTTACACATTTTACCCTGGTATATACACAAATCTGCACATGTTAATTACAATACAAATAACAATTTTGTTACTATCGTTTAACTTGCAAACATACATGCTAGCATCTATAACATATATCACTAGTTTTGTTTGATATTTATATTATATCCAAACCTGTGGCTCTTAATTAATATATGAACTGGCATTTGTTACTCTATTAGCATGGCAACTTTCTGAACATGTCATTTTCACTATTCATGCTTAGGAAATTAAAACACAAACAACAAGATGAATGATGGTGACTGTTTTTACAAGTGGCATGACATTTTTAACACATTTTACATGGTATATGTACAACTCTGCACATGGCAATATAATCACAAGACAAATAACGATATTTTTGTTATTATCCTTTAATTTGCAAACATCAGGCATGAATCTTACCTTCCATGGCTTGTTGTAACAGCGGTATCAGCGGGTATGATGTATTAATTGTCCCCATATCTATCATTATTTGATGCTCTGTGTTTAAAATAGGCCCAAACCATTGATCAATTTCTTCATATTTGTAATCTTGATTATGGTTGGTGCTTTCAGGATCCATCCTACACCATTTGCAAAACAAAATATTATGATTCAGTTAATCCTCATTTGACATTATTTTATTCTAACCCTCTGTTTTCTTCTTCTTTAGGTTAGATGCACAATGTATGGGGCAGTTTATCTTATTGAACTCGCGGTGCTTTTAAATGGATCAATCGAACCTCTCTATGTGCATATGGATATGTACCGTCGTCACTCCTATAACCCTAGATACACTCGTTTTTTCTTACGCCGTGCTACTGAACTGTGATGTACCAAACATTAGTTTATTTGTGCTAGTTACCCATCTTCTTTGTCTAGGTTTCATTAGTGATGTGGCGGGGTGGTGGGCGACGGTGTTGATGCCACCGGAATCTAGTTTTCATATGGAGGCATTTTTGCCTTTCGGATGCTGTCATTTTTTGCTAGATCTGGTTGCGAGGAGGGCAATGCGGCGGCTTTTCTTGATAGAGAAAAAGGTTCGCTCGGGGGCAGAGATGTGTTTTGTAAAGCTGAGTTTGATGGGGTTTTGAATTCCTGTTGAGGAAAGCGCTGGTCGTCGCGCGATAGCGCTTCAGTTCGACGAATTTTACTGGCATCGTGCGCTATCGCTTCAGCACGGCGGATTTGGCTGGCGTCATGTGCTAGCATTTCAGAGTGTATAGGGCTAGTTGGCGGGCGTCGAGTTGTAGTTACATGGCGTGTACGGCGTCAAATGTAGATGCTAAGTCACGGTTTGTGCTCGCGCTCGTCTTGGACACTTCAGTGTCGTGCTGCCGTCGTAGCGAGCACACTGTCGCGCGATAGCACGGTCCTTAATGAAATATGTGATTGCTTTAAAAAGCAAGTGCAACGTAACATTTTGTATAGGTGAGTTTTTATTAATTCAGCGGGCTGAAAAGTTTCGCTTGTCCATCACAGTTATTCACGCACCAGTAACGGCAAATTACATCACGTATGGATTCACGTATGGTATTCACGTCGGAGTGTTGTTCCCTACAGTTGTGCACCGTCGATGCTCGTCGACGAACACCTTCATGTCTTCTACGAGCTTGCCGGAGTCGGGGAGCTCCGGGAACGCGTGGAAGCCGTGGAAGGCGCCGGGGTACTCAACCACTTGCACGTGCTTCCCCTTGCCACGCAGCGCCTCCACGTACCGCGCCTGCCAGTCCTTGAGCAGGTCGTGCCCGCCGACCACCACCATGGCCGGCGGGAACGCCTCCGCGATCTCGACGTGCTCGCCGCAGACTCGAGCGGCCGGGTGATCCCGGGTGGCGCCCTCCGGTAGAAACTCCCTCCAGTAGACGTCCGTCGCCGCCATCGACAGCGTCAGGGCCACCTTGTCGAGCGCCACCTCCGCCTCCGTCCGCTCCTCGCCCCCGAAGAAGGGCTGGATCAGAACCGCGCCGGCGAGGCGGAGTGACGACGATGCGGGAGGCACGGCTGCCGTCCAGCGCTGGGCCACGTGGTGCGCGATGTTGCCGCCGGCGCTGTCGCCGGCGAGGAAGCAGCTGGAGAGGTCCACGGGGACGGCGAAGTCGGCAGGGAGGCCGTTGGTGTCGAGGTAGCGGAGCACGTCCATGCCGTCGTCGTACGCGGCCGGGAAGCGGTGCTCAGGCGCAAGGCGGTAGTTCACGGACACGACCACGGCGCCTAGCCCGCTGCAGAGGCGGCGGCAGAGGGCGTCGTAGGGGCGGGACGCCGTGGAGAACAGCGCGAAGCCGCCGCCGTGGAAGAAGACGACGACGGGGAGAGGGAGCGGCGCCTCGGCTGCTGACGACGAGGGGGAGAAGACGCGCGCCCACAGGCCCCGGGAGGCGTCGACGGTGACGTCGGCGGAGCGGACACCCGAGGAGTCAGGCCGTGGCTTCGCGGCAACGCGGAGGTCGGCGAGGGAGCAGTAGCGGCGCCGGAGGCTGCCGTCGGGCCGGTGCGCGAGCGAGAACGCCGCTAGCTGGACGCGCACCGTCCACGGCAGGGCCGGCGGCCGGACCGCGTCCTTTGTGCCGCCCATTTCGTGCTCTTGAGCTTGAGAGTGGAGGTGTATAAATTACGTCGTGTTCGATGCGATCAATGGGCGGCAGTATTGCCGGACAAGTTGCGACTTGGTTTCTGACAACGGTCCTCTTTTAAGAGCTGATAAGCGACAATGTTTGGCGTTGATGCATGCATGTCCAGAATGATCAGCTTAAAATCATCGTTAATACTGCTAGTGTACTACAGAACTATGGCGACCCTCGTTACATACATCGGTATCACAGAAGATTGTATAACAACTAAAAGTTTTGTTTCGTTCACGGAGTCGGAGAAGGGAAGGGAAAAGTCGAACAAACAGGGACCGCGCGTTCAGAGCATAGCCTTGTAACGCGACACGCTTCTGGATGTCTCGTTCTTGTCTATCAATCACCATCCTTTTTAGGGGCAGAAAACGAGAACGGTTGGTAGCACCCAAGCATCAGTGTTCCCGCTTCTAAAAGATTTGAAAATTATAATTTTAAATCACAAAATTTATTCCGTGAATACATACACATGCGCCCAAATTTCGGTAAAAATTGAGTTGTCTTTTAAGCTACATAAAAAATTTGTTGTTGCATATAGGTATTAAAAACTCTTATTTTCGTCTGAAAATGGTATTTTTTATGAATCATCGAAATTTCTACCGTAACTTCGGAATGTGTATATATATTGTTTAGTTGTTTTCAATATTTTGGAGTCCTAGAAATATGTTTAAAAAAAAAAACTTCAAAAGGCGGGAACACTAGTGCTTTGGGTGCTGCTGCTACTTTTCGGAACAAAACTCCTTGCATTAAAGTTGACAGCTACTCTCTCCGTACGTTCAGTATATTTTGTCGTGATTTTATTTTATATTTGACTACAATCAGAATTATTGAACGGAGCAAGTAACTGTCAGATTTTGTAGCCAATCAAAACAAGACAGGCTTCACACGGCCGGGTATGGAACCATACGAGCAGGCTGCTTAGGTACGTAGTGTGTGATGGAACCTAAAGAAAAGGATCCTCGACATCGTGGTTTAACCGATAAAGGAATTCATTTGAATACGTAGGAACCACTATGGATATCCCCGGTACTATTACTGGTTATTGATTGAAGAGCTGTCTTGATCATGTCTGCATGCTTTCAAACCCATAGGGTCATACACTTAACGCTTCGGTGTCACTACGTTTCATCAAGATAATAGATGGTGTAATCTAATGATGATTCAGAGTCTCATATGGATCCTAAATATCACGAGGATCTTTGGAATGGTCCATAGATAAATAATTATATATGGAAAAGTTATTTTAGGGTTCCAGAAAAGTCCGGGATTTTGTCGGTATCTTACCGAGAAGCTTCTAGAAGGTTCCAGGGTTCCATTTATGGGGCCCACCTGTGAGGTGGGGCCACATGGGCTGGAAAGGGGACATCCCGGCCTACATGGTCCAGGACACCACATCCCTCTTGGCACATGCGTCCAAGGGTGGGAAAACCCTAGGCACCAAAGGAGGGTGTAGGGAAGGGGGAGACCTTCCTCTTGGCTGCCCCCTTGACCTACTTGGAGAGGGGGCCAAGCCACCTAACCCCACGCATCTATAAAGGAGGGTAGATGGCTGGGGCGAAGCACCCTTGCTCCTAGGCATAACCTCCCTCTCCTCCCTCCCACATATTCCTCCTCCGCGCACATGCTCGGTGTAGCGCTGCTGCTTTCTCTCCACCATAACCTAGTACCATTGTGTTGCCGGGATTTCACGGAGCTCTTCTCCCTTGCTTGCAGGATCAAGGAGGAGATGACACTAAGTCAGAACATGTGAATACCGTGGAGGGGCTGCCGGAACGCAGAACTTCATCGGATTGATTTGATGCATGTGTACGCCTACATCACCCATGATCCCGCGATCGTTAATCGCTCGTCTAAATTAGTGGGTAAGTAGATCAGATCTATCCCTCTTTGCTATCATCTTGTAGATAGGATCTTGTTGGGTTTCTTCCGTTTTTTCGGAGGAATTTCTTTGTTTTCCATGCAACAAACCCATTGAAAAGGAGATGCAATGGTTTCTCAGCAAGTTAAATTATCTCAGAGATTTATTGTGAACTTGTTAGAAAAGGTTAAGGCTTTCACGCAGATCCTTCGTCTAAAGAATGATGAAGATTTAACTTGGGTGGATCAGGGGAGCAACAAAAATCTTTCAAGAAAATCAAAACTTGCTTGATTACTCCTCCGGTTCTGAGAGCGCCAGCTAAAGGGAGGACGTTCCAACTTTATATTGCTACCGATATGGAGTTATTTGTTGTCGCCTTAACCCAAGAAGCAAGGGAAAAGAATACAACATTGCATATCTTAGTCGGAGCCTAATGGAAGCTAAGTCAAGATACGGTTGCATTGAGCAATTGTGCTTGTCATTATACTATGCATGCACAAAGCTATGCAATTATCTCCTATCAAGTAATTGTGTTGTA
Source organism: Avena eriantha (assembly GCA_910589775.1). Taxonomy (NCBI): domain Eukaryota; kingdom Viridiplantae; phylum Streptophyta; class Magnoliopsida; order Poales; family Poaceae; genus Avena; species Avena eriantha. The sequence continues at coordinate 80,650,854 of OU342741.1, read as the reverse complement.
GCTTGTTAGACCGATATGATCAAATACATGATACAAAAGCTGGTTCTTAGTGGATGAATCGATAAATTTACATATGGGTTAACCGAGTGCGATTTGTTCTGTGAAGCTCTTAAGTGATGAAGGTCAAAATTGTACTCCCTCCAATCCATAATAAGTATCACTGGAATAGATGTATCTACTACCCTTCGATCCATATTAGTTGATTTGGATTTATCTAGATTCGGATATATCTAGTACTAAAACATGTCTAGATCCGTCCGAATCTAGACAAATTCAAGTCAACTAATGTGGATCGGAGGGAGTACTAAAACATATATAGATACATCCATTTCAATAAAGGTCACTGAAGTAGATGATTTGTTGTGGAACATCAGGTCAATGAGGAGCCTAGTGCTATTGGATGGTGGAGCATGGATATCCGTGGCTATATAGCAGTGCACCGCTGGTAGATTACAAAGATTTGGAGAATTAAATCGCAAAACGGGGAGGTTGGAATCTTGACGTTGCCGCGAGCCGTCCCATAATCCTTTGGGTCTTCTTACATGGGGAAAATCCGCCGCTGGAGAATCGCCGCAACTTTTTCGTGGCATCGATGGCGACGAGATAAGATAGCTAAAAAGAGCTGAGCTTGGAGGTCAGAGGGAAATAAATCCTACGAGACCAGGTCTGACACATATTCGTCTTTTTAGTTTTTTAGCCTCTTTTTGTCTGTTAATTAGCCTTTTTAGTAGCCATTATGTATGAGGTGGGTCTATCCTTAATGAATATAGACCGGGTCCTACAAATCACATCTGAACCTAGGCTCATATGCTCCACTCCAATAGAGATAAAAAGTAGCAAAAAAATCAAACAAATCTTATTTTTTTACAACGGACATGAGAATGTGTTCTAATCGCATGCAATATTTTGCGGATAAATAACATGTGTGGTGGTATGTGCAAAAAAAAAATGGTGTTTAGAGCTTCCAAATATGTTGCTTACATTACTCATATTTTGTCTTTCTTTTGCACCGACCACTACATACTTGTTTTCTCGGAGAATTTTGTCATGAAGTTAGAACACACGTTCATGTTCACTGTTAGAAAGTTTAATTTTTATTTGTTTGCTACTCCCTCGTTTAGAAAATAAGTGATCCGAATTTATCTACTAGATTCATATGTAAAACGCGTCAATATAAACCGAGGGAGTATTTTTAAATTTTATTATTGTGATGATCAAATAAACTCTGAGCAGAAACACCATGTCCATATAAGCGAAAAGGCGATAAAGATTAGGTCCCAATGATCATTGAATTGGGCCGATGCTCTGTCACCCATGATCATTTAATTTGGCCTTGGGCCAAGTTAGGTTTCTATGCACGATGTCTGGTGGAGTAGCTAAGACAGTGTTGTCTATGTACGGCTCTCGTCGTGGTGGCAAGCTGACATCGTCGATGATGATGATGACGACGATGAGATAACTGAATGCCTCGTACATAAATTTGTATTGATATTTTTGCAAATAAATAAAAATGATAATATGAGTCTAAATCTTAGGGAGCCTGATTTTTAGTTATGTCTAAGTTGCTAATGTTATCTTACTATTTTGTACTAATTCTCAGTTGCAACCTAGTGACAATTTATAAAATTTGTACTAACTCGATTGCAAACTAGTTGCAATTCATCAAATTCTCAGTTACAGTCTGGTTCCAACTTATATGTTGCACGAATCACGAGGTATGAGAAAGGTGACTGAGACATAACTAGAGTCTCGACATAACTAACAATCAAACGGCTGATTTCTAGCAAAACCGCACTATCATGCGCCATCGCACGATAGTTCCCGCTATGACCGGCCCAGATTGGTGCACTGCGCTTTCACAGGTGAGGTGTGGGTGGGTGGCGCGCGTTGCGTTGTCTAATTACAGTATTTCAGTTGGGAGATAGGTCGAGATTGCTTCGAACTCACTTCATCGCTCCAACCGCCTGCTCTTGCTTTCGAGCTCTCCGTCCAATCCAAGACATGACATCGACACCCAAAGCTTCCCCGTGTTCCAAAATAAGTATAGAGTGGTTGGTTGCAGCTGGGAACAAGGATTCCTTCTTTAAAATACTAGTAGTAGTATCTGGTTCAGACTCGAGAGTCGGGAGAGGGCGAGGAGGCACCGGTGGTGGTCGGTGTCCTGGTTCAGACTCAGTCTTCAGCTACTTGCGATCTCCACAAGTTCACACGTGCACCGACACAGCTAGTGTTACTTCTCGTTTTAGGGCAAAGCTCGAAATCCACCTAATTCACGCGGTAATTCGTCTCAACGTTGAAATTACTCCCAACCGAACTAAAATGCAAGTCATCAAACCGAAAGCAAATGAGTAAGTTCAGATTTCAGTTCATTCCAGATCATCTTCTTGAATCTTCACACAATGGCGCACACGCAGATACTACGTAGTAGGAGCAGAGTGAGTACACGACGAGTTCGAGTTCGTCTCAAGCAGCTAGCGGGGCGGAGCAGCAATCAGTGAACGGACATGAAGGCTTTGATCTCCTGCACGAGCTTCACGGCGTCGGGGAGGTCGGGGAAGCAGTAGAAGGCGTGGATGGCGTCGGGGAACTCCACCAGGCGCGCCTTCTTCCCCTTCCGCAGCAGCATGGCGGCGTACCGCCTCTGCCAGTCCTGCAGCGGGTCCAGCCCGCCCACGACCACCATCGCCGGCGGGAACGCCTCCTGCAGCTCCGGCTCCGGGCCCGCCTCCCCCGTCACGTGCGCCGCCGGGTGGTTCCGGTCGGCGCCCTCCGGCAGGAACGCCCTCCACGACCAGTCAGACCGGCGGATGTTCACCACCGGCGCCACGCCCTCCAGCCGCAGCTCCGCCTCCGTGCGCTCCTCGCCGCCGAAGTACGGCTGCAGCAGGACGATCCCGGCGAGGCGGACGGGGTTGTTGGTGGAGGAGGAAGCCCACCGCTGGGCCACGTGGTGGGCGATGTTTCCGCCGGCGCTGTCCCCGGCGAGGAAGCAGCGGGAGAGGTCGACCGGGACGGAGATGTCCGCGGGGAGGCCGGTGGCGCCGAGGTGGCGGAGCACGTCCTCGCCGTCGTCGTAGGCCGCCGGGTACCGGTGCTCGGGCGCCAGGCGGTAGTTCACGGACACCACCACGGCGCCCAGCTCGTGGCAGAGGTTCCGGCCCATGCCGTCCAGCGGCAGGGACGCCGCCGAGAGGAACACGAAGCCGCCGCCGTGGAAGTACACGACGACGGGGAGCGGGGCCGACCCGGCTTCGACCGCCGCAGGGGAGTAGACACGCGCCCACAGGTTCCGTGACGCGTCGATGGTGACGTCCGCGGAGCGGACGCCGCGCGCGTCCGGGTGCGGCTTCGCGGGTGTCTGCCGGTCGCCGAGGGAGAAGAGGAAGCGGTTGACGGTGCCGTCGCGGCGCTGCGCGAGGTCGGTGGCGGTGACGAGCGCGAAAATCTGGAGGCGCACCGGCCATGGCAGCGCCGGCGGCGCGGGACGGGTGCTCTCGTCGGCGGCCGTCTCTTGGCTCCTCGTCTTGGCCTCCATTTCACTGTCTTCTTTGGTTAAATCGTGGAGTGTGTGGAGTCAGAACTGAAGTACGTCCGTTTTATATACGAGCAGGCTTGATAGCCTTGCAAACGATGACAATTGACTCATGTGTGGAGTCAAAGGATGCGTGCTCCAATTACTCCGTCTGTTTCAGTTTACTAGTGCACGCAAAACGAGGTGAGCGAATCTCATTTTAACTTTTTTTTCCTCTGTTTTTTTGGACGTGTAGCTCCGTGTTTACTCTACCCATTTTAAAAATCATAGAATTCTTTTTGCAAAAAATGAAAGAAAAATGGGTCACCTTATTTTGCGTGATGAACAGTAACATGCAGAGTAATATAAAACAGAGAGAATATTTATAGAGCTCCCCTCCGGCAACTCGTACAAATTCAAATCCATATCCAAATCGCCTGTCATCGCCTCTTCGCCGAACTGTCCGGACAAGGAAAAGCTAGCCTATCCGGCCAAGCCGGACACTCCGGCGCACAAGAAGCCGGTCTATCTGGTGGTTCAATCTTCCTGTTTACTCCTCCTTTACTCCATAACATCATTTTTTTCCAACATAAGATGAATTGTGTGTCTTAAATATGAAACTGTATTGTCCAATGTGTAGTTTTACTAGCAATTTATTTGCACCGTAAAATTGTATTGTCCAATGGGAGGTATTTTGTGACAAGTTTTTCTGCCGCCGGACAACTTTTCATACTTGTCCGGTAGGATGTCCGGCAACATGTCCGGCGACCCGAGTAGCTCCTGATAAATTTAGTCGTAATTGCGAACTGCTCGCTAGACAAGTCGCCGGACATTCCGGCCTATTGTCCGGCGATGTGCCGGAAAAGGCGCCAAACAGTCCGGCCGGCAATCGCCAGCTACGCGCCAAAGTTGACAAGTCTGCACGCCGGACTATCCTGACATCGCCTGGACTGTCTGGCGGCTGCCACCAAGCTTGCGCTCCGCCGGGCCGTCACCAACTCTGGACATAGCCACCGCCGCGCCAGCCCTTCCGACACACACCTATAAGGCGAGGCCGAGGATGTGCCGGCTAGGCCGAGTCACCGGCTTGTTGGACCCAACTGCCGCCTGATCGCGGGCCATCCCAACAATCCTACTGCCTTTTTTCGTTTGCATGCAAACATATAATTTAATTGAGTTATACAGGTTTTGTACATGCCTACATATACATGCTTATACTAATTACAAAGGAGTATCAAACAATCTGAACCGTTCTTGTGTTTAAAATTATACGAGTTTGTGCGAAATTAGGGAAGAGGTAGTAGTGTATCAGACGCGGCCCTGCTAGGCGTCCCCTGTTTCCATCCCCTAGGTCCCCAATCGTCTGATCGGCTCAGATCGACGGTCAGATCTCCTTTCCATCCTTTCAACCCGGTTTTGCTACAAATAGTCTCGTTTTGCTACAAATAGCCCGTTTTGCTATATGTACCAAAAAACGGTTTGACCCAGAAAAATAGACGAAAAAGACTAGAATTCGTCGGAGACCTCGCCGGAGACTTTGTAGCAAAAAGAAATCCTAATGTAGCAAAACCGACTTCGCCGGAGATATCATAGGGAGACCTCGCTGAAGACTTTGTAGCAAAAACATTGTGTTGTTGTGGCAAAATTATAAAACGTTTGTAGCAAAAAAAAGTTAAAAATTGTAGCAAAAAAGGCTCTATCGATAGAGAATGCGATGTCACCGGAGAAGACGTCGCCGTTGAAAGAGCATGTGGGCCCCCATGTGTGGTTTTGGTAATTAATGACAATCTTTATGGACTAATGTGTGTATTAAGTTGTACTTGTAGGATTTGTCCATTGACATCGCTTGGAGTATGTGTTGGCTCCAAGGTGGAACATATGAAGAAGAAGATGCGTTGTGGAAGCTCTATGCGCCATCCCTAGAAGATCTCATGTTTGGTGCTTGCCATCCTCGGTGTTTATGGATCGATGAAGACAAGGCCAAAGGATGCTCAAGGCAAAGGTACTCTTGATAGGTTTTCGATTTTACCGGTCTCGTGTTGATCGGGTTTAGGATAGATAGCCGTACTATCAAGAGGGGCTCTCGAGTGAGTATCTTGATCATATCGTTCGGAGAGAGCTCAAACCTTTGCATACTTGCATCATCGTATTTGGTTGTTTATTTGTCTTATCCAAGTGAGGATATAGAGCTTGTGGTAATCTTCATAACAAGCTTTTGTTCATCAAAATCGGATCCCCCTTTTATATCTTGTTGCGATTTTGATCTCGGCGGTTTTACGGATTCTCACCGAGTGAGGTATCTCACATTATACTACTTGATACATTCTCACTTGGTGATATCCAATATTTCTACTTTCTATTGGGTAGCTCTTGTCGTCCTCTTTCCAACGCAATTGGAATCGGATCAATCAGAGTTACCAATCAAAAGTTATCGCCTTTGGTGTATTTGTCCTTTTGTTTTAAAAAGAAAAACAAAAGCTTTTATCTGTTGGGCCAGGCGGTGCTACCGGGCCCGTACCGCCCAGACCTGAGCCGCACACCTCCCTTCTGTGTGGCCCGGTTGCGCCATCCGGTAGCACCAGCCCAACGCGGTACTACCGCCCGGGCGGGCCGGTAGTACCGGCCGGCCCAATGTGTTCGTCCGCCCAGCTCCCAGGCCGCCTCGCTCGTGCCAGCCCAGCTCCTAGCCTCCACTAGCCCAGCTCCCCCTGGCCGCTGCTCCCCCGATCCCCTGGCGCGCGCTCCCGCTCCCAGTCGCCCGCGCATGCTCGCGTTGACCACGCGCGCTGCTCGCTCCCCAGATCGATCCCCTGCCTCGCGCCCGCTCCCGCCTGATCCCCTTTGCCGCTCCTCTGCCTCGCTCGCGGGCCGCCTCGCACGCTTTCTAGCCCAGCTGCGCCATTGCTTGCTCGCTGGCTTGCTTCGTTGCCGTTCGCTCGCCTGGGTCGTACGGTAGTACCGGCTCGATCCGGTACTACCGGCCCACGGCGGAAAATGTCTCCAACGACCAGTTTTTCTAGCCCCTTTAAATAGCCTTCTTCCTCTCCTTTTTAGGGTTGCTTCTCATCTCTTTCTTTCTCAAGCTTTGGCCATTATTCTTTCTACTCTCTTGCTTGATTTCTCTCTTTTCCCCCAATGATTCTTACTCATATTTTAAGGGAAAATAGAGGGGATCTAGATCTACAAATTTACCAAGCCATATCATCTCTTTGTGAGTGTATCTTTGGGATCTAGATCTTTGGGGCTTTTTGTGATCCCCTTTTGTGTTCTTCCTCTCTTATTCCCCCAAGTGCTTTAGTAGCCTTGTTTGAATTTGAGAGTGAAGTTGTGGAGTATCTTTGTGGTGTTCTTGCATTTTGCATTTGGTGCATCGGTGTGTGTTCTCTCCAGAGGATTTGTTCGGTGATATTCATTGGAGCTTGTCCCTCTTGGGTTCTTGGAACCCTAGACGGTTGTGTGGCCTTTGTGGCGTGTGCTTGGGGTCTTCAATTAAGTTGTGAAGCTCCCCCAAGATTGAGGCCTTGGTGGCGATTATTGGGAGCCTCCAATTAAGTTGTGGACATAGCCCCAATCTTGTATGGGTTCGGTGACCACTCTTAAGTGTCCCATAGTGGAACGGGTGCTTGCCCGCGTGGTGGGTGCTCGGGAGAATAGGGTGAGGCCTTGGTGGCGTTGGTGGTCTTAGTACCTTCCACCCCTCCAAAGAGACGTACTCCCTTGTTGGGAAGAACTCGGTAAAATATCGTCGTCCCCGCGTGTCTCGGTTATCTCTATACCCGAGCTCTTTACTTATGCAATTTACATTGTGATAGCCTTCGTGCTTGAAGTAATTATCTTGCTATCATATTGTTGCTTGTCTTGTCTAGCATAAGTGTTGGTGCACATAGGTGAACCTTAGTATATCTAGGCTTTGGGCTTAACAAAACAAAACGCTAGTTTTATTCTGCCTTTGTTAAGCCCATCTCGTAGAAGTTTTAATCGCCTATTCACCCCCCTCTAGGCGACATCCGTGATCTTTCAATTGGTATCAGAGCGAGGTCCCTCGCTTTTAGGCTTCACCGCCTTGAGAGTAACGATGTCGTCTAGTGGTGTATTGCACGATTCCAATTATATATTCGATGGCACTGATACATTGCAAATGTATCTATAATTTTTGATGTTCCATGCTTGGTTTTATCCACTTTCTTGTGTTTGGTTCCAACTTTGGAGTACTTTTCATATGATTTCTTGGACTAACCTATTAACAAGAGCCACGGTGCCAGCTGCCTGTTTTCTGCTGTTTTTGGTTCCAGGAAAGTCAGAAAATGAATATTATCGGAATTGGACGGGACAAAAGCCAAAGTGCCTATTTTTCCGGATGTCATCAAGTGCCAGAATACGAGACGGAGAGGGACCAAGGGGCCACCACACCACCTGGCCGCGCGACCAGGTGGTGTGGCCGCTACCGGCACCCCCTCGGCCTCTCCTTCCGCCTATATATTGCCCTCGGGACGAAAACCCTAAGTGCCTGATCAAAAATCCACGAAAGAGTCTGTAGCCGCCGTCATCTCCATCCCTAGACCGGGAGGGATCTGAAGCTCTTCCCGGCACCCTGCCGGAGAGGGTAATTGACCCTGGAGGCCTTGTTCATCACCATGCAAGCCTCCGGTTTGATGTTTGAGTAGTTCATCCTTGGACTACGGATCCATGTAGTAGCTAGATGGCTGGTTCTCCTCCTTTGTACTTTCATGTTTAGATCTTGTGAGCTCCATTCATGATCAAGATCATCTATTTGTAATTCTGCATTTGTGTTTGCGGGGATCCGATGGATATTGAGATGCTATTCCAGATTGATTATTGATTCTATCATGTCTTTGTTATTTGTGATCTTGCATGCTTTCTGTTGTTAGTAGCTATCTTGGCCAAGTAGATGCTAGCAACTCCAAGAGTTAGTATTTATGCTTAATAGTGGGTTCATGCCTCTGGTAATCTGGGGAAGTGACATAAATCTCTATGGTACTAGATGTGATGTTGCTACTAGGGAGAAAACAACAATCCTTTGTTCATAGAACAATCGTATTGTTTACTTTACACGCAATTCGTAAAGCCATAATCTGTTGCTTGCAACTTAATACTGGAGGGGGTTCGGATGATAACCTGGAGGTGGATTATTAGTCATAGATGCAGTTGGATGGCGGTCTATGTATAATGTTGTAATGCCCAATCAAGTCTCAAAGGAGTCAAGATGATTAGTATATGCATGTATTGCTTTCTCGGTGTTTGTCAATTGCCCCGCTGTAATTTGTTCACCCAGCATGTTATTTATCTTAAGGAGAGCCACCTCTAGTGAACTATGGATCCCGGTCCTTTTCTTTTACATACAATCTATAAACTTTTACTGCTTTGTGTTTACTTTCTGCAAACTATTACTTCTTTCCATTCGATACGTTTAATCCTTTATTTTCCACAAAACACGGTGAGATTGACAACCTCGTCGCAAGTTGGGGACAAAGTTCTGTGGTTGTGTCATGCAGGTCTCCACGTTGCTACTAGCACCGGTAGTGCGCCCTGCCAAAGCTCAGCTAGTAACACACCTTTGGGGTGTTTCCTTGCTCCTATTGATTCGATTAAACCTTGGTTTCATAACTGAGGGAAAGTTGCTGATGTGCTCATCATAACTTCCTCTTGGGGTTCCCAACGAGCTCTACATCAACACGCACCAACACTTTTCTGGGCGCCGTGCATTGAGCCATCAAGCGATTTTCTAGCGCCATTGCCGGGGAGTCAAGGACATCTTCACAAGGGGAGTCCCTCATAACCAATCTCTTTACTTTGTTGTTTTTGTTTTGCTTAGTTTTCTTTTTTTCTTTGTTTGCTTGTTTTGTTATCAAAAACACACAAAATTAGTTTTACAAGTTTGCTTTCTTATTTGAAAAACGCAAAAAAATTAGTTCCTATCTTGAGTCCCACTATGTCTAGCCTTGCTCCAATCACTATGTCACCCGAGGAAATGATTTTCACTTTTAAACAAGGAATTGAGGAAAGTTTTAAGAAAGCTTGGTCTAGAATCTCCGATCTACATGAAAAAACTAAGCCTAAAGTGACTCAAAGCTTGTTCCTTAGCAGTTTTTACCTTGGGATTGCTCTTTGCTATAGATATGCTTTAGATGCTGTTGTGGGAGGAGATTTCCTCCAATGTAATGAGGATGATGCTATTAATGCTATAAAGAAATTGATCCTCACTTACAACTTCCCTAGCTAAACTGATATTTCTTTCGCAAAAATATTTGCTAGGTTGAACACTCTTGAGGCTAGCACTACTAGCTTAGAAAATTGCTATAACACGCTTAGGGAGCATTACAATTATGTTCCAATAAACTCTGAACCATCAAAGTGGTTCCCTACAGTAAAGATCGAGATAAACCCGAAACTTTTTAAGCTCGCTGTGATATCATGTCTGAATTTTGTCTTGTGCCCAAAGATATTTATAAATCTCTGAATACTTGGGGGCTCACTGAAGGAGGAAAATAAAATCTCTTGCTAATAATACTACCATATTACCTCTTGGAATAGCTGAAGGAGTGTCTACAAAGATCCTTGGGAAAACGATTTCTACTGATTATCTTGTTATTGAATGTGCAGGAAAAGGACAAATTACACTTGGAAGGTCCCTATTAGAACTCCTTGGAGCAATAATAGATGTGGGAAAAGGGAGCATGTACCTTTCTTCTCCACCAAACAATCATATTTTCCCCAAGGTTAAGAATAAAAGTAAGAGAGGTAAGGGCAAGAAATTTGGTCTTAACGCTTCTTCATTTGAGAATACTTGATTCTTTTTCTTGCTTCTTATGCCTAACTTAAAGGCGTTAAAGAAAAGTACTTATTGGGAGATAACCCAAAAAATTTAGATGAGTCTTGGAAGTTATTACCTCTGTAATAACCGCTCCTTATCCTTTTTATTTGCTTTTTGTGCCAAGAGTAACCTCTAATGAGAGAGAAGTAATGATTGGAAAAGTTGTTGCCCCGAAACAGATTTTGGTGCTTCACCGTAAAAATCCATGAGAGAGCTCTGTATGTCGGATTGAGCTGTAATGTTTTGTGCTTCTGACCCAGGTTATTATATAACTTTCGTTAGTTCAACACTTTTTTATTTGAGCAACATATGGTCTTCGAAAAAATTCGTATTTACCTGTTATTCTGTTTTGACAGATTTCTGCCATTTTCTGCATTTGCTTCTTGTGGGTTTCTTTTTGAGTTCTTTTGGGGAATTGAGATATTTGAGGGAAGTGCTACAGTAGCTAGTTTTCTAATGGAAGTTTATTTGGTGTTATAACTGAACCTTAATACTTATTTATCTTGAGTGCACTAATGTTGCTAATAAAGATTGTGTGAAGTTTTGTATGAAGGAAAAAATTTCAGGTGTATGGAAGGAATGAGTAATGAGATGAAGGATGGACTAAAGCTCAAGCTTAGGGATGCCACACGTGTCACCCCAAGAAATATCCAAGAAGTACAAGCGTCAAAGCTTGGGGATGCCTAAGGCATCCCCTTCTTCATCAATAAAAATTCCAGGTTTCTTCCAAACGCTTCATTTTTATTGTTTCATGCACAGTTGTGTTGTTCTTGGAGCGTCTTCTTTTTCGTTTTTGTTTTGGTTTTTCGTTTGCTTTGGTTTGCTTAGTTTTCTGAATAAATTGGTTGGACCCCCTCTTTCATACATTGGTTTGCAAATAGTTTGGTTTGGTTTGGAAAAGAGTAGGAAAGTTCATGCTTATGTGGTAAAAAGAGCTCATTTTTGACTGTGGCCTATGCTTTGTCATGCCATGTTTGATATTGTTTTGGCTTTATTCTTAGTATTCTTTGTTGTAGCATGACTTGTTATAAACAATTGAGATTGCTTAATGTGCCTTGGATGAATCATGCATTGTTTTAGCATATTAAAGCATAGTATAGTTGTATTCTCCTTTGATGCTTTATTTGGGTTGACTTGGCACATGCTCACACCATGTTATGACTATATCAAGTCACCATAGCCTTTATGATCCTTTAGTTTTCAACTTGCAGTATCACTTTATTCTTTGATCAATGATGTTTTGTCGCTCTACATGATTATGGCCATTATTGCTCTGTTAATTTGTCGCTACCAGTCTTTTGCTAGCCTCCACAAGAAAGAATGAGTTCCACTCATGCATCCAACTCCCTAAACCAAGTTATTCCAAAGAGCACACCATACCTACCTACTAGCTTATGCTATTCCAAGTATATTCATGCTTTTGTTTACCTTCCAAATTAAACTTGTTATGAGAAAACTAGTGATTAAAGCTCTCACGAACTTGATGGCACACTTTACTTTTTGCATCTAATAAACTTGAACCACTGGGTCCTTCTTTGTTGCGTATATGCTTGCACTTTATAAGTTGAAATTAGCAGAACCATGTACCATGGGGAATGCTTTCAACATTGCACTTGTACTTTGTACCCCGTTGATATCATGTTCTTTTGCTTACGGATCCCGACGGTGTGAAATAAAAGTGGAACTTGTAAGATCATGGAGTTTGTATGTGTGTTAGAGAAACGCCTGGGCCGCTAGCCTAAGCCATGCCTAATCATGGTGGAAACTTGCAGCATCACCATAATGAGCACTCTATGAAGCATCCTCAATAAAAACCTATGCAAATAGCAAATAAAAAGATCGCTGAGATGCTCATTGTCTGCTTGCCTTGTCATTTTGATTATGGGAAAGCTCCCGTATCATGTGCAAGGGGTACCCCGTTGGCGGTTCTTAATGATACACATGTACTTATAATGACAAGAGCTTACTCGTGACTGAAGTTGAGTAGCATGAGGATCGGTCTTCATAAGTAATAGGCATGAGATTTCGGTTTATAACTTGTCAAGCATATCCTCTTAGTTGTGTCACTTTAACCTTAACCACTTCAAGATGCTTATGATAGGGGCAATGAGAGCTGAAAGCTACAAGTACCATAATTTTTGGAAGCTCTTTATGAGACTTGAATCCCTACTTCCTTTTACAAAGGCCTTTCTTCCACCATTACATTGAGTCTCCACCTTCTATCTTTATGCACTTACTTTGAGAGCATAGTGGCCATTCTTAGTTCCATGTGCATTGTCCCAAGGCTAGTTGATTGATGCATACTTTGATATTGCTTGTTTTAAACTATTGTATCTAGTCACTCTTATGAACTTTGAAGGTGTCCTATGCATTTATATTTGCTACTCTATTGAGGGACAAGCTGAATACTATTATGCTATGTTTTCTTTATGTGAAACAAACAAACGTCTTGCAAAGCATTGTTATTCATGAATCTTTTGTTTGTGCCTTTTCATGTTGCATCATAGTTTCTTTGCTTATTGCTAGAACTTTGTCTTTCATGTTATGATTGAAGTACTATGATCCCAGCTTTGAATGTTTTGCAAATACTTTAATCAAGTCTTTGATGGTGCATGTCACCTCAAAACTTATTCTTTTTTTTCACTTACCTACTCGAGGACGAGCAGGAGTTAAGCTTGGGGATGTTGATACATTGCAAATGTATCTATAATTTTTGATGTTCCATGCTTGGTTTTATGCACTTTCTTATGTTTGGTTCCAACTTTGGAGTACCATATGATTTCTTGGACTAACCTATTAACAAGAGCCACAGTGCCAGCTGCCTGTTTTCTGCTGTTTTTGGTTCCAGGAAAGTCAGAAAATGAATATTCTCGGAATTGGACGGGACAAAAGCCAAAGTGCCTATTTTTCCGGATGTCATCAAGTGCCAGAATACGAGACGGAGAGGGGCCAGGGGCAACCACACCACCTGGCCGCACGGCCAGGCCTAGCCCGCGCCAGGGGGTGGTGTGGCCACTCCTGACACCCCCTCGGCCTCTCCTTCCGCCTATATATTGCCCTCGGGACAAAAACCCTAAGTGCCCGATCAAAAATCCACGAAAGAGTCTGTAGCCGCCGTCATCTCCATCCCTAGATCGGGAGGGATCTGAAGCTCTTCCTGGCACCCTGCCGGAGAGGGGAATTGACCCTGGAGGCCTTGTTCATCACCATGCAAGCCTCCGGTTTGATGTGTGAGTAGTTCATCCTTGGACTACGGATCCATGTAGTAGCTAGATGGCTGGTTCTCCTCCTTTGTACTTTCATGTTTAGATCTTGTGAGCTCCGTTCATGATCAAGATCATCTATTTGTAATCTGCATGTTGTGTTTGCGGGGATCCGATGGATATTGAGATGCTATTTTAGATTGATTATTGATTCTATCATGTCTTTGTTATTTGTGATCTTGCATGCTTTCTGTTGTTAGTAGCTATCTTGGCCAAGTAGATGCTAGCAACTCCAAGAGTTAGTATTTATGCTTGATAGTGGGTTCATGCCTCTGGTAATCTGGGGAAGTGACATAAATCTCTATGGTACTAGATGTGATGTTGCTACTAGGGAGAAAACAACAATCCTTTGTTCATAGAACAATCGTATTGTTTACTTTACACACAGTTCGTAAAGCAATAATCCGTTGCTTGCAACTTAATACTGGAGGGGGTTCGGATGATAACCTGGAGGGTGATTATTAGTCATAGATGCAGTTGGATGGCGATCTATGTATAATGTTGTAATGCCCAATCAAGTCTCAAAGGAGTCAAGATGATTAGTATATGCATGTATTGCTTTCTCGGTGTTTGTCAATTGCCCCGCTGTAATTTGTTCACCCAGCATGTTATCTATCTTAAGGAGAGACACCTCTAGTGAACTATGGATCTCGGTCCTTTTCTTTTACATACAATCTATAAACTATTTACTGCTTTGTGTTTACTTTCTGCAAACTATTACTTCTTTCCATTCGATACATTTAATCCTTTGTTTTCCGCAAAACACGGTGAGATTGACAACCTCATCGCAAGTTGGGGACAAAGTTCTGTAGTTGTGTTGTGCAGGTCTCCACGTTGCTACTAGCACCGGTAGTGCGCCCTGCCAAAGCTCAGCTAGTAACACCTTTGGGGTGTTTCCTGGCTCCTATTGGTTCGATTAAACCTTGGTTTCATAACTGAGGGAAACTTGCTGCTGTGCTCATCATACCTTCCTCTTGGGGTTCCCAGCGAGCTCTACATCAACACCGCACCAGCATTTTTCTGGGCGCCGTGCATTGAGCCATCAGGCACAAATTATGATGTTTGGAAATCTCGCATGCTAGATTATTTTCAGGACATTCACCCATCTATTGAGGGAATTCTATATATGGGTTCCTCTTCTCCTATGGATCCCCAAAACGAATCTTTAGAGGAGAAGATGAATTCTTATATAGATGCTCTAGCTACTAAAATGCTTTTACTTGTTGTGAGCAATGTAGTTATTTCTTCAATCATGCCTTATCAGAGTGCTCATGATATTTGGACAAAGCTTCAAGATAAATATGGTATGTGAAAGGGCATGTATGCCCCATGTGTGGTTTTGGTAATTAATGACAATCCCTATGGACTAATGTGCAAATTGAGTTACACTTATAGGTTTGTCCATTGGCATCGCTTGGACCATGTGTTGGTTTCAAGGATGAAAAATAAGAAGCATCGTCCAAGGGCTTTGTGCCTATTGGAATCAAGTAGAAGAAGAAGATCAAGTATGTCTTGAAGAAGAAGAAGAAGATGGAGTTCCTCATGGCTATCTTCAAGACATCGTCAAGATTTGTTGTGCAAGCTCAAGAGAATGATGAAGACAAGTTCGAAGAAGATGCTTCCCCATGGTGTATGGGGGAGCATGTCTCAAGACTTCATCAAGCAAGTGCAAACAAGCGCAATCAAGAAAGGTGTTCCATCTTGAAGGTGACAAGATCGTCTAAATCAAGCTCAAGTGGGATGCTCAAGGCAAAGGTATGGTCTTGATAGGGTTTCCTTTTTACCGGTCTCTTGTAGTGTTCTTGTAGTGTTGGGAGACCGGGTTTAGGATAGATAACCGTTCTATCAAGAGGGGCTCTCGAGTGGGTGACTCGTTCGTATCTTTCGGTGAGAGCTCAAACCTTTGCATACATAGCATCATCTTTCTTGGTTGTTGTTTGGTTCTTGTCCATGTGAGGATCTAGAGCTTGTGGTTATCTTCATAACAAGCACTAGTTCATCAAAAACGGATTTCCCTTGCATATCTTATTGCGTTTTTGATCTTGCAGGTTTTCTGGCTCCACATCTTGGGAGGTATCTCACATATATATTCATGGTATTTTTGTTGGATTCTACACGTCGTTATCTTTCCAACAAAATTGGTTTCATCTCGTTTGGAGTTCGGATGCAAAAGTTGTGGCAGTCCTGGTTCTGAAGTTTTTGTCTGACCGGTAGTTCCGGTGGGCCACTGGTAGTTCTGGCCAAGCAGCGGTAGTTCCGGCCAAGCTCGCGTTTTTGATCTTTGCCTCGTTGTTTTCTGACCGTTGGCTAGGTGCCACCAGTAGTACCGGCCACCCACCGGTACTACTGTCCGTGCGCGATTCTATGGGTAACGGGCAGATCGGGGAGCCCTTTAAAAGGAGCTCCCCTTTCCCCTTCGGCCCTAACTAGCTCTTTCTCGGTTTTTGGCTTTCTCTCTCCTCCATTGTTGACCTTGAATATCTTGCCCTCTCCCCTTTCCCCTCCTATGATTCTTGCATCTTTTTGAGGGATTTGAGAGAGGAGATCTAGATCTACATGCCCCACCAAGCAAAATCCCTTCTTTGTGAAGGAATCCTTGGGATCTAGATCTTGGAGAGTTTTGTGTTCTCCTCTTGTGTTCTTCCTCCCTTATTCCCCCAATAGCTTTTGTAGCTTTGGTGGAATTTGAGAGACAAGGACTTGCCTCTTGTATTTGGTGCATAGGTTTGAGTTCTCCTTAGAGATTCAGCGAGTTCAAGCCCTTGGGCTTGTTTCTCTTGGGTTCTTGGAACCCTAGACAGTTGTGTGGAGTTGTGGTGTGTTCTTGGGGCTCCAGTTGAGTTGTGGAGGTTCCTCAAGCTTGTTGAACTTTTGTGGTCTTGTTGCCTTTTGTGGCCTTGTTGCCTTTTGTGGCTTTGTAGCCTTTGTGGCATTGTTGTTGGGAGCCTCCAATTGAGTTGTGGAGATTGCCCCAACCTTGTACGGGTTCGGTGACCGCCCTCAAGTGTCCCATAGTGGAACGTGAGTAGGCCTTTGTGGCGAGCTCACGGGAGAATAGGGTGAGCCTTTTGTGGCGTCGGTGAGTTGTGTGGCTTCGCATCCTTGGTGAGGCCTTGTGTGGCGTTGGGTGAGCATTGAGCCACCACACCTCGAGGTGAGCCATTTGTGGCGTTCGAAGTGCGTTGCGCCCCCGCACCTCTCCAACGAAGACGTAGCTTCTTTGGAAGTGAACTTCGGGAAACAAATCATCGTCTCTGCGTCCATCGGTTATCTCTCAACCGAGCCCTTTACCTATGCAATTTACATTGTGATAACCTTCGTGCTTGAAGTACTATATCTTCCTATCACCTTGTTGCTAGTCTTGCTTAGCATAGGTTGTTGGTGCACTTAGTGAAACTAGTGGATATAGGTTTTGGCTTGATAAATTAAACGTTAAGTTTTATTCCGCATTTATTAGAGCCTAAACCGTAATAATTTTAAAACGCCTATTCACCCCCCTCTAGGCGACGTCCATTTCCCTTTCAGTATGTCCAACATTATTGAGGATGATTGTATTCCTTCCAACTCTAGCCGTGATGAGGTCTCATCTTCTACCACTTCACCTACATGTGATTTTTCACAAGGTAATGATATGGTGAGTGGTGATAGAAGTTGCAATTTGGATAGTGTGCATACTATTTGTAATCCTTCATCTCTATCTAGTTGCAGTGATCTATCTTTGGACTCTAACACTTGTAGCACTCGAAACCCCTCTTATGCTAGTGTTGGTAGTCCTTGCATATCATGTAGAAATGGCTTGAATAATTCACATGATGATATGCTTGCTTTGTCTTGTTGCCATGATAAAAATGCTTCTATATCCTCTATTTCTTGTGTTGCTAACCATGTAGAGGAATCCTAAGATTCTATGGGGCAAGACAAGGTCTTGAATAGAGCTACAAATGCATTCCCATCATCACCTTCTTCCGGTTTTCACTTATGCCTTATGGCTAAGGGAACAAAGGTAACCTCTTTGGATCCCATTGTTGATGATGATGATGAGATTGAAAATGATAATGTAGTTGATTATGATATTGCCTCTATTCAAGAAATGGGAGAGATTGTCTATTCCTATCTCCTTAAAAATAAACTTGCTTCCTCCAAATTTTTGAAATATTGACTTGTCCTATTGAAAGCAAGAAACTTATTGAGGAGCAAGAAAATATCATTCCTAAAAATTATGAACATGAGCGTGAGTATGCTAATGAGATAGCTTATCTAGAGAGCTCCCTTGAGGAAGCACAAACCACCAAAGAATCTCTTGAGGAGACGTTTACTCTAGAATTGTCTAGAGTAAAGAAAACCATGATAAAGTACTTTTGGTGGCAAGTTCTCTCAAAACTAAAAGTGATGAACTTGTAGTTGCCCATGCTAAACTCGTTGAGGATTTTAAGCACCTCAAAAATGGCTCTCGGGTCATTAAGAGTGAGCTCATCAAACTCACCGAGTCTCATGAGCAACTTAAAGCTTCATATTCAAAAGAGCTTGCAAATTTTCCCTCACCTATTGCTATTAGTATTGATGCTTGTGCTACTAACTCTATTTCTTGTGAAGCATCTATTTTTAAGGAGAATGTTGAATTAAAGGCACAACTTGCTTTGCTAACAAGCAATTATGGGAAATTGGAAGAAAGTCATGTCAAGCTCTCAAGCTCTCATGATGATCTTCTAGTCTCCCATGATAAGCTCATGAGGCCATTATGTCAAAGGTAACATCTAGTGGGCCTCATGTGGACATTAGCACTACTTCTTCACCTAATGTTATATTTCCATGTGCTATTCCTTGTAATTCATCCACTCATGCTATTTCTACATCTTGTGATGAATTACATTACGTGCCTTGTTGCTCTAACAATGTTGCTTCTAGTTCCTCTACTATTGTTGTTGACACTAACCATGTAGAGAAAATTAGAGAGCTCAAGGCTCAAGTCACTTCTTTGAAGAATGACTTGAAAAGGGGTCATAAAGGGAAGGCCACGCTCAACCACATCTTGAGTGTACAAAAATCCCCCAATGGCAAGAGTGGACTTGGATTCAACTCCAATAACAAGAACAAGTCCAATAACATGTTGAGGCACAAGGGAAACAAGAAGAAGGGCCAAGACCAAGTCAAGTATCCGGCCAACATTGTTTGCTTCAAGTGCAAGGAAGAAGGGCATCATGTTAGATCTTGCCTATTGAAGAAGAAGCCTCGTGGTGTGAAGCAACAAGGGAAGCGGCCTTAAGATCTACCTCATGTTGTAGATGTGCCTCTTCCTAAGAGTACTACTCGAGCTCTTTCTCATGTTGCGGCATCACCTAAGAAGAAAGCTAGCAAGACAAGAACTTGCTACATATGCCGTGAGAAGGGGCACATTTCTTCCTCATGCACTAGTGGTAAATCCTCATCCAACCCTATCTTGATTTATGATGATTATTCTCTTGGTAAGGATGATGTTGGCAATGTGTTTGCCAAATATGTTGGTACCCAAAGTGGTGTCAAGAAAAGAACCATTTGGGTTTCCAAGCCTATTGTGACTAACTTCTTAGGACCCAACTTGGTTGGGGGCCAACAAGCCAAAAATTGATCAATAGGTGTTTTGGGAGGACAATGGAGACTTGGTTTTCATCATGAAGAATTGAGGGATCTTCATCTATTTTAATTGTCAATCCAAGTCATGTGGACTATATTGCATCTATATTATTTCCAATGTTCCTCCTTGCGGTAACATATGCTTAACTCATTACATTGAAAGTTACTCGCCCCCTTGTACATGTGTTGGTTTTGTACCTTGCATGTTTGTTGTATATGTTGTGCTTACCATTGTATTATCTTGAGTTATCAAGTATATTTGTGTTTGTTAGTTTGCACACCATGTGTATGAGTGTTTCTTGTGTTGGAGCTATTGTTGAATTTTATTTGGTATCTTATTTAGCTCTTGTGAGAGATTAATGGACTATCCCATTTTGGGAGAGTGTTATGTATGGGCATTCCACAATCCTAAAATGTGTGTACATGAGGAATACCACCTACTATTGATTTAGAAATATTATCTAGTCTCTATGTGGTATGTTTCTCATGAGAAATTTAAGTTCTATAATGTCCATTAATTATCTCTATTTGGATTCGTTTGCCTCAGGTTGATATTTATTGGTTATCACATTATGGGGGAGTCATATGCTTAGTGCATATTACAAGCCTAGAAAATGTGAATATTCGAGGTTGTGTCACCTAGAATTGATATTGATAATTATCTAGCTCCTATGTGACACATTTGCTCAAACAAGTTCAATGCCTTTGTTTCTCATCTTTTGCATCTTGTTTGTGTGAGTATTTATTGGTATGTGTTTCTTCATTTTCGGATCCTTGTATCCTCATGGAAATCATTAGCTTCAATTCACTCCAATCACTAGTGATTGTGTTACTATTTGAAGCTACCAAGAATCACTCTCGAAGCATCAAGCTTAATTCTTATAATTTGATATATGCTTCTTGTTGTGAATATGATCTTGGATTTCATTGTAATCTACCTTGTGAAAATTATTCCCATTACTTCTTGTCCTTGGACACTTGGTAATCTATATATGGTAGAATCCTTTTGATC
Organism: Avena eriantha; assembly: GCA_910589775.1. Taxonomy (NCBI): domain Eukaryota; kingdom Viridiplantae; phylum Streptophyta; class Magnoliopsida; order Poales; family Poaceae; genus Avena; species Avena eriantha. The sequence goes on along the minus strand of OU342741.1, from coordinate 80,630,626 downwards.
ATATTCACTTTGGCCTTGGTTTAGTTTTGTCCTATCTTTGGCCAAGAAAATGTTTGGTGTTTCTCCCAAGATTTCCTTGCCTCCTATGGATCTTCTTAGTTTATTGGTATCCTCTAGTTTTTTATTTAAGATAAGTAGTAGTGATGATCTCATTTGTGTGCTTTTTGCATTCAAAAGCAAAAATCCTAAATAATGTACTACTTATGGGTGAGCTCTCCTTTATTATTTAGAACACACCTATTTATGCTTCTTGCTTTGATCCATATCATGTTTTATGTTCTTAGAAATTCGATCTTTTCGTTTTGGTATTTTGTGGCATCATGAAAAGTGTGAGAGTTTGGTTTATGTGTTTGAACCTTGCTCTTTTGGGAGTTGGTTTTATTTCATTCCTTATTTCATGTTTTGACATTTTTAGAATGAGATAAATCCTCGAGCATGTGTGTTTTTATCTATCGTTTGCTCATTGGACTTTTGTCTAGTTCATTTGTTGAACTTGTGATCATTCATGTGTTGAATTGGTTCTTTGATACAATTTGGACACCTTTTGTCATGTCACACTCTTGTGTGTGCCATCTCGGTTTACTTGGTGTTTTTGTTCAAATTACATCTCCTTGTTGGTTCTTGAAAGCCTTGTGCATGCATATAACTTACATGTTTATTTCATGGAATGCTTACTTTCTTAGATCCAATATATAGGGGAAACTCCACCAAATTCTAATTGGCTAAGATGTGCATGAAATTCAATTTCATATCAATATGCACATATTTTTGTGGAGTCTCTCCTATGTATTGTAGTTTCACTAACTACTTTGGACCCAATATGTTTGGGAACCATTTTTGTACTTAATGTGTTTTAGGTACATTTGAGATATATGTTGGAGATATGCCCAAGAGGCAATAATAAAAGTGGTTATTATTATATCTTTGTGTTTATGATGAATGTTTACATCCCATGCTATAATTGTATTATAAGGAAACACTAATACATGTGTGTTTTGTAAACATAAAAGAGTCCCTAGTAAGCCTCTTGTTGAACTAGCTTGTTGATTAATTGATGATCATGGTTTCCTGATCATGGACATTGGATGTGATTAATAACAAGGTTATATCATTAGGAGAATGATGTGATGGACACACACCCATAGTAAGCGTAGCATAAGATCAAGTCATTAAGTTCGTATTGCTATAAGCTTTTAAATGCATAGTAACCTAATCCTTCGACCATGAGGTCGTGTTAATCACCATCACCGGATGGGTACTTTGATGACATCAAACACCGCTTCGTAACTGGGTGGTTATAAAGGTGTCATTGGGTATTCTAAAAGTATGTGTTGAAGCGCATGGACCAAGATTGGGATTTGTCCATCCATATGATGGATAGATATGCTCTGGGCCCTCTCGGTGGAATGTCATCTAGTTAGCTTGCAAGCATGTGACTGGGTCACAAGGGATGACATAACATGGAACGAGTAAAGAGTACTTATCAGTAACGAGGTAGAACTAGGTACGGAGATACCGACGATCAAACCTCGGATAAGTAGAGTATCGCGTGACAAAGGGAATTGGTTTCGTATGTTAATGGTTCTATCGATCACAAAGTCATCGTTGAGTATGTGGGAACCGTTATGGATCTCCAGATCCCGCTGATGGTTATTGATCGGAGAGGTGTCTCCATCATGTCTGCATATTCACGAACCGTAGGGTGACACACTTAAGGTTCGGAGTTGTTTTAAGTAGATATGGAATGTGCGTTGGAGACCGAATGTTGTTCGGAGTCTCGGATTGGATCCGGGACATCACGAGGAGATCCGGAATTGTCCGGAGAATAAGATTCATATATTGGGGATCATTTTCTAAGTTAGGAAATGTTCCGGAGTATTTGTATGAGGATTCTAGAAGGTTTCGGAATGTTCCGGAAGGTTCTGGAAGATTTCTTGGAGTTTGCTTGAAAACCAAGAAAGGATCAAGGAATCCTTGTGGGGCAAGACAAGGGATCGTGGGGGAGGAGGACTCCTCCCCCCTCCCAATCCGCCGGCCAAGGAAGGGAGGGGAGTCCTACTAGGACTCCCCCTCCCATGGCGCCTCCCTCCTTTAAATAGAGGGGTGGAGGCGCCACCCCCTTGCCCCCTCCACTCTTGCCCTAGCCGCCTCTCTCCTCCTCCTTTCTTCTGCTCAGGCTTAGGCGAAGCCCTGCAGAATTCTCTACTCCACCACCACCACGCCGTCGTGCTGCTGGGATTCCGTGGAGAAGATCTATTACCTCTGCCGCTCGCTGGAACGAGGAGAGGAAGGTCTACTTCGACTCCGCACGTGTGACCGACTGCGGAAGCGCTGCCGGAACGCGGCGCCGGAAGGATCGTCCACTCGATCTTGAGATCGGCAAGTGATCGACTACATCAACCACGAGATCCAATCTCGTAACGCTTTCGGATCTACAAGGGTTAGTATAGATCCATCTCGTTGCACATGTCTAATAGATTAGATCTTGGCTTTTATCTAGATTAGATCTGGGTTTTGTTCGTTCTTACGGTAGAATTTTTTTGTTTTCCATGCTACGAACCCATCAGTGGTATCAGAGCCGTGTCTATGTGTAGATCTGTTGCACGAGTAGAACACAATGGTGTTGTGGGCGTTGGTGCTCGTGCCGTCTTTTGCTGTGTGTACTTTGCATCTTGCGGTATGGTGGGATGAAGCGGCTCGGGCTAACCTTACATGTCATCGCACATGAGACTTGCTCCATGCTTGACGTGTAACTTGCTTTGCACAAGTGGCTTTGCGGGTGTCTGTCTCTCCCACCATAGTATAGATCCAATTTACACTTTGCACTTGATAGCACTTGTATCAACGTTGTGGTTCAGTTTCGTAGGTAAGATCCGTTCTTATTCGAAAGACACAAACCATGTAAAACATGCAAAGAAAATTAGAGGCGTCTAACTTGTTTTTGCAGGGTTTTTGTGATGTGATATGGCCATCATGTGATTGTGATTATATTTGATGTATGCAATGATCCTTGTTGTAATATGGCAACAGGCAGGAGCCTAATGGTTGTCTTTAATTCTGTTAAGACCTGCGTGTCTATTCATCTTGTAATAGCTTTATTCCAAGTAGTTGTAATAGTTGCTAGTGATGATGGACAACCATGAAGCGGCGCCACTGACCTTGACGCAATGCTGGTGATGATGGAGATCATGTCCGTGCTTTGGAGATGGAGATCAAAGGCATAAGAAGAAAGGGTCATATCATATCACACTAATTGTGAATTGCCTGTGATGTTAATCCTTTATGCATCTTGTATTGCTTAGATCGCGACGGTAGCATTATAAGATGATCCCTCTCACTAAATATCAAGTAATAAAGTGTTCACCCTTAGTTGGCACCATTGCTAAGACTCGTCGTTTCGAAGCATCTCGTGCTGATCGGATGTGATAGATACAACGGGTGCAAGCCAGATTTGCACATGCGGAAACTAAGGTTAATCTTGACGAGCCTAGCATGTACAGACATGGTCTCGGAACACGGAATACCGAAAGGTAGAGCATGAGTCATATAAATGATATGATGAACATGAAGATTGTTCGCCGATGAAACTACATCTTCTCTCGTGAAGATCGGACTTGGTGTAGTGGACTTGGTTCGTGTAATCACTAAGACAATGTGAGGGATGTTGTTTTGAGTGGGAGTTCACCTAGTTAATTTAAGAATTAAAATTGAACTCAATTTATCATAAACTTAGTCTAAACTACTTGCAAATTTGTTGTAGATTATGGCGAACCTCTCCATCAATTTCAATGCGTTCCTAGAGAAAGAAAAGCTTAAGAACAATGGAAGCAACTTCAGGACTGGTTCCGTGGACTGAAGATCGTCCTCAGGGCTGGTCAGTTGACCTATGTGCTCGAAGCACCGATGGGTGACCCACCTGCAGAAGATGCCACCGATGACGTAAGGAATGTTTACGCCACTCGGAAAAATCATTACTCCACAACTCAGTGTGCCATCCTGTATGGTTTAGAAGCGGTGCTTCAGAAACGCTTTTAGCACCACGACCCGTTCGAGATCATTAAGGAGCTCAGGCTGATTTTTGAGACTCACGCGGTCGTGGAGAGCTATGAGGCCTCCGAAAAGTTCTTTAACTGTAAGATGGAAGAGGGTAGCTCCGTTAGCGAGCACGTGCTCACCATGTCTGGGCACGCAAACAAGCTCCAAGAGTTGGGGATAACGATTCCTAATGAGTTAGGGATTCACCGTGTCCTCCAATCACTGCCACCAAGTTACAAGAACTTTGTGATGAACTACAACATGCACTGCATGAATAAGACGTTGCCTGAACTATCGTCCATGCTGAAAACTGCTGAAGTGGAGATCAAAAAGGAGCACCAAGTGTTGATGGTCAATAAGACCACCAATTTCAAGAAACAGGGCAAGCCTAAGAAAAAGGGCAACTTTAAGAAGGACGGCAAGAAAGTTGTCGCACCTGCTAAGAAGCCCAAGGCTGGTCCTAAACCTGAAACTGAGTGCTTCTACTACAAGGGTGCTGGTCACTGGAAGCGTAACTGCCCCAAGTACCTGGCGGATCTAAAGAACGGCAACATCAAGAAGAAAGGTATATTCGATATACATGTTATTGATGTGTATCTTACTAGTAATCGTAGTAGTGCCTGGGTATTTGATACTGGTTCGGTTGCTCATATTTGTAACTCGAAACAGGAGCTGCGGAATAAGCGAAGACTGGCGAGAGACGAGGTGGCGATGCGCGTTGGAAATGGCTCCAAGGTTGATGTGATCGCCGTCGGCACGCTCCCTCTACATCTACCTTCGGGATTAGTTTTAAATTTGAATAATTGTTATTTGGTGCCTGCGTTAAGCATGAACATTATATCTGGATCTTTTTTATTGCGAGACGGTTACTCTTTTAAGTCTGAGAATAAAGGTTGTTCGATTTATATGAGTAATATCTTTTATGGTAATGCACGTGAGATGAATGGTTTATTCTTATTGAATCTCGATAGTAGTGATACACATGTTCACAACATAGATGCTAAACGAATAAAATTGAATGATAATTCTACATACATGTGGCACTATCGTCTTGGTCACATTGGAGTGAAGCGTATGAAGAAACTCCATTCAGATGGACTTCTTGAATGACTTGATTTTGAATCACTTGAAAGATGCGAAGCATGTCTAATGGGAAAAATGACTAAGACTCCATTCTCTGGAATAATGGAGCGAGCTACAGACTTATTGGAAATAATACATACCGATGTGTGCGGTCCAATGAGTGTAGCATCGCGTGGTGGATATCGTTATGTTCTCACTTTCACGGATGACTTAAGTAGATATGGGTATGTCTACTTTATGAAACATAAGTCCGAAACTTTCGAGAAGTTTAAGGAATTTCAAAGTGAAGTGGAAAATCATCGTAACAAGAAGATTAAGTTTCTGTGTTCTGACCGCGGAGGTGAATATCTGAGTTATGAGTTTGGCATGCATTTAAAGAAATGTGGAATACTTTCGCAGTTGACACCGCCGGGAACACCACAGCGTAATGGTGTGTCCGAACGTCGTAATCGAACCCTCTTAGATATGGTTCGGTCTATGATGTCTCTTATAGATTTACCGCTATCGTTTTGGGGCTATGCATTAGAGACAACCGCATTCACTTTAAATAGGGCACCATCTAAATCCGTTGAAACGATACCGTACGAATTGTGGTTTGGTAAGAAACCTAAGTTGTCGTTCCTTAAAGTTTGGGGTTACGAAGCATATGTAAAGAAGTTACAACCTGATAAGCTTGAACCCAAAGCGGAGAAATGCGTCTTCATAGGATACCCTAAAGAAACAATTGGGTATACCTTCTATCATAGATCCGAAGGCAAAGTTTTCGTTGCCAAGAATGGATCCTTTCTTGAGAAGGAGTTTCTCTCGAAGGAAGTGATTGGAAGGAAAGTAGAACTCGACGAGGTTATTGAACCTTCTCTCGGATTTGAGAGTAGCGCAGCACCGGAAGATGTTTTTGTGCCGCCTGCACCAATTGGAGAGGAAGCTAATGATGGTGATCATGAAACTTCGAACGAAGTTGCTGCTGAACCTCGGAGGTAACGAGGGTTCGTACCACTCCTGATTGGTATGACTCTGCCTTGAACGTCATGTTGGTGGACAACACTGATGACCCTGCGACGTATGAAGAAGCTATGGTGAGCCCAAATTCCGACAAATGGCTAGAAGCCATGAAATCCGAAATGGGATCCATGTACGAAAACCAAGTATGGACTTTGGTGGACTTACCGGATGGCCGTAAGGCTGTCGAGAACAAATGGACTTTCAAGAGAAAAACAGATGCTGATGGTAATGTTACTGTCTATAAAGCTCGACTTGTCGCGAAAGGGTTCCGACAAATTCAAGGAGTTAACTACTATGAGACATTCTCACTAGTAGCGAAGCTAAAGTCTGTGAGGATTTTGTTAGCAATTGCTGCATATTTCGATTATGAGATTTGGCAGATGGATGTCAAAACGGCGTTCCTTAATGGAGACATTGAGTAAGAGTTATATATGGTACAACCCAAGGGTTTTGTCGATCCTAAAGATGCTGACAAGGTATGCAAACTTCAGCACTCCATTTATGGACTGAAGCAAGCATCCCGGAGTTGGAATCAACGTTTTGATAAAATAATCAAAAACTTTGGATTTATACAAACTTATGGAGAAGCTTGTATTTACAAGAAAGTGAGTGGGAGCTCTGTATCATTCCTAGTACTATATGTAGATGACATATTATTGATTGGGAATGATATAGAACTTCTTAATAGTGTCAAAGCCTATTTGAATAATAGTTTTTCAATGAAGGATCTTGGCGAAGCGGCACATATTCTAGGCATCAAGATTTATAGAGATAGATCAAGACGCCTAATAGCGCTTTCACAAAGTACATACTTGGACAAAGTTCTAAAGAAGTTTAGAATGGAAGAGAGCAAGAAAGGGTTCGTGCCCATGTTGTCAGGTAAGACCTTGAGTAAGACTCAAAGTCCAGCTACGGCAGAAGATAGAGAGAAGATGAATAATATTCCCTATGCCTCGGCCATAGGTTCTATCATGTATGCCATGCTGTGTACAAGACCGGATATAGCACATGCTGTTAGTTTGACTAGCAGATATCAAAGTGATCCTGGAATGGAGCACTGGACAGCGGTCGAGAATATCCTAAAGTACCTGAATAGGACTAAGGATATGGTTCTTTCTTATGGAGCTGACGAACAGCTTGTTGTAAACGGTTACACTGATGCTAGTTGGAACACTGATCTAGATGACTCGAAGTCACAGTCTGGGTACGTATTTATTTTGAATGGTGCGGCAGTGAGCTGGAGGAGTGCGAAGCAAAGCGTTGTGGCGAAATCTTCAACTGAATCGAAATACATAGCTGCTTCGGAGGCTGCACAAGAAGCCATATGGATGAAGGAGTTCATTACTGAACTTGGCGTGGTTCCCAGTGCGTTGGACCCGATGGCCATCTACTGTGACAACACAGGTGCCATAGCTAATGCACAGGAGCCAAGGTCACATAGCAACCTGAAGCACATCAAGCTACGTTTCCATGCTATTCGCGAGTATGTCCAAGATGGTGACATAAAGATTTGCAAAGTACACACTGATCTGAATGTGGCAGATCCGTTGACTAAACCTCTCCCTAGGGCAAAGCATGACCAACACCAGAACGCCATGGGTGTTAGGTATATTACCATGTAATCTAGATTATTGACTCTAGTGCAAGTGGGAGACTGTTGGAGATATGCCCAAGAGGCAATAATAAAAATGGTTATTATTATATCTTTGTGTTTATGATGAATGTTTACATCCCATGCTATAATTGTATTATAAGGAAACACTAATACATGTGTGTTTCGTAAACATAAAAGAGTCCCTAGTAAGCCTCTTGTTGAACTAGCTTGTTGATTAATTGATGATCATGGTTTCCTGATCATGGACATTGGATGTGATTAATAACAAGGTTATATCATTAGGAGAATGATGTGATGGACACACACCCATAGTAAGCGTAGCATAAGATCAAGTCATTAAGTTCGTATTGCTATAAGCTTTTAAATGCATAGTAACCTAATCCTTCGACCATGAGGTTGTGTTAATCACCATCACCGGATGGGTACTTTGATGACATCAAACACCGCTTCGTAACTGGGTGGTTATAAAGGTGTCATTGGGTATTCTGAAAGTATGTGTTGAAGCGCATGGACCAAGATTGGGATTTGTCCATCCATATGACGGATAGATATGCTCTGGGCCCTCTCGGTGGAATGTCATCTAGTTAGCTTGCAAGCATGTGACTGGGTCACAAGGGATGACATAACATGGAACGAGTAAAGAGTACTTATCAGTAACAAGGTAGAACTAGGTATGGAGATACCGACGATCAAATCTCGGATAAGTAGAGTATCGCGTGACAAAGGGAATTGGTTTCGTATGTTAATGGTTATATCGATCACAAAGTCATCGTTGAGTATGTGGGAACCGTTATGGATCTCCAAATCCCGCTGATGGTTATTGATCGGAGAGGTGTCTCCATCATGTCTGCATATTCACGAACCGTAGGGTGACACACTTAAGGTTCGAAGTTGTTTTAAGTAGATATGGAATGTGCGTTGGAGACCGAATGTTGTTCGGAGTCTCGGATTGGATCCGGGACATCACGAGGAGATCCGGAATTGTCCGGAGAATAAGATTCATATATTGGGGATCATTTTCTAAGTTAGGAAATGTTCCGGAGTATTTGTATGAGGATTCTAGAAGGTTTCGGAATGTTCCGGAAGGTTCTGGAAGATTTCTTGGAGTTTGCTTGAAAACCAAGAAAGGATCAAGGAATCCTTGTGGGGCAAGACAAGGAGTCGTGGGGGAGGAGGACTCCTCCCCCCTCCCAATCCGCCGGCCAAGGAAGGGAGGGGAGTCCTACTAGGACTCCCCCTCCCATGGCGCCTCCCTCCTTTAAATAGAGGGGTGGAGGCGCCACCCCCTTACCCCCTCCACTCTTGCCCTAGCCACCTCTCTCCTTCCCCTTTCTTCTGCTCAGGCTTAGGCGAAGCCCTGCAGAATTCTCTACTCCACCACCACCACGCCATCGTGCTGCTGGGATTCCGTGGAGAAGATCTACTACCTCCACTGCTCGCTGGAACGAGGAGAGGAAGTTCTACTTCGACTCCGCATGTGTGACCAACTGCGGAAGCGCTGCCGGAACGCGGCGCCGGAAGGATCGTCCACTCGATCTTGAGATCGGCAAGTGATCGACTACATCAACCACGAGATCCAATCTCGTAACACTTTCAGATCTACAAGGGTTAGTATAGATCCATCTCGTTGCACATGTCTAATAGATTAGATCTTGGCTTTTATCTAGATTAGATCTGGGTTTTGTTCGTTCTTGCGGTAGAATTTTTTTGTTTTCCCTGCTACGAACCCATCAATATATTGGATGCTTCTCTCGCAAAGTTTGAAGAAGTGGTGCATTCATGGAAATTGGAGGCAAGCTATAGGATGATCAACGAATTCATATCCTCTACATCCTACCAATTATATCTCGGTAACAAGTATCGCCTTCTCATGCTCATACTTATTGATTCCAACCATTTGTGGGTTGCCTTCTAGCATGAATTATTGTATTTGTATGTGTTGTAGTTCTAGACTTGGTTTTAAGAGATCCTCCTATTGCAAATGTGTGTAAATTGAGATGGGTACATATTAGTGGGACTATAGAAAATCATGAATATGATCCACCAATCCCAAATATGCCAATCTAGCAATTTTATTGCCTAGCCTTTCCTCAACTTCTCTCATGTGCAATAGTGAGATTTTACTAGTTGATTTTTCCTTTGTGATACTTGTTGCCTTTTCTCCATATATTTCAATCATCTCCTTTTTCCTTGGTGATTATTGTAATATATGTAATGTGTTGGTGTTTGAAGTTCATTCATGAACAATAAGATAAAATTATGCCTTTGGCCATGCTTACAAGCAAAAAAAAATCTTATTGGTATGTGTTATGACTTCATTTTGGTTTTCATGTGCTTTCTTGAGTATCTTGTTTATGTGTGCTTGTTTCTTTACGGACATATGTCTTTGTGATGCATTCCATTTAGAAACTTATACACATAAGAGAAGATTATTTTAGTTGAGATTTTTATTCCTTGGATACCACCTTTTATTCCTTTTTGATCTTCGGTGGCTTCCAAATTTATTTGTCTATGAGTGCTTGTTCCTCTTGTTTTCATCTTCGGGCACTCATATTTATTCTCTCATGCCTTGTATTGTTAAATGAATATGGATGAGTGAGGATTCCATGATCATGCACTTTGTTCCCTAATATATTTATTATAATTGGTGCATAATCTTTGGGGAGCTCCTCTAATTCATTTAATAATACTCATTTGTCTTGTTTCTCGTTTGTTGTGTTTTAAATGCTTATGGGGGAGTAAGGATTCCATATTTGTGCATGATGTATTCAAATGCAACTATTCTATTTATGCCCAAATCTTGGGGAGCTTCTCCATTTTCATTTAAAACACTCTTTTGATCTTATAATAACATCTTGTTTTATTCATTTGGACTCATTTGTTGTTTTCATTCGGTTCTTGTGGTTCTTGTGATTGCTTGCATCATTTGTTGATGCTTCTTTTATTTTATTTGTTTGGCAATCTTTGGGTCCTCGATATAGTTTTACTTCCTCCCAAGCATTCATCATTGGATTTGTGCGATTGCACACCTTTGGAGGAATTATCACTATATTGGCCTTCTAGAACTTGTCACCCATTTCGGCAATCGATGCCAATGGGGGAGAAGTTTTAGAGGGTTTAAGGTAAGTTGGTTCTTGCTTTGAGTTTGTTCTTAAGCATTTGCCTTTCATGCTCTTGCATCTTTGTGTTGCTTAGCATGTGATTTATATAGAGGAAACTCCACCAATGATAATGATTGGCAATATATGCAATGAAATTCAAGTTCATCACACATGCATAGATTGTGGGGGAGTTTGCTCTATATATGGTGGTGGTACCAATATCACATACTTGTGTAGTATTTGATATTGGGGCTACCATTTTATTTGATCAAATTCATTATATAAACCCTCTCAAAGGGATTGTCATCAATTACCAAAATGGGAGAGATTGAAAGAGCATGTGGGCCCCCATGTGTGGTTTGGTAATTAATGGCAATCTTTATGGACTAATGTGTGTATTAATTTGTACTTGTAGGATTTTTCCATTGGCATCGCTTGGAGTATGTGTTGGCTCCAAGGTGGAAGATATGAAGAAGAAGATGCGTTGTGGAAGCTCTATGCGCCATCCCTAGAAGATCTCATGTTTGGTGCTTGCCATCCTCGGTGTTTATGGATCGATGAAGACAAGGCCAAAGGATGCTCAAGGCAAAGGTACTCTTGATAGGTTTTCCATTTTACCGGTCTCGTGTTGACCGGATTTAGGATAGATAGTCGTACTATCAAGAGGGGCTCTCGAGTGAGTATCTTGATCATATCGTTCGGAGAGAGCTCAAACCTTTGCATACTTGCATCATCGTATTTGGTTGTTTATTTGTCTTATCCAAGTGAGGATATAGAGCTTGTGGTAATCTTCATAACAAGCTCTTGTTCATCAAAATCGGATCCCCCTTTTATATCTTGTTGCGATTTTGATCTCGGCGGTTTTCCGGATTCTCACCGACTGAGGTATCTCACATTATACTACTTGATACATTCTCACTTGGTGATATCCAATATTTCTACTTTCTATTGGGTAGCTCTTGTCGTCCTCTTTCCAACGCAATTGGAATCGGATCAATCGGAGTTACCAATCAAAAGTTATCGCCTTTGGTGTATTTGTCTTTTTGTTTTAAAAAGAAAAACAAAAGCTTTTATCTGTTGGGCCAGGCGGTACTACCGGGCCCGGTACCGCCCAGACCTGAGCCGCACGCCTCCCTTCTGTGTGGCCCGGTTGCGCCATCCGGTAGCACCATCCCAGCGTGGTACTACCGCCCGGGCGGGCCGGTAGTACCGGCCGGCCCAATGTGTTCGTCCGCCCAGCTCCCAGGCCGCCTTGCTCGCGCCAGCCCAGCTCCCAGCCTCCACCAGCCCAGCTCCCCCTGGCCGCTGCTCCCCCGATCCCCTGGCGCGTGCTCCCGCTCCCAGTCGCCCGCGCATGCTCGCGTTGACCACGCGCGCTACTCGCTCCCCAGATCGATCCCCTGCCTCGCGCCCTCGCTCCCGCCCGATCCCCTTTGTCACTCCTCTGCCTCGCTCGCGGGCCGCCTCGCACGCTTTCTGGCCCAGCTGCGCCATTGCTTGTTCACTGGCTTGCTTCGTTGCCGTTCGCTCGCCTGGGTCGGTACGGTAGTACCGGCTCGATCCGGTACTACCGGCCCACGGCGGAAAATGTCTCCAACGACCAGTTTTTCTAGCCCCTTTAAATAGCCTTCTTCCTCTCCTTTTTAGGGTTGCTTCTCCTCTCTTTCTTTCTCAAGATTTGGCCATTATTCTTTCTACTCTCTTGCTTGATTTCTCTCTTTTCCCCCAATGATTCTTGCTCATATTTTAAGGGAAAATAGAGGGGATCTAGATCTACAAATTGACCAAGCCATATCATCTCTTTGTGAGTGTATCTTTGGGATCTAGATCTTTGGGGCTTTTTTTGATCCCTTTTTGTGTTCTTCCTCTCTTATTCCCCCAAGTGCTTTAGTAGCCTTGTTGGAATTTGAGAGTGAAGTTGTGGAGCATCTTTGTAGTGTTCTTTCCTTTTGCATTTGGTGCATCGGTGTGTGTTCTCTCCAGAGGATTTGTTCGGTGATATTCATTGGAGCTTGTCCCTCTTGGGTTCTTGGAACCCTAGACGGTTGTGTGGCCTTTGTGGCATGTGCTTGGGGTCTTCAATTAAGTTGTGAAGCTCCCCCAAGATTGAGGCCTTGGTGGCGATTATTGGGAGCCTCCAATTAAGTTGTGGAGATAGCCCCAATCTTGTACGGGTTCGGTGACCACCCTTAAGTGTCCCATAGTGGAACGGGTGCTTGCCCGTGTGGTGGGTGCTCGGAAGAATAGGGTGAGGCCTCGTTGGCGTTGGTGGTCTTAGTACCGCCCACCCCTCCAACGAGACGTACTCCCTTGTTGCGAAGAACTCGGTAAAATATCGTCGTCCCCGTGTGCCTCGGTTATCTCTATACCCGAGCTCTTTACTTATGCAATTTACATTGTGATAGCTTTTGTGCTTGAAGTAATTACCTTGCTATCATATTGTTGCTTGTCTTGTCTAGCATAAGTGTTGGTGCACATAGGTGAACCTTAGTATATCTAGGCTTTGAGCTTAACAAAAGGAAACGCTAGTTTTATTCCGCCTTTGTTAAGCCCATCTCGTAGAAGTTTTAATCGCCTATTCACCCCCCCTCTAGGCGACATCCGTGATCTTTCAGCCGTGCCTCTGTAACAAGGATGTTGTGCCCTATAGCATGGCTTCGAACCATTTGTAGCAAAACCCAACACCCACGTGTAGCACTACCGCAAACCCTTGGTAGCAAAACTCGATGCCGCTTGTAGCACCACTGTCGACCGAATGTAGCAAGTCTTGACGCCGTACGTAGAAACGCCGGTGGTCTTCGGTAGAAATGTCGGTGGCCGCATGTAGGAAAACCGTGAGGGAGATGGCCGTCGTAGTCAATGACAACGACTGCACACCCGCGTGGCGAGCTTTCCATGGAGGTGTGGCTCCCTGGGGCGACGGCCATGGCGGGGAGATCTTAGCCGGCGCGCGGTGCGGCGGCGCTACCTATAGGCACGGGCAGCACGGCTGCAGCGATGGGCGGCGCAGGCAGCAGCAGCTAGAGGACTTGGCGGTGCAACATGCTGGCAGCGAGCGGCGCCGGCACGCAAGCACCGGTGGCACATGGGCTGTAGCGACCGCGAAAGTTTGTGCTAGATCGAAAGAACGAGATGAAGCTTACTTGGTGGGGCCAGTGCAGAACACTCAGGGAACGAGCTATCCGAGGGATCATTTCGTTCGATCCCCGGGGGAGTCCTATAGTTTTCCTTATTTTTATAACATCTAAGCTCTCTGTAGTTCAAGGTGAGAATGGCACACAGTTCGAGCTTGCACGGGTAAGTGTTTCTTCTAGGTTACTATATTGCTCATATCAATTTTGGTTAAAATCATGTTTTATAAAGTATGTCAAAGCATGTCATTCATGTATCAAATACTACGATACAAAGATATATAATACTGACTTGATATTTTCTGATAGTGACATATTTTCGTCAAATTTTATGAATTACATGACTTTACCGAAAACTGATTAGATTGATCTCTCCCGAGTGGGCCCATCGGGCCCCTTTTGACCCGTGCCCTGACCAGGGGCGCCCAACCCAATATGATTGGCGGGCCCCTATTACAATGCACATATAAAGAGGTGGGGGCGGTGGCTCACAACACGAGGTTCGTCGTGAGCCACACACCCCATTAACAAACCTAATCAGATCTAGTGAGCGTAGCAGTAACGGGAAGCGCCACCTAGCCCACCACTCGCCATCGTCGTCGACCACCATGGCCAACACCACGGGATCCTCGAGTCAAGGAGAAGGTACACACCCCTCCCAAATCTCTCTATGTATCTCTCTATCCCAGAAAGTATGATCAATAGACAGAACCCTACCCGGCTAGATCTACCCTAGATGATCCTAGATAGTTTATCAATGGTATCAGAGCACCTAGGGTTTCACAGATATTTTCGGGTAGAATCGAAAAACAGAAAAATACTACAAATCCTAACCCTAGTTCATCTCGAAATAACCCCATTACCCCTAATTGAAAACAGAAAAGCCCCTTGCTCATTGCAAACAGAGAAGTTTGATTTTTTTTGCAAAACGAAAACAACACTGGCCGTCGCCGGAAAAGGGCGCCGCCACCTGAGCCGCTTGACATTGGCGCACCCATACTCTAGTGGACGCGTGTGCCGACAAGGGGGCCATGGGGGCTCCGCCGCTTCTTCCTCTCGAGCTCGCTGCCTCTCGCGAGGTTCAGGGGAAGGTGGATAGAGACAGAAAAGGAAAAGGGAGGACTGGCTGCAGCCTCGGGCTCGGCCTCAGGCTAGCGACGCCACGCCTCCCCGTCGCTGGCGAGCACGCCTGGCCGTAGTCTTTTTCTCTGCCGCTAGAGGGCATGCTAGATATGCAGAGGAGGGAGAGAGGGAGTGGGGTTAGGGTTTGAGAGGGTGTTGGCGCTGGGTAGTTTTGTGCACGCGAGAAGCAAGGTCGACCGTTCGATGGATTGGACGGCCAGGAGCGGCGCGCGGGCGAGGCGATGGGCCGTGGGCTATTTTTATCGGCCGCACTAGGCGCTGCAGGCACAGCAGGCCGCATGCATCGACCTGGGCCGTTATTGATTGCCCAGTTTAATTTTTCCAGAAGTAGTTTTGACGAATTTTGTCCAGTTTTGACATTTTTGTCTAGTTTTTTCTGCTTAAACTGAACCAACGAGACGTTTGTTTAGAGAAATAGAAAAGTATAAAGTAATGCTTCTGAAAAATATAAAGTTCATGAATTTTTATTCATATTTTCTGCTGTAAATAGTTAAAAAGTGCTCTTTAAATTTAAATAGAACTAAAGTAAGAATTAAATTTTAAGAGCATGTTAAAGTGTTCATTCTAATTATTATCATGTTATTTTTCTGACTAGCGTGTTAATAGCATGATCATGATTAATGGTTACTTTTGTGCATTTATTTCTATGTTCTACCCACCGATGATATAGTTTTAAATTGCATAAACAATTGTATGTGTTAGTTTTGACCAACGTTGGATTAATACATACAATTGTTGTTATGATCTCACTTCACTATGGTTTTTAGGAGGGTATTGTTTGATGGGATGCATCAAGAATGTCCCAACCCTCATAGGTGACAACTACACTGAATGGAAAAAGAAGGTCGACTTGGCTTTCGTCTGTGCTGAGGTGGACTGGGTTGTTGACACTCCAAAGTCCACCAAACCGACAGAGCTAGTCAGAGATGATGAAGATGATGATGCTGCTTGGGACAAAAAGAAGAGGAATTATGCTCCGTTGGAGATGACATATACCCTAGAGAACAAAAAGTGGCTGACCACCAACAAAAAGTGCATGGCTTTCATAAAGAACACAATTGAACACGCTATTGTGGGCTCAATTGCAGAATGTGACTCCGTAGGGGAGTATCTTAAAAAGATAAAGAGAAAGTTCACTGGCTCTTCAAAGATATATGCTACCTAGCTACTGGTGATAGAAAAGTACACTAGAGGTGGACATGGCATAAGAGAGCACACCCTCAGGATGAGCAACGTGGCAGTTAAGCTGAAGCTCATAGATGCTGATTTGGAGCTCAAGCCTGCACTCCTTGTTCATATGGTTATGGCTTCACTGCCAAAATAGTTTAACACCTTTGTTGTCAACTACAACATGCAGCCGGAGCGATGGGTTATAGAAAATACAATATCCATGTGTGTGCGAAGAGGATAGAATTAAAACCTCACATGGTGGTTCTTTGAACTATGTGAAGGATAATAAGAAAAGTAACTACAATCAAAGCAATCAAAGTTCCCAATCAAAGCCACATGGAAAACCTCCCATGCAACATCAATATCAGCAAAGGCCTCATTCAGTGGACAAAGATACATGTCTCCACTGTAAGGAGACTATGCATTACAAGAAAGATTGCCCTGTTTGGCTAAAGTCAATAATGCAAAGAATGGTAACAACATTGTTTCCTTTGTAAATGAATTCTTGTATACACAGTTTTCGAAATCTACTTGGTGGATTGACTCAGGTGCAACTGTTCATGTTGCAAATTCTTTACAGAGATTCCATTCTATGCGGACTATGCAAAGAAGTGAAAGATGCATTAAAGTTGCAAATGGAGTCCAAGCAGACGTTGAAGCTGTTGGCGACATCTCCCTGGAGCTAGCTGATGGATTCATGATTCTACTTAGAGATATTTTGTATGTTCCTTCATTACATAGAAACTTGATTAGTGTTTCATGTTTGGACAAAGACTATTATGAATGTCATTTTGAACATGGCAAGTGTTCCATATGGTTTAATAATGCTTATATTGGTGTTTCTTTCCTTCACAATGAGCTTTATTTGTTATCCCTATGTGAAAAGGTGTATTATGTGTGTAATGTGAATGAACATGTTTCCGTGTCGGATAAAGAACAAAAGAAAAGAAAGAGAACTCATGATCCATCATCAAAATTATGGCACTGTCGTTTAGGCCATATTTCGAGGGAGAGAATAGAAAGACTAGTCAAAAATGAAATCCTTCCTCAATTAGAGTTCTAAGACATAGAGCAATGCATATATTGCGTTAAAGAAAAGTATGTAAAGCAAATAAAAAGGGATACAAAACAAAGCACA
This sequence comes from Avena eriantha, assembly GCA_910589775.1. Taxonomy (NCBI): domain Eukaryota; kingdom Viridiplantae; phylum Streptophyta; class Magnoliopsida; order Poales; family Poaceae; genus Avena; species Avena eriantha. Next base: position 80,613,208 of record OU342741.1, on the reverse strand, counting down.
TGAACACTAGAAATCATTCACACTTTTGTGGACCATTTTTTTGTGAAAAGTGTGGATGACTATGACTCGTTCATAACATTCACGGATGATTATTCCCGTTATGGTTATATTTATCCAATTAAAAAAAGATCGGAAGTGTTGGATCAATTTAAGATATTCAAAGCTAAAGTTTAAAATCAGCATGATAGAAGAATTAAGATAGTGAGATTTGACTGCGAGGGGAATACTACGGTCGGCCTATCCCATATGGCCAAGTCCTTGAATCTTTTGCAAGGTTCTTACATAAGACTGACATAGTGGCCCAATATTCAATGCCGAGCGAGCCTCAGCAAAATAGAGTAGATGAAAGGCGCAACCATACACTTATGAAATTGTGTGCAGTATGATAAGTTACTCCACTTTGCCATTGGAATTGTGGATGGAGGCACTAAAAATGGCCATTCACATTCTCACTAGAGTTCTAAGCAAGTCGATACTCAAAACACCGTACAAGTTGTGGACAGGAAGAGTTCTCTCTGTACATCACTTGAGGGTGTGGGGGGAGCATACTACACGGCCAGATTGTTTATGCTCCAGTTATTTCATAGTTATTTTTTATGTGACTACGGAAAATATATAGTCCTACAAAACTAGATCATTCTGTAGACAGAATAATTGCCACCGTATATGTGCATGTGCTTACATATGACACGAGCTGATGAGCAAGGTTCTCGGAGGCGATGATTGATTGGCTAAACATAACTTAGAATAAGGTGTCAAGCGGGATCAAAATTTGAACTAAATTTTAACAAATAAACTAGATGTGGGGTTTTAATGGAATCCCTATCTTAGAGTGTGTGCAGCTTAGTCAAAATGTTGTATCCAAGAACAACCTTTTGCTCCTAGTGCTAGACTCAATGTCAAGGAAATAAGCAATTTAGGTAGCCCACGTGTCAATTATAAATAAAATACTCACAAGATGGCTGAGTAATGTGCGGAGGACTGCTTCACTTTTTGTTCAGAGTGGGCCTAACAACCAGAGCTTGCCTTAGTATAAGACGTTGCACCGAACTTTTGTAGCTAGACTCGTGGGTGTCAGTCCTTATCTCCCGTCTAATGCTGATGGTACACTTGCCACGTGCTTGGGTAAATTATTCGAGGTTGTTGGATGCGACATGAAAATTGAGATCAAGTGCTACGCAGCCCAAGTGACTCGCGGTTGGAGCTAGCACTGGTGCTTTCTGAATCAATTGTGTTTTAATTCCTCCTCTACGAAGAATATTATCCATAAAAAGTGTCTCGCAGTTGGATCTAGCACTGGTACTTCCTGAATCAGTTATGTTATAATTCCTCCTCTACCAAAGATAATTATCCATAAAAAGTGTGACTACTCAACCATACAAATTCTGTTTTTTTAAGGAAAAAGTTCTGCTTTTAGAACAACCTGCTATATTAATTCGGCGCAGCTTTTAATAAAAATACAACACACCTAAGCACCGTGCAGTGTGGGAACGAGTAGTGGCGTCCAGAATCCGCGACCCACTACTAGTAGGAGTATGTGACTCTGAGCTTGACGTACTTCTACCTTGCTCTATTTTTCCTATAACATTTTACAACTTTTAGGGTTGCAATATTTTGCTATACAAGTAGAGAACAGTCATTTCATCTCTGCTTACAATCTTAATCAATATTTGAAACTCCAATGCTTTGCTCGTTAAAAGTCTTTTCTATAAAAAAAGTGGGAACATTTACTAGTGTCTTCATGTTTGGGCAACAATTCATGCTCCACAAGTTTTACCCTTTTAGTAAAGTGTACAATGCATTATATGCACCTAACTGGATAATGAAGACGTGCGTTGCCGAGTCTTTCCATCTTTAAGAAAGAAATATGAAATGCTTGGGACAACATCACATCATGTAAAGGCTAGCAACTTGTACTCCTGCATATAATTCAACTCTAATAGGAAGGTCTCTTTTCCGAGGATTCAACTCTTGCACTGTTGAGCATTAATGCAACTACTTTGATGGCTAAATCTGAATGTAAAAATGAAGTCCAACACAGTTAGTTACAGTTTCAAGAGCTGAGTATTGAATAAAGATATATTGTCTAGTTTTTTTCCCATTAGATCAGTCTTTTGATAAATTTGTCTAGTGCATAAATTCTTTATGGTATCAGAGCCAAGAGGTCTCGAGTTCAAGACATTGCTCATACAATATTAACAAAAAGAAAAAATATTATGTAACATACCGAACAAACGCTAAAGACTAAAATAGCCTAGACGTGAGGAAGGTGCTGAATATAAATATATTGTCTAGTTTCTTTCCATTAGATCGGTCTTTTTATAAAGTTTGCTAGTGCATAAATCCTTACCGAGCACAAACCATCATCTCTGAAATAATCAAGAAACTGAACCAAAATCTTAGAAATAACAATCGTAATGTCTTGTTATTATGAACATGACCGCTGTCCACCATCCGTGGATTTTGTATAAATAATAGCAGTATACTTGGCTTTAATGTTGACACATTAACAAAACCATCTGTATAAGATGAAAGAAAGCTTATTAAACTCTGCTTAAGCTCGCTTCTTTCTGGTTTGTAGTTTATCTTTGCATTCATATCAGTAGGTTTCGTATCGTGGATGTTATAGAGAAAATCTCATATGCAACTGCCGTAGCAGGTCAATTGGACTTAATTAGCCTGAAAAAACACAATCAAATCCTTCTACTACTATAACGATCCCAATAATTAAATTGATGTGGGCTCGATTTTGCAGAAAACCCCTTGCGAAACATCCGGCCAAACTTGAACGTGGAGTAGTCTGAAACTTGTTTACAAAGACAAGTGCAAGTTTCGCGGATTGCATTTTGGCAAAAGAGAGCACATCACATCGCTCACGCCAATGTATCAATCCCAATTGGATATCATAGACAGTCTTAAATAGCAACTGGTTGGGTGGGAGATGGAGTGTCGGTGTCATGCTTGTCACATTTCTTTATTGCTGAAGTGAAGCATTACCTCACAAGTCAGCAACTAGTAAAAGCATAGCAATTAAAATGTTGTGATTCGAATGAAAACCGAATAAAACATAAAAATGTTCCTCAATGGGTAAATGTGGTACTCCCTCCATCGTAAAATATAATGCACCTAAGATTAGTCAAAATTCAATGTTTTCTAAGTTTGATCAACTTTATACACAAAAATATGAACATCGACAATACTGAATCAATATCAACAGTTTCAGCATAAAGTATATTTTCTCAATATGTCCATCCAATATTACAGACGTAGATTTTTTTCTAAATATTTGGTCAAACTCAGTATAATATGACTTTTGACTAATCTTAGACGCCTCACATTTTGGGACAGAGTAAGTACCATCTAATTGGGGTGACATGCCTTGTTGCTAGCTGAACCAAACATGATTTACTTGCATGCCTAAATCATTTCAAATATTTGCTGGTAACAAAGCAAATACCAAGGCTGTACTAAAGGAAAGCTAATGATCCTAAGGCTATAAAACTAAAGTGTTCAATGAACAGAAAGGAATATGATGCCATCCTATTATGCTTAAATCGCTACAAGCATAAACTAGATTCACTAATTCAGTGACACTCCACGAACCTAAATCTTTAACGACCCATCCAAAGCTTTAAATGATGATGAGTAAAGAACAACCAAAATGACCTTTTCAGAACAACATGCATTAGGTGCAATAAGAAGGCACTTGTATTTGTTTCCTTAATAAGCAGAGATTTAACAACATTGCAATGTGCACCAGACAATTGCAATAAAAAATCAGGGAATTGACCTTTTATTCATGTAAATTATGTCAATGCTCCAAAATAAATTTTTAATAAGAAATATATTAACCCTGTTGTACACCATAGAAGTTATAGATATCCATGCTTATGTGTCCACCCCCCTTAGACCGACGTATGATCCACATAACTAACTCCGCCCATCAGACGCATTAATAGAGTTCTATAACTCCCAACGAGCCATGCTTATAGAGCTTATATAGAATACCATATAGACACATTTGCAGCATCCTAGGGGTAAGCTTACTAGTACCTTGAGCACACTTGTTTAATAAAAAATCAAGCACCACCACCAAACAGGAGTAGGGTTGTTACCCGTGTTCATCCAGGAGCTCTAACATGTATACATTGTTATGTCCCCATGTATGCTACCCGTCAACTTAATGACATCATACATTCATACTACCCCATAAATCTATTGCTGGAAAAAACCTTAACAAAGCACTTAATACTCCTCCCGAACTGGCTGCTAGCTAGAGTAGTAGAACCATTACCTTATGAATCTATTGTTAGGAAAAACCTTAAAAAATCCAGCATAGTAGTTGTGTGGTACAAAGGTGTTAAAAAGAATAAAAAGAACAATAAAAATAATGTGGAAGATGTTTTTTTTGGAATATTTTAGTGCTTTAGTTTAGCTAGAATAGTAGTAAAAAATGAAAGACGTTCTTGCATGGGGAAATGGACAGGGGTTCATGGGTTTACTTGATTTATCTTCGGTAAATATGGTAGCACATATAAGATAAGCTCTTTATGACAAGTTATAATGCATGCAAGTTCTATGCTTGTATTGGTAGGTATTCATATGGGAACCTGTCTTAGCATCGAGATGATATAACACACTTGCTAATACTTCTAAGCAAGTGAGTTCTTTGCAAGCTTAGAATTATTTAATTAAATATATTATCGCCTTAAGTACAGTGGTATGATGTTGAATGAACTATGCATTTTTTGAAAAACACAAGCTAAGTTGATCCTTCTCTCACTGAGTAGTTTAAATAATTGTCTTTCCCTTATCCCTAGTGAGGTAGCACAAGAAAGGTAAGATCCATAGCTATCCCAAGAAAATTCACTATCTAGGAGTTACTACACGTTTTAATCCATCTAATATACATGTCCCCCTCCCTCCTCCCCCCCCCCCACATGCCCTCAAACACTAGTTTAATCAGAAGTCACATAGAAGAATAGGGTAATAATGTGCATTTTAAATTACACCAATAAAGACGTACTGAAACTTGCATCACACAACTTTTCTTATAACAAAATATCCACCATCAAGGATATGCAAATATGACCAAAATCATGTTGGATAGTTTATATGGTTCTAAAACATGTAAGCATAGAGAGAGATACAATCAAGCTACTTTCACAAACCTGTTACTAGGGGGTGAACTATTCCTTTCTCATCATGGGGGTGTTGGTGAAGATGTTGGAGAGGTTAGAGATGCAACTGGGAGAGCTCCGATGATGTTTCCCCCTCTATTCTTTGTCGTCGGCATCCTTCTATCTATCTTTCGGTGTTTTGCCTCGTAGATGTGTATCTCTCAAAAATTACCAAGAACAAAGATTTATATTGTTAGTTTTAGGTCAAGGGGTCAACAATGCAAGAATGAGGTTGGTTATGTGGGATTGCAGCATAGAAAACAAAAAAATCCCGACAGATGGATATACATCCATAAAGAACTTACCCTCGAAGAGCGACAAAGCGTTACGAGATTAATCTCGTGGATGATGTAGTCATTCACTTGCCGATCTCAAGATCGTGACGAAGTGCAGAACCATAACTCAGTAGTGCATCCGTGATCGCACACATGTCCGGTCCTTCGACAACCTCCGCATACTCATTCTAGCAAAGTAGCGGAAGCAGCAACTCCTTCCACACAAAGCCACCAGGAACATGTGCTTCGCTAATCCGAAGCCATGGGGGAATATTCTAGAGGGGGAGAGAGATCCTTCACGAGGAGGTGTGTAGTGAGAGGAGGAGTGATGACTGTAAGTGCACAGATCAATTGTAGCTAGTTTTGAAGTAAAGATATCGAACCCACAAAGAGCTATTGGTAAAGGTCTTTATACCCCTCGTTACTCTCTACCAAAGGATACTTATAAGCTGCCTTCAATCTCAAGTAAAGGGTGTTTGAAAGGTTTATGGTTGTTTGTAGAAAAGTAATTGAAACAAGTAAAAGAAAACAAGTAACAAGTTTGTATGAAAGCGTGGTTGAACTCAATAGGGCTAAAACGTTCTCGGGGATGTAGGATACACCACTAGCATATTATTATTGTTATATGTAATCAAGATAACATACTCCTTGTGTCATGAGATGTGTGGAGAGAGCTCCATAATAAGATGTTCTCTACAAGGCTTGTAGGAGGCAACCTTGTTAAGCCAAGAGTGAGGTCACCTCTAAATAACCCCTGTGATGTCTAAGAGCAGTCACCCATACATACCACCTCAATTAAGGGTTTCCCCGTGGATATCGTAATTAGCTTAGGGAGTCCCTCTTTAATCCTCCTTTGACCGTGTAGGTTACGAACCGGCGCGAATCTATCACGAGGACATTCCGGGTACGCTTCGAAGACACGTCCAAAGGATTTCTCCCTCTCCCTTTAGTCCCGAGGGAAAATGATATGTGGTCAACTACACATACCATCTAAAGAGAGAGATCAAACACAAATCATAATTATATCATAGACGGGAAAGTCATATGGACACAAGAATAGATCATATTTATTACGAATTCATAATAGTGCCAGGGTTTCTCCATCTCCCCAAGAACAAGGAAACTACTCACTCATGGAAGCAATCAACATCATCATCATAATCAAATGAATGGATAAAATTATGGAGATAGACCTAATGCAAACCACAATTGAATATGGAATTACAAAAAGATCTAGTAGATGAAAGATGGGGGTTATGGTGGTTATGGAGATGCAGTGGTTTATGATGAAGGGGATGATGCGTTGTCCTCCAATGATCCGTGAAGCGGCTAGGATTTTGCGCCAGCCAAGTTCCTCCTTTAGATCCCTTTCAGATGTGGATTTTCGTGGTTTCTGGTGGGTGTGAATGTCGGACCTCTCTCTTGTTTTAGCCACGATAAAGTATTTGACGAGGTGGTCATGATGGCACTTGGTATGGGCGGATGGTACGGGCGGGCTCTGCCGTACCACCGGTTGTTATCGATACTGGTTGCCCCTCCTCACTTGGTATTCTCCCAGGTGCGAAGGTAAATCCATAAAATAACTTTTATCACTTAGAAATATCATATAATTGCACAATATGACAGTTCCAATTGATATGTTCATATAGGACTCAATGATTTGGGATCCGGTTAAAACAAGAGCAAAATGGCGCGTGCAAACGCGATGAAATACAAAGATCCCTACTCTATTTATGTTAAAACAAAAGGTAAAAATGCTTCAATTTTGGACTCATCAACTCCCCCAAGTTAGGCTCTTGCTCGTCCCCAAGCAAGATGGTGGCTTATGGACAAGATCATCATGTTCATGAGACACGAGTCATTACAATAAATGAGGCAGAAATTGAAATAGAAATACAACATCGGATGTAGAGATACTTCGGGGGTATTACCATACCCTTACACATTTCATAACTTAGAGGCTTCCACACCTTTTCTAGTATTAATGAAATCATAAGAAGCTCCTAGTGATTCAACATATCATATATGTTGGGTCCGCAGCATAGAAAACAAAAAAATTCCTACGATGAGAACTATACGCCAAGATCTATCTACTAGATACAGAGCAACGGGTGGACATACATCCATGGAGAACTTACCCTCGAAGACAACGAGTTTTGTTAACGAGTAGGAACTCGTGGTTGATGTAGTCGTACGCTTGCCGATCTCAAGATCGTGTGGAAGTTCGAGCGCCGCAAAACAGCAGCGCATCCATCCTCGCACACACGTTCAAGCCACCGGACAACCTCCAGCCCCTCGCTCCAGCGAATCAGCGGAAGCAGCAACTCCTTCCAGATGCAAGGCCACCGGGAAACATGTATCTCGCTAATCTGAGACCATGGGGGAATATCTAGAGGGGGAGAGAGATCCTTCACGAGGAGGTGTGAGGATGAAGGAGGGAATGGGTGGCCTTTTATAGGAGGAGAGGGGTGCCCCCTCTCTCCATGGCCGGCGCATGGGGGGTGACCCCTCACCTCCCCCGTTCATGTGGTGGTAACCCCTCCACATTAAAATGCCCCTTAACATTCTCTTTTCAAGTCTCCACTTTAAATGCATTAAATTTCTCCAAATTTAATGCTCTCTCATTTAATAAAACTCTTTTATTTATTTTATTCAGAATTTTGTTAATTAATTTAATTAACAAACATTCACATAAAACCCCTTGCAACATTTCAATATTACATGCAGAACCACTTTCTGCAATTTCACCCGAAACAATTCCGGTTTCTATCGAAACAATTCCTGTTTCTATCGAAACATTTCCTGCGCTTTGCAAACCTTTTGTCTGGAACATATGTGCTCCTAAATGGTGTCCGGCAACCCTTAAGTGTGTCACCCTATGGTTCGCGAATAATGCAGACATGATTGAGACTCCTCTCAGATCAATAATCAGAAGCAGGACCTAGAGATCCATACAGACTCCTGCACATTCAACGATGACTTTTGTGATCGTGAGAACCTTTAACGTCAGCAATTTAATCCCTTTGTCTCATGATATAATACATGTCCGAGATTCGATCATCGGTATCCAAATACCTAGTTTGATCTCGTTACCGACATGCACTCTTTTCTCGTTCCCGTGATATAACATTCTAGTGATCACATCACTTGCTTGCAAGCTATCTTAATGTGATATCACCGAGAGGGCCCAGAGTATATCTATCCGTCATCTGGATTGACAAATCCTACTCTTGTTCCATGAGCCTCAACATAACACCTTCGTAGTACTGAACCTATCTTTATAGTCACCCTGTTACGGTGTGACGTTTGATGTTATCAAGATACTCTTCCGGTGTTAGCAATTAACATGATCTCATGGTCTAAGGACTAAGACTACTTTGTATGATGTTATAGCAATATAAAAATAATGACTTGATCGTAATGCTATACTTTGGATGAATGTTCATCACATCATTTCACAAATACTGTGACCTTGTTATTAACAACATCCAATGTCCATGATCAGGAAACTTTGATCATCTTGTTAATCAACAAGCTAGTCTATAAGAGAGGCATAACTAGGAACCCTTTTTGTTTATTAAACACACATGTATTGATGTTTCCTATCAATACAATTATAGCATGCAAAATAAACATCTATCATATACAAGAATAATAACAACTTTATTATTGCCTCTCAGGGCATATTTCCTTCAATATAATCACAGAGTTTAGAGATATATGGCACTAAGTTTAGTAATGAAGATTTATGATCATTCTTTTTCTTCTATGTTTGATTCTTTTGATAGATGCTCTCTTCTTTTTCTTTCAATAACTATATGTCTATATTTTTACTTGCTCCCATTCCTCTTTTTCTTTCAGTACATCTATTTGATCATGCTCACTACTTAAATGGCTTTCAAAAAATCTTAATTATAATATGTACCAGAATTCTTCTTCACATAACTTAATCAATACTTTCATTGGTGTGGAAGTCCCTAAAATCATGACAGTTGTACAAGTATTAAGACACTCAACCTAGTGCAATCGTCTAATATAATAATCATGAACCAGACACAACTTCAATTATCATAAAGTCTCACAACTCAACAGATATAAATCTTCTCTTGAACAAAGGGAGCTCGAAGTTGATGCAACTAATGCAAATTTGGGAATTAAAGTCTAACATGCGTGCAGAAAAGTAAACATGCTAAAACTATAAGATACATTACAAGGTTCTCACAGATCCCCCCAAGATTGTAATCAAGCTAGGTGGATTAAATAATCCCTTGCAATTATTCGGTACTGTGGTGTCTATCATGTTGAAGTAGTTTTGTTGGAGACCACTACGTGAAGCTTCTTGTTTTTGTCTTCCAGAGCAGATATGCGTCGGAGACACTTTTGTAGATCCGAACACAAGAGGAACATCCAATCAACGACCTTGCTCATCACATCATCGAGTTCCTTCTTTCCTTCAAGATCCAAAAGACGCTTACGCACGATCTCTCTGTGGATGAGCTCTTCTTTCTAGTACTTATCTATCCTATGAAGACGGTGTTCAATGTCTAGGACGTGCGTGCCAACTGGCACGTACAGAAGGTTGAACCCCCAATCCTCTTGTGGCTTCACATGCATGCGTGCGTTCATGGTGATCTTCTTTATTGTTGAGGTATGTGCCATAGTCTCCTGATAAGTTCCTGCATCGGGATGGTTAACTTTCTTACGCTTTGGTGAAGAGTAGTTGACGGCGATGAACTTGAGCGACTCTGTGCACCCCTTCCCATGAGGTTTCTTGGCTTCTTCTGTTGGCTTCACAGCATAGGAAACAAAAAAAATCCTACGATGGGAACTACTAAGCACCAAGATCTATCTACTAGATACAAAGCTACGGGTGTATATACATCCATAGAGAACATACCCTTGTGGACCGACAAAGTGTAACGAGGTTGAACTCATGGATGATGTAGTCGAACGCTTGTCGATCTTAGGATCAAGAAGAAGTCCAGCGCCACAACTTAGCAGCACATCCGTGATCACACACACGTTTAGTCCACCGAACAACCTCCATCTCCTCTCTCCAGCGATGCAGCAGAAGCAGTAACTCCTTCCAGACGAAATTCCACCGAGAAGATGTATCTCACTAATCCGAGACCATGGGGGAATAATTCTAGAGGGGGGGAGAGATCCTTCATGAGGAGGTGTGAGTGAGAAGGAGTGAGAGGGAGGCCTTTTATAGGGGAACGGGTCATCCCCTCCCATGGCCGGCAGCCAAGGAGGAGCCCCTCCACCTCCTCTCATTCATGTGGTGAAGCTCCACTCACATAAATATGGCCCTCCATTTTCTCCACTCAAAATGCATTAAATTTCCACCAAATTTAATGCAACTCTCATTTAATGAAACTCTTTTATTTATTTTATTCAGAATTTTGTTAATTACTTTAATTAACAAACATTCACATAAAAACCCCTACAATATTTCAATATCATATGCAGAACCAATTTCACCCGAAACAATTTCGGTGTCCATTGAAATAATTCTAGTGCTTTGCAATTCTTTCATCTAGAACATATTTGCTCCAAATGGTGTTGGCATACCTTAAGTGTGTCACCCTACGGTTCGTGAATAATGCAGACATGATCGAGACCATTCTCGGATCAATAATCAGAAGCGAGACCTGGAGATCCATACTGACTCCCACACATTCAACAACGACTTTAGTGATCGTGAGAACCTTTAATGCTAGTAACTAAATCCCTTTGTCTCGTGATATATTACATGTCCAAGATTTGATCATCGGTATCTTCATACCTAGTTTGATCTTGTTGCCACATGCACTCTTTTCTCGTTCCTGTGATATAACATTCTAGTGATCATATCACTTGCTTGCAAGCTATCTCATTGTGATATCACCGAGAGGGCCCGGAGTATATCTATCTATCATCACGATGGAAAAATCTCACTCTTGATCCATGAGCCTCTACATAACACCTTCGTAGCACTAAACCCACCTTTATAGTCACCCTGTCATGGTGTGACACTTGATGTTATCAAGATACTCTTCTAGTATTAGTGATTGACATGATCTCATGGTCTAAGGACTAGGATTACTTTATATGATCTTATAGCAATATAAACATAATCACTTTGATCGTAATGCTATACTTTGGATGAATGTTCATCACATCATTTCACAAATACTGTGACCTTGTTATTAACAACATCCAATGTCCATGATCAGGAAACCTTGATCATCTTGTTAATCAACAAGCTAGTCTATAAGAGAGGCATAACTAGGGACCCTTTTTGTTTATTAAACACACATGTATTGATGTTTCCTATGAATACAATTATAGCATGCAAAATAAACATCTATCATATACAAGGAATACATAATAACAACTTTATTATTGCCTCTCAGGGAATATTTCCTTCAGTCTCCCACTTGCACTAGAGACAATAATCTAGTTTACATAGTGATAAATCTAACACCCATGGAGTTCTGGTGTTGATCATGTTTTGCCCTAGGAAGTACTTTAGTCAACGGATCTGCTACATTCAGGTCCGTGTGCACTTTACAAATCTTTATATCTCCATCCTTGACATGCTCGCGGATGGAGTGAAACCAGCGCTTAATATGCTTGGAATTCTTGTGAGACCTTGGTTCCTTGGCGCTGGCTATGGCTCCAATGTCCATGATCAGGAAACTTTGATCATCTTGTTAGTACGGGGGGCTATGCCCGTACGACGCGGTCGTATCAGTTTTTCGAAAATGAAACAAGGTCACCAGCGGGCTTAACGACCAGCGGTACGGGCGGGTCCGTCCATACCCCCTGCCCATACCGACCTCGTAAGACCGGCAAAGAACTCAGAAAAACAAAGGGAATGCAGATATGTAAAAAGAAATAGAAGAAAATCATCCAAAACAAAGACGTGTTCATGATTTCATATGCTTCGATCATCGAGGGAACATGAATTTATTTGAGTATCTTTTTCTTCCTCTCTTCGAATAAAATTGGTTGTAGAAAATCACCAAAACCATTGCTAGAAGAAATAGAGAACTTCCTTTTTGGTAGTGTGGTTCCCACAGGTATATACATGGATAACACCTCCTTAGGATGAGCAATTTTTGAGTGTCCATGAATGTTTCCTCCATCTCTTCCTTTCTTTGTAGGATATGTAAATCAAATTCTTGCAAAAGTAAAGTCCAACAGATCATTCTTGGCTTAACATTAGTCCTTTCTAGGATTTCCTTTAAGCTAACACATTAGTGTGTACTCTTACTTTAGAGTCCATGATATAAGATCTAAACTTATCACAGGAGAGAACCACTGCGAAGAAATCTTTTTCTGCCATAGGGTAGTTCTTTTGGGCCCGATTTAAGGTGCGATTAGCATGATCAATTATATTAAGATCATCAACATCATACTGACAAAGAATTGCTCCTATATCTTCATGACTAGCCTCACAAAACAGCTCAAAAGGTTTCTTCCAATTAGGTGGTTTTATAATGGGAGCTTCAAGTAGAGCTTGTTTTAATATGTTGAAAGAAGTAAGACACTTTTCATAAAAATTAAAATGAACATACTTTTGAAGAAGGTTAGTTAAAGGTCTAGCAGTTTTTGAAAAATTCCTAATGAACCTTCTATAAAATCCCACATGACCTAAGAAGCTTCTTATACCTTTTTTGTCTCGGGGAGGGGGTAACCTTTCTATTGCTTCACTATTTGGTTTCTAGACTTCTATGCCCTTACCTGAGACTTTGTGACCAAGCATTATGCCTTCTTGAACCATAAAATGGCATTTCCCAATTTAAGACTAAGTTAGTGTCTTCACATCTCTGCAAAATTTTATGAAGATTATGGAGACAATGATTAAAGGAAGTTCCATAAACAGAGAATTCATCCATAAATACTTCCATAATACCTTCAACATAATCAGCAAATACATCAGTCATACATCTTTGAAAAGTGGCAGGAGCATTGCAAAGACCAAAAGGCATACGGCGATAAGCATAAAGGCCATAAGGACAAATAAAAGTAGTCTTAAGTTGGTCATCCGGGTGAACCACAATTTGGGAAAAAATGGAATAGCCGTCTAAGTAACAAAAATAAGAGTGCATAGCAAGCCTTTCTAAAGTTTGATCTATAAACGATAAAGGGTAGTGGTCCTTCCGAGTTTCCTTATTAAGTTTTCTATAGTCAATGCACATCATGTGACCAACAACAATTCTAGTAGGTACCATTTCATTATGTTTATTTTTGACAACTGTAAACCCACCTTACTGAGGAACACAATGAAAAGGACTTACACATTCACTCTCTTCTACATGAAAGATGATGCCTGCATCCAACAAACATATTATTTCTTTTCTTACCTCTTTTTTATGTGAGGTTTAAGACGTTGCCGAAAGTCTACGACTGGATGAGTTCCTTCTTCCATGAATATTTATGGGTGGCTATCGAAGGACTAATCCCCTTCAAGTCACTCTTCGAATACCCAAGAGCATTTCGATGCATGCGGAGAACCTTCATTAAATTTTCCTCCTCTTTCTCTGCAAGGTTAGCACTTATAATAACATGAAATTTATTTGTCTCATCAAGAAACCTATATTTTAGTTCCTTTGGTAGAGTTTTAAGGATTGGAGGAGGAAGAGCCTCGTCTATTTTCCTTATGGGTTCTTCATATTTTTGATTAATCTCGGTGTCCACCTTAGATGTGGAGTCAAGATAATCATCCATTTCACGTTTTTCTATGTCCTGGAGGATATTATTATTGACTAAACTTCTTGCTAAATCATCGCCAGGAGTCTTGATGACTATTGAGGCTAAATTTATGATATTACCTTCTTCCTCACGTTCGTACTCATCATCATCCAATTCTTCAATAGCCAGCTTTTGGTCAAATTTGGAGAAATGAAAATCCATTTTCTCTTCACCAAACTTGAGAGACACAGTTTGTCTCTTGCAATCTATGTTTGCTCCTGCGGTATTTCTAAAAGTTCTTCCAAAAATGATGGGACAATAAACATCAGTAGGCATATCAATAAGCACAAAATCAATGGGGTATTTCTACGGTCCAACACAAATTGGAACATTTCTAATTATTCCCATGGGGACTCTGAGTGTTCTATCTGCAAGCATTATAGTCATATATGTATCTTCCAGTTCGGCTGGAGTTAATTCATTTTGATTTTTTAAATAAAAAATAAAAGGGATAACTTTAACAGTTGTACCGATGTCACAAAGGCCATAATAGAAAGTTCCTCTAAAAGTGCAAGGGAGAATAGGCTTACCAACTTCTTTAGCCTTTACCTTTCCTTCGACGAATTGCGAAGCTTTAGTATCTAGCTCAATGACGTTGCAGTGTGCAAACATGGTTAAAATATCTTCCTTCATTGATGCCTCTGCCCCTTGTACACATTCTTCTTCAGTTTTCCTTCTTTGTGTCTCCTCTTCCAGATCCTTGAGAAATAGTTCTTCTTCTTTGCGTTGATCCTCTAGTTGCTGAGCGATCATATGTTTTCTCACTGTCCTTGGGAAAGGAAAGGGTTCAACATATGGGGATACCTCTTTTAATGGTTCGGCAGGGACTGTGATTATTGGATCATCTTCTACAACTGGCTCGGGTAGTGGAGTATAATGAAGCCAGTCTTTCCTAGGAGCTTCAATATGTTCTGTAAAAGACTGAATGATTTGCAAAATAATATCATCATCAAGTTGTAGTTTATTAGCAGTTTCTTTTACTTTACTAGAGTATTTATAAGCATTGAGACAATCGTATTCAATTTCTATACCTCCTTCGCCTCCTAAATCAAATCCCCATGTTTCTCTATTACAGCGAATTCGTTCTAAAAGTTCCCAAGCTTTAATTATAGTTAACTCCATGAAAGAGCCTCCCTAATTCATGTCAAGCTCATGCTTAATTTCTTGATTAAGTCCTCCATCGAAAATATGCAAAACATACCATTCAAGTAAATCATGATGGGGACATTTATTAAGTAGAGACTTGTACCTTTTGTAGGCCCTTATCAAACCTTCACCTAGGCAGTTCTTGAAGTTTGTAATTTCCCTTCTTACTTCAACAGTTTTTACCTTGGGAAAGAATCAAAATACAAATTCTCCTTTAAGTTTTTCCCAAGTATCAATTTTCTCTACAGGGAAAATTCTATACCAAGTCAAAGCAGTGCTGCTTAGAGATTGGCTAAATAGTTTAAGTTTCAATTCGTCATCGGAATAGCCTCTCAATTTAAGGGTCCAACATAGCTCGGTAAAATGCATTAATGAGTGTAAGGATCCTCATCTGGATCATCTCCTACAAAAGTTTTTTAATAATAGCGATAAAAGGAGGGTTGACCTCGTATTCTGGTTAGCTCCCATTTGGGAATTCCTTGACGAGTCCTCTATTGAACTTCCCGAGGTATTTAGTAGCATCGAGCTGATTAATCAGTCCGAGTGCACTCATGGTGCTTACCTGAAACTAGTAAAATAACTTTAGTAAAATAAGTAACTAAGAATAAAGACCAAAAGAGCTTAGCTCCCCGACAATGGCACCATAAAATAGCTTGATGACTGCAAGTTGATACATTGCAAATGTATCTATAATTTTTGATGTTCCATGCTTGGTTTTATCCACTTTCTTGTGTTTTGTTCCAACTTTGGAGTAATTTTCATATAATTTCTTGGACTAACCTATTAACAAGAGCCACAGTGCTAGTTGTCTGTTTTCTGCTGTTTTTGGTTCCAAGAAAGTTAGAAAATGAATATTCTCGAAATTGGACGAGACAAAAGCCAAAGTGCCTATTTTTCTGGATGTCATCAAGTGCCAGAATACGAGACGGAGAAGGGCCATGGGCCGGCCACACCACCTGGCCGCGCGGCCAGGCTGGGCCCGCGCCAGGGGGTGGTGTGGTGGCTCCCGGCACCCCCTCGGCCTCTCCTTCCGCCTATAAGATGCCCTCGAGACGAAAACCCTAAATACCCGATCAAAAATCCACGAAAGAGTCTGTAGCCGCCGTCATCTCCATCTCTAGATCGGGAGGGATCGGAAGCTCTTCCACTACAAGAAATGTGTTAACTTGTGACCTTCTCATAGTGACGGGAAATGAATTCGTCATAAATCTATTACGATTTGGACAAGATGGTCACATGCTGTTTGGGGAGGTCAAAATCCTACATAATTACGATGATTTGTGTCAAAATTGTCATAATTGTAGCATATGAAATCGGCATAACCTCTAGGATAAAGCTTAAAGCCTTGTTTATAGCTCATTATGACCAATTTAAATCATCATATTGTCTAAAATATGATACATTGAATTGAATGGATAGCCACATTAGCAACTATGCCTACATGGGTCTATATGTCAATCTTTGTATATATATATATATGTACATGTGGCAATACACATCTACCTTACATGTAGGCCCACTAGACTGACAAGGACATGCTTATTCAGATAACAATTGCCAAAAATGCCGCTAAAAGGGCTCGAACCCGCAACCTCCCTCCCAATCTGCAGTGATGCGAACCACCACGCTACAGCATCATTACTCTTAAACTTCCGTGCAGTAGTCCTATTAAAACAAATGTGCCAAATCAGAGAACAAATGGTGGAAAAAGTGAAAGCCACGAGGACTCAAACCCGTGAGCATCGCTCAATCTGTAGTGCATTGAACCACTACGTTACACCAGATTTCGTGCTAAAAGTTCATGCAGTTGACTTATTAAAATAACTGTGCTAAATTTGAGAATAAATAACGAAAAAATATAGAAGCCACCATGACTCGAACTGGCGACAAGAACCGCAGCGCGAACCCTGGTCACCACCACACCAAACACTTTTTAGTGTCCAAACTAGCGCGAAGGCCCTATTTCTCTGCTTTTCACCTTGCCCGATCTAAGTGGACCGATCCAAAAAAATCTCGCAGTTGGGCCTGGCCATATCGGTAGGACCCCATGACGCCCTTTAGCGTTTGCAGCACCAAATGGACCATCAACCAACAACCATTAGCTATTTAATATTGAGCACCAAATATGTTTTTTTCAAACTTTAAAAGGTTTTGAGTAATTTCATCGTGCATTTTGCATACGATCTCGGACTTAGGTGATCCAAAATTCAATTTGGTTCATCTCGAGGAGACAAAAAATACAGTGTTGGTGAATTCTTAGGTTTACACTGCTGGGTTGACTTTTATTTTTATTTCCTTGTGTTGATTTTAAAATCCGGTCAAAACAACGGGCATTAACATTCGTAGGTAAGGCTGAGCATCGCTAAACTTGCATTGGATATCTGAAGAAACATCACATTGTGAGTCTAAACATGATTTTTTTCAAAAAATCATGGGCATCGGATCATGTACTTGTAATTCAAACCGGACCCACTTCCTACTGATTCAGCAGACATTTGTTTTTTTACCAGGGGTAGACAGAAAGGTTTAGCATCCCCTGTTGGGACATTTTTTATGTAAGGTGGTCTTGTGTTTTTTAAAATATGGTGGTAGCATTTTTGAATTGAACATTTGGTGTTGCTTCACAAAACGCCTCGATTTTGGCACTCGAAAAATAGAAAATATTTTTTTCATGCGACAAAAAAGAAAACTTTCTCCTGCAACATTGTTAGCCATCCCAAGATGCACATGAGTGCATAATATGAGCACATTATCACAAACTATGCCGTGATTCTGGTCATAACATTGGTCGTTTGGCTTTAAAGCCATGAAACCTCGAACATGATAGGTCATTTCTATGAAGGTTTTTTCGAGATGCAATCAATATACCAAGTTTGGTATTTTTCCTTGCAACTATGTCACATAATATGATGTCACGCGAAGGTTTTACATTGTTCGGATCATTTTTGAAAAAAATTATGCCCGTTTCAAACTATGGTAAAAACAGCGGGCACGAAGGTTCTTAGCTCGGGGTCGAGTCTTGATAAACTTTCATTGGATCTCTAAAAAACATGATATTATGAGCCTAAAATGATTTTGGCAAAAAATCAAGAGCATTATATCATTTACCTGTAGTTCAAACCGGACCCACTTCCTACTGATTCGGCAGGAATTTGTCTTTTTCACCAGGGATGGATAAAAAGGTTTTAAAATCCCCAGTTGGGACATTGTTCATGTAATATGGTCTAGTATTTTTGAAAAATGGGGTGGTAGCATTTTTGAATTCGACATTTGGTGTTGCTTCACAAAACGCCATGATTTTAGCACGCGAAAAATAGAAAATAGTTTTTTCGTGCGATGAGAAAGAAAACTTTCTCCTGCAACATTGTTAGCCATCCCAAGATGCACATGCGTACATAATATGAGCACATTATCACAAACTATGTCGTGATTCTGGTCATAACATTGGTCGTTTGGCTTTAAAGCCATGAAACCTCGAACATGATATGTCATTTCTGTGAAGGTTTTTTCGAGATGCAGTCAATATACCAAGTTTGGTATTTTTTCTTGCAACTATGTCACATAATATGATGTCACGCGAAGGTTTTACATTGTTCGAATCATTTTTGAATTTTTTATGCCCGTTTCAAACTATGGTCAAAACGGCAGGCACGAAGGTTCTTAGCTCGGGACCGAGCCTTTATAAACTTGCATTGGATCTCTAAAGAAACATGATATTATGAGCCTAAAAATGAATTTTTCAAAAAATCAAGAGCATTAGATCATGTACCTGTAGTTCAAACCGGACCCACTTCCTAGTGATTCGGCAGAAATTTGTCTTTTTCACCAGGGGTAGATGAAAAGGTTTTAAAATCCCCGGTTGGGACATTGTTCATGTAAGATGGTCTAGTATTTTTGAAAAATGGGGGTGGTAGCATTTTTGAATTGGATATTTGGTGTTGCTTCACAAAACGCCCGGATTTTGGCACTCGAAAAATAGAAAATGGTTTTTTCGTGCGACGAAAAAGAAAACTTTCTCCAATAACGTTGTTCGCCATTCCAAGATATACATCTGTGCACAATATGAGCACATTATCATAAAATATGCCGCAATTCTAGCCATAACGTTGACCATTTGACCTAAAAGTGAAACTTAAAATTGAGCTAGCTAATCAGAATAGCGAATCGGACTATCCACGGATCACCCAACAAAGAAGATCTCAGTCGTCCACTAGTCTCCATCCAACCGCCCAAAACTTCAGTTTAGTTTCCCCTGCATCCCCATCTCACACAATTTATTCCTGAATTGACCAAAACGCCCTGCAGTTCTAACAGACATACACCACACAAGAGTTCAGGGGTAGTTTTGTGAAATCACGTCAACCTTCTAGATTACAATCGAGAGGGGACAAACCCTAGTCCCCTCATGCGCTGCCCACCTCGATCCATATGCCTTCCTCGCTATCCCCTCACGCGCCGCCGGCTCAGCACAGTCCGTCCGTCTCCCCATCCCCAACCGAGAGCGTCCCCTCCCTGCCCGTGAGCGCCTCCTCCCTATCACCTCTCCCGTCCCTGCCACCATCCTCTCTGTCCATGGCACGACCGCCGCCACCGCGCCTCCTCTGCCTTCCTCTCGCGCGAGTGCCGCCGCTTAGCTTCCTCTCCTGCAGCACCGAGCTCCGGCAGCACACCGGCGCCACCGCCTGAAGCCCTGGCGCTCCTTGCCGCCGCCATCAAGCTCTCCCCAAGCCAGCATGCCTCCGCTCGTGCTCAACTCAGGCATCCCCTGCAGTGGCCAAGACCCGGCCTCTCCTCCCTGTGCCACGGTGGCGTCGACCCTCGTCCACCACCGCGCGACCTCACCTCCGACCCACCAGCGAGCGCTGCCTCCGGTTCCTCCCCATGAGTACGTCCGACCCTGCCTCAACCGCCGCTCATGACCTCCCCTCCTCGTCGGCCTGCTCCGGTTCCTCCTCCCTCTACCCCAATGGGGGCGTTGACGTCCCTGCCTCGTCGATGTCCTGGTATCCTGCAGGGATGCCACGATCGCCGTCGTTATGGTCTCCCTCGACGCCCTCTGCCTACAAGGCCCTCCCCATATGAGCTCATCCGCCCCGGCCATCTACAGCAAGGTAAATAATTCCTCCTTCTGTTATGCCAGGTTCAGTCAACGTGATGGCGTGGATGTACTGGTCTGGAGGTTGTGGATGGAAACTGCTAAGGTACGGTTATGCTGCTGACGTTGGTGCCCTGCACGGCGAGGAGGCAAAGGTGGGTCCCAGGCCTGGGTCAGACCCCAGATTTGTCCGTCTCCTTGCTGTCCACTGCGTCGTTGACTCGATTTTCTAATACCTATGGAGATGGCGGTGACAGCGGCGACGGTGGCGCGCGGGACCGAGAGGGTCGTGGCGGGTGCTCC
Organism: Avena eriantha; assembly: GCA_910589775.1. Taxonomy (NCBI): domain Eukaryota; kingdom Viridiplantae; phylum Streptophyta; class Magnoliopsida; order Poales; family Poaceae; genus Avena; species Avena eriantha. Next base: position 80,592,467 of record OU342741.1, on the reverse strand, counting down.
TGCAGCAGCGGTGGCCATCGCTGCTGCCGTGGCGGCGCAGAGGCTGCTGGCTCTTCTCGTGGTTACACATGTTCAGGGGAATACGGTTTCATATGCGATGCTTCTTTTTCAGTTTAGTTCATATGCACACAATTGCCTAACATATGGTTCATGGTATACACTTGATTGACCAACTTCTGCTGCTTGGTATACACATGTCTTAGATACTGTACTTGTAAGTGAAACAAATTTCATGTTTAGTTCTAGTAATACCATGATGTTCTATACTTACATCTAGGCTTCCTTTTGATCCAGGACTACTTCTGTGTATATTAATGTTCTGTACTTGTATCATCTGGCTGGAAGATTCCTATTTAGTTTTGTTTCTTTTTTCATCTTGTACACATTGTTTTTGGTATTTCGCTGATCAATGAAAGCAGGGTTGATATAAGATTGATCTATTTGTTGTGATAAAAGTAGTTGATATATGAATACTGTGAGCATGTAGTTGATATATGAATACTGTGAGCTTTATTTCATCTTGTACACATTGACTGTGAGCATGTAGTTGATATATGAATATTGTGAGCTTTATTTTTTGTCGAGTTTCGTGTGTTGATGCTTCATTTCATATTCTCCTTAGGATATGTCTGCCCAGCCATGGCTGCTCCCCTAGAGACTGCCGCTAGGCATGCCTGCATCCGAAGGCTGTCAATTGCCACAACAATCAAGTACTTACATAGAGTAGCTGCAACGACCAGCGTCAACGACATGTCTATGGTCTTCTACGATAATGCCATTATGTGTGTCCTCTGCTGCTCCACAACTGGCATCGGTGAGAGCTCAAGATTAAGAACCTCCTATCTTCTTGTTCTACTTGTCCTAGTATAGTTTCATCTGTCTCAATTGTATCCGAAATACACAGAATCTGGTCTCTAATTCACTATGTGTGACACCTGTGAGTTAAGACTGATAGCTTCATTGGAACTTTCTTGTAGTCATGGGCTAGTGGCAGCAGAAGGAGCAAGCAGATTTCTCTCTCTTGCAAGGGTTATTTTGGCAAATACTTTCTGCAACCACTTTCTTCAAATACTTTCTACTAGTACCACTTTCAAAATTGTTGATTGTTCTTGCCAACATTAATTGCTGAAGTAGATTAAATAGTGTGTTAAATTTACATTAAGGAAATCATTTTGGTACCTACTTAGTAAGATGACCTGACAATATTCGGACTCGTTGGAGAATTTATCAACAAGTCTCATGCTGCTTTGTTACTCTACTGTTGTTGCCTATTTTATGATTCTATTCTATCATAATAGTTGCCAATTATTTTCTAAACTTGGCTTTTCCTCTTTTCCAGGAGTTCCAGCCAAAGAAAGTTGAGAAAAACTTGAAGACCCTATAATTTTAGAGCTACTTGTATTCTAACAGTCAAAATATCTGGCTGTTTGGAACAAACCATGTAACGATTGTAATAGATAATAGACTATTCTTGGCTGTTATTTGAAAAATTTCATGTCTTTTATGTTTCAGTTCAACAAATGTTATGTAATATGATGAATAGAAATTTGATGAGCAGATTCATATTATAAAATTATTGACTGTGATTTTCAGGATAGAAGAAATAAGGAAAAAGGGCTGAAAATTTTACTGGACCAAATATTATTTGGGCTCTAAATAGGCCATGGCCCAAATTTTATTGAAAGAAATGTTTTGAAAAAATAGAAAAAACTAAGAACAAATTGGACGGTAAAAAGGCCAGGGCCCAAAACTGAAATGTGAAACACAATGGCCAAAGCCCATAGCAGTAACGAACCATGGTAGAGGAAGTAAAAGGCCAAAATTATTGGGCTCAGCCCAAGCAAGCAACCGAAATGGATTGGGCTGATTTCGATTTAAGACGATTTAATTTCATCACAATTTTGCCACGTAGGATCGGTCACGTAGGATCTGACTTGGCTAGGCTAGATGGCCCGTGACGATACTTGATCGTCATAAACGTTATGACGATCAAATATCGTCATAGATGGTTATGATGATTTTACCAAAAATATCGTTATAGTTCATTTGCGATGCTCAGCTTTCGACGATCTCAAAATCGTCATAGAATCGTTATAAATGGACTATTGTGACGAAAATAGAGGGTCATACATAGCCAGATTCCTTGTAGTGTTCCCGGCACCCTGTCGGAGAGGGGAATTCACCCTAGAGGCCTTCTTTATCATCATGCAAGCCTCCGGTGTGATGCGTGAGTAGTTCATCCTTGGACTACGGATCTATGTAGTAGCTAGATGGCAGATTCTCCTCCTTTGTGCTTTCATGTTTAGATCTTCTGAGCTCCGTTCATGATCAAGATCATCTATTTGTCATTCTACATGTTGTGTTTACGGGGATCCGATGGATATTGAGATGCTATTTCAGATTCATTATTGATTCTATCATGTCTTTGTTATTTGAGAATATTGCATGCTTTCCGTTGTTAGTAGCTATCTTGGCCAAGTAGATGCTAGCAACTCCAATAGTTAGTATTTATGCTCGATAGTGGGTTCATGCCTCTGGTAATCTGGGGAAGTGACAGAAATCTCTAAGGTACTAGATGTGATGTTTCTACTAGGGATAAAACAACAATCCTTTGTTCATAAAACAATCATATTGTTTACTTTACACGCAGTTCGTAAAGCAATAATCTGTTGCTTGAAACTTAATACTGGAGGGGATTCGGGTGATAACCTGAAGGTGGATTATTAGTCATAGATGCAGTTGGATGGCGGTCTATGTATTATGTTGTAATGCCCAATCAAGTCTCAGAGGAGTCAAGATGATTAGTATATGCATGTATTGCTTTCTCGGTATTTGTCAATTGCCCCGCTGTAATTTTTTCACTCAGCATGTTATCTATCTTAAGGAGAGCCACCTCTAGTGAACTATGGATCCCGGTCCTTTGTCTTTACATACAATCTACAATCTTTTACTGCTTTGTGTTTACTTTCTGCAAACTTTTACTTCTTTCCATTCGATATGTTTAATCTTTTGTTTTCCGCAAAAGACGGTGAGATTGATAACCTCATCGCAAGTTGGGGACAAAGTTCTGTGGTTGTGTTGTGCAGGTCTCCACGTTGCTACTAGCACTGGTAGTTCACCCTGCCAAAGCTCAGCTAGTAACACCTTTGGTGTGTTTCCTTGCTCCTAATGGTTCGATTAAACCTTGGTTTCATAACTGAGGGAAAACTTGCTGTTGTGCTCATCATACCTTCCTCTTGGGGTTCCCAACGAGCTCTACGTCGATTGTCGAGTGCATCAAAGACTTTTCCGGCGCCGTTGCCGGGGAGTCAAGGACATCTTCACAAGGGGAGTCCCTCATAACCAATCTCTTTACTTTGTTGTTTTTGTTTTTCTTAGTTTCTTTTGCTTTGTTTGCTTGTTTCTTTATCAAAAACACAAAAAAATTAGTTTTACAAGTTTGCTTTCTTATTTGAAAACCCAAAAAAATGACTACTCTTGAAAACACTAAGTTGTGTGACTTCACTAGCACCAACAACAATGATTTTATGAGCACACCTATTGCTCCACCTGTGGTTGAAAATACTTTCTTTGAGATAAAACCTGCTTTACTCAATCTTGTTATGAGAGAGCAATTTTCTGGTATTGGTAATGAAGATGCTGCTTCCCATCTAAATAACTTTGTTGAACATTGTGAGATGCAAAAGCATAGGGATATAGATGGTGATATTATTAAGCTGAAATTGTTTCCTTTCTCTTTGAGAGGAAAAGCTAAAGAATGGTTGAATTCCTTAACTAGGAATAGTATTGATTCTTGGACTAAGTGCAAAGATGCTTTTATTGGAAAATACTATCCACCTACTAAGATTATATCCATGAGAAGTGAAATAGTGAAGTTTAAACAACTTGATAATGAGCATGTTGCTCAAGCTTGGGAAAGAATGAAATCTTTGGTAAAGAATTGTCCCACTCATGGACTGACTGTTTGGATGATCATCCAAACTTTTTATGCAGGATTGAACTATTCTTCAAGGAACCTATTGGATTCAGCTGCTGGAGGTACCTTTATGACCATCACTTTGGGTGCTGCAACAAAACTTCTGGACAATATGATGGTTAATTATTCTGACTGGCATACTAAGAGAGCTCCACAAGGTAACAAGGTAAATTCTGTTGAGGAAACCTCCTCCTTGAGTGATAAAATTGATATTATTATGTCTATGCTTGTTAATGGGAAAGCCCATATTGATCCAAATAATGTTCCTTTAACCTCTTTGGTTGCTCAAGAAGAGCAAGTTGATGTAAACTTCATAAGAAATAACAACTTTGGCAATAATGCTTATGGTAATAATGCTTATAGGAACAATTTTGGTAACAACAATTATAAGCCTTATCCTCCCAACAATGGTAATGCTTATGGAAATTCTTACAACAATAATAAGAGTGCTCCCTCTGAACTTGAAGTATGCTTAAAGAGTTTATTAGTAAACAAACTGCTTTCAATAAAACTATTGAGGAAAAACTCTCTAATGCTGAAAGAAATATAGCATCTTTGGCTGAAGCTCAATCTACTTTGAATAAAATGGCTGCTAGACCTGAAACTAATGACAATCCCTTTGCAGCTACTAATTCTATACAAGTAAGAATTGATGAAAATGTTAGACTATTAGCTGAATTACATGCTAAGTGGGAAAGAGAAGATGAAATTGCCAGAAACATTAGTGTTTCTACTATCACCACCACTAGTGTTGAGGCTAGTAATAGTTTTAATACTTTAGATGATAAAGTTGATTTTGATCTTGATGGTTGCAATATCTCTGAAGTTATTAAGTTCCTACAAAAGCTTGCTAAAAGTCCTAATGCTAGTGCTATGAACATGGCTTTTACAAAACACATTACTGATGCTCTCATAAAGATTAAAGAAGAAAAGATGAAACATAAAGCTTCTATTCCTATAAAGCAATAAGATGGTTGGGAACCCATCATTAATATGAAAGTGAATGACTATGATTTCAAAGCTTTGTGTGATCTTGATAGTAGTGTTTCTATTATGCCTAGAAGGATTTATGATATGCTTGATTTGCCTCCTCTTGAAGATTGTTATTTGAATGTCCCACTTGATGCTAGTGCTAAAAATAAACTCATGGGGAGTCTTAATGATGTTCTTATTATGGTTAACGATTCCTATGTCCCCGTTTATTTCTATGTTTTGGATGTTGAATACAATGCTTCTTGTCCTATTACTTTGGGAAGACCTTTTCTTAGAACTGTTGGTGCCATCATTGATATGAAAGAAGGCACCATTAAATATCAACTCCCACTCAAGAAAGGTATAGAACACTTCCCTAAAAAGAGAGAAAATATTTCTTTTGCTTCTCCTATGAAAACAAAATTTGGTCTTAATGCTTCTTCATTTGAGAACACTTGATTCTTTCTTTACTTCTTATGCCTAACTTAAAGGCGTTAAAGAAAAGTACTTATTGAGTGATAACCCAAAAGTTTTAGATGAGTCTTGGAAGTTATTACCTCTGTAATAAACTCTCCTTATCCCTTTTATTTGCTTTTTGTGCCAAGAGTAACCTCTAATGAGAGTGAAGTAATGATTGGGAAAGTTGATGTCCCAAAACAGATTTTTGTGCTTCACCGTAAAACTTCGTGAGAGAGCTCTGTATGTCAGATTGATCTGTAATGTTTTGTGCTTCTGCCCCAGGTTGTTATCTAACTTTCGTTAGTTCAACACTTTTTGATTTGAGCAACAGAAGGTCTTCGAAAAAATTCGTCTTTACCTGTTGGTCTATTTTGACAGATTTCTGCCATTTTCTGCATTTGCTTCTTGTTGGTTCCTTCTTGAGTTCTTTTGGGGAATTGAGCTTTTTGAGGGAAGTGCTACAGTAGCTAGTGTTCTAATGGAAGTTTATTTGGTGTTAGAACTGAACCTTGAGACTTATTATCTTAAGTGCACTAATGTTGCTAATGAGATTGTGTGAAGTTTTGTATGAAGGAAAATTTTCTGGTGTATGGAAGGAATGAGTAATGAGATGAAGGATGGACTAAAGCTCAAGCTTGGGGATGCCACGCATGTCAACCCAAGAAATATCCAAGAAGTACAAGCGTCAAATCTTGGGGATGCCCAAGGCATCCCCTTCTTCATCAATAAAAATCCCAGGTTTCTTCCAAACGCTTCATTTTATTTTTTCATGCACAGTTGTATTTTTCTTGGAGCGTCTTCTTTTTCGTTTTTGTTTTGGTTTTTCGTTTGCTTGGTTTGCTTAGTTTTCTGAATAAATTGGTTTGACCCCCTCTTTCATACATTGGTTTTCAAATAGTTTGGTTTGGTTTGGAAAAGAGTAGGAAAGTTCATACTTATGTGGTAAAAGGAGCTCGTTTTTGACTGTGGCCTATGCTTTGTCATGCCGTGCTTGATATTGTTCTGGCTTTATGGTTAATATTCTTTGATGTAGCATGACTTGTTATAAACAATTGAGATTGCTTAATTCGCCTTGGATGAATCATGCGTTGTTTTAGCATATTAAAGCATAGTATAGTGGTATTCTCCTTTGATGCCTTATTTGGGTTGACTTGGCGCATGCTCACACCATGTTATGACTATCCAAAGTCACCATAGCCTTTATGATCCTTTAGTTTTCAACTTGTAGTATCACTTTATGCTTTGATCAATGATGTTTTGTCGCTCTGCATGATTATGGCCATTATTTCTCTCTTAGTTTGTCGCTCCCGGTCTTTTGCTAGCCTCCACAACAAAGTATGAGTTCCACTCTTTCATCCAACTCCCTAAACCAACTTATTACAAAGAGTCCACCATACCTACCTACTAGCTTATGATATTCCAAGTACATTCATGCTTTTGTTTACCTTCCACTTGTTATGAGAAAACTAGTGATTAAAGCTCTCACGAACTTGATGGCACACTTTACTTTACTTGCCCTTAATAAACTTGAACCATTGTGTCTTGTATGTTGTATATGCTTGCACTTATTTGTTGGAAATTAGCAGAACCATGCTTTCATGGGGAACTCTTTAACCATTGCACTTGGTACTTGTACCTAGTTGATATCATGCTCTTTTGTATATGGATGTTGTCGGTGTGAAATGAAAGGGGAGCTTGTAAGTCCATGGAGTTATGTATATGTGTTAGAAAAACGCCTGGGCCGCTGGTCTAATCCATGCTGACATGGTGGAAACCTGCAGCGTAACCATAGGGAGCTGTCTATGAAGCATTCTTCTTATAAAAAAAGAGTCCTATATTGAGAAAAAAAGAGAAAAAAAGAGATACTATGAAAAGAGGAAAGAGAGAAAAAAGCACCTTATTCCCATGGTAAATAAGAAGAATGCTGAGATGCTTGTTGTCTGCTTGCCTTGTGATTTTGATATGGGGATTCTTCCGTATCATCGGGCAAGGGGTACCCTGTTGGCGGTTCTCTATGATACACATGTACTTACGATGACAAGAACTTACCAGTGACTAAACTTGAGTAGCATGAGGAGCGGCCCTCGTATACAAGGGACATGAGATTTCTGACTTATACTTCGTCAAGCATGTACACCATAGTTTGTTCATTTTAACCTTAATCACTTCAAGATGCTTATGATAGGGGCAATGAGAGCTGAAAGCTATAAGTATCATAATTTTTGGAAGCTCTTTATGAGATTTGAATCCCTACTTCCTTTTACAAAAGGCTTTTCTTCCACCATTATATTGAGTCTCCACCTTCTATCTTTATGCACCTACTTTGAGAGCATAGTGGCCATTCTTAGTTCTATGTGCATTGTCCCAAGACTAGTTGATTGATGCATAACTTGTTATTGCTTGTTTTGAACTATTGTATCTAGTCACTCTTATGAACTCTGAGGGTGTCCTATGCATTTATATTTGCTACTCTATTGAGGGACAAGCTGAATACTATTATGCTATGTTTTCTTTATGTGAAACAAACAAACGTCTTGCAAAGCATTGTTATTCATGAATCTTTTGTTTGTGCCTTTTCATGTTGCATCATAGTTTCTTTGCTTATTGCTAGAACTTTGTCTTTCATGTTATAACTGAAGTACTATGATCCCAGCTTTGAATGTTTTGCAAATACTTTGATCAAGTCTTTGATGGTGCATGTCACCTCAAAAATTATTCTTTCTTTTTATCACTTACCTACTCGAGGACGAGCAGGAGTTAAGCTTGGGGATGTTGATACATTGCAAATGTATCTATAATTTTTGATGTTCCATGCTTGGTTTTATCCACTTTCTTGTGTTTTGTTCCAACTTTGGAGTACTTTTCATATGATTTCTTGGACTAACCTATTAACAAGAGCCACAATGCCAGCTGCCTGTTTTCTGCTGTTTTTGGTTCCAGGAAAGTCAGAAAATGAATATTCTCGGAATTGGACGGGACAAAAGCCAAAGTGCCTATTTTTCCGGATGTCATCAAGTGCCAGAATACGGGACGGAGAGGGGCCAGGGGGCAACCACACCACCTGGTGTTGGGTCCGCAGCATAGAAAACAAAAAAATCCTACGATGAGAACTATACGCCAAGATCTATCTACTAGATACAGAGCAACGGGTGGACATACATCCATGGAGAACTTACCCTCGAAGACAACGAGTTTTGTTAACGAGTAGGAACTTGTGGTTGATGTAGTCGTACGCTTGCCGATCTCAAGATCGTGTGGAAGTCCGAGCGCCGCAAATCAGCAGCGCATCTGTCCTCGCACACACGTTCAAGCCACCGGACAACCTCCACCTCCTCGCTCCAGCGAATCAGCAGAAGCAGCAACTCCTTCCAGATGCAAGGCCACCGGGAACATGTATCTCGCTAATCCGAGACCATGGGGGAATATCTAGAGGGGGAGAGAGATCCTTCACGAGGAGGTGTGATTTGTGAGAGGGGAGAGGGGGGATTTATATAGGAGGGAGGGAGACCCCTCCCCTCCCATAGCCGGCGCATGAGGGGGGGGGGGACTCCTCCCCTCCTTCATTCATGTGGTGAACCTCCACTCACATAAACATGGCCTCCACCCAAAATCCCACTCATATGTATTTAATTTCCACCAAATTAAATGCAACTCTCAATTAATAAAACTCTTTTATTTATTTTATTCAGAATTTTGTTAATTACTTTAATTAACAAACATTCACATAAAACCCCTTGTAACATTTCAATATCACATGCAGAACCACTTTCTGCAATTTCACCCGAAACAATTCCGGTTTCTATCAAAACAATTCCTGTTTCTATCGAAACATTTCCTACGCTTTGCAAACCTTTTGTCTGGAACATATGTGCTCCTAAATGGTGTCCGGCAACCCTTAAGTGTGTCACCCTACGGTTCGCGAATAATACAGACATGATTGAGACTCCTCTCAGATCAATAATCAGAAGCGGGACCTGGAGATCCATACTGACTCATGCATATTCAACGATGACTTCTATGATCGTGAGAACCTTTAACGTCTGCAATTTAATCCCTTTGTCTCATGATATAATACATGTCCGAGATTTGATCATCGGTATCCAAATACCTAGTTTGATCTCGTTACCGACATGCACTCTTTTCTCGTTCCCGTGATATAACATTCTAGTGATCACATCACTTGCTTGCAAGATATCTTAATGTGATATCACCGAGAGGGCCCAGAGTATATCTATCCATCATCGGGATTGACAAATTCCACTCTTGATCCATGAGCCTCAACATAACACCTTCATAGCACTGAACCCACCTTTATGGTCACCCTGTTACGGTGTGATGTTTGATGTTATCAAGATACTCTTCCGGTGTTAGCAATTAACATGATCTCATGGTCTAAGGACTAAGACTACTTTGTATGATGTTATAGCAATATAAACATAATGACTTGATCGTAATGCTATACTTCGGATGAATGTTCATCACATCATTTCACAAATGTTGTGACCTTGTTATTAACAATATCCAATGTCCATGATCAGGAAACCTTGATCATCTTGTTAATCAACAAGCTAGTTTATAAGAGAGGCATAACTAGGAACCCTTTTTGTTTATTAAACACACATGTATTGATGTTTCCTATCAATACAATTATAGCATGCAAAATAAACATCTATCATATACAAGGAATACATAATAACAACTTTATTATTGCCTCTCAGGGAATATTTCCTTCAGTCTCCCACTTGCACTAGAGACAATAATCTAGTTTACATAGTGATAAATCTAACACCCATGGAGTTCTGGTGTTGATCATGTTTTGCCCTAGGAAGTACTTTAGTCAACGGATCTGCTACATTCAGGTCCGTGTGCACTTTACAAATCTTTATATCTCCATCCTTGACATGCTCGCGGATGGAGTGAAACCAGCGCTTAATATGCTTGGAATTCTTGTGAGACCTTGGTTCCTTGGCGCTGGCTATGGCTCCATTGTTGTCACAATAGATCACCATTGGGTCCAACGCACTAGGAACCACACCTAGTTCAGTTATGAACTCCTTCATCCAAACCGCTTCCTGTGTCGCTTCTGAAGCAGCAACATATTCCGCCTCCGTCGTTGATCCAGCCACCACAGGTTGTTTGGAGCTCCTCCAACTAACTGCTGCTCTGTTCAAGAGAAATACGTATCCGGATTGAGACTTAGAGTCATCCGGATCAGTGTCAAAGCTAGCATCGACATAACACTTAGCGACTAGCTCTTCTTCACCTCCGTATACAAGAAACATATCCTTAGTTCTTCTCAAGTACTTAAGGATATTCTTGACCGCTATCCAGTGTTCCGAACCTGGATCAGATTGGTACCTACTAGTCAACTAATAGCATGTGCCACATCCGGTCTTGTACATAGCATGGCATACATTATAGAGCCTATGGCTGAGGCATAAGGGATCTTATCCATTATCTCTCTTTCTTCCGCCGTAGCCAGACTTTGAGTCTTACTCAATGTCTTGTCTTGTAGCATAGGTAAGTACCCCTTCTTACTTCTGCCCATATTAAACTTCTTTAATATCTTATCAAGGTATGTACTCTGCGATAGCCCAATTAGGCGTCTTGATCTATCTCTATAGATTTTAATGCCTAATATATATGAAGCTTCACCAAGGTCCTTCATCGAAAATTTGCTGTTTAGATAACTTTTAACACTGTTTAAAAGATCTATATCATTTCCAATCAATAATATGTCATCCACATATAATATCAGAAATGCCACATTGCCCCCACTCAATTTCTTGTAAATACAAGCCTCTCCATAAGTTTGGACAAATCCAAACTCTTTGATCACCTCATCAAAGCGGAGATTCCAACTCCGGGATGCTTGCTTCAGTCCATAGATGGATCACTGAAGTTTGCACACCTTATCAACATCCTTAGGATCGACAAAACCCTTAGGTTGTATCATATACAATTCTTCTTCAATATTACCATTGAGGAACGCAGTTTTGACATCCATCTGCCATATTTCATAATCGAAACATGCAGCAATTGCTAACATAATCCTAACCGACTTAAGCATCGCTACGGGAGAGAATGTATCATCGTAGTCAACTCCTTGAATTTGTCGAAACCCCTTTGCGACAAGTCGAGCCTTATAGATGGTTACATTACCATCAGCATAGTTTTTCTTTTGAAAATCCATTTATTCTCAACGGCCTTTCGATCGTGAGGTAAGTCCACCAAGGTCCAAACCTGGTTTTCGTACATGGATTCCATTTTGGATTTCATGGCTTCTAGCCATTTGTTGCAATCAGGGCTCATCATCGCTTCTTCATACGTCGCAGGGTCATCTATTTCATCAATCATGAAATTCATAACAGGATTGCCGTACAGTTCAGGAGCTGCACGTGTCCTGCTTGACCTGCGAGGTTCGGTAGTGTCCTCTTTCGGAGTTTCATGATCAATATCATTGGCTCTCTCTTCATTAGGTGAAGTCAACTCCGAAACAACTTCCGGTGCTTCGCTACTCGCCATTTCATGAAGAGAAGGTTCAATAACCTCTTCGAGTTCTACCTTCCGACTACTCACACCTTTCGCGAGAAACTCCTTCTCAAGAAAGGATCCATTCTTGGCAACAAAGACCTTGCCCTCGGATCTGTGATAGAAGGTATACCCAATCGTTTCCTTAGGGTATCCTATGAAGACGCATTTTTCCGCTTTGGGTTCGAGTTTATCTGGTTGAAGTTTCTTCACATAAACATCACATCCCCAAACTTTAAGAAATGACAGCTTAGGTTTGTTTCCAAACCATAATTCACACGGTGTCTTTTCAACGGATTTAGATGGTGCTCTATTTAAAGTGAATGTAGCGGTTTCCAGTGCATAACCCCAAAATGACAGTGGCAAGTCAGTCAGAGACATCATAGATCGAACCATATCCAATAAAGTACGATTACGACGTTCTGACACACCATTACGTTGTGGTGTTCCGGCAGGCGTGAGTTGTGAAACTATTCCACAGTCTTTCATATGTGTGCTAAACTCGTAACTAAGATACTCTCCTCCACGGTCAGACCGTAGAAATTTATTCCTTCTATTACAATGATTTTCCACTTCATTCTGAAATTCTTTGAACTTTTCAAAGGTTTCAGACTTATGTTTCATCAAATAGATATACCCGTATCTACTCAAATCATCCGTGAAAGTAACAAAATAACGATATCCACCTCGCGCCGACACACTCATTGGTCCACACACATCAGTATGTATGATTTCCAATAAATCTGTCGCCCGTTCCATTGAACCGGAAAATGGCATTCTAGTCATCTTGCCCATAAGGCATGGCTCACATGTATCAAATGATTCAAAATCAAGTGATTCCAAAAGTCCATCAGAATGGAGTTTCTTCATGCGTTTAACGCCAATATGACCTAGACGGCAGTGCCACATATATGCAGATATATCATTATCAAGTTTAATCATTTTAGCATCAACATTATGAATATGCGTAACACTACTATCGAGATCCAACAGAAATAAACCATTCAACATAGGTGCACGACCATACAAGATATTATTCATATAAATCGAACAACCATTGTTTTCAGACTTAAACGAATAACCACTTTGCATCAAACATGATCCAGATACAATGTTCATGCTTAGTGCAGGCCAAATAACAATTATTCAGGTTTATAACTAATCCTGGCGGCATATGGAGAGGCAGCGTTCCGACGGCGATCACATCAACTCTTGATCCATTGCCGACCCGCATCGTGACCTCACCCCTTGCTAGTTGTCGCTTGTTCCGCAGCCCCTGAACCGAGTTACATATATTAGCAACCGATCCCGTATCAAATACCCAGGTGCTACTGCGAGTACTAGTCAAGTACACATCAATAACATGTATATCACATATACCTTTGTTTGCCTTGCCGGCTTTCTTGTCCGCCAAATACTTGGGGCAGTTGCGCTTCCAATGGCCAGTCCCATTGCAATAGTAGCACTCGGTGTCAGACTTAGGGCCAGCTCGGGGTTTCTTTTCAGGCGCGGCAACAGATTTGCCGTCCTTCTTTCCCTTCTGCTTGCCTTTCTTGTCCTTCTTGAAACCGGTGGTCTTATTGATCATCAACACTTGATGTTCTTTCCTAATCTCCACTTCTGCCGTCTTAAGCATTGACAGAAGCTCGGGAAGAGACTTCTTCATGCCCTGCATATTATAGTTCATAAGGAAGCTCTTGTAGCTAGGTGGAAGAGATTGGAGAACACGATGTATGCCTAAGTCATTGGGAATCGTTATTCCCAAGGACACAAGCTTATCGGCGTACCCAGACATTTTGAGTACGTGCTCACTAACGGAGCTGTTCTCTTCCATCATGCAGCTAAAGAACTTTTCAGAAGCATTATAACTCTCTACGGTAGCATGGGTATCGAAAATCATTTTCAATTCTCCCATGGTATCAAAGGCATTGCCATTTTCGAAACGTTTTCGAAGTTCTGGCTCTAGCCCATACAGTATGCCGCAATGAACTAAGTTGTGGTCCTCCTGACGAGTTATATAGACGTGTTTTCCTTGTCAGGGGCATCAGGAGCTAGTGGGGGGCCTAGCGGCGCCTCTAGCACATATTGCTTTTGTGCAGCAGTGAGGAGAATCCTCAAATTCATAGCCCAGGTGAAGTTGCTACCATTCGCAGCAAGCTTCTCTTTCTCCATGAACACATTGAAATTAAAAGCAGGTGGTGCCATCTACAACAGAATTTGTAAAATATATTTAGACTAAGTTTATGATAGATTGAGTTCAACTAATCCAAATTACTAATGAACTCCCACTCAAAAACGACATCCCTCGTGTCCTTTTGGTGATTACATGAACCAAATCCACTACACCAAGTCCGATCATCACGTGAGTCGGTGTAGCTTCAAAGGCGAGCATCTATATGGGCATCATATCAACTATATGACTAATGCTTAACCTTTCGGTCCGTGTTCCGAGGCCATGTCTGTACATGCTAGGCTCGTCAAGTAAGAACCTTAGTATTCGCGTGTGTAAAACTGTCTTACACCCGTTGTATGAAAGCGTAGAGTCGAGAACACCCGATCATCACGCGATGCCTCAAAACACGATCCACAAAACGGTGCATACTTAAGGAAGAACACATTTTATCTTGATATCTAAATGAGGGATCATCTTATAATGCTACCAAAAGCGCCAAACTAGCAATATAAGATGCTAACATCTAATGTGTGAAGTGAGGTGATATGTTCCATGCATTTGATCTCTATCATTTGCATCGTGGTATGATCTCTATCATTCCTTTATGTGTAAGGCCAAGGTCTATGGAACTTACACGTTAAGCGAGTTGTAAGAGTATCTATCATACATCTACTTACAACAATACCATATCAAGACACTAGCCTAGCAACGATCTAAACTAGACGCCTCTAATTTATCAATTGCAAGTTTTACGTGGCTTAGGGCTTTCGGAGATAGAACCGGTCTTACCTACGAACATGAACCACAACGAGGATAACCAAGTTATTAGCAACTCGTTGTAAATCAGATATTGACTATAGTAGGAGAGACAGACACCCACTAGCCACTTATGCAAAACTAGTTGCATGTCAGTCGTGGAACCGGTCTCATGTACGATGACATGTAAGTGATGGGTTCGTAGCATGGAAAACAAAAAATTTCTACCGCAAGAACGAACAAAACCTAGATCTAATCTAGATAAAAGCCAAGATCTAATCTATTAGACATGAGCAACGAGATAGATAGGAACTAACCCTCGTAGATCTGAAAGCGTTAACGAGATTAGATCTCGTAGTTGATGTAGTTGATCACTTGCCGATCTCAAGATCATGTGGACGATCCTTCCGGCGTCGTGTTCCAGCAGCGCTTCCGCAGTCGGTCAAGTGGACGATCCTTCCGGCACCGCGATTCGGCAGCGCTTCCGCAGTCGGTCACACGTGCGGAGTCGAAGCAGACCTTCCTCTCCCCGTTCCAGTGAGCAGCGGAGGTAGTAGATCTTCTCCACGGAATCCCAGCAGCATGACGGCGTGGTGGTGGTGGTGGAGTAGAGTATTCTGCAGGGCTTCGCCTATGCCTGTGCAGAAGAAGGTGGAGGAGAGAGGCGGCAGAGATTGGGTGTTATGGGAGCAAGGGAGGAGGGGGCGCCCCTGCCCCTCTATTTAAAGAAGGGAGGGCGCCTGGGGAGGGGGAGTCCTTGTAGGACTCCCCTCCCTCTAGGCCGGCGGATTGGGGAGTGGGGGGAGGAGTCCTCCTCCCCCACGACTCCTACTCTTGACCCACCAGGACTCCTTGATCCCTATCTTTATTTTCAAGCAAACTCCAAGATATCTTCTAGAACCTTCCGGAACATTCCGAAACCTTCTAGAATCCTCATATAAACACTCCGGAACATTTCCTAACTCAGAAAATGATCCCCTATATATGAAACTTATTCTCCGGACCATTCCGGATCTCCTCGTGATGTCCCGAATCCAATCCGAGACTCCGAACAACATTCGGTCTCCAACGCATATTCCATATCTACTTAAAACAACTTCGAACCTTAAGTGTGTCACCCTACAGTTCGTGAATATGTAGACATGATAGAGACACATCTCCTATCAATAACCATTAGCGGGACCTGGAGATCCATAATGGCTCCCACATACTCAACGATGACTTTGCGATCGATTAAACCACTTACATACGAAACTAATTCCCTTTGTCTCGCGATACTATACTTATCCGAGGTTTGATCGTCGGTATCTCCATACCTAGTTCTACCTCGTTACTGACAAGTACTCTTTACTCGTTCCGTGATATGTCATCCCTTGTGACCCAGTCACATGCTTGCAAGCTAACTAGATGACATTCCACCGAGAGGGCCCAGAGCATATCTATCCGTCATATGGATGGACAAATCCCAATCTTGGTTCATGCGCTTCAACACATACTTTCTGAATACCCAATGACACTTTTATAACCACCCAGTTACGAAGCGGCATTTGATGTCATCAAAGTATCCGTCCGGTGATGGTGATTAACATAACCTCATGGTCGAAGGAATAGGTTACTATGTATTTGAAAGCTTACAGCAATACGAACTTAATGACTTGATCTTATGCTACGCTTACTATGGATGTGTGTCCATCACATCATTCTCCTAATGATATAACCTTGTTATTAATCACATCCTAATGTCCATGATCAGGAAACCATGATCATCAATTAATCAACAAGCTAGTTCAACAAGACACTTACTAGGGACTATTATATGTTTACAAAACAAACATGTATTAGTGTTTCCTAATAATACAATTATAGCATGGGATGTAAACATTCATCATAAACACAAAGATATAATAATAATCACTTTTATTATTGCCTCTTGGGCATATCTCCAACAGTAAGGTTGGTCCGGGCCGCTTCATCCCACTATGCCACCAATATCCAAAGTACATAGAAGATGCAATAACATGATCATCATCGCCCACATATAAACATATGTGTACTACCCGTGCAAAGCACCTACGCATAGATCAGGCTCTGATACCACTGTTGGGTCCGCAGCATAGAAAACAAAAAGAATTCCTACGATGAGAACTATACGCCAAGATCTATCTACTAGATACAGAGCAACGGGTGGACATACATCCATGGAGAACTTACCCTCGAAGACAACGAGTTTTGTTAACGAGTAGGAACTTGTGGTTGATGTAGTCGTACGCTTGCCGATCTCAAGATCGTGTGGAAGTCCGAGCGCCGCAAATCAGCAGCGCATCCGTCCTCGCACACACGTTCAAGCCACCGGACAACCTCCACCTCCTCGCTCCAGCGAATCAGCGGAAGCAGCAACTCCTTCCAGATGCAAGGCCACCGGGAACATGTATCTCGCTAATCCAAGACCATGAGGGAATATCTAGAGGGGGAGAGAGATCCTTCACGAGGAGGTGTGATTTGTGAGAGGGGAGAGGGGGGCTTTATATAGGAGGGAGGGAGACCCCTCCCCTCCCATAGCCGGCGCATGAGGGGGTGGGGACTCCTCCCCTCCTTCATTCATGTGGTGAACCTCCACTCACATAAACATGGCCTCCACCGAAAATCCCACTCATATGTATTTAATTTCCACCAAATTAAATGCAACTCTCAATTAATAAAACTCTTTTATTTATTTTATTCAGAATTTTGTTAATTACTTTAATTAACAAACATTCACATAAAACCCCTTGTAACATTTCAATATCACATGCAGAACCACTTTCTGCAATTTCACCTGAAATAATTCCGGTTTCTATCGAAACAATTCCTGTTTCTATCGAAACATTTCCTGCGCTTTGCAAACCTTTTGTCTGGAACATATGTGCTCCTAAATGGTGTCCGACAACCCTTAAGTGTGTCACCCTACGGTTCGCGAATAATACAGACATGATTGATACTCCTCTCAGATCAATAATCAGAAGCGGGACCTGGAGATCCATACTGACTCCTGCATATTCAACGATGACTTTTGTGATCGTGAGAACCTTTAACGTCAGCAATTTAATCCCTTTGTCTCATGATATAATAGATGTCCAAGATTCGATCATCGGTATCCAAATACCTAGTTTGATCTCGTTACTGACATGCACTCTTTTCTCGTTCCCGTGATATAACATTCTAGTGATCACATCACTTGCTTGCAAGCTATCTTAATGTGATATCACCGAGAGGGCCCAGAGTATATCTATCCGTCATCGGGATTGAAAAATTCCACTCTTGATCCATGAGCATCAACATAACACCTTCATAGCACTGAACCCACCTTTATGGTCACCCTCTTACGGTGTGACGTTTGATGTTATCAAGATACTCTCCCGGTGTTAGCAATTAACATGATCTCATGGTCTAAGGACTAAGACTACTTTGTATGATGTTATAGCAATATAAACATAATGACTTGATCGTAATGCTATACATCGGATGAATGTTCATCACATCATTTCACAAATGTTGTGACCTTGTTATTAACAACATCCAATGTCCATGATCAGGAAACCTTGATCATCGTGTTAATCAACAAGCTAGTTTATAAGAGAGGCATAACTAGGGACCCTTTTTGTTTATTAAACACACATGTATTGATGTTTCCTATGAATACAATTATAGCATGCAAAATAAACATCTATCATATACAAGGAATACATAATAACAACTTTATTATTGCCTCTCAGGGCATATTTCCTTCACCTAGCCGCGCGGCCAGGCCTAGCCCGCTAGGGGGTGGTGTGGCCGCTCCCGGCACCCCCCTCGGCCTCTCCTTCCGCCTATATATTTCCCTCGGGACAAAAACCCTAAGTGCCCGATCAAAAATCCACGAAAGAGTCTGTAGCCGCCGTCATCTCCATCCCTAGATCGGGAGGGATCTGAATCTCTTCCCGGCACCCTGCCGGAGAGGGGAATTCACGCTGGAGGCCTTGTTCATCACCATGCAAGCCTCCGGTGTGATGCGTGAGTAGTTCATCCTTGGACTACGGATCCATGTAGTAGCTAGATGGCTGGTTCTCCTCCTTTGTACTTTCAGGTTTAGATCTTGTGAGCTCCGTTCATGATCAAGATCATCTATTTGTAATTCTGCATGTTGTGTTTGCGGGGATCCGATGGATATTTAGATGTTATTTCAGATTGATTATTGATTCTATCATGTCTTTGTTATTTGTGATCTTGCATGCTTTCCGTTGTTAGTAGCTATCTTGGCCAAGTAGATGCTAGCAACTCCAAGAGTTAGTATTTATGCTCGATAGTGGGTTCATGCCTCTGGTTATCCGGGGAAGTGATAGAAATCTCTAAGGTACTAGATGTGTTGTTGCTACTAGGGAGAAAACAACACTCCTTTGTTCATAAAACAATCGTATTATTTACTTTACACGCAGTTCGTAAAGCAATAATCTGTTGCTTGCAACTTAATACTGGAGGGGGTTCGGATGATAACCTGAAGGTGGATTATTAGTCATAGATGCAGTTGGATGGCGGTCTATGTATTATGTTGTAATGCCCAATCAAGTCTCAGAGGAGTCAAGATGATTAGTATATGCATGTATTGCTTTCTCGTTGTTTGTCAATTGCCCCGTTGTAATTTGTTCACCCAGCATGTTATCTATCTTAAGGAGAGCCACCTCTAGTGAACTATGGATCCTGGTCCTTTGTCTTTACATACAATCTACAATCTTTTACTGCTTTGTGTTTACTTTCTACAAACTTTTACTTCTTTCCATTCGATACGTTTAATCCTTTGTTTTCCGCAAAACACGGTGAGATTGCAACTTCATCGCAAGTTGGGGACAAAGTTCTATGGTTGTGTTGTGCAGGTCTCCACGTTGCTACTAGCACCGGTAGTGCGCCCTGCCAAAGCTCAGCTAGTAACACCTTTGGGTTGTTTCCTTGCTCCTACTGGTTCGATTAAACCTTGGTTTCATAACTGAGGGAAAACTTGCTGTTGTGCTCATCATACCTTCCTCTTGGGGTTCCCAATAAGCTCCACGTCGATCGTCGAGTGCATCACAAGTGCATAGATCAATTATAGCTAGTTTTGAAGTAAAGATATCGAAGCCACAGAGAGCTATTGGCAAAGGTCTTTATGTCCCTCGTTACTTTGTACCAAAGGATACTTATAAGATGCCTTCGATCTCAAGTAAAGGGTGTTTGAAAGGTTTATGGTTATTTGCATAAAAGTAATTGAAACAAGTAAAAGAAAACAAGTAACAAGTTTGTATGAAAGCGTGGTTGAATTCGATAGGGCTAAAACGTCCTGATGATGTAGGATACACCACTAGCATAGTATTATTGTTATATGTAATCAATATAACATACTCCTTGTGTCTTCAGATGTGTGGAGAGAGCTCCATAATAAGATGTTCACTACAAGGCTCGTAGGAGGTGATACATCGTAAACGTATCTATAATTTTTTATGCTCCATGCTTGTTTTATCAACTTTCTTATGTTTTGTTTACACTTTGAGGTATTTTTATACATTTTGTGGAACTAACATATTAACAAGATGTCGCAGTGCCAGTTGCCTGTTTTCTGCTGTTTTTGGTTTCAGAAAAGCTAGTAAGAAAATATTCTCAGAATTGGATAGGACAAAAGCCAAAGTCAATATTTTACCATAAGAAACATGGAGTCCGAAGGGCAGCCGAAGTGGGGCCACGATGTGGTCATGTCCTACAGATCTCACGGTCGCACATATCAAGACCTAGACTACACATGAACACAAGCTTAAACATGCAATGGGTCCAGAAAAACACCAATCTATGACTATACCTAGCAGTTCCTTAGGCATACTAACACAGATCTACCACAAACTACAATCAGATCTAGGAGGTACTAACAGACCGAAGCTACTAGACTTGGGGTTTGATTGAACTCACCGGCATCAGAGGAGCGGAGCACGTCGACGATGAAGATCTTGGAGAAGAACGCCTGCACTAGCCGATCTCCAACCACCACCGCCGCTCCCACCGCTTACCTGTTGGGCAATGAAACTCGCCGGCTTGAGAGCTCAAAGAATGGGGAAAATGGTGGTGATGGACATTGGTGTGGTGGGTGGTGCTTTATACCGGCACGCGTCAGCGGGCGGTGATGAAATTTCTCCCGCCAGCTTTTGGGGGAAACCCGCGGCTTACGCCATCGCCGAGATCGCATGGGCGGCGCAGCTTTTTGCCCACATTTGCACGAGTGGAGCCTGTCCCCATAGAAACACCCAAAATCAGCGTTTCCAGTGGGCCAAATTTTGGCTTGCTTTAAAACTCGTGTCGTGAAGCGAACTCATTAAGTGCTTTTGTTTGTTTGTCATGCATTTCCTTAGCCATACATTCAAACATGTAGATGCCTCGTATGGAGAATGAGATGGAGGAGGAGTACCGGATTTGTTCCGCTTACATGCTAAAGCCAAGGAAAGAGTTCCATCGCTGGTCACCGGATGACTTACGTAACAAAGGAAAGGCAAATGTTGTCGAAGACCAGCCGCCACGGAGGTCAAGAGCTAGTAGGAGGATGAGAGGTCTAGACTATGATGATGATGACTTGGAATAAGAGCGGAGGTGACAAAGAAGATACCTCCGAGGAGGGGCCGAGGCGCAAGGACGCGTGGACGGAAGTAGTTCTATGCACTATGTGGGGTTCACTATATGTTGATGTTGTATTGCACTTTGTTTTTGCACTATGATCTATGTATTGCACTACGTGGTGGTGTTGTATTGCACTATGTGTTGGCACTGTGATCTATATATTGCATTTTGTGTATTGGTGATGTGAATATCTATGTAAATTGGTGTTGTGAATGTATAGGTACCAATGAACTAAATTCAGTTCTGAAGTGTAGCGCATGTCTGATATGTGCTATGCTATGAGGTGTTGTGCCTGTCTATGTAGTGCCTAACTGATAGGCGCTATGCTATGGGATTTTTTGGCCCCCAACCATACAGAGAGCAAATCGAGCAGCGCCAGGTGAAAATACCTGTCAAACAAGCTCTATGCTATGGGATTTTTCAGGCTCCTAACCATATAGAGAGCAAATCGAGCAGCGCCAGGTGAAAATTCGTCGATATGTAGCATCTTTGACATAGGCACTACACATTGACTTAGGTGAATTTTCACCTACCGTTTCTCGATTTTCTCTTAGTAGGTTTGGAATCCAGAAAAATCCCATAGGATAGCGCCTATCAGTTAGGCTCTACACATGTGTAGTGCCTGTCAAATAGGCGCTATGCCTCAAAACTGAATTCAGTTCATGAATTTCTCTGTTTGAGAGATACGTGTTTACAAATATTACACAAGAGAGATACAAGTTTACAAGATAACACAAGAGAGGTAGCAGTTCATGACATACTCGAATAGAATCACCTCATACATGGTGTTTTGCCCTTAAGGGGCTTTACATACTCAAAGTTCACGACATGCTCAAATTCACAACATTCTAAAAGTTCACAACTGATGGCCCAAAATATATCGAGCTCGTTGGGGAACCCCAAGAGGAAGGTATGATGAGCACAGCAACAAGTTTTCCCACAGTATGAAACCAAGGTTATCAATCCAGTAGGAGGAAGGAAACACCCTAAAGGTGTAGCTAGCTGAACGTTGGCAGGGCGCACTACCGGTGCCAGCAGCAACGTGGAGACTTTCACAACACAACCATAGAACTTTGCCCCCAACTTACGATGAGGTTGTCAATCTCACCGGTTTTGCTGAAAATAAAGGATTAAACGTATCGAATGGAAGGAAGTAATAGTTTGCAGAAAGTAAACACAAAGCATTAAACAGTTGATTGTAGATTGAATGTAAAAGAAAGGACCGGGGTCCATAGTTCACTAGAGGTGGCTCTCCTTAAGATAGATAACATGTTGGGTGAACAAATTACAACTGGGCAATTGACAAACATCGAGAAAGCATACAAGCATATACTCATCATCTTGACTCCTTTGAGATTCGATTGGGCATTACAACATTATACATAGACCGCCATCCAACTGCATCTATGACTAATAATCCACCTTCAGGTTATCATCCGAACCCCCTCCAGTATTAAGTTGCAAGCAACAGATTATTGCATTACGAATTGCGTGTAAAGTAAACAATACGATTGTTCTATGGACAAAGGATTGTTGTTTTCTCCCTAGTAGCAACATCACATCTAGTACCTTAGAGATTTCTGTCACTTCCCTAGATTACTAGAGGCATGAACCCACTATCGAGCATAAATACTAACTCTTGGAGTTGCTAGCATCTACTTGGCCAAGATAGATACTAACAACGGAAAGCATGCAAGATCACAAATAATAAAGACATGATACAATCAATAATCAATCTGAAATATCATCTCAATATCCATCGGATCTCCGAAAATACAACATGCATAATTACAAATAGATGATCTTGATCATGAACGGAGCTCACAAGATCTAAATATGATAGCACAAAGGAGGAAAACCAGCCATCTAGCTACTACATGGACCCGTAGTCCAGAGATGAACTACTCATGCATCACACCGGAGGCTTGCATGATCATGAAGAAGGCATCCAGGGTGAATTCCCCTCTCCGGTAGGGTGCCGGGAAGAGCTTCACATCCCTCCCGATCTAGGGATGGAGATGACGGCGGCTACAGACTATTTCGTGGATTTTTGATCGGGTGCTTAGGGTTTCCGTATCAGGGGCAATATATAGGCGGAAGGAGAGGCCGAGGGGGTGCCTGGGCTGGCCACACTACCCCCTGGTGTGGGCCAAGCCTGGCCGCACGGCCAGGTGGTGTGGCCACCCTCTAGCCCTTCTCTGTCTCGTATTCTGGCTCCAAGTGTCCCCCGATAAAATAATGACTTAGGCTTTTGTTCCGTCCAATTCCGAGAATATTCATTTTCTGACTTTCCTGGAACCAAAAACAGCAGAAAACAGGCAGCTGGCATTGTGGCTCTTGTTAATAGGTTAGTCCAAGAAATCATATGAAAAGTACTCCAAAGTCTAGAAAAAACACAAGAAAGTAGATAAAACCAAGCATGGAAAATCAAAAATTATAGATACATTTGCAATGTATCAACAACATACTCGAAGTTCGACATACTCAAATACCACGAGCCTCCGCCATGGCTTCTGTCTACAAGTCTAGAACACGAGGCCATTTTCCCTTCTTCTTGCGCTCTTCGTCTTCCTCCATGGAGAGCCTCGCCGTTTCACGCTTCCTTTGCCTCTCCGCATCACGACCCTCCTTAGCGATGCGCTTCTCTTCCTCCTCTTGCTTGCGATGCTCGTCCTCACGTTGCTTGTGCGTCGCTGCCATCTCCTCGTTACGAATAGCTTCATGGTATCAGCGTCTAACTATTGCACCATTGATCTCCATAATAGCCTTCGTAGCTTCATCTTGCTCGCGATCTATCCAAGTGTAGTACCTGCACTGAAGGGGGAGACTACAAGAAAATAGAGCATGTTAGTAATATGATATGGAATAGAGGTTCTTAAATAAATTGCTTTGTGCATACCAGTAGAGTCTCATATGGGTTGCGGGTATGCTCGGGAGAGCGAGAGTAGTTGGGACACATGAAGAACTTCCTTCCGCAAGTATCGGAATTGTAGTCGATGGACTTCTTAACAATGCAATCATCTTTGCACCAAAAAATTGGAACCTCCTTTCCATGGGCCTCGGATGTACGATACGCCCTATGTGGCCTTTCCTCTTGATCGACGCAAGGTGGCCTAGCATTGGACCTCCTCTTCCTCTCCTCATATTCCTTCTCCTTTTTCTTCTTCCTCTCTTCATCTTCCTTCTATTTTTTCCTCTCCATATCTTCATCTTCCTTCTTCCTCTTCATCTCTTCCGCTTCATCCTCTTTTTTCCCCAAGTCATGAGCAAGTTGAACCACCAACTCGTATTCACGAGCAAGTTTCTCCTTCCGCTTCCTCTCTTCCTCTTCCTCAACTTTTGTCATGTTCCTCTCTTCCTCTTCCTCTTCCTCTTCCTCTTTCTCCCGCCTCTTTCTCATAAACACCAAAGCGTCCGCCCACAACTTCGAGTAGTTCACACCTTCCCCATCATTGTCCTTGTTGGGTTGAGTCACCATACCTATAATAAGAATGAAAGGTAAAAGTTAGTAAAGTAAGCATGAATGCGAATAATAGTGGATTGAAAAAATAAGCATAAAAGGTAGTAAAATAAACATAAAAGGTAGTAAAATAAGCATAAAAGTGTGAATTTTTTCTCCATACTATGAGCATATAGATTTGGTCCTGCCAAGTAACCAACCATACTAGCCGGATTTGGTCCATGCCCTCTTCCTCTTCTAAGCCCAAGTGATCGACATCTTTGTTGCCTAGGAGCTTGTTGCCTAGGAACATGTTGGATTGGAACTTGTTGGCTAGTTCTCGGTTGGTTTGGGACTTGTTGGCTAGTTCTCGGTTGGCTTGGGACTTATTGGCTAGTTCTCGATTGGCTTGGGACTTATTGGCTAGTTCTCCCTTGGCTTCGCACTTGTTGGCTAGTTCTCCCTTGGCTTGGGATTTGTTGGCTATAACTCGGTTGGCTTGGGACTTATTGGCTACAACTCAGTTGGCTTGTGCTTCCTTCATTTCCTTTTGCTCTCTTCCTTTGGGGACACTTTCTTGCATTATGCGCTCCACCATTGCACGTTCCACACTGCGTTCTCTCACGAGGTTCTTGGAATTGGTCGTTGCCCGTTTCTTGACCGCCACCATGGCCACATCCATCCATGTCACTCCTAAAGCATTTTGTAGTGCGTATTCCACGTTTAATCACCTTCCATTTTGGATCGGGCCATAGTTGAATTCCATGGTACTCTAGGCATTGTGTTTGGTCCAGGTATGGGTGAAATTTAGGGGCTCATGTCTTCTTAGTAGTCTCGATAGAGAACTTGGACTCTCTCACTCTGAGCGGATGATTATAGTCCAAATGTCATCTGCGAGCCATCGTTAGCAAGTGCGAGCATGCAAGATGAAGCAACAATGGACTTCCGCATGTGCACTCACAAGTATTGAGAGAGACCTTGAACACTCTACCTCCGTGTTGGACACCATCATCTGTGGTTCCTCCTGGCTCCATAACTTGGTAAATTAGCTCGTCATTATCAACTTCTGTGACAACTTGGGAATCCGCTTTCCTTGACTGAAATTCCATCCAATCGTCAACCTTAGGTGGATACTTATATTTATGATTGTTCTTATAGTCTCCCTCAATCTGCCTATCAGTTTCAGCCGAGTATTTTAGAAAATACTCATTCATCTTGTCGAATGTATATCGAACTATTGCGGTAATAGCAATGCACTGACACCTTTGAGCAACTTGTTGAAGCATTCTGCCATATTTCTTGTCATTTGACCGTATCTCCGGCCACCGTCATCGAACGTTTGTGCCCACTTTTCCCTATCTCCAATGTTCCTATCGAGAAACTCTCGATCACTCATAGTGAGTTCTTTGTTGAAGATCAATTTTTTGTACAAATTGGAGAAACAACGTTCCGTGAAAGCGAGGCAACAATCTTGTAGACCATCGGACAAGTCCATGCTCTTGCATGCCCTATAGAAGTTTGCACAAAAGTGTCTCATACACCATCGATGGTGCAACAAAGCATGGCCGAGAATGTCAATCATTACCGCATTGAGAATTCCTTGATGACGATCAAAGATGACGCATATTTCCCTTTGAGTGGTTAATACATTGGTTCTCAAAAGATGGAAGAACCACTCCCAATTGTCATTGTTTTCCACCTCCACCAAAGCAAATGCCAAAGGAACCAATCGGTTATTGGCATCGTTAGCTATTGCAATCAAGATAGTGCCCTTGAATTGTCTGGTCAAGAAGGTGCAATCAAGATAATAGGCCTACAATGTTCAAAATCCTGAACACATTGCTCGAAACCCCAAAATGCATGGCCAAATACTTGAACAGTTCTTTAGTTTACTATCCTTGTCTTGTTCCCGTAAGGTTCAATCACACGAACCATGCCCAGGTTAGCGTTGGCCATCACTCCCAACAACCTAGGGATTCGGTTATAAGATTCCTCCCAATCATTGTACAATCTTGAATGCGGCTTGCTTCGCCTTCCATGCCTTCACGTACTTCACCTCGTAGTGAAAGAGGGCTTTCGCAAGCTCTTGGACCATCTTGATGCTCATTATTGGAAATGACGCGATGTCATTGGAAAGCCTATAAGCAAGGAACTCAGAGGTGAGTTGTCGGTGCTCATGCTTCACATCCTTGCCATCCACCACCGGGCCTCGCCACATGTGAGTTGATACACAACTAGGTATGCGCCAATCTGGACCTCCCTTGAATGGTCTTGCACACACAATCCAAGGACATCCATCCTGCTCACATTTAACTATGTAACGCTTCTTGACGTCCGAGTGCACCATAGTGTAAGGATGATGATGCTTAACCGAGAAGTCCTTATCCATTTCTTAAATTCCAATAAGGTCTTGAATCTCGATCCATGAGAAAATCCATTGTTCTCTTGATTGTCATCTCGGTAAGAACTTGTCCTTGGTCCAAGCACTACGCACTTGCCGCCATCAACTGTGGCTTCATCCACGAGACTAACATCATGAAAGAAAGATACCCGAGGGTCCCGCCACAATATGTTATCATGAATTTTGGCCTCTTTAGCTGTGAACCCCTCCTCGTCAACTTCAACTTCGGGACCATCATCATCCGAGTTTGATGCATAGCCTCGAGTATACGGGATGTCATGGTCCATGTTCTCTTGCATAATATATTTGTCCAAATCTCCAACATTGTTTTCAGAGAGCTCAACCTCATTCTCATCATGCCCATAATCATCATTGTGCTCTTCCAATACTTCATCTTGGTCCTTTGAAATCAGGCTCAATGTTTGGGTCAAAGGAGGGTCACTCAATACCTCTTGGTTTAAGGGTGGGGGACTCCTAGAATCCAATGGGGAGGCAAGATGATTCAATAACACAAGAGCCTTGTCTAGTGATTTGGCCACCACCTCCTTGTATGCAACCCAACGGGCCTCAAAAGAGATATGCATGGTCTCCCAACGGATATGCATTCCCAAACCCACATTATGTCTTCCCTCCAACTCAACAACATCACTGGGTCCATCCTTTTCAATTATATCCTCACTTGCTCCAAGTCCTCGGCGTAGGTGAGACTACACTCAAACACCATGTCTATCTCATCCGGGTCCGGTTCTATGTTGCCTTTCAAAAATGCATCCTTGTACACATGATGAACATGGACAATTATTTTCATCCCTAACACATAGGAGAATATGGTCATTAACTACCCGTGCCAAGATGAACAAAAATATACTAGTCACATTATGAAACCATATATCTAACAAAAACACCCTCCCTTACATAATCAAACCCTAACCCTAGCCATAACATTCCAATAAACCAAACACTAACATTCCAACAACCCTAAACCTAACTAAATGATTCATAGACACCATTCTACCCAACATTGGCCAATGAACCCAACAAATTTCCAAACATTTCTCCCCAATAAAATTTCTAGGGTTTCAACCCAAATCCCACCAAAATGAAAGATTTAAATCGGTCAAAACGGAGGGAAATGAGGGAGGGTACCTCTAGCAGCTGGGGAGGGGTGGAAATCCACCCAATGAATCTTCCAATTTGAGAGATTTGAGGTAGGGAGAGAGGAACCAGGGGGATATCAAGCTATTCTTCCTAGCAGCTGGGAAAGGACTGGGTCAAGGTGGGGAGGGAGGCCGCATGCCAGGCGCTATGTCTCGAAGTGTAGAGCCTAAGACCTAGGCGCTACACATTGAGGCATAGCACCTAGGCGTTATAGGCCCGGGTGGGGCCAGAGCGGGCCAGCGCAGGTGCCACGCTGGCAGGGGCATAACGCCTTGATGAAAGGCGCTACACAATAGAGCATAGCACCTTGCTGTTAGGAGCTACCTAAAAGGGTTAGTCGCATGAAATTGTTTCGCACAGAGTTCATTTTGTGAAATACTTTCGAATCTAGGTTATTTTTGTCCATTCTCCCTTCCCCAACAGCCTAGGAAATCACAGAAACATCAACCTCACATATCTCCATTCCCCAAAGCTTTATTTATCTAGGTGTTAGCACTTGCCGGTGGGTCACTAAAGTTTGGCCGATAACCATAACTCTACAAAGGCATACTCATCGGTGCCAAACACATGACCTTGTCAGTCTAGTAGCCTAAGATCCAAACACTGATAGGCACTAGCAGCAAAGATCGAAACGCTAATAGGAACATGAAACGAGGGTGACCCGCAACCATTGCGCCCTCCGGCATTGTCCCATCATGTTCCTAGCATTTTGAAGCGCCTTGTACCATGCAATGCCTTCAAAAAGAGATGCGATGATGACACCATAGTTACCTAGACTAGGCCTAGGGGTTCCCCGGTACTTGGAGGGGAGTGGAGAAGGGGTACACCCGATGCCTTCTAGGAATGAATGACAACACCCGCATGAGATACCGCGTTGGTGTCGGACGAGCCGACTCGAATTTCTCCCGATCCCCAAAAACCACTACCCCGGACGCTCTGAAGCACTCTCCCCAACTTACCGCCCACTAGTATGCGCCACCACGATCGAAACGCCTCCCTTGTCATCTCACTTTGAATACCATCGCAAGACCTAGATGACAGAATAATATAACATCACAAGAATCAGCGGCGGTAGCAGTGCAGCTGCGCGGGAGGGAACTACCTTCACCGCTGTTTCGGTAGCCAACTGGATACAGTAGCAGGGGCACACTAGGCCCCAAAGGGCTCGCCCGAGACCACAAAGACCCTGCTTCCACACTGTAGCATGCTAGCTGCACCATCGCCACCACCCATTAGCCCGCCAGATCCCATCCTCCACTTCTAGGAGTTGACGCTGCCGCACAACCTTTGGCTTGCCCAGATCCAGATGGGGCCCGAAGGGCCTAGATCCGTGACAATCGGGCTTTAGCGCCAACCACAACGAATACAACACTAACGGCCGCCACCGCATAGCCAAGAACCCAGCCGACGTCGAGCTACCCTGCCGCCGGGCCAGACCATCATCGCTGAGCGCACCACTACTGTACGACCGACCCGAGCAGGGCTTCCGCGTATTGGTAGAAGAGTGGTCGCCGCCGCCAACACCGCATGAGAAACGTCCGATCGCCCCTATGATACGTCCATAACGTATCTATAATTGTTGATGGTTTTATGCTAATAATATGCTTTTGACACTCCTTTTTGTATAAAGTTTATGATTTATTTGGACTAACCTACTAATAGTTGCAAAAGTGCACAATGTTCTTGTTTTACACTTTGATGTGTAGGAATTACCAAGAATACAAGTGGAAACCTTGTTGGAGTCAAATTGGGATTTTTCCAGAAATCTGTATCAGAACTCTTTTTGAAGATGGTCACGTTTCGGATCGAAGACAGCGTCAAACGGAAAACTCTTCAACTACAAAGTTGTTGGAAATTTCGCGACAAACGTTCTGGACATACAATTTAGCTGATTCCGAGTCCGGACGGGCGGCCGATTTACTGTAGCCCAAGATGGGGTGACGGGAATCCGAGAAGCTATATGAAGGGAGGAAACCTAATTCGCCCAGGGCACCTCCACCCACGAATTTGCAGCCACCAAAGCCATGTTTTTGCCTCCAATATCCATGGGGGAGGGCTCCCAAGAAGCCATGAAGGAAGGGGGCTAAGGGGCGGTGCTCCCCCATTATACCGGCGGCGGGGAAGGAGTCCCCCGCGCCACCACCGACGCCACCGCCGCTCTCTTCACCATCTTCACCATATTCACCACCATATCCATCACCTAATCCTCCTAGTATGCAGTGGTTCATCCTCCCACACACACCTATGTACCGTCCTATGTAAACATGGTGTTTGATGCTATAAGTTATAATCCTATGATCTATGTCATGTTTGCGTAGTTTCTTTGTTCTTAGATTGAATGGTTGAACGTCTTTGGTTCGTTAGAGTTGTATGTTGATATGGTACAGTCCTTTGGTGTCCATTATATTTGTGAGCGCATGGATTAAACATCATAGGGTTTGTAGTATGTGTAAGAGGAAGGGGAAGTTCTGCCAGAGTGACAGAAACCTAAGGACACGACCGGAATGTTGCACGTATGGGAGTAAGAGGACCATTAAACTTAAGGCTATGGTTGAGGAAACCTTAATACATTTATTAGTACTTACGGATGTTTGCTAACAATCCAATCATATAGTACATGTAATTCCAAGTAGTGAAGCGCATGTATATTTAGCCTCTCCCACATAGAAAACTGCATCGAAGACAATGAACTCGATCTATTCGCTATTTAAACTTGGACAAAGCCACCACTATTCCGTACTCATGGTTCTGTTAGTTTAGTGTATTTTATTGTTGCAGCAACTAGCTTTACTTTCTTGTTATTTATTATCATGCAAAGCTATCTCTATTACTCGTATTGTTGCTCTAGTTTTATTTCTTAGATAATGCAAACATTTAGTGTGCGTAGAGTTGTATCAGTGGTTGATAGAACTTGAGAGAATATTTATCCTACCTTTAACTCCTTGTTGGGTTCGACACTCTTATCGAAAAGACTATACACGATCCCCTATACTTGTGGGTCATCGAGACCTTTTCTAGCGCCATTGCCGGGGAGCAATAGCGCGTGGATGAATATTCTTATGTGCACTTGTTTGCTTTATCTATAAGTAGGTTTTAATTTCAGTTTTAAGTTGTTCCCTATCTTAGTATGGATAGGGAATGCGAATTACAAAAAAAATTAGTTGTACTTGTTACCTAAAAATGTTTTCAAAAAGGAAAGTGATTAGAAATATGAGTAATGGTTAAGTGGGGGTCGACCTTGAACACTTGTGTTCGTGCCTATGAAACCAAAAAAAATCTTTCCATGAAAGATTTTCAGTTAAAAACTTGTAGGAATGCATGAAGCCTTGAAAAGAAAGATATTTCTGGTATTGATCTTAATGCTTATTCATTCGAAAATACTTGAATCTTGCTCCTATGCCTAACTTAAAAACGTTAAAGAAAAGTACTTATTGAAAGATAACCTAAAAGTTTGAGATGAGACTTGGAAGTTATTACCTCTGTAATAATTGCTCCTTATCCTTTTTATTTCCTTTTTATGCCAAGAGTAAGCTCTAATGAGAGAGCAATAATGCTTGGGAAAGTTGCTGTCCTGAAATAGATTTTTTGCTTCGCTTTAAAAATTCGTGTAAAATCTCTGAACATCAGTTTGAGTTGTGAATTTTTGTGCTTCTGCCCTAGGTTGTTATCTAACTTTCGTTAGTTCAAAACTTTTCTATTTGAGCAACAAAAGGTCTCCGAAAAAATTGTTCTTTACCTGCTGGTCTGTTTTGACATATTTCTGCCATTATTTGCATTTGCTTCTTGTTGACTCCTTTTTGGGTTCTTTTTAGGGAATTGAGCATTTTAAGGGAAGTGCTACAGTAGATTGTGTTTTAATGGAAGTTTTATTGGTGTTGAAACTAAACCCAAAGACTTATTATCTTGAGTACACTAATGTTGGTAATGAAGATTATGTGAAGTTTTGTATGAAGGAAAAATTTCAGGTGTTAAGGAAAGAATGATGTAATGAGATGAAGAATAGACTAAAGCTCAATCTTGGGGATGCCACCCCATGTCACCCCAAGTAATATCCAAGAAGTACAAGCATTAAAGCTTGGGGATGCCCAAGGCATCCCCTTCTTTATCAATAAAAATCTTAGGTTTCTTCCAAACACTTCATTTTTATTGTTTCATGCACATTTGTGTTGTTCTTGGAGCGTCTTCATTTTTGTTTTTGTTTTTTGTTTGCTTAGTTTGACTGAATAAATTGGTTGGACCCCCTATTTCATACATTAGTTTTTAAATAAGCGTGGTTTGGATTGGAAAAGAGTAGGAAAAGTTCATGCTTAAGTGGTAAAAGGAGCTCGTTTTTACGGTGGGTCTATGATTTGTCATGTCATGCTTGATATTGTTTTGGCTTTATGCTTAGTGATTTTTTCTGTAGCATGACATGTTATAAACAATTGAGATTGCTTAATGTGTCTTGAAAGAATCATGCGTTGTTTTAGCATATTAAAGCATAGTATTGTGGTATTCTCCTTTGATTTTTTATTTGGGTTGACTTGGCGCATGCTCACACCATGTTATGACTATTCCAAGTCACCATAGCCTTTATGATACTTTAGTTTTTCGACTTGTAATTTCACTTTATGCTTTAATTAATGATGTTTTGTCGCTTTGCATGATTATGGCCATTATTGCTCTTTTAGTTGGTCGCTCTCAGTCTTTTGCTAGCCTCCATAACCAAGTATGAGTTCCACTCATGCATCCAACTCCAAATAAAACCAAGTTATCCCAAAGAGTCCACCATACCTACCTATTAGCATTTGCTATTCCAAGTATATTCATGCTTTTATCTACCTTCCTAATTAAACTTGTTATGTGAAAATTAGTGATTAAATCTCTCACGAACTTGATGCACACTTTATTTTCTTGCACTTAATAAACTTAAACCATTGTGTCCATCTTTGTTGCGTATATGCTTGCACTTTATAAGTTAAAGTTAGCAGAACCATGTATCATGGGGAATGCTTTCAACATTGCACTTATATTCCGTTGATATCATGATTCTTTTGCTTATGGATCCCGACGGTGTGAAATAAAAGGGGAACTTGTAAGATCATCAAGTTTGTATGTGTGTTAGAGAAACGCCTGGGC
This sequence comes from Avena eriantha, assembly GCA_910589775.1. Classification (NCBI taxonomy): domain Eukaryota; kingdom Viridiplantae; phylum Streptophyta; class Magnoliopsida; order Poales; family Poaceae; genus Avena; species Avena eriantha. The sequence continues at coordinate 80,558,839 of OU342741.1, read as the reverse complement.
GCTAGCCTAAGCCATGCCTAATCATGGTGGAAACTTGCAGCATAACCATAATGAGAACTCTATGAAGCATCCTCAATAAAAACCTATGCAAATAGCAAATAAAAAGATCGCTGAGATGCTCATTGTCTGCTTGCCTTGTCATTTTGATTATGGGATAGCTCCTGTATCATGTGCAAGGGGTACCCCGTTGGTGGTTCTCTATGATACATATGAACTTACAATGACAAGAGCTTACTTGTGACTGAAGTTGAGTAGCATGAGGTTCGGTACTCGTAAGTAAGGGGCATGAGATTTCAACTTATAACTTGTCAAGCATATCCTCTTAGTTGTGTTACTTTAACCTTAATCACCTAAAGATGCTTATGATAGGGGCAATAAGAGCTAAAAGCTAATAAGTACCATAATCTTTGGAAACTCTTTATGAGACTTGAATCCCTGCTTCCTTCCAAGAAGGACTTTCTTTTACTTTTATGTTAAGTCTCCATCTTCTATCTTTATACACCTATTAAGAGAGCATAGTGTCCATTCTTAGTTTAATGTGCATTGTCTCAAGACTTGTTGATTGATGCATAACTTTGATATTGCTTGTTCTTAAACTATTTGTATCTAGTCACCCTTATGAACTTTGAAGGTGTCCTATGCATTTATGTTTTGCTACTCTATGAGGGACAAGCTGAATACTATTCTCATTATGCTTTATTTATGTGAAACAAACAAACGTCTTGCAATGCATTGTTATTCATGAATCTTTTGTTTGTGCCTTTTAATTTTACAACATAGTTGCTATGTCTTATTGTTAGAACTCTATCTTTCATGTTCATGTTTAGTGTACTTTTGATCTCAACTATCAACGCTTTTATAATAATGATGATCAAGATTGTGTTGTATGCATGTCACATCAAAAATTATATTGTTTTGATCGTTTACCTACTCGAGGACGAGCAGGAACTAAGCTTGGGGATGTTGATACGTCAATAACGTATCTATAATTTTTGATGATTTTATGCTAATAATATGCTTTTGACACTCCTTTTTGTATAAAGTTTATGATTTATTTGGACTAACCTACTAATAGTTGTAAAAGTTTACAATGCTCTTGTTTTACACTTTGATGTGTAGGAATTACCAAGAATACAAGTGGAAACCTTGTTGGAGTCAAATTGGGATTTTCCAGAAATCTGTCTCAGAACTCTTTTTAAAGATGGTCACGTTTCAGGTCGAAGATGGCGTCAAACGGAAAACTCTTCAACTACAAAGTTGTTAGAAATTTCGTGAAAAACATTCTAGACATAAAATTTAGCTAATTCCGAGTCCGGAAGGGCCTTTTAGGCCCGATTTACTGCAGCCCAAGATGGGGTGATGGGAATCCGAGAAGCTATATAAAGGGAGGAAACCTAATTCACTCAGGGCACCTCCACCCACGAATTTGTAGCCACCAAAGCCATGTTTTTGCCTCCCATCTCCATGGAGGAGGGCTCCCAAGAATCCATGAAGGGGGCTAAGGGCGGTGCTCCCCCATTATACCGGCGGCGGGGAAGGAGTCCCCCGCGCCACCGCCGCCGCCCTCTTCACCATCTTCACCGCCATCTTCATCACCTAATCCTCCTAGTATGCAGTGGTTCATCCTCCCACACACCTATGTACCGTCCTATGTAAACATGGTGTTTGATGCTATAAGTTATAATCCTATGATCTATGTCATGTTTGCGTAGTTTCTTTGTTCTTAGATTGAATGGTTGAACGTTTTTGGATCGTTAGAGTTGTATGTTGATATGGTACAGTCCTTTGGTGTCCATTATATTTGTGCGCGCATGGATTAAACATCATAGGGTTTGTAGTATGTGTAAGAGGAAGGGGAAAAGTTCTGCCGGAGTGACAGAAACCTGAGGACACGAACCGGAATGTTGCATGTATGGGAGTAAGAGGACCATTAAACTTAAGGCTATGGTTGGGGAAACCTTAATGCATTGATTAGTACTTACGGATGTTTGCTAACAATCCAATCATATAGTACATCTAATTCCAAGTAGTGAAGCGCATGTATATTTAGCCTCCTCCACATAGAAAACTACATCGAAGACAATGAACCCGATCTATTCGCTATTTAAACTTGGACAAAGCCACCACAATTACCAGCACTATTCCACACTCATGGTTCTGTTAGTTTAGTGTATTTTATTGTTGCTGCAACTAGCTTTACTTTCTTGTTATTTATTATCATGCAAAGCTATCTCTATTACTCGTATTGTTGCTCTAGTTTTATTTCCTAGATAATGCAAACGTTTAGTGCGCGTAGAGTTGTATCAGTGGTTGATAGAACTTGAGAGAATATTTATCCTACCTTTAGCTTCTTGTTGGGTTCGACACTCTTACTTATCGAAAAGGCTACACACGATCCCCTATACTTGTGGGTTATCACCCTACCGGCGGCGGGAGGAGAGAGAGTGGGAGGAGACCTGGGAGAAGGGAGGGGGAGGTAGTGTTCCGGCCGTCCACTCGAGGGAGCGACACAGAGCGGTCCAGGGTCAACTCGAGACAGAAGTGAACTTTTATTACTTCAGTTTCATTTTAATAGAAAATGGAAGCGGGGAAACTCCGCTCCCATAAAAAAATTCAATAGGCCAGTAGCCTAAGAGCATCTCCAACAGTTGCATAATAATCGGTTGGTGCAAAATATGCTTTTTTAGAGCGCGGGAGACTAAAAACACAGTTCCAGCAGGTGCACTTAAATATGTTGTCCAAAATAATTTAGCGTGCATGGAAAAAATCTCAATCGCGCGGGTCATATTTGGTGGGCTGGGAAACTCGACCGCGCGCGTAACTCCAACTACCGATGTGAAATCTCCGCGCGCGCATAACTCCAGCTATCGATGTGAATCTCCGCGCGCGACCGCCACTGACCGCCCCATTTCCCCGACCTTCTCCAACAACCCAGCCGCGATGAATCCTCGCGGCCGCCGCTCCCAATTAGTTCCTGACGTGCTCCTACGAATCCGCTCATCTAGATGGCCGTCTAGGAACCGCCGCCGAGGTAAATCAAGACGCCAACCACCGTCGCTCTCCCTAGTTCCCCATCGCCGCCACAACCCTGGAGCATCTAGTCGAGCTTTGTTGAGCGTCGATTGGAGTTAGCGTGACTCTCAACTGGCCGAGAGAGGTGACTCGTTGTGGGAGTTTTCCCCGTGACCGCGGCCGGTCGGGAGCAACATAGCCGCCTCCCGTCGCGCTTAAGCTTCTCTGCTCCCCCACACAGCGGGAAGCATTCTCCGCGGACGACGCGCTGAGAAGTCCGACGAGCAGGGCCCGCACAGCCGTTGAGCAACACCTAGTGTTAGGTGTTTGAGATAAGTATTGCAAGGTATGTCCTGCCACCGGCACGCCGATTTATTTCGTGAGTGTTGTTGCTGCATGTTTGAACGAATTTGGTTTATTTGCTTGTAGATGAGTTCCTCTTATGATTCATCCGATGAAGAATAAGATCTTGAAGAAGAGGACATTGCCATGATTTTGTCTTTGCATGTGAATAAAAAGCCAAAACACGATGGTTCATTTTCCATATGGAGAAGTTGACGAGGGAAAGGATTGAATGTCAGTATGTGACAGCAAGTTGATGCGGAACTACTTTGTGAAGAATCCCACATACTCAAGCGTTATTCCGGTGTCGTTTTAGAATGAGCATCAAAATGTCCTTCATTTGTGAAGCCGGTTGTCAAACCACAATGTAAGAAAACACTTACATAAGGCACAAGCGGCCACTAGAAAAGATGTGAAGAGAGCATTTGAGATTTTACAAGTCTAGTTTAGCATTGTGAGAGGACCGGCAAGATGTTGGGACGAAGAGATCCGTTTGATAATATCACAAGTCGTTCGTGTGATCATAAATAACAAGATTTAAACTGCTCATTCAATGACTAATGGGACAACCTGCGCGCGTTGTAGGGAGATAAGAGAGGTTGACACACTTCCTTGCCTCTTATCATTCAATTCGAGCTACCGATGTGTATAATTACCTTTAAAAAAATCTTATTGAGAAATGATGGTCATGAAAATGGCCAACAAAGCCCAATGAACTATTTTTATGTTTGTCCGTTTTGAGATCTACTCTAAGATCCAGACGCTCAAAGCTACCGGCGAAAACATCTGATGGCCGCACGGCCGCGCCGCTCCACCCATCATTGTGCTCGTCTCCGCCACCGCCACCTTCTCCTAATTCCCCAACTCCTCCTCCTTCTCTTCCTCCTCCCGTCCCTATCAGTCGTCCTTTTCCGCCGCGCTAACTCGCTCGGCCGCCGGTGCTTGTCCCTCGCTGCCCCGGTGACACGCCTCTCGCCGGATACCCGCTCAGCTTCTCTATTGTCACATATTTATGCTCCAACTGCCGATGAGAAATCTCCGCGTGTGACCGCCGCTGCCCGACCTTCTCCAACAACCCAGCTGCGACGAATCCCGCGGACGCCCCTCCTAATTAGTTCCCGACGTGCTCCTGTCGAATCTGCTCGTCTAGATGGCCGTCCGGGAGCTATCGCCGAGGTAAATCGAGCCGCCAACCGCCACCATCTCCCTAGTTCCCAGTCGTCGTCGCAACCCTGGAGCATCGATTCAAGCTCTATTGAGCGTTGATTGGAGTTACCACGACTCTCAACCGGCTGGGAGAGGAGTTTTGTCGTGGGAGTGTTCCCCGCGACCGTGGCCGATCGGGAGCAACATCAGTCGCCTCCCTCTGCACTTAAGCTTCTTTGTTCCCCACACAACGGGAAGCATCCTCCGCTACCGACGCACCGAGTAGTCCGACGAGTAGCGCCTGGCAGCCGTCTAGTAACACCTAGTTTTGAGATAAGTATTGCAAGGTATGTCCTACCGCCGGCACGCTGATTTATCTCGTGAGTGTTGTTGCTACATGTTTGCACTTGTCCGGTTTATTTGGTTGTACTCCTTCCGTTTTAAAATATAAGATGTTTTAGTTTTGTGAAAAGCTGAACCTAGACAATAAAAGGGTCTAGATACACTCTTTTCACAAAACTAAAACATCTTATATTTTAAAACGGAGGGAGTAGATGAGTTCGTCTTATATTTTATCCGATGAAGAATGAGACCTTGAATAAGAGGACATTGCCATAATTTTGGCTTTGCACGTGGATAAAAGGCCGAATCACGGGGATTCTTTTTTTCAGTAGAGAGAAGTTGAGAAGGGAAATGATTGAATGTCACAACAAGTTGATGCAGAGCTACTTTGTGGAGAATCCCACGTACCCCAAAGACGCTTTTCCAGTGTCGTTTTAGAATGAGCATCAATTTATCCTTTATTTTTTAAGTCGGTTGTCAAACCGCAATGTAAGAAAACACTTGGTTTCTATAATACATAAACGATGACTAGAAAAGATGTAGAGGGAGCATTTAAGATTTTGTAATCCTAATTTAACATCGTGAGAGTACCGGCTAAATTTTGGGACCATAGATATACCCTCGCGCGATCGAGTAGCACCCGACAGCCATCTAGTAACACCTAGTTTTGAGATAAGTATGCAAGGTATGTCCTATCACCCACACGCTGATTTATTTCGTGAGTTTTGTTGCTGCATGTTTGAACTTGTCCGATTTATTCGGTTGTACTCCCTCCTCCGTTTTAAAATATAAGATGTTCTCTTTTCACAAAACTAAAACATTTTATATTTTGAAACGAAGGGAGTAGATGAGTTCGTGTATATTTCATCCGATGAAGAATGAGACCTTGAATAAGAGGACATTGCCATGATTTTGGCTTTGCACGTGGATAAAAGGCCGGAGCACGGGGATTCCTTTTTTAGTAGAGAGAAGTTGACAAGGGAAAGGATCGAATGTCATAACAAGTTAATACAGAGCTACTTTGTGGAGAATTCCACATACCCCCAAACGTGCTTTTTCGGTGTCGTTTTAGAATGAGCATCAATTAGTCCTTCATTTGTGAAGCCGGTTGTCAAATCACAATGTAAGAAAACACTTGGTTTCCATAATGCACAACGATGACTAGAAAAGATGTAGAGGGAGTATTTACGATTTTATAATCCTAATTTAACATCGTGAGAGTATCGAGGATGAGCGTCGGCAGATTTAGACTAATCATTGACTTGATGGGACAGCTGCAAAGGAGAGGAAAGAGGTTGGCGCGCTTTCTTGCCTTCTATCGTTCGATTCGAGCTACCGATGTGTATAATTACCTTTAAAAAGAATCTCATTGAGAAATGGTGGTAATGAGATGGTCAACGAAGCCATTGTTGATGATTGTGTGTTTTGAGATCTACTCTAAGATCCAGACGCTCAAAGCTACCGGCGACGACATCTGATGGCTGCACGGCCGCGCCGCTCCACCCATCATCGTACTCGCATCCGCCGCCACCACCACCTTCTCCTAATCCCCCCACTCCTCCTCCTTCTCTTCCTCCTCCCGCCCCTATCAGCCGTCCTTTTCCGCCGCGCTAACTCTCTCGGCCGCCGGTGCCTGTCCCTCGCTGCCGGTCACACCCCCCTCGCCGGATACCGGCTCAGCTTCTCTATCGTCACACTCTCCGACGAGAGCTTGTCGGGCCGTGGCGTGCGGGGGCGGTCTTTCCGCGGCATGCTAAACGCCACCGCGCGGAACAGGCGCGCCTACGCGGCCGTGCACGGGTACGGCCTCGCCGTGCTGCCGCCCCAGGCCGTCGACCCCAGTCGCCCGCCCGCCTGGAGCAAGGTCCTCGCCCTCCGCGCCCTCCTGCACCGCCACCACTGGCTCTTCTGGAATGATGCGGTGGGTCGCGCCTGCACTTTCACACATTGTCTTTACTGTATTTATTTAATTTCTCCGGAACCAGTCGTGATGGTCTATTTATCGATCCTTAATTAATTTCAGGACACGCTTGTTACTAACCCAAACATCGCGTTGGTAAGAAATAATGGAGGTCCTCTTTGATGCTTAGTTTAGAGTTCCTTAAGTTAATGTATAATGTTCTCCTGATTGGTTGTATTGTAACCCAGGAGATGATTCTGTTTTCGGTGATTGGGCATAGTGATTTTGATACATCGCCTGATCTCGTTCTGACGGAGGACGCCAATGGGGTTAATGCCGGTATGGGAAACCTGCACATTATTCACCAGCACTTTTATGTTTGTCGAATTCACTTTGCAAGGCAATTTTGTGATACTATATCACACCTATTAACACAAATACCTCTGCACCTACTATTGTATGTTCAGAACATGCACAGAATAATCTTGTGCAACACCTGTGTACAATGAGGCTGATGCAGACCTGTGTAGGCTGGAGCAAACAGAGCAAGATAATATTCACGGAGATATACATCATACTAACATCACATAATACTCCAGTTTTCTTATTATTTCAGTTGACAACCGTACTTTTCTGTTCTTATAGGCCGCAGATTCTGCACAAAAATAGATATGAACGGCTCGATCGATCAACTATTAACCATGCTCCTTCTCATGTAGGGCTGTTCTTCATAAGGAGGTCAAAATGGAGTGAGAGATTTTTGGATATATGGTGGAACCATACATCATTTGTACGATTTGGCTCCACAAAATGTGGAGACAATACAGCACTGAAGCATATTGTTGATCACTTATCACCTGAAGAAATGCAAGCACATGTCCGTATAGCAAAAATGCAGTGTCTCTTCAACTCATACCCTTGGAAGGCTACGTGGAAATCAGTTCAACGCATGATTCTCCACCCGTCCACTACATGGAAAGGTTTCCTTACTTTCTTGCTCACTCTTATTACATATTTGACACAAGGATTTACATTTCAATGTGAAAGAGGCACTCGATTGATATTCAAGATATTGAAGACTGGACTTCCTAAGTGTTCTTTAGATATCTCATTATCTGCTACCAGTCGCTTACCTGTGCATAACTGCATACACACGGGCTATAACATAACTTGACAATGCAACAACTCGACTATTTAGGTAAACTTGGAAAAAAATGCCCGCAATCAAAATTTTCTGACGGCAACTAATAATATATGCTCTGTCGACATTGGTCAAGTAAAATTAATATCATTAGATCTCTCAAGAAAACATTTCTCAATTTTTGGTTTTCAAGAGCATTTCCATGTCCAAAATTTCAAGTATTTATAGCATATTCTTATATGTGGACATTTGTTTTCGAAAAGGGGAGTAAAACCCTGGCCTTCGCATCAATTGATACACACAGCCTTTCTTATACGTGGACATTTGTTTCCAATTTCTGAAGAACATTTTGGATCTTCCTTCTTTGGCAATCTAATTTTGTGGTTGTAACTTGTATGCTCTTGGCAAATAAGCCTATCAATTAAGCTACAGAATTAATATTAGTAACGGATATCACATAATGTTAGAATTATGGAAATTGAACATTGAGTATATGCTTTACCATGCTTAGTAACTATGCATCTTATAGCTTGATATTAGTGTAATAAGATATTGTTAAATTTGTGTGGCTACTGTTGTATGCCAAACCTGTGAAGCCTAGAGAATACATGTGATATATAGTGATGTATATTACTAATATATAAGGTGATAAAGCTAAAATCTATCAACATTCAGGATATAAGTAAATAAGGGACGTATTGTCAAAAAACTCAGTCACCTCATGCCAAAGATATGAGTACCTTAAAGTTACAGCCACACGATGATGCTTTGGAGATGCAAGGAAGATACAAACTATGTAAAATTGTGCTACAGTTCTTACAGAACATAAATTAATGGAAGTGCGTATGGTTATTCGGCGAGTTTAGAGCAGGAGCTGCATGAGTACAAAAATATAGTGAAAAATGTCTCAGAAGATGCATAAATATATGAGTGGACATATAGTTTATTAATTATAGAGAAAACAAGAACGTGTGATCTTTTTTCAGGCTCTGAATCACATATTAATTATAGAGAAATCAAGAACGTGTGATCTTTTTTCAGGCTCTGAATCACATATTAATTATAGAGAAATCAAGAACGTGTGATCTTTTTTCAGGCTCTGAATCAAATATTGCGGATCCCAACTATATGATTCAATAATTCAAGCTATTGTTGAAGTGATGCACTAATAATATTTATGGTTGTGCTGTAGTGACTAACTTCACAAACAATAACCTATAGCTAACAGCTCACATGTCTGGCAATTGCAACAATGTTATGGACTCAGAAAACATTTTAAGCAATGATCAATTAAAAATTATTTTTTTAAACCAGAAAAGAGCTATCATGATGGGGAAATCCACTTTGGCTCATAGGTGTAGATGCACCCATCCTCTAAATAGACATTTCAAAATGTCAAAAAAATCTGTAAAAAGTTTCCCATGGATGATTGGATATTTTATGTTTGCACACAAAGTTTCGGCACAAAAGAACATTTTTTGTGGCTTATGTAAACAAGACAAATTTCGGTTCTCCAATATGACTATTCACAAGACATTTTTTGTCTTCTTTTCACAAGCCACAAATAATTGCGAAACCTTGTGTGCCAACATCGAATGTCCGGATGTACACACGAAATTTTTGTTTGGAATTTTTTAACATTTTAAAATGCTTTTTATGCATTTTTCATAATGGGTGCATTTACACCTATGTGCCAAAACACATCATGATGCAAATTCTTAACCAAGATTCAGTCAAGCATACTTCTAAAATAATTGGGGTGTATAGAGACCATGCTGGGAAACTTTAAAGTGAAATGATTTGGACAACAGGAAAAGGAAAGGAGTGTACCTAATTGGTACATAAATAAAATAGCCCAGTACATTTAAAACGAATTCCTTAATTTATAATAATTCCATTCATGTGATTTAAGATGACGAAAATTAGAAATGACTGATGGTGTTGAATCCTTATGGCATACAAGTTGGATAGAATGTTCCCAGACATAATTAGGAAATATTAGCATGAACACATCTTTGAATGTGAAATTAACATATATCTCTACCGCAAGCAAGCTACAACTGCGCAGATCCCAAGCCTATTTCTGAATGATTCAGGGTATAAAAGAAAAAACAATGGAAATGTCATGAAGTACAAAAACTCCCGCTTATTAAATGTATGCACATAGCAGTGTTCTGCAAAAGAACTTCATCATATTGGAAAAAACATTGGTTTTGAAATCTCATGTAGCAATACAACAAGATCATCTCTTGGTTTAAAAATTGCATATCCTATATACCACTTGACCCCTGCAAAGTTGTACCTGTAAGCAAAACTATTTCTTCAGCTCATAGGAAGCAAATACAGGTAAAATTAGTTTACCATTTCATTGTGTGTGTGTATATACTATGATCATATAGGTTCAGAAAATACAGAGATTAGGCCTGACGGAGGGACTTAAAAAAATTTGTATCCGAATCAAGCGGTCTTGAGTTCAAGACCTGGGATGAGGGAGAGCCACACACGCGAGATTTAAGAAAATGATGCCTACTTCCGGTCCATGTTTGGGCCTTAGGGAGCCACACATGACACATAAGGGAGTGTTGAACTTTTGGGTGAACTGGCTAGTGCATGCAACTCTATAGTTAGTTTTCGGCTGTGTGCATGCCAGTTATGCAGAGGCCGGGTATAATGCTTAAACTTTTAAGTAATAAAGTGCCCTTTATCGAAGAAAAAAATTCTATAGTTAGTTCATCAAACATATCTTCGACACTTCAACTTGAAATCCAATTTGTGTTAGAAGAAACTGAAAACAGAAGCCCTTGACATCTTCTAAGTTAAAGATACAGACAAAAAAGATAAAATTCACCACTCACAACAATTTTATCTTTTTCTCTTATCATAACACTTAATTGAAAATGTAAAACAATACTTGATATACTAAAAACTTCTCCAAGTTTTGTTAATAGAAAATTGTCCCTGCTCATCTTTGTTTGGTGCTTGGATCTTAATTGTCTTGTAAATTCATACCAAATTGTTATTGTTACTTAAACATCGTTTTGATCTACATAGGTTCTCATTGCATGTTGATTGTGCAGGGGTTTATTCAGGTGGAGATTTCATGGTCCATTTTGCCGGCCTAGAGGACAAGCTAGGCTGGACATCAAGAATTCTTAAAGAGATAGGAACTCCATGATGAGCATAAGTACTCCAATTTAAAACAATCGAAGGAGGATCCAGAAGTTTATGTGAAGAGCCTGGTTGTTTTTGCGCCATATGTGGTGTACACTGCCATGTCATCAGAAATATCCCACCATTCATCTCTGGACAGCTCTCATGCGCAGCTGAAGCACGACACATCCATCTTCAACCGTTACTCCCTCCATCCTCTTCCCATTCACCACCCATAAGTCACACCAACAGATCGATACAACAACACGTCATCAACCTATCAAGGTGTCGCTACAATCACCAGCAAGTATCGAGCTGCTGTTGCTGCAGCACTTTCTCAATGTCTAGTGGCACTGCCCCTGCCCTGAGCTCTGCTGCCTTGGTAGCCTCAGGCCTTGGTTTGCAGATGGATTCTTGGAGAGGCTCCTATCCCTCGTACGCTCTCTGCAGATATGCATGTATATTCATGTTCCAGTAATCACTCTTAGTAGGCAGTGTCCTTTTGATACTTGCCTCTCATTATTGTGGATTCCTCATATAACTGAACCGGTGGTCGGCCTCTTTTGATAGTTTCTCTATGATTTCCTTTTCAATCCTTTGATCGCACTGTTCTATTCTCCATTGTGAATTTGATTGATCCCAGGTATGAACTTACTGTTCAGGGACTTCCGGAGCTTTTACCCAGTATGATACGAATCTGAATGGTTCAGGTCTGACCTATCGGTTATTCAATTTTTTCTCTGTTGGGTTTGGTAGCAGTACAGATGTAAATCCTGGGAGACCTCACGACAGCCTTGGCAGGCATGGCAACGACTGAGAGTTAAATGTGCATAATTCAAATTCCGCACGAATCTGACCTCTATGCAGGTGTTTACCCCCACCTAACTATCTTTCTTCACTCATCTCCCTTTTGACTTTTTCAATTGCAACCCTGTAGTTCCATACGTCTATACTCTTTGTTTTGTTTCTCAAGAGTTTGTTTGTTTGTGTTTTAGTTCTTTCCTGCAGTTAAGTTGACACGAGGGAAAATTTTCTTAACCAATTGGTTGTTTCTATTAGCAGCACATGTAGTTCTCGCCGCAAGTATTTCAAAAATCATTGTTTACCATTTGTTCTGTATAATTAAATGTCTATTTGTTGCTCTCTGTTCACCAAGCTTATTAAAATGGTGTGTCCATTGTGCACCCAAAGTTACGCAACTCACATAATTCTATCTTTGCCCTTTATAAGTTTCCACAGCATGGATGGTAGAGAAAATTATTCGTGTATTTCGCGTTGCGGTGCACGGTCAACAATGAACACTTGTTTTGCTAGGGCATTATAGTAGCTGTGATGCTCTTCTGCTCTTCTGAATCTAACATGGTTCTTCATGCTGCAATTTTCCTGGGAGATTCTGATGAATAAAAGTCTGGGAATGTAGCTAACTGTACAAGTTCATCTCCGTGACAAACACCCAAAATGTCCAATTTTCAAGAGGGGGGCTTCAAACGGACATTAGCAGCGACTGGATGAGTGGGATGTTCCATTCATCCAACTGTATAATGTTTATACCCTAAGCCTTTTTTCGGGACTCCATTCGGATACTCCCAACAACAAACAAACGCTTTTTACTCATTTCTAGTGTTTTTCTGAGAAACATCATATTATGTTTGGATACTTCGAAAGTTGATCATATTTTCCTCGTGGTGCTTTTCGGCGACGCGAGGGCTGTTGACTCATCAGGGGATGTTGTGGTCTCTGAAACACCCATGGCGGTCAACCCTCCTTTGACTGGGAAGGTGCCATGGCAGATCAACTTCCCCTCCGAGTAGAGATATGATGGAAACCTTTTCCACAATTGCCCACATCGCTATGGCAAGACACATTTGGTAGCATCCCTGCCGAACTTCTCAGATGGTATGAAAAAGAATACCTACCCTTGGATTACTACTGAAGAATGACACTGCAGGCAAAGTCCCAGTAGAAGATTATGTTGGGGAGGAGATACACACAACCCCTCACCTTGCTGCGGTGACCTCCGAGGATAGCTTCAATCAAGAGATATGCAGCGAAAATAAAACAATGAGCACATGCACAGGTGACACAAGGATTTACGTGGAAAAACCTCCTTAAGGTGAGGAGGGAAAAAACCACGGGTGTGGACCAACCGGTCCACGCGAGCTTCATTATGAGCAACCTGGATACATAGTCTTCTCTAGAACATCTAGAGATGTACAACACACTCAGCACATTGCCAACTGACAACAATAGCAACAACAACCACTTGAGAGAAAGATTACAGCAAATCAGAGTATCTCAGTTTCTATCCTCTTCGGTAATCAGCAAACTGCTCTTAAACCGCAGATCCAATCAGCACCAAACTTGGTAGACAAGCTAACATACGAGTACCCAACATACACGCCAAATTTCAGGTCAATCAGACACCGTTTGCCTGCCCAAACTGTTCGTCTACCAAAACTGCTATGTGCCGAAACTTCAGCAGTCCAAACTGAACAAACCGCTTTCAAATCTGAAGCTACACTGATCCAAACCTCAAACCAGCTAGCCAGATCGAAGTACTCAAACCAAGGAACAAGCTCACCAAGTTTGGATTCAATCCAAGCACCTTTGACCCTCCAAACACCAGCTTGAAGATAGACCGGCCAGATCTCAGAAATCTGGACAGAAATCACCTCTTCTTCTTCTTCCTCTCTTCTCACTAGGTTGTGGTGTTCTCTCACCCCCTCTCAGCAGTAGCCACGTTGGCTTGCTTCTATCAGCTCATTTGCTCCCACACAGCCACCAAGGGTGGCTAAAATTTTCTTTTCTACTCCTCTCCTAAGGAGCACTTCAGCCGTTGGATATGAACATCGATCAACTGTTGAAACGTGTTGGACTTTACGGGTTAATGTTGGGCTGCCAACACACCTCCATGTGGAGGGATATGGCCCAACAAACTCCCCCTCCTGACATCATGGAGGGTCTCACTTCCAACCGGCAGTCATGCCGGCGAGCCGACGACATACCTCGAGTTTTTCTCTTGTTACCACCTTGGTCAACATATCAGCCATGTTGTCATCTGTGTGCACCTTCTCAATTTCCATTTGCTTGGAATTCAGCACATCTCGAATCCAATGATAGTGAACATCAATATGCATCGATCTCGAATGAAAACTTACATTCTTACTCAGGTGAATGGCACTTTGGTTATCACAAAATAGCACATACTTGTCTTTCTCAAAACCAAGCTCACAAGCCAATCGTTTTAGCCACAATAGCTCCTTGCTCGTCTTAGTTACTGCAATGAACTCAACCTCAGTTGTGTTCAGCGCCACACACTTTTGCAACCTACTTTGTCATGCCATTGCTCCCCTTGAATGGGTAATCAAATAACCTGAAGTAGACTTCCTTCCATCGACATCCCTAGCCAAGTCTGAATCTGAATATACAATCAGCTTGGGCTCACTACACCAAAACAAAGCTTCATATTAGTGTTGCCCCGGAGATACCTCAAAATCCACTTCATGGCTTCCCAATATGGTTTTCCTGGATTGGACATAAATCTGCTCACAATACTAACCGCTTGAGCAATGTCAGGTCGTGTGCACACCATAGCATACATCGAACTCCCAACCAGTGAAGCATAAGGAACTTTCTGCGTTTCCTTTTCCATCTCTTCATTGGAGGGATATTGCTTTTTACTCAACTTAAAATGAGCTGCGAGTGGACAACTCACTTCCTTTGCCTTGTCCATCTTGAACTTTTGAAGTACCTTCTCAATATATTTCTCTTGAGACAAATACAACTTGTTGGATTTTCTGTCTCTCTCAATTCTCATGCTGAGAATACACTTTGCTGGACCCAAGTATTTCATGGAAAAACTTTTGCTCAACTCTTTCTTTAGTCTAGCAATCCTAGAGACATTCTTGCCAACAATCAAGATATCATCCACATAGAGCAATAATATGATAAAATCATCACCTGAGAACCTCTGAAAAAATACACAATGGTCTGAGCTACACCTCTTGTAACCTTTCTCCCCCATGACAGATTCAAACTTCATGTACCATTGTCTTGGTGCTTGTTTCAGGCCATAGAGACTTTTTTTCAATTTGCACACATAGTCTTCTTTGCCTTTAACAAGAAACCCTTCAGGCTGCTCCATTTAGATTTCTTCCTCCAACTCTCCATGAAGAAAAGTTGTCTTCACATTCATTTGCTCAATCTCCAAATTGAGACTTGTTGCCATGCTAAGGATCATTCGGATTGATGTCATCTTCACCATCGGAGAAAATATTTCATCAAAGTCAATACCTTTTCTCTGGCTAAATACTTTTACCACTAGCCTGGCCTTTACCTTGGATGTGACATGTGCTCTTCTTCCTTGATTATGTAGACCCACTTGTTCTTAAGAGCTTTCTTGCCCTTGGGCAACTTCACCAGCTCATAAGTATGATTCTTATGCAAAGAATCCATCTCTTCAAGCCTAGACTTATTCCACTCCTTGTTCTCATCTTTCATTGCATCTTAAAAGCACTCAGGTTCTGAACCATTAGACAATAACACCACATATTGGTCTGAATCGTACCCGGTGGAAGGAACACGGCCTGGAGGGGCCGTCTGAGTGTAGCAGCTGGTGGACTATCTGGTTCAGGTGCTTGTTGATCATGATCATATTCTTCAGCATCATAATCTTGCTGCTGGGGAGCTTCCTCGCCTGTACCACTATGTGCATCACCTTGCACATGTTCTGCATCATCATCTTCATCTTCTTCTTCAGTTGAGTCTGCAGGAACTGGGTTAGAATCAGATCTGTCTTGCTGCTGATTTCGAGGAGGAACATGTACCGGAACTTACTCTGATACCTGCACCTTTGTCTTCACAATATTCTCAATTGTTTGGTATTCAACAAACACAACATCATGGCTTCTCACAACCTTTCTTGCTATTGGATCATACAATTTATAGCCAAACTGATCACCTCCATAGCCAAGAAATATACATTGTCATGTCTTTGAATCAAGATTTGACCTTTCATCTTGAGGGATATGAACAAAGGCCTTGCATCCACAAACCTTCAGGTGCTCATACGAGACGTCCTTGTCATAAAAGACCATGTTTGGAACATCTCCCTGCAATGGATAACTTTGTGAGAGATTAATAAGATAAACTGTAGTTAACAAGCCTCACCCCAATAATGTTTAGGCAGCTTTGCACTCGATAGCAAGCATCGAACTATCTCAACAGTTGTCCTGTTCATCCTCTCAGCAAGACCATTCAGCTGTGGTGTCTTCGGAGGAGTAAATTGGTGCCTAATTCCATGTTCCTTGCAATAGGCATCAAATGGGCCAATATACACTCCCCCATTATCAGTGCGAATGCACTTGATCCTCTTCTCAGTTTCTCTCTCAACTGAGACTTGGAATTGCTTGAATACACTTAGTACTTGATGTTTGTTCTTCAAAACATAGACCCAAACCTTCATGGAAAAGTCATCAATAAATGTGACAAAGTACTTTGCTCCACCCAATGACCTCACCGACAATTTGCAAACATCGGAATGTATTAAGTCCAGCACCTCGGGCTTCTTGTGAGGAGGTTGATTCTTGAACACAACTCTGTGTTGCTTCCCCGCTAGACAATCTGAACATTTCTTGATGTGAACACCCTTCACACCTTTCAACTGATTTTCTTTACTAGCACTACCATCCCCTTCTCACTCCTGTGCCCAAGTCTCTTGTGCCATAAAGCACACGTATCCTCTTTCTGCAACGCATTGACACAAGCAATAGAAAGCTTAGCATGAACATGATATAAAACTGAAACCATGTTACCTTTTGCAACAATTAGATTTCCTTTGGTGAGCTTGTACTATTAATTTCCAAATATGCTCAAGTACCCATCTCTATCAAGCAATTCGACCGAGATAATGTTGAGCCGAAGGGCCTCAACATGCCTCACCGACTTGAGGACTAGTGTCGTACCATTTTCAGTCTCCAAGTGCACATCTCCTCTTCCAATGATTTTTGCTCTATCATTGTTCCCCATCTTCACAACACCAAAATCACATATTGTGTAGTTGGTGAAGAGCTCTCTACGAGATGTAGCATGTATGGTAACACCGTTGTCCGAAATCCAAGTCATCTCATCACCATCTGCAAGGTTGATGGTATCATCATAAACTATAGTGATCCTCTCAATGGTGGAAACACTATTGCCATCATGTTCTTCATGCATAAGAAAAATGATCTCCTCTAACACAACAATCCGGCCTCCCTCACTATCACTATCACTGTCAGTTTGTTTCTGAACTTTATTTTTTTATTTTTGTCTTTCTCTCATTGTTCACAATGCCACTTGATGTGGCCCTTCTCATGGAAGTGATGGCATATAATACCAGCATACTTGTCTTTGCCTCTTGATTTGCTTGTACTTCTTTCTCCTCCCTTACTCGGACCTTTACTCTTGCTTCTCCCCCATGACTTGGTCACTAACATTTCCGAATGTGAGGAAGAACCGTCATTATTAGCAATTTTTATGGACTCTTCATTTAGTACCTTGGTCTTCACAAGGTTCCAAGTGACTACTCCATTAGGTGCTAAATTGTATACGGTGACCTTAAAGGTCTCCCAAGTGTCCAGTAATGAGCAAGTAGCAGCAAGGATCTCACTTTATCTTCAAATGTAATTCCCATTAAAGATAGCTGATTTATAATGCCCTGAAATTCATTTACATGATATACAATAGGTGTGCCCTCCTTGTACCTCAAACGCATCAATTTCTTGATCAAGAACATCTTGTTGGTACCTCCTTTGCGGGCATACAACTCCTTTAATTTCTTCCATAAGGTACGTGCATGTGTCTCCTCAATGATATCGTTCAAAACATTGTCATACACCCATTATCGGATGAACTCACAAGCTTGGAGATGAAGTACCTCCCATTGATCTTCTTTCATATCGCTGGGCATCTCAATGGAGAACACTGGCATCCAGTAATCCTTCACATATAACAAGTCCTTTATTTTAATCTTCCAAGTTTGATAATTTGTATCATTCAAAGAAATCATTTTCTTGGTATTCACTTCCATCTTTCACCACAAGCAAATGCAACTCAGCCCAAAACAAATGTTGCTCTGAAACTGAATACAAAACTGAACCTCGGCTCTGATACCACTCTGTTGGGGGAGGAGATACACACAAAACCTCCTACTTTCCTGCTGTGACCTCCGAGGATAGCTTCAATAAACAGATATGCAGCAAAAATAAAACAACAAGCACATGCATAGGCGACACAAGCATTTACATGGAAAAATCTCCTCAAGGTGAGGAGGAAAAACCCACGGGTGTGGACCAACCAGTCCACGCGAGTGTCACTATGAGCAACCTGGATACAGAGTCTTATCTAGAATAAATAGAGATGTACAACACACTCAGAACGTTGCCAACTGGCAACAACAACAACCACTTGAGAGAAAGATTACAGCAAAACAGAGTATCTCAGTTTCTGTCCTCGTTGGTAATCAACAATCTGCTCTTAAACCGCAGATCCAATCAGCACCAAACTTGGTAGACGAGCTGACATACGAGTACCCAACATATACACCAAATTTTAGGTCAATCGGATACCGTTTGCCTTCACAAACTGTTCGTCTACCAAAACTGCTATGTGCCGAAACTTCAGCAGTCCGAACTGAACAAACCGCTTCCAAATCTGAAGCTACACTGATCCAAACCTCAAACCAGCTAACCAGATCGAAGTACTCAAAGCAAGGAACAAGGTCACCAAGTTTGGAGTCAATCCAAGCACCTTTGAGCCTCCAAACACCAGCTTGAAGACAGACCGATCAGATCTCAGAAATCTAGACAAAAATCATGTCTTCTTCTTCTTCCTCTCTTCTCACTAGGTTGTGGTGTTCTTGTGTGTTCTCTCACCCTCCCTCAGCAGCAGCCACGTTGGCTTGCTTCTCTCATCTCATTTGCTCCCACACAGCCACCAAGGGTGGCTAGCGTTTTCTTTTCTACTCCTCTCCCAATGGCACTTCAGCCGTTGGATACGCACATCGATCAACGGTTGAAACGTGTTGGACTTTATGGGCTGATGTTGGACTGCCAACACACCTCCATGTGGAGGGACATGGACTAACAGATCAAAACACACATCTCGAGAAGTTAGCTATGGATACCATCGTTGGCTTGTGGTGAACTTTTCACTGAGCCGACACTATGCATAGCTCTTCGTTTTGTACTAGTACATCCTTTTTCTAAATGGGAGTGTTAGAGTATTAGGTATATACGGTTGTTATGATAGTTTAGATAGAGTTAGGATCTGTTTACATACAGTCCTAACTTGACTCGTACTCCAAGATAATCCTCTGTACGCCTATATATACTCGCCCATAAGGCTCAATAATATATCTATCATATTCCGCCTAACTCTATCTAAACTACCATAATAACCGTATATACCTAATACTTTAATAGGGAGTATAGCCCGGCCTGAAAGGCTTAAACGATGCACAACCTCCATTTATTGCATAGTTATAAAGTTTAGAAGTTTACAACTCATGGGTAGCTCAAAGTGGTGACATGAATCAACCAGCAGAAAAAGCATACAAAAAGCCTATGCATTTTGTCGTCTAAAAGGTTGTCGCCATCTAGCCTAGTTGAAGATAGTAATCTTTACGACTAATCGGTTATATCCAGTATCCATATACCGTTGTTGGTCTGCATGAAATAGAAAGGACCACATGTGGATCCAGTAAGAAGCTCTGTAAATAACTTTGTTGTTTATCTCATTTAGACAGTTTACAAATATATTCGTAATATTAGAAGGTGAAGTTATATTAAAAATAAAGTGAACAACTCACATTTTGTACATCCATTCCAACTATGATTAACAAGATTATCCTTAGTAAGCAACAAATTTCTATTAATGAGCCCCATAAGGACCTTAACATTTAACGGTATCTTCAATTTTCACAAATATTGTCCTAGAAATATAATATGCCCATTCATCAAATCTTCACATATGGATTTAACCGAAAACACTTTTGAAGTGGTCAAACTCCAAGAAAAACTATCTCGTCATTTAAGTTAATAACCCCCTATTAACCTCTCAACTAAATTTGTCCGATTGGGGGATCAATATTAGGGGACACTTCTTTAAATAGAAGAAACATTCCATGGCAGAACTTGAAAACTTGGAACTATTGGAGAACACCATATGCTGACTGGGGAACAATTCTAGAGAAAAGGGTTTATCCAGTTCACTCATTCAGATTTATGAAGAGGACGATAAATTTTGGTTTAGTAGAACTAGTGCAAAGTGGCTCTTGCGGGGGGACAATAATACAACCTATTTTCATAGGGTGGCTAATGGTAGGAGGAGAACGAATGTTATATAGTCCCTTAAACATAATGGTTTGTTGATAAAGGGGGACCTCTGATCTCCTCTCTCATGCTATTGAGTACTATAAGATTTTGTTTAGTAAAGGGGGAGGAAATATGGTAGGTTTAGATTCATCTATTTGTTTGAAAGGGAAAAAATTCCAACCTTGACAATGTTGTGTTAGATAGATCTCTCTGTGGAGGAGGAGTTTAAGAATGCTTTAGATCTCATGGTTAGAAACAAAGCTCCTAGCCCTGATAGGATTCCTGTTGAATTCTATTACTCATGCTGGCCTATTATTTAAACCTTATATTATGTTCTTGTTTGGGGATTTACATTCTGGTATCTTAGATTTATATAAGATCAACTTTGGCATGATTACTCCTCTTACAGCTGATATTATTGCTAAATACAGACCTATTTGTTTGTTACAAGTTTAATAAATATCATTACTAAAGTCATTACTATCAGGATAGAACTTTCATGGAGAAGTTAATTTCGAGTTATCAAACAGCTTTCATCAAGGATAGAAACATTATGGATGGGGTGATGTCTCTTCATAAAATCTTGCATGAATCTAGAAAGAAGAAACATCATGGTGTGATCTTGAAAACTAATTTTGAAAAGGCTTATGACAAGGTAGATTGAGATTATCTCTTAAAATGTGTTTCTCAAAAGGTTTCAGTGAATTTTGGTGCAAGCTTATGGATATTGTTGTTAGGAATGGTACTTTGTGTGTTAAAATCTATCTATTGTATACTAAAAGTAATATAAGGGTGTTTTTTCAGGCACTACGTTGATCCACATCATCAAAATTATTTAGACAGTTAGCTGTACTACTATAATTACGTAACACATATCGAACGTGGTAGGTCACCTGTGTGACCAATGGAGTCTGTGCCCACATTCGTATTGTAATCTAAACTTTAAAACAGAAAAAATTCAGGAACGGAAAAAGTGGAGTAGAGCCAGGACCAATATGGAGCTCGCTACCCGAAATCGACAGTTTCTTTTAATGGACGAAGCGTTAGCATCCTATGGAGATTCGTAATGATATAAACATTGTTTTTCGCGTAATATAGAAAAAAACTCCATCTAAAAAAAATCCTATTTCCTATGTTACAGGTACTCTCTCTCTATATTTTTTTTTTGAAACGTATGGCAAAAGCATATTTCAGTTATTAAGGGGCCATGGCCTCGGAAATTCACTTTAGAGGACAGGCTCACTCGAGCCCATTTTTGAATTTTTTTGAAAAGCATCAATATTTTTGAAAACAAATACCTACGCGTAGCCACTACTACGAAATAGAAATCTGCAAATTTTCATTAGAAAATACTTTGTATTTCCGGCGTAGCAAAAAGAAATTTATGACAATTTTTGGGAAACGGAGGCCCATTCAAATTTGCGCTGCTCACACTTAGATCTGAACATTTCTTTTTTTTGCGGACACCGGAACACAAATTATTTTTATATAATTTTTTTGCACGCATGTATTATTAATTATTATCTACATGCCGGTATTTTTTTTTCATATTTTTTAATCTTTAAATTTGTATTTTTCAGAAAAAAGTAAAATACTCCAGTGAGCACGAGCACCAAATCGACGCTCTCACCATGGCCTCCATTACCATGCTCATTTCTTGGATGGTTTGGAAGAAGAGTAATGCAAGGGTCTTTAACAATAAATCCGCTCCCCCACCTATCCTTCTCGAGATCATCAAGGACAATGAGCATGTCCCAGGTGGTGTAGCAGGGTTAGATAGGAAAATGCATGAAAGGTGCGTGCAAAAGAAGAATTAACTAAGTTTTTGGGAAGTAATTTTCAATATATTAGGAATTTGAATTTAAAAATAAATAAAACATCAACATATACATGTTGCAGTAATATTTTCATCATGGGTGCCAACACAAATGCTCCAACATTCATATAGATAGAACCAAAGTTTATATACATATGTTAGTCGGAAGAGAGGAAAACAAAAAACTAAGCCGATAGATACATTGGAGAATATGTTATTTTCCTTTGTTTTTTAGACAATGGAACAAGATATGTTATTGCTTCAGTGGATACAATGTATGTTAATGATAGTCCATATACATTTATTTATATAATAGTGCATGCAAATATGTGTATTCCCTCTTTTCTGAATTAATAGACATAGATTTATCTATATTCATATGTATCAATCTTTACTACTAAAAGGTTTACGGTCTTGATGGTAGGTCGCTATAAAACTACCCTCAGATTCGAAATAATTTACGAGAAATTGCCACCGCCGAGTGACGGATTCGTTTTTCTTTGTACCCAGCGCCTCCGGTTCTCCGCCAGGACACAGACCTGACGTGCCCACTGTGCAAGGAGCAACCGCTCAATAGAACACATAACGCTTGACTAAAAGAAAAAAACTGAAACAACGCCGCCTGACAGAAACACAACATCGCCGCCGCAGCCGACCCGCCGTTCACCATACCCTCGACTGTGTACGCCGACGTCGTTGCTACCCACCCTCTAAGACGGCGTCGCGGCGACCCTCCATCCCCACCCCGCATCCTCCGCCTACGCCCCCGAGACACGTGCCTCCGGTCCCCGCCCGGCGTCACGCGCCGCCGTCCGCCGCATCAGTACTGCACCTCCTGTCCTTGCCCGGTGTTGCACGCCCTCCGTACGCCGTGGAGGACTCAAGCTCCGCCACCGCTGTAGTGCATCGAGGACGTAACTGCCACAGGCGCCAAGGAGACCTGAAGACGTGAGTAGTACCAATAAAACAGTGGCGCATTCGAGACGTAGAGATGAGTGTAGATGGTCCATGATTTACTTCAGTTTACCAGATGATCAAGTGAGACAAAATTGTTGAAAAAATACAAGTGTATGAACAATTTTGTTTTATTTGAAAAATTAACCATACTGAGCTATAAGATTTGGTGCAGACATGTATTTCAAAAAATAAATACTTTATGTATATATATACTCCCTCCGTCCCAAAATAAGTGAGTTGAGTTTGTCTAGATACGCACGAATCTAGACACGTTTAGTATATAGATGTATTCAAATTTAGACAAATCCAAATCACTTATTTTAGAACGGAAAGAATAAATAAAGTTGAGACACTTATTTCTAGACGAAGGTATTAATTTATATTATCATATATGAGTACTAAGAGCTTACTCCACGTTACGACAAATCTGAGAAAAATACTTAGGCCCGGTTTGGCAGTTACTTTTTTGAAGTATTCCGAGAATAATTCAGTTTCTAGAAATAATGTAGTATCAAATACTTTAAAGCGTTTGGCTCTGAGGTATACCGTGGTTTTGAAAACTGAAGTATTTCAAAAGTTCCAGTATTTTTGACGTTTTGAAAACTTCAACCTCGACCTTTTTTTTAATTTAAAATGGAGCTTGTGCCCTTCGCAAAACACGCATATTTTCTTCCTTCCATTCGTCACGCATGCTTACCGGGAAACCTACACCTACCGATCCAGTGTTACGCATGCTTGCATGGAATCAGATGCTCCTCCGATGGTTGTACTTAACAGATTGGATTTTCATGTAGTAGATTAATTATTGTAGCTGAAACATTGAATGTGACTCGCGGAACAACCATGTATGCAATAGCCATGCAAAGCATCTACGAGTCAAAAGAGATCATACATGCAAGGTAAAAATTAGTCAACGGAATGGTAAAACAACACTACCCAAACACGTTGTAGTTTTTGCCAAAACTGAGAAATACTAAAATATCAAGAAAGTGTAGTATTCCTCCACCGTGCACTGAAATACTTCAGTTTTGTAATACTTCAATTTAAGAAAAACTTTATTGCCAAACTAGGCCTTAAAGTTTTTATAAAACCTGCCTGTAAAAATGTACGAGGGTTACATGAAAGTAAGAAGTTGGGGTTTTGATCCCTGTGCACCTCAACACTATGCCGCACGCCGACAACTGCCATTTTGGGCCTCTCTTAGGGAGGCAGTCACCGACCTCCGATAGCTACGAGGAGCGTCACCTCGAAGTCTGGTAACGGCCATAAGAAATGCAAAAGAAGGGCTAATTCAACCTACGGCTATTTCGACGCGGAGAAAAGCCCCACTTAGGTCTATGGGCGCATTCGATTGAAGGGGCATGGATAGAGGCCAGGACTTACTTTATGTGCCTCTGAGACCTTAGAGACACATATTTATCTCTCTTGAGCTTAGTCCAAAACGCCGAAACTGCGGGTTTGTAAAATATAATAATCAACTTGTTACAATGTATTTTCTCCGTAGCAACGCAAGGGTATTTATCTAGTACACTATAACATGTCTACATATATGTATCTAGATAAATTTATGTCAATTAATTTGGAACAAAGAGAGTAATTTTTAAATCATAATTTCCTTTATTAGGATGGAAACAGATTAGTGTAATTGCTCTAGAATTGGGGTGGGATTGTCTGTTGCATGAGGTAGAGATGATCAACATCAAAGGACATCTATTTGTTGACAAAATATAGTGGCACATCGTTGTTTAATGACCATAGGAGTCTATCATGGGGAAATAAAGAAAGAAACCTACAACAAAATATAGCTACCAAACCAGGAGTCTTAGTTAATCTCTTAAAAAAGGAAGAATAACAAAAAATGTTTCCTACTTGATAGTTTAGAAAATGGTTGTTGAGGAGATGAAAGTATTATTTTATTGCACATAAAAATGTTCTATTCTTTTTGTTATTCTTAGCACTAATGCACTATAATTATATCTATGTTTGAAGCACCATATATTTCACAATGAAGGTAATCGAGAGGAAAACAATATTGCTAAGAAATAAAAACTTAAACATTGTTTACATGATGATGACCTCGCATTTGTGAGGGCCACCGTTCTAGTTAGCAATAAAAGGGGAAAAGATTTTGGAAATCATAAAGGGGTGAGATAGGGTGACCCTTTCTCTCCCTTCCTCTTTAGTTTGGTTGCTGAAGGTTTGGCTAAAATGGGGTTTTCAAGCCCAATCTAATGGCCTGGTGGCTGGTTTGGTATCCCATCTGGTTGATAATGGTGTTAACATTTTACAATATGCTAATGATACTATTATACTAATCCAAGATGATATGGAACAGTTGATCCATGTTAAAATCATTCTTTATATGTTTGAGGCCATGTCTAGGTTGAAAAAATAATTTTAATAAGAGTGAATTTATGCTAGTTATAGAGGATAGCGTGAAAGGTTTAAAGATATGTTGATATGTTTGGTTGTCAGCTTAGCAACTGACCTATTAAACATCTTGGTGTCCCTGTCTGTGGAACTAGACTACATGTGGTTGATTTACAACCCCTTTTTGATAAATTAGTAAAGAAACTTGATGGATAGGTTGGGAATTCTTCTTCGATTGGTGACAAATATACTTTAATTTTGTCTTCTTTGAGTAGTTTTCTCATCTACCATATGTCAATGTATCTCATGGCTGATAATAACCTAGAGAACTTTACTAAAATCATCAGAAAGTTCTTCTAGGAAGGTTCCAATAATAAAAAGAAGTATTATATGGTCAAGTGGTCTATTATATGCAGGCCAGAAAGAAAGGGGGATTGGGTATCAGAAATCTAAAACTGTTTAAAATTTGTCTTATGTGTAAGTGATGGTGGAAGTTGTAGTCTGAGGATGGACTCTGCAGAGATTGTAAGAGCCAAATATGGTATCTAGCATGGTATCTGGAGGATTAAAGTGAAACAAAGTGATTCTGCTGTATGAAGAGACTTATTGAAACTCAAACAAGTCTATCTAGTTGGTAGGAAAATTGAGCTAGGAGGAGGCAGAGAAACCGAGTTCTGGCATGATCAGTGGATTGAGAATTTCTCCCTTTGTGAGAAATTTCTAGAACTTTATGAAATGTGCAATCAACAGATTGGTACTGTTAGAGAGCCATCAGATTTGGGCTGGTTTTTTACTTTTAGGAGGTGGCTTTCACCTTGTTTGACTTCTCAATGGAAAGATTTAAGGAACATGTTAGCATCTGTGAGTTTGAACGATGAAATGGATAAACCTAAATGGAAATACACGAAGTCTGGGGGTTTTCTCAGTTAAATATATATGTATAATAAGCTTGCTAGTGTGGGGCTCGATAGATCCTTTAGAAACCTATGGAAAGCTAATCTACCTCTTAAAATCAAAATTTAGCTCTGGCTTATTTGGCACAACGCAATCGCTACTAAGGACAACATGAAAAAAATGGGTAGGAAACTATATTTGTCGTTCTTTTTGTCCTTTCGACGAAACCATCAACCATTTGTTTTTAACGTATCATGCTGCTATTTACATGTAGAGTATGATTTCTATGTTATTGGTGCTCAGAATAGATCTTCTTGTTTTACTCAGTATTTCTAGTGGATTGTGGAATTCCTTCCCTTTGAATCCAATTTTCACATTGTTTGTGTTGCTCCTCTATGCTGGTCTTTATGGAAAACTAGGAATCGATCATGTTTTGAAGGCAAGTTGATTTCTTTCCCTTGGGAATTTAATTTGTTACATGTGTGCTTTCTCTCGTTACTGGGCATGCATCCAGAGTGAGCAAGGTAGGGGCTTGATGGTGGAGGGAGCTGGTCGCCTTCAACATATGGTTACTCAGGTGCATGAGATGGCGAGACAAGCTTCGATGATGAGAGTCAAGAATGAGGATGAAGATGTTGATGTGTACATCACTGGTGATTAAAAACACCTTCCTCGAAGATGGGTTCTTGCAGCCTATATCTTTGTCTTTGGTGTTAGTCAGAACTTGTCGTAAACCTGTGGTTGTGGAGAATGTTGTCTTACCACTTTGTAGTTATCCTTTTACCTTTCCTTTTAGTTCTTGTCTTTAGATGTTTCAACATATGTTTTGTTATATTCTAATAATGGAACATGGCTGTGTTGGGATTCGTATGGAAAGAAAACATATCCCTGCTGTCCATTTGTCTCCGGTCAGTGCCCATCTTAAAACAAAACTAGGTGGGTGTGTGAGCTTCGCCTAGCCGCCTATATCGTATTAGATATCGCGAGCGAGAATGCGAGTTTTCTCTCATGCTCTTATTTCTCTTTTATGTCAAGTTCTTTCAATACGCTAACAGTGCGTACACGATTAATTGGTGAATTGTTGTTAGCACTTGGGCCCAATCTTATTATTAGAATATAAATGGATAATTCTAGGTTAAAAATAAAAATGTTTATTTTCTTTCTCTAAGCATGTGATTTCTCTTACCAATAAATTAGCACATGAAGGATCGGTGATACAAAATTCAAAAACAATTATGCCCATCTGTAGTAAATTTAGCAAATTGAGAAGAAGAAGAAGAAGAAGAAGAAGAAAGAGTTGGGGAGAAGGAAATGACAGCTCAACCTGGGGGCGGATTCTCCACTTACCACATTCACAACAACAACTACTTAGGACGTCTGCTTGTTTCTCACAAGTTGAAGGAGAAGAGAGAGCTCGGAGTGGAGGAGAGGAGCGGACGAGAGGGGTGGACGGCCTGCGGAGGAAGCGCTTTCCTCGTCTCTAGGCAAAGACGGGTCGAAAGTTTAGGCAGAGTGACCCACCTAGGAGCCTCCCTCTTGCACGCAGTGCTGCCCAGAGTCGATGTCCCCACGCCGCCTCTCCAGGCTCAACTCCACATCAAAGGCCCTGCCTCGAGAGTTGTCTCCAAGCCCCCTGCCTGACCAGTGCCTCCTGCAGCGTCTCATCACCACCGGCTCATCCTCCTATGTGACACCTCCGCCTGGAGAAATGCTTTCATGCACCCCTCCTCGCGCATGGCCGCACGATGGTCGAGATGAGCCAGGAGAGGCAGCCTAAAGGACTTGCAGCTAAGCGGACGTAGTGTGGTAGTAGTTGGAGAATCGTAGGCGGTAACCGAAAACCCTAACCCGGAGCTCTTGAGGAAGAAGAATAGAGAGGGTCAACTCCACGGAAAATCGCTTTAGATCACGGGCCCCATGGAGCCATTTTTGAACTTTTTAAAATTCATCAAATATTTTCGAAAAATTACCTACGTGTAGCCAACAATATAAAATACACGTCCGCAAAAATTAATGGAAAATACCTTATATTTCGGGCACAACAAAAGAGACAAATATGACAAATTTTGGAAAAAAGGAGGCTCATTCAAAATTGAATGTTTATGTCTAGATCAGAATTTTTTTCTTTTTTAGGAGACAAGAATACAAAGTATTTCACATAAGATTTTGTACGCGTGTATTATAAATCATTATTTGATCCTGATATTTTACTGGAACTTTTTAAATTGTGCAAGTACCCTCGTTGCTCATACATGTCACCAAGCTTAAGTTATAGTATAATTCAGCTGCGTATTGGCCAACACCTCAGAGGCGGAAACATTTCTATGCATCACAATGCTATAGAGGTTCGGGTTTTGGAAAGCAAGAGGTGTTATGACAAAGAACATGTTGCTTAAACTTCCTCCGTAGCTTTATGGACAACATATAAATACAAATACAAGTGTATACGAAAAAGACAAAACTGTCTCGGGCGACATTACAAAAGACCATTATCGTTTCAAGAAGGAAAACGATACGTATCATCCGAGGGATGAAACATTTTCATCCCCTGGGTGTCCCTCGTCGCCCAGTTACGCCCGCACCTGCCGCTGCGTGGACACAACACGTGTATGGGCCCCACCCTACGGCATCCTTCCGAAATATCCTGACCTTATCTCCTCTCACGTTCTCCTCCACCAAAACTTTCCCCATCTCGCTGCGTGTCTTCTTCCACCTCGCGCCCCGTCCTCTGTACCACAGCACCACCATGTGCCATGGCTTCCGTCCGCCGCAGCAAGGTACGCCGCCGGGCGCCGCTGCTAGTTCTTAGCCCCGTCGTTGCAATTTGGTGTCGCCGTGATGCAAGGACTAGGAGCAGAAGCTCCGAGCGGCAGGAGGTGTACGAGGACTACATGCAGGCGATGGCGACTGTGACCACGACGCGAGGGCAACTGGTGGATTGTGAAGGTCAGCCTGGTACTGCTACCGGAGCTTCACCTCTATTGCCCCGATCTCCATCTCCGGCGTTTCTACGTGCGGCTCTGGCGGTGCTACCTTGGGCGGCATGCATGGTCCGGACCAGGACCATGGAATCTCAGCATCGTCCGGGGACGCTCAGCATCGTCCTTTCAAGAAAGACCATTATCAGCTGCGAAGTTGACCTGCACGTGTACCTCGTGTTATATATTGCTTGGCACATCCACAGGACGCGAGCTATCTCAAGATCGTGTCTCGATCTCTAGGAAATCAAACACATGGGTCCATTGGAACTACCTCGAGCTGGATTACAGCCGAAGGACCACCTCTTGAGCGGCCGAATCGCCACGAAAACGGAGAACGATATCGTCGAAAGATGCCCTTGCCGGCTTCCCCGTTCGACAGCAATGACGAAAGGTGCCCTTGCCCGCAGCGTCACGCTACTGGAGACGCGCTGCTTCACACGATCATCATCTCCGCGTTAGACCATGCACGGCTGAGTAAGATCCTTTTTACACCATCCATTTTGAAATATAAAATGTTTTAACTTTTATGAGTAGACCTAACACTACGGGAGAAGATTGATACGCCGACGCCGGGAGCCCCAAAATCCCGTCGGCGTATGGCCGTTGGCATACATGCCCGTAGGCGTAAACCTTTTATCCGTCGGCGTAGAAAAGCCGTTGGTGTATATAGCTACGCCGACGACGTAGACCATATGGGTCCCACCTAAATGACTAACGGCCGTTTGGCTACGCCGACGCAAAGACGTCGCCCTAGATTTTTCCAAAAAATTTAATTTTTTATATTTTTTTTTCAATTTTTTTAATTTTTTTTAACATTTTTGAATTGTTTTACTCATTAATCTCACATACATATTTTTAATTCTAAGTACACTTAATCTCAAGTCAAATTGCACTAGTAGTCAAACTTCCTGATCGGTCACCTATCCTAATACTACTTCAGCCCTGGTACGCTTAACTTCTCCATTCCTTTCACATGACCTTTCGACAAAAAAATTAGAACTTGTTGTAAATACTATCATATCAATTCTATTAACCATTGAACTATAATGTTAGATGTCTTTATTTTTTACACTCCAAATAATTATTTAAGTAAACAATAATGAATAAGTAATAATAATCTTAAATTCAAATAAAAATAAAATAAATTTTATTTATTTTGCCCTTTTTCCATTTAAAATTGAATAATTCATATATACAAATCCGTAAAACGTAATTCGACAAATAATATATCCAAATCGATCAGAAAAATGAGAGGAATCCAAATATGGCATCCCTATTATCTATTTAATTATGTATCATAGCTTTTTAATACTAAACTAACCGAAACTATGCTCTGATTCATGAAACACCTCGTTTTTAACACTCAGAAAATAGAAAATGGCTTTTTGGTTCAACGGAAAGAAAAATCTTGCATTGGATCTCTGATGAAATATCATATTATGAACCTAAAAATAATTTTTGCAAAAAATCATGAGCATCAGATCATGTACCTGTAGTTAAAATCTGACTCACTTTCTACTAATTCGACATGAATTTGTCTTTTTCACAAGGGGTAGAAGGAAAGCTTTGAGATATCTCGGTTGAGACATTGTCCATGCAAGGTGGTCTAGTATTTTTGAAAAATATGGTGGTATCATTTTTAAATTTTTATTTGGTGGTTACTTCATAAAACACTCCTTTTTTGCACTTGGAAAATGAAAAGTGGCTTTTTGGTGCAGCGAAAAGGAAAAAATTTCTCTTGAAATATTGTTCGCCATCCCATGATACACATACATACACAATATGGGCACATTATCGCAAACTATACCGCGATTCTAGCCATAACATTGGTCATTTGACCCGAAAGCTAGAAAACCTCGACTAAGATAGGTCATTTTGTGAAGGTTTTTTGAGACTCAATCAATATACTAAGTTTGGTATTTTTCCTTACAACTTTGTCATATACTATGACACCACGCGAAAGTTTTGCATTATTTCGACCGTTTTTAAATTTTTTATGCCTGTTGCAAACTATCGTCAAACTTTCTAAATCAGCGGGCAAGAAGATTCTTAGCTCGGGGCTGAGCCTCGCTAAACTTGCATTGGATCTCTGATGAAATAACATATTGTGAACCTAAAGATGATTTTTGCAAAAAATCATGACCATCAGATCATGTACCTGTAATTCAAATCTGTCAGAGTTCCTACCGATTCGGTATGAATTTGTCTTTTTCACGAGGGGTGGACAGAAAGTTTTGAGATACCCCGGTTGAGACATTATTCATTCAAGGTGGTCTATTATTTATGAAAAATGGGGTGGTATCATTTTAAAACTTTTATTTGGTGGTCGCTTCACAAAACACCCTATTTTTTGCACTCGGAAAATGAAAAAATGGCTTTTTGGTGCAACAAAAAGGAAAACTTCCTCCTACAACATTGTTCATCATCCCATGATACACATGGTGCTAATATGAGCACATTATCGCAAACTATACCACAATTCAAGTCATAACATTGGTTATTTGACCTGAAAGCCAGAAAACCTCGATTGAGATAGGTCATTTTGTGAAGATTTTTTCGAGACACAATCAATATACTAAGTTTAATATTTTTCCTTGCAACTATATCACATAATATGACACCACGCTAAGGTTTTGCATTGTTTCGACCATTTTTGAATTTTTTATGCCCGTTTCAAACTATCGTCAAACTTTCTAAATCGGCGGACATGAAGATTCTTAGCTCGGGGCTTAGCCTCGCTAAACTTGCATTGGATCTCCGATGAAATAGCATATTGTGAACCTAAAATGATTTTGCAAAAAATCATGACCATCGGATCATGTACGTGTAGTTCAAATCTGACTCACTTCCTACTGATTCGGCATGAATTTGTCTTTTTCACGAGGGGTGGACGGAAAGTTTTGAGATACCCCAGTTGGGACATTGTCCATTTAAGGTTATCTAGTATTTTTTAAAAATAGGGTGATATCATTTTAAAACTTTGATTTGATGGTTGCTTCACAAAACAGACCTTTTTTGTACTTAGAAAATAAAAAATATGTTATATAAAAGTATTTGTATTATATATATATATTCCAACACAAATATGTAATATTTGAGTTTATATAGATAAATCTTATTTTTCTGCAAATTTTGATATATTATATGTATTTTTCTGAATTTAAATGATTTTATGACTTTTTTAAGATTAATGTGGTAAAAAGGAAAAATAGCTACGCCGACGGCTTTGCCGTAGGCGTAGGTGTGAAATCTTGCCGTCGGCGTAGACTTGACATCGTTGCTCTGCCGTTAGCCTAATCGCTTATGCCGACGGTCCTGTTTACGCCGACGACTGCCGTCGGCCTATTCATCCTACGCCGACGGCAAAACTGGGCCGACGGCCGCACTACCTAGCTGTCGAGCCCGTCAAGCTGCGCCGACGGCCCCAACATTTTGCCGTCAGCGTAGAATACGATCGTCGGCATATATTCCCGTAGTGTAAGCATGTACAACAAAAGCTAAAACATCTGAGAGTAGTTTTTACCTGAGTTGTTCATTGTTAGCGATGTCGCCGTGTCCCACATCCCCACTACATACTCCCTCCGTCCGTCCACAGATAAGAGTACTTATCTTAACTCAAACTTAGTAAAATTTGACTATTTTTATAGAAAACCGTAATAATATTTATGACACTAAATGGATACCACTAGCATTATTTTAAATTTAGTTTCATGATATGAGATAATTTTATATAATATATGTTGCTGTATTTATATCTATCTACCTGTAAGACTGGTCAATTTAATAAAGTTTGAATTAGGCAAAAGCTAGAGATCGGAGGGAGTATATGTCTATGTGTGCGTGCATATATATACAAACGTCTGATTCTGCGTTTTGCATGGGCTTCGTGACCAGCACCGGGAACGGCGCCGAGAAGATGGACGCGGCCAAGAAGGGCCAGGGGCCGGCGTCGCTGCCGTGGACGGTGCGATTCCAGGCCCTCGCGCTCTCTGCCGCCTGCGACATGTCGCAGCGCCGGGACGGCACCGTCAACCGCTTTCTCTTCTCGCTCGCCGACAGGCAGACCCGCGCCAGCTCGCGCCCGGACGCGCGCGGCGTGCGCTCCGCCGACGTCGCCGTCGACGCTTCCCGAGGCCTCTGGGCGCGCGTCTTCTCCCCCTCGGCGGAAGCGGGACAGGCCGCGCCGGCACCGCTCCCGGTCGTCGTGTACTTCCACGGCGGCGGCTTCGCGCTGCTCTCCGCCGCCTCCACGCCCCTCGACGCCATGTGCCGCCGCTTCTGCCGCGACCTGGGCGCGGTGGTCGTCTCCGTCAACTACCGCCTCGCGCCCGAGCACCGCTACCCGGCCGCCTACGACGACGGCGAGGACGTGCTCCGCTACCTCGGCGCCACGGGCCTCCCCGGTGACGTCGCCGTCCCGGTCGACCTCTCCCGCTGCTTCCTCGCCGGGGACAGCGCCGGCGGCAATATTGCACACCACGTCGCGCACCGGTGGACGACCTCCTCTGCGACGGATACCTCGAACAAAAACCCCGTCGTCCGCCTTGCCGGGATCATCCTGATGCAGCCGTTCTTCGGCGGCGAGGAGCGCACCGAGGCCGAGCTGAGGCTGGAGGGCGTGGCGCCGATCGTCAACATGCGCCGCTCGGACTGGTCGTGGAGAGCGTTCCTGCCCGAGGGGGCCGACAGGAACCACCCGGTGGCGCACGTGACCGGCGAGGCGGGCCCGGAGCCTGAGCTGTCGGACGCGTTCCCGCCTGCGATGGTGGTGGTCGGAGGACTGGACCCACTGCAGGACTGGCAACGCCGGTACGCCGCCATGCTGCAAAGGAAGGGGAAGGCGGTGCAGGTTGTGGAGTTCCCGGACGCCATTCACGGGTTCTACATGTTCCCGGAGCTCCCCGACGCAGGCAAGCTCGTCAACGACGTCATGGCGACTTTCATCGAAACGAACACGCCCGATCACTAATTCGCTGATTCAGTTTTGCGACGGTGGTGTTATCTATTGCTGCAAGTTATAACAATTTCTTTTCTTTTGCGAATATTATAACAACTAGCAAAGAGGCGTCATTGCTACGGGTTAATATTTTATTTTTTAACCAACGTCGTCTAATTGATACCATACTAAACCGTACCCACCCGAAGGAAATCCTCTTGACCCGTCCCGTTTGTCCTGCCCACCAACACCGAGAGAACTTGCGCAATGAAAATCAATTCCATCTTGGGCGCCTCCCATCCCATACATGACAAATTCACCCCTTTGACCTAATTAGTAAGCTATCATAAAGAAACAATTATTTTCAATCATATATACACATTCTCGTTTTACATGGAAATGTTCTGTGTCCGAGCTGACCAAGTAAACTATATATTAAATAGTTGTACTGCCGCATATCTAGTTCTTCTTCTCCACCCATCTCTCTCTCCATGAACTACAATCAACTATTTTGGGCATCTTTGTTTCAGCACAAGTGAGTTGGAGCCTCGCGTCATATCGTTAGCAAATTTTCTTCGGCGGCAGCTTCTCTCTGCATGTTCTATTGCATAGCGCTAACTAACTTTCCCAGAAATTAGTGACATTTTTCCTCTATCATCTCTGAACTCCCCAAATTGATTTGATTTGCCAACTATTTTTTGAAATTGACCTGCTATTAATTCCAGAAAGCGTCTCCACACGGGATCCTCCAGCGTGTCCGGCCGTCATAATGTATTAGAGGTAACAGCCACGCATCGCCACAGAAAAATTGATCAAGAGCAGTGGAACTACAACAAGCCAACTAACCTAGCTAACAAACAGTGATATGGGAATTATTTCTTCCAAAGGAAAAATAAATAAAACATGCATATGCGTATTTATCAGCAGAAACATATTGCTACTTGAATTTTTTTTTTTAAAGAACAATCCTGCCTAGATGCAAACTGAACTTGTCAACGGAACAACCTGTACACTACAACTTCTCCAATCGAGTTTCAGGCAAGGAGATGGAGACAGAAGCATATATAAATCCAGCTCAATCACCAGCGAGATGGATCCCAAAAAACGTTGGCGGCGACATGCTGGTGGCTCAAGAAGACGATATAGGGTTTGGGGTTGTGTGAGGAGGCCTGATGCGTTGAGGAAGAGCTCCGTGTGGCGGCTCGCCGGCTCTCACGCGAGAAGCAGTGCCCGCTTGGGCTCTGGATGCTGCCACGGGCGCCGTCGCCGATGAAGGAGCCCGATGCAGGTGCCGCCGGTGCATGAACTACTGATAGTCAGGGAATCAGGCGACTGGGAACGTGTTGGAGCACAATTAATTCAGCGTACTGCACGGTGATTAGATTTGCGACAAGTAAATAACGAAGAACGAAAATAAAATCACAGCAAAGGGCCACAGATTTAACGTGGAAAACCTTCTCCAACAAAGAGAGGGGAAAAACCACGGGCGCCGGCCAGCGAAACTTCACTATAACGAAGAGTGTTTACACAACGCCGGGGATTTCACAGATGCAACTTATCCTAGCCGACAGCTTACAAGAAGTATATATAGCGGTGGTAACCTAGGTCATCAACGATCCGTACCGCGGGAGGCTGTCGATGCGGAGCGGAGTCTGAAGTTAGCCTCTACTTTGTAAAATTTGAATCAACATATATCAGTGATGAGATGGGACAAGTGCTATGCCGGGAGGCTCTCCATGGAGAACGCGCCGCCAACGCATCTGCGGGAATCAAGGGGAGACCGCACCCACTGCACGGAGACGGCCGTGCCAAGAGCTGCGTCGGGCTTCCTCGCCGTAGAGGTCAGAGCCGCGTCAGGAGCCTTGCCCCAGAGGGCGTGTGCTGTCCCGCACATGTTGTATCGATTCATCGACATCCCCATGGCTCCACCCACCTGCTAAAAATCCTTCCCAAACCTCCCGAAGCTGCGACGACGGATCCATGGGCCCTCTGGCATCCCCCTTCTAATTCTGGAATTGAGACTTCAGCCATGGACGACGCGCTGCCGCTTCGGCTCCTTCGCGCTAGGCGTCGCCGAGCAGCCACTATCTGCCTCCATGACCTTCAATCTCGATGTCGCGACCCTTTTCCTGAGCTTGGGTCTTGGCTCCTCGCTGTGTGTTGGGGCACTCGTCGCGATTGTTGGTATTGGCCGCCTCCACGTTGGATTGTAGGCGCGGCGGCGCAGGTCGATAGGCCGGCGAGCTTGCACGGAGAAGGGAAGAAGCAAGACCTACGGCGGCCGGACGTGGTGCTGCGGGAGTGGCCGACGGGGTCGAGGCGGAGGCTCGCCGTCCTGGGACAGAGTAGGGGTTAATTTCTCAATTACTTGATTAGCAGCAAATAAATACATCGAACGATGTAGGATGGAATTAAACAAACATGGAGGAAAATAAGCACAACAACATGGGGTGCTAATTTCTCAAAAAGAAACGCAGGAAGTGACGCCGGTCCTTGTGGAGGATAGGAACCACCGTAGATGGAGGCGTGTGGAACAGAGCATGGAGCACGGGAGGAGGAGGTAGGCCGCCAGGTACAGTAGACGCGGGAGACGGCAAAGAAGAAGGTTGAGGTACTGCGGACGGGGTAGTTTTTTTTTGTCGGATGAGCACGGAGAGAGACGAGGGGCTCGAGGAAAACGTGTGTGGCAGAGGAGGGAAACAGAAAAATTGAACGGGTAAGTCACTCGGAGCTAGCATAGCCCGTAATTTTTTTAAGTTTCGAGGCAGTTTTGTAGCGACATACCAGGCTATCAAGACCGTAAACCTTTTAATAGTATTATTACTTTGGTTTGTTGATCTGATGAGCGGCTATTTTATGCTTTAGTTAACTATAACATGAGACTCCATTATTTGGAAGCTAGTAAAATCAAGGTCCTGCAAGCTCAACATTTAGCTTGAAAAATAGCTCCAAGTTGGCGGAGAAAGGCAGGCTACGGTTGTACAATGAGAACTAGAGGCACCAAATGTCAGCCGATAAAAATTTCACACGTCCCAGCCAACAAAATTAATGAGAATAGTGACACCATTGGAACGATCCTTTTGTACAACGAAATGGTACTCTCTCCGACATATAATAAGTTGTGAGATATCGTGGTTGGCGGAATCGATTGCCTACTCGAGGCATCTAACTAAGCTTAGAGCAAGTTCAATAATAAAGCCAATTGTTAGCTATAAGCAGTCGCCATGTTACCTGTAGCCAACCTAATAGTTAACACATACAATAAATAGCCATAAGTGCTACTTTATTTGGCTAAGACCCACCTTACACTCACACAAAGTGCCTAGGGGCGCGTGTTGTAGCTGGCTCTTACATTAGAGTCCACTAATCTTCTCTTTTCACTTCTCTCTCCTCCACCTCATCTCAAATATATTATTTAAAGTCTTATAGCCTGCTGACATAAGCTTATTGTACTTGCTCTTATGTACGCAGGAAAAGGCCCCATGGTGGCCAATTAGAGACGGCATCAGACTCTAGAGTTCGTTCCTATTACAATGTCTAGCACCTCCTTAATCGAAACTTTGAGAAAGTTTGAGATTATGTCTAAACTCATGCAAGCTCTTAACATGCAAAGTCTTTGTGAAGCCATCAACGAACTTGATATCGGGTTGTTTGTAGGCAACTCATTCTCGGACAAAATGATAATCAATCTCAATGTGTTTTGTGCGGGCATGAAAGACTGGATTTGCAGAGAGATATGTAGCACCAAGATTATCACACCAAAGACATGGCTTATCTTTGAGAGTGGCACCAAGTTCTCGAAAAAAAGCTTCAACCCAAATCAACTCAGGAATAGCATTGGCTATAGCCTTATATCCAGCTTCGATGCTAGAACAAGACACAGTAGCTTATTTCCTGGCACTCCAAGAAACAAGATTGGAACCAATGAATATTGTAAATCCACCTGTAGAACATCTGTCATCGAGAAAACCTACCCAATCTGCATCTGAAAAGGCACTATAACCAATGTAGAAGATGGTTTCTGAAAGGTAAGTCCAACCTTGATGGTGCCTTGAATGTATCTCAAAATTCTTTTAGCAGCTGTCCAATGAGCAGTAGTAGGGGCATGCAGGTATTGACAAATTTTATTAACGGAAAATGATATATCAAGCCTTGTCAATATCAAGTACTGAAGAGCGCCAACAATACTACGATAATTTGTGCTATCCTCAGTTCCAAGAGGAGAGCCATCATGAAGTGACAATGTGTCATTGATAGACAACAGTGTAGGACAACTTGTGCAATTAGTCAACCCAACATGTGTAATTAAATCAGTAGCATATTTTTCCTAAGTCATAATCAAACCAGCGGAAGACCTTTTAACTTCAATGCCCAAAAAATAGTGCAAGTCACCAAGATCTTTGATTGCAAAGTTTTAAAATGAGATTATGCATCAGAACTAAGATAGCCTGATCCAAAGAGCCAACCCCGATGATGTCGTCAACATATATCAAGATAAACACAGTAATACCTGACTTATTATAGAGAAATAATGATGTATAAGCCTCTGATGGGAGAAACCTAAGTTCATGAAGCTTGGAACTTAGTCGAGATACTATGCACGGATGCCTATTTGAGACCATAGAGAGCTTTATCAAGTTTGCATATGTAAGTGGGAGTCTGAGAAGACTCAAAGCTAGGGGGTTGTTTCATGTAGACTTCCTCCTCCAGAACATCTTGAAGAACCGCATTCTTGACTTCTAGCTGTTGCAAACTCCAACCTCAAAAAACTGATAATGCCAAGACAGTTCTGATAGTGGCAACTTTAACAACAGGACTAAAAGTATCTTCATAGTCAATACCATATTGTTGCTTAAATCCTTTAGCAACAAGACAATCTTTATACATGTCAATACTGCCATCAACGTTTTTCTTGATTCGAAAGTCCCATTTAAAATCAATAATAGTTTTGTTAGAGCTTGGTGGAACAAGGTGACATGTGTTATTGAGCATCAACGCATCATATTCCTCTTGCATTGCCCTCCTCCAATTTCCATCACTAAGAGCATCAGTAATATTCCGAGGTTCTCCTGTAAATGTGAGGAATCCAAATCAAACAGTACCATCGATATAAATTTTCGGATGTTTAATACATTTTTGAAGTATAGTGCCATGTTGATGTGTGGGAACTAGCGCAGGCTGGACTACAGGATCATTGGTGGTAGAGGATACAACCAAATCTGAACTGTCAGATGACAAAGGGCTTTCTGGCGGTACAGACGATCTGGCCGAACTTGCTGTAGTTGTTTCTGCTATAGAGGATCAGACCGTTGCAGGGGAATCTGGGACCAAGGGCAACGTGTCACACCCGGAGTGGGACGGAGCGGACGTACACGGGCTCTTTGGCTCATCCTCAGGAACGCTTGGCGCTTCCGTACGTGGGACCAAGCACGTAACATTCAGACACGAAGCCAGGGCGGGTCCAGGCATGTCATAGTCGGACGCAGGACTGAGGGTGGGTCCAAGTGCAACGTGGCAACTTGGGACCGGTCCGACCAGGGCTGAGACGACCGCGGATCTAAGGTGGGTTATTTCGACATCAAGGGCGGCTGATCCAAGAGATTTTGCACCAAGGAATCAACACCGGGGAACGCTCTAGAGTCCAGATTGTCTTCTAATGATATTTCATGTGCGGTGACCCAACATACCACTGCATAATATAGTAAACTATAGTCATTGACATAACACTAATGAAACACCGTTCACTAGTATTACATCCCTCAGAGTGGTACAACAGAAACACATCAGGTCCAAGACATGACTACATATTACAACTCGACTCTTTACAAAATATCTAGAGAACACTCTAGGTTAAAGAGAGAGAAAAAACTTCTTACAAAGAAGAACCAAAAATAATAACTCAGAGCTATCTGGCTGAAAAGACTAACATCAAAACTATGTGGCTTACAATTGCTACTAATGCAATACTCTACAGAAGTAGGTTTTATGGCTAGAGTATCTACTCCTATCTTATCAGGATCTTCGTCTTCACTTCGGTTGATGTATATGTTGATTTCATTGACTTTATTGAAGAACTTGAGCTGTCGATGATGGTTTCTTGAGTATAAGTTGGTGTTGATGTCGTTTTCAATGGCTTAGAACCTAGCAAGGGTTAAGAAGGTACGGTTGAGTACGAGCGTACTCAGCAAGTTCACTAAAAAGGAGTGTATGATGCACTATCTCTACAGCCACAGACCAGAGGTCATAGGCAATGCAGCTTTTCATAAATATTTCTTCAAAGGTTGCTTTTATTCTGAAAACTATGTCCGACAGCATTCACAGGTTGACTAGAACCTTTGTGGGGTTCCTTTCCTGCCACGTTCATAGCTCCTTCCCGGAACATGGAGTAACAAGTTACAGTTCTTACACTCTGCAGAGGTGCGTTGCTTTACCCATGAGAGACCTTAGCCTTGTTGCACATTCAAGTCATGATCTTGTCCACACTTCCTTGGTATGGGGCCAAGTCTAAGATCCAAGCCAATCACTGCCCCTCTCCGTGACCCCGCATGAAGACATGACCCTCCGGGACATGCCCCACCTCTATTAAGCCCCTTATAGGACCATCTATAACTCTGGTAGGCACCTGAAGACTCTATGAGCTGGTTGTGCCCCTAGCAAGCTCCATAAAGGACTGACTATACCTCTAGCAGTCCCTCATAGATAGTCTAGACACCAAAATCGTGGGGAACTAAGGGGTCCCACCCATGTGCTGGACTCTCCACGAGAAATGAACAACCCCACGATAAGGTCATCCATCCATACGAAAGGAAGAAGATCTAGCTGACTTCTCCGTATCATTCCAAATCTCATGGTTAACACATAATATACGGCGCTAGAATCACTGGCGACATTGGTTGTTAAGACCTAGATTTTATGTTCCTTTACCACTGGAACTATATCAATAGATTATTACCATTTGGTAAATAATCCATAGTCATATTATTGTGAAAATAGTGTTTTTGGACCTTTTTGAAATGCAGGTGATGACAACATTTGAGTTACAAGCATTTGATAGAAAATAATCAAAGTACATGAACAAGTGTGAACTTGCCTTTTGTGATTGCAAGATTATGCACTCATGGTCGTCAAGATAAAAGAATGTCCAAATTCTGTAAATAGCATCATTGGTCTGGTAAGGACTAATGTTTAAAGAAGAAAGATGAAATTATGCATAAATAATGTAATGCAATTTGATAAATGCGAATCCCCAAAATAATTGTAACTTCCCAATTCTAGCAACCCTGATTAGTTGTCAAGAATGAAAAAATCAGGGGGAACAAAAACTTTTTCTTGTGAAGTGTTGCAGTGTTTGCTTGTTGTTTGTTTGTGCTTATGCATCTAAATGTATAGCATATGATATACTCCCTACCTCACCATCAATTGACAAAAGCTAGTTAACACAACTATCTTGGCTCATTCTACCTATTCTCAAATGGTCTAGCATTTCAAGAACCTGAGCCAAGGTGCCTTCACAACCTAACTATTTTAGTAGCTTCTATTGACAAAATTATGGAGATCTATATGATATAATCTCCTTATGCTTTCAAGACGGAGCTTTCAACTACTCTTACCTCTAGGTTCTTCTAAAACCTTTTACAAAGCTTTTGAATTCTACTCTTGGTAGAAATACCAAGGACTCTCACCTTATTCAAACTCCACCCTTTCAAAATACCCATCCTTACCTCAAGCTAGGCTTGGAGGTACCCATGGTAGCAGATTTGTTTTATTTGTAAGACAAGTTGCCTTGATCTGCTAAGATGAATTACCTTGATCTGTGTCGTGGTGGTGGCACGACATATGCCATGGATAGATAAAGATGGGGCCAATGAGTGCTAGGGGAATCCAGGGAGGGAGAACGTGGTGATTCCATGCACAGATGTTCTTGTATTCTCTCTATAAATGGTGTTTACAAGTATTCTTCAAGCTCTTGGTAAGGAGACTATGTCTCTTACTCCCTATCAACTAGCTCTAGAGTTCTATCTTAGACAGAGAAAATGATCGATCCCTCTCTATGGAGGCCCCGGTGCTCCTTATATAGGGGACCCCGGGTTACAATACTAGGGCACACGTGGTAGCATATTCGGGGAATATGCTCCTCGCCTAAAGATAGATGCTTCTTTATTCTCTGTAATGGCTCGTCCGGGCTTTGGATGTAACCCACATCGTAATCCTAGTCTTTAAGCATCACCAGACACGTGCTACGTCCGCCGACATTGCCGGCGTCACCTTGGTGGCCTCTGACCCGCTGGTCCTCCTCTTTGCTGTGCTTCGCTCATGCTACAGCTAATAAAGCCACCTTTTGATCAATGGGAGATTCCTTCTCTTGGAAGCCATATGATAGTCCGGCTAGCATGTGGCTAATCCGGCTATCAAGTTACCTGCAAAAAAGATAGACAAACATGGTCGACATATATTTTATGCCGGCCGGACTATAGTTAAGAGGTGCTCCACGGGCCGGGCAACTTCGTAGTTCGGCCTGCCTTGAGGTGACTCGGTCAGCACTTGCTTTGACCGTGCCGTACCCCGGCTAACTCGGCCTTTATACCCCGGTGTTACCCTACCCGGGGGTATCCCCCCAACATTAGTCCCCGAAGCTGGTGCGGTCTTAGCAACTTTCAGTTGTTAAGTCCACAGCAGGTTCCCATAACCGGATCTCTGCCTCTTTGGCCGAGTTTATCCAGTAACCTAGGGCTTCTGCTCTGGGGATCCCTAGGCTCATCCCGAGTTATTCCTCGCTGGCCGGGTTTTGCCTGTTTATCCGGGTTACCGTCCCTTCCCTTGTACACTTCCCCACATCCTACGTGGAGGGTAATCATCATTTTGCCTCATTTTAAGGGCTACGCGCATTTAATGCGCCGGTTACTGTCGCAATATCAGGAATAACTGCTGCGCACATCCCTTCACTACGGCGCCTCGATAACTGTAACATTACATCATGTCATGGGATCCTCTGCCCCTGTGGCCCTTGCTGTGGCCACGCTCTGATTGGCTGATTCGGCCGCGTACACACCCGTTGCGCGTGGCGTGGCAACCGCAAAGGATCCCACTACGCGCCCGTTGTGCGGTTAAGTAGAGAAAATGGGCAACCTCTGGGGAAGTTCCCCATTTTCTCTGTGCTTCCCAGCCTCTTTCCTCTTTCACTGTAGCCTTGCCGCCGCCACTAGTTCCTCGTTGCACCAGCACCGTCGCGACCGCGCACAAGCAGCATCTTGTGCCCACGCTGCCGTTCCCGCTCAAGATCTTCATCACGGGGCCTTGCACTTCCCGTTTCCCCTCCTCCGGTTATTAC
This sequence comes from Avena eriantha, assembly GCA_910589775.1. Taxonomy (NCBI): domain Eukaryota; kingdom Viridiplantae; phylum Streptophyta; class Magnoliopsida; order Poales; family Poaceae; genus Avena; species Avena eriantha. Next base: position 80,515,171 of record OU342741.1, on the reverse strand, counting down.
TACTCAGATTTCTCTCTCGAGGACCTTGAGTCCACCATGATTGAGGAGGAGGCAGTCGTGGTTGCGCAGCAGGAGGAAGAAGTAGAGGGCCACGAGCGCGGCTGCTGGGACGGCGCGTTCGTCTGCGAGGACGACTTGGACTGGCTCCGTGCCACGCGCCGCATCCCCGCCGGCGTCGCCTGTCGTCTCGCCTCCGGCGATATTTCTCCTTCCCCCAATTCTAGGGAATATGTTGTTTTTCTTTCGCATTTTCAGCATCGCTTCGGCCTTCCTACCTTAGATTTCTTTTTCGATTTCATTTCTACCTACAAACTGCAACCGCATCACCTCCCCGCCAATGCCATCACTTCTTTGTCCTCCTTTGCCTCTGGCATTGAGGGATACATTGGCCTCTGGCCAACCAAGGAACTTTGGATCAAATTCTTCGGTCTCCGGAGGAATGTGGTTCCGGATAAGGAGCTTGCTCTGGAGGATAAGCACATGACCCAATGCGGTGCTACCTCCATTTCTCCCCGCAAGAACTTCGCATTCCCCTGGGTCACCAGACTCGAGTCCTTCAAAGACTGGGCCTAGACTTTCTTCTATGTCCTGAACACCACCGATGAGGACTTGATCCGGCTCCTCCCCTTCAAGCTTGGCCCTCCAGATACCTCGCTTTGGGAGAGCATTCCCAAGCAACCCACGACCCTGGCAAATCAAGTGGAGCATCGGTTCAAGGAGCTGCTCAAGGAGAAGCTCTGAGGGGAGGACATCATGATTACTTTTGTCCGCAGCCGGGTCTCCCCCCTTCAAAAGCGAACCCACAAGATCTGTTACTTGAGCGGCCCCCTCGATCCCCATTGGACTTTGTCTTTCGATCTTAATAACTCGGCGGTTTACTGCTGGGTTAAGTCCATTTTCAATGTCGAGAAGGAATTCACCGAAGATTGGGAATGGGGACTCGATCCCTTCACCCAGGACAACCCTCCTCCAAAGTTAAACTTACTTCTTACTGTTTTCCGGATCTTCTCTGTATGTCGGTTTAATTTCGTAACTTGGCAATTGTGGTCTTGTTCTCAGCGATTCCTCTAGCAGCCACTGGAGGATAGCGAGGTGCTGGCGAGCAAGTGGGTACCGGACTGCACCGAGGAGGACGAGGAGGAGCCTAATCCGGAGACCTTTCTGCCTACCCCGGATGTCGTCAAACGCAGTGTTGGTAAGGCCTCTTCTCTAAGGGATTGGCCAGATGACAATGACTCGGACGTTGAGGTGCTTGAGGTACTTGATCCGGTTCCCATCTGTTACGCGCATCTGGTTATGTCCGAATCTTCAGCTAATCCGGCCGGTCAGGTCCACGAGGTTCCTCCCCTCGCCACTGGTGGTCCGGCCCCTGCTTCTTCCCAGAAGCACGCGGCTGCCTCGGCTACAACTTCGGAGGTGCCGCCGCCCAAGAAGAGGCAGAAGAAGTTCGGGGCGAAAGCCTCGACTAAACTGGCCGCTAAGAGCACGGTCTAGAGGGTGCCCAAACCTCGGGCTCCCCCAACCTCTAGCGAGTAAGTCTTTTGCATTTGCCCTTCGAGTTTTTTCCCTTTCTGTGTTTGCTCTTGTCTCTTACTGGTTCCCTCTCTTTTTGACTTGGTTCTTTTCTGTTTCTCAGAGCTCCTAGGGTCATTCCCCAGAGCGGCTCCGGCATAGCATCTCCACTTCGGAGCAGCCCTTCTTCCCCCCGCAATGACGATACTCGCCCACTCAGCCTTATCCAAGAGGGCTCCACGGCTGTGCCTGACCAGAGCCCACCTCGTCATGAGGAGGGAAATGTCGGCGCGGGGGTAGTGGGGCAGCTTCAGATACAACCATGCATGATCTCCCAAGTTCCTCTTCGGCCCCAGCGCCAAGTGATGAGGTGCCAGCTCCATCGGCACCGCCCCAATCAAGTTTTCCCCCCGTTCCAGTCTCCTCCGAACCAGCAATACCAGCAGCAACAGCACCAGCAACAGCAACAACACCAGTAGCAGCAACAGCACCAGTAACAGCAACCGTACCAGCATCAGCACCACCAGCAACAACAACACCATCAACAATAGCATCAGCAGCAGCAAAAGCCTCAGCAACTTCCACCAAGCCTCCCAAGAGGAAGGCCCCGTCAGCCCCCTCCGGATCAACTCCCTCGGTCGCGGATATCTTCCAGCCAGCTCCTCAGGCCTCATCCGGCAAGCTCAAGAAAGCTGTCGGATCAGCTAAAGGTATCTCCTTTGGGTCACAGGTTGCCGAATCAGAGGGTAGCAGGCAGCTGGTTCTGCATACCGACCCTGTTGCAGCTCAATCTGCCAGGCGAGAGGCCCACGTCAAAGGCCTTGTGGTGAACTACTCTCCCAGCGGCGAAAGCTACAGTCCACTGCTCCTGGAGTACGAGAAGAACTAGAATAACGCTGAATTCATCGACGCACAAGATGATCTACCGCAGAAGTTCGGCCCAACCGAGTTTAGCACACAGATGAACTCCGCTACCAAGGCTATCTCTTTGGCTGGCCGGATGATGGAGGTAATTCTTTTCTTCTGATGTTAGTACTTTGTATAGCTAAGCACTTGTAGATATATCCCCTAGTCCATGAGCCTCTGAGGGAGTAACTTGTTATTCTGTCGGATGCTCCTTAGAGAATTTAATTTCTTTTCGTAGTAACTTCAAATTTTAACAAATTTAGAGCCGGGTTAAGTTCCCTTGGCCTGGATCTTGTACACTTCGAATATCCACACACCTAGAGCCGGGTTAAGTTCTACTTGGCCCGGATTTTGTAGACTTCGAATACCCACACACCTAGAGCTGGGTTAAGTTTCGCTTGGCTCGGAGTTTGTAGACTTCAAATATCCACACACTTAGAGCCGGGTTAAGTTCCGCTTGGCCCAGATTTTGTAGACTTTGAATATCCACACGCCTAGAGCTGGGTTAAGTTCCACTTGGCCCAGATCTTGTAGACTTCGAATATCCACACACCTAGAGCCGGGTTAAGTTCCACTTGGTCCAGATCTTGTAGACTTCGAATATCCACACACCTAGAGATGGGTTATGTTCCACTTGGTCCGGATCTTGTAGACTTTGAATATCCACACACACCTAGAGCCGGGTTAAGTTCCACTTGGCCTGGATTTTGTAGACTTCGAATTATTTTTACTTTGCCTTTGAACTTTGTCATTTCCTTGCTTATTTCAGATTACCACTAACCGCCGATCCACTGAGTTCCAGCGCTTGCTGGACTCCTATAAAGACATTCGTGCGCGCTTTGGTAAACTCCTGGAAGATCACCAGAAGAAGGGTAATGTTCCTTACTTAGACTTTCCCTCTTCCATTTTCGTTCATTCGAGTTGTCAGTGATCCGTATTAATTTGTTATCCGAACCACACAGCCGAGGTTGAAGCTGAGAATATTATCATGCGGAAGAACCTTGCTGAGATCAAAGGTAATCTTATCTCCTTCGCACGATCACTGTACGCTCCTTTCTTTACCTGATAGACATTTATAATTCGGTTTCTCTGGATTATGCCGTTGTTGCAGTTGCTCTTGAAGACCTCGTTACTATTGCTGAAATGATGACCCATTTCCTCGAACAAGCAGGGAAGCATGAGGTTGAGTTGAAGAAAAAGGATGAAGAGATAGATCAGTTGCAGCTCCAGGACTCAGAGATTACTCGGCTGAATGCCGAAATCCGGACCAGGAGTTTGCCGAGGAAAAAGAGCGTTTCACGACTCAAATTTCCAAGGACAAGGATCTATTGGAGGAAGCTGATGTAAAACTTACATCGGTAACCTTCGAATACAAGAAACTCCAGGCCAGCAATGCCAACGTTGATGCCGAGCTCCAGCGCCTCCTTTTCTGAATTTCCCGTGAGTTTCTTTGCCCTTGCTTAATTTTCCTTCCTCCGGGTTTGGTGCTTTTGCTCATTGTCTCCTTTGTTCTCAGGCAAATTTCCAGAAAGTAACACTCTTGCTAGCGCTGCCGTAACCTGGTCCCGCGATCAACGCGGTGTTCCTACGGGTCCTGGATCCGAGTCAGTTCCTTACTCGATGGAGGATCTACTTGTTAGCCTTGCTGCTCGCCTGGAACTGGTAAAGAACTATGGTGCTGACATCATGCCAGTTGCGACGCGGATGTTCAGCTCCCTCTGGCCCACTGAACCCATTCAAAAAAGAAGTTCGGCTTTCATAGCCAAATTAATGGAGTGCGATACGCAGCTGTATCTATGGTGTGAATCTGCCGCACGGGCTAGGGCTGACATTGCCTTGCAGTTTGTCCTTTCGTGGTATGAAGGAATTGATCCGGGGTTGCTTACTTGCATGCGCACTGGGTCCAAATGGTGCGAAGATCCGGATTGGATCGCACGCCGCAAAGCCTGTGCCAACAAGCTTATTCAATACTCCTTCTATCACGCTTGGAACGAAGGGCCGAGTTATCTCGACGTTTTTGATGATGAAGCTGTTTCTGAAGATGAAGAGAATGAGGAAGAAGGGAGTGAGGGTGAGGCCTCCGATCTTGGCGACGAGGCCGAAGACCCAGAGGATGGCGAGGTTGTCCCTAAGGATGAAGCTGAGGCTAGCGCCCCTCCCCCAAACTCCGAAGTGCCACCTCCTTTGGCTGATGATTCGGCTGCTCCTCCTCCTCCTTAAAAACACTTATCATATTTGTCAGATCCCCAGAATGCTGTGCGGAAGTGTATAAGTACTTTATGTTGGTTGTGCTACAACTTATCGTTTGGAACTAAGTTCTTAATGTTGGATTATCGTGGGCGAAGTCCCCGAGTTTCGTTTTCTTGTTCCCCCAATTTTTGACTCGGCTCGTGTCTACCTTGATGCGGCTTTTCGACTTACGAGTCCGAGGTTCAAAAAATTGATTTAACAATACTTGAAACTTTGAGGCTAGCTCAAAATGATCCGGCGGTTAATGAATATAATAAACTAAGGGTTAGTCAAAATAACCAATATCGGCTTGTTTAAGTTCTTTTCCTTAGTCGTTTTTCATGTAATTGGCCATACCAAACTTGTTCTTTTGCTTGCCATGAAGCCAATTCTTGTTGGACAACAGCAAAGTCAAAGAGTTGGGTTTTTGGTGCTCACACATTACTAACCCGACTAAGATATAAGCGACTTAACCCAACCGACATAAAAATACAAAAACGAGAGACAATTATTACGGCAGTCCCCGAGTCTCTGCTTGGGGTGCCAAAGTTTTATTAATAAGCTCATTGCCAACATACATACCGACATATGAGTAGCTCAGATACATTCACCTCTTTGTTAGGTGTAGAACGGACGAAGTAGTGCTACATTCCATGGTCACTTAGATTCCTCTCTGGACCTGTCCGCCTTGTTCTTTTCCTGGGGCTGTGCATCAATAAGATAGTAGGAATCATTGTGCAAGGCTTTGCTTACAATGAAAGGTCCTTCCCATGGAGGGGATAGCTTATGCATGCCAGCTGTGCGCTGTATCAGTCGGAGTACCAGGTCACCTTCCCGGAAGACTCGGGGGTTTACTTTCCGGCTATGATAGCGTCGGAGATTTTGCTGATATATAGCGGATCTGGACAAGGCCAATTCTCTCGCTTCTTCCAGCAGATCAACATCATTTTGCCGGGCTTCGCGCACTTCGGCTTCTGTGTATTGGGTGACTCTTGGCGAAGCATGCTCTATGTCGACTGGTAATACAGCTTCTGTCCCATATACTAGAAAGAATGGTGTATAGCATGTTGATCGATTTGGAGTTGTTATTAAACTCCACAGTACCGCTGGTAGTTCTATCCAGCACCCTGTTGATCTTTGCAGCGGCTCTATGAGCCAGGGTTTTATCCCAGACAATACCAGTCCGTTGGATTTTTCCAGTTGCCCGTTCGACGCGGGGTGGGCGACTGAGGCGACATCCAGTCGGATCTTCTTATCTTGGCAGAACCTCGCAAATGCTCCTTCAGCAAAATTTGTTCCATTATCTGTTATGATGCTATGGGGATAGCCATATCTCAGGATTATATCCTTGAGGAATCTTACTGTTATTGCCCCATCACATTTCCGAATTGGTTTCACTTCAATCCATTTGGTGAACTTTTCAACCATGACTAGGATATGGGTCATCCCTCCTTTAGCCGGCTTAAATGGCCCTCCCATATCTAGGCACCATACAACAAATGGCCAGGTAATGGGGATAGTTTTCAGCTCCGACATTGGTAAATGAGTTTTCATGGCGTATCTTTGACAGCCATTGCATTTTCTCACCAGATCTTCTGCTTGCTCCAAAGCACTAGGCCAATAAAATCCATGCCGAAAAGCTTTTGCCACTAAGGCCCTTGAGGAAGCATGATGGCCACATTCCCCTTGGTGAATATCCCGGAGTATGTCAAGTCCTTCCTCCGGATCAACACACTGTTGCAGCACTATTGTCACACTCCTTTTGTATAGTTCGGCATTGATAATTGTATAGGCCTTTGCCCTTCTCTGGATCTACCTTGAGATTATCTCGTCATCCGGCAAGGTTCCCTCTTTCAGGAAATCAAAGATTGGTTTGGCCCAAGATGGTATAGTTCGGATGAGAAATTGTTCCTCATCAATTTCCATCGCATCCACCGACATAACTCTGGCCGGGTCAGGCTGATCAGTCCCCGGGTTCGCTGAGGCACTCCCTGGGTTCACCGAAGCAGTCCTCGGGTTTGCAGAGGTGCTTCCCCACTCTATCTCCATAGGTACAGCTCCTGATCCGGATAGCGTCGGGATATAAATTGAGTCTGATTCAGGCGATGGCGTGATAGATGGTTTTCTCAGGTGCTCCAAAGCAACGTTTGGTGGGATTGGCTGCCAGGATGAGCCTAACTTGGACAGCGTATCTACTGCCTCGTTTGCAATCCGAGGTATGTGATGGAACTCACACCCTTCGAAAAACCCACTTATCTTTTGAACATGAAACCTGTATAGGGCCATGTTGGCATCCAAGGCATCCCAATTTCTAGACACTTGTTGTACCACCAAATCCAAATCTCCAAAGCATTGTATCCGCCGTATCCCCACTTCTTTCGCTACCTTGAGACCATGTACCATTGCTTCGTACTCCGCAACATTATTCGAGGCACTAAAGTGGATTTGAAAGACATATTTCAGTTGATCCTTCTTGGGAGAGGTAAGCACTACTCTAGCACCCAACCCATCTTTCAGTTTTGATCCATCGAAGTGCATTCACCAATAATTGGAGTTCGGCAGAGGTGGCTCGTATTGCATTTCAGCCCAGTCCACAAAGGAATCTCCCACAACTTGCAACTTTATAGCATCTCTTCTATCAAATTGTGGTGCATAGGGAGCTAACTCGATTGCCCATTTTTCTATCCGGCCGCTTGCATCTTTGTTACTCATAATCTCTGATATGGGTGCCTCACATATCACTTTGATGGGGTGTTCCTCAAATTAGTGTTTGAGTTTCTTGGGCGACATATACACGTCGTACGCCATCTTTTGATAGTGAGGGTAGTTCTATTTTGAAGCTGACAATACTTCGCTCAGATAATACACCGGCCTTTGCACCGACTTTCCTTCTTCCTCGCTCTCCACTACGATTACTGCACTTACGACTCGATTGGTCGTGGCTACGTAGAGCAACATTGGCTCCTTGGGTAGTGGTGCTGCTAGGATCGGCGCAGTAGATAGCATCTTTTTTAATTCTCGAAATGCAAGGTCCGCCTGTGGCATCCATGTGAATTTGTCTGCCTTTTTCATTAATTGGTAGAGGGACAAGGCCTTCTCTCCCAACCGACATACAAACCGACTTAATGACCCCAGGCAACCAGTGAACTTCTGCACATTGTTAAGGCATTTTGGCAGTTCCATTCTCTCTATGTCCCGGATTTTCGTTGGGTTAGCTTCAATACCATGGCTAGATACTAAAAAACCGAGTAACGTTCTAGCGGGCACGCCAAAGGTGCACTTCTCTGGGTTTAACTTCATTCGAAACCTTCTTAAGTTCGCGAATGTTTGTCGGATATCATCAAGGAGCGTATTGCTTTCGTCTTTTTCACCACATCATCCACATAAACTTGCACATTCCGACCTATTTGGTCATGTAAGCATTTTTGCATGCATCGTTGGTACGTTGCTTCTACATTACATAGTCCAAACGGCATAGTGCGATTGCAATAAGCCCTGTACGGGGTAATAAACGCAGTCTTTATTTGATCATCCGGATTCAGGGGTATCTGGTGGAAACTAGAATATGCATCAATGAACGACAGTAGCTCACACCCGGCTGTTGAGTCTATGACTTGATCTATTCTAGGGAGTGGGAATGGATCTTTGGGACATGCCTTATTCAGGTTCGTGTAATCAATGCACATGTGCCATACCATAGCCACGTTCGGATCATCCTTCTTCTTTTCCACAAGCACCGAATTAGAGAGCCAATCTGGATAGAGTACTTCCATGATAAATCCAGCTGCTAGGAGCCCAGCTATTTCATCCCTAATGACTTTCCTTCTGTCTTTTGCGAAACACCGGAGAGGCTGCTTTACCGGCTTAGCCCCGGGCCTTACGTTTAATGAGTGCTCAGCCAACTCCCTCGGTACACCTTGCAGATCCTGAGTGGACCAAGTGAAGATATCCCGATTCTCACGGAGGAAGTTGACGAGCTCGCTTTCCTATTTGTTTTAACCCGACACCAATGGTTACGATGCGCTCTGGGAACTGATCGTCGATTGGCACTTTCTTTGTTTCCTTGGTTGCTTGGAACGACACGCTTCCATGTGGGTTGGTCAGAGCCAGCATATGCTGTTGCGCGGATTGAGCCAATGCCGCTACTTCCAGTATCTTCCTATTTTCCTGAGCGAACACGAGTGACTCCGCTAAGTTAGATCCGGCTGAAGTGCACTCGATCAAACGCCAGAAGTCCCTTGATACAGTTATCACGCCCCTTGGCCCGGGCAGCTTCATCTTAAGGTAGCTGATGTGGGTAGTTGCCATGAATTTGTGCAGCGCTGGCCTACCGAGTAACGCGTGATAAGCGCTCTCCAGATTCACCACTTCGAGCTCCAAATTTTCAGTCCGACAATTATCTCTCGTGACGAATAACACATCAACTCAGACCTTACCAATTGGCTCACATGAAATACCTGATACAATGCCATGAAAAGTGGTCCTCGTTGCTTGCAACATGTTCTCTGTTATTCCCAACTTGTGCATGGTATCCTTGTACATAATGTTGATACTACTGCCATTGTCAATCAGTACCTTGGAAAACCTCACATTGAGATTCGGCCCGATGAACGTTGGATCAAGGACTAGTGCATAGGTCCCAGGGCTAGGCATGATCTTTGGGTGATCCTTGATACTCCACGTGATTTCTTGATCTGCCTAGGGCATGCATCTCACTACTGCTGGCATTACTGCGTTTACCTCCATATGCCGGTGCTGCAAGCTTTTCCGGTCATTTTCTTCCGTGGTAAACACACAGTAGCTTTGATGATTCTCCCTGTACTCATTTCGTCCCTCATTCTCGTGGTAACCTTGACCTTGTTGCTGGTTATTACCTACTTGATGTACTGCTTCCCTTCTTTCCTGATTCTCGAACCTCGGCAAAGGTGGTGGCAACATTAGTTGTTGTCCATTCCCCCTGTTAGTAACGGTTGTCGTGGTGCCTCATTCCTAGGTGCTTCGTTCCGAGGTGCCTGAGCATTCCCCGAACTGCCCTGCTCTAACTTTCTCATACACTCACATTACCGGGTTGTATGGTTTGTCGGACTATTCGGACTTGGTGTATGGAACTTGCAAGGTAGATCCAACATAGACTCGAACGTATACCTCGGTCTAACTTTTTGCTCTTGGCATTGCTTTTTCTGCTCCGGGGTCCAAGACTTTTCCCCTTCATTTTTCTGTTGCCAGTTCTGTCCTCCAGTTTTTTGGCGCTGGCCGGCATCGGCATTAGGTTGATCCCGGTCTACCGCTGCCACCTGCTGTGAGTTATATCGGTAATCCGGGCGCTCGTCCCTTCTCTTTCCTCAAAAATCATTCCTCCTTGATGATCCGGAGCCATCTCGATTGTAATATTCCTCGTTTGCCTTGCTCGACATTAGTCAGGGTTGCATTGGATCTCCCAAGGCATATGAATCCGCGATCCAGATCGTCTCAGCCAAAGTGGTTGGCATTTCTCGCTGCAGCCTCTGCCACATCATACTTCCATATCTACATCCCTGGGCGAACCACACAATAGCTTGTGATTCAATTACTCCCTCGCACGAGTTATGCACATTGCACCACCGAGTCAGGAAATCTTGGTCTGGCTCATTCGGTCTTTGCCGACATAGCGCCAGGGTCTGTGGCCTGTTGGGCCTCTTGTAAGCGCTTGAGAAGTTGCTAACGAACAACTCCTCAAAGTCTAGCCAACAATTGACACTTCCTAGTGGCAAATTGTTCAGCCAAACTCTCGCTGGTCCTTCCAAGATCTGTGGCACATATCTTACTGCCCATCTCAAATTTCCTGTTGCGATCTTTACCGCTATGGCGTAATCAATCAACCAATCTTCTGGCCTAGTACTACCATCATATGTTTTGGTTCCTCTGGCCAGCTAAAAGTTCGGCATTGGTGGCTCCTTCATGATCCGGGGCCCAAAGCATGCCGGACCCGGTGGACCTTGTACCTCAATTAGCTCTAACCCATAAATTCTATCCAATTTCAGCCTCGCATCATCTGGCTGCAAGTTCCTGCTTCCTATCCTTGACCCAATTATGTGGTGATCCGGTCTAGGATATCCGTCATTGATCATAGCCGAATAACCATCATTGTATCTTTCCTGATCCGGGCAAGCATTTTGGTGTTGTGCTGCTTGTCCTGCACTTCCCTCTTGCTGAGGTGCGCGCTGTTGCTGCGGTCGAGGTACATGTTGCCCTGTTCCCATGGGATCACGCTATCCGGCATTACCGTTGGCAGCATTTCTCTGACCGGCATTGCCTTGGTCGCGGTTACCTCGCCCGGTCGCACCTCGGCTGGTACTGACATGGGTATACCTTACAGGTACTCAAGCTTGGTATATACGGTCTAAATACGTATAGTCCCACGGTGTCGCCAAGGCCCAGACGAAAGGATTCGAGTGATCTGCGGACTCTCGATTGCTTGAGAGACAAGAAGAAGCTAAAGATAGAAAGTTTGAAAGGGAAAACCCTAACTTGTAACCGGCTCGACCTGCTACCTGAGACCTAGCCTATCTATATAAAGGCTAGGAGGGGGCGGCGAGGAGGACAAACACAACCCTAGTTTCCACAACCCTCGCCAGATTGCATCTGCGCACCATTGTAACTTTCGACTCCCTCGATAATTCCACGAGCAGACAAGCAGGAGTAGGGACCTCTACGAGGCCTGAACCTGGGTAAATCCTTTGTCCCCTGTGTGCTTGTTTGCTAGCCGATAGATGTCTCCAGCACCCCCTCCTTCTCCAAAACCCAAGTCCATAATAATGGGCATTGATGAGTTAAACCCTCGTCAATTGGCGCCGTCTGTGGGAACTGGGAGTGCTGATGTTGCGGCTTCTTCGGCCCCATCAACCGCGATATACAACTCCGAAACAATGGAGATTCGCCAGCTCTTCGGCGCCTTCGACTTCACCGTCCACACACCGGCCACCCGCCCGGCTTTCGAGTCCGTGGGAGACGAAATCAGCTTGGTGATTGGGAGCTTCCGCTTCCAAGTTGGTTAGATGGGCACGCTTTGCATGCCTGATCAACCGACAACACCGGCGATTGCCCCGGCATCATGGTTCCCTCCATCGATCGGCACCCTCGGTGAGCTCAATACTCCGACAGCAGTCGGAAACACGATCAGCGACAGCAGTCGCGACTCCGATCTGAGCGATCTGGCCACAGAAGATGGAACCTGCGGTTCCGAATCTGAAAGTTGCGGAAGCAACAGCTTCCCCAATCACTTCATGTGCGCCGTCATCAACGCAGGCGACACCTCCGCCAATCGCACCATCGTCAACAGCACCGATCCACCCAACGCTGGTAACGGTGGCAACGGCGGTAATGGCGCCAACAGTGGAGCAGTCGAACCTCCCAGCATAATCAATGAGCAAATCGGCGAACGCGTCGTAATCAAGCTCAACGAGCAAGAGTGGGAACGCTGCCGCGAAGCCCTTCGAGGTACACCTCTGCCCTTTGGATCCCCACAAGAATTACTAATGGGCTACCACTGGCTCCTGAAAGAAGAATTCAAGCGCCAAAAAGAAGCAATCGCGCAGCTGGAGGCGCGTAAAAGGGCGGCGGACGAATCGAGCCTTCGTCGTGCTGGGCTCTCCTCCTACGGAGGATCCTCCTCACGAGGAAACGAGTACGTCGCCAAGACGAGGCAGTCGCGAATGGCTCACCTCACTAAACAAGAGCGCATAGATGCCGCGAAAGTCCTCGACTTCAGCTCTATGACAGTCGACACGAGAGGCAACGTGGTCCCCAGAACGCCGCAGGCCGCGGTCACGGCAGCCACCATGTACCTCCTCAACAACCTGCCACCGGCTGGAGATCCCCGAACCGCCATGCACCGATCTACGATCGCGGGTTTGGGGTTAATCGAGGCCGCCCTCGACAAGCAGCCAGTACCAGACCCGAAAAAGGGCAAAACGCTACTCCTCGCCCTCGTCTAGTCATGACAGTCACGACCTGTCACGACGCCATCGTTCGCAATGACATGATCGCGATTACGACGCGCACAACGACCTCACACAATGTAAGATCGACAAATCAAGAGCACGACGTGCCCGGTCGACTGACTCAGAGGAGGAAGACGGGAAGCTCTGTGGCGCCAGATGCTTCAGCAGATCCATTAGGCAGAAGCGAATGCCTAAGGGGTTTAAACTTCTGTCGGAAAACCCGAAGTTCGACGGCCTACAAGACCCTAAAATCTGCCTAGAGGACCACATCTCCTCCGTCAGACTTCACAGAGGCAGTCGAAGTACTGCCATGCAATGTTTGTAGCTACAGCTGCAGGGCGCCGCCCGAGCATGGCTCAATAGCCTCCACGCGGATCCATTTGCAGCTGGTCTATAGCTTTGTGCGCAACTTTAAGGGCACGTACAAACGGCCCGCATCAATCGAAGAACTGAGATGCTGCCAGCAAAAATCTGGCGAATCACTGCGCTCATACATCCGAAGGTGGTCCATCATGAAGAATTCCGCGGAAAACATCTCAGAGGACCGCGCGATTGATGCATTCAACGGTGGCGTTCGCCGCTTAGAGCTCAGGGAGGAGCTGGGCCACTCAAAGCCCCAGACTATCGACCACCTAATGGAGATCGCGAATCGATGGGCTGATGGAGAAGATTCAGTGAAGAACCGCGCTCACTCTGACGAGGAGGCAGAGCTCGAACGCAGATGCGACCGCCGAAGCAAACGCCGCATGCGCATCTACGACGACCGTGACGACGTTAATATGGTCGCAGCCGGCTATGCCGAAAGACGCGACGACAACCGCAACAGCGGATACCACAGCGGCGGATACCGCGACTCTGGGAAGACCATGCAAGTGTGGCAACGCCGCACTCGCGACGAGGCAACCGCGACCTCCATCGAGGAGAAACTGTCCGGACCATGCACGGTACACTTCTACATCGACAAGCATGACGGCAAGAGAAAGTCCAGCCACCTCCTCAAAGACTGCCGCGAGTTCCTCAAGCTACACGAGGGATTGGTTCAGATGAACCGCAACGCAGTCGAAAGAGGCTACGGGGCGCTCCAGGCACCGTGGCACATGGCGCACCTCCACCACCACCAGGGCCACCCCCGAACGGAGCTGCACCGGACCAGCACCACGGAGGAGAACCGTACCCACGGGCCATGGGTACCATGATGATCCAAAAGGGGCGCCCCTCCAATAGGGTGTAGAAAGCTATCACTCGCCAAGTCAACTTGGCCACGCACTCACCACCATCCACCACTGAGTACCTTAGTGGCAGTGAGTCGTGCATCACCTTCGATAAACGCGACCACCCGCCTCAAGTACCTCGCCCAGGCCATTGCCCCCTCGTTCTCGAGGCGCAAATTGGAGGTTTCGACCTGAGTCGCGTCTTCATGGACGGCGGAAGCAGCATCAACCTCATATTCGCGAGTACCCTGCGAGCAATGAGGATTCCTCTAACCTGCTTAGAGGCATCGGACACAATGGTCCATGGCATCATCCCAGGGAAAGGCGTATACCCCCTGGGAAAAATCAACCTCGACGTCATATTCGGCACCCCGAAGAACTTTAGGCGCGAGCGCATTGACTTTGAGGTCGTCGACTGGCCCTCACAATACCACTGCATCCTCGGACGCGTCACGTTCGCTAGGTTCATGGCGGTACCCCACTACGCCTACCTGCAGATGAAAATGCCAGGTCCCAATGGCGTCATCATGATCAACGGAAGCTTTGAGCGATCCGACAGTTGCGACAGGGAATTCAACAGAATCTCCCATTCCTTTGGCATGCAGGAGGAGCTTGCGCGATTGAAGGAAACGACAGACAATAGTATGTCTCCCCTGAGCAGGCCAAGCTCACCTGATCTCTCCTTCGACTCATCCGTGCACACAAAGAAGGTGCAGGTCCATCCGACAGATCCCGCCAAAACGACCCTCATCGCCAACAACTTGAGTCCCGCATAGGAACTCGCGCTCGTCGAATTCCTCCGTGAGCACTGGGAAATTTTCGCCTGGTGTCCTGCGGACATGCCAGGAGTTCCCAGGGAATTCGCCGAGCATGCACTCAACGTCAACCCCGACGCAAGACCAGTCAAACAAACAATCAGGCGACTATCTGAGCCACGAGCGCAGGCAGTTGGCATGGAGATCAACAGACTCCTCCAGGCCAAATTCATACGCGAGATCAAGGAAAGCACTTGGCTCGCCAATACGGTGCTGGTGCCAAAAAAGGACACGGATATCCTACGGATGTGCGTGGACTTCACTTCTTTAAACAAGAACTTGTTGGAGATATGCCCAAGAGGCAATAATAAAAGTGGTTATTATTATATCTTTGTGTTTATGATGAATGTTTACATCCCATGCTATAATTGTATTATTAGGAAACACTAATACATGTGTGTTTTGTAAACATAAGAGAGTCCCTAGTAAGCCTCTTGTTGAACTAGCTTGTTGATTGATTGATGATCATGGTTTCCTGATCATGGACATAAGGATGTGATTAATAACAAGGTTATATCATTAGGAGAATGATGTGATGGACACACACCCATAGTAAGCGTAGCATAAGATCAAGTCATTAAGTTCGTATTGCTGTAAGCTTTTAAAATGCATAGTAACCTAATCCTTCGACCATGAGGTTGTGTTAATCACCATCACCGGATGGATACTTTCATGACATCAAACGCCGCTTCGTAACTGGGTGGTTATAAAAGTGTCATTGGGTATTCAGAAAGTATGTGTTGAAGCGCATGAACCAAGATTGGGATTTGTCCATCCATATGACGGATAGATATGCTCTGGGCCCTCTCGGTGGAATGTCATCTAGTTAGCTTGCAAGCATGTGACTAGGTCACAAGGGATGACATATCACGGAACGAGTAAAGAGTAATATCAGTAACGAGGTAGAACTAGGTATGGAGATGCCAACGATCAAACCTCGGATAAGTATAGTATCACGAGACAAAGGGAATTGGTTTCGTATGTAAGTGGTTCAATCGATCGCGAAGTCATCGTTGAGTATGTGGGAGCCATTATGGATCTCCAGGTCCCGCTGATGGTTATTGATAGGAGATGTGTCTCTATCATGTCTACATATTCACGAACCGTAGGGTGACACACTTAAGGTTCGAAGTTGTTTTAAGTAGATATGGAATATGCGTTGGAGACCGAATGTTGTTCGGAGTCTCGGATTGGATTCGGGACATCACGAGGAGATCCGGAATGGTCCGGAGAATAAGTTTCATATATAGGGGATCATTTTCTGAGTTAGGAAATGTTCCGGAGTGTTTATATGAGGATTCTAGAAGGTTTCGGAATGTTCCGGAAGGTTCTAGAAGATATCTTGGAGTTTGCTTGAAAATCAAGATAGGGATCAAGGAGTCCTGGTGGGTCAAGACTAGGAGTCGTGGGGGAGGAGGACTCCTCCCCCCACTCCCCAATCCGCCGGCCTAGAGGGAGGGGAGTCCTACAAGGACTCCCCCTCCCCAAGCGCCCTCCCTTCTTTAAATAGAGGGGCAGGGGCGCCCCCTCCTCCCCTCCTCCATAACTCCCAATCTCTGCCGCCTCTCTCCTCCTCCTTTCTTCTGCAGAGGCATAGGCGAAGCCCTGCAGAATTCTCTACTCCACCACCACCACGCCGTCGTGCTGCTGTGATTCCGTGGAGAAGATCTACTACCTCCGCTGCTCGCTGGAATGAGGAGAGGAAGGTCTGCTTCGACTCCGCACGTGTGACTGACTGCGGAAGCGCTGCCCGAACGCGGCGCCGGAAGGATCGTCCACTTGACCGACTGCGGAAGCGCTGCCGGAACGCGACGCCGGAAGGATCGTCCACACGATCTTGAGATCGGCAAGTGATCGACTACATCAACCACGAGATCTAATCTCGTTAATGCTTTCGGATCTATGAGGGTTAGTTCCTATCTATCTCGTTGCACATGTCTAATAGATTAGATCTTGGCTTTTATCTAGATTAGATCTAGGTTTTGTTCGTTCTTGCGGTAGAAATTTTTTGTTTTCCATGCTACGAACCCATCAGTGGTATCAGAGCCGTATCTATGCGTAGATCTGTTGCACGACTAGAACACAATGTTTTTGTGGGCGTTGATGCTTTTGTTGTCGGTGTCTTAGTGTGTACTTTGCATCTTGCGGCATGGTGGGATGAAGCGGCTCGGGCTAACATTACATGTCATCGCACATGAGACTTGCTCCATGCTTGACGTGCAACTTGCTTTGCACAAGTGGATTTGCGGGTGTCTGTCTCTCCCACCATAGTTAAGATTCAATTTACAATGAGCATCTGACAACACTTGTATCAACGTTGTGGTTCTTGTTCGTAGGTAAGATCGGTCTTATGCGAAAGCCCCAAACCACGTAAAACATGCAAAGAAAATTAGAGGCGACTAACTTGTTTTTCCAGGGGTTTTGTGATGTGATATGGCCAACATGTGATTGTGATTGTATTTGATGTATACAATGATCCTTGTTGTAATATGGCAACCGGCAGGAGCCTAATGGTTGTCTTTAATTCTGTTAAGACCTGCGTGTCTATTCATCTTGTAATAGCTTTATTCCAAGTAGTTGTAATAGTTGCTGGTGATGATGGACAACCATGAAGCGGCGCCACTGACCTTGACGTAATGCTGGTGATGATGGAGATCATGTTCGTGCTTTGGAGATGGAGATCAAAGGCGCAAGAAGAAAAGGCCATATCATATCACACTAATTATGAATTGCCTGTGATGTTAATCCTTTATGCATCTTGTATTGCTTAGATCGCGACGGTAGCATTATAAGATGATCCCTCTCACTAAATATCAAGTAATAAAGTGTTCACCCTTAGTTGGCACCGTTGCTAAGACTCGTCGTTTCGAAGCATCTCGTGATGATTGGATGTGATAGATTCTACGTGTGCATACAACGGGTGCAAGCCAGATTTGCACATGCGGAAACTAAGGTTATCTTGACGAGCCTAGCATGTACAGACATGGTCTCGGAACACAGAATACCGAAAGGTAGAGCATGAGTCATATAAATGATATGATGAACATGAAGATTGTTCGCCGATGAAACTACATCTTCTCTCGTGAAGATCGGACTTGGTTCGTGTAATCACTAAGACAATGTGAGGGATGTTGTTTTGAGTGGGAGTTCACCTAGTTAGTTTAAGAATTAAATTTGAACCTAATTTGTCATAAACTTAGTCTAAACTACTTGCAAATTGTTGTAGATTATGGCGACCCCCTCCATCAATTTCAATGCGTTCCTAGAGAAAGAAAAGCTTAAGAACAATGGAAGCAATTTCACGGACTGGTTCCGTGGACTGAAGATCGTCCTCAGGGCTGGTCAGTTGACCTATGTGCTCGAAGCACCGCTAGGTGACCCACCTGCAGATAATGCCACCGATGACGTAAAGAATGTTTACGCCACTCGGAAAAATCATTACTCCACAGTTCAGTGTGCCATCCTGTACGGTTTAGAAGCGGAGCTCCAAAAGCGTTTTGAGCACCACGACCCGTTCGAGATCATTAAGGAGCTCAGGATAATTTTTGAGACTCGCGCAGCCATGGAGAGCTATGAAGCCTCCGAAAAGTTCTTTAACTGTAAGATGGAAGAGGGAAGCTCCGTTAGCGAGCACGTGCTCACCATGTCTGGGTACACAAACAAGCTCCAAGAGTTGGGAATATCGATTCCTAATGAATTGGGGATTCACCGTCTCCTTCAATCACTGCCACCAAGTTACAAGAACTTTGTGATGAACTACAACATGCACTGCATGAACAAGACGTTGCCTGAACTATCGTCCATGCTGAAAACTGCTGAAGTGGAGATCAAGAAGGAGCACTAAGTGTTGATGGTCAATAAGACCACCAATTTCAAGAGACAAGGCAAGCCTAAGAAGAAGGGCAACTTCAAGAAGGACGGCAAGAAAGCTGCCGCACCTGCTAAGAAGCCCAAGGCTGGTCCTAAGCCTGAAACTGAGTGCTTCTACTGCAAGGGTGCTGGTCACTGGAAGCGTAACTGCCCCAAGTACCTGGCGGATCTGAAGAACGGCAACATCAAGAAGAAAGGTATATTTGATATATGTGTTATAGATGTGTATCTTACTAGTAATCGTAGTAGTGCCTGGGTATTTGATACTGGTTCGGTTGCTCATATTTGTAACTCGAAACAGGAGTTGCGGAATAAATGAAGACTGGCAAGAGACGAGGTGACGATGCGCGTTGGAAATGGCTCCAAGGTTGATGTGATCGCCGTCGGCACGCTCCCTCTACATCTACCTTCGGGATTAGTTTTAAATTTGAATAATTGTTATTTGGTGCCTGCGTTAAGCATGAACATTATATCTGGATCCTGTTTATTGCGAGACGGTTACTCTTTTAAGTCCGAGAATAAAGGTTGTTCGATTTATATGAGTAATATCTTTTATGGTAATGCACTTGAGATGAATGGTTTATTCTTACTGAATCTCGATAGTAGTGATACACATGTTCACAACATAGATGCTAAACGAATAAAATTGAATGATAATTCTACATACATGTGGCACTGTCGTCTTGGTCACATTGGAGTGAAGCGTATGAAGAAACTCCATTCAGATGGACTTCTTGAATCACTTGATTTTGAATCACTTGAAAGATGCGAAGCATGTCTAATGGGAAAAATGACTAAGACTCCATTCTCTGGTACAATGGAGCGAGCTACAGACTTATTGGAAATAATACATACCGATGTGTGCGGTCCAATGAGTGTAGCATCGCGTGGTGGATATCGTTATGTTCTAACTTTCACGGATGACTTGAGTAGATATGGGTATGTCTACTTTATGAAACATAAGTCCGAAACTTTCGAGAAGTTTAAGGAATTTCAAAGTGAAGTGGAAAATCATCGTAACAAGAAGATTAAATTTCTGCGTTTTGACCGCGGAGGTGAATATCTGAGTTATGAGTTTGGCATGCATTTAAAGAAATGTGGAATACTTTCGCAGTTGACACCGCCGGGAACACCACAGCGTAATGGTGTGTCCGAACGTCGTAATCGAACTCTCTTAGATATGGTTCGGTCTATGATGTCTCTTACAGATTTACCGTTATCATTTTGTGGCTATGCATTAGAGACAGCCGCATTCACTTTAAATAGGGTACCATCTAAATCCGTTGAAACGACACTATACGAATTGTGGTTTGGTAAGAAACCTAAGTTGTCGTTCCTTAAAGTTTGGGGTTGCGAAGCATATGTAAAGAAGTTACAACCTGATAAGCTAGAACCCAAAGTAGAGAAATGCGTCTTCATAGGATACCCTAAAGAAACAATTGGGTATACCTTCTATCATAGATCCGAAGGCAAAGTTTTCGTTACCAAGAATGGATCCTTTCTTGAGAAGGAGTTTCTCTCGAGGGAGGTGACTGGAAGGAAAGTAGAACTCGATGAGGTTATTGAACCTTCTCTCGGATTTGAGAGTAGCGCAGCACCGGAAGATGTTTTTGTGCCGCCTGCACCAATTGGAGAGGAAGCTAATGAT
Source organism: Avena eriantha (assembly GCA_910589775.1). NCBI lineage: Eukaryota > Viridiplantae > Streptophyta > Magnoliopsida > Poales > Poaceae > Avena > Avena eriantha. The sequence continues at coordinate 80,495,001 of OU342741.1, read as the reverse complement.
AATGATCATGAAACTTCAAATGAAGTTACTACTGAACCTCGCAGGTCAACGAGGGTTTGTACCACTCCTGATTGGTATGACTCTGCCTTGAACGTCATGTTGGTGGACAACGCTGATGACCCTGCGACGTATGAAGAAGCTATGGTGAGCCCAGATTCCGACAAATGGCTAGAAGCCATGAAATCCGAAATGGGATCCATGTATGAAAACCAAGTGTGGACTTTGGTGGACTTACCGGATGGCCGTAAGGCTGTCGAGAACAAATGGATTTTCAAGAGAAAAACAGATGCTGATGGTAATGTTACCGTCTATAAAGCTCGACTTGTCGCGAAAGGGTTCCGACAAATTCAAGGAGTTGACTATGATGAGACATTCTCACCAGTAGCGAAGCTAAAATCTATGAGGATTTTGTTAGCAATTGCTGCACATTTCGATTATGAGATTTGGCAGATGGATGTCAAAACGGCGTTCCTTAATGGTGACATTGAGGAAGAGTTGTATATGGTACAACCCAAGGGTTTTGTCGATCCTAAAGATGCTGACAAGGTATGCAAGCTTCAGCGCTCCATTTATGGACTGAAGCAAGCATCCTGGAGTTGGAATCAACGTTTTGATAAAGTAATCCAAAAATTTGGGTTTATACAAACTTATGGAGAAGCTTGTATTTACAAGAAAGTGAGTGGGAGCTCTGTAGCATTCCTAGTACTATATGTCGATGACATATTGTTGATTGGGAATGATATAGAACTTCTTAATAGCGTCAAAACCTATTTGAATAATAGTTTTTCAATGAAGGATCTTGGCGAAGCGGCATATATTCTAGGCATCAAGATTTATAGAGATAGATCAAGACGCCTAATAGCGCTTTCACAAAGTACATACTTGGACAAAGTTCTAAAGAAGTTTAGAATGGAAGATAGCAAGAAAGGGTTCGTGCCCATGTTGTTAGGTAAGACCTTGAGTAAGACTCAAAGTCTAGCTACGGCAGAAGATAGAGAGAAAATGAATAATATTCCCTATGCCTCGGCCATAGGTTCTATCATGTATGCCATGCTGTGTACAAGACCGGATATAGCACATGCTGTTAGCTTGACTAGCAGATATCAAAGTGATCCTGGAATGGAGCACTGGACAGCGGTCAAGAATATCCTAAAGTACCTAAATAGGACTAAGGATATGGTTCTTTCTTATGGAGGTGATGAACAGCTTGTTGTAAACGGTTACACCGATGCTAGTTGGAACACCGATCCGGATGACTCGAAGTCACAATCAGGATACGTATTTATTTTGAATGGTGATGTAGTGAGCTGGAGGAGTGCGAAGCAAAGCGTTGTGGCGAAATCTTCAACTGAATCGGAATACATAGCTGCTTCGGAGGCTGCACAAGAAGCCGTTTGGATGAAGGAATTCATTACTGAACTTGGCGTGGTTCCCAGTGCGTTGGACCCGATGGCCATCTACTGTGACAACACATGTGCCATAGCTAATGCACAGGAGCCAAGGTCACATAGCAAGCTGAAGCACATCAAGCTACGTTTTCACACTATTCGTGAGTATGTCCGAGATGGTGACATAAAGATTTGCAAAGTACACACTGATCTGAATGTGGCAGATTCATTGACTAAACCTCTCCCTAGGGCAAAGCATGACCAACACCAGAACGCCATGGGTGTTCGGTATATTACCATGTAATCTGGATTATTGACTCTAGTGCAAGTGGGAGACTGTTGGAGATATGCCCAAGTGGCAATAATAAAAGTGGTTATTATTATATCTTTGTGTTTATGATGAATGTTTACATCCCATGCTATAATTGTATTATTAGGAAACACTAATACATGTGTGTTTTGTAAACATAAGAGAGTCCCTAGTAAGCCTCTTGTTGAACTAGCTTGTTGATTGATTGATGATCATGGTTTCCTGATCATGGACATAAGGATGTGATTAATAACAAGGTTATATCATTAGGAGAATGATGTGATGGACACACACCCATAGTAAGCGTAGCATAAGATCAAGTCATTAAGTTCGTATTGCTGTAAGCTTTTAAAATGCATAGTAACCTAATCCTTCGACCATGAGGTTGTGTTAATCACCATCACCGGATGGATACTTTGATGACATCAAACGCCGCTTCGTAACTGGGTGGTTATAAAAGTGTCATTGGGTATTCAGAAAGTATGTGTTGAAGCGCATGAACCAAGATTGGGATTTGTCCATCCATATGACGGATAGATATGCTCTGGGCCCTCTCGGTGGAATGTCATCTAGTTAGCTTGCAAGCATGTGACTAGGTCACAAGGGATGACATATCACGGAACAAGTAAAGAGTAATATCAGTAACGAGGTAGAACTAGGTATGGAGATGCCAACGATCAAACCTCGGATAAGTATAGTATCACGAGACAAAGGGAATTGGTTTCGTATGTAAGTGGTTCAATCGATCGCGAAGTCATCGTTGAGTATGTGGGAGCCATTATGGATCTCCAGGTCCCGCTGATGGTTATTGATAGGAGATGTGTCTCTATCATGTCTACATATTCACGAACCGTAGGGTGACACACTTAAGGGTCGAAGTTGTTTTAAGTAGATATGGAATATGTGTTGGAGACCGAATGTTGTTCGGAGTCTCGGATTGGATTCGGGACATCACGAGGAGATCCAGAATGGTCCGGAGAATAAGATTCATATATAGGGGATCATTTTCTGAGTTAGGAAATGTTCCGGAGTGTTTATATGAGGATTCTAGAAGGTTTCGGAATGTTCCGGAAGGTTCTAGAAGATATCTTGGAGTTTGCTTGAAAATCAAGATAGGGATCAAGGAGTCCTGGTGGGTCAAGACTAGGAGTCGTGGGGGAGGAGGACTCCTCCCCCCACTCCCCAATCCGCTGGCCTAGAGGGAGGGGAGTCCTACAAGGACTCCCCCTCCCCAGGCGCCCTCCCTTCTTTAAATAGAGGGGCAGGGGTGCCCCCTCCTCCCCTCCTCCATAACTCCCAATCTCTGCCGCCTCTCTCCTCCTCCTTTCTTCTGCACAGGCATAGGCGAAGCCCTGCAGAATTCTCTACTCCACCACCACCACCACGCCGTCGTGCTGCTGTGATTCCGTGGAGAAGATCTACTACCTCCGCTGCTCGCTGGAATGAGGAGAGGAAGGTCTGCTTCGACTCCGCACGTGTGACCGACTGCGGAAGCGCTGCCTGAACGCGGCGCCGGAAGGATCTTCCACTTGACCGACTGCGGAAGCGCTGCCGGAACGCGACGCCGGAAGGATCGTCCACACGATCTTGAGATCGGCAAGTGATCGACTACATCAACCACGAGATCTAATCTCGTTAACGCTTTCGGATCTACGAGGGTTAGTTCCTATCTATCTCGTTGCACATGTCTAATAGATTAGATCTTGGCTTTTATCTAGATTAGATCTGGGTTTTGTTCGTTCTTGCGGTAGAATTTTTTGTTTTCCATGCTACGAACCCATCGGCACAGCCCAAAGGATCACTTCCCGCTACCACAAATCGATCAAATCATCGACTCCACCGCTGGATGCGAGCGCCTCTGCTTTCTCGATGCCTAGTCAGGCTATAACCAAATTCGAATGAAGGAGGAAGACCAAGAGAAGACCGCGTTTACAACACCCTTCGGTGTGTTCTGCTACAACACAATGCCCTTCAGGCTAAAAAATGCGGGAGCCACCTACCAGCGGTGCATGCAGGCTTGCCTCAAGGAGCAATTGGGTCGCAACATCCAAGGCTATGTCAACGACATAGTAATCAAAACCAAGGAGGAAGCCTCTCTAATCGACGACTTGCGCGAAACATTCGCCAACCTCGATCGTTACTGGATTAAGCTCAATCCGGACAAATGCGCCTTTGGCGTACCATCTGGGCAGCTGCTCGGGTATCTCATCTCCGCGAGAGGGATTGAGGCAAACCCGAAAAAGATAAAGGCCATACTGGCCATGGAGAAGCCAAAGAACATAAGAGGCATCCAGCAACTAGCCGGACGAATCGCGGCCCTCAGTCGATTTATCAGTCGAATGGGGGAAAGGCACTGCCCTTCTATCAGCTCCTCCGCAAAGCTGACAAATTCGAGTGGACCAAGGAAGCGCAAGAAGCATTCGAAGACCTCAAGCGCCTGTTATCCACCTTGCTAGTACTGGTGACTCCACGAGAAAGGGAGCCACTACTGCTATACATCTCCGCTACCAACCAAGTGGTTAGTACAGTGCTCGTCGTCGAGCGGGCCGAGGAAAACAAGGTCCACGGCGTACAATGCCCGGTATACTACCTCAGCGAGGTCCTCACGCCAACAAAACAGCGATACCCACACTACCAGAAGCTGGCGTACGGCGTCTTCATGACCGCCCGGCGATTGCGCCATTACTTCCAGGAACACCCAATCGTGGTAGTCAGCAACGCCCCATTGGGACATATCCTCAATAACCCCGACGCCACGGGACGAGTCGCGCTTTGGGGAATCGAACTGTCTCCACGAGACATCACATACGAAAAACGCGACGCAATCAAGTCGCAAGTTCTCCCTGACTTTCTCGTGCATTGGATGGAAACCAACTCCCGGACAAGCCAGACATGTCCTACCTTTGGACCATGCACTTCGACAGATCCAAGCGGAAAGACGGAGCAGGAGCGGGCGTCATACTAACGTCACCTCAAGGAGACAGGCTGAAATACATCCTAATGCAGTTCACAGCCTCAAACAACGAGGCTGAATACGAGGCCCTGTTGCACGGGATGAGGATGGCAAAAGCCTGCGGCGCAAAGAGGCTCATCATATATGGCGACTCCAAGATGGTCGTCAGCCAAACAATGCACGAGTGCGACACACTCAATGACAACATGATCGCATACCACGACCTCTACGACACACTCGAGGGAGACTTCGATGGTTGCGAGTTGCGACATGTAGGCCGCGAAAGCAACGAGGAGGCGGACACACTCGCCAACATAGGCTCTACCTGCGCCCCCATACCACCTAGGGTATTTCTCGAGCGCATCTGCGAACGCTCTATCAAGCCAAAGGCCGCAGAGAAGAAAACAAGCGCAGCAATGGACTCGGGGGCTACGCCACCCAATGAGCCAATGGCACTCGAAGACTTGGAGCTGGACACAGGACTCGAAGGACCAATGAGCATCATGATGATAGAACAATCTTGGACGCAGCCGTACATTACATATCTCCTCAGCAAGCGCCTACCGGACGACCCGACGGACACACGGCACATCGCATGACGCTCCAAGGCATTCGCCGTTATCAACGGCGAACTGTATAAACGCAGTATCACAGGCGTGTTACAGCGATGCGTCTCCCTGGCCAATGGAAAAGCAGTCCTCCTCGACATACATGAAGGAACCTGCGGACACCACGCCGGCAGTCGCGCCCTCGTTGCCAAAGCTCTACGAGCTGGATTTTACTGGCCCACGGCCATGCGCGACGCCAAGGACATAGTCCAAAAGTGCAACGCTTGTCAGCGATTCGCGGACAAACCACACGCACCAGGCGCAGAATTGCGGCCTATTCCACTGGCCTGGCCCTTCACACAGTGGGGTCCCGATATGGTTGGCAAACTTCCAAGGTCCTCGCAAGGAGGATATGTCTACCTCTTGGTAGCAGTTGACAAATTCACCAAGTGGATCGAGGCCATGCCAGTAACCAAGCAATCAGGACGCAGCGCAGTCAAGTTCTTCGAGTCCATCGTCTATCGCTTCGGCGTGCCACACAGCATCATCACTGACAACGGGACGAACTTCACATCCAAGGAGTTCCAAGAATTCTGTGAAAACCTGGGGATCAACATCAGTTATGCCTCAGTCGCGCATCCATAGACCAACGGTCAGGTGGAAAAAGCAAACGGGCTTGTCTGTAGCGGCATCAAGAAGCGACTCCTTCGACCACTCGAACAAGCCGCGGGTTGCTGGCCAGATGAGCTCCAATCCGTACTCTGGAGCCTACGTATAACTCCAAACAGCGCCACAGGCTACACGCCATTCTTTATGGTGCATGGGGCAGAAGCGGTATTACCCGCCGAAGTAAGGTACAAGGCGCCGCGCATAGTCGCTTACAGCGAACAAGAGTCATCTCTTGCACTCGAAGACTCCGTCGACCTCCTCGACGAGGCGAGAGAAATTGCCGCAGAAACATCCACCATCTACCAGCAGAACCTGCGCAACTACCACAGTAGAAGGCTTTGCCCCAGATCCTTCGTCAAAGGTGACCTGGTCCTGCGACTGAAGCAGCACGGGCATCTCAAGCTCGAGTCCCCCTGGGAAGGACCATACTTGGTTACAAAAGTAATCCCAGGTGGCGCCTATCGCCTTCAAGACCTAGAAAGAGGAGTCGCATACTCCAACCCTTGGAACGTCGCACAACTGCGGCGCTTCTACCCCTAGCTGTTTTTACTTTTACATCGCAAATAAGGCTACTCAGCCAAGGCTACTTAGCCACACATTGTACCTCGTACTGTTCTCCAAATAAATAAAAGCTAAGTGCTCCAAAACTCCGTGTTTTTTCTTTTCACTTCTGTTACTATTGTACTCGGGGGCTGCGCCACCCTACACACATTTGTTCTTCGAACTAATAAACGCGACATCCTGAGTAGCTGGCACATCAGTCGAACCCCTTAATGCAAATTCAACCCAGCTACAACGCACCTGGCAGGTTGATAAAAGGGATGGCCAGGCTAACGAAAAGGACTCGCATAGTGCAACGCACCTTACGCTTACAAGAGCTATTTATACGCGTTCAACAATAAATTACATACAAATATATATATATATATATATATATATATATGAACTTTACAACACAAATACATTTATGTGCAGGATACAAATCTGGTTACTGCTGCAACAGAAGAACATTGGTTTGCTCCTCGAAGAAGTCGACAATCTCCTCTGCTGGGCGGTCCACCGCTTGATAGTGTGGCACCATATTCCAAGAAGATCCGGCTGGCGGCGCTGGCAGACCGGAAGCTACGACGGAGACATCCACGTCAGGCCTGTGCAATCGTACCATCGAGAGGGCAGCCTTGGCACCAGCCACCAACTGCTGCCCCACGCACTCACGAACCGCGGACATATCTTGAAATTTGGCCAGGAGAGCCAACAGGCTGGACGGCGTGTCATCCAACGGGAACATCGCTCGGTAGATATTCTTCAAACATGACTGTGACTTCTTCAGGAAGAGCAGCACTCGCGAAACGCGATCCTGCAGGGTCGCCAATGCAGTCGCACGATCATGATCCACCCAGAAGTATCCACTCTCTTGGAGTTGCTCCTGGGTGAGACCATGAAGGCGGATGGCAATCCTATCCCTCTCCTCCTGAGGACGGTGTGCACTAACAACTACACGAAGCAGCACCCACAGCATGAGTACAACGTACCACTGCGACTATCTACAAAGGAAAAAGATAAGGACGAGCAAACTAACACTTAAACTGGTCGCCCAGCTTCGTCACCTCGCCAAGCAGATACTGCTCGCGGGCGGCGGCTTTTTCCGCCTTTGACTTCCACACATCTACGTTACCGCGGATCAAGGGAAACTCACGCTCCAGCTGCTTCACGCGGTCACGAAGTCGCGACAGCAAAGACAACTCCTCTACCCTGGAGCGCGGCGGTACCACTGTCTCATCAAGAGATGATGGATCCTGATTTCCCCCTACGGGAGCACTCGATGTGCCCTACCACAGATCAAGACAGAAGCAAATAAGGCGACCAAACTAACACAAAGGCAGGGATAGCAGATGCATTCAGGATAAGCATAAAAACATATTCACAAGCACACTCGCCAGTAGGCATGTTCTTAGGGAAAAAGGACAATTCGTTATCTACTACACAAAGCTAACTACGGAGCAGCTGGCTTCTTCGACTTCGACGCCTTCGGGGGCTTCATCAAATCCGTGGCAGTATCAGACGCCACTGATTTTCCACCTGCCCCTGAAGCCGAAGCTTTCGCCGCCTTCTTAGCGCGTTGGAGCTCCTCCGAATACTTGGCAACGGTATTAATCAAAGAATGACCGTATTTGGCACAGGCAGTCGCAAAGGGGGCGAAAACTACCTGCTGACCATCCGCGCCAACAGGCATTGTCTTCGACACCGTAGAGGGATCTATCTCGACTCCGTGGGCCTGCACCATGGCGAGCGACATCGTTGCACCAGCCGCCCGGAGGGAGTTCTTATGGGTAGAAGGCACACCCCCGGCGAGTGACTCCACCAGCTCGTCCATTTTGTCGACCTGCTCCGCCTTTGGCATCAACTCCTCTCGGAGGCGACTAAGGGCGACCTTGGCCTTGGACAACGTATTCTGGACGACGGCGCTTCAGTCTTCGACCGCGGATACCACGCCAGCCAGAGCGTCATCACGATGAAGGGCCTGCGGGTCAAAACTCAAGTCGCCAGGATCTACACCAAAAAACACGGATCAGATTTCTGGTGCCAACGGCAAAACTCCAGAAGCAGAGAAAAGCATCAATCAAAAATCCACCAGTAAAGGTACTTGAGAGGGCCTTGGCGACTGAGAATAGCTGCTCCTCGAACAACTTCTCCCTGGCCGCAAAAGAGGCGCACATATCCTCTTCACGCTTTCGGGCTTCATCACGAGCCGCGATTGCCTCATCGCGCCCCTTGACAGCTGCGGCCAGTGTCTTCTCCAAGGATGCGACATTGCGCAGTAGGGCGTTATGATCAGCTACATGGCCGTCAAAAATAATTGGCTATCAGTCAAACACACAAGAACAGAAAAAAGACGAAAGAAACAAGCATGGAAGCACTCACTTTCGACCATGCGGTGACGCGTCTCCAGCATCGCATGCTGACGACCCATCGCCATCACCTGCTCCGCCACTCGCGCAACCTCTTTTACAAGGAGCTGCTGCACCAATCAAGGAATCAGATAAGGGCAACAGAAAGCGTTGACTGCCAAAATACAAAAGAAGGAAGGATATACTCACATGGTCCTCTAACGACTCCGAAGAAGTCTGTTGAGCTGTCATCCGAGCAACTATTCGATGCTCCCCTCCGTGAGGAGAACTCGAAGAATTGTGCCCGGAGTGGGCCGCCGCCGGAGGCGAAGGAGCGCTCGACCTCTACCTTGGCCCTTGAGGTCGCGACTCCTGATTCCTTCAAAAATTCAACGTCGCCAGAAGATGACGACGCCTCTTGACTGCAAGACTAAATTCACATTGAGAAAGGGGAAAACTCCAGGGAAAAGCCAACAAAAAGAAAACAGAGAAGAAAGAACGAACTTATAAACTTACCAGTCAAACTTGTCAAGATCCAAGGTGGCCTCCGCCGACTCCGACGAAGACCCCTTGGACAATCGCATCTTCTTGCGAGAAGCTGGTGCTACAGCCCTCACAGGAACGGCGGGAATTGGTGACTCCGCGCCAGCAACAGTGCCCTCCGGAGTTGAAGGATTCGATGCATCAGAGTCCTTGCTGCGCGGACGCTTGCGAGTATCTGGGCTCTCTGACTCGGGGGCTTCCTCTTCCACGTTAGAAGGGACAGTCGACTCAGACTCGTCCTCTTCAAAAGCTTCGCGAGGAATAATGCCCTCAGGGAGAGGAGGCATGCAAGGCGAGACCGCCCAATCCTGCATACAAAAAGCAAAAAGGAACAGGTAAGCAACAGAAAAGCAATCGTGAATATAAGCTACTACGTAGTACGACTATACCTCGGGAGGAGAATTCGAAGCATCGAAGGGAGGAAAGATTGGCTCATTCGGAAGCACGTCCTTGAAGGTGTACTTCGTGACCAGTCGCACCCTCTTATCTACCTCACTCGCGGACATGCCATCGGCAAACACGCGAGTGGCATCATCAGCACCACCCCATTGAAACATGGGATGGCATCATCAGCACCACCCCATGATGAGGAGGGAGTAGTTCTCTCTCGAGGCGAAGGGTTTTACCGGTAGCTATGTGTTAATCTCTCTCTCTATGCATGATCTTGTTGTGGTCATGAGCTTTGTAATCAAGTAGATCTACCTTACTACTCAAGTGCTTTAATAGATCTCTATTCTCCCCATGTGTGTGAAGTTGACAGTGTGCACATCATAGTGGCACTTAGGCTAGAGATTACAAATACTTGTTATGCGTTATATTTGGAGTTGGATGTCTTTATGAAATTGCGGTGTTTGTTGGAACCATCTAGTGCTCAAGCTGACAGTGTGGGGTTATCTAGATGGGAAAGGCTTACTTTGAGGTGTGATGTTATAACCCTACCATCGATTAGAGTGTCCAACCGGAGAGTAGTTAAGAGTAGTATCATAAAGAGAAGATATTTATATGAGAGTGTTCACTAGTGAAAGTATGATCCCTAGGCCTTGTTTCCAAACATTGAAACACCGTTTGCAATTAGATCTGTTACATGTTTGCTTGCTTCCATCTTTATTTAAGTTTTCCTTTAGTATGTTCCCACGTCAACCGCACGCCATCAAGCTATTTTCTCGCACTTTTACCACTTATAATTATCCATACCACTTGTATTTCACTATCTCTTCGCCGAACTAGTGCACCTATACACCTGACAAGTGTATTGGGTGTCTTGGGGACACAAGAGACTTCTTGTATCTTGATTACAGGGTTGCTTGAGAGGGGATAACTTTGACCACTTCCTCCCTGAGTTCGATAAACCTTGGGTCATCCAATTAAGGGAAAACTTGATGCTGTTCTACAAACCTCTACACTTGGAGGCCCAACAACTGTCTACAAGAATAGAAGTGCATAGACATCACATATATCCGCTTAAGTAATGGATGTTTACTTTGATACTTGTCGGTTGTGTGCCACGACGAACGGATCATGGGATCGTGATGTATGCATAACATGGATTCTCTGAGGATTAATCCGGGCCCCCACAATAATCATATCTAATCTAGCGTTCGGAAACTGGGAATGGTTTCTTTATAATGTGTTTCACTTTTACACTAGCTTCACACTTGTGCTTCTTGTTAAGGCTTGTGAGTGTGTGTGAGATACAATAAGTGAAACCAACAAGTAACATTCAATGACACAGCATCCAAGATGTTTACAATTGATTCAAAGTTTATTCTATTCTAGCTTTGTATTATAACCTTAGAGAATTAAAGACAAAGGTAAAGTTCATTTATATTTACTTTTTAAAAGAATTACTTTTCACGAAAAGGTTACCTCTTAAGTAAAAGCATTTCAATCATGAATTTACACTTTTAAGGTTTCTTATGAACTAAGATTATCAAAGGGGAAAATATTACTACATTAAACAATCACAACACAAGTGATGGAGATTTACATGTTTTGAGTAAGGCACCACATTGTAAATGGTTGACTTCTTAACATTCCACAAAGTTAGAATTTAAGTATTATTACTTGAATGAGGCGGTGTTTTATTAAAGTTATAAGTGGATGCATTCACTTTCCTATTTTTAAACTCAATGGTTATACTTCATAAGTAAAGAATAGGTATTACTTAAATTACTTTAGAACTTGGTTTAAGTCTTTAAGTGGTTTTCTCAAACTTGTTAAAGAATTAGTAAATAAGAGTTTGGTGATTTTATAAGTGCATAGGATTCTTGTGATAAACAATATACTATTTTAGTTGATTATATAATTGCTAAAAATTCTTTTAGGAAAATTAAGATACACTTAAGTTTAGATGATAGTTTTAGTAAATATATCTTAAAATAGCTATACCTATTTTAACTCCACTTAAACATTAATGGAAGTTGTTATTCACTTTTAGACTTTAAACAAATAATGATAAAGGCAATAGTAAAGATTCATATATATTTAATGAATTAAAATAAAATAAAAGGTTTAAAACAAGATTTATTATACCCCTACCTTTTATTTTGCTTCAAGTATGAAAGAGGATATTTTTAATGTGTAGAATTTATTTCTGTGATTATTTTGGTATGTTATAAGTATTTTTTGTGATTTTTAACTAATAAAATATGATTTTTATAAGTTTTATCATTTTATAAACACCTAATAATAAATATTAGTTAAGTGATACAAAAATGTATAAAACAATTTTATAAGTTTATATTTTGTTTTTCTAAGACTTTTGATATATTATACCTATTTTTTGGGAATTTTTAAATAATAGAATATATTTATTTATTATTTATCCTTAATAGGGTATACTAATTAATACTAATTATTTTATTTAAGTTGGAAAATAAAATATGATAATAGGTTTAGATTATAGAATTTATTTTTCTAAACATTTTGATATATAATATATATTTTTCTGAATTATAAAACAAAAGATATTCAATTTATAAGATTTAATCATTTTCTAGAATTATAAAATAACTAAAAGGCTTATTGCGTCATTGCTGATGTCGGTCCTTCACCTAATTATTTTTACACCGCACTCAAACTTAGCCTCTGGTCACCGACAGGTGGGCTAGTGGCCACATCGGCATCCACGCGGGCGCGGACCGGTCAACACGCTGACTTGGTCAAGGATGACGCGGGTATGACGTCGTAATGACGCTAGCCCGGCCTCCACCACCAGGGAATGGTCGCCGACGGCGAACCAGGCCACGCCGACAAGCAAAAATGGCTATGTTAGAACCGCAAGGAGATGGGGATCCTATTGCTACTTGTGCTGCTCCATTTTGGTCACCAGAGGCTGACCGCGATGAGCTACAGCGGTGGCGCTTGTAGGTGTTCGTGGGGACAGAGCTACGGAGGACCAGGGATGAATCGAAGAGGACCAGTGGAATCAGGGGCTCACCGGGATGCTGACTAGCTTGATGATGCGATGAGGCGGTCGGACGATGTCGCCATGGTCGACAGCGAGCGGCGGACAGAGGGTTCGTCGGGGATGATTGCGACCGAAATGGGGTGATTCCTTTAACATGGATGCTCACCAAGACAAGGTGGAGCTCGTGGAAACCTTGACGGAGCTTCGAGAGGTCAGAGACGACAGGGATTTTAGGTGGTAGAAGGTTAGGGTTTCAGTGAGGAAGAGGGGTTTGTGCGAGAGAGCAAGAGAGAGGATAAGACGGGTATGGATGGATAGAGGAGAGCGTGGCCAATCTTATCAACAAGGTCTAGGACATCGATAAGCATCGCGGCGGTCCAACTTTGCTGACACCGATGATCGGCATTGGGCGACGGTGAGACCTCCAGCGAGCTGCTTGTGACGCACGAGGAAGACGACGACGAAGCGGTATGGGCTGGCGTGGGCTATGCATGGGCCGAGCTGGGCTGTGGCAAAGTTTGCCAGATGGATTGCTGCTCCTGCTCGCGAGCGACAGATAAGCGAAGAGACAAATGGGCCGTGGCTGGAGTGACTGGCTGTCCCTTTTTCTTTCTCTTTTCTATTTCTGTTTTCTTTTCTATTTACAATTTCGTTTCCAATTATATTTCTACAAGGATTTAAACATTTAAAATTCTGGTAGAATATTCAAAATTGTTTAGAGATTCATTATAATAAATCTTCTCTTTATATATTCGAAATTCATGAGTATATGAAAGGTTCTTTTGATTAAGTAAGAATTAAGGGTTTTAAGGACTTTCTTCTTATATAGAAGATCTTATAAAATGATTTTCATTTTCACCATGATAATGGTTATAGTAAAGATTTAAAATGTTGAATGATATATAGAGAACTCTACTCATGCTTAGCCTCATATAGGAATTGATATATTACATTATAATACATTAATCCTTGTGGTTCATAATATGGTGATTTAAATTTTAAGCTTCTTTAAAGTTTGGAATTTCTTTTTATTCTAGTTCATTACAATTTCTTCATAACCATTCTACTCTTTTTCAAAGTAGGCATGGATCACTTCTTGAACTAGTTGTTCACTACTTTCTTAAGTGTAGTTAATGTTTTGATAGAAGTTTATTATATAATGGTGAACAACCATTATCATTCATGTGGCACAAATGATCTCAATGCCCAGCAACATTAACTTAGGGTTTCTAATACCACACTTACTATGGACTCTAGAGGATACATTACCCTCAAGTTTCTTAGTGAATGTTATTGGGAATCAAGATTCAAGGATTGATCCATAATTTATAATCCTGAATGATATCTCCACTTAGAGTGAGCTATAAAGCTTATTTCTTAATGTGGTCTTGATGATCTTATGAGACTAGGTCTTTATTAGGGTTTAAGACAATCAGGTGGACAAGGATTCCATCAATACACTCTCAACTGGTATTCTACTTATCTCTTAGACATTTCATTTGACTAAGAGATACTATCCATTGGCTGCCTAAAAATAGGATTTTGTTTAACTACCCTCTTTATTCTAGGATGTTAAACAAAGAGGTAGACATGGGTCTTCTCATTGTTTGATATGATCTTGGTTAATGCTTCTAAAGAATCCTTACCTTAATACCTCACGAAGGTTATCTTTAGATAAGGAATTCCTTTCCTAAATATACTCTATAAATCTCTCTTATCTTATTCACAAAGATCACATTTCCTGAATAAGTCAATTATCTGACTCCACCATATCAATCATCATATGATGACATGGTCATGTCACTTCAACATTACTCCTTCTTCATTCTTCTCCTAGTATATATATAACTTCCATTTATAAACTACTCTTGAGGAAGTCATTCATCTAATTAGTTCTAACTTCATTAATCCACCCTTGTAACATTCTTCCTTTACTACACAACTTGCACTTCTTAACTACCCTTGATAAATCCATCAATGTAGCTACTTCTAACTCCATCCATTAACTCCTTTAAATCCATCTTGCAACTACTTCCAAGGCTTGCAAGATTATAGTTCTCTCTATATCACATGTGATAACAATCCTGTAGAATAGGTATGATACTACTCCCCATAATACAATTTTGTTCTTGTATTAGCTTGGTTACACTACTATGCTTCCAACTACTCCATACAACTCATATTATATACTTCATCAAACTCTAGCTTGACTTCTCATAATCAAGCTAGATGATTCATTTTACTAGGGCTTTACCTAATTTGGTATACTCACAACTCTTCTTTATCAGCTGGTCATCTATTCTCAAATGACTTGAGAATAATGACCACCATCCTTTTATCAAGGAAAGCTTATGCTTCTAATTGTCCGATCAAGATCTACCATCAACAAGTAGTAGACGTGTAAGGCTTGTATTGTTAAGGAAACTTACTTTAGGTTTATACCTACTTGGCTTAACAAGATTATCACTGGATTCTCTACTACTACTACTACTACTACTACTACTAGATTTCTCATAGATTCATAATTACTATCTAAACTTTTAGGTTTAGATACCTCTTCTAGTTAACTCATAAGTGAGTTAACTCATCCAACATCCAATGGTTTGATGACCCCCAAGGATCTCATTCCATTGATGATGGCACCCTCTACCATATCTAGTTCCTCCTCCTTATTAATTTATTTAAGGTCTTTGGAGGGTTAATATAATAAGTTAATAATTTCTAGGTCAGGAATTGGTTTCTCAACATTGGTGATCAACTGACACTAGGACTTGGTTAAATAGGAATACCATTTACTAATATGGCAACAAAAGTCTATAAGATGAATGGTCTTGGCTTGACTTTTGTTTTCTCTCTATTTGTGATAAGAGTTAATGTTTAAGAACTACCATGGTGCTCATGGTAGGAACAACTATGGCAAGAAAGGTTTTCAAGATTTAGTTATGGGGTTTCTTTACTTAACTTATATACTTGACTTGGTATTCAGGGTTTGTGGTAGATAATACCTTGATATCATCTTTAGAATACTAAGTACTCATCCTTGAGTTGTTGTATGGAATACCATGTCATGATCTCTAGAAGATCTAGTACTCCTTATTGAGTAGTGTGTTGTGACTTAGTTTTGTTACATTTGATCTACCCTTATATCAAATTATATTACCCAAAGGTAAGGTTTTCGCAAAGGTCATAGTGAAACTTATCGCAGTCAACTTGATGATCAACTTTAGTTCCACCAAGTTAAGAGAAGCTTCAATCACTTTAACAAGTTTTATTTAAAAGCACGAAAATTATCCAGATTTTCTATGCATGAATGCAATGCACACACCTCATCTCAGTTTATTTCTAAGCTCTATTGCTGGGATGTTACAGACTCCCCCCCTTAAAATAAACTTCATCCCCGAAGTTCGTACTCTTTTACGTTCGGAATAAGGTGTTGACTTGTGTAGAGCATGACATTTCTCAACTCCATTGTGATCACACTTGGGGATAATTGCGGTATCCCGTATCTTGATCTTTTTCCTTGAATTCTCTTCATACTTGGCAACTTCCAACTATTGTTTCCTATATGTAGTGTAACTCCTTCTACTATAATCCCTTGGGTTATGTCGCCATAGTCCTACTTAGGATTGGTTTTGGACACATTTCATTCATTCCGATCAGGCTTTCCTACTACTTTACACTAGACTATTTTAGTAGGCTCTCCTCCTTCTTAAGGACAACTTACCAACTATTTCCCCTTTATAACTAGTCCACTATGGTTCAACAGTTATGTCTACTTCGATCATTCATCCGGATATACTCTCAGAAATACTTTCAAGTGATGACTTCTTATAACCTTATGAGAATAAGGCTTAACCTCATCATAGTTTAGTACTTCTTCTCCAACCTTTAGTCGGAAAGTCAAATAATCAACACTCTAGTGTTTATTGTTTACTCTCCCCCTTGAGGTTTCCTAATGGTCTCTAAACTACATGTATAATACCCACTAACTCAATAGTTAGGATATCGATCTCTGTCCAGCTTGCACTTTACCTCTGGAAGGTCTCACGAAAGAATCTGCGGTATACCCACACAATTGTGGATCTCCGAAATGAATCTTCCAATGTTACGTATCTTACTTTTATCTTCTTAGACATTATTCCTTTAGTAAATCTGATTTTGCAAATCGTCTCGAAAGACGTTTGCTTAAAATTTTATACTTCTTTATGTATTTCTTAACTTAGACCAAGTTTTATGCTCTTTAAATCATACAAAGATGACCTAATTAGCTAAACCTCTAGGATACCAGTTACGTATACCTAACTGTGGATCCTTATGAGTGTATGAATTACCCTACGGGTTTTCTACTTAATATAGGCATTCTCTCCGAGTTGTCAGAGCTTGAATACCACTTTTCTTCCAAGACTTCTTCTTTGTTCCCTTTCATGTTACTTCCATGATCTTGGGACAACTACTTCATGAGCTTCTGAGCAACATCACCTATCTTGAGTGAACTTAAATTCATGCCTTCATGTTGCTCCACACCTTTTCTGCATTAATAATCCTTCTTATTGCCAGCTCGTAATGAGTTGGGATTGATCCATCCTTCAAAAATAGTGTTGATACTTCTTACATTTGGCTTCCTTCTTCCTGCAAGTCTTCATCTTGATCTTCGGAACTCGTCACCCCCTTACATGCATTCCCTTTTCTATCTAGGTCTATAACATCAAGTAAGAACTTGATGATGCAACATGCATTTTCACACCAAGTCAAACTTCATGTACAGATATAGTCAATCAATAAGATCCAAGAAAAACCAAAAAATCCAAATGTGGTACATATAACTCACATCATTCTAAGCCCGTAATATAGTAGTTGAGTAAAACATCTCGAAAATGCAGGCTTAGCTGTGTAGTATATGACACCTCCTAGTATAGGTTTACATCGTGATACTTAGCACGTAGGTGTTAAACTACTCTTTATCTCAAAATTTACCCAAATTGCTCAATTGCAATTGGATAATTTGAAGCAAAGTGGTATCGCTTTGGTTCTGACTAACCTTTTACCTTTCTTTCGGGACTACTAAAGACTACCAATTTTCCATTCTATCGTAAACTATCCTCACATGATCTCTCAAAACTACTAACAAAATTGTAGTTACTACCTTAATCCAACAATTATCGTAATATAATGTCACCTATGCCTTCTATCATAGACCTACACTATTCTTTTCTTATTGTTGTTACAAGATTATTAGCTAAATACTAGTCCTAATTACACACTTAGCAGGGTCTCGGAGTTAATCTTACCATGATAACTCTTCTTTTATCTTAATATTAATGATTCTTAAAAAAATTCTACTCCATCACATGGAATTCTCAAGTGAATGCCACGTGATTTGCTTCCAATTGTATCTATACATCCTCTAATAGTCTACCCTATATGGTATAGTTGTATCAACTAGTTGTAAGATTCTACTACTTCACATGGATTCTAAATATCGACTACATCACTAATACTACTCCACATGATATCCTAATCTTAGTCGTAATCTTCTTTGATATTTTAACTTACTTAAGATATCTTAGGGGTGTTATACCTATTTAGATCTACACTAAAATGGCATTTCCCTAAATAAGATAGACAACTATTCTTTAAGAAACATGATTAAAATATCTTACTTAAGTGTGACAAGGTTTTCCCCAAGTGGATACCCATCACATGTCTTGGTTTAGATAAGATGGCTCCTATAGTCACTATCCAACCTACAGATCTTCCTAAAAGGGTTTTAATCCTAAGGTCAAAGCATATGCTCTGTTACCAGCTGCGGTGACCCAGCATACCACTGCATGATGTAGTACACTATAGTCGTTGACATAACACTAATGAAACACTGTTCACTAGTATTACATTCCTCAGAGTGTTACAACAGAAACACAGCAGGTCCAAGACATGACTACAGATTACAACTCAACTCTTTACAAAAGATCTAGAGAACACTCTAGGTTAAAGAGAGAGAAAGAAACTTCTTACAAACAAGAACCAGAAATAATAACTCAGAGCTATCTAGATAAAAAAGACTAACATGTAAACTATCTGGCTTGCAATTGCAACTAATGCAATGCTCTACAGAAGTAGGTTTTATGTCTAGAGTATCTACTCCTATCTAATCAGGATATTCATCTTCACTTCGGTTGACGTATATGTTGATTTCATTGACTTTATTGTAGAACTTGAGCTGTAGATGATGGTTTCTTGAGTATAAGTTGGTGTTGATGTTTTTTTCAACTGCTTAGAACCTAGCAAGGGTTAAGAAGGTACAGTTGAGTATGAGCATACTCAGCAAGTTCACTAAAAAGGAGTGTATGATGCACTATCTCTACAGCCACATACCAAAGGTCGTAGGAAATGTAGATTTTTGTAAACATTTTCTTCAAAGGTTGCTTTTATTTTAAAAACTATGTCCGACAACCTTCACAGGTTGACCAGAACCTTCGTGGGGTTCCTTTCCTGCCATGTTTGTAGCTCCTTCCCGTAATAGGGAGTAACAAGTTACAGTTCTTACACTCTGTAGAGGTGCGTTGCTTTACCCATGAGAGACCTTAGCCTTGTTGCACATCCAAGTCATGAGCTTGTCCACACTTCCTGGTATGGGACCCAGTCTAAGATCCAAGCCAATCACTGCCCCTCTCCGCGACCCCGCATGAAGACACGACTCTCCAGGACATGCCCCACCTCTGTTAAGCCCCTTATAGGACCAACTATAACTCTAGTAGGCACCCGAAGACTCTATGAGCCGGTTGTGCCCCTGGAAAGCTCCATAAAGGACCGACTATACCTCCGGCAGCCCCTCATAGGTAGCCTAGACACCAAAATCACGGGGAACTAAGGGGTCCCACCCATGTGCTGGACTCTCCACGAGGAATCAACAGCCTGATGATAAGGTCATCCATCCATGCGAAAGGAAGAAGATCCAGCTGACTTCTCTGTCCCATTCCAAATCTCATGGTTAACGCACAATATACAGCGCTAGAATCACTGGCGACATTGGTTGTTAAGTCCTAGATATTATGTTCCTTTACCACTAGAACTGCATCAATAGATTATTACCATTTGGTAAATAATCCATAGTCATATTATTGTGAAAATAGTGTTTTCGAACCTTTTTAAAATGTAGGTGATGAAAGAATTTGAGTTACAAGAATTTGATAGAAAATAATCAAAGGACATGAGCAAGTGTGAACTTGCCTTTTGTGATTGCAAGATTATGCACTCACTGTCTTCGAGATAAAAGAAGGTCTAAATTATGTAAACAACATCATTGGTCCGGTAAGGACTAATGTTTAAAGAAGCAAGATGCAATTATGCATAAATAATGTAATGCAATTTGATAAACGCGAATCCCCGAAATAATCGTATATGATCTAGGGTTTGGAAACTGGGAATGGTTTCTTTATAATGTGTTTCACTTTTATACTAGCTTCACACTTGTGCTTCTTGTTAAGGCTTGTGAGTGTGTGTGCGATACAATAAGTGAAAGCAACAAGTAACATTCAATGACACAGCATCAAAGATGTTTACAATTGATTCAAAGTTTATTCTATTTTAGCTTTCTATTATAACCTTAGAGAATTAAAGACAAAGGTAAAGTTCATTTATATTTACTTTTTAAAATAATTACTTTTCACGAAAAGGTTACCTCTTAAGTAAAAGCATTTCAATCATGAATTTACACTTTTAAGGTTTCTTATGAACTAAGATTATCAAATGGGGAAATATTACTACATTAAACAATCACATCACAAGTGGTGGAGATTTACATGTTTTGAGTAAGGCACCACATTGTAAATGGTTGACTTCTTAACATTCCACAAAGTTAGAATTTAAGTATTATTACTTGAATGAGGTGGTGTTTTATTAAAGTTATAAGCGGATGCATTCACTTTCTTATTTTTAAACTCAATGGTTATACTTCATAAGTAAAGAATAGGTATTACTTAAATTACTTTAGAACTTGGTTTAAATATTTAAGTGGTTTTCTCAAACTTGTGAAAGAATTAGTAAATAAGAGTTTGGTGATTTTATAAGTACATAGGATTCTTGTGATAAACAATATACTATTTTAGTTGATTGTATAATTGCTAAAAATTCTTTTAGGAAAATTAAGATACACTTATGTTTAGATGATAGTTTTAGCAAATACATCTTAAAATAGTTAGACCTATTTTAACTCCACTTAAACATTAATGGAACTTGTTATTCACTTTTAAACTTTAAACAAATAATGATAAAGGCAATAGTAAATATTTATATATATTTAATGAATTAAAATTAAAGAGAAGGTTTTAAACAAGATTTATTAGACCCTTACCTTTTATTTTACTTCAAGTATGAAAGAGGATATTTTTAATGTGTAGAATTTATTTTTGTGATTATTTTGGTATATTATAAGTTTTTTTTGTGATTTTTAACTAATAAAATATGATTTTTTATAAGTTTTATCATTTTATAAACACTTAATAATAAATATTAGTTAAGTGATACAAAAATTTATAAAACAAGTTTATAAGTTTATATTTTGTTTTTCTAAGACTTTTGATATATTATACCTTTTTTGGGAATTTTTAAATAATAGAATATATTTATTTATGATTTATCCTTCATAGGGTATTTACTAATTAATACTAATTATTTTATTTAAGTTGGAAAATAAAATATAATAATAGGTTTAGATCATAGAATTTATTTTTCTAAACATTTTTACATATAATATATATTTTTTGAATTATAAAACAAAAGATATTCAATTTATAAGATTTAATCATTTTCTGGAATTATAAAATAACTAAATGGCTTATTGCCACATTGCTGACGTAAGTCCTTCATCTAATTCTTTTTAGACCGCACTCAAACTTAGCCTCTGGTCATCGACAGGTGGGCCAATGGCCACGTAGGCAGCCACGCGGGCGCATACCAGTCAACACACTGACTTGGTCAAGGATGACACGGGTATGACATCATGATGACGCCAGCCCGGCCTCCACCACCAGGGAACGGTCGCCGGCGGCGAACCAGGCCACGCCGACAAGAACAGATGGCTATGTTAGAACCGCAAGGAGATGGGGATCCTATTGCTACTTGCACTGCTCGATTTTGGTCATCGGAGGCTGACCGGCGACGAGCTAAAGCGGCAGCGCTTGCAGGTGTTCGTGGGGCCGGAGCTACGAAGGACCAGGGATGAATCAGAGAGGACTAGTGGAATCACGGGCTCACCGGGATGCTGACTAGCTTGGCGATGAGATGAGGCGAGGTCGGACGGTGTTGCCATGGTCGACGGTGAGCGGCGGACAAAGGGGTCGTTGGGGATGATTGCCACCAAAATGGAGTGATTCCTTTAACAGGGATGCTCACCACAACAAGGTGGAGCTCGTGGAAACCTTGACTTAGCTTGGAGAGGTCGGAGACGACGGGGATTTGAGGTAGATGAAGGTTAGGATTTCGGTGAGGAAGAGGGGTTTGAGCGAGAGAGAGGATAATACTGGTATGGATGGATAGAGGAGAGCGCGGCCAATCTTATCAACAAGGTATGGGACATCCGCGAGCATCGCGGCAGTCCAATTCTGCTGACGCCGATGATCGGCATTGGGCGACGGCGAGACCTCCACCGAGATGCTTGTGACACACGAGGAAGACGACGACGAAGCGGTATGGGCTGGCGTGGGCTATGCATGGGCCAAGCTGGGCTATGGCTAAGTTTGCCAGATGGATTACTGTTGTTGCTCGCGAGCGACAGATAAGAGAAGAGACAAATGGGCCATTTCCTAGAGTGACTAGCTGTCTCTTTTTCTTTCTCTTTTCTATTTCTGTTCTCTTTTCTATTTACAATTTCCTTTCCAATTATATTTCTACAAGGGTTTAAACATTTAAAATTCTGGTAGAATATTCAGAATGGTTTAGAGATTCATTATAATAAATCTTCTCTTTATATATTCAAAATTCATGAGTATATGAAAGGTTCTTTTGATTAAGTAAGAATTAAGGGTTTTAAGGACTTTCTTCTTATATAGAAGATCTTATAAAAATGATTTTCATTTTCACCATGATAATGGTTATAGTAAAGATTTAAAATGTTGAATGATATATAGAGAACTCTACTCATGCTTATCCTCATATAAGAATTGATATATTTACATTATAATACATTAATCCTTGTGGTTCATAATATGGTGATTTAAATTTTAAGGTTCTTTAAAGTTTGGAATTTCTTTTTATTCTAATTCATTACAATTTGTTCATAACCATTCTACTCTTTTTCAAAGTAGGCATGGATCACTTCTTGAACTAGTTGTTCACTACTTTCTTAAGTGCGGTTAATGTTTTTATAGAAGTTTATTATATAATGATGAACAACCATTATCATTCATATGGCACAAGTGATCTCAATGCCCATCAACATTAACTTACGGTTTCTAATACCACACTTACTATGGACTCTAGAGGATACACTACCCTCAAGTTTCTTAGTGGATTTTACTGGGAATCAAGATTCAAGGATTGATCCAGAATTTATAATCCTGAATGATATCTCCACTTAGAGTGAGCTATAAAGCTTACTTCTTAATGTGGTCTTGATGATCTTATGAGACTAGGTCTTTATTAGGGTTTAATACAATCAGGTGGATAAGGCTTCCATCAATACAGTCTCAACTTGTATTCTACTTATCTCTTAGACATTTCATTTGACTAAGAAACACTATCCATTGGCTGCCTAAAAATAGGAATTGGTTTAACTACCCTCTTTATTCTAGGATGTTAAACAAAGAGGTAGACATGGGTCTTGTTATGGTTTGATATGATCTTGGTTAAGGCTTCTAAAGAATCCTTACCTTAATACCTCACCAAGGTTATCTTCAGATAAGGAATTCCTTTCCTAAATATACTCTTTAAATCTCTCTTATCTTATTCATAAAGATCACATTTCCTGAATAAGTCAATTATTTGACTCCACCCTATCAATCATCATATGATGACATGGTCATGTCACTTCAACATTACTCCTTCTTCATTCTTCTCCTAGTATATATAACTTCCATTTATAAACTACTCTTGAGGAAGTCATTCATCTAATTAGTTCTAACTTCATTAATCCACCCTTGTAACATTCTTCCTTTACTACACAACTTGCACTTCTTAACTACCCTTGATAAATCCATCAATGTAGCTACTTCTAACTCCATCCATTAACTCCTTTAAATCCATCTTGCAACTACTTCCAAGGCTTGCAAGATTATAGTTCTCTCTATATCACATGTGATAACAATCCTGTAGAATAGGTATGATACTACTCCCCATAATACAATTTTGTTCTTGTATTAGCTTGGTTACACTACTATGCTTCCAACTACTCCATACAACTCATATTATATACTTCATCAAACTCTAGCTTGACTTCTCA
Organism: Avena eriantha; assembly: GCA_910589775.1. Classification (NCBI taxonomy): domain Eukaryota; kingdom Viridiplantae; phylum Streptophyta; class Magnoliopsida; order Poales; family Poaceae; genus Avena; species Avena eriantha. The sequence goes on along the minus strand of OU342741.1, from coordinate 80,470,859 downwards.
TAATCAAGCTAGATGATTCATTTTACTAGGGCTTTACCTAATTTGGTATACTCACAACTCTTCTTTATCAGCTGGTCATCTATTCTCAAATGACTTGAGAATAATGACCACCATCCTTTTATCAAGGAAAGCTTATGCTTCTAATTGTCCGATCAAGATCTACCATCAACAAGTAGTAGACGTGTAAGGCTTGTATTGTTAAGGAAACTTACTTTAGGTTTATACCTACTTGGCTTAACAAGATTATCACTGGATTCTCTACTACTACTACTACTACTACTACTACTAGCTTTCTCATAGATTCATAATTACTATCTAAACTTTTAGGTTTAGATACCTCTTCTAGTTAACTCATAAGTGAGTTAACTCATCCAACATCCAATGGTTTGATGACCCCCAAGGATCTCATTCCATTGATGATGGCACCCTCTACCATATCTAGTTCCTCCTCCTTATTAATTTATTTAAGGTCTTTGGAGGGTTAATATAATAAGTTAATAATTTCTAGGTCAGGAATTGGTTTCTCAACATTGGTGATCAACTGACACTAGGACTTGGTTAAATAGGAATACCATTTACTAATATGGCAACAAAAGTCTATAAGATGAATGGTCTTGGCTTGACTTTTGTTTTCTCTCTATTTGTGATAAGAGTTAATGTTTAAGAACTACCATGGTGCTCATGGTAGGAACAACTATGGCAAGAAAGGTTTTCAAGATTTAGTTATGGGGTTTCTTTACTTAACTTATATACTTGACTTGGTATTCAGGGTTTGTGGTAGATAATACCTTGATATCATCTTTAGAATACTAAGTACTCATCCTTGAGTTGTTGTATGGAATACCATGTCATGATCTCTAGAAGATCTAGTACTCCTTATTGAGTAGTGTGTTGTGACTTAGTTTTGTTACATTTGATCTACCCTTATATCAAATTATATTACCCAAAGGTAAGGTTTTCGCAAAGGTCATAGTGAAACTTATCGCAGTCAACTTGATGATCAACTTTAGTTCCACCAAGTTAAGAGAAGCTTCAATCACTTTAACAAGTTTTATTTAAAAGCACGAAAATTATCCAGATTTTCTATGCATGAATGCAATGCACACACCTCATCTCAGTTTATTTCTAAGCTCTATTGCTGGGATGTTACATCATGGCTATTTTGACTAGTTTTTTCACCATTTCACTGATTTCTGCAGCATTTGAACCGGAATCTTATCCTCTTTCAAGTGGTACCCATGTATGGTCAGTAATAGGAACAATATGCATGTGTTCATCAATATGCACTCCCTCATTGGTATTATGTGAAGGAAGAAGAAGGATTTCCTTACGGAAACGAGACCCAACATTGGGACGAAGGGAGGCAAAGGGAAAAATGTCTTCATCAAACACAACATCACGAGAAATATTGAGGCGTCCAGTAGACACATCAATACATTTTTAAAAATTATGGAGGGGGATATAACCAAGAAAAACACAATGTTTGGAATAGAAATTAAGCTTGTGTTTGTTATAGGTACAAAGATTAGGCCAACAGGCACAACCAAATACTCAGAGTGAATCATAGTTGACCTTAATATGAAGTAATTTTTCAGGAGGAGTCTCAAAATTTAGCACTTTAGTAGGAAGAAAATTAATGAGAAAGATAACTATTAGAAAGGCATCGCCCCAGTATTTTAGAGGCATAGAAGCATTAACAAGCAAAGCAAGACAAACTTTAAAAATATGGCGATGTTTGCGCTCAACCGAACCATTTTGTTGGTGAGCATACGGACAAGAAACATGATGTTTAATGCCTACTTTTTAGAAAAAGGGATTGGGTTTCTCATATCTGTTTGCATAGTGATAATCTTGCGATCAAATTTTAGTTCAACAAGTTGCTGGAAATTAAGGAAAACTTGAAATACTTTAGAGTGCTTCTTGAGAAAATCTATCCAAGTAAATTTACTATAATCATCAATGAAGCTTACATAATATTGATGTTTGCCAACATAAGGAGCTGGACCCCATACATCATCAATCGATTGCCTAATCGAGGCATCGTACGTGAGCTTATGTACACGGGAACAGCCCTTGTGGTGGCCAATTACAGACGGCATCAGACTCTAGAGTCCTTTCCTATTACAATGTCTAACATAAGTATCTTAAATTAGTACAACTTAGGAGTACTACAATAAGACTAATCCACGTATATGGTCCAAACTCCAGAGCAAACAAGTAGGAAACCGGACAATGGACGCGTTCATTCACATCGTACTAATACGAATTTTACATGTTCTTACTGGATTTTGATCATTAAAACATTTTACTATGGTGGTCATCTAATTCACATGATAATAAATCTTAGGATTTATTCTAAAATTTCCTTTGCACTCTGTTTTTAAGAAATATTTTCATTCACTTAAATCTCTTGCTACAGATTTCTTTGTTTTTCCTATGATTGCAAACGCTCCTCAATCCAATTTTTTTCCTGGCCCAAAAAAATTCTTACTAATTTTGAAGTGTTGAAGTCATTAGGAATTTTTCTCTATGGTGGTTGTATGGTTTTTAGTATTGAATCAAATAGTAATATTTCATAAGAGATTTTTTGATGCAGCCCGTCCTACCGATGACTCTACATCTACCCCCACCAAGTCCTCCAAGTGGACCGATGACTCGAGCCTGAGCCAAGCTTCTCCAAGATAAGGTCAACTTGCTCGTATCCTCGTGTGACTTCCTTTGAATGGCTTGCTACTTCATGCAAACACACTTTGCATTCTCAGGTATGAATCACAAGATCATCACCGAGGTGCCATGAAATATGGATAAGAGGAACATGGACATGTAGCAGTAGAATCTGCACCGGAATCTCTAGTGTATCACACCGGACTGTCTAGCCCCACCAGAATGTCCAACCGCTCCAACCCGGAGTATCCGTCCTAGCTCATCTAGGCTCGCATACACACTGGTGCCGCTTGTAGAGACCTAGATCGGACACCACCCAGACTCCAACCAGAAACTCCAGAGCTACCACGGCAAACCAGAGTATCCGGTGTGCTCCCGTCGGAGTGTCGGCCCGACCGAATTCTCGGTCGACATCCACCCGAAGTCTCCGAGGCACATGATTCCTGCACACTGAAGCCTATTGGTCCTTGGCCCATGTAACACCCCAATTCAACTAGAACTCCTGTTTAATTCCTAAATTACCCTTGTTTTAGTGGCTGGGCTATATATAGTCTCCCAACATCTATTGTAAACCTTATAATTGATAATAGAACTAGAAAATCCTAGAGAGGAACAATTCTAGTTTTGGTCTCATCTTCCTTTCAAGGAATCCATATTATCACCGACCTCTTTGGAATTTTCCCATGGTACCCAAGTTGTACAAGGCCTTCTCCTTCAGTGATATCTAGGTGAAGTTGTCAAGATACTCACCAAAGTACTGGTACTCTCTAATTGGGATTGAGAGGGTCCTTTGTTTGATATTGATACTATGGATTGTATTGGGCCGATAGCCACTAGAGTGATCCAACGTCTTGTATCGTGTTGGTATTTGTGTGTGTTCGCCGTGTTCTTTCCATGGAGTGAGTTTGCCTTCGCCTTCTCCCCTTTTCCTCACGAATCCATCGAATTTCCCCGAGAACTTTGAAAAATCGGGGAAACCTCGTGGTTAACCCAAAATAATATTGCCATCATATCCTTAAGTTTCTCACGGATTTCTCTTTGATTTGGTATTTCCACCATAAAAAAATTCCACCAAAATAGCCTCAAGTTGCCAACGGACTGATCTCTTGATTTTGTGCATTTCGAGTGGTTTCAGTCCAGGGAATATTTGTCTTAGGGCTTTGTCTACCTTTATATGTGTTTTCTCCGCTCAATTTGGTCAAATTCCCTTGGATTTGAGACTTGGTGGAACAGATTTCCACCCAAAAGGGCGAACAACTTGCGTGAACCCAAGCCCGGAGTGTTTGATGCAAACACACTGGAATATTCGGCTAGCTCGGACTGTCCGGCCCTCACAAACTGGAGTCTTCAGCCTACAATATAGTTGTTTCCTCTTTTTTGTTTTGGCTAACTTACTTTGTTATTTGTGTTTCGTGTGCATGTCAAAACCTAATAGCAAGATTCCGCACAACCATCCATGTTATACGACACCATGAAACTCAAGCTATCCCCCACCACCGACCGCAAGACAATCACCATCGAGATACCGAAGGTATAACTTGCATCAACTTGTTGTCCCAAACATCTTCCTTTGTGTGTTACCTATCCTACCAAGAGTGGTTTATTTTTTGTTTGCCAAAGCATTGTGCACTTGTCCTTGATAGTGATAGTGTGTGATCAAAAGGAAAAAACATTGACTTGGTAGTATAAAGGGAGAGCAGAAATCAAAAAATCAAAAGGAATAAAAAATAAATAGAAGTACAAAGTCATCCAATACATAGAGAGTCCCAAAACTTATAAGAAAGAGAAAAGAGCGCCCAAGGGAAGTGCAAAAAACCGGTGCTTTTATTCTTTTGACAAACGGGCTACGGTCTCTCCTTGTGTTGGCACAACACCGAGCATAGTCTTCATTAGGAAATTGTGTTTCTCATTTTGCATAGTTGTGCTACCCTGTTTATCTCCATGTGTGTGTTCTAGTTATAGGTTTCCATAACTTTTTATGGCATTTTACTTTGATTTTGTTCTTTTGGATTTTCTCCACTTGTTATAATAACCTTGTCTTTTGATATTTTCGTTTGGTTTTCCACCTTTCTAACCCATCCACCATAAGCCTTTTGAGTGTTTTGAAGATTTTACTGTGAGGTTTTCCTTTTCCCTTCAATTTGAAAGTATTTTGTTCGCAAGTGTGGCTACTTGTACAATATGATCTCGCCAAGGTAACATGAACGGACTAACCCTCCACAAACTTTCCACTTCTATATACAATACTTGCTGTGGTTCATGATGGATAGAACCGGAGAAAGTAACCAAGCTAATATGGATGATGAGGGCCCATCTTGACTCGCAACAAGAACTTCATAGTGGAACAAGCTTTCAAGCAATGTTTTGAGGGCATTGAGACACGCCTCGATGAAAAATTTGAAGAAGTTTGAGTCGAGTACAAGAACATGGATTGCCACATAGATGACTTGGACAACATATGCATGCTATGAACCATAACTTTGGTCATCAATTTTAAGCTCTCCAATGCTCCATCGCCAAACTTGATTCTCGACCTCGGCATCACTCAAGTGCTTCAAGTTCTTCACGGCGTCGTACTCTCCATCGACATGAACATCATGCAAGTGCTTCAAGGCGACATGATTCCCATTTTGACGGCCAAGTGAGCTCTTCGCAACATATGCCGACTCCAAAGCGAGCGGCGATATCAAGCTATGATGGTGACTCATATTTAAGAGCAAACTCAAGGCATGGAGAACACCGTCACCACGTAAGAGAACTCATTATTCATGATGAACTACCCTTAATAACCTCAAGCGTGACATCAACAAAATTATCATCCTCAAGACCTTCACTTGACTACAAGCGATGAATCCAATGAGGAATATCAAGCACGCCATCGATGTGAAGATCTTGAAGATCCTCCAAGACGCCTTTGTCGATAAGATCATCACCATAGACTCGATGGTCATGATCAGGAGTAACAACCACAACAATACCATGTGCGTCACCATCGCCATGATGAACCAAATGATCTAAAAAAATGAAAAGCAACCACAACCTCGTCAACAACCTAGGCGTGAGCCTCAAGTACCACCACCACGAAAAGAGGACCAAGAACCTCAACCATGTTGTGAGGGCAAAGCACCCCAACCGCACCAAGATGCATACACACACTTCAACCTCAAAATGCGGCACAACAGCCGCACCAACAACGTGAAGCTCCACCTCAACAACCACAACAACGAGCCAATTATCACCAACAACCTCAATCACGTCAAGGTTATAGAAACCGAGATGATGATCCGAATGATAGCTAAGATAACGAGAAAAACCACCACCAACGACGTTATCCTACAAATGCAAGAAATTATAATCGCAACTGCCAAGATGAAGAAACTTTTTCAAGGCTCAGATTCTCCTATATGACTTGTCTGAGGTCACGTACCCCTCATACGGCTTATAGGTAATGGGAAGGATGGTTCGGCGGCATCCGGCGATCGATGGCGAGGGCGGCACTAGGAAGCTGCTTCTGCCATCCAGAGGTGTACAACACGTGGCATTTTGCGAAAAAAACCTATCGAGTGTGGATTTATATGTAAACGCGTGGAAAGTTCAGGTGGGCTCGAAATTGAGTTATTGGGGTCGGTTAGAGTATGGACTACGACCCGGTTAGGATTCTATTGTCTTTTCTTCTATTTTTATTTTTCTATTTTCTATTTTCATTTACTTTTTTATATTTTCTATATTGAATTATGTTTTCAATTTTGGTTTGAGTTCAATTTTGTTCTAGAGAATTTATTCTAGAATTCCTTAAAGGATATTCTAAGTTATTTTAGAATCGATACTTGTGTATTTTACTTAAAGTTCTGTTGATACATACATGTGTATCTATGTATGCAAGGAAAAATATACCTCAATCTTTTTTATGAAATTTTATTCAAAATAAATAGTTTGAACTCCAAATTTCTATGGATTAATGCATTTGGTTCTGATGGCTTATGAAAATTTTGAAATCCTTTATTGGCATTGAAATTTCAGGATGTACTTTTCCATGTAGGAAAGAATTTGGTAATGATTTAAGGTGAATTTTATCTCTCATAACTGTTGTGTGATAATTCAAATATTTTTTAATTATTTTAAGGAGTTTTGTCCAAAATAAATATTTTGCACTAAAATATTCTTCTGGATTTGGATATGGATTTCTAGTTTGTTTTAAAGGCTTCGTACCACTTGCCTTCAAATAGAATGGTAGAGAATGTTTTCCTCATAGGAAGAATTTTATATATGGAAAATTATTGAATCTTCACTTGGAGGTCTTCTTGAAAATAAAGATTTTGAACACTAAGGATATCCATGGTCTCTATATAATTCATTTCTTTTATATTACTAACACATAAAAGATTTCTACACTCTTTTCTAGATATTAAAAATGTAGAATATCACTAGGGTTTCCTATTTGAGAAAATCTCAAATATATATACTTTAGTTGGGAAGTACTTTATGTTGTCTTGAGTGACTCAAAATTGATTTAAGACAATCAGAAAGAATTTGGTACAAGATTTCTATAGACTCTCTACTGGCAGACAAAGATGCTTTTGGGTAATTGTTCTTATGATGAAAATCATAAGATATTCTTTGTTTGTTTTACCCAAGTCAAAGATAATGGATATTTGTCCTCTCCGTCTATGGTAAAGATCTAGGTTTACTTCACCTAGGGACTAGTGATCATTATCACCTCATCATAGCACTAGGTTTTGGTGTTAGAAGACTAGATTTTATTCATTAGAGTGTGATGAATGGTTCATCTCAACACTAGAATTCAAATATGGAAAGATTAGATGATATTCTTTTTTACACCATAGGTTTATCTATATGATGGTTTTGATAGAGATGAGTCACTAACTATGCATGCAAACATAGTATTGACTTACTCTCGTAATCACTAGGGCATAATATATATGCATTCCCTAGTTAGGTATAGAGTATACTTCATCCACTTAATGTCTCCCATCATTAAGTAGGAATTCTACTCTTAGAAAGAATGGGATGGATAGTATGATTTGATGAATGTAACTTTAGAGAATAGTCAAAGGTTGATCCAGTGCCTTGGATGATATGATTCAGGTTTGAGACCCACTAGATATACTTTCCTACTCTATACGTACTTTGGTTTAAAATTTACTACATGGAATTTCTTTCCTAGATATACTAGACTTCAGTCTTCACCAAAGTCATTATCATGTCCTAAACAAGATAATCTTGTTGGTAAACTACTAAACATCTATGGTTACTCTTACTTATCCCATTACTAACTTGTGGGGTTTAATGGCTTCACCTTCCTAAGGGAATCACTAGTGTTAAGTGGCTTGGACTACTAAGCTTGAGTGTGGTCTTAAATGATAACTCTAACTAGGTTTTAATGATTTGTCAACAAGATCTACTTCAACTAGAATATAATTGAGAAGATATAGTTGCCTCACTTGGTTTGGCATTGATTTCTAGTCTACTAGATTTAGATACTTCTAGTGGGAAATGTTTGAGTTATGGATATTTATGGATTGGTTGTCATCCCTTGGGATTCCTATCATATACTAGTTCATAGGGTAGGTTTCCCAATGGTTATTTATACTTGGTTGAAGTTACTATGGTTACTAGTTAACTTGTAATGATGTCAAGTCTAGGTCTTGCTAGATAAGGTCTAGGATTTGTAATGATAAATTCTCAAGATGGATGGATGATATACTTGGATGGTCTTGTTAGTTTACCAAGTTTAGGATTGAGAATGAATACTAGTCATTCAGAGTTAGTCACTAAGGGTTTATTCTTATGGCTTAGTATCAAGTATGGAAATCATCCTTTAAGAGAACGATTTTATCAAGTGATACATCTAAGGTTGATTCCATTTTGCTACCCAAATCTACTCAGTATTGAGTTAGCTTGTCTATTGTCTAGATATACCACTTCCTGCTAGGATTTTATCCCGCAGATAAGGGTCAAATAGATTGAATGTGTTGGTGAAAAAAGTAGAGAATATATGAGGATTTGGATAGTTCAAGATTTGGTTTCATGCTTTGATGCTTGCATTGGCACTAAAGAATTGTCTAGCACTTGATAGATTGAGGATGGCCAGGCTAGATGCAATAAGATATAATAGATCTGTTTTTTTCTTTACTAAAGATGTGTTTGAATAATGGTTCATATTTACTCACGAAAGCCATTTCTACCTTCTTTAGATAGGGTCTTAGCAAAGTTCATATCAAAATTTATAATGCACAACTTGATGACCTAAGTCTAACTCATCAACTTAAGTGAAACTTCAATCACTTTGACAAATTCTAACAAAAAGTTTTTAATTTTCCTGGATTTTACATGCATGAATATAATGCACACATATATGTTTTATTTATTTCGAGTCTTTTAAACTACGGGATATTACAGCGGCGATGCGTGGCAGTAGGAAGGGGCTAGGGTTTAATGGTGTTGTATCTGTCGATGCATATATATCACTAGAATGCAGGTTAATTAGCAAGATTTGGAGGGCTAAAACGCAAAATGGGAAGTACAAATACTAATGCTCATGCGAGCTGTCCTATAATCCTTTGGTTGTTCCTACATGGGAAAATTCTGTGTTCTCGGAAAGGTGCCCTTGCTGGCTCCCCCTCCGACACATTAATTCGTCAATTTTGCTAATTCTCAATCGCCTCAGAAGTAAGTTAGAGCTATAATCCATTCAGCAATTCGTTCGTTTTTTGAGTTACTCCCTCCGTTTTAAAATGTAAGATGTTTTAGCTTTATAAAGCAAATATATCTAGATGTATTCTAGTGTATGAGTCGGAGTGAACCTAGACACTAAAATAATCTAGAGACATTTACTTTATAAAGCTAAAACTTTTTATATTTTGAAACGGAGAGAGTACAAGTAGAGTTGCAAGTGACGTTAAAATAAGATTTTTTAATTATAAGTAAAGTTATAACTAAGATATTTCTAGTTGTAAATGATATTGCAACTAAGATTGCATGAGCGTCACCTGACTGAAAATCACACACCCTTATACTCCCTACTGCAACGCAACCACGATGTTCACGGTAGGCGGTCAGGCTCAGGTGGGTGAAGCGCAACATCACGCATTGACGCTACTGGAGAGTGGAGACGCGCTGCCTCACACGATCATCATCTCCCATTAGGACTGATCATCATACATTCTAGTACCAGGTATATGAGGAGGTTCATTTGATTCCACATTTTGCATTAGCTTCATGTCCAGCACCGGGAACGGCGGTGACATGGAGGTCGAGGCCAAGAAGAAGGTCCAGGGGCCGGCGTCGTTGCCGTGGACGGCGCGGCTCAAGATCATCGCCCTCTCTGCCGCCTGCGACCTGTCGCAGCGCCACGACGGCACCGTCAATCGTTTCCTCTTCTCGCTCGCCGACCGCCAGACCCGCGCCAGCTCGCGCCCCGACGCGCGCGGCGTGCGCTCCGCGGACGTCGCCGTCGACGCCTCCCGAGGCCTCTGGGCGCGCGTCTTCCTGCCCTCAGCGGATGACCAGGCCGGGGTCACGCCGCTCCCCGTCGTCGTGTACTTCCACGGCAGCGGCTTCACGCTGCTCTCCGCCGCCTCCACGCCCATGGACGAAATTTGCCGCTGCTTCTGCTGCGAGCTGGGCGCCGTCGTCGTCTCGGTCAATTACCGCCTCGCGCCAGAGCACCGCTACCCGGCCGCCTACGACGACTGCGAGGACGTGCTCCGCTACCTCGGCGCCACAGGCCTCCCCGCGGACATCGGCGTCCCCGTCGACCTCTCCCGCTGCTTCCTCGCCGGGGACAGCGCCGGAGGCAACATCGCCCACCACGTGGCCCATCGGTGGACGTCCTCCGCCGACAAGTCTGCATCGAACAACACCCTCCGCGTCGCCGGCATCATCCTGCTGCAGCCGTTCTTCGGCGGCGAGGAGCGCACCCAGGCGGAACTGAGTCTGGAGGGCGTAGCGCCGATCGTGAACATGCGCCGCTCGGACTGGTCATGGAGAGCGTTCCTGCCGGAGGGGGCCGACCGGAACCACCCGGCAGCGCACGTGTCTGGCGAGGCAGGCCCGGAGCCTGAGCTGTCGGACGCGTTCCCGCCTGCGATGGTGGTGGTCGGCGGACTGGACCCGTTGCAGGACTGGCAACGCCGGTACGCCGCCATGCTGCGGCGGAAGGGGAAAGCGGTGCAGCTGGTGGAGTTCCAGGACGCCATCCATGCGTTCTACTTTATCCCGGAACTCCCTGATGCCGGCAGGCTCCTCAAGGACGTCAAGACCTTCATCGAAACGACGAAACCAGATCATTGTTAGTTCGCTGCTTCGGTTCACTTGCTTGGTATCTACTGTATCGTTCACTTGCTTCAGTTCCTGGCGCTCCATTGTATCGTATGCGTGGAAAAACATCATCTCTTGTCCTGTGTGTTTTAATTTGATCACGGAAAGTTGAAAGTTTGTACCACGGTGAAGTCCAACGATGGATTTTCTTAAGTCTCAGTCACCTAAAAAAAATTGCAACCGTTGCAAAAAAAATACAACTGGTTTAAAGTGCAACTAGAATGATTTCCATATTTTTTAACTACGGTAATTGACATAGACAACCCCTTTTAACTATTTTACACGTCAATCAGCTAACTAGACTAGATTATTTGAAAATCAAGTTTTTCTTTGAGGAAAATCAAGTTGGGAGTATAATGTCATGCATGGTCAACATTTTTTCTTGAGAAACAACTTCGAGTTGGCGAACAAATGCATGCTGGGATGTGTAACTGTTAGCCGTCCAAATTTCGACACGCCCCAGTCGACCAAATTAATGAAAACAGTGACACGATACGAACGATCGCGATTATATGATTAGACCCGTCCTGGTATATCCCATATTGTGTGGTCCACATGTTTAATTTAATACTCGTCTCAAAATAAGTGACTTCAATTTGTTTAGATTCGTATGTATCTATATACTAAAATATGTTAGATACATGCGAATCTAGACAAACTCACGTCACTTATTTTAGGACTGAGAGAATAGTTTTTTTGAAGAACACGAGTAATTTTTAGATAAACTAGCAAAAATGTCCGTGTGTGCTGCAACGGGATAATCTTAAACGGCCACGAACTGAGGACCGTCGGCGCAAGTGAAGCGGCATACACGTGCCATCTAATCCACTGCAGATTAGTAGCTAGGGCAGGCATGTGCTTTGGCTCCAAATCCTGGAGCATGATGAATGCTAGTTCGTCAATGTAATCAAGGCCTTTCCAGTTAACATGTGAGTGAATAAGAGTGCTTTGTACTTAAAAATATTTTAAATGGAATAGTACATTAATCGGAAAAATATTTCAGTCTTCATGCTAGTTATGTCATCCCAATGCTTGATCAATCTAGTGTTTCTGCACATCTGATAGCTATATATCCATATGCAGTCGAGCAAGGAAAATGGTAAAATCAGAACCAGTATAGCACTGACATAAGCATGGATCTTTTCTTAACCTTCCTGCACCACTCGTTTCAATTCTCTCACCACCGTACCGTTCCTAGATAGATTCCAGATCCACACGGTGCTGCTGACCGTGATAACAATGGGGACGATGATGAAATTGATGATCCAAGATATGCACACCCACCAGGGAATGCCGTCCACGACCTGTCCAAACAGGTAGAACAGGCTTTCTTCAAGAAGAACACAAGGCCGGTGACACCCCTGGCGATGTTGTATAGCACATAGAATTGCACTGATAGAGTGATATGCTCGTCCATCATGAAGTATACGACGATGTAGTTGAGGACATGGTCGTGAGGCAGGAATTGGACGCGGCGAAGCCCCCGTGATGGCCAGTCCCTCACGCCCTCGCTCTTCAACTTCCTCGGCGTCCGCACCAAATCTCCAGCCCTCCCACAACATCGTGGTCCTCGTCGCCTCCGCAGGGCCCGACCACCACAACCCTCTGCCGCCGCTGCCACGGAGGCCAGCCATCGTGGTCCACGCCTTCCTCTTGCCGCCTGCTGGCGGACGCGCTGCATCGCCCCTGTCCCCCAGCAGCAGCGTCCCTGTCAATCAGCAGCGCCTCCCACTGGCGCCCCTTCTCTGCAGCGCCACGAGCCCCCCTGCCTGGCTCCCCCCGAGCTCTTCCTCGCTGCCCTCTGCTCGGCTCCGGTCTCGCCCTGAAGCGTCTTCTCATCCCCGACGGCGCCTCATCATCTCTGACCCAGCCCCTGCCTTCCTCGCGCGACATACGCGTGCTAGACGCCGTCAAATCCGCCTCTGCTCCGCCCCGTCTCGCCCTGCAGCGCCTCGTCATCCCCGACGGCGACTCGTCATCTCCGACCCAGCCCCTAAGTTCCTCGCGCGAGACACGGACTTCTGCGAGGGGGAATCCGGCGGCGCGGCAAATGGGAACAAGGACGAGAGCGACGTGGATCCGGCGCGCTTGCACGATGGAGGAGGACGGGACTGCGGGATGGAGGAGGATGGGCGGGGGGCGGCAGATGAATCAGGACGGCAGGATCAGCACCGTGTCATCTACGCGCAAGACTCGAAAATAGCCTTATTTGGATTTTTTTATTTCCACCGACATGTGAATTTTTACTCAAATACATCGCTAGGTCTAGCTCACGCCGAGATTGGAACAGTGTCACAATTGGAGTATGCCATCAGCGGTTTCGTTACGTTCATAACCCTGGTTCTGTTAGACGTCCACCGTCGGTCCCCTGTCTAACTTGATGTCCGGTTGATTTGGTTTTTTTAAAGAAATATGTCTAAGAGACAATAATAAAGTGGTTATTATCGTATTTCATATTTATGATAAATGTTTATTTTTCATGCTATAATTGTGTTAATAGGAAACATTAATACACGTGTGATTTATAAACAGAAAAGCTTCCTAGTAAAGCCTCTCTTAATACTAGTTTGTTAATTAACTGATTATCAGATTTTCTGATCATAAACATTGGATGTTGTTAATAACAAGACCATATCATTGGAAAATAATATGATGAACAGTCACCTGAAGTAGATGTAACAATACGATTATGTCCTCAATTTTATATTATTATCACATTTGTAGTAACTCAATGTCCTTAGACCATGAGATCACATCAATCACTTTCACCGAAAAGTTACTTTGATTCCATCAAACATCACACCGTAACAGGTTATAAAGGTGTCATCGGGTACTTGGAAAAGTGTTAGTTGAGCCTCGTGGATCTAGAGTGGGATTTGCCCATCTAGATGATGGAGAGATATACTCAAGGTCCTCTCAGTGATATCACATTGACACAGCTTGCAAGCAACTGATTTGATCGCTAGAATATTATATCACGGGAACGAGAAAAAGAGTACTTGTCGGGAACGAGATTAAACAAGGTATAGATGATACCGAGTGATCGAATCTTAGACAAGTAAAATATCACGAGACAAAAGGAATTTGATTACAAAGAAAAAGGTTCAGATGATCATTAGATTTTCGTGGAGCTGGTGGGAGTCATTATGGATCTCCAGGTTTCACTAATGATTATTGATTGGAGAAAGTCTCGATCATGTCTACATAGTTCTTGAACCCATAGGAAGACACACTTAAGGTTAGTCGACGTAATTGAGTGGATAGAGAACGCAGGAGAAGATAATGGAAATCACAGGAATTTGTTCTATCGAATCTACCGAAATAGTTTCGGGGTATCAAAACAAAGCAAGGGAATAAAATGTTAATGTGTTCATTAAATGAAGTACTCATTAAATGAAGTATTCATTAAATTGAGTTACATTAAACAAAGAAAAATAAAGTGCTTTAATTGAAAGACCTTTGATTTTTGAGTGAAAATTAAATGGAAGATGAGTGGAGCTATATTGATATGGGTGGAGTGTCCACCCACATAATTAGGGAAGAGGTGGGGGAAGACATATGGCTGTGCGCCATTCCCTCTTGGGCTGCCCCCTCACCTATAAAAGGTCCCCTCCTCCTCTCATCTCACTCATTCACCATTCCTCTCATATGCCCTTTGGATGACATGTTCCCCCTTGCTAGCTTTGTCTATTGCCAAGAGAAAGGTGCTTAGGCGAAGTCCTACTCGAGATCTTCCCCTCCACCATCTCTACCATGTCGTAGTGCTGCTAGAGTTTCCGCGGATCCACTACTTCCGCTTCCCAACATAGAGCAAGGGACGGAGTCATCGCACACCGTATGTGTGACAGATTACGGAGGCACTGCCCTCTTGTGGTGCTGATTGTCTGCACGTCCTTCGGGAAGGTCGTGTACACTCTACAACAACCACGTTTATTTGCGGGAACGTTATCCTGTTTTACGGTCTTCGAGGGTGAGTCCATCTGAAACCGTTACAAGTATCGCCTAGATTCGATCTTGGTAGTTGCAAATCGTAGGAATTTTTTTGTTTTATGCAACGAACCTCATCATTTCTGACATGTGTGTCCCATCACACGCAGGTGTTGTTTTTGCAATTGTGCTGATGAGCGGCCGCGTCGCCTGAGCTGTCGACCGCGCATCCTAGTTTCGAGAATCTGAGCCCGCATTATTCTGCAATTTCCCATATTTCTCCGTTCCACCACCCCGCTCCTCTCTAATGTTCTCGCCCGTCCCCCGCCACACCATTCCGTCGTGCACTGCCCCTGAACCTCCAGCGCCCTTCCACTGGCCTCTGTTCGTCGCCTCGCCATCGTCCCCCATCTTATCTCTCTCCTTCATGTCATGACATGTCCTGGCGTGGTCAGGAGGCTGGAAGCGAGAAGTTGAGCCAGCTGTTGGTCGCACAACCATGATGGTGGACGTGTAGAGGATTCGGCACAAAGATGGATCATGCATGACAAGAGAGCACAGAGATGGATCCTGCGAGGCTGGAGAGCACATGCGAGGTCGACACAAGGCAAGAGGGCGCGAGGAACAAATCTCTGTAGCTCTAGAGCCTTGTGAATGTGTCTTTCGTCCTCCCTGAAGGGTAAGAACTATAATTCCGTTTCTTCCCTTTTCGATTAGCGACTCTTTTCTAGTGGTAATAGCGAGGATGTGTGTTCATAACCCGTAGGACATCTTCCACATCCAGATTCCTACTGAAGTTTCGGCATGGGTGTCTGACTGAATCCTTGCCCGATAGTAGAATTATAGTTAGCATTGGTTTTGATTATGCACTGACAATAGACGCGGTAGACCTAACTCTATGTGACTTGTACATGAAATTTGGCAAGTTCCCGATTAGTCATTACGAGGAATTTATATCCAGGTACTACGACACAAATTCTCGGACTTTCGGCGACATTAGGACCGACAAGACCCTGGCAATGATGTGGGGTAAACATCTGGGGACTAGGACTGTGCTGATGTCTATCCATATTGTTAATAAAGATACTAGGGAAGAGACGGTCATCAATAATTTTGGACCACCTGCAACGCAAACAACTCAACCTACCATAACAGATCAACCTTTCCTCGACGATACCGAGCGCAACCTCCCAACTTCTCCTTGAGCATGATGCCTTGTTTGGAAAGCACGAAGACGCAGAAATGGGGGGCACTAAGGATGATTTTGTGTTCGGAGATGACGATGACGAGAAAGCATATCCAAATGTTGTTGTTAATCTTGATCGGATGGAAAGTAGGAAATAAGTTAAATGGTAGAGCTTTATGCGGTTCTAAGGTGAGCCATCTACTTTCTAGGACAAAGAATCTGCATTGGTGTAGACATGTTTCAAATATGCAGATCAAGTTATATATATATATATATATATATATATATTTGTTATAAGATCAAGTCATAATTTAGGTTGACCTGTTCTTATGCTTTTCTTAGTACTATTTGCAATAACATATGTCATGATGTTGACCTTTCAATGCTATTCTGACTGGTAAAACGTCGATTGTCCTTATAAAACTAATAATGTATATGTGGTAAAAAAACTGGTACTTTAGCAGTACAATATTTTAACGCATTACTAAAACCCTTTCAGGTTGATGTGCTCTAATAAAAGAAGGTTTTAATGTTTGTAGTACAATATTGTAACACAGTTTACCAATGCGGTCGTACAAATTCATCTATATGTAACAAGTGTGTCTAATTCATACAGTAGTAAAACCAACAATTTAATTTAAAATGTAAATACAGTTTACCAATACTGCTACAACACGTATAACACCAAGGGCGCGGCGTGTCGCCGCGCCAAAGTTCCCTAGTTAGTTCTACAACTTGCAAACTGTGAACTCGCGGTACACAAACTTGTATCGAGGGAGCAAACATGTCCACAACCATCCTAGAGATGATACATGTCGCTGTAAATTTTGAGAAAAGACCCATGTATATTCTTCTCTACCACGTGTGACCATGCTGCTCACTACTACAGATTTGCCTATCAGTGGCGCACCGCTTTTATATCTCTAGCGCATGGGCCACACATTACTGTTATCACGTCACTGATATTTTTTATTAGTGACGCATGTCGACATGCGTCAAGGATAGTTCAAATATTAGTGGCACATCACAATCTATGCGCCATGGATAGTTCACATACCACGGATACTAGCGACTTATCCATGGCACACCCCAGATACATCCGCCACTAACGGCTCAAAGGTGCACCAATAATATGTTTTTGATTATTTTTTTATACGCTACCCTCGTATTTGTACGGGTATTGTACATGTATTATACATGCATATGTACACACAATTACAATGATAATACTTAAAAATACTAATTAGAATCTAAGACCGATCGAGTAAGGAATGGATCATTACACAAGTTGAGATCCCGAGAGCGATCAAGTAGCAAGTTCGTCATCACATTACATATCAAGTGTTTACCTAAATTAAAATGCGATGAAATACAGTAGAACCGCAATGACGGGGACCACGACCAAGGCCTTCATCACGTTCTTCCACCCAGCTTCCTCTCGCAGGTGGTTCCTCCAACCATCTTCCGCCATCTCTCTAATCTTGTACCCTTTATAGCTATTGTCTCTAAAACCATTCACTTGTTTCACACAGTCCTCCTACTCGTTGTAGACTCCTGAAACGACATCCTTGTACACAACATACCACTTTGCAGATAGAATATTATGCAACGAAAAGCCAATGGTTGACATGATGTATGTTCACAAAAACTACAAAACGAACATCATGCAAATCGAGCCATTGCAACAAATATGAACTAGGGGCCTCATCATACTTAGAGTGGACATATAAAATCATAGGGACGGTGTGAGTGAGCCATGTAGGATGCATAAGGTATATATATATATATATATATATATATATATATATATATATATATATATATGTGCATGTCACAGAGCTCACTCACACCGCCCCAAGGATCACATCCGAATCAAGGCTAAAATGAGTGAATTCTGTTGGGTTTGCAACATAGAAAATAAAAAAAATTCCTATGATAAGAACTATACTCCAAGATCTATCTACTAGATACAGAGCAACGGGTGGATATACATCCATAGAGAACTGACCTTCGAAGACAATAGAGTTTTGTTAACGAGTTGGAACTCGTGGATGATATAGTCGTACGCTTGCCGATCTCAAGATCGTGTGGAAGTCCTAGCGCCGCAAATCAGCAGCGCGTCTGTCCTCGCACACACGTTCAAGCCACCGGACAACCTCCACCTCCTCGCTCCGGCGAATCAGTGGAAGCAACAACTCCTTCCAAACGCAATGCCACCAGGAACATGTATCTCGCTAATCCGAGACCATGGGGGAATATATCTAGAGGGGGAGAGAGATCCTTCACGAGGAGGTGTGCTTTGTGAGGGAGGAGAGGGGGACTTTTTATAGGAGAGGGGGGCTCCTCCCCTCCCAAGGTCAGCGGCCAAGGGGGGTGCCCCCACCTCTTCCTCATTCATGTGGTGGAAGCTCCACTAACATCAATTCAAGCTCCACCCAAAGTTCCACTCACATGCATTAAATTTCCACCAAATTTAATACAACTCCCATTTAATAAAACTCTTTTATTTATTTTATTCAGAATTTTGTTAATTACTTTAATTAACAAACATTCACATAAAACCCCTTGCAACATTTCAATATCACATGCAGAACCACTTTCTGCAATTTCACCCGAAACAATTCCGGTTTCCATCGAAATAATTTCAGCGCTTTGCAGTTCTTTCGTCTGAAACATATGTGCTCCAAAATGGTGTTCGGCAATCCTTAAGTGTGTCACCCTACGGTTCGCAAATAATGCAGACATGATTGAGACCCTTCTCAAATCAATAATCAGAAGCGGGACCTGGAGATCCATACTGACTCCTGCACATTCAACGATGACTTCTGTGATCGTGAGAACCTTTAACGCTAGTAACTTAATCCCTTTGTCTCATGATATAATACATGTCCGATATTCGATCATCGGTATCCAAATACCTAGTTTGATCTCGTTACTGACATGCACTCTTTTCTTGTTCCCGCTATATAACATTCTAGTGATCACATCACTTGCTTGCAAGCTATCTTAATGTGATATCATCCAAAGGGCCCAGAGTATATCTATCCATCATCGGGATTGATAAATTCCACTCTTGATCATGAGCCTCAACATAACACCTTCGTAGCACTGAACCCACCTTTATATTCACCCTGTTACGGTGTGACGTTTGATGTTATCAAGATACTCTTCTGGTGTTAGCAATTAACATGATCTCATGGTCTAAGGATTGAGACTACTTTGTATGATGTTATAGCAATATAAACATAATGACTTTGATCGTAATGCTATACTTCGGATGAATGTCATCACATCATTTCACAAATGTTGTGACCTCGTTATTAACAACATCCAATGTCCATGATCAGGAAACTTTGATAATCCTGTTAATCAACGAGCTAGTCTATAAGAGAGGCATAACTAGGAACCTTTTTGTTTATTGAACACATATGTATTGACGTTTCCTATCAATACAATTATATCATGCAAAATAAACATCTATCATATACAAGGAATATATAATAACAACTTTATTATTGCCTCTCAGGGCATATTTCCTTCAGTCTCCCACTTGCACTAGAGACAATAATCTAGTTCACATAGTGATAAATCTAACACCCATGGAGTTCTGGTGTTGATCATATTTTGCCCTAGGGAGAACTTTAGACAACGGATCTGCTACATTTAGGTCTGTGTGTACTTTACAAATCTTTATATCTCCATCCTTGACATGCTCGCGAATGGAGTGAAACCGGCGCTTAATATGCATGGAATTCTTGTAAGACCTTGGTTCCTTGGCACTGGCTATGGCTCCATTGTTGTCACAATAGATCACCATTGGGTCCAATGCACTAGGAACCACACCTAGTTCCGTTATGAACTCCTTCATCCAAACCGCTTCCTGCGCCGCTTCTAAAGCAGCAACATATTCTGCCTCCGTCGCTGATCCAGCCACCACAAGTTGTTTGGAACTCCTCCAACTAATTGCTGCTCCGTTCAAGAGAAATACATATCCGGATTGAGACTTTGAGTCATCCGGATCGGTGTCAAAACTAGCATCGACATAACACTTAGCGACTAGCTCTTCTTCACCTCCATATACAAGAAACATATCCTTAATTCTTCTTAAGTACTTAAGGATATTCTTGACCGCTATCCAGTCTTCCGAACCTGGATCAGATTGATACCTACTAGTCAAACTAATAGCATGTGCCACATCCGGTCTTATACATAACATGGCGTGTGATACGTTGCAAACGTATCCATAATTTTTGATATTCCATGCTTGGTTTTATCTACTTTCTTATGTTTTGTCCACACTTTGGAGTACTTTTCATATGATTTCTTGGACTAACCTATTAACAAGAGCCATAGTGTCAGTTGCCTATTTTCTGCTGTTTTTGGTTCTCGGAAAGTCAGAAAATGAATATTCTCGGAATTGGACGGGACAAAAGCCAAAGTTAGTTTTTCATCGAGGGACACGAGGAGCCAGAATACGAGACGGAAAGGGGCTAGGGCTCAGCCACACCACCTGGTCGCGCGGGCTAGGCCTGGCCACGCCAGGGGGTGGTCTGGCCGCCCTAGGTACCCCCTCGGTCTCCCCTTCGCCTATAAGTTACCTTCTGACCTAAAAACTCAAGGGGTTCGACGTTTTTCTAGAAGGAGTTCCGCTCTGCCGCCACCACCAGATTCCATGAAACAACACCAGAAACTCCGTTCTGGCACCCTGCCGGGACAGGGAATTGGAGGAGATCATCGCCATCATTGTCACCATCGCTTCTCCATCAACCATCCATGTTGCCCCCAACTATGAGTGAGTAATCCCCCGATGTAGGCTATGGGGATGGTAGGGATTGGATGAGATCGTTCATGTAATGGCATCGGATTGTTAGGGCATGGTGCCTAGTATCTAAAGGGAATATGCCCGAGAGGCAATAATAAAGTGGTTATTATATTATTCCATGTTTATGATAAATGTTTATTTTGCATGATATAATTGTATTAATTAGAAACGTTAATAATGTGTGTTTAATAAACAAAATATAAAGTTCCTAGTAATGCCTCTCATATAAACTAGCTCGTTGATTAACAAGATGATCAAGGTTTCCTGATCATGGACGTTGGATGTTGTTAATAACGAGGTCACAACATTGGTGGAATGATGTGATGAACATTCATCCGAAGTATAGCATTACGATCAAAGTCATTATGTTTATATTGCTATAACATCATACGAAGTAATCTTAGTCAGACCATGAGATCATTTTAATTGCTAACGCTAGAAGAGTATCTTGATAACACCAAACGTCACACCGTAACAGGGTGACTATAAAGGTTGGTTCAGTACTACGAAGATGTTATGTTGAGGCTCATGGATCAAGAGTGGAATTTGTCAATCCCGATGACGGATAGATATACTCTGGGCCCTCTCGGTGATATCACATTAAGATAGCTTGCAAGCAGGTGATGTGATCACTAGAATGTTATATCACGGGAACGAGAAAAGAGTGCATGTCGGTAACGAGATCAAACTAGGTATTTGGATACCGATGATCGAATCTCGGACATGTATTATCGCATGAGACAAAGGGATTTATTTACTAGTGTTAAAGGTTGTCACGATCACAGAAGTCATCGTTGAATGTGTAGGAGTCAATATGGATCTCCAGGTCCCGCTTCTGATTATTGATGTGAGAGGGGTCTCGATCATGTCTGCATTATTTGTGAACCGTAGGGTGACACAATTAAGAGATACCGACACCATTTGGAGCAAATATGTTTTAGATAATGATTTAAGAAAGCGCTGGAATTATTTCAATAGACACCAAAACTGTTACGGGTGAAATTGCTGAAATTGGTTCTACATGTAATATTGAAATGTTGTAGGGGGTTTTATGTGAATGTTTGTTAATTAAAGTAATTAACAAAATTCTGAATAAAATTAAGAAAAGAGTTTTATTAAATAAGAGAGCATTAAATTTGGAGAAATTTAATGCATTTAAAGTGGGGACTTTAAAAGAGAATGTGAAGGGGCAAATTTATGTGGAGGGAGTTACCACCACATGAATGAGGAGGTGAGGGGTCACCCCTTGGGCGCCGGCCATGGGGAGGGGCATCCCCCCTTCTTCCTCACACCTCCTTGTGAAGGATCTCTCTCTCCCTCTAGTATTATTCCCACATGGTCTTGGATTAGCGAGATACATGTTCCCGGTGGCTTTATCTGGAAAGGAGTTGCTGCTTCCGCTGCTTTGCTGGAGCGAGGGATGGAGGTTGTCGGGGTACCGGATGTGTGTGTGATCATGGATGCACCGCTGCTTTGCGGTGCTGGACTTGGTGGTGCTAGACTTGTTGGAGCTGGATCTGATGGACGTGCTGGAGCTGAACCTGCTGGACTTCATCACGATCTTGAGATCGGCAAGTGTACGACTACATCATCCATGAGTTCCATCTCGTTAACAAAGCTTTGTTGTCTTCAAGGGTAAGTGCTCTATGGATGTTTATCCACCCGTTGCTCTGTATCTAGTAGATAGATCTTGCCGTATAGTTCTCATCATAGGAATTTTTTTGTTTTCTATGTTGCGAAACCAACAGTATGTTCTATTAGTGCTTTATGACTTTGTTGCAACTTGTTATGCTTAATGCTTGTCACTAGGGCCCGAGTGCCATGATTTCAGATCTGAACATGTTATTGATTCATTATGATAGTATTGTTTTTGGTCTTAACTGCAAGTTGTTTACACACGTTGTTGTCCGGAACCAATGGCCCCGAAGTGATAGAAATCAGGATAACCGGAGGGAATGGCTTTGATGTGAGGATCACATGTGTTCATGGAGTGTTAATGCTTTGCTCCGGTGCTCTATTAAAAGGAGCACCTTGATTCCCAGTAGTTCCCTTGAGGCCCCGCTGCAAACGGGCTGGCAGGACATAATATGTTGTGCAAGTTCTCATTGCGAGCACGTATGACTATATATGGAACACATGCCTATGATTATCTAGTACTTGGATGCTTTATCTTATCTATCTGCAATTTCCCTATGTCTGTTTGCCATGTGAATTGTCTTGTCCATGCAACGCCCGTCCATCCATCCCTATGCCTACCGCGCTCGAATCCTACTATTTACTACTATTGTTACTGCTGTCTTTACTTTTACTATTGCTATTACTCTGCTGTTACTTTACTGTTGCTACTACAAAACTGTTAATACTGATAAACTGTTGTGAGCAAGATTGTTTCCAGGTGCAGCTAAATTGACAACTCAGTTGTTAAGGCTTATAAATATTCTTTGGCCCCCCTTGTGTCGAATCAATAAATTGGGTTTCACTTCCCTCGAAAATATTGCGATACACCCCCTATACTTGTGGGTCATCAAGACTATTTTCTGGCGCCGTTGCCGGGGATCGTAGATTTATTTATCAAGTCCACTTGGAATCACTTTTGTTTTGCTTAGTTTATTTCCACTTTGCTTGCTTGTTTCTTTATCAAAATACAAAAAAAATTAGTTCCTACTCTACTTCTTATTTTCGTTGGTCTATTATTGTCTTTCTTTATCATGCTTTCAATCAATGGTTGTTTTCTTTGAAACTAAATCTTATTGGCAAGGTGGGTTCACGGAAGATCAAAAATATTATTATAAGGAACACCGCTTGTCACAAAAAGGGAAACACTTATGGGAACAAATTGATAAATTGTATACCATTGGCTAGAAACGTGTGATCTACTTACAATTTTAACTTATTGCTTTGATAAATCTTGTTGCTGTAGAAGGTACAAACACCTCCATTTTCAATGTGAGTATAATGATGATGTTACCATATCTTCTTATGTTAAGGGAAATGACAACTTTTATGATGTGGAACAAATTGAGGAATTTATTGCTTGGAAGGGTGCATTTGAACTTACTAGTTTGCTTGAAAATATTGATGATTCACCTTATAAATATGAGGTTTGTGGTATACTTAAATTTTTCTTTGATAATTACAAGGAAGAAAATGGTTATATTCTTGAATATATTAATAGATGCTTTCCAGAAATGGAAGAGACTAATGCCTTGCAGGATCTTATGGAAGAAGAAATTGATGAACCTGAAAGCTCATTAGATGAAAAAGAGGAGGAGAGTGATGAACAAAAGGAGGAAGAATGGATTAGCAACCCATGCCTACCTTCTAATGAGAGTAACTCTTTATCCCTTACATTATTTGATTGTCCCCCATGCTTACCAAAGGAGGATGAATGTTATGCTCATGTTATCTGTGATAATCCTTTATTTATGCCTAACTTCGAGATGCATGGTACTAAATAGTTTTGCTTAGAAAATGTTTATGATAAGGCTCTAGATGATGGTCCTATATTGAATGATCAGTCATCTTGTTATAGAATTGTTAAAAGTGGGTTTGAAGGTTTTAATCCCACTATTTTTGAACTTGATAAAAATTATGTTTTTGTAGAACATGAAAAGCATGCTTTATGTGATAGTTATATTGTTGAGTTTATTCACGAGGCTACTGAAAATTATTATGAGAGAGGAAAATATGGTTGTAGAAGTTTTCATGGTATCGAAACACCTCTCTATATGCTGAAAGTTTTGAAGTTACTCTTGTTTTATCTTCCTATGCCTCACACTTTGTTCTTTGCGAATTTATTTGCATACAAGATTCCTATGCATAGGAAGTGGGTTAGACTTAAATGTGTTTTGAATTTTCTTCTTGATGCTCTCTTCTACTTCAATTCATATTTCTTATGTGAGCATCCTCCCAAACTATCATGCCAAACTTAAAGGCGTTAAAGAAAAGTACTTATTGGGAGATAACCTAAAAGTTTTAGATGAGTCTTGGAAGTTATTACTTCAGTAATAAACGCTCCTTATCCTTTTTATTTGCTTTTTGTGCCAAGAGTAGCCTCTAATGAGAGAGAAGTAATGGTTGGGAAAGCTGCTATCCCGAAACAGATTCCTGTGCTTCACCGTAAAAATTCGTGTAAAATCTCTGTATGTCCTTTTGAGGCGTGATTTGTTTTGATTCTACCCCAGGTTGTTATCTAACTTTTGTTAGTTCAACACTTTTCGAGTTGAGCAACAGAAGGTCTTCTAAAAAATTCGTCTTTACCTGCTGGTATGTTTTGACAGATTTCTGCCTTTATTTGCATTTGCTTCTTGTTGGTTCCTTTTTGAGTTATTTTGGGGAATAGAGCTTTTTGAGGGAAGTGCTACAGTAGCTTGTGTTTTATTGGTGTTAGAACTGAACCTAAAGACTTATTATCTTGAGTGCACTAATGTTGCTAATAAAGATTGTGTGAAGTTTTGTATGAAGGAAAAATTTCAGGTGTATGGAAGGAATGAGTAATCAGATGAAGGATTGACTAAAGCTCAAGCTTGGGGATGCCACACGTGTCACCCCAAGAAATATCGAAGAACTACAAGCGTCAAAGCTTGGGGATGCCCAAGGCATCCCCCTCTTCATCAATAAAAATCCAGATTTCTTCCAAACGCTTCATTTTTATTGTTTCATGCACAGTTGTGTTGTTCTTGGAGCGTCTTATTTTTCGTTTTCGTTTTGGTTTTTTTTGCTTGGTTTGCTTAGTTTGCTGAATAAATTGGCTGGACCCCCTCTTTCATACATTGGTTTTCAAATAGTTTGGTTTGGATTAGAAAAGAGTAGGAAAAGCTCATGCTTAAGTGATAAAGAGAGCTTGTTTTTGACTGTGGCCTATGCTTCGTCATGCCATGCTTGATATTGGTTTGGCTTTATGCTTAGTATTCTTTGCTGTAGCATGACATGTTATAAACAATTGAGATTGCTTAATGTGCCTTGGAAGGATTATGCATTGTTTTAGCATATTAAAGCATAGTATTGTGGTATTCTCCTTTGATGCTTTATTTGGGTTGACTTGGCACATGCTCACACCATGTTATGACTATCCCAAGTCACCATAGCCTTTATGATCCTTTGTTTTTCAACTTGTAGTATGACTTCATGCATTGATTAATGATGTTTTGTCGCTCTACATGATTATGGCCATTATTGCTCTCTCGTTTGTCGCTCCCTTTCTATTGCTAGCCTTCACTTGTATTGAGTATAACCTTTACCCGTGCATCGAAATCCCCAAAACCAATATTGCCAAAAGTGTCCACCTATACCTACCTATTAGCATCATTTGCTATTCCATGCATATTAAGTATGCCTTGTTTTCTTCCGAATAAAATGTTTGCTTGTTATGAGAAAGTTAGTTAGTAAAGCTCTGACGAACTTGATGGCACACTTTATTTTATTGCACTTAATAAACCTGAACCATTGCGTCCTTCTTTGTTGCGTATATGCTTGTGCTTTATAAGTTGAAGTTAGCAGAACCATGTATCATGGGGAACACTTTCAACATTGCACTGGTACTTAGTACCTCGTTGATATCATGTTCTTTTGCTTATGGATCCCGGCGGTGTGAAATAAAAGTGGAACTTGTAAGATCATGGAGTTTGTATGTATGTTAGAGAAACGCCTGGGCCACTAGCCTAAGCCATGCCTAATCATGGTGGAAACTTGTAGCATAACTATAATGAGCATTCTATGAAGCATCCTCAATAAAAACGTATGCACATAGTAAATAAAAAGATCGCCGAGATGCTCATTGTCTGCTTGCCTTGTCATTTTGATTATGGGATAGCTCCTGTATCATGTGCAAGGGGTACCCCGTCGGCGGTTCTCTATGATACGTATATACTTACAATGACAAGAGCTTACTCGTGACTGAAGTTGAGTAGCATGAGGATCAGTCTTTGTAAGTAAGGGGCATGAGACTTTGATTTATAACTTATCAAGCATATCCTCTTAGTTGTGTCACTTTAACCTTAACCACTTAAAGATGCTTATGATATGGGCAATGAGAGCTCAAAGCTAACGAGTACCGTACTTTCAACATTTGGAAGCCTTTTCAAACTTTTCAAAACCTTTTTCATTTTCCTTGTTGAGTCTCCACACATTCTATGAGCACTTTCTTAAGAGCATAGTGGCCATTCTTAGTTCTATTTGCATTGTCCCAAGGCTTGTTGATTGATGCATAACTTTGATAATGCTTGTTTTAAACTATTTGTATCTAGTCACTCTTATGAACTTTGAAGGTGTCCTTTGCATTTATGTTTGCTACTCTATGAGGGACAAGCTGAATGCCACTATGCTATGTTTCCTTTATGTGAAACAAACAAACGTCTTGCAAAGCATTGTTATTCATGAATCTCTTGTTTGTACCCTTTCATGTTGCAACATAATTGCTTGGTCTTATTCTTAGAACTTTGTCTTTCATGTTATGATTGTCGTATTATGATCCCAGCTTTCAATGTTTTACAAATACTTTGATCAAGTTTATGATGGTGCATGTCACCTCAAAAATTATTATTTCTTTTTATCACTTACCTAATCGAGGACGAGCAGGAGTTAAGCTTGGGGATGTTGATACGTTGCAAATGTATCCATAATTTTGATGTTCCATGCTTGGTTTTATCTACTTTCTTATGTTTTGACCACACTTTGGAGTACTTTTCATACGATTTCTTGGACTAACCTATTAACAAGAGCCATAGTGCCAGCTACCTGTTTTCTACTATTTTTGGTTCTAGAAAAGTCAGAAAATGAATATTCTCGGAATTGGATGGGACAAAAGCCAAAGTCAGTTTTTCACCGAGGGACACCAGGAGCCAGAATACGAGACGGAGAGGGGCTGGGGCCCAGCCACACCACCTGGCCGCACGGGCTAGGCCTGGCCGCACCAGGGGGTGGTCTGGCCGCCCCAGGCACCCCCTCGGTCTCCCCCTTGCCTATAAGTTACCTTCTGACCTAAAAACTCAGGGGGGTTTGACGTTTTTCCAAAAGGAGTTCCGCTCCGCCGCCACCACCAGATTCCACAAAATAGCACCAAAAACTCCATTCTGGCACCCTGCCGGGACGGGGAATTGGAGGAGATCATCGCCATCATCGTCACCATCGCTTGTCCATCAAACATCCATGTTTACCCTATCTATGAGTGAGTAATCCCCCACTGTAGGCTATGGGGATGGTAGGGATTGGATGAGATCGTTCATGTAATGGCATCAGATTGTTAGGGCATGGTGCCTAGTATCTTCTATTAGTGCTTTATGACTTTGTTGCAACTTGTTATGCTTAATTCTTGTCACTAGGGCCCGAGTGCCATGATTTCAGATCTGAACATGTTATTGATTCATTATGATAGTATTGTTTTTGGTCTTACCTGCAAGTTGTTTACACACGTTGTTGTTTGGAACCAATGGCCCCGAAGTGACAGAAATCAGGATAATCAGAGGGAATGGCTTTGATGTGAGGATCACATGTGTTCACGGAGCGTTAATGCTTTGCTCCGGTGCTCTATTAAAAGGAGCACCTTAATTGCCAGTAGTTCCCTTGAGGCCCCTCTGCAAACGGGCTAGCAGGACAAAAGATGTTGTGCAAGTTCTCATTGCGAGCACGTATGACTATATATGGAACACATACCTATGATTATCTAGTACTTGGATGCTTTATCTTATCTATCTGAAATTGCCCTATGTCTGTTTGCCATGTGAATTGTCTTGTCCATGCAACGCCCGTCCATCCATCCCTATGCCTACCGCACTCGAATCCTACTGTTTACTACTATTGTTACTGTTGTCTTTACTTTACTACTGCTGCTACTTTGCTATTCGTACTACAAAACTGTTGCTACTGATAAACTGTTGTGAGCAAGATTGTTTCCAGGTACAGCTGAATTGACAACTCAGTTGTTAAGGCTTATAAATATTCTTTGGCTCCCCCTGTGTCGAATCAATAAATTGGGTTTCACTTCCCTCGAAAATACTGCGATACACCCCCTATGCTTGTGGGTCTTCAGCGTACATTATAGAGCCTATGGCTGAGGCATAGGGGATCTTATCCATTATCTCTCTTTCTTCCGCCATAGCCGGACTTTTAGTCTTACTCAATGTCTTGCCTTGCAACATAGGTAAGAACCCCTTCTTACTTCTGTCCATATGAAACTTCTTTAATATCTTATCAAGTTATGTACTTTGCGATAGCCCAATTAGGCGTCTTGATCTATCTCTATAGATTTTAATGCCTAATATATATGAAACTTCACCAGGTCTTTCATCAAAAATTTGCTGTTTAGATAACTTTTAACACTATTTAAAAGATCTATATCATTTCCAATCAATAATATGTCATCCACATATAATATCAGAAATGGCACATTGTTCCCACTCACTTTCTTGTAAATACAAGCCTCTCCATAAGTTTGGACAAATCCAAACTCTTTGATCACCTCATCAAAGCAGAGATTCCAACTCCGGGATGCTTGCTTCAGTCCATAGATGGATCGCTGAAGCTTGCATACCTTATCAGCATCCTTAGGATCGACAAAACCCTTAGGTTGTATCATATACAACTCTTCTTCAATATTACCATTGAGGAACGCGGTTTTGACATCCATCTGCCATATTTCATAATCGAAATATGCAGCAATTGCTAATATAATCCTAACCAACTTTAGCATCGCTATGGGAGAGAATGTCTCATCGTAGTCAACTCCTTGAATTTTTCGAAACCCTTTTGCGACAAGTCGAGCTTTATAGATGGTCACATTACCATCAACATCAGTTTTTCTTTTGAAAATCCATTTATTCTCAATGGCCTTTCGATCGTGAGGTAAGTCCACCAAGGTCCAAACCTGGTTTTCGTACATGGATTCCATCTCGGATTTCATGGCTTCTAGCCATTTGTTGGAATCCAGGCTCATCATCGCTTCTTCATACGTCGCAGGGTCATCTATTTCATCAATCATGAAATTCATAACAGGATTCTCGTACAGTTCAGGAGCTGCACGTGTCCTGCTTGACCTGCGAGGTTCGGTACTGTCCTCTTTTGGAGTTTCATGATCATTATCATTAGCTCTCTCTTGATTAGGTGAATTCAACTCCGAAACAACTTCTGGTGCTGCGTTACTCGCCATTTCATGAAGAGAAGGTTCAATAACCTCTTCGAGTTCTACCTTCCGACTACTCACACCTTTCGTGAGAAACTCCTTCTCAAGAAAGGATCCATTCTTGGCAACAAAAACCTTGCCCTCGGATCTGTGATAGAAGTATACCCAATCGTTTCCTTAGGGTATCCTATGAAGACGCATTTTTCCTCTTTGGGTTCGAGTTTATCCGGCTGAAGTTTCTTCACATAAACATCGCATCCCTGAACTTTAAGAAATGACAGCTTAGGTTTGTTTCCAAACCATAATTCATACGGTGTCGTTTCAACGGATTTAGATGGTGCCCGATTTAAAGTGAATGCAGCGGTTTCAGTGCATACCCCAAAATGACAGTGTCAAGTCAGTCAGAGACATCATAGATCGAACCATATCCAATAAAGTACGATTACGACGTTCCGACACACCATTACGTTGTGGTGTTCCGACAGGCGTGAGTTGTGAAACTATTCCACAGTCTTTCATATGTGTGCTAAACTCATAACTAAGATACTCTGCTCCACGGTCGGACCGTAGAAATTTGATCTTTCTGTTATGATGATTTTCCACTTCATTCTGAAATTCCTTGAACTTTTCAAAGGTTTCAGACTTATGTTTCAACAAATAGATATACTCATATCTACTCAAATCATCCGTGAAAGTAACAAAATAATGATACCCACCTCGCGCCGACATACTCATTGGTCCACACACATCAGTATGTATGATTTCCAATAAATCTGTCGCCTGTTCCATTGAACCGGAAAACGGCGTTCTAGTCATCTTGCCCATAAGGCATGGCTCACATGTATCAAGTGATTCAAAATCAAGTGATTCCAAAAGTCCATCAGAATGAAGTTTCTTCATGCGTTTAACGCTAATATGACCTAGACGGCAGTGCCACATATATGCAGATATATCATTGTCAAGTTTAATCCTTTTAGCATCAACATTATGAATACACGTAATACTACTATCGAGATCCACCAGAAATAAACCATTCAACACAGGTGCATGACCATAAAAGATATCATTCATATAAATCGAACAACCATTGTTTTCAGATTTTAAGGAATAACCACTTCACATCAAACATGATCTGGATGCAATGTCCATGCTCAGTGCAGGCACCAAATAACAATTATTTAGATTTATCACTAATCCCGACGGCATATGGAGAGGCAGCGTTCCGACGGTTATCACATCAACTCTTGATCCATTGCCGACCCACATCGTGACCTCATCCCTTGCTAGCTATTGCTTGTTCCGCAGCCCCTGAATCGAGTTACATATATTAGCAACCGATCCCATATCAAATACCCAGGTGCTACTGCGAGTAGTAGTCAAGTACACATCAATAACATGTATATCACATATACCTTTGTTTGCCTTGCCGGCCTTCTTGTCCGCCAAATACTTGGGGCAGTTGCGCTTCCAATGGCCAGTCCCCTTGCAATAGTAACACTTGGTATCAGACTTAGGGCCAGCTCGGGATTTCTTTTCAGGTGTGGCAACAGATTTGTCGCCCTTCTTTCCCTTCTGCTTGCCTTTCTTATCCTTCTTGAAACCGGTGGTCTTATTGATCATCAACACTTGATGTTCTTTCCTAATCTCCACTTCAGCAGTCTTAAGCATTGACAAAAATTCGGGAAGATACTTCTTCATGCCCTGCATGTTATAGTTCATCACGAAGCCCTTGTAGCTAGGTGGTACATATTGGAGAACACGATGTATGCCTAGGTCAATGGGAATCGATATTCCCAAGGACACAAGCTTATCATCGTACCCAGACATTTTGAGTATGTGCTCACTAACAGAGCTGTTCTCCTCCATCATGCAGCTAAAGAACTTTTCAGAAGCATTATAACTCTCTATGGTGGCATGGGTATCAAAAATCATTTTCAATTCCCCCATGGTATCAAAGGCATTGCCATTTTCGAAACGCTTTCGAAGTTCTGGCTCTAGGCCATACAGTATGCCGCAATGAACTAAGTTGTGGTCCTCCTGACGAGTTATATAGACATTCTTTTCCTTGTCAGCGGCATCTGGAGCTGGTGGGGGGCCTAGCGGCGCCTCTAGCACATATTGCTTTTGTGCAGCAGTGAGGAGAATCCTCAAATTCATAGCCCAGTTTGTGAAGTTGCTACCATTCGCAGCAAGTTTCTCTTTCTCCATGAACACATTGAAATTAAAAGCAGGTGGTGCCATCTACAACAGAATTTGTAAAGTTTATTTAGACTAAGTTTATGATAGATTGAGTTCAACCAATCCAAATTACTAATGAACCCCCACTCAAAAACGACATCCCTCGTGTCTTTTTGGTGATTACATGAACCAAATCCACTACACCAAGTCCGATCATCACGTGAGTCAGTGTAGCTTCAAAGGCGAGCTTATATATGGGCATCATATCAACTATATGACTCATTCTTAACCTTTCGATCCGTGTTTCGAGGCCATGTATGTACATGCTAGGCTCGCCAAGTAAGAACCTTAGTATTCGCGTGTGTAAAACTGTCTTACACCCGCTGCATGAAAGCGTAGAGTCGAGTACACCCGATCATCACGGGATGTCTCGAAACACGATCCATAGAACGGTGCATACTTAAGGAAGAACACATTTTATCTTGATATCTAAATGAGTGTGGCGCCCCGCAAAAACCACTACTAGAAAATCGCGTTGTTTTTGTGCATTGCATCGTCATGACCGCATGCTCATGTCATCATGCCACCTTGCATTTGAGCATCGTCATGTCTTCTTGCATTGGTTTGCATAAAACTATTTTCTCAAAGTCTGTTTGTTTTCTAAACGCCCCGTCTGTGTTCAAATACAAAACCCGGGCCTCCGGAATATTTTGTTTTGTCTGTCAACGGTTTTCAAAAGCCCCGTTTTAAATATTAAAATATTTATTTTATTTTTTAGGGGCAGCCGTACCAGGCCGATCCGACCCAGTCGGCCACCCCCACTGCAAAAACCAGAATTCCCAGACCCTTTTCTACCTAAACCTAGCCTAGCCACCTTCCTCCACCTCACCCCAACCTACCACAGCACGCCACATCACCCTGGCCCTTTTTCCACCACTCACCCACCGCCACCTCCTCCCACCTACCCATCTCCCACCAAACGCGCCGCCACCCAGCTGCATGGGCCCCACCTCCTGGGATGGACAGCCGCCGTCCACTCCCTCTTTTTCCGCGCCGCACGCCACCTCTTCTCCCGCCCATGCACCGATCCCCACGCCCCTTGTCTCCCTGCGGGCCCTCCTCACCCTGCCCGCTCTCCCATCTCCTCGCGCCTCCTCGCTGTCCGCGTGACGCCGCCGTCTCCTGGCCCCTCCTCAGCCGCCCTCCGCCGGAGCCGGTCCCGCCCCGCTCGGCCGCGAACCCGTTCTCCCCGAGCCCCACGAGGCCCCTCCTCGTCACCCCCTCCTCCACGTCGCTGCCTCGCTCCGGCCGCCGACCAATCCGGCCCAACCTCGCCCGCCAGCAGGTCCCCGGCCGACCTCCTCCCTCGCCGGTCGCCCCGTCGACCTCGCCGTCCTCCCCATCGCCACGTTCCCCGCCGTGTCGCCGCCTCGCCGAGATCCCCGCCGCCACCGGACGTTCATCACCAACCCCGCCGCCTCGAGCCCGCCAGCACCGCCGCCCTGCCCCCTCTCTGGGAGGCGTCGCCTCCAGCATCCCCGCGCCCCTGCGCGCTGGCAGCCGCGATGGCCCTCCCCTGCGACCTCCGTCTCCGCGCCGTCGGAGCCTGGCCGCACCGCCTCGCCTTGGCCGTCTTCCTCATCCGCCTCCTCATCGCCTTGGCCAAGCCCCGCTCCCTCGTCGCCGCCGCCAGGCTCGGCCTGCCCCGCCGTGTCCTTCCCTCTCACCGAGCCAACCACCCCACCTGTCCCGTCAACCGCCCCTGCGACCGAGCGCCGCCGCCTGCGGCGCCGTCTCCGACCAACAACCGTCACCGTCCCATGATCCTCTGCCTCCGGCCGCCGCCGAGCTCTGCATCGCGGTACCGCATCTCCTCGCCCCTGCAAGCCGCAACCGCCACGGGTCCCTCGCCCTTCGACGCACGGAGGCGCTGCCGCGCATCGACCCTACAGACTCAGCTCGCTGGCCACACGTGACCACCACATCTTCCACGACTGCCACCAGTTCTGTTTCTTTTATCTTTATTTGAACCTCATCAGGCGATGCGAAACTGCGTCGTCTTCATCTGTAAGTTTGTCCTGATCATCAGGTGTTAGATAAAATGCTCACAGGAGGTTGGATGTGACTGCTTCTAGTGATGTCTGTTGGTGCTACTTCGTCTATGGAAATATCAAGACAACGACTACTTCTGGTGTATGCTACTTCCACTACAACCCGATGGCCATCTCCCTGCATCACAAACCCGAAGACGCCGGGACCCCGAGTCTGAAGAATCCTCGGCACCGACTTCATGTTCTCCTTCACGAACACTAAGGCCCCGATCCCCTGATCCGAAGACCGATCCCTCCGAACCCGAACCCCTCCGAACCCCCAAGATCTTCGATCCGAGATGTGCGACCCTCTCTTCCGAGCCCTTTTCTATAAAATATAACATATATCTTGTTGCATATTAAATGGCTCATGCTTGCATACATATTGTGTTTATTCGGGGGTAGGGTATTCTATCGATTCATCTAATAAATAAATATGGAGACTATATGCGGGCTATATTTGTCTCATAACGCCTCCATTTAAATTTGTGTAGAGAACCGATGCCATGTTTTGCCTTATTAAAACAACATTTAAATTGCGGGGTAGCTAAATAACTTGAATCATCAAATTAATTGTCGTGACCCCAGTTCCGCTTAATATTGCCTAATTGCATTGCATCAATGCCATGCCATGCATCCTATCATAATCATGCCAGATCTTTTGCCGTAGTATTAAATATTGCATCCGGTGTTTCTTCTAGTGTTTGCTTCTTCGTGGATTAGGCCGATGAGTTGATGCGAGTAACGACAAGTTCTTCGGATATGAACCTCCGGCAGTGTTTCCCAGGCGAGCATCTCTTCCCCTTCTACCTATTTTGCATTTATAGTCTTTGTTTCCTCCTGTTGATCTATTGCTATCCGTGTCGCGATGCTTTAGTTTCCGTGCACCAGATACATCTCGTGCAGCCTCTATATTGCCTTGGACACCTCCTATTACCTGTGTTTGGTAGATAGCTGGCCTTGCGAGTTGTAGTCGCTTGCTCAGGTGCGATCTCGTGTTATCGAGTACCACAGTTGTTGGAATGGTGGAGATGTTTATTGCTAGCAGATGTTTATGGTGGAGATGATCATGACTTTAAATACAACTAATAAAATGCTAGCTATAACTAATGCAGAGGCATCGGTGGGTAATAGATGTTAGTTGGTTCTTCCACGCTCACTTGTGTCCCGTAGGACCCCGAGTACTTGATACCTGTTCCTTGATTTTTCGCACTATCCACATCCGGGAGGCCTTATGGACCCCCCTGAGCCAGAGCTTGATTCATTTCTATTTCTTGGGGCCACAAGTAGTTTGGGGCTTTATTACGATCCTGTACTTATGCCATGTTACTGCTTTATTTACGATTGTGCGTGGAGCACCTGTACTGTTTAGGATTGCGGAGTGTTTTCGCGGTATCGACAAGCCCGGTCACACTTTCGGGTTCCCAGTCGTTTACAGCCATTGGCGCAAACCTTGGGTCCATCTCAGAGCCGGCCAACTTCGTTGCGGGTAGCTTAATGGGGTGGCCCCTTGAAATATTTATGAATCCTGTGATCGCTTTGTTGTGAATGCCTCGTTGGGTTTTGAGCTGGTTTTTCCGAGGTTGATTGAGTGTGTGTTGCTATTTGTGCACCCCTGCAGGGTAAATCTTTCTAAAATCCGTGTCCGCGGTTATGGACGACTTGGAGCACAGTTTCTCGATCATAGACAAGCATAACTAAAGTAGTGCTATAAATTTGACTTAATATGTGACTAGTAATCAGAGGCAACTATAACGGAATGGATAATAAAAATGCCAACCACTGGTGGACCTGGGTTGTTTTGTTATACCTGCCTAGTAAGTACTGCAACTACAATGGAATGTGATAAAAGTGCCAACAATTGCTGGGTTTTGGGATTCCTCAGGACAATTATATCTGACTAGTAAATGTTCCAACTACAATGGAATGATAATCGAAACGGCCCACTACTTATGCTTCAGGATGACTCAAGCTATCTATATCTGACTTGTAAGTGCTTCAACTATAATCGAATAAGTAAAATTGCCAACTGTGTGAGTTCCTCGGTTTGACTTCCTCGTTTGGTCTCGAGGGGGAATTCCAGGATGGGTTTGTTTGGTGTTAGCTTCAGGTTGGATCCGAATAGGTCTTTATTATCCCTCTCTGATAACCGCCAGTTGTATTGAGTCTCTATAGGTTGTTTAGTGCCGCTGCGCTGCCGCTTCAGCCCACCATACCTATGTAGGCGAGAGCCGCCGAATTCTAGCCTCACCGTGTACTGGCCTCAGTACTGACGCTCCTCTTTTTCCTTCGCCCCTTGTCGGCACCCCTTTTGTTTTAGCAGGTTTGGTATCGCCGTCGTTAGCAGGGTTACCCTTCTGGCTTGGCCTGGGCAGGGTTATGGACGCCATTGGTTATTCTTCAGGGCTCTTAGACCCATTTGCATCTTGTCCGTAGTCGGACGCTCCATCGTTTTCAAGGTGATTAGGATCTTTGTATTGTATATCTGTATTCTTGACTCATTGAGTCACCATTGTATATATATCTGTTCTGTGGGTCCCATCGAGGACTGTTGTGTAATGTTATTACTTCGTTTTCCACCCGCACGAAAGTGCCTGGTGGGCGTCCTTGAATCATTTCTATGCGGGTTTGGCGGGAAGCGCTAAAACTTGCATAGGGCCGATTTGAGGGTGTTACAGAGTGGTATCAGAGCTCAGGAGTTGCGATACCCCACAAGTCCAGCCTGTAGGATAACCTAGCTAACGGCCGAAGTAGAGTGTCAAAACTATTTTGCAAAAACCGGTTGGATAGATCTGATTAGGTCTGTTTTTACTCCTTATCCCTCTGCTGTTCTCATCTTGCCTCTGCGTGTTTTGAATCTGCTCTCTTACCTTCTTCTAGTCTAGGATTTCTCGTGGTTGGGTTTCCGTCGTACCTTCAGGGTCTCGCCTCCTCCTTTGGTAACGGTGTTTCTACATCCGGTCTTCGCTCTATCTGAGGAATCCTTCATTTGTTGGACTTCTCGTTGTTCCTCCTTGTGCCTTCCGGTGTTTTCAACGCGACGACCTCTTCTACGCCAGATCCGATGCAGAGCCTGCATCACTCCTTTGTTCCGAACCTCGCGTGTCGAGATCTTCAGTCTGAATTCCGAGAGTTGGTTGCATAATTCCCCTATTCTTGTGCAGAGTAATGGTTTGAGTGCGGGATGGAGTAGCTACCATACCACTACTCTTATCATTCGCTCTTGTACATCGAATTGGTGGATCCAGCAATTTCACTCCTTCCACAGAAGCTAGAGGTGGCTTTATTTGTTGATACCTCTACCTTCGCCTTTGTTTTCCGGAGTGTTCTCTCGACGATCACGAACAAGGACCCCTTGTTAGTGGTGTCGCGGGGATCGACACGAAGCGAGAAGATTTAGATCGCCGACCTTCTTCCCGGTACCATGAGGCGGATCTCGAGGGCGAGATCCATTGTTAGTGGTGTCGAATTGTGGCGCCCCGCAAAAACCACTACTAGAAAATTGCGTTGTTTTTGTGCATTGCATCGTCATAACCGCATGCTCATGTCATCATGCCACCTTGCATTTGAGCATCGTCATGTCTTCTTGCATTGGTTTGCATAAAACTATTTTCTCAAAGTCTGTTTGTTTTCTAAACGCCCCGTCTGTGTTCAAGTACAAAACCCGGGCCTCCGGAATATTTTGTTTTGTCTGTCAACGGTTTTCAAAAGCCCCGTTTTAAATATTAAAATATTTATTTTATTTTTTAGGGGCAGCCGTACCGGGCCGATCCGACCCAGTCGGCCACCCCCAGTGCAAAAACCAGAATTCCCAGACCCTTTTCTACCTAAACCTAGCCTAGCCACCTTCCTCCACCTCACCCCAACCTACCACAGCACGCCACATCACCCTGGCCCTTTTTCCACCACTCACCCACCGCCACCTCCTCCCACCTGCCCATCTCCCACCAAACGCGCCGCCACCCAGCTGCACGGGCCCCACCTCCTAGGATGGACAGCCGCCGTCCACTCCCTCTTTTTCCGCGCCGCACGCCACCTCTTCTCCCGCCCATGCACCGATCCCCACGCCCCCTGTCTCCCTGCGGGCCCTCCTCACCCTGCCCGCTCTCCCATCTCCCCGCGCCTCCTCTCTGGCCGCGTGACGTCGCCGTCTCCCGGCCCCTCCTCAGCCGCCCTCCGCCGGAGCCGGTCCCGCCCCGCTCGGCCGTGAACCGGTTCTCCCCGAGCCCCGCGAGGCCCCTCCTCGTCGCCCCCTCCTCCACGTCGCCTCCTCGCTCCGGCCGCCGACCAACCCGGCCCGACCTCGCCCGCCAGCAGGTCCCCAGCCGACCTCCTCCCTCGTCGGTCGCCCCGCCGACCTTGCCGTCCTCCCCGTCGCCGCGTTCCCCGCCGCGTCGCCGCCCCGCCGAGATCCCCACCGCCACCGGCCGTTCATCACCAACCCTGCCGCCTCCAGCCCGCCAGCACCGCCGCCCTGCCTCCTCTCTGTGAGGCGTCTCCTCCAGCATCCCCGCGCCCCTGCGCGCTGGCAGCCGCGACGGCCCTCCCCTGCGACCTCCGTCTCCGCACCGTCGGAGCCTGGTCGCACCGCACCGCCCCGCCTTGGCCGCCTTCCTCGTCCGCCTCCTCGTCGCCTTGGCCAAGCCCCGCTCCCTCGTCACCGCCTCCAGGCTCGGCCTGCCCCGCCGTGTCCTTCCCTCTCACCGAGCCAACCACCCCACCTGTCCCGTCAACCGCCCCTGCGACCGAGCGCCGCCGCCTACAGCGCCGTCTCCTACCCGCAACCGTCACCGTCCCATGATCCTCTGCCTCCGGCCGCCGCCGAGCTCTGCATCGCGGTACCGCATCTCCTCGCCCCTGCAAGCCGCAACCGCCACGGGTCCCTCGCCCTTCGACGCACGGAGGCGCTGCCGCGCATCGACCCTACAGACTCAGCTCGCTAGCCGCGTGTGACCACCACATCTTCCACGACTGCCACCAGTTCCGTTTCTTTTATCTTTATTTGAACCTCATCAGGTGATGCGAAACTGCGTCGTCTTCATCTGTAAGTTTGTCCTGATCATCAGGTGTTAGATAAAATGCTCACAGGAGGTTGGATGTGACTGCTTCTAGCGATTCTGTTGGTGCTACTTCGTCTGTGGAAATATCAAGACAACGACTACTTCTGGTGTATGCTACTTCCACTACAACCCGATGGCCATCTCCCTGCATCACAGACCCGAAGACGCCTAGACCCCGAGTTTGAAGAATCCTCGGCATCGACTTCATGTTCTCCTTCATGAACACTAAGGCCCCGATCCCCTGATCCGAAGACCAATCCCGCCGAACCCGAACCCCTCCGAACCCCCAAGATCTTCGATCTGAGATGTGCGACCCTCTCTTCCGAGCCCTTTTCTATAAAATATAACATATATCTTGTTGCATATTAAATGGCTCATGCTTGCGTACATATTGTGTTTATTCGGGGGTAGGGTATTCTATCGATTCATCTAATAAATAAATATGGAGACTATATGCGGGCTATATTTGTCTCATAACGCCTCCATTTAAATTTGTGTAGAGAACCGATGCCATGTTTTGCCTTATTAAAACAACATTTAAATTGCGGGGTAGCTAAATAACTTGAATCATCAAATTAATTGTTGTGACCCCGGTTCCGCTTAATATTGCCTAATTGCATTGCATCAATGCCATGCCATGCATCCTATCATAATCATGCCGGATCTTTTGCCGTAGTATTAAATATTTCATCCGGTGTTTCTTCTTTGTTTGCTTCTTCGTGGATTAGGCCGATGATTTGATGCGATATCGACAAGTTCTTCGAATATGAACCTCCGACAGTGTTTCCCAGGCGAGCATCTCTTCCCCTTCTAACTATTTTGCATTTATAGTCTTTGTTTCCTCCTGTTGATCTATTGCTATCCGTGTCGTGATGCTTTAGTTTCCATGCACTAGTTATATCCCATGCAGCCTCTATATTGCCTTGGACACCTCCTATTACCTGTGTTTGGTAGATAGCTAGCCTTGCGAGTCGTAGTCGCTTGCTCAGGTGCGATCTCGTGTTGTCGAGTACCACAGTTGTTGGAATGATGGAGATGTTTATTGCTGGCAGATGTTTATGGTGGAGATGATCATGACTTTAAATACAACTAATAAAATGCTATCTATAAGTAATGCAGAGGCACCGGTGGGCAATAGATGTTATTTGGTTCTTCCACGCTCACTTGTGTCCCGTAGGTCCCCGAGTACTTGATACATGTTCCTTGATTTTTCGCACTATCCACATCCGGGAGGCCTTATGGACCCCGCTGAGCCAGAGCTTGATTCATTTCTATTTCTTGGGGCCACAAGTAGTTTGGGGCTTTATTACTATCCTGTACTTATGCCATGTTACTGCTTTATTTACGATTGTGCATGGAGCACCTGTACTGTTTAGGATTGCGGAGTTTTTTCACGGTATCGACAAGCCCAGTCACACTTTCGGGTTCCCAGTCGTTTATAGCCATTGGCGCAAACCTTGGGTCCGTCTCGGAGCCGACTAACTTCATTGCGGGTAGCTTAATGGGGTGGCCCCCTGAAATATTTATGAATCCTGTGATCGCTTTGTCGTGAATGCCTCGTTGGGTTTTCAGCTGGTTTTTCCGAGGTTGATCGAGTGTGTATTGCTATTTGTGCACCCCTGCAGGGTAAATCTTTCTGAAAGCCGTGTCCACGGTTATGGACGACTTGGAGCACAGTTTCTTGATCATAGACAAGCATAACTAAAGTAGTGCTATAAAATTTGACTTAATATGTGACTAGTAATCAGAGGCAACTTTAATGGAATGGATAATAAAAATGCCAACCACTGGTGGACCTGGGTTGTTTTGTTATACCTGCCTAGTAAGTACTGCAACTACAATGGAATGTGATAAAAGTGCCAACAATTGCTGGGTTTTGGGATTCCTCAGGACAATTATATCTGACTAGTAAATGTTCCAACTACAATGGAATGATAATTGAAACGGCCCACTACTTATGCTTCAGGATGACTCAAGCTATCTATATCTGACTTGTAAGTGCTTCAACTATAATCGAATAAGTAAAATTGCCAACTGTGTGAGTTCCTCGGTTTGACTTCCTCATTTGGTCTCAAGGGGGAATTCCAGGATGGGTTTGTTTGGTGTTAGCTTCAGGTTGGATCCGAATAGGTCTTTCTTATCCCTCTCTGATAACCGCCAGTTGTATTGAGTCTCTATAGGTTGTTTAGTGCTGCTGCG
This sequence comes from Avena eriantha, assembly GCA_910589775.1. Classification (NCBI taxonomy): domain Eukaryota; kingdom Viridiplantae; phylum Streptophyta; class Magnoliopsida; order Poales; family Poaceae; genus Avena; species Avena eriantha. Next base: position 80,429,278 of record OU342741.1, on the reverse strand, counting down.
CTGCCGCTTCAGCCCACCATACCTATGTAGGCGAGAGCCGCCGAATTCTAGCCTCGCCGTGTACTGGCCTCAGTACCGACGCTCCTCTTTTTCCTTCGCCCCTTGTCGGCACCCCTTTTGTTTTAGCAGGTTTGAGATCGCCGTCGTTAGCAGGGTTACCCTTCTGGCTTGGCCTGGGCAAGGTTATGGACGCCATTCGTTATTCTTCAGGGCTCTTAGACCCATTTGCATCTTGTCCGTAGTCGGACGCTCCATCGTTTTCAAGATGATTTGGATCTTTGTATTGTATATCTGTATTCTTGACTCATTGAGTCACTGCTGTATATATATCTGTTCTGTGGGTCCCATCGAGGACTGTTGTGTAATGTTATTACTTCGTTTTCCACCCGCACGAAAGTGCCTGGTGGGCGTCTTTGAATCGTTTCTATGCGGGTTTGGCGGGAAGCGCTAAAACTTGCATAGGGCCGATTTGAGGGTGTTACAATGAGGGATCATCTTACAATGCTACTAAAAGCGCCAAACTAGCAATATAAGATGCAAACATCTAATGTGTAAAGTGAGATGATATGGTCCATGCATTTGATCGTTATCATTTGCATCGTGGTATGATCTCTATCATTCCTTTGTGTGTAAGGTCAAGGTATATGGAACTTAAACGTTAAGTGTGTTGTAAGAGTATCTATCATACATCTACTTACAACATTATCATATCAAGACACTAGCCCAGCAACGATCTAATCTAGATGCCTCTAATTTATCCATTGCAAGTTTTACGTGGCTTAGGGATTTCGGAGATAGAACCGGTCTTACCTACGAACATGGAACCACAACGAGGATAACCAAGTTATTAGCAACTCGTTGTAAATCAGATATTGACTATAGTAGGAGAGACAGACACCCGCCAGCCACTTATGCAAAACTAGTTGCATGTCAGTCGTGGAACCGGTCTCATGTATGATGACATGTAAGGTTGGTCCGGGCCGCTTCATCCCACTATTCCACCAATATCCAAAATACATGAAGAAAAGCCATAACATGATCATCATCGCCCACATATAAACATATGTGTACTACCCATGCAAAGCACCGATAAGGATGTGATACCACTGTTGGGTTTGCAGCATAGAAAACAAAAAATTCCTACAATGAGAACTATACGCCAAGATCTATCTACTAGATACATAGCAACGGGTGGATATACATACATAGAGAACTTACCCTCGAAGACAACCGAGTTTTGTTAACGAGTTGGAACTCGTGGATGATGTAGTCGTACGCTTGCCGATCTCAAGATCGTGTGGAAGTCCTAGCACCGCAAATCAGCACCGCATCCATCCTCGCACACACGTTCAAGCCACCGGACAACCTCCACCTCCTCGCTCCAGCGAATCAGCGGAAGCAGCAACTCCTTCCAGACGCAATGCCACCGGGAACATGTATCTCGCTAATCCGAGACCATGGGGGAATATATCTAGAGGGGGAGAGAGATCCTTCATGAGGAGGTGTTCTTTGTGAGGGAGGAGAGGGGGGGCTCCTCCCCTCCCATGGCCGGCAGCCAAGGGGGGTGCCCCCACCTCTTCCTCATTCATGTGGTGGAAGCTCCATTGAAAGGATCGTATGGGCACCTAGAGGGGGGGGTGAATAGGTGCAACTCCAAATTTTACTTTTTTCAATTTAGGGTTTGACACAAAAGGTAAATTCTCTAGATTATGCAACTAAGGTGAATTTACCTATATGTCAACCTAGCACAAGAACTAAGCAAGAACTAGATAATTAAAGTGTCGTAAAGGATAGAGGTAACCAAAGTGGAGCGCTCGGAGACACAAGGATTTGTTTCCTGTAGTTCCTTCCTTTTGAGGGGAAGTACGTCTAAGTTTGGAGAGGGGGTGGTATCAAACCACCAACGCCACAAGAGGCCTCCCTTGTTCTCCGATGAACCTCACCCCAAGGGGTTTGATTCACTTCTTCCACTATATGGCAACCTTCAAGGTGGTAGCCGGCACCTTTACAACATGTTCGGGGCACACATCCACAACTTAATCGGAGGCTCCCAAATACAAGGAAGCTGTCAAACAATCAAAGACAAGCTTGTAAGAACCAAATCAAAACCTAGGGTTTCCAAAGAAACACTAGAACATGGGGGCCCTCAAGTGAATGAGGGGGAAATGAAGATCTCTCTTGGTGAAGATGTAGTTCAAGGCCTCCTCCTTCAATTCTCCAAAGATCAATGACTTTGGATGGTTGGATGAAGGGATCTTGTTGATTTTGTGGCTTAAATGGACATGGTGATCTTGAGGTGGACGAGCAGCTAGAGGAAGGGGATAATGTCCTCTATTTATAGCCCTTCGCACCAGTGAACCGTTTTCTGACCGTTGGAGAAGAGTCAGACCGGAGAATCTGGTCTGCACACCGAAGACTCTGGTCTACACCGGAGACTCCGGTCTACACCGGAGGCTCTGGTCAATCTCTGGACCATCCTCCAGACCACCAAACAGAATGACCCGGCCCACTTGGGAGCCAAGTGGACCGGAGACTCCGGTCCCTCTACACCGGAGACTCTGGCCTGAGGCACGGACCGGATACTTTGGACCTACCTCCGGACCAAGATCCGGACCAAGATCCGGACCACCTCTCTGGCTGACCTAGGCAGGAAAACAGAAGCCCCCTCCGGAGACTCCTGGGGAAACTCCGGACCACACCGGAGACTCCGGTCTTGGTAGACTAGAGAATCCGGTCTGGAATTCCCAAGAGACAAGTGAAAATGCAGGGAATGTTCCGTAGGCCAATGGTCCTTTACACTTTGTAAAATATCAACCAGTAGACAATAGCAAACTGTAAAAAGGTCTACTAGTTGTTAAAGAACACCAAAAGTGATTATGACAGTAAATGTCCATTCCATCTCCCCCTTTTTGGTGTTCGATGACAACTAGTGATTTTGCATGAAAAATAGTTTGCAATGACTTATGACAGAGTATGAACATGCTCCCCCTGCCTATGTGCACAAAGATAAACATGTAATGCAAGCATGGTAGGTAGAACATGGATAAAACACATAGTTCTCACACGAGTTACAATAATATAGGAGCACCCATAGAGTCACACACAAATAGCAAAAAGTGTCTCGCAATAACATAAGGCAAATAGATACCAAAGTCGAGATAGCAAATAAGAATCAAGCCCAAGCCCATGCAAATCCCGATGACAATGTCTTCTCCCCCTTTGGCATCGAGACATCGAAAAAGGGAAAAGACCTAAGCTAGCGCCCCAATGGATCAGTAGTCCTCGTCATCATCCTCCTCATCCATATCCTAATCCTCATCATCGTCATCATAGTCCGCATCACCATCTGGAGCTACAGGCCCTTTGCCGTGAGGGCGAGAAGAGGAGGTACCTTGGTACCCATACCCAGAAGTGACATCAGAAAAGGTCTTCCAATCAACCAAGATGTCCTGTTGGGCATTCCATGCACCAAAAGAAAGAGTGTAGTCTGACTCGGTGGATGGCTGGGCGCCATGCTCGTCAGTGTACTTAGCCTCACCTTCCTCATCATATGCTTCACCCTGAGCCTTGATATCCTTGAGTAGTTTCTCGCTGCGACGGTTGCTCTTGTAGGAAGCATGTTGTTGCTTACGGATGTCCACATTCATGCAACACAGGGTCCTCTCCCAGAATGAGGCCTTCTTGACCTTCTCATGTACATAGTCACGTTTCATGGGAGGAAGAGGTGCATTGGAAGCATTCTTCCTCCGAGCCCTAGGAGGAAAGGGGGCCCTCTCGGTCTCTGAGATCTCCTCCTCCACATGTGCATGGGAGCGTCTTGGAGGAGCCCTCATTTCCCCTTTCTACTACAGAGATACGAGAGTGTGCTCAGTAAGGTTGGGAGGCAAAGCAAGCGGAGAACCATATTCCTGAGTGTTGATGAGTTTCATGACCAGGGATTCATATGGAGGGGCCTTCTTGTATAAGATGGCATGATACATCTCCTCGAATATGTAATCCATAACATCAATAGAATTAGCATCTGCATCGGGGCCAGCCATGTAAATCCTATGGGTATGATACAGCAAGTTGACCAAACCACATCTGATGGCATCATCATTCCCAGCACTAGGGGAAATGGTCTGGCGGAAGATCCTCAACATCAGATTGTAGAGAGGCTTGAGTCCCTTGGACCCCCCCCCCACAACACCCTCACTACCATATAAAGGGGCAAGCTTGTTCTTGTTCACCGCAAGAGCTGCTGAGTGCATGCATGCTCCAACATGAGTAGACACCCCCTAGAATGTCTCAAAGATGGCCTCATCAAAGACATAGAATGTTGCAGAACAACGGTGGTTGCCAGTCATCCAAGTCATAGTCCTAGCTTGGTCAGTCCCAAACACAACTGTGGCGTAGAACTGCTGCACAAGGGTGATGTTGTAGTCTTCACGGAGCTCCATCAAGTTGAACAGCCCCAACTTCTCACTAATCCATAGTGCATCAGAGAAGTTGGGGCTCTTCCTCATCTGCTCAACACTCAAGTACTTCCGGGGGCACACGGGGGATCTCTTGAGCATGCTGTAAATGTCTTTCATGAAGACAGCTTGCTCCTTCCTCCAATAGAATGGGTCATCACTGGTGCGAGACAAGGCATAGAAATTAGTCTTCCGCAACTCACGGTTCTCCTTCTTAGACATGCGGGCCAAAGACTAAAGGTTGTCGTATTTTGCCCTCTTGGCACGATTCTCTTCCTCAACCCTTTCCTGCTCCCGCCGCATATAGGCTGCATCACGGGCCTGTTGTCTATGGTTGTATGGGGGCACAATGTATTGACCCTCAAACTCATCACAGCGAGGATCCCCTCTCTTCATCTTGGCCTTGGTGCGAGGAGGACGACAAGAGCCAGAACCTATGAAAAGCAGTGAGGGAGATAGCATGGAGGTAAGTATATATGTCCCAAGGAGGCATCACAGGACCCTTGAGCCCATGTAAGATATGTCAGATCCAAACCACATCGGAGTCTCTGGCTCAGACCAGAGTCTTTGGTCCAAGGGACCGGAGTCTCCGGCCTGGACCGGAGTCTCCTCCGGTCAGGAGACTCGGGGGAAGATCAGGGAGGCTCCAATGGTGTTGAATCCAACAGATTGGGCAGGGAAACAATGGTAAAGTACTTGTGTGCATGCAAACAAGGGATTCCCGTGGGAAAAAAATAGTACCAATTCTCAAAAACAAAGCAAGGGAAGAACCCTAGGTGAGAAAAGAGGAGGAGAGGTACCAGATCTGTCCATGGGATTGACTCCACCGGTGGGAATCACCCAATGGTGGAGGGGAGATGGTTGGCCGGCGGCACGGTGGATCCCGGGGGCTTCTTGACCTCCGGGGAGGAGATTTGGGAGAGGAGGCGACGGGGTAGAGAGGGGAGGACGGGGGTGGATGAATGAAACTGTTGTTTTAGTTCACCCCGTCCTCCCTTTAAGGAGACTCTGGCCCACACTGGAGACTCCGGTGCAAGCACATCGGAGACTCCGGTCCTCCTCGACCAAAAACTCCAAGATATGTGTATGGGGACATATATTAGATAGAGAGAGTTTTCAGGGCAGAGAGTAGGCTTGGGTTAAAATGACATACTGCGAAAAGTCAAGAAAACCATAGAAATCTATTCAAATGTTCATTAATGCGCCAAATAAACCTGAACTAAGAACCAACTTATCAAATGAGAAGAGGGTGGTGGCCGAAGCCACCATGTAGGAGTTTGTGGCATGACACCGCGAAGAATTATCCTTGGGTCCGTAGCCACTACTCATCAATGACGCTCACATATCACTAAATGATACTAAGAGGATTGAATTTCTTGATGTTGGCATTATTGGGGGAGGGATAGTCCAATGAATTAGAACCGCACTCCCCCTATCTCCATGCCTGCACCTACACCAAATATGGGTCAAGACATAGGTGAGTATACAAGGTAATCAACTCAAGCTCCTATAATCCATGATATTTAGTTCATTCCTCAAATAACAAAACCTTGCTTCATCAAGTGGCTTTGTGAAAATGTCGGCAAGTTGGTCTTTGGTTGACACATATGATAGCTCAATATCACCTCGAGCAACATGATCTCTAATGAAGTGATGACGAATCTCAATATGCTTTGTTCTTGTATGGTCTACTGGGTTATAGGCAATCTTGATAGCACTTTCATTGTCACATAGAAGAGGCAATTTGTCACAATGGACACCGTATTCCTTTAAAGTTTTCCTCATCCATAGAAATTGTGTACAAGCACTAGCAGCTGCCACATACTCGGCTTCAGCGGTGGAAAGAGATATACAATTTTGCTTCTTAGAAGACCAACACACCAAGGACCTCCCAAAGAATTGGCAAGCCCCGGAGGTTGATTTTCTATCATCCTTGTCACCAGCCCAATCCGAATCTGTGTACCCACAAAGAGAGAAAGTTGAGCCCCTAGGATACCAAATACCATAGTTTGGGGTATGAACCAAATATCGAAAGATTCTCTTGACTGCCATCAAATGGCTTTTTTTAGGAGCCGCTTGATATCTTGCACACACTCCTACACTCAACACAATATCGGGTCTAGATGCAGAAAGGTAAATCAAAAAGAGCCAATCATGGACCGGTATACCTTTTGATCCACGTCTTTACCATTTGGGTTTAGTTCAAGATGAGCCTTTGTTGCCATCGGAGTGGGAGCTCCATTTAGGTCTTTCATGTTGAATCTTTTGAGCATATCTTAAGTATACTTGGCTTGGTTGAAGAATGTTCCTCCTCTCACTTGCTTGATCTCAAAACCAAGAAATACTCTCAATTCTCCCATCATAGACACCCTAAACCTGTCAGTCATAAGCTTTGAGAATTCATCATTAAAAGCTATGTTAGATGAGCCAAAGATAATATCATCTACATATATTTGGCATACAAAAAGTTCCCCATTGACCTTCTTAGTAAAAAGAGTGGGATCAATTTCCCAACCTCAAACCCATGATCTAACAACAACTCTCTAAGGTGCTCATACCACGTCTGTGGGGCTTGTTTGAGCCCATAGAGTGCCTTATCGAGTTTGTAGACATGGTTTGGAAAGTTGGGATCCTCAAATCCTGGGGGTTGCTTCACATATACCAACTCATGCAATGGACCATTAAGAAATGCACTTTCTACATCCATTTGTTGTAATTTAAATTTAGGATGTGCCGCATAAGCAAGAAGGATACGGATGGACTCAAGGCAAGCCACAGGTGCATATGTCTCTCCATAATCAATGCCTTCAATTTGAGAGAACCCTTGTGCAACCAATCTTGCCTTGTTCCTTATCACAATTCCATGCTCATCTTGCTTGTTCTTGAAAATCCACTTGGTGCCTATAACATTGCGGCAATCTTTTGGCTTTTCCACTAACTTCCATACTTTGTTTCTCTCAAAGTTGTTGAGCTCTTTGTGCATTGCATCCAACCAATCCGAATCTTCAAGAGCTTCCCATACTTTCTTTGGTTCCACCATCGAAATGTGTGCTTGGTGCTCACCAAAGTTCTTTAACTGAGCTCGAGTAGATATCCCTCTTCGTAGATCTCCTACCACATTCTCAAGAGTGTGGTCTCTTAATTCCAAAATTCTATCCATTCTAGCTTGGCGACGAGTTTCAATTTCCTTGTTGTTTCTTGGAGGAATCACTTCATCATTTTGGTCCCCGTCATGAACATTAACTTGAACTTGATCATCATTGGAAATATTCTCTTCTACAGGAGGCAAAGATTGACCTTGGTCTTGATCAAGCCCACAACTGGCCAGGTATTCAGTTGTCCTTATGGCAGTTTGTACAGATCTTGCTTGTGTAATGGCCTTAGCACCACTAGACATCCTGGCAAATGGAGACTCAATCACCTCTTGGCTGGAGGCATCTTCTTGATCAGTAGGTTGAGGGTCCACAGCTTGTTCTTGGCATAGGTCATTGTCCCCCTCGATAGGAGCTTGTTGATGTTGTGAAGATGAGGGCTCCACTTGAGTAGAGCATAGTTCTTCTCGATCCGCCATAAGGGGTTCCTCAATAGGGCGGATGAAACCCGCACCCATTCTTCCTATGGCTTCCTGAGGCATTTCATCATCTACATCACAAAAATCAACACGCCGCGCTTGGGGACCATCATATTCTTCACAAACCACACTACAAGATTCTATGACAACTCCAGAGAGCTTGTCATAGATTCTATAAGTATGGGATTCGAGACCATAACCAACAAAAATACCCTCTAATGCTTTGGAATCAAACTTGGACAAACGAATACCCTTAATGCGATAGAAACACTTACAACCGAACACCCAGAAGTATGAGACGTTGGGCTTGTTATTGGTAAGGATTTCATATGGAGCCTTGACCAATTCTTTGCGGCGGTAGAGACAGTTTGATGCATGGCATGCGGCAGAGATTGCTTTAGCCCAAAAATTGTATGGAGATTTAAACTCCGCCAACATGGTCCTTTCCATATCAATAAGATTCTGGTTCTTCCTCTTAGCTACACCATTTTGTTGAGGGGTATATGCAGCGGAATATTGATGTTTTATTCCCTCGTCACTAAAAAATCCATTCAATGTGTACTTCTTGAATTCGGTACTGTTGTCACTTCTTATTGTTAATACCGGGACATTGTGTTGGCATTGAGCCATGTTGATGAAGTTAGTGAAGTTCTCTTGGGTCTCACTTTTTAGCTTGAAGAAATATACCCAAGTGTATCTTGAGTAGTCATCAACAATCACCAGACAATATTTCTTCCCACCAAGGCTTGCATGAGATGGGGGACCAAAGAGATCCACATGAAGGAGTTCCAAGATCCTCTTGGACTTGATGTAGTTCTTTGGCTTGTGGGGAGAATCGTGCATCTTTCCTTCAACACATGCCCTGCAAACACGATCTTTGGCAAAGCAAACATTTTCTTTTAGTCCAACAATATGACCATCCTTGTGGAGGCTTTGCAAAGTTCTCATGTTGGCATGGGCTAGGTAGCGATGTCATAGCTAACCCATGTCGGCCTTTCCGAATAAGCACATCAGACTTGTAGTGCATTTCCCCGAGAAGTCCACCACATACAAGCCATCTTCGACATACCCAACGAAAGCAACCTTTAGAGACTTGCTCCACAAGAGGATCACAATATCAACATCAATAAAGACGACAAAACCCATCTTTCCTAGAGCACAGACTAAAAGTAAATTATAGCCAAGGGTCTCAACAAGCATGATGTCCATGAGAGTGAAACCGTGTGCAACCACAACTTTGCCGAAACCCATTACCGTAGACTTTGATTTGTTGGCTTATGTCACAGATATTTGATTAACATTTGGTCTCAACTCCTTGACACTAGACATGCTTCCGGTCATATGACTTGTGCATCCACTATCAAGCACCCATTTTGACCCTCCAGAAGCATAGGTCTACAAAAGATCAAACTAGTTTTTAGGTACCAATTTTTCAATGGGTCCTCTTTTGTTAGCAACAAGGGTCTTGGGAACCCAAATAGACCATGCAATATAACCATCAAATATGCCAACATATTGTGCATACACATCACAATAATAATCACGCATTAAGAAATAGTGAGGGTTAGCACTACCCGCAAAATCATCATGAGACATAGTTTTGCCACTTGTGGTCTTACTTCCCACAATGACCTTGTTCTTTTCTTGGGTGGGCTTGGCCTTCTTCTTCTTGTTGTTCTTTTTATTCTTGGCTTTAGATACAAAGCCAATGCCCCCTTTTTCACCATTTGACCTTTGCTTGTTTAAGAGGTCATCAATAAACTTGTTTCCTTTTGGAAAGGAGGTCTTAGCTAGCTCCCCCTTCAACCTAGCATGTTCTTCCAAGAGTATTTGTACAACTAGAAGGAATGAACGTACTAGGTGAGGGAGTATTGATCAATTGAGTTTGAAGATTTTCACGAGACTTTGTGAGTGACACGAGTTCACTTTCCAAGGCCTTGTGAGCCTTGTCAAGTGTCCTAAAGTCCTCGACAAGTTTTTTCATGAACAACATCAAACTCAATTTTGTCCTTTTTAGCCTTTTTGTATTTAGCAATAGCATGATCACATTCCTTGATGAGTGTATTAACAATGAGACCATTAGCTTCATGAAGACCCTCTAGTCTAGTTTCAAGAGATATTCTAGTTTCTTGTTCTTCTTCTAGAGCATTATTAAGAGCTTCTACCTCAATCATGTGCTCTCTTCCTAATTGGCATCTCGCATCTAGAAGTTCTTGTGTGTGTGAAAGTTGATTTAAGAGGTCCACAACATGTTTCTTGTGTTCCCCTTGTAGGTTATTCATGAACACATCAAACGCAACTAATTCCTTTTTTACCTCAAGAGATAACTCATCATCAAAATCATCATTGATTAAGGAGGTGGAGTGTGATGATGATAATACCTCCGTTCCTCTTGCCATAAGGCAAGTGACATTCTTGTTGGAGATATTCTCATTTGGAGAGTTGAAGAGTGAAAATGAAGGAGTAGAGGTAGTGGCAAGAGGCGCCACACCACTTGGTGTATCCTCTTCTTCCTCTTCATCATCATCGGAGGAGGAGAACTCTTCATGTGTGATTAAGACAATTTCTCCCGGCTTCTTGTTGTTTGAGTTCCTTTTGATGAAGGGTTTCTTGTAGGGAGCTTTGGAGGTCTTCTTCAACACAAGTTTACCACCATGATCTTCTCTTTTCTCATAGGGACAAGCGGCAACAGAGTGATAGCGATCACCACAGTTGAAATAGGTTCTCAACTTGGACCCATTATCTCTTCGCCCATTGGGGTTGTTTCTTCGTTACATTTCCATCTTGGCCTTGGCGGGATATTTCCAAAAGTTTCTTGCATAGAAGGCCATGTATTCACCATGAGCAACCTTGACATCTTCGGGGTGGCTCATTGAAAGTCCCTCATCACTTCCTTCATCTTCATCATACTCCACAATCTTGGCCTTTAAGGCAAGATTGACACCACTACTCATTCCAATGGCACGAGCACGAGCGTCTTTGGCATTCTTGGCAGCGACCTTGAAGGTGGCCATCTCTTGCATCACTTCATTAGAGGTCATGAGGTGGTAGCTGTGTCTTCCTTGGAGACTCTTCAAGTCAGTAGGCTTGAAAGGCATGAGTGCACTCACATACTTCCTCTTGATCCACGCATCATCAATGTGAGAGGCACCAACATTCCTGAAGGCGGTGGCTGTGGATTTGAGTCTTCGATACATGTCTTCATGATCCTCACCATCCTTCATGAAGAAACCTTCGGCCTCATTGCTTAAGGCATCATATCTATTTCTTCTCATACTCTCATTGCCAACAAACAAGTCAATGAGAGCATCCCAAGCTTCCTTGGCGGTGTTGTAGTGCTCAATGTGGGGAAAATCCTTTGGCCCCACTCCAAGTTGGATCATGTGCAAGGCAGTCGCATTGAGTTGGCTATTGACCACTTTTCTTCTAGTCAAGTTGGTTGGATCCTCAATTTTGAGTTCTTCTTCAATAATATTCCACAAATCAATGCAAGAGCTACGCACATGAGATTTCATTAAAACTTGCCATTGAGCAAAAGTATGTGCAGCTAACTTAGGTGGGTCTCCTCTATTATTTATATGTGGATGAGGGATAGGAGGGTCGGGAGAGTACCATCCGGGAACCGTACGGAACTCTTCCTTCCCATCACCCTTTTTGGTGGTGGAGTTAGTGGAATTATGTTCATCCCCCGCCACTTCCTCCAAAGGCTTAGCCTTTTGGTTAGGTGGTGTTTCCTCTAGAGAGGGAGGATGTGAGATTTGCTTATCCCTAACAAGTTGCTCAACGAGTTGGCGCAACTGTTGGATTTCGTTTCCCAAGGTAGAGCTCAAGCTTGTTTCCAACTTCTTGAGATCTACCATGGTCACCGAATGGCTAGCTGATGTCTACGCACTTCTATTCTTGTAGACAGTTGTTGGGCCTCCAAGTGCAGAGGTTTGTAGAACAACATCAAGTTTTCCCTTAAGTGGATCACCCAAGGTTTATCAAACTCAGGGAGGAAGTGGTCAAAGGTATTCCCTCTCGAGCAATCCTGCAATCAAGATACAAGAAGTCTCTTGTGTCCCCAACACACCCAATACACTTGTCAGGTGTATAGGTGCACTAGTTCGGCGAAGAGATAGTGAAATACAAGTGGTAACGGTGATAGAAAATAACTCGATGGCGTGGAAGAGACTAAAGCAAAACTGAAATAAAGATGAAAGCAAGGAAACATGTAACAGATCTAGTAGCGAATGGTGTTTCAATGCTTAGAAACAAGGCCTAGGGATCATACTTTCACTAGTGAACAGTCTCTCATAAATATCTTCTCTTTATGATACTACTCTTAACTACTCTCCGGTTGAACACTCTAATCAACGGTATGGCTATAACAGCACTCCTCAAAGTAAGCCTTTACCATCTAGAAAACCCCACACTGTCACCTTCAGTACTAGATGAGTCCAACAAACACTACAATTTCATAAAGACATCCAACTCCAAATATAACTCATAAAAAGTATTTGTAATCTCTAGCCTAAGTGCCACCATGGTGAGCACGCTGTCACTTTCACACACATGGGGAGAGCAGAGATTCATTAAAGTACTTGAGTAGCAAGGTAGATCTATAGATTACAAGCTCATGACCACAACAAGATCATGCATAGATAGAGAGATGAACACATAGCTACCGGTAGAATCCTTAGCCTCGAGAGAGAACTACTCCCTCCTCATCATTGGATTCAGCAATGGTGATGGAGATGGTGGTGGGGATCGATGGAGATGGCTTCGGGGGCACTTCCCCGTCCCGGCAGGGTGCTGGAACAGAGACTTTCTGTCCCCCGAATCTCCCCTTCGGTGGCTGCAGCGCAGTGGAACTTTTCATGGATTTCTGATTGACCACTTAGGGTTTATGCATCGGGAGGCTTCTTATAGGCGAAGAGGCAAGGTCGGTGGAGTGCCAGGGGGCCCACACCATCTGGTGGCGCGGCCAGGGCCAGCCCGCGCCACCACATGGTGTGGCCGCCCTGTGGCCCCTCTCCGTCTCGTCTTCTGACTCCGTGAGTCTTCCGGTAAAATATCGACTTTGGCTTTTGTCCGGTCCAATTCTGAGAATATTGATTTTCTGACTTTCCTGGAACCAAAAACAGCAGAAAACAGGCAACTGGCACTGTGGCTCTTGTTAATAGGTTAGTCAAAGAAATCATATGAAAAGTACTCAAAAGTGTGGACAAAACATAAGAAAGTAGATAAAACCAAGCATGGAACATCAAAAATTATAGATACATTTGCAATGTATCAACATCCCCAAGCTTAACTCCTGCTCGTCCTCGAGTAGGTAAGTGATAAAAAGAAAGAATAATTTTTGAGGTGGCATGCACCATCAAAGACTTGATCAAAGTATTTGTAAAACATTCAAAGCTGGGATCATAGTACTTCAATCATAACATGAAAGACAAAGTTCTAGAAATAAGCAAAGAAACTATGATGCAACATGAAAAGGCACAAACAAAATATTTATGAATAACAATGCTTTGCAAGATGTTTGTTTGTTTCACATAAAGAAAACATAGCATAATAGTATTCAGCTTGTCCCTCAATAGAGTAGCAAATATAAATGCATAGGACACCTTCAAAGTTCATAAGAGTGACTAGATACAATAGTTTAAAACAAGCAATATCAAATTATGCATCAATCAACTAGTCTTGGGACAATGCACATAGAACTAAGAATGGCCACTACGCTCTCAAAGTAGGTGCATAAAGATAGAAGGTGGAGACTCAATATAATGGTGGAAGAAAAGACTTTTTATAAAAGGAAGTAGGGATTCAAGTCTCATAAAGAGCTTTCAGCTCTCATTGCCCCTATCATAAGCATCTTGAAGTGGTTAAGGTTAAAGTGACACAACTAAGAGGATATGCTTGACAAGTTATAAACCGAAATCTCATGCCCCTTACTTACGAAGACCGATCCTCATGCTACTCAACTTCAGTCACGAGTAAGCTCTTGTCATTGTAAGTACATGTGTATCATTAAGAACCGCCAACGGGGTACCCCTTGCACATGATACAGGAGCTTTCCCATAATCAAAATGACAAGGCAAGCAGATAGTGAGCATCTCAGCGATCTTTTTATTTGCTATTTGCATAGGTTTTTATTGAGGATGCTTCATAGAGTGCTCATTATGGTGATGCTGCAAGTTTCCACCATGATTAGGCATGGCTTAGGCTAGCGGCCCAGGCGTTTCTCTAACACACATACAAACTCCATGATCTTACAAGTTCCACTTTTATTTCACACCGCCGGGATCCGTAAGCAAAAGAACATGATATCAACGGGGTAAAAAGTACAAGTGCAATGTTGAAAGCGTTCCCCATGAAACATGGTTCTGCTAATTTCAACTTATAAAACGCAAGCATATACGCAACAAAGAAGGACCCAATGGTTCAAGTTTATTAGAGGCAATAAAGTAAAGTGTGCCATCAAGTTCGTGGGAGCTTTAATCACTAGTTTTCTCATAACAAGTGGAAGGTAAACAAAAGCATGAATATACTTGGAATAGCATAAGATAGTAGGTAGGTATGGTGGACTCTTTGGAATAACTTGGTTTAGGGAGTTGGATGCATGAGTGGAACTCATACTTGGTGGTGGAGGCTAGCAAAAGACTGGGAGCGACAAACTAAGAGAGCAATAATGACCATAATCATGCAGAGCGACAAAACATCATTGATCAAAGCATAAAGTGATACTACAAGTTGAAAACTAAAGGATCATAAAGGCTATGGTGACTTTGGATAGTCCTAACATGGTGTGAGCATGCGCCAAGTCAACCCAAATAAAGCATCAAAGGAGAATACCACTATACTATGCTTTAATATGCTAAAACAACGCATGATTCATCCAAGGCACATTAAGCAAACTCAATTGTTTATAACAAGTCATGCTATAGCAAAGAATACTAAGCATAAATCCAAAACAATATCAAGCATGGCATGACAAAGCATAGGCCACAGTCAAAAACAAGCTCTTTTTACCATATAAGTATGAACTTTCCTACTCTTTTCCAAACCAAGCCAAACTATTTGCAAACCAACGTATGAAAGGGGGAGTCCAACCAAATTATTAAGAAAAATAAGCAAATCAAGCAAACTAAAAACCAAAACTAAAACGAGAAAGAAGATGCTCCAAGAAAAACACAACTGTGCATGAAAGAATAAAAATAAAGCGTTTGGACGAAACCTGGATTTTTATTGATGAAGAAGGGGATGCCTTGGGCATCCCCAAGCTTTGACGCTTGTACTTCTTGGATATTTCTTGGGGTTACACGTGTGGCATCCCCAATCTTGAGCTTTAGTCCATCCTTCATCTCATTACTCAATTCTTCCATACACCTGAAATTTTTCCTTCATACAAAACTTCACACAATCTCATTAGCAACATTAGTGCACTTAAGATAAATAAGTCTTAAGGTTCAGTTCTAACACCAAATAAACTTCCATTAGAACACTAGATAATGTAGCACTTCCCTCAAAAAGCTCAATTCCCCAAAAGAACTCAAAAAGGAACCAACAAGAAGCAAATGTAGAAAATGGCAGAAAAATCTGTCAAAACAGACCAGCAGGTAAAGACGAATTTTTTCGAAGACCTTCTGTTGCTCAAATCAAAAAGTGTTGAACTAACGAAAGTTAGATAACAAACTGGGACAGAAGTACAAAAAATTAAAGCGCAATCCTACATACAGATCTCTCTCACGAATGTTTACGGTGAAGCACAAAAATCTGTTTCGGGACAGCAACTTTCCCAATCATTACTTCTCTCTCATTAGAGGTTACTCTTGGAACAAAAAGCAAATAAAAAGGATAAGGAGCGGTTATTACAGAGGTAATAACTTCCAAAACTCATCTAAAACTTTTGGGTTATCTCCCAATAAGTACTTTTATTTAACGCCTTTAAGTTAGGCATGATAGTTTGAGAAGATGCTCACATACGAAATATGAATTTAAGTAAAAGAGAGCATAAAGAAGCAAATTCAAAGCACATTTAAGTCTAACCCACTTCCTATGCATAGGAATCTTGTAAAGAAACAAGTCATGAAAGCACAACGCAACAAGCATAGTAAAGCAAAACAAGTGCAACTTCAAGACTTTCAACATAAAGAGGGGAAACGTCATATTATGGAGATGCATACAACCATGCTTCCCTCTCTCATAATAACTTTCAGTAGCATCATGAATAAAATTAACAATATACCTATCACATAAAACATTCTTATCATGAGCCACATGCATAAAACAATTATTATTCTCCCTATAAGCATAGTCATTCTTATTAATTGTAGTGGTAGCAAATTCAACAAAATAGCTATCATTATTATTTTCATCACCATAATCATCAAATATAGGAGGCATATTGTAATCATAATTAATTTCCTCCTCAATAGTAGGTGGACTGAAAATATCATACTCATCATTGTAATCATCATAAATTGGAGGCATAGTATCATCAAAGTAAATTTTCTCCTCCGTGCTTGGGGGACTAAAAAGTTCATTCTCATAAAAACTAGCTTCCCCAAGCTTAGACTTTTCCATAGAATTAGCAGTAATGGTGTCCAAAGAATTCATACTAACAACATTGCTATTAGCATGCAAATAAAGTTCCATAGGTTTTTTAATTTTCTCTTCAAACACTTCATGTCCTAACTCAAAATAAATGCTATAAAGCTCTCTATTTTGTTGTTGTTTTCCATTAAGCCTAACTAGTGAAAACAAGAAACAAAAATAAAAAATGCAGAATCTAAAGGAAATAACTTCGAGTACTCACACCGGACGATGTGAGTACCTTTTACCTTACCTCCCCGGCAACGGCGCCAGAAAATAGGCGTTTGCCGTGGGAGGTTCTTCTTTAATCCTCCCGTGTGAATACCTTTCACCTTACCTCCCCGGCAACGGCGCCATAAAATATCTTGATGTCTACACACTTCTACTCTTGTAGACAGTTGTTGGGCCTCCAAGTGTAGAGGTTTGTAGAACAGCAGCAAGTTTTCCCTTAAGTAGATCACCCAAGGTTTATCGAACTCAGGGAGGAAGTGGTCAAAGGTATTCCCTCTCGAGCAATCCTGCAATCAAGATAAAAGAAGTCTCTTGTGTCCCCAACACACCCAATACACTTGTCAGGTGTATAGGTGCACTAGTTCGGCGAAGAGATAGTGAAATACAAGTGGTAACGGTGATAGAAAATAACTCGATGGCGTGGAAGAGACTAAAGCAAAACTGAAATAAAGATGAAAGCAAGCAAACATGTAACAGATCTAGTAGCGAATGGTGTTTCAATGCTTAGAAACAAGGCCTAGGGATCATACTTTCACTAGTGAACACTCTCTCATAAATATCTTCTCTTTATGATACTACTCTTAACTACTCTCCGGTTGAACACTCTAATCATCGGTATGGCTATAACAGCACTCCTCAAAGTAAGCCTTTCCCATCTAGAAAACCCCACACTGTCACCTTCAGTACTAGATGAGTCCAACAAACACCACAATTTCATAAAGACATCCAACTCCAAATATAACTCATAAAAAGTATTTGTAATCTCTAGCCTAAGTGCCACCATGGTGAGCACGCTGTCACTTTCACACACATGGGGAGAGCAGAGATTCATTAAAGCACTTGAGTAGCAAGGTAGATCTATAGATTACAAGCTCATGACCACAACAAGATCATGCATAGATAGAGAGATGAACACATAGCTATCGGTAGAATCCTTAGCCTCGAGAGAGAACTACTCCCTCCTCATCATGGGAATTAGCAATGGTGATGGAGATGGTGGTGGGGATCGATGGAGATGGCTCCGGGGGCACTTTCTCGTCCCGGCAGGGTGCCGGAACAGAGACTTTCTGTCCCCCGAATCTCCCCTTCGGTGGCGGCGGCGCAGCGGAACTTTTCATGGATTTCTGATTGACCACTTAGGGTTTATGCATCGGGAGGCTTCTTATAGGTGAAGAGGCAGTGCCAGGGGGCCCACACCACCTGGTGGCGCGGCCAGGGCTAGCCTGCGCCACCACATGGTGTGGCCACCCTGTGGCCCCTCTCCGTCTCGTCTTCTGGCTCCGTGAGTCTTCCGGTAAAATATCGACTTTCGCTTTTGTCCGGTCCAATTCCGAGAATATTGATTTTCTGACTTTCCTGGAACCAAAAACAGCAGAAAACAGGCAACTGACACTGTGGCTCTTGTTAATAGGTTAGTCCAAGAAATCGTATGAAAAGTACTCTAAAGTGTGGACGAAACATAAGAAAGTAGTAAAACCAAGCATGGAACATCAGAAATTATAGATACATTTGCAATGTATCCCTAGCCTCACTTTCTCCCTCCCCGGTGGTGGCCAT
The DNA here is from genome assembly GCA_910589775.1 of Avena eriantha. Taxonomy (NCBI): domain Eukaryota; kingdom Viridiplantae; phylum Streptophyta; class Magnoliopsida; order Poales; family Poaceae; genus Avena; species Avena eriantha. Next base: position 80,410,891 of record OU342741.1, on the reverse strand, counting down.
AATCCCTTAGGCAGTTAAGCCAGAATAAAGAGCCGAGGCTCTAATACCAATTGAAAGGATCGTATGGGCACCTAGAGGGGAGGGGTGAATAGGTGCTACTCCAAATTTTACTCTTTTTCAATTTAGGGTTTGACACAAAAGGTAAATTCTCTAGATTATGCAACTAAGGTGAATTTACCTATATGCCAACCTAGCACAAGAACTAGATAAGTAAAGTGCGGTAAAGGATAGAGGTAACCAAAGTGGAACGCTCGGAGACACAAGGATTTGTTTCCCGTAGTTCCTTCCTTTTAAGGGGAAGTGCGTCTAAGTTTGGAGAGGGGGTGGTATGAAACCACCAATGCCACGAGAGGCCTCCCTTGTTTTCTGATGAACCTCACCCCAAGGGGTTCGATTCACTTCTTCCACTATACGACAACCTTCAAGGTGGTAGCCGACACCTTTACAACATGTTCGGGGCACACATCCACAACTTAATCGGAGGCTCCCAAATACAAGCAAGCTGTCAAACAATCAAAGACAAGCTTGTAAGAACCAAATCAAAACCTAGGGTTTCCATAGAAACACTAGAGCATGGGGGACCTCAAGTGAATGAGGGGAAATGAAGATCTCTGTTGGTGAAGATGTAGATCAAGGCCTCATCCTTCGATTCTCCAAAGATCAATGACTTTGGATGGTTGGATGAAGGGATCTTGTTGATTTGGTGGCTCAAATGGACATGGTGTTCTTGAGGTGGACGAGCAGCTAGAGGAAGGGGATAAGGTCCTCTATTTATAGCCCTTCACACTAGTGAACCGTTTTCTAACCGTTGGAGAAGAGTTAGACCGGAAACTCCAGTCTACACACCGGAGACTCTGGTCTACGCCGGAGACTCCGGTCAATCTCCGGACCAGCCTCCGGACCGCCAAACAGAATGACCCGACCCACTTGGGAGCCAAGTGGACCGGAGACTCCGGTCCCTCTACACCAGAGACTCCGGCCTGAGGCACGGACCGGAGACTCCGGACCTACCTCCGGACCAAGATCCGGACCACCTCTCTAGCTGACCCAGGCAGGAAAACTGAAGGAAATATGCCCTAGAGGCAATCATAGAGATGATTGTATTTCATGTGTATCCATGAGTTATTATAATGTTCCTTGAATATCCATATACCAGGCAACTTGTATTGATTGGAAATTATGTGAATTGTTTGTGAAACTCTTTACTTGTATGGTTATCTAATAACTGTCCCTAGTCGAAGTTCATGCGAGGACACACGTGAATATTAGACTAGCACGTCGATTGGTTGATGACTATGTTTCGCAAGTCATAGACATGGAGATGTCAAACCAATGATGTGGACACATGTTATGAACATGGGGTTGGACTGACCCAACATGAGACTGGCAATAATACTTGCAGCTCTCTCTACACTCGTGTACGTTTTGTCCTTAGACCTGAGATTGTCGCATGTACTTGAGATGTGGATCGACCTACTTTGGGGCTATCAAACACTACTCCGTAACTGGGTAGTTATAAAGGTAGCTTTCGGGTTTGTCCCGATACATGCTGCAAGGCATCGGTCAATCAAGATGGGGTTTGTCCCTCTCTACTTGAGAGATATATCTCTGGGCCCCTCGAGTGATCGGATCTAGAAATGCATGGCCGTGCTACATATGGTTAAGAGTTAACCTAGTAAAGGGATTCCGAATCACAGTATCAAGAAAGAGAGGCCAACTTGGAACTAGACTAAATATCGTGAGGCAAAGGGAAAGACATGTACTCAACCTTGTGATGGTTCGTCCGAATGATCTTTATATGCGTTTAGGAGTTGGCACGTCTTGCTAGAGGCCGCTACCAACTATTGACGGAGTAAGTGTACTCGCGTCATGTCTATACGTGTATGAACCTATAGGGTCACACACTTTAGGGGCTAGAAGCCTAATGAGGATTGGATCCGAATTAGACCAGGCTTAGGCTGCTAATGGGCTGCTAATGTAGAAGCCCACCAGGGATGCCTATATAAGAGAGGGTGAGGCGAGCTGAAGAGGGTTGAGCATTCCACCCAGCCGCCACTCCTCTTCCGCCTGTGTTGCACGCGCAGACCTAGCAGTCTGGCGTGTGACGGCTTCCACTCCGGATGTGTGGATACCTCGGAGGTGCTGCATCTGTAGCACTTGGACGAGCCGCGCAAAGGGGAGCTGCTCGTGGGACGAGGACGAGGAGGAGACGTAGAACATCTACACTGCCGCAACGTGCTTCATCGAGTTCCGCACCTGCGTGTCTAGCGGTAATCCCGTGATCTATGACAATAGTATTCCTGGTTGACGCGGTAGAAAATTTTGATTTTACGCTATTGTAGCCTACCTGTTTCCCTACAGTGGTATCAGAGCCGATGCTATTCAGTCATAGGTTCGGGAAGTTTGCATATGGTGATATGTAGATTGATATGAATGATGTGATCGTTTGTATGGCGGTGTTTCTGGATTGATCTATGATCTTACTTTCTGTGATCGTGATTCTAAGGTCGTCAAACGACTTACCCCTATCGGTCGGTTTCCGCCATCGGGGTAGACAGTGACACATAAATCCTTTGAATCACGCGAAGATCAATATGATTGATCGAATCGGGAATTAGATCTGAATCGACGTACCGTGATCAAAGGAGTTTGGTCGAATCGGAACTATGGTCGGTTTATGGTAAATTTGATTTGCCGATCAAAATCCTTAAAGAAAATTGTATAGATTTGATTTGCCGATCTCTCATTAAAGGTACCGCGAGGGGCGCTACCCCTTCGAACCCCGCAGGGGGAGACCCCCTAGACCCCCCTTAGTCGTAGCCCCCTTTTGTATCTCGTTAAGGTTCATAGGTGGTACGATTTCACATGATCCGGTAGAATGCGATTCTATGCAAAACTTGTTTTTGCAGGATTTATGTGATCAGTATGGCCCAAAAATGTATGTGATGCATGTATGTATTTTTCATGACCTGCGTGTCGTGAGTAGGGCAACACGGCTGGAGCCATATGTGTTGTCAATTATTGTAATGGCCTGCGTGCCAACTTGTGATGATCCCAATACCATGTAATTTTGATTACTAGCTGTTAGGAGTAATAGCTTGTATTAGTTCTTGGAGAACTCATCACTTGGAGGATGGCTCGCATAGAGCATGAAGATGGAGATCATCATGGTGGACAGGTTCTATGGCGATGGAGATCACCATGAGAAAATGGGCCATACTGTATCACATCTATGTGAATGCTATTCTTATACGTTTTACTACTATGCATGCTTAGATGATAGAAGTAGAACGATCCCTCACAAAGTTTAAGTTAAACCATGCCCTCCCAACCAAACCTTGCACCATCCTATGCCCTGTACAATCGTTGGTGGGTCTATGAAATTAGGGTGCCATGGTTTTCCTTGGTTGGATGGGTTTGTATCGGATACCTACATGCATAAGGGTTGGTGAGCTTAACAAGGTCATCTTAACAGTTAAGGACCTTGGGGCATAAAGGTTGGGCGCCTAGTTTTGACATAGAGATGTCACCCAACAATAAGATTCATATGTGATATGATTAGCAAAGGTTGCTTACCGATTTACCTTGTCTTCTAGCAGTGATGCTAAAACTCACTAGTCGACTGGTTAATTGTGGATCTTGATTAGCAAAGGTTGCTTACCGATTTACCGAGTATCAATAGAGGGATGTTGATTTAAGTGGGAGTATATGCTATTAAATTGTTTAATATGTTTTACTCTTTCATGGTTACATGGCTTAGTATTTTGCATATTTTTTGTTGTAGATCAATGGCACCGAACAATTCATCACCTTTTGCTTTGCGTTCGATTCTTGAAAAGTATAAACTAAATGGAACAAACTATTCGGACTGGGTCCGTAACCTAAGAATTATTCTCAGGGCTGAGAAAAAGGAAACTGTTCTGGATACCCCAATCCCGGATGAACCTGCTGATAATGCAACTGCTACCCTTAAGAATGCCTACAAGAAAGCATGTGATGAATCTCTTGAGGTTAGTTGTCTTATGCTTGCATGCATGGAACCTAATCTTCAAAAGCAGTTTGAGGATCAGGAAGCGTACGATATGATCGTTGCGCTTAAGGACATGTTCCAGACTCAGGCTAGGACTGAGAGGTACAATGTCGCTAAGTCCTTTGTGGAATGCAAGCTGGCAGAGGGAGCAGCTGTAGGCCCCCATGTGATCAAAATTGTTGGTTACAGTCAGACTTTGGAAAAGCTTGGTTTTCCATTAGGCCAAGAGTTGGCCACTGATTTCATTTTGGCATCTCTTCCATCTAGCTATGGGAATTTCATTTCGAACTACCATATGCATGGGGTGGAGAGGGGCCTTAATGAATTATGTGGGATGCTGAAAATAGCAGAATGTGACATTAAGAAGTGTGCAGGGCATAGCCATGTGATGGCTGTGCAGAACAAGCCTAGCTTCAAGAAAAAGGGCACTTCTTGGCAGAAGAAGAAGGGCAAGGCTAAGGATACGATCCCTAAGCCAAACCCTGCACCCAAGCAAAAGGCTGGTCCTGCAGGAGACACTGAGTGTTTCTTTTGTCACGAATATGGCCACTGGAAGAGAAACTGCAGCAAGTACCAGGCTTCTTTGAAGAAGAGTGGAAGTAAGAGTACTTCCCACTCAGGTACGCTTGTTGTAAATGTTGTGGATATTTTTCTCGCAGATTCTTATGTTAACTCTTGGGTATTTGATACCGGATCGGTTGCTCATATTTGCAATTCGATGCAGGGGCTAATAAATACTGGAGAAGTGCAGAAAGGCGAAGTGGATTTTCGCGTCAGAAATAAAGCAAGGGTTGCTGCATTGTTCGTCGGCGTCATGCAACTTCACCTTCCGTCAGGATTTATCATGGAGTTGAATAATTGTTATTACATTCCTAGTATGGGTCGAAACATTTTATCACCTTCATGTTTGATGAGGGATGGTTATTCATTCGTGAGTACAAACAATGGTTGTGTAATCTCTAAGAATGCTATGTTTGTGGCTGATGCTGCCATTGTGAATGGGTTATTTATTTTAAATCTTGATAATGCATGTGTTTACAATGTTAGTGCTAAAAGGCTTCGGCCACATGATTTGAGTCCTACCTATTTATGGCATTGTCGTTTGGGGCATATAAGTGAAAAGCGCATGAAGAAGCTCCATGGTGATGGTCTTCTAACTTCGTTTGATTTCGAATCATACGAGACATGTCAAGCTTGTTTACTTGGAAAGATGACCAAGACGCCTTTTACGTGGTTTCCCGAGAGAGCGACAGACTTGTTGGAACTCATACATACTGATGTATGTGGACCAATGAGCACGACAGCCAGAGGAGGATATCACTACTTCATTACTTTCACTGATGATTTCAGTAGATATGGCTATGTCTACTTGATGAAGCATAAGTCTGAAACTTTTGAAAAATTCAAAGAGTTTCAAAATGAGGTAGAGAATCAACGTGGCAAGAAAATAAAGGCCTTGCGATCTGATCGCGGAGGTGAATATTTGAGTCACGAGTTTAGCAATCATCTTAAGAGTTGTTGAATTGTTCCACAGCTCACGCCGCCCGGAACGCCTCAAAGAAACAGGGTCTCTGAATGGCGTAATCGAAATTTGTTGGACATGGTTCGATCGATGATGAGCCGGTCGGATTTACCATTATCATTTTGGGGTTACGCGCTAGAAACAGCAGCTTTCACACTAAACAGGGTACCATCTAAATCCGTAGTTAAGACACCATATGAGATGTGGACTGGAAAGAATCCCAGTTTGTCTTTTCTAAAGATTTGGGGTTGTGATGCATTTGTCAAGCGACTTCAGTCGGACAAGCTAACACCCAAATCGGATAAGTGCATTTTTGTGGGATACCCAAGGGAAACCTTAGGGTATTACTTCTACAACCGAGAAGAGGGAAAAGTGTTTGTCGCTCGTAGCGGTGTTTTCCTAGAGAAAGAGTTTCTCACAAAGGGAACGAGTGGAAGGTCGGTGCGACTTGAAGAAGTTCAAGATGAGCTAGTCGGGGATGCTTCTACGAGTGATGCTATTGTAGCAGAACAAGTTGAGGAACCCGTGGCAATAGAACCACCACAGCCACGAAGGTCGGCGAGGCTCCGCGAAGCGCGAGAGTTATTATTGTTAGACAATGATGAGCCTGCGACCTATGCAGAAGCGATGGTGGACCCAGACTCTGAGAAATGGCTGATTGCCATGAGATCCGAGATAGAGTCCATGGGAGACAATCAAGTTTGGAACTTGGTTGACCTGCCTGATGGTTTTAAAGCCATCGAGTGCAAGTGGATCTATAAGAAGAAGATTTATATGGATGGAAATGTTCACATCCATAAAGCTCGACTTGTTGCAAAAGGTTTTCGACAAGTTCAAGGAGTTGACTACGACGAGACTTTCTCGCCCGTAGCGATGCTTAAATCTATACGGATCATTCTAGCCATTGCTGCACATTTCGATTATAAGATATGGCAGATGGATGTCAAGACGGCTTTCTTAAATGGAATCCTTTCTAAGGACGTGTATATGATGCAGCCCAAAGGTTTTGTCGATCCAAACAATGCTGGAAAGGTATGCAAACTTCAAAAGTCTATTTATGGGCTGAAGCAAGCATCTCGGAGTTGGAACATTCGATTTGATGAAGTTGTAAAGGAGTTTGGCTTCACCAAAAATGAACAAGAACCTTGTGTGTATAAGAAAGAAAATGGGAAATCACTTGTGTTTCTAATCTTATATGTGGATGACATATTATTGATTGGAAATGACATTCCTATGCTTGAGTCTGTTAAGACCTCATTGAAAAATAGTTTTTCTATGAAGGACTTGGGAGAAGAGGCATATATTCTGGGTATCAAGATCTATAGAGATAGATCAAGGAGGCTAATTGGATTAAGCCAGAGTACGTACATTGACAACGTGTTGAAACGGTTCAGCATGGAAGAGGCTAAGAAGGGGTTCTTGCCCATGTCTCACGGTATTAAACTCAGCAAGACTCAGTGTCCTTCGACCACTGATGAGCGAGAACGCATGAGTAGGGTTCCATATGCTTCGGCTATTGGATCCATCATGTATGCAATGACATGTACTCGCCCAGATGTTTCCTATGCTCTAAGTGTTACGAGCAGATACCAGGCTGATCCAGGTGAGATTCACTAGACAACAGTAAAGAATATCCTTAAGTACTTGAGAAGGACTAAGGATATATTCCTAGTTTATGGAGGAGAGGTTGAACTCAGTGTAAAGGGTTACACAGATGCGAGTTACCTTAACGACTCAGATGACTCAAAATCGCAATCAGGTTATGTGTTTGTCATGAATGGTGGTGCTGTGAGCTGGAAAAGTTCCAAGCAAGATACAGTGGCCTCCTCTTCAACAGAAGTTGAATATATTGCTGCCTCGGAGGCTGCAAAGGAAGCTGTTTGGATTAGGAAATTCCTGATCGCTCTTGGTGTGGTTCAGGGCTCCTCCAATCCCTTGGATGTTTATTGTGACAACAATGGTGCTATTGCACAAGCCAAGGAACCTAGACAGCACCAGAAGAACAAACATATTCGCATGCGTTACCATCTGATTCGTGAGTTCATTGATGATGGTAGTGTCATGTTATGCAAAATACATACGGACTCAAATGTTGCTGATCCCTTGACTAAGCCACTCCCACAGCCTGCGCATGAAGCGCACACAAGAGCAATAGGTATTAGATGCTGTCTAGATTGACTCTAGTGCAAGTGGGAGACTGAAGGAAATATGCCCTAGAGGCAAGCATAGAGATGATTGTATTTCATGTGTATCCATGAGTTATTATAATGTTCCTTGAATATCCATATACCAGGCAACTTGTATTGATTGGCAATTATGTGAATTGTTTGTGAAACTCTTTACTTGTATGGTTATCTAATATTTGTCCCCAGTCGAAGTTCATGCGAGGACACACGTGAATATTAGACTAGCACGTCGATTGGTTGATGACTATATTTCGCAAGTCATAGACATGGAGATGTCAAACCAATGATGTGGACACATGTTATGAACATGGGGTTGGACTGACCCAACATGAGACTGGCAATAATACTTGCAGCTCTCTCTACACTCGTGTACGTTTTGTCCTTAGACCTGAGATTGTCGCATGTACTTGAGATGTGGATCGACCTACTTTGGGGCTATCAAACACTACTCCGTAACTGGGTAGTTATAAAGGTAGCTTTCGGGTTTGTCCCGATACATGCTGCAAGGCATCGGTCAATCAAGATGGGGTTTGTCCCTCTCTACTTGAGAGAGATATCTCTGGGCCCCTCGAGTGATCGGATCTAGAAATGCATGGCCGTGCTACATATGGTTAAGAGTTAACCTAGTAAAGGGATTCCGAATCACAGTATCAAGAAAGAGAGGTCAACTTGGAACTAGACTAAATATCGTGAGGCAAAGGGAAAGACATGTACTCAACCTTGTGATGGTTCGTCCGAATGATCTTTATATGCGTTTAGGAGTTGGCACGTCTTGCTAGAGGCCGCTACCAACTATTGACGGAGTAAGTGTACTCGCGTCATGTCTATACGTGTATGAACCTATAGGGTCACACACTTTAGGGGCTAGAAGCCTAATGAGGATTGGATCCGAATTAGACCAGGCTTAGGCTGCTAATGGGCTGCTAATGTAGAAGCCCACCAGGGATGCCTATATAAGAGAGGGTGAGGCGAGCTGAAGAGGGTTGAGCATTCCACCCAGCCGCCACTCCTCTTCCGCTTGTGTTGCACGCGCAGACCTAGCAGTCTGGCGTGTGATGGCTTCCACTCCGGACGTGTGAATACCTCGGAGGTGCTGCATCTGTAGCACTTGGACGAGCCGCGCAAAGGGGAGCTGCTCGTGGGACGAGGACGAGGAGGAGACGTAGAACATCTACACCGCCGCAATGTGCTTCATCGAGTTCCGCACCTGCGCGTCTAGCGGTAATCCCGTGATCTATGACAATAGTATTCCTGGTTGACGTGGTAGAAATTTTTGATTTTACGCTACTGTAGCCTACCCGTTTCCCTACAAAAACAGAAGCCCCCTCCGGAGAGTCCTGGGGAAACTCCAGACCACACCGGAGACTCCCGTCTTGGTAAACCGGAGACTCCGGTCTGGAATTCCCAAGAGACAAGCGACAATGCAGGGAATGTTCCGCAGGCAAATGGTCCTTTTCACTTTGTAAAATTCAACCTATAGACAATAGCAAACTATAAAAAGGTCTACTCGTTGTTAACGAACACCAAAAGTGATTATAACAGTAAATGTCCTTTCATCCACTCACATCAATTCAAGCTCCACCCAAAGTTCCACTCACATGCATTAAATTTCCACCAAATTTAATGCAACTCTCATTTAATAAAAATCTTTTGTTTATTTTATTCAGAATTTTGTTAATTACTTTAATTAACAAACATTCACATAAAACCCCTTGCAACATTTCAATATCACATGCAGAACCACTTTCTACGATTTCACCCGAAACAATTCCGGTTTCCATCAAAATAATTCCAGCGCTTTGCAGTTCTTTCGTCTGAAACATATGTGCTCCAAAATGGTGTTCGGCAACCCTTAAGTGTGTCACCCTACGGTTCGCGAATAATGCAGACATGATTGAGACCCTTCTCAAATCAATAATCAGAAGCGGGACCTGGAGATCCATACTGACTCGTGCACATTCAACGATGACTTCTATGATCGTGAGAACCTTTAACGCTAGTAACTTAATCCCTTTGTCTCATGATATAATACATGTCCGAGATTCGATCATCGGTATCCAAATACCTAGTTTGATCTCGTTACCGACATGTACTTTTTTCTCGTTCCCGTGATATAACATTCTAGTGATCACATCACTTGCTTGCAAGCTATCTTAATGTGATATCACCGAGAGGGTCCAGAGTATATCTATCCATCATCGGGATTGACAAATTCTACTCTTGATCATGAGCCTCAACATAACACCTTTGTAGCACTGAACCCACCTTTATAGTCACCCTGTTACGGTGTGACGTTTGATGTTATCAAGATACTCTTTTGGTGTTAGCAGTTAACATGATCTTATGGTCTAGGGACTGAGACTACTTCGTATGATGTTATAGCAATATAAACGTAATGACTTTGATCGTAATGCTATACTTCGGATGAATGTTCATCACATCATTTCACAAATGCTGTGACCTCGTTATTAACAACATCCAATGTCCATGATCAGGAAACTTTGATAATCTTGTTAATCAACGAGCTAGTCTATAAGAGAGGCATAACTAGGAATCTTTTTGTTTATTAAACACACATGTATTGACGTTTCCTATCAATACAATTATAGCATGCAAAATAAACATCTATCATATACAATGAGTACATAATAACAACTTTATCATTGTCTGTCAGGGCATATTTTCTTCAAATTCATGGGAGAATAATGAGGTGGAGAGGAGGAAGAACACGACCAGAACTGGTCTTAGGTTAGAGGGAAAAGTGAGGGGAGGGAAAAGTGCACCAAGTTGAAAAGGTGGTGGCTAGCTGTTATAAATGGTGGGCGACATATCTGTGGCGCATGGCCATAGAATGTGCCACGGATAACAGGACTAACTGTGGGGCACCGCATGGGCATGCGCCACGGATATGTTAAACACCATCTATATCTGTCATTTATGGATGCTCCTGACATATCCGACGCATGCCATGCGATGCGTCACAGGTAATGAAAATATCCGTGTCGCACGACATGACATGCACCACGGATATATCAGGGATCATCCATATATGATGTGTCTACCTAGGCTTATCTCCGCGTGCGCCACAAGTCACTTACCTATGACGCACCACTCAATCTATGTACCACCGGGTACCATGGATAAACATTTTCTTAGTAATGGCTACCTTACTGGTGGGATCCTACCTGTCAGTGGTTGCAGAAAGAATTAAAATACATGAGAGTAGGGGATTTGAACTCACGATAAAATTGCAAGAGTAAGCACGCGAGTGTCACTACGAAGTCCATGCTTTATAATTTGTATTAGAGACTTAAAATTATTATTAGCAGTTGGTGAATACTTGTTCGTCGTGTCAGAGCATGCCACAAGGGAGGTTGGCGTGGACGATGCCCCGTAGCTCCTTAGCAATAGGCACGCCTATAGATTACTGGACCAACAGCCTTGTTGATATAAAAATAAATGTTGTTGTTTATACAGGAATGGATAGGAAACAATATTGTATTTCTCAAAAATTGTGATATTTACCCAACATCTATGTGACAAATTTGTTTATCTTTATCAACATGCGTCCATTAGTATATGACAACAGTGTCACTAAAATAAAAAATTGTACGGTAGGGAAGGATGCCGCGGTAGGGGAAGAGGATGCGGCGGCACTGAATTTATGGTTTTCGCCCGTCGCCTCGGCGACACGTGGGCGTGAGGGATTATGTACTCGTATATACTTTTGCTATCTTACATATAGCTGAATTAGGTTTTTTGGTGTTCTCGTCGAAACACACGACCTGAAGCTCGAATACTACGCGTACCTTATCATAGCAGTGGCATGATGGCTAGCTAGGTACCAATATAGTTGAATTATGTTGTGCGATTATTGCCAATCTATTCATTAGCAAGGTTGCAGTTTAGGAATAACAATATCTAGTTGTCTACAGCTTCCGATGATATAATAAAATTACGTCCTCAGATATAATTTGAAACTTGACCGTGGCGTAGTGGAAGTCTTTTGTGGGCTACTACAAGATCCTTAGTTCGAATACCAGGCAGTGGGCAGCGCAAAGGTCACCTATTCCTTAGAAAAATATACGTGAGTCTTTTTTGCAAAATTTACAGTGTCATGACAGCTCCAGAATGATTGTGGACCTTTGCTCCCTCAATACAAGTTGGTGTACCACGAGTTCAGTTTACAAGTTGTGAGACTAATTTGCACATCTCGATAAAGTTGTGGGACTAACAGTGTATATACCTCTTTACTTAACTCTAACTAAAAAAAGCTCTTCCTCCATTAATGTAAGATCTTTTAGATATTTCCATGATCCGAATTATTTTTTCTCGGATTTGTCTAGATCCAATTGTATATAGTCATGGTTTAGTGCTACATGCATTGAAATATGAAAATTCTGAAAACATGAAAAATCTGAAAACAATAATTTGAACCAAATGGAAAGTATTTTAAAGTGGATTAGATACACTCTAACACTTTATTGAAAATAGAGGTATGGTACTCCCTCCGTCTCAAAATCAAAATAGATATTGCAGGTTTGTTAAAATTTGGATTAGATCGTCTATTTTGAGACGGAGGGTACGTAGTACTTTTTTTTTACAAAGTACGGTACTTTAGTTGAGACAGGCAAGAGAACCAGAAAGTCTCCGATTCACGACGAGTAGTCGTAATCATATTCATCATCTCGAGTTGTCTACGTGATCGGCTCCGGCGCGATGCTCTCCACGAACGCCCTGATCTCGGCGACGAGCTTGCCGGTGTCCGGCAGCACCGGGAAGAAGTAGAAGGCGTGCACGGCCTCCGAGAACTCCACCACCCGCACCTCCTTCCCCTTCTGGCGCAGCATGGAGGCGTACCGCCGCCCGCAGTCCTGCAGCGGGTCTAGACCACCGACCACCACCATCGTCGGCGGGAACGCCTCCGAAAGCTCCGGCTCTGGGCCGGCCTCGCCCGTCACGTGCGTCGCGGGGTGGTTACGGTCGGCGCCCACCGGCAGGAACGCCTTCCACCAGAAGTCGGACCGGCGGAGGTTGACGATCGGCGCCACGCCCTCGAGAGCTAGCTCCGACTCTGTCCTGTCCTCGCCGCCGAAGTAGGCGGACAGGAGCAGGAGGCCGGCGAGGCGGAATGGTGGCGGCGTGGCAGCCGCCGTCCAGCGCTGGGCGACGTGGTGCGCTATGTTGGCGCCAGCGCTGTCCCCGGCGAGGAAGCAGCGGGCGAGGTCGGTGCGGACAGGTATCTCAGCGGGGAGGCCTGTAGTGGCGAGGTAACGGAGCGCGGCCTCGCCGTCATCGTAAGCGGCGCGGAAGCGGTGCTCTGGCGCGAGGCGATAGCTCACGGACACGACGACGGCCCCCGTCTCGCGGCAGATGGTGCGGCAGAGCGCGTCGTAGGGGCGCGAGGCCGCGGAGAAGTACGTGAAGCCGCCGCCGTGGAAGTAAACGATCACGGGCCGCGGCGCGGGCTCCGTCTCCGCGGCAGCCGTGGGCGCGGAGAAGTAGACGCGAGCTTGCACGCCGGTGGAGGCGTCGATGGTGACGTCGAAGGAGAGGACGCCGAGCGCGTCCGGGCGCGCGGGGTTGGCAGGCGCCTGGCGGTCCACGAGCAGCGAGAAGAGGAAGCGGTTGATGGTGCCGTCGCGGCGCTGCGTGGCGTCGACGCCGGCCTCCAGCGCGCGTAGCTGCAGCCGCACCGCCCACGGCATCGCCCGCACTCGCGCCCGGAGGGCCTCGCGTGCCTCGTCGCCGGCCATTTTCCTTGCTTGCTTAGGGTAGTAGCTCCGCCTCTGGTGCCGGCCGGCCTCTGCCTCAAGTAGCAATCTACAGCTCCTCGCTCGTTATCTCCTCCCGATTTTTTCTGCCAATGTCTGTTTCACCTACAGCGACACGGAGACCGCACGTAGCCAGACATTAGCAACATGTGGGAGCAATCCCGAACGCGTGAAGTACCGATCGAAGGCGGTGCAGGCGTGATCTGCTGACGCTGATCGATCGCGAGTCGTTTTGGTGTTTTCGTTCCCTCACAAACTTGCTTCTCGTTCAGCAAGGATAGCATGCATTGGTGAGGATGCCGTCACCATATGAACCCCGCGATCCTATCAGAATACCACCTCACGCTGATGTTAGAGTGACGTCAGCCATGTACCGACTAAAATTCTGTTTTTTTATGGAACAAATGTGAAATTTGTAAAACAGGGTCGGAAACTTATGAAACATCTTGTACTGTTCATAAACTGTTTCACAAATATTTCACTATTTCAGTTCGGTTTCAATTCTATTTTAGTTAGTGACATGGCTAAAAATAAAAAAACTGACGCACCAATCTTAGAGCGAAAATAAATAGATAGAACACCGTCGTGTGTACCTGAGCAAAATTTGGTATTTTTTGTGAAATATGTTTGAAACTTATAAAATATCTTGTACTGTGCATAAATTGTTTCACAAATATTTCACTGTTTCAATTATGTTTCGGTTGGGTTTCACTTCTGTTTCAATTACTGACGTTACACATGTGATTATCTAAAAAAGGCAAAACTGACACATCAATATTGAAGTGGAAATAGGAGGCAGATAGGACATCGGCATGTACTGGCGCATGTAGAATGATTTTTCGGCCATCATCGTGATGGTGCCGTGGAGCAGATGGAATCGGGCACAGTAGCACAGGGAGCAACGAGGACGACGGATACCAGAATGGTTGGTGATATTTTATTTGCACGAGCAGTTGCTTTGCGCCGTTGCCAACAGCATCATGAGCAGTACCATACCGTGGGGTTGACAGCAAGGTTGTAAGAAGTACCCACCCTAACATACAGCAGCCGGTCGGTCACATCTAGCACAATTCATCACGATCAGATTAACAAATCAGATTTTCCGGGCATGATTTTAGCACGAAAATATGTAACTTAGGCAAAAATGGTAATGGCATGTTGACGTTCCTCGACTGCTACAAGGTCATGTATAATGCAACTGCTACCAGATCAAGTGTGAAAGGATCGTATGGGCACAACAGTTGCTATTTCAAATTTTACTCTTTTTTAACTTATGGTTTGACGTAAAAGATAAATTATCTAGGTATGCAACTAAGGTGATTTTACCTGTATATCACACTAGCACAACTAACTAAGTAAGAGCAAGATATAAGTAAGATGCGGTAAAAGATAGAAGTAACCGAAATTAAGCACGTGGAGAGAGAAGGATTATTTCCCGCAGTTCCTTCCTTTTGAAAGGAAGTACGTCTCCGTTTGGAGAGGGGGTAGTATCAAACCACCAACGCCATGAGAAGCCTCTCTTGTTCTTCGGTGAACTTCACCCCAAAGGAATCGATTCACGCTTCCACTATATCGGCAACCTTCAAGGTGGTAGCCGGCACCCTTACAACAAGTTCGAGGCACACATCCACAACTGAATTGGAGGCTCCTAAATCCACGCAAGCTGACACAACAATCAAAGACAAGCTTGTAAGAACCAAATCAAGGTCTGAAACCCTAGAGCAAGGGCCCCTCAAATGAATCAGGGGGAAATGAAGATCTCTCTTGGTGAAGCTATAGATCAAGTCCTCCTCCTTCGATTCTCCAAAGATCAGCGACTTTGGATGGTTGGATGGGGAGATCTTATTGATTTGGTGGCTCTAATGGGGGTGTTCTTCTTTTCTTGAACGAGCCGCTAGAGGTAGGGGCTGAAGTCCCCTATTTATAGCCCCACAGATTTCTGACCGTTTCTGCCTGTTAGGGAGTTTCCACGCCGGAAACTCCGCTCTACAGACCAGAGACTCCGGTCTGCACCGGAGATTCCAGTCTGTCTCCGGTCCATGTCCGAACCACCAAAAAAAATGTGCAGGGCCTGGTCTTGATGCTTCCTCCGGAGATTTGGTAGGAACTCCGGACCTGAACACACCGAAGACTCCGGACTATTCACTCCGGAGATTCCGGTCTGTTAGAATACACCAGAGATTCCAGACGGTATCCGACCTGTCTCCAAACCCCTAGTAGGTTGTCCTTGGGCTTCATCTTGGATCCACTCCGGAGGTTTGAGGCAAAACTCTGGACCAGACTAGAGACTCCGGTCTTTGCACACTAGAGACTCCGGTCTGGACTTTCCATAAAACTTCTGTTTTAGCCAGGGATTTTCCACTAAGACACGGACTTTTCTCTTTTCAGTAGATTGACCTGGCAATATTAGCACACTGTAAAATGATCCCAAGTTGGTAACTGAAATCTGTGAGATTTGACACATTTTTGATGGCTTTTATTGATGGTTTTCTCTCGGATTTGATCGTTTTCTAGCTTTACCTAACGCTAATACTTAGGTAGCGAAGAAAACTTGGTTTTTAATGTGTGTTTCAGGTTCTGAATGTCAATAGAATTGGTTTCATCTCGTTTGGAGTTCAGATGCAAAAGTTGTGGCAGTTCTGGTTCTGAAGTTTTTGCCTGACCGGTAGTTCCGGCGGGCCACCGGTAGTACCGCCAGCGCAGTTTGCCGCCGGTAGTACCGGTGTTAATTCCGGCCCAACTTCCGGTAAACCCATTTTTGGTTCAGTACTCTCTCTGCCTGGTTAGTGCTATTTGACGGAACTTGGATCGGATTTTCAGGCGGTAGTACCGCTAGGACATTGTCGCCACCGGTAGTTCCGGCGAAGCGGCGGTAGTACCAGCCAGGCTCGCGTTTTTGTTCCTTCACTCACTGTTTTCTGACCGTTGGCTAGGTTCCACCGGTAGTACCGGCCACCCACCGGTACTACCGGCCGTGCGCGGATCCGTGAGTAACGGGCAGATCGGGGAGCCCTTTAAAAGGAGCTCCCCTTTCCCCTTCGGCCCCAACTCACTTGCTCTTTCTTGGTTTTTGGCTTTCTCTCTCCTCCATTGTTGACCTTGAAGAGCTTGCCCTCTCCCCTTCTCCCTCCTATGATTCTTGCATCTTTTTGAGGGATTTGAGAGAGGAGATCTAGATCTACAAGCCCCACCAAACCAAATCCCTTCTTTGTGAAGGAATTCTTGGGATCTAGATCTTGGAGAGTTTTGTGTTCTCCTCTTGTGTTCTTCCTCCCTTATTCCCCGAATAGCTTTTGTAGCTTTGGTGGAATTTGAGAGTGAAGGACTTGCCTCTTACATTTGGTGCATAGGTTTGAGTTCTCCTCGGAGATTCGGCGAGTTCAAGCCCTTGGGCTTGTTACTCTTGGGTTCTTGGAACCCTAGACGGTTGTGTGGTTGGATTGTTGACCTTTTGTGGTCTTGTAGCCTTTTGTGGCCTTGTTGCCTTTTGTGGCTTTGTAGCCTTTGTGTCATTGTTATTGGGAGCCTCCAATTGAGTTGTGGAGATTGCCCCAACCTTGTACGGGTTCGGTGACCACCCTCAAGTGTCCCATAGTGGAACGTGAGTAGGCCTTTGTGGCGAGCTCACGGGAGAATAGGGTGAGCCTTTTGTGGTGTCGGTAGGTTGCGTGCCTTCGCATCTTGGGGTGAGGCCTTGTGTGGCGTTGGGTGAGCATCGAGCCACCACACCTCAAGGTGAGCCACTTGTGGCGTTCGAAGTTCATTGCGCCCCCGCACCTCTCCAACGGAGACGTAGCTTCTTGGAAGTGAACTTCGGGAAACAAATCATCGTCTCCGCATCCATCGGTTATCTCTCAACCGAGCCTTTTACTTATGCAATTTACATTGTGATAGCCATCATGCTTGAAGTATTATATCTTGCTATCATCTTGTTGCTTGTCTTGCTTAGCATAGGTTGTTGGTGCACTTAGTGAACCTAGTGGATATAGGTTTTGGCTTGATAAATTAAACGTTAAGTTTTATTCTGCATTTATTAGAGCCTAAACCGTAATAATTTTAAAACGCCTATTCACCCCCTCTAGGCGACGTCCATTTCCCTTTCAAACATGTTAAAAATAGTGGCATGATCTCTCTATGAAAGAGCTGAAGTTTTTGAAAGACAAAAGAAAGAAAAAGGTGCTTTGAGAGTCTTGAAATTTTGACATGGGAGTAGATGAGTTTTTCTTAAATTAAATGTTTTTGTGCCAATTTGAGTACTCTTAATTGATTAAAGAAACAAGAATAAAATGTTTTCATCTCTCGATGAAGAGAGACACTAAAAGAATTTGTCTCACTTTCCTAGCTAAACTTTTGACACTTGCTTGGGAATATGATTTATTTGCTACCAAGATATACGTGGTTAGGAAGTGGACTCAGTGAAATATTTTGAATATTTGTATGATCATATTCAAGATTGCAGGGATTGTGAAGAAAAGAATTAGATGCCAATTCAAACTTGTAAGCTCTTTTATTTTCAGTCTCGAATCTCCGCTATTCTTCCTTATTTCCTTGTCACTCGAGGGAAATCAACATCTAAGCTTGGGGGAGTTGATAGATGTGAGATTCCACACAATTTTGATTGCTTTTATTGATGGTTTTCTCCCGGATTTGATCGTTTTCTAGCTTTACCTAACGCTAATACTTCGGTAGTGAAGAAAACTTGATTTTTAATGTGTGTTTCAGGTTCTGAATGTCAACAGAAGGTTTTAACTAGAGAAACGCAATATTCTGGAGAAAAGACGCAAGTCTTTCTTTGGAAAGACTCGAGGGGAGCTTACAGAAGCTTTAACGTGCAACTATACGGCAGGAATATTTTTCTGGCCATATAGTTCCCGCCATATGGTTGCCGCTGCCTCTGTCTTGTCAAAAAGGACAACTTCCATGAAGGGACAAAGGACGAAAACACAACATAGCAGCTGCCATACCATCCAAAAGGGAGAAAGAGGAGATCTAGAGAAGAAGGGGAAGACGTTCTTCATCTTGCTCCACGATCTTTGACCTCCTAGCCAATACACCCCCCATAGCCACCACTTGTACTTGAGAGAGAGGGATCTTCACCTTGCAAGACTAGGGTTTGAGATTGTTTCTTCCCATCTTGAATTGTGTTGGATATTTTTCTATTCTTATTGTGGATATCCACGGTAATATAAAGATGAATTCCCTTTATTTGATTATATCGATGATCCATTCTTATCTCATGTGTGAGTAATTCCCTTGGGCGTGGGAGATGTAGGCGATTGATGAGATGTGATGTGCCTTCCTATATTTTCCATTAGTTTGTTATTTATTCTAATTACTATATTATGTGTGCTTTACTATCAGTGGGATGCCTAATGCTTGTTGTCCAATTAAGGGCCCAAACAACATGATGCTTTGTTCTACATAGATAAGATCTTGTTCGCTGGCAGACCGACGACCCTCGGGTGACACGGAGATATCAATGGAAAACTAGTAGACTCAAGGAGAAGGAGGAACCACTGTGCTTATTGCATTAGTATGATCCAAGGAGCTTAATCTGTAAGCGACCTAAAGTGTCTTAATTTTCTAGTGTCTGACCATGGTTTTGGTAACAAGCTAGTAGGATTATTGAAGTTGGGATGAAATCTACCAAGAGGAGTTCCGGCTAATTATGGGTTACTCGCCTACACATATATTTATAAGATTATAATTGTTACAGTTATTATTCGTCCACCTAGCATAGTCACTATCACCATGAACTGAATCTCCCCGTGCCTTCTTTTTCCATCTGGAGGAAACAACAAACAACCAAGTCGTTCTTTACTTTTATGCTTTATATTTCTGAAGTTTACATTTTAGTTCTATTTAAATACATCTCATTTAATCAAAACCCCATTCTTATTTCAACACTTGTAGTCAATTCACTCGAAGACCTGTGACAACTTTGGGTGTGATAGAGACTTCACCCATAAACACTTACCTTTGGGCTCCCTGTGGGATCGATATCTATACTTCGAAACTAGATACAAACAATATGTGCACTTGCAGACATCAGTAACGAACACCAAAACTGATTAAGACAGTAAATGTCCTTTCAATCTCCCCCTTTTTGGTGTTCGATGACAATAAGAGGTTTTGCATGAAATTTTTAAAGATAAGAAACATAACTATGCTCCCCTTGACGATGTGCATCTAGATATACATGTAGTGCAACGCATATTAGATAATAGAAGATAAAGGCTCACATGGCCTGGGTATAGCATGTCCATACAAATAGTAGATAGTATCACAAGAACCAAATAAAGCAAATGTTTGATTATTTAAGATAACGGCATAGGCAAATACGAAGCAACCAAATACCCAACACATGCAAATCCCAGATGATCCTAATAGACATCTTCTCGCCCTTTGGCATCAAAAGGCTAAAAAGGGAAAATACCAAGCTATCTCCCCAAAGGAATCACTCGGAGTCATCATCTTCATCGTCCTCATCCCCTTCCTCCTCATAGTCATCATCAACACTTGGAACCTGGGGGCCTTTGCCATTAGGGCGAGAGGAGGAAGTACCCTGAGAAGCAAAGCCAGATGTGAACTCTGAGAAGGTCTTCCAATCAACTAAGTTGTCATTTATTACATTTCAAGCACCCAAATAGAGTGTGTGATCTGATTCTGCAGACGGTTTAGCCCCATGCTGATTAGTGTATTATGTTTCTCCTTCATCTTCTTCCTCTTCACATTAAGCCTTAATATCCTTAAGGAGCTTCTCAATCCTGCGGTTACTCTTGTAGGAAGCATGTTGTTCCTTGCGAATGTCCACATTCATGCAACACAACGTCTTCTCCCAAAATGATGCCTTCTTGACCTTCTCCTAAACATACTCACGAGTGACACGTGCATTGGAGGCATTCTTCCTTCTAGAGTCCCTTGTAGGAGTGGGAGCCCGCTCAGCCTCAGAGATCTCATCATCCTCACTAGCATACGGCTGCCTAGGAGCTGGACCCATGCTCCCTTTCTTTTGGAGAGCCACTGAGACATGTGCTTCAAGGTTAGGTGGGAGGGCGAGAGGTGAACCATGAGCTTGAGTATTGATGAGCCTCATCACAAGAGCTGCATATGGAGGAGATTTTCTGAAGAGAATGGCATGATGTATCTCCTAAAAGATGAAGTCCGTGATGTCAATAGTGAATCCATCAGCAATAGTCCCAGAACAAACCACCTTGTGAACATGATGGAGTAAGTTGACAAGGCCACATCGAATAGCATCATCATTTCCATCACTAGGGAAATGGTGTGGTGAAAATCCTCAACAGCAGATTGTAGAGAGGCTTGAGTCCCTTGGACTCCCCAATAATGCCATATTTCCCATAGAGAGGTGCTAGCTTGTTTTTTATTTCTCTAAGAGCAGCATCATGCATGTACTAGCCAACAGGAATATACATGCCACTAAAGGTTTGGTTAATGACTCTGGCAAAATCATAGAAAGTAGTAGTGCAGCGAAAGTTACCGATCATCCATGTCATGGTCCTAGCCTCATCATGATCAAATACAACTGTGGCATGAAATTGTTGAACTAGGGCAATGTTGTAGTCCTCATGAAGCTCCATAAGATTGTCCATAGCCCAAGCTTCTCAATTATCCAAAGATCATCTGTGAAATAGTCACTGGACGCATGTAGGGGAAGTCCATATACCGTTGTGGACAAAATGGAGACTTGGTGAGCTTGCGATAGATATCTGTTATGAACACCTTTTGGTCCTTCAATAACATGGGTCATCGCTTGTTCTTGGCAAGTCATAGAACCTTGTCTTGCGCAGCTCATGGTATTCTTTCTTTGACATATGGGCAAGAGACTGCAAATTGTCATACTTGGCCCTTTTGGCACGGTTTTCTTCCTCAATGCGCTCATGGTCCCTTCTCATATATGCAGCATCTCTGGCCAGCTACCTCCGGTTAGACGGTAGAATAACATACTGTCCAGCTTCCTCATCAAACTGTGGGTCCCCTCTTTTGGACTTGGCTTTGGTGCAACCATGATGAGAACCAGAGCTACTTGTGAATATAGAGGAAGGGGGATAGCATGAAGGTGATAATATATGTCCTAGAGACAAAACAAGACCCTCAATCCCTTGCATGATGTGGTAGAAGTAAACCACACCAGAGTCTCCGGTGTGTAACACTGGAATGTCCAGTCCAGGCCAAAATCTCTGGTCCGTAGATATCAGGTTGCACATGGAGGTTGCGGGAGGCATTACTTCTAATAGATTGGGCAAGAAATCGAAGCTATTGTGATAGTAGTGCACACATACATGAGTTTCCAGTGGAAAAATCG
This sequence comes from Avena eriantha, assembly GCA_910589775.1. NCBI lineage: Eukaryota > Viridiplantae > Streptophyta > Magnoliopsida > Poales > Poaceae > Avena > Avena eriantha. Next base: position 80,389,053 of record OU342741.1, on the reverse strand, counting down.
GTACATTGCTCAAAATAAATGAAGGGGATGAACCCTAGGTCCATGGTCTATACATTGGAGATATTCAACTAGTGGGGAACGACCCAAGGGGGGAGAGGGTGGAGGTGGCCAGTGGCACGCGGATCCCAGCGGCTTCAAGGCCCTCGGGTGGCGGTTTTGGAGGAGGAGGCGACGGGTGTGAGGGTGGAGGTCGGGGGTGGAAGAAAGAGTTCTATGTGTCTCTTTCACCCCGGCCTCCTTTAGTCACTTCCCGAAACCGTCCCAGACCGGAGACTCTGGTCCAATGGACTTGAAACTCCGGATTGACCAGAAATTCCGGTGTAAGCACACCAGAATCTCCAGCCCTCTTCGACCAAAACTGCCAGTTTCAAGTGTATGGGGACATATATGATGGAGAGCAAGTATTGTAGGAAGGGAAAATGGGCTTGGTTAAGATGCCAAACTGTGAAGAACCAAGAATCGGTGAAACTCAAAATAAATATCCAATAAAGCTCAAAGTCAATCAAAACAATAACCAAATCTTCACACCGAAGAGGGCGGTGGCCAATGCCACCATGTAAGAGTGTGAGGCATGGCACTGTGAAGAATTATCCTTGGGTTCATAGCCACTACTCATCAATGAAGCTCACATACCACAAAATTTTATTAAGAGAATTGTTTTTCTTAATTTTGGCATTATGGGGAGAGGGATAGCCCAATATATTAGGACCACACTCCCCCTATCTCCATGCCTGCACCTAAACGAAATATGGATCAAGATATAGGTGAGTATGCAAGATGATCAAGTCAAACTCCTTGAATCATCGATATTTAGCTCATTACTCGAATATCAAAAGCTTGCTTCATCAAGAGGCTTTGTGAATATATCGGCAAGTTGGTCTTTGGTTGAAACATAAGATAGCTCAATATCTTCTCGGGCAACATGATCTCTAATGAAATGATAACGAATCTCAATATGCTTTGTCCTTGTATGATCCACCGGATTATAGGCAACCTTGATAGCACTTCCATTATCACATAAAAGAGGCACTTTGTCACAATGGATACCATATTGCTTTAAAGTTTGCCTCATCTAGAGCAATTGAGTGCATGCACTAGTAGCAGCCACATACTCAGCCTCGGCGGTGGAGAGAGATATACAATTTTGCTTCTTAGAAGACCAACACACCAAGGACCTAACAAGGAATTGGCAAGCCCCGGAGGTTGATTTCCTATCATCCTTATTGTCAGCCCAATCCGAATCCATTTACCCACAAAGAGAGAATGTTGAGCCCATAGGATAACACACACCATAGTTTGGGGTATGAACCAAATATCGAAAGATTCTTTTGACCACAATTAAGTGGCTTTCTTTAGGAGCCGCTTGATATCTTGCACACACTCCTACACTCAACACAATATCGGGTCTAGATGCACAAAGGTAAAGCAAAGAGCCAGTCATAGATCGGTATACCTTTTTATCCACATATTTACCATTTGGATTTAGGTCAAGATGAGTCTTGGTTGCCATGGGAGTAGGAGCTCCATTTAGTTCTTTCATGTTGAACCTCTTGAGCATGTCTTGAGTATACTTGTCTTGATTGAAGAAGGTTCCACCTCTTACTTGCTTGATCTCAAAACCAAGGAATACCCTCAACCCTCCCATCATAGACATCCTGAACCTACCAACCATAAGTTTTGAGAATTCATCATTAAAATCTTTGTTAGATGAGCCAAAGATAATATCATCAACATATATTTGGAAAACAAAAATCTCCCTGTTAACCTTCTTAGTAAAAAGAGTGGGATCAATTTTCCCAACCTCAAATCCACGGTCTAACAAAAACTCTCTAAGGTGATCATACCATGTGCGTGGAGCTTGTTTAAGTCCATAGAGCGCCTTATCAAGGTTGTAGACGTGGTTTGGGAAGTTGGGATCCTCGAACCCTGTGGGTTGCTTAACATAAACGAACTCATGCAATGGACCATTTAGAAAAGCACTTTCCACATCCATTTGTTGTAATTTAAAATTATGATGTCCGGCATATGCAAGAAGGATACAGATGGACTCAAGGTAAGCCACAGGAGCATAGGTCTCTCCATAATCAATGCCTTCAATTTGAGAGAACCCTTGAGCTACCAATCTTGACTTGTTCCTCACAACAATTCCATGTTCATCTTGCTTGTTCTTGAATATCCATTTAGTACCAATGACATTGCGGTAATCTTTAGGCTTTTCTACTAACTTCCAAACTTTGTTTCTCTCAAAGTTGTTGAGCTCTTTGTGCATGGCTTCTAACCAATCTGAATCTCCAAGAGGTTCCCACACTTTCTTGGAATCCACCATGGATATATGAGCTTGATGCTCACCAAAATGCTTCAATTGAGCTCAAGTGGACATTCCACTCCTTAGATCACCAAGAAAATTCTCAAGAGTGTGGTCTCTTCTTTCCAACATTCTATCCACTCTAGCTTTGCGAAGACTTTCGATCTCCTTGTTGTTTCTTGTCGAGATCTCTTCATCATTTTGGTCCTCATCTTGACCTTCAATTTTACCTTGATCAACAATGGGTTCATTTTCATCAACATGAGGTACATGTTGATCTTGGTCTTGATCAGGCATACTATTTTAAAGGTGTTGAGATGATCTTGCGGATGACTGAATAAATCTGCCTTGTGCAACTGACTCCGTAGGGCTGGACAATTCGGTCAATGGAGAGACCGGATAATCCAGCCTAGAGCTTCCAGCTTGATCAACTTGGTGAGGGTTCTTAGCTTGCCTTTGGCTTGGGTCATCATTGTCCTCAATAATAGGAGCTTGTTGAGGTTGTGAAGATGAGGGCTCCACTTGAATAGAGCATAGTTCATCTTGATCTGCCACAAGGGGTTCCTCAATGGGGCAGATGAATCCCGCACCCATTCTTCTTATAGCATCTTGAGGTATTTCATCATCTACATCACAAACATCAACAGACCCCGCTTGGGGGCCATCATATTCTTTGAAAACCACACTACAAGATTCTATGACAATTCCAGAGAGTTTATCATAGATTCTATAAGTGTGGGAATTGAGACCATAGCCAACAAAAATACCCTCTAAAGCTTGGGAATCAAATTTGGACAAACGAATAGCTTTTATGAGATAGAAACACGTACAACCAAACACTCGGAAGTATGAAACATTGGGCTTGTTACCGGTAAGTATTTCATATGGAGTCTTGATCAATTCTTTGTGGAGGTAGATCCGGTTCGATGCATGCTATGTGATGGAGATTGCCTCAGCCCAAAAATTGTATGTAGACTTAAACTCCGCCAACATGGACCTTGCCATATCCATTAATGTCCAGTTCTTCCTCTCAGCTACACCATTTTATTGAGGGGTATATGAAGTGGAATATTGATGTTTTATCCCCTCATCACTAAGAAATCCATTCAATGTGTAGTTCTTGAACTCGATGTCGTTGTTGCTTATTATCACCAACACAGGGACATTGTTGTTGGGGATATACTTTCCGGGAATCCTCACTATGCCTCACTAACCAGGGTGGCCCACTTCGGGTTAGAGCATTGCTTCACGGGTGAACCAGTCAGGGAGAAGAGACGGAGTCCAGTCCGGCTATAGGAAGGCCCAGAAGGATTACCGATGTAGGCCTGTAGTGTTACTTGTAGTTCAAGATGTACTCTGTAACCGACTCTTAGTCGTAGCCGGATAGGTCCCTCCTGTAAACCCTAGGCTAGATATCTATATAAGCCGTCCTAGGGTAAGCCTTTAGGGCACCCTCACAATAGTCTACAATCTCAACTCGCAGAGGTGAAACCCTTGTAACCCATATTCCGGCTTTGCCGTATTACTGGATTGCTAGTAGGATTAGGATCCATCCAAAGCCGACGTATTCGAACCTGGGTAAACTTGTGTGCTCAGTGTCCCGGAATACCGTACGTCTCACACCCCTCTCTTCCACACGCCTTGAGGACCCCCTCATGGCATACTTGTCATCAATCCGACGACAGTTGGCGCCCACCGTGGGGCAAGTGAGCTTCAGATCTGTGTTCCGAGCGGAATCAGCAAGAATCGGAATCGGCGAGACCATCGCCGTCGGTCGTGTCCTGTACGCCAGCGACATCCCTCTCGTTGTTATCAATGAGACCTGGATTCCGGCTAGGGAGGCCATGACTACCTACACCATCATGTCCTTTGGCGAGATCGATGTGTACATTGGTTTTGCTAAACCTGCCCCACCCACCCCAGCGGTGATGATAGAGGCAGAAGAAATCTCTGGGTCTACTTTGTCCGCGGAGGCGGCAGAGTTCCGGATCTCAGTGAACCCTAATCCCATCCAGCCCACACCCGTTGCGGAGATAGTGGAGAAAGCCGAACCTGAAGCAGATCTTGCGGTTCAAATCGAATCTGGAGTGGATCTCCCTAGGGAGGCTAAATCCCAGATCGATCTACCTGTCGAGGTCGAAATTCAGGAGGAGCATGAGAACAACCTCGGTTCCGGCTCTGCTAACGCAGGAACATACCAACGTTTCCTGAGGCATACGTTGAGGCGCATGAGCTGCAGGGTGCAAACGTGGATGAGGTTCTCGAGACCAGCCAGATTTTCGAGGAAGCCCATGAGGAAAGCCGCAACTACCTTAGGAACCACACGTCACACTTTGTCAGATATGTTGGATACGGATCCGGCTCTTCCAATGCTAGAGACAACGAAGACTCGGTGCTGGAGGCGATCGGAACAAACACCAACTTACTTGCATCTTCGGATGACTCGATGACATCCCTCAGCTCCAAAGCTGCAGAAGAAGGAGAAGCCATGGATGAAGGATCCAGAGAAAACTCTCCCAAAGCATAGGATGACATGGATCTCAGATATAACCCCGACATCTAGATGTTCGAAAGTACCGCTCAGAGCTTGACTCCGAGAAACGGACCCAAAGCCGTCTTTGCTATCGGCGCCGCCAAGAAGGCAAAGAAGAAGAATAAGAAGAACAAGACCCCGGCAAAAGATCCTACAGTGGAGGAAGTGGTTGCCGAGGAGTACGAGGAAGACTCAGATGGAGCATTAATCCCAGACGAGCCCAAAGAAGCTTCGGTGGATGGACAGGTGATCACCGCAGGTGCTCGTAAACTCATCGATGTTGCACTAAGTACACATATCCCTACTGCAGCAGAACTTACTGCTGTGGAATTGGAAGAAAGGGCTCAGGCCCTAGAAGCATGTCGCCAAGTACTCCTGGATGAAGCCAAAAACATCAAGGAAGAGAAGAAGCGCATGGCTACTGTGTGGTACCCCCGGATTACTCATCCGAGAAATCCCTGTTATGCATACATCCACGTTCCCATGATCAGTGAGCCGTGGAACATAACCGACAGGTATCATTAAAACATCCGAAACATAACGAGATTAAACGACTTACATAATTGCCATAATGGCTACATCATCCTTAGCAGCGGAACAATGCCAAGCGCAGAGCCCAATCGTGCATCAACCTACAGGCAGCTGACTAGGACGACGACCTATCTCACATGGACGTCACATGAACCTCCTGAAAGTCTGGCCAAGTAAATAGCCAGGGACACAACCGTGAGTACGTTGAATGTACTCGCAAAACCACCAGGATGAGTGAACAAGGGAAATGCAATTCTGGCTGTGGCGAGATAGCTCTATCTGAGGGTTGCTTTTGAAATGACCTACCCTAACTTTGAAATTATGGCATCTCCATATCTTTGTTGAAAAAGTGTTTTGAAAACATGCTTCTAATTTATAAGCCAAGACATCTCCATATATTTGTTAAAAAAGAGTTTTGAAAACAGTTTTGTGGTTGAAAACCCTTTTTGAACATTTTAGACCCCTCGGGTCAAAACAAAGCCTTCGAACTCAGGTTCCCCCGGAACCTTCATCCTCAAAGTACTTGTTTCCCAAACAAGCACAGTTTGGGTACTCCTAGCCAACACCTTTACAACCGTCCTTGACCATGGACACGGCTATTCTAATAGGTTATACTCTACAAAGTTCGCACACTTTACCCACAAGAATTAATACATCCGCCAGGATACAACCACGGCCCACTACCACTGTAGATGGGGGTCCGGATAATCAAACCTAACCTTTCGCTTGTCTACACTAGCAAAGGCATGCTTTTCTTGTTGGGTTTGTTCTCCCCGGCAACGAGTATGTGGCTCCCAGCCATAGTCCTTCCTTCCGTACACGCGCATACCCAAGCCGTAACTTGGCGTATACCTTAAATTTGGTGACTCCTCTTCCTTCCGTACTACCTAAGTCATATCGTCCGCGGGAGACCCAATTGTTGCACTGGACTCCTGGTTGTTCAGGCTCATTCTTGCTGAGGCAAGCGACAGGCTTCAGATCCTAGATCTGGGACGCCGGGCCGGGATTCCAGGGATTTCTCCCTATAAGCATGGTAGAAGTTGCCTCGGCTAAAGCGGAAAAACTACGAGTTAAGCCCCAGCAACCTGGGGTAATGTGGTTGCGCAGATAAAAATTGTTCCAGTAAAGGCGTAGAACATTGTAGGGGTTCCACGCATAAAAACAATAAATTTTACTCTACGCCCTTGAACCCCTGAAGCTGCCAGGACCTATCTATTAGTAATACAGTAACGGGATGGGCTTTTCGCGAACTTACCCTTGAAGACTGAAAAGCGTGGGCAACGGTCAAGAGAGCGTGGTTGATGTAGACGAGCCGAAGCTGACCTCAAGGTCGTGATGAAGTCCTTGCGCTCCTTCTGGCTCCAATGACTTGAGTGCCTCAAGTGCGACACCTCGTGGGGAGTTACACATGTCCGGTGCCTGACGACGACTCCCGCTTCCCCGATTCAGCAGCAGTTGTGGAAGTAGAGCTCCCGGATCCGAATCCCGCAGCGCGACGGCGCTCTGCGGTGAAGATGTCTCTCGCTCGCGCAGTCCAGACTTGGGACCACGGTCGCGAGAGAGAAAGGGGCAGAGAGAAAATATCAATTGTAGGTCCTCCCAAAAGTGGGGAGACCTTTATTGATTATTGGGTGTATTTTCTAGGCCAAATACCCCACTTTATATAGGGGGAGGGGAGGTACTACCTCCCCTCAAGTCCCGGGGTGGGACTAAAGGAGAGGAGGGGGAGGGGAGGCCGCCGGCCAGCCCCTAGTGGGCCCCGCGCGGGGGGCTAGGCCCAGCCGGCTAGCCCCTTGCTCCTTCTCCCTCTCTCCTTTCCCTAATGGGCCTTCTCCCTCCGAAAATTGGCCCATTAAGCCTTTTGACCTTTTAATTGATTTTCTCTTTATTAAATAATTATGAATAAATGATTAAATCAATATTTAACATTCATCACACATTATCTAATCTCTGTGGCCATGGAACACCTTCCACCTCCACTCCGGACATCCTCCGGACTTACCGAAACCCTTCCGGTTTTCTCCCTTCTTTTCTTCGGCGATTCTACCGATCCTATAAATGCTCTCTAAGCATCATCAAGCCCTTAAGCGTGATACCCCAGGGTTCGGGAACACTCCAGACATGGTCGGGACACTCCCGCACCAATGATCAACAGAGGGACCTGGATGGCCATGTGACCCCCTGATGTCTACGCACTTCTATTCTTGTAGACAGTTGTTGGGCCTCCAAGTGCAGAGGTTTGTAGAACAGTAGCAAGTTTTCCCTTAAGTGGATCACCCAAGGTTTATCGAACTCAGGGAGGAAGTGGTCAAAGGTATCCCCTCTCAAGCAACCCTGCAATCAAGATACAAGAAGTCTCTTGTGTCCCCAACACACCTAATACACTTGTCAGGTGTATAGGTGCACTAGTTCGGTGAAGAGATAGTGAAATACAAGTGGTATAGATAATTATAAGTGGTAACGGTGATAGAGAATAACTTGATGGCGTGGAAAAGACTAAAGTAAAACTGAAATAAAGATGGAAGCAAGCAAACATGTAACAGATCTAGTAGCAAATGATGTTTCAGTGCTTAGAAACAAGGCCTAGGGATCATACTTTCACTAGTGAACACTCTCATATAAATATAACATCTTCATGATACTACTCTTAACTACTCTCCGGTTGGACACTCTAATCAACGGTAGGGCTATAATAGCACACCTATAAGAGAGCCTTTCCCATCTAGATAACCCCACACTGTCACCTTGAGTACTAGATGAGTCCAACAAACACCACAATTTCATAAAGACATCCAAGTCCAAATATAACTCATAACAAGTATTTGTAATCTCTAGCCTAAGTGCCACCATGGTGTGCACACTGTCAACTTCACACACATGGGGAGAGCAGAGATCTATTAAAGCACTTGAGTAGCAGAATAGATCTATAGATTACAAGCTCATGATCTCAATAAGATCATGCATAGAGAGAGAGATGAACACATAGGTACCGGTAGAACCCTTAGCCTCGAGAGAGAACTACTCCCTCCTCATCATGGGAATCAGCAATGGTGATGGATATGGTGGTGGAGATCGATGGAGATGGCGGTGAAGATGGTGAAGAGGCAGTGGTGGTGGCACGGAGGACTCCTTCCCCGCCGCCGGTATCATAGGGGAGCACCGCCCCTTAGCACCCTTCCTTCATGGCTTCTTGGGAGCCCTTCCCCATGGAGATGGGATCTATGGGGGAAGAAAAAATGTGGCTTTGGTGGCTGCAAATTCGTGGGTGGAGGAGTCTCCCACGAATTAGGTTTCCTCCCTTTATATAAGTTCTCGAATTCCCGTCACCCCATCTTGGGCTGCAGTATATCGGGCCTAAAAGGCCCGTCCGGACTCGGAATCAGCTAAATTTTATGTCCAGAACGTTTGTCGACCCGAAACGTGACCATCTTCAAATAGAGTTCTGAGACAGATTTCTGGAAAATCCCAATTTGACTCCAACAAGGTTTCCACTTGTATTCCTGGTAATTCCTACACATCAAAGTGTAAAACAAGAAAATTGTGCACTTTTGCAATTATTAATAGGTTAGTCCAAAAAATTATATGAAAAGTACTCCCAAGTCTGGGCAAAACATAAGAAAGTAGATAAAACCAAGCATGGAACATCAAAAATTATAGATACATTTGCAATGTATCAACATCCCCAAGCTTAACTCCTGCTCGTCCTCAAGTAGGTAAGTGATAAAAAGAAAGAATAATTTTTGAGGTGACATGCACCATCAAAGACTTGATCAAAGTATTTGCATAACATTCAAAGCTAGGATCATAGTACTTCAATCATAACATGAAAGACAAAGTTCTAGCAATAAGCAAAGAAACTATGATGCAACATGAAAATGCACAAACAAAAGATTCATGAATAACAATTCTTTGCAAGACGTTTGTTTGTTTCACATAAAGAAAACATAGCATAATAGTATTCAGCTTGTCCCTCAATAGAGTAGCAAATATAAATGCATAGGACATCTTCAAAGTTCATAAGAGTGACTAGATACAATAGTTTAAAACAAGCAATAACAAGTTATGCATCAATCAACTAGTCTTGGGACAATGCACATAGAACTAAGAATGGCCACTATGCTCTCAAAGTAGGTGCATAAAGATAGAAGGTGGAGACTCAATATAATGGTGGAAGAAAAACCTTTTGTAAAAGAAAGTAGGGATTCAAGTCTCGTAAAGAGCTTCCAAAAATTATGGTACTTGTAGTTTTCAGCTCTCATTGCCCCTATCATAAGCATCCTGAAGGTGATTAAGGTTAAAGTGACACAACTAAGAGGATATGCTTGACAAGTTATAAACCGAAATCTCATGCCCCTTACTTACAAAGGCCGATCCTCATGCTACTCAACTTGAGTCACGAGTAAGCTCTTGTCACTGTAATTATATGTGTATCATTAAGAACCTCCAACGGGGTACCCCTTGCACATAATATGGGAGCTTTCCCATAATCAAAATGACAAGGCAAGTAGACAATGAGTATCTCAGCGATATTTTTATTTGCTATTTGCATAGGTTTTTATTGAGGATGCTTCATAGAGTGCTCATTATGGTGATGCTGCAAGTTTCCACCATGATTAGGCATGGCTTAGGCTAGCGGCCCAAGCGTTTCTCTAACACACATACAAACTCCATGATCTTACAAGTTCCACTTTTATTTCACACCGCCGGGATCCGTAAGCAAAAGAACATGATATCAACGGGGTACAAAGTACAAGTGCAATGTTGAAAGCGTTCCCCATGAAACATGGTTCTGCTAATTTCAACTTATAAAGCGCAAGCATATACGCAACAAAGAAGGACCCAATGGTTCAAGTTTACTAGAGGCAATAAAGTAAAGTGTGCCATCAAGTTAGTGAGAGCTTTAATCACTAGTTTTCTCATAACAAGTGGAAGGTAAGCAAAAGCATGAATATACTTGGAATAGCATAAGCCAGTAGGTAGGTATGGTGGACTCTTTGGAATAACTTGGTTTAGGGAGTTGGATGCATGAGTGGAACTCATACTTTGTTGTGGAGGCTAGCAAAAGACTAGGAGCGACAAACTAAGAGAGCAATAATGGCCGTAATCATGCAGAGCGACAAAACATCATTGATCAAAGTATAAAGTGATACTACAAGTTGAAAACTAAAGGATCATATAGGCTATGGTGACTTGAGATAGTCATAACATGGTGTGAGCATGCGCCAAGTCAACCCAAATAAAGCATCAAAGGAGAATACCACTATACTATGTTTTAATATGCTAACACAATGCATAATTCATCCAAGGCACATTAAAGCAATCTCAATTGTTTATAACAAGTCATGCTACAGCAATGAATACTAAGCATAAAGCCAAAACAATATCAAGCATGGCATGACAAAGCATAGGCCACAGTAAAAAACGAGCTCTTTTTACCACATAAGCATGAACGTTCCTACTTTTTCCCAAACCAAACCAAACTATTTGCAAACCAAAGTATGAAAGAGGGGGTCCAACCAATTTATTCAGAAAACTAAGCAAACCAAAGCAAACTAAAAATGAAAAAGAAGACGCTCCAAGAACAACACAAATATGCATGAAACAATAAAAATGAAGCGTTTGGAAGGAACCTGGGATTTTTATTGATGAAGAAGGGGATGCCTTGGACATCCCCAAGCTTTGACGCTTGTACTTCTTGGATATTTCTTGGGGTGACACGCGTGGCATCTCCAAGCTTGAGCTTTAGTCCATCCTTCATCTCATTACTCATTCCTGCCATACACCTGAAATTTTTCTTTCATACAAAACTTCACACAATGTTCAGTTCTAACACCAAATAAACTTCCATTAGAACACTAGATACTGTAGCACTTCCCTCAAAAAGCTCAATTCCGCAAAAGAACTCAAAAAGGAACCAACAAGAAGCAAATGCAGAAAATGGCAGAAATCTGTCAAAACAGACCAGCAGGTAGATACGAATTTTTTCAAAGACCTTCTGTTGCTCAAATCAAAAAGTGTTGAACTAATGAAAGTTAGATAAAAAACTGGGACAGAAGCAAAAAAATTCACGCCTCAAAAGGACGTACAGAGATTTTACACGAATTTTTACGGTGAAGCACAGAAATCTGTTTCGGGACAGCAACTTTTCCAATCATTACTTCTCTCTCATTAGAGGTTACTTTTGGCACAAAAAGTAAATAAAAAGATAAGGAGCGGTTATTACAGAGGTAATAACTTTCAAGACTCATCTAAAACTTTTGAGTTATCTCCCAATAAGTACTTTTCTGTAACGCCTTTAAGTTAGGCATGCCAGTTTGAGAAGATGCTCACATAAGAAATATGAATTGAAGTAGAAGAGAGCATCAAGAAGCAAATTCAAAGCACATTTAAGTCTAACCCACTTCCTATGCATATGAATCTTGTAAAGAAACAAGTCATGAAATCACAAAGCAACAAGCATAGAAAAGCAAAACAAGTGCAACTTCAAAAATTTGAACATAAAGAGGGAAAACTTAATATTGTTGAGACACATAAAACCATGTTTCCCTCTTTCATAATAACTTTCAGTAGCAACATGAATAGAATTAACAATATAACTATCACATAAAATATTCTTATCATGAGCCACATGCATAAAAGAATTAATACTCCCCACATAAACATAGTCATTCTTGTTAATTGTAGTGGGAGCAAATTCAACAAAATAGCTATGATTATTATTTTTATCACCATAATCATCAAATATAGGAGGCATATTATAATCATAATTAATTTCCTCCTCAATAGTAGGTGGACTGAAAATATCATACTCATCATTGTAATCATCATATATTGGAGGCATAGTATCATCAAAGTAAATTTTCTCCTCCATGCCTTGGGGACTATAAAGGTCATTCTCATCAAAACCAGCTTCCCCAAGGTTAGACTTTTCCATAGCATTAGCAATAATGGTGTCCAAAGAATTCATACTAACAACATTGCTATTAGCATGCAAATAAAGTTCCATTGGTTTTTTAATTTTCTCTTCAAACACTTCATGTTCTAACTCAAGATAAATGCTATAAAGCTCTCTAATTTTGTTGTTGTTTTCCATTAAGCCTAACTAGTGAAAACAAAAAACAAAAAGACAAAATTGCAGAATCTAAAGGAAATAACTTCGAGTACTCACACCAGAAAATAGGTGTTTACCGTGGGAGGTTCTTCTTCTTTAATCCTCCGGTGTGAATACCTTTTACCTTTCCTCCCCGGCAACGGCGCTAGAAAATAGGTTGATGTCTACGCACTTCTATTCTTGTAGACAGTTATTGGGCCTCCAAGTGCAGAGGTTTGTAGAACATCAACAAGTTTTCCCTTAAGTGGATCACCCAAGGTTTATCGAACTCAGGGAGGAAGTGGTCAAAGGTATCCCCTCTCAAGCAACCCTGCAATCAAGATACAAGAAGTCTCTTGTGTCCCCAACACACCCAATACACTTGTCAGGTGTATAGGTGCACTAGTTCGGCGAAGAGATAGTGAAATATAAGTGGTATAGATAATTATAAGTGGTAACGGTGATAGAGAATAACTTGATGGCGTGGAAAATACTAAAGTAAAACTGAAATAAAGATGGAAGCAAGCAAACATGTAACAGATCTAGTAGCAAACGGTGTTTCAGTGCTTAAAAACAAGGCCTAGGGATCATACTTTCACAAGTGAACACTCTCATATAAATATATCATCTTCATGATACTACTCTTAACTACTCTCCGGTTGGACACTCTAATCAACGGTAGGGCTATAATAGCACACCTATAAGAGAGCCTTTCCCATCTAGATAACCCCACACTGTCACCTTGAGTACTAGATGAGTCCAACAAACACCACAATTTCATAAAGACATCCAACTCAAATATAACTCAAAACAAGTATTTGTAATCTCTAGCCTAAGTGCCACCATGGTGTGCACACTGTCAACTTCACACACATGGGGAGAGCAGAGATCTATTAAAGCACTTGAGTAGCAGAATAGATCTATAGATTACAAGCTCATGATCTCAATAAGATCATGCATAGAGAGAGATGTACACATAGGTACCGGTAGAACCCTTAGCCTCGAGAGATGAACACATAGGTACCGGTAGAAACCTTAGCCTCGAGAGAGAACTACTCCCTCCTCGTCATGGGAATCAGCAATGGTGATGGATATGGTGGTGGAGATCGATGGAGATGGCGGTGAACAGGGGCGGAGCTAGGAAAAGAGGTCGCCGGTGTCAAAATACAAGTAGCACTAATACGTAGTATAAAATCTGACATAAATAGAAATAATGTATCATAATAGATTAGTCCGGTTTACAACAATAGTTACCTTTATTTTTCTTGGCCTCTACGATCTTTCATCTTCAAGAAGCGGTCTATGGTATCCTTAACTGGAATTGAATATAGAAGTCTTTTGCTCTAGGAAGCAAATGATGCAGTAATTCATGAAATCATCACCTATGCGATTATGTAGCACCGTCTTCACTATTTTCATTGCCGAAAAGCACCTCTCGACTGATGCAGTGGCAACGGGTAGTACTAACACCAACTTGAGGAGCCGATAGACTAAATGAAACGCTAGATGTTTGTTTGTACTGACCATCACCTTGGCAAGTTCAGAAATAGTTTTAAGTCCTCCAAATCTTTCATCTGCTCGCACATTATCAATGTAAAAGAGAAGCTCATGAGCAAGATCCTTTAGTTGGATGTTATCAAAATCATCTGGATAATATTTAGCCAAATCGACTAAGCTCTCTACTTTGAAAGCATGGAAGGAATCCTTGGGACTGAATGCAGCCATGCGGGTAAGAAAATATGAGTTTACCTCATTAAAACGGTCACTGAACTCTCCAAGCAGCAAATACCGGCAAAGGGGACGGACATGGAGGACAAGTACGTCTATTTTCCGATGGACCTTCACCTGAATCATTGGTTATAGTTGGTTGAGATTTTCTTTTCAAATTCAAAAAGCGATCCATTATAGCTTTACTACCTGCAAGTTAGCAAGAAATTCACATTAAATACATGCGAGAAAGTACATATACCAGGGACTATTTTCTTACTTGACATTGTGTAGGACAGTTGGCAGATGATTTGAGGTCTAAATCCTAATCCACAACACCACAACAGTGCGGCACCCCGGAACTGCTCCAATGCTACAAACAATTCAATCGTAAGAATTAACAGTTGTCAAACCCTAAATTAATTATAATATTCTGGAAGAATAGGTATTATTCTATAGGTTGGATATCAGGGATTCAGAGATGCGAGACTTAACGATCAAATCCTCGCAACAGCTATAAATCGCAAAGGAGAAGAGCCAACGAACTGGACGGAAAGTCGGAAAGACTGATTAAGAAAATCAAGTCTCGCGGCCGGCAGCGTTCCCAGGCCCTGGCCGTTCCGAACGAAAACCAAGGAGCGGACGAGCGCACGTGTGCGTGTTTTCCTAACGATCAAAGATTTTTTTTGAGGGTTAGCGATTGAAGGGATATATGTATACTTTGCCTGATCGCTGGATGGGCTTTCCCCATTAAATATTGTATGAAGTTAGACCAATAAAAAGTTGAAGTGGGCTGCCGTTGCGTGTAGACACTAGGGTCAAATTATATTTCTACTGGGGTCATTTTTTTATTTGGGCTTTGAGCTTAAGGGACCTTCTAGAAGGCGTCGGTGTCATTTGACCCCGGCCAAACACTGTAGCTCCGCGCCTAGCGGTGAAGATGGTGAAGAGGCAGTGGCGGTGGCACGGAGGACTTCTTCCCCGCCGCCGGTATCACAAGGGAGCACCGCCCCTTAGCACCCTTCCTTCATGGCTTCTTGGGAGCCCTTCCCCATGGAGATGGATCTATGGGGGAGGCAAAAACGTGGCTTTGGTGGCTGCAAATTCGTGGGTGGAGGAGTCTCCCATGAATTAGGTTTCCTCCCTTTATATAGCTTCTCGGATTCCTGTCACCCCATCTTGGGCTGTAGTAAATCGGGCCTAAAAGGCCCGTCCGGACTCGGAATCAGCTAAATTTTATGTTCAGAACGTTTGTCACGAAAGTTCCAACAACTTGGTAGTTGAAGAGTTTTCCGTTGACGCTGTCTTCGACCCAAAACGTGACCATCTTCACAAAGAGTTCTAAGACAGATTTCTGGAAAATCCCAATTTGACTCCAACAAGCTTTCCACTTGTATTCTTGGTAATTCCTACACATCAAAGTGTAAAACAAGAACATTGTGTACTTTTGCAACTATTAATAGGTTAGTCTAAAAAATCATATGAAAAGTACTCCCAAGTCTGGGCAAAACATAAGAAAGTAGATAAAACCAAGCATGGAACATCAAAAATTATAGATACATTTGCAATGTATCACCCCTGTGCGTTCCACGAAGATCTTTCATTGTTTGAACCAGAATAGTCGTGTCTTATTTCCTTTGTCTCTCGATACTTGCATTGCCCGAGATCTGATCAACGACATCACCATGTCGTGTTCAATCTCGTTACTGAACAATGCTATTTGACTCGTTCCGACAAGTGATATCCCCGTGATCTAATCACACGCTGCGCAGCTATTGGATATAACCTCTCCGAGTGGGCCCTTGAGTATCTTCCCGTCACATGGACGGACAAATCCCGCGCTTGACATATATTGCCTCTACGGTTTCCTCCAAGTACCCGAACACACCTTTATAACCACCGTTTTACCAGATGGCGTTTGATGCTATCTAAGCACTGTCGGGAGATAGTGATTGATATAGCCTCACAGTCTAAGGAATAGTCTACGAGGATCCATTTCTAATTATCGTAACTTGAACTTCATGACATGATCGAATCATGATGTTTAGGTTAGGTATTGGTTCATCATCTCATTCTCAGAATGAGATGACCTCATTTCCAACTGGAATAAATGCCACATGATCAGGAAACATGATCTTCTGTTGACCAATGAACCAGTGACTTGAGTTTCACTGGGAACCCCTGGTTTGTTTGCATATCACACGTGTATTGATGTTTCCACTCAATATAGTTATAGCATGATATAAAACTTAATCATAAACTATATGAAATATGATAATAGTCCTTACTAGTATTTTTCTCTAGGGCATATTTCCAACAGTCTTCCACTTGCACTAGAGAACAAATACACTAGCTGCATTTGTTCTTAATTATTGGCACCATATGTCCGGTACCTTGAACATGCTTGCTCATGGAAGAGGTTGAGTCTTGGGTCTGTACTTTACAGTCCCAGATCCTTTGCAACTTACTAATGTCACTTTGATTGACAATAATATTCTATCATCACACGACATCATCTATGTGTATGCATTGTCGCTATGGCAGCAGAACGAGGCCTGATTCTAGGAGCCTACAGTGACGTTAGATCAACCTCGAGGGCTTTCTCATGGGCACTGTGCCCTGTGACACATCATTCTACGTTAAAAGCGAACTAGCCCCGCCATAACATTATACAACACTTTAGATGGTACCCTTATCTATTATTATAAATGTATTCATCTAAACACTAGTGCACTCTGTGCAACTTTCGATGTTTTTGTTTACCTCGCTTCCTATTTGACTTTAATTGGTATCTACAGGAGTTTCCAACATATTCTCTTATAACATAACTCTTTATGCTTTAAGATATGTTATCCTTTATGGATTTTGAAAATATATCCACAGTTCTCTACTAGACACTTCGGACAAACTTAGCTTAACGTTCTATGATTCGAACTTAATCACTTTTAAACGTTCCTTAATTTGGATCACATATTATGATAAGTTATCATCATGGTTTTCTAAGATATAACCTATGTCTCAACATAGTGGATGATGATCATCCTTTTCTTTCTTTCAACCATGGATGTCAAACTTAATACTATTCCTAATTTGAGTTATTAAGGGTCATTTCCTTAATTAACTTCTATTCTGAAACCCTTTTTAGAATCCCTTAAGGAATACTACATAATATTATAGTACACCTATTATCAACTTCTACACCTTATAATCCTTATTTATAAGTATTTGCGCTTTCATCCTTAACATATTTAAGAATTACTCCTATAAGCTCCCACTCAAAATATGTTCCTACATAATTGAATTTGAGACTTATGTTGCTCCCACTTAAAAATATGTCAATCACATATTGTTTCAGGAAGTCTTTCATAGCTCCCACTCAATTTTATGCAAATTGCATATCCACTCACTGTTTTGAATGACTTCAAAATCCTTTGATCAAATATCAAATTTGGAGATTTACTATGAGATACTAGTACTTTACTAGTTTTAAATCCACTAGACATTTAGCACATATGAATCAAATTCATTTGAATTCATCCAATACTTGAAAAATTGTGCTTTTGTCATTCACCCCTTTTTCCTACTATGGCTTTGCAGTCATTTGGGAAAATTCCAAGTAACCCCTTTACTTGTGAGATTCAGCAACGAATTGCTTTCTAATCTCAAGGGAATTTTGCTTCTAGGATTTCTCATAATTCTAGTTTACCATTATTTCCTTTGTAGTTCTTAGGTATGTCATGTTTCAAAATCATGCCAAATGATTCACAAATGTTTCCATACAAGATATGGATTTACATATTGAACCCTAGTTCATGTAGTGAAAAACAATAGTGGAGGGAAAAAACACAATGATCAAAATCATTTATTCTTTCCTTCTATGAAGAGAATCGTTCAGGAACATTGTCCGTTGCGCTTCTCAACACTCTGATGCAAGGTTTTGACTCCTCATCATATTTTACACTATTTCCCATTTGCTTCATAATTGAGAGACATCACCAGAAGTGAGCTTTCTCAAGAATGTACCAAAATCCAAGCAATACAAGTTTTGCTTTCCTTTTGGTTTAGCTATGAATTTCATATTCAAAGTTTCCAATGAATACTATACAAGGACTTATTCGCTATTATTTTGGTTATATCAAATAACCCCAAAACTTTCACGAATTCAAATGGTTTACCAATTCTAATTGAGTGCTAACTATTTCTAAACTAATGGTCTCTTCATATACACTTCAACGATTTATTTGGTGCCTTCTATTCAACCCCCTTTGATATCTAATATCACACTGTGATGCTTCGCATTTTGACGTTTCAAAACACTTTGCATTCCACAATTTCTTTTATGCCATTCTTATAAAGTTGAATTTCATTACTATTGATCAAATCATAGCAATTTGATTCTCTTTTATATTTATACCCTTTGTTGATGAAACATTTTGATCAAATCAAATAGTTTCATATTCTTGTTTCCTTTGGTAAACTTACTTTACACATTTAAACAATCATATAATGATAATTACCATTTTCGTTAAAACCCAATACATCGGATATGTATTAACTTTTAACAATTCATTAAACACTTTGTATTCAAGTAATACACGGTGTTCAAGTTATTTTGCCAAACTTAGGCATGATTTATATGTGAAAAGAAATCGAATGACTTTCACATATTATCACATAACTTTGAATTTAAACAATGGTTTCATTCATTAATGAAATATCATTAAGTTGGGTATTTTAAACAAGGCATTTTAATGTTTTACAAATGTTCATATATTATCAATTAGTTTCAAACAATAAGGATAATTCACAAGTAATCAAACAAGATATGAACACGAATAGAGATCATTCATAAAAGTAGAACAACTGTTTGTTACAAACTGATATGAATAACCGTCTCCCGAAGTGTGAGACACACTAAAGAAGTTCACAATATATTGATTACATTAATCATCCTAAAACATAAACTAAATGATAAATGTCGAGGGAGAGTGTCGTTGGCCATCATCATCATGCTCGCCATCAACACGCAACGTCACCTCCTCTCCAGCAAGCACCTCTCATGCAGAAGGACCTGTTTTCATTAAAACAGAACAAGTATCAGATATACTTAACACTGCAATGTGTTTGCAAGATTATAACATTTATAAAACTGTATATCAAATATATACCTTTGTCGTTGATGACCTGAGCGACATCTGGTTCAACCAACACATTCTTGAGATGACCTGAGCGACCGCAGCACAACAGCATTTGCGAAAGAGCCTGAAATCCAGACGTCTAGGAAGTATGCTGGCCTCATGTATACATCAAGCATGTGCTGTAAGTGGCTGTCCAGTGACGAGTTCTCCTCCATCTTAATGGATAGGAAGTCTCCCATCAACTCATGCTCCCAAATGCGTGTCTGATGTACGAAATATGTCCTAAGCTACAGCATCACCGAACGAGGGTTGACATCACCCACGAAAGGCCACAACTCGTCCACCATTATGAAACGCATCACAACTTAAATATAGGAGGCCATCTCCCGATGGAGATAGCGGTCTTTCCGCTCCTCTGGGGTCTCAAGGTCTGTGGACGGATCCAGATCCATCCCGTCGAGTATGTAGTCGACCATGTTGTTCTTGCTAAGGAGAACATGGAGACTGGTAACCCAAATGGAGAAGTTCGATCCATCTAATCTGAGCTTCTCTCCTTCTAACCAATCAATTGTCAACATGAAAGAGCCCATCTACATTTATAATTGCAAAAGGAATTTAGACTAAGTTTATAATTAAATGAGTTAATAATAACTCCACTCAGAAACACCTATCCCCAGTAAGGGTTCCTAGTGATAACACGACCCCTATCAACCACATCTCCCCCGATCGTCACGGCCATCAATGTGGGTTCAAGTGTGGACGCCAAACGTCGGTCACATCATTCATGCGACTCGTGCTCGATCTTTCGACCATCCGTGTTCCGAGGCCACGCTTCTCTAGCGTGCTAGGCTCGCTAACTCAACCTTAGTGTATTCGCTGTGCAACATGGCTTACACCCACTGTATGTGAACGTAGATATGTATGACACCCAGGCCTGTCACCCTAGATCGCCTCATACTGAAGAACTTTCTTGGTGGTGCACACGAAGGGGGAACACAATCGTTGGTAATTTTAACAGGGATCATCTTATTAGGCTACCGTAGAGTATCTAATACTAGCACACAATAAGACATACAAACAATAACATTGAATGTAAATGCTATGTGATATAGTCCTTCACGTCATGATCTCCATCCGTCGTCACCGGGTTCCGGCGCCAGGGTTCCGGCGCCATAGACACCAGGGTACCGGTGTCATTCCGGCGTGGTAGTTCGTCATTACCGTGACTATCTACTACTATGCAACAAAAGGTAATTACTTTACCTTTGCCACAACCATATCACAAAGCAAAGCCCCCTACAAAACAAAGTTATACGCCTCTACTTTATCTTTGCATGTTTTACGTGGCTGGATGGGCTTTCGTACAAGAACCGTTCTTACCTACGAACTTTTAGCACAACGTTGATCAAGTAGTTGTCTCTACTACACCCCTTTTGGGGCCCTCCATTGCAAATGGTATACCAACTAATGCGAGAGAGACAGACACCCCCCTAAGCCACTTCATACGGTACAAGCCGTATGTCAAGCGTGGACCAGTCTCGCGAATGAACGCGTAAAGTCGGTTGGGGGCCGCTTCATCAAGCATTACTGCGGTATACACAAGTACACGTGGAAGGGTAACAACTAAAAGATCAACGCCCACACGCTACATCTCGTGTGTTCTATCCGTACTAGAATTACTACGCATAGATCTAGCTCTGATACCACTATAGGGGTTCCGCGCATAAAAACAATAAATTTTACTCTACGCCCTGATACGTCCATTTTGCATCACTATTCTATGTCTTAATTCACTATTATTCATTGATATATTTTGTATTGAGAGGTGATACTTATGCTATTTCATCTGTTTTTGCATGGTTAATGACTTTTGGAGCATGGACCGCTGCAGTCAGGATTCTAATGGAAAAGGTGCTGTTTGGAGGCAAAATTCGCGAAGATCAGAAAATCCGGGAAAATATACGGAAAATTCTATTTTTCCAGAAGACTCAGGATGCCAGAAGATGGAGTGGAGGTGGGCCACAGGGGGCCCACACCACCCCATGGCGTGGGCAGGCCTAGGCCGCGCCTAGGAGTTGTGTGGCCGCCCTGGCCCACTCCAGCCTCTCTCCTCTGGCGTATAACATCCCCACGAAACCCTAAGACTCGGGGAGGGACCAGAGAAAGATTTCGCCGCCTCTGCGGGCCGGAAAACACAGAGAGAGAAAGATCTCTCCGGCAGACAGATTTCTGCCGGGGAAATTCCTTCCCGGAGAGGGAAGATCATCGCCATCAACACTACCATCAAGCTGGACTTCATCGGGATCATCATCATCTGCATCACCACCATCATCACCATCAGCACCCTCATCACCATCTCCATATTGCTGTAACAATTGTGTTGAATCTTGCATAGTTCATAGGCGAAACTTTCCCGGTGTTGATTACTCTTTGTAGTTGATGTTACTGAGTGAACCATTGAATTATTGTTTATGTCTAGATTGTTATACATCATTATTCCATCTCTGATCATGATCCATATGATGTCTTGTGAGTAGTTCGTTTTGTTCTTGAGGACATGGGAGAAGTCTTGTTGTTAGTAGTGGAGTTGTGTTGAGAAAGATTCAATAGATTGTTATTTAAGTTGTGGTGTACTTATTCTAGTGGTGTCATGTGAACGTCGACTACATGACACTTCACCTATAAGGGCCTAGGGGAATGCATTGTGTATTTGGCTACTAATCGTAGGGGTTGCCGGAGTGACAGAAACCTGAACCCCCGTTAGGAAACCATTGCACAAGGGACGTAAGGGTCTTAGAGTTTAAAGTTGTGGTTAGGTTTCTACCTTAATTACTTTCTTGTACTTACGGATGTTTGCAAGGGGTTTAATCACAAGTATGTATTAGTCTCGGATGGGGCGGTACATTTGCACAGGTTCACCCACACAACACTTAGCAAGCTAAAGAAGATTAATGGACTATATGAAGCGAAAGCACTTGACAGTCTTCCCATGTGTCCTCGAGAACGTTTGGTCATCTATAGAAATACAACCGGCTTGTCCTTGGTTGCATAAAGGATTGGGCCACTTGCTGCATTTATTGCTACTGTCTTTTATTTACTTGTACTTTGTTTACTTGCTTTATCGAAAACCCCTAAAAATCCGTTTGCTAAGTATTTGCAGATAATTCCTGATCCATACCACTAGCCAGCACCTTCTGCTCCTCGTTGGGTTTGACACTCTTACTTATCAAAAATATTGCGATACACCCCCTATACTTGTGGGTCATCACGCCCCTGAACCCCTGAAGCTGCCAGGACCTATCTATTAGTAATACAGTAACGGGAGGGGCTTTTCGCGAACTTACCCTTGAAGACCGAAAAGCGTTGGCAACACTCAGGAGAGCGTGGTTGATGTAGACGAGCCGAAGCCGACCTCAAGGTCGTGATGAAGTCCTTGCGCTCCTTCTGGCTTCAACGACTTGAGTGCCTCAAGTGCGACACCTCGCGGGGAGTTACACACGTCCGGTGCCTGACGATGACTCCTGCTTCCCCGATCCAGTAGTAGTTGCGGAAGTAGAGCTCCCGGATCCGAATCCCGCAGCACGACGGCGCTCCGCGGTGAAGATGTCTCTCGCTCGCGCAGTCCAGACTTGGGACCACGGTCACGAGAGAGAGAGGGGGAGAGAGAAAATATCAATTGGAGGTCCTCCCAAAAGTGGGGAGACCTTTATTGATTATTGGGTGTATTTTCTAGGCCAAATACCCCACTTTATATAGGGGGAGGGGAGGTACTACCTCCCCTCAAGTCCCGGGGTGGGACTAAAGGAGAGGAGGGGGAGGGAAGGCCGCTGGCCAGCCCCTAGTGGGCCCCGCGCGGGGGGCTAGGCCTAGCCGGCCAGCCCCCTTGCTCCTTCTCCCTCTCTCCTTTCCCTAATGGGCCTTCTCCCTCCGGAAATTGGCCCATTAAGCCTTTTGACCTTTTAATTGATTTTCTCTTTATTAAATAATTATGAATAAATGATTAAATCAATATTTAACATCCATTCACACATTATCTAATCTTCGTGGTCATGGAACACCTTCCACCTCCACTCCGGACATCCTCCAGACTTACCAAAACCCTTCCGGTTTTCTCCCTTCTTTTCTTCGGCGATTCTACCGATCCTATAAATGCTCTCTAAGCATCATCAAGCCCTTAAGTGTGATACCTGATGTTTCAGGAACACTCCAGACATGGTCGGGACACTCCCGCACCAATGATCAACAGAGGGGCCTGGATGGCCATGTGACCCCTGTGCGTTCCACGAAGATGTTTCGTCGTTTGAACCGGGACAGTCATGTCTTATTCCCTTTGTCTCTCGATACTTGCATTGCCCGAGATCTGATCAATGACATCACCATGTCGTGTTCAATCTCGTTACTGAACAGTGCTATTTGACTCGTTCCGATATATCCCCGTGATCTAATCACACACTGCACATCCATTGGATATAACCTCTCCGAGTGGGCCCTTGAGTATCTTCCCGTCACATGGACAGACAAATCCCGCTCTTGACATATATTGCCTCTACAGTTTCCTCCAAGTACTTGAACACACCTTTATAACCACCGTTTTACCAGATGGCGTTTGATGCTATCTAAGCACTCTCGGGAGACAGTGATTGATATAGCCTCACGGTCTAAGGAATAGTCTACGAGGATCCATTTCTAATCATGATAACTTGAACTTCGTGACATGATCAATCACGATGTTTAGGTTGGGTATTGGTTCATCATCTCATTCTCAGAATGAGATGACCTCATTTCCAACTGGCATAAATGCCACATGATCAGGAAACATGATCATTTGTTGACCAATGAACCAGTGACTAGAGTTTCACTTGGAACCCCTGGTTTGTTTGTATATCACACGTGTATTGATGTTTCCACTCAATATAGTTATAGCATGATATAAAACTTAATCATAAACTATATGAAATATGATAATAGTCCTTACTACTATTTGTCTCTATGGCATATTTCCAACAAACATCCCATCACATTTCCACTTCTTCTTTCTCCACATCACCATTTATTTTGTTAAAACTTCCACTGGGAATGATGCCTCTTCCCAGAGTTTTACAAAAGGTTTTGAAACATTTTTGGTGGGGTAAATCCCAAAACAGTTTGTTTTTCTCAAAACCGGGGTTTCCAAGGAGGTAGGATGCTAATCATCGTACTCTCGGTCTAAACGGGATAAATGATGGGTTCATCGGGGTGGTGCCTCGAAGGACACGCAATCACAACTTGGAGGGGCCAAGTTACTAACGCAGTACTTGTAAAACAAAAGATGCAGGTAGGTAATGCAATTTATAAAGAGGATATAAAATAGGTAAAAGAGAGTAGGACATATATCGGAGTTCAGGAATGGTGGCTTGCCTGTGATCAGCAAAAAATCCCTGGACTTCTTCAGATGACCAAGAATACCCAAAAAAAGAAATTCCTTCCTTCTTGTCGTCATACACTCACACTATCGTCGTCATCGAAAACACATGCAAGCAGACAAAACCACAATCAATACAATGCATACAAGTATCAAACCATACAGCAAACAACATAAGAAGTACTACTGGACTTTGAAGGGTTTGGAGAAGTTGGATATGGCTGGTGGAATTTACAAGATTGCCACTAATGTGTTTTCTCTTGGAAGATAGTTGTCTAGCTAGATATGATGAGCTTTGGATTAGGGTTCTATGGTCAGTAGGATATCAATATGCAAATGTGATATCCTCTAATAGGTCTTGTCAAGACAAAACCATCATAAGTGGTTTCACTTGAAAATCAATTTCCTAGACTTAGATATGCTTTTTTATAGTGGATTAAACTCTAGTTTAAGGAAATAATTCACCAGAAGTGTTCCGGAGATCCAAAAATTATTTCCTTGGATAGTTTGGTAGTAATTGATGTACTTAACCACCTAGAGTTTGAAACAAGTCAAAAGAATTACCAGAATGCCCTTAGGAAATTCCTAAAGATAGTTCTGTACAGTTCTTCTCCTTTTGACCAGATTAATTCTACAGATGCTATTGGGTTGGTTCCAAGGGCAGGCGATTGGTATTTAAAATATATTTCTGTAGAAATTGGATTCACTCAACTTGGAGTTGCCAAACTCCAGGAGTGATTTATTTAGTGAAAATACCCATCACAGTGGTATTTGAATCACTAAAATTCAACCAGAGCTCAATAAATTCTGAGCTGCTGGGGTTTGGTACATATTGGTTCTGGGGTGTACTGGGAGGTGGAGTCTAGTCAAAACCACATTTGGTTAGACCTGGGGAAATTATCTAAGACAGAAAGTTGCTAGATTTGTTATTTTTGCTAAAGGCAGAATACTGTTCCACTTGACATGGGACCTGTGCTGGATAATAGGTCCTTGGTTCATCTCAAAAGGAGATGTAGAACTCTCTGTGGAAATTATTTTGGGTTCCAGATACATGCTAGCAGATTAATTACTAGCAAATATTTGAATTTAATTTGGGCATGGGGCTGCCTCTGCATGTTTGAGAAAACACCAGAGTAACCCTAGAAATTTGAACCTAGGCAAAAGGGATTCAATTTAAATTTTTATATGGATTTTAACTGGCTGGATCTTTTCTGGATCTGGGTTAAAAATAAAAGAAAACGGAGGGCAGCAGGAGCTGGGCCGGATCTGGCGAGGAGATGGGCCGCAGGGGGATATTCGGCCCACGACGCACGGTGACACGCGGGAAGAGGGGGTTTCAAACCTGACGGGCGGGGCCCGTCGGTCAGCGATAGCGGGGCGCGAAGGGGTATCAGACGTTGTCGGCCGTTGGATCAAGTCACAATAGACGGCTCTAAGTCGTCATCTACGTGACAGAGGGTGGCCGGCGACGGGAACCCTAGGCGGAGCAGGGAGGAGCAGGGAGGATACTTTGGGGGCTCGGGGGAGGTCGATGAGGCGGCAGGGCGACGCGGTCGACGACGCTGAACAGATCGGTAGGCGGCACGATGAGGGTTGACGCTGGGAGGTAGGTCACACGACGACGGCCGAGGAAGAACTCGTCGGAGTTCAACACCGACGATGGAGGAGAGGGTCTTGGGCAGAAATAAGAGCACCATTAGATGCAGGAGAGCAAGGGGAGCTCGGGGGCTGACATGCAGGGAGAATGGAGTGGAGGAGAGGATGCCTTGCTCGATTTGCTTGAGGAGGACGAAGCTCTCCTCTTCTTCTTTCTCGGGCAGCACAGAGCAGGGGAGGGGGTGTGGTGCTCTGGGGAGGCAAGTGTCGGGTCTGCAGCATAGAAAACAAAAATTTTCCTACGATGAGAACTATATG
This sequence comes from Avena eriantha, assembly GCA_910589775.1. Taxonomy (NCBI): domain Eukaryota; kingdom Viridiplantae; phylum Streptophyta; class Magnoliopsida; order Poales; family Poaceae; genus Avena; species Avena eriantha. The sequence goes on along the minus strand of OU342741.1, from coordinate 80,362,434 downwards.
CCAAGATCTATCTACTAGGTACAGAGCAACAGGTGGACATACATCCATCGAGAACTTACCCTCGAAGACAACGAGTTTTGTTAACGAGTAGGAACTCGTGGTTGATGTAGTCATACACTTGCCGATCTCAAGATCGTGAGGAAGTCCGAGCGCCGCAACTCAGCAGCACATCCGCACTCGCACACACGTTCAAGCCACCGGACAACCTCCACCTCCTCGCTCCAGCGATCCAGCAGAAGCAGCAACTTCTTCCAGACGAAATTCCACCGGGAACATGTATCTCGCTAATCCGAGACCATGGGGGAATAATTCTAGAGGGGGAGAGAGATCCTTCACAAGGAGGTGTCAGGAACAAAGAGGAAGAGGGTGTCCTTTTATAGGAGGAGGGGGGTGCCCCTCCTTCATGGCCAGCGCATGGGGGGGGTGACTCCTCACCTCCCCCATTCATGTGGTGGTAACTCCTCCACATTAAAATGCCTCTTCACATTCCCCTTTAAAGTCCCTACTTTAAATGCATTAAAATTCTCCAAGTTTAATGCTCTCTCATTTAATAAAACTCTTTTATTAAATTTATTCAGAATTTTGTTAATTACTTTAATTAACAAACATTCACATATAACCCCTTGCAATATTTCAATATCACACGCAGAACCACTTTCTGCAATTTCACCCGAAACAATTTCTGGTTTCTATCGAAACAATTCCTGCGCTTTGCAATTATTTCATCTGAAACATATGTGCTCCAAAATGGTGTCCGGTAACTCTTAAGTGTGTCACCCTACGGTTCGCGAATAATGAAGACATGATGGAGACTCCTCTCAGATCAATAATCAGAAGCGGGATCTGGAGATCCATACTGACTCCTGCATATTCTACGATGACTTCTGTGATCGTGAGAACCTTTAACACTTGTAACTAAATCCCTTTGTCTAGCGATATATTACATGTCCGAGATTCGATCATCGGTATCTCCATACCTAGTTTGATCTCGTTGCCGACATGCACTCTTTTCTCGTTCCCGTGATATAACATTCTAGTGATCACATCACTTGCTTGCAAGCAATCTTAATGTGATATCACCGAGAGGGCCCAGAGTATATCTATCCGTCATCAGGATTAACAAATTCTACTCTTGATCCATGAGCCTCAACATAACACCTTCGTAGCACTGAAACCATATTTATAGTCACCCTGTTACGGTGTGACGTTTGATGTTATCAACATACTCTTCCGGTGTTAGCAATTAACATGATCTCATGGTCTAAGGATAAAGATTACTTCGTATAGTGTTATAGCAATATAAACATAACGAGTTTGATTGTAATGCTATACTTTGGATGAATGTTCATGACATCATTCCACCAATGTTGTGACCTTGTTATTAACAACATCCAATGTCCATGATCAGGAAACCTTGATCATCTTGTTAATTAACAAGCTAGTCTATAAGAGAGGCATAACAAGGAACCCTTTTTGTTTATTAAACACACATGTATTAACGTTTCCGATCAATACAATTATAGCATGCAAAATAAACATTTATCATAAACATGGAATAAGATAATAACCACTTTATTATTGCCTCTCGGGCATATTCCCTTCAGTCTCCCACTTGCACTAGAGTCAATAATCTAGTTTGAAAAACTTTGCGTATTAAACACCTATGGCTTTCTGGTGTTGCATATACGCTATTGCTAGTGGTTAACATAATCTCCGGATCTGACAATTTTAGGTCCGTGTGTGTTTGCATGTCTTTGCGTCTGTACGCATAACTCATTCTCAAATGAGATGGCATTGTATAAATTTGGTCCTCTGGTGAGACCTTTAGTTTGTTCGAGTTAAAATATGTTGATATTATTGTCACACAATATATCTTCATAGTATTAGCCCACTTTGAACCACACCTAGTTTGATAACAAACTACTTAACACAAATGCCCTCCTTTGCTGCTACTATAGCAGTTATATACTTAGCCTTTTGTTGTAGTATCCGTCACAATGTCTCAACTTTGGAACTCATCCAAATCCACCATGGAAAATCCTTTCCATTACATTGTGCCACCCATAGTCTAAATTGAGATAAATTTAATTTGTATCTTGTGACAAAACTAGTATCAATGTAACACTTTACAATGAACTACCTTTAACTATTTGTCACTTATACATGACATATTCTTAGTTCTTCCAAAGCTCATAAGAATATCTTTACTATCATCCAATGATCATCTTATGAATCATTATGGTATGTGCTCATAACATTTAGAGCATAGGACATTCTAGATATATACATATCATAGTATAATCGATAAAATCTTCATGTGATTTTACTCACAAAGTGTTGAAACACTTGAATCTTGATACAATCCTTTCCATGCAGCAAGAACCTTTCTTGTTGTTTCCATATTGAACCCTTTCAATATCTCATATATGTATGTCTGGCACAACCATATTAGCGCCTCAATCTATCCATATAGATATTGATGCCAAATATTCCGAGTTTGCCCAAGTCTTTCATCGAAATCTCATTTTAATGAAATTCTTAACTTGTGTCAATACAAGATACATCATTTCCAATCAACAATATGTCCTCTACATAATGTATTAGAAATATGTCTCAGAGCTCCCACTTAATTTCTTGCAAATGCAAGCATCTTCATCATCTCCGATGAATTTAAACTCTTTTAACAGTTTCATCATGGTGAAGATTCCAACTCCGCTATGCTTACTTCAACTATTGAAGTTTGCATGCCCTTTTAGCACCCTTTGAATTAACAAAACCCTTCGGACCGTGTCTTATACACGTCCTAGGTAACCATTCTATTAGAAGAACATTGTTTTGTTTGTTCAACTACCATACATCAAATTATATGTAGTGGTTGCTACATTAATCCGTCAAGACTAAATATCGCTATGAAAGATCAAATCTTGTCATAGTCAACTCCTTGAACATTGTCGTAAACTTCTTTCCGACGTGTCAACTATTTCATAGATGTTAAACATCCATGTCTATTTCTTTATAGATCCAAACACGACCGATAGGCTTCACGCCTTTCCGGAGGGTCTTCTAAGTTCAGAAACTTGATTTCTCATGTATGGATACTATCACGGATTCTATGATTTCTAGTCATTTTATGGTGTCAGGGCCCATCATCGCTTATTTTTATGTAGTCGGTTCATCATTGTCAAAACAATAACGACTTGCTTATCAAATCACACTATTTGATTCTTACCGACCCACACGGTTCAATAGGAACTCTAATCTCCGAGATCACACCCTTTGTAATCACGGGAGCCATGAGCATTGTGGCTGCCACCGGGACACTTTCCGGCGCTGCGCTACTTAGCACATATAGCTAGGGTTTAACAACCTTATCAAAGTTCTATTGTCCTCCCACTTAACTTTTCGCGAAAAATTCCTTCTCAAGAAACTTGACGTTCGAAGTGACAAACTCTTTTGTCCTCCGTGTTATGGAGAAATTCCCAACAAATTCTTTGGGATAACCTACAAAGACGTACTTATCCGACTTTGATTGTAAACATTTTACTTATGCATAGCATACCAAAATTTAAGAAAAGACAATTCGGGTTTTATCCCAAACCATAACTCATATGGTGTCATTTTAACGGATCACGATGGTGCTCTTTTCAGTGTAAAAGCGGTAGTCTCTAAAGCTTCAATCCTTAAAAAATAATGGCAGTTTTATAAATGACACCCTTGATCTTACCATGTCAAACATGGTTTGATTTCATCTCTCGAATATGCCATACTCCTATGGTTTATCAGGAAACACAAATCATGGAACGATTTCTCAAATCTTAGGTGTTTTTGCTAAACATGTAACTCAAATATCTTCCTTTATGATTGAATCATAAACTCTTTATTTTCTTGTTACAATGATTTTTCATTTCATCTTGAAAGTCTTTGAACAATTTTCAAATGTTTCATACTTCTTCCTTATTAAGTAAATATACAGATATATTCACTCAAATTTTCGGAGAAAGCATATGAAGCAAAAAAGATCCATCGCATATGGCTACACATAATGGACTATGCACATCAGTATGCACAATTTCCAATAAGCTAGTCATCCGTTCCTCTCTGGCCTATTGACGGCGTTTCAATTATCTCGAGGAAAGTCTCACATGCATCAATTGATCAAAATGAAAGACTCCAAAAATCCATCAACATGGAGTTTCTTCATGTTTTCTTTCCAATATAATTTAAAACAGCGATGTCACTTCATAAGTGATCTTTCAATCATTTGTCTTGCAACATTTTAGCAATAGTGTTTATGGATGTGATTTCTCCCACTAGACTTGTAAAAGTTCATCCATCCTTTATGGAATACGGTAATTATTTGAACAACCATTGTTCTCGTAATACCGGAACAAAATAAAAATTATTAAAACAAATCTTGAAGGCTTGGTTTGACGACAACGAAAAACACAATAAAACTTTATTTGTTTTTGATGAACATCATCACTTATTCTCTTGCCAGTTTCTTAGGCCATTGCAGTTCATGAATTGCGTTGTCCTGTATGACACTTCATACCAACCAATTCGGTATCCAATACCGGTATCCAATACCTAAGAACCACATTGTTTAACAAGCAAGGAATACAAGCATAACATGTATATCTTCTATATACCTAAGATGGACATTTCCAACTTTTTATTTTCTGCCAAATATTTTATAGTTTCTCTTTCAGCAATTCCTTTTCCTTTTAAAATAATATATCAACATCAATTGTGGTGTCATTCACATGACACATAGTACAAAGCATATATAGTCAAATACTAATACCTTTGGACTTGCACTTTGAAGTGGATCACCATCATCAAATGTTTGGTGTTCTTTCAAAAATCCATTCTTTAGTAATCTTTTAGTGTAGTAAACATTTTACTTACATCTTCTATTCATCCTTATCATGACAACTTTCATGATTAAGCTACTATAGACTGTAAGGAAGAATCGCGAGTATAATGTTAGTTCCCAAAAACCTTTTTGGGAGATCTAGATGCCTAGCATCTCCATCCTTCACAAATTCTCATACAATATGAGAACACGTATTTTGCTAAATTATACTCTATCATAATGCAACCAAAAACATTGTTTCAGATATCACAATATCTTTCACACATGATGGTTTTTGAAACAATTTTCAGCTCCTATATAATCTTGATATTAAAACAACTTTTGAATATCAATAATCATGGAGGCAAACATGATACTTTAGATACTAACATTGGAATTCTTACTCTTGATTTAATACTACTTATTAAAATTCATGGAGTAAATAGAGTTTGCTGAAAGTTTGCAATAGGACTTCTAAACTTTAAATTGACATTCAAAACAATATGATACCAGTTCGTAAAGTAAATATCAAGAATTCTATAGTTCTATTATCTCAATTGAAACTAAGCATAAGGTAGTGAACATACGCCAATGACTACAACAAATTATGCAAATTCACTTGATTTAGTTTTATGACAAAATTGAGTTCGACTAATCCAAATTAGAAATGAACTCCCACTCAAAAACGACATCCCTCGTGCCTTTTTGGTGATTACATGAACCAAATCCACTACACCAAGTCCGATCATCACGTGAGTTGATGTACCTTCAAAGGCGAGCATATATATGGGCATCATATCAACTATATGACTCGTGCTTAACCTTTCGGTCCGTGTTCTGAGGCCATGTCTATACATGCTAGGCTCGCCAAGTAAGAACAATAGTACTCACATGTGTAAAACTGTCTTACACCCGTTTGTATGAAATCGTAGAGTCGAGTACACCCGATCATCACGTGATGTCTCGAAACACGATCCATAGAACGGTGCATACTTAAGGAAGACCACATTTTTATCTTGAAATCTAAATGAGGGATCATCTTACAATGCTACAGAAAGCGCCAAACTAGCAGTATAAGATGCTAACATCTAATGTGTAAAGTGAGATGGTATGGTCCATGCATTTGATCTCTATCATATGCATCATGGTATGATCTCTATCATTCCTTTTTTGTGTAAGGCCAAGGTCTATGGAACTTACACGTTGAGTGTGTTGTAAGAGTATCTATCATACATCTACTTAGAACAATACCATATCAAGACACTAGCCCAGCAACGATCTAAACTAGACGCCTCTAATTTATCAATTGCAAGTTTTACGTGGCTTAGGGCTTTCGGAGATAGAATCGTTCTTACCTACAAACATGAACCACAACGAGGATAACCAAGTTATTAGCAACTCGTTGTAAATCAGATATTGACTATAGTAGGAGAGACAGACACCTGCCAACCACTTATGCAAAACAAGTTGCATGTCAGTCGTGGAACCGGTCTCATGTACGATGACATGTAAGGTTGGTCCGGGCCACTTCATCCCACTATGCCACCAATATCCAAAATACATGAAAGATGCAATAACATGATCATCATCGCCCACATATAAGCATATGTGTACTACCCTTGCAAAGCACCTACGCATAGATCAGGCTCTAATACCACTGTTGGGTCCGCAGCATAGAAAACAAAAAATTTCCTACGATGAGAACTATATGCCAAGATCTATCTACTAGGTACAGAGCAACGGGTGGACATACATCCATCGAGAACTTACCCTCGAAGACAACGAGTTTTGTTAACGAGTAGGAACTCGTGGTTGATGTAGTCATACACTTGCCGATCTCAAGATCGTGAGGAAGTCCGAGCGCCGCAACTCAGCAGCGCATCCGTACTCACACACACGTTCAAGCCACCGAACAACCTCCACCTCCTCGCTCCAGCGATCCAGTGGAAGCAGCAACTCCTTCCAGACAAAATGCCACCGGGAACATGTATCTCGCTAATTCGAGACCATGGGGGAATAATTCTAGAGGGGGAGAGAGATACTTCACAAGGAGGTGTGAGGAAGAAGGAGGAAGAGGGTGGCCTTTTATAGGAGGAGGGGGGTGCCCCTCCTTCATGGGCGGCGCATGGGGGGTGACTCCTCACCTCCCCCATTCATGTGGTGGTAACCCCTCCACATTAAAATGCCTCTTCACATTCCCCTTTAAAGTCCCTACTTTAAATGCATTAAAATTCTCCAAGTTTAATGCTCTCTCATTTAATAAAACTCTTTTATTAAATTTATTCAGAATTTTGTTAATTACTTTAATTAACAAACATTCACATATAACCCCTTGCAATATTTCAATATCACATGCCGAACCACTTTCTGCAATTTCACCCGAAACAATTTCCGGTTTCTATCGAAACAATTCCTGCACTTTGCAATTCTTTCGTCTAAAACATATGTGCTCCAAAATGGTGTCCGGTAACTCTTAAGTGTGTCACCCTACGGTTCGCGAATAATGCAGACATAATTGAGACTCCTCTCAGATCAATAATCAGAAGCGGGACCTGGAGATCCATACTGACTCCTGCATATTCTACGATGACTTCTGTGATCATGAGAACCTTTAACACTTGTAACTAAATCCCTTTGTCTAGCGATATATTACATGTCCGAGATTCGATCATCGGTATCTCCATACCTAGTTTGATCTCGTTGCCGACATGCGCTCTTTTCTCGTTCCCGTGATATAACATTCTAGTGATCACATCACTTGCTTGAAAGCTATCTTAATGTGATATCACTGAGAGGGCCCAGAGTATATCTATCCGTCATCAGGATTAAAAAATTCTACTCTTAATCCATGAGCCTCAACATAACACGTTCGTAGCACTGAAACCATCTTTATAGTCACCCTGTTACGGTGTGACGTTTGATGTTATCAAGATACTCTTCCAGTGTTAGCAATTAACATGATCTCATGGTCTAAGGATAAAGATTACTTCGTATAGTGTTATAGCAATATAAACATAATGACTTTGATTGTAATGCTATACTTTGGATGAATGTTCATCACATCATTCCACCAATGTTGTGACCTTATTATTAACAACATCCAATGTCCATGATCAGGAAACCTTGATCATCTTGTTAATCAACAAGCTAGTCTATAAGAGAGGCATAACTAGGAACCCTTTTTGTTTATTAAACACACATGTATTGACGTTTCCAATCAATATAATTATAGCATGCAAAATGAACATTTATCATAAACATGGAATAAGATAATAACCACTTTATTATTGCCTCTCGGGCATATTCCCTTTAGCAAGTGGGAGTGAGAGGGGGCAAATGGAGGCAGGGGCGAGCTGGGGAGGGGCTGCTGGCCTTTATACTAAGAGGAGGGAGTGGATGGTGTAAATTACCCTTTTGGACAAGGGGGAGAGCAATGCTGGCGAGGGGTTGGTCCAGGGGAGGTCGAGAGGGGTATTTTTGGTACTTGGTCGTGCTGGACCAGAGAGGGAGGTGGTGGCATCAGTGGTAATTAAGTAGGGAAGATCTTTGTAGGATTTGGGGTTATCTCTCTCTCTTACCACTAGTCCAAGGGCATGATGGGAATTTGTTGGGGTGGAGCTTGCAATGGTGGTCGACCAAGTATGTGTCTGATGCTGAGGAGGTACATTGAGTAAGATTGAATGAGATTTGGAAGTGCTTAGAGTGGTGATTTTCTTAATTTATAAATATTGATCTAGTTGATGGTTGTGAAGGAAGTCCAAAATCTCACATTGGACCAGAGGAGAAAATGGAACTGGTAGATAGATAAGGTCAAGGTAGACTTCTAGGATTTAATTGGGATTTTTCAGAGGAGTTTAGTCATCCTTAATCCAATTACTCAAAAAGGACAAAAGTGGGTTTTAGAGGATAATTTGATAAATTTCCATTGGACAAGGATGGATTTTGATGTGGAAGGGTCCCAAATGTGAATACACACCTAGGGGAATTTTTCCAAGATTTATTGGGGATTAAAAGTATTTAAAACAATTATTATTCCAATTCAGCCATTTAAGAAAATGGGCGAAAATAAATAATAGAGCTTCTCAAAAATATTTATTTTTGAGATGAAAAGATAGGATATGATTGGTGGGGCTCACAAGAGCTAGAAGTTGGGGAGGTGTTTTTGGTAAAAACCAAACTTTCCTTTATGGAGGGAGTTTTGGAGATTTTGACTATTTAAGAAATTAAATAGCTTTGGGGCCTCAATAATTATGGATAATTATTGATAAATCTTTGAGATCAAGGTAGGTGAGGTGGAGAAGGTGTAGCAAACATGTGCAACCGTGTGGAATGAAATTCCAAGTTGGAAAGGATGGAAAACAAGGAGGTGAGGATCTAGGGTGGTGTTATTTTTATACCACCAAAACATGCTTGCATCTTGGAGCTAAGAGCTCACCTTGGTGCAAGGGATAGATGGTTGAGTAGGCCAAGTCATGTAGATGATCATGGCAGGAGGAGTTTGAATTAATTGTATTTGAGGTGATCTAGATAAGATGGCAAACTTTGTTGAAATTAAAGTTGCCATGTAGAAAGTGTCATGATGCCTTCTAAACCATGTAGTATATAACTCTCCATAGTTTTGGCAATAGAAGCTACGAAAATAGTTGTGGTTACATAGTCATCTTGGCTCCTGTTTTGAAATGCCAGAACATTTGAGAATATGTAAAGTAAGCCAAGATAGTTTTGGTAAATAGCTTTTGTCAACTGAGGTTGAGGTAGGGAGTATCCTAAGATACACTTCATAAGCACAAGTGCAAACAAACAACAAGCAAGCACTGAACTAAAGCACAAGAAAAAGTTTTTGTTCCCCCTGATTTTTGCATTCTGGACAACAAATTAGGATTGCTGAAATTGGGATGTTACAGACCTTTCCCCCTTAAAAGAATCTCGTCCCGAGATTCCAGAGAGTAAGGTTAGGGGATTTGTCTTGGAGTTAGTACCATGTGTTTCTTGCGGGCTAACTTGTCGGCCTTGTCTTTGAACAGAAACTTCTTGACAGCGAGGTTGAACTTCAATCTTCTTGAAACTCGAGGGTCAATCTGGCTTCAACCATGGTTGTAGGGAGGGATCTTCCTTCTGTAGGGGTCTACGGTACTTCTCTTAAGTGGGTTATTGTATCCAAGTCTGTGACAAGTCTGTAAAGTCTGGGATAAGTCCGTGCTCTGTGATTTGTGTCTTCGGGTCACAAGGTCGGGCAGAGAGGTTATCTATTTTGCGGGAAAGATGCAGTCTTTCCCCCTTAGGATTTCTCTTGGGTAGGTTGGAGAGTCACAACTAGGGGACCTTGGATGTCATCAAGCTTCTCTTTCGCGGAAGTCTTGCCGGGCTTATCCTCGGGGCATTCTCTGCTGAAGTGACTGGGTAGTCCACACGTGAAGCAGAGGTTCTTCTTCCATCGTAGCCAAGTTGACGACGTTTCTAGGCTGACATCGGGAGGTTGACAGGCCTTGCCAATGAGGGGATATATTGGGCATCTTATGGGGACATGGTCTTGGCCTTCGCGGAGAAAACAAGTGATGAGTCGAGTTGGGCAAACTTTTTGGGAATGGGGGTTCTCCACAGTTGGGGCAGTGGCCGGAGCATCTATTGGCTTGGTGTCCTTCATCTCCACAGCGACTACATGCCTTCTTCGAGCTTCTGGTCTTCATGGCCATCTTGGGGGAGGTCTTATTGGTGGCAGACGATGCGGGTTGGGTCTGATGCAACAACTTGGGTAAAACACGCAAGAAGGACAATTCAAGCAAGCATAGCAATCAAGGAAGTCATTACATACCAACCCAATCTGCACCCGAGGGTGCTAAAGTACTTAGGCATTTACAAAACGCGTTCAGGGACGATACATGAATCTACCCTATTGCTAGGTGGGCGAGTACAACGACGTGGGAGACTACTCGAAGGGTGCATCTGGGGAGTTGTGGCTAGCTTCTGGCAGATCAGTGGTGGTTTCCCGCGTCTTCTTGAGGGGCTTGAACCTACGGAGGTATTGACTAGCGGTGGTGCACTTCCTGCTTTTCTTGGGGGCGGATTCTCCCGAGGTTCCTTCAGTTGCAGTTGCTAGTGCTTGATTCCTTTGCAGGGTTTCTAGAGCTTCCTTACGGTTGAGGATGGCTTGCAGGCGACGGAGCTCCATCTGGGAGTGGTAGTATTCGTCAATGACTGCTGTTAACGCCTCATTGCTAGAGTAGCTATAACAGGTCTGAAAGGAGAGAGCAGGATACGCCAGGCTAGGGTCTTGAGTTCCTCCGGTGCAGTCGACATTTCCCTTCATGGGGAGGTAGAAGGTTGTGGTCTGCCTCATCTCTGGGAGGGAGCTACAGATGCGCATCAAAGCTTCTCTGGCTACCAAGTCAATAGCCAGTACGGGACTAGGCATCCGGGGTCCTGTAGAGTAGATAGGGCTTCCATTGTTTCCTGGCCTGGCTAGTATGACAATTTGTCCCACATAATCTCCTGATTCCAGTCCCTTGTAGAGGGTGTAGATAGGTCTCTGCTGGTAACCGCACAGTTGCATCGAGTCCCATAGGATTTGGGGGAATCCAATCTTCAACCACTCTTCATCAATAAGCTCCATCTACAAAAGGTTTTAGGTCCAGCTTGGGTTAGTGACAGGTGTGCGTGATTTTAAGCTTACAAAATCTTATTAATGCAAGGAGTTTTCAAGATACAGGAGGAGAAGATGTAAGCACTTTTGCAAATAGTCAGCTTTTCTCCCTTGTCTTTTTGGAAAATAGGTTTGTCGTTTCCTGTCTAACGTCCATGCTAACTAAGGTCTCCTACAGTCAGGATGGCTCTGATACCAAGTCTGTGGTACCCCCGAATTACTCATCCAAGAAATCTTTGTTATGCATACATCCACGTTCCCATGATCAGTGAGCCATGGAACATAACCGACAGGTATCATTACAAGATCCGAAACATAACGAAATTACAAGACTTACATAATTGCCATAATGGCTACATCATCCTTAGTAGCGGAACAACACCAAGCGCAGAGCCCAATCGTGCCTCAACCTACAGGCAGCTGACTGGGAAGACGGCCTAGCTCACATGGACATCACATGAACCTCCTGAAAGTCTGGCCAAGTAAATAGCCAGGGACACAACCGTGATTACATTGAATGTACTCGCAAAACCACCAGGATGAGTGAACAAGGGAAATGCAATTCTGGCTGTGGCGAGATAGCTCCATCTGAGGGTTGCTTTTGAAAATACCTACCCTAACTTTGAAATTATGGCATCTCCATATCTTTGTTGAAAAAGTGTTTTGAAAACATGCTTCTGTTTTATAAACCAAGACATCTCCATATCTTTGTTGAAAAAGAGTTTTGAAAACAGTTTTGTGGATGAAAACCCTTTTTGAACATTTTAGACCCCTCGGGTCAAAACAAAGCCTTCGAACTCAGGTTCCCTCGGAACCTTCGTCCTCAAAGTACTTGTTTCCCAAACAAGCACAGTTTGGGTACTGCTAGCCAACACCTTTACAACCGTCCTTGACCGTGGACACGGCTATTCGAATAGGTTATACTCTGCAAAGTTTGCACACTTTACCCACAAGAATTAATACATCCGCCGGGATACAACCACGGCCCACTCCCACTGTAGATGGGGGTCCGGATAATCAAACCTAACCTTTCGCTTGTCTACACTAGCAAAGGCATGCTTTTCCTGTTGGGTTTGTTCTCCCCGGCAACGAGTATGTGGCTCCCAGCCATAGTCCTTCCTTCCGTACACACACATACCCAAGCCGTAACTTGGCGTATACCTTCAATTTGGTGACTCCTCTTCCTTCCGTACTACCTAAGTCATACCGTCCGCGGGAGACCCAATTGTTGCACTGGACTCCTAGTTGTTCAGGCTCATTCTTGCCGAGGCAAGCGACAGGCTTCAGATCCTAGATCTGGGACGCCGGCCCGGGATTCCAGGGATTTCTCCCTATAAGCATGGTAGCAGTTGCCTCGGCTAAAGCAGACAAACTACGAGTTAAGCCCCAGCAACCTGGGGTAATGTGGTTGCGCGGATGGATTTAAGCCCCAGCAACATGGTTCTCCCTTCCTTCTTGTCGTCAGACACTCACACTATCGTCGTCATCGAAAACACATGCAAGCAGACAAAACCACAATCAATACAAGGCATACAAGTATCAAACCATACAGCAAACAACATAAGAAGTACTACTGGACTTGGAAGGGTTTGGAGAAGTTGGATATGGGTGGTGGAATTTACAAGATTGCCACTGATGTATTTTCTCTTGGAAGATAGTTGTCTAGCTAGATATGATGAGCTTTGGATTAGGGTTCTGTGGTCAGTAGGATATCAATATGCAAAAGTGATATCCTCTAATAGGTCTTGTCAAGACAAAACCATCACAAGTGGTTTCACCTGAAAATCAATTTCCTAGACTTAGATATGCTTTTTATAGTTGTCGTGGTGGTGTCACGGCAGATGCCATGGATAGGCTAAAGGTGGGGACTAATACACGCTAGGGGAATCCAGGGAGGGATAGTGAAGTGATTCTCCACACAGTTGTTAGTATTTGCTTTGCTTCCAAGATTACAAGTGCACCTAGAGCTGTGTTGGCGAGAGGAGGAAGAAGTTGCCCTCTTACTCTCACATACAGATCACCCTCAAAACCCTAGCCAGAACAGAAAATCGGAACCCCTTCTACTGAAACCCTCGCCCCCTTTTATAGAGGGAGCTTGGTATCTGCCTAGGGCATACGTGGAGGCATATTCCTAAGAATATGCCTCCTCCCAAAGTAGTAAGCCGACCGGGGTGCTTTTCCCCCGCTTCACACATGCAGAGGCTACGTGAGCCTCTGCGGCGCCCGCGTTAGCCGATATGGGCGTCGTCACCCTTGTCGGCCACGCCCCGGTGGTCCTGTCCTTGCTTGCTTCGCTCAGGTAGTGCGTACCGGGGCTTCTTTTGACCAGCTAGATTTCTTCCTTCTCCTAGAATCCAGACGTGACCCGGATCATAGTTGATCCAGCCACACCTGTTCCTGCATACAAGTAAAACAAACATCTCCGACTTACTCCTTAAGTCGGTTAAGACTTAGTCAGGCGAACGCCCCCTGGTCCGGGTTACCCCATGATTCGGCCTGCCTCTAGGTGACCCGGCCAGCATCCGCTTTGGCCTTGTCGAACCTCGGCTAACTCGGCCTTTATACCCCGGCGTGACCCTACCCGGGGGTATCCCCCCAACATTAGTCCCCGAAGCTGGTGCGGTCTTAGGTGCCTTGGCCGCTAAGGCCACATCAAGTTCAATTTCGAGCTCCGGTCGTTATTGCCGAGTTACCTCTTTACCTCGGATTATATGGATTTACGTTCCCTTCGCACATTCCAAGTTCTCACTTGCCGGCCGGGTTACCACTTTAATTCGGACCTCATGGTTTTACTTTCCCTCTACTCATTCCAAGTTTTCACTTGCTGGTCGGGTTACCACGGTTCCATCCGGGTCTCGTTTCCTCCTCTCGTACGCCAACCCATGTGGAGGCTAATCATTATGTTGTCTTATTTTAAGGGCCAGCACAGTAACCGCCGTAGTAATTGTCAGTTATCACTGTGCGCAGGTCACATCACGCCTGCCTCCTCGTTTATCGCATCACAACGTCACATCATGGGATCATCTCTACTCTGTTGCCTTTCGTGTGGCTCCCTGCTGATTGGCCGAGGTGGGCTATACACGGCCACACCATGTGGCTCATTCGCAGGACGCGATCCCACTCACCCCTTGAGAGAGTGGTTAAATAGGGGAGGGGCGCACCCTTAGGAGTTTTCCCCTTCCGCGCCCCTCTACCCCTTGCTCTTCTTCTTCTTCTTCTTCTTTTTCTCCGCGACAGCGCCGCCGCCAGGGCTTCTCCGTAGCAGCGCCGCCGCCACACTGCTTCCCCGTGCCTCTGCGTCGCCGTCACCGCTACACAACTCCCTCGCCACGGGTCCTCGCCAATCCAGGCCTCTGCCCCCCACCGCCGCTAGCGCCAGCGAGGGCAGCGAAGACCAGATGACGGAGGAGGAACTCATCGTCGCAGAGCAAGAAATGGAGGAGGACTCCACGGCGGCGGACCGTGGTGCCTGGGGCGGGTCTTGGGTCTGCCAAGACGACCTGGATTGGCTCTACCGCACCAGACGCATCCCCGCCGGCGTCGCCGCTCGTCTTGCCTCCTCCGAACTGGCCCCCTCTCCCAATCCGGGTGAGTTCGTCGTGTTCCTGTCCCATTTCCAACGGGGCTTCAGTTTGCCAGTGAGCGACTTTTTCCGGGACTGGCTTAGTACCTACCAACTCCAGCCGCACCATCTTCGTGCCAACGCCATCACCTCTCTTTTCGCTTTCGCTTCTACGATCGAAGGCTACGCCGGACTTTGGCCCACGAAGGAACTATGGATCCGGTTTTTTGGCCTTTGTCGCAAGTCATCCCAAACATCCACATCGATCCGAAGGACAAGCAGCTCACTCAATTCGGAGCTGCTTCCATCTCACCCCGGAGGCTTTCTGTTTTCCCCCGGGTCACCGGGCTAGACTCTTGCAAAGGGTGGGCCCAGGCCTTCTTTTATGTCCGGAATACGGACACTGAAGACTTGATCCGGCTGCTCCCCTATACTCCGGGTCCACCTAACCCAGAACTGTGGGACGTCGTCCCCAAGAAGCCCACGGCCTTGGCAAACCAGGTCAACAAGAGGTTCGTGGAGCTGAAGAAGCTCGGATTGCGCAACGAGGATGCTATGATCACTTTCGTGCGCAACCGAATTTCCCCCCTCCAGAAGCGCACCCACAAGGTGTGCCACATGAGCTTCGGCTGCGACCCCAACCGGCCTCATCCTTTGAGCTGAGCAACACGGAGATATATCGCCGGGTTAAGGCTCTCTTCACTACCCACAAGGACTTCTCCTCCGAGTGGACTTGGGGAATTGAGCATTATTGCCGTGATAGGCTTCCTCCTGCGGTAAGCTTCATGTTGCAAATCTACCCCGACTAATTACATGTCGGTTATTGTTGCATTTCTGACTCTTTTGTTCATTCTCTTCCTCAGCTATTTCTCCAGCAGACCCTCGAGGACGGCACCGATCCGACCCTTAAGTGGGCGCCGGACCAGGAGACTCCAGATGAGGAAGATCCAGACCAGGAGATGTTCCTCCCGATGACCGACGCCACCAAGCGACCCACCGGTAAATTCTCTTCTATTAGAGATTGGCCCGATGATGAAGATGACTCCGATGTCGAGGTGATTGAACCTGTTGAGGCTGTCCCCCTTTCTTTTGCTTTTGCAGCATCAGCTAATCCTGACGGGCACATCTACGAGGACCCTCCCCTTGCTACGGGCGAACCTGTTCCAATGGCACCGAAGAAGAAGCGTGGGGCTGCTCCAAGTTCCTCCTCTGAACCTTCTCAGCCTGCTAAAAGGCGAAAGAAGTCCGGGGACAAGACTGCCTCCAAGCCAGCAGGCAAGGCCCTAGCACGGAGGGCTCGGAAACCCAAGGAGGCCCAAACCTCGGATGCGTAAGTCATTTTTCCTTCTGTAACTTGCTCTTCCTTGCATTGTTGTAATTTCTCTTCTGACATTATTCTCTTTTACAGGGCTCCGGTGGAGGTCCCTTAGAGTGGATCTAGCATCTCTTCACCGCTCTGACCTAGCCCTTCTCCCCCTCGTGACGACGAGTCACGTCCGCTGAGCCCTATTCCAGAGGGTTCTACGGCTGCTCCGGGTTCTGCTCCACCTCGTCAAGAGGAGGGTAACCTTGGAGTGGGGGAGACCGGCCCAGCCGAGGCGACGACATCCACAACTTCGGCTTCGCCGCAACCAGCAACCACTAAAACTACCTCGGCACCAGCACCAACTCTAGTACCAGCGACCAAACTGTTGGAGATATGCCCAAGAGGCAATAATAAAGTGGTTATTATTATATCTTTATGTTTATGATAAATGTTTACATCCCATGCTATAATTGTATTAACCGGAAACATTAATACTTGTGTGTTTTGTAAACATAAAAGAGTCCCTAGTAAGCCTCTTGTTAAACTAGCTTGTTGATTAATGGATGATCATGGTTTCCTGATCATGGACATTAGATGTCATTAATAACAAGATCATATCATTAGGAGAATGATGTGATGGACACACACCCGTAGTAAGCATAGCATAAGATCAAGTCATTAAGTTCGTTTGCTATAAGCTTTAAAATACATAGTAACCTAATCCTTCGACCATGAGGTTATGTTAATCACCATCACCGGATGGGTACTTTGATGACATTAAACACCGCTTCGTAACTGGGTGGTCATAAAGGTGTCATTGGGTATTCTAAAAGTATGTGTTGAAGCGCATGGACCAAGATTGGGATTTGTCCATCCATATGACGGATAGATATGCTCTGGGCCCTCTCAGTGGAATGTCATCTAATTAGCTTGCAAGCATGTGACTGGGTCACAAGGGATGACATAACATGGAACGAGTAAAGAGTACTTATCAGTAAGGAGGTAGAACTAGGTATGGAGATACCGACGATCAAACCTCGGATAAGTAGAGTATCGCATGACAAAGGGAATTGGTTTCGTAGGGTAATGGTTCTATCGATCACGAAGACATCGTTGAGTATGTGGGAGCCGTTATGGATCTCCAGATCCCGCTGATGGTTATTGATCAGAGAGGTGTCTCCATCATGTCTGCATATTCACGAACCGTAGGGTGACACACTTAAGGTTCGAAGTTGTTTTAAGTAGATATGGAATGTGCGTTGGAGACCGAATGTTGTTCAGAGTCTCGGATTGGATTCGGGACATCACGAGGAGATCCGGAATTGTCCGGAGAATAAGATTCATATATTGGGGATCATTTTCTAAGTTAGGAAATGTTCCGGAGTATTTGTATGAGGATTCTAGAAGGTTTCGGAATGTTCCGGAAGGTTCTAGAAGATTTCTTGGAGTTTACTTGAAAACCAAGAAAGGATCAAGGAATCCTTGTGGGGTAAGACAAGGATTCGTGGGGGAGTAGGACTCTCCCCCCACCTCCCAATCTGCCGGCCAAGGGAGAGGGGAGTCCTACAACGACTCCACCTCCCCATGGCGCCTCCCTCCTTTAAATAGAGGGGTGGAGGCGCCACCCCCTGGCCCCCTCCACTACTCCAAACCCTAGCCGCCTCTCTCCTCCTCCTTCCCTCCGCTCTGGCTTAGGCGACCCTGCAGAATTCTCTACTCCACCACCACCACCACGCCGTCATGCTGCTGGGATTCCATGGAGAAGATCTACTACCTCCGCTACTCGCTAGAACGAGGAGAGGTAGGTCTTCTTCGACTCCGCACGTGTGACCGACTGCGGAAGCGCTGCCGGAACGCGGCGCCGGAAGGATCGTCTACTCGATCTTGAGATCGGCAAGTGATCGACTACATCAACCACGAGATCCGAATCTCGTAACTCTTTCGGATCTACAACGGTTAGTACAGATCTATCTCGTTGCACATGTCTAATAGATTAGATCTTGGCTTTTATCTAGATTAGATCTGGGTTTTGTTCATTCTTGCAGTAGAATTTTTTTGTTTTCCATGCTACGAACCCATCACAAACTAGCACCAATACCAACTCCGGCACCGGCACCAATTCCGGCTGCAAAAACATCGACAGCGGCACCAAGTCCAGCAACAAGAGCACCAGTGCCGAGCTCCTCTGCCTCGTCCGAGTCTTCTCCACCTCAGCGAGGAATTACCCCGGCAGCTCCTAAGGGTAAATCCGCTGCGACGACTTCCTCTTCCCAGCAATCCAAGGGCAAGAAGGCTCCGGACGCTACCAAGTCAACATTCGTCGAGGCTGGGCAGCGTACCCTCGCATCAATGCTTCCCAAGAAAGCTCCAGCAGCAAAGGACACCCCTGCCGAGCCAACTGATGCACAGCAGATAGTTCTGCACACCAGCCCAGCCCTTGCCTTGATTGAGAGGAAATAAGTGCACGCGAAGGGCTTGGTAGCGCCCCATATGCCCACCGGTGAACGATACCCTCCGAGCTTGATTGAATTTGTCATGAATTGGAACAAGGCGGAGTTCGTCCAGAACGACGATCTCCCGAAGAGGTTCGGCGGCGCCGAGTTTTCCGCCCAAATGAAAACAGCCGCTAAGGCAATTAATCTCGCCGGTCGGATGATGGAGGTACGACGCTTCCCCTTTACATGCTGTAGATAATAACCATTAGTCCCCGAGCCTCGGGGGAGTAACTTGTTACTCGGCCGGATGCTCTTTAGAAAACTAACGTAGCTCCATGAGAACTTCGAATATGCACACACCTAGAGCCGGGTTAAGTTCCACTTGGCCCGGATCTTAGTACACTTCAAATATGCACACACCTAGAGCCGGGTTAAGTTCCACTTGGCCCAGATCTTAGTACACTTTGAATATGCACACACCTAGAGCCGGGTTAAGTTCCACTTGGCCCGGATCGTAGTACACTTCGAATATGCACACACCTAGAGCCGGGTTAAGTTCCACTTGGTCCGGATCTTAGTACACTTTGAATATGCACACACCTAGAGCCGGGTTAAGTTCCACTTGGCCCGGATTTTAGTACACTTCGAATATGCACGCACCTAGAGCCGGGTTAAGTTCCACTTGGCCCGGATTTTAGTACACTTCGAATATGCACACACCTAGAGCCGGGTTAAGTTCCACTTGGCCCGGATTTTAGTACACTTCGAATATGCACACACCTAGAGCCGGGTTAAGTTCCACTTGGCCCGGATTTCAGTACACTTCGAATATGCACACACCTAGAGCCGGGTTAAGTTCCACTTGGCTCGGATCTTAGTACACTTCGAATATGCACACACCTAGAGCCGGGTTAAGTTCCACTTGGCCCGGATTTTAGTACACTTCGAATATGCACACACCTAGAGTCGGGTTAAGTTCCACTTGGCCCGGATTTTAGTACACTTCGAATATGCACACACCTAGAGCCGGGTTAAGTTCCACTTGGCCCGGATTTTAGTACACTTCGAATATGCACACACCTAGAGCCGGGTTAAGTTCCACTTGGCCCGGATTTTAGTACACTTCGAATATGCACCAAGCTAACTTATGTTTCTATATCCCTTTCAGGTGACCACCAATCGCCGGAGTGCTGAATTCCAACGCTTGCTGGATACCCACAAGATGCTACGCGCAAAGCAGGCTGCACTTATCGCGGAATATGAGAAAAGGGGTAAATTTCTTCCTTATCGCTTTTTCGTTTTTCTTCATCTTCTTCTACCGAACTAATCTCATCATTCGGTTTCTGCAGCTGGGGTGGAGGCTGAGAACACGATTATGCGGAAAAGTCTGGAGCTGATCAAGGGTAAGTCATTTCTGTCCGACCTTGCAGTGCTTTCCACTTCCTTTTCTCCTTGGGTCGGCAAACATTCTTACCTCGGCTCTGCCGGGTCAACATACTATTTTAGCATCGCTTGAAGATAGTGTGCCCGTGCCTGATATGATGTTGCATTTTCTCGAACAAGCAGGACAACACCAAGCCGAGCTTAAGAAGAAAGATGATGAGCTCGCCCTCCTCCGGACCAAGGATGATGAGATCGCCAGGCTCAAGGCCGAAATGGAGAAAATGAAGGCCCAGCACCAATCCGAACTCCAAAAGGTTGGTCAGAATTACACAGAAGAGCACGCGCGCCTCAATCTCCAGATCGCCAAGGACCAGGATCTACTCAAGGAGTCCGGCATCTAGCTTGGGTCGGTGAATGCTGAGCTTGAGCAGCTTCAGAAGAGACGTGATGACTGCACCAGGGAGTTGACCCGGATCCTCAGCCATATATCACGTAAGTTCCTTTCCCTTTTCCGACCTACTTCTCTGGGTTACTTCATATGTCTTTTCTTGACCTTCCTCCTTTGCCTCGTTTCTAGGCAAATTTCCAGAGGGCACTACTATTGCGAGCGCAGCAGTTGCCGACTTCCGCCGAGAAAGGGGTACTCCGGCCGCTCCTGATGGTGAAGCAGTTGCCGACTTCCTTATGACCTGGAGGACCTGTTGGTCAGCTTGTCATCTCGCGTGGAGCTCATCAACAATTACGGCAAGGACATCCTCGATGCTGCAGCTCTCATCTTCAACACGTTCTGGCCCGACGAAGATGCCCCGGAGACCACCGCAATTCTCATTGAGAAGCTAATGGAAACCGAGACCCAGCTTGACCTCTGGAGAGAGTCCGCTGGACATGCCGCAGCTGATACCATTCTCCACCACATACTCACGTGGTATGAGAAAATTGATCTCAACCTCCTGACACATCTGTGCACAGGATCCAGATGGACCAATGACCCGGAGTAGGTAGCTCGGCACCAGGCTTGCGCCCATAGCCTCATCGAATACGCTCCCATTCATGAATGGGTTGAGGGGCCGAGCTTCCTGGAAGCCGCTGGGGACGAAGAGGTTAATACGATGAAGATGGCTCGGACGGTGAAGAAGAAGATGACGCCTCGGATATTGAAGGCAGCGAAGATGATGCCGAACTTCCTCCTCCTGCTACTCCTTGAGCGAAAACACTTGAAAATTTATCAGATCCCCGGTATGCCGGGTGGAGTTGTATCCCATATACATGTGATATTTTGCTACTAAGTTCTTATACCGGATTAACTTGGGCGCAGTCCCCGAGTTTCTTTTTCTTGTTCGTCCAATCTTTTGGCTCGGTTCGTGTCTACCTTGATTCGGTTTTACAACTTACGAATCCGAGCTTCGAAAATTGTCTTAACAATACTAGGAAACTTTTAGACTTATCTCAAGAATAAAACTGCATAATAACTTGAAAATAAATACAGGGTTAGTCCGAAAAACAAACGCCGGCTCGAATAAATTCTTTTCCTTAGTCGTTTTTCATGTGCTACGCAATTCCAAACTTGTTCTCTTGCTTGCCATGAAGCCAATTCTTGTTGGACATCAGCAAGTCGAAGATTTGGGTTCTTGGTGCTCACACATTACTAATCCGAGTTAAGTAGAATAACTTATTCCAGCTAACGCACAAAAAACAACAAACATTATTAAGGCAGTCCCCGAGTTACTGCTCGAGGTGCCAACATTTCATTGATAAGCTCATTGCCGACATACATACCGAGATATGAGACGATTCGGATACATACACTTCTTAGCTAAGTGTAGAAAGGACGAAGTAGAGCTATGTTCCATGGTCGCTTAGATTCCTCACCGGACCTGTCTGCCTTGTTCTTTTCCTGTGGCTTTGCGTCTATAAAATAATAAGAATCATTGTGCAATTCCTTGCTCACGATGAACAACCCTTCCCATTGGGGGGATAATTTATGCATGCTAGTAGTACGTCGTACCAACCGGAGCACTAGATCGCCTTCCCTAAAGACTCGGGGGCCCACTTTCCGGCTATGATAGCGTTAGAGATTTTGCTGATATATGGCGGATCTGGACAGTGCCAGTTCTCTCGCTTCTTCCAGCATATCAACATCATTTTGCCGGGCTTCTTGCACTTCGGCTTCTGTGTATTGGGTGACCCTAGGCGAATCATGCTCTATGTCGACTGGTAATACAACTTCTGCCCCATATACCAGAAAAAACAGCGTATAGCCTGTTGATCAATTCGGAGTTGTTCTTAAACTCCACAGTACTTCTGGTAGTTCTTCTATCCAGCACCCCGCTGATCTTTGCAGTGGCTCAATGAGTCAGGGTTTTATCCCGGATAATACTAATTCGTTGGATCTTTCCACTTGTCCGTTCAATGCAGGGTGGCCTACCGAGGCTACGTCCAGCCGGATCTTCTTATCCCGGCAGAAACGCGCAAATGCTCCTTCCGCAAAATTTGTGCCATTATCAGTTATGATACTGTGCGTACCTCAAGATGATATCTTTGAGAAACGTTACGGCCGTAGGTCCATCACATTTTCTTATAGGTTTTACCTCAATCCACTTCGTAAACTTGTCCACCATCACTAAAATGTGAGTCATATTTCCCCTTGCTGGTTTAAACGGGCCAACCATATCCAAGCACCATACGACAAATGGCTAAGTGATTGGTATGGTCATGAGTTCCGACATCGGCATATGTGTCTTGGTAGCGTACCTCTGACAACCATTATATTTTCTCACCAGATCCTCTGCTTGCTCTAAGGCACTTGGCCAGTAGAATCCGTGCCAAAAAGCTTTTGCTACCAAGGCTCGGGATGAGGCATGATGCCCGCATTCCCACTGATGTATATCTCGGATGATTTCAAGCCCTTCTTCTGGGTCAACACATCGCTGGAGGACATTGGTCACACTTATTTTGTTTAGTTCGGAATTGATGACCATGTAAGCCTTTGCCCTACTCTGTGTTTGCCTGGACAGCACTTCGTCAGTGGGTAACGTCCCATCTTTCAGGAAATGAAATATAGGTAGTGCCCAAGCCGGTATTGTTCGCATAGGGAACACATCCTCATTAATCTCCATTTGATCCACCGACATAACTTCAATCGGATCGCACTGAGCAGTCCCCGGGTTCACTGAAGCAGCCCCCGGGTTTTCTGAGGCAGTCCCCAGGTTTCGCGCACCACTTCCCTGTCAATGTCCATGGGCACAGCTCCGGCTTCCGTGTCCTCTGGGACATAGATTGAGTCGCTTTCTGGGGAGGGCCTGATGGATGGTTTCCGGAGGTGCTCTAATGCCACACCCAGTGGAATTGCTTGTCGGGTTGACCCGAGCTTCGACAGCATGTCGGCAGCCTCATTTTCCACCCGGGGTACATGGTGAAATTCACATCCCTCAAAATAACCAGATATCTTCTGCACATGAAATCTATACAGGGCCATGTTTGGGTCAAGGGCGTCCCACAGTCCCGACACTTGCTGCACCACCAAATCTGAGTCGCCAAAGAATACGATCCGACGTATCCCAATCTCTTTTGCCACCTTGAGCCCATGCACAAGTGCTTCATACTCAGCAACATTGTTTGATGCCGCGAAATGGATCTGTAGCACGCATTTCAGCTGGTCCTTCTTTGGCGATGTAAGTACAACTCCAGCACCTAGCCCGGTTTTGGTTTTTGATCCGTCAAAGTGCATTCGCCAATAGTTCGGATCTGGGAGTGGCGGTTCGTATTGCACCTCGGCCCAATCCACAAAAAAGTCTGCCATAGCTTGGGATTTGATGGCTTCTCTTCGATCATATTGCGGAGCATAAGGAGCTAGCTCAATTGCCCATCTTGCAATTATGCCACTCGCATCCTTGTTACTCATTATCTCGGATATGGGGGCCTCACATATGACCTTGATGGGATTCTCCTCAAATTAGTGCCTCAGCTTCTTAGCGGCCATGTACACGCCATATGCCACCTTTTGATAGTGTGGATCGTTCTGCTTCGAGGCTGACAACACCTCGCTCAAGTAATACACTGGCCTCTACACCGACTTACCTTCCTCGTCGTGCTCCACCACTATCACTGCACTTACAACTCGGTTGGTTGCGGATATATAGAGCAACATTGGCTCCTTTGATAGTGGTGAGGCCAACACTGGTGTAGTGGCTAACATCTTTTTCAGGTGGGCAAAGGCTTCATCGGCCTGCGGTGTCCAAACGAACATATCCGAATTTTTCATGAGTTGGTAGAGAGGCAATGCCTTCTCTCCCAACTGACATACAAACCGACTTAACGACGCCAGGCAACCTGTGAACTTCTGGACATCGTTAAGACACTTCGGCAGTTCCATTCGTTCGATGGCCTGGATTTTGGTTGGATTAACCTCGATACCTCGGCTGGAAACAAGAAAACCGAGCAATTTCCCAGCCGAGACACTGAAGGTGCATTTTTCCGGGTTAAGTTTCATCCGGAACCTCCTTGGTTCGCAAACGTTTGCCTGATATCTTCAAGGAGCGTTTTGCTTTCCTTGGTCTTGATAACCACATCATCCACGTACACCTGTACATTTTGACCTATTTGGTCGTCCAAGCATTTTTGCATACATCTTTGGTACGTTGCCCCTGCATTACGTAAACCAAACGGCATGGTGCGATAGCAATAAGCCCCATACGGGGTAATAAACATAGTCTTTAGTTGATCATCCGGATTCAGAGGTATCTGGTGGAAACCAGAATATGCATCAATGAATGACAACAATTCACATCCAGCAGTTGAGTCTATGACCTGATCTATTCTTGGCAGCGAAAATGGATCTTTTGGACACACCTTGTTCAGGTTCGTGTAATCGATACACATTCGCCAAACCACTGCCACGTTCAGATCATCCTTCTTCTTCTCCACCAGCACCGGATTAGACAGCCAATCCGGGTAAAGAACTTCCATGATAAATCCTGCAGCTAGCAACGGAGCTATCTCATCCCCAATGACTTTCCTCCTATCTTCGGCGAAACGGCGGAGAGGTTGCTTCACCGGCTTGGCTCCAGGTCTCACATTCAAAGAGTGCTCGGCCAACTCCCTCGGAACACCTTGCAAGTCCTGTGTGGACCAAGCAAAAATGTCCCAATTCTCACGGAGGAAACTGACGAGCTCTCTTTCCTATTTATCACTTATCCCGGCACCAATTGTTACGGTGCACTCCGGGAACATGTCATCAACAGGAACTTTCTTGGTATCTTTCGTGGCTTGGAAAGAGACACTTCTGTGCGGGTTACTCAGCGCCGGCATATACTGCTGCGCGGACTGAGCCAATGCCGCCACTTCTTGAATTTTCCTTTTTTCTTACGCAATCACAAGTGACTCAGCTAAGTTTGACCCGGCCGACGCACACTCCATGGAACGTCGGAAATCCCCAGCAATGGTAATCACCCCGTTTGGTTCGAGCAATTTCATCTTCAAGTAGCTAATATGACAGCTTGCCATGAACTTGTTCAGGGCTGGCCTTCCGAGTAACGCATGGTACGCACTTTCCAAGTTCACCACCTCGAACTCCAAATTTTTGGTTCGGCAATTATCCCTCGTGCCGAAAAAGACGTCAACCCGGACCTTGCCTATGGGCTCACAAGAAATGCTGGGCACAATGCCATGGAAATTTGTCCTTGTAGCCTGGAGCATGTTCTCCGAGATACCCAACTTGCGCATTGTGTCCGCATACATGATGTTAATGCTACTGCCATTGTCGATCAACACCTTTGAGAATCTTACGTTAATGCTAGGTCCAATGAATGTCGGATCCAGCACCAACGCATACAAACCAGGGCTTGGCATGAGCTTGGGATGATCCCTGATGCTCCAGGTGATTTCCTGATCGGACCAAGGCATGTACCTCGTCACTGTAGGCATCACTGCATCCACCTCCATATGCCTACGCTGCAAGCTTTTTCTATCGGTTTCCTCAGTGGTGAACACACAATAGCTCTGATGGTGCTCCCTGTACTCGTTTCTCCCCTCATTTCCGGGGTACCTCCGATCCGGCTGATGCTGATTTTCCACTTGGTGCACTGCATCCCTTCTCTCATTGTTATCATACCTCGGAGGAGGGGGAGGCAACATTAGCTGTTGCGTGTTCGCTCCGGAGAGCAATTGCTGCCGGGGTAACTCCTGCCGAGGCTGATCGTTCCGGGGTGCCTGAGCATTCCCCGAACCACCTTGTTCAATCTTGCGCATACACTCACATTGCCTCGTCGTATGACCCGCTGGGTTACTCGGATTTGGAGTGTGAAACTTACACGGCTGGTCCAACATTGACTCATAAGTATACCTCGGACGGTCCTTCTTTTCTTGCCACTGTCTCTTTTGCTCTGGCGTCCAAGTTTTCTTGCCATCGTTTCTCGGAGTCCATTGGCCTCCAGTTTTCTAGCGCTGACTACCCCCTGCTCCGGGCTGATCTTGATTCACAGCCGCAACTTGTTGCGAACTGTATCGATGATCTGGTCTATCATCTCTTCTTTTTCCTCTATAGTCATTTCTCCAGGATGACCCGGCTCCATCTCTCTGGTAGTACTCATCGTTTGACTCGTTTGATACGAGCCTAGGTTGAGTCGGATCACCCAAAGCATACGAATCTTCAATCCGGATCATCTCTGCCAACGTAGTTGGTATTTTCCTTTGCAACTTTTGCCACAGCTCGCTTGCATATCTGCACCCTTGTGCAAACCATGCTATGGCCTGTGATTCTATCACGCCCTCACACGAGTTTCTCACAGTACACCACCGGGTTAAAAACTCCCGATCCGTCTCATTAGGTATTTGCTTGCACATAGCTAGGGTCTGCGGCCAATTTGGCCTCTGATACGTACTTGAGAAATTGCTAATGAACATTTCCTCAAAATCTATCCAGCAGTTGATGCTTCCGGGTGGCAAATTGTTCAGCCATACCCTTGCCGGTCCTTCCAACATCTGGGGTACGTATCGCACAGCCCATCTCAGGTTGCCAGTGGCAATTTTCACAGCCATAGCATAGTTTATCAGCCAATCCTCTGGCTTGGTACTGCTGTCATACGTTTTCGTGCCCCTGGATAACTGGAAGTTGGGTACCGGTGGCTCCTTCATGATCCGGGGTCCAAAACACGCAGGACCCGGTGGACCTTGACATTCGATCTGTTCTGACCTATACAGTTGATCCAGTTTCAACCTGGCATCATCCGGCATCAAATCCCTGCTTCCCAATCTTGACCCTATCACATGATAGTCCGGTCTTGGGTATCCCGCGTTTGCCATTTCTGAATCTCCATCATTATATCTGTCTTGCTCTCGTGGAGCATCTTTCTGTTGCATACCTCGGCCGACGCTTTGCTCTTGCCTTGGTATATTCCGCTGCTGCGGTTGTCCTACTCCAGCCGAGTTTCGCTGTCCGGCATTGCCGTTGACGGTGTTCCCTTGACCGGCATTGCCTTGGTCGCGGTTACCTCGGCCAGCTTCACCTCGGCTCGCACTCCGTCGATCATCATTTTTCTGTGCTTCTTTTTCTTTCCCTGCCCGTGTTGGGTCATACGGGACGATCTGTTTATTCCGTCTGGCCGAGGTTACTACCTCTTCTCTCCTTGTACCACCATGAGGAGACGATGCATCTCTAGCGGATTTCTCCGGGTTACCCATTGCCGAATGGACGATCTTGGAGGCTCCAATTCTTTCCGGGTTAGCTCTGAGTAGTTCTTCGTTTTGCCTGTTCGTGATCCGAACCAGCTCGTTAACCCTATCTTGTTGTCTTTGACGGGCTTCACCCGTCAGACCCTCTAACTCGGATGGAGCTGCATCCGCCGCTCTGAGGTTCTTTGCCAGGGTACTATACCTCGGCAGCCCCACGGACAAACAGTTTTCTGATTCCTCAATTCCAGTATCACCTTCTCTGTTCATCTCACTCATGAGATTTCTTCCCTTCACTTTTACAGCGTCAACTCGGTTCGCCTTTGCGTACTCACGTAGCGTCATATTCAACGACTGCTGAGTCACGGCTATTTTCTTTGTACCCTCTAGTATTTTTTGCCTAGTTTCTTCTAGCTCGGCCTGCACCCGAGCCGGATCTACTGCTGCTACCACAGGGTTTGCCAAGCTATCCATTACTTCCCTCAACACATTCTCTGGCCTCTCTAGTGGAGGACCTCTACCTTTCCTAGGTGCCTTAGGCGTTACCTCCGGATCTGGCGCCGGATCCTTGCTTGCGCCTGCACCTGGCGCAGTCATCATCACCTCTGCATGGTCCGGGGAATGAGCGATATGCACCCCACGAACCACGGTGAGGGGTGGCTCCCCCGCCTCGACGACATGACGCGGATGAACACACGACACGTCCACAGCAACGTAGACCTTGTGCGCACCGAGCTTGACGAAGAGGCCATTGCACGGAAGTGGGCGCGTGCCGAAGCAGCCAACGTTGTCGCTGACGAAGTCCAACGCTCCAAAGCGCTGAACGAGCCCGGAGACGATGCGTTTGCCGGTGCTGATGAATTTTCCCATCCGGATCTTGACCCCTGCTAGCGCCGCTAGCCCCACGGTGGGCGCCAACTTTCGTGGTGGTGTCACGGCAGATGCCATGGATAGGCTAAAGGTGGGGACTAATACACGCTAGGGGAATCCAGGGAGGGATAGTGAAGTGATCTCCACACAGTTGTTAGTATTTGCTTTGCTTCCAAGATTACAAGGGCAACTAGAGCTGTGTTGGCGAGAGGAGGAAGAAGGAGCCCTCTTACTCTCACATACAGATCACCCTCAAGACCCTAGACAGAACAGAATAGCGGAACCCCTTCTACTGAAACCCTCGCCCCCTTTTATAGAGGGAGCTTGGTCTCTGCCTAGGGCATACGTGGAGGCATATTCCTCCTCCCAAAGTAGTAAGCCGACCGGGGTGCTTTTCCCCCGCGTCACACATGCAGAGGCTACGTGAGCCTCTGCGGCGCCCGCGTCAGCCGACATGGGCATCGTCACCCTTGTCGGCTACGCTCCTGTGGTCCTGTCCTTGCTTGCTTTACTCAGGTAGTGCGTACCGGGGCTTCTTTTGACCAGCTAGATTCCTTCCTTCTCCTAGAAGCCAGACGTGACCCGGATCATAGTTGATCCGGCCACACCTGTTCCTGCATACAAGTAAAACAGACATCTCCGACTTACTCCTTAAGTCGGTTAAGACTTAGTCAGGCGAACACCCCCTGGTCCGGGTTACCTCGTGATTCGGCCTGCCTTTAGGTGACCCAGCCAGCATCTTCTTTGGCCTTGCCGAACCTCGGCTAACTCGGCCTTTATACCCCGGCGTGACCCTACCCAGGGGTATCCCCCCAACAATAGTGGATTAAACTCTAGTTCAAGGAAATAATTCACCAGAAGACTTCTGGAGCTCCAAAAATTATTTCCTTGGATGGTTTGGTAGTACTTGATGTACTGAATCACCTAGAGTTGGATACAAGTCAAAATAATTATCAGAATGCCCTCAGGAAATTCCTAAAGACAGTTCTGTACAGTTATTCTCCTTTTTACCAGATTAATTCTACATATGCTATTGGGTTGGTTCCAAGGGCAGGTGATTGGTATTTAAAATATCTTTCTGCAGAAATCGGATGCACTCAAATTGGAGTTGCCAAACTACAGGAGTGATTTATTTAGTGAAAATACCCATCACAGTGGTATTTGAATCACTAAAATTCAACCAGAGCTCAATAAATTCTGAGCTGCTGGCGTTTGGTACATATTGGTTCTGGGTTGTACTGGGAGGTGGAGTCAAGTCAAAACCATATTTGGTTAGACCTGGGGATATTATCTAAGACAGAAAGTTGCTAGAATTGTTATTTTTGCTGAAGGCAGAATATTGTTCCACTTGACATGGGACCTGTGCTGGATAATAGGTATTTCCACTACCTTCTAGTAGGTCCTTGGTTCATCTTAAAAGGCTATGTAGAACTCTCTGTGGAAATTATTTAGGGTTCCAGATACATGCTAGCAGATTAATTACTAGCAAATATTTGAATTTAATTTTGGCATGGGGTTGCCTCTGCATCTTTGAGAAAACATCAGAGTACACCTAGAAATTTGAACCTAGGCAAAAGGGAGTCAATTTACCTTTTTAAATGGATTTTAACTAGCTGGCTCTTTTCTGGATCTAGGTTAAAAAGAAAAGAAAACGGAGGGCAGCAGGAGCTAGGCCAGATCTGGCGAGGAGATGGGCCGCAGGGGGAGATTCGGCCCATGGCGCACGGGCGACGCGCATGGGGAGGGGGTTTCGAACCTGACGGGCGGGGCCCGTCGGTCAGTGACAGCGGGGCACGAAGGGGTATCAGACGCTGTCGGCCGTTGGATCAAGCCGCGATAGACGGCTCTCAGTCGTTGTCTACGCGACAGAGGGTGGCCGGCGACGGGAACCCTAGGCGGAGCGGGGAGGATACCTAGGGGCTCGAGGGAGGTCGATGAGGCGGCAGGGCGACGCGGTTGATGACGCTGAACAGATCGGTGGGCGGCACGAGGAGGGTTGACGCCGGGAGGTAGTTCGCGCGATGGAGGCCGAGGAAGAACTCGTCGGAGTTCAACGCTGACGATGGAGGAGAGGGTCCTAGGCAGAAATAAGAGCACCATTAGATGCAGGAGAGCAAGGGGAGCTCGGGGGGTGACATGCAGGGATAATGGAGTGGAGGAGAGGATGCCTTGCTCGATTTGCTTGAGGAGGGGACAGGGTGTGGTGCTCTGGGAGGCAAGTGGGAGTGAGAGGGGGCAAATGGAGGCAGGGGCGAGCTGGGGAGGGGCTGCTGGCCTTTATACAAAGAGGAGGGAGTGGATGGTGTAAATTACCCTTTTAGACAAGGGGAGAGCAATGCTGGCCAGGGGTTGGTCCAGGGGGAGGTGGAGAGGGGTATTTTTGGTACTTGGTCGTGTTGGACTAGAGAGGGACGTGGTGGCATCAGTGGTAATTAAGTAGGGAAGATCTTTGTAGGATTTGGGGTTATCTCTCTCTCTTACCACTAGTCCAAGGGCATGATGGGAATTTGTTGGGGTGGAGCTTGCAATGGTGGTCGACCAAGGATGTGTCTGATGTTGAGGAGGTACATTGAGTAAGATTGAATGAGATTTGGAAGTGCTTAAAGTGGTAATTTGCTTAATTGACAAATATTGATCTAGTTGATGGTTGTGAAGGAAGTCCAAAATCTCAAATTGGACCAGAGGAGAAAATGGTAATGGTAGATAGATAAGGTCAAGGTAGACTTCTAGGATTTAATTGGGATTTTTCAGAGGAGTTTTAGTCCTCCTTAATCCAATTACTCAAAAAGGACAGAAGTGGTTTTTAGAGGATAATTTGATAAACTTCCATTGTACAAGGATGGATTTTGATGTGGAAGTGTCCCAAATGTGAATACACACCTAGTGGAATTTTCCCAAGATTTATTAGGGATTAAAAGTATTTAAAACAATTATTATTCCAATTCAGCCATTTAAGAAAATGGGCGAAAAAAAATAATAGAGCTTCTCAAAAATATTTATTTTTGAGATGAAAAGACAGGATATGATTGGTGGGGCTCACAAGATTCCGAAGTTGGGGAGGTGTTTTTGGTAAAAACCAAACTTTCCTTTATGGAGGGAGTTTTGGAGATTTTGACTATTTAAGAAATTAAATAGCTTTGGGGCCTCAATAATTATGGATAATTATTGATAAATCTTTGAGATCAAGGTAGGTGAGGTGGACAAGGTGTAGCAAACATGTGAAACCTTGTGGAATGAAATTCCAAGTTGGAAAGGATAGAAAACGAGGTGAGGATCTAGAGTGGTGTTATTTTTATACCACCAAAACATGCTTGCATCTTGGAGCTGAGAGCTCACCTTGGTGCAAGGGATAGATGGTTGAGTAGGCAAAGTAATGTATATGATCATGGCAGGAGGAATTTGAATTAATTGTATTTTAGGTGATCTAGATAAGATGGCAAACTTTGTTGAAATTAAAGCTGCCATGCAGAAAGTGTCATGATGCCTTCTAAAGCATGTGGGTTTAATAAGCATAGAGCTCCACTTGGGACAAGTGAAGTAGGTTCTGATAGAAATCAAAGAGTAGAACACAACCATGCAGAGACTTGGTCCAAGGGAGGTTGTGTGAGGGTCTGAGCTTCTACCAAAGTAGGTATGATGACTAGTTTTGCAGGAAATGTTATTTTCTTGTCTACAAAACCATCATGGACAAGTGGGTTGGAGGAGGATCTAACCAGGGTCCAATGTGGGCCTTGGTTGTCCTTAGGATGGGCAACAAGGTGGTTCAAGTTCATTTCCAAAAATGCACATGGTTTGAGCAAAGGAGGCATTCAAAAAAAGTGATGTTGAAACTGTTTCCAGACTTAGCCAAATTTGGCGGTTTTGAGGAATTTGAATAGAGTATGAGAGGGAAAGTTATTCGAGGAGTTGCAAGGTATCAGAGCTTTAACTAGTGGTTGATAAGGAAGTGTAGAGTGAGTAGAAGAGATCCTTTCTTGATGTTGGTCTTAAGGATTTGGAAACATCTAGGATGGAGATCCTCAGAATGGATCTCATTAAGGGTTTTATATGATCACCTAGTGACTAGGGATCATAACAAGGTTTGATTTCTTGCTTAGGGATTGAGTATTGGGAAAACTCTTGATCCTAGGGATGAGCTCCTAGAGTAGCTCATACTACTTCCTAAGCACAAGTCAATCAGCAGATCAAAGCAACTCATCAGACATCAGATCAAGGCAACTCATCTTGTACTAAACCTAACCACAAAAGAGGTTACCATCAAGCATAGCTTGGGGTAAGGTTGGGGGCATTTTGAAGAGGTTGAGTTTTGAATAAGATGATGGTTATTGGTATCTCTACCAAGAGTAGAGTTTAAATGCTTTGAACAAGAGTTTTGGGAAACTAGGGGTAAGATTAGTTGAGTGCTCTATCTTGAAAACATAAGGAGCTTGTAGTATATAACTCTCCATAGTTTTGGCAATAGAAGCTACCAAAATATTTGTGGTTACATAGTCATCTTGGCTCCTGTTTTGAAATGCCAGAATGTTTGAGAATATGTAAAGTAAGCCAAGATAGTTTTGGTAAATAGCTTTTGTCAACTGAGGTTGTTGTAGGGAGTATCCTAAGATACACTTCATAAGCACAAGTGCAAACAAACAACAAGCAAGCACTGCACTAAAGCACAAGAAAAAGTTTTTGTTCCCCTGATTTTTGCATTCTGGACAAAAATTAGGATTGCTAAAATTGGGATGTTACATACTACGGAGAAGCTCATCTCTCTGCAACATCAGAAGACCCGTAAAGGCCATGTATAGGCTGGCAAATTTCCGGAAGTACGCAAGGTTATCTTTGAGGGAGATCCGGGGATGCATCGGTTCGACTGTAATGGGGATCTGGTGTACCCAACACCAGTACAGAACACCTCTGCGGCTTGGGATATCCTGGCAAATAATTCAGGCCCAGAACAAGTCTGATTGGTCATTAAGGTACTCACCAAGGGTCTAGAGCAGAAGAAGGTCGCGAAGTCCGGAAGCGGAAAACTGGTCTCTCAATCTGACCAATGCCGCACGGATATGGCCTAGAATGATGTAAGGCCCCAACAGGTTCCGGAGCAGCATCACCGTTCTGACCACTAGGAAGACAACTACTCAAGAACCGGATCTTCAGGACAGTGCCATAGAACTGCACGTGACTAGCGCAATGTTGCCCCAGCCGCAGAGCAAGAGGCAATTACTGCACTGTATCTCATAAATCCTCCCTGGCGAGAGTCAAACAATCGCAGGGAAGAAGACAAGGAGAACCGTCGGGAGGAGGACCGTCAAAAAATGCCACCTCCTAGACATACAAGTCGTCTGGCTAAAGCCCATCGCGGTGGGAGTGATGAACGAAGGAACGACAGACACCGTGCCGAGTCAAGTCGGCAGGGGGCTCGTCGTAATGAAGACCCTCCCTAGAACCGAAATAATGACGCTCCAGACGGAGGCCGGCGATCGGCCGGAAACAATCCAGCTGCTCCACCCTCTCCACCAAGTAGCCATCAGAACGGCTCTCAAGGAGGGCGTCGTGGCGGAGGAGGAGGTGGCAGAGGCCGAAATCTGGCTCTAAGGCACCGCACCTATAGCGAACAACCGAGACACCGGATTAACTTCAACATAGAGGGACAACGCTATGAAAACGATGATATATACGTGGGCCCAAAATGCTCCGGACCACGAATTTGATAAACACACTTCCTAGAAGGATTTGCTATCTCAAGACACATCCAAGCCTATGATGGTGTGGCCTGGCCAGATACTTGGCTCCAGGATTTTTTCCAGGCTTGCTGCCTCGCCAATGGTGGAAACAGCTTGGTCGCAACCCGATATCTCCCACTTATGTTGCGGAAGACGGCATGATCATGGCTCAATGAACTTCCTTGAGAGCCGTGTTACATTTACAATATGATGTAAATTCCAGGTCCCAAAGGCGTGATCACCATCAGGGGAGACCCGAAGAAGGCGCAAGAGTGCGAGGACGGAAATTATGCCTTTGCTGAAGCCGTGTTGCACGCCCAGGAGTAGAAGGAGATCAAGAAGACCATTGATCCGTCTGAGATGCCCTCAACAAAGAAGGAGGTGACAAAGCCGAATACAGAGTTCAAGGCATCGAAAGAGACAAAGAAGATGTCGTTGAAGGATGATGACCCCTCCAAGGTGACCCAGATAGGCGTAGGCCTAGATAACGCATAGGAAAGCGCGCTCGTCAAGTTCCTCCAAGCAAATCAAGATATCTTTGCATGGCAGCCATCTGACATGACCGGAGTACCTAGGGAACTTACCGAGCACTCTCTAAATGTACACCCGAAAGCTAAACCCGTCAAACAACCCCTATAACGTTTCGGCGATGAAAAGCGTAAGGAAATAGCTAAGGAACTAGCCTGGCTCGAGTTAGCCGGATTCATAGAAGAGGTCGTCCACACTAAGTGGTCGGCCAATCCTATAATGGTCCCTAAAAAGGACACCACTGATTTAAGAATGTGTGTTGATTATACAGCCTTGAACAAGGCTTGTCCCAAAGATCCGTTTGCTTTGCCTAGAATTGATCAAGTTATCGATTCTACGGCAGGCTCAGAACTCCTATGTTTTCTCGACGCATATTCCAGTTATCACCAAATACGGATGAAGGAATCAGACAAAGTAAAAACTTCATTCATAACCCCCTTCGGAACATTCTGTTTTGTTACGATGCCCTTTGGGCTCAAGAATGCAGGAGCTACGTACCAGCACACTATGCGGCATTGCCTCCACGACCAAATCGGACACAATGTACATGCATACATGGACGACATTGTGGTGATGTCCAAAAAGAAGGAAACTTTAATTTCCGACTTGGAGGAAACATTCGCCAATCTACAAAAATACAACATAATGCTTAACCCAAAGAAGTATTTCTTTGGAATACCAGCCGGAAAATTGTTTGGTTTTATCGTGTCTCAAAGAGGCATAGAGGTGAACCGGGACAAGATTAAGGCTATACTCAATATTTCCAGGCCGACTCGCTTGAAGTACGTTCAAAGACTAACTGGTTGCATTGCTGTAGTCAGTCGGTTTGTAAGCCGGCTCGGATAAAGAGCCGCATTGTTCTACAAGCTCCTGAAAAATACCAAAAAGTTTGTTTGGACTGACGAAGCTAAAGCTGCACTACAAGACCTGAAAGCAGTACTCTCATCTGCTCCTATCCTTGCAGCACCGGAACCATGAGAACCGATGTTTCTCTATCTCGCTGCGACAAACAGAGTTGTCAGTGTCGTCATGGTGGTGGAGAGACTAGAGGAAAATCAGGAACACTTGGTGCAGTGTCCGACTTATTATCTCAGTGAGGTCCTAACTAAATCAAAGCAGCGGTATCCGCCCTATCAAAAGCTAGCTTATGGTTTGTTTTTCGCATTTCGTAAGTTACGACATTATTTTTAGAAACATCCCATTACCATGGTGAGCACAGATCCCATGAGAGATATAAACAACAACAGTGATGCTACAGGACGCGTCGCAAAATGGGGCATAGAGCTTTCAACTTTCGACATTGAGTATAAACCTCGTATAGCAATCAAATCCCAAATCCTCGCTGACTTTGTCGCTGATTGGACAGAGAGAATGGAAAATATGACCCTCCCAGAGTCAGAATACTGGACCTTACACTTTGACGGGTCTAAACCGCTCGGGGGCTGGCGTGGTGCTCAAATCACCCCAAGGAGATAAAATGTTCTATGTGTTGCAGATCCACTTCATGGCAACGAATAACATTGCTGAGTATGAAGCAATGCTACATGGAATCCGGATTGCAAAGGATATCGGCATCCGACGCTTGATGTGTTACAAAGATTCGGATCTTGTTGCCTAACAAGTGTCGGATATCTGTAATGCGAATAAGCACATGGCAACATATAGAGCTGTCGTGGATGAACTATCTAAATTGTTCCAAGGGTTTGAGGTTCAACACATCCCTCGAACAGAAAATGAGGAAGCGGATACACTATCTCGTATAGGCTCTGCACGGAAAAAGGTCCAGGATGGTGCTTTTTTAGAGCACCTCAAAGTTCCCTCTATAAAAGGAGTAGACGAGGAATATCCAACCAAATCTGACTCACCTTTAGTAGAAGCTCTGGTTGTAATTCCAAGCTAGACTCAACCCTACCTTAACTACTTGGTAGATGGAAAATTACCCGAAGACAAAGTTCTCAGCCGACAGATCGTCCGATGAGCAAAAGCCTCTACTATAATTAGTGGTGAGCTCTATAAGCGGAGCGTGTCTGGGGTCTTTCAGCACTGTGTATCTTAGGAAGAAGGAGTGGAAATCTTATGAGAAATCCACGAAGGCGAGTGTGGTCACTATGCTGCAGCCAAATCTCTAGTGGCAAAAGCTTTTCAACACGGTTTTTTCTGGCTTACAACCAAGGCAGATGCCGAATGGCTGGTCAAGACGTGCAAAGGCTGCCAAAAGTACGCCTAGCAAGCTCATGTTCCAGCTGATCAGCTGCGAATAATACCTATAACATGACCTTTCGCGGTCTGGGGGCTTGACATGGTAGGACCGTTTAAACGGGCTCCAAGTAGATCATCTCTTAGTAATGGTGGATAAATTCACAAAATGGATTGAGGCTAAACCCATCACCAGTTGTGATGGAGTAACAGCCAGAAGATTTGTCGAGGATGTCATAATCCGATACGGTTATTGATACGTTGCAAACGTATCTATAATTTTTGATGTTCCATGGTTGTTTAGTATCTACTTTGCTTTCCTTTGTCCACACTTTGAGGTACTTTTATGCATTTTTTGGAACTAACCTATTAACAAGATGCCATAGTGCCAGTTGCCTGTTTTCTGTTGTTTTTCGTTCCAGAAAGTCAGAAAATGAATATTCTCGGAATTGGACCGGACAAAAGCCAAAGTCGATATTTTACCGGAAGACTCACGGAGCCAGAGGATGAGACGGAGAGGGGCCACAGGGCGGCCACACCATGTGGTGGCGCGGGCCCACCCTAGCCACGCCACCAGGTGGTGTGGGCCCCTGGTCCACCCACCTACCTTGCCCTTTCGTCTATAAGAAGCCTCCAATGCAAAAACCCTAAGTCATCAAGCCTACAGCTACAAAAAGATCTGCAACGCCTCTGCCACCAAAGGGGAGATTCGAGGGACAGAAAGTCTCTGTTCCGGCACCCTGCTGGGACGGGGAAGTGCCCCTGGAGCCATCTCCATCGATCTCCACCACCATCTCCATCGTCGTTGCTGATTCCCATGATCAGGAGGGAGTAGTTCTTCCTCGAGGCTAAGGGCTCTACCGGTAGCTATGTGTTCATCTCTCTCTATCTATGCGTGATCTTATGTATCATGAGCTTTGTAATCAAGTAGATCTACCTTGCTACTCAAGTGCTTTAATAGATCTCTGCTCTCCCCATGTGTGCGAAAGTGACAGCGTGCACACCATGGTGGCACTTAGGCTAGAGATTACAAATACTTGTTATGAGTTATATTTCGAGTTGGATGTTTCTATGAAATTGTGGTGTTTGTTGGAACCATCTAGTGCTCAAGGTGACAGTGTGGGGTTATCTAGATGGGAAAAGCGAACTTTGAGGTGTACTGTTATAGCCCTACCATGGATTAGAGTGTCCAACCAGAGAGTAGTTTAGAGTAGTATCATGAAGAGAAGATATTTATATGAGAGTGTTCACTAGCAAAAGTATGATCCCTAGGCCTTGTTTCTAAGCATTGAAACACCGTTTGCAATTAGATTTGTTACATGTTTGCTTGCTTCCATCTTTACTTCAGTTTGCTTTTAGTCTCTTCCACGCCATCAAAGCTATTTTCTAGCACCATTGTCTTATATCTATACCACTTGTATTTCACTATCTCTTCACCGATCTAGTGCACCTATACACCTGACAAGTGTATTGGGTGTGTTGGGGACACAAGAGACTTCTTGTATCTTGATTGCAGGGTTGCTTGAGAGGGATCCCTTTGACCACTTCCTTGGTAATCCACTTAAGGGAAACTTGCTGCTGTTCTACAAACCTCTGCACTTGGAGGCTCAACAACTTTCTACAAGAATATAAGTGTGTAGACATCAGTTATCCGCATAGCATTATCACAGATAACGGGAGTAACTTCTCTATGAGAGAGCTTGCCGAATTCTGCAATGTACAAAATATACGGTTGACATTGCGTTAGTCGCACATCCGCAGGCTAATGGACAAGTCAAAAGAGCAAATGGTTTAATCCTACAAGGCCTAAAACCCAGACTCGAAGCACCACTACGGCGTGCTACGGGGGCTTGGGCAGAGGAATTACCTTCTGTAATATGGAGCTTGTGAACAACTCCAAATAGGTCAACCGGATACACACCTTTCTTCTTGGTCTATGGTGCAGAAGCAGTTCTTCCCAGTGATTTGATTCACACTTCTCCTAGAGTTGCCACACATATTGAAGAGGATTCCTAAATTTCTCGACGAAATGATCTCGACTTAGTCAAAGAAGTTCACGTCGTTGCTGAGATGAGATCAACAGCCTATCAGCAGAAGTTATGCAAGTATCATAGCTAGAGAGTTAGAAACCGGTCTTTCAATAAGGGCAATTTGGTTCTCCGGCTTGTGCAGAAAAGAAAGCACAAACTTTCCCCAGTATGGGATGGGACCTTTTTACTTAGCCGAGTATTTCACAATGATTCTTACTATCTAACTGATATGCGGCCAGTCAAAGAAAGACCTGCTACTAAGAAAAGAAAGAGAGCTAGAGGCAGTATATACCCGGAAGAATTAGACAAACCATGGAATATTTCTCAGCTACGTCCCTTTTATTCTTAGTTTATCTTTCTTTGTAATCATA
Source organism: Avena eriantha (assembly GCA_910589775.1). Lineage (NCBI taxonomy): Eukaryota > Viridiplantae > Streptophyta > Magnoliopsida > Poales > Poaceae > Avena > Avena eriantha. The sequence goes on along the minus strand of OU342741.1, from coordinate 80,322,882 downwards.
TATGTGTACATGTTCAATAAGAAATAAAGTATTGGTTGCCTCATTTTTTCTGAGAAGTTTTATATTACCATCTTATTTCTAAATGATCATTTCGCAGTCGAAAATCCTAGAATACTTGAAAGTACTTTATGCTCATGTTTGTTCTAGTTTAGATTTCCGATTCTAAAATTGCTACCTTTGGGTATAAATTTAAAATTTTCTAGCCTATACTTTGGTTATTTATCTGATTGCCGGATGCGGGCATTTTCCGAGTAGTGAATTGTTGGTACTAGAAGCCGGCTTTGTTTCCGAGTTTAAACTGGTTTAGCAATTGAGCTACGTTGCTCAATAAAGTTTCCGTGCTGAAGGTTGGCCGGCTCACGAAAGGGACGAGGCGGAAAGCTAGATAAACGATAAGTACAGACAAAAAACATAAGTTCTTATGTAAAAATTTTAGGAACGAAAATTATAAAGCCAAAAGTGCTAAATAGATATAGTAAAACTTAGCACCAACAAAAGTATTTAACTACTTATTTACAACCCAATTGTTTTTAGAATAACACAAAGTTTTCTGATGCTCTATGATTCAGGGGAAGAGGAAGGGAAGCCAGCTCACTGGAGACATCACCCTCGCCCTGATATCTTTTGGAGACGTTCAAATTCTATACGGTTTGTTCATCGTCGGAATCTTCACCAGTTTCTTCGGCAGGCGGAGGCGGCGTCTCTACGCGAGTGAAGAAAGGCGTGTCGTAGTTGGTCAGATCGGCTACGTGACATCCATATCCGGCGCAAGAGTCCATGATTGCTTTGATGTCCTGCTCCTATCCATCTTCATCCATAGTAGAATACCCTCTGGTCAATTGCTAGATTTCCATGCTTCCATGGTGGCTCATAACCATGGTGAGAGCGTTCTGTGCTATGGTCCGCGTGTAGTACATGTTCCAGTCCTGGATGAGCTGGGGCATCTCCTTGGCCTTGTCTCGCACTTCAAAGCCGGACATTCTTTGCATGTCCGGAACCTTGAGAACTTCAACAATATCCTCAAAGGATTGGCAGAAATCATGAAGTAAATCACTGACTTGGGTAAGCCGGCTAGTGCGAGACTTAGCAGAGGCTGAATCCAGTAAGTTCAGAGGACCTGTGCATGTAGTGCAACAGGTTTGTAAATAACTCCGAGATCCAAAGAGTCGGAAAAGGCAAAAGAGTCAAAAAGAAGGAAACATACCGAAGATGACGTCGTCAACTTTGGTCTTCTTCTCCCGTAGGCTCTGGAGTTCAGCGCGGAGTGCCTTGGTGATGTCCTTCTCTCTGAACAAAGAATCATTGATATCCGAGATTCTTTGATCCTGGGCCACGATCTTTCGATCACGTTTGTCGGTGGCCATGGAAGAGGATTCAAGAATCTGAGCAATGCTCTATTCATGATCCGCCTTCAACTTGTCCAGCTCCTGACGTAAGTCGGATTTCTCCACCGCCAGGGTCTTCAGATTTTCCGCTTCTTCAATCATAGCACATGATTGCTTTACCAGTGCTGTAGTCCAAAGAACAACAGTTGAATAAAAATTTGATTATGAAATAAAGGGCAAGGTTTGAGTACTGGAATGTTTACCTTTAGCCTCATCCCTTGACACTTTAAATTGAGCATTTTCAAGCCAGAGAGCTCTGATTTCTCTCCGCTTGTTGAAAATATTCTTCAACAATTCCTGGTTATATGAATTTAACTTTATGTAAGTCAGAATACCCAGAGTCAGAAGTCTACTAAAGACTCGGGCTAATATTTTTACTAATATCAGCACGAGCCTTCGGGGCTACACTAGTTCATTCTTTGGCATCCTAAGGAAGCATAAATCTGGATTACCTATCCAACTTCATGCTTGGGGGCTAGAGGATATGATATGAAATAAAGTAAAAAAAGGTGAGTTGGAATTCTACTTACATGATGTTCATGGGTGAGCTTGCTTTAGCTCATGGACACCTCGGTGCTAACATTATCGGTGAGGGTCAGCGCGATTACTGGGGGTGGTGGAAGCACACCGGTCTCAGCCCCTCGTCACAAAGACGGATCTGCTCGAGAAGTTCAGAGTACTTGACATCCTCCGCTTCTTGTGCCTCCTCCTTGGCAGTAATATTCTGGCTTTCCAAGCATTGCTGGGCTAGCCATTGGATCTTCTCCACAGTCTTCGGAGTAATGCCGAGCTTGGCAAGACCCGGATTGTTGAGAAGGTTTTCAGCGAAGACCACTACCGAGGGATCATTACCCGTAGAGGGTTCACCCTTATCAAAATCTGAGTCACCCATGGTGACGTCAGTTTGTGACCCAAGGATCGATGGCTCTGCTAGTTGAACCGGATCTTCCGCAACAGGCGGAGATGGAGTAATCTCCGGCGCTGTTGAAGGATGTGGTGTTGGGCCATGTAGAGATAAACAAAACTTTTCCCTACACGGTGATCCCAAGATCCAGCTCAGGTAGAAGGCCACGAGGATTGCCACTAGACGTGCAGTTGCGGAATTGATGAAGCACATCGCTTGATGCAGTGCAGTCCTCGTGATCCGTTTCGGTTCCACGATCCACGATCCGTGCTTTCTTCATGATCGTCGAAGTGCTGAACGTACAACACCTCCGCCGGTATCTACACGTACAAGGAGGAGAGCCGGCGATGGACTGCTAGGTCCGATACGGCGACGACAGGACGGACTGGGGCTAGGGTTTCCAACACACTCTAAGTATCTGCGCCCTAGCTTATATAGGGAGTGAAAGTGGGCTCCACTCACTTGTGGCCCATTCACTAAAAAGGCCTATATTAGCCACTTCAAGTCTCACTTTCTGACTAAGTCCATGTCTCTATTTGGGTCCAACCCAAATAGGTTTCCTGTTTGGGTCTAACCCAAACTTGCTCCCGCTCTTAAGTGTGTGACCCGACAGGCTCATGGTAACCCGGACACGATTCCGAGTCTCACTCGTGATCGATCAGTTGGTAGCGGCTCCTAGCAGAACGTGCCAACTCCCAAGTACCAATAATTCATGACGACATACCTTCCAATGCGAATTTCGTCTGAGTCCCTTTTGCCTCACGATATACCTTGTCGAACTATAGGCGAATGATCGTCATCCCTTAAATAGTCCGACTCTCTTTCTCGATCCGAGATAAGTGATTCATCCGACTAACTCTTAGTCGGCTGCCTTGGTTAACACTTAACCGTGACGCGCATGGCCATGCTTTCCGAATCATATCTTCCGAGACGGCCCAGAGAATATCTCTCCAGATGGAGGGGCAAAATCCCGTCTTGGTTATTCACATCACACAGCTTGATTCTCAATCGACCCGAACTCTGCCTTTATAACTGCCCAGTGACGGAACAACGTTTGACATAACCTAAGTCGGAGATACTCAACTCGGATTGTGCAATAACCTCAGGTCTAAGGATTACATTGATTGAGACATGCAAATGACGACTTGTTCGTTGCATCTCAATATGGGTCAGTCCGACTCGCTAAACTCTTTAGCCGAATCCGTGTAAGTCAGAATAGCATATCCATGCCCATGACAAGTGTAACCTAGTCATCTGCCGACTTTCACATTGGTCTAAGTTGTGTGTCCGGCACAACCTCAATGACCAAGGACAATTAGTATGAACAACATGAATATGTAGTTCCACAATCAAATCACATATTCGATGATACATATCAGCAGTTCGTACATGGACCATAACCTTATGAATACACAGGAATATCATCATACATGATTGCCTCTAGGGCATATTCCCAACAGTCTCCCACTTGCACTAGAGTCAATCTTCTGACATCACATGTCTAGGTATCTAATGCCCATTGCTCTCAGATGCGCCTCATGCTTCGCCTGTGGAAGTGGCTTTGTCAATGGATCCGCAATGTTTGCATCCGTGTGTACCTTGCATAACTTGATATCACCTTGATCCACGAACTGGCGAATAAGGTGGTACCGCATGAGTATATGTTTGTTCTTCTGGTGTTATCTATGTTCCTTGGCTTGTGCAATAGCACCATTGTGGTCACAATACACGTCTAACGGATTGGACGAGCCCTGAACCACACCAAGATCCATGAGGAAATTCCTCATCCAAACGGCTTATTTTGCCGCCTCTGAGGCAGCAACATACTCAGCCTCTGTCGTAGACGTAGACACCGTTTCTTGCTTGGAACTTTTCCAGCTCACAGCCCCTCCGTTTATCACAAACACATATCCGGATTGCGAACGAGCATCATCCGAGTCAGTGAGATAACTCGCATCCGTGTAACCCTTTACACTGAGTTCATCCTCACCTCCATAAACCAGGAACATATCCTTAGTCCTTCTCAAGTACTTGAGGATATTTTTAGCCGCTGCCCAGTGGATCTCTCCAGGGTCAGCTTGGTATCTTCTCACAACACTTAGAGCATAGGAAACATCCGGCCTAGTACAAATCATAGCGTACATGATGGATCCGATTGCAGAAGCATACGAAATCGCACTCATCCGACTTCGCTCATCAGTTGTCGAAGGACACTGAGTCTTGCCAAGTTTTACGCCATGGGACATCGGTAAGAACCCCTTCTTAGACGATTCCATGTTGAACTTCTTCAACACTTTGTCCAAATATGTACTCTGACTCAATCCAATGAGCCGCCTTGATCTATCTCTATAGATCCAGATTCCTAGTATGTAAGTCGCCTGACCCAAGTCTTTCATCGAAAAACTCTTTTCCAATGATTCCTTGGTCTCTTGCAACATCTGGACATCATTTCCAATCAGTAATATGTCATCCACATATAAGATCAGAAAGTTCACTTTGCTCCCACTAAACTTCTTGTAAAAACAAGAATCATGATCACTCTTGATGAAGCCAAACGATTTGACTACCTCATCAAAGCGAATGTTCCAACTCCGAGATGCTTGCTTCAACCCATAAATGGATTTCTGAAGTTTGCATACCTTGTCAGCATTAGCCGGATCGACAAAACCCTCGGGCTGTATCATATACACATCCTCGATTAAATTTCCATTAAGGAAAGCTGTTTTGACATCCATCTGCCATATCTCATAGTCAAAATAGGCTGCTATGGCTAACATGATCCGAACTGATTTAAGCATCGCCACAGGAGAGAAAGTCTCATCGTAGTCAACTCCTTGAACTTGTCAGAACCCCTTCGCGACAAGCCGTGCTTTATAGATAGAAACATTTCCATCCATATAAGTTTTCTTCTTAAAGACCCATTTGCACTCAACGGGTCTTGCACCGTCTGGCAGATCAACCAAGTTCCAAACTTGATTTTCATCCATGGACTTTAACTCGGATCTTATGGATCCAAGCCATGAATCGGAATCAGAACCCACTACCGCTTCCGAATAAGTTGCCGGCTCATCACTGTCTAATAGCAATACATCACGAACACTTCGCAATCTGGCCGATGTTCGTAGTGTCGGTGCAATTTCCGGCTCAGGTACCACGTCCGGCTAACCCTCTAAGGCTTTTGACGACTCGCTGCTAGCTGGTATCTCTCGAATTTATTCAAGATGCACCATACTCCCACTGACTCCCCGACTGAGAAACTCTTTCTCAAGGAAGATACCGTTTCGAGCGACAAACACTTTTCCCTCTTCTCGGTTGTAGAAGTAGTAACCCAAGGTTTCCCTCGGATACCCCACGAAAATACACTTATCCGACTTAGCTGTAAGCTTGTCCGACTGAAATCGCTTGACAAAAGCTTCACAACCCCAAATCTTAAGAAAAGACAAACTCGGCTTCTTGCCAGTCCACATCTCTTGTGGTGTCTTCTCTACCGACTTTGATGGTACTCTGTTTAGTGTGAACGCTGCAGTTTCTAGACAATAACCCCAAAATGATAAAGGCAGATCTGTCTGACTCATCATTTACCGTACCATGTCCAACAAGGTCCGATTCCTCCTTTCCGACACACCGTTTCTCTGCGGCGTTCCTGGAGGAGTGAGCTGGGGAATTATTCCACAACTCTTTAGATGGTCATCAAACTCATGGCTCATGTACTCGCCTCCTTGGTCTGATCGAAGAAACTTTATTTTCTTGCCAAGTTGATTTTGTACCTCATTCTGGAATTCCTTGAACTTTTCAAAGGCTTCCGACTTATGTTTCATCAAGTAGATATATCCATACCTACTCAAATCATAAGTGAAGTTAATGAAGTACTCATAACCACCTCTGGCTGTCGTGCTCATTGGGCCACATACATCACTATGTACTAGTCCCAATAAGTCGGACGCCCTTTCACAACTCTTTGCAAAAGGTGTCTTGGTCATCTTGCCTAGAAGGTAGGATTCACATGTCTCGAACGACTCCAAGTCGAACGAAGTTAGGAGTCCATCATCATGGAGCTTATTCATGCGTTTCCAACTTATATGACCAAGCCGATAGTGCCGAAAGTAAGTCATATTCAGATCATTTGGTTTCAACCTTTTCACATTTATGTTATAGACAGATTCAACCTCAAGATTCAAAATAAATAACCTGTCCCGGACGGGCGCAAAGCCATGAAACATATCATTCAATTATAAAGAACAACCATTATTCTTAATATTCGACTAATAGCCCTGTCTCATCAAACATGAGGCAGAAATTATGTTTCTACTAAGCACTGGAACATAATAACAGTTATTTAGCTCCATTATGAATCCAGAAGGTAAATGAAGTTGCATTGTGCCGACTTCCAACGCAGCGACTCTCGCTTTTTTTCTGAATCTAATGTCAACCTCGCCTCTTGCCACGCTCCTAGTTCTTACTAGTCCCTACAACGAGTTGCAGATGTGAATGACTGATCCGGTATCATATACCCAAGAACTACTAGATGCATTAGCAAGATAAATGTCTATAACATTGCAAACAAGCGTACCTGAGCCGGAAGTCACACCTCCGCTCTTGGCTTTATCAGCCAAGTACTTGCTGCAATTCCTCTTCCAGTGGCCATCCGACTTGCAGTAGAAGCAAGTGGATCCGGCTGCAGGAGATGGCTTAGTCCCTGAGGAAGCGCTTTGGACTAGGTCCTCCGCCTTACCTCCTGACTTTGCCTTCTTCTTCTTAGTCCAAGAACTCTTCTTGAACTTAGCCTTGTTTTGTACCATCAACACTTGACTAACACCTTTCTTGAGATCCGCCTTAGCCTGCTTGAGCATCCCATGTAATTCAGTGAGCTTCTTATCCATACCATGCATGTGGTAGTTCGATATGAACTGGCCATACGCACTAGGAAGAGAGTTCAGAATTATGTCCGTAGCGAACTCTTCGCTAATGGGGTAGCCAAGCCTTTCCAGAGACTGCACGTAACCAACCATCTTGATCACATGCGGACTCAGTGGATTGCCATCCTTAAGCTTGCAGCTCAACAAAGCCTGAGAGACTTGATACCTCTTAGTCTTTGCATGAGCCTGGAACATACTTTTGAGGCTTTCGATCATATCGTAGGCCTCAATATTCTCGAACTGCTGCTGCAAGTCCGGTTCCATGTGAGCAAGCATAAGAAAACTAATCTCCGTGGATTCATCACAAATCCGATGGTAGGCATTGGTGGCTGCGATAGTCACATTCTCATCCGGCTCAGCTGGAAGTGGGTTGTCTAGGACACGATCCCTTTTTTCTTGTTTGAGAACAATTCTCAGATTATGATACCAGTTGGTGAAATTAGTTCCATTCAGCTTATCTTTCTCCAAGATGGTTCTCAAAGCAAAACCGGAAATCTGAGGAAGACTGCTAGGTGCCATTGATCTACAACAGAAAATATGCAAAACACTTAAGACATGTATCCATAAAAGAGCAAACATATTAAACACTTTAATATTTATGCTCCCACTAGAACCAACACCCCTTCGATGGTTACTTAGTGATTCAGGACCCTAAATAAGTAAGTCGACTAGTGAGCTTGAGCATCACCGCTAGCCGTCAAGTGATCTAGGTAGACAACCCCTTGTCAATCGTATCTCATACGACTCCTATTGGATGGGTGGCATCACATGCCCCGGCTCCCATCCGACTTTTCCCCAAGTCCCACAACCGTTGTGATAGACCTGTCAAGATTACCAAGTGCTTCCGCTGTAAGAGTCCGACTCGAACCCACCTAGTCGAAAATAATTGATAGCACCTCAATTTTATGAGCCCACTACCAAAAATGTCCGACTTGTGATGGTGCAACACTTGGCGGGGAAACCGACTAGACCTTCTTTGAGGGATTATTTTCTACCAACTATCTAATAGAGGTAAAACAGAGACATAACAATAACACAAAATAAAAGCAATTATAATGTGAAATGGTATGGCTCTCTTCATGGCGATCTCCATCTCCATAAAGCCGGTAATCCGACTCATGTCAACTCTTGTCACGTGCCGTCTTACACCATGTAGCCGATTTGTACACCGACTTGCATGCCTTCCGGATTCTCCAAATAGCCACACTAGCTTGTAATGCAAATTACACAGAGAATCCGACACGCATGCCGTTATACAATAAGTGGACAGCACCTAGGCTCTAGCCGGCTGACAAAAACCGTGATACGCAGATCACGTATGGATTACACGCATCACATGCACATAAGCCATACCATTCACAACATCATCCTGCAAAAACAAGTTATGCATAGATACGATATCTACCGGCGTTATGAAACTCGCAACGACATCTAAGGCGCTACGACAGGGTGAACATGGATTTCATCTGCATTCCGGACATGGATATCATCATCGGATAAAACAATTTTACCCAAATCTGATCTGGAATCTGATTTGATCAAACCCTTTGATCTTCGACCACCGCATCCGGGTTTACGTGTCACAGTCTACCCCGATGGCGGAAACCGCCCGGTAGGGGTATGTCGTTCCACGACCTTAGCAGTTAGATCACGGAAACCAGATCATCCATTCCCCGAGTACAGTTGATCCAATCAACTTTGTACAAAACCGATCTATCTCATAGATCGACCACCAAAACTGCAATTAGATCCAATCTAACGCCAACCGCATATCACATATGCGTGATCTCGAGCCTAAAACCAAAAGCTAACGCTCTGATACCACTGTTGGGCCACGTAGAGATAAACAAAACTTTTCCCTACGTGGTGATCCCAAGATCTAGCTCAGGTAGAAGGCCACGAGGATTACAACTAGACGCGCAGTTGTGGAATTGATGAAGCACGTCGCTTGATGCAGTGCAGTCCTCGCGATCCGTTCCGGTTCCACGATCCACGATCCGTTCTTTCTTCACGATCGTCGAAGTGCTGAACGTACAGCACCTCCGCCGGTATCCACACGTACAAGGAGGAGCGCCGGTGATGGACTGCTAGGTCCGGTATGGTGGCGACAGGACGGACTGGGGCTAGGGTTTCCAACACATGGAGTGACCTAACCTTGTACTCTAAGCACCTGCACCCCAGCTTATATAGGGAGTGAAAGTGGGCTCCACTCACTTGTGGCCCATTCACTAAAAGGCCTATATTAGCCACTGCAAGTCTCACTTGCTGACTAAGTCCATGTCTCTATTTGGGTCCAACCCAAATAGGTTTCCTGTTTGGGTCTAACCCAAACTTGCTCCCGCTCTTAAGTGTGGGACCCGACAGGCTCATGGTAACCCGGACATGATTCCGAGTCTCACTCATGATCGATCAGTTGGTAGCGGCTCCTAGCAGAACGTGCCAACTCCCAAGTACCAATAAGACAAGACGACATACCTTCTAATGCGAATTTCATCTGAGTCCCTTTTGCCTCACGATATACCTTGTCAGACTATAGGCGAATGATCGTCATCCCTTAAATAGTCCGACTCTCTTTCTCGATCCGAGATAAGTGATTCATCCGACTAACTCTTAGTCGGCTGCCTCGGTTAACACTTAACCGTGACGCGCATGGCCATGCTTTCCGAATCATATCTTCCGAGAGGGCCCAGAGAATATCTCTCCAGATGGAGGGGCAAAATCCTGTCTTGGTTATTCACATCACGCAGCTTGTCGACCCGAACTCCGCCTTTATAACTGCCTAGTGACGGAACATCGTTTGGCAGAACCTAAGTCGGAGATCCTCAACTCGGATTGTGCAATAACCTCAGGTCTAAGGATTAAATTGATTGAGACATGTAAATGGCGACTTGTTCGTTGCATCTCAATATGGGTCAGTCGGACTACTCTTTAGCCGAATCCGTGTAAGTCGGAATAGCATCTCCATGCCCATGACAAGTGGAACCTAGTCATCTGCCGACTTTCACATTGGTCTAAGTTGTGTGTCCGGCACAACCTCAATGACCAAGGACAATTAGTATGAACAACATGAATATGTAGTTCCACAATCAAATCACATATTCGATGATACATATCAGCAGTTCGTACATGGACCATAACCTTATGAATACACATGAATATCATCATACATGATTGCCTCTAGGGCATATTCCCAATATGTGGAGCAGGAGTCGGAGGCGCTGCGACAGGAGAAGTCAAATTAAGTTTTGACTAGCGCAGGGGTATGGACGAGCTCCCTTCCCCTTGCCCTTGGTGAGCTGTCTAGCTCTGAAGAGGTAATAGAAAAAAATCGTTACACTTTAGTAAGAATAAGACATAGAATACAAAGACCTTGCGAGGAAAGTCACCTCTTCACAACATGCACCTCCTTTGTGCCGATAGACACTATTGGAGCCTTACGCTTCCGATTAATTGTGTCTGATAGTGGAACCAACTCTCCATCATCCTGAGATAACTCAGGAGGATCTCCCTCGATAGGAGCAAGCTCTGACTCGGGGAGGTTAGCAAGATGAAAAGGAAAATGGAATCTCAGTATTGCAAAACAATGTATAAGATGGACACATAGTTCGAGCTACTGCTAGAAAACTTAATGGTGTCACAGGATCGTCAGCTGTGTGCATGTCCAAAGACAAGTCCAGAATTGTCCTCTCAACCCGCTCCTTGATCAGCCATTTGATTTGGGACTGATATTCCTTTTCCGAATATGGCGTGGAGTAGATACGAAGAGAGTCCGACCTGCTCTTGGTAATGGTGTGCATGAGTCGATCGCCGTGGTGTTGGAGAGGCTGGATCCGGCGCGCCAGCCAGCAGTGCACTAAGTCGGATCCTTTCAGATCCTTGTGCTTCATCAGATATTCGATCCGCCTCTTTGCAAGAAGCAGATCATCCGTGAGAGCCAGAGAATCCGCGTCCTAGGACTCTTGGGGCGTGGCGGCGCCGTTGGGGAAAGCCGCTAAAGCCGTAGCTTTCCTAGGAGTCGGTCTGACCTTATGATAAAAGAACGTGGACGGCCACCGTTTCACCGACTCACTGGACTTAATCCGGGGGTAAACGCGCTCTCTCCTAATGGAAAAACTAATGGTTTCGGTAATATAAGGATTGCCGGCAGTGATAGAATTTCTCCAGATATGAAAATAAAACCGGAAAAGAGTGAGACTCGGCCTAATGCCGAGGTACCCCTCGCACAAAGAAGCATATGCGCTCATCTCTAAGATAGAGTTCGGGGGAAGATGATGGAGTTGAACTCCATAGTGATATATAACCTCTGTCGAGGTGGGTGCCAAAGTGCACCCGCTTATCGGCACGAGGAGTAGGGACGGTTTGGCCGTAGCCGCTCCGCCAGTAGCCGACATGGACGAGTCCTTTGTTCTCCACGAGGCGGAGCTTGGCATCGTCGAGGACGCACGTGATCCAGACCCCGCGGTGACTCTCCTTCTCCGCTGCCGAAGTCATCGCTGCCATCGCCGCCATGCCAGAAGATGAGGTCGCATCCATTTTTCTCGTGGGCCGGTGACCTGGGATGGGAGGCACTCGAGGATCCTTGGGAGGCAGAGGAGCTCTTTTTCGTGGGGAGCATTGGAAGGAAGGAAACACCGCAAATGCTGGTAAAGAGAAGAGGGAGAGAATCTCACCCCCTTATATCCTTCGACCACACCAAGATTCGTGTAAATGTGTATAGTAACCGTGACACGCGTCGCGAAAGGAGCTAGGTAACCCCCACGCGATGATTATGCCACCTCGATCTTCGCGCATGCATTAAAACAACGCCTCGGTTCTGCAAAAGGCAGACCCACCAATGGTCGTGCTGACGGAAATGTCTGTTAGTGACGTGACTTGACCATGACTAGTGTCAGATTATGTCAGAGACCAAGTTCCGGCTTAGTTTGAATTTCTAGTTGTAAACCCGAATAATATATTCATAGGTCCGACTCATTTGAGACATGGATCCTATCCTTTCTTTTTGAAATTTCAGGAACCCTTCAAGATTCTGCAAGCCGGAGGTCAAGCTAGACTATGATGAAATATGACTTTCGATCTTGGAGGCTTCCGGGGGCTACTGTTGGGGATATACTTTTCGGGTCTCCTCACTGTGCCTCACTAACCAGGGTGGCCCACTTCGGGTTAGAGCATTGCTTCACGGGCAACCCAGTCAGGGAGAAGAGATGGAGTCCAGTCCGACTATGGGAAGGCCCAGAAGGATTACCGACGTAGGCCTATAGTGTTATTGTTAGTTCAAGATGTACTCTATAACTGACTCTTAGTCATAGCCAGATAGGTCTCTCCTGTAAATCCTAGGCCGGATAACTATATAAGCTGTCCTAGGGTAAGCCTTTAGGGCACCCTCACAATAGTCTACAGTCTCAACTCGCACAGGCGAAACCCTTGTAACCCATATTCCGGCTCTATCGTATTACTAGATTACTAGCAGGAGTAGGATCTATCCAAAGCCGGCGGATTCGAACCTAGGTAAACTTGTGTGCTCACCGTCCCGGAATACCATACGTCTCACACCCATCTCTTCCACACACCTCGAGGATCCCCTCATGGCGTACTTGTCATCAACCCGACGACAATTGTATTGATGTTGAACCATATTGACAAAGTCGATGAAGTATTGTTGGGTCTCACTCTTCAACTTGAAGAAGTATACCCATGTATATCTTGAGTAGTCATCAATAATCACCAAACAATATTTCTTCCCACCAAGACTTGCATCAGATGGAGGTATCAAACGAGTCAAACGATGAGTATTATCAGAGAGATGGGGCCAGATCATCCCGAAGGAATGACTACAGAGGAAAAAGGAGAGATGATAGACTGGATCATCGGTATGGTTCGCACCAAGTTGCAGCTGTGAATCAAGATCAGCCCGGAGCAGGGGGCAGTCAACGCCAAAAAACTAGAGGGCAGTGGACTCTGAGAAATGATGGCAAGAAAACTTGGACACCAGAGCAAAAGAAGTAGTGGCAAGAAAGGAAAGACCGTTTGAGGTATACTTATGAGTCGATGTTGTACCAGCCGTGTAAGTTTCACACGCCAAATCCGAATAACCCAGCGGATCATACGACGAGGCAATGTGAGTGGATGCGCAAGATTGAACAGGGCGGTTCGGGGAATGCTCAGGCACCCCGGAATGATCAGCCTCGGCAGGAGTTACCCCGGCAGCAATTGCTCTCCGGAGCGAACACGCAATAGCTAATGTTGCCTCCCCCTCCTCCGAGGTATGATAACAATGAGAGAAGGGATGAAGTGCACCAAGTGGAAAATCAGCATCAGCCGGATCGGAGGTACCCCGGAAATGAGGGGAGAAACGAGTACAGGGAGCACCATCAGAGCTATTGTGTGTTCACCACTGAGGAAACCGATAGAAAAAGCTTGCAGCATAGGCATATGGAGGTGAATGCAGTGATGCCTACAGTGACGAGGTACATGCCTTGGTCCGATCAGGAAATCACCTGGAGCATCAGGGATCATCCCAAGCTCATGCCAAGCCCTGGTTCGTATGCGTTGGTGCTGGATCCGACATTCATTGGACCTAGCATTAACGTAAGATTCTCAAAGGTGTTGATCGACAATGGCAGTAGCATTAACATCATGTATGCGGACACAATGCGCAAGTTGGGTATCTCAGAGAACATGCTCCAGGCCTCGAGGACAAATTTCCATGGCATTGTGCCCAGCATTTCTTGTGAGCCCATAGGCAAGGTCCGGGTTGACGTCTTGTTCGGCACGAGGGATAATTGCCGAACCAAAAATTTGGAGTTCGAGGTGGTGAACTTGGAAAGTGCTTACCACGCATTACTCGAAAGGCCAGCCCTGAGCAAGTTCATGGCAAGCTGTCACGTTCGCTACCTGAAGATGAAGTTGCCCGGACCGAACTGAGTGATTACCATTGCTGGGGATTTCCGACGTTCCATGGAGTGTGCGTCGGCCGGGTCAAACTTAGCCGAGTCACTTGTGATTGCGTGGGAAAAAAGGAAAATTCAAGAGGTGGCGGCATTGCTCAGTCCGCACAGTAGTATACGCCGGCGCTGAGTAACCCGCATGGAAGTGTCTCTTTCCAGGCCACGAAAGGTACCAAGAAGGTCCCTGTTGATGACATATTCCCAGAGCGCACCGTAACAATTGGTGCCGGGTTAAGTGATAAATAGGAAAGCGAGCTCGTCAGCTTCCTCCGTGAGAATCGGGACATTTTTGCTTGGTCCACGCAAGGTGTTCCGAGGGAGTTGGCCGAGCACTCTTTGAATGTGAGACCCGGAGCTAAGACGGTGAAGCAACCTCTCCGCCGCTTCGCCGAAGATAGGAGGAAAGTCATTGGGGATGAGATAGCTCGGTTGCTAGCTGCAGGATTTATCATGGAAGTACTTTACCCGGATTGGCTATCTAATCCGGTGCTGGTGGAGAAGAAGAAGGATGACCCGAACGTAGTAGTGGTTTGGTGCATGTGTATTGATTACACGAACCTGAACAAGGCGTGTCCAAAAGATCCATTTCCACTGCCAAGAATAGATCAGGTCATAGACTCAACTGCTGGATGTGAATTGTTGTCATTCATTGATGCATATTCTGGTTTCCACCAGATACCTCTGAATCCGGATGATCAAATAAAGACTACGTTTATTACCCCGTATGGGGCTTATTGCTATCACACCATGCCGTTTGGGTTACGTAATGCAGGGCAACGTACCAAAGATGTATGCAAAAATGTTTGCACGACCAAATAGGTCAAAATGTATAGGTGTACGTGGATGATGTGGTTATCAAGACCAAGGAAAGCAAAACGCTCCTTGACGATATCAGGCAAACGTTTGCGAACCTAAGGAGGTTCCGGATGAAGCTTAACCCGGAAAAATGCACCTTCGGTGTCCCGACTAGAAAATTGCTTGGTTTTCTTGTTTCCAGCCGAGGTATCGAGGTTAACCCAACCAAAATCCGGGCCATCGAACGAATGGAACTGCCGAAGTGTCTTAACAATGTCCAGAAGTTCACAGGTTGCCTGGCCTCGTTAAGTCGGTTGGGAGAAAAGGCGTTGCCTCTTTACCAACTCATGAAAAAGTCGGATAAGTTCGTTTGGATGCCACAGGCCGATGAAGCCTTTACCCACCTGAAGAAAATGTTAGCCACAGCACCAGTGCTAGCCTCACCACTATCGAAGGAGCCAATGTTGTTCTATATAGCCGCAACCAACCGAGTTGTAAGTGCAGTGATAGTGGTGGAGCGCGACGAGGAAGGTAAGTCGGTGCAAAGGCCAGTGTATTACTTGAGCGAGGTGTTGTCAGCCTCAAAGCAGAACTATCCACATTACCAAAAGGTGGTATATGGCGTGTACATGGCCGCCAAGAAACTGAAACACTACTTTGAAGAGCATCCTATCCAAGTCATATGTGAGGCCCCCATATCTGAGATAATGAGCAACAAGGATGCAAGTGGCAGAATAGCAAAATGGGCAATTGATCTAGCTCCTTACGCGCCGCAATATGACAGAAGAGAGGCAATCAAATCTCAAGCTGTGGCGGACTTTTTCGTGGATTGGGCCAAGGTGCAATATGAACCGCCACTTCCAGATCCGAACTATTGGCAAATGCACTTTGACGGTTCAAAAACCAAAACCGGGCTAGGCGCTAGAGTTGTACTCACATCGCCAAAGAAGGACCAGTTGAAATATGTGCTTCAGATCCATTTCACCGCATCAAACAATGTCGCGGAGTATGAAGCACTTGTGCATGGGCTTAAGGTAGCAAAAGAAATTGGGATACGTCGGATCATATGCTTTGGCGACTCGGATTTGGTGGTGCAGCAAGTGTCGGGAGTGTGGGACGCCCTTGATCCAAACATGGCATTGTACAGATTTCATGTGCAGAAGATATTTGGTTACTTTGGTAGAGAATGAGGCTGCCGACATGCTGTCGAAGCTCGCGTCAATCCGACAAGCAATTCCACCAGGTGTAGCATTAGAGCACCTCAGGAAACCATCCATCAAGCCCTCCCTAGGAACCGACTCGATCTATGTCTTGGAGGACACGGAATCCGGAGCTGTGCCCATGGACATTGACATGGGAAGTGGTGTGCGAACCCCGGGGACTGCCTCGGTAAACCCGGGGACTACTTCAGTAAACCCGGGGACTGCTTCACAAGACCCAGGGACTGCTCAGCATGATCCGATTGAAGTTATGCCGGTGGATCAGATGGAGATTGATGAGGATGTATTCCCTGTGCGAACGATACCAGCTTGGGCACTACCTATATATTTCAGTTCCTGAAGGACGGAACGTTACCCACTGAGGAAGTGTTGTCCAGGCAAACAAAGAGGAGGGCAAAGGCTTACACGATCATCAATTCCAAACTATACAAAAGGAGTGTGACCAATGTCCTCTAGAGATGTGTTGACCCGGAAGAAGGGCTTGACATCCCCCGAGATATACATCAGGGGGAATGCGGGCATCATGCCTCATCCCGAGCCTTGGTAGCAAAAGCTTTCTGGCACGGATTCTACTAGCCAAATGCCTTAGAGCAAGCGCAAGTTTTGGTGAGAAAATGTAATGGTTGTCAGAGGTATGCTACCAAGACACATATGCCAATGTCGGAACTCAAGACCATACCAATCACTTGGCCCTTTGCCATATGGTGCTTGGATATGGTTGGCCCGTTCAAACCAGCAAGGGGAAATATGACTCACATTCTGGTAATGGTGGACAAATTTACCAAGTGGATTGCGGTAAAGCCTATAAGAAAATGTGATGGAGCTACGGCCATAACGTTTCTCAAAGATATCATATTGAGATACGGTTATCCTCACAGTATCATCACTGATAATGGCACAAACTTTGCGGAAGGAGCATTTGCGCGTTTTTGCCGGGATAAGAAGATCTGGCTGGACGTAGCCTCGGTAGGCCACCCTGCATTGAACGGACAAGTGGAAAGATCCAACGAATTAGTATTATCCAGGATAAAACCCTGACTCATTGAGCCACTGCAAAGATCAGCGGGGTGCTGGATAGAAGAACTACCAGCAGTGCTGTGGAGCTTAAGAACAACTCCGAATCGATCAACAGGCTATACGCCGTTTTTTCTGGTATATGGGGCAGAAGTTGTATTACCAGCCGACATAGAGCATGATTCGCCTAGGGTCACCCAATACACAGAAGCCGAAGTGCAGGAAGCCCAGCAAAATGATGTTGATCTGCTGGAAGAAGCGAGAGTACTGGCACTATCCAGATCCGCCATATATGAGCAAAATCTCCGACGCTATCATAGCCGGAAAGTGTGCCCCCGAGTGTTTTGGGAAGGTGATCTGGTGCTCCGGTTGGTACAACGCACTACTGGCATGCATAAATTATCCCCCCCATGGGAAGGGCCATTCATAGTAAGCAGGGCATTGCACAATGATTCTTATTATCTTATAGATGCAAAGCCACACGAGAAGAATAGGGCGGACAAATCCAGAGAGGAATCTAAGCGTCCATGGAATATAGCTCTACTTCATCCTTTCTACACCTAACTAAGAGGTGTATGTATCCAAGTCATCTCATATGTCGGTATGTATGTCGGCAATGAGCTTATCAATATTGTTAAGACAATTTTTGAAGCTCGGATTCGTAAGTCATAAAACCGAATCAAGGTAGACACGAACCGAGCCAAGAGATTGAACGAACAAGAAAAAGAAACTCGGGGACTATGCCCAAGTTAATCCGGCATAAGAGCTTAGTAGCAAAATATCACATGTGTTTAGAATACAACTCCACCCGGCATACCAGGGATCTCATAAGTTTTCAAGTTTTTTCGCTCAAGGAGCAGCAGGAGGAACTTCGGCATCATCTTCGCCGCCTTCAATATCCGAGGCGTCATCTTCTCCTCCTCCGTCCGAGCTACCCTCATCATCCTCGACCTCTTCGTCCGCAGTGGATTCCAAGAAGCTCGGCCCATCAACCCATTCATGAATGGGAGCATATTCGATGAGGCTATGGGCGCAAGCCTGGCGCCGAGCTACCCACTCCGGGTCATTGGTCCATCTGGATCCTGTGCGCAGACGTGTCAAGAGGTTGAGATCGATTTTTTCATACCACGTGAGTATGTGGTGAAGAATGGTATCAGCTGCGGCATGTCCATCGGACTCTCTCCAGAGGTCAAGCTGAGTCTCGGTTTCCATTAACTTCTCAATGAGAAGTGCGGTGGTTTCCGGGGCTTCTTCGCCGAGCCAGAAGGTGTTGAAGATGCGAGCTGCAGCGCCGAGGATGTCCTTGCTGTAGTTTTTGATGAGCTCCACGCGAGCTAACAAGCTGACCAACAGGTCCTCCAGGTCATAAGGAATCCCTTCACCATCAGAAGTGTCCGGAGTACCCCTCTGTCGATGGAAGTTGGCAACTGCTGCGCTCGCAATAGGAGTGCCCTCTGGAAATTTGGCTAGAAGCGAGGCAAAGGAGGAAGGTCAAGAAAAGACATATGACGTAACCCGGAGAAGTAGGTCGGAAAAGGGAAAGGAACTTACGTGATATATGGCTAAGGACCTGGGTCAGCTCCTTAGTGCAGTCATCGCGTCTCTTCCGAAGCTGCTCAAGCTCAGCGTTTGCCAACTCAA
This sequence comes from Avena eriantha, assembly GCA_910589775.1. Lineage (NCBI taxonomy): Eukaryota > Viridiplantae > Streptophyta > Magnoliopsida > Poales > Poaceae > Avena > Avena eriantha. The sequence goes on along the minus strand of OU342741.1, from coordinate 80,304,063 downwards.
GCTGGATGCCGGATTCCTTGAGAAGATCCTAGTCCTTGGCGATCTGGAGGTTGAGGCGTTCACGCTCTTCTGTGTAGTTCTGACCAGCCTTTTGAAGTTCGGATTGGTGTTGGGCCTTCATCTTCTCCATCTTAGCCTTGAGCTTGGCAATCTCAGCGTCCTTGCTTCGGAGGAGGGCAAGCTCGTCATCTTTCTTCTTTAGCTCGGCTTGGTGCTGCCCTGCTTGTTCGAGAAAATGCAGCATCATATCAGGCACGGGCACACTATCTTCAAGTGATGCTGAAATAGTGTGTTGGCCCGGCAGAGCCGAGGTATGAATGTTGGCTGAGCCAAGGAGAAAAGGGAATGGAAAGCACGGCAAAGTCGGACAGAAATTACTGACCCTTGATCTGCTCCAGAGTTTTGCGCATAATGATGTTCTCAGCTTCCACCCCAGCTGCGGAAACCGAATGATGAGGTTAGTCCGACAAAGGAAAATGAAACAAAATGAAGAAGCGCTAAGGAAGAAATTTACCGCTCTTCTCGTATTCCGCAATAAGTGCAGGCTGCTTTGCGCGTAGCAGCTTGTGGGTATCCAGCAAGCGTTGGAATTCAGCACTCCGGCGATTGGTGGTCACCTGAAAGGGACAAACACAAGTTAGCTCGATGCATATTTGAAATGTACTAAAATCCGGGCCAAGTGGAACTTAACCCGGCTCTAGGTGTGTGCATATTCGAAGTGTACTAAAATCCGGGCCAAGTGGAACTTAACCCGGCTCTAGGTGTGTGCATATTCAAAGTGTACTAAAATCCGGGCCAAGTGGAACTTAACCCGGCTCTAGGTGTGTGCATATGCGAAGTATACTAAAATCCGGGCCAAGTGGAACTTAACCCGGCTCTAGGTGTGTGCATATTCGAAGTGTACTAAAATCCGGGCCAAGTGGAACTTAACCCGGCTCTAGGTGTGTGCATATTCGAAGTGTACTAAAATCCGGGCCAAGTGGAACTTAACCCGGCTCTAGGTGTTTGCATATTCGAAGTGTACTAAAATCCGGGCCAAGTGGAACTTAACCCGGCTCTAGGTGTGTGCATATTTGAAGTTCTCATGGAGCTACGTTAGTTTTCTAAAGAGCATCTGGCCGAGTAACAAGTTACTCCCCTGGAGCCTCGGGAACTAATGGTTATTATCTACAGCATGTAAAGGGGAAGCGACGTACCTCCATCATTCGGCCAGCGAGGTTAATTGCCTTTGCGGCTGTGTTCATCTGAGCGGAAAACTCGGCGGGGCCGAACTTCTCCGGGGGATCAGTGTCTTGAACGACCTCTACCTTATTCCAGTTCATGACAAATTCTATCAGGCTCGGAGGATACCGTTCACCGCTAGGCATATGGGGCGCCACCAAGCCCTTTGCGTGTGCTTCTTTCCTTTCAATCAAGGCAAGGGCTGGGCTGGTTTGCAGAACCATCTGCTGTGCATCAGTTGGCTCGGCAGGGGCGTCCTTCGCTGCTGGAGCTTTCTTAGGAAGCATTGACACGAGGGTACGCTGCCCAGCCTCAACGAATGTCGGCTTGGCAGCGTCCAGAGCCTTCATGTCCTTGGCTTGCTGGGAAGGAAGCCGTTGCAGCGGATTTCCCCTTTGGAGCGGCCAGGGTAGCTCCTCGCCGAGGTTCAGAAGACTCGGACGAGGCGGAGGAGCTAGGCACTGGTGCTCTTGTTGCTGGACTTGGTGCCACTGCTGATGTTTTCGCAGCCGGAGTTGGTGCTGATGCCGGAGCTGGAACTGGTGCTGGAGCTGAGGTAGCCTCAGTGGCTGCTGGGTGCGGCATTGCCGAAAAGGTGGATTCCGTTCCTTCGGCTAGGCCGGTCTCCCCCGCTCCAAGGTTACCCTCCTCTTGCCGAGGTGGAGCGGAACCCGGAGCGGCCACAGAACCCTCTGGAATAGGGCTTAGCGGACGTGACTCGTCGTCGCGACGGGGAGAAGGGCTAGGCCGGAGAGGTGAAGAGATGCTAGATCCACTTTGAGGGACCTCCGCCGGAGCCCTGCAAAATCAAATAAGGTCAGAAGAAAAATTACAACGAAGTAAGGAAGAGCAAATTACAGAAGGAAGAATGACTTACGCATCCGAGGTTTCGGCCTCCTTGGGTTTTCGAGCCCTTCGCGCTGGGGCCTTGCCTGCTGGCTTGGAGGCAGTCTTGTCCCCGGACTTCTTTCGCCTTTTAGCGGGCTAGGAAGGTCCGACGGAAGAACTTGAGGAAGCCCCGCGCTTCTTCTTTGATGCCACCGGAACAGGTTCGCCCGTAGCGAGGGGAGGATCCTTGTGGATATGACCACCGGGGTGAGCTGATGGCGGAAAAGCAAAAGAAAGGGGGACAGCCTCAACAGGTTCAATCACCTCGATATCCGAGTCATCCTCATCATCGGGCCAATCTCTAATAGAAGAGGGTTTACCCGTGGGACGTTTCGTGGCGTCGGTCATCGGGAGGAACATCTCCTGGTCCGGCTCTTCCTCATCCGGAGTCTCCCGGTCCGGCGCCCACTTAAGGGTCGGATCGGTGCCGTCCTCGAGGGTCTGCTGAAGAAATTGCCGAGCAAAGGAATGAACAAAATAAGTCAAAAACGCAACAATAACCGACATATAATTAGTTCGGGGTAAGTTTGCAACATGAAGCTTACCGCGGGAGGAAGCCGGTCACGGCAAAAATGCTCAATCCCCCAAGTCCACTCGGAGGAGAAGTCCTTGTGGGTGGTGAAGAGAGCCTTAAGCCGGCGATAAATCTCCGTGTTGCTCAGCTCGAAGGATGAAGTCCGGTTGGGATCGCGGCCGAAGCTCATGTGGCACACCTTGTGGGTGCGCTTCTGGAGGGGGGAGATTTGGTTGCACACGAAAGTGATCATTGCATCCTCGTTGCGCAGCCCGAGCTCCTTCAGCTCCGCAAACCTTTTGTTGACCTGGTTGGCCAAGGCCGTGGGCTTCCTGGGAACGGCGTCCCACAGATCCGGGTTAGGTGGACCCGGAGTATAGGGGAGCAGCCGTATTAAGTCTTCGATGCCTGTGTTCCGGACGTAAAAGAACGTCCGGGCCCACCCTTTGCAGGACTCTAACCCTGTGCCCCGGGGGAAAACAAAAAATCTCCGGGGTGATATGGAAGCCGCTTCGAACTGAGTGAGCCACTTGTCCTCCGGATCAGTGTCGATTTCGGGGATGACGTTGCGACGAAGGCCGAAAAACCGGATCCACAGCTCCTTCGTGGGCCACAGTCCGGTGTAGCCTTCAATCGTAGAAGCAAAGGCAGAGAGAGAGGTAATTGCATTGGCTGGAAGATGGTGCGGCTGGAGCTGGTAGGTACTGAGCCAATCCTGGAAGAAATCGCTCACTGGCAGCCCGAAGCCCCGTTGAAAGTGAGACAAGAACACGATGAATTCCCCCGGATTGGGTGAGGGGGCTAGTTTGGAGGAGGCGAGGCGAGCCGCAACGCCGGCGGGGATGCGTCTGGTCCGGTAGAGCCAGTCCAGGTCATCCTAGCAGACCCAGGAGCCGGCCCACGCACCGCGGTCCGCCGCTGCGGCGTCCTCCTCCATCTCCTGTTCAGCAACGATGAGTTCTTCTTCCGTCATCTGGTGCTCGAGGCCCTCGCTGGCGCTAGAGGCGGTGGGGGACAGTGGTCAGGATTGACGAGGACCCATGGCGAGAGATTTGTGTTGCGGTGGCGGCGACGCAGAGGTGCGACGGAGAAGCGCGGCGGCGACACTGGTATTTGGTATCACTAGCGGCGGCGCGGTCGCGAGGAAGATGAAGAAAAAGGGCAATGGGCAGAGGGGCGCGGAAGGAGAAAGATCCTAAGGGAAGCACCCCTCCGCTATTTAACCACTCCCACCAGCAGTGAGTGGGATCGTATCCTGCGGACCGGCCACACGCAGTGGCCATGTATCACCTGTCCGGACCAATCAGCGGGGAGCCACACGGAGGGCCACAGAGCGGAGAGAATCCTATGACGTGACACAGTGATGCGAGAAACGAGGAGGCAGGCATGACGTGACCTGCGCGCAGTGATAACTGACAATTACTGCGGCGGTTACTGTGCAGGCCCTTAAAATAAGACGACAAAATGATTACCCATCACATGGGATGGCGTACGAGAGAAGGAAACAAGACCCGGATCGAACCATGGTAACCCGTCCAGCAAGTGAAAACTTGGCATGTTCGGAGGGAAAGTAAAACCATGAGGTCCGAGTTGAAGTGGTAACCCGGCCGGCAAGTGAGAACTTGGAATGTGCGAAGGGAACGTAAATCCATATAATCCGAGGTAAAGAGGTAACTCGGAAATAACGACTGGAGCTTGAAATTGAACCTGATGTGGCCTTAGCGGCCAAGGCAGCAAAGACCGCACCAGCTTCGGGGACTAATGTTGGGGGGATACCCCTGGGTAGGGTCACGCCGGGGTATAAAGGCCAAGTTAGCCGAGGTTCGGCAAGGTCAAAGCGGATGCTGGCCGGGTCACCTCAAGGCAGGCCGAATCACGGGGTAACCCGGACCGGGGGGCGTTCGCCTAACTAAGTCTCATCCGACTTAAGCAGTAAGTCGGAAGTGCATGTTTAACTTGAATGCAGGAACAGGTGTGGCTGGATCAACCATGATCCGACCCATATCTAGCTTCTAGGAGAAGGAAGGAATCTCGCTGGTCAAAAGAAGCCCTGGTACACACTACCTAAGCGAAGCAAGCAAGGACAGGACCACCGGGGCATGGCAGACAAGGGTGACGACTCCCATCTCGGCTGACGCAGGCGCCGCAGAGGCTCATGTAGCTAAAGCATGAGTGACGCGGGGGAAAAGCACCCCGGTCGGCTTGCTACTTTGGGGGGAAGCATATTCTTAGGAATATGCTTCCACGTATGCCCTAGGCAGAGCCCGAGCTCCCTCTATAAAAGAGGGGCTAGGGTTTCAGTAGAAGGGGTTGGTTGATCTCTAGTTGATTGGATTTTCTCTATTGGTGCTAGAGTTTTAGGTGCTATCTGTGGGTGAGAGTAAGAGAGCTCCTTCTTCCTCCTCTCGCCAATACAGCTCAAGGAGCACTTGTAATCTTGGAGAGAGAGGAATATAAACATATGTGTGGAGAATAACTTCACTATCCCTCCCTGGATTCCCCTAGCGTGTATTTGTCCCCACCTTTAGCCTATCCATGGCATCTACCGTGACACCACCACGACAACAAGTTTGTCATGAGAAATACCAAACTCAATCTTATCCTTTTTAGCCTTTTGTAACATCCCAACATTAGAGCTTAGAAATAAGATGAGATGAGGTGTGTGCATTGCATTCATGCATAGAAAATCTAGATATTTTTTGCGCTTTTAAATAAAACTTGTCAAAGTGATTGAACCTTCTCTTAACTCGGTGGAAAAGCAAAAGAAAGGGGGACAGCCTCAACAGGTTCAATCACCTCGATATCCGAGTCATCCTCATCATCGGGCCAATCTCTAATAGAAGAGGGTTTACCCGTGGGACGTTTCGTGGCGTCGGTCATCGGGAGGAACATCTCCTGGTCCGGCTCTTCCTCATCCGGAGTCTCCCGGTCCGGCGCCCACTTAAGGGTCGGATCGGTGCCGTCCTCGAGGGTCTGCTGAAGAAATTGCCGAGCAAAGGAATGAACAAAATAAGTCAAAAACGCAACAATAACCGACATATAATTAGTTCGGGGTAAGTTTGCAACATGAAGCTTACCGCGGGAGGAAGCCGGTCACGGCAAAAATGCTCAATCCCCCAAGTCCACTCGGAGGAGAAGTCCTTGTGGGTGGTGAAGAGAGCCTTAAGCCGGCGATAAATCTCCGTGTTGCTCAGCTCGAAGGATGAAGTCCGGTTGGGATCGCGGCCGAAGCTCATGTGGCACACCTTGTGGGTGCGCTTCTGGAGGGGGGAGATTTGGTTGCACACGAAAGTGATCATTGCATCCTCGTTGCGCAGCCCGAGCTCCTTCAGCTCCGCAAACCTTTTGTTGACCTGGTTGGCCAAGGCCGTGGGCTTCCTGGGAACGGCGTCCCACAGATCCGGGTTAGGTGGACCCGGAGTATAGGGGAGCAGCCGTATTAAGTCTTCGATGCCTGTGTTCCGGACGTAAAAGAACGTCCGGGCCCACCCTTTGCAGGACTCTAACCCTGTGCCCCGGGGGAAAACAAAAAATCTCCGGGGTGATATGGAAGCCGCTTCGAACTGAGTGAGCCACTTGTCCTCCGGATCAGTGTCGATTTCGGGGATGACGTTGCGACGAAGGCCGAAAAACCGGATCCACAGCTCCTTCGTGGGCCACAGTCCGGTGTAGCCTTCAATCGTAGAAGCAAAGGCAGAGAGAGAGGTAATTGCATTGGCTGGAAGATGGTGCGGCTGGAGCTGGTAGGTACTGAGCCAATCCTGGAAGAAATCGCTCACTGGCAGCCCGAAGCCCCGTTGAAAGTGAGACAAGAACACGATGAATTCCCCCGGATTGGGTGAGGGGGCTAGTTTGGAGGAGGCGAGGCGAGCCGCAACGCCGGCGGGGATGCGTCTGGTCCGGTAGAGCCAGTCCAGGTCATCCTAGCAGACCCAGGAGCCGGCCCACGCACCGCGGTCCGCCGCTGCGGCGTCCTCCTCCATCTCCTGTTCAGCAACGATGAGTTCTTCTTCCGTCATCTGGTGCTCGAGGCCCTCGCTGGCGCTAGAGGCGGTGGGGGACAGTGGTCAGGATTGACGAGGACCCATGGCGAGAGATTTGTGTTGCGGTGGCGGCGACGCAGAGGTGCGACGGAGAAGCGCGGCGGCGACACTGGTATTTGGTATCACTAGCGGCGGCGCGGTCGCGAGGAAGATGAAGAAAAAGGGCAATGGGCAGAGGGGCGCGGAAGGAGAAAGATCCTAAGGGAAGCACCCCTCCGCTATTTAACCACTCCCACCAGCAGTGAGTGGGATCGTATCCTGCGGACCGGCCACACGCAGTGGCCATGTATCACCTGTCCGGACCAATCAGCGGGGAGCCACACGGAGGGCCACAGAGCGGAGAGAATCCTATGACGTGACACAGTGATGCGAGAAACGAGGAGGCAGGCATGACGTGACCTGCGCGCAGTGATAACTGACAATTACTGCGGCGGTTACTGTGCAGGCCCTTAAAATAAGACGACAAAATGATTACCCATCACATGGGATGGCGTACGAGAGAAGGAAACAAGACCCGGATCGAACCATGGTAACCCGTCCAGCAAGTGAAAACTTGGCATGTTCGGAGGGAAAGTAAAACCATGAGGTCCGAGTTGAAGTGGTAACCCGGCCGGCAAGTGAGAACTTGGAATGTGCGAAGGGAACGTAAATCCATATAATCCGAGGTAAAGAGGTAACTCGGAAATAACGACTGGAGCTTGAAATTGAACCTGATGTGGCCTTAGCGGCCAAGGCAGCAAAGACCGCACCAGCTTCGGGGACTAATGTTGGGGGGATACCCCTGGGTAGGGTCACGCCGGGGTATAAAGGCCAAGTTAGCCGAGGTTCGGCAAGGTCAAAGCGGATGCTGGCCGGGTCACCTCAAGGCAGGCCGAATCACGGGGTAACCCGGACCGGGGGGCGTTCGCCTAACTAAGTCTCATCCGACTTAAGCAGTAAGTCGGAAGTGCATGTTTAACTTGAATGCAGGAACAGGTGTGGCTGGATCAACCATGATCCGACCCATATCTAGCTTCTAGGAGAAGGAAGGAATCTCGCTGGTCAAAAGAAGCCCTGGTACACACTACCTAAGCGAAGCAAGCAAGGACAGGACCACCGGGGCATGGCAGACAAGGGTGACGACTCCCAAGGGAGACCATGACATGGTATTCAATACAACAACTCAAGGATGAATACTTAATATTCTAAAGATGATAACAAGGTATTATCTACCATAAACCCTGAATATCAAGTTAAGTATATAACTTAAGTAAAGAAACTGTATAACTAAATCTTGATACACTTGCTTGCCATAGTTATTCCTACCATGGGTATCATGGTAGTTCTTAAACATTAACTCTTATCACAAATAGAGTAGAAAATGAAGTTGATCCAAGACCATCCAACACATACCCTTAATATCATATTAAGAGATGACATTCCTATTTAACCAAGTCTTAGTGTCAATTGATCATCAAGGTTGAGTGATAAATTTCTAACCTAGAACTTATTGACTATTAGCTTTGACCTATTATGTTGACCTTCCAAAGATCTTAAGTAAATGAATAAGGAGAAGGGACTAGATTTGGTAAAGTGTGACATCATCAAAGGAATGTGATCCTTAGTGGTGATCAAACCATCTGATGTTGGAGGAAATAACTCACCCATGAGTTAACTAGAAGAAGTACATAAACCAAAGAGTTAAGATAGTGATTATGAAGCTAGGAGAAAGCTAGTAGTGTTAGATTATCAAGTGATAATCTTATTAAACCAAGTAGGTATAAACCTAAAGTAAGCTTCCATAACAAGATAACCTTATAGAGAGACTAGTACAAGTCTACTACTTAGTGTTAATAGATCTTGATCAGACAATTAGAAACCTTAGTTTAATATGATCAAGGATTGGTGGTCATTATTCTCAAGTCCCTTGAGAATATATATGACTAGTTGATGAAGAGGAGTTGTGAGAATACCAAATTAGGCAAGCCCCAGTAAGATGAATCATATAGCTTGAACTTGAGAAGTCAAGCTAGGGTATGATGAAGGATATGATATGAGTAGATGGAGGCATAGCAGTGTAACCTAGATAATGCAAGAACAAACTTGTATTATGAGGAGTAGTACCATACCTATTACAGAGGATTGATATCATAGGTGATGTGGAAAGAATTGTAACCTTACCAGTCTTGGAAGTAGTTGCAAGGTTAATACCAAGGAATTAATGGATGGAATAGGAGTGGCTACTTTGATATGTTCATCAAGGGTAGTTAAGTAATAGAAATTTATGCTAAAAGTAAGAATGTAGAATGAGAATTGTTGGAGTGGAATGACCATGTCATCATATGATGATTGATATGGTGAGGCGAGATAATTAGGGCATTTGGGCAGGAGAAATTATAGTGAATCAAAGAAGATATTTAAATAAAGTATATGTAGGGAAGGAATCCTTTCATTGTAGCTCAAGCCTAGTGAAGTGTGAGGATGGGAATTCTGGAGAAACCGTTAACCAACACTGTATAAAACCATATCATGAACCTCAGGAATTTTTATGAAATTGAATAAATAATTTGAAGTTGTATTTGAAATTTGAATAATTTAAATTAGATTAGTAAATTAGAAGTAATAGAGTTTATTGTATTTCAGAAAAGTTTATTATTCTTTGAATATTAACCAATTATGAAACAATAAAGGAATTGAGTTCAATATAAATATATAACTCAAATAGATAATCTTTATTCTTTTCTCAACAAGTATTAAATGAATACACTATATATAAAGAAAGATCATTACAGATACATCGACATAAAATAGAAGCTTTATTAATAATACACACATACTACATTGTTCTTACAAAAGTGGGATGAAAAGGATTACAATTGAATAACCTAATGAAATAATTCTAGCTTAACCTAGTCTAGTCTTCTTAACCTTCACTTAAGCATGAACCTGCAATTAAGACAGAAAGAAAATAAAGCAAAATGAAGGGTTAGTGATTAAGATTGCTCTCAGTTATTAAAAGTGAAGTGCACTGTTTCCTTGTCTTCATTGAGATTTTTTTTATAAAGAAGGGACAAAACCAGCAAATGTAGCATCTATTCATTTCACAAAGTAAGCCTCAGTACAACCTCATTGGCAAATAGGGGCAAGTTTCACCGGGGATGAATTAGTAAAAGGTGTGGGAGTTCAACACAAAATCACTTGATCTCATCCACAGCCATAGCAACAGTGAAGCTGCTCACACACCTAAATGCATGCATTGAGGTGTCGACAGCAGAGAGCATGAGGGAAGTTTAAAACCAGCAGCTCATTGCAAGCAAGGCTTTGCTACATGTTTCAAAGGACTAGATAAAGCTTGCCATAGCCTACACAAGAACACACATGTTCTTGCAAAACCATCACAAAAGCAATCGTTTTTTAGCACAATAAACCCATGATAGTAACCTGAGGAGAGGGTGGTTGAAGGGGACACCAAGGTTGCAAAGAAGCTGAAGCACTAGGTGGAGCCAGATCAAGCCAAGAAGAAGGCAGCAACAACCAGCACCAAGCTACAAGGGTATAAACCAACCCTTTTGAATCAAATATTTATTTCTGGCATATTCATGTATACAATCATGGATCTGATCTTGCAAGGGCATGATAAACACATTAGTAAGAGGCATCAGGTAGAAAACTATTGGTTTCTGCTTGAGGTGGTCTCAGACCAGCATCACAAACCAATGGATCTAGTTTTAACTAGATCAATACATATCACTACTGCTAGTACAGGGCACATTCCCAACTGGGTAGCACCTCTGTACCAACAAGGCCATCACTTGTTACGAATAAGCCTAAGCAGCATCTGTCAAAAACGTATAATCAGTTTCCTAAAAGATTTAGGAATCATACATATTCACTTTATTTAGTAAAAGCCAGCAAGGGAAACACCACTGATCACTTGGTCCCAATATACAAAACCTCAGAAACCACTAATTTTAAATCATCTTCCGATAAGAAAATAGGAATCATCCAGATATGAATCATCTCCTATTTTCATCATAGAAAAGGGGCTAAGCATAGTACTTCTAGTGTCAGATAGCACCAGGATGAAATCCTAAGACTAAACTCAAAGGGTGTTTTACAGAAGGGACCAACCCAAGCAACAACAGCTTAACCACAAGGGACCACAACACCATGGGAGTTGGGCCACTAACACCAACCATTTAGGCTTCCATATTAAATAAACCCTACACCCACAGAGTGTTCTCTGACAAGAGATGACAAGAGAACAAGGTGACTGAATACAAGCAATAGAGTACTAACTGACAGAGAACATAGTAGCAGGGCATGATCAACAGAGGGTATCAAACACAAACAGTAGGACATTATCAAGGGGGGTGTTAGCCCAGGCAACTAACCAAGAAACCGATCTAATTACCGCTGACAGTGAGAAAAGTGCAGACAATAGCCAACACTGACAGTAACCACTATCAGCAACTCCACAAATAGTTTAGATAAATCATTCCACAATCGGATAGGTCATCGATCCACATAACTAATCAGAGGAGAACACATGAACCATTTCATCATCTACGACTACACACAATAATGGGGATTGAACCCTAGTACCAGGGAAGAGCCCTGATTCTTCTCTACAAGCACACACAGAGAGAAGATGGAGAGGCAAAGGGGAAAACTTACCTATGGTCCTCGCGTTTATAATGAAGAGGAAGCAGAGGAGGAGGCCGGCGGTGATGTGGAGCACGACAGCACTGGGAGCACCCCACGGGAGGGCGCTGCAACACGCACCAAGCCAAAACAGAGGCAGCCGTCGGAGGAGAAGAGTATTGTAGACACTAGGTCATCGCCAGGGGGTCACCGATGTGTTAAGGCCATCGCGGAACCCAAAGCCTAGCCATAGGGAGGGGTCGACGCGGCCAGTAGAGGGCGTGTGCGTTGAATCGAATAGGATAGGCATGAGCAGCATCGTCATCTATGCCGGTGAGCACCGTGGCAGCGGCTAGGATGGCCAGGAGCGGTCGGATTTGGGCGCGATGACGGTAGTGACATCGGTCGCCTCGGAGGGGAGAGCATCACGAGAGAGAATAGGAGAGAGTGGGGGTACTAGGCCGGGTAAGGCCATCCCAGTACAACCTAGGGCGTTTGACCAACCTAACTAGGCCGAGTCAGGTCGGGTCGGGCTAGCCTAGTGGGCCAGGCCCGTATTTTAAAAGAAGGACTTATTTAAAATTATTAATTACAAATATGCCCTGAGGTAAACCAAGCTCTGGAAAATAAGTAAAAATCCTAAAAATACAAATAATATATATATGAAATCACAAAAATATTTTCTACCCAATAAAAATAAATAGATTGTAATTTTAAGTAATTAAAGTTAGATCTATTATTGAAATTGTATATATTCCTTTTGGAATTTTATAAAAATAAATAAAATACTTAAAATTGAATAAAATTCACTTTTAAGACACTAAATGGATATAATAAATTATAAAATACTAACTTCTATTTTAGTTAAGCAAAGTAAGTTTGCATAAAATAAAATCTAATTTATTTCATAGAATATTAAGAAAATATTAACAAGAGTTAAAATTAAATAAAATTAATTTTTGAACTCTTAGAATATGATTTGTAATAAAAAAATATTAAATATAATAATTGTATGATTTTAAGAAGTCTTTAGATACCCTTCCACACTTGAGTGCTTTACTATTGAATGATACTTGTTGCTCTTACATATTGTTATGCACACACTCACAAACCTTAATAAGAAGCACAAGTGTGAAACTGGTATAAAAGTACAACACACTCCAAAGAACTCATCACAAGCTTCAAACCCTAGACCAGATACGATTAGTCCGGGGATTCGTGTTTACCAAACTGCATTACCTTAATTATGCATAGATTGCATCTTGTTTCTTTAAACATTAGTTCTTACCGGACCAATGATGCTACTTTTAGAACTTAGATCTTCTAGAGTCCTGAAGACTGTGAGTACATAATCTTGCAATCACAACAGGCAAGTTCACACTTGCTCATGTCCTTTGGTTATTTTCTATCAAATGCTTGTAAGTCAAATGTTGTCATCACCTACATTTCAAAAAGGTCCAAAAACACTATTTTCATAATAATATGATTATGGATTATTTATCGAATGGTAATAATCTACTGATACAGTTCCAGTGGTAAAGGAACATAATATCTAGGACTTAACAACCAATTTCGCCAGTGATTCTAGCGCCGTATATTACACATTAACCTTGAGATTTGGAATGGGACGGAGAAGTCAGTTGGATCTTCTTCCTTTCGCATGGATGGATGGCCTTATCATGAAGCTGCAGATTTCTTGTGGAGAATCCAGCACATGTGTGGGACCTCTTAGTGCCCCGTGATATTGGTGTCTAGATTATCTATGCATAACTGTTGTGGTGGAGGTTCACTGATGGCTCCGATTTTTGCCATCTTCTAGTATGTTTAAACGTTGTTTTTGGTCAAGAAATTGCCAAACTTGTCACTAATCACTAATAATTGCAAAGATATGCAAATCCCTTCTTTGATTTATGTTGTGCAGGAAATCACTACTTTTAAGGCGAAATAAGGAGTCATAATGAAGGATTTTGAGGAACTACACACGTCCAAGTCATTGGAGAAGCCAACCAGGGCATCAGAATGCTTAACGACCACTAGTACAAGTGCGGTCCTCATGTACCAGGTGGTGACGACTTTGTCTCAGATTGCATCATAACACCCCAAAGGAGATCCACACCATTGTTCATCCATTATCCATCACTTCCACCATCCATCCTTCCACTAGCCATAGCCATTGCTTTGTACTTTTAGATCTCCTTGTGATTTGGCGACCATTGTAAGAATATTTGATTTCAATCTAATTATTTGCATGATGTTTTCTATCTCTGATCTATTTGTTATGAGTGAGTAGTACTCACGGGCTGTGGGTTGGAAAGAAACCTCGAAGCAATTATGTGTATCTAGATGATGGGAGAATTGTATTTTGTTTGGATTCGTGATTTGTATCTTTTGTTTCTTCGTCTCTCGCCTCGGTCTGTGGACTTGTAGGTACCCAAGATCCCATAGATTGATAAAGGCTTGAGGTGAGATACTTGGCTAGCGGCATCTCATAGGAAACTCAGTGACAGAAAGGGAAGTATGGTCTTTGCTTAGCGCCCCATTCAGGATCAACAACAACATGACCACTAAAAGCTTTAATCTGTGTTTACACTTAATAATCGTTTGCAACCCATAGGGTTTGGTGTATTCTCGGTTGGATTAAAAGTCTATTGTTATTCCCACTGCATCACGGGGGCTCTAGAATATTAGGATGTGTTGCCCACAAAAGATTATTTCAATACAAACACTATACATGACTATGCTTATTAATATCTTTCATCCCATTTGATGTGCAATTGCAGGTGGATCTTCAACCCTGGCCTATCTCCATCCATTGATTCAACCCCATTATAAAGTAAACTAGATTGGTTTGGTCAACTAAGGTAAAACGAACAAGCAAAGTCTTGTAGACGTGTCCTTTCTTATTACCTTTTAGAAGTGCTTTCCAAGGTTCGATTAAACCTAGGTCTTCTAGGGAAAAAGCTATTATACTACATATGTGAATCCGGATCAAAGGTATCAACCCTTTTTTGGCATTGTTGCCGGGGAAGCAATTTTGCTATCCTGGTGAGGTCATTAGAGTCCTTGTTTGTAGTTTTATTACTATTTATAGTGTAATTCTGGTTATTAGTTTACTTTCTTGTTATCTATTTGAAAACCTAAAAAATTAGTTACTTGTTATTAGTTTTTCATTACTTAAAAATTACCAAAAAGATAAGAGCCATGGCTCAAAAGAGATTAGGGGAGTATGCTACTCCCACCGATGATTTTATTCGTGCACCCATCACTCAACCCGCAGTTGATGCAGAAATTTATGAGATAAAACCTAACCTTTTAAGTTTGGTTCGACAAAACCAATTTGGGGGTTCATCTTCTGAGGATTCAGGATTTTACTTAAATACTTTTATTGAGATTTGTGACATGATGCGTATTAAAGACGCAGATCAAAATGCTATTTAGCCAAGGTTATTCCCTTTCTCTCTTAGAGAAAAGGCTAAGGATTGGTTGCTAGCTCTACCAAAGGGCACTATTAAATCTTGGGAGGAATGTACTAATTTGTTTATGACTAAAATTTCCCCCCAGCTAATACTATGTAGCTAAGATCCAACATCACAAGCTTTAGACAAGAAGACCGTGAGCCACTAGCGCTTGCATGGGAAAGGATGAAAGAAGCCGTAATGAACTGTCCTAATCATGGGATGGAGGAATCGCTTATATTACATTTATTTTATAATGGTCTTAACCCAATGTCTAAGTCTATACTAGATACTATAGCAGGAGGAACGATCATGGGAAAACATGTAAGTGTTGCAAAGAAGTTACTTGATGATATGCAAAATAACCATGCCCAATGGCATGTAGAAAGATCCTCGAAGAGAGTAAATTCAATTACCGAGGTAAACAATGAAGCGCTTACATCTAAGGTAGATGAGTTGCTTAGCTTAGTAAAGGGTAAGGAAGATACCCAAGTTAATGCTATCACTACCGATGTCAATGATGTTAATTTTATAGCTCGCACTCCTTTTAATCCTACATGGAAAAATAATTATGCTTCTAATGTTCAAAAATATCATGCTAATCCTGCAGGAGCTCCTCATAATAATTATGATAATACTAATGGAGCAAATCATGGCAATATCCCATTTTAGCAAACTATTAGAACATTTATGTAAGCTCAAACTAAACTAAACAATATGCTTATTAAGATTATGGAGAACCCTAAAAGTAGTTTAGGAAGATTATCTAACCAGGCCGTTGCAATTAGAAATGATGTGCAGGCTCGACAGGAAAGAACAAAGACCATGGAGGCTCAGCTGGGTAAAGTGGCCGAGAGCCAAGCTCTCATACTAGCAAAGTTCATTGGCAAACCCGAGCCAAATCCGGTAGACGACCTCAAAATGATGAGGGTGGTACCAAAAGATGAAAAGCCCGAAGAGCTGGATTATAGCAACGTGGCAACATCGGAATATACCGTCGAAGATCTATTGAATATGATCACCGTTAAGAATCCAGGTATAGAACAAGGTAACAATGCTATGTACCAACAATTTATACAACAAGTAGCATCTAAGGTGCGTGATTTAGAGATGGAGTATAAAAGACTAGCTGATAACCTTCCAGTTAAGCTAGATGATATATTTGAGCCCACTATTAAAATTGGGAATTCATGAGATATCCGCACTTTGTGATCTTGGTGCAAGTGTCTCAACAACTTCCAAAAGCCTATTTGATAAACTAAACTTGGGGCCATTTGTTACAACTGAATTAAGGCTCCATCTAGCTAATTCTACTTATAAACAAGCTATTGGGATCAAAGAAAATATAGTTGTTGAAATTAAAGGAAGTCCGCTCTTATTGATCTAGTTATTGTGGACATACCTGAAGATCCCATAGCACCTATAATTATAGGTAGGACATTCCTAAGAACTATTAAAGCTTTGATTAATTTACATGAAGGGCATGTAAGGATAGGGCTACCATCTAGAGATCTATTTGTAGTCTACTTCCTAGGAAAAACAAGGCAAGCCTAATGATGATGATGGTGTGATTACTTTAAAAGCAAACTATTTTGGAGTGGGCATTCCACTCCCCAAACCTAAGTAATTGTCATCAAGGTCAAGCTAATTGACCTTAACTAGAAGCTAATTGACCGTACCCCCGAGCAAAACATCAGATTTCAAGCAAAGTCATCGCATTGATAACGACCAGTAGTACGGGTGTGTGCGACCGTACCGCGCGCCTATACCGAGTGCACCGCCTGGGAGTATTCATCGCCCCCAAAGTAAGACACCTGGTACGGGCGGGCTCAGGCCGTACCGCCCGCCCGTACCAAGTACACGGATGCCATAATCTGCTCGAGGAGGTAACCTAAAAATTCCAATTCATCTATTTTCTCTTTCTTCTTCCTCCAAACTTCAAACCACCTCCATTGGATCTTGAAATTTACTCAATCTTTCTTCGATTCTTCACACTCACTCGATCTAAGGTATGATTGTCCTCCGATCCCCAACTTATTTGTGCAAAGGCTTGGCTTAATCATTCATCATTGTCAATCTAGACATGGGTCTTGTTGTAGATTCAATCTTGGTACTAAGTATGTTTAGAATTATTTTTAGTGGAGCTTTATTTTTTAGTTAGTGTAGAGAATCAATTATGCTATGTTTCTATTGGACCAAAAAAAATATTAGCAATTTTATTTACTTTGTCTTGTTTTTATTTATTAGATGAACACAAGGAGTCGTACACATGAGATGGCTGCGGGGTCCTCCGTACCACCCGTTGATACGTTAACCCCCGAGTCACTTGGCATCGAGTTCACCGAGGAGTTCCATCTTACCCATTTCGATCATCTCAAGATTCGAGAGATCAAGTCCACCAAGTGGGTGTGTCCCTATATCCTGAACCAATTTAGCATTGGTGCTGATTTTGATTTACTTTGCAACAATGTTGGTTTGTACAATTTTTTCTTTCAGGATGTTGTGACATACCACCGCTTGACACTTGAGTACTTCAGCACCTAGACACACACGGTGGATCCTTATGTTGTTCCAAGGAACAAAGGCCTAGAGTTGATCAAATCAAATTCCGCCTTATGAACTATGAGTATACTTTAACACTCAGCCAATGGGCTCAATGCTTGGGGTTTACCACCAACACCACCAATGTACGCAGAACTACCTTTGTTTTAGATCCCTCCCTTTCACAATACTTTAACTTGATGAGAATTCGTGGACACACACCCAAGGGGAACCAAATTGATCCTCCTGCCATTCGATATTTGTTTTATGTTATTGCTAACACATTGTAGGCATGTGGTGAGTTTACTAGAGTTAATGAGGAGGACATGTTGATCCTCGCAAAAGCTACACTTATGAATTGTAATTCAACACCAAATTTGGGCGCTTCACTTGTGTTTTATCTTAAACATCAAGCTCTTCAATCTCGAGGACCCATATGTGGAGGAGGAGTTGTGACCGTTTGTAACACCCCAGCATTAGAGCTTAGAAATAAGCTGAACACAGGTGTGTGCATTGCATTCATAGAAAATCCGGATAATTTTCGCGCTTTTAAATAAAACTTGTCAAAGTGATTGAAACTTCTCTTAACTTTGTGGAACTGAAGGAGATCATCAAGTTGACTATGATAAATTTCAATATGACCTTTGTTAAAACCTTATCTTTGGGTAATATAATTTGATCTAAGGGTAGATCAAATGTAATAAAACTAAGTCACAACACACTACTTATTAAGGAGTACTTGATCTTCTAGAGATCATTACATGGTATCTCATACCACAACTCAAGGACTAATACTTAATATTCTAAAGATGATATTAAGGTATTACCTACCATAAACTCTGAATACCAAGTAAGGATATAACTTAATTAAAGAAACCCTATAACTAAATCTGGAAACACTTGTTTTCCATAGTTACTCCTACCATGATATCATGGTAGTTCATAAACTTTGACTCTTATTACAAATAGAGTAGGAATGGAAGTCAATTCAAGACCATCCATTACATACCCTTAGTTGCCATGATAATAGGTGACATTCCTATTTAACCAAGTCCTAGTATTAATTGATCATCAATATTGAGTAATCAATTCTTGACCTAGAACTTATTAGCCTTTAGCTTTGACCTGTTGTGTTGACCTTTCAAATACCTTAAGTAAATTCATCTGAAGGAAAAACTAGATATGGTTGAGTGTACCATCATCAATAGAATGTGATCCTTAGTGGAGATCAAACCATTTGATGTTGGAGGAGTTAACTCACTCCTGGGTTAACTAGAAGCAGTACCTAAACTTAAGGGTTGAGCTAGTAATTCAGGAGCTATGAGAAAGCTAGTAGTATTAGTACATTAGATAACAATCTTGTTAGGACAAGTGGATATATACTTAGAATAAGCTTGCTTAACAAGATAAGTCTATAGAGAGACTAATACAAGTTTACTACTTAGTTGACTATAGATCTTGATCAAACAATTAGAAGCCTAAGCTTTGTATGATCAAAGGATGGTGGTCATTATTCTCAAGTCACTTGAGAATAGATGATTAGGTGTTGAAGAAGAGTTATGAATATACCAAGATAGGCAAGTCCTAGTAAGCTGAATCATCTAGCTTGATCATTAGAAGTCAAGCTAGAGTATGATGAAGTATTTGATGAGTTGTATGGAGTAGTTGGAGGCATAGTAGCTTAACCAAGTTAATATAAGGACAACTGGTATTATGGGAGTAGTACTATATCTATTTCAAAGGATTGATATCCTTTGTATGTATAGTAAGGATTGTAGTCTTGCAAACCTTGGAAGTAGTTGTAAGATGAAGTTAAGGAAGTTAATAGATGGAGTTAGCAGTAGCTACATTGATAGGTGCATCAATGGTAGTTAATTAAGAAGAGTTATATACTAGGAGTAAGAATGGAGTAATGTTGAAGTGGCATGACCATGTCATCATATAATGACGGAAATGGTGGAGTCAGATGATTGTCTTATTCAGGAAGATGTGATCTTTGTGAATAAGATAAGAGAGAAATATAGAGTATATTTAGGAAAGGAATTCATTATCTCAAGATATCCTTAGTGAGGTATTAAGGTAAGGATTCTTTAGAAGCCTTAACCAAGATCATATCAAGCCATTACAAGACCCATGTCTAACTCTTTGTTTTACATCCTAGAATAAAGAGGGTTGTGAAACCAATTCCTATTTTTAGGTAGCCAATGGATAGTATCTCTTAGTCAAATGAAATGTCTAAGAGATAAGTAGAAAACTAGATGAGTGTTTATAGATGGAAGTCTTGTCCACCTTATTATCATAAACCCTAATAGAAACTTAGTTATCTAAACTATCAAGATCACCTTAGGAAGAAATCTCAATAGCTCATTCTAAGTGAGATATGATTCATGGTCTCAAGAAATGAAGGGAATATCTCTTAGTCCTTAATCTCCATCCATAGCCAGAATAGTATGTGATTTTATTTAATGATCTCCAAACTCATGATAACTACTTATAAGATGGATATCTTCATTCCTACATCTATGATAATTGTTCATGCATAATGACTTAACCAAGCTTGTTCTCAGGAAATTCTAATACTAAAACATGTAATAAAAGTTAGTAGAAGAAATCACCATCTTTTGAACCATAAAGACTTAAAGCATTAATAGGGGTATATATATATGTATGAAATCTAATATGATTCCTTTATGAGGTTAAGTATTAATAAGATTTGGTACACATAAATATCCCTCATAAACCATAACTATTACATTCTTTTTATGGTAATACAAATCCTTTCTACAAGATTTTCTTATAGGAAGTAAACCCTAAAACCCTAAATTACATTTACTTTACAAAATAAAAGAACCCTTCATATAATACTACATTTTGTATACACCACAAGAAATGTAGAGAAATTGGTTATAATTAGCCTTTATCATAATATCCATGTCTTACAAAAATTATGGATATTTAAATTCCTAAAGAAATTCAAACTTAAAAAGGTTTTGTAAAAGAAGAGAAAATATAAAATGAAATTAAAAAGGAAAAGGAATAGGAGCAGCGCAGCAAGTTCGGCCCACGACCCAGGATCTTTCTTGCACTAATTGTCGCCCGCGTGCGCCAGCCATCACCCTTCGCTCGCTTCGTCGCAGCCCAATATCGGCCCGGCCCAACATACCCCTTCGTCGTTCTTTTCTTTTCTTCCTCCTCTCGCCAGAAGGACAGCATCGAGAAGCTGATTGCTGGTGAGCGCTCCACTGTTCACCGTCGCTAAGATGACAGTCGCGCGATGATTCGTGCTACCGACGCTGCAATCATCTATAAGAACTCCGTCCATGCAGAGAGTGAACCCTATCTTCTCTTCCTCCTGCTTCTTTATACCTTGAAACCCTATCTCGCCGGAGCTCCGGGTCGTCGCCGTTCCGGAGCTCCCCTTGGAGTTCTGAGCGCACTGTTGAACTCGCCTCGATGTCCTCGTTCTCCTTAGCTAGGCCACGGATGCCAGAGAGCCCCCAATCAAGCCAATTGATACCTCACCACCATTATCGGTCACTGTCGTTCTCCATTGATTCCGGCTTCCCCTCACTTCATCGACCGCACCACCGCATTCCTGGTGAGTCTCTGAATCCTCTGGTACCTTCCACGCCATTTGTTGTGCCCTAGCTCGCCCAGACATCATGAACCTCCAAGCCCAGCCGCGGTTGCTCGCCATGGAGATGGTTCTGGTGACCAAAAGTGGGCGGCGCTGCCACCACTGGGTTCGCCATGAACTCCTCTCCCCGATGCCCCTAACACCGCAAGCGTGTGCGCCTCCTATCGCAAGTCTGAGCACTACCTGGGGGTGAGCTCCATCGCTGATATCAGCATGACATCACGCTAATGTCATCGGCTCGGGGTCAAGTATAGTCAAACTTGCCACATGGGCATGCGACGTGGCCGCTGACCCACCAGTCAGTGGCTGTGTCTAAGTGTGTGCCGGTGTAAAAAGGATTTTCTGTTAGTAAATAGATAAAACAATATAGGTTTAAATATAAATACATTTTAGGAATTTAGGAAAATAGTTAAATTTTAAAAATTGAATATCTTTTGTTTTACAATTCTGAAAAATATATATAATATATCAAAATGATCAGAAAAATAAACTCTATATTATAAACCTATTAATACATTTTATTTTTCCACTTAAATAAAACCATTAGTATTTATTAGAAAATAATCTATTAGGAATAAATCCTAATAAATATATTTTATCATTTAAAATTCATAAAATCAAATATAATATATCAAAATTCTTATAAAAACAAAATCTACAATTACATACTTGTATAATTTTTTTGTATCAATTAACTAATTTTTTATTATTTATTAAGTGCTTATAAAGTGATAAAACTTGTAAAACTCATATCTTATTATTTAAAAATCACAAAAATACTTATAATATACCAAAATAATCACAAAAATAAATTCTATACATTAAAAATGTCAAATCTTACTTTTGAAGTAAAATAAAAGGTAAAGGTATAATAAATCTTATTTTAACCCTTTCTTTTATTTTAATTCCTTGAAAATATATAAACCCTTACTATTACCTTTACCATTATTTGTTTAAAGTCCAAAAGTATAGTAACAAATGCAAGTTGTGTTTCAATGAAGTTAGGATAGGTCTAACCAATTCAACTTGTACTCACTAAAACTATCATTTAAAATTCAGTAAGTTTTACTCTCCAGAAATACTTTATCACTTGTAAAATCATCATAATTTGAGTACTAGTTCTTTTACCAGTTTAGGAATCCACCTAAAGAATTAAGCTAAGTTTTTATGTAATTTTAGCAATACCCTTTCTATGTTTATAAAAGTTAAGCATTAATAATATAGTAATTCTATTCATTTACAACTTTAATAAAACATCACCTAATCCAAGTAATAATACTTAAGTTCTAACGTTGTAGCAATGTCTTCCTCTTTAATAATCTTAGCTAATTAGAAAACCTTAAAGTGTTAGCTTTAAGTTTGAATGCTTTTTTACTTTGTAAAAGTAATCTTTCCTCAAAAGTTATTCTTGTAAGAAACATTAAAAGTAATCTTTAAACACTTCTTTTAAAGCTCTAATTGATTCTTAATCTTGTTTAAGAAATATTTTAGATACCACGAACCATTTGAATGCTTTAGTATTGTACACTGCTTGTGGTATTTACTTATTGTTTCACACACACTCTCACAAGCCTTAATAAGAAGCACAAGTGTGAAACTGGTATAAAAGTGCAACACATTCCAAAGAACTCATCATAAACTCTAAACCCTAGATTAGATACGACTATTCTGGGGATTCACGTTTATCAAATTACATTACATTACTTATGCATCATTGCATCTTGCTTCTTTAAACATTAGTTCTTACCAGACTAATGATGTTGTTTACAGAATTTGGATCTTCTATTATCTCGAAGACCGTGAGTGCATAATCTTCCAATCACAAAAAGAAAGTTCATAACTTGCTCATGTACTTTGATTATTTTCTATCAAATGCTTGTAACTCAAAGGTTGTCATCACCTAGATTTCAAAAAGGTCAGAAAACACTATTTTCATAATAATATGATTATGGATTATTTACCAAATGGTAAAAATCTATTGATACAGTTCCAGTGGTAAAGGAACATAATATCTAGGACTTAACAACCAATATCGAGTGATTCTAGCGCCGTATATTACACGTCAACCATAAGACTTGGAATGGGACGAGAAAGTCAACTGTATCTTCTCCCTTTCGTATGGACGGATGACCTTATCGTGAGGATGTTGATTTCTCGTGGAGTTCCAGAGAATCCAGCATATGGGTGGGACCCCTTAGTTCCCCTCGATCTAGGTGTCTAGATTATCTGTGCATCTCTGACTGGGTCTGAGTTCACCATAGTTGATGGTGATCGCCAGACAGAGCTACGTACGGAGTATCCGAGAGGCTACCCAAAGAGTAACCGGCGTAGTTGTCTCGGGGGATCGTGTCTCATACGGGGTCGTGGAGAGGGCAGTACTGGCTTGGATCTTAAGTTGGGCCTCAAACAAGGAAGTTTGAATGGGGACATACTCCCGGCTGTGCAACAAGGCTTAAGGTCTCTTGTGGGAAAAGTGATGCACCTCTGCAGAGTGTAAGAATTGTGACATGTTACTCCCTGTTCCGGGAAGGAGCTACGAACGCGACAGGAAAGGAACCCCCGAAGGTTCTAGTCAACCTGTGAAGGCTGTCGGACATAGTTTTCAGAATAAAAGCAACCTTTGAAGAAATGTGTACGAAAACCTGCATTGCCTACGACCTATGGTCTGTGGCTGTAGAGATAGTGCATCATACACTCTTTTTTAGTGAACTTGCTGAGTACGCTCGTACTCAACCATACCTTCTTAACCCTTACTAGGTTCTAAGCCATTGAAGACGACGTCAACATCAATTTCTGCTCAAGAAACCATCATCGACAGCTCAACTTCTTCAATAAAGTCAATGAAGTCAACATATATATTAGCTGAAGTGAAGATAAAGTGTCGGTTTAGATAGGAGTAGATTCTCTAGCCATAAAACATATTTCTGTAGAGCATTGCAATAGCAGCAATGGCAAGCCAAATAGTTTAGATAATAGTCTTAGCTACTAGATAGTTCTGAGTTATTATTTTTGGTTCTTCTTTGTAAGAAGTTCTTTCTCTCTCTTTAACCTAGAGTGTTGTCTGGATCTTTTGTAAAGAGTAGAGTTGTAATCTATAGTCATGTCTTGGACCTTCTGTGTTTCTGTTGTACCACTCTAAGGGATGTAATACTAGTGAACGGTGTTTCATTGGTGTTATGTCAACGACTATAGTGTACTACATCATGCAATGGTATGCTGGGTCACCGCACCGTTCTTGCACGCGCACTTCACATCAACCTAGGTAACATCCAACCGTTGACTGGAGGTAACCGTCTCAGTCCATCTACTCTAAGAGCATGTGGTATGAATTCTAAAAATCATGGTAGATATTTCTTCAATATACCTGGAGAGGATCACTTGATCCCTGCTCCTTTTCCTAATAGTTTATTCTCTATCGAGGATGGACATTTGCATTATGACGCGCAGGTCGAAGCTAGTCTACCGTAACAAGAAATACCCTTGGGAGGAGGAGAAGATGAAGAAGTAGAACAAGAAGGACCCGAACATGATGTGAAGCCACCAAACTACTACACCACCTATGAAGATATCTATTCACTTGAAGGAAACATTCAAACCATGATTAACCTCTCCATCAACCTTTGAGATGCCGCTGCAAGCCTCGCCACCCAGTTCCATGATTGGAGCAGCCAATGGAACATGGGAGATTATCGACCACCACCACAATGAGAAACAAAGGGGCTTGCAAAAGCCTGAGCTTGGGGATGTGTTCCCCTATAAAATTTATTTGTGTAATAACAAGGTTGTACTCCATCTGCTTGTGAGCTTTGAAACACTCGTGTTGGCCTGTTCCAACACTTTGCTTTTTTCCTTTGCTTTTTAAATTTTCTTTCGTTTTAGTTTATTTGTTTTTATTTTAGCCCTTGATTGGTCGCAAGTTCTTTTCTATTCTTTAATCCCTATCCTCAAAAATACAAAAAGATTTTTCCGTCTATCCTTTTTTCATAAACGTGGATTCATACTTTGCCTCTTTGCTTTGATATCATTTCGAGAGTAATCGTGTTTGAGTTTTGAAGGAACACATCCCTATAAGGAAGAGGATAAGGAAGTTACATATGATAGGTATGTCCTATGTCTCCCACTTATGAAGCTTGAATTGTTTATCTTGGTTGATTTTCTAATATGCATGCTAGTGGGAAGTAATTTAATATGATTAGAGTAAGGCTTTTTATTAGTATGATGATTAGTTGTTGAAGATCTTGCTCTAGTTCTTTTAGTTAACCGAGTCTTGCCTTGGAAATAATAATGCCAAACAAGTACAATAAGAAAAGTATGAAATTTACGACTTGTTTGATGAATGATTGTCTTGAGAGTATACCCTTAATTATACTTAACCCCATAGATATTTTGACAGTCTCGACAACACTCATGACAGGAATTGTTCGATTGAAATAAAGTCTAATGGTAATTGTAACGCATGCCAAAGCTAACCTTGTGGATCAAACAACAGTTCTAGCTCAAAAAAAGAGAAAAATATGTGAGAAAACTTTGTTCTATGTCTCTAACGCACACCTTTGGGATGCCAACAACTTTGCTAGCTTTTGAATGATCTATGGTATAACCCCGGATTTTGCTATGAGTTGATGACATGATTGGCATCTGTGTCAATGTATGGGAAAAAGTATTGGTACTCTCAAAGGTTGTGCGAATACTAGCAAAAAGAACTAAACAACGATCCTTAAAAAATGAGACGAAAAAGAAAGAAAGAAAAAAGATATCTATGAGGATCCACATAACAAGTCCTTGCCATGGTCTCATTACTACTTTACGAATTTTTCTTGAAAGACAATAATTGGATTAGAAGTGTTTTAGATTGACTTGATATATTGATGTGGGTGTAAATAAGACACTTCAGTGTTATACTACTTGGGACATGAAACTCTCTTACTCAATTATGCTATTTAAACATCTTAGTGTTCCTTGGCAAGTTGAGAATTAATTAGAGGAATTGGATTAATTGCTACACTTCTAGTTATTTATACTTATATTAAACTTTACTTTGATTATCTTAACTTACTAAAGCTTGTATAGTATTCTTGTCATCTCTGTAACTTTGATAAGCTTTGCAAATGAATGAAGTGTTGAGCACATACGACTACCTAATGTAAGTGAACTCCTATTTTCGTTGTTTCAAGTTTAAACTCTGAATTCCTTATAGTTCTTTTGGTTCTTCTTGCTCGAGGATGATCAAGGTTTGAGCTCTGGGGAAGTTGATGGCTCCGATTTTTGCCATCTTCCACTGCGTTTAAACATTGTTTTTGGTCAAGAAATTTCCAAATAAACTCTCAACCTTGTCACTAATGACTAATAATTGCAAAGATATGCAAATCCCTTCTTTGATTTACGTTGTGCAGGAAATCACTGCTTTTAAGGAGAAATAAGGAGTCATAATGAAGGATATTGAGGAAGTACACACGGCCAAGTAATTGGAGAAGCCAACCAGGGCGTTAGAACGCTTAACGACCACTGGTACGGGCGCGGTCTACCCGTACCTCCCACCCGTACCAGGTGGCGATGGCTTTGTCTCGTAAAACCCTACAACTTTCGTGAAGACGCCTATATATTTGGAGGCTCCAGCCACCAGCCAGAGAGCCATGTTCTCATATTGCATCACAACACCCCCAAAGGAGATCCACAGCATTGTTCATCCATAGTTCATCCATTGTTCATCACTTCCACCATCCATCCCTCCACTAGCCATAGCCATTGCTTTGTACTTTTAGCCCTCCTTGTGATTTGGCGACCATTGTAAGAATATTTGATTTCAATCTAAGTATTTGCATGATGTTTTCTATCTCCGATCTATTTGTTATGAGTGAGTAGTCCTCACGGGCTGCGGGCTGGAGAGAAACCTCGCAGCAATTATGTGCATCTAGATCATGGGAGAATTGTATTTTGTTTGGATTCATGATTTGTATCTTTTGTTTTTTGTCTCTTGCCTTAATCTGTGAACTTGTAGGTACCCAAGATCCCATAGATTGATAAAGGCTTGAGGTGGGATACTTGTCTAGCAGAGATCTCATAGGAAACTTAGTGACATAAAGGGAAGTACGATCTTCTCTTAGCGCCCCATTCGAGATCAACAACAACATCACAACTTAAAGCTTTAATCTATGTTTGCACTTAATAATTGTTTGCAACCCGTGGCTTTGGTGTGTTCTCGATTGGATTAAAAGTCTATTGCTATGCTCGCTGCATCACGGGGGCTCTAGAATATTAGGATGTGTTGCCCATAAAAGATTATCTCAATACAAACACGATACATGACTATGCTTATTATTATCTTTCATCCCATTTGATGTGCAGCTGCAGGTGCCTCTTCAACCCTAGCCTATCTCCATCCATTGATTCAACCCCATTATAAAGTAAACTAGATTGGTCCGGTCAACTAAGGTAAAATGAACAAACAAAGTCTTGTAGAAGTGTCCTTTCTTATTACCTTTTAGCAGTGCTTCCCAAGGTTCGATTAAACCTAGGTATTCTAGGGAAAAAAGCTATTATACTACATCCGTGAATTCGGATGGAAGGTATCATTCACCATAGCTGATGGTGGCTGCCAGGCAAAGCTGCTTATAGAGTCTTCAAGAGGCTACCTGGACTATACTCGTGATAAACCTTCTTGGGGAATCGTGTATTCATGCGGGATAGCGGAGAAGGGCAGTGATTGGCTTGGATCATCTACTAGGCCCACATCAAGGAATTGTGGACAGGAATAAGCTGCCTGGTTGTGTAACAAGGATTTGGTCTCTCATGGGTAAAGTAACACAACTCTACAGAGTGTAAGAACTGTGACATGTTACTCCATGTTCCGAGAAGGGGCTACGAACATGGCAGGAAAGGAACTCCACGAAAGTTCTGGTCAACCTGTGAAGGCCGTCGGACATCGTTTTCAGAATAAAATCAACCTTTGAAGAAATGTTACAAGAACCTGCATTTCCTATGACCTTTGGTCTGTGGCTGTAGAGATAGTGCATCATACACTCCTTTTTAGTGAACTCGCTGAGTACACTCGTACTCAACCATACCTTCTTAACCCTTGCTAGGATTTAGGCCATTGAAGACAACGTCAACATCAATCTCTGCTCAAGAAACCATCATCGGCAACTCAAGTTCTTCAAGAAAGTCAACAAAGTCAGCATATTCATCAACCGGAGTGAAGAGAAGCTCCTGGGTAGCTAGGAATAGATTTTCTAGCCATAAAAACCTACTTCTGTATAGCCTTGCAATAGCAGCAATGGCAAACCAGTAGTTTAGATACTAGTCTTAGTCTATAGATAGTAGTGAGTTATTCTTTCTGGTTATTCTTTGTAAAGAGTTTCTTTCTCTCTCTTTTGCACCTAGCTGTTCTCTGGATCTTTTGTAAAGAGTCTAGTTGTAATCTATAGTCATGTCTTGGACCTGCTGTGTTTTTGTTGTACCACTTTGAGGGATGTAATACTAGTGAATGGTGTTTCATTGGTGTTGTGTCAACGACTATAGTGTACTACATCATGCAGTGGTATTCTGGGTCACCGCACCTTTTTATACTTATCAATGGAATGATCACGTTCCTTAATGAGTTTAGAGACAATTAGATCATTTGCCACATCGAGGCCTTCAAGTTTTTCTTCAAGAGACTCTCTAGTCTTTTTCTCCTCTTCTAAAGCATTGGTTAGAGCATCCATCTCAAGGATGTGCTCCCTCCCAAGTTTGCATATCTCATCAAGAAGCTCTTGTGTGTGAGAAAGTTGATTCAAGAGATTTACAAATTTCTTCTTGTGCTCCCCTTGCAAGTTAGTCATATAAGTATCAAAAGCAACTAATTCCTTCTTCACCTCAAGAGTTAAATCATCATTCAAATCATCATTGATTATAGAGGTGGATAGAGGGGATGATGATACCTCTGAAGCTCTTGCCATAAGGCAAGTGATGTTCTTGTTGGAGATGTTCTGATTTGGAGAGTCGAAGAGTGAGAAAGTGGGTGTAGAGGTGGTGGCCATGGCTACCACACCATTCAATGTTTCTTCTTCTTCCTCCTCATCTTCATCATCGGATGAGAACTCTTCATGTGCTATCAATGCAATGTCAGTTGACTTCTTGTTGGTGGAATTCTTGTTGTTGAAGGGCTTCTTGAAAGGGACCTCTTCCTTTTTCTTCAAAACAAGTACACCATCATGATCTTCTCTCTATTTTCATATGGACATTCGGCAACAAAATGATAGCGGTCACCACAGTTGAAGCAAGTTCTCAATCTTGAACCATTCTCTTTTCTACCACTTGGGTTGCTTCTTTGTTGCATTTCCATTTTGGCCTTGGCGGGATCTTTCCAAAAATTCCTTGCATAAAAGGCCATGTATTCACCATGAGCAACCTTGACATCTTCGGGGTGGCTCATAGAAAGTACTTAATCACTTCCTTCTTCTTCCACATACTCCACAACCTTGGCCTTCAAGGAAAGATTAACACCATTACTCATTCCAAGGGCACGAGTGCGGGAATCTTTGGCATTCTTGGCAGAAACCTTGAAGGTGGACATCTCTTGCATAACTTCATTGGAGGTCATGAGATGGTAGTTGTGTCTTCCTTTTAGACTCTTCAAGTCGGTGGGCTCGAAGGGCATGAGTGCACTCACATACTTCCTTTTTATCCAAGCATCATCCACATGAGATGGACCAACATTTCTAAAGGCGATGACAGTGGATTTGAGTCTTCAATACATGTCTTCATGGTCCTCACCATCCTTCATATAGAAGCCTTCGGCTTCGTTGCTCAAGGCATCATATCTATTTCTTCGCATGGTCTCATTTTCAACAAACAAGTCATTGAGAGCATCACAAGCTTCCTTGGTGGTGTTGAGGTGTTCAATATGAGGGAAATCTTTTGGTCCCACACCAAGTTGAATCATGTGCAAAGCGGTGGCATTGAGTTGACTATTGACCACTTCTCTTCTTGTCAAGTTAGTTGGATCCTCAATTTTGAGTCCTTCTTCAATAATATTCCACAAATCAATGCAAGAGCTGTGCACATGAGATTTCATCAAAACTTACCATTGAGCAAAAGAATGTGCAGCTAGCATAGGTGGGTCACCTCTATTATTTATATGGGGATGAGGGATCGGAGGGTCGGGAGAGTACCACCGGGAATTGCATGGTGCTCTTCGTTCCCATCACCCTTTTTGGTGGAGGATTTGGTGGCAATATGTTCATCCCCCACTACTTCACCCGTTGGCTTAGCTGAAGCATTCACCTTCGGGATCGCAGGTGGTTCCTCTTGAGAGGGAGGCGGTGAGGCTATCTTTTCCTTAACGAGTTGCTCAATTAGTTGACGCAACTGTTGGATTTTGTTTCCCAAGGAAAAGCTAAATCTTGTTTCCAAATTCTTGAGATCTACCATGGTCACCGAAGTGCTAGCCTCACCCTCTCCATCTCCCTTGAGGTTACCCATACACTCTTAGCCGATTAAGCCCGAATAAAGAGCCGAGGATCTGATACCAATTGAAAGGATCGTATATGCACCTAGAGGGAGGGTGAATAGGTGCTACTTCAAATTTTACTCTTATTCAATTTAGGGTTTGACACAAAAGGTAAATTATCTAGATATGCAACTAAGGTGAATTTACCTATATGTCACACTAGCACAACTAACTAAGCAAGAACAAAATATAAGTAAGGTGCGGTAAAGTATAGAAGTAACCGAAATGAAGCACACGGAGACACAAGGATTATTTCTCGTAGTTCCTTCCTTTTGAGGGGAAGTACGTCTGCGTTTGGAGAAGGGGTGGTATCAAACCACCAATGCCACGAGAGGCCTCCCTTGTTTTCCGCTGAACCTCACCCCAAAGGGATCGATTCACGCTTCCACTATATCGGCAACCTTCAAGGTGGTAGCTGGAACCCTTACAACGGTTCGAGGCACACATCCACAACTGAATTGGAGGCTCCTAAATCCAAGCAAGCTAACACAACAATCAAAGACAAGCTTGTAAGAACCAAATAAAGGCCTAGGGTTTCCAATGAAACCCTAGAGCAAGGGGCCCTTAAGTGAATGAGGGGGAAATGAAGATCTCTCTTGGTGAAGCTATAGATCAAGTCCTCCTCCTTCGATTCTTCAAAGATCAGGGACTTTGGATGGTTGGATGGGGAGATCTTATTGATTTGGTGGCTCTAATGGGGGTGTTCTTATTTTCTGGAATGAGCCGCTGGAGGTAGGGGATGAAGTCCCCTATTTATAGCCCCACAGACTTCTGACTGTTTTCTACCTGTTGGGGAGTTTCCACACCAGAAACTCCGGTCTGCACTGGAGATCCTAGTCTATCTCCGGTCCATCTCCGGACCACCAAACAGAATGTCCAGGGCCTGGTCTTGATGATTCCTCTAGAGATTTGGTAGGAACTCCGGACCTGAACACACCGGAGACTCCAGACTGTTCACTCCGGATATTCCGGTCTGTAGAATACAATGGAGATTCTAGCCAGTATCCGGCCTGTCTCTAGACCCCTAGTAGAGCTGTCCCTAGGATTCATCTTGAATCCACTCCGGAGGTTCGAGGTGAAACTCCAGACCACACCGGGGACTCCGTTCTTTGCACACTGGAGACTCTAGTTGATACTTTCCGGGAAACTTCTATTTCAGCCAGGGATTTTTCCACTATGACACAAACTTTTCTCTTTTCAGTATATTGACCTGGCAATATTAGCACACTATAAAATGATCCTCAAGTTGTTAACGAACACCAAAGCTGATTAAGACAATAAATGTCATTTCAGAGTGCGTGAGATAATACCTCCTCGACTGCCCGGGTCGCGTCCGCTGCGAAAACATGTCTGGATGCCACGACTACAATGTGAAGGTTAGACTTGTAGATTGAATCCACCGGCCTAGGAATCACAACCGATGCGCTTTGCTAGATAACTTTCATTCTTACAGCGTGACAAAAATCATGACGGACACGTTGGGTACCCACTCATAAGCCAGTGTTTGACTCGATAATACCTTCGTGGCACGAGTCAAGATACATAATCATATATCAGGTTCGAGTCTAGGGAGTCGAGCTTGAGTAGGTTAACGTCATTTTTGTCTTGGAGAAATTAACTTGTACTAATCCATTGAGAGCACTAGACGCATTACACCACCATCCCTATGACTATTGAATATCTAAAAGACACACGAGATTAACCTGATGCACTCCTGGGTCTTTGATTTCTTCTCGCACGGTTGTCGACTATCACTACATGATACATGACATGTAACTTTGAGTGCCTACTCGAGTTTACAACTCGACTAGTCACCTAGGGTGTATTGACGTGGGTATAACCCTTCGGGTAATGACTATTGCATTCCTGCCTTCACCCAAGTAGAGGCCCAAGTGATGGTTGGCTAGGAATATGAGACCTAAGATGAGCTGGCAACTACAAGGCCTCATAAGCCCATACTCTTGGCGCGTGGAGCAAGAATAAGCCTAGGATTATGAAATTCTAGGGTTTGTCCTTAGCCTATAACCGACTCGATCACGGTAAGTGAGACCTATCCTCTCATATAATGGCTAAGAGGGGCTCCTATGAGACTGTTTCAACTCATACATAATCTACCCTAGGCAAGATCCAATCTCCACCCCCATAGCCATCATGACGACCTTATAATCTTCTCTAATAATCAAGAATAGACAAGCAGAAGTAGAGTATTCTCATTAGGGCCTAAACCTAGGTAAATTGTGCCCCCTCTTGTTTGTTAGATACACATCCACCAACATGCTCTTCTTCCCTAAAATCTAAGTCCATCATCCGTGGACATTGCCATGGAGACCCTAAGTCATTGGGCAAGGGTGCTTTGATGGATGGAGTTGCTATTTGTAGGACTGAAATGCCCCTAAGTATAGAAGATGTTATATAAATGTTGATTTGAAATAAACTAGCTATTTCTGACCATTTTAGTACTTAAATATCACGTTGAAGGGCTGATTTACCTCAAATTTTATATGATAATGTGAGGTTATCGTGACAATTATATTATAAAGCTTGTCCATATTACATCTGAACATAAAACATCATATATCCAAACTATAACACGAGGATGTGGTGATAATTATGTTACAATGTTATCTGTATGAACCCAAAATATGTACGAGGTTTTTATGCCTACAAGACACCTCCTCTTGCAACGAAAAAAGCGTCGGCTATGTTATCACACATGTTGTTCATGCTAATATGGTCCTCTCCCAAATCATTGCCTACATTGCCTCCTGTTGTGGAAACAACATGACCTAGATGCATATAGTTCTCATCATTATCACTAAGTGGAGATCAAACAACTGACTATCCCTAATGAAGTTATGGAGAGCCATACATGCAATGATAATCTTTGTCTACTTGTCTAATGGGTAACTTGGCACACCATGCAAGATGTGCCTTTTCTGTTTCAATGCCCCCAAATGTTCTCTCAATAGCATCTTGCAGAGATGAATGGGCATGGTTGAATATTTCTTTCTTCCCGGTAGTCACTCCAGGAAGTACAAACTCAGGTAGATGATACTTGGTTCCTGCATATGGTGAAAGATATCGATCCAGATTGGGATAACCCGAATCAACTAGATAGTATCTTCCTAAATAAAACACAAGTGAGTGAGAACATATATGACACCAATATCACATAATGAAGAGTGCACAAGTCTAACATATACCTGGAGGAGTATGCGGAAATTTTTCTTCAAACTTAAGGAATTTATCTTTGAATATCCTCGTTTCATGCATAGAACATGGCCATCCTGCAATTATGGAGGTGAACCGCAAGTAAATATCACACACATCCATAATATTCTGTATGGAATATCCAAGGTTATCAACATGACTGACCACAGAAGTAGTTGGCACAATAACCGGTATGTGTGTCCAATCAATAGCACCAATTGCACCATTAAAATGAGGTATAAATCTAGATTCCCATAGCCTATCAACATATATTTTCTCTTGCGCGTAGACATTGTGCTATCACATTGTAAAGTTTTCTATCTCTCGACCACGCTCCAAGGACGCAGAGAGAATTCTAGTATATGTGATCGTGTTGACAGACTGGGCAATATCCTAGTGGTAGGCTCCTAGTGACGTATCTCAGTTGACCAGGGTTCAGTTCATGTCATGAATGAATTTCATCTATCTACCAAGATGGGCTCACAAATTACCACTCACCCTAACCTCCCAAGCGGGCCCCCTCCTAAGTCGTGCACCTCTCGCCCCCCTTCCCGAGGGCGAGGGGCATAGCCACACCCCTGGCCTAACTCCCTACTCCCCACCTCCCTCCTATCGCTGGCACCGGCTAGGGCCGCCAGGTGCTGCCCGTGTGGCGCCGGTGACAGCGGCTTGCTCTTACCCATGTCGGGCGGGAGGATTCAGGTCCCCTTTGCTCGACGGAGGCCCATCACTGGCTAGGGAGAGGCGGCACGACTGCGGGCTGTGGGCAGCACGACACATCAGCGGCAGTCGGGCCGCGAGGCTGGCTGTGCCATTGCAGCCCACATCATGCCCCTTTGGGCCACATCTGCGTAGTAGGCGGGCTGGCCTGTTCTTCTCTCTTTGTTTTGCAGATTACGGTGGGTAGTTTGGATGGGATCCGCAACAACCTCAACCGGCATGTTGCAGCATGGATGCGTACTTTACGGGCCTGTCGGGGCCTGGCTGGACCGTAGTGAGACTAGTGTACCTCCGCAGAGGCTCTACACGGGCTTGTCCGGACCCATTGGGGACTGGTGTGTCTATGGCCACGTCCGGTCGATTACTGCCTCTAGCGGTGGAGGCAGTTCCCTCCCGCACGGCTATGATACCGTGGGCCCTATTTATTTCTACCTATGGCTCGATGTTGCAGACCTCGCGACGGTTTTCTCGGTGATATTATGATGGGAGATTCGGGATCGGAGTGGTGCATGCTCGTGGGCGGCAAGTTTGGTGGTGGCGAGGTCTTGTCCTCGCAGGGTTCCTGTGCAACGGATCACCCGGGGTTTGTGGATAGGGTGTTTTTGGGAAAAATCCTTGTCGGCTCGACCGTCACTGACGCGGTGCCACCGGCAGGTGGAATCTTTCCTTCTTGAGGGCATCAGGCCTACCCTCCATCCACTTCCCTCTATGTGCCTGGGGAAACCCTAAGGCTAGTCTCTAGTCCGGGCAGCAATGGTCTCTTTCCCTCTTCGGGATGTTGCTTGGTGCTTGATGACTCGAGGCAAGGAGCATGGTGAGAATTCTTCGGAGGGCGCAATAGTTGTGGTCTGCCTCGTTTTGTTGATCCGCATATGTCTCCATTTTGTTTTTTCTTTGTTTTCGTTCGGGCGTGTGTGTGCTACGGCCCCAACATCTTGTTTCATTTTGAGAACATCCTATTTGTATGGTTTGGTTGCTATATGAATATAGCTGGACGAAATCCCGATTCAAAGAACTAAGTCACCACTCACAACTCACATCATGATCATACTAGGCGTCGCGTTGCCCATGAGTTGCCCCAAATCCCATGTTGGAACTACACTATGTAGTGCCAATAGTGTTAGGTCTACTAGATCGACTAGGTGTCGGACATTCAGTACAACCTTTGTTATTGATCAAAGAAGGGACTAGAGATGGACTGAGAGAGAGATAGGGAAGACAAACCTTCTCCCTGGTTCGATGAACCAGCGGCGTTGGCCATGGGGTTGACGACGTGTGCATCGGTGAGAGGCGGTGGTGGAGCTTCTTGTAGCTAGCGCTAAACCCTAGATCGGAAGGGATTGTAGGTGGGGAAAGCGGCGGCCATGACGAACCTCGTGAAGCATTCCCCGACCCCTACCCTCTCTTTATATAGCGCTGCCATAGGGGCCCACCAACCATGACTTGGTTGGGCGCCCCCGATCAGGGCGCAGTCAAGGGTTCGATCAACCCGTTGTGATCAAACGGGAGAGGTCAACCTAACATTCTCCCCTATGATCTCGACTTTACTTTTTACTTTATACTTTACTCATTTCTTCACGGTTCGGTAAATAGAGCATGTTTCATCATCACAACTCAATTGTCGATAGAATCAGACATCTACAACATACCTCTTGTTTTGAAATGAATTTTGTTTCTTTTTGGGCCTCTTATGATCCAGGAATCATAGGATTTCCCTTAAACCCATGCCGGCTAAGTGCTCCTTGAACACATTAGGTGGTAAGCCTTTTGATAGCGGATCCACAAGCATCTTTGTCCTTATATGCTCGAGTCTTATAGTGTGCTCCTGGATCTTATCTTTCACAACATAATACTTTATCTCTATTGGTTTGTGTCAGGGGGATGACCCCCAAATACCCTAACCAGACAAGAACTACGGCAGTCATTCCACGTCCGGCTGGCTGAGCACAGCCGGACACGGGGAATCATACCGGCTACTCTATGGTAGACGGAACCAGGAAGGGCGACAAGGTTCAGGATCGACTACACGGATGTATCTGGATACAATCAGGAGGACATAGCGATGTGTTGCACAATGCATAGTACTCCCTGGTATAGCGACAAGACACGCAACTACGAGGCCATACCAAAGACTTTGCTGGGTGACGCTGGCACAGTGGCTGGATGCTGATGACAGGCTCGCACGATGCTCACTATACCCACGATGACCCCTACCGCATGTACCTCGATGGGACATAACCGTACCGGATACTGTAGATGACCAGCCGACTGGGACCTGCCTGTGGGGCCTGCTAGCCGGACTAGCCAATGAGACCGTTTCCCCTCTACCTACATAACAAGGGGCAAGGCTCTCGTAGAAAGGGTTGGTCTCAGAGCATTTAAGAAGGTAGCTAGGAGATACAGCTCAAGGAGCAATTGTAGCCCGTATACTACTCATAGTCAAATCGGCAGGAGTAGGAGTTTTACCTCACCACGAGGGCTCTAAACCTAGGTACTTCTTGTGTCCCGTTAGACTTGCTCGTATCCAATCCCGCCTATGAACGCCATCAAAAGCTTCCCTGCTAGTCCCCACACCTCTATCTAACCTTCTCAGGTACTATCATTCCCAATACAACGACAGTTGGCCCCCACCGTGGGGCCAGATGGCTTTGACCGGAGTCACGTTCTGCACGGGACCCCGCACTTTAGTCGGTGAGTGCGTGGCCTCTGTCCTAGTGCTTACGCTCGGCAAGTTTGACCGCATCATCAACAACGTGTCATGTTTCGCCGGATCCACATTTCTGGCGAACGGCTCCATCCTGCTTTTCGGAGACCTTCCCGTCTACATCACCACCATGCCGGAGCGTTTCCCTAGGGAGATCGTCTCCGTCACGAAGCCGCTGCACCCTGGCAGCGGCACCTCCGTCACTTCTCGAGGCGTCGAGGTCATGATGGCCGGCTCCAGCTCGCAGCCCCGCCATCCTCGGGAGCAGGGCGATGGTGAGCCCGGAACTTCCGCCCCGTCGTGGTCGAAAAACCCGGCGGAAGAGGCCATTGACCGCCTCCTCATGCCGGTTAACCTCGGGGACAACCCGGAGGAGGCGGGGGCCAACTTTGCCATGGAGAGGAAGCTCCTCTTGTAGGAGGCTATCGAGCTGGATGCAGCCAAGAAGCAAATCCACATCACCCAGCGTTAGTACGACCGTGCCCATGGCCACACTCCGCTTACCATGGAGCCGAGCCGGCGCGGGCAAGTGCGGCGCCGGGGTGGCCACCTATTCTTGTCCGACCTGCCTACAGCATGCCCAGCAAGAACTTGCACGCGGCGCGAGCCACCACAGACGAGCTGCCCAGCATGGAGAGCGAGGAGCGAGACCGGCAACAAGCCCAGGTGCAGGATCTCCTCCAGATCGCGGATGAGAGGCTGATGCCATCTGGAAGATGCACGAGGACCCCAGCTGCTCTAGGGGAAGCAAGCCGCTCGGCAACAGCAGGGGCGCACCCCGCGAGACCTAGCAGGCGTCCTCTCCTCTGGCTAGATCCCGTAGCCGGTGCCGCAACTCTGGCAACAGGGGCCAGCCGCGCCAGGAGCAGACGGTGAACAGCAACCCACCAACGCCCCCTCCACCAACCGGAGCGCCACGACCTGCCGGCTCCCATCTCTCGGGCTGGGTAGGAGCGCCCAACCCGAAACATCCAAATGCCCACGACTGCATCGAGCTCCTAGCTCAAGTGCGCGTCATGGAAGAGGAAGACTCC
The DNA here is from genome assembly GCA_910589775.1 of Avena eriantha. NCBI lineage: Eukaryota > Viridiplantae > Streptophyta > Magnoliopsida > Poales > Poaceae > Avena > Avena eriantha. The sequence goes on along the minus strand of OU342741.1, from coordinate 80,265,983 downwards.
ACCGGTCCAGTTTGTTTCGGACCTCGCATCCAGAACAAACCGTTTCTGGACAAGTTTACCCTGCCCCGGGATACCCCCCAAGTACGACAACAGCATGAAGCCCGAGGACTGGCTGACCGACTACGCAACGACAGTCAGCATCGCCCATGGGAACAAGCACATAGTGGTGCGCTACGTCCCCCTCATGCTAACTGGGTCGGTAAGGACATGGATCAACAGCCTTGCGCCCAATAACATCAACGCCTGGCCAGATTTTGAGAAGGTGTTCGTCCGCAACTTCAACGGCACGGACAAGCGTCCGGGTCGCTTGCACGACCTAGACCTATGCATCCAGGGCGACCGTGAGTACCTCACTAGGTGGACGGAGCTGCGCAACACTTGCGAGGGCATCCTGGAGAGCCAGGCGATCGGGTTCTTCGTCGAGGGGTGCCGAGAAGGCAACTTTGTTTGCAACCGGCTACAGTGCGACGAGCCGAAAACCATGGCAAAGCTCATGATGGCTGCGGACCAGTATGCCACGGCTGACACCGCGATGAAGAAGTCACTCCGAGTGAATGCTGATAGGTGACCGACTCCCTCGGAGCCGGTTCGCGAACGACGAAATAACCCGGGTGGCGAAGCCAGATCCTCCAGGCGGCACAACAACGACAACCAGTTCCACGGGAACCGCCAAGCCGGACAGCCGAAGCCTCACTACCATGCACGATAGGTCAATGCTGTGGAGGGCACGCCTGACGCACCGGCTGGCGACGCAAGGAGGCAGAAGACGCGGCTCACCTTTGACCAAATGTTCGATGGCCCTTGCAAGTGGCATAGCGGACCCTTCAATTCGGCTACGCACACCACCCAGAACTGCAGCTAGACCCGCCAAATGAAGGACCAAGGCAACCAACCCTGTCTACCCCCACCCCCTCCCGGTGGACCACCACCACCGGCTAGGGGAGCCGGCAACAACAACAACAACAACGGCTACCCTCAGCCGCATGCCGCCTACCAGATCTTCGAGACCGAGCTAGATGACAAGAACAACCGCAGACAGTGCTCAAAGGAGGTCAACTCCATCGTCTCCCCAGTCCCCCAGTACCCGAACTGGTCGGAGACCCCCATCACATGGAGCCGGGAGGATCAGCCGAATCAACTTCCGAATCCCGGGGGCTACACAATGGTGCTTGACCGCCTCATCGTCTCCAACGAGCACACCTGCCGCTTCTCGCGTGTCCTCATCGACGGGGCAACAGCCTCAGCCTCCTCTACCGGTCGTCCCTGGAGAAGCTTGGCATCCGCGAGTGCGACCTGCGCCCGACTACCATGACATTCCATATCGTGCTTCCAGGGCCGCCTTGCGCCCTACTGGGTAAAATCCAGCTGGACATCATCTTCGAGACCAAGGAGAACTTCCGGCGTGAGCTGGTATGGTTTGAAGTGGTGAACCTGGCCAGCTCCTACCATGCTCTCCTAGGGCGCCCCGCCCTCGCCAAGTTCATGGTCGTCCCCCACTACGCATACCTCAAGACAAAGATGTCGGGGCCAAACGGTGTGATCACTGTCACCGGCTGCTTCAGGCGGTCGATGGAGTGCGCCTCTGCCGGCTCTAAGATGGTTGAAGCCCTCATCATAGCCGAATAGAAGTGCAAGATCATGCGCAATGTGGTTGTGGCCCAGCAAGAGATACCGGCTAGCAGGAAGCCGATTGGTGATGCGGCTTTCCAGCCGGCCAAGGAGACGAAGAGGATCCTGCTTGACCCCACCGACCCGACCAAGTTCATCACCATCGATGCCAACTTGGACAACAAATAGGAAGGCGCGCTCATCGACTTCCACCATGAGAATCGGGACATCTTCGCATGGTCACCAAAGGATATGCCAGGTGTGCCGAGGGAGTTTGCCGAGCACTCGCTTCACGTGCGGCCGGATGCCAAGCCTGTCAAGCAGCCCTTGCGCCGGTTCGCAGAAGAGAAGAGGAAGATCATTGGTGAGGAGATCACCCGGCTCCTTGCAGTCAGGTTCATCATGTAAGTATACCACCCGAACTGGCTGGCCAATCCAGTCCTAGTGTTGAAGAAAAACAAGACTTGGCGTATGTGTATTGGCTACACCAGCCTGAATAAGGCATGCCCGAAAGACCCCTTCGATTTGCCCCGTATCGATCAGGTTATCGATTCCACGGCTGGTTGCGACTTGTTGTCCTTTTTGGATTGTTATTCTGGCTACAATCAGATTCGGCTAAACCTGGATGATCAGATAAAGACGTCGCTTATCACCCCGCACGTGGCTTTCTGCTATGTAACCATGCCTTTCGGCATGAACAATGCAAGCGCTACCTATCAGCGCTATATGTAGAAATGCTTACACTCACAGATCGGCCGAAACGTGCATGCCTACGTGGACGACATCGTCATCAAGACAAAGGAAAAGGCACCCACCTTGAAGACTTGGGAGAAATGTTCGGCAACCTCCGCTGGTACCAGATGAAGCTGAACCCGGAGAAGTGCGTGATACGTCCAAAACGTATCTACTTTCCCGAACACTTTTGCTATTGTTTTGCCTCAAAACTTGTGTGATTTGGATACAAATAATAACATGGACTGATGCTGTTTTCAGCAGAATTACCTTGGTGTCTAGTTTTTGTGTAGAAAATCGACTATAAGGAAAAATCCCGGAAAATATGCCAAAAATCCTATTTCACCAGAAGACTCACGGAGCTAGAAGACAAGACGGAGGAGGGCCACAAGGGGCCCACACCACCTGGCCGCGCGGGCCAGGCCAGGCCGCGCCTGGGGGTGGTGTGGCTGCCTCGGTCACCCCGTCGGCCTCCTTCTTCGCCTATAAGTTGCCTCTTGACCTAAAAACCAAGGGGGGTTCGATGTTTTTCCAGAAAGAGTTCCGATGCGCTGCCACCACCAGATTCCGTGAATCAAAACCAGAAACTCCGTTCTAGCACCCTGCCGAGACGAGGAATTGGAGGAGATCATTGCCATCATCATCACCATCGCTTCTCCACCGACCATCCATGTTTCCCCATCCATGAGTGAGGAATACCCCGTTGTAGGCTATGGGGATGGTAGGGATTATATGAGATCGTTCAATTAATGGCATAAGATTGTTCGGGCATGGTGCCTATTATCTATTATTAGTGCTTTTTGACTTTGTTGCAACTTGTTATGCTTAATGCTTGTCACTAGGGCCCGAGTGCCATGATTTCAGATCTGAACATGTTATTGATTCATTATGATAGTATTGTTTGTGATCTTACCTACAAGTTGTATACACATATTGTTGTCCGAAACTAAAGGCTCTGAAGTGACAATAATTGGGATAACCGGAGGGGATGGCTTTGATGTGAGGATCGCATGTGTTTCTAGAGTGTTAATGCTTTGCTCTGGTGCTCTATTAAAAGGAGCACCTTAATTTCTAGTAGTTCCCTTGAGGCCCCGCTGCAAACGGGCTGGCAGGACAAAAGATGTTGTGCAAGTTCTCATTGCAAGCACGTATGACTATATATGGAACACATGCCTATGATTATCTAGTACTTGGATGCTTTATCTTATTTATCTGTCAATGCCCTTTGTCTTGATTGCTATATGAATTGCCTTATCCATGCAACGCCCGTCCAGCCATCACCATGCCTACCGTGCTTTAATCCTACTGTTTACTGCAATTGTTACTATTGTCTTTACTTTTACTACTGCTATTACTTTGTTATTGCTACTACAAAACTATTGCTACTAATAAACTGCTGTGAGGAAGATTGTTTCCAGGTGCAGCTGAATTGACAACTCAGTTGTTAAGGCTTATAAATATTCTTTGGCTCCCCATGTGTCGAATCAATAAATTGGGTTTCACTTCCCTCGAAAATACTGCGATACACCCCCTATATTTGTGGGTCATCAAGACTATTTTCTAGCGCCGTTGCCGGGGAGCATAGCTCTATTTATCAAGTTCACTTGGAATCACTATTGTTCGCCGCCATCCATCCATCATGGGTAAGTCTCGTGATGGCAAGGTCCCTACTTTACCATCCACTACAAGGAGAGGTCGGTTCTAAACACCTCAGTTGCTCTTGATTCACCATCTGTTATGAGTAAGTTCCTTACACCACCACATACACATGCTACACATACTATTACTACTGCTGAAACTAAAACTTCTGATACTTATGATGGTGCTTCTACTGTGCTTGATAAGAGTGGTTCATTAGATCCTTTCCTAGATGCTACGATTGCTAGAACTATAGCTGGAAATACTGAAACTCCTTATGAAGACACTACTACACCTGTCAGTTCACCTAAGTCTAGAGAGAGTTATGATATTGAAGATAGATATATAGAAATGACTGATGAATTTATTAAAGAATGCCAAAACACCCATGATAGGAGTGCTATTAATAGTCTTCTTGAGAAACATACTGTTAGACCTAAATTATCTCCTAATGCTAAGTTTGCTACATCTCCCATGAACATTAAAGATAAGGATTATGATTTCTCTCTTGATTTATCTTACATAACAATTTTTGAGAAAGAACCTTTTTGTGGGACTAAGAATGAAAGTGTTGTAGCACATATGACTGAGCTTTCTACCATGAGTGGTCTATTTTCTGATGATATTAAGATGAGCACCTACTTTGTTGCTAAAGTTTTCCCTTTTTCACTGAAAGGAGAAGCTAAAACTTGGTTTAATAATTTACCTCCTGGATCTATTGATAGCCCTGATTGCTTGATTAGTACATTCCTTCAGAAATATTTCCCTCCTAGTGCTAGACATGCTATTTTGCAGGAACTTTTTGATTTTAAATAGGGAGAAAAAGAGATATTGCATGAATCATGGGCAAGGTTTTGTGCTTTGATTCATGCACAGGCTGGATGTCCATTACCTAAAAATGAGCTTCTTGATATATATTATAATGGACTAACTGAAGAATCTAGGACATACTTGGATAGTTGCGCTGGTTGTGTTTTTAGGAATAGACCTCCCAAAGAAGCTGAGGAATTAATGGCTAAAATAAGCAAGAATTATGATGATTGGACTCCACCTGAACCAACTACACATGAGTTAACTGTGCCTGCGCCTATACCAACATCAAAGTAGAGGGGAGTTATTGAACTAAATTATGAAGTGATGAAGGAAGCTAAGAAATGTCTTAAGGAGAAGGGAATTAAAGCTTCAGATGTGAAGAATTTACCTCCTATAGAAGAATTATGTAAGCCAATCTCCCACTCATCCACTATTGAGGCACACTATCTCCAACATTTTGATGAAGGTGATATTCCTTATTCTAAACCTGCTGATCAATGCTTAGAAGAAGTTGACATTTTTATTGTTAAACAAGATAATTCTAATAAAAGGGTGTAAAATCATTTAATGGAAAACTCTAAAGCTATTGTTGAGTTAAAATATATTCTGGAAAGAACATCTAATGACGTTAAAATGCTTGTTAAATATTTTTAAATGGTTCAAACTCAAATTGATCAGCTTATTAAAGTACAAAAAGGCTTGCTAGTTAATGTTGCTAAAGAAAAACATGCTTATGACATTAGAACTAGAAGTGCTGCTGCTACCCTGGATCCTCTATATCCTGAGGGGCATCCTAAAAGAATTGAGCAGGATTCTCAGCAAGCTAAAAATAGTGGTACTACTCCTAAGAAAAGGAAAAAAGAAACATAAAACTATTGTAGAACCTTCTGAACCTGCTAAAGATCCTAATAGTATATCTGTCTCTGATGCTGAAACTGAAAGTGGTAATGAGGAAAATGATGCTCCTGGTAAAGAAAAATTTGAAGAAGAACCTGAAAGGCATAGTAAGAATACTAAATACACTAAATAAGATTTTGTTGCTAAGAAACATGGTAGTGAAAGAGAGCCTTGGGTCCAAAAATCTATGACTTTCCCTGATAAGAAACACAAGTCAAAGCAAGATGAACACTATAACAAGTTTTGTGAGTGGATGAAACCTTTATTTTTGCAAATACCTTTGACTGATGCTATTAAACTGCCTCCTTATTCAAAGTATATGATGGATATTGTCTCTAATAAAAGGAAGATCCCTAATGAAGAAATTTATACTTTGCTTGCTAATTATTCCTTTAATGGTAAGGTTCAAAAGAAACTTGGAGACCCAAGGATTCCAACTATTCCATGCTCTGTTAAAAATAGTTATGTAAGAACTGCTTTGTGTGATTTGGGAGAAGGAGTTAGTGTTATGCCTTTCTCTCTCTATGAGAGACTTCAATTGGAAAAACTAATACCAACTGATATATCTTTGCAAATGGCTGATAAATCTACTACCATTCCTGTTGGTATATGTGAGGATGTACCTGTTCAAGTGGCTCATAATTTCTTAATATTAACTAATTTTGCTATGCTTGAAATGCCTGAAGATGACAATATGTCTATTATTCTTGGGAGACCTTTTCTTAATACTGTAGGAGCTGTTATTAATTGTAATCAAGCAAAGGTGACTTTTAATGTTAATGACAAGGAGCATACTGTCTATTTCCCCAAGAAGATTGATAAGACTTATGGTTTAAACTCAATTGAACATATTGATGGCATTCAAGTTGGAGAATTATATTGTCCCATACCACGAGAAAAATATGAAACTATTAAGATTGGGACCATTGCTATCAAAGTTGAGGTAACAAAATCATTAGTGGAATACAAAGTTTTGTTTCATATAAAATTGTTTTGGTAACAAGACTTGATCAACCTTGTTAACAAAGGGATTTTATTACAAAAAAATGTTTTCACCATGATTATCTTTGCTTACTTTTATTTTACCCATTTTAGTTTTTGCTTCGCTCAGTTTACTTTTCTATTGCAAGTTGCTTGCATTTTAGAGTGTCTTAGAACTTCTGAAGTTTTAGTTTTGTTTTGCTTTTGCATCTTTCTAAAAAAATCTTTCTGTCAGAAAATCATTCATCATTACCTAAAAATTTCTCAAAAATAAAGTGTCTCGAAAAATTCCAGAAAATTCATATTAAATTTTTACATGAAAAAAGGGTCAGAGAAGTGCCTGGAGAGTACCAAGGGGCCCACCAGGCAGTCACACCACCTGGTGGCACGCCTGGCCATGGTGTGGGCCACCCCCGTCCCTCCGCCTACTCTCTCACTTGCCACTTCCTTCTCTCTCCCGAGAAAACATCAGTTCATTGCTCAAAAGCGTGTTCTTGCTGTTATTGCCGACGATTTTTCGATCTCCTTGCTCAGCCCATCTTTGCTGCTGAAATTTGGAGCATTTGTTCTCCGGTATGTGACTCCTCCGCTTGTCCAAGTAGATTTGCGTTTAGTGGTTTGTATCTTGAGTATTTTTCTGTTGTAGGTGACAGGTTATGAGAGCTTGTAAGCTTGTTCAATGCTTAGAGAAATTGTTTTGATCCATGTTTAGGCCTCTTACAAGTCCCTATGAGTAGTTCCCTTCATTATGTAATCACTTTGCAATCACTTGTATGATGGTTGTCCTAAATTTCAGAAAAGAAGATGAATGAACACCAACTCAACCAACATGAACTAAGGGTGCCTGAGGTTATGAAGGTTCACCAAGAGGAGGAAGTTTTTCCTTCCATCTATCCATGCCTCGAATTTATGAGGGCTGCAGGGATTTCTCAGGACTTCTGTACTTTAATTTCTAATGCATGATTGGAGCATTTTGTGGGAGATGAACCTTACCAATTTGTGAAACTAACTATGTCTGTGGTGCAGTACTTTCGATTTAGTTGCTCTTTGCCTAACCCCATGGTTCTCTACAAAATTTACAATATAGATGTCAACCTTCCTTTTGATGCACAGATTTTCCAAGGGAGCAGCTTATCAAAGGAGAGTGGGAAAATTCGTAATATTCATCTCCCGTTTATTTGCTACTTTGCTTAATTTATTGCCAAGTGTGTTCTCGCTAGGAAAACTGCTAATAAGTTATCCTAATATGATCTTGCATTCATCTCAACTGCTTTACAACGAGATAGGACTTACAATTTTGGTGCCTTGATAGCTTTCCGTCTCGCTGCTAACCACGAGAAAGGTGGAATTTCTGGAGGCCTCATCGCCTCTCATTTATTAGCTTTGCATGGTGTAGTGCCTCATCATCTAGACCTACAGTTTCCCATAGAGAGGCTTGACATTAATTCCATGATACAGCATAAATTTGTTTCTTCTTGGGCTAATTTGAGTGATTTGTCTTATGAAATAACCTTTCTCAAGGCTGGTTGGAGAAGGAGTAAGTCCGAGCGTGTTGTTCTTTTGCCTGCACCTGCTTTTTTTAACCTTGAAACCAGGGTAGGATGGTCACTCACTGAGGAAGAGCTCGATACGTATCTGGGGGAGCTCTCCCAGCAGGAGCAGGGGACTGGAAGGGAGGCTACAGATGATTCGGTCCAGCCTTCAAATGAGGGGGAGTCTTCGTACCAGTAGCCTACCTATGATTGGGGAGCTTCTTCTTCTTCCCAAGGGCCTAACTACGATCATTCTTATGATGACCTGCCGACTTGGAACCCTTATCCTCGTTGGGGTTGATACCCACTTAGGCCAAAAGCCTAAGCTTGGGGGGAGGTACACCGACACCACACTCGTCTACATATGATGTTCAGTCGGTACTTTGTATATCCATGTTTCGTTCCCTTTTAGTTTTCTTTCTTTACTTTTGCTTTCTAAAACACAAAAAGACCAAAAATATTTTCGTTGTTTCTCTTTGTTTGCTCCTTTGCCTTTTTTTAGCCTTGGTTTGCTTCTTCCTTTGCTTTGTTTGGACTATTATAAAAACCCAAAAAGATTTTGCTTTGCTTGTTCCTCCTTCTTGCTCTTCCCTTTAAAAATCAAAAACACCAAAAATATTTGTTGTTCTTGTTTGGTTTTGTGAAGTTCGTTTCATGGTTCAGCAGTCCTCGGTGGAGTTGGGTTTCATGTTATTATTCAAGCCACACAAGCGAAGGGCAATAATGAGGATTAATGATGACTTGAGGTGTGGTAAGAGGCTGGTAACGAACTCCATTTGTTTTCATTTTTGTACATATACTCATCATTGTGGGCATGCTTAGTCTGTTCATGTAAGGTATATGTTATTTATGGATGCTTAGTAGTTCTTGCTTTCTTATGATTATCTCCAACTTGCTAATGGTTTGTAGGATGTCGTATGAATGTTTGCTTGCATTGTTCTATTCATAAACTTGGTATGACACTGTGGTATCCTCCTCTGAATGTTTCACTTGAATTGACTTGGCACACGCTCATGCATGCATATGACTGAAACAATAATCAGTTAAGCCTCGATGAATTATTTTGCCTCAGGGGTTTTGAATCACTTTCATGCCATGATTAGTCCTGTTTTGTTGCAAGCATGATTATGACAGTTATTGCTCTCTCGTTTGTTGCTCCCTTACTATTGTTAGCCTTCACTTGCACTGAGTATGAGCTCTACTCATGTTTCCAATTCCCTAAAACCAATATTGCCAAAAGTGTCCACCATACCTACCTATTAGCATCATTTGCTAGTCCGTGCATATTCAGTATGCCTTGTTTTCTTCCGAATAAAATGTTTGCTTGTTATGAGAAAGTTAGTTAGTAAAGCTCTCCTAACTTGATGGTACACTTTACTTTCTTGAACTTAATAATCTTGAACCATTGTGTCCGTCTTTGTTGTGTATATGCTTGCGCTTTATGAGTTGAAGTTAGCAGAACCATGTATCATGGGGAACGTTTTCAACATTGCACTTATTATTCTGTTGATATCATGATTCTTTTGCTTATGGATCCCGGTGGTGTGAAATAAAAGGGGAACTTATAAGATCATGGAGTTTGTATGTGTGTTAGAGAAGCACCTGGCCCGCTAGGCTAAGCCATGCCTAATCATGGTGGAAACTGGCAGCATAACCATAATGAGCAGTCTATGAAGCATCCTCAATAAAAACCTATGAAAATAGCAAATAAAAAGATTGTTGAGATGCTCATTGTCTGCTTGCCTTGTCATTTTGATTATGGGGTAGCTCATGTATCATGTGCAAGGGGTACCCCGTTGGCGGTTCTCTATGATACATATGTCTTACAATGACAAGAGCTTACTTTTGACTGAAGTTGAGTAGCATGAGGTTCCGTACTCATAAGCAAGGGGCATGAGATTTCAACTTATAAATTGCCAAGCATATCCTCTTAGTTGTGTCACTTTAACCTTAACCATTTAAAGATGCTTATGATAGGGGCAATGAGAGCTCAAAGCTAATGAGTACCATACTTTCAGCATTTGGAAGCCCTTCAAACTTTTGAAAACCTTTTCATTTCCTTATTGAGTCTCCACATATTCTATGAGCAATTTCTGGAGAGCATGGTTGTCATTCTTAGTGTAATGTGCTTGTCTCAAAACTTTATAAATTGTGTCATGACTTTGATGCTTGTATCTTTGATATCTTTACTTCTAGTCTTCACTTGAACTTCAGAGGTGCCTTGGCATTTATGTTTGCTCTACAATCAAAGGCAAGCGAGATAACACTCTATCATACCTTTTTATGAGAATTGCAATGTTGCTTATGTTCATGTTTCATGCTACTTATTATTTTTGAGTTGGAATCTCTTCATAGTTTGCAATGACGATTAAGTAAACTTATTTGCATACTCTTTATTATGAATTGCCTAAGTATTTGATCATATGCTGAGAATATATACATCTTATGAAGAAAATGCGTTCGTGAAAGTTTCTTTTATCGCACTGAGTTTTCAACTGAATTGCTTGAGGAGAAGCAATAAGCTAAGCTTGGGGGGAGTTGATACGTCCAAAACGTATCTACTTTCCTGAACACTTTTGCTATTGTTTTCCCTCTAAACTTGTGTGATTTGGATACAACTAGCACAGACTGACGTTGTTTTCACCAGAATTACCTTGGTGTCTAGTTTTTGTGCAGAAAATCAACTATCAGGAAAAATACCGGAAAATATGCCAAAAATCCTAGTTCACCAGAAGACTCATGGAGCCATAAGACGAAACGGAGGAGGGCCACGAGGTGGTCACACCACCTGGTGGCGCGGGCCAGGCCAGGCCACGCTAGGGGGTGGTGTGGCCGCCTCGGTCACCCCCTCGGTCTCCCTCTTCGCCTATAAGTTGCCTCTTGACCTAAAAACCAAGGGCGGTTCAACATTTTTCCAGAAAGAGTTCTGCTGTGCCGCCACCACCAGATTATGCAAATCAGAACCAGAAACTCCGTTTTGGCACCCTGCCGGGATGAGGAATCGGAGGAGATCATCTCCATCATCATCACCATCGCTTCTCCACCGACCATCCATGTTTCCCCCATCCATGAGTGAGTAATCCCCCGCTGTAGGCTATGGGGATGGTAGCGATTAGATGAGATCGTTCATGTAATGGCATCAGATTGGTAGGGCATGGTGCCTAGTATGTATTATTAGTGCTTTTTGACTTTGTTGCAACTTGTTATGCTTAATGCTTGTCACTAGGGCCCGAGTGCCATGATTTCAGATCTGAACATGTTATTGATTCATTATGATAGTATTGTTTGTGATCTTACCTGAAAGTTGTATACACATATTGTTGTCCGGAACCAAAGGCCCCGAAGTGACAATAATCGGGATAACCGGGGGGTGGCTTTGATGTGAGGATCACATGTGTTCACAGAGTGTTAATGCTTTGCTCCGGTGTTGTATTAAAAGGAGAACATTAATTGCCAGTAGTTCCCTTGAGGCCCCGCTGCAAACGGGCTAGCAGGACAAAAGATGTTATGCAAGTTCTCATTGTGAGCATGTATGACTATATATGGAACACATGCCTATGATTATCTAGTACTAGGATGCTTTATCTTATTTATCTATAAATGCCCTATGTCTTGATTGCTATATGAATTGTCTTATCCATGCAACGCCCATCCATCCATCCCTATGCCTACCACGCTTTAATCCTATTGTTTACTGCAATTGTTACTCCTGCTATTACTTTGTTATTGCTACTACAAAACTATTGCTACTGATAAACTGATGTGAGCAAGATTATTTCCAGGTGCAGCTGAATTGACAACTCAGTTGTTAAGGCTTATAAATATTCTTTGGCTCCCCTTGTGTCGAATCAATAAATTGGGTTTCACTTCCCTCGAAAATACTGTGATACACCCCCTATACTTGTGGGTCATCAGTGTGCCTTCGGTGTCCCATTCGGCTAGCTACTCGGTTTTCTCGTTTCACAACGGGGAATCGAAGCGAACCCGGAGAAGATTGCGGCTATCGAGAGGATGCAGTCGCCCAAGAGCTTTCTTGGAGTCCAGAAGTTCACCGGATGCCTGGCCTCCCTCAGCCGTTTCAGCGAGCTGGGGGAGAAGGCACTTCCACTATGCCAGCTGATGAAGAAGACGGACAAGTTCTCCTAGACCTCGAAGGCCGACACTGCCTTTCATGACCTCAAGCGCATGCTATCTATAGCGTCGTTTCTAGCCACGTCGGCTAGCACAGATCTGATGTTCCTCTATATAGCAGCCATCAGCTGGGTCGTCAGTGTCGTCCTGGTGGTAGAGAGCCCCGAGGAAGGCAAGGCTCAGCCAGTTCAGCGACCCATCTACTACCTCAGCGAGGTTCTCTCCCTCTGCAAGCAGAACTACCAGAAGATGTGCTACGACGTGTACCTGGCGTGCAAGAAGCTCAAGCACTACTTCTAGGAGCATCCAACTAAGGTGGTGTGCACCGCCCCCCTTTTGGAAATCATCGGCAACAAGGATGCCACCGGTCAAGTCGCCAAGTGGGCCATCGAGCTCACCGCCTACTCCATCCAGTATGAGCCGAGGCTCATGATCAAGTCGCAGGCTCTAGCGGACATCCTCGTCGACTGGGCCGAAACCCAATACCTCCCCCCGGTTCCCAACTTGGACCACTAGAGGATGCACTTCGATGGCTCAAAGATGCTCGGGGGCTTGGGAGCCAGCATCGTCCTCACCTTGCCCAAGGGTGACCGGCTGGAGTACGTTCTCCAGATCCACTTCAAGGCCTCCAACAATGTTGCCGAGTACGAGGCGCTGGTGCATGGCCTCCGGCTGGCTAGGGAGATTGGCGTCAACCAGATCCTTTGCTTCGGCGACTTGGATCTGGTGTCGCAGCAGGTATCTGGAGAATGGGATGCCTTCAACGCAAACATGGCCCTCAACCGGTTCCACGTGCAGAAGCTCAGCGCCTACTTCGACAGATGTGAGTTCCATCACGTCCCTCGCATCAACAACGAGGGAGCCGATTCTCTCGCCTGAATCGGATCCACCAGGCAGGCGATCCTGCCAGGGGTCTCCTTGGAGCATATGCGCAAGCCCTCCATCAACCCATCTCCTAAGTCGGATTCCATCATATGGGCGGGAAACGTGTCGGCTGATGGCCTGGCAGACGCGGAACCCGCAAAGAATAAGGCTTGCACCAACTCCAGCGTGCCTGCACCCTCTATCTCGCAAGACCCGGGGCTCCCAGCTCGTCAAGTGGCTCGGGGGCTGCCGTCCCGGGTACCTTACCCGGACGACCCCCTGACCTCCCTCAGCCGGTGAACAAGAGCGTCCTCACTATCCGGGAGATACCACCCTGGGCGCAGCCCTTCATGAACTACATCGCCAATGGAGAGCTTCCGGATGACGAGGTGGAGGCCAGCAAATCCGGCGACGTGCGCACATGTACACCATCATCAACAAGGAGTTGTACAAATGCAGCGTATCCGGCATCTTCTAGCGATGTGTCGACGTGGACACATGCTACTGGCTACTCAAGGACATCCACCAGGGCGAGTGCGGGCATCATGCTTCACCTCAGGCGATAGTCACCAAGGCGTTCCACTATGGCTTCTATTGGCCCACCGCCCTCGAGGACGCGAACAGCTGGTCCGTGCATGCAATGGATGCCAACGCTTCGGCCAACTCAGGCACATGCCGGCTGCGGTACTCAAGACCATACCGATTCCCTGGCCCTTCACCGTATGGGGGCTCGACATGGTCGGTCCCTTCAAGCGAGTGCGCATGGGCATGACCCATCTGCTGGTGGCGGTGGACAAGTTCACGAAGTGGATAGAAGCTAAGACTATCCGGAAGCTCGACGGGGCGATAATAATCACCTTCTTCATGGACATTATCAACCGGTTCGGCTACTCGAACAGCATCATCACGGATAACGGCACGAACTTTGCCAAGGGGGCCTTCGCCCGGTTCTCTAGCAACAAGGGCATCCGGCTAGACCTCACTTCCGTCACGCACCTGCAGTCCAATGGGCAAGTGGACTAGTGCTAGCCGGCATCAAGCTGCGCCTCATCGAGCCCTTGGAGCGATCGCCCAGATGCTGGATCGAGGAAATTCTGGCTGTGCTGTGGAGCCTCCGCACCATGCCGAATAGGTCAACCGGCTTCACCCCGTTCTTCCTCGTCTACGGATCAGAAGCCGTCCTCTCCATGGACATTGAGTTCGACTCACCACGCAAGATCCTCTACGACAAAAAGGCCAACCAGGAGGCACGAGAGGATGGCGTGGACCTCCTCGCGGAAGCCCGCAAGCTAGCACTGTCCATATCCGCACTGTACCAACAACGCCTATGCCACTATCATTCAAGCCGGATCCACCCCATCGCGTTCCGCGAGGGCGATCTGGTTCTCCGGCTAGTGCAGGACACGATGGGCATGGACGAGCTATCGTCACCTTGGGAGGGCTCCTTCATCATCAGTCGGGCGTTGCACAACAATTCCTACTACCTCACTGACGCGCAGCAGCTGCGCAGGAACAAGATGGATAAGTAGGATAAGGAGACAGAACGCCCCTGGAACACGGCCCTTCTCCGCCCGTTTTACACATAGTCATCTGACAGTGTATGTATCCCACGAACTCTATCAATGAAAATGCGGAACCTCAAGAGATACTTGGGGGCTCCTTGCCAGAAATTTGCATGTGTTCTTTTTTCTAGTTTAGTTTTCCGGCTCTGGCAACCCCTGCCTGGGGGCTCGTCGGCTGGCCCGACCCGCTAAATCTATAAACCGACTGAGTAGTGTGCGATGATGTCAAGGGCCCACTCTTCGTCTCAGCTACAGATGGCAACCCGACTGTCCGGCTAGCAAGAGCAAAAGCCTGAGGCATCCCACATGAAAAACAAGGAAGAGATGCGACAGATCAGGCGGTCCGGCCTTGCGCCTAGTTTGAGACAATCCGGCTACTAAGCCTCCAGTACTGTGCGCAATGTATTGTCAGCTCCCTTTGATTCCGGCTGCAGACCGCAACCCGGCTGCCCGGCAAGGGCGCATTGTAAATAGCAGAGCACACGGGAAAGTGACTAAGTGTCTAGAGAGGCACAAGCTAGTTTTTGAAAACTAAATTTTTCCTCCGGTTAATAGGCACTACCTTAACTGACTAACCTATTAACAAATGGGCCTATATGTGTGTTTGTTTTGTACAACACTACTAGGAAAATGGCTATAGGTAATCCACACATCCGTGGCGTACGTGCTAGTGGTTCCCCACGGGTAAAATAGGCGTGGCGCACTGCCCACAGGTGCCCTACGGCTAACTGTCGTAAGCGTGGCACACATGGGGGTGGTGCGTCACGGCTACTTGTGGGTCAGGGCACAGGTGGCCGCAGACAACCTAACCGTAGCGCACCTGTGCGCGGTGCGCTACGGGTGTGAAACTTAGTCATAGCGCACTCTGACATAGTGCGCTACAGCTATGTGGGTTGTGGCCTGATGTGCGGCTGAGCGAACTTACCCGTAGGGCCCCCTAGCCTAGTGCGCCACAGGTAAGTTTCCTGCACCAACCCCCCCCCCCCCCCCCCCCCCTCGTGCATCGCCTTTTTAGCCTTGCAAAAATAAAAGAAAATGATAAACAATTCAAAAAATAAAATCCTTTCACATGTATGTAGGTAATATGGTCTAGTGTTTAGGAAAATTAACAAACATGAATTTCGACTTTTTCTGCAAAAAAAGATCATGCCATGGTAAAATAGGCGTAACTTTTGCATACGAATTCGAAAAAAGTTTAATATACCAAGATTTCGCATCCGCTCGCAACCACCTTCGGTCGTTTAGAGATTTTTTAGATTTTAAAAATTCAAAAAGTTATGATCAAAAGATCGTTTTTCCTGCAGAAAAAAATGGAGGCCACTTACTTGTAGCGCACCACCCCTAGTGCACCACGAGTAAGTTGGGAGGGATTCGAATTTCGGATCACCACCAGACCACCTAACCCTCCATATATATCTTCCCCACCCACCCATTATCTCCTCCACTTCCACTTCTCCTTCTCCACTTCTCCTCCCTTCTCCACCTTCTCCTTCTCCTCCACCTATCCTACCTTCTTCTTCTTCTTCTTCTTCTTCTTCTCACTTCTCCTTCTCATCTCTCCGGCTGCACCCACCTTTGACGGCACCCTCCTCCGACAACCTATGGCTGCACCCTCAGACCATCCTCCAACGACGCCCTCCTCCAACTGCACCCTCCTCCACCAGCCTCTGACCACACCCTCCTCTGACCACCTCCAGCAGCGACCTCCTTCGACGAGGCTACAACACCGACGACGGCGGCTGGCGGCTCGATCTAGATCTAGATCTAGATCAAATCCCGCTTTTTTTTGAAATTTGAAATCGTACCCATGGCGCACAGCACCTAGTGAGCCACGGCTAACTTTTCATACGTGTGGCGCACAGCACCTAGTGCGCCACGGCTAACTTTTCATACTCGTTGCGCACCACCTAGTGCGTCACGGCTAACTTTTACCCGTAGCGCACGCCTCGTGGATGATCAAAACGGGTGTGCCACGGATTAGCTGTTTTCTAGTAGTGCGACTACATCAAGTTGGTCGTCAAAAGGAAAGAAGATTCGAAGTCCTTGCCTTCATCAAGCGCTCCTAATCTCGGAGGCTACACCCACTAGGTGCGCTCACGCGCCCCTAGTGGAATCATGTAGTTCCGATCGGCTAAAGGAGTTTAGCCGGATATTTGGAGCCTAGGCGAGGGCAAGGGTAGGAAAAGGAGGAACATTCGAAGCAACTGGCTTCGCCAGCTACTTCGAATCTCGGGAGCTACACCCAGTGGGTGCGCTGGCGCGCCCCCACTGCTGGTCGTGGTATTCGGCTGGTCCGGGCAAGGTCGGGGTAACCGGCTAGAGGCGTCTAGATGGAAGAAGTTAAGAACTTAAAGGAAAGAAAGAGGAAGATTCGAAGCACCTGGCCAAGCCAGCTACTCCGAATCCTGGGGGCTACACCTAGTGGGTGCGCTAACGCGCCCCCACTGGAGGTGAACTTCCCCCGACTAAAGACGTTCAGCCAGGCGAAGATAGCCGGATAAGTGTAATCGGAAAAAGGAGAAAAACTTTGAAGAAGTAAAGATCACAAGGAGAATAGTTGCGAACAAACAACATGATTAAACAAAAGGGAGTCGAAGCTCCCATAAGGTTCAACCGGCATGGCAGATAGTTGGCGCAAGCAACAGAGTTCAACAAGACAAAATAATTACAATTTCACCCAGCATCCCGAGGATCACATCTAGATGACCTGACCCTTGCCATGAGGTTGATTCCAGCCAGAGGCGGCTTCGGGAGGTGGAAGAGGCATGCCGGTAGATCCGGCTCCGACATCTCCACCAGTCGACTGCGACGAGGCTTCGGCTCCCGCGTCCGACGTCCCGGCAGACTCTGAGTAGGTGATGACCTCGTCGATGTTGG
The DNA here is from genome assembly GCA_910589775.1 of Avena eriantha. Taxonomy (NCBI): domain Eukaryota; kingdom Viridiplantae; phylum Streptophyta; class Magnoliopsida; order Poales; family Poaceae; genus Avena; species Avena eriantha. The sequence continues at coordinate 80,248,348 of OU342741.1, read as the reverse complement.
CGTAGCCAGCGATCTTGATGGCGGATGCATGGAGCTCGGGATGGGCTTGGCGAATGGCGGCGAGGTCGGCACCGGCATGGAATCCCCTGTCGATCTTCTCGACACAGGCGTCCTTGTACCAGGAGAGCATCAAGGCCAAAGCCATCTCCTCTCCGGCTCATGCCACCAAGTCCCTCAGCCGCTCGACTGCAGCCGGCACCTCTGTTACCTTGGCCGCCAGCTGGGCGATCGACTACGGAGCCACTGCGTCCGTCAACAGGAACTCGAAGACCGCGTCAGCAGCTTTGTGTAGCTCAGTGGCCTCCTCGCCGAGTAGGGCGACCAGCTCCTGGGAAGTGGGCTGCTCTCCTGGCCAGTTCTCCTGCAGCCGGTTGTATGCTACCAAGTCTACGTCAGGATAAAAAGATGTCAGAAAAACAAAAGTTAGGTCCGGCTACTGGATCTGGACAAGGAAAGCTAGTCAGAAAATACTTACCCTTGGCGGTGCGCCCGATCTGCATCAACTCCTCGAGAAGGGCCTTCTCCTGGTCCGCCAGCCGTTTGACCTCCTTCTCTTGGTCCTTGTTCTGGGCATCGAGGAGATCAAAGGCCTGGGCCCCGCTGGCAAGGGCGGAGTCGTGCTCCTTAAGGGTGGCCTCCAGCACGTCCATCTTGGAGTGCCAGTCCTTGTTCTGTAACCGGAGGTTGGAGGTTGACTTGGTCAGCCGATCGTTCGCCTTTTTCAGGCGATAGATCTCCTGCTAGGCACACACCATGATGGCTGTAAGAAACCAGCTATCAGCAAAAAAAAAGAGACGATGAATAAGAAAGTAGCCGGCCACGGAAGCCGAGTAAGAGGACTTACTCTGGGAGGTGCCATTGGCAGCGACCAGCTTCTGGTCCAAGGTCCGGTTGCTGCTAGCCGTGGCTTCCAGCAGGCGGATCTCCTTCACCGCCAGCTCGAGGGTGGTGGCCACGTCCGCCAGCGAAGCAGCAGGAGAAGCATCGTCATCAACAACATTGACGACCAGTGACTCCTTCACCTCTAGAATCGTGGTCTGCCACTCCTCCCCGGCTCGCCATCAGAGTTGTCGTCGGTGACGACGAATAGCTCCTTGTCGGCTGCCGCTCCCCTCGTCCCCGTGGAAGAACTACCTCCACTTTGTGGGTTCGCCATGGCCGTGCCTGAATGGACCACTATAGCCGGCGGAGGTCCTCCGGCACTGGCCACAGTAGCCAGATCAGCACAAGGCGGAGGTGGAGGTGGAGCCCTAGGCGAGGGAGTGGGGGCGGCAGCAGCAGCAGAAGGTGGCGTGGTGTCCGACGCGTGGGGCGGCGAGCCAACCGGCGCCCGCGTCAGGGTGGCGGCACCGAAGGAGACGAGTGGCCTAAAAGGCAAAAGACAAGAAAAAGGAGCAATTAAGAAAGGCAAAAGGCAGAAAAAGGCATGCAAAAGAAAGAGAGGAGGAAGAAACGCAAGGCAAGAATGAGGAATACTCACCCTGCACCATGGGAGGAGGAGACTTCTTGCGGCCAAGCCGGCTAAGGGGGAGAGCTTCGGTCCGTCTCCTCTTGGGGGCTGACTCTTCCACGGTGGGTTGGCTAGACCCGCTCCCCCCGATGTTGGACCGGCTAGAGCAGCTCCCTTCGACGCTTGACCATCTGGAGTCGCTGTCCATCAAGCGGCGCGGAGCTGGTTTGGGGTCTAGAGTGGCCTCGTCCTCCTTGTCGACCTACGCGTGGGGGTCATGAGTGGCCTCGTCGTTCCGGCTGGGGAAGACATCAGTGTCACTGTCCGACTCCTTACCGGACCAGCATGCACGTAGCTCGGGAAGGTCAGGCGCGAAGTTATAGAGGAGGGTCTTGCCCTCCTACCGGATGATACAGGGGAAGTTCTGTCAGAATAAAGGAAGGCAAGAGTTTAGCCAGATAGCAAGGTAGATACAGGCAGAAAGAGCCGGCTGACAAGAAACTTACCCAAGAAGCACGTTTGTCGCGGGAATACGGGGCCTGTCCGAATTCCCAACCTTCCACCAGTCGCTCCTTCGTGATCGTCCACACCCACTCGTTGAGGTTGTGGAAGCAGTGGTCAAGGCGAGATAGTCGGGTGGGATCCAGCCGGCCAAAGTAGTAGCACATCTTGTGTGCGCGCTGCTGCAACGGCATCATCAGCCGGGACATCTAGCTGAGTGTGATGTCTAGACTGGTAGAGCCCACGGTGACGAGGGAGCGCATCCGCTATAGCATCGCGTCCGTCTCCGCCTTGTCGCCGTGGATCTTCAAGTCCCATTGATGTCGGCTGGACTCCACATCCTGGAAAGTCGGCAAGTTGATCCGATCGACTCTGGTGACGTTGCTGACGTAAAAATATGACTACTGCGACGTCTGGACCGTATCCTGGTGATTGAATTTGGGGTAGCCGGTTTCGGAGCGGGAATAGATGGAGGCGCCTCCGTGGGTTACCAGTGGCCCCTGCGTGACCTACACCTGCGGCCGGACTCGGAAGAGCCGGCAGAAGAGCCCAAGATCTAGCTAGATCTCGAGAAAGCACTCGCAAAATGCCACAAAGTGCGCAAGCATGCCAATCGCGTTAGCACCGAGGTGGTGGAGGTGGAGGTCGAAGAAGGCGAGGAAGGTGAGGAAGAATGGGTGCACCGGCAGCGTGAAGCCACGGGCGAGATGGGAGAGGAAGACGACCCACTCTCCCTCTGCCGGGTGCGGTGACTCCTCCTCTGGCGGCGCTAATTGCACCTTCACCTCTGTCGCCCGCGGCAGGACGCGGGTTGCGCGATACTTCTCAATATGCTCCTCCGGCACCACGGGCCGCGCTCAGATGCCATCATGGTTTCGTCCGTCGTGGTTTTAGGAGTCGAGTGACGGTGTCCCGTGTCTCCGATGATGCTAAAGGAGCGGTGCGGCTAACTCCGGCAGCGAAAGCTCACAAGGTAGAGGAGAGAAAGCAAGGGCGCAAGGAGGAGAATGGGAAAGCAGCGAGTGGAAGGGAGAACTGCCTCCCCCGGGCGACCTTTTAAGGCCCGGGGAGGGCAACCGTCTGCGACGCCACGCGACACTCATTGGGCGGTGCCCCACCCCCACTACCGCCTCAGATCCCATGTGCAAGCACCGAGTGCATAGAAGATCCAGGGGCAGGAACCAAAGCGCCAAACGGCAGTTCCCGAGGTGATGCATGTCGAGACGTTACGCTGCGTGCCATAGTGCAATGATGGCACATGGGTGGCATCAGCGATGACGTCACAGGTAGCGCAACCGCCAGGCATAGCCGGTCACAAACTTCAAATTCAAGAGGGAGGACGCATACATTTCACCTAAGGACAAAATCTACACGTGCTCGGGGGCTAGTGTCAGGGGGATGACCCTCAGATGCCCTAACCAGACAAGAACTATGTCAGTCGGTCCGTGTCTGGCTGGCTGAGTGCAGCTAGACACGGGAAAATCATACCAGCTACTCTATGGTAGCCGGAACCAGGAAGGGCGACAAGGTTTAGGACCGGCTACATGGACTTAGCCGGATACAATCGGGAGGACAGAGCGACATGCTACACAGTGCGCAGTACTCCCTGGTACAACGAGAAGACCTGCAACTACGGGGCCATACCAAAGACTTTGCTGGGTGACACGGGCACAATGGCTAGATGCTGACGACGGGCTTGGACGGTGCTCATTGTACCCACGACGACCCCTACCGCATGTACCTCGATGGGAAGTAACCGTACCGGATACTGTAGATGACCAGCTGGCTAGGACCCGCCTATGGGGCCTGCCAGCAGGACTGGCCAGTGAGACTGTTGCCCCTCTACCTATATAAGGAGGGGCAAGGCTCTCGTAGCAAGGGTTGGTCTTAGAGCATTTAAGAAGGTAGCTAGGAGATATAGCTCAAGGAGTAATTGTTGCCCGTATACTACTCATAGTCAGATCAGCAGGAGTAGGAGTTTTACCTCACCACGAGGGCTCTAAACCTGGGTACTTCTTGTGTCTTGTTACAGTTGCCCGTATCCAATCCCGCATGTGGACACCGTCGAGAGCTTCCCTGCTAGTCCCCACACATATATCTAACCTTCTCAAGTACTGCCGTTCCCAATACAATGACAATTTGGAAGCATTACTCAACTTGTTGTTGTGAGCATAGAATACTACGGGCTCATTGTCACAATACATCTTTAGTGGTTTGTCAATGCAATCTACCACTTTCAAGTCGGGTATAAATTTCTTTAACCATGTCGCCTGCCATGTTGCCTCATAACATGCTATAAATTCTGCATACATCATGGATGATGCAACTATTAACTATTTGGAGCTTCTCCACGAAATAGCCCCTCATGCGAGAGTGAAGACGTATCTTGTTGTGGATTTTCTATCATCTCTGTCTCCCGCAAAATCATCGGCCGAATATCCTCTTATCTCTAGGGAATCATACCTTCTATATGTTAGCATGAGGTTTTTTGTGTCTTGCGCATAACGCAATGCTTTGTTTACCATCTTCCAGTGCTCTATGCCTGGAATCTCTTGATGTCTACCAAAGTACCTCGATGATAAAAGCTAAGTCAGGGCGAGTGCACACTTGTGCATGTTGTAAGTGTAACATCCAAGATAAAAAATTGGGACCTCAAAATTTTATTGCATTTGCATGGTATTCTCAATCATTGCATTGCATCCATGTAAAATTTGAATTAAAAAAAAGAGAGAAATCCTAGTTTCAATTTCCATTTGTTTTCACTAACGACCCTATAAGGATTTATTAAGAGGTTTGAAAATACCATATGTTAAACCAACTAAATGTTGCAAAAAATCCCCTAAGCTGATAAGCTTACTTTTACAAAAATTTAGAGACCAAAATCATGGGATTTGGATTTGATATGAAAAAGTTATGAACAAATAAAGAAAATGGAAAAGAATAAAACAAAGGAAAAACACTAATCTAACTGCGAGCCGCACGGGCCGGCCCAACTCTTCTTTCCAGCCCATCTCTTCCCTCTCGCACCCATGCACTGCGATGCGTAGTCGACGGCCCAAGACCAGCCCAACGCTAAGAGCTGCATCGGCCCAGCTGGACACACCCCTCTCCCCCTCTTTTTTCTCTCTCCGCCGCAATCGTTAACACGTGGTTCCGCCTGTCATCCCCATCCCTCGTTCGAATCCTTCACCAACACGAGTTTGTTGCCCACGGATGCAAAATCCTCGTGATTCTCTGTATCTCATTTGAATCTGTGACCCCCACGACACGAAAAACCTCCTTTAAATACCCCTGCATCGAGGCCGGAAGATTTTCGCAAAAATCACGAACCTAAATACCCCCACACTCATTTTAAATCTCGCCAGAGCCGCCACCTCGGGAGCTTCGGAGGTTTGCTCCCTCATCGTTTCCGAGGTCCTTTCTTCCCTTTTTTCTGTCCTTTGCATCCATCTATAACCACCACGTTGCCTCGTGCCTTTTCCCCCCTTAATTAGTGTACCGTGCCGCCTCCATTGGTCGACGGAGGACTGTTGGAGACCGAGAAGGCCAGCGGATGATTGCCAGCATTCCGGGAAGGGAAAGTAGCCACTAGGGGGCGAACTTGTCCGTGAGGTGGAGAAGATCGTTGTCGTCGATTTTCCCGGGCTAGAGGATCACCACAATGCCGCCGTCTTCTACCACCGACACCACCGCCACCGTCCGCCGCTGTTGTCACCACCATGGGTAAGAGGACACGTCCCCCTCCGTCCGATCTCTAACCAATGCCCTAGATTAGATCGGTGTACCGAACGGGTATCGCCCAACCACGTCACGCCGTGTGGCACACGCCATGTCAGCACCATGTTGCCTAGCTAGGCCAATCCGAACACGCCACTTGTCGCCCGTGTGGTCGTGCTGACTGGAAATAGTATTAAATAGACAGAAAATACTTTAATCTTGTAAAATTCATAGCAATTCAAATACTTGGCAAAAAATTGCAAATAATATACCGTTGGATTCGTAAAAATGTGTAGATTACAGATCGGCAATAAAAGTGCTAGTATACTGTATTAATTTTGTGGTAGGTTCTAAACTTTAGATTGGAGTATTTTAATTCTAGGAAAATAACCATAACTTTGTTTTAGTTGATTCTAGTTGAATTGGCTTTGTAATTACAATATATACTACTAAAAATTGGAATATCCTTCTTCGAGGTTTTAGATCTATGTGGTGGTAGATTTTGAAGTAATAATCCAAATTACTTAAAATCTGTGGGAAATCGATACTAATAACACCCCCAACACAATAGCACTCCTGAATAATATTCTTGGTCGAAATTGAGATCATCCTTGCATATTACCATGTTGCATGCATGCATATTTATTTTGTGGCAATGTTTTTGTGCAAGTTGTGATTAGATCTATGTTGTCTTCATTAGATTGTTAGGAGTGCGCCGAGGAGTACTGTTGCGTAGAGTGCTGCACAGATCAAGGCAAGTTACACCTCTTATTCATATATTGTCCCAGTTTTGAATACTATGAATCTTTTGCTCTTCAAAATAGTATTATGAATGTGTAGGATTGTTTTGGTAGATCTACTTGGAAATATTTTACAAGTGCGATGATTTTTGTAGTATGCCATGATAGTTCTATATTTAGGATTTTCCTTCCTAGTAGGTTACCCCTGTTTCTGATAAGTACTACCTGCTATGCTATATATATAAAGTATCGTTGGGAGGGTTCGAAAGACTGAAAATTTTCTAAGTATAAAAGCTATCTCGAGCGAACCTTTTCCTCTCAAAACCCCCTTCAAAATAAAGCTAAGTTTCTTCTGGGCGGAATGGTTGTCCGGTCAACGAGTGGAATTTGGTGGAGGACGACCACCCAGGATCAAAGAAGTCTGCCATGTTCCAGAATTCATAAGCTTCAAGTGCAACCACAATACATATGGTCTTTGGCTTGGCCTAGTACTTAGTGGGAAACCTCATCTGGGTACCACCACATCGAGGAATTTTGGCACGGGTGGATCCGGAAGGTAGAGGGGCTACTAAGGGAAAGCTTCGCCATGGTCTTGTCTGTAAAAGGACTTGATCGTGGATTGTGGGTAAAGTGCACAAACTCTCGAGAGTAATAAACCTGATCGATCAGCCGAGTTCATAGAAAATAACACTTTGAGCATATGAAGGATGGACCCTCTAAAGGATTTCCTCTCTCTTTTTCTAAGGAACTGTTTAAAAACTCTATGGTCGTAGAATCGTCCATAGATGGGATTTTGGGTTGCATGGTGGACTCCATCTGTTTAGGTTGAGGGATGGTAGCCTGGTGGAATCCAGTGCGAGCCACTTGACCCTGTATTATTCAAACAAAAGTTTACAAAAGTAGGATAAAACTCTTCCTCTTTTCCTCTTACTTAGAGAAAGTTGGCTTTATGAAAATGAACCCCAAAGCCTACTCCTAGCCTTACATGTAGAGTTAGTCTTATTGTTTCCTTAGTGTAATTTGCCAATACATTCAAAGTACTGACCCAACTTGTTGGCTGCACGTTTTATGTGCAGAATCCAAAGGTTGAAAGGTGTGTAGGGATCGCGAGTCTTCACTCAACTAGCCTGAGGCATTGATGGACTCAAGTTTTATTAAGTTTCCGTTGTTTTATTTGAGCTTGATATAAGCTCTGAAAAGATGAAATAAATATACTCTAGATTATTCGTGTAATATTGACTTGTGTTTTACATGATATTCATCGATTGTGAGTGCTAGCTATTGATCCAGGGACTAGCATATTAATCATAGGGACTTAGGATCTTTATCAAACCAAGGTCATAACAGATGGTATCAGAACACATGTAGACTGTAGATCGTGACCATAGCCTCGGAAAAACCTTAGGAGTAATTTTTTATTCTAGAAAACTCTTATACTTCTCATCATCTATCTTTGGAGTTTTAAAATTCTTAAGTCTTTTCGCGCACTTCAAGAAGAAACTTCTCAAGACAATTTTGCTGAAGAAGATCGTCTCAACACTCCACTCTAATCAAGACTAGAATATCTCCATAGAATACGTTCAAAGACTGAAGCTACAAGAATTGAAGACTTTAATGCTACAAGTACCAAATACTTCAAAGACCTTGATAGGGTGAAAAATTAATTAACAAAGACCTGAGAGACGATGAAGATTATGAGGATCATGAAGGGTTACAAGTGAACCGTTAGGGACCAAATTTGGATAGACTACACTACGATTAGACGCGGTGATTTGTGAGTTGTCATTTTTGTGATTTTCTTGATAGCAACACATAATACTTATTTTCAACACAAATTTTGTTTGTGTGTGGTAGCTACCTTTCCTTCCCTATCTTAAATCTCGAAGGTGGACGAAATGACCCCAAGAGATGGAGATAAGCTGAAGAATTTCAATGGGGATGCCAAGTTAAAATTCTACCAAGTGGATGAAGAGAAGAACACCCGCACATGGTGGAGATTGCAACACGAGCTTGAATATGGACAACATACAACTTCCTCGGCAAGATCAAGAATTAGGAAACACTATCATACCAATTTCCTAGAAGACATAGTTTGTGTGAACTTGGTGTGATTTGATATTTGTTTGGTTTTTCTTTTTTTAGTGTGTTATGCAAGCATAAGGGTAGAATATTCTCTAAGTCTTTCTATATATCTCTTAACTTGTTGCCCCAACCCCACAGATGCAGCCAAGATGTACGAACAATGATATGCCTCCGGAGATTGCACAACTTCTTAACTCACAGAATCAGCTGATCCAACTCCTCACCCAAAACATGCAAAACAACAACAACAACCCGCCACCTCCGCCACGTCCACCACCCTAGCAGGATCGCTTGACTCGTTTTTTGAGGTTGAACCCTCCTACCTTCTCAAATAGCTTAGAGCCAATCGTGGCAGATGACTAGCTCCGCACCATCAACAAGAAGTTAGACACCATCCAATTTGATGGAGCTGACAGGGTGCGCTTTGCTGTGCACCAACTTGAAGGACCTGCTGCTGAATGGTGGGATAACTACCAAGTCACCCATCCTGATATTGATGCTTTCACTTGGAGCCAATTTGAGGGAGCTTTCCGTACTCATCATGTAGCTGCTGGTGTCATGTCACTGAAGAGACATGAGTTCTGCGATTTGAAGCAACTGCACCACTCTGTCTCTGAGTATGGGGACCTTTTCAACAAGCCGGCACGCTACACACATGTTGATGTTTCCACTGATGTTAAGAGGCAGGAAGAGTTCCTGAGGGGAGTTAATGATGAGATATCCATTCGGCTTGTGGCTCTGAAGTTTGATAACTATCAAGAACTCTTGGATAGGGCAGTTGTGGTTGAATCAAAATAGATGAGCATCGATGATCGCAAGAGGAAGTATTCATCCCACAAGCATAACTCTATTCTATACCAGAAGCAACATACTTCCTCCCCACCACCCCAAAATCATAATGGCCATAGGCACCACAATGGCAATGGGGAAATGGCAACCATGGTAATCACCATCAGGATCTGAGTCAGGTGACGTGCTACAAGTGTGGTGAAAATGGACATTGCGCTACTGATTGTCCTCAAAAGCGGAAGAATAAGAATGACAATGGTAATGGCAATAATGACAATGAAATTGGAAGTGGCAATAGTAATTGGAAGTGGCAATAGTAATGACAATGAAATTGGCAATGGGAATAGTAATGGAAATGGCAATAAACCAAATCTGTTCGGCAAGGTCATGGTGAATCATGTCTTCATGGATGAAGCTTACGACTTAGCATACCAAGGTAACCAATGATAAGCCTCGAATTTATGAGTGGAAGTCAACCAGGAAGGGTCATCAAAGACAATATTTTAAGGGTGGTAGCACCCTGGTGCATCTTGAACCTATTTATTTCTAGCCTTCTCGATTCTCGAGGACGAGATTCCTTTTAAGGGTGGTAGTCTGTAACATCCCAAGATAAAAAATTGGGACCTCAAAATTTTATTGCATTTCCATGGTATTCTCGAGCATTGCATTGCATCAATGTAACATTTGAATTTCAAAAAAGAGAGAAATCCTAGTTTCAATTTCCATTTGTTTTCTCTAACAATCCTATAAGGATTTATTAAGAGTTTTGAAAATACCATATGTTAACCAACTAAATGTTGAAAAAATGCCCCTAAGGTGATATGCTTACTTTTACAAAAAATTAGAGACCAAAATCGTGGGATTTGGATTCAATATGAAAAAGTTATGAACAAATAAAGAAAATGGAAAAGAATAAAACAAAGGAAAAAAACAATTCTAACTGCGAGCCGCACGGGCCGACGCAACTCTTCTCTCCAGCCCATCTCTTCCCTCTCGCACATGTGCACTGCGCTTCATAGTCGACGGCCCAAGACCGGCCCGACGCTACGAGCTGCATCGGCCCAGCTGGACACACCCCTCTCCCTCTCTATTTTTTCTCTCTCTACCGCTAGCGTTAACACATGGTTCCGCCTGCCATCCCCGTCCCTTGTTCGAATCCTGCACGAACACGAGTTTGTTGCCCATGGATGCAAAATCCTCGCGATTCTTCGTATCTCGTTTGAATCCGTGACCCCCATGACACGAAAAACCTCCTTTGCATCGAGGCCAGAAGATTTTCGCAAAAATCACGAACCCTAGCTACCCCCACACTCGTTTTCAATCTCGCCGGAGCCGCTACCTCGGGAGCTTCGGAGGTTTGCTCCCTCGTTGTTTCCAAGGTTCTTTCTTCCCTTTTTTTGTCCTTTGCATCCATCTATAACCACCACGTTGCCTCCTGCCTTTCCCCCCTTAATCAGTGTACCGTGTTGCCTCAATTGGTCGACGGAGGAATGTCGGAGACCGAGAAGGCCAACGGACGATTGTTAGCGTTCCGGGAAGCGAAAGTAGCCACTGGGGGCTGAACTTGTCTGCGAGGTGGAGAAGATCGCTATCATCGATTTTCCCGGGCCAGAGGATCACCACAACATCGCCGACTGCTACCACCGCCGCCATCCACCGCAGTCGTCACCACCGCGGGTAAGAGGACACGTCCCCCTCCGTCCGATCTCTAACCAACGCCCTAGATTAGATCGGCATACCGAAGGGGTATCACCCAACCACGTCACATCATGTGGCACACGCCGCGTCAGCACCGCATTGCCTAGCTGGGCCAATCCGAAGCCGCCACTTGTCGCCCACGTGGTCGTGCTAACTGGAACTAGTATTAAATAGATAGAAAATACTTTAATCTTGTAAAATTCATAGTAATTCGAATACTTGGCCAAAAAATCCAATTAATATACCGTTGTATTCGTAAAATTGTGTAGATTATAGATCGGCAATAGAAGTGCTAGTTTAATGTATTAATGTTGTGGTAGGTTCTAAACATTAAATTGGAGTATTTTAATTCTAGGAAAATAACCGTAACTCCGTTGTAGTTGATTCTTGTTGAGTTGACTTTGTAATTATGATATCCACTGTTTAAAATTGGAATATCCTGCTTAGAGGTTTTAGATCGGTTTCGTGGTAGATTTTAAGGTTGGATATCCTTATAGGCATATTTAATAAAGTAATAATCCAAATTACATAAAATCTGTGGGAAATCGATACTAACAACACCCCAAAATAATAGCACTCCTAGATAATATTCTTGGTCGAAATTGAGCTCATCCTTGCATATTACCATGTTGCATGTTGATAACCCACAAGTATAGGGGATCGTGTGTAGCATTTTCGATAAGTAAGAGTGTCGAACCCAACGAGGAGCTAAAGGTAGGATAAATATTCTCTCAAGTTCTATCAACCACTGATACAACTCTACGCACACTAAACGTTTTCATTATTGTCAACACCCGGATTTTTAATCCCAGATGCCCGTTATGCCATACCTCGCAATCCCAGGATTACCAGTTTTGCGAGACATAACGGATTGTATATCACGGTACATCATCCATTACAAACCATACATAAGGTTCTTACACAAATAGGGATCTCATGATCCAGTCTTAATACAACAAGCAGCGGAAATAAAAGATAGCGTAGCGGTGGGGTCCATCTTCAGGGGCACAGGCAATGCTGACGAAGGCAGATAGTCCTAGTTATCATAGCCGTCCCGTTGACCATCATCTTGATAATCTCATTCATAGTCTGGCCATGATAATAGCCAGGGACAAAAGCCATGAGTACTCTTTAAGTACTCGCAAACTACCACTAACAAGTATTATAAATCTAAGTTAAAATGCTAACTCTATGCTTAACTATCAAGTTAAGTTTGAAACCTAAGCTGAGCTCTGAAGCAAAGAAAGATAAGATACAACTCTAGAATCACTTAAGTTGGGGGAAGCTATTGTCATAAACACAACCCTGTTGTGGTCAAGTCAAGATTCAGCATTGTTTTTCAAAGTCTTTAAAAAACATCTGACAACGAAACAGTATGGCCATTCCAACTGTCCATAACCGCGGATGCGGCTATTCAAATAGTTTGACACTCTGTAGAGGTGGTACACTTTCACCACAAGATTCGATACATCTGTTAGGGATAACCCTGAATCATCATACTTAGTATGCAGATAATCAAACATAACCTTCCCTTTACACACCCTAGTATAAGCACCTCTCCTATGAGCATGGCCTCCCAACCATGACCATCAGTCATCTTGGGCACTGCATAGGTGGACAACATTGAGAGGTAGCCTCAGCTCAAACCTCTCCCGTGAGGGAACTAATACTAATGCATATAAATTTCCAGCTAAGCCTTATCCAATTCAGGTAATGTAGTTGTACGGTAAATTTGGAATGGTATCGCATCCGAATCCAACCATCAGTTTTCTAAAAGAGTTAAGGCTCATGCCTCAACATTTTCATCAACATCAATCCTTTGTGTTTCTCAACACATGTCAAAACATTTCAATAGAATGACTCATCATTCCAAGGTTTTCATAATTCATTTTCACCAAGTGTTCCCATCTAAAGTGACTCAAGTTTTTGATCTACTCTAACTACTATGTTAAGAGTGTTCACTAAGGGGGAAAATATGGGTTCAGTCTCATGCCATGGAATGACATCTAAAGGGATTCTAAATAGGTCAAGTTTTATACTTTTTATGCTACCTTCAAAACCAGTAAAGAACTTTGTATAACCTAAGAAGGTTAAAACTTGTAACTAGGACTTGAGGTACTATTAGTTAAATAAGTGGGGGGGTGATCCAAACATGCTTAAGGCATCTTTGCTAAACCATCTAGTTTGATTCTAGTTTGCTAAGTACTAGACTTGCAAGGGTTAATCTTGGGTAGTGCTAGCTTGCTAATAGTAGCTGGCATCGTTAATGGTGGCTTGCCTTGGTTGGTGCAGTGGTTGAAGTTTTCTTCTTCTTCTTCTTGGTAGAACTCCTCCTCCTCGAGAGCTTGGTCGGTACTATCGTCTATAAATACATAGGGAGTACACAATCACCAAACAATACTTAACTAGTCTAGATAGCATTCTAAGACACACAATTGATGATCTATTATCACCACAAGCATCGCAAGTTTAAATCAAAAGTTTCCTTCTTTTTATTTTAGAAAAGTAATTTCTACTCATTGAAAAATTAACTAAAATTTAATATTCACCACCAAAATATGGGCTCATGTGGACACATGTCCACACCACATATTCTAACATGTGGGAATGAGATTTAAGGGTTGGATCAATATTACTTTGGTTTAAGTTCATTATTTAATGATTTAAAGTGACTAGAAATGCCTATATAGCATTATTTTGGTACTAGTCCAAATTCACTACATGTAAACCTTAATATTATTACATATTTGGATAGATATGGTGAAATGTGATTTTTGAGAGTTGGAATCAACTCAAAAGCTAACTTGGTTGATTTTATAAAAATGTTGCAAGTTGCAAAAGCTTATGTCTTCTTATTTTTATTAGGAGATATCTATAACTCTAATTGAATTAAATCCAACGGGCTTGGATAGATCATCTTAATATCTTTCAGACAAAATTGGTTTCATGCAATTTGGATTTGTAAAACTCACAGAATTGATTTTTGAAATACTGTACAGAAACTAGATTTAACTAAAAAAGAAAATTCCATATTTGAATCGATGGGCTAGCGCGGGAAAAGGAATGGGCCGGCCCAGTGGCGCTCCACGGCGTAGGGCTCAGCTGACAAGGGGGTCCGGCGTGTCAGCGGCACTTAAAACGCGAAACTGTACACACACTGTGGGCCGTGCGATTAGAAGCTAGATCTACGGCTGAGGGTCGTTGTCGACGACGAACAGGTCGCCGGCGAGCTCGAACACTAGCGGCTCGGTGGGGGTCTGCTGGGGGCATACCAGGGCTCCAGCAGGGTCGGCAAGGCGGGCAAACGACGTGGAAGACGACGACGAGGCGAGGCGTGGTCGCGGTGGAGCTTGGGGCGGTCGAAATCAACGGCGCCCTTCTCCTCCTGCCGCGGCTGCTCCGGCTCCAATTCTAGCGAGCTGCTGCTCCACTTGCTCTGGCTAGAGGTGGGTGAGTTTTAGAGAGGTGAGGGGAGTGCAATGGTGTAGAGAAGAGAGGTTGGGGAGGGCTCCTTTTATAGGCTCGACGGTGAGACCGAGCGGGATGGGAGGTCGACGGTGGCGACATGGCTACGGCGAGGTAGAGGCATGGCTGGGGGTGGAGATCGACGGGTGGTTCCCTGGTGGTGCTCTAGAGCTTAAATGCGGCCGTAGGGGCGGTGGCACGCGGTCGGGGCGAGGTGGCGTTCTGCGCGGTAGAGGCGGCGGTGTCCATGGCGAGTGGTGGCTGTGGTGCGTTGGGCGGCGAACGGGCGTGTCCGTCATGTTCCCTGTGTCGTGGCGGAGCGGTAGGTGCGGGCTGCGGTCGAGCCGCGGCTTGTGCACTCGTGCCGGGTGCGGCGCTCTGGCGTGCGCTCGGCATGGTGCGGTGGCACTGGGCGCGGTTTGTGCTTGGTGGTCCACTGCACTCCTGGGCTCGGGCAAGGGAAGGGGGTGGCGGTGAGCTCCTGGCTACCTCCTAGACATGGAGAGGGCAAGGGAGGTGGTCTGCTGCAGCGGGGCAAGGGTTGGCCGGCGAGGCATGGCTCGGCATGGCTTGGCCTTGCCACTAGGGTGCAGGGGATGGGGTGGTAATTTTATGGTTTGATCAAGTGGAGACAGAGGGAGTGTTTTGTGGTCAATTGGGTGGCAAAACCCTGTAGAAATAGTGAGCTAGCTAGTTGTGTTTGATTCTGCCTGCCATGTGTTTGATGAAATGGCCGAAAGAGAAAAAGTTTTGAATTTTGGTTTCAAATTTTTTGGGTGTTCTCCACTAATGCTAGGTAGTCTCTGGTTGCAATGGTTTTGAAAGTGGAGCTCAAAAAGATGGTTTTTGAAATAGGGGTGATCTATGCATATGCATTAGATTCAATTTTAAACTGTCATTTAAATTAGTTTCCAGAATGTTTTTAGCAGATCAAAAGGTGGGTCTTGGTACCTCATTATGTGTACTAGCATGGGGTGCAAAGATCCAGAATTGTTTCTGTTAAAATTTGAGTACTAGGAATAGCCTAAGTAGGCATGAGAGTTAAATTTGCCAAAATGACCATTCCTCATTTTTAATTCTTTTTGATTTGATTCTCTTTAGGAAAAGTTTGGGAATGATGTAGATGATGTTTAAATCACCTAAGAAACATTTTACAAGCATTGGATCATTCAATCATGGCAATGTAGACAACTCCTAAATTAAATGCACACATATATGAATGCTTTCATATTAACTTTGAAAAAGTTTTTGTTAACCCCAATTTTGATTGATTTGATCTTGATAAGCTTGGATTGAAGTTTTTGGATGTTACAAACCTTCTCCCCTTAAACAAAATCTCGTCCCGAGATTTACAAGGAAAACTAGGAACTAAAGAGATCTAGGAACTCCGTCCTAATGTAATCTTCTCGCTCCCAAGTAGCTTCTTCCTCGGTATGGTTGCTCCACTGAATCTTGAGAAACTTGATACTCCTGGTCCTGGTGGTTCTGTAGGCTTCTTCTAAGATACAGATGGGTACTTCTCGATAGGTCAGGTCATTGTTGATTTCCACAGCTCTATGATCGATGTTCTTGAAAACTTTGGTCTTCTCAGGGCACTTCCAAGCATTTGCGGAGTAACGAGATATGGAACACATTGTGGATGGCTGACATCTCTTCAGGCAGTTCCAACTGATACGATACTTCTCCTCGGCGGTTCAGAATCTTGAAAGGTCCGATATATCTAGGGGCTAACTTTCCTTTCAGACTAAAGCGTTGAGTTCCTTTCAAGGGTGAAACCTTGAGATATACAAAATCTCCAACATTGAAAATCAGGTCCCTTCTTCTCTTGTCAGCATAACTCTTCTATCTAGATTGGGCGGTCTTGAGGTGCTCACGGACTTTGTGAACTTTCTCTTCTGCTTCTCGGAGAACGTCGGGTCCGAAGATCTGACTCTCTCCTACTTGCGACCAATTCAAAGGGGTACGAAACTTTCTTCCGTATAGGAATTCAAATGGTGCCATCTGCAAACTAGCTTGATAACTGTTGTTATATGAGAATTCTGCGAAAGGCAGGCAGTCTACCCATTTTGATCCATATTCTAACACACAAGCTCTAAGCATGTCCTCTAGGATTTGGTTGACTCTTTCAGTCTGTCCATCTGTTTGCGGGTGATATGCGGTACTGAAGTTCAACTTGGTTCCTAAACCTTCCTGAACTTTCTGCCAAAATCTTGAGGTAAACTGGGTTCCTCGATCTGATACGATGGTCTTGGGGGTTCCATGCAGACTAACAATCCTAGCAATGTATAGCTCTGCTAACTTTGCACTCTGGTAAGTTGTTTTGACAGGTATAAAGTGGGCTACCTTGGACAGTCTATCAACTATGACCCAGATTGAGTCATTTCCCCTACTAGAAGTAGGTAAACTGGTGATAAAGTCCATTCCAATGGAATCCCATTTCCATTCCGGAATCTGCAATGGCTGCAACAGTCCTGCAGGTCTCTGGTGCTCTGCTTTGACTCTTTGGCAGATGTCTCACTTGGCGATGTAGCTTCCGATCTCTCTCTTCATCTTGTGCCACCAAAATTGCTCTTTCAAATCCTGATACATCTTTGTTCCTCCGGGGTGGATTGAATAAAGAGTATCATGAGCCTCCTTCATGATAACTCCCTTCAGCTCCGAATCTACTGGAACACAGATACGTCCTTTGTACCACAGTACTCCTACTTCATCTTCGGTGAATCCAGGTACCTTTCCTGTACCAGTACGACGTTTGATTCCGTCGATACTTTCATTCCCCTTCTAGGCTTCCTTGATTTGGCAAATCAAAGTGGGTTGAAGTTCAATGCTAGCTAGGAATCCTTTGCTAACTAATGCAGTCCTGAATTGCTCCAACTCATCATACAAACTGGGTTGCTTTTCCTTGATCATGATGTTAAGCCTACACGGCAATCTGCTAAGAGCATCTGCTACCACATTGGCTTTGTCAGGGTGATAGTGAATGTCAAGGTCATAATCCTTGATTAACTCTATCCATCTTCTTTGCCTCATATTCAGCTCTTTCTGAGTGAAGATATACTTCAAGCTCTTATGATCTGAGTAAATCTCACATCGATTACCCATCAAATAATGACGCCAGGTCTTCAGTGCTAGAACTACAACTGCTAGCTCAAGATCATGGGTTGGATAGTTCTGCTCATGCTGCTTCAGTTGTCGAGACAGATACGCGATGACTTTGCCTTCTTGCATCAAGACACATCCTAGACCAATCTTGGATGCGTCACAAAACACATCAAATGGCTTCTTGATGTCTGGCATGACCAAAATTGGGGCTGATATCAATCTCTTCTTCAGCTCCTGGAAACTGGCTTCACACTTGTCTGTCCATTCAAACTTCTTGTCCTTCTTCAACAATTGGGTCATTGGTCGGGCTATGCTCGAGAATCCCTCTACGAACTTGCGGTAATATCCCGCTAATCCGAGAAAAGAACGGACTTGGGTTTGAGTGGTTTGGGCTTTCCATTCTTCAACATCTTTGATATTTGTGGGATCAACAGAGACTCCTCCGGCAGACACAATATGTCCTAGGAATCCTACCTCTTTCAGCCAAAATTCACACTTGCTGAACTTGGCATATAACTGATGCTCTCTCAGGGTTTCTAGAATGATTCTCAGATGTTGCTCATGCTCTTCTTCTGACTTGGAGTAGATAAGGATGTCGTCGATAAACACAACTACAAACTTATCTAGGAAATTCATAAAGATCTTATTCATGAGATTCATAAAATAAGCAGGGGCATTGGTTAATCCAAAATACATAACCATATACTCGTATAAACCATAGTGAGTAGTAAAGGCGGTCTTCGGAATATCCGTTGCGCGAATCTTAAGTTGGTGATAACCAGTCCTAAGATCAATCTTTGAGAATACCTGAGCTCCACTCAACTGATCAAATAGATCCTCTATCTTTGGCAAAGGGTACTTGTTCTTGATGGTGACATCATTCAATTTTCTGTAGTCTGTACACAGACGGTTGCCTCCATCTTTCTTGTCGACGAATAATACTGGTGATCTCCATGGCGATGCGCTTGGTTGAATCAAGCCTTTGGCTAGCATAGCATCCAACTGCTTCTTCAATTCCACTAACTCTGATGGTTTCATGCTATAGGGTCTCTGGGCTATTGGTCCGGTTACGGGGATTAGTTCGATAATGAACTCAATATCCCTATCCGGGGGCATACCTGGCAATTCATCTGGGAATACGTCAGGGTATTCGTAGACTACTCTGACTTGGTATATGGTGGGCAAGGCTACACTATGGTTGCACTTGAATTGACGAGGTAAGGTTTCAGAGATATGCTCTACTGTGACTCCAGAACTACTGGTCATGGTGATGGCTTTCTTAGCACAGTCTATCAATCCTTTATGCCTTGACATCCAGTCCATACCTAGTACTACTTCCAAACCTTTGGTTCCAAGTACAATTAGGTTGGCATAAAAATCTATCCCATGTATTCTGATAGGTACAACTTTGCAAATTTTTCTAGCTTTGGTTGTTGAACCGGGGATTTGAACTATCATGACATGCTTCAGGTTGGTTGTACGAATCTTACTAGTGCATGCAAATGCTTTGGTGACAAATGAATGCGATGCTCCCGAATCAAACAATACTCTTGCTAAAACTGAGTTGACAGAAAACATGCCCAGCACTACATCTGGCGCTTCCTGGGCTTCTTCTGCATTCATGTGGAAGAGACGGCCATTGCAGTTGTGAGGGTTCCTTGGGGCAAATCTCCTTCCTGGCTGAACACGATGCTGCTGCTTAGCTGGGGCATTCACATTGGGATTAGCGGCAGTCTTCTTGGGACACTCATTGGAGTAGTGACCCTTCACTCCACACTCGAAACAAGTGATCTGGGACTTGTCCTTGACTGCGACAGGCACAGCATTGCTGCCAGTTCTGGGTGCAGTGTTGTTGTTGTTCTTGGGAGGTGCACGGTTGAAATTGTGGTATTACCGGAGTTGTGATTGTTTCCTCAGGACTTCACATTGCTTCCGCTACGGTTGGGGTAGCTTGGGCGAGAATTTGGGGGTCGGTTGTTCCTTGGTGCATATCCTGGTGAAGGGTTGGGACGGTACTTCTGGTGACTATTGGATCTAGACTACTGCATCATACGTCGCTTGCAGTTGTCGTTTGCCTGGTTAATCTTCCCTTCCTTCTGGATGGCAGAGTCGACTAGCTCTTCGAGATCCTGGAAACGGATATTGACGAGGACAGTCTGCATCTCATCATGCAGTCCGTTCAAGAATCTCTCCTTCTTCTTGGCCTCTGTGTTGATCTCATTAGGTGCATATCTTGCAAGTGATAGGAATTTGTCACGGTACTCCACCACAGTCATTCTTCCTTGCTTCAATTGGCGGAACTCATCTTTCATCCGGTTGACTAGACCCTGCGGTACGTGGGTGCGGCTGAACTTGACTTTGAATGCTTCCCAGGTCATCACTTGACCATGGTGCATATTGCAGATGCTATTCCACCAAGCTCTGGCATCTCCTGCCAGATAGTGGGTGGCAAAGAGAACTTTCTCATTTTCATCCACTCCTGCAACTTCGAGGTTGTTCTCCATGGTCTGCAACCAGTTATCAGCATCTAGTGGGTTCTCAGATTGGTTGAAGATTGGGGGATTAGTGTTTTGAATTTTTTTGAGTTTATATCCATGGTGGTCCTGATTTCCATGTCCTTGGTTGTTGAGAGCCATCTGGGCGATCTGTTGAAGTGTTGCTAAGTTGGCTTGGTGTTCTGCCCTGCTTGCTTCACGGTCTGCGATGAGATTCTGCAATATCTGCAGCATTGGGTCATGCGATGAGCTGCTCCCTCCTTGGTTTCCACGAGTCATCTGAAGATTGAGATATAGGGGTAAGAGGGAAATTTCTAAGGTTCATGGTTTTGGGTTTTCAAAGCTAAAACTTTGAGTTAGACTCAGGTTTTTCAACTAACTTCCTTTTCATTCATGCAAGCAAGCACACGATAAAACACACACCACAACAATCAAAGGGAAAACAGATGGTTTGAAGAACCATTCTGTAAGCTAAGATACACTGAGATCGATATATCTCATGCTATGACAGTTCCCTAGTGCATCTACTCATCATCGATGAAGTCGGAGTCCTCATCATCAGTGTAGAAGTCCACGGCATCCTCCTCCAGAAAATCATCATCGTTGCTGAGGCAAGAATCCATGTCTCCCTGGATGTCTTCACCCTCATCTTCTTCTTCTTTTGCTGCAAGCTGAGCTTCCTGCTCCTTGACGGTCTTCTCGAGGTCGGCCACCTTCTTGCGAAGACGGGCGATGGTGCGATCCTTCTTAGCACGCTGGCGGCGAAGAGACTGACGGTCTTGGACAAGCAGTGCGAAAGTCTGGGCCTTCTGGTCGGCAATGGCACGGTTCTGGTTGGCTAACTCTCTGGCATTGTCCAGTTCCTGCTGTCTGTTGTGAAGCAAGAAGTCAAGGTTCTCCACTTGACGCCCCAACTCGGGGTGGCCCGGCATTTCCATTGGCAGTCCCATGAAGTCACGTCTTGCATAGTGAGCAAAACGGGTTCCTTGGGTCTTGTTGACGCTGAGGGCACATAGACGTGCGAGAGCTTCATGCATTGCCCTGGCTAATCCATCTAGCCAGTTGTTCTCTCTCACGGAGAACTGAATTCTTCTAGAAGTTGGTGCTTCGATGCTTCCTCTAAGATCTGCGGTGACTAGCCACTGTAGGTCTCCTCCTAGGGGTCCTGGAAGTTGAGCTCCAAGAAACTCTGGGTGCAGGCGTCCCAGTAACTCCGACAGTGAATCTAGATCCCTCTCAAAGATCAGTTGACCTCCGTTGCCCAACTGGTAAAACTTGCTGAACTGGGTCTCCATCTACAAGAATTAAGGATGAGGAAGTTAGTGAGGTGATCAAGTGTGTCAAATTTTAAGTAGTAGGGTAAGAGTTTTTGAGGATCATGAAGTTTTTTATAAAGAATCCACAAGGGTAAGAGAAGAGATAGTTTTTCATAAATACTCACTTTGGTTTGGAAGCTAAGTTTTTGTTTGACGTCCATTCTAACTAGGGTCTCCTATGGTCAGGATGGCTCTGATACCAACTTGTCAACACCCAGATTTTTAATCCCAGATGCCCATTATGCCATACCTCGCAATTCCAGGATTACCATTTTTGCGAGACATAACGGATTGGATATCACGGTACATCATCCATTACAAACCATACATAAGGTTCTTACACAAATAGGGATCTCATGATCTAGTCTTAATACAACAAGCAGCGGAAATAAAAGATAGCGTAGCGGTGGGGTCCATCTTCAGGGGCACAGGCAATGCTGACGAAGGCAGATAGTCCTAGTTATCATAGCCGTCCCGCTGACCATCATCTTGATAATCTCATTCATAGTCTGGCCATGATAATAGCCAGGGACAAAAGCCATGAGTACTCTTTAAGTACTCGCAAACTACCACTAACAAGTATTATAAATCTAAGTTAAAATGCTAACTCTATGCTTAACTATCAAGTTAAGTTTGAAACCTAAGCTGAGTTCTGAAGCAAAGAAATATAAGATACAACTCTAGAATCACTTAAGTTGGGGGAAACTATTGTCATAAACACAACCCTGTTGTGGTCAAGTCAAGATTCATCATTTTTTTTCAAAGTCTTTAAAAAACATCTGACAATGAAACAGTATGGCCATTCCAACTGTCCATAACCGCGGACGCGGCTATTCTAATAGTTTGACACTCTGTAGAGGTGGTACACTTTCACCACAAGATTCAATACATCTGTCAGGGATAACCCTGAATCATCATACTTAGTATGCAGATAATCAAACATAACCTTCCCTTTACACACCCTAGTATAAGCACCTCTCCTATGAGCATGACCTCCCAACCATGACCATCAGTCATCTTGGGCACTACATAGGTGGACAACATTGAGAGGTAGCCTCAGCTCAAACCTCTCCCGTGAGGGAACTAATACAAATGCATATAAATTTCTAGCTAAGCCTTACCCAATTCAGGTAATGTGGTTGTACGGTAAATTTGGAATGGTATCGCATCTGAATCCAACCATCAGTTTTATAAAAGAGTTAAGGCTCATGCCTCAACATTTTCATCAACATCAATCCTTTGTGTTTCTCAACACATGTCAAAACATTTCAATATAATGACTCATCATTCCAAGGTTTTCATAATTCATTTTCACCAAGTGTTCCCATCTAAAGTGACTCAAGTTTTTGATCTACTCTAACTACTAAGTTAAGAGTGTTCACTAAGGGAGAAAAGATGGGTTCAATCTCATGCCATGGAATGACATCTAAAGGGATTCTAAATAGGTCAAGTTTTATACTTTTTATGCTACCTTCAAAACCAGTAAAGAACTTTGTATATCCTAAGAAGGGTAAAACTTGTAACTAGGACTTGAGGTACTATTAGTTAAATAAGGGGGGGTGTGATCCAAACATGCTTAAGGCATATTTGCTAAACCATCTAGTTTGATTCTAGTTTGCTAAGTACTACACTTGCAAGGGTTAATCTTGGGTAGTGCTAGCTTGCTAATAGTAGCTGGCATTGTTAATGGTGGCTTGCCTTGGTTGGTGCAGTGGTTGAAGTTTTCTTCTTCTTCTTCTTGGTAGAACTCCTCCTCCTCGAGAGCTTGGTCGGTACTATCGTCTATAAATACATAGGGAGTACATAATCACCAAACAATACTTAACTAAGCTAGATAGCATTCTAAGACACACAATTGATGATCTATTATCATCACAAGCATCTCAAGTTTAAATCAAAAGTTTCCTTCTTTTTATTTTAGAAAAGTAATTTCTACTCATTGAAAAATTAACTAAAATTTAATATTCACCACCAAAATATGGGCTCATGTGGACACATGTCCACACCGCATATTCTAACATGTGGGAATGAGATTTAAGGGTTGGATCAATATTACTTTGGTTTAAGTTCATTATTTAATGATTTAAAGTGACTAGAAATGCCTATATAGCATTATTTTGGTACTAGTCCAAAGTCACTACATGTAAACCTTAATATTATTACATATTTGGATAGCTATGGTGAAATGTGATTTTTGAGAGTTGGAATCAACTCAAAAGCTAACTTGGTTGATTTTATAAAAATGTTGCAAGTTGCAAAAGCTTCTGTCTTCTTATTTTTATTAGGAGAGATTTATAACTCTAATTGAATTAAATCCAACGGGCTTGGATAGATCATCTTAATATCTTTCAGACAAAATTGGCTTCATGCAATTTGGATTTGTAAAACTCACAGATTTGATTTTTGAAATACTGGACAGAAACTAGATTTAACTAAAAAAGAAAATTCCATATTTGAATCGATGGGCTAGCGCGGGAAAAGGAATGGGCCAGCCCAGTGGCGCTCCGCGGCGCGGGGCTCAGCTGACAAGGGGGTCCGGCGTGTCAGCGGCACTTAAAACGCAAAACGGTACGCGCGTTGTGGGCCGTGCGATTAGAAGCTAGATCTACGGCTGAGGGTCGTCGTCGACGACGAACAGGTTGCCGGCGAGCTCGAACCCTAGCAGCTCGGTGGGGGTCTACTGGGGGTGTACCAGGGCTCTAGCGGGGTCGGCGAGGCAGGCAAACGACGTGGAAGACGACGGCGAGGCGAGGCGTGGTCGCGGTGGAGCTTGGGGCGGTCGAAATCAACGGCGCCCTTCTCCTCCTGCCGCGGCTGCTCCGGCTCCAATTCCGGCGAGCTGATGTTCCACTTGCTCTGGCTAGAGGTGGGTGAGGTTCAGAGAGGTGAGGGGAGTGGAATGGTGTGGAGAAGAGAGGCTGGGGAGGGATCCTTTTATAGGCTCGACGGTGAGACCGAGCGTGATGGGCGGTCGACGGTGGCGACATGGCTACGGTGAGGTAGAGGCATGGCTGGGGGTGGCGATCGATGGACGGTTCCCTGGCGGTGCTCTAGAGCTTAAATGCGACCTAAGGGGCGGTGGCATGCGGTCGGGGCGAGGTGGCGCTCTACGCGGCAGAGGTGGCGGTGTCCATGGCGAGCGGTGGTTGTGGTGCGTTGGGCGGCGAACGGGCGTGTCCGTCGTGTTCCCTGTGTCGCGGCGGAGCGGTAGACGCAGGCTGCGGTCGAGCGGCGGCTTGTGCACGCGTGCCGGGTGCGACGCTCTGGCGTGCGCTCGGCATGCTGCGGTGGCACTGGGCGCGGTTTGTGCTCGGTGGTCCACTGCACTCCTAGGCTCAGGCAAGGGACAGGAGGTGGCGGTGAGCTCCTGGCTACCTCCTAGACATGGCGAGGGAAGGGGCGGTGGTCTACTACAGCGGGGCAAGGGTTGGCCGGCGAGGCATGGCTCGGCATGGCTTGGCCTTTCCACTAGGGTGTAGGGGATGGGGTGGTAATGGCACGGTTTGATCAAGTGGAGACAGAGGGAGTGTTTTGTGGTCAATTGGGTGGCAAAACCCTGTAGAAATAGTGAGCTAGCTAGTTGTGTTTGATTCTGTCTGCCATGTGTTTGATGAAATGGCCGAAAGAGAAAAAGTTTTGAATTTTGGTTTCAAATTTTTTTGGTGTTCTCCACTAACGCTAGGTAGTCTCTGGTTGCATTGGTTTTGAAAGTGGAGCTCAAAAACATGGTTTTTGAAATAGGGGTGATCTATGCATATGCATTAGATTCAATTTTAAACTGTCATTTAAATTAGTTTACATAATGTTTTTAGCAGATCAAAAGGTGGGACTTGGTACCTCATTATGTGTACTAGCAAGGGGTGCAAAGATCCAGAATTGGTTCTGTTAAAATTTGAGTACTAGGAATAGCCAAAGCAGGCATGAGAGTTAAATTTGCCAAAATGACCATTCCTCATTTTTCATTCTTTTTGATTTGATTCTCTTTAGGAAAAGTTTGGGAATGATGTAGATGATGTTTAAATCACCTAAGAAACATTTTACAAGCATTGGATCATTCAATCATGACAATGCAAACAACTCCTAAATTAAATGCACACATATATGAATGCTTTCATATTAACTTTGAAAAAGTTTTTATTAACCCCAATTTTGATTGATTTGATCTTGATAAGCTTGGATTGAAGTTTTGGGATGTTACAATTATCTAGGTAATAAAACTAGAGCAACAATACGAGTAATAGGGATAGCTTTGCATGATAATAAATAACAAAAAAATAAAGCTAGTTACTGCAGCAATAAAATACAGTAAACTAATAGAACCATGAGTGTGGAATAATGCTGGTAATTGTGGTGGCTTTGTCCAAGTTTAAATAGGGAATAGATCAGGTTCATTGTCTTTGATGCAGTTTTGTATGTGGGAGAGGCTAAATATAAATGCGCTTCACTACTTGGAATTACATGTACTATATGATTGGATTGTTAGCAAACATCCGTAAGTAGTAATTAATGCATTAAGGTTTCCCCAACCATAGCTTTAACTTTAATGGTCCTCTTACTCCCATACGTGCAACGTTCCGGTTCGCGTCCTCAGGTTTCTGTCACTCTGGCAGAACTCCCCCTTCCTTTAACACATACTACAAACCTATGATGTTTAATCCATGCGCGCACAAATATAATGGACACCAAAGGACTGTACCATATCAACATACAACTCTAATGAACCAAAGACGTTTAACCATTCAATGTAAGAACAAAGAAACTACGCAAACAATGACATAGATTATAGGATTATAACTTATAGCATCAAACACCATGTTTACATAGGACGGTACAGAGGTGTGTGGGAGGATGAACCACTGCATACTAGGAGTATTAGGTGATGGATAAGGCGGTGAAGAGGGTGGCGGCAGCGCCGGTGGCGGCGCGGGGACTCCTTCCCCGCCGCTAGTATCTTGAGGGAGCACCGCCCCTTAGCCCCCTTCCTTCATGGCTTCTTGGGATCTCTCCCCCATGGAGATGGGATCCATGGGGGAGGCCAAAACATGGCTTTGGTGGCTGCAAATTCGTGGGTGGAGATGCCCCGGGCGAATTAGGTTTCCTCCCTTTATATCGCTTCTCAGATTCCTGTCATCCCATCTTGGGCTGCAGTAAATCAGGCTTAAAAGGATGGTTCGTACTCGGAATCAGCTAAATATTATATCCAGAACGTTTGTCGCGAAATTTCCAACAAGTTTGTAGTTGAAGAGTTTTCCGTTTGACGCTGGCTTCGACCCGAAACGTGACCATCTTCAAAAAGAGTTCTGAGATAGATTTCTGGAAAAATCCCAATTTGACTCCAACAAGGTTTCCACTTGTATTCTTGGTAATTCCTACACAACAAAGTGTAAAACAAGAACATTGTGCACTTTTGCAAGTATTAGTAGGTTAGTCCAAATAAATCATAAACTTTATACAAAAAGGAGTGTCAAAAGCATATTATTAGCATAAAACCGTCAAAAATTATAGATATGTTATGGATGTATCAACATGTCCAAACTTAGTTCCTGCTCGTCCTCGAGTAGTTAAACGATCAAAATAATGTAATTTTTGAGGTGACATGCAGACAACACAATCTTGATCATCATTATTGTAAAAGCATTGATAGCTGAGATTAAGGTACTCTAAACATGAATCATGAAAGATAGAGTTCTAACAATAGGACATAGCAACTATGTTGTAACATGAAAAGGCACAAACAAAAGATTCATGAATAACAATACTTTGCAATATGTTGTTTTGTTTCACATAAACAAAGATAATGAGAATGGTATTCAGCTTGTCCCTCAGAGAGTAGCAAAACATAAATGCATAGGACACCTTCAAAATTCATAAGGGTGACTAAATACAAATAGTTTAAGAACAAGCAATATCAAAGTTATGCATCAATCAACAAGTCTTCGGACAATGCACATTAAACTAAGAATGTCCACTATGCTCTCTTAATTAGTGCATAAAGATAGAAGATGGAGACTCAACATAAAAGTAAAAAAAGACCTTATAAGGAAGCAGGGATTCAAGTCTCATAAAGAGATTCCAAAAATTATGGTACTTATTAGCTTTAATCTCTCATTGCCCCTATCATAAGCATCTTTAGGTGATTAAGGTTAAAGTGACACAACTAAGAGGATATGCTTGACAAGTTATAAGTTGAAATCTCATGCCCCTTTACTTACGAGTACCGAACCTCATGCTACTCAACTTCAGTCACAAGTAAGCTCTTGTCATTGTAAGTATTGTTGGGTCCGCAGCATAGAAAACAAAAAAATTCCTATGATGAGAAATACACGCCAAGATCTATCTACTAGGTCCAGAGCAACGGGGACATACATCCATCGAGAACTTACCCTCGAAGACAACAAGTTTTGTTAACGAGTAGGAACTCATGGTTGATGTAGTCGTACACTTGCCGATCTCAAGATCGTGTGGAAGTCCGAGCGCCGCAACTCAGCAGCGCATCCGTACTCACACACACATTCAAGCTACCGGACAACCTCCACCTCCTAGCTCTAGCGATCCAGCGGAAGCAGTAACTCCTTCCAGACGAAATGGCACCGGGAACATGTATCTCGCTAATCCGAGACCATGGGGGAAATAATTCTAGAGGGGGAGAGAGATCCTTCACGAGGAGGTGTGAGGAAGAAGGAGGAAGAGGGGGGCCTTTTATAGGAGGAGGGGGGTGCCCCTCCCCATGGCCGGCGCAAGGGGGTGACCCCTCACCTCCCCCATTCATGTTGTGGTAACCCCTCCACATTAAAATGCCTCTTGACATTCCCTTTTAAAGTCCCCACTTTAAATGCATTAAAATTCTCTAAGTTTAATGTTCTCTCATTTAATACAACTCTTTTATTAAATTTATTCAGAATTTTGTTAATTACTTTAATTAACAAACATTGACATATAACCCCTTGCAATATTTCAATATCACATGCAGAACCACTTTCTGCAATTTCACCTGAAACAATTTCCGATTTCTATCAAAACAATTCCAGCGCTTTGAAATCCTTTCATCTGAAACATATGTGCTCCAAAATGGTGTCCGGTAACTCTTAAGTGTGTCACCCTACGGTGCGCAAATAATGTAGACATGATTGAGAGTCCTCTCAGATCAATAATCAGAAGTGGGACCTAGAGATCCATACTGACTCCTGCATATTCAACGATGACTTCTGTGATCGTGAGAACCTTTAACGCTAGTAATTTAATCCCTTTGTCTCATGATATAATACATGTCCGAGATTCGATCATCGGTATCCAAATACCTAGTTTGATCTCGTTACCGACATGCACTCTTTTCTCGTTCCCGTGATATAACATTCTAGTGATCACATCACTTGCTTGCAAGCTATCTCAATGTGATATCACCGAGAGGGCCCAGAGTATATCTATCTGTCATCGGGATTGACAAATTCCACTCTTGATCCATGAGCCTCAACATAACACCTTTGTAGCACTGAACCCATCTTTATAGTCACCCTGTTACGGTGTGACGTTTGATGCTATCAAGATACTCTTCCAGTGTTAGCAATTAACATGATCTCATGGTCTAAGGATAAAGATTAATTCGTATGATGTTATAGCAATGTAAATATAATGACTTGATCGTAATGCTATACTTCGGATGAATGTTCATCACATCATTTCACAAATGTTGTGACCTTGTTATTAACAACATCCAATGTCCATGATTAGGAAACCTTGATCATCTTGTTAATCAACAAGCTAGTCTATAAGAGAGGCATAACTAGGAACCCTTTTTGTTTATTAAGCATACATGTATTGATGTTTCTGATCAATACAATTATAGCATGCAAAATAAACATCTATCATATATAAGGAATACATGATAAAAACTTTATTATTGCCTCTCAGGGCATATTTCCTTCAGTCTCCCACTTGCACTAGAGACAATAATCTAGTTCACATAGTGATAAATCTAACACCCATGGAGTTCTAGTGTTGATCATGTTTTGCCCTAAGAAGAGCTTTAGTCAACGGATCTGCTACATTTAGGTCCGTGTGTCCTTTACAAATCTTAATATCTCCATCCTTGACATGTTCGCGGATGGAGTGAAACCGGCGCTTAATATGCTTGGAATTCTTGTGAGACCTCGGTTCCTTGGCATTGGCTATGGCTCCATGATGACCCACAAGTATAGGGGGTGTATCGCAGTATTTTCGAGGGAAGTGAAACCCAATTTATTGATTCGACACAAGGGGAGCCAAAGAATATTTATAAGCCTTAACAACTGAGTTGTCAATTCAGCTGCACCTGGAAACAATCTTGCTCACAGCAGTTTATCAGTAGCAATAGTTTTGTACTAGGAATAGCAAAGTAACACTAGTAGTAAAGTAAAGACAGCAGTAACAATAGCAGTAAACAGTGGGATTCGAGTGCGGTAGGCATAGGGATGGATGGACGGGTGTTGCATGGACAAGACAATTCACATAGCAATCAGAACATAGGGCAATTGCAGATAAATCAGATAAAGCATCCAAGTACTAGACAATCCTAGGCATGTGTCCCATATATAGTCATATGTGCTCGCAATGAGAACCGGAGCAAAGCATTAACACTCCGTGAACACATGTGATCCTCACATCAAAGCCTTTCCCTTTCGGTTATCCCGATTTCTGTCACTTCAGGGCCATAGGTTCCGGACAACAACGTGTGTATACAACTTGTAGATAAGACCAGAAACAATATTATCATAATGAATCAATAACAAGTTCAGATCTGAAATCATGGCAGTCGGGCCCTAGTGACAAGCATTAAGCACAACAAGTCGCAACAAAGTCATAAAGCACTAATAAAAGATACTAGGCACTATGCCCTAACAATCTGATGCCATTACATGAACGATCTCATCCAATCCCTACCATCCCCATAGCCTACAACGGGGGATTACTCACTCATAGATGGGAGAAACATGGATGGTCGATGGAGAAGCGATGGTGATGATGATGGCGATGATCTCCTCCATTTCCCCGTCCCGGCAGGGTGCCAGAATGGAGTTTCTGGTGCTGTTTCGTGGAATCTAGTGGTGGCGGCAGAGCGGAACTCCTTCTGGAAAAACGTCGAACCCCCCGAAGTTTTTAGGTCAGAAGGCTCCTTATAGGCAAAGAGAGAGGCCGAGGGGCTGCCTGGGGGCCCACACCACCCCCTGGCGCGGCCTGGCCTGGCCCGCGCCACCAGGTGGTGTGGCCACCCCCTGGCTCTTCTCTGTCTCGTATTCTAGCTCCTGGAGTCTTTGGGTGAAATAGGATTTTTGGCATATTTTCCCGGATTTTTCCTGATAGTTGGTTTTCTGCAAAAAAAAGTAGACACCAAGGTAATTCTGCTGAAAACAGCGTCAGTCCGCATTAGTTGCATCCAAATCACACAAGTTTAGAGGAGAAACAATAGAAAAAGTGTTCGGGAAAGTAGATACGTTTTGGACGTATCAAATCCCCCCAAGCTTAGCTTATTGCTTGTCCTTAAGCAATTTAGTTGAAAACTAAGTGCGATAAAAGAACTTTCACGAACACATTTGCTCCATATGATGTAAATATTCTCAGCAATGTGATCAACTACTTAGACAATTCATAATAAAGAGTATGCAACTGAGTCTACTTAATAGTCATTGCAAGCTATGAAGAGATTCCAACTCAAGAATAATAAGTAGCGTGAGGCACAAACATAAGCAACATTACTATGCTCATAGAAAGGTATGATAGAGTGGTATCTCGCTTGCCTTTGATTATGAATGTCAAGGCACCTCTGAAGTTCAAGTGCTGACTAGAAGTAAAGATATCAAGGATACAAACATCAAAGTTATAACACAAATAATCAAGTAGTGATGCAAACACAAAGAACGACAACTATGCTCTCAAGAAGGTGCTCAAAGAAAATGTGGAGACTCAACAAGTAAAAGAAAAGGTTTTGAATAATTTGAAGGGCTTCCAAATGCTGAAAGTATGGTACTCATTAGCTTTGAGCTCTCATTGCCCCTATCATAAGCATCTTTAATGTGGTTAAGGTGAAAGTGAGGTCCAATCTGAGTTATATGCTTGACAGACTATAAGCTGAAAATCCCAAGTCCCTTGAGTACGAGGGCCGCTCCTCATGCTACTCAACTTTAATTACCGGTAAGTTCTTGTCATCGTAAGTATGTGTGTATCATTGAGAACCGCCAACGGGATACCCCTTGCCCGATGATACGGAAGAATCCCCATATCAAAATGACAAGGCAAGTAGACAATGAGTATCTCAGCAATCTTCTTATTTACCATGGGAAAATGGTGCTTTTTCTCTCTTTCCTCTTTTCATAAAACTCCCTTTTTTTTCTTTTTCTCAATAGCTATCTCTCTCTTTTTTATAAGAAGAATGCTTCATAGATATCATTATGGTTACGTGGCAGGTTTCCACCATGTCAGCATGGATTAGACCAGCGGCCCAGACGTTTCTCTAACACAGATACATAACTCCATGGACTTACAAGCTCCCCTTTTATTTCACACCGACGACATCCTCAAACAAAAGAGCAAGGTATCAACTGGGTATATATTTACAAGTGTTGAAAGTGTTCCCCGTGACAGCACGGTTCTGCTAATCCCCAGCCTATAATTTGCAAGCATATAACTTTCATGGAGAGTTCACAATGGTTCAGGTTTATTAAGTGCAGGAAATAAAGTGTGCCATCAAGTTCGTGAGAGCTTTACTAACTAATTTTCCCAAAACAAGCAGACATTTTATTCGGAAGAAAACAAGGCATAATGAATATGCACGGAAGTAGCAAATGATGCTAATAGGTAGGTATGGTGGACACTTTGGCAATATTTGGTTTAAGGGAGTTGGAAACATGATTAAAACACTCAGTGGGAGTGAAGGCTAGCAATAGTAAGGGAGCGACAAACGAAAGAGCAATAGCTGTCATTATCATGCTTGCAACAAAACAGGACTACTCATGGCATGAAAGTGATTCAAGATCCTCAAGGAAAAATAATTCATCGAGGCTCAACTGATTATTACAGTCATATGCATGCATGAGCATGTGCCAAGTCAATTCAAATGAAACATTTAGAGGAGGATACCACGGTGCCATACCCATTTATGAATAGAGCAATGCAAGCGAACATTCATAAGACATGCTACAAACTATTAGCGAGATGGAGCTGGTCATAAGAAAGCAAGAACTACTAAGTATCCAAAGATAACATACGCCCTACATGAACAGACTAAGCATGCTCACAGTGATGAGTATATGTACAAAAATGAAAACAAATAGAGTTCGTTACCAGCCTCTTACCACGCCTCAAGTTGTCATTAATCCTCATTATTGCTCTTCACTTGTGTGGCTTAATAATATGAGACCAATATTCCACTGAGGACTGCTGCACCCTGTAGCAAACTCACAAAACCAAGGAAGAACGACAAATATTTTTGGTGTTTTCGATTTTTAAACAAGAACCAAAAGGGAAAAAACAAGCAAAGCAAAATCTTTTTGGTTTTTTCGAATGGTTTAAACAAAGCAAAAAGGGAAAAACAAACCAAGGCAAAAAGAAGAAGCAAACCAAATAGAAACAATAGAAATATTTTTTGGTCTTTTGTGTTTTAGGAAGCAAAAGGAAAGAAAAATGAAAACTAAAAAGAGAACGAAAACATGAATATACAAAGTACCGATGCAACATGATATGGAGATGAGTGCGGTGTCGGCGTACCTCCCCCCAAGCTTAGGCTTTTGGCCTAAATGGGTATCAATCCATGTACGAATAGGGGTTCCAAGCGGGCGGATCTTGGTAAGAATGGTCGTAGCTGGGCCCATGAGAAGAAGAAGAAGCTCCCCAATCATAAGCGGGTTGCTGATATGAAGATTCTCCCTCATTCGAGGGTTGGACCGAATCATCTGTGACCTCCCTTCTAGTGTCCTGCTCCTGTTGGGAGAGCTCTCCCAAGTACGTGTCAAGCTCCTCCTCAGTGAGGGACCATCCTTCCCTGTTATCAAGGTTAAACAAGACAGGTGCAGGCAAAAGAACAACACGCTCGGACTTTCTCTTTCTCCAACCAGCTTTGAGAAAGGTTATTTCATAAGATAACTCACTCATACTAGCCCACGAGGAAACAAATTTATGCTGTATCATGGAATTAAGATCAAGCCCTTCTATAGGAAACTGTAGGTCTAGATGATGAGGCACTAAACCATGCAATGCTAGTAAACGAGAAGCAATGAGGCCTCCACAAATTCCACCTTTCTCACGGTTTGCAGCAAGACGGAAAGCTATCAAAGCACCCAAGTTGTAAGACCTATCTCGTCTAAGAGCAGCAGAGATAAATGCTAGATCAAACGAAGATAACTTATTGGCAGTTTTCCTAGCAAGAACACACTTGGCAATAAAATAGGCAAAGTAGCGAATGGAGGGAAGATGAATGTTACAGATTTTTCCAATCTCCTTCGAGAAGCTACTCCCTTGGCAAATTTCTGCATATAAATCCATGAGTGGTTCAGGTCTCTCCTTAATCTTCCTACATGATCCCCATTGAGGTACCTTAATAGCTGCACAAAAATCATCAAGAGAAAGGTTGACAGCAATATTGTAAATTTTGTAATGGACCATGGGGTTAGGCAAAGAGTGACTAAATTAGAAATCATGCACCACAGACATGGGTAGCTTCACAAATTGACAAGGTTCATCTTCTAAAAAGTGCTCTAACCCTGCATTAGAAACCAAAGTGTGGAAATCTTGTAGAATTCCTGTAGCACTCATGAACTCAGAGCATGGATAAATGGAGGGAAAAACTTCCTCCTCCTAGTGGACCTTCATGACCTCAGGTACCCAAAGCTCATGTTGGTTTAGGTGGTGTTCACTCATCTTCTATTCTGAAATTTAAACACCTATTAAACAAGTGATTGCAAAGTAAATACAATGAAGGATTCTACTCATAGGGACTTGAAAGAGGCCAAAACATGCATCAAAACTATATCTCTAAGCATCAAACAAGCTTACAAGCTCTCATAACCAATCACCTACAGTAGTAAAATACTCAAGATATAATCCACTAAACACAAATCTACTTGGACAAGGGGAGGAGTCACATACCAGGGAACAAATGCTCCAAATTTCAACAAGAAAGAAGGGCTGAGCAAGGAGATCAAAAAAATCTAGAGCAAGCACAGTAAGAACGTAATTTTGAGCTATGAACTGGAGCTTACTCAGGAGAGAGAAGAAAGTGGCAGGTGAGAGAGTTAGTGGGGGGCCAGGGGTGGCCCACACCAAGGCATGGGACCACCCAAGGCTGGCCGTGCCACCCTATGGTGTGCCTGCCTGGTGGCCCCCCGGTACCTCCCAGGTGCTCCTCTGCCCCTTTTTTCACGTAAAATTTTAATATGAATTTTCAGGAATTTTTCGAGACACTTTATTGTTGGGCAACTTTTAGAAATAGAAGAATGATTTTTCTGACAGACAGATTTTTTTTCTTTGGAAACATGGAAAGGACAAAACAAGGCTAGAACTACAGAAGTTCTAAGACACTCTAACATGCAAGAAACTAACAACAAAAGGAAAACTAAACGAAAACAAAAACTAAAAAGCAACGGGTAGAAATAAACGGGGATAATCATAATGAAAACATTGTTTTGTTCAATGGAATCCTTTTTGTTAACAAGGTTGATCAAGTCTTGCTACCAAAACAATTGCATATGAGACAAAACTTTGTATTCCACTAATGATTATGTTACCTCAACCTTGATAGCAATGGTCCCAATCATAATAGTTTCAAATTTTTCTCTTGGTATGGGACAATATATTTCTCCAACTTGAATGCCTTCAACATGTTCAATTGAATTCAAACCATAAGTCCTTTGAATCTTCTTGGGGAAATAGACAGTATGTTCCTTGTCATTAACATTGAAAGTCACCTTTCCTTGATTACAATTAATAACAGCTCCTGCAGTATTAAGAAAAGGTCTCCCAAGAATAATAGACATATTATCATCTTCAAGCATTTCAAGCACAACAAAATCAGTTAATATCAAGCAATTATGAGCCACTTGAACAGGTACATCCTCACATATACCCACAGGAATAGTGGTAGATTTATCAGCCATTTGCAAAGATATATCAGTTGGTATTAATTTTTCAAGTTGAAGCCTCTTATAGGGAGAGAAAGGCATAACACTAACTCCAGCTCCCAAATCACACAAAGCAGTTCTAACATAACTGTTCTTAATAGAGCAAGGGATAGTTGGAATCCCTGGGTCTCCAAGTTTCTTAGGGACCTTACCATTGAAAGAATAATTAGCAAGCAAAGTAGAATTTTCTTCATTAGGGATCTTCCTTTTATTCGAGACAATACCCTTCATATACTTTGAGTAAGGAGGAAATTTAATAGCATCAGTCAAAGGAATTTGCAGGAATAAAGGTTTCATCCACTCACAAAACTTATTATAGTGTTCATCTTCCTTTGACTTGTGTTTCTTATCAGGGAAAGGCATAGGTTTTTGGACCCAAGGTTCTCTTTCACTACCATGTTTCTTAGCAATAAAATCTTCTTTGGTGTATTTAGTATTCTTAGTGTGGTTTTCAGGTTCTTCTTCAACTTTTTCTTCATTAGGAACTTCATTTTCTTCATTACCACTTTCAGTTTCAGCATTAGAGATAGATATACTATTAGGATCTATAGCAGGTTCAGAGGGTTCTACAACAATTTTATGTTTCTTTTTCCTTTTCTTACGAGTAGAACCACTATTTTCAGCTTGTTGAGAGTCTTGCTCAATTCTTTTGGGATGCCCCTCGGGATATAGAGGATCCTGGGTAGCAGCACCACTTCTAGTTCTTATTTCAGAAGCATGTTTTTCTTTAGCAGCATTAACTAGCAAGTCTTTTTGCACTTTAACGAGTTGATCTATTTGAGTTTGAACCATTTGAAAGTGTTTACCAATCATTTTAACATCATTAGAGGTTCTTTCCACAATATCTTTCAACTCAACAATAGCTCTAGTGTTCTCCATTAGATGATTTTGCACCCTTTTATTAAAATTATCTTGCTTAACAATAAAGATATCGAATTCTTCTAAGCATTGATCAGGAGGTTTAGAGCAAGGCATATCACCTTCATCAAAGTGTTGGAGAGAGTGTACCTCAATAGTGGGTGAGTAGGGAATAGGCTTACATAATTCTTCTATAGGAGGTAAATTCTTGACATCTGCAGCTTTAATTCCCTTCTCCTTAAGACATTTCTTAGCTTCCTTCATCACTTCATCATTTAATTCAATAACTCCCCTCTTCTTTGATGTTGGAATAGGCATCGGAATAGATGGATCAGGTACAATTACTTCAGGTATAGCTTGTTTAGGAGGAGTCCAGTCTTCATAATTCTTGCTTATTTTAGCCATTAATTCCTCAGCTTCCTTAGGAGTCCTATTCCTGAAAACACAATCAGCACAACTATCTAGGTATGTCCTAGATTCTTCGGTTAGTCCATTATAAAATATATCAAGAAGCGCATAGGTACTGGACTTCTAGCCTATGCATGAATCAAAGCACAAAACCTTGCCCAAGATTCAGGCAATACCTCCTTTTCTCCCTGTTTAAAATCGAAAAGTTCCTGCAAAATAACATGTCTAGCACTAGGAGGAAAATATTTCTGCAGGAAAGTACTAATCAAGCACTCAGGGCTATCAATAGATCTAGGAGGCAAGTTACTAAACCAAGTTTTAGCTTCTCCTTTTAGTGAAAAGGGGAAGATCTTGGCAACAAAGTAAGTAGGCATCTTAATATCATTAGAAAACAAGACACCCATGGTAGAAAGTTCATTCATATGTGCTACCGCACTTTCATTCTTAGTCCCACAAAAAGGTTCTTTCTCGACAATAGCTATGTAAGATAGATCGAGAGAGAAATGATAATCTTCATCCATAATGTTTATGGGAGAAGCAGCAAACTTAGCAACATGAGACAATTTGGGTCTAATAGTATGCCTCTCAAGGAGACTCTTAGCAGCGCTCCTATCATGGGTGTTCTTACATTCTTTAATAAATTCATCGGTCATCTCAACATAACCATCTTCAATATCATAAGTTTCACTAGACTCAGGTGAACTAACAGGTGTGGTAGTGCCTTCATTAGGAGTTTCAGTATTTCCAGCTATAGTTCTAGCAATCGTAGCATCTAGGAAAGGACCTAATGAACCACTCTTATCAAGCATAGTAGAAGCAGCATCATAAGCATCAGAAGTTTCAGATTCAGCAGTAGTAGCAGTGTGTGTAGCATGTGTATGTGGTGGTGTAACGAGCTTACTTATAACAGACGGTGAATCAAGAGCAGCAGAGGTGTTCAGAACCGTACCTCTTCTTGTAGTGGATGGTAAAATAGGAAACTTGCCATCATGAGACTTACCCATGATGGATGGATAGCAGTGAACAATAGAGAATCCAAGTGAACTTAATAAATAAAGTTATGCTCCCTGGCAACGGCGCCAGAAAATAGTCTTGATGACCCACAAGTATAGGGTGTGTATCGCAGTATTTTCGAGGGAAGTGAAACCCAATTTATTGATTCGAAACAAGGAGAGCCAAAGAATATTTATAAGCCTTAACAACTAAGTTGTCAATTCAGTTGCACCTGGAAACAATCTTGCTCACAACAGTTTATCAGTAGCAACAGTTTTGTAGTAGGAATAGCAAAGTAACAGCAGTAGTAAAGTAAAGACAGCAGTAACAAAAGCAGTAAACAGTCAGATTCGAGTGTCGTAGGCATAGGGATGGATGGACAGGTGTTGCATGGACAAGACAATTCACATAGCAATCAGAACATAGGGTAATTGCAGATAAATCAGATAAAGCATACAAGTACTAGACAATCCTAGGCATGTGTCCCATATATAGTCATACGTGCTCGCAATGAGAACTTGCACAACATCTTTTGTCCTGCCAGCCCGTTTGCAGCGGGGCCTCAAGGGAACTACTGGCAATTAAGGTGCTCCTTTTAATAGAGCATCGGAGCAAAGCATTAACACTCCATGAACACATGTGATCCTCACATCAAAGCCATTCCCTCCGGTTATCCTGATATCTGTCACTTCGGGGCCATTGGTTCCGGACAACAACGTGTGTATACAACTTGCAGATAAGACCAAAAACAATGCTATCATAATGAATCAATAACAAGTCCAGATCTGAAATCATGGCACTCGGGCCCTAGTGACAAGCATTAAGCACAACAAGTCGCAACAAAGTCATAAAGCACTAATAAAAGATACTAGGCACCATGCCCTAACAATCTGATGCCATTACATGAACAATCTCATCCAATCCCTACCATCCCCATGGCCTACAGAGGGGGATTACTCACTCATGGATGGGGGAAACATGGATGGTCGATGGAGAAGCGATGGTGATGATGATGGCGATGATCTCCTCCAATTCCCCATCCCGACAGGGTGCCAGAACGGAGTTTCTGGTGATGTTTCATGGAATCTGGTGGTGGTGGCGGAACGGAACTCCTTCTGGAAAAACGTCGAACCCCCCGAAGTTTTTAGGTCAGAAGGCTCCTTATAGGCGAAGAGAGAGAGGCCGAGGGGGTGCCTAGGGGGCCCACACTACCCCCTGGCGCGGTCTGGCCTGGCCCGCGCCACCAGGTGGTGTGGCCACCCCTGGCTCTGCTCCATCTCGTATTCTGGCTCCTGGAGTCTTCGGGTGAAATAGGATTTTTGGCATATTTTCCCGGATTTTTCCTGATAGTTGGTTTTCTGCACAAAAAGTAGACACCAAGGTAATTCTACTGAAAACAGCGTCAGTCCGCATTAGTTGCATCCAAATCACACAAGTTTAGAGGAGAAACAATAACAAAAGTGTTCAGGAAATTAGATATGTTTTGGACGTATCACTCCATTGTTGTCACAATAGATCACCATTGGGTCCAATGCACTAGGAACCACACCTAGTTCCGTAATGAACTCTTTCATCCAAACCGCTTCCTGCGCCACTTCTGAAGCAGCAACATATTCCGCCTCCGTCGTTGATCCAGCCACCATAGGTTGTTTGGAACTCCTCCAACTAACTGCTGCTCCATTCAAGAGAAATACGTATCTAGATTGAGACTCCTCAAGAAAGGATCCATTCTTGGCAATAAAAACTTTGCCTTCGGATCTGTGATAGAAGGTATACCCAATCGTTTCCTTAGGGTATCCTATGAAGAAGCATTTTTCCACTTTGGGTTCGAGTTTATCCGGCTGAAGTTTCTTCACATAAACATCGCATCCCCAAACTTTAAGAAATGACAACTTAGGTTTGTTTCCAAACCATAATTCATACGGTGTCGTTTCAACGGATTTAGATGGTGCCCAATTTAAAGTGAATGCAGCTGTTTACAGTGCATAACCCCAAAATGATAGTGGCAAGTCAGACAGAGACATCATAGATCGAACCATATCCAATAAAGTACGATTACGACGTTCTGACACACCATTACGTTGTGGTGTTCCGGCAGGCGTAAGTTGTGAAACTATTCCACACTCTTTCATGTGTGTGCTAAACTCGTAACTTAGATACTCACCTGCACGGTCAGACCGAAGAAATTTGATCTTTATATTACCATGATTTTCCACTTCATTCTGAAATTCCTTGAACTTTTCAAAGGTTTCAGACTTGTGTTTCATCAAATAGATATACCCGTTTCTACTTAAATCATCTGTGAAAGTAACAAAATAACGCTATCCACCTCACGCCGACACACTCATTGGTCCACATACATCAGTATGTATGATTTCCAATAAATCTATCGCCCGTTCCATTGAACCGGAAAATGGCGTTCTAGTCATCTTGCCCATAAGGCATGGCTCACATGTATCAAATGATTCAAAATCAAGTGATTCCAAAAGTCCATCAGAATGGAGTTTCTTCATGCGTTTAATGCCAATGTGACCTAGACGGCAGTGCCACATATATGCAGATATATCATTATCAAGTTTAATCCTTTTAGCATCAACATTATGAATATGCGTAATACTACTATCGAGATCCAATAGATACAAACCATTCAACACAGGTGCATGACCATAAAATATATCATTCTTATAAATCGAACAACCATTGTTTTCAGATTTAAAGGAATAACCACTTTGCATCAAACACGATCCGGATACAATGTTCATGCTTAGTGCAGGCACCAAATAACAATTATTTAGTTTATAACTAATCCCGATGGCATATGGAGAGGTAGCGTCCCGACGGCGATCACATCAACTCTTGATCCATTGCCGACCCGCATCCTGACCTCATCCCTTGCTAGTTGTCGCTTGTTCTGCAGCCCCTGAACCGAGTTACATATATTAGCAACCGATCCCGTATCAAATACCCAGGTGCTACTGCGAGTACTAGTCAAGTACACATCAATAACATGTATATCATATATACCTTTGTTTGCCTTGCCGGCCTTCTTGTCCGCCAAATACTTGGGGCAATTGTGCTTCCAATGGTCAGTCCCCTTGCAATAGTAACACTCGGTGTCATACTTAGGGCCAGCTCGGGGTTTCTTTTCAGGTGTGGCAACAGATTTGCCACCCTTCTTTCCCTTGTGCTTGCCTTTCTTGTCCTTCTTGAAACCGGTGGTCTTATTGATCATCAACACTTGATGTTCTTTCCTAATCTCCACTTCTGCAGTCTTAAGCATTGACAGAAGCTCAGGAAGAGACTTCTTCATTCCCTGCATGTTATAGTTCATCACGAAGCTCTTGTATCTAGGTGGCAGAGATTGGAGAACACGATGTATGCCTAAGTCAATGGGAATCGTTATTCCCAAGGATACAAGCTTATCGGCGTACCCAGACATTTTGAGTATGTGCTTACTAACAGAGTTGTTCTCCTCCATCATGCAGCTAAAGAACTTTTCAGTAGCATTATAACTCTCTGCGGCAGCATGGGTATCGAAAATCATTTTCAATTCTCCCATGGTATCAAAGGCATTGCCATTTTCGAAACGCTTTCAAAGTTCTGGCTCTAGCCCATACAGTATGCCGCAATGAACTAAGTTGTGGTCCTCCTGACGAGTCATATAGACATTCTTTTCCTCGTCAGGGGCATCAGGAGCTGGTGGGGGGCCTAGCGGCGCCTCTAGCACATATTGCTTTTGTGCAGCAGTGAGGAGAATCCTCAAATTCATAGCCCAGTTGGTGAAGTTGCTACCATTCGCAACAAGTT
Source organism: Avena eriantha (assembly GCA_910589775.1). Taxonomy (NCBI): domain Eukaryota; kingdom Viridiplantae; phylum Streptophyta; class Magnoliopsida; order Poales; family Poaceae; genus Avena; species Avena eriantha. Next base: position 80,206,783 of record OU342741.1, on the reverse strand, counting down.
TCTCTTTCTCCATGAACACATTGAAATTAAAAGTAGGTGGTGCCATCTACAACAGAATTTGTAAAGTTTATTTAGACTAAGTTTATGATAGAGTGAGTTCAACTAATCCAAATTACTAATGAACTCCCACTCAAAAACGACATCCCTCGTGTCCTTTTGGTGATTACATGAACCAAATCCATTACACCAAGTCCGATCATCACGTGAGTTGATGTAGCTTCAAGGGCGAGCATCTATATGGGCATCATATCAACTATATGACTCATGCTTAACCTTTCGGTCTGTGTTCCGACGCCATGTCTGTACATGCTAGGCTCGCCAAGTAAGAACTTTAGTATTCATGTGTGTAAAACTATCTTACACCCGTTCCTATGAAAGCGTAGATTCGAGTACACCCGATCATCACTTGATGTCTCGAAACACAATCCACAGAACGGTGCATACTTAAGGAAGAACACATTTTTATCTTGATATCTAAATGTGGGATCATCTTACAATGCTACAAAAAACGCCAAACTAGCAGTATAATATTCTAACATCTAATGTGTAAAGTGTGATGATATGGTCCAAGCATTTGATCTCTATCATTTGCATCGTGGTATGATCTCTATCATTCCTTTGTGTGTAAGGCCAAGGGCTATGGAACTTACACGTTGAGTGAGTTGTAAGAGTATCTATCATACATCTACTTACAACAATACCATATCAAGACACTAGCCCAGCAACGATCTAAACTAGACGCCTCTAATTTATCAATTGCAAGTTTTATGTGGCTTAGGGCTTTCGGAGATAGAACCGTTCTCACCTACGAACATGAACCACAATGAGGATAACCAAGTTATTAGCAACTCGTTGTAAATCAGATATTGACTATAGTTGGAGAGACATACACTCGCCAGCCACTTATGCAAAACAAGTTGCATGTCAGTCGTGGAACCGGTCTCATGTACGATGACATGTAAGGTTGGTCCGGGCCGCTTCATCCCACTATGCCACCAATATCCAAAATACATAGAAGATGCAATAACATGATCATCATCGCCCACATATAAACATATGTGTACTACCCGTGCAAAGCACCTATGCATAGATCAGGCTCTGATACCACTGTTGGGTCCGCAGCATAGAAAACAAAAAAATTCCTACGATGAGAACTACACTCCAAGATCTATCTACTAGGTACAGAGCAACGGGTGGACATACATCCATCGAGAAGTTACCCTCGAAGACAACGAGTTTTGTTAACGAGTAGGAACTCATGGTGATGTAGTCGTACACTTGCCGATCTCAAGATCATGTGGAAGTCCGAGCACCGCAACTCAGCAGCGCATCCATCTCGCACACACGTTCAAGCCACCGGACAACCTCCACCTCCTCGCTCCAGCGATCCAGCGGAAGCAGCAACTCCTTCCAGACGAAATGCCACCGGGAACATGTATCTCGCTAATCCGAGACCATGGGGGAATAATTCTAGAGGGGGAGAGAGATCCTTCACGAGGAGGTGTGAGGAAGAAGGAGGAAGAGGGAGGACTTTTATAGGAGGGGGGTGCCCCTCCCCATGGCCGGCGCATGCGGGGTGACCCCTCACCTTCCTCATTCATGTGGTGGTAACCCCTCCACATTAAAATGCCTCTTCACATTCCCTTTTAAAGTCCCCACTTTAAATGCATTAAAATTCTCTAAGTTTAATGCTCTCTCATTTAATAAAACTCTTTTATTAAATTTATTCAGAATTTTGTTAATTACTTTAATTAACAAACATTCACATATAACCCCTTGCAATATTTCAATACCACATGCAGAACCACATTCTGTAATTTCACCCGAAACAATTTCCGGTTTCTATCGAAACAATTCCTGCGCTTTGCAATTCTTTCGTCTGAAACATATGTGCTCCAAAATGGTGTCCGGTAACTCTTAAGTGTGTCACCCTATGGTTCGCAAATAATGCAGACATGATTGAGACTCCTCTCATATCAATAATCAGAAGCGGGACCTAGAGATCCATACTGACTCCTGCATATTCAACGATGACTTCTGTGATCGTGAGAACCTTTAACGCTAGTAATTTAATCCCTTTGTCTCATGATATAATACATGTCCGAGATTCGATCATCGGTATCCAAATACCTAGTTTGATCTCGTTACCGACATGCACTCTTTTCTTGTTCTCGTGATATAACATTCTAGTGATCACATCACTTGCTTGCAAGCTATCTCAATGTGATATCACCGAGAGGGCCCAGAGTATATCTATCCGTCATAGGGATTGAAAAATTCCACTCTTGATCCATGAGCCTCAACATAACACCTTCGTAGCACTGAACCCATCTTTATAGTCGCCCTGTTACGGTGTGACGTTTGATGTTATCACGATACTCTTCTGATGTTAGCAATTAACATGATCTCATGGTCTAAGGATAAAGATTACTTCGTATGATGTTACAACAATGTAAACATAATGACTTGATCGTAATGCTATACTTCGGATGAATGTTCATCACATCATTTCACAAATGTTATGACCTTGTTATTAACAACATCCAATGTCCATGATCAGGAAACCTTGATCATCTTGTTAATCAACAAGCTAGTCTATAAGAGAGGCATAACTAGGAACCCTTTTTGTTTATTAAACACACATGTATTGATGTTTTCGATCAATACAATTATAGCATGCAAAATAAACATCTATCATATATAAGGAATACATAATAACAACTTTATTATTGCCTCTCAGGGCATATTTCCTTCAAGTACATATATATCATAGAGAACCGCCAACGGGGTACCCCTTGAACATGATACAGGAGCTATCCCATAATCGAAATGACAAGGCAAGCAGACAATGAGCACCTCAACGATCTTTTTATTTGCTATTTGCATAGGTTTTTATTGAGGATGCTTCATAGAGTGCTCATTATGGTTATGTTGCAAATTTCCACCATGATTAGGCATGGCTTAGGCTAGTGGCCCAGCCGTTTCTCTAACACACATACAAGCTCCATGATCTTACAAGTTCCCCTTTTATTTCACACCGCCGGGATCCATAAGCAAAAGAATCATGATATCAACGGAATATTAGTGCAATGTTGAAGTGTTCCCCATGATACATGGTTCTGCTAACTTCAACTTATAAAGCGCAAGCATATACGCAACAAAGATGGACACAATGGTTCAAGTTTATTAAGTGCAAGAAAATAAAGTGTGCCATCAAGTTCATGAGAGCTTTAATCACTAATTTTCACATAACAAGTTCAATTCGGAAGGTAGATAAAAGCATGAATATACTTGGAATAGAAAATGCTAATAGGTAGGTATGGTGGAGTATTTGGGATAACTTGGTTTTATTTGGAGTTGGATGCATGAGTGGAACTCATACTTGGTTATGGAGGCTAGCAAAAGACTGGGAGCGACCAACTAAAAGAGCAATAATGGCCATAATCATGCAAAGTGATAAAACATCATTAATTAAAGCATAAAGTGATATTACAAGTCAAAAACTAAAGGATCATAAAGGCTATGGTGACTTGGGATAGTCATAACATGGTGTGAGCATGCGCCAAGTCAACCCAAATAAATCATCAAAGGAGAATACCACAATACTATGCTTTAATATTCTAAAACAATACATGATTCTTTCAAGGAACATTAAGCAATCTCAATTGTTTATAACATGTCATGCTACAGCAAAAATCACTAAGCATAAAGCCAAACAATATCAAGAATGACATGACAAAGCATAGGCCACCGTAAAAAACGAGCTCCTTTTACCACTTAAGCATGAACTTTTCATACTCTTTTCCAATCCAAACCACACTTATTTGAAAACTAATGTATGAAAGAGGGGGTCCAACCAATTTATTCAAGCAAAATAAGAAAACAAAGCACACAAAAACAAAAATGAAGACGCTCCAAGAACAACACAACTGTGCATGAAACAATAAAAATGAAGTGTTTGGAAGAAACCTGAGATTTTTATTGATGACGAAGGGGATGCCTTGGGAATCCCCAAGCTTTGATGCTTGTACTTATTGGATATTTCTTGGGGTGACACACATGGCATCCCCAAGCTTGAGCTTTAGTCCATTCTTCATCTCATTACATCACTCTTTCCATACACCTGAAATTTTTCCTTCATACAAAACTTCACACAATCTTTATTAGCAACATTAGTGCACTCAAGATAATAAGTCCTTGGGTTCAGTTCCAACACCAATAAAACTTCCATTAAAACATAAGCTACCGTAGCACTTCCCTCAAAAATCTCAATTACCCAAAAAGAACTCAAAAAGCAATCAACAAAAAGCAAATGCAAATAATGCCATAAATCTGTCAAAACAGACCAGCAGGTAAAGACCAATTTTTTCGAAGACCTTATGTTGCTCAAATCGCAAAGTGTTGAACTAACGAAAGTTAGATAACAATCTGGGGCATAAGCATCAAAATTCACAGCTCAAACCAACGTCCAGAGATTTTACACAAATTTTTATAGCGAAGCACAAAAATCTGTTTCGGGACAGCAACTTTCCCAAGTATTACTGCTCTCTTATTAGAGGTTAATTTTGGCACAAAAAGCAAATAAAAAGGATAAGGAGCGGTTATTACAAAGGTAATAACTTTCAAGACTCATCTAAAACTTTTATATTATCTTCCAATAAGTACTTTTCTTTAACGCCTTTAAGTTAGGCATAGGAGCAAGATTCAAGTATTTTCGAATGAATAAGCATTAAGATCAATACCAGAAATATCTTTCTTTTTCAAGGCTTCATGAATTCCTACAAGTTTTTGACTGAAAAGCTTCCATGGAAATATTTGTTTTGGTTTCATAGGCATGAACACAAGTGTTTAAGGTCGACCCCCACTTGACCATTACTCATCTTTCCAATCACTTTCCTTTCTGAAAACGTTTTTAGGTAACAAGTAAAACTTTTTTTTTGTAATTCGCATTCCCTATCCATACTAAGATAGAGAACAACTTAAAACTGAAAGTAAAATCTACTTAGAGATAAAGCAAACAAGTGCACACAAGAATATTCACCCACACGTTATTGCTCCCTGGCAACGGCGCAAAAAAAGGTCTTTATAACCCACAAGTATAGGGGATCGTGTGTAGCCTTTTCGATGAGTAAGAGTGTCAAACCCAAAGAGGAGCTAAAGGTAGTATAAATATTCTCTCAAGTTCTATTAACCACTGATACAACTCTACGCACACTAAACGTTTGCATTATCTAGGTAATAAAACTAGAGCAATAATACGAGTAATAGGGATATCTTTGCATGATAATAAATAACAAGAAGCTAGTTGCTACAGCAATAAAATATACTAGACTAACAGAACCATGAGTGTGGAATAGTGATGGTAATTGTGGTGGCTTTGTCCAAGTTTAAATAGGGAATAGATCAGGTTCATTTTCTTCGATGCAGTTTTCTATGTGGGAGAGGCTAAATATACATGCGCTTCACTACTTGGAATTACATGTACTATATGATTGGATTGTTAGCAAACATCCATAAGTACTAATCAATGCATTAAGGTTTCCTCAACCATATCCTTAAATTTAATGGTCCTCTTACTCCCATACGTGCAACGTTCTGGTTCGTGTTCTCGGGTTTCTGTCACTCCGGCAGAACTCCCCCTTCCTTTTACACATACTACAAACCCTATGATGTTTAATCCATGCGTGCACAAATACAATGGACACCAAAGGACTGTACCATATCAACATACAACTCTAATGAACCAAAGACGTTCAACCATTCAATCTAAGAACAAACAAACTACGCAAACAATGACATAGATTATAGGATTATAACTTATAGCATCAAACACCATGTTTACATAGGATGATATAGAGGTGTGTGGGAGGATGAACCACTGCATACTAGGAGGAGTAGGTGATGGATAAGGCAGTGAAGATGGTGAAGAGGGCGGCGGCAGCACCGACGGAGGCGCGGGGACTCCTTCCCCGCCGCCGGTATAATGGGGGAGCACTGCCCCTTAGCCCACTTTCTTCATGGCTTCTTGGGAGCCCTCCCTAAGGGAGATGGGATCCATGGAGGAGGCAAAAACGTAGCTTTGGTGGCTGCAAATTCGTGGGTGGAGATGCCCCGGGCGAATTCGGTTTCCTCCCTTTATATAGCTTCTCGGATTCCTATCACCCCATCTTGGGATGCAGTAAATCGGGCCTAAAAGGCTCGTATGGACTCGGAATCAGCTAAATGTTATGTCCATAACGTTTGTCATGAAATTTCCAACAAGTTTGTAGTTGAAGAGTTTTCCGTTTGACGCTATCTTCGACCCAAAACGTGACCATCTTCATAAAGAGTTCTGAGACAGATTTCTGGAAAAATCCCAATTTGACTCTAACAAGGTTTCCACTTGTATTATTGGAATCCTACACATCAAAGTGTAAAAAAAGAACATTGTGCACTTTTGCAACTGTTAGTAGGTTAGTCCAAATAAATCATAAACTTTATACAAAAAGGAGTGTCAAAAGCATATTATTAGCATAAAACCATCAAAAATTATAGATACGTTATGGTCGTATCACATGCATGCATATTTCTTTTGTGGCAACGTTTTTGTGCAAGTTGTGATTAGATCTATGTTGTCTTCGTTAGATTGTTAGGAGTGTGCTGAGGAGTACTGTTGTGTAGAGTGCTGCTCGGATCAAGGCAAGTTACACCTCTTATTAATATATTATCCCTGTTTTGAATACTATGCATGTTTTGCTCTTCAAAATAGTAGTATACCTATGTAGGATTGTTTTGGCAGATCTACTTGGAAATATTTTACAAGTGCGATGATTTTTGTAGTATGCCATGATAGTTCTATATTTAGGATTTTCCTTCCTAGTAGGTTACCCTTGTTTTTGCTAAGTACTGCTTGCTATGCTATATATATATAAAGTATCGTTGGGAGGGTTCAAAAGACTGAAAATTTTCTAAGTATAAAAGCTCTCTCGAGCGAACGTTTTTCTCTCAAAACACCCTTCAAAACAAATCTAAGTTTTCTTCTAGATGGAATGGTTGTCGGGTCAATGAGTGGAATTTGGTGGAGGACGGCCGCCCAGGATCAAAGAAGTCTGCCATGTTTCAGAATTCAGAAGCTTCTAGTGCAAACACAATACATATGGGCTCTGTCTTGGCCTAGTACTTAGTGGGAAACCTCACCTGGGTACCACCACTTGGAGGATTTTTGGCACGGGAGGATCCAGAAGGTAGAGGGGCTACTAAGGGAAAGCTTTGCCATGGTCTTGTCTGTAAAAGGACTTGATCGAGAGTAATCAACCTGATCGATCATCTGAGTTCACGGAAAAGAACACTTTCAGCATCTGAAGGATGGATCCTCTGAAGGATTTCCTCTCTCTTTTTCTAAGGAACTGTTCAAAAACTCTATGGTTGTGGAATTGTCCATAGATTGGATTTTGGGTTGCATGGTGGACTCCATGTGTTTAGGTTGAGGGATGGTAGCTTGGTGGAATCTAGTGCGAGCCACTTGACCCTATATTATTCAAACAAAATTTTACAAAAGTAGGATAAAGCTATTCCTATTTTCCTCCTACTTAGAGAAAGTTGGCTTCATGCAAATGAACCCCAAAGCCTACTCCTAGCCTTGACCCAACTTGCTGGCTGCATGTTTTATGTGTAGAATCCGAAGATTGAAAGGTGCGTAGGGATACGCGGGTCTTCACTCAACTAGCCCGAGGCATTGATGGACTCAAATTTTATTAAGTTTCCGCTGTTTTATTTGAGCTAGCTATAAGCTATGCAAAGATGTAATAAATATACTCTTGATTATTCGTGTAATATTGACTTGTGTTTTACATGATATTCATCGACTGTGAGTGCTAGCTATTGATCCAGGGACTAGCATGTTAATAATAGGGACTTAGGATCTTTATCAACCCAAGGTCATAACAGTAAGCTTCCAACAGCCGAAGCATATGATACTGATTTTATTTGATCGATATCATATTGACTCTTGGGACATTGAAATTTCCCAAAGCTGTCGCCCTTGACTATAGGAGCAGGTGTGATATTGCACGCATGCCTTCTATATTTCTTTAGAATCTTCTCTAGGTATGCCTTTTTTGATAGTCCTAGAACCCCATTTGTCCTATCTCGGTGAATTTCTATGCCCAAAACATATGAAGCTTCACCAAGATCTTTCGTACAAAAGTTTGAGGACAAGAACTTCTTTGTTTCTAGTAGTAGACTAACGTCACTGCTAGCAAGAAGGATATCATCCACATACAAAATTAGGAAAATATATCTCCCACTTTTAAACTTTGCGTAAACGCAGTTGTCCTCAACATTCTCTTTAAATCCAAATTTCTCAATGGTCTCATTAAACTTTAGATACCACTGTCTAGAAGCTTGCTTTAATCCATTAATGGATTTCTTTAGGCAACATCCCATGTTTTCCTTGCCTCCCATGACAAAACCCTTGGGTTGTGTCATGTATACTTTTTTCTAAATCCCCATTTAGAAATGCCATCTTTACATCCATTTGATGGAGCTCTAAATCAAAATGTGCAACTAGTGCCATTATGATTCTGAAGGAATCCTTGCACAAGACTGGAGAAAATGTCTCATTGTAATCTACTACTTCTCTTTGTGTAAATCCTTTTGCCACAAGTCGTGCTTTGTACTTCTCCACATTCCCTCTAGAATCATAGTTTGTTTTGTAGACCCATTTACAGCCTACTGTTTGGCTCCTTTGGGAATTTCCTCTTAGTCCCAAACTTCGTTGGAACTCATCGATTTCATCTCATCTTCCATGGCCTCTAGCCACTTTGATGAGTGAATGCTACTCATGGCTTATTCAAATAAAGTGGGATCATTCTCCATATGGAAGAATATTGTTTTAAACTAGTCTTTCTGTTGGGTTCGCAGCATAGAAAACAAAAAATTCCTATGATATAAACAACTAAGCACCAAGATCTATCTATCTAGATACAATCAACGGGTGGATATATATCCATAGAGAACTGATGACCCACAAGTATAGGGGGTGTATCATAATATTTTCAAGGGAAATGAAACCCAATTTATTGATTCGACACAAGGGGAGCCAAAGAATATTTATAAGCCTTAACAACTGAGTTGTCAATTCAGCTAAACCTAGAAACAATCTTGCTCACAGCAGTTTATCAGTAGCAACAGTTTTGTAGTAGGAATAGTAAAGTAACAGCAGTAGCAAAACAAAGACAGTAGTAACAAAAGCAGTAAACAATGGGATTCGAGTGCGACAGGCATAGGGATGGATGGACGGGCGTTGCATGGACAAGACAATTCACATAGCAATCAGAACATAGTGCAATTGCAGATAAATAAGATAAAGCACCCAAGTACTAGACAATCCTAGGCATGTGTTCCATATATAGTCATACGTGCTCGCAATGAGAACTTGCACAACATCTTTTGTCCTGCCAGCCCGTTTGCAGCAGGGCCTCTAGGGAACTACTGGCAATTAAGGTGCTCCTTTTAATAGAGCACCAGAGCAAAGCATTAACACTCCGTGAACACATGTGATCCTCACATCAAAGCCTTTCCCTTTCGGTTATCCCGATTTCTGTCACTTCAGGGCCATAGGTTCCGGACAACAACGTGTGTATACAACTTGTAGATAAGACCAGAAACAATATTATCATAATGAATCAATAACAAGTTCAGATCTGAAATCATGGCAGTCGGGCCCTAGTGACAAGCATTAAGCACAACAAGTCGCAACAAAGTCATAAAGCACTAATAAAAGATACTAGGCACTATGCCCTAACAATCTGATGCCATTACATGAACGATCTCATCCAATCCCTACCATCCCCATAGCCTACAACGGGGGATTACTCACTCATAGATGGGAGAAACATGGATGGTCGATGGAGATGATGGTGGAGATCGATGGAGATGGCTCCGGGGGAACTTTCCCGTCCCGGCAGGGTGCCGAAACAGAGACTTTCTGTCCCCCGAATCTCCCCTTCGGTGGTGGCGGCGCAGCGGAACTTTTCGTGGAAAAACATCGAACCCCCCGAAGTTTTTAGGTCAGAAGGCTTCTTATAGGCGAAGAGGGAGACCGAGGGGGTGCCTGGGGCCACCACACCATGCCCTGGCGCGGCCAAGCCTAGCCCGTGCCTGGGGGTGGTGTGGCCAGGCCCTGGCCCTCCTCCTTCTCATATTCTGGCTCCATGAGTCTTTTGGAAAAATAGGCACTTTGGCTTTTGTCCCGTCCAATTCCGAGAATATTCATTTTCTGACTTTCCTGGAACCAAAAACAACAGAAAACAGGCAGCTTGTACTGTGGCTCTCGTTAATAGGTTAGTCCAAGAAATCATATGAAAATTACTCCAAAGTGTGGACAAAACACAAGAAAGTGGATAAAACCAAGCATGGAGCATCAAAAATTATAGATACATTTGCAATGTATCAACATCCCCAAGCTTAACTCCTACTCGTCCTCGAGTAGGTAAGTGATAAAAAGAAAGAATAATTTTTGAGGTGACATGCACCATCAAAGACTTGATCAAAGTATTTGTAAAACACTCAAAGCTGGGATCATAGTACTTCAATCATAATATGAAAGACAAAGTTCTAGCAATAAGACAAAGAAACTATGATGCAACATGAAAAGGCACAAACAAAAGATTCATGAATAACAATGCTTTGCAAGACGTTTATTTGTTTCACATAAAGAAAACATAGTAAAGTGGCATTCAGCTTGTCCCTCAAAGAGTAGTAAACATAAATGCATAGGACACCTTCAAAGTTTACAAGAGTGACTAGATACAAATAGTTTAAAACAAGCAATATCAAGGTGTGCATCAATCAACAAGTCTTGGGACAATGCACATAGAACTAAGAATGGCCACTATGCTCTCAAGAAAGTGCTCAAAGAATAAGTGGAGACTCAATAAGGAAATGAAAAGGTTTTGAATAGTTTGAAAGGCTTCCAAATGCTGAAAGTATGGTACTCATTAGCTTTGAGCTCTCATTGCCCCTATCATAAGCATCTTTAATGTGGTTAAGGTGAAAGTGACACAACTAAGAGGATATGCTTGACAATTTATAAATCGAAGTCTCATGCCCCTTACTTACGAAAACCGATCCTCATGCTACTCAACTTCAGTCACGAGTAAGCTCTTGTCATTATAAGTATATACGTATCATAGAGAACCGCCAACGGGGTACCCCTTGCACATGATACGGGAGCTTTCACATAATCAAAATGACAAGGCAAGCAGACAATGAGCATCTCAGCGATCTTTTTATTTGCTATTTGCGTAGGTTTTTATTGAGGATGCTTCATAGAGTGCTCAATATGGTGATGCTGCAAGTTTCCACCATGATTAGGCATGGCTTAGGCTAGCGGCCCAGACGTTTCTCTAACATACATACAAACTCCATGATCTTACAAGTTCCACTTTTATTTCACACCGTCGAGATCCATAAGCAAAAGAACATGATATCAACGAGGTACTAAGTACCAAGTGCAATGTTGAAAGCGTTCCCCATGAAACATGGTTCTGCTAACTTCAACTTATAAAGCGCAAGCATATACGCAACAAAGAAGGACGCAATGGTTCAGGTTTATTAGGTGTAAGAAAATAAAGTGTGCCATCAAGTTTGTGAGAGCTTTACTAACTAACTTTCTCATAACAAGCAAACATTTTATTCGAAAGAAAACAAGGCATATTGAATATGCACGAAAGTAGCAAATGATGCTAATAGGTAGGTATGGTGGACACTTTGGCAATTTTTTTGTTTAAGGGAGTTGGAAACTTGAGTAAAACATACTCAGTGAAAGTGAAGGCTAGCAATAGTAAGGGAGCGACAAACGAGAGAGCAATAATGGCCATAATCATGCAGAGCGACAAAACATCATTGATCAAAGCATAAAGTGATACTACAAGTTGAAAACTAAAGGATCATACAGGCTTATGGTGACTTGAGATAGTCATAACATGGTGTGAGAATGTGCCAAGTCAACCCAAATAAAGCATCAAAGGAGAATACCACTATACTATGCTTTAATATGCTAAAACAACGCATAATTCATCCAAGGCACATTAAGCAATCTCAATTGTTTATAACAAGTCATGCTACAGCAAAGAATACTAAGCATAAAGCCAAAACAATATCAAGCATGGCATGGTAGAGCATAGGCCACAGTCAAAAACAAGCTCTCTTTACCACTTAAGCATGAGCTTTCCTACTCTTTTCCAAACCAAACCAAACCATTCGAACACCAATGTATGAAAGAGGGGGGTCCAACCAATTTATTCAGCAAACTAAGAAAACCACGCAAACTAAAACCAAAAAGAAAATGAAAAAGAAGACGCTCCAAGAAAAACACAATTGTGCATGAAACAATAAAAATGAAGCGTTTGGAAGAAACCTGGGATTTTTATTGATGAAGAAGGGGATGCCTTGGGCATCCCCAAACTTTGACGCTTGTACTTCTTGGATATTTCTTGGGTGACACGCGTGGCATACCCAAGCTTGAGCTTTAGTCCATTCTTCATCTCATTACTCATTCCTTCCATACACCTGAAATTTTTCCTTCATACAAAACTTCACACAATCTTTATTAGCAACATTAGTGCACTTAAGATAAATAAGTCTTAAGATTCAGTTCTAACACCAAATACACTTCCATTAGAACACTAACTACTGTAGCACTTCCCTCAAAAAGCTCAATTCCCCAAAAGAACTCAAAAAGGAACCCACAAGAAGCAAATGCAGAAAATGGCAGAATTCTATCAAAAGAGACCAGCAGGTAAAGAAGAATTTTTTCGAAGACCTTCTGTTGCTCAAATCAAAAAGTGTTGAACTAACGAAAGTTAGATAACAACCTGGGGCAGAAGCAAAAAACATTACAGCTCAATCCTACATACAGAGTTCTCTCACGAATTTTTACAGTGAAGCACAGAAATCTGTTTCGGGACAGCAACTTTCCCAATCATCACTTCACTCTCATTAGAGGTTACTCTTGGCACAAAAGGCAAATAAAAAGGATAAGGAGAGGTTATTACAGAGGTAATAACTTCCAAGACTCATCTAAAACTTTTGGGTTATCTCCCAATAAGTACTTTTCTTTAATGCCTTTAAGTTAGGCATAAGCAAAAACTAGAATGGATAGAATAGAAGTAAGCAGAGATAATCACGGTGAAAACATTGTTTTGTTCAATGAAATCCTTTTGTTAACAAGGTTGATCAGGTCTTGTTACCAAAACAATTCCATATGAGACAAATCTTTGTATCCCACTAATGATTATGTTACCTCAACCTTGATAGCAATGGTCCCAATCATAATAGTTTCAAATTTTTCTCTTCGTATGGGACAATATATTTCTCCAACTTGAATGCCCTCAACATGTTCAATTGAATTGAAACCATAAGTCCTTTCAATCTTCTTGAGGAAATAGACAATGTGTTCCTTGTCATTAACACTGAAGGTCACCTTCCCTTTATTATAATTAATAACAGCTCCTGCAGTATTTAAGAAAAGGTCTCCCAAGAATAATAGACATAATATCATCTTCAGGCATAAAAGTTTGAGAGGATGCTCTCATAAGGAGTATGAGTTGAAATAAAAGAGAGCATCAAGAAGCAGATTCAAAACACATTTAAGTCTAACCCACTTCCTATGCATAGGAATCGTGTAAGCAAATAACAAAGTGACAGGCATAGGAAGATAAAACAAGAGCAACTTGAAAACTTTCAGCACATAAAGAGGTGTTTCAATACCATGAAAACTTCCACAACCATATTTTCCTCTCTCGTAATAATTTTCAGTAGCCTCATGAAGAAACTCAACAATATAACTATCACATAAAGCATGCTCTTCATGATCTACAAGCACTAGAGCTTTATTATAAACATTTTCAAGAGAAACCGCCGGAACATAACATTCATTCTCCTTTAGTAAGCAAGGGGGACAATCAAATAATGTAAGGGATAAAGAGTTACTCTCATTAGAAGGTAGGCATGGGTAGCTAATCCATTCTTCCTCCTTTTGTTCATCACTCTCCTCCTCTTTTTCATCTAATGAGATTTCCGGTTCATCAATTTCTTCTTCCATAGGATCCTGCAAGGCATTAGTCTCTTCCATTTGTGGAAAGCATCTATTAAAATATTCAAGAATATAGCCATTTTCATCCTTGTAATTATCAAAGCAAAATTTAAGTATACCATAAAACTCATACTTATAAGGTGAATCATCAATATTTTCAAGCAAACTAGAAAGTTCAAAAGCACCCTTCCAAGCAATAAATTCTTCAATTTGTTCCGCATCATAAAAGTCATAAATTCCTTTAGCATAAGAAGATATGGTATCGTTATCATTATACTCACATTGAAAAGGGAGGTGTTTATACCTCTTTCTGCATCGAGATTCATCACAGCAATAAGTAACATTATAAGTAGAGCACACATTTCTAGCAATGGTATACAATCTATCAATTTGTTCCCATAAGTGTTTCCCTTTTTGTGACAAGCGGTGTTCCTTATAATAATCCTTTTGATCTTCCGTGAACCCACCTTGCCAATAAGATTCAATTTCATAGAAACCAACCATTGACATCAAGCATGATAAAGCAAGACAATAACAGACCAACGAAAATAACAACTAGAGTAGGAACTAATTTTTTTGTATTTTTGATAAAGAAACAAGCAAACAAGGAGAAATATAAACTTAGCTTGAACAATAGTGATTCCAAGTGAACTTGATAAATAAAGCTATGCTCCTCGGCAACGGCGCCAGAAAATAGTCTTGATGACCCACAAGTATAGGGGGTATATCGTAGTATTTTCGAGGGAAGTGAAACCCAATTTATTGATTCGACACAAGGGGAGCCAAAGAATATTTATAAGCCTTAACAACTGAGTTGTCAATTCAGCTGCACCTGGAAACAATCTTGCTCACAGCAGTTTATCAATAGCAACAGTTTTGTAGTAGGAACAGTAAAGTAACAAGAGTAGCAAAACAAAGACAGTAGTAACAAAAGCATTAAACAGTGGGATTTGAGTGCGGTAGGCATAGGGATGGATGGACGGGCGTTGCATGGACAAGACAATTCACATAGCAATAAGAACATAGGGCAATTGCAGATAAATAAGATAAAGCACCCAAGTACTAGACAATCCTAGGCATGTGTTCCATATATAGTCATATGCGCTCGCAATGAGAACTTGCACAACATCTTTTGTCCTGCCAGCCCGTTTGCAGCGGGGCCTCTAGGGAACTACTGGCAATTAAGGTGCTCCTTTTAATAGAGCACCGGAGCAAAGAATTAACACTCCGTGAACACATGTGATCCTCACATCCGTGAACACATGTGATCCTCACATCAAAGCCTTTCCCTTCCGGTTATCCCGATTTCTGTCACTTCGGGGCCATAGGTTCCGGACAACAACGTGTGTATACAACTTGTAGATAAGACCAGAAACAATACTATCATAATGAATCAATAATAAGTTCAAATCTGAAATCATGGCACTTGGGCCCTAGTGACAAGCATTAAGCACAACAAGTCGCAACAAAGTCATAAAGCACTAATAAAAGATACTATGCACTATGCCCTAACAATCTGATGCCATTACATGAACGATCTCATCCAATCCCTACCATCCCCATAGCCTACATCGGGGGATTACTCACTCATAGATGGGGGAAACATGGATGGTCGATGAAGATGATGGTGGAGATCGATGGAGATGGCTCCGGGGGCACTTCCCCATCCCGGCAGGGTGCCGGATAGAGACTTTCTGTCCCCCGAATCTCCCCTTCGGTGGTGGCGGTGCAACGGAACTTTTCGTGGAAAAACATCGAACCCCCCGAAGTTTTTAGGTCAGAAGGCTTCTTATAGGCGAAGAGGGAGACCGAGGGGGTGCCTGGGGCCACCACACCATGCCCTGGCGCGGCCAAGCCCAGCCCGTGCCTGGGGGTGGTGTGGCCAAGCCCTGGCCCTTCTCCATCTCGTATTTTGGCTCCGTGAGTCTTCTGGAAAAATGGGCACTTTGGCTTTTGTCCCGTCCATTTCCGAGAATATTCATTTTCTGACTTTCCTGGAACCAAAAATAGCAGAAAACATGCAGCTAGCACTATGGCTCTTGTTAATAGGTTAGTCCAAGAAATCATATGAAAAGTACTCCAAAGTGTGGACAAAACACAAGAAAGTGGATAAAACCAAGCATGGAGCATCAAAAATTATAGATACATTTGCAATGTATCAAGAACATACCCTTGAAGAGCGACAAAGTGTATCTAACGAGTTTGAACTCGTGGATGATGTAGTCGTAGACTTGCCGATATCAAGATCGTGATGAAGTCTAGCAACGCAAAGCAGCGGTACATCCATGATCACACACACGTCTGGTACCCCGACAACCTCCGTGTCCTCGCTCCAATGATGTAGCGGAAGTAGCAACTCCTTTCTACATAAAGCCACCGGGAACATGTATCTCGCTAATCCGAGACCATGGGAATAATTTCTAGAGGGGGAGAGAGATCCTTCACGAGGAGGTGTAAGTGTGATGGAGTGAGAGGGGTGCCTTTTATAGGAGGAGGGGGCAGACAAAGGCCATGGCATGGCAGCCATGGTGTATTCCCCCACCTCTTCCTCATTCATGTGGGTGGAGCACCCACTTACATAAAAACCACACAAAATTCCACTCACACATGCATTAATTTTCCACCAAAATTAATGTATCTCTCATTTAATAAAACTGTTTTATTTATTTTATTCAGAATTTTGTTAATTACATTAATTAACAAACATTCACATAAAACCCCCTGCAACATTTCAATATCACATGTAGAACCAGTTTCTGCAATTTCACTCGAAAGAATTCTGGTTCCCATCGAAATGATTCCAGCGCTTCCTTAAATCTTTATCTGAAACTTATTTGCTCCAAATGGTGTAGGTATCCCTTAAGTGTGTCACACTATGGTTCACAAATAATGCATACATGATCGAGACCCTTCTCCGATCAATAATCAGCAGCGGGATCTGGAGATACGTACTGACTCCCACACATTTAACGACGACTCTAATGATCATGTGAACCTTTAACATCGTAACTAAATCCCTTTGTCTCACAATATATTACATGTTCGAGATTCGATCATCAGTATCTCCATACCTAGTTTGATCTCGTTACCGACATGCACTCTTTTCTCGTTCCCGTGATATAACATTCTAGTGATCACATCACTTGCTTGCAAGCTATCTCAGTGTGATATCATCGAGAGGGCCCAGAGTATATTTATCTGTCATCGGGATGGAAAAATCCCACTCTTGATCCATGAGCCTCAACATAACACCTTCGGAGTATCTGAACCCACCTTTATTGTCACCATGTTATGGTGTGACGTTTGATGTTATCAAGTTACTCTTCTAGTGTTAGTCATTGACATGATCTCATGGTCTAACGACTAGAATTACTTTGTATGATGTTATAGCAATTTAAACACAATGACTTTGATTGTATTGCTATACTTTGGATGAATGTTCATCACACCATTCAACCAATGTTGTGACCTCATTATTAACAACATCCAATGTCCATGATCAGGAAATCTTGATCATCTTGTTAATCAACGAGCTAGTTTATAAGAGAGGCATAACTAGGAACCCTTATTTGTTCATTAAACACACATGTATTAATGTTTGCAATTAATTCAATTATAGCAGGCAAAATAAACATTTATCATAAACAAGGAATAAGATAATAACCACTTTATTATTGCCTCTCGAGCATATTCCCTTCAGTCTCCCACTTGCACTAGAGTCAATAATCTAGTCTGTAAACTTGCGCATTCAACACCTATGGCTTTCTGGTGTTGTATATACGCTTTTGCTAGTGGTTAACATAATCTTCGTATCTGACATTTTCAGATTCGCGTGTATTTGTATGTCTTTGCGTCTCTATGCATCACTCATTCTCTAATGAGATGGCAGTGTATAAATTTAGTCCTTTGGTGATACCTTTAGTTCCTTTGGGTTAAAACACGTTGATATAATTGTCGTATAATATATCTTTGTAGTACTAGCCCACTATGAACCAGACCTAGTTTGATAACAAACTACTTAACCAAATTCCCTCTTTTGCTACAACTATAGTAGTCATATACTTAGCCTTTTGTTGTAGTATCCGTCACAATGTATCAACTTTGGAACTCATCCAAATACATCATGGAAACTCCTTTCCATTATATTGTGCCACTCATAGTTTAAATTGATATGAATTTAATTTGTATCTTGTGATAAACTAGTATGAATGTAACACATTACAATGAACTACTTTTAAATATTTGTCACTTATACATGATATATTATTAGTTCTTCCGGAACTCATAAGAATATCTTTACTATTGTCCAATGATCATCTTATGAATAATTCTGGTATATGCTCACAACATTTAGAGCATACGACATATCTGGATATGTACATATCATGGTATACATTATTGATCAAAATATCAATGTGATTTCACTCACGAAGTGTCAAAACAGTTGAATCTCGTTTCACTTACCAAGTGTCAATGCACTTGAATCTTGATTCAACCCTTCCCATGCGGCAAGAACCTTTCTTGTCATTTCCATATTGAACTTATTCAATATCTCATATATGTACGTCTGGCATAACCATATTTGCGTTTCAATCTATCCATATAGACATTGATGCTAATTTTTCCAGTTTTTCCCAAGTCTTTCAGCAAAATCTAATTTTAATGAAATTCTTCATTCGTGTCAATAAAAGATACACCATTTACAATCAACAACATGTCCTCTACATAATGTATTCAAAATATGTCTCAGTGCTCCCACTTAATTTCTTGCAAATGCAAGCATCTTTATTGTCTCCGATTAAATTAAACCTTTTAACAGTTTCATCACGGTGAAGATTCCAACTCCGCCATGCTTACTTCAACCATTGAAGTTTGCATGCCCTTTTAGCATCCTTTGAATTAACAAAACCCTTCGGACCGTGTCATATACACGTCCTAGGTAACCATTCTATTAGAAGAACTTTATTTCGTTTGTTCTACTACCATATACCAAATTATATGTAGTGGTTTCTATATTAATTCGTCAAGACTAAACATCGCTATGAAAGATCAAATCTTTTCATAGTCAACTCCTTGAACATTGTTGTAAACTCCTTTCCGACATGTCGACTATTTCATAGATGTCAAACATCCATGTCTATTTCTTTATAGATCCAAATACGACCTATAGGCTTTATGCCTTTCCAGAGAGTCTTTCAAGTTCAGAAACTTGATTTCTCGTGTATGGATACTATCACAGATTTTATGACTTATAGTCATATTATGGAGTCAAGGCCCATCATCGCTTCTTTGCATGCAGTCGGTTCATCATTATTGTCAAAACAATAACAACTTCTGTTTCAAATCTTACTATTTGATTCTTACCGACCCACACGGTTCAATAGGAACTCTGATCTTGAGATCACAACCTTTGTAATCACGGGATCCATGAGCATTTTATCCGCCTCCGGGACACTTTCTAGCGCTACTCTACTTAGCACATGTTGCTTAGGTTTATTAACCTAATCAATGTTCTATTGTCCTCCCACTTAACTTTTGTGAAAAAAATCCTTCTTTAAGAAACTTCACGTTCCAAGCAACAAACTCTTTTGTCTTTGGTGTTATGGAGGAATACCCAACAAATTCTTTGGGATAACCTACAAAGACGTGCTTATCCGACTTTGGTTGTAAACATTTTAGTTATGCATACCAAAATTTAAGAAAAGACAACTCGGGTTTTATCCCAAACCATAACCTTTATGGTGTCATTTCAACGGACTATGATGGTGCTCTTTTTTCAGTGTAAAAGCGGTAGTCTCTAAAGTTTTAACCTTTAAAACATAATGACAGTTTTATAAATGACACCGTTGATCTTACCATGTCAAACAAGGTTCGATTTGATCTCTCGAACATACCATACTCCTATGGTTTATCGGAAAATGCAAATCCATGGAACAATTCTTCAAATCTTAGGTGTTTTGCTTAACATGTAAGTCAAATATCATTCTTTATGATCGAATCATAAATTCGTTATTTTCTCGTTACAATGATTTTCCACTTTATCTTGAAAATCTTTGAACAATTTTCAAATGTTTCATACTTCTTCCTTATTAAGTAAATATACAGATATATTCACTCAAAATTTCGGAGAAAGCATATGAAGCTAAAAGATCCACCGCACATGGCTACATGTAATGGACTATATACATCAACATGCACAATTTCTAATAAGTTAGTCGCCCGTTCCCGTTTGGCCTATGAATGGAGTTCCAATTATATCGAGGAAAGTCTCACAAGCGTAATTTGATCAAAATCAAAGACTCAAAAAATCCATCAACATGGAGTTTTTTCATGTTTTCTTTCTAATATACTTTAAATGGCGATGTCACTTCATAAGTGATCTTTCAATCATTTATATTACGACATTTTAGCATTAGTTTTATGGACATGATTTCTCCAACTAGACTTGTAAAAGTTCGTCCATCTTCTATGCAATACGTTAATTATTTTGACAACCATTCTTCTCATAATACCGGAATAAAATGACAATTATTTAAATAAATCTTGAAGACAAGTTTTGATGTTAACGAGAAACAAAATAACACTTTATTTGTTTTTGATGAACATCATCACATATTCTTTTGCCAGTTACTTAGGCCATTGTAGTTCATGAATTGCGTTGTTTTGTATGACATTCAATACCAACCAATTCGGTATCCAATACCCAAGAACCACATTGTTTAATAAGCAAACAATACAACCATAATATGTATATCATCTATATACCTTAGCTGGACATTTCCAGTCTTTTCTTTTCTACCAAATATTTTATAGATTATTTTTCAGCATTTCCTTTTCCTTTTAAAAACATATATCAACATCAATAGCGGCGCCATACATACGACACATAGTGCAAAGCGTGTA
This sequence comes from Avena eriantha, assembly GCA_910589775.1. Classification (NCBI taxonomy): domain Eukaryota; kingdom Viridiplantae; phylum Streptophyta; class Magnoliopsida; order Poales; family Poaceae; genus Avena; species Avena eriantha. Next base: position 80,185,803 of record OU342741.1, on the reverse strand, counting down.
TAGTCAAATACTAATACCTTTGGACTTGCACTTTGAAGTGGATCACCATCGTCAAATGTTCGGTGTTCTTTCAAAAATCCATTCTTTAGTAATCTTTTAGTGTAGTAAACATTTTACCTACATCTTCTATTCATCCTTATCATGAAAACTTTCATGATCAAGCTACTATAGCCTATAAGGACAAACCGTGAGTATAATGTCAGTTCCCAGAACCTTTTGGGAGATTAGGACGCCTAGCGTCTCCAACCTTCGCAAATTCTCATACAATATGAGAATGTGTATTTTGCAAAATTATACTCTATCATATTGCAACCAGAAACATTATTTCATATATCACAATACCTTCCACACATGATGGTTTTTAAAATAATTCTTTCAGCTCCTAGATAACCTCGATATTAAAACAACATTTGAATATCAAGAATCATGGAGGCAAACATGATACTTTAGATACTAACATTGGAATTCGTACTCTTGATTTAATACTACTTATTAAACTTCATGGAGTAAATAGAGTTTGATGAAAGTTTTCAATAGGACTTCTAAACTTTAAATTGACATTCAAAACAATACGATACCAGTTCGTAAAGTAAATATCCAGAATTCTATAGTTCTATTATCTCAATTAAAACTAAGCATAAGGTAGTAAACATATGCCAATGACTACATCAAACTATGCAAATTCACTTTGATTTAATGGTTTATGATAAATTGAGTTCGACTAATCCAAATTACAAATGAACTCCACTCAAAACCAACATCCCTCGAGTTGTTTTGGTGATTACATGAACCACATCCACTACACCAAGTCCGATCATCATGTGAGTCGGTGTAGCTTCAAAGGCGAGCATCTATATGGGCATCATATCTACCATATTACTCATGCTTAACATTTTGGTCTATGTTCCGAGGCCATGTCTATACATGCTAGGCTCGCCAAGTAAGAACCTTAGTACTCGCGTGTGTAAAATTCTCTTACACCCGTTGTATGAAAGTGTAGATTCAAGTACACCCAATCATCACGTGATGTCTCAAAACAATGATCCATAGAACGGTGCATACTTAAGGAAGAACACATTTTTATCTTGATATCTAAAAGAGGGGTCATCTTATAATGCTACTAAAATGCCAAACAAGCAATATAAGATGCAAAAAAAGGGGAAATGATATCGTTCTTGCACTTGATCACTATCATGTGCATCGTGGTATGATCTTTATCATTCCTTTATGTGTAAGGCCAAGGTCTATGGAACTTACACGTTAGGTATGCTATAATTTCCAAGAGTATCAACTATACTTCAAATTATAACATTACCATATCATGACACTTGCCTAGCAACAATCTAAACTAGACACCTCTAATTTATCAATTGCAAGTTTTGCGTGGCTTAGGGCTTTCGAAGATAGCACCAGTCTTACCTACGAACATGGAACCACATTGATGATAATCAAATTATTAACAACTCGTTGTAAATCATATATTGACCATAGTAGGAGAGACAGACACCCGCTAGCCACTTACGCAAAACTAGTTGCATGTCAAGCGTGGAAAAGGTCTCATGTGCGAGGACATGTAAAGTTAGTCCGGGCAGCTTCATCCCACTATGCCACCAATATGATAAGATGCAATAACATGATCATCAACGCCCCCATACTCATATATGTTCTACCCATGCAAAGCATCTACGCATAGATTAGGTTCTGATACCACTGCTAGGTTTGCAGCATAGAAAACAAAAAATTCCTATGATGTGAACAACTAAGCAGCAAGATATATCTACCTAGATACAATCAACGGGTGGATATATATTCACAGAGAACATACCCTTGAAGAGTGACACAACATTACTAACGAGTTTGAACTCGTGGATGATGTAGTCATACACTCGCCGGTCTCAAGATCGTGATGAAGTCCAGCAGGTCCAGCACCGCAAAGCAGCGGTGCATCCGTGATCACACACACGTCCGGTACCCCGAAAACTTCCGCGTCCTCGCTCTAGCGATGCAGCGGAAATAACAACTCCTTTCCAGATAAAGCCGCCGGGAACATGTATCTCGCTAATCCGAGACCATGGAGAATAATTTCTAGAGAGGGAGAGAGATCCTTCACGAGGAGGTGTAAGTGTGATGGAGTGAGAGGGGTGCCTTTTATAGGAGGAGGGGGCAGCCAAAGGCCATGGCGTGGCAGCCATAGTGGGTGCCCCCACCTCTTCCTCATTCATGTGGGTGGAGCACCCACTTACATAAAAACCACTCAAAAATCCACTCACACATGCATTAATTTTCCACAAAAATTAATGTATCTCTCATTTAATAAAACTATTTTATTTATTTTATTCAGAATTTTGTTAATTACATTAATTAACAAACATTCACATAAAACCCCCTGCAACATTTCAATATCACATGCAGAACCAGTTTCTGCAATTTCACCCAAAACAATTTTGGTTTCCATCAAAATGATTCCAGCGCTTTCTTAAATCTTTATCTGAAACATATTTGCTCCAAATGGTGTCGGTATCCCTTAAGTGTGTCACCCTACGGTTTGTGAATAATGCAGACATGATCGAGACCCTTGCTCGATCAATAATCAGCATCGGGACTTGGAGATCCGTGCTGACTCCCACACATTCAACGATGATCCTAGTGATCGTGTAAACCTTTAACGTCGTAACTAAATCCCTTTGTCTCGCGAAATATTAGATGTCCGAGATTCGATCATAGGTATCTCCATACCTAGTTTGATCTCGTTATCGACATGCACTCTTTTCTCGTTCCCATGATATAACATTCTAGTGACCACACCACTTGCTTGCAAGCTATCTCAATGTGATATAACCGGGAGGGCCCAGCGTATATCTATCCATCATCGGCATGGACAAATACCACTCTTGATCCATGAGCCTCAACATAACACCTTCGGAGTATCTGAACCCACCTTTATTGTCACCATCTTACGGTGTGACGTTTGATGTTATCAAGTTACTCTTCTAGTGTTAGTGATTGACATGATCTCATGGTCTAAGGACTAGAATTACTTCGTATGATGTTATAGAAATTTAAACACAATGACTTTGATCGTATTGCTATACTTTGGATGAATATTTATCACACCATTCGACCAATATTGTGACCTCGTTATTAACAACATCCAATGTCCATGATTAGGAAACCTTGATCATCTTCTTAATCAACAAGCTAGTTTACAATAGAGGCATAACTAGGAACCCTTTTTTTTATTAAACACATATGTATTAACGTTTCCAATTAATACAATTATAGAATGCAAAATAAACATTTATGATAAACAAGGAATAAGATAATAACCACTTTATTATTGCCTCTCGGGCATATTCCCTTCACTTTCTATGTAATTTCGACGAGTCATGGGTTCCCTTTCTTTTCTTTTGATCTTTATCTGACGTGGAAACATGCTCATTCACATTACACACAGAATATACTTTTTCACGAGTGGATAACAAATAAAGCTCATTGTGAAGGAAAGCAACACCCACACAATCTTTATTACACCAAATGGCACACTGGCCATGTCCAAAATGACACTCATAGTTTACTTTATCCAAACGTGATACACTTATTAAATTTATGTGTAAATAAGGAACATATAGGACATCGTAAGTAGCATCGTCGATCCATCAGCTAGCTCCAAGGAGATGTCGCCAACAACTTCAACGTCCGCTTGGACTCCATTTGCAACTTTAATGGATCTTTCACTTCTTTTCGTAGTTCACGTTGAATGGAATCCCTATAAAGAATTTGCAACATGAACAGTTGCATCTGAGTCAATCCACCAAGTAGATTTCGAAAACTATGTATACAGGGTTTCATTTACAAAAGAAACAATGTTGTTACCTTTCCATGCCATTAGTTCCTTTATCCAAATAGGGCAATCTTTCTTGAAATGCCCTGGCTTCTTGTAGTGGAGACAGGTATCTTTGTCCACTAGGAGAGGCCTTTGCTGATGCTGGTAGTGCATGGGAGCTTTTCCATATGGCTTAGAAGGGGAACCTTGGTTACTTTGATGGTAGGTCCTCTTCTTATTGTCCTTGACATAGTTCAAGGAACCACCATTGGAGGTTTTAAGCCTCTACTCTTCTTGGGCACACATGGAAATGATCTTTTCTATGTCCCACTTTTCTAGGGCCATTTGTAATTGACAACGAAATTGTCAAACAATTGAGACAATGACACCATGACCAGGTGGACAAGGAGTGCATGTTTTAGCTCTACATCAGCTTCCATGGCCTTCAATTTGGCATCCATTTTGCTCATCTAGATGATGTGCTCCTTGATGCTATGTCCACCTCCTGTATATTTTTCTGTCACCAACTGCTTCAGCAGCTGGGTTGCATATGTCTTTGAAGAGCCCGTTCACTGGCTCTTTATCTTTTCAAGGTACTCCCCTACGGAAGCACACTCTGCAATTGAGCAAGCAATTTCCAGCTCAATAGTGTTCTTTATAAATGCCATGCACTTTTTATTGGCGTTTTGTCTCTTTCTGTTCTCTATGGAGGGACAGCTCCAATGGAGCATTGTCCCTTTTCTGTGTTTCCCATGCAGCAGCATCATCAGCGGCATCTCTTATTGGCTCTATCGGCTTGGTGGGTTGTGGGGTTTCGGTAACCCAATCCACCTCAGCACAAACAAACCCCATGTCCACTTTCTTTCTCCATTCCGAGTAGTTATCTCCTCTAAGTATCGGGACCTCCTTGATGCAGCTCATCAAGTAGAACCCTTCTGCAAACCACAAATTAGTGAGATAACAACAACAATTGTATGTATTAATCCAATGTTGGTCAAAATGAAGACACACAACTGTTTATGCAATTAAATCTATATCACCGTCGGGCAGAAAATAGAAGTAAGTGTGCATATAACCACTTTAATCGAAAACACTAATCATGATCATGCTATTAACAACGTTGGTTAGAAAAATAACATGAACATAACCAGAATAAAACTTTAATATGCTCTCAAAAAATTTAATACTCACTTTTGTCTTTATTAAGTTTAAAAGAACACTTTTAACTATTTGCAGTGAAGAAATGAATTAAAAATTCATTAAACTTTATACTTTATAGAAACTTTACTATTACTTTTCTATTTTCTAAACAAAATTTTATTGGATAACTCTGAATAGAAAAAACCTTGGCAAATTACGCCCAAAAACACATAATTGTTTTTGTAAAAAAGCTTATGTAAATAAAAATCTGTCATTGTGCAGTGGTGGGCGGAAAAAAACGGCCCACGGCCTCTCTGCAGCCTCCTGCGCGCTCAGCACTGCGCGTCGCCTGCGCGGCCTATGGCCTGCACAGCCCGCCCATGGCCAGCAGAACACCACAACTCTATTTGTCGCCGCGCGCTCGGCATCGGCCTGTTGCGCCCCTGCCCGCGCTCACCCGCGCAACGTCCCACGGCCCAACCTCGACCTGCCATCGAATGCACCCGGCGCTCTGCCCAGCATCGAACGGTCCCGTGCAGCGATCATTAGGTCAAAACGACCCCAGTTGCTCGCCCTACAAAACCCTAGCCATATTCCGTTTGTCACCCGTGTCGGTCTCGTTCGTGCAGCGGCGGCGCATTCGTCCCCCGCGCGGTGAGATGGCGAGGAGGCAGCGTTGCCCCGTCTCCGACCGGCGACGAGCCCCTCTATCACCCACCGAACCCTCCTTCCAGCAAGCAGCATCGAAACAGAGGAAGCAGCAGTGAGCAGCGGCGCCCCTGGCCCCTTGTCGGCGCACGCGAGCACCTGTGGGTGAGCGCGTCACCGTTAAGTGGCCCAGCGGCAGTGCCCTATGCCGACGCACGACGGCGGCCGGATTTCTTTTTCTGTTCTTTTATTCGGATTTGGGGAAGGGAAAAAATCTCTAGGATTTTATTTTTCGTTCTTTGCCCCATGAGGGGTTGGTTCTTGTTCCCTATGCCTCGGCTTGCCGATGCGCATAGGGATCGAGAGGAATGGCGTGGTTGGGTGGGCGACACACTTTGCCTTTTAGGGTTAGGGTTTCTTTCTTTTGCTTTGTACCAAAAAAGACTACAAAACCTAGTAACCTTGCTCTGATACCATTGTTACAGCTGCTAGATCGACTAGGTGTAGGACTTTCGGTAGAACCTTTGCTATTGATCAAAGAAGGGACTAGAGAAGGACTGAGAGAGAGATGGGGAAGACAAATCTTCTCCCTGGTTCAATGAACCAGCGGCGTTGGCCATGGGGTCGACCGCGTGTGCGTGGGCGAGAGGTGGTGGTGGTGGTGGAGCTTCCCGTAGCTACCGCTAAACCCTATATCGGAAGGGATTGTAGGTGGGGAAGCGGCGGACGTGACGAACCTCGTGAAGCGTGCCCCGGCCCCCACCCTCTCTTTATATAGCGCTGCCACAGGGCTCACCAACCATGACTTGGTTGGGAGCTCCCGATCAGGGCACGGTCAAGGGCTCGATCTACCCGTTAGGATCGAACGGAAGAGGTCAACCTAACAAACAGATGTCGCTGAATTCGTGTCGGCCGATTTGCCCAATCTCATTCAGCAAACTAGTACATCGTGATTCAGATTAACAAATCAAAATACTCACTCTGACCTATATTAATTAACTTGAATTTATCTAAATTCTGATATATTTAATAGTAAAACAATGTTTAGATACATTCCAATCTAGACAAATTCGTCACACTGGCCATTCGGTTTCTCGGTTCCTTCCTCACGGCTCGCTGGATTTCGGTGCCGCCCTGTTGCTCTCCACGAAGGCCTTCATCTCCAGCAGGACCTTGCCGGCGTCGGGGAGCTCCGGGAAGCCGTAGAAACCGTGGAAGCCGTCGGGGTACTCCGCCACTAGAACCTTTTTCCCCATCCGCCGCAGTACGTCGGCGTACCTGCGCTGCCAGTCCTCCAGCGGGTCAAACCCACCGACCACAACCATGGTGGGCGGGAACGCCTCGGCCAGCTCGGCGTTCTCGTCGGTCACGTGCGCCGCCGGGTGGTCGCGCGTGGCGCCCACGGGCAGGAACGCCTTCCACGAGAAGTCGGAGCGTCGGAGGTTGACCACCGGCGCGACGCCCTCCAGCCTGAGCTCCGACTCCGTCCTCTCCTCGCCGCCGAAGTAGGGCTGCACGGGGAAGATCCCGGCGACGCGGACGGACTTGGCGGTGGGCTGGTGCTCGGCGGCCCAGCGGTTGGCGACGTGGTGGACGATGTTGCCGCCGGCGCTCTCCCCAGCGAGGAAGCAGCTGGAGAGGTCGACGGGGACGGCCTCCCCCAGGCCCGGGACGGCGCCGGCGTCGTCGATGAAGCGGAGCGCGTCGACGCCGTCGTCGTACGCCGCGGGGTAGCGGTGCTCCGGGGCGAGCCGGTAGTTGACGGACACGACCACGGCGCCGATCACGCCGCAGAGGCGGCGGCACACGCCGTTGAAGGGCCCGATGGCCGGGGAGAAGAGCGCGAAGCCGCCGCCGTGGTAGTAGACGATGACGGGCAGCGGCGCCGCGGCGGCCACGGGGGCGAAGACGCGCGCCCAGATGCCGCGGGAGGCGTCGATGGTGAAGTCGTAGGAGCGCACGCCGGCGCTGTCCGGGCGCGGATTGGCGCGCGCGCTCAGGAGGCGGTCGATCACCGAGTAGAGGCAGCGGTTGACGGTGCCGTCGGGGCGCTCGACGGCGTCGATGGCGACCGTGAGCCCGCCCAGCTGGAGCCGCAACCCCAGCGGCAGTTTCGGGCGCTGGCCATTGCCGCCGACAACTCCTTCATCCGCCGCGGCTTCCATCAAGTTATTTTTTTCCTTAACGCTGTGTCGCTCTTGGGCTTCAGTCGTGCGTTATTACCTCTGGTCGACATGTCCTCCTATCTATATACTAGTACAGTACCGGGAACGGCATGGTCTGTTTCATCTGTCTGCTGTTGATGGCACGACGATTGCCGAGCCCGGGACGCAAGAGCTCGTGGAGAGAGACGAGACAACGACACCTACTAGTACTTTATATGAATAGCTCGTGGAGTAGTTGACAGCTAGGCTATGACCACGAGGAAATTAGAGTAATCACAATTATATGGAGTGTGAATAATGTGAAGCGACTGACTATGCACATGTGACATGCCCCATAGGCCCATACAGAACCAAGTTAATTAATCCATGTTTATCTCAACTTAGTTCACCAGTCACCATCGATCCAACAAAACTACTGTGAAGAACTTCTTCCTTCCAACTAATTGCTCCTAGCGACCGGGTTTGACGCTGTCTACCCAGTTTCAGATGTCTACAACATGCCTTTCATTCATACTCTCAGGGCGTGTTTAGTTACTCGTTTTCCCGTTTCTCGCATGGGCCGAGAAGAAATAAGGATATTGGTTTCCCGTGGCGGACGAAATCTTTGCATCGCACGAGTTTTAAAGCACCGCTCAGTCTGGCCCTGAAGGAACGCCGAAATCGGACGTTTCCACGGAGCCAAGTTCTTCTCGCGCTCGCGGGGAAAGAAGTTGCACGCACTCGTGCAAAGGTAGGATGGCGGGAGCTCGCAAATTTCGGCGGGAGAAATTGGGTTACCGCCCGGCGATTCGCCGCGCCTATTTACACCGCCCCTCCGCCGGCTTCAAAATCCCCGCCTCCATTTCCCCCAATTTTGAGCTCTCCTACTCTAGTGGTTCTAGCTCATCTCCGGCAAGTCTTCCTCCTCAGTTATGTCGGACATGTCCTCCTCGTCAAGCGAGGTTGAGATCATGGTAAGAAACATCTAACCCTAGCTTTCGCAGCTTGGATCTGTTGCCATGTTCTAGCTCACGGTTCTAAGATGTGAGTTGGTGTTGTAGATCTGGACCCTCAGTATTTTCGCAGTGAGTATTCATATTGTCATGTGAGGATTGCCATGTGTTGTAGGTAGGATTAGTGTTATAAGTATAGTTCATCCCCTAGAACTGAACACATTATTATCCCTGCTGCCGTAGGAGAAGGTTGCGTCCCCTAATCTGCCGCAACCTATGTGCTACCTCTGCGTTATGTGCGGATGCCTGATGCGGTCGTTGAGGTGGGCACGAGGAAGTTGGCCATGTCATGGCCAGCATCTATGTCCACCTTCGCCCTGAATCGGGTTGTCCAGATGATCGAGAGAGGGGGTTCAGTAATGCAGGGATTCAGACAGGCGGACATGCACCTGATTGCAGAGGATGTATTCAAGTTCTATGGCCGGACAGTCACTCTGACCCAGGTGTACAACCACATGAGGCACTAGAGAGTGCGTTGGATTCAGGTGCTGAGGCTCAAGAGGCTTGAGAACGTGCACTGGGTTGAGGAGTCCTCTTCTATCATCATGGACGATGATGACTACTATAAGCACATAAAGGTTCGATATATCTGAACTTGCATCAGTAGTTGTAAAGATCTCATATGCGCCTACATGTCTTGAACTAACATTGATTCTCATATAGGCTCAGCCATCGGACACTGAGTTGATCAACAAGCCCATTGTCAACTATGCTCAGATGAAGATCATCTACGGTCCTCGCATCACCGTTGCGCCCGTCACCGTGACCGTGATACACAGTGCTCTTAGCCACCTGATAGAGCATAGTGGACGGAGAACCAGGTATCTTGCCATGACCCTTGAGCACAGGATCAGCTGGTTCACTGCCTTCCTGAACAAGCACTACCTCTGAGCAGCGGACTCAGTTGTTCGACGAGGTGCTAGTGCGATGATATGGATGTGATGTGTATTTTGGAGTAGCTAGGGCTGATGATCTATGGTTGCGATGACCCCTGAACTTTGGTCTGTATATTTTGGGAGGTGGTATTCAGTTATAACCCCTCCGTATATGATGAACTAGTGTTGCATCATGGGCAGTTGCTCGTGAAGTCGTGCTGCAGCACACATGCCAAGACTTATTATGTCGAACATGTGTTAATATAAGCTAGTAGTTCTCTGAATTGCACTTCTCTGAACTTTGTTCTCTTGTTTGATGATGTTGGGTAAGCTCACCTCACTAGCCAGGAGGTAAGGATAGTAGGGACAATGCAGTTAGCCAAACAAGTGCAAATTTGCTGAAATTGTAAAATGCATGGAACCAAACGACTGGGGCTTGGCTTCTCAACCCCTAGGGAAATGAGAATACATTGAACCAAACGAATGCACCTTTTGGCACGAGAGCTTGCATCGCCGCGTGCAGCTTCCATGGAGCCATGATCTCCAGGTGCGAGTAAATGGCACGAGCAACCAAACACGCCCTCAGTGATAATGCACCCATTATCCTCTCTACCAATGGCCCATCCCATAATATAAGACGTCCTTTTAAGTTTGAAAACTGGTGGCTAAAATAAAAGGACTTCCAGCAACATGAAAAAACCACCTGGGCCACTAAAACAACATGTTCCTTCCATGCTAGGGCGAACCATCTTGCAGGAGCCTTGAGGATTTGGAGCATTAAAAAGAAGCCGATCCAGTAGGAGCTAAAACAAATTGAAGGAAAGATAAAGGATATCCAACAAAAGCCCTTTACAAGATCAAGACAATGCCCTTGAAGCAAATATGGTGGAAAGGTATGAGGAAAACATGATTAAGCTTACAAATTTTTACATGGAGAGAGCAAAAGAGAACTGGATAAAAGATGGAGACAAGAATACTTCCTTCTTCCACAAGGCTATCACAAGAAGAAGAAGAAGAAGGAACACTATTGTTTCAGTGAAAGATGAAGACGATGTCCTCCAATTCATGCCTGACAAAATAGGTAATACCTTTGTCAATTATTTCAGGCATATCTTCAGTTCTCAAAGTGCTTTCTGTGGACCTTTCTTGACCACCAAAATGGCAATAATGATTACACATATACTATACCAGATAAGCATGAGCTATGGAACACTCTCAAAGATATGAAAAGAAATGCTCCACCAGGTCCTAATGGCTTTAATGTGGAATTCTATCTGGCTACTTGGGATTGGATAGGGAAAGTTGTCTACATGTTGGTAAAATCTTTCTTTGAAATCGGTGTTCTTCATTCCCACATTAATGATACCTGCATAGCTCTAATCCCCAAGAATCTTGCTCCTCTTGTTCCTTCTGATTATAGGCCCATAAGCCTTTGCAATGTCATCTACACGCTTATTGCTAAATCCCTAGAAAAAAGACTAAAATCTCATTTCCATACTACATCCATCCTGCCCAACAAGCTTTTATAGAAGGAAGGCGAATCAACAACAACATTATTATTGCTTAGGAGATTACTCACTCCTTTGCTCTCTCTTCTTGGAAGAATAAGGCATTCATTCTCAAGATTGACCTAGCAAAGGCTTTTGACAGAGTTGAATGGAGCTTCATTGTTCGTCCTCTGTCATGTAAAGGGTTGCATGGTCATTTTATAAATTTGATCCACACATGCATTTCCTTGCCAACATTCTCTGTTATCATTAATGGCTAGCCTTTTGCGAGATTCAGAAGCAACAGAGGTATAAGATAGGGTTGTCCTCTCTCGACGTACATTTTTGTCCTATCCATTAATGAATTATCTATCGAGCTTCGGGAAGCTATGGCAAATTCTTCCCTTTGTGGCATTGTTCTTGGACCAAATTGCCCTCTTATTCATTATCTCCTCTTTGTAGACAATCTGCTCATATGTGGCAAAGCTGATATCCAAGAAGCCTCCTCGATGAAGAAAATCTTGGCATCCTTTTATGAGCACTCTGGCCAAATTCCTAGCTGGACCAAGTCAGGTATTGTCTTTAGCAAGCATGCATGTTGACCATGATACTGCTAAAGCAATCAAACAAATCTTCTCTATCCCTCTGATTGATTCCTCTTTCATTCACCTTGGGCATCCTCTCATCCTTCCTAGTAAAGATAGATCCTCTTCCTATGATTTTTTCATAGACAAATTCGAAAACAAGCTCACCACATACAAAGATGACCACTTGTCTCATGATGATCGTCTCACTCTTATTCGGTCCTGTTTGACATCATCCTTGTATACTATATGTCTAATATCATCTTCCCAAAACTTTTTCCAATATCAATGTTATAGTGAGATCCTTCTGGTGGAAAGGCATAACCAGAGATGATTATAGTAAAACCCTCTACCTTCGGTCTTGGAAGGATGTTTGTGCCCCTAAAAGAGAACGTGGTGTTGGAATAAGGAATTTTCAGGCAATCAACTATAGTATGATCCTTATTGCAGCCTGACGCATTGAAGGAGATATGCCCTAGAGGCAAATAATAAATAGGTTTTTATTGTCATATCTCATTTAGTTTATAATAGTTTCATATTGTGCTATAATTGTATCAAGTGGAAACATTGGTATAGGTGTGGTATGAAACAGACCAAGTCCCTAATAGCCTCTATTCATACTAGTTCATTTGTCATGAGGATGATCTAGGTTTCAAGATCATGGGCATTTATGCCAATTGACAACAAGGTTATATCATTGGTGAATGATGTGATGGACATTCCTCGAAAGATTGCGATACTATCAAGTCAAATAGTTCATTGTTGCAATAGCTAAAATCTAGTCTCGTTTTCCTTAGACTGCTCACTATTTCCCAAGGCTGCTTTGACTGCATCAAACGTTACACGGTTAAACGGTGATCATAAAGGTGTATGTTAGGTATTCCAAAGGAACAATAGATGATATGTGACTACAAGAGTGTGATTTGTTCACCCACGTGACAGGTAAGATACATACGGCTGGCTTGGTGAGGTTACATCCATAAATGTTGCAACATGTGACTAGGTCACGGGGATGAAATATCATAGTAACAAGTAAAATAGAACTTGTTGGTAACGAGATTGAACATGGTATGTCATACCAATGATCGGATCTCGGACAAGTTGTATCAGAGAAACAAAGGGAAAATTAGACTCTACATTTTACGGTTCAAATGACATTGTCATCGTGGAATGCATAGGGGTCACATGGGCATTCCTAGTCCCTCTGTTGATCATTGATATAGATCATGTCTAGAGTATTCCTGAGTCGTGAGGGGATACACTTAAGGGTACGATGAGAGCGATCATTCATAAGATGGAATCACAGTAGAGAAATATAAAGCCGGAATTGTTCCCTGGAGAGATCCGAAGATGTTCAGAGAAGGAATAAAGGAAAAGACCAGAAAAGGGTTTTTGGATAAATGGGAATTTAAATATACATTTATCATATGTCAATTGTGAATTAATATATTCTAAATAATATTTAAACTAAGATTTATCAAAGCAACTTTCATATTAGGCCAAATTCCCGGAGGGAAATAGCCTAGGAGAAAAGCTACAGAAAATAGGAAAAAGAAAAGGAGAAGAAAATATGTTTCTGGCGTTAGTAGGCTAAGCAACCCACTTAAGGCAGGCACCGATGGGCTGCTTGACATGCGGGCGACGGATAACCGCATGCCACACGGGGCTCAGCTATAGCGACCAACGGGTCAGGGTGGCTTTGCAGCCCACCGGGACCGGGTGGCTGCCACAGCTGCGGGCGTACAGGAGCTAGGCCGCGGTCTTGGCTAGTCAGCCCACCCAGGTCACCGGCTGCGCGTGCGTCTGGCAGGTTGCGGTCATGGACCGGCCCACCCGAGCAATAGCCTCCACGCCACCGCGCGCACAAGACAGGGGGGCGGGATGGGCCACACAAGGCCCACCCGGCTGGCTCCTTGTCCTGTTGCTTGTTGCTTCCCCTTTTTCCTCTTGTGCTGATTTTTGGCCCATTCGGCTGGGACGAAAATCCTGATGTTTTCTTTTAGCAATTAGTCCCACATGGCTTAGCCTTTGAGAAAGGCACACCCCCTCCGCCTATATAAAGGGGTGCTCATGGGTGGGATGAGACACACAATTTGAGAAGTTTTTTAGTTGACTTTCTCCCTCTCTCTCTATATGTTGTGACCATCGCCCCAAGTTTGGGCCGTGCGAACAAGACACACCTACATCACGCCATTGTGCTACAGAGATTCCTAGCCGGATATCAACTTCCGCACTCCCAGCGGGATCGGGGAGCCGGAGGTCTTATCGTACACCGGATGTGTATGAATCCACAAGGTGCAACACTTGGGGCACTTAGATGTCGTGAGTCGGAGCTGCTGCACGATGAAGAAGGAGCAAGGGTGACCTGCGAGGATCTTCACGACCTTGAGGTCGGATACGAGTACGACTACATCAACCATGATCCCCTCAGAATGTTAACCGCGTACAGTCTACAAGATTATGTATTCTATATGCTCTGGTCGTTACTGCATTACTACATAGACAGATCTTGCGCGTATTAGAGTTCCATCATAGGAAATTTTTTGTTTTCTGCTACAGAACCCTTCACTGGTATCAGGTCCGATCTATGCGTAGGAGTGCTATACGGCCAGTATGCACAAGTATTGTGTGGGCATTGATCCCTTAGTTGTTACCCTCTAACGTGTACTTGTTTATATCGCGGTATTGTTTGATGAAGCGGCTCGGACCGACCTTACACGTATTCGTACGCGAGACTGGTTCCATGATCAACATACAGCTTGTACCATATAAGTGGCTAGCGGGTGTCTGTCTCTCATTCAATAGTTGATATAGCATTTACAATGGAGGGCCCCGAAAGGGGTATAGTAGAGACAACTATTGGATCCATGTTAGGGTTGGAAAGTTTGTAGTTTAGAAACGGTTCTATTGTGAAAGCCCTAACAACCACGTAAAACTTGCAATAGCTAAAGTAGAGGAGTCTAACTTTATTTTACAGGAGGGCATGTGATTTGATATGGTCATGGTCATGACGAAGGTAAAGTAGTTTACTTTTTGTGTTACTAAGTTATGTAGTAATAGTCATTGTTCCGATGGACGACTGGGTGGTGGCGGCATGGACTTGGCGTCAAACCAGGGGCAAGATGGAGATCATGCCGGAGCACTCGATGGAGATCAAGGCGCAAGAAGAAGCACCATATAATATCACAAAATATACATGTGATGTTGATACCTATTTTACATCTTATTGTGTGCTAGTATTAGATACTCAACGGTAGCAAATAAGATAATCCCTATTTAATTCCAATGATAGTGTTCCCCTTGTGTGTGCACCACCAAGAAAGTTCTTCGTTATGAACCCGGTTGTGACGATCAGGGGCTAGACATATCTACGTTTGCATACAGTGGGTGTAAGCCATGTTACACATCGAATACACACAAGTTAGATTTGGCAAGCCTAGCATGTGTAGATATGGCCTCAGAATACAAGAGATCGAAAGATCGAGCATGAGTCACATGCATGATGTGATTGACATTAGGGAATGTCTACCTTTGATACTGCATTGCCGGCCGTGATGATCGAGGGTGGTGTAGAGGATTGGGATCATGTGATCACTAAAATCGTCCAAGGGATGACAATTTTAGTGTGAGATCAATTATAAATTTAACTCATATTATGAACTTAGTCTAGATGTATGTTTGCTAATATCTTAGTAGAGCATGGCCTATCCCATTGAGGTCCTTTGTGACCATGGGAAATTTATTGCTTGATGTGGAACTTCGCAAAAGGGTCCAACTTCATAGATTAATACCCACGCGCCCGAGGGATATTGATGATTGAAAGTGCATAGATCGTTTGTAGCTAGTTTCGAAATAAAGATATCGATCCCACGGGGAGCAGGAGTCTGAAGTCTAATAACTCTTGAAATAAATATTACAATTGAAATGCTAAATAAAGTTCTAAGTGACAAGATAAAATGCGAGTATTGCGTAAAAAGGTATTTTTGGTTTTTGGTATAAGAGCAACAATAAGTAAAGTAAAACAACTGAATACAGAAAGTAAGTATCACATATGTAAGAGAGATTGGAACTGCAATAGGGAAAAATCGTTCTCAGGGAGCAGTGGATACACCACTAGCATTATAAGGAGATAAGGTAAATATTATTATCATGAACATTCTCAACTATGTATGTGTGGGAGGAACTCCGTATTTGGAAAAATAGGCAACCACCACTGCTCACATCATCCTCATAACAACAGCAGTCAGCAATCGACATCAATCGAATTACTCCGCTATTAAGGGACTTAATCCCGTAGGACGTATCCCATGGCATGGATAGTGTTCCGTGAGTTTCCTCGGTTCCCAAGTTGATATGTAAGGGGTGCTAATAGCTTTATAGTCACTATAAGTGCTAACACACCTCCGTCTACCAACTAGTAGTTCCCTCCATCAAGTCCCCATGAGAGGCAAATATTGAGAGGTCAACTTCTATCAATATCAAGATGAAGACAATCTTACACATGGTCATAGCGATGAATATCATAATAAACTTCATCGTATTTCAATCTCATACTAGGGTGTCTCCATCTCCCCAAGAACTAATGATCTACTCAGACATGGAGGTAATCAACATCATGGCAATAACAATGGAATCTATCATAGATGAATAGTACTTGTATAAATCCACAACAAGTACGGAATTACAACAAGATCTAGACAAGATGTAGATGGGATGGATGGAGATGGTGGTGATGCAGCGGTTGGTGATGAAGATCGATGCCTTAGCCTCTCGGATCTGCGTAGGGAGAAGATGGATCCCCCGTGGATGAGTTATCGCTCCAGATGCCTTCCGAAGGTGAGGTTTCGGTGATTTTTGGGTGTTCTGTATGTCGTCTCCCTGATCTAGTTGCACGGGGTGGAACTATTTGACGAGGCGGTGGCGGCGCCAACTATATGTCGGGAACTATACGGCCGGAGAATTTATTCCCGCCGTATAGTTGGTCATTAAACGTCTGCACGCCTTGTTTGCTTCGGGTTTTCTTATGGTATTATTGATATTTCCCAAATAAGCGATTTACGTTGTTTTTGACTCCTTTTCTCCTCAGTACAACTACTCCAAGAATTGTGTCCATTGTATCCATCATCTGTCATAATCTTGGTGAAGAAATACATAAAATGTGTGCGGGAGCACCGTAAAATACCAAGATCCTACATCTACAATGCAAAATAATAATATAAAACATGATGCAAATATGCACTCATCAACTTCCCCAAGCTTAGACTCTTGCTTGTCCCGAGCAAGTTTAGCTTAATGGATGTGATCCTCATATTCATGAAGCCGAGTCGATGAAATAAATGAGGTAGTTGCATCATGTGTTTATCATATATGATACATAGGAATAAGTTCATGAATAGTACCTCACTCAAACCATCTGAATAGTATTAACAGGCTTCCACACCTTAGTGATCAACAATTCACAACAGATGAATGTCAACATAATGTAAAAGTATCCAGTTCAACCGAATGAGTTAGCGAGGTAGTCCCAAGTGTTGTAGGATTAACATATTCACTTGGGATTCAAAATCTCAAAAGTGTCTCTTGTCATACTACAATATAGTGGTGTATGCCTATTTCCTCTTTGCACATTCACTCCTTTTTCTTCTCTTTTATGTATATGCTCACACTTTTGTTTAAGTGTTGTGCAAAGGAGCTAGCCATACATTCCACTTCATGTAGGAATTCAAAGTTTAACGATCTCAATTATCAAATTCCAATTGTATATGAAGCAATTTTATGACTTGAAGATTCTACCTTAACTTGTTCTCACTCTATTTTGATAACACCTTTTATTTTCCTTTTGTTCAAGGTTTCTTTTTCAACTTAACTGCATAGATACATTTTCTTTGGAAATCAAACCGTAGACTTACAATGTGTTGACCAAATTATCTTTATATGTTCCATTAATACCAATGGTGTGGAAGACTCCTATTGCTATCATCAAGTGCAAGTAAAATTATACTCAAGCCATTCATATATCCAATAAGACAAACACAAACTCAATATTGCTCCATACATGATAATAAACTCGGAATTTCATAAAGGGATCGACTATTCCTGAAGGGAATTCTAATGATGCAAACTTTATTTCTACTTTGAACTAATGCAAGACTAAAATAGTAATGTAAAACTTATAAGATAGATTACAAGGTCTTAAAGATCTCCCCAAGATTGGAATCAAGCTAGGCGGGATCAAATAATCCCTTGCGATTATTTGATACCGTGATTATTGTAGATCACTGTGGCGCCATGGCATGCAGTATCTTTTCTTCATGGTCCAGCCTGAGATGGATGGATTGATTGACAGCTTCTAATTCAAAAGATTATTCCTCTCCATCACTTTCACTTGTTCTTGAATGAAATCATTATTATTTTGAAGGGTTTGTATTGCCTTAAGACTCATAGAAAAACCTGATCCGGTTGTCTGCTTAATATATTCATCAAGTTTGTCAAGATAAAGTCGCACCAACCGAAGATGTTTGGGTGTCCCTGGTGTCTCCCTATACATCTCTTCAATCTTCAGCTCGAGGGATTTCAACTCCCTCTTCCGGCGTGCATTGTCAGTGTCGAGGAACTCCATAGGGACGATCTTGATCTCCTTGCCTTGCTCTCTATTGCTCCCGATCTCCATAGGAACCTTTCTTCTTGGCTTCTATCCCTTGGTTGCGTGTCCTCACGTGTGAATAAGAGGTGGATTGGTTTCTGGAGATTATGATTAGAGAGAGAGACAATGGCAGTATATAAGAGGGGTCAGAGGTCGGTAAAACTCGCGAGAAACACCAAATTCTTCCCCAAGAAAAGAAACTTAACGAAACAGGGAAAGAAATCGCGGATTTGGAGGAGTCCTGTCGCGTAGCGACCAACTATACAGGCGTGGCCCGTATAGCTCCGGCTATATAGTTGGTTCCGGGCAGATATTTCCAAATATATCGAGTCCAGGTCGGTTAAGTTATGACTCGAAACCAACAATAATGTTTTTTTTAAGAAAAGGCAAACGAAAATGTCTGATAGTTTAATGACCAACTATACGGCTGGAATATTGTCTCTGTTCGTATAGTTGGGACCATATAGATAAATACATCAAATATCGAAAGTTTCTGAGAGTTCAATGACCAACTATATGGCCGGAATTTTATCTCCGGTCGTATAGTTGCGACCGTATAGATACAGACATCAAAAACATCTTCACAAAGAAGATATAGAGGGTTTAACGACCAACTATATGGTGGGAGGTTTTCCTCCGTACGGCGGGAGGTTTTCCTCCGGTCGTATAGTTGCGCCTGTATAGTTGGTAAAAATCTCTAGATCTTCAGAAAAACATGAAGAAATTAAAGGAAAAAATTTCAGAAGTAATCTATGAAAACAAATCACTTATTTGAGTAAGAACACTTACCTTGAACTTACCGTTTGCTTATTCAAGGATGACAAGCTTCTCCAACAACAAATACTTCTTCTCTTTTGGAGGAATTGACCTTAGTTCATTGAATAATTCTCGTACGCGAAAATCACCAGGACTAAAATTCCTCTCAATAAGATGGGTGTCTTGCTGGGCAAACATAGACACTGCATCCAACCTCTTTATTTCCTGCCTTTGCATAATCTGCAACTCCAATTCTTGGAGTAAAAGAATCCAACAGACCAGTCTTGGATTATGGTCTTTCCTCTCAAGGAGTTCTTTTAAACCATCATGATCTGTATGAACTCTTACTTTTTCATCAACCATATAAGCACGAAATTTATCACAAGAGAAAAATACAGAAAATAGTTCCCTTTCTACCTTTGGATAATTCTTTTGAGCACCATTAAGAGTTCTACTAGCATGATGTATAATATTAAATCTACGACCAATGTGTTGTCCTAGAGTTACTCCTACAACATCATCACTAGCTTCACATATTCAGTCAAAAGTCATATCCCACATAGGTGGTTTAATAATAGGAGCACGGGATAAAGCATTTTTGAGTTTATCAATACAATACATTTATCATCAAAATTAAATCTTACTCCCTTTTGCAGGAGGTTAGTCAAAGGTTTAGATATTCTGGAGAAATTTCTAATGAAACTCCTATAAAAACCCACATGACAAAGGAAACTTCTTATACCTTTAATATCCCTAGGTTGTGGCATTCTCTCTATGGCCTCAACCTTAGCTCTATCCACTTCAATTCCCTTACATGATACCTTATGTCCAAGTACTATACCTTCTTTGACCATAAAATGGCACTTCTCCCAGTTTAGAACAAGACTGGTCTCTTTGCAATGCTGCAAAACTCTTTTGAGATTATCTAGGCAACTAGTAGATGAAGTTCCATAGACAGAAAATTCATCCATAAATACTTCCATTATCAGTTCTATAAAATCCGCAAAAATAGCAGTCATGCATATTTGAAAAGTAGCTAGAACATTACATAAACCAAAAGGCATACGTCGGTAAGCATGTAAATCATAAGGACTAATGAAAGTTGTTTTAAGTTGGTCATCAAGATGAACAGCTACTTGAGAAAAACCAGAGTATCCATCCAAGTAGCAAAAATTAGTGTGGTTTGCTAACCTTTCTAAAGTTTGATCTATAAACGGTAAAGGATAGTGATCATTTCTAGTTTCTTTATTCAATTTCCTGAAGTCTATGCACATCCTGTGCCCAACAATAGTTCTAGTAGGTATCAATTCATTGGTTTCATTAGGAACAACAGTAAAATCGCCCTTCTTAGGGACACAATGAACATGACTTACCCATTCACTTTCTTTAACATGATAGATTATACCTGTGTCTAGTAGGCGTACAATTTCTTTTCTTACCACTTCCTTGATTTCAGGCTTCAATCTTCTATTAAATTCCGCAACTGGTTTAGCACCTTCTTCCATGAATATTCAATGGACGGTTATCATCGGACTAATGCCCTTCATATCATCCATTGAGTACCCAAAGGCCTTGCGATGCTCCTTAAGTATTTTCATAAGTTCTTCTTCTTCTCCTGAAAGTTTAGCACCAATAATAACAGGAAATTTATTTGTATCATCTAAAAATTTGTATTTAAGATTATCTAGTAGAGTCTTCAACTCTTGGGGTAGTAATTCCTCGTCCCCTCTCTTCTTTGGCTCTTCGAAAGCCTCATTAGTTGGAGGCCCTATAATGGGAAGTGAATCGAGTTCATCTTATAGTTATTCTAGGGACTTGTCCTCCATGACTATTTCTTCATAATTTGAGTCTTCATTTATTTCTTCTTCTTGATTACTAAAGAAAAGAGCTGCCATTTTCTCAACAATTTTCTCTTTCTCTTCTTCTTCCATTTGTGGAGGCCTGTCTTTAAATTTGGAAAAGTGGAATTCTTTTTCTGCTCCCCCAAGCTTAACAGACACAATCTCCTTTTTGAAATCAACATAGGCACCTACATCACTCAAAAAGTTTCTTCCAAATATAAGTGGGCAAAGAGTGTCAGCTGGCATATCAACAACTACAAAATTGATAGGAATGTTTTTGTTGCCAATTGTGACAGTTGCATCTTCAACTAGTCCCATTGGAATTCTAAGAGTTTTATTGGCTAACATGATTTTCATATCAGTATTTTCAATTGTAGTCGGTTCTATTTATTCTTTTATTTCTAAATAGAAATCATAAGATACAACATTAACTTCGGTGCCAAGATCACATAAACCATAATGCGAGGTTTCCTTAAATATGGAGGGAATAATAGGCTTACCCACATCTTTTACCTTTGTTTTACCTTCAACCAATACGGAAGTCTCTTCTTCAAGTTCAACTATGTTACAATATTCGTACATAGCCATAATTGCTTCCTTGGTTACCTCTTCATCTTTGGTTTCTTCCAGATGTTCCACGACTTCTGGCATACTTTCCTCTTCCTTCTTCTAATGTACTGCTTTGACCTGTTCATATTCAAATATATTCTTCTGTGCAGTGTTAGGGAAATGTATCTCATATGTTGGTTCTAGGGAGGCCAGTGCTGCTTTAATTCTCTTTTCTTCTCAGGTTCGAGTGGTGGATCATACTTGATCAAACCCTCTTTTGGTGCTTTGATATGTTTCGTAAAAGCTTTAACAACTTGCAACACAAGATTTGAATCCAAATAAAGTTCTGTAGATAATTCTTTAACATGGACCTTTTTATTATAGTCATGAATACAATCATGATCTATTTCTACGCCTCCTTCACTTCTTAGACAAAAATTCCATGAAACTCTATGATCGTGAATTCTATTAAGTAAAGCCCAAGCTTTAGTTATAGGAAGATTCATAAAGGCTCCTTCCGCGAAAGAGTCTAGTTCAATTTTATTAGGTTCAATTAAACCACCATAAAAGATATTGAATAAATACCATTCAGGAAAATCATGATGAGGACATAGGCGAAGTAAATCTTTAAATCTGATATAAAGTCTTACTAGTCCTTCGTTAGAACGGTTCCTCCAAGTCATTATAAGATGCCTGATTCCAAAAGATTTTGATAATGGATAATATTTTGCTAGAAATTCACATGCTAAATTATCCCAAGTAGTAGTGGCTTCTAGCGCTAGAGATCTATACCATGAGAGAGCAGTACTAGTCAAAGTCTGACTAAAAAGTTTAACCCTTACCACATCAGCAGTATATCCCGTCAATTGAAAAGTGCCACATATATCTTTGAAACATGCAATATGCTCATATGGATCAGGATCTTCTTCATCTCTAGTAAATTACATCTTGTGTATAATACCAAGTAATAGAGGATTTATTTCAAACCCCGTTGTCTTCTTATTGGAGTTGTCTCTTTTATAAATATCATAGGGCTTCCCAAAGTGGTTGAGTGGGTTAGCACTAGTCATATATATGCTCAAACTCCATCATGTTGGTGGAAACCTGTAACTCAAAACAAAACTTAGCAAGTAAAAAATAAGCAAAAACTAAGAGACCTACATCACTTATCTCCCCGGCAACGGTGCCAGAAAATAGCTTGATGGATGCAAGTGCACAGATCGTTTGTAGCTAGTTTTGAAATAAAGATATCAATCCCACATGGAGTAGGAGTCTGAAGTCTAATAACTCTTGAAATAAATATTACAATAGAAATGCTAAATAAAGTTCTAAGTGACAAGATAAAATGCGAGTATTGTGTAACAAGGTGTTTTGGGGTTTTTGGTATAAGAGCAACAATAAGTAAAGTAAAACAACTGAATACAGAAAGTAAGTATCACGTATGTAAGAGAGATTGTAATTGCAATAGGGAAAACACGTTCTTAGGGAGTAGCGGGTACACCACTAGCATTATAAGGACCTACGGTAAAGATTATTATCATGAACATTCTCAACTATGTATGTGTGGGAGGAACTCTGTATTTGGACAAATAGGTAGCAACCACTACTCACATCATCCTCATAACCACTGCAGTCAGCAATCGACATCAATCGAATTACTGCGCTATTAAGGGACTTAATCCCGTAGGACGTATCCCATGGCATGGATAGTGTTCCGTGAGTTTCCTCGGTTCCCAAGTTGATATGTAAGGGGTACTAACAGGTTTATAGTCACTGTAAGTGCTAACACACCTTCGTCTACCAACTAGTAGGTCCCTCCATCAAGTCCCCATGAGAGGCAAATATTGAGAGGTCGACTTCTCTCAACATCAAGATGAAGACAATCTAACACATGGTTACAGCGATGAATATCATAATAAACTTTACTGTATTTCAATCTCATACTAGGGTTTCTCCATCTCCCCAAGAACTAATGATCTACTCAGACATGGAGGCAATCAACATCATGGCAATAACAATGGAATCTATCATAGATGAATAGTACTTGTATAAATCCACAACGAGTATGGAAATTACAACAAGATCTAGACAAGATGTAGATGGGATGGATGGAGAGGGTGGTGATGCAGCGGTTGATGATGAAGATCGATGCCTTAGCCTCCCGGATCTGCACAGGGAGAAGAGGAATCCCCAGTGGACGAGTTCCCCCTCCAGATGCCTTCTAGAGGTGAGGTTTCAGCGATTTCTGGGTGTTCTGTATGTCATCTCCCCGATACAGTTGCACGGGGTGAAACTATTTGACGAGGCGGTGGAGGTGCCAACTATACAGCGGGGACTATACGGCTGGAGAATTTATTCCCGCCATATAGTTGGTCCTTAAACCGTCTATACGCCTTGTTTGCTTCGGGTTTTCTTCTAGTATTATTGTTATTTCCCAAATAAGCGATTTACGTTGTTTTTTACTGCTTTTCTGCTCAGTACAACTGCTCCAAGAATTTTTTCCATTGTATCCATCATTTGTCCTGATCTTGGTGAAGACAGACATAAAATGTGCACGCGAGCGCCGTAAAATACCAAGATCCTACATCTACAATGCAAATAAATAATATAAAACATGATGCAAATATGCACTCATCTGATATCCTCATAATTAGATGATCTTCTCTTCTTGATACAATAACCATTAGGAGATAATTTGATGACTCTACAATGTTTGTGTTTTCTCCATAATCATCCAATAAGCCATTCTTCATACGATGGAGAGTTGGACTACAATTGTATTATGCAAGATCTGTCACATAAAGTATGAGGTTGGATGGGTTTTCCTCCATCATGGATGAAAAGAGAATGTTTGGAGAAACACTTAGCGATCTTGCATTAGAGTTGAGAACTCTTAGAAGGGCTAGATTGCAATGGAGGTCATGGATGAAAGGGTATATAGATATACAAAGTTATAAGTGTAATTCTTGCAAAAACTCGTTGCAGTTTGCAAAGTATTTGATACTTGTCCTGCTTTGTGAAAAAAGGATGATCTGCTTGAGAATTTTTGGATTTGAGGCAATGTGGATTGATGACGACAAGCAAAATAGTTGATGCTGACGTCACCCCTTTCCTCAAAGTTTATCATTTGGATTAGTGGACTTGAATATAATTTGTAATCCTTGTTTGTGTGTCTTGCTTTTGGCGAGACGATTATTCATATGAACAAGTTACAAGCCAGTTTGTACTATTCTTTTGAACAATACCGTTATGGTCAAATTACGATTATAAATGAGTTATTCTTATCACTATGTTAATGATAATACTTTAAGCATGTATAAAGGATTAAAATGCTAAAACATATCCAAAGTTTAATAAATGACACTATAGTTTAAGTCATTTTGGTTATTGCATGTTCTTCATTCTAAAATGAAGACCAGGGTCTTAGATGCCTAATCTAGAGACTTTGCAAAACCATGCCTCGTTCGACAGAATGACTAAAACTCCGCATTCTGGTAAAACAGTAATATGCGAAGAAATGTTGAATCTTATGCATAGTGGTGTAACATATTTTCAACAAATAATGTAAATCATTTGTTAATTGTGGACCTAACTTAATAAGCATATTTACTTAATGAAACACGAGTTTCAAACGATTTGAATTGTTCAAATGAGTTCACAACAAAGGAGGATATTGAATTAACAAGAATACAAGGTCCCTTCAATTTGATCGACATGGCTAAAGTATTTAAGTTAATCTTGGCATAAAAGGACTTGTGAAAGAGGTTTCACAAATTATGATAATAGGGAAATTCAAAAGTGTATTGAAATGTCTAAACATCAAAATCATTTATGTATTATATACATATGGTATAATGTTATCTCTTATCGGGGTTATAGTTGTTGTTTAGAGTTAGAGATCAAAATAAGCAAACACTCATTTTAAATACAAAGGAACATCTAAAGATTCGTGGAAACAACACATAAGAATTATGGCACGTTTGAGTTTCTAGAGATTTCGATAAGTCAAAATCATGGCGAATAAACAAATCTTTGTAGTGTATTCTTAGGCAACTATGAATACATATTCCACAAGGGGCAAACTTGCTGTTGTCCAAAGGTGATGTGTCTTTATGAAGATACAGGTGGAAGAAAGTAAAAGATCAAAACAAGGTATTTGACCTTACCTCCGAATTGTTGAGTGCCGTAGTAGAATTTGTTTTGTGAAACCGAACTCTACAAAATAGAGGAGAAACTAATGATAATGATAATAAAGTTTCAACGAATACTTTTACTAAAGAAAGTAGGATTGGACAATGTATTCTACAAGTTTGTGGAATTATATTGTTGATCCAATTGTCACGTTTTGAATAAGACATACCTACGAAATACAAAGAAGCGTGATGGACCTAAGTGAGAGAAAGAAATGGATATTGAAATCTCGTTAGTGGACTTCTCGATTTGATGATAATCAAAGAATTTTGGAATGTCCAAGATTATCGAGAGGACCTGGATTTGAGTGGGAGCAAATCAGCTTGCCTAAATCATAATATGCAGCTGACATATTTTGAGTGTGAGCTAAGTGAAATCCCTGAATCTCAAATATGGATGCCATATTTGAGTGGGAGCATGAAATCATTCTAGGATATATGGACGACATATATGAATGTGTGATTGGTATTAATAACATTTAAGTTAGTAAATATGGATGAACTTGAATAAGTTAGTAAACAATGAGATCTATAGAGATAGATTGGTGATTTTAATGTCAAATGCTTCCTAGACTTGATTCTAAAAGATGTTCAGAATATCCTAAGCAAGATTCTGAAGAATTTCAGAATGGAACAAGGTAAGCAAGAAGTTCTTACTATATGAAGCGTTGAGTTAGTATAGCAACTATGGTTAAAATAAAGAAAGATATGCATTGCATCTCTTGTGCCTCAGCCATAGATTCTTCCATACAATCGTATTGTATACTCGACGTAATGTGACCCGAGGTTCTGGTGGGTAGGACAAGCTCTTAACTGTAAGAACATGTCTTGAAGTGATTCCTCAGAAAATCACTGAACTAGAATTAAGTTAGTACTTAAATTACAAGAAGCAAAGTAAGGCGCATAGCTGCATTTCATGCACTAGGATCTACATAGATATAGAAG
The DNA here is from genome assembly GCA_910589775.1 of Avena eriantha. Classification (NCBI taxonomy): domain Eukaryota; kingdom Viridiplantae; phylum Streptophyta; class Magnoliopsida; order Poales; family Poaceae; genus Avena; species Avena eriantha. The sequence goes on along the minus strand of OU342741.1, from coordinate 80,159,165 downwards.
TATAAAGGCTCCATCTGATGTGATGTATATTTTTGTGGTGGGACTAGTTCATCTTTACGCAGAGGGTGTGTCCCAGGGCACAGTGCCCATGAGGTTGATCTAAAGTCATTGTAGGCTCCTGGAAACCGACTTCACTTTGTTGTCATAACTACTATACATACACAAAGGATTGCAAAGTGTGTTTTGAATTTTAGACGACAACAGTGAAAACGACCATCATTATAAACACTAGAAACAAAGTCTGACTTTTGTTGCCAAATGATTACTTCAACCCATTATAAGATAATGGTAAGAATGTCAAAATTAGGAATACATTAACGATTTGCAAAAGACATAATGATCTGGTAAAACAGAACATGGACAAGACGTTTCCCGTGAGCATGCATGATCTATAAACGCATATGTTATATGGTTTATGATGAGTAAAATGTGAGATGGATTACTTGTACTCTAGTGCAAGTGGGAGACCGAAGGAGATATGCCCTAGAGGCAAATAATAAATAGGTTTTTATTGTCATATCTCATTTAGTTGAAAATATTTTCATATTATGCTATAACTGTATCAAGTGGAAACATTGGTACATGTGTGGTATGAAACAAACCAAGTCCCTAGTAGCCTCTATTCATACTAGTTCGTTGCTCATGACGATGATCTGGGTTTCAAGATCATGGGAATTTATGCTAATTGACAACAAGGTCATATAATTGGTGAATGATGTGATGGACATTCCTCGAAATATTGCGACACGATCAAGTCATATAGTTCATTGTTGCAATAGCTAAAATCTAGTCCCTTTTCCTTAGACCGCTCACTGTTTCCCGAGGCTTCTTTGACTGCATCAAACGGCACACGGTTAAACGATGATCATAAAGGTGTATGTTAGGTATTCCAAAGGAACAGTAGATGACATGTGACTACAAGAGCGGGATGTGTTCACCCCGCGACAGGTAAGATACATACGGCCAGCTTGGTGAGATTACATCCAGAAATGTTGCAACATGTGCCTAGGTCACGGGGATGAAATATCACGGTAACAAGTAAAATAGAACTTGTTGGTAACGAGATTGAATAGGGTATGTGATACCAATGATCGTATCTCGGACAAATTGTATCAAAGAAACAAAGGGAAATTGGATTCTACATTTTTTGGTTCAAACGACATTGTCATCATGGAATGCATAGGGGTCACATGGGCATCCCTAGTCCCTCTATTGATGATTGATATAGATCATGTCTAGAGCATTCCCGATCTGTGAGGGGATACACTTAAGGGTACGATGAGAGAGATCATCCGTAATATGGAATCATAGTAGATAAAGAGAAAGCCAGAATTGTTCCGTGGAGAGATCCGAAGATGTTCGGAGAAGGAATAAAGGAAAGGACCGAAAAAGGGTTTTTGGATAAATGGGAATTTAAATATACATTTATTATATGTTAATTGTGAATTAATATATTCTAAATAATATTTAAACTAAGATTTATAAAAGCAACTTTCATATTAGGCCAAATCCCTGGAGGGAAATAGCCTAGGAGAAAAGCTGCACAAAATAGGAAAAAGAAAAGGAGCAGAAAATATGTTTCTGCCATTAGTGGCCTGAGCAGCCCACTTAAGGCGGGCACCAACGGGCTGCTTGCCACGTGGGCGGCGGATAACCGCACGCCACGCAGGGCTCAGCTATAGCGGCTAACGGGCCGGGGTGGCTCTGCAGCCCACCGGGGTCGGGCGGGTGCCACCGCTACGGGCGGGTGCCACCGCTATGGGCGGGTGGGAGTTGGCCGCGGTCGAGGCTAGCCGGCCCACCCGGGCCACCGGATGCACGCGTGCCTGGCAGGCCACATGGACCAGCCCACCCAAGCAATAGCCTCCACGCCGCCACGCGCGGGAGACATGGCGCGGGATGGGTCTCCCAAGGCCCACCCGGCCGGCGACTATCCTGCTGCTTGCTGCCACCCCCTTTTTCCTCTTGGGCAGATTTTTGTCCCATTCGGCTGGGACGAAAATCTTGGTGTTTTCTTTTAGCAATTAGTCCCACATAGCTTAGCATTTGAGAAAGGCACACCCCTCCGCCTATATAAAGGGTTGCCCATGGGTGGAATGAGACACATAATTTGAGAAGTCTTTTAGTTGACTTTCTTCCTCTTTCTCTGTATCTTGTGACCATGGCCCCAAGTTTGGGTCGTGTGAACAAGACACACCTGTAGCACATCGCTGCGCTGTAGGGATTCCTAGCCAGATATCAACTTCCGCACTCCCGGTGGGATCGGTGATCCAGAGGTATCATCGTACACCGGATGTGTACGAAGCCACGAGGTGCAACACTTGGGGCACTTGGGTGTCGTGAGCCGGAGCTACTACATGATGAAGAAGGAGCAAGGGGTGACCCGCGAGGAGCTTCGCGACCTTGAGGTCGGCTACGAGTACGACTACATCAACCACGTTCCCCTCGGAACATTAACCGCATATGGTCTACAAGGGTATGCATTCTATACGCTCAGCTAGTTACTACAGTACTACATAGATAGATCTTGGACGTATTAGAGTTCAATCATAGGAATTTTTTGTTTTCTGCTATGGAACCCTTTACGTATAGCTCAAAATCCTAATCATTTCCTCCACAAAGTTATCAAAGCTAAATTGACATAGGTATGACTTATCGGGTTCCCATGGTTGGTATACCTGGTACGCACCTAATCTATGGTCCATGAAGCCCACCAAGAACTAGGAGTCTTGGAAGCATCCGAAGACCAAGAACCGAACGTGTTAATCAAGATAGAAGTGCCAACTGATATAGTCATATAGCTGTAACCAAACTTTTAATCGATCCGTGTTGGACTCCGAGACCCAGCCCCTCATATAGAGGCTGGGAAGAGCCGACGGAGAGGACATCGTAGCTTTGAGCGAAACACAACCCTCCATGAGTTAGATTGTAGCTAGCGAATCAGCGACTCTGTAACCCTCTATTTTGATAATCAGGCAGGACTTCGACTCCCTTGTTTGTCTGATAGGCCGACGAAATCACCAACGCTCTCTTTTCCATCAAACCCAAGTCCATAACCATGGATATTGCCGATATCACACCTCGTCAATTGGTGCCATTTGTGGGAACTCTAAGCGCTGGAGTCATGAATTCGGTGGCTCCATGTTCACCAAGAAGCAACCCGACGATTGAGGTTGGTGAGGTCCACTACGATCCCACCGGTCTTGATCCACGCCTGGCCACCCCTCTTTCGACCTCCGACAACTTCGGTCGGGTGACAGATCTAATGATTGGGGGTCTTCCACTTTCGCATTGGGGCGGCAAAGAACCTTTGCCTCTTGGCTCCAATCTACTTGGATCCGTCGAGCGCAATCATAGCACCTACAGCAACACCGGCATCTTCTATCGGCTTCACTAGAATGTCCACCTCACACCCAATAAATGTCGAAAACATTTGCGGCCACGCCGCGGATCTGGGGGATTTGGCTGATCTCTATGGCGGTCTCTCCTTTAGATCTGACTCTGAACTACCATCACCTCACAGCATGAACCCGACAAGTGGCGAATCTGAAAAAAAAGCATCGACTCTGGGATCAAAAAATCTGACTCGTACCTAGAACAGGACCCATGGAATTTTAGTCATCTCAAAGATAGTGTCTCCTATGATTCCGATGACTATAGGGACAAATCATACATGGAGCACCACCAGGTGTGTGTGATTATGGGAGCCACAGGAACGGATGAAGGAACTTCAACACCACGTGACTTCCATGGTAACTCTATAATCCAGCCCAGTGATATTATTTCAGAAAATGGTACAAGTGGTCGCAGGAACGGATCGGAAACACCTGCGAAAAACTGTGTTGTCCAAGGAGGGGTGGAGCATGCGATGGTGAATTGATAACTCTTCAGCTATCACCAGCTGCCTGGGGGAAGCAAGAAACATCGTCTCGAGGGAAGTACCTATGATAGAGGACGCTTCACGTGAGGATCTGATGGCCTACCAGTACCTCCTCCACAAGCAGAAGAGGGAACTAATCAAGCTGAAGGGGGGCCTGAGGAGTGGAAAAGGATATATAGCCGACGAATCAAGCATATGGCGGGCGCATCTCAGCTCTACCCGCAACTCTAGGAGCGTCGTAGCACGATCACAACCAGGAAGGGGCGTCTCTCGGCTGCATAACATACCTGAAGGCGAAAGACGCGAGCTCACCCGAGACCTGGACATGTCATTCTTGTTCGTAGATTCAGTGGGCTATATCAAGGGTAAAACCGTGCAATTCGCCCTTGTGTGGCTCATAACTATCTTCTCACAACTCAACCGATTGCCGGCGATCCGCGGGTAGCCATCCACCGCTCTCCCCTCATGGGCCTTGGCATGGTTGGAGAAACACTCGCACAAGGGGACCATGAGATTGTCCCGCACTCCAACAGATCACCATGCTATTGTAGCAACCCTCGGTAGATGGCAGAGATCCGAAGGTCTAGTTCGCTGCACCACGTGCACTTCACGCACTCCTCGCACAGTCATGATGCCAGGGATGACATCACGCAATGCAAAATCGATAAGTCTCGGGAGAAGAGCAACACTAGAAGATACTTAGACGATGAAAGCAAGGACAACCGCGAACCATGTGGCGCAAGTTGCTTTACCCATCGAGTTAGCAAAACACCCATACCCAACAATTTCAATCCCCCCCCCACAATCGCCAAAAGTATGATGGCCTCCAAGAGCCAGAGGCATCGCTAGCCAATTGTTTGCAAATTGTGAAACTCCTAGGTGGGTCGAAAGCCACCGCCATGGAAAGCCTACAGTAGCACCTAAGCGGCACTGCACATTCTTGGCTACGATAGCTACCCGAGGAATCCATCAGCAGTTGGGGTGACCTGGAGGAAAATTTCATCTGAAACTTCAAGTCCACATTCAAGCAACCCGCATCTATCGAGGAGTTGCGGGCGTGCAAGCAGAAATCAGGAGAACCAATACGTGCATTCATACATTGGTGGAACATCGTCAAGAACTCAGCCAAGAGTATATCCGACGAGAGGGCAATCAACGCCTTCAATGACGGCCTACGCTGAAAAGAATTCATAGAGGAGATGGGTTGAGTAAAACCAAGTATAATCACTCAGCTGATGGACATGGTTAATCAGTGGGCCGACAACGAGGATGCAGTAAACAATAAACGAAGGCGCTCACCCAAAGAAGACAATGACAGGCGTAACACCGAGAACAGGAGGTAGCGCAACTATGATGGTTACGGCGGGCCAAGCCACATACTTGCTGGTTATGTTAATGAGGACAATCGCAGGAGCGATAATCGTAGTGGAGGCTATCGAGGCAACCGAGACGTAGCTGGACCAAGTGGGATAGTGCAACAATACCAGTCGAGACCACCTAGAGACGCCCCAATGCCAGCTGTACAGATGTTGGACAGATCATGCCAAATGCATTATTATGTTGACCCAGAAGGGAGAAAGTGATCAAATCACCTCATGAAGGACTGATGCACCTTTTTGGGGCTTCAACGGGCATATAGCAGCAAGGTGGCCGAGGCAACAAACCAAGGATACAACACAGCACCCGGGGTGTTATTAGTCAACGCACCACCAGGGGCACCCCCGGTAGCCGTGGTAGTTCAGTAGCAACCCGAGGCAAACAGAGACCAGAACGATGAGTATCCAAGATCCAGGGGAGCAAATCACATGATCTTGAAGGAGCGCATGTCCAATAAAACATAAAAGCTAATTACCCTACAAGGTAACATAGTAAGGACACCACTGCCAACACCTGAGTACCTCCACTAGTATGAGCAGGAGATTACCTTAAGTAGAGATGATCACCCCCTTTGAGTCCAATGACTAGGTCCTTCGACACTAATAGCGGAGGCCCAAATCAACAGGTTTTACGTGAGCAAAGTCTTCATGGACGTAGGAAGTAGCATCAACCTCATCTACACCAAGATGCTACATGCAATGAACTGCTCTCTGACTAACCTAGCTCCAATGGAGACCTCATTCCATGGCATCGTCCCGGGCAATGCGATGTCCCTTTAGGCAAGATCTACATTGATGTTGTCTTCGGGACCCAAGAAAATTTCAGGTGCAAAAAAATCAAGTTCGAGTTTATGGACTGGCCATCATAGTACCACGTAATCCTAGGGTGACCAACATTTGCACGGTCCATGGAGGTGCCACACTACGCGTACCTCATGATGAATATGCCGGCACCCAACAGAATCATAGCAATGAGGGGAAGTTACGCTCATTTAGATAACTGTGACGCGAGTTCAACAAGATCTCTAGATCATTTAGAATGCAAATAGAGTTTGCCCATCTCAAGATCTCGGCTAATGACGACGCTCTTCCAGAAGCAACAAAGTCCATACCCGATCAATCCTTTGACTCCGCAAAGGATACAAAGGAGGTATAGGTTCTACCTATGGACCCGAAGGAAACGGCCTATGTGATTGATGAGTCCAAAATTGAAGCATATTTACTTTCTTTTTTGCATAAGTAGAATAGGAATTTTGGTATTTTACTGCGTTTTCATGCACCTTTTGTCCTTGCTTATAGGAGAATGCCATTCGGTTTGTGCAATGCTCCTGCTACTTTTCAAAGATGCATGAATGCTATATTTGCTGATTATATTGATAAAATTATGGAAGTATTTATGGATGACTTTTCTGTGTATGGTACCTCTTTTGAAAACTGGTTGTTCAATCTTAACAAAGTTTTGCAGCGCGTGAGGACCAACACTTAGTCCTAAATTGGGAGAAGTGCTATTTCATGGTGACAAAAGGTGTTGTTCTTGGACACCGAGTTTCGGGAAGAGGAATTAAAGTGTACTGCACCAATATAGATGCCATAGAGAAGCTACCATATCCTAGGGATATAAGATATATAAGAAGTTTTCTTGGTCATGTTGGTTTCTATAGAAGATTTATCAAAGACTTTTCTAAAATATCCAAGCCTCTAGCAAATCTTTTGCAAAAATATGTTCCATTTTCTTTTAATGACGATTGTGTAGAGTCTTTTGATGTTTTAAAGAATCCTTTGATAAGTGCTCCTATAATTCAACCCCCTAATTGGAATTTTCCTTTCGAAATCATGTGTGATGCTAGTGACTATGTTGTAGGAGAAGTTTTAGGCCAAAGAATTGTTTAAAAACTTAATGTGATATATTATGCTAGTAATACTATTGATGGCGCCCAAAGATATTATGCTACAACTGAAAAAGAATTATTGGTTGTACTTTTTGCATGTGATAAGTTTAAACCTTACATTGTAGACTCTAAGGTAATAGTACACACCGATCATTCTGCTATTAAATACCTTATGAACAAAAATGATGCTAAGCCTAGACTCATAAGATGGGTTCTTTTACTACAATAATTTGACCTACATATTGTAGATAGGAAAGGTGAGGACAACCCGGTAGCTGATCATTTATCTAGAATATAAACACATTCCGGTAGATCCTATTCCTATTAATGATAGCTTTGCAAATGAACAACTAGCAAACATTAATGTATCTACTTCTAGAGTGGCTTCACCATGGTTTGATGATTATGCTAATTTCATAGTTGGAAAAGTTATTCCTCCACATTTCACAGACCAACAAAGAAACAAATTCTTTTATAATCTTAGACATTATTTTTGGGATGACCCATTCCTTTATAAGAAAAGTGTAGATGGTATTATTAGACGTTGTGTCCCTGAGATTGAGCAATAGGCTATAATAAGGGATTATCATGACAGTCCTTATGGAGGACATCACGCAGGAGACCGTACTACTGCAAAGGTATTACAATCTGATTTTTATTGGCCTACTTTATTTAAAGATTGTGCTAATTATGTTAAAGCTTGTGACAAGTGCCAACGTGTTGGAAATATTTATAAGAGAAATGAAATGCCTATGAACTATTCACTACCTCTTGAACCATTTGATGTATGGGGGTTTGACTTTATGGGACCATTTCCCCCATCAAAACCAAAACATGCTCATATTTTGATTGAAGTGGATTATGTTACAAAGTGGGTTGAGGCAATTCCAACAAAAAGTGCAGACCATTCCACAACAATGAAGATGCTTAAGGACATCATCTTTCCCAGGTTTGGAGTACCTAGGTTTTTAATTACTGATGGTGGTTCTCATTTTATTCATGGACTATTTAGAAAAACTCTAGCTAAATATGGTGTTAATCATATAATTGCATCTCCATATCATCCACAAACTAGTGGGCAAGTTGAATTAAGAAATAGGGAAATTAAACTCATATTGGAGAAGACAGTTAATAAAGCTTGATCTGATTGGCCAACTAAAATTAATGATGCTTTATGGGCTTATAGAACTGCTTTTAAAAATCCTATGGGCATGTCTCCTTATAAAATGGTTTATGGAAAAGCATGTCATCTTCCAATTTAATTAGACCATAAAGCTAGATGGGTTGTTAAACAACTCAACTTTGATTTTAAAACTGCTGGAGAGAAAAGAATTTTTGATTTAAGCTTATTAGATGAATGGAGGAATGAAGCATATGAAAGTGCTAGACTATTTAAATAAAAAGGAAAAAAATTGGCATGATAAGGAAATTAAAATAAAGGAATTCAAAGTAGGAGATCAAGTATTGTTGTTCAACTCTCGTTTCAAGTTTTCTGTAGGAAAGTTAGCCTCAAGATGGTAGGGTCCATTAGTTGTGCAGGAGGTGTATCGCTCTGGAGCCATTCGTCTTCGTGGAGACTTCAACGGTAACCGTCATGTTGTTAATGGACAATGTCTTAAACATTATATTGCAGGCCAAAATTAATGTGTGTCGCGAAAGAATTGGATGAAACGGAGTCCCAGGGAGGGAAAGAGGCCAGGTGGCGCACCCACCCCCTAGGCATGCCATCTAAGGTCTTTCCCTCTTCTGAAGTCCGTTTTGCCTCCGTTTCTTCCTCAACGCTTCATCTTACCCTAAAAACCATCTATATATACTCCTCCCCGCCGATCTAATCTCGCATTGAGTCTTTTCGAGTGAAACTTGTTTTTCCATCCTATTTCTTCAGCTTTTATCCATGGCAAGATGCGGATCCAATCTTGGAGGAGATGACTCCGAGAAGAAAGGCATGGTGAATCATTACCTCAGATCTGTGGTGGCTCCCATGAAAACCTTGACCTTCAAAGAAGGGGTGCTGCTCATGGAGGAGGTGAAGGAACCCAAGACCGAAGGCACCATGGAGGAGAGGATGCGAGTCTTGGAGGACAACATCTTCAGGTATGGTACGGTGGTTGAGCACCACCTTGATGCTCATCACCTCATGAATCTAGAAATGGAGAAGAAGGTTGAAGTCTATGAAGCAAGGATCAAATATCTGGAAGAGAAGTATGTGCATACTCTCACACAACTAGATAGATTCCAAGACCTCATGTGGGATGTGGAAAACCAGAACTGTGAGTATGAGGATCGCTTCAAGAAGATCGATGAGGCTTCCTCCACCAAGTTCAACGATCCTCTGTTATCCTTCTATAATGGTAGGACCTATCCTCGGAAGAACAAGGAGTGGTATGCCTACTATGTGGATAACGATGCCAAGGAAGAAGAACCGGCAGCAAATCTCTAAGCTTGGGGGAGTTCCACCATACTTTATGCTTTTTAGTTATCATATTTGCATCTAGTTTGTAATCATTAGGAGGTTTTGCTTGCATCCATTAGGTATCGATTTTTCCTAAAGTTTTAAGAGATCTTAGAGCGTTATCATCTATCCTTGGTTGAGTGGTTTTGAATAAAATATAAAGTATGGTGTCATCCATGATTCTCTTGTCTGGAGATTTATGGGTAACACTCATGCAGATGTGCGCACCATATGTAGAAATGTCACCTACATCTTGCCTTGAACTCAGGGAGGAAGTGGTCAAAGGTATTCCCTCTCAAGCAACCCTGCAATCAAGATACAAGAAGTCTCTTGTATCCCAACACACCCAATACACTTGTCAGGTGTATAGGTGCACTAGTTCGGTGAAGAGATAGTGAAATACAAGTGGTATGGATAATTATAAGTGGTAACGGTGCTAGAAAATAGCTTGATGGCGTGTGGTTGATGTGGGAAAAGACTAAAGGAAAACTGAAATAAAGATAGAAGCAAGCAAACATGTAACAGATCTAATTGCAAACGGTGTTTCAATGCTTAGAAGCAAGGCCTAGGGATCATACTTTCACTAGTGAACACTCTCATATAAATATATTCTTCTTTATGATACTACGCTGAACTACTCTCCGGTTGGACACTCTAATCGTTGGTAGGGCTATAACAGCACACCTCAAAGTTCATCTTTCCCATCTAGAAAACCCCACACTGTCACCTTGAGTACTAGATGAGTCCAACAAACACCACAATTTCATAAAGACATCCAACTCCAAATATAACTCATAACAAGTATTTGTAATCTCTAGCTTAAGTGCCACCATGGTGAGCACGTTGTCACTTTCACACACATGGGGAGAGCAGAGATTCATTAAAGCACTTGAGTAGCAGAATAAATCTATAGATTACAAGCTCATGATCTCAATAAGATCATGCATAGAGAGAGAGAGATGAACACATAGCTACCAGTAGAACCCTTAGCCTCGAGAGAGAACTACTCCCTCCTCATCATGGGAATCAGCAACAGTGATGGAGATGGCGGTGGAGATAGATGGAGATGACTCCGGGGGCACTTCCCCGTCCCGGTAGGGTGCCGGAACAGAGACTTTCTGTCCCCTGTATCTCCCCTTCGGTGGCAGCAGCGCTACAGAACTTTTCATGGCTGGAGGCTGGACGATTTAGGGTTTTCGCAGCAGGAGGCTCTTATAGGCGAGGGAGGCAAGGTCGGTGGCCGGCCAGGGGGCCCACACCATGCCCTGGCACGGCCTGGGGGTACCCGCGCCTGGGGGTGGTGTGGCCACCCTGTGGCCCCTCTCCGACTCTCCTTCTGGCTCCGTGAGTCTTCCGGGAAAATAGGAACTTTGGCTTTTGTCCCGTCCAATTCCGAGAATATTCATTTTCTGACTTTCTAGAACCAAAAACAGCAGAAAACAGGAAACTGGCACTGTGGCATCTTGTTAATAGGTTAGTCCAAGAAAGTGTATGAAAAGTACTCCAAAGTTGGAAAAAAACATAAGAAAGTAGATAAAACCAAGCATGGAACATCAAAAATTATAGATACATTTGCAATGTATCACAGGGTTTGGTCAAGTATGATCCACCACCCGAATCCGAGAAGAAAAGAGAAATTAAAGCAACACGGGCCTCCCTAGAACCAACATATGAGATACCTTTCCCTAACACACATAAGCATATTTTTGAATATGAATAGGTCAAAGCAGTACAGGAAAAGAAGGGAGAGGAAAGTATGCCAGAAGTAGTGGAACATCTGGAATAAACCAAAGATGAAGAGGTAACCAAGGAAGCAATTATGGCTATGTACGCACATTGTAACATAGTTGAACTTTATGAAGAGACTTCCGTATTGGTTGAAGGTAAAAAAAAGGTAAAAGATGTGGGTAAGCGTATTCTTCCACGCATATTTAAGGAAACCTCGCATTATGGTTTATGTGATCTTGGCACCAAAGTTAATGTAATATCTCATGATTTCTATTTAGAAATAAAAGAAGAAATAGAATCGGCTACAACTGAAAATACTGATATGAAAATCATGTTAGCTAATAAAAATCTTAGAATTCCAATGGGAGTAGTTGAAGATGCAACTGTCACAATTGGCAACAAAAACTTTCCTATCGATTTTGTAGTTGTTGATCCTCCAGCTGACACTCTTTGCCCAATTATATTTGGAAGAAACTTTTTGAGTGATGTAGGTTCCTACATTTATTTCAAAAAGGAGAGTGTGTCTCTTAAGCTTGGGGGAGCGGAAAAAGAATTCCAGTTTTCCAAATTTAAAGACATGCCTCCAAATGCAAGAAGAAGAGAGAGAGAAAACTATTGAGGAAATGGCAGCTCTTTTCTTTATTAATAAAGAAGAAGAAATAGATGAAGACTCAAATTATGAAGAAATAGGCATGGAAGACAAGTCCCTAGAAGAACTAGAAGATGATCTCGATTCACTTCCCATTATAGGGCCTCCAACTGCCGAGGCTTTTGAAGAGCTAGAAAAGAGAGGGGACGAGGAATTACCACCCCCGGATTTGAAGACTCTACTAGGTAATCTTAAATACAGATTTTTAGATGATACAAATAAATTTCCTATTATTATTGCTAAACTTGTAGAGAAGAATAAGAACTCATGAAAATACTCAAGGAGCATCGCAAGGCCTTTGGGTACTCAATGGATGATTTGAAGGGCATTAGTCCCATGATAACCGTCCATCGAATATTCATGGAAGAAGGTGCTAAACCAGTTGTGGAATTCCATAGAAGATTGAAGCCTGAATGAAGGAAGTGGTAAGAAAAGAAATTGTACGCCTGCTGGATGCAGGTATAATCTATCTTGTTAAAGAAAGTGAATGGGTAAGTCATGTTCATTGTGTCCCTAAGAAGGGCGGTTTTGCTGTTGTTCCTAATGAAAACAATGAATTGATACCTACTAGAACTATTGTGGGGCATAGGATGTGCATAGACTTCAGGAAATTGAATAAATAAACTAGGAAAGATCACTATCATTTACCGTTCGTAGATCAAACTTTAGAAAGGTTAGCAAACCATACTCATTTTTGCTACTTGGACGGATACTCTGGTTTTTCTCAAATAGTTGATCATCCTGATGACGAACTTAAAGCAACTTTCATTAGTCCTTATGGTTTACATGCTTACCGACGTATGCCTTTTGGTTTACATAATGCTCCAGGTAATTTTCAAAGATGCATGACTACTATTTTTAAGGATTTTATAGACCTAATAATGGAAGTATTTATGGATGACTTTTATGTCTATGGAACTTCTTTTACTAGTTGCCTGCATAATCTCAAAAGAGTTTTGCACCGTTGCGAAGAAACCAATCTTGTTCTAAACTAGGAGAAGTGCCATTTTATGGTCAAAGAAGGTATAGTCCTTGGACATAAGGTATGAGGTAAGGGAATTGAAGTGGATAGATCTAAGGTTGAGGCCATATAGAGAATGCCACAACCTAGGGATATTAAAGGTATAAGAAGTTTCCTTGGTCATGTGGGTTTTTATAGAAGGTTCATTAGAAATTTTCTCTGGAATATCTAAACCTTTGAGTAACCTCCTGCAAAAGGGAGTAAGATTTAATTTTGATGATAAATGTCTTATAGCCTTTGATAAACTAAAAAATGCTTTATCGCGTGCTCCTATTATTAAACCTCCTATCTCGCATATGACTTTTGATTTAATATGTGAAGCTAGTGATGATGCTGTAGGAGTAACTCTAGGACAACACATTGGTCACAGATTTAATATTATACATCATCCTAGTAGAACTCTTAATGGTGCTCAAAAGAATTATCCTAAGGAAGAAAGGGAACTTTTTTCTGTATTTTTCTCTTGTGATAAATTTCGTTCTTATATAGTTGATGCAAAAGTAAGAGTTCATATGGATCGTGATGGTTTAAAAGAACTCCTTAAGAGGGAAGACCATAAGCCAAGACTGATATGTTGGATTCTTTTACTTCAAGAATTTGAGTTGCAGATTATGGAGAGGCAGGAAATAAAGATGTTGGATGCAGTGTCCATGTTTGCCCAACAAGACACCAATCTTATTGAGAGGAACTTTAGTCCTGGGGATTTTCTCTTACAAGAATTATGCAACAAACTAAGGTCAATTCCTCCAAAAGAGAAGAAGTCTTTATTGTTGGAGGAGCTTGTCATCCCCGAATAAGCAAACGGTAAGTTCAAGGTAAGTGTTCTTACTCAAATAAGTGATTTGTTTTCATAGATTTTACTTCTGAATTTTTTTGCCTTTGAATTCATCATGTTTTTCTTAAGTTTCTGAGGGTTTTTACCAACTATATGGGCGCAACTATACAACCAGAGAAAAATCTCCCGCCGTATAGTTGGTCGTTAAACTCTCTGTATCTTCTTCGTGAAATTGTTTTCGATGTATGTATCTATATGGTCACAACTATACGACCAGAGCTAAAATTCCGGCTGTATAGTTGGTCGTTAAACTCTCAAACACTTTCAATTTTTGGTGTCTGTATCTATACGGTCAAAACTATACGACCGGAGCCAATACTCCGGCCGTATAGTTGGTCATTAAACTACCAGACATTTTTTGTTTGCCTTTTCGTTTTTGTTATCTAAAGTATCATGAAAAAAAACATTATTGTCGGTTCCGAGTCGTAACTTAACCGACCTGGACTCGAGATATTTGGAAATATCTGCCCGGAACCAACTATACGGTCGGAGCTATACGGGCTGCTCCCTATAGTTGGTCGTTACGCGACAGGACTCTTCCAAATCCGTGATTTCTTTCCCTGTTTCGTTAAGATTCTTTTCTTGTGCGAGAATTTGGTGTTTCTCGCGAGTTTTACCGACCTCTGACCTCCCTTATATACTGCCATTGTCTCTCTCTAATCATAATCTTCAGGAACCAATCTAGCAATGCGTTATCCCATTCCAAGCCATGGGAAACCCCTGGGGCTCATTGCTCCTTCCAGGGACTGCTCTAGCAGCCCGTCCATGGAGGACGATGATGAGGAGGTGGATAGGTTTAGCCCGGGGTACAAGGAGTACGTCGAACTGAGTTTCTACAACAACGATTCCGATGATGATGTGGTTGATGTCTACATATGCCGTGATGGCTATGATCCCCCGAAGATCAATTAGGCAGCAATGAAGAGAGCTCAAGAAGAGAGAGAAGGTCACAAGCCACATGGAAAAGGGCACGTGGATACGGTCAAGTTCATCGCCATGGACCCTAGGCCGCACAAGCGTAAGGAATTATCAAATATTGCTGCAGGTGCTAGCAAGGGAGCGAAGGAGCCACTCTTGAAGCGTATCATTGGTGCTCGTACGGTTTCCACTTCCCTGATCCATCAATTATGGATGAGGAAGAAGAAGTTGTTCCCAAGACCAAGGATCGCGTGTGAGCACTGGAGATATATCAGAAACAGGAGCTACTTCATCGTGTCGAAGTCTGCCACCATCTCAAGGAGATGAGAAGAAGGATGATCTTCTCCCATTAGTGACCAATCTCGTTGATAGAGTGGACACTCTACAATTTGATTTGCGCAGGTGCTACAGCCACATCACTTCTCTGGAGGATACCAACAAGAAGCTACGCACCGCGGTGTTACATGCCATGGCACCACATTGATCTATAATAATCACGGTATCAAATAATTCCGCCTGGCTTGATTCCAAGCTTGGGGAGATCTTTAAGACCTTGTAATCTATCTTATAAATTTTACATTACTATTTTAGTCTTGCATTAGTTCAAACTAGAGATAAAGTTTATATCATTAGAATTCCCTTCAGGAATAGTCGGTCCCTTTTATGAAATTCCGAGTTTATTATTATATATGGAGCAATTTTGAGTTTGTGCTTGTCTTATTGGATATATGAATGGCTTGAGTATAATTTTACTTGCACTTGATGATAGCAATAGGAGTCTTCCACACCATTGGTATTAATAGAACATTTATAGATAATTTGGTCAATATGTTGTAAGTCCACGGTTTGATTTACAAAGAAAATTATCTATGCAGTTAAGTTGAAAAACAAACCTTGAACAAAGGAAAATAAAAAGTGCTATCAAAATAGAGTGAGAACAAGTCGAGGTAGGATCTTCAAGTCATAAACATGCTTCATATACAATTGGAATTTGATAATTTAGATCGTTAAACTTTGAATTCCTACATGAAGTGGAATGTATGGCTAGCTCCTTTGCACAACACTTAAACAAAAGTGTGAGCATATATACAAAAGAGAAGAAAAGAAAGAATAAAAAGAGTGAATGTGCAAAGAGCAAATAGGCATACACCACTATATTGTAGTATGACAAAGAGACACTTTTGAGATTTTGAATCCCAAGTGAATATGTTAATCCTAGGACTACCTCGCTAACTCATTCGATTGAACCGGATACTTTTACATTATGTTGAGATTCATCTTTTGTGAACTGTTGATCACTAAGGTGTGTAAGCCTGCTAATACTATTCAGATGGTTCGAGTAAGGTACTATTCATGAACTTATTCCTATGTATCATATATGATAAACACATGCTGCAACTGCCTCATTTATTTTATCGACTCAGCTTCACGAATATGAGGATCACATCCATTAAGCTAAACTTTCTCGGACAAGCAAGAGTCTAAGCTTGAGGAAGTTGATGAGTGCATATTTGCATCATGTTTTATATTGTTATTTTGCATTGTAGATGTAGGATCTTGGTATTTTATGGTACTCGCGCGCACATTTTATGTCTGTTTTCACCAAGATTGGGACAGATGATGGATACAATGGACACAATTCTTGGAGCAGTTGTATTGAGGAGAAAAGGAGTCAAAAACAACGTAAATCGCTTATTTGGGAGATACCAATAATACCAGAAGAAAACCCGAAGAAGACGGTTTAACGGCCAACTATACGACAGGAATACATTTTCCAGCCGTATAGTTCCCGCTGTATAGTTGGCGCCGCCATCGCCTCCTCAAATAGTTTCATCCCGTGCAACTGGATCAGAGAGACGACATAAACAGAACACCCAGAAATCACCGAAACCTCACCTCCGGAAGGCATCTGGAGGGTTAACTCGTCCACCAGGGATCCATCTTCACCCTGCGTAGATCCGAGAAGCTAAGGCATCGATCTTCATCATCAACCGCTGCATCACTACCATCTCCATCCATCTCATCTACATCTTGTCTAGATCTTGTTGTAATTTCTCTACTCGTTGTGGATTTATACAAGTACTATTCATCTATGATAGATTCCATTGTTATTGCCATGATGTTGATTGCCTCCATGTTTGAGTAGATCATTAGTTCTTGGGGAGATGGAGAAACCCTAGTATGAGATTGAAATAAGGTAAAGTTTATTATGATATTCATCGCTATGACAATGTGTTGGATTGTCTTCATCTTGATGTTGAGAGAAGTCGACCTCTCAATATTTGCCTCTCATGGGGACTTGATGGAGGGAACTACTTGTTGGTAGACGGAGGTGTGTTAGCACTTACAGTGACTATAAAGCTGTTGGCACCCCTTACGTATCAACTTGGGAATCGAGGAAACTCACGGAACACTATCCATGCCATGGGATACGTTCTATGGGATTAAGTCCCTTAATAGCGCAGTAATTCGATTAATGTCGATTGCTGACTGTTGTGGTTATGAGGATGATGTGAGCAGTGGTTGCTGCCTATTTGTCCAAATATGGAGTTCCTCCCACACATATATAGTTGAGAATGTTCATGATAATAATCTTTACCTTAGCTCCTTATAATGCTAGTGGTGTATCCACTACTCCTTGAGAACACATTTTCCCCTATTACAGTTCCAATATCTCTTACATACGCGATACTTACTTTCTGTATTTAGTTGTTTTACTTTACTTATTGTTGCTCTTATTCCAAAAAAACCCAAAAACACCTTTTTACGCAATACTCACATTTTATATTGCCACTTAGAACTTTATTTAGCATTTCTATTGTAATATTTATTTCAAGAGTTATTAGACTTTGGACTCATGTTCCCTGTGGGATCGATATCTTTATTTCGAAACTAGCTGCAAACGATATGTGCACTTGCAGTCATCAATAAGTCTGTACTTAATAAATGTCCTCACCATGATTTACATGAATGGTATGTTTTAAATATTTTCTATGGGGGACTTAATCAAGAAATTAAACATGAGCTAGATACAAATTCCGGAGGCTCTTTTATGGAGCTAACTATAATTAAAGCTTGGAAACTTCTAGAATGTATTCGCCGCAATAGAGAAACTTGGGCATTTTATTTAGGCGGCGAAGGAGGTATAGGAATTGAATATGATTGTCTCAATGCTTATAAGGAATCCGGTAAGGTAAAAGAAACTGCTAATGAACTCCAACTTGATGATGATATTATTTTGCAAATCCTTTAGTATTTTACAGAACACATTGAAGTTCATAAAAAGATTTGCTTCAATATACTCCCCCATGTGAGCCAGTTGAAGAAGTTGATCCAATAATTGCAGCTCATATAGAGCCGTTAAGGGAGATACCCCCATATGTTGAACCCATTCCTTTTCCAAGGACCGCGAGAAAACATATGATGGCTCAGCAGCTCAAAGATCAAAGCGAAGAAGAAAGGATGTTCCTTGAGAAGCTGGAAGAGGAGGCACAAGCAAGAAAAAGTAACAAAGTAAGTATAGGGGTGACCAGGGAAGCAACAAAGTATGATATTCTAACCATGTTTGCACATTGCAACATGATAGAGCTAGATACCGAAGCTTCACAGTTTGTTGAAGGAAAGGTAAAGGCTAAATAAGTTGGTAAACCTACTCTCCCTTGTACTTTTGGTGGAACTTCTTATTATGGCCTCTGCGACATTGGAATAGCTGGTAACGTTATCCCCTTTAATGTTTATTTGGAAATCCAAAATGAACTAGCCCCAGCTGAATTAGAGGATACTGATATGACTATAATGCTTGCATATAAGACACTCAGAGTTCCTATGGGAACAATTAGAGATGTCCCAATATGTATTGGACCATATAAGTACCCCAATGATTTTATACTTGTTGATATGCCTACTGATGTTTATTGTCTAATTATTTTCAGAAGAACCTTCTTGAACACCACAGGAGCAAACATTGATTGTAAGAGACAAACTATATCTATCAAGTTTGGTGAAGAGAAAACGGACTTCCATTTTTCTAAATTTCACCACAAGCCAGCAATCGAAGATTTGGACGATTATGAGTATGGACAAGAAGAGGAAGGTAATGTCATTAGTCTTTCCTTAGTAGTTATTGAGACTCCTGGTGATGATTTAGCGAGGAGTTTAGTCGATAATAATAATATTCCCCAAGATATAGAAAAGATGGAAATGGATGATTATCTTGACTCCACATCTGAGGTGGATCCCGAGATGAAACAAAAGTATGAAGAACCTATAATAAAAGGGGATGAGGCACCTCCACATCCTACTCTCAAAACCATACCCAAGGAACTAAAATATAGATTTCTTGATGGAACTAATAGTGTCCCTGTTCTTTTAAGTTCCAACTTTGCAGAAAAAGAGGAGAAAAACTGAATGATGGTTCTTTGGATCCATTGGAATGTTCTTGGGTATTCAATGAGTGACTTGAAAGGGATTAGTCCCTCTAAATCCACCCATAGAATATTTATGGAAGAAGGAGCCCAGTCGGTTGCAGATTTTCATAGGCGACTTAAACCCCACATGAAAGAAGAGGTAAGGAAGGAAGTATTATGTTTATTGGATGCATGAATCATCTTTCATGTGGAGGAAAGTGATTGGGTAAGTCATGTTCATTGTGTTCCTAAGAAAGGTGGATTTACTATCGTACAAAATGAACACAATGAGATGGTACCTACTAGAACCGTTGTTGGCCACATGATGTGTATTGAGTATAGAAAACTCAATAAGGAAACTAGAAAGGATCCAAATTTATTTCAAAAAGGAGAGTGTGTCTCTTAAGCTTGGGGGAGCGGAAAAAGAATTCCAGTTTTCCAAATTTAAAGACATGCCTCCAAATGCAAGAAGAAGAGAGAGAGAAAACTATTGAGGAAATGGCAGCTCTTTTCTTTATTAATAAAGAAGAAGAAATAGATGAAGACTCAAATTATGAAGAAATAGGCATGGAAGACAAGTCCCTAGAAGAACTAGAAGATGATCTCGATTCACTTCCCATTATAGGGCCTCCAACTGCCGAGGCTTTTGAAGAGCTAGAAAAGAGAGGGGACGAGGAATTACCACCCCCGGATTTGAAGACTCTACTAGGTAATCTTAAATACAGATTTTTAGATGATACAAATAAATTTCCTATTATTATTGCTAAACTTGTAGAGAAGAATAAGAACTCATGAAAATACTCAAGGAGCATCGCAAGGCCTTTGGGTACTCAATGGATGATTTGAAGGGCATTAGTCCCATGATAACCGTCCATCGAATATTCATGGAAGAAGGTGCTAAACCAGTTGTGGAATTCCATAGAAGATTGAAGCCTGAATGAAGGAAGTGGTAAGAAAAGAAATTGTACGCCTGCTGGATGCAGGTATAATCTATCTTGTTAAAGAAAGTGAATGGGTAAGTCATGTTCATTGTGTCCCTAAGAAGGGCGGTTTTGCTGTTGTTCCTAATGAAAACAATGAATTGATACCTACTAGAACTATTGTGGGGCATAGGATGTGCATAGACTTCAGGAAATTGAATAAATAAACTAGGAAAGATCACTATCATTTACCGTTCGTAGATCAAACTTTAGAAAGGTTAGCAAACCATACTCATTTTTGCTACTTGGACGGATACTCTGGTTTTTCTCAAATAGTTGATCATCCTGATGACGAACTTAAAGCAACTTTCATTAGTCCTTATGGTTTACATGCTTACCGACGTATGCCTTTTGGTTTACATAATGCTCCAGGTAATTTTCAAAGATGCATGACTACTATTTTTAAGGATTTTATAGACCTAATAATGGAAGTATTTATGGATGACTTTTATGTCTATGGAACTTCTTTTACTAGTTGCCTGCATAATCTCAAAAGAGTTTTGCACCGTTGCGAAGAAACCAATCTTGTTCTAAACTAGGAGAAGTGCCATTTTATGGTCAAAGAAGGTATAGTCCTTGGACATAAGGTATGAGGTAAGGGAATTGAAGTGGATAGATCTAAGGTTGAGGCCATATAGAGAATGCCACAACCTAGGGATATTAAAGGTATAAGAAGTTTCCTTGGTCATGTGGGTTTTTATAGAAGGTTCATTAGAAATTTTCTCTGGAATATCTAAACCTTTGAGTAACCTCCTGCAAAAGGGAGTAAGATTTAATTTTGATGATAAATGTCTTATAGCCTTTGATAAACTAAAAAATGCTTTATCGCGTGCTCCTATTATTAAACCTCCTATCTCGCATATGACTTTTGATTTAATATGTGAAGCTAGTGATGATGCTGTAGGAGTAACTCTAGGACAACACATTGGTCACAGATTTAATATTATACATCATCCTAGTAGAACTCTTAATGGTGCTCAAAAGAATTATCCTAAGGAAGAAAGGGAACTTTTTTCTGTATTTTTCTCTTGTGATAAATTTCGTTCTTATATAGTTGATGCAAAAGTAAGAGTTCATATGGATCGTGATGGTTTAAAAGAACTCCTTAAGAGGGAAGACCATAAGCCAAGACTGATATGTTGGATTCTTTTACTTCAAGAATTTGAGTTGCAGATTATGGAGAGGCAGGAAATAAAGATGTTGGATGCAGTGTCCATGTTTGCCCAACAAGACACCAATCTTATTGAGAGGAACTTTAGTCCTGGGGATTTTCTCTTACAAGAATTATGCAACAAACTAAGGTCAATTCCTCCAAAAGAGAAGAAGTCTTTATTGTTGGAGGAGCTTGTCATCCCCGAATAAGCAAACGGTAAGTTCAAGGTAAGTGTTCTTACTCAAATAAGTGATTTGTTTTCATAGATTTTACTTCTGAATTTTTTTGCCTTTGAATTCATCATGTTTTTCTTAAGTTTCTGAGGGTTTTTACCAACTATATGGG
This sequence comes from Avena eriantha, assembly GCA_910589775.1. Classification (NCBI taxonomy): domain Eukaryota; kingdom Viridiplantae; phylum Streptophyta; class Magnoliopsida; order Poales; family Poaceae; genus Avena; species Avena eriantha. The sequence goes on along the minus strand of OU342741.1, from coordinate 80,137,533 downwards.
CGCAACTATACGACCAGAGAAAAATCTCCCGCCGTATAGTTGGTCGTTAAACTCTCTGTATCTTCTTCGTGAAATTGTTTTCGATGTATGTATCTATATGGTCACAACTATACGACCAGAGCTAAAATTCCGGCTGTATAGTTGGTCGTTAAACTCTCAAACACTTTCAATTTTTGGTGTCTGTATCTATACGGTCAAAACTATACGACCGGAGCCAATACTCCGGCCGTATAGTTGGTCATTAAACTACCAGACATTTTTTGTTTGCCTTTTCGTTTTTGTTATCTAAAGTATCATGAAAAAAAACATTATTGTCGGTTCCGAGTCGTAACTTAACCGACCTGGACTCGAGATATTTGGAAATATCTGCCCGGAACCAACTATACGGTCGGAGCTATACGGGCTGCTCCCTATAGTTGGTCGTTACGCGACAGGACTCTTCCAAATCCGTGATTTCTTTCCCTGTTTCGTTAAGATTCTTTTCTTGTGCGAGAATTTGGTGTTTCTCGCGAGTTTTACCGACCTCTGACCTCCCTTATATACTGCCATTGTCTCTCTCTAATCATAATCTTCAGGAACCAATCTAGCAATGCGTTATCCCATTCCAAGCCATGGGAAACCCCTGGGGCTCATTGCTCCTTCCAGGGACTGCTCTAGCAGCCCGTCCATGGAGGACGATGATGAGGAGGTGGATAGGTTTAGCCCGGGGTACAAGGAGTACGTCGAGCTGAGTTTCTACAACAACGATTCCGATGATGATGTGGTTGATGTATACATATGCCGTGATGGCTATGATCCCCCGAAGATCAATTAGGCAGCAATGAAGAGAGCTCAAGAAGAGAGAGAAGGTCACAAGCCACATGGAAAAGGGCACGTGGATACGGTCAAGTTCATCGCCATGGACCCCAGGCCACACAAGCGTAAGGAATTATCAAATATTGCTGCAGGTGCTAGCAAGGGAGCGAAGGAGCCACACTTGAAGCGTATCATTGCTGCTCGTATGAGGGTCAAGCCTCAAGAAGAGTGGAGGTACGGTTTCCACTTCCCTGATCCATCAATTATGGATGAGGAAGAAGAAGTTGTTCCCAAGACCAAGGATCGCGTGCGAGCACTAGAGATATATCAGAAACAGGAGCTACTTCATCGTGTCGAAGTCTGCCACCATCTCAAGGAGATGAGAAGAAGGATGATCTTCTCCCATTAGTGACCAATCTCGTTGATAGAGTGGACACTCTACAATTTGATTTGCGCAGGTGCTACAGCCACATCACTGCTCTGGAGGATACCAACAAGAAGCTACGCACCGCGGTGTTACATGCCATGGCACCACATTGATCTATAATAATCACGGTATCAAATAATGCCGCCTGGCTTGATTCCAAGCTTGGGGAGATCTTTAAGACCTTGTAATCTATCTTATAAATTTTACATTACTATTTTAGTCTTGCATTAGTTCAAACTAGAGATAAAGTTTATATCATTAGAATTCCCTTCAGGAATAGTCGGTCCCTTTTATGAAATTCCGAGTTTATTATTATATATGGAGCAATTTTGAGTTTGTGCTTGTCTTATTGGATATATGAATGGCTTGAGTATAATTTTACTTGCACTTGATGATAGCAATAGGAGTCTTCCACACCATTGGTATTAATAGAACATTTATAGATAATTTGGTCAATATGTTGTAAGTCCACGGTTTGATTTACAAAGAAAATTGTCTATGCAGTTAAGTTGAAAAACAAACCTTGAACAAAGGAAAATAAAAAGTGCTATCAAAATAGAGTGAGAACAAGTCGAGGTAGGATCTTCAAGTCATAAACATGCTTCATATACAATTGGAATTTGATAATTTAGATCGTTAAACTTTGAATTCCTACATGAAGTGGAATGTATGGCTAGCTCCTTTGCACAACACTTAAACAAAAGTGTGAGCATATATACAAAAGAGAAGAAAAGAAAGAATAAAAAGAGTGAATGTGCAAAGAGCAAATAGGCATACACCACTATATTGTAGTATGACAAAGAGACACTTTTGAGATTTTGAATCCCAAGTGAATATGTTAATCCTAGGACTACCTCGCTAACTCATTCGATTGAACCGGATACTTTTACATTATGTTGAGATTCATCTTTTGTGAACTGTTGATCACTAAGGTGTGTAAGCCTGCTAATACTATTCAGATGGTTCGAGTAAGGTACTATTCATGAACTTATTCCTATGTATCATATATGATAAACACATGCTGCAACTGCCTCATTTATTTTATCGACTCAGCTTCACGAATATGAGGATCACATCCATTAAGCTAAACTTTCTCGGACAAGCAAGAGTCTAAGCTTGAGGAAGTTGATGAGTGCATATTTGCATCATGTTTTATATTGTTATTTTGCATTGTAGATGTAGGATCTTGGTATTTTATGGTACTCGCGCGCACATTTTATGTCTGTTTTCACCAAGATTGGGACAGATGATGGATACAATGGACACAATTCTTGGAGCAGTTGTATTGAGGAGAAAAGGAGTCAAAAACAACGTAAATCGCTTATTTGGGAGATACCAATAATACCAGAAGAAAACCCGAAGCAGACGGTTTAACGGCCAACTATACGACGGGAATACATTTTCCAGCCGTATAGTTCCCGCTGTATAGTTGGCGCCGCCATCGCCTCCTCAAATAGTTTCATCCCGTGCAACTGGATCAGAGAGACGACATAAACAGAACACCCAGAAATCGCCGAAACCTCACCTCCGGAAGGCATCTGGAGGGTTAACTCGTCCACCAGGGATCCATCTTCACCCTGCGTAGATCCGAGAAGCTAAGGCATCGATCTTCATCATCAACCGCTGCATCACTACCATCTCCATCCATCTCATCTACATCTTGTCTAGATCTTGTTGTAATTTCTCTACTCGTTGTGGATTTATACAAGTACTATTCATCTATGATAGATTCCATTGTTATTGCCATGATGTTGATTGCCTCCATGTTTGAGTAGATCATTAGTTCTTGGGGAGATGGAGAAACCCTAGTATGAGATTGAAATAAGGTAAAGTTTATTATGATATTCATCGCTATGACAATGTGTTGGATTGTCTTCATCTTGATGTTGAGAGAAGTCGACCTCTCAATATTTGCCTCTCATGGGGACTTGATGGAGGGAACTACTTGTTGGTAGACGGAGGTGTGTTAGCACTTACAGTGACTATAAAGCTGTTGGCACCCCTTACGTATCAACTTGGGAATCGAGGAAACTCACGGAACACTATCCATGCCATGGGATACGTTCTATGGGATTAAGTCCCTTAATAGCGCAGTAATTCGATTAATGTCGATTGCTGACTGTTGTGGTTATGAGGATGATGTGAGCAGTGGTTGCTGCCTATTTGTCCAAATATGGAGTTCCTCCCACACATATATAGTTGAGAATGTTCATGATAATAATCTTTACCTTAGCTCCTTATAATGCTAGTGGTGTATCCACTACTCCTTGAGAACACATTTTCCCCTATTACAGTTCCAATATCTCTTACATACGCGATACTTACTTTCTGTATTTAGTTGTTTTACTTTACTTATTGTTGCTCTTATTCCAAAAAAACCCAAAAACACCTTTTTACGCAATACTCACATTTTATATTGCCACTTAGAACTTTATTTAGCATTTCTATTGTAATATTTATTTCAAGAGTTATTAGACTTTGGACTCATGTTCCCTGTGGGATCGATATCTTTATTTCGAAACTAGCTGCAAACGATATGTGCACTTGCAGTCATCAATAAGTCTGTACTTAATAAATGTCCTCACCATGATTTACATGAATGGTATGTTTTAAATATTTTCTATGGGGGACTTAATCAAGAAATTAAACATGAGCTAGATACAAATTCCGGAGGCTCTTTTATGGAGCTAACTATAATTAAAGCTTGGAAACTTCTAGAATGTATTCGCCGCAATAGAGAAACTTGGGCATTTTATTTAGGCGGCGAAGGAGGTATAGGAATTGAATATGATTGTCTCAATGCTTATAAGGAATCCGGTAAGGTAAAAGAAACTGCTAATGAACTCCAACTTGATGATGATATTATTTTGCAAATCCTTTAGTATTTTACAGAACACATTGAAGTTCATAAAAAGATTTGCTTCAATATACTCCCCCATGTGAGCCAGTTGAAGAAGTTGATCCAATAATTGCAGCTCATATAGAGCCGTTAAGGGAGATACCCCCATATGTTGAACCCATTCCTTTTCCAAGGACCGCGAGAAAACATATGATGGCTCAGCAGCTCAAAGATCAAAGCGAAGAAGAAAGGATGTTCCTTGAGAAGCTGGAAGAGGAGGCACAAGCAAGAAAAAGTAACAAAGTAAGTATAGGGGTGACCAGGGAAGCAACAAAGTATGATATTCTAACCATGTTTGCACATTGCAACATGATAGAGCTAGATACCGAAGCTTCACAGTTTGTTGAAGGAAAGGTAAAGGCTAAATAAGTTGGTAAACCTACTCTCCCTTGTACTTTTGGTGGAACTTCTTATTATGGCCTCTGCGACATTGGAATAGCTGGTAACGTTATCCCCTTTAATGTTTATTTGGAAATCCAAAATGAACTAGCCCCAGCTGAATTAGAGGATACTGATATGACTATAATGCTTGCATATAAGACACTCAGAGTTCCTATGGGAACAATTAGAGATGTCCCAATATGTATTGGACCATATAAGTACCCCAATGATTTTATACTTGTTGATATGCCTACTGATGTTTATTGTCTAATTATTTTCAGAAGAACCTTCTTGAACACCACAGGAGCAAACATTGATTGTAAGAGACAAACTATATCTATCAAGTTTGGTGAAGAGAAAACGGACTTCCATTTTTCTAAATTTCACCACAAGCCAGCAATCGAAGATTTGGACGATTATGAGTATGGACAAGAAGAGGAAGGTAATGTCATTAGTCTTTCCTTAGTAGTTATTGAGACTCCTGGTGATGATTTAGCGAGGAGTTTAGTCGATAATAATAATATTCCCCAAGATATAGAAAAGATGGAAATGGATGATTATCTTGACTCCACATCTGAGGTGGATCCCGAGATGAAACAAAAGTATGAAGAACCTATAATAAAAGGGGATGAGGCACCTCCACATCCTACTCTCAAAACCATACCCAAGGAACTAAAATATAGATTTCTTGATGGAACTAATAGTGTCCCTGTTCTTTTAAGTTCCAACTTTGCAGAAAAAGAGGAGAAAAACTGAATGATGGTTCTTTGGATCCATTGGAATGTTCTTGGGTATTCAATGAGTGACTTGAAAGGGATTAGTCCCTCTAAATCCACCCATAGAATATTTATGGAAGAAGGAGCCCAGTCGGTTGCAGATTTTCATAGGCGACTTAAACCCCACATGAAAGAAGAGGTAAGGAAGGAAGTATTATGTTTATTGGATGCATGAATCATCTTTCATGTGGAGGAAAGTGATTGGGTAAGTCATGTTCATTGTGTTCCTAAGAAAGGTGGATTTACTATCGTACAAAATGAACACAATGAGATGGTACCTACTAGAACCGTTGTTGGCCACATGATGTGTATTGAGTATAGAAAACTCAATAAGGAAACTAGAAAGGATCCAAATTTATTTCAAAAAGGAGAGTGTGTCTCTTAAGCTTGGGGGAGCGGAAAAAGAATTCCAGTTTTCCAAATTTAAAGACATGCCTCCAAATGCAAGAAGAAGAGAGAGAGAAAACTATTGAGGAAATGGCAGCTCTTTTCTTTATTAATAAAGAAGAAGAAATAGATGAAGACTCAAATTATGAAGAAATAGGCATGGAAGACAAGTCCCTAGAAGAACTAGAAGATGATCTCGATTCACTTCCCATTATAGGGCCTCCAACTGCCGAGGCTTTTGAAGAGCTAGAAAAGAGAGGGGACGAGGAATTACCACCCCCGGATTTGAAGACTCTACTAGGTAATCTTAAATACAGATTTTTAGATGATACAAATAAATTTCCTATTATTATTGCTAAACTTGTAGAGAAGAATAAGAACTCATGAAAATACTCAAGGAGCATCGCAAGGCCTTTGGGTACTCAATGGATGATTTGAAGGGCATTAGTCCCATGATAACCGTCCATCGAATATTCATGGAAGAAGGTGCTAAACCAGTTGTGGAATTCCATAGAAGATTGAAGCCTGAATGAAGGAAGTGGTAAGAAAAGAAATTGTACGCCTGCTGGATGCAGGTATAATCTATCTTGTTAAAGAAAGTGAATGGGTAAGTCATGTTCATTGTGTCCCTAAGAAGGGCGGTTTTGCTGTTGTTCCTAATGAAAACAATGAATTGATACCTACTAGAACTATTGTGGGGCATAGGATGTGCATAGACTTCAGGAAATTGAATAAATAAACTAGGAAAGATCACTATCATTTACCGTTCGTAGATCAAACTTTAGAAAGGTTAGCAAACCATACTCATTTTTGCTACTTGGACGGATACTCTGGTTTTTCTCAAATAGTTGATCATCCTGATGACGAACTTAAAGCAACTTTCATTAGTCCTTATGGTTTACATGCTTACCGACGTATGCCTTTTGGTTTACATAATGCTCCAGGTAATTTTCAAAGATGCATGACTACTATTTTTAAGGATTTTATAGACCTAATAATGGAAGTATTTATGGATGACTTTTATGTCTATGGAACTTCTTTTACTAGTTGCCTGCATAATCTCAAAAGAGTTTTGCACCGTTGCGAAGAAACCAATCTTGTTCTAAACTAGGAGAAGTGCCATTTTATGGTCAAAGAAGGTATAGTCCTTGGACATAAGGTATGAGGTAAGGGAATTGAAGTGGATAGATCTAAGGTTGAGGCCATATAGAGAATGCCACAACCTAGGGATATTAAAGGTATAAGAAGTTTCCTTGGTCATGTGGGTTTTTATAGAAGGTTCATTAGAAATTTTCTCTGGAATATCTAAACCTTTGAGTAACCTCCTGCAAAAGGGAGTAAGATTTAATTTTGATGATAAATGTCTTATAGCCTTTGATAAACTAAAAAATGCTTTATCGCGTGCTCCTATTATTAAACCTCCTATCTCGCATATGACTTTTGATTTAATATGTGAAGCTAGTGATGATGCTGTAGGAGTAACTCTAGGACAACACATTGGTCACAGATTTAATATTATACATCATCCTAGTAGAACTCTTAATGGTGCTCAAAAGAATTATCCTAAGGAAGAAAGGGAACTTTTTTCTGTATTTTTCTCTTGTGATAAATTTCATTCTTATATAGTTGATGCAAAAGTAAGAGTTCATATGGATCGTGATGGTTTAAAAGAACTCCTTAAGAGGGAAGACCATAAGCCAAGACTGATATGTTGGATTCTTTTACTTCAAGAATTTGAGTTGCAGATTATGGAGAGGCAGGAAATAAAGATGTTGGATGCAGTGTCCATGTTTGCCCAACAAGACACCAATCTTATTGAGAGGAACTTTAGTCCTGGGGATTTTCTCTTACAAGAATTATGCAACAAACTAAGGTCAATTCCTCCAAAAGAGAAGAAGTCTTTATTGTTGGAGGAGCTTGTCATCCCCGAATAAGCAAACGGTAAGTTCAAGGTAAGTGTTCTTACTCAAATAAGTGATTTGTTTTCATAGATTTTACTTCTGAATTTTTTTGCCTTTGAATTCATCATGTTTTTCTTAAGTTTCTGAGGGCTTTTACCAACTATATGGGCGCAACTATACGACCAGAGAAAAATCTCCCGCCGTATAGTTGGTCGTTAAACTCTCTGTATCTTCTTCGTGAAATTGTTTTCGATGTATGTATCTATATGGTCACAACTATACGACCAGAGCTAAAATTCCGGCTGTATAGTTGGTCGTTAAACTCTCAAACACTTTCAATTTTTGGTGTCTGTATCTATACGGTCAAAACTATACGACCGGAGCCAATACTCCGGCCGTATAGTTGGTCATTAAACTACCAGACATTTTTTGTTTGCCTTTTCGTTTTTGTTATCTAAAGTATCATGAAAAAAAACATTATTGTCGGTTCCGAGTCGTAACTTAACCGACCTGGACTCGAGATATTTGGAAATATCTGCCCGGAACCAACTATACGGTCGGAGCTATACGGGCTGCTCCCTATAGTTGGTCGTTACGCGACAGGACTCTTCCAAATCCGTGATTTCTTTCCCTGTTTCGTTAAGATTCTTTTCTTGTGCGAGAATTTGGTGTTTCTCGCGAGTTTTACCGACCTCTGACCTCCCTTATATACTGCCATTGTCTCTCTCTAATCATAATCTTCAGGAACCAATCTAGCAATGCGTTATCCCATTCCAAGCCATGGGAAACCCCTGGGGCTCATTGCTCCTTCCAGGGACTGCTCTAGCAGCCCGTCCATGGAGGACGATGATGAGGAGGTGGATAGGTTTAGCCCGGGGTACAAGGAGTACGTCGAGCTGAGTTTATACAACAACGATTCCGATGATGATGTGGTTGATGTATACATATGCCGTGATGGCTATGATCCCCCGAAGATCAATTAGGCAGCAATGAAGAGAGCTCAAGAAGAGAGAGAAGGTCACAAGCCACATGGAAAAGGGCACGTGGATACGGTCAAGTTCATCGCCATGGACCCCAGGCCACACAAGCGTAAGGAATTATCAAATATTGCTGCAGGTGCTAGCAAGGGAGCGAAGGAGCCACACTTGAAGCGTATCATTGCTGCTCGTATGAGGGTCAAGCCTCAAGAAGAGTGGAGGTACGGTTTCCACTTCCCTGATCCATCAATTATGGATGAGGAAGAAGAAGTTGTTCCCAAGACCAAGGATCGCGTGCGAGCACTAGAGATATATCAGAAACAGGAGCTACTTCATCGTGTCGAAGTCTGCCACCATCTCAAGGAGATGAGAAGAAGGATGATCTTCTCCCATTAGTGACCAATCTCGTTGATAGAGTGGACACTCTACAATTTGATTTGCGCAGGTGCTACAGCCACATCACTGCTCTGGAGGATACCAACAAGAAGCTACGCACCGCGGTGTTACATGCCATGGCACCACATTGATCTATAATAATCACGGTATCAAATAATGCCGCCTGGCTTGATTCCAAGCTTGGGGAGATCTTTAAGACCTTGTAATCTATCTTATAAATTTTACATTACTATTTTAGTCTTGCATTAGTTCAAACTAGAGATAAAGTTTATATCATTAGAATTCCCTTCAGGAATAGTCGGTCCCTTTTATGAAATTCCGAGTTTATTATTATATATGGAGCAATTTTGAGTTTGTGCTTGTCTTATTGGATATATGAATGGCTTGAGTATAATTTTACTTGCACTTGATGATAGCAATAGGAGTCTTCCACACCATTGGTATTAATAGAACATTTATAGATAATTTGGTCAATATGTTGTAAGTCCACGGTTTGATTTACAAAGAAAATTGTCTATGCAGTTAAGTTGAAAAACAAACCTTGAACAAAGGAAAATAAAAAGTGCTATCAAAATAGAGTGAGAACAAGTCGAGGTAGGATCTTCAAGTCATAAACATGCTTCATATACAATTGGAATTTGATAATTTAGATCGTTAAACTTTGAATTCCTACATGAAGTGGAATGTATGGCTAGCTCCTTTGCACAACACTTAAACAAAAGTGTGAGCATATATACAAAAGAGAAGAAAAGAAAGAATAAAAAGAGTGAATGTGCAAAGAGCAAATAGGCATACACCACTATATTGTAGTATGACAAAGAGACACTTTTGAGATTTTGAATCCCAAGTGAATATGTTAATCCTAGGACTACCTCGCTAACTCATTCGATTGAACCGGATACTTTTACATTATGTTGAGATTCATCTTTTGTGAACTGTTGATCACTAAGGTGTGTAAGCCTGCTAATACTATTCAGATGGTTCAAGTAAGGTACTATTCATGAACTTATTCCTATGTATCATATATGATAAACACATGCTGCAACTGCCTCATTTATTTTATCGACTCAGCTTCACGAATATGAGGATCACATCCATTAAGCTAAACTTTCTCGGACAAGCAAGAGTCTAAGCTTGAGGAAGTTGATGAGTGCATATTTGCATCATGTTTTATATTGTTATTTTGCATTGTAGATGTAGGATCTTGGTATTTTATGGTACTCGCGCGCACATTTTATGTCTGTTTTCACCAAGATTGGGACAGATGATGGATACAATGGACACAATTCTTGGAGCAGTTGTATTGAGGAGAAAAGGAGTCAAAAACAACGTAAATCGCTTATTTGGGAGATACCAATAATACCAGAAGAAAACCCGAAGCAGACGGTTTAACGGCCAACTATACGACGGGAATACATTTTCCAGCCGTATAGTTCCCGCTGTATAGTTGGCGCCGCCATCGCCTCCTCAAATAGTTTCATCCCGTGCAACTGGATCAGAGAGACGACATAAACAGAACACCCAGAAATCGCCGAAACCTCACCTCCGGAAGGCATCTGGAGGGTTAACTCGTCCACCAGGGATCCATCTTCACCCTGCGTAGATCCGAGAAGCTAAGGCATCGATCTTCATCATCAACCGCTGCATCACTACCATCTCCATCCATCTCATCTACATCTTGTCTAGATCTTGTTGTAATTTCTCTACTCGTTGTGGATTTATACAAGTACTATTCATCTATGATAGATTCCATTGTTATTGCCATGATGTTGATTGCCTCCATGTTTGAGTAGATCATTAGTTCTTGGGGAGATGGAGAAACCCTAGTATGAGATTGAAATAAGGTAAAGTTTATTATGATATTCATCGCTATGACAATGTGTTGGATTGTCTTCATCTTGATGTTGAGAGAAGTCGACCTCTCAATATTTGCCTCTCATGGGGACTTGATGGAGGGAACTACTTGTTGGTAGACGGAGGTGTGTTAGCACTTACAGTGACTATAAAGCTGTTGGCACCCCTTACGTATCAACTTGGGAATCGAGGAAACTCACGGAACACTATCCATGCCATGGGATACGTTCTATGGGATTAAGTCCCTTAATAGCGCAGTAATTCGATTAATGTCGATTGCTGACTGTTGTGGTTATGAGGATGATGTGAGCAGTGGTTGCTGCCTATTTGTCCAAATATGGAGTTCCTCCCACACATATATAGTTGAGAATGTTCATGATAATAATCTTTACCTTAGCTCCTTATAATGCTAGTGGTGTATCCACTACTCCTTGAGAACACATTTTCCCCTATTACAGTTCCAATATCTCTTACATACGCGATACTTACTTTCTGTATTTAGTTGTTTTACTTTACTTATTGTTGCTCTTATTCCAAAAAAACCCAAAAACACCTTTTTACGCAATACTCACATTTTATATTGCCACTTAGAACTTTATTTAGCATTTCTATTGTAATATTTATTTCAAGAGTTATTAGACTTTGGACTCATGTTCCCTGTGGGATCGATATCTTTATTTCGAAACTAGCTGCAAACGATATGTGCACTTGCAGTCATCAATAAGTCTGTACTTAATAAATGTCCTCACCATGATTTACATGAATGGTATGTTTTAAATATTTTCTATGGGGGACTTAATCAAGAAATTAAACATGAGCTAGATACAAATTCCGGAGGCTCTTTTATGGAGCTAACTATAATTAAAGCTTGGAAACTTCTAGAATGTATTCGCCGCAATAGAGAAACTTGGGCATTTTATTTAGGCGGCGAAGGAGGTATAGGAATTGAATATGATTGTCTCAATGCTTATAAGGAATCCGGTAAGGTAAAAGAAACTGCTAATGAACTCCAACTTGATGATGATATTATTTTGCAAATCCTTTAGTATTTTACAGAACACATTGAAGTTCATAAAAAGATTTGCTTCAATATACTCCCCCATGTGAGCCAGTTGAAGAAGTTGATCCAATAATTGCAGCTCATATAGAGCCGTTAAGGGAGATACCCCCATATGTTGAACCCATTCCTTTTCCAAGGACCGCGAGAAAACATATGATGGCTCAGCAGCTCAAAGATCAAAGCGAAGAAGAAAGGATGTTCCTTGAGAAGCTGGAAGAGGAGGCACAAGCAAGAAAAAGTAACAAAGTAAGTATAGGGGTGACCAGGGAAGCAACAAAGTATGATATTCTAACCATGTTTGCACATTGCAACATGATAGAGCTAGATACCGAAGCTTCACAGTTTGTTGAAGGAAAGGTAAAGGCTAAATAAGTTGGTAAACCTACTCTCCCTTGTACTTTTGGTGGAACTTCTTATTATGGCCTCTGCGACATTGGAATAGCTGGTAACGTTATCCCCTTTAATGTTTATTTGGAAATCCAAAATGAACTAGCCCCAGCTGAATTAGAGGATACTGATATGACTATAATGCTTGCATATAAGACACTCAGAGTTCCTATGGGAACAATTAGAGATGTCCCAATATGTATTGGACCATATAAGTACCCCAATGATTTTATACTTGTTGATATGCCTACTGATGTTTATTGTCTAATTATTTTCAGAAGAACCTTCTTGAACACCACAGGAGCAAACATTGATTGTAAGAGACAAACTATATCTATCAAGTTTGGTGAAGAGAAAACGGACTTCCATTTTTCTAAATTTCACCACAAGCCAGCAATCGAAGATTTGGACGATTATGAGTATGGACAAGAAGAGGAAGGTAATGTCATTAGTCTTTCCTTAGTAGTTATTGAGACTCCTGGTGATGATTTAGCGAGGAGTTTAGTCGATAATAATAATATTCCCCAAGATATAGAAAAGATGGAAATGGATGATTATCTTGACTCCACATCTGAGGTGGATCCCGAGATGAAACAAAAGTATGAAGAACCTATAATAAAAGGGGATGAGGCACCTCCACATCCTACTCTCAAAACCATACCCAAGGAACTAAAATATAGATTTCTTGATGGAACTAATAGTGTCCCTGTTCTTTTAAGTTCCAACTTTGCAGAAAAAGAGGAGAAAAACTGAATGATGGTTCTTTGGATCCATTGGAATGTTCTTGGGTATTCAATGAGTGACTTGAAAGGGATTAGTCCCTCTAAATCCACCCATAGAATATTTATGGAAGAAGGAGCCCAGTCGGTTGCAGATTTTCATAGGCGACTTAAACCCCACATGAAAGAAGAGGTAAGGAAGGAAGTATTATGTTTATTGGATGCATGAATCATCTTTCATGTGGAGGAAAGTGATTGGGTAAGTCATGTTCATTGTGTTCCTAAGAAAGGTGGATTTACTATCGTACAAAATGAACACAATGAGATGGTACCTACTAGAACCGTTGTTGGCCACATGATGTGTATTGAGTATAGAAAACTCAATAAGGAAACTAGAAAGGATCCAAATTTATTTCAAAAAGGAGAGTGTGTCTCTTAAGCTTGGGGGAGCGGAAAAAGAATTCCAGTTTTCCAAATTTAAAGACATGCCTCCAAATGCAAGAAGAAGAGAGAGAGAAAACTATTGAGGAAATGGCAGCTCTTTTCTTTATTAATAAAGAAGAAGAAATAGATGAAGACTCAAATTATGAAGAAATAGGCATGGAAGACAAGTCCCTAGAAGAACTAGAAGATGATCTCGATTCACTTCCCATTATAGGGCCTCCAACTGCCGAGGCTTTTGAAGAGCTAGAAAAGAGAGGGGACGAGGAATTACCACCCCCGGATTTGAAGACTCTACTAGGTAATCTTAAATACAGATTTTTAGATGATACAAATAAATTTCCTATTATTATTGCTAAACTTGTAGAGAAGAATAAGAACTCATGAAAATACTCAAGGAGCATCGCAAGGCCTTTGGGTACTCAATGGATGATTTGAAGGGCATTAGTCCCATGATAACCGTCCATCGAATATTCATGGAAGAAGGTGCTAAACCAGTTGTGGAATTCCATAGAAGATTGAAGCCTGAATGAAGGAAGTGGTAAGAAAAGAAATTGTACGCCTGCTGGATGCAGGTATAATCTATCTTGTTAAAGAAAGTGAATGGGTAAGTCATGTTCATTGTGTCCCTAAGAAGGGCGGTTTTGCTGTTGTTCCTAATGAAAACAATGAATTGATACCTACTAGAACTATTGTGGGGCATAGGATGTGCATAGACTTCAGGAAATTGAATAAATAAACTAGGAAAGATCACTATCATTTACCGTTCGTAGATCAAACTTTAGAAAGGTTAGCAAACCATACTCATTTTTGCTACTTGGACGGATACTCTGGTTTTTCTCAAATAGTTGATCATCCTGATGACGAACTTAAAGCAACTTTCATTAGTCCTTATGGTTTAAATGCTTACCGACATATGCCTTTTGGTTTACATAATGCTCCAGGTAATTTTCAAAGATGCATGACTACTATTTTTAAGGATTTTATAGACCTAATAATGGAAGTATTTATGGATGACTTTTATGTCTATGGAACTTCTTTTACTAGTTGCTTGCATAATCTCAAAAGAGTTTTGCACCGTTGCGAAGAAACCAATCTTGTTCTAAACTAGGAGAAGTGCCATTTTATGGTCAAAGAAGGTATAGTCCTTGGACATAAGGTATGAGGTAAGGGAATTGAAGTGGATAGATCTAAGGTTGAGGCCATATAGAGAATGCCACAACCTAGGGATATTAAAGGTATAAGAAGTTTCCTTGGTCATGTGGGTTTTTATAGAAGGTTCATTAGAAATTTTCTCTGGAATATCTAAACCTTTGAGTAACCTCCTGCAAAAGGGAGTAAGATTTAATTTTGATGATAAATGTCTTATAGCCTTTGATAAACTAAAAAATGCTTTATCGCGTGCTCCTATTATTAAACCTCCTATCTCGCATATGACTTTTGATTTAATATGTGAAGCTAGTGATAATGCTGTAGGAGTAACTCTAGGACAACACATTGGTCGCAGATTTAATATTATACATCATCCTAGTAGAACTCTTAATGGTGCTCAAAAGAATTATCCTAAGGAACAAAGGGAACTTTTTTCTGTATTTTTCTCTTGTGATAAATTTCGTTCTTATATAGTTGATGCAAAAGTAAGAGTTCATATGGATCGTGATGGTTTAAAAGAACTCCTTAAGAGGGAAGACCATAAGCCAAGACTGATATGTTGGATTCTTTTACTTAAAGAATTTGAGTTGCAGATTATGCAGAGGCAGGAAATAAAGATGTTGGATGCAGTGTCCATGTTTGCCCAACAAGACACCAATCTTATTGAGAGGAACTTTAGTCCTGGGGATTTTCTCTTACAAGAATTATGCAACAAACTAAGGTCAATTCCTCCAAAAGAGAAGAAGTCTTTATTGTTGGAGGAGCTTGTCATCCCCGAATAAGCAAACGGTAAGTTCAAGGTAAGTGTTCTTACTCAAATAAGTGATTTGTTCAAGGTAAGTGTTCTTACCAAGTATGAGTTCCACTCATGCATCCAACTCCTTAAACCAAGTTATTCCAAAGAGTCCACCATACCTACCTACTAGCTTATGCTATTCTAGGTATATTCATGCTTTTGTTTACCTTCCAAATTAAACTTGTTATGAGAAAACTAGTGATTAAAGCTCTCACGAACTTGATGGCACACTTTACTTTTTGCATATAATAAACTTGAACCATTGGGTCCTTCTTTGTTGCGTATATGCTTGCGCTTTATAAGTTGAAATTAGCATAACCATGTTTCATGGGGAACGCTTTCAACATTGCACTTGTACTTTGTACCCCGTTGATATCATGTTCTTTTGCTTACGGATCCCGGCAGTGTGAAATAAAAGTGGAACTTGTAAGATCATGGAGTTTGTATGTGTGTTAGAGAAACGCCTGGACCACTAGCCTAAGCCATGCCTAATCATGGTGGAAACTTGCAGCATCACCATAATGAGCACTCTATGAAGCATCCTCAATAAAAACCTATGCAAATAGCAAATAAAAAGATCGCTGAGATGCTCATTGTCTGCTTGCCTTATCATTTTGATTATGGGAAAGCTCATCATGTGCAAGGGGTACCCCGTTGGCGGTTCTTAATGATACACATATACTTACAATGATAAGAGCTTACTCGTGACTGAAGTTGAGTAGCATGAGGATCGGTCTTCGTAAGTAAGTGGCATGAGATTTCGGTTTATAACTTGTCAAGCATATCCTCTTAGTTGTGTCACTTTAACCTTAATCACCTTAAAGATGCTTATGATAGGGGCAATGAGAGCTGAAAGCTATAAGTACCATAATTTTTGGAAGCTCTTTATGAGACTTGAATCCCTACTTCCTTTTACAAAGGCCTTTCTTCCACCATTATATTGAGTCTCCACCTTCTATCTTTATGCACCTACTTTGAGAGCATAGTGGCCATTCTTAGTTCTATGTGCATTGTCCCAAGACTAGTTGATTGATGCATAACTTGATATTGCTTGTTTTAAACTATTGTATCTAGTCACTCTTATGAACTTTGAAGGTGTCCTATGTATTTATATTTGCTACTCTTTGAGGGACAAGCTGAATACTATTATGCTATGTTTTCTTTATGTGAAACAAACAAACGTCTTGCAAAGCATTGTTATTCATGAATCTTTTGTTTGTGCCTTTTCATGTTGCATCATAGTTTATTTGCTTATTGCTTGAACTTTGTCTTTCATGTTATGATTGAAGTACTATGATCCCAGCTTTGAATGTTTTAAGAATACTTTGATCAAGTCTTTGATGGTGCATGTCACCTCAAAAAATATCACTTACCTACTCGAGGACGAGCAGGAGTTAAGCTTGGGGATGTCGATACATTGCAAATGTATCTATAATTTTTGATGTTCCATGCTTGGTTTTATCCACTTTCTTGTGTTTTGTTCCAACTTTGGAGTACTTTTCATATGATTTCTTGGACTAACCTATTAACAAGAGCCATAGTGCTAGCTGCCTGTTTTCTGCTGTTTTTGGTTCCAGGAAAGTCAGAAAATGAATATCTCGGAATTGGACGGGACAAAAGCCAAAGTGCCTATTTTTCCAGAAGTCATCAGATGCCAGAATACGAGACGGAGAGGAGCCAGGGGCCACCACACCACCTGGCCGCGCGGCTAGGCCTGACCCGCGCCAGGGGGTGGTGTGGCCACTCCCGGCACCCCCTCGGCCTCTCGTTCCGCCTATAAGATGCCCTCGGGATGAAAACCCTAAGGGCCTGATAAAAAATCCACGAAAGAGTCTGTAGCCGCCGTCATCTCCATCCCTAGATCGGGAGGGATCTGAAGCTCTTCCTGGCACCCTGCCGGAGAGGGGAATTCACCCTAGAGGCCTTCTTCATCACCATGCAAGCTCCGGTGTGATGCGTGAGTAGTTCATCCTTAGACTACGGATCCATGTAGTAGCTAGATGGCTGGTTCTCCTCCTTTGTGCTTTCATGTCTAGATCTTGTGAGCTCCGTTCATGATCAAGATCATCTATTTGTAATTCTGCATGTTGTGTTTGTGGGGATCCGATGGATATTGAGATGCTATTTCAGATTGATTATTGATTCTATCATGTCTTCTTTATTTGGCATCTTGCATGCTTTTCGTTGTTAGTAGCTATCTTGTCCAAGTAGATGCTAGCAACTCCAAGAGTTAGTATTTATGCTCGGTAGTAGGTTCATGCCTCTAGTAATCTGGGGAAGTGACAGAAATCTCTAAGGTACTAGATGTGCTGTTGCTACTAGGGAGAAAACAACAATCCTTTGTTCATAGAACAATTGTATTGTTCACTTTACACGCATTTCGTAAAGCAATAATCTGTTGCTTGCAACTTAATACTGGAGGGGGTTCGGATGATAACCCGAAGGTGGATTATTAGTCATAGATGCAGTTGGATGGCGGTCTATGTATAATGTTGTAATGCCCAATCAAGTCTCAAAGGAGTCAAGATGATTAGTATATGCATGTATTGCTTTCTCGATGTTTGTAAATTTCCCCGCTGTAATTTGTTCACCCAGCATGTTATCTATCTTAAGGAGAGCCACCTCTAGTGAACTATGGATCCCGGTCCTTGTCTTTTACATACAATCTACAATCTTTTACTTCTTTGTGTTGCAAACTATTACTTCTTTCCATTCGAGAAGTTTAATCCTTTGTTTTCCGCAAAACACGGTGAGATTGACAACCTCATCGCAAGTTGGGGACAAAGTTCTGTGGTTGTGTTGTGCAGGTCTCCACGTTGCTACTAGCACCGGTAGTGCGCCCTGCCAAAGCTCAGCTAGTAACACCTTTGGGGTGTTTCCTTGCTCCTACTGGTTCGATTAAACCTTGGTTTCATAACTGAGGGAAACTTGCTGCTGTTCTCATCATACCTTCCTCTTGGGGTTCCCAACGAGATCTACATCATCAATGATCCAGGATTTTTCTGGGCGCCATACTCAGAGCCATCAGTGCTCGCAATGATAACTTGCACAACATCTTTTGTCCTGCCAGCCTATTTGCAGCGGGGCCTCAAGGGAACTACTGGCAATTAAGGTTCTCCTTTTAATAGAGAACCGAAGCAAAGCATTAACACTCCGTGAACACATGTGATCCTCACATCAAAACCATTCCCGCCGGTTATCCCGATTTCTATCACTTTGGGGCCTTTGGTTCCGGACAAAGATGTGTGTATACAACTTGCAGGTAAGACCACAAACAATACTATCATAATGAATCAATAACATGTTCAGATCTGAAATCATGGCACTCGGGCCCAAGTGACAAGAATTAAGCATAACAAGTTGCAACAAAGTCAAAAAGCACTAATAGTAGATACTAGGCACCATGCCCTAACAATCCGATGCCATTACATGAACGATCTCATCCAATCCCTACCATCCCCATAGCCTACAGCGGGGGATTACTTACTCATAGATGGGGGAAACATGGATGGTCGGTGGAGAAGCGATGGCCATGATGATGACGATGATCTCCTCCAATTCCCCGTCTCGGCAGGGTGCCATAACAGAGTTTCTGGTTCTGAATCATAGAATCTGGTGGTGACGGTGCAGCGGAACTCTTTCTGGAAAAACGTCAAACCCCCTTGGTTTTTAGGTCAAGAGGCAACTTATAGGAAAAGAGGGAGGCCGAGGCGGCCACACTACCCCTAGGCACGGCCTGGCCTAGCCCGCGCGGCCAGGTGGTGTGGGCCCCTCGTGGCCCTACTCCGTCTCGTCTTCTAGCTTCGTGAGTCTTCTAGTGAAATAGGATTTTTGGCATATTTTCTGGGATTTTTTCTGATATTGATTTTCTGCACAAAAACAAGACACCAAGGTAATCCTGTTAGTTGTATCCAAATCACACAAGTTTAGAGGAAAAACAATAGCAAAAGTGTTTGGGAAAGTAGATACGTTTTGGACGTATGAATTGACACGTATGCCACTCATGTCATCAACTCATAGCCAAAATCCGGGGTTATACCGTAGATCGTTCAAAAGCTAGCGGAGTTATTGGCATCCCAAAGGTGTGCATTAGAGACATAGAACAAGGATGTCTCACTTCTTTCTCTTTTTTGAGATAGTATCGCGGTTTGATCCTCAAGGTTAGCTTTGGCATGCATCACAATTACCAATAGACTTTCTTTCAATCAAACAATTCCTTTCATGAGTGTCGTCAAGACTATCAAAATATCTATGGGGTTAAGTATCATCAAGGGTATACTCTCAAGACAATCACTCATCAAACAAGTCATAAATTTCAGACTTTTTCTTATTGTACTTGTTTGTCAATATTATTTCCAAGGCAAGACTCGGTTAACTAAAAGAACTAGAGTACGAGCTTCAACAACTAATCATCATACTAATAAAAAGCCTTACTCTAACCATATTAAATTACTTCCCACTAGCATGGCATTTAGCAAATCAACCAACTAATATAAACAAATTAAACTTCATAAGTGGGAGACATAGTACATACCTATCATAAGTGACTTCATGATCCTCTTCCTTATAGGGATGTGTTCCTTCAAAACTCAAACACGATTACTCTCGTGATGATATTAAATCAAAGAGGCAAAGTGTGAATCCACGTTTATAAAAAAAGGAAAAACAGAAAAATCTTTTTGTATTTTTGAGGATAGGGATTAAAGAATAGAAAAGAACTTGCGACCAAGCAAGGGTTTAAGAAAAGAAAAACAAACGAAAACAAAAATAAACTAAAACAAAGGCCAATTAAAAAGCAAAGTGTTGGAACAAGCCAACACGAGTGTTTCAAAGTTTCCAAGGAGCTGGAGTATAACCTCGTTATTACACAAATAAATTTGTCGGGGGAACACATCCCCAAGCTCAGGCTTTTGCAAGCCCTTTTGTTTCTCATTGTGGTGGCGGTGGATAATCTTCAATGTTCCATTGGCTGCTCCAATCATGGAACTAGGTGGCGAGGCTTGTAGTAGGATCTCGAACGTTGATGGAGAGATTGTTCATGTTTTGAATATTTTATTCGAGTGCGTAAATGTCTTCATAGGTGGTGTAGTAGTTTGGTGGCCGCTCCATCTTCTTCGGGTCCTCCTTGTTCTACCTCTTCATCTTCTCCTCCTCCCATGGGTATTTCTTGTTGGGGTAGATTAGCTTCAACCTGTGCGTCAAAATACAAATGTCCATCCTTGATAGAGAATAAAACGTTAGGCAAAGGAGCTGGGATCAAGTGATCTGCTCCACGTATATCGAAGAAATATCTACCATGATTTTGGGAAATCATACCACATGCTCTTAGAGTAGAAATACCGAGACGGTGATTTCTAGTCAACAGTTGGATGTTACCTAGGTTGATGCGAAGTGCACGTGCAAGAACAGTCACAACTCCTCCTCCACATATGGGTCCTCGAGATTGAAGAGCCTGATGCTTAAGATAAAACACGAGAAGAGCACCCAAATTTGGCGTTAAGTTACAATTGATAAGAGCAACTTTTGCGAGGATCAACATGTCCTCCTCATTAACTCTAGTAAACTCACCACGTGCATTGGTGGTGTCGTGGTGGTGTCACGGCAGATGCCATGGATAGGCTAAAGGTGGAGCCAATATGCACTAGAGGAATCCAGGGAGGGATAGTGTGGTGATTCCACACACAGATGCTTGGTATTCACAATGTTCACTGAGTTTACAGATGCTCCTTGAGCTATATTGGTGAGAGGAGGAAGAAGAAGCTCTCTTACTCTCACCACTACTTTCACCCAAAGAACAAACTACTCACCCGCCAACCCCTTCTATAGAGGCATTAGTGCTCCTTAATAGGGGAGGCCAGGTTCCCAGTTAGGGCATACGTGGAGGCATATTCCTGGGAATATGCCTCTCCCAAAATAGCAAACCGACCGGGTCTCCTTTTCCCTTTGTAAGCCATGCAGAGGCTACGTAACCCTCTGTTGCGCCAGCATCAGCCAACATAGGCAACGTCACCTTTGTCGGCCACGCCCTGTTGGTCCCTCCCTCTATTTTCTTCGCTCACGCTTCAGAGCACAGAGACCACCTTTTGACCAGTGAGATACCTTCCTTCTCTTGCAAGCCTGGTATAACCCGGCTCAGGCCTGGTTAACCCGGCCCCATGGATACCTGCAGACAAGATACAAAGAATCTGCCAACGTACGATATACGTCGGTCGGGACGTGGTTAGGCGGACATCTTCCTGGCTGGGTTACTCCGTAAGTCGGCCTGCCTTGAGGTGACTTGGCCAGCTCTCGCTTTGACCTTGCCTTACCTCGCCTAACTTGGCCTTTATACCCCGGCATGACCCTACCCGGGGGTATCCCCCCAACATTAGTCCCCGAAGCTGGTGCGGTCTTAGCAACTTCAGCTGCTAAGGCCACGGTAGGTTCAATCTACCAAGCTTTTTGCTCCCCTTTCTGAGTTACCCTGTAGTTCGGATCTTTCGGCTTAACTTTCCCTTGGCACATTCCAAGTTTTCACTCGCTGGCCGGGTTACTCATCGGTCTTTCGTGTTATCCTTCCTTCTCTCATACACTTCCCCACGTCCTACGTGGAGGGTAATCATCACCTTGCCTCATTTTAAGGGCCTGCGCCAGTTACTACATTGATTGTCAGGGGTTACTGTTGCAAACATCGCGTCGTGTCTGCCTCCTCGTTAACTGCATCACCACGTCGCGTCATGGGATTCCCTGTTTCCTGTGGCCCTTCATGTGGCTTGCCTCTGATTGGTTTATCCGGCAGATACACGGCAACACCGTGTGGTCTTAGCGCACTGCCCGATCCCACTATCATCGCAAGGGCGCCATTAAATAAGGGAGGGGTCGCGTCCCTTGGTCATTTTCCCCATTCTCGTGCCCCTCAGCCTATCTGCTCCTTCTTCTTCCTTGCGACAGCGCCGCCGCCACCGCTGCTTCTGATCCACAGCGCCACCGCTGCGCCTCTTCTGTTCCATAGCGCCACCGCTGCGTCTCTCTTCTTCTTCATGGGGCCGCGCTAATCCAAGCCTCTATCCCCCACCTCTGATTGGGCCGGTGAGGACAGTGACCTGGAGATGACTGAGGAGGAGCTTGCCATCGTCGAGGAAGAGATGGAGGAGGAGGGCGAAACCTTGGAGTGCGGTGCCTGGGCCGGTTCATGGGTGTGCCAAGACGATCTTGATTGGCTCTACCGCACCCGCCGCATCCCCGAGGGCGTGATTTCTCGCCTTGCCTCCGAGGAGCTCGCTCCCTCACCCAATCCTGTTGAGTTCGTCGTCTTCCTCTCTCACTTCCAGCGCGGCTTTGGCCTGCAAGTGAATGACTTCTTCCACGATTTCGTCAATACCTATGAACTCCAACCTCATCATCTTCCGGCGAATGCCATTACATCCCTCTCCTCCTTCGCATCCGTCGTAGAAGGATACCTCGGCTTATGGCCTACCAAAGAGCTTTGGATCCAGTTCTTCGGTCTACGGAGGAATGTAGTCCCGGAAAAGGAGCGTGCCCCGAAGGACAAGCACCTAACCCAATTTGGTGCCGCCTCCATCTCTCCCCGGAAACAATCTGTCTTCCCATGAGTCACGGGTCTTGAATCTTGCAAGGGCTGGGCCCGGACCTTCTTCTATGTGAGGAATGGCTCGGATGAGGATCTGATCCGGCTGCGCCCCTTCGCGATGGGTCCTCCTAATCCGGCTCTTTGGGACCGGGTTCCCAAGAAACCAACTGTCTTGGCGAATCAAGTTAACAAGCGGTTCAAGGAACAGAAGGATATGGGGCTGCGCAACGAGGATGTGATGATCACGTTCGTTCGCAGCCGGATTTCCCCCCTTCAGAAGCGCACACACAAACTCTGCCATATGAGCTGGCGACTTGACCCCAACTGGACCTCCTCCTTCGAGTCGAGCAACACTGAGATCTTCCGCCGGGTCAAGGCCCTCTTCACGACCGACAAGGACTTCAACGCTGAGTGGGAGTGGGGGCTGGAGCATTACTAGCCGGGACAAGCCTCCTCATGCGGTAAATCTCATTACCCCATCCTTCTCCGAGTTATATCCTATGTCGGAGCATGCTGCTTATTTGATTCCTTTGCATTTTCCTGTTAGTTGTTTCTTTAGCACACCATTGAAGATGGCACCGAGCCTTCCCTCAAATGGGGGAAGGATCGACTTGTTCCCGACAAAGAGGAGCCGGATCATGAAATGTTTTTGCCTACCCCGGACGCAACCAAGCGACCCTCTGGTAACTTCTTTTACTTAAGTAATTGGCCTGACGATGAGGATGATTCCGACATTGAAGTGGTGGAGGTATTTAACCCGGTGCCCCTTTCTTACGCGTTTCCGGCTTCAGCTAACCCGGCTGCGCAGATCCATGAAGATCCCCCTCTTGCTACGAGCGAGCCGGCCCCAGCCGTGTCTAAGAAGCGGGCTGCCACTTCAGCTGCTTCTTCCGGGCCTCCCAAAACAACCAAAAGGCGGAAGAAGTCCGGTGACAAGATCGGCAACAAACCTCCGACTAAGGCCATAGTTCGGAGAGCTCGGAAGCCCAAGGAGCCTCTGACCTTTGATGAGTGAGTTTCTTTTTCCTTGTACTATTTTCTGCTTCTAGTTTATTTGTCTTCATGCCTCTCTCCCTCTTATATAATTTGTTATCCATTGTTTAATTTGATAGGGCTACCGCGGAGGTTCCCCAGAGCGGCTCCAACATTGCTTCATCTTTTCGGCGCTCCCCATCTCCCCCTCGCGATGATGACACGCGCCCACTGAGCCCAATTCAGGAAGGCTCGGTGGCTAATCTGGATATTAGTCCACCTCGCCCAGAGGAGGGCGACTCCGGTGTAGGGGGAAGTGGTGCCACCGAGGACAGGCTAAGGCCGGATGCTCCCAGCTCCTCATCAGCTCAGCCACAACCCGTTGTCCCCGAGATAGCAACAGTAGCAGCATCAACACCAGCATCAGCAACAGCACCAATAGCAACACAAGCAGCAGCACCAGCAACAGCACAAGCGTCAGCTTCAGTACTACTAGCCGCACTAGCAACACCATCATCAGCGGCAGCACCAACACCAACTCCTTCTGCTTCGTCCGAGTCCTCCAAGACTCGGCGAGAAGACCCAACTAGCACTAAGGCTGCACCCAAGTCCAAATCTACAGCTCAAGCCTTAGCCTCCCAACAGCAACCCAAGGCCAAGAAAGGCTCTGGTGCTACTAGAGCATCATCTATCGAGGCTGGACAGCGCACCCTTGTGTCCATGATGCCGAAGAAAGATGCCTCCTCCGGGTCATCTGGCAGCAAACAACTTGCACTGCATACCAGCCCTGCTGCCGCCGTAGTTGCAAGGAGAGAGGCTCACGCCAAAGGCTTGGTCGCGCCCCACATGCTTAGTGGCGAGAGCTATCCTCCGGGTTTGATCGAATACGTCGATAATTGGAACAAGGCAGAATTCGTCGATCCAAACAACGATCTCCCGGAGAAATTTGGGCCCGCCGAGTTCAGCACACAGATAAACACGGCAGCCAAGGCTATCAACATTGTTGTCGAATGATGGAGGTACGCTACTTTGTCTTTTCCTTAATATGCACAAGTGCTTAGAGATATCTCCATTAGTCCCCGAGCCTCTAGGGGACTAACTTGTTACTCGGCCGAATGCTCCTTAGAGAACTAGCATAGCTTCTTAGTAGCTTAGAATATGCACACACCTAGATCCGGGTTAAGTTCCACTTGGCCCGGATTTTGTACACTTCGAATATGCACACACCTAGAGCCGAGTTAAGTTCCACTTGGCCCGGATTTTGTACACTTCGAATATGCACACACCTAGAGCCGGGTTAAGTTCCACTTGGCCCGGATTTTGTACACTTCGAATATGCACACACCTAGAGCCGGGTTAAGTTCCACTTGGCCCGGATTTTGTACACTTCGAATATGCACACACCTAGAGCCGGGTTAAAGTTCCACTTGGCCCAGATTTTGTACACTTAGAATATGGACATAGTTGAGCCAACTTTTCTCTTTTCAGATCACTACCAATCGTCAGACTGCTGAGTTCCAGCGCCTCTTGGACTCACACAAGGTGCTGCGCTCGAAACATGCTGCTCTTCTTGCTGAGTGCGAGAAAAAGGGTAAGTTTTCTCTTTGATTTCTGCCCCCATCTTTCTTTGTCTTTTCCCGCCGAACTAATCTGTCATTCAGATTGCACAATTGGAGTGGAGGCCAAAAATACAATTATGAGAAAAAACTTGGACCAGATAAAAGGTAATTCGCTTTGGTTACTTATTTTCTGTGCTTTCTCTCCTTTCTCCTGGCCTCGGCAGATATTCATACTTCGGCTCTACCGGGTCAACAAATCATTGCAGAATCCCTTGAAGATAGTGTGCCCATGCTTGATATGATGCTGCATTTTCTCGAACAAGCAAGGCAACATCAGGCCGAGCTCAAGAAGAAGGATGACAAACTTGCCAAACTCCGAGCCAAGGATGATGAACTTGCCAAGCTCAAGGCTGAGATGAAAAAGCTCAAAGAGCTCCACAAGATTGAGATGGACAAGGCTGGCCAAGACTTCACCGAGGAGTGAGAACGTCTTAGCCTTCAACTTGCAAAAGACCAAGAGTTGCTGAAGGAGGTCGACG
Organism: Avena eriantha; assembly: GCA_910589775.1. Lineage (NCBI taxonomy): Eukaryota > Viridiplantae > Streptophyta > Magnoliopsida > Poales > Poaceae > Avena > Avena eriantha. Next base: position 80,111,545 of record OU342741.1, on the reverse strand, counting down.
TCAAGCTTGACTCGGCAAATGTTGAACTTGAGCAGCTCCGGAAGAGGCATACTGATTGCACCAAAGAGCTGACTCGGATCCATAGTCATATCTCCCATAAGCTCTGTTCCTTCCGTCGACGTATATTTCTCCGGGTTAAACTCCTTTACTTATTTCACCTAATTTGTTTTCAGGCAAATTCCAAGAGGGCGATGCCGTTGCGGCTAATGCCGTTGCCAAGTTCCACCGGCAGAGGGATACCCCAACTGATCCTGGTGCTGGACCCATTCCTTATGACATGGAGGATCTGCTAGTCAGCCTATCCTCCCGGATTGAAATTGTGAAGAACTATGGTTCGGGTCTCCTGGATTCAGCCGTCCGAATCTTCCATGCACTTTGGCCTAGTGAGGATCCTCTAGAGGGATCAACTTCTTTGATCAACAAGCTAATGGATTGCGAGACCCAGCTCGACCTCTGGAGGGAATCCACCGCTCATGCTGGAGCTGATACTGTCCTCCATTTCGTGCTCACTTGGTATGAAAAACTGGACTTGAAGCTCCTTGAGCGCTTGCGTACCGGGTCCAAGTGGTCGAATGATCCTGATTGGGTTGCTCAGCGCAAGGCTTGTGCCCACAACCTTATCTAGTTTACCCATGTCCATCAATGGAACGAAGGACCAAGCTACCTCGGCATCGTTGACGACGAATACGTCGAAGATGGTTCGGATGATGAGGAAGAGGACGAAGCCTCAGATCTCGAGGAGAATGAAGATGATGACGAGGCTGAAGCCGTTGTTCACCTGCTTGCGCCGAGTTACCCCCTCCTACTGCTGCTCCTTGAGCACCAAAAACACTTTGAAATTTATCAGATCCCCGGTATGCTGGGTGCAGATGTATCAATCATATTGACTATATTTTTCAACTAAGCTATTCACGCCGGATTAACTTGGACGCAGTCCCCGAGTTTCATTTTCTTGTTTCTTCAATTTCATGGCTCGGCTCGCGTCTACCTTGATTCGGTTTTGTGACTTATGAGTCCGAGTTTCAAAAATTGACTTAACAATACTTGGAAACTTTAGGATTAGCTCAAAATAATCCAGCATAGTAAAGTTAAAGTAAACATAGGGTTAGTCCAAACAATAAATGCCGGCTCGATTACGTTTCTTTCCTTAGTTGTTTTTCGTGTGCTACGCATTTCCAAACTTGTTCTCTTGCTTGCCATGAAGCCAATTCTTGTTGGACAGCAGCGAGTCAAAGAGTTGAGTTTTTGGTGCTCACACACTACTAATCCGGCTTAGGTAGAAACAACTTAAGCTAGCCGACATAAAAATAAATAATGAACAAAGAAGACAACAAATATTACTAAGGCAGTCCCCGAGTTACTGCTCGAGGTGCCAAGATTTCATTGATAAACTCATTGCCGGCATACATACCGACATATGAGAAACTCAGATACACACACTTCTCTGTTAAGTGTAGAATGGACGAAGTAGGGCTACATTCCATGGACGCTTAGATTCCTCGCCAGACCTGTCCGCCTTGTTCTTCTCCTGCGGTTGTGCATCAATGAGATAATAAGAGTCATTGTGCAATGCTTTGCTTACAATGAATGGCCCTTCCCATGGGGGATAACTTATGCATGCCAGCAGTACGCTGCACCAACCGGAGTACCAGATCACCTTCCCGGAAGACTCGGGGATTTACTTTCCGGCTATGATAGCGTCGGAGATTTTGCTGATATATGGCGGATCTGGACAATGCCAATTCTCTCGCTTCTCCCAGCAGATCAACATCATTTTGTCGGGCTTCTCGCACTTCGGCTTCTGTGTATTGGGTGACCCTAGGCGAATCATGCTCTATGTCGGCTGGTAATACAGCTTCTGCCCCATATACCAGAAAAAATGGCGTATAGCCTGTTGATCGATTCGGAGTTGTTCTTAAACTCCACAGTACCGCTAGTAGTTCTTCTATCTAGCACCTCGCTGATCTTTGCAATGGCTCAATGAGCCAGGGTTTTATTCCGGATAATACTAATCCGTTGGATCTTTTCCACGTGTCCATTCGATGCAGGGTGGGCTACTGAAGCAACGTCCAGCCGGATCTTCTTATCCTGGCAGAATCGCGCAAATGCTCCTTCAGCAAAATTAATGCCGTTATCTGTTATGATACTGTGAGGGTAGCCATATCTCAGGATGATATCTTTGAGGAATGACACGGTCGTAGCTCCATCCCATTTTCTTATCGGCTTTACTTCAATCCATTTTGTAAACTTGTCAACCATGACCAAGATATGGGTCATGTTTCCTTTTGCCGGCTTAAACGGGCCAACCATATCCAAACACCATACGGCAAATGGCCAGGTAATCAGTATGGTCTTGAGATTCGAAATTGGCATGTGTGTCTTGGTAGCATACCTCTGACAACCAATGCATTTTCTTACTAGATCCTCTGCTTGCTCCAAGGCACTTGGCCAGTAAAACCCATGCTGGAAAGCTTTTGCTACTAAGGCTCTGGATGAGGCGTGATGCCCACATTCCCCCTGATGTATATCTCGGAGGATGTCAAGCCCTTCTTTCGGGTCAACACATTGCTGGAGGACATTCATGACACTCCTCTTGTATAGCTCTGCGTTGATAATCGTGTATGCCTTTGCGCGCCTCTGAATTTGCCTTGAAAGCACTTCTTCATTGGGAAAAGATCCATCTTTCAGGAACTGGAATATGTGCAATGCCCAAGCTGGTATGGCTCGCACCGGAAACACATCCTCGTCAATTTCCATTTGATCCGCCGGCATAACCTCTGCCGGATCACGCTGCGCAGTCCCTGGGTTCTGCAAAGCAGTCCCTGGGTTTGCCGAAGCAGTCCCCGGGTTTCCTGAACCACTTCCCACATCAATTTCCATGGGCACAGCTCCGGACTCCGGATCGGCCGGTATATAGATTGACTCGGACTCTGGGGATGGCCTGATAGATGGCTTTCTGAGGTGTTCTAGTGCTACACCTGGCGGGATCGCTTGTTGAGTTGATCCGAGCTTCGACAGTACGTCGGCAGCCTCATTTTCCAGCCGAGGTACATGGTGAAACTCACATCCCTCAAAGTATCCTGATATCTTCTGCACATGAAATCTGTACAATGCCATGTTTGCACCCAAAGCATCCCATTGTCCTGAGACTTGCTGAACCACCAAATCCGAGTCACCAAAGCACTGGATCTGACATATTCCAAATTCTTTTGCTACTTTGAGTCCATGCACAAGTGCTTCATATTCTGCAACATTGTTTGATGCTGCGAAGTGGATCTGCAGCACATATTTCAGCTGGTCTTTCTTGGGAGAGGTAAGCACAACTCCGGCGCCTAACCCGGTTTTCGTTTTTGATCCGTCAAAATGCATTCTCCAATAATTCAGATCTAGCAACGGTGGCTCATATTGCATCTCGGCCCAATCTATGAAAAAGTCGGCCACTGCCTAAGACTTGATCGCATCTCTTCTGTCGAATTATGGAGCATAAGGGGCTAGCTCAATTGCCCATTTTGCAATCCGGCCGCTTGCATCGTTGTTTCTCATTATCTCAGATATGGGGGCTTCACATATCACTTTGATGGGGTGCTCTTCAAAATAATGATTTAACTTCTTAGCCGCCATATACACACCATATGCCATCTTCTGATAGTGAGGATAATTTTGATTTGATGCTAATAATACATCACTCAGGTAATAGACTGGTCTTTTCACTGACTCACCCTCCTCGCCGCGCTCTACTACAATCACTGCACTTACAACCCGGTTGGTTGCGGCTATGTAGAGCAACATTGGCTCTTTTGATAGTGGAGAGGCTAACACCGGTGCAGTAGCTAGAATTTTCTTTAACTCGATGAAGGCTTCATTGGCCTGTGGCATCCATATGAACTTGTCTGACTTTTTCATTAGCTGATAGAGAGGCAGTGTCTTTTCTCCCAACCGACATACAAACCGACTTAGGGATGCCAGGCAACCAGTAAACTTCTGGACATCGTTAAGAAACTTTGGCAATTCTATTCGCTCTATGGCTCGGATTTTAGTTGGGTTAGCTTCGATACCTCGGCTGGAGACAAGAAATCCGAGTAATTTTCCAGCCGGAACACGAAGGTACACTTCTCCGGGTTAAGCTTCATTCGGAACCTCCTTAGGTTCGCGAACATTTGCCTGATATCATCAAGGAGCGTTTTTCTTTCCTTGGTTTTTATAACCACATCATCAACATACACTTGCACATTTCGACCAATTTGATCGTGTAGGCATTTTTGCATACATCTTTGATACATTGCCCCTGCATTACGTAAACCAAAAGGCATAGTGCGATAGCAATAATCCCTGTACAAGGTGATAAATGCAGTCTTTATTTGATCATCTGGGTTCAGTGGTATCTGGTGGAAACCAGAATACGCGTCTATGAATGACAATAGTTCACACCCAGCAGTAGAATCTATGACCTGATCTATCCTAGGTAGCGGGAATGGATATTTTGGGCATGCCTTGTTCAGGTTCATGTAATCGATGCACATACACCAAACCACTACTACATTCGGATCATATTTCTTTCTTTTCCACAAGCACCGGATTAGATAGCCAGTCCGGGTAAAGTACTTCCATGATGAACCCGGCTGCTAGGAGCCGAGCTATCTCATCTCCAATAACTTTTCTCCTATCTTCGGTGAAGCGGCGGAGAGGTTGCTTCACCGGCTTTGCTCCGGGTCTCACATTCAAAGAGTGCTCGGCCAATTCCCTCGGAACACCTTGCAAGTCATGTGTGGACCAAGAAAAAATATCCCGATTCTCATAGAGGAAATTGACGAGCCCGCTTTCCTATTTCTCAGTTAACCCGGCACCAATTGTTACGGTGCACTCTGGGAACAAATCATCAACGGGCACTTTCTTTGTATCCTTTGTTGCTTGAAATGAGACGCTTCCATGTAGGTTACTCAGTGCCGGCATATACTGCTGCGCGAACTGAGCCAATGCCGCTACTTCATGGATCTTTCTTTTCTCTTGCGCAATCACGAGTGACTCGGCCAGGTTAGACCCGGCTGAAGCACACTCAATGGAACGTCGGAAATCCCCAGCTATGGTAATTACTCTATTTGGCCCAGGCAACTTCATCTTCAGGTAACTGATGTGAGTACTTGCCATGAATTTGTTTAGGGCTAGCCTGCCGAGTAACGCGTGATATGCGCTTTCTAAGTTCACAACCTCAAACTCCAAATTCTCAGTTCGGCAGTTATCTCTTGTGCCAAATAACACATCAACACGGACTTTGACAATGGGTTCAGAGGAGATACCAGGCACAATGCCATGGAAAGTTGTCCTTGTAGCTTGGAGCATGTTCTCCGAGATACCCAACTTGCGCATTGTATCCACCACTACTGCAGAAAGGGTTATAGCCTCCAGGTGGTTAGTGATAGGCAAAATTGCGCCTGTCACTAGTGAGCACAACTAGTGACGGGCAAGGATAAGCATGTCACTGGTACGTGTCGCTAGTGACAGGCGTACAAATATGACTATCACTGGTATTTTCTGTAAGAGGATGCCCGGTCGAAAAATTAATTAGTGACAGGCGAATATAGATGATTGTTACTAGAAACAACATAACTAGTGACAGGTAAAAATTATGCCTATCACTAGTACTTTCCGTGCGGGGCGGCACTGATGGGTCAAATACTTAGTGACAAGCGTTGTAAACGCCTGTCACTGGTTTTAGGACCATTTTTTTCTTGGCAACGACCGAGTTGATTTGTGCACCGCGCGCATCCTCTGATGGGCCGGCCCACCCGGGATTGTCCTCGTCCTTTCCCTGGGTTGGGCTGCAGCGATGGTGGAATTTTCGGTATACAACCAGCGATCGATCCGAGTACGACCAGGTTTGCTCGTTCAGTTTCAATCAAAACCAATAACGATTCAAACTCATGTATCTTTTGCTACAGGTGTCCGAATTCAATTCCGTTTGTTTCTGATTGTTGCCTATTTAAAGTAGATCATATACACTGACCCAAACCACTATTTATACCCCACTACTGCACCCTCTCGTCCTCCAAGATCGTAAGCATAGTTTCAGCTCCACTTTTTAAAAGACTCGTTTGTGACGCCGCGTGAGTTCGTCCTCTGCCCCAGATCTCTAAATCAAAGTTGGAGATCTCATCAAGGTTGTTCCATTCCAACAAACCTCACCTATTTTTATCTACCATAGCTAGAGAATTTTTGTTTGCAAGTTTCTAAATTCGACGGAGTAAAACTTGGATTACTTCATGCTCGTTTTACCCAATCCATCTATCTTGAGTTGCTTTTGCCAATTAACTTGAATTTACATGTACTGTAGGGATGGATCGAAGTTGGATGTACAAAGAGGAACACACGACACAAAGTTTTCATGATCATGTGAACGAGTTTCTTAATGCCGCGGATCTAGATATGTCGCGAAGGGGTGGCACGAAGATATGTTGTCCGTGCAGCTCTTGTCAAAACTTAACGTTGTTTGAAAGGAAATCTGGGTCCTTGCACATGCACCTGCTGCGTTGGGGTTTCATGGAAGGTTATACAAGGTGGACAAGTCATGGGGAGGAGCCTGAGGTTGTTGACGATGACAAAGGGTTTGATGGTGATGCGCGTCATGAAGAGTCTCCCAAAGAAGATATGGACGAACCCGAAGATTTTATACATGATGCGGAGGACACCGTAGTGGATTCAGATGATTTGGTCAAAATGGTCAACGACCCTCATGTGCAAGAGCAGGTTCTGAAGGGCAAGGGAAACATTAGAGCGTCCGACAGAGAGTTGGCCAAGTTGCAGACGTTGGTGAAAGACTCAGAAACTCCATTGTATCCTGGCTGCAATCCGGAGTACACCCGCCTATCGGTGACGCTCGAACTTCTAAGGCTGAAGGCGGTCCACAACGACACAGATGGAAGCCTCGATGATACATTGGAGTATCTTAGAAAGGTCTTGCTGAAGGAGAATGTGTTGCCTAGAAGTTGCGATGAGGCCAAGAAAATTGTGTGCCCTCTTGGATTGGAGGTGATTAGATACCATGCTTGTCCGAATGATTGCATCATTTATCATGGGGAGTACGAGAAACTAAAGAAGTGTCCAGAGTGCAATGCATTCCGGTTCAAACGGGGAAAGAGCCCACAAGCGGAAACCATGGAAATATTGATGAGCGGTGCTCCTGCAAAGGTTGTATGGTACCTTCCAATCATTCCGCGTTTGAAACGTCTATTTGCAAACAAGAATGAGGCAAAGTTGTTGCGTTGGCACGAGGAGGGACGGAAAAAGGACGAGGGTGTGATGAGACACCTGGCAGATGCTTGCCAGTGGAAAGCAGTCGACGCTGCATTCCCATCGTTCGGAGGAGACCCGAGGAACATAAGATTCGGTATGAGTACGGACGGAATCAATCCTTTCGGTAACATGAGCAGCAGGCACAACACTTGGCCCATTGTTATGTGGATGTACAACCTCCCTCCATGGCTATGTCTGAAGCGCAAGTACATACACTTATCTTTGCTCATTCAAGGCCCGAAGCAACCTGGAAACGATATCAATATGTACATGAAACTACTGTATGAGGGGTTGGCGACACTATGGGCAGGGTTCGACGTATGGGATGCTTGTGAAGAAGATAACTTTAATATGAAAGGTTTGCTGCTCACAACAGTCCAAGACTATCCAGCCTTAGGATATCAATCTTGCCAGTGTGTCCACGGATACAACGCATGCGTGCAGTGCATGGATGATACAACTAGTCGTCGCCTATCGGGCTCTCAAAAAATCGTGTACACGAGGCATCGAAGATGGCTTCTAGAAGGTGATCCATGGAGACAAGAAAACGAAAAGTTTGACAATACAGTTGAGATCCGATCAAAGCCACGTAAGAGGAGCGGGCAAGAAATATTAGAAATGTTGAACTCTTGGGATGAGTGCCCTAAGGCGGGAAAAAAGAAGAAGACAGTAAAGCCGTTGAAAGGCATGTGGAAAACAAAATCTGTATTCTGGGAATTGGAATACTGGCCATATCTTGACACACGACATTGCATAGATGTCATGCATGTTGAAAAGAATGTGTGTGAGAGCTTGCTTGGTCTCTTGCTCCAAAAGATGGACCGAAGGCAAGAGCAGACTTGGAAAATCTCGAGATACGAAGGGAACTATGGGCAAGAGAGGAGAAGAATAATGAAGGAAGAGGTGTTACAAAAATCAAGACAGAGTGTCCCGCTGCTTGTTACACTCTAAGTAAGGCAGAGCTTGAATTGTTTTTCAAGTGCCTTCAAAGTGTGAAGGTTACTTCCAGCTACTCGGCAAACATACAAAGACATCTTGACATGAAGAGCCACAAATTAATCGGTAGGAAGTCGCATGATTGCCATGTTATGATCACACAGATCCTTCCGGTTGCAATTAGGGGACTTATGGAGCCATGGGTTCGGAAGACAGTGTTGGACCTCTGTAACTTTTTTGACACTATCTCTCAAAAGTCGATTACGAAGAAGCGTTGCCAACTACTGCAAGAAGAGATCATTGTCATACTATGTGAGCTCGAGATGTACTTCCCCCCCCCCCCCTCGTTCTTTGACATCATGGTGCATCTCATGATCCATATAGTCCCAGAGATAATCGACCTAGGTCCCGTGTTCCTACACAACATGTATGCATTAGAAAGATTCAATGGGGTCGTGAAGCGTTTTGTTCGTAATAGATCCCATCCAGATGGAACCATCATCCAAGGTTATATATCGGAGGAGTGCGTCGAGTTCTGCACGGATTACATGAAAGTAGACAAACCTATTGGTGTACCTACTAGTCGACACCTTGGCAGGCTTGGTGGTGAGGGTCACCGCCATGGAAAGAAGGATCTACATGTGCATAGTGCTGCAATCAGTCGATCAGATGACTACGACAGAGCACACTTAGTAGTGTTGCAACACACTTTGGTGGTCCGTCCCTATGTTCGTATGCACCTAGAAATGTTGCAAAAGCAGAATCCCAAAAAGAGAAGTGTTGCGCTTATGAAAGAGCACAACACAAACTTTGCAAAGTGGCTCAAAAACCATTTTGAGGAAAACCCATGTTCAAAGGATGACGAGGATGCATTAGATGTGTACTATTTGGCGCAGGGCCCCTTGGTCAATGTCGTCACACATCAAGCATATGACATTAATGGATACACATTCTATACAGAGGCACATGACCAGAAAAGTGTATACCAGAACAATGATGTGACGATGAAGGCACTAACCGGCAAGAAAAAGGATACATACTATGGAAGGATCGAAGAGATATGGGAGTTGGATTACACTATCTCTGTTATCCCCATGTTCCGAGTTAGGTGGGCGGAACAAATCAATACCGATGAAGACAATTTCACTACCATGGTCATACCGCCACCGACACCTATTGGGGAGATAAATGTGAAAGCCATAAGCGCCAGAAAGGAACCGTGGGTATTAGCTAAAAAGGCGTCACAATGCTTCTATATAACCGACCCACAAGCACCAAACCGTGTAGTCGTGAGAAGAGGAAAAAGGAGTATCATCAGGGTGGATGGTCTCGTTGATCAAGAGGATTATGACCAATTCAATAATCCAGATACTGATGAAGAGGACGAAGCTATCCAAAACTCCGTACCTACTAGAAGAGATCAAACTACATTATCCATCATGCGTCCCTTCAAAAGACGCATTCACTCCGAGAGTCTAACATATACGCGGAAGAAAATCAAGACTACCGTTGAGAAGATTGTTGATATGACAAAACTGAAACCTAATTTGTTTCGATGCAAGATGTTATGAACTATCCTATATTTTCGTGAATTTTAGTTCTTTCTAAGTTTTATATAGATCTTATATGTACTTTTCATCATTTTTGGTTATTTTTTTGTGTGTAATTACGAATCAGTACAGTACACTGAGTACTTACCTAGAAATGAAAAAAAAAGGTACACGAGCGAGTACCCTTTCCCCAACCACCGATGTCTCGCTCCCCGTCCCCATCCCCGATTCCCAGTCTCCACCCGCCGCCATCCCCTCCAATGCCGTCGCTCACGGCGGCGCCTCCCATCGAGGCGAGGACGCCGCCCTCCAGCGCCTCCTCCCTCCAACGCCCAGCCGCGAGGATGCCGCTGCCTGAGGACGCCGCTGCTCTGGAGCTGCGCTGGTTCCTCCCCTACACCACCAGGCCCACCGCCACCAACGCGTCCCAGGACTCCCCGCCGACAGCTCTGAGTGTTGGTATCAGTAGAACTCTATATTTGTGTGTTTTTCTCTGTTACCCCTAATCCCCTCCCTGCTATGTTTGTCCCCATGGCCGCCTAGGGTTCCCAGCACCTCCACCGCCGGCCCCTGCATGACTACGGCCACCACCATACACTGCTGCGTCCACCGTCGACCATCAGCACAGCCCAGCGGTGCCCTCCCTCAGCCCTTACTTGGGAGTTTCTTCTGTAAACCCTACCTGCTGCTGCCCAAACTGGTCAGGTCCTAATCAACAACGAGTTGATGTTGAATGTTCCAAACTAACTGGGTTTATACTCCGAACGTATGCACATTTTCATTAATCCAGTTACTAGGTTGATTAGAGGATAGAAATTTCACAATTGCCTCTCTGATCATACTAGTAAATTTGCACGTGGCACGTCTCAACAAATATAAACTGCAATTTATAAACTAAAATTTCAATCATAGAATTTTTTTACAATGGCAGATATTTTAGCCATTAGAAAATTTGAATTGGAATGAAGTGTCATAGAAATTGTAACTCTTACACTTTTTTGATAAGTAAATGCAGAAATTTATAGATTAAAAAATTGGTTTAAAATGCACATGTATGTAAATTTAAAATAATGTGTGCAAAAGTTCCATATAAGATTGATCAAAGTGAAAAGTACTCACCTTCCAATATCTTTATATATATGACACGCTACAAAATTTTAACCATGCCTACTCTTATGTGAGCTACTCCTTCATTCTTGGCTATTTGTCCCAAAAATTGAATCTAGCAACAAATCTTCACTATTATATTATTAATAGCAATGGCTAGTACGTTGTAGTGATGTAGCAGCCAATATAAAAAAAAGAGTTGTGGAAGTATATACATTGAGGAGTGGTTGATGTCATTAAACAACAACGATGCAGTATATTATATATATCAATCAGATAATTATCAACTAACTGAACCAAGGTTGAGAATTGGGAGAGATCGGTAGATATCCCATCTTCAAGTGGCTGCCCTTTGAGATTTTTTTCTTCCAAAAGGCAACAACCAACACATGCAAGTGATCAAATATTAGGACATTAAATTCAGCGTAAATTTCAACTTATCACTGAAGCAAGCAAGACAAACATATGGAATGCTTTGAACAGAATTAACACAAAATCTGACCCATATCAACCCATTTTACCTTTCGTGCTACTCGAATAAGAATATTTACCCGCTGCAATAAAGTTAACCCTTTTTGGCCATGTAGTTGAAATGTTTTCCAGTGTATACAGATGTATAGCTTGAGCCAATATGTCTATATGTCTACAACAACTAATAGAAGTATAGAACACATTCTGCAAGCTGGGTATTAACTCAATTATTCTGGTCCTTGTGAGTATACCTTTTCTGGATGAAGTTAGATTCAATTCCAATATTTATAAACTACAATTATGCGTTGCTTGACCAAGTTGAACTACTGCATAACTCATGCTATGTCCGGGACAATTAAACCTGGAGCAGAGATAAACGTGAGATATATCACAAAGTGAGATTCGTTCAATATAGGAGGAGCCATATTACCAAGCACAAGGGTATTAGTTACTTCTACTAATTCTAAAACAATAAATGTAAGAGATACTAAAATGGATAATCTTGCATTACAAGAAGACACAGCCTGAAATTTTTCTGCAGTTAGCATAAAAATGACATATCTCCAAGATGCCTTTTCCTGTTAGAAAGGACCAAACAAAATCAGATGTGAGGAACTGAAAGTTACTACACAATTAACAGTCACAAGATAATCAGTGAAGAGAAGATTAGCGGACGACCAGGTATATTATCCCTTGTTCCTTTATGCGGCACAAGGGGCAGCGGCAGTGGTGGGATAAGATAAGGGGGGCGGACGGAGTCAGCATGTGGGTGGAAGAAAGAAGCGGTAGCCACGACGGTTGGAGCCCTGATGATCCCGCAGTAGCAGATGCAAGCCGGTGGCAATGTGGCTGGCGCGGCGCAGTTGTGGGGTTCGGCGGCATCAATTTATGATCTCGGGCGTCGGGAGGAGCTGGAGAGGAGATTCTGTGCCTCTCCCATTCCGGCGGCCGGCGGCGGTGACCTAGCCATGGGGATTTAGAGGGTACATACAATGGCAGGCAGTTTGACCGTGAGGATGGAAGCGTGAGTCACAAAACTTGGCAAAATACGTCTTCGTCGGAACATGTAATGGCTGAGTGCTCCACCTCGGTGATAATTGCTAACTGCACACACGATATGGGATTGACTAATCTGAGCGGTCAGATTTTGTTAAGCGGAATGATCTAATGGCATCATTGGTTTGTGTGCACTTATGGGATGGCTTTAGAAAAGAAAATGTTTGCTCTTTTACAAGTAGTATAGATAAGTAGTATAGATGTACGTTTTTCATGCCTGTAGGTTATACTCATAAGAGCAAATAAAATAAGCTTTTGTGTTGGAATTATTATACGAGTGTCTTAATTGGTCCAGATAATCATTGTCAATTCTCTTGGTTCACCAATCCTCCATCTGGCACAACGATCAATCTACCTTGCAGGGCTACATTAGGTACTTGGTACTACTATATTTCTTAACACTTAACTAAATTGTCTGTTTGCTTCGTTTTGATTTGCGTTCTATTATAATCTCTTGATGAATGTGAATATGTCTAATTTAACTTTCATAATGTATATTGCAGGACACATGTTACCTTATGTTCTCCTTCGTGCGTCGTTTACTTCTTCATTTTAGCTATTTTTTCAAGTTAATCACATTTATCATGTATGTTTTAGATTATAGAAACTTTCGATGGGTTATATTTGACTCGAACAATTGTCTAATCATGGATGCATATTTTTGCGCAATGTAAATTGGTCGATCACCTTGAAGCATTTCATAATTTCATTGTTGCACCAACCATTTTATATTTTCCTTTGCACAAATAAATGTGAGCCTCTGAATAATTTTAAACTGATTGTAGGAATGGAAGAATCTTCTGACACCTATGACTCATCTACTGATGATTCCGGTTCACCTTCTGATTCTAAAACTGAAGAAGTTATAGAACAACAAACTAAGTCACACGAACAACCATCGAAGGAGAAAAGGGCCTGCAAGCCTAGGAAGCCCCACGATCTGACCAATGATACCTTCAAAATCACTAGAATCGATAGCAGAGGAGTTCCTGTCAGTCCTGTCAAGCATGCCAAGGTTTTCAGTAATGCCGTAGGCTGCAGCGTTCGTGAAACCATGAAGATTACATGCACGGACATAAGGGCAAAGGATAAGGATAACCTTAGAGAAATGATCTTCAATAGGCTCTTTAACCGGTATATTTTTGAAGATGCTGAAATGAAAAAAAAAGGTTCGCCATAAAGCACTAGGCACGATGACCAAAGCCTTGAATACATGGCGAAACACGGCGAATAAGATGAAGGACAAAGATTTTGAGGAAGTGATCAAGAAGAAATGGCCCCAAATAGAAGAGGAGGATTGGAAACAGTTCCTTGCAAGTCATTCTGGTGTTGATTTCACGAAGAAGAGCTCTAAGGGGAAGGAAATGCAGGAGTTGAACACACTGAACCACAAACTCAGCAGCCGTGGTTATTTAGGGAAGAAGGTAAAATGGGACAAGGAGGACGCAGCTGCAGTAGCAGCTGGGAAAGAACCCCCATTCTCCTACATCGAGGCAGGCTGAGGAAGGGATTTTGTGAGGGCCCGTGCATCTTATGACCCAGTGACGGGGGAACCGGTCTTCCAATCCATTAAACTCGTGAACGTGCACGATAAGCTCATGGTAAAGTTGGAACCATTCTTATATGATTACTTTTCCAAGCTCAACTTACATAAGTTTGCATAATCTGTAGCATATTTGACCACTCTTACATGATACTGATTAGTTGATTATTTCTAAGAAATCACAACGGTGTAGATTTGTACTCAATCTAGCATATAACATTTCTAAAATACTTTCGTGTCCATGCACCAAACGCCCAGAAGAAAATTCACTGATCACTAGTCATAGTGTATGCTCCCATTGTTTTCAATCGTTGCCTGTGATATCGAACACTTGTTAATTAACTGACTTAAATCAAAATTGGTGCAGAAAGAGTCTCAAACTAAAAGCTCCTTGGATTCAGTTGACTGCGAGAGGTGGGAGGATCCTCTCGCAAAAGCTCTTGGCAGGAAGGAGCATCGAGGCAGTGTGAGAGGCGTGGGGAATGGGGCTTCTTAGAAGGAATATTTTCCTGAAGATAAGGAGGTTGGCCGTGATATGAGGAGAGCCAGATCCACTGCCCGTCTGCAGGTTAATTTCGACGAGCGGGTGGCAGCGGTTGCCCAGGTAGTTGCCGCAGAGACGGTGAGGCGTATATTGGCAGTACAAGGACATCAACCCTTGCATCCAAATACCAATCTTTTGATCCCTCATGACGCGCATACACAATCAAATTCCAATCAGTTGATCCCTCGTGACGCACATGCACAGTCACCCAGTATTGGTGGACGAATCAGTAGCAACTCGTTTGTCTCTCGCATCCCAACGAGGACGCTGAATCCATTAGAAGACATCACTGTAAGGATATAGATGTGAATAAAATTGTGTCGACAACAATATTTTAATTCTTTGTAATCTAACATTCACTGTTGCAACTTATTCCTCGCAGGACCTTACTCCTTGCCATCTATTGGCACCCATGATGGATGGGAAGATGGTAACGGTTGCACACGGGCGAGTGCATCCACTGACCAAGGAGACCAAGCTGCACTGTGTGGATTTACCACCGGACATGGAAAAGGTTGAGGTGAATAAGGTGCTTGAGCCCTTTGATGATTTGGATGTTGATGGCCGTCACCCCGAGCCGGGTTGCAACAAACTAGGACAATGCAAGGGATATATCATGAAGTGGCCAAAGGATGCGATAAAGTTGGTGGGAAAATCCACTCGCACAACTCTGCAGAACTCGAGCAAGACAACCACCCCAGCAAATGAAGTGGGTATTTGTGCCCCTCTAACATATGAGGACTCGGATGGAGCTCAACGCGAGGAGGATGACATGGACAAAGACCAAGGGGTTGGGTCTATGTGGGCCCCAAGCATGGTGCCTCTAAAAAAGGAACTCTCCTGATGAGGCAACATCTCCAGAACCGCAACATGTAAGAAGAAAGAAGAAAGACAAGGTGGATAAAAAGGAGAAAAGGTTAAAAAAATCATTGTCCTACATATCAACGAATGCAAAAGGAGAACGAGAAAGTGGTCAATGGAGGAAACATCATATCCACGACGAGCGCTTGGTACCAATGGATGAGTTTGAGAGCCTTTCTGTCGATATGAAGGCTCTGCATCGGAATATTACAGAGCTAGAAAGTCTTGAAGGTCATGCCTCACATTACACGGCTATGGTTCCAAAGGATTACCACCACTTTGTGACCAAATATCCGGCAAACAAGTTCTATCTGGAGTTTCCGGAGATCTTTAGAATGTTCAACTTAGACTTGCTGGAGTCCTCCCTTGTTAGGCTATGGGCGTTATACCTAGTCAGAGAGACTAGACATAATAAAGAACTTGCCGATGTCGGAGTTGCTGATCCTTATCACATGCACGACAAAAACCTAAGCTCCAAATAAGGTGTTGAGCTTATTTTGAGAGAGTGCATCTTACCTGCATTGCAAAATAACAAGGACAAGAAGTACATACTAGTGCCCTACAATCCAATGTAAGTCATACTCGGTCTTAATTGCTTTTCTAAATGTAGAGATATTGATTTTATCTCCTGGATTGTTGATTGCTATATATTTATTTCTGTTCATTATTCAGTTTCCAACCTTTGCTTTGCACTGAACTTGGGTTGTTTATTATTCACGAAGTATTAATTTACTAGGATTGTTCACATGTTTGTGTAGAGGTCAATGGGTTCTTATTATCCTCATGGTGAAGGAATGCAAGGCTTTTTACTTAGATTCACTTAAAAACAAGTTGGAAAGGGATTACAGTGTGCTGTCAAAGATTCTGGATGATGCTCTGTTCGAACATAGTTTTAGAGGTGGAATTTGCCAAAAAAAGGTGGAGGTCGTGTACGCTTTAAGCATTATAAAGATGTTTGTTGTACACAACAGCAAGATAGTGTGTCATGTGGCTACCATCTCTGCTACCATATGGACATGTTTGTGAGGTCACAGAAGAGTTTAAACAAAAGTGTAGATATTCAGTTGTTTGGTACTCATCTCGAGTCCAATCCATTTGACCAGAAGAAAGAGTTTACACGCATCCAAGGCATTTTCGCAAAAATCATCAACACAGAGGTCGCCTCGGAATCTGGGGTTTTCTATAGCGGTGATGACTCGACGGAGGTTCGTGATTCACGCACAAAGGTGGTTGCAACCCAATTGATCAAGCATGCATGATCCCAGAATGAGGTATGTGGCATTTTATTCTGTTTTTTCCTTGATTCTTTGTCTCTGCAAATTGTTAGTCGACTTTATACTGGGTTGATATGTTGATACATAAGTAGCACCATCATACATCTATTCTTGTGCTATTTAATGTGCTTGCTAGTATTTTCAACCATTATGTGCAAGATAACTCTATTGCTTAGAGAAACAAATTCACTTTAAGAAACAATTCATGAAAGTCTGCAGACACTAATGAAAACAAACCTGTCAATTGTTGGTTCTTATACCCACTTGTCAGTTGTCCATGTCACTGTACAACATATAGGTATCTTCTTGAGATGAAAAACATATTGAATCAGAAAGTACTGAATATTGACTCTGCTGCTTGCAAGGAGAATCACTAGTTTGAACATATCCACATTGTATTTTTTTACTCCTAAAATTAGACTCACTCAAACATGCTTTGGTATTCTCGGTGATTCAACTGCTCTTCTTAGAACACACTCGATGTTTGCACCGATTACCGGCCTCCTCTCCACGTTCCTGTTTCCGAGCTAGAAATACTTTATCTTCTATGCTATACAGAAAATAGAAAAAATTGGATCTAAGAAAGGTGAACAGAACACTACTTTCAGGCCCAAGAAGTAATGGCAATTTGTCATTTTTGTGTATCATAGAGTATAAATTATATTATATCAAATTTTAAACATGTGTAGAATACATCTGTATGTACAGGCTTTTAAAACCATTTTTGAATTTCATAAACAAGGGGCTTCCTAGAGGCGAAACTCACTTTAGTATTTCCATACAGGAGGTGTACAACCTAAGCGAATAAGCTGCTTTGAACACATACACCTACTGTTTCATGGCGTAAACTACTTTGATGTGGGTGTCCACCACTTCTAACAAATTTGAGTCCATATAAATTTTTTTCTGAAACAAACAGTACTTATATTACTCCTGCAAAAGTGAAGGAAACTGTCATCTCCACTATCCAGACCAGTCGGCAAGAACAGAATAAATTTGACAAAAACAAGTTACATGGTCTATGCTTGCTCTCCAGACGGCTTGTTAACACGTCCAAATTAGTCCCCCTTCTCCTAGAAAGCACTCCTGCCTGAACTTCCTTGATGCAATCGCAAGCTCTCTGGAGGTAAAAGGCTGTGTCGAGATGGCATTCCTAGTTGCATTTTTTTTTTTTTGGCACAGAAGCCTCCCTTGATACAACATTCTTTTCACCCTGGTATTCCAGCCCCTGCAGATGTTGAACAAAGGTTACAGGTAGGTTCATGTTAATACAAAAAATGCGATTGCAAATCCAATGAAGTGATATTGTATTGATTCGTCATATAATCCTACAAGTTCATCTCCTTTAATCCAGATTTTACAATAATCTAAAGCAAATAAGAATCCATTTACATACACATGTGTATCAAACAACTCCGAAGTAGTCCATCTTTCATCTTAGCATTTTGTAAATAATTCATATACATCATGACCAATCATTGTTCCATATAACAACCATGAAAAAGGGAAGAAGCCGATGTGATTCTATCAGGGAAAGAAAAATAGTCTAGTAGATAATGTTTGGAATCCACCCCCCAAGAATTGGGCCAACTCAATGTTGATGCGACGTTTGCAGATTTAAAGTTCAGCTGTAGAAGCTGAAGCTTTGGCGGTTTGGCCTGTAACAGGGTAGCACTGCTAAACTGGGAATGAATGCAGAGATTGATTCGGAGTGGGTTCTTGATAATCCTCCGGCGATCACTGCACTGCTGAACCAGGAATGTAATCCCTGTTTGTTAATTTACAAAGCTCTATGAGAAAATCAAACTTGGCTGCGTTAATTATGCACATAGATAATTCTAGACTTACATCCGCTGATTGTTCTGCAAGCACAAATCACCAGGAACAACAGTTCGAAGAACATTGTAGTCTTGTAGAAAGGAACAATAATCCTGGGGGGGGGGGGGGGGGGGGGAGGAGGGGTGTCCAAATCCATCTACATCTCTTCAAATTTGATTCGTCGGATCCAGTGAACGCACATGCGAACAGCTTCTCGATGTGCGGCATGGCATGGGTTGTTGCAGATCTGAAATTCCAGATAGCCCCTCTCTTCTGCCGGTCGCCGCCAGCGCCACCACCGACACCATATGCGCCATACGTGGCTGCCGCCAGACTCACGGCGGTCCTCCTTGTTGGGATTAAGCGGAGCGGTGCAGTGCAGCGACGGGGAAGTGTAGTGCACCGTACAGGGAGGCGAAGGGGAGGCGCGGCGAGGCAAGCGGATGAATGTGTGCAGCGTGGACCGATCAGGCATGCGGGGTAGCGGAAAATCAGCCTAATCGTAGGTGCCTACGGATTGGCTGTTTTGGTTGTGCAACGTCATCGGAGAGACATGTCATTGGAGAGACCTAGTCCGTTAGATCGTGGACAATAAAGGGCTGAGATTTAATGTTCCTGTTAACTTCGTGTCTTTATAAGTAGTTTAGATTTAGACTAGATTGTGAGGAAAGCTGACAGTTCTATGTTTCAGGAAAGTGTGCACTGTAGTTTCCAAATTCAGTCATATTCAGTACCTTGATCTGAGCTTCCACTGATATAATGGCTAACAAGTAACAATACAAAAAATATTTAAGACGCAACAATGACAAGAAATATATAATCAGGTTTCTTCCAACAAAACAGAGGTGTCATATGACATGACCAGTTCACTGCTATAAGATATTCCACATATATATAAGAGGACTTTTTTCAGGGATGATGCCCAAAGAACAAATATAAACCGTATTCCTCATTATTTACTCATATTGTAAATAATATCAGGTTCATTTTAAACCCAACACTTATCAGAAATGACCACAAATTCAAGAATTGATGATATTCCAAGAAATGAAGATATTTCCTCATCTGATGAGCACTTCAAACAACTTGTACACGTACCGATGCCTCCACCCACACAGCTGCTCCCTGAAACAGCCCTACTGACACCATTGCTCCCCGCAGAGCGAAGTGTCTGGTTCCCATTCCCAGTACCAAGTAGTCTCACAGATGCATATCGCATACCACTGCCAGAACCTAGCATTGAAGGTGTAGTAGAACCCTGCCCCACTGGTTTGTCCTTCAAATATGCACTATCATCTGCCATCGTTGAAAGTTAGTGATGCTATTAGTAATTGTTGAAAGCAACTCTGAAGACTGAAACTAGAAGATGCACATTTTAATGTAGGAGGGTGGACAATTGGTGTGTGATGTCTAAGAAAGATATGTGCAAGTTTTTAAAGGAGTGCAAATTTTAAAGTTGTTCGCAACAGATTGTGAGTGTGGTCTATCCGGTTGACATACCTTAATCGGGACATAATATGGTCTGTGCAGTTTATTGCTCAGAATTAGCTTCTCATACTACTGACGATAATACTCAGCGGACTCCAAGAGGTGTCCAACTTGTGATGATACAAGGTTCCTTCCACGAAGAAACACGTACATCCTTCATCCGCAGATTATTCTACTAGTCTAAAGAAAGCTAACGCAAATAACATCCATAATTCAGAACATAACCCAGTTGAGCTAGAAAGATAAAACAATACTTGCCGACATTTTTAATTTACTCAAAAAGATGAGATTGCCTTAGCAGCAAAGGTACCTTCAACAGAGAACCACTGTGATATCTGATGAGTGAATTTGGGTTGATCCTTGCTTGTCCAGCATCTTAACAACAACAGGTAACTTAATTAGGAACCTAAGTATCTTATGCATATTCATATGTGTTGCATGGCATATTCCTTATAGCAACTGTTGGAACAATATAAATGTGCGTGCAAGCCTTTTGTTGTCCAGTTCCTTGTTATTTCAAAAGTATTCATTTTATGTTTTTGGGGTTCTACTTTCTTTTATCCTCAGCTAGTTATTACACACTCACATCTTAGTGATGGGTACATAAATACTATGTCTAAACTATTTAGTGTTTTCTCATTTCTGCAGATGGGCGTGGTGGTCTGCTCGAGGGTACTTAAACATGTCATATATGTTGGTAGTTCGTATGCGTCATGTGGGTCGAACATGATCTTTGGAGTTCAAAGGCGAGGAAACAGGCTAAGCCAAGTTTTTGTGGATGATGGTCCTATGCCATTGTGTTATCTATGCAAAACTTATGTGATATTTGCACATGTGAACGTATTATTGGTACACCATTTTATTAAGCTGTCTGAAATATTTGTGGAAAATCTATTTATTGTGTTATCTAGAATATTCAGGGAAAAAGCATTTATTTATTTTTATTATCGAAATGCACACCAGTGACAAGCATGATAAAGGGACTGTCAATGAAAACCTCGTAGGCCCGCGGCCTCCGATCGCAACCAGTGACATGTATCTTGTTTGCCTGTCACTGATTCACACATACTAGTGACAGGCATGTAGAAACGACTATCACTGGTACACGTACTAGTGACAGGCACTTGCCCCTCACTAGTAGCCTTGTACCAGTGACTAGTCATTAGTGACAGGCACTTTGCCTGTCACTAATGGGCGTTTTGAGCATGTCATTGATAGCCTATTCTGCAGTAGTGCACGTACATGATATTGATGCTGCTGCCATTGTCGATCAGCATCTTGGAGAACCTTACATTGATATTTGGCCCGATGAACGTTGGGTCCAGCACTAGTGCATACGAACCAGGACTCGGCATGATCATGGGATGGTCCTTGATACTCCAGGTAATTTCCTGATCAGACAAGGCAGATACCTCGTCACTGCCGGCATAACCGCATTCACCTCCATATGTCGGCGGTGCATGCTCTTTCTATCTGTTTCCTCCGTGGTAAACACACAGTAACTCTGATGATGCTCCCTGTATTCATTTATTCCCTCATTGTCGAGATACCTTTGATCTGGCTGATGCTGGTTTTCCACCTGATGCACCGCATCCCTTCTCTCATGATTCTCATACCTCGACGGAGGTGGTGGCAACATTAACTGTTGTGTATTTGCTCCGGAGAGCAGTTCTTGCCTAGGGAACTCCCCCGAGGTTGATCGTTCCGAGGTGCCTGAGCATTCCCCAAGCCACTTTGCTCTATCTTTCTCATCCACTCACATTGCCGGGTTGTATGACCCGCTGGGTTACTTGCATTTGGCGTGTGAAATTTGCATGGCTGATCCAGCATTGCCTCATACGTATACCTCGGTCGGTCTTTCTTTTCTTGCCATTGTATCTTTTGCTCGAGCGTCCAAGTTTTCTTGCCATCATTTCTTAGAGTCCACTGTTGCCCTCCAGTTTTCTGACGCTGATTACTCCCTGCTCCGGGTTGATCTTGATTTACAGCAGCAACTTGCTGCGAACTGTACCTGTAATCCGGTTTATCATCTCTTCTCTTACCCCGGTAATCATTTCGCCGGGATGATCCGGCTCCGTCTCGCTGGTAGTACTCCTCATTTGACTCGTTTGACACTAGCTGGGATTGAGTTGGATCACCCAAAGCATACGAATCAACAATCCGGATTGTCTCTGCCAGTGTAGTTGGCATATCCCTTTGTAACCTTTGCCACAGCATGCTTTCATATCTACACCCTTGCACAAATCAAGCTATGGCATGAGACTCAATCACGCCTTCACATGAGTTTCTCACGTTGCACCAGCGAGTTAGGAACTCCCGGCCTGTTTCATTTGGTCTCTGCTTGCACATTGCTAAGGTCTGTGGCCTATTCGGCCTCTGATAAGTGCTCGAGAAGATACTGACGAATATTTCTTCAAAATCCAACCAGCAGTTGATACTACCGGGTGGTAAATTGTTTAACCATACCCTCGTTGGCCCCTCCAGCATCTGAGGTACGTATCTCACTGCCCGTCTCAAACTGCATGTCGTAATTTTCACTGCCGTTGCGTAGTTGATTAACCAATCCTCCAGCTTGGTGCTACCGTCATATGTTTTCGTGCCTCTGGGTAACTGGAAGTTAGGTACCGGAGGCTCTTTCATGATTCAGGGCCCAAAGCACGCTGGACCCGGAGGACCTTGCCCCTCAATTTGCTCCGACCTATAGAGCCGATCCAGCTTTAACCTGGCATCATCAGGCAGCAAGTTCCTGCTTCCCAATCTTGACCCTATCACATGATGATCCGGCCTATGGTATCCTGCATTCACCATTTCCGAATCACCGTCGTTGTATCTATCTTGTTCTTGTTGAGCACCATTTTGCCGCATACCCTGGCCGGCACTCTGCTCTTGTCGAGGTACATTCCGCTGCTGTTGTTGCCGAGGTAGGTTTTGCCCTGCACCCGCCAAGTTACGTTGTCCGGCATTGCTGTTTTCAGCGTTTCTCTGACCGGCATTCCCTTGGTCGCGGTTACCTTGGCCAGCTTCACCTCGGCTGACACTTTTTCGATCCTCATTTCCCTGTATTGCTTTTTCTTTCCCTGCCCTTGCCGGGTCATACGGGACTATATGTTTGTTTCTCCTTGCCGAGGTTACCACTTCCTCTCTTCTAGGGCCATCATGAGGGGATGATGCAGCTCCGGCAGATTTCTCCGAGTTACCCGCTGCCGAATAAACGACCTTGAAAGCCCCAACTCTTGTCGGGTTAGCTCTGAGCAACTCTTCATTCTGTTTGTTAGCGATCTGAACTAACTCGTTGACCCTCTCCTGCTGTCTTTGCCGGGCTTTGATACATTGCAAATGTATCCATGCTTGGTTTTATCTACTTTCTTGTGTTTTGTCCACACTTTGGAGTACTTTTCATATGATTTCTTGGACTAACCTATTAACAAGTGCCACAGTGCCAATTGCCTGTTTTCTGCTGTTTTTGGTTCCAAGAAAGTCAGAAAATCAATATTCTCAGAATTGGACCGGATAAAAGCCAAACTTGATATTTCCCGGGAAGACTCACGGAGCCAGAAGGAGAGTCGGAGAGGGGCCACAGGGTGGCCACACCACCCTATGGCGTGGGTCCCCCCAGGCCGCGCTAGTGCATGGTGTGGGCCCCTCTGGCCTCCATCGACCTTGCCTCTTCGCCTATAAGAAGCCTCCCGAGGCGTAAACCCTAGATCGTCAAGCCTCTAGCCACAAAAAGTTCCGCAGCGCCGCCGCCACCGAAGGGGAGATTCGGGGGACAGAAAGTCTTTGTTCCGGCACCCTGCCGGGACGGGGAAGTGCCCCCGGAGCCATCTCCATCGATCTCCACCACCATCTCCATCACCATTGCTGATTCCCATGATGAGGAGGGAGTAGTTCTCTCTCGAGGCTAAGGGTTCTACTGGTAGCTATGTGTTCATCTCCCTCTCTATGCATGATCTTATTAAGATCATGAGCTTTGTAATCAATTAGATCTACCTTGCTACTCAAGTGCTTTAATAGATCTCTGCTCTCCCCATGTGTGTGAAAGTGACAGCGTGCACACCATGGTGGCACTTAGGTTAGAGATTACAAATACTTGTTATGAGTTATATTTGGAGTTGGATGTCTTTATGAAATTGTGGTGTTTGTTGGACTCATCCAGTGCTCAAGGTGACAGTGTTGGGTTTTCTAGATGGGAAAGGCTTACTTTGAGGTGTGCTGTTATAGCCCTACCATGGATTAGAGTGTCCAACCGAAGAGTAGTTCAGCGTAGTATCATAAAGAAGAATATATTTATATGAGAGTGTTCACTAGTGAAAGCATGATCCCTAGGCCTTGTTTCTAAGCATTGAAACAACGTTTGCTATTAGATCTATTACATGTTTGCTTGCTTCTATCTTTATTTCAGTTTTACTTTAGTCTTTTCCCACGTCAACCACAGGCCATCAAGCTATTTTCTATCTCCGTTACCACTTATAATTATCTATACCATTTGTATTTCACTATCTCTTCGCCGAATTAGTGCACCTATACACCTGACGAGTGTATTGGGTGTGTTGGGGACACAAGAGACTTCTTGTATCTTGATTGCAGGGTTGCTTGAGAGGGGATACCTTTGACCACTTCCTCCCTGAGTTCGATAAACCTTGGGTGATCCACTTAAGTGAAAACTTGTTGCTGTTCTACAAACCTCTGCACTTGGAGGCCCAACAACTGTCTACAAGAATAGAAGTGCGTAGACATCAAGCTATTTTCTGGCGCTGTTGCCGGGGAGGTAAGGTAAAAGGTATTCACACCAGAGGATTAAAGAAGAAGAACCTCCCACGGCAAACGCCTATTTTTCGGTGTGAGTGCTCGAAGTTATTTCCTTTAGATTCTGCAATTTTGTCTTTTTGTTTCTTTTTTTCACTAGTTAGGCTTAATGGAAAACAACAACAAAAATAGAGAGCTTTATAGTATTTATCTTAAGTTAGGACATGAAGTGTTTGAAGAGAAAATTAAAAAACCTATGGAAATTTATTTGCATGCTAATTGCAATGTTGTTAGTATGAATTCTTTGGACACCATTATTTCTAATGCTATGGAAAAGTAAGCTTGGGGAAGCTAGTTTCTATGAAAATGATCTTTTTAGTTCCCCAGCTTTGGAAGATAGCTATTCTATTGCTTATGATGATACAAAACCTCCAATATATGATGATTACAATGATGAATATGATATTTTCAGTCCACCTACTATTGAGGAGGAAATTAATTATGATTACAATATGCCTCCTATATTCGATGATTATGGTGATGAGAATAATAATGATAGCTATTTTGTTGAATATGCTCCCACCACAATTAATAAGAATGACTATGTTTATGTGGGGAGTATTAATTCTTTTATGCATATGGCTCATGGTAAGAATGTTTCTTGTGATAGTTATATTGTTACTTTTATTCATGATGCTACTGAAAGTTATTATGAGAGAAGGAAACATGGTTTTATGTGTCTCAACAATATTAAGTTTCCCCTCTTTATGTTGAAAATTTTGAAGTTGCACTTGTTTTGCTTTCCTATGCTTGTTGCTTTGTGCTTTCATGACTTGTTTCTTTACAAGATTCCTATGCATAGGAAGTGGGATAGACTTAAATGTGTTTTGAATTTTCTTCTTGATGCTCTCTTTTATTTCAATTCATATTTCTTATGTGAGCATCTTCTCAAACTATCAAGCCTAACTTAAAGGCGTTAAAGAAAAGTACTTATTGGGAGATAACCCAAAAGTTTTAGATGAGTCTTGGGAGTTATTACCTCTGTAATAACCGCTCCTTATTCTTTTTATTTTCTTTTTGTGCCAAGAGTAACCTCTAATGAGAGAGAAGTAATGATTGGGAAAGTTGCTATCCCGAAACAGATTTCTGTGCTTCACCGTAACAATTCGTGTAAAATCTCTGAACGTATTTTTGAGGCGTGAATTTTTGTGATTTTTCCCCAAATTGTTATCTAACTTTCTTTAGTTCAACACTTTTTGATTTGAGCAACAGAAGGTCTTCAAAAAAATTCGTCTTTACCTACTGGTCTGTTTTGACAGATTTCTGCCATTTTCTGCATTTGCTTCTTGTTGGTTCCTTTTTGAGTTATTTTGGGGAATTGAGCTTTTTGAGGGAAGTGATACAGTAGCTAGTGTTCTAATGGAAGTTTATTTGGTGTTAGAACTAAACCTTAAGACTTATTTATCTTGAGTGCACTAATGTTGCTAATAAAGATTGTGTGAAGTTTTGTATGAAGAAAAAATTTTAGGTGTATGGAAGGAATGAGTAATGAGATGAAGGATGGACTAAAGCTCAAGGTTGGGGATGCCACGCGTGTCACACCAAGAAATATCAAAGAAGTACAAGCATCAAAGCTTGGGGATGCCCAAGGCATCCCCTTGTTCATCAATAAAAATCTCAGGTTTCTTCCAAATGCTTCATTTTTATTGCTTCATGCACAATTGTGTTGTTCTTGGAGCGTCTTCTTTTTCGTTTTGGTTTTTCGTTTGCTTTGTTTGCTTAGTTTTCTGAATAAATTGGTTGGACCCCCTCTTTCATACATTGGTTTTTAAATAGTTTGGTTTGGTTTGGAAAAGAGTAGGAAAGTTCATGCTTAAGTGGTAAAGGGAGCTTGTTTTTGACTGTGGCCTATGCTTTGTCATGCCATGCTTGATATTGTTTTGGCTTTATGCTTAGTATTATTTACTTTAGCATGACTTGTTATAAACAATTGATATTGCTTAATGTGCCTTGGATGAATCATGCGTTGTTTTAGCATATTAAAGCAGAGTATAGTGGTATTCTCCTTTGATGCTTTATTTGGGTTGACTTGGCGCATGCTCACACCATGTTATGACTATCTCAAGTCACCATAGCCTTTATGATCCTTTAGTTTTCAACTTGTAGTATCACTTTATGCTTTGATCAATGATGTTTTGTCGCTCTGCGTGATTATGGCCATTATTGCTCTCTTAGTGTGTCGCTCCCAGTCTTTTGCTAGCCTCCACAACCAAGTATGAGTTCCACTCATGCATCCAACTCCTTAAACCAAGTTATTCCAAAGAGTCCACCATACCTGCCTACTAGCTTATGCTATTCCAAGTATATTGATGTTTTGTTTACCTTCCAAATTAAACTTGTTATGAGAAAACTAGTGATTAAAGCTCTCACGAACTTGATGACACACTTTACTTTTCTTGCCCTTAATGAATTTAAACCATTGTGTCGTCTATGTTGTATATGCTTGCACTTATTTTTTTGGAATTAGCAGAACCATGCTTTCATGGGGAACGCTTTCAACATTGCACTTGGTACTTGTACCTAGTCGATATCATGCTCTTTTGTATATGGATGTCGTTGGTGTGAAATGAAAGGGGAGATTGTAAGTCCATGGAGTTATGTATATGTGTTAGAGAAACGCCTGGGCCGCTGGTCTAATCCATGCTGACATGGTGGAAACCTACAGCGTAACCATAATGACCTGTCTATGAAGCATTCTTCTTATAAAAAAAGAGTCCTATAAAAGAGAAAAAGAGAAAAAAAAGATTATGAAAAGAGGAAAGAGATAAAAAAGCACCATATTCCCATGGTAAATAAGAAGATTGCTGAGATGCTCGTTGCCTGCTTGCCTTGTCATTTTGATATGGGGATTCTTCCGTATCATCGGGCAAGGGGTACCCCGTTGACGGTTCTCTATGCTACACATGTACTTACGATGACACGAACTTACGGTGACTAAACTTGAGTAGCATGAGGAGCGGCCCTCATATACAAGGGACATGAGATTTCTAACTTATACTTCGCCAAGCATGTACACCATAGTTTGTTCACTTTAACCTTAATCACTTCAAGATGCTTATGATAGGGGCAATGAGAGCTGAAAGCTATAAGTACCATAATTTTTGGAAGCTCTTTATGAGACTTGAATCCCTACTTCCTTCTATGAAGGCCTTTCTTCCACAGTTATAGTGAGTCTCCACCTTCTAACTTTATGCACCTTCTTTGAGAGCATAGTGGCCATTCTTAGTTCTATGTGCATTGTCCCAAGACTAGTTGATTGATGCATACTTTGATATTGCTTGTTTTAAACTATTTGTATCTAGTCACTCTTATGAACTTTGAAGGTGTCCTATGCATTTATATTTGCTACTCTATGAGGGACAAGGTGAATACTATCATGCTATGTTTTCTTTATATGAAATAAACAAACGTCTTGCAAAGCATTGTTATTCATGAATCTTTTGTTTGTGCCTTTTCTTGTTGCATCTTAGTTTCTTTGTCTTATTGCTAGAACTTTTTCTTTCATGTTATGATTGAAGTACTATGATGCCAGATTTGAATGTTTTACAAATACTTTGATCAAGTTTATGATGGTGCATGTCACCTCAAAAATTATTCTTTCTTTTTATCACTTACCTACTCGAGGACGAGCAAGACTTAAGCTTGGAGATGTTGATACATTGCAAATGTATCTATAATTTTTGATGTTCCATGCTTGGTTTTATCTACTTTCTTGTGTTTTGTCCACACTTTGGAGTACTTTTCATATGATTTCTTGGACTAACCTATTAACAAGTGCCACAGTGCCAATTGCCTGTTTTTTGCTGTTTTTGGTTCCAAGAAAGTCAGAAAATCAATATTCTCGGAATTGGACCGGACAAAAGCCAAAGTTGATATTTTCCCGGAAGACACACGGAGCCAGAAGGAGAGTCGGAGAGGGGCCACACCACCCCATGGCGCGAGTCTCCCCAGGCCACGCTAGGGCATGGTGTGGGCCCCTCTGGCCTCCACCGACCTTGCCTCTTAGCCTATAAGAAGCCTCCCGAGGCATAAACCCTAGATCGTCAAGCCTCCAGTCACGAAAAGTTCCGTAGCGCCGCTGCCACCGAAGGGGAGATTCGGGGGACAGAAAGTCTCTGTTCCGGCACCCTGCCGGGACGGGGAAGTGCCCCCGGAGCCATCTCCATCGATCTCCACCACCATCTCCATCACCATTGCTGGTTCCCATGATGAGGAGGGAGTAGTTCTCTCTCGAGGCTAATGGTTCTACCGGTAGCTATGTATTCATCTCTCTCTCTATGCATGATCTTATTGAGATCATGAGCTTTGTAATCAATTAGATCTACCTTGCTACTCAAGTGCTTTAATAGATCTCTGCTCTCCCCATGTGTGTGAAAGTGACAGCATGCACACCATGATGGCACTTAGGCTAGAGATTGCAAATACTTGTTATGAGTTATATTTGGAGTTGGATGTCTTTATGAAATTGTGGTGTTTGTTGGACTCATCCAGTGCTCAAGGTGATAGTGTGGGGTTTTCTAGATGGGAAAGGCTTACTTTGAGGTGTGTTGTTATAGCCCTACCATGGATTAGAGTGTCCAACCGGAGAGTAGTTCAGCGTAGTATCATAAAGAAGAATATATTTATATGAGAGTGTTCACTAGTGAAAGTATGATCCCTAGGCCTTGTTTCTAAGCATTGAAACACCGTTTGCTATTAGATCTATTACATGTTTGCTTGCTTCTATCTTTATTTCAGTTTTACTTTAGTCTTTTCTCCCTGATCCGGAAGTCACCTTTTCTTTTCCTTGGGCAGTACCTCCTAACAAGATTGATCTGTTTGGATCAACCACAGGCCATCAAGCTATTTTCTATCTCCGTTACCACTTATAATTATCTATACCATTTGTATTTCACTATCTCTTCGCTGAATTAGTGCACCTATACACCTGACAAGTGTATTGGGTGTGTTGGGGACACAAGAGACTTCTTGTATCTTGATTGCAGGGTTGCTTGAGAGGGGATACCTTTGACCACTTCCTCCCTGAGTTCGATAAACCTTGGGTGATCCACTTAAGTGAAAACTTGTTGCTGTTCTACAAACCTCTGCACTTGGAGGCCCAACAACTGTCTACAAGAATAGAAGTGTGTAGACATCAGGCTTCACCCGTCAAACCTTCTAGTTCGGATGCAGCCGCATCCGCAGCTTTGAGGTTCTTTGCTGTGGTGTTGTACTTCGGCAGCCCCATGGACAACAGGTTCTTTGATTCCTCAACTCTAGTCTCACATTCTTTCTTCATTTCACTGATGAGGTTTCTCCCTTTTTCTTTTACAACATCTACCTTATTTGCTCTTGCGTACTCATGCAGCGACTGCTGAGCCGCGGCTATCTTTTTTGCACCCTCTAGTATTTTCTGCCTAGTTTCCTCTAAGCCGGCTTGTGCCTGAGCTGGATCTACCATGGGTGCTATGGGGTTTGCCAAGCTATCTATCGCCTGCTGCAGCACGTTTTCTGGCCTCTCTAGCGGAGGACCTCTACTTTTCCTCGGCGCCTTGGGTGTTACCTCCGGATCTGGTGTCGGGTCCTTGCTCGCGCCAACATCAGGCGCTGTCATCATCACCTCAGCACGGTTAGGAGAGCGAGTAATACGCGCATCGTAAACCGTGCTAAGGGGTGGCTCGCCTCCTTCAACGATGTGTTGCGGATGAACACATGACACATCGACGCTGACGTAGATCTTGTGGGCGCCAAGCTTGACGAAGAGGACATTGCGCGGTGGAGGTCGCTTGCCGAAGCTACCAGCATTGTCGCTGACGTAGTCCAGCGCTCCAAAGCGCTGAACGAGCCCAGAGACGATGCGCTCGCCGTTGTCGAAGATGCTTCCCGTCTGGATCTTCACTCCTGCTAGCGCCGCTAGCCCCACGGTGGGTGCCAACTGTCGTGGTGGTGTCACAGCAGATGCCATGGATAGGCTAAAGGTGGGGCCAATATGCACTAGAGGTATCCAGGGAGGGATAGTGTGGTGATTCCACACACAGATGCTTAGTATTCTCAATGTTCACTTAGTTTACATATGCTCCTTGAGCTGTATTGGGGAGAGGAGGAAGAAGAAGCTCTCTTACTCTCACCACTACTTTCACCCAAAGAACAAACTACTAACCCGCCAACCCCTTCTACAGAGGCCTTAGTGCTCCTTATACAGGGGAGGCTAGGTTCCCAGTTAGGGCATACGCGGAGGCATATTCCTGGGAATATGCCTCTCCCAAAATAGCAAACCGATCGGGTCTCCTTTTCCCTCCATAAGCCATGCAGAGGCTACGTAACCCTCTGCGGCGCCAGCGTCAGCCGACATAGGCAACACCACCTTTGTCGGCCACGCCCTGCTGGTCCCTCCCTCTATTCGCTTTGCTCATGCTTCAGCGCACAGAGACCACCTTTTGACCAGCGAGATACCTTCCTTCTCTTGCAATCCTGGTATAACCCGGCTCAGGCCTGGTTAACCCGGCCCCGTGGGTACCTGTAGACAAGATACAAAGAATCTGCCGACGTACGATATATGTCGGTCGGGACATGGTTAGGCAGAGATCTTCCGGGTCGGGTTACTCCATAAGTCGGCCTGCCTTGAGGTAACTTCGCCAGCTCTCGCTTTGGCCTTGCCTTACCTCGGCTAACTTGGCCTTTATACCCCGGCGTGACCCTACCCGGGGTATCCCCCCAACAGGTGGTGTTGTTGGCAAACCCAAAGCATTGAGCCAATTGGTTGAGTGTCAAAGTGTACTCTCAGTTCATAAGACAGAATTTAATTCGATCAACTCCGGGCCTTTGTTCCTCGGTATAGCCATAAGGATCCATCGTGTGCGTCAAGGTGCTAAAGAACTCAAGCGTCAAAGTGATACGTGGCAACATCCTAAAAGACAAAATCATACAAACATACATTGTTGCAAAGTAAATCGAAATCAGCACGAATGCCAAGTTGGTTCAGGATATTAGGACACGCCCACCTTGTAGACTTGATTTCTCGAAGCTTGAGACGATTGAAATGGTTCAGCTAGAACTCCTTCGTAAACTCAATACCAAGTGACTCGGGGGTGAACGTATCAACAGGTGGTGTGGAGGACTCTGTAGCCATCTCACGTGTACAGCTCCTCGTGTTCATATAATAAATAAAAACAAGACAAAGTAAGTAAAGATTGCTAATAATTTTTTTGGTTCGATAGAAATATAGCATAAGTGATTCTTTACACTAACTACAAAAGAAACTCCTCCGAAAACAATGCTAAGCATACTTAATATCAAGATTGAATCAAGAACAAGACCTATGTCTAGATTGACAATGATGAATGATCGAGTGAAGCTTTTGCACAAATAAGTTGAGGATCGGAGGAGAATCATACCTTAGATCGAATGAGCGCGAAGAATCAAAGAAAGATTAAGTAAATTTGAAGATCTAGTGGAGGTGGTTTGGAGGAGGAGGAGGAAGAAGAAAGAGAAAAAATGATTTTTTGGGCGATACGGCCGGAGCCCGCCCGTACTGGGTGACTTACCTTGGGGGCAATGGTTGCTCCTAGGCGGTGCACTCGGTACAGGCGCACGGTACGGTCGCGCGCGCCTGTACGGCTGGTCGTTATCGGTATGGTACCTTTGCTTAAAATCTGATATTTGCTCGAGGGTATGGTACGGGCACACGGTACGGGCGCGTCCAACTGTACCAATGGTCGTTATCGACACTGATTCCTTCGGCAAAAATCAAAATTTCTATCTCCCTTTGGCTTGATGTGGTATAGGCGCACGATACGGTCCATTCTGGCCATACCAGTGGTCGTTAAGAACACTGTGAGCTTCAAAACTTAAGGAATTTGATTAGTAGCTCCGTGTGCCTTTGCACATCTTATCAATGGACTAAATAACAGCAAAAATACTAAGTAATGATGCAACAATACTTCTTAGGCCATGTGTTAGTAAAATAAAATATAGAGGATTACCTTATTTATTCTCCTCTATCCATAGGTCTTCTTGAACACTCTTTTATTAAAAACAAAAACAAAACTAACACAATACAAAATATATAAAGAAAGAAATTTATTTCACATGGGTTGCCTCCCATGAAGTGCTTCTAGTTAAGGTCAATTATCTTGACCTTGATGGCAATCATGTGGGTTTGTGAAGTGGAACACCCACTCCAAAGTAGTTGGCTTTCAAAGTTATTACATGATCATCATCATTAGGCTTGGTCTTCTTCTTCCTAGGGAAGTGGACTACAAAAGGATCTCTAGATAGTAGTCCTATTCTTACATTCCCTTCATGTAAATTAATCAAAGATTTAATGGTTCTTAGGAATGTCCTACCTAGAATTATAGGTGCTATGGGATCTTTAGGCATGTCCACAATAACAATATCAATAAGAGTGGGACTTCCTTTGATTTCAACAACTATATTTTCTTTGATCCCAACAGGTTGTTTATAAGTTGAATCAGCTAGATGGAGTCTCAATTCAGTTGTAACAAATGGCCCCAAGTTTAATTTATTGAATAGGTTTTTGGAGATTCTTGAGACGCTCGTACCAAGATCACAAAGTGCAGATATACCATTAACTACCAATTTAATTTTAATAGTGGGCTCAAATATATCACCTAGCTTAGCTAGAAGCTTTTCAGCTAGTATTTTATACTCCATCTCTAAATCATGAACCTTAGATGCTACTTGTTGTATAAATTGTTGGTACATAGAATCATTACCTTGTTCTATACATGTATTCTTGACGGTGATCATCTTCAATAGATCTTCAACGGGATATTCTGGTGTTGGCACGTTGCTATAATCCAGCTCTTCAGGTTTTTCTTCATTGGTTACCACCCTCATCATCATGAGGTCTTCTACCAGATTTGGCTCGGGTGTTCCAACAAACTTTGCTGGTATGAGAGCTTGATACGTCCATTTTGCATCACTATTCTAGGTCTTAATTCACTATAATTCATTGATATATTTTGTATTGAGAGGTGATACTTATGTTATTTCATCTATTTTTGCATGGTTGATGACTTTTGGAGCATGGACCGCTGCAGTCAGGATTCTGATGTAAAAGGTGTTGTTTGGAGGAAAAATTCGCGAAGATCAGAAAATCCGGGAAAATATACGGAAAATCCTATTTTTCCAGAAGACTCAGGATGCCAGAAGATGGAGTGGAGGTGGGCCACAGGGGGCCCACACCACCCCATGGCGCGGGCAGGCCTAGGCCGCACCAGGGAGTGGTATGGCCACCCTGGCCCACTCCAGCCTCTCTCCTCTGGCGTATATCAACCTCCCGAAACCCTAAGACTCGAGGAGCGACCACAGAAAGATTCCGCCGCCTCTGCGGGGCGGAAAACACCGAGAGAGAAAGATCTCTCCGGCAGACAGATTTCTGCCGGGGAAATTCCTTCTCGGAGAGGGGAGATCATCGCCATCAACACCACCATCAAGCTGGACTTCATCGGGATCATCATCATCATCACCACCATCATCACCATCAGCACCCTCATCACCATCTCCATATTGCTGTAACAATTGAGTTGAATCTTGCATAGTTCATAGGGGAAACTTTCCCGGTGTTGATTACTCTTTGTAGTTGATGCTATTGAGTGAACCATTGAATTATTGTTTATGTTCAGATTGTTATACATCATTATTCCATCTCTGATCATGATCCATATGATGTCTTGTGAGTAGTTCGTTTTGTTCTTGAGGACATGGGAGAAGTCTTGTTATTAGTAGTGGAGTTGCGTTGAGAAAGATTCAATAGATTGTTATTTAAGTTGTGGTGTACTTCTTCTAGTGGTGTCATGTGAACGTCGACTACATGGCACTTCACCTATAAGGGCCTAGGGGAATGCATTGTGTATTTGGCTACTAATCGTAGGGGTTGCCGGAGTGACAGAAACCTGAACCCCCGTTAGGAAACCATTGCACAAGGGACGTAAGGGTCTTAGAGTTTAAAGTTGTGGTTAGGTTTCTACCTTAATTACTTTCTTGTACTTACGGATGTTTGCAAGGGGGTTTAATCACAAGTATGTATTTAGTCTTGGATGGGGCGGTACATTAGCACAGGTTCACCCACACAACACTTAACAAGCTAGAGAAGATTAATCGACTATATGAAGCGAAAGCACTTGACAGTCTTCCCATGTGTCCTCGAGAACGTTTGGTCATCTATAGAAATACAACCGGCTTGTCCTTTGCTGCATAAAGGATTGGGCCACTTGCTGCATTTATTCTTACTGTCTTTTATTTACTCGTACTTTGTTTACTTGCTTTATCGAAAACCCCTAAAAATCCGTTTGCTAAGTATTTGCAGAGAATTCCTGATCCATACCACTAGCCAGCACCCTCTGCTCCTCATTGGGTTCGACACTCTTACTTATCGAAAATACTGCGATACACCCCCTATACTTGTGGGTTATCAAGACTATTTTCTGGCGTCGTTGCCAGGGAGTGAAGCGCTATTGGAGAGTGGAACTGGTAATGGAAACTTCTACTGTGAGTATTGTTTACTTATGGTAGTTGCTTTATTTTCGTTATGGATAATTCGCTGAGTTTCTTATTTGGTAATGCTACTACCACTGCTAAGGTAGTAGATAAGCCACCACCTGCTGAGAAAGATGTTTTCAAAATACCTACAAGAATTATTGATCGTGTTATGGATAACTACTATGTTGGGGATGGAACTATCCATCCCGGTGATCATTTACTCTTTATACACGAATTATGCGGGTTGTTCAAGTGTGCGGGTATCACTACAGATCAAGTTAAGAAGAAGTTATTCTCATTATCACTAAAAGGAAGAGCTGAGGAATGGTATAAGCTGCTGAAGAATGGTCAAGCTCTAGAATGGGAGGAAATAGTGCCTCTCTTTTATTCGAAGTTTTATCCTCCTAGTGAGATTCATAAAGATCGGAATCAAATATACAACTTGTGGCCTCTTGATGGAGAGAGTACAACTCAAGCTTGGGGGAGATTGAAGTTACTAATGCTCAAATGTCCCATTCATGAGCTCCCCAACAATATTATTATCAATAACTTTTATGCAAGGCTCCCTCTACATGATAAAGATTTATTGGATACTTCTTGTGTTGGATCATTCACTCGTATGGAACAAGAAGTTAAATGGGACCTTCTAGACCGTATTCAAGACAATGCTGAAGCTTGGGAGAACGACAAAGGTAGAAAGTCAGGTATAAATTATGATTATGAATGCATTGAATCTTTTATGGGAACTAATGACTTTCAAAATATTAAAAATGCTTATGGTCTAGACTCTCAAGCTATTGCTTCTTATTTTAAGGCTTTTGCTTCTTACATTGAAGTGCCTAAAAAGAAGTGGAATAAGTATCATGAACCTTATAAAGATGTTTCCAAGAGTGTTCCTGCAAGAAATACTGAAGTTTATACTGCTAATCATGTTTTACCCAAACCTTACATTGAGAAAATGCCTTTCCTAGTTAAGGTAAAGGAACATTCTATGATAGATAGTCTGGTTAATGAAAGTACAAGAAAAGTTGTTGAACCTGATAAACAAATGGTTGATGAACCTATAATAGCAAATATGAAAGACTTTTTCACTAAGTATGAGGAAGAGGGACACACTATCCTTTGTAAGGATACATCTAATATTGTTTCACATAGTAGTGTTATGAGAGCTAGTATTCCTGTGTTTTCTGTTAGAATAAGTGATCATTGCTATGATAGTCCCTGTGATAGCTATATTGTTAAGTTTATGCATGATACTGAAAGTTATTATGAAAGAGGAAAAAGTGTTCTTATGGATCTCAATAATATCAAGTTTCCTCGTTTTATGCTGAAAGTTTTTATGTTGCACTTCTTTTGCCTTCTTATGCAAGTTGCCTGTGGTTTCAATAATTTGTTTGTTTTCAAAATCCCCTTGCATAGGAAGTGGGTTAGACTTAAATGAGTGTGTGTTTTTGCTTCTTAATGTTCTCTTTCACTTCAATCCATATCCCTATGAGAGCTTCTTCAAAATTATCATGCCCATCTTAATGGCTATAAAGAAAGAGCTTTATGGGAGACAACCCAACTTGTTTTTGCTTTTAGTTTGTTTTTGTTTCTTTGAGTCTTGGAAGTTATTACTTCGGTAATAACCGCTCCTTACCCGTTTTGTTTGGTTTTTGTGTCAAGGTCAACCTCTAATGAGAGAGAAGTAAGATTTGGGGAAGTTGCTGTCCCGAAACATATTTTTGTGCTTCACCGTAAAAATTCGTGAGAGATCTCTGTATGTCGGATTGAGCTGTACTTTTTTGTGCTTCTGCCCCAGGTTGTTATTTAAGTTTCGTTAGTTTTGCACTTTTTGATTTGAGCAACAGAAGATTTTCGAAAAAAATTGATCTTTACCTCCTGG
This sequence comes from Avena eriantha, assembly GCA_910589775.1. Lineage (NCBI taxonomy): Eukaryota > Viridiplantae > Streptophyta > Magnoliopsida > Poales > Poaceae > Avena > Avena eriantha. The sequence goes on along the minus strand of OU342741.1, from coordinate 80,074,437 downwards.
TCTGTTTTGACAAATTTTGCCAATCTTGCATTTGCTTCTTTATTCGATTTCCTTTTTGAATTATTTTTGGGCTTTAGGAAGGAGTTGCTACAGTAGCTTTTGTTTTGATGGTTTTCAGTTGAAGTTGGACTCAAAAGGTTTTATCACTTCACTTATACTAATGTTGCTAATGAGAACTGTGTGAAGTTTTGTGTGAAAGAAATTTCCAGGAAATGGAGACAATGGTGTAATAAGGAAGAGAAGGGTTTTATGACTCAAGTAATAAGTGTATGAAGATGAAGATATCGATGATATTCAAGTTATAACTCCAGAGAAATTGATTGAGGACCAAATTCAGAGACCTATAGAGTCCGTTTCCAACTAGGTAACAATTCTGGTAAGAAAAGTTCCGCGAAAATACAATCCAACTATATTTTTGCAGTTTTCAGTCAATAAGGAAAGCTACGAAGCGAAAAAGGGACGAAACCGGAGCCAGGGTGGCTCACACCACCCCATGGCACGGGCCCACCCCTGGCCGTGCCACCAGGTGGTGTGTCCACCTCAGACTCCGTCTCCGACCCGTTTTCTCCCAGTACCTTCCTTTTGATGTGAAACTTCGTAATATATAACCCCCCGGATCTTCCGAGGTTTGTATATCGTGTTTTCGCCATGTTCTTTTTCGATCTATTTCTGCTAGGACATACTCTTTGAAAGCTTAGAAGCACAATGGTGTCTGCCAAGGATAAAGGGAAGGAGCCCATGGAGGAAGACCTCCAAGACCCCGGGAAGGAGAAGGAGATCAAGAGTGAAGGTGAAGAGGAGCAAGGCCAACACCCGCATACCGGCACTACCGTTGCAAGCATTGGAGTGGTGGCGAACCCTGCCAAGATTAGAAGGACTACACGAATGCAGACTGGGGGAAAGCTCCTCGTCACTGCTTGGCATCAAGGACACCTTCTCCGAACACCAAGAGTACCTTCCATACCTTTGTTCATAACCATGCAGGAAAATAAGACTTCAAGGAGGAAGAGTGGGGAAAGAATAGCAAGATCTGGGATTCTCAACATGACATGATCATGAGCCGCATTGAGCAAAATTCACAGCTGATTCGTAATCTCACCTTCGAGATTTAGGACTTTGGGAAACTGATCAAGGAGCTCATCAAGAGGATACCACCACCACCAAAGGAGTAATTCGTCATCAGGTTTGGCATCCCCTTGGTTTGATCCAAGCTTGGGGGAGTGCCGCGGTATCATATCACTATCTTCTATCTTTTTACCGTATTAGTAGAGTCATATCATGAATAGAGGAGTTATTATGTAGTATGGTTTGCATTATGGAAGTGTCCCCTCTCTTTTTAGATATGTATCCTTTGGTGTGAGTTTCCGTTATGGAATATTAATGAGAAGTTCTATCATTCACTCTTTTGCATAGCTTATGTTAGTTTTCAATTCGTGGTTATATGATTGATCTTGTTGTTAGTATTGGTAGCACTCTGGGATCATTGAGTTAATTTAGTTGGTTTTGGCAAACCTGGCTCGGTCAGTAGCAACACCTTTTTGAGAGTTGAATTAAAAAGATAGAAGTGCTCTAGAGAAAAATAATGTCATCATCTTTCTTTCTTGATTTGCTCATAAGTCTAGTATTCTCTAGTTAAGATCTTTTGTGCTTCCAAGGAAGATTGCATGTTTGTTTTTATCACTTGTATGTTTGGTTGTTTCCTTCAACTCTTGTACTTGCTACCCAACCTTGCTAGCCAAAAACCTGTAATGAGAGGGTATTCTTCTCATGCATCCACCTCCTTTAAACCAAAACCTTTGCCATTTGTGTACACCATACCTACCTAGTAGCATTATTGCTATTCCAAGTAAATTCTTGTTTTATCTACCTCCCAAATTAAACTTGTTATGTGAAAATTAGTGATTAAAGCTCTCACGAACTTGATGGCACACTTTACTTTCTTGCATTTAATAAACTTGAACCATTGGGTCCTTCTTTGTAGCGTATATGCTTGCGCTTTATGAGTTGAAGTTAGCCGAACCATGTATCATGGGGACCGCTTTCAACACCTCATTGGTACTTGTACCTAGTTGATATCATGTTCTTTTGCTTATGGATCCCGGCGGTGTGAAATAAAAGTGGAACTTGTAAGATCATGGAGTTTATATGTGTGTTAGAGAAACGCCTGGGCCGCTAGCCTAAGCCATGCCTAATCATGGTGGAAACTTGCAGCATAACTATAGCGAGCATTTTATGAAGCATCCTCAATAAAAACCTATGCAAATAGCAAATAAAAAGATCGTTGAGATGCTCACTGTCTGCTTGCCTTGTCATTTTGATTATGGGATAGCTCCTGTGTCATGTGCAAGGGGTACCCCATTGGAGGTTCTCAATGATATGCATGTATTTACAATGACAAGAGCTTGCTCGTGACTGGAGTTGAGTAGCATGAGGATCGGTACTCATAAGTAAGGGGCATGAGATTTCAACTTATAACTTGTCAAGCATATCCTCTTAGTTGTGTCACTTTAACCTTAACCACCAAAAGATGCCTATGATAGGGGCAATGAGAGCTGAAAGCTAGTAGTATCATAATTTTTGGGAGCTCTTTATGAGACTTGCAATCCCTGCTTCCGTCTTTGAAGGGCCCTTTCTTTTACTTTGTAGTTGAGTCAGTAAACCTACTCCCTTCTATCTCAGCAAGTATTTTGAGTTGATGTGTTTCATTCATTCATATGGTGATTTATGCATTCGTGTTCTTATGTTCGTTGTTTTGCACGTTGCTCTTATCTTGAAGTTTACTACTTTGAAAGCTTTCATTGAAAAACCAGCTATTTGTGAACTCCAGCAAATTATCAACTATTCTTCGACCAAGAGCTAAGTTTGCCATTACCAATTATGATTCACTTTATGTATCTTTATTGTGTTTCCTTTACTCATTGCAAGCTGAGTTATATAATAGTGAGTTGTCTTCTATTATGATCTATCTATTTGATGAATGTGATGCTTCTTGTCCATATCCTTTTATCGACTCTTCACTCCATAAACCTAAGGCCATGTTTATTGAGCTCAGTTTCGCTTAGGGACAAGCGAAGTCTAAGCTTGGGGGAGTTGATACGTCCATTTTGCATCACTATTCTATGTCTTAATTCACTATTATTCATTGATATATTTCGTATTGAGAGGTGATACTTATGTTATTTCATCTATTTTTGCATGGTTGATGACTTTTGGAGCATGGACCGCTGCAGTCAGGATTCTGATGGAAAAGGTGCTGTTTGGAGGCAAAATTTGCGAAGATCAGAAAATCCGGGAAAATATATGGAAAATCCTATTTTTCCAGAAGACTCAGGATGCCAGAAGATGGAGTGGAGGTGGGCCACAAGGGGCCCACACCACCCCATGGGGCGGGCAGGCCTAGGCCGCGCCAGGGAGTGGTGTGGCCGCCCTGGCCCACTCCAGCCTCTCTCCTCTGGCGTATATCAACCTCCCGAAACCCTAAGACTCGGGGAGCGACCACAAAAAGATTCTGCCGCCTCTACGGGGCGATAAACACCGAGAGAGAAAGATCTCTCCGGCAGATAGATTTTTGCCAGGGAAATTCCTTCCCGGAGAGGGGAGATCGTCGCCATCAACACCACCATCAAGCTGGAGTTCATCGGGATCATCATCATCACCACCATCATCACCATCAGCACCCTCATCACCATCTCCATATTGCTATAACAATTGAGTTGAATCTTGCATAGTTCATAGGGGAAACTTTCCCGGTGTTGATTACTCTTTGTAGTTGATGCTATTGAGTGAACCATTGAATTATTGTTTATGTTCAGATTGTTATACATCATTATTCCATCTCTGATCATGATCCATATGATGTCTTGTGAGTAGTTCGTTTTGTTCTTGAGGACATGGGAGAAGTCTTGTTGTTAGTAGTGGAGTTGCGTTGAGAAAGATTCAATAGATTGTTATTTAAGTTGTGGTGTACTTCTTCTAGTGGTGTCATGTGAACGTCGACTACATGGCACTTCACCTATAAGTGCCTAGGGGAATGCATTGTGTATTTGGCTACTAATCGTAGGGGTTGCCGGAGTGACAGAAACCTGAACCCCCGTTAGGAAACCATTGCACAAGGGACGTAAGGGTCTTAGAGTTTAAAGTTGTGGTTAGGTTTCTACCTTAATTACTTTCTTGTACTTACGGATGTTTGCAAGGGGGTTTAATCACAAGTATGTATTTAGTCTTGGATGGGGCGGTACATTAGCACAGGTTCACCCACACAACACTTAACAAGCTAGAGAAGATTAATCGACTATATGAAGCGAAAGCACTTGACAGTCTTCCCATGTGTCCTCGAGAACGTTTGGTCATCTATAGAAATACAACTGGCTTGTCCTTTGCTGCATAAAGGATTGGGCCACTTGCTGCATTTATTCTTACTGTCTTTTATTTACTCGTACTTTGTTTACTTGCTTTATCGAAAACCCCTAAAAATCCGTTTGTTAAGTATTTGCAGAGAATTCCTGATCCATACCACTAGCTAGCACCTTCTGCTCCTCGTTGGGTTCGACACTCTTACTTATCGAAAATACTATGATACACCCCCTATACTTGTGGGTCATCAGAGCTCGGCTCTCGGCTACCTTACCCAGCTGAGCCTCCATGGTCTTTGTTCTTTCCTGTAGAGCCTGTACATCATTTCTAATTGCAACGGCCTGGTTAGATAATCTTCCTATACTACTTTCATGGTTCTCCGTGATCTTAATAAGCATATTATTTTGCTTGGTTTGAGCTTGTATAAATGTTCTAATGGTTTTCTCAGATGGGAGATTGCCATGATTTTCTACACTAGTATTATCATAAGTATTATAAGGAGCTCTTGCAGGATTAGAATGATATTTTTGAACATTGGAAGCATACTTATTTTTCCATGCAGGATTAAAAGGAGTGTGAGCTATAAAATTAACATCATTAACATCGATAGTGATAGCATTAACTTGGGTATCTTCTTTACCCTTTACTAAGCTAAGCAACTCATCTACCTTAGATGTAAGCTCTTCATTATTTACCTCGGTAATTGAACTTATTCTCTTTGAGGTTCTTTCCACATGCCATTGGGTGTGGTTATTTTGCATATCATCAAGTAATTTCTTTGCAACACTCACTTGCTTTCCCATGATCGTTCCTCCTGCTACAGTATGTAGCATAGACTTAGACATTTGGTTAAGACCATTATGAAACAAATGTAATATAAGCCACTCTTCCATCCCATGACTAGGAAAGTTCATTACGGCTTGTTTCATCCTTTCCCACGCAAGCGCTAGTGGCTCACTGTCTTCTTGTCTAAAGCTTGTAATGTTGGATCTTAGTTACATAGTCTTACCTGGGGGAAAATTTTAGTCATAAACAAATTAGTACATTCCTCCCAAGATTTAATAGTGCCCTTTGGTAGAGCTAGCAACCAATCCTTAGCCTTTCCTCTAAGTGAGAAAGGAAAAAATCTTAGCTTAATAGCATTTGGATCTACATCCTTAATATGCATCATGTCGCAAATTTCAGTAAAAGTATTTAAGTGCAACCCCGAATTTTTAGCGGATGAACCCCCAATTTGGTTTTGTTTAACCAAACTTAAAAGGTTAGGCTTTATCTCATATGTTTCCGCATCAACTATGGGCTGAGTGATGGATGCACAAATAAAATCAATAGCGGGAGTAACATACTCCCCTAATCTCTTTTGAGCCATGGATCTTATCTTTTTTGGTAATTTTGAAGTAATGAAAACGAATAACAAGTGACTATTTATTTTGGGTTTTCAAATAGATAACAAGAAAGTAAACTAATAACAAGAATTAAACTACAACTAATAATAAAACTAAAAACAAGGTCTCGAATGACCTCACCAGGATAGCGAAATTGCTCCCCGGCAACGGCGCTAGAAAAAGGGTTGATACCTTCGGTCTAGATTCATGGATGTAGTATAATAGCTTTTTTCCTAGAAGAACTAGGTTTAATCAAACCTCGAAAAGCAATGCTAAAAGGTAATAAAAAGTATACATCTACAAGACTTTGTTTGTTCATTTTCCTTAGTTGACCAAACCAATCTAGTTTACTTTATAATGGGTTTGAATCAATGGATGGAAATAGGCCAGGGTTGAAGATCCACATGCAGCTGCACATCAAATGGGATAAAAGATAATAATAATAAGCATAGTCATGTATAATGTTTGAGTGGAGATAATGTCTTGTGGTCAACACATCCTAATATTGTAGAGCCCCCGTGATGCAGCGGGCATAGCAATAGACTTTTAATCCAACCGAGTGCACACCAAAGTCACGGGTTACAAACGATTATTAAGTGTAAAACACAGATCAAAGCTTTAAGTGGTGATGTTGTTGTTGATCCCGAATGGGGCTCTAAGCGAATACCGTACGACCCTTTTTGTCACTGAGGTTCCTATGAGATCGCTGCTAGCCAATTATCTCACCTCAAGCCTTTATCAATCTATGGGATCTTGGGTACCTACAAGTCCACAGATCGAGACAAGAGACGAAGAAACAAAAGATACAAATCACAATTGCAAACAAAATACAATTCTCCCATGATCTAGATGCACATAATCGCTGCAAGGTTTCTCCCCAACCCGCAGCCCGTGAGGACTACTCACTCATAACAAATAGATCGGAGATAGGAAACATCATACAAATACTTAGATTGAAATCAAATATTCTTACAATGGTCACCAAATAATAAGGAGATCTAAAGTACAAAGCAATGGCTATGGCTAGTGGATGGATGGATGGTGGAAGTGATGAACAATGGTGTGGATATCCTTTTGTGGTGTTGTGATGTAATCTAAGAATGGTGGCTCTCTAGCCGGCGGCTGGAGCCTCAAAATATATAGGTGTCTTCACGAAAGTTGTAGGGTTTGACGAGACGAAGCGGTTGCGACCTGGTACTGGCGTACCGCGTCCGTACCGGTGGTTGTTAAGAATGCTGACGCCATGGCATGGCTTCCCAATTACTTGGTCGTGTGTACTTCCTCAAAATCCTTCATTAGGACTGGTTATTTCGCATTAAAAGTCGTGATTTCCTGGACAGCATAAATCAAAGAGAGGATTTGCATATCTTTGCAATTATTAGTCATTAGTGGCAAGGATTGAGAGTTTATTTGGCAATTGCTTGACCAAAAATAATGTTTAAACAGAGTGGAAGATGGAAAAAATCGGAGCCATCAGAACCTAGCTACAATCAATCTATGCACTTGCAGTCATCAAGCTATTTTATGGCACCGTTGCCGGGGAGATAAGCATTTTTGGTCTTTCTTCTTAGTTGCTTATTCTACTAATTGTTTTAATAAAGTTGTTTACTAGTTTCAGGTAAGCACCATGACTACACTCGGACTGATGAACTAGCTCGATGTAGCTAAACACTTTGACGGGTGTGAGGTCTCCCATATCAGTAGAGCAGGCAACGAGGAAGCTGACAATATTGCAAACATCGGGTCCCTCTGCCTACCCATATCACCTGGGGTCTTCTAGGAGGAGAGCGATCCATCAAGATCAAGAAAGTCACTGAAGCCGCAGAATCAAAGGCACGCAAGGGGAAAAACTACATATTGACTCGGGGGTTGCACCATCACCCCGAACACGATACACTTTCTTCAAAAGACAAGCAAAAAACTGAAGATGTCATGATGATAAATCACGTGGATGCAGATGTACCTAGCGTACATGATAAACGGAGAACCCTGGGAAGATACAGTCGAAGCATGATGCATCACTCGCCGGTCCAGAGCCTTTCGGGTAATAAAGGGAGAAATTTACAAAAGGAGTATCTCGGGTGTGCTTTAGCGATGTGTAAAACCCGAGGAAGGGAAACCCGTCCTCAAGGACATCCATGAAGGGATATGTGTCCACCATGCTAGCAATGAGCTATAGCAGCCGAGGCCTTTCGGGCAAGATTCTACTAGCTCAACGCGGTCTAGGACGCGAAGGATATAGTGAGAACATGTGAAGCATGACAATGATTCGCCACAAAACCAAATGCACCTGTGGTGGAACTGGCCCCAATACCCTTGGCTTGGTCGTTCGCTTAGTGGGGACTCGATATGGTGGGAAAACTCCAGAAGTCATCTCCTCAAGGACATGTATTTCTGCTCACCACAGTAGACAAATTTACCAAGTGGATCGAGGCAATGCCTGTTACCAGCCAAGATGCCACCTCGGCTGTGAATTTCATCAAGTCAATAGTTTTCCTCTTCAAGGTGCCGCATAGCATCATCATCACTGATAATAGATTAAACTTCACTTCTAGAGAATTCAAGGAATACTGCAAGGAGATGGGCATACAAGTGAGCTACATGCGTCGGTGGCACACTCGCAAACCAACGGGCAGTTGGAAAAAGCCAATGGACTTCTGACCAATTGCATCATGAAAAGGCTCCTGACACCACTCGAACGAGCAAATGGCGCTTGGGTAGACGAGTTACCCTCTGTCCTATGGATCTTACACACTACCCCAAATACCTCTACACAAGAAACTTCTTTCTTCCTGGTCAATGGAGCCGATGTCGTGCTTCTAATGGAGATAACTCACGAGGCTCCACGAGTCATCACATACAACAAATAAACCTCTATAGAGGCACTCGAATTGATGCACTCGACGAATCTCGAGATATCGCACTTGCAAGAGCAACCATGTATCAGCAGAACCTACACAACTACCACAGTCGTCAACTGCATCCCAGGTCCATCATCATAGGGGACCTAGTCCTTCGCCTCAAGCAAGATGGCCATCGCAAACTCGAATTGCCATGGGAGGGACCATAGATCATCAAAGAAGTAATCCCTGGTGGAGCATATCGGCTCCAAGACAAGAAGACCAAAATCAAGTACTCCAACTCGTGGAACGTTGCACAGCTGTGACGTTTCTACGCTTAGGACATTTACTTCCCGCAATTTACTTTCAATAAGGCCAATAGCCAGGCAACTACGCCAAAACATGTACATCTGTACTCGATATAAATAAAGCTAAGTTCTCTCAACCAAGTCTGAATTTCAATTTTCTACTTTCCGCCACACCCGATACCCGAGGGCTCAGTTAATCAGCTTATCACATAATCATACCCCGATACTCGGGAGCTTCACTAATCAGCGCAAACTCAAAAAATGTTCGTCTTCGCCGTCAAAAACATCCAACACACGATCTGCCTAGAGTAGCTGATTCGGCCCAACAAGCATCAGGCTAACAAAAATGTCTCGTGTAGGGTGCAACCGCAATAGCCATCAACACAAATATATAACATTACATTAACAAAAAAATATACGACTGGTATTTACAAATTTTACATAGTTTACATGTCTTTCTACAGGATCAATCTCCTAACTATATCAGAAAATTCAGAAAAAAAGTCCTGATCCGCGTCAATGAACTGGTAAATTTTCTGGATGGCTGGCTTGCGAGCGGCATGTTAAAGAGGAGTCATAGCCACCATGCCACCACCTGGTGGAGAAGGAAGACTCTATGACATCGCATCTAAATCAAGTGTCGGGTGGTGTACATGTACCCAAACAAGGGCAACCTTGGCACCTACAATAAGTTGCAGCTTAAAATAATAGTGGATTACTTCACCTTGTTGGAATTTCTGCATCAGCGCGGCCAGTCCCTGCAGTTGTGGGTCCTGAGGGAACATTGCGTTGTATACCATAGCCAAGGTAGAGCGGTAGCACTCGACGAACTCCTCCACCTCCGACACTCTATCCTGAAAAAGCGCCAAAGTATACCCCTGTTTATGGTAAGTCTAGAAGTCCATACCAGCACCTGACGAAGCGTTCATCAAAACACTAAACCGAGACTTCAGACATCGAGATTCATCCACCACGCTTAAGCGGATGCCTGGAAAATAGAGAAAGATCAGTCTACATTACAAACAGGAACTCGGGGGCTTTGTGAGAAACTCACATAACATACTCTTGCTCGTCCTCGAAATCTCGTCAAGAAGACATGACTCACACTCCATGGACTTTTTCGACTTGGAGAGGGACACATCCACCTAGGCCTTTATAACCGAAGTTCACCTTCCAACTGCTTGATACGATAGAGCTTATCGGCATACAGTGGAGGATCGATATATCGGGTGATAGTGGTAACATTTGCGGGCACATCTGTCTCTATGTGCGACAACTGCTAGCCCAAAGGAACATGAAAGTCGAAGCAACAGGAGCAGCTGAAGGAGCAAGATCAGTCGACAAACCGGTCGATTCAGATACATTGTGAACAAAGCAAAAGTAAGGAAAGATTCCAGGATACAACATATCAGTATTTTCCAACTCCTAGACCAAAATAACTATACATGCGACTGAATCCATTACAGATAGTTCAACAAAAAAATAACTACAACAAAGGACTAAGTAGCACCATTGGTAGCGGCAGTGGCACTAGCAGAAGGGGAAGCAACCAAAGTTCTGGCAGAAGGGGCAACATTCGAAGCTTTGGCAGGAGGGACATCTTCTTCCTCTGCAATTTCAAGGAGTTACCTAGAGAACTTCTTGATTTTCTTAAAGTAAGGCTCGAGGTCAACCTCTTTGCCTTTGTCGGTGACTGGGATGGATGAGCTAACCTTATCCCAATCGACATTCTCGCTATGCGCCAATGCCAAGGCCGTTGCACTATCCGTGCCGCTCTTCACCTGGATCAATCTGTAGTCGGTGAGGGGGTTTGGATCAACGTTGAAAACCTCGGTGAGAACATTGAGATCCAACGGGACATATTTATCAAGGAATATCTCCGCGTGAAGGCTCTTGAATTCGCGGCAAGAGCAGATCAGAAGGTTCTGTTCACAAACATTGTTTACATCCAAGACACTCAGGTTACATCCAAGACACTCAGGGCATCTGACAAAGGGTTAACCCATTGATCCTCAACCAGTACTAGTGAGAAATTAGTGATCCCTGTAGAAAGAAAGTACAGTACATCACGATCCAATGACCAGATAAGAAACATTGGATTGCATTGTAGAATAGGTGACCTACTTGTCAAGAGGAATTTAGCTCTTCAAGCCTCTTCCGAAGGTTCTCATCTTGTCCTGCCACATCAGTAGCTTCAGCTTCACGTTTCTTTGCCTCGGCTTTGGCCGATGTCCAGGATTTTTTGAGCTACTGTTCAGCAACCTTCAGTTTAGCTTGAAGGTCATCTGCGCGCTTCATGGCATCTTCGCGAATGACCTCAGACTCATCAGCGACAGCTATAGAAGAAGATGAAGTTATTTCAAGAAAAATTGTTGGAGCAAAACATTCAAAGAGGGTAGAAGGCAAAGAACAAAAAACATTTGGCAGAGGAAGCATCATGTTCAATCCTGATAAAACGAGTGACCATTACAACCATCTCGCGCATTATCGGCTAAAGGAAATAAAACATCATCAAACACTCGAGGGCTGCATAGTAAAGAAAGACACAATGAATAAAGGGGAGGAAACTATGTTGTTCATGTCAGGTACAGTCGGGTTTTCTGACATGACCACACATTTGTCAGCATTTTTTTTCTTCTTCTAGGGAGGATCCTCAGGCGTCACCACAAGATCTTTCGGGATCAACTCACCCGTTGTTTCTCCTTGTGGGTTAGCTGGTTCTAGCGCTATTGTGGGTGAAAGGGCGGTGGAATCCATCCATCGGCTGCGTCAGCAACATGCAATTTTGGGGGAGTTTTTTCCCTCTCGTCGCCAGTAAGACAAAGCATAAACAACTTCGTCTAAAAATAGAAATAATGGAGTATCAGAAGCAAAAAGGAAGGACTTAGAACTTATGAGCTGACATTTTACGTGAACCGAAGAAGTGCCCTTCTCCTAGGAGGAGCCATCATCAGTGGTAAAATCATCGAGAGCTTTGCAACACTCGAATCATCGGAGTCTTCAATTTCTTGGACGTCCACCTCGTCGCATCTCCTTTTGCCATGGGTGGCCACAACCTTGAAATCGTCATAGTTCGCAAAAGGGACAACCTCAGTTGGAGTGCGAGAGGAGTGAGAGTTGGAGCTTTCCTCATTTTCATTGGTGTCTCCCACAACCTCAGCCTCTATATTCTCCTCAGATTCAGCAACGGGTAATGTTCAGCACCTTTCTTTATCATGGTATTTCGGGAGAAAATTACGCGGTGCCTCGATTCCCGTGTGACGTGGGGTCGTGTGGTCCAATTCACTGCTGACATGGCCCCCACACGTTGTCAGCCTACGCCATGGTCCCACCATTGAAACGTCCCATCAGGAGAGCTCCAACATGACCGAGGCACACCATCATCGCCACCAATGACTTCATGGGAAACAGTGAAAAAGTACTAGTACAGAACTCGAAGAAAGTGTAGATCTAAGGCCCGAGTAAATAAATTCCTCGGAAGATAATGACTTGAGTCTATGCTCGGATGCATGCATTCAAACATAGACTTGGGGGCTACTCCCATCGGGAGCACTAGCCGCGCACCCGATAATATTTGGTGATTCAAGGCAAAGAAGACCTAAGTCGAGGATCTCCTCAGACGATAAAGACTTGAGCCTATGATCGGACGCAAGCATTCAAACATAGCCTTGGGGGCTACTCCCGTCGGGAGCGCTAGGTGCTTACCCAATAAAAAACTTAGACAAGACCTGAGTTGAATATTTCCTCAGATGATTAAGGCTTGATCCTATGCTCAGGTACAAGTACCCGAACATAGCCTCGTAGGAAATAATGAATCCTCCTAAGGAGTCGACAATGAAGCTCATGAAGACGAACTTTATGATAACGATAAAAAAACCTATGAACATTACCAAAGTGTATCCTCAAATGGTTACTCCCATCGGGAGCGTTAAAACAACACACTCGATAAAAATGATAAACAAGCTCACAACTTCAGCAACTCCAACAGCTAAACAAGGCAATCGACAAAAAATTAAAAATTCTCGAACCGTGTCCGTCGTGATAATATGGCTGAATGTCATGTCCATCGACATGAAGGTAAGACCATATAATCCGTCATGTGAGGCCCATCAACCGCACCTGAATGTGCTCTGGTAGTAATTTTCCATATCCATGATATGATGAAAAATCTCGACGGACGTGTTGGGTACCCAAACATAAAATAGGAATTCAATACTCGATAAGACCTCAATGGCTCTAACTGAATTACACCAATATATACTAGGTTCGAGTCCAGGGACTTGAGCTTAAAGTAGGTTCATGATGTTTTTCCCAAGAGCAATTAAATCGTTCCCGATCCATCGGATGCACCATGCTCGTTATACCAAAATCCTCATGAATAAAATATTTTGTGAATAAAAGTTTACTTGAAGAAAACTTCGGGTTCAATGTTAAAATGTCTTTGAGACTCAACCCGAATCTACGATTCAGATAGTGTCTTGGGGGCTACTAAATTGGTACGACTTATTGGGTTACCATGGTTGGTATACCTGGTACGCACCTAAAGTATGATCCATGAAGCCTACCAAGAATTAGGAGTCCTGGAAGCATCTAAAGCCCAGGAACTGGATGTGTTTATCAAGATAGAAGTTACAACTGACATACTCGTATAACTGTAACAAAACTTGTAACCGATCCGTGACCTGGACCGTCATATATAGGCTGGGAGGAGCCAACAAAGAGGACACCATAACTTTGAGCGAACCACAACCCTCCATGAGTTAGATTGCATCTAGTGAATCAGCGACTATATAACCCTCTATTTTGATAATCAGACAGAACTTCGACTCCATTGTTTGTCTGATAGACTGATGAAATCACCAGCGCTCTATTTTCCATCAAACCCAAGTCCATAGCCATGGACATTGCCGAGGTCACGCCTCGTCATAAATACTTTCCAAAGTCCACTATCTGGCAGCCAAATCCCAGCACTCCTAAGTCAACTTTCTGGTTGTCTATTCTCAAGGGCTTGCCTGTTCTCAAAACTGACTGCCATTATCAAATTAATCAGGGCAACATCTCCATTTGGAATACTACTTGGTGCAAGGCCTGGATAAAGATTTATGAATGTCTCATCATCCAAGAACCATGCTTTATTTATCCAACAAAAGTCAGTGATCTTTGGCACCAAAATGACAAAATTTTGGACAATCAGCTTATTGATTCTCTTTTCTAGCGGCATTTAGTGGATTACATTAAAAAAGCCATCATCCCCTCGTTGGAAGAAGATCTACTCTGCTGGAATCTAACATCAATAGGGAAGTGCAACTCAAAAAGTGCTTACTGTGCTTGCTACCAATACCTTCAGGAAAGAGGAGAACTCTAGCCAAGGTAAGTTTCTTCAGCAATATCTCTCCTTCTAAATAAAATCTAGAAATCAAAGGAGATTCACCCAAGAATTCAGACTTTTGCTTGGAGACTGATTCAGAGAGAAATCCCTTCGGGTGCCAGGGCAGGGAATTACTTTGATCATATAAGAAAACTATGTTGCAGATGGGGCCTTGAATAAAAGGATAAACACCTTTTCTTCATCTGTCATTTTGCCAAAGTTGCCTGGTTCAGCTCGCAGGGGTATATAAGGATAGAGAATACTACTCAAAACAATCACTCTATTAAAGATAATATCAATTGTGTTCTTAACATGGATCATCCATATGCTACCATTCCAAAGCTCCTATCTTTTTTGGTGCATATGGAAATCAAGGAATGATTTCCTCTTCAATAGGAAACAAGGGAAGCCTTATCAAATCATCATTAATGCCCAGACAATTCTCAATTCCATGAAGCTCCTTGATCTCCCTGGAAAGTCTTCACATCTCCCTAGTAAGCAGAAGGGTAATCATTAGCAAGAAAAGGCACCAGAACATGAAGAATGCGATAATCAAGAGGAGACTGGACAAGAAGCTATAATTTGTTCAGATGCAGCTTGGAAAAAAGAAGATTTAGAGGATGCCTCGGGCTCTGAATTCATAGGCATTGGTATCTTTATTCAAACAAAAGGGATAAAGGTCATTTTCAAGTAAAAATTAAAGGTTTTACTTCCTCTACCATATCATCTCTCCAAGCAGAGGCAAAGGCGATGCTGCTTGCAACTAAGATAGCAAAAAAAATGTACATGAGGAAACCCCTACTTCGTACTGATAACAAGCTCCTAGCGATGGCTGTCAATAATAACAAAATTGACTCGAAATTCATGCACTAGAATTCTAGGGATACTCTAGCTAGAATTTTAAATTCTGATAGGAAAACAAAATCTAGAGTGTCTCACATTTGTAGAGATAGAAACATGATAGCCCACAATTGCGTTCATAAGGTGCAGATAAACTTCTCTCCTGCACCTATCTTTAGCTGCTCCTCGACAACCCACTCTCCTTACTCCTGCCCTTCGCTAACTATCTTTAAATCCCTGAACTGGCAAGACTATGTAATTTATGATGTAAACATTTGTTGAGATTTATGAATATTTGGTGCCTTTGGCACCATCGTTTTGTTCAAAAAAAAGGGTTTAACATGGGATTGCTATACAATGGACATGGCTAATTTGTTTTTTGAAATAATTTTTTACTCAATTATTAAAATAACAAACAAAATTCGGATTTTTAGATTCTAACGCGGTTGCGGCACACTGTGTGCCAACAACCACTAATCATCATACGGTGAGCCGGCTGACCAATCAGCACAACATGTGTTGATTAGTGCATGCTTGGCAGCAACAGCACAACACACCAGCGCATGCAGCACACCACGCCATCGCATGCATGCTTAGAGAATCTCTAGCAGATACCGCATCCCGCGGTACTGCAAAACATGGATGTGGTGTACCTTAAACCCTTTTTTGTATGAAAAACGGCGGCGTGGAATATTCTGTTTTGCGGTACGCATATGCGATAGCTGTTCCACGCCGCCGTTTTTTGGACCGCAAAACATAACCGTGTATTCACCTTAGAAATGTATTCGCATATCAAATTAAGCAATGCATGTAGATTTAAATCATCAAATTGATCAATCTTATAGAATTACAAATCAACAATATTCCATAGTTCACAAAAAATATTCAAGAATGAAGAATTTAAGAGCAAAAATGAATGAGAGTTCTCTATATAATACAAATGGATACAAAAAGACTCAATGGAAGCTCCTCCCAAGTAAGGACCAATGGTGGGCAATAAGATCTTTACGAAGATTGGAATGTTGAGTTCTATTTTCAATCTACTGGTAGGTTTCAAGGAATGCTTCTATCTTGTCAGGGTTTCTTCTAGGCTTGACACGGCAACCAACATTGTCATACTCCAAGGGCAAAATTTTGTCCCTCTCATCCTCAACAATCATGTTGTGAAGAATGACACATGCTATCATGATGTTGTTCAGGTGTTTCTTTTGCTAGTAACAAGCAGGCCCTCAGACAATTGCAAACCTAACTTGGAGCACACCAAATGCTCTATCAATATCTTTTCGGGATGCTTCTTGACAAGTGGCAAAATGAGCTTCATGGGGTTTTCGGGTTTACTTATTGTTTTCACAAATGTTGCCCATTGTGGATAAATGCCATCTATAAGATAATACCCCATGTTGTACTCACGACCTTTGATCTTGCAGTTGTAGGCCGGCTGTTCTCTATTTGATAGTTTCGAAAACATATGAGATCTCTATAAAACGCTGCTGTCATTCAGAGAACACGTTAGACCAAAGAAGCAATGGCATATCCACAAGTCCTGCGAGGCCACTGCTTTGAGCGCGATTGTTGCATCTCAGTGATGGCCAATGTACTGCCATTGCCATGATTTTGGGCAGTTCTTCCACCTCCAATGCATGCAATCGAGGCTTCCGAGCATCTCCGACCAACCTGTTTTCTCATTCTCTGCCATTAGCCTCTTCGTGTTCTCCTCGTTTGGTGCTCACAGGTACGTCAGACCAAAGACCTTGATCAATATCTTCGCGAACTTACGCACACATGTCATGGTCGTATCTTTGCCAATACGAAGATATTCATCAGTGTAGTCAGCTGACACTCCATATGCGATCACCCTCATGGCGGCAGAGATCTTTTGGTACGAACTGAAACCAAGCAATCTAGCACAATTCCTACGTTGCGTGAAGTGCCGACAGTTGGCCTTGCAAGCTTTAACAATCTTCTCGAATAGGGGCCATATCATTCGCTAGCGGTGGCGAAACAGACGAGCAGGGTATATGGGTACATCGGCAAAATAATCCTGCATGAGCATCTCGTGCCCTAGAACGCGGTTGTGTGGGATGCATAATCGTCCAATACTTGATCCCCTCCTCCTCTTTCGGCTATTCTTCTCTGCCTCGAGTTCGTCGATAACAGCATGCAGGAGGATGTCCTCCGCGTCGTCATCGTCGACGACATTGTCTTCCCAGTCGGACTCGTCGGACGACGAGTCTTCCATCAAAAACCGAACCGAAGAACTCGTTGAAGAACACCAGGACTCACTCCATGACAAACTCATCTACAAAATCGTCGGTGCATGGATCCTAAATCTAAGAAATTTCAAATTTTTAGCCAAAACAAAATAGAAGAAAGAGGGTTATCGGCACAGACATGGGCGGCAGATTGGTAGGGGAGACGGAGGCTATGCACCAATTCCACCGTAAATCGAGTGGCGATGGCGCCCGCAGTGGCGGCATGGTGCGGGAGCGCGGAGACGGCAGACAATGGAATGAGCACTCTAGAGTGATGGCGGCACACAGCGGGTGGCAGCACTGGGCGGCACCGCCGTGCATTTTCTAGGAACGAGGCGATTCATACAGGCCGGTGGCAGTGGGGAAAGCGGCGGAAAAAGATTCCCAGACATGAGTCATGAATCTTCAGCGTGCCTCCACTGGCCAGCGTTTGCGGAGAGCGGCAAAAGTGGGAGGGGAAACAAAAAAATATACAGGATGCGGAGGTCGATATGCGGGAAGACGGAATTTTTTCCGTATGTGATACGATATGCAACATCTAGAAAAGCCACATTTTCGGCCCCGTACTGCAAACTGGCAGTTATTTTGCAGTTCGTAGTTGGATGCGATATCTGCTAGAGATGCTCTTAGCTAGGTAGGCCTTTTTTCGCGAAAACGCAAAAGCCTCGCGTTTCGATTCATTGATAGGTTAAGAAAGTTCTGTACAGACATATACAATGGCTCAAACGAGCCGACACCCATACAACTCAGCCCACTCATTCTACGGGGATGTCGGGATCAGGGCACGTAGGCCACGGGCACCGTCAACAGCCTAGGAATGAGCTTCAGATCGAATCATGCTGAGAAGGGTCCCCATGTTGGGCGACGCATTGTCGAAGACAACTGCGTTACGCTGCTTCCAGATCCACCACGCCGTCAGCATGATGAGCAAGGACGAACCTTTGCATATTGCATGGGGGTAGAGGATGATGCTTGTAGCCACCAGTCCACGAAGTCCCCTTCTCCATCCGGAGGTGCGATCGTTGACCAAATCCAAGAGAGCACCTCATGCCAGATCGCCTTGGAGAAGGGGCAACCGACCAGAAGGTGGGACAAGGTCTCTTCCAATTGGTCACACAGGGGCAGCACGGGGGGTGAGGAAGACCCCATCGTGCTAGCCGCTCAGCCGTCCACCAACGGTCCTGGCAAGCGAGCTACTTGAAGAACTTCACTTTCGGGGGGTGTCCATACTTGTCAGTTTAGCTTCCGGGACCTAGATGTGATAGATCCCCTCAAAAGGAACTCGTAGCATGACTTGGCGGAATATTGAGCTTCCGACGTCAAACGCCAGAGTAAGGTGTCTGGTGTATCTGACAGCCCAAAGTCCCGCACCCGTGTCCAGAGCTGGACATACTGCCAGAGGGCTAGCAGACTCAGCGCGCCACTAATATCAGTGATCCAGCGGCGCTCCACCAGCGCCTCTCTCACGGTCCGCTGCTTCCTAGCGCGCTTGGGGATCAGCACGAACAACTCCGACGCCAACTCACTGATGGTCTTCCCATCTAGCTAATGGTCCTGCCAAAAAAGCGCAGTGTCTCCGTCACCAACCTGCATCATGGTGGAGGCGTCGAAGACCTGCAGCTCCACTCCCGAGAATCGCATATCGAGCCCGCACCAAGGTCGCAGTGGGTCTGTGCGCATCCACCAAATCCAGCGTGTCCGAAGGCTAATTGATGTGCGGCCCAAGTCAGGAATCCCCAGGCCGCTGTAACATTTCAGTCTGCACACCCTCTCCCAGTTCATGTGGCAGTGTCCCTCCTTGGCCTCCGCCCGTCCCGCCCAGAGCAATCCCCTTGTAATCTTCTGGATCTATCTTAGCGTATGCTTGTTGAGCCCTAACACCATGATCTGGTGTAGCGGTCGCCAAGAGCACACGATCCCAGGGTCAGGCGCCCGACACTCGCCATGCCTTCCACGTTGGCAGCCCATTCGCGATGCTGTTGACGAGGGGCTGCAGGGCCGATGCGGGAAGCCGGTGGAGCGATAATGGGATCCCTGGGTATTTGACAGGTAAGGGTGCTAGTTGGCAACCCATCATCGTCATGGCCTGAAGGGCCATCTCATCTGAGCAAGCAATCGACGACACTGAGCACTTGGCGAAGTTCGCGCGGAGCCCCGATGCCTCTCCGTATAGGTCCAATAGTGCGCGCACCGTGCGCAATTATGAATCATCTGGGTGACAGAAGATCACCACGTCATCCGCATAAAGGGACACGGATGTCACCAGGTCTCAGGTTGCAATGCGTTTCAGCATCCCCAGCTCCAGGGCCTTAGCCAGCACCAAATTGAGCGTGCTGATGAACAATACGAATAACATCGGCGACAGGGGGTCCCCTATCTCAGGCCTCGTCTGTGCCAGACCGGGGGTCCTGGATCGCCATTAAGCATCACCCAGGAGGTCGCGGTCGAGAGGAGGATCGCAATTAGCTCTCGAAATCGCGGGCCAAAGCCAACCTTCAATAAGACCTCAAACAGCAGAGCCAATCAACTAAGTCAAAATCTTTCGCAATGTCTAGCTTCAGCATGACTCTCGGCTCCTTCAACCTATGGAGCAGGCATGTCATCTGCTGAACCAACATAAAGTTATCATGAATGCAACACTTCTTGATAAAGGCGCATTGGTTCAGGTCATCCAGGGCTCCCAGCTTTGGAGCCAGCCTCGAAGCCAACACCTTGGCCACAAGTTTGGCAAAGATGTGTATGAGGCTGATTGGCCTATAATCACCCAGCGTAGCTGCATCGCCATGTTTCGGCAGCAGTATTACCAGGGCCTAGTTAAGGCCTTGGAACCCGCGCCCGTTCATGGTGTACAACTTGGATAATGCCGCCATGAAGTCCGTTTTCACCACACCCCAGCAGTGCTGGAGGAATTCAGCCGTAAACCCGTCCGGGCCCAGCGCCTTACTATGAGGCAGCCGTTTGATCACGTCCCAAACCTCCTCCTCCGATAAGGGTGCCTCAAGCTCTGATAGGTCCCCGGAAGGGGATCCGAGGAAGTCCAGGTCCAGTGAGAACTAACGCGTCATAGCCGTGCCTATCAGCCCTTGGAAGTGATCGAAGGAAACTCTGGCCATGTCCGCATGGTCGCCAACGACCGCGCCATCAACCTGTAAGCTAAGAATCATGTTCTTTTGCCTACGGTAGGCTGCGTGCTGGTGGAAGAAAGCCGTGTTGGCGTCCCCTTCCCCAGCCATCTAACCTTGGCTCGTTGCCTCGCCATTGTCCGCTCCAGCGAGGCAAGCCCCAAGTAGGTTTGTTTCAGCATCGCGCGAAGTGCGCGCTCATCCGGGGAAAGTTGCCTAGATTCCATAGCCACAGCCAGCTAATAGACAGTAACCCATGCTGTCATCAACTGCAGCTTGACCGATCCAACCTTCTTATCCGCTCAACTCATCAGCTGGTTTGAGTTTGGCCACCAGCCGACGAAAGGGGCGGGTCCCCGCCAATAACCGTCCAGGCCGGCGTACACTGTGACGATTAGTCATGTCGGTACACCGTGTGCCGATCAGTTGTTATCGGCACAACGTATACGTGTACCGCAGCCGCGCTAGAATCCAAAATTACAAAATACGTGTATTATTTCGGGAACTAATTAAAAATATGTATTCCCTTTTTAAAAAAGCGAGCATGCAGCGCAGCACACCAGCGCATACATGCTTAGCTAGGTAGCCCTATCGGCATACTTTTATGCCGATTAGTCCTGTCGGCACAATGTGACGATTAGTTATTGTCGGCACACCGCATGATACAGCCGCGCTAGAATCCAAAATTACAAAATTCGTGTATTATTTTAGTAATTGATTAAAAATTATATTATTAAAAAAATAGTAATGGACACGTATGTTCGAAAATAATTCCCTCTGCCGCTCTGTCTGCGTCCACAGTTCTTTCGAGCTTCGTGTTAAATTTTGTTTCGCAAGACTTTTGCACATAGAACCTTCTATTTTAGGGACAACAACTAGCACTCCACTCCTGGAAGGTTTCACAAATGTGGAAATTCCTGGTTCAGGAATAAACACAACAATGTTTCAAGAATGTACGCAGATTCAACATAGTTCAGACTATTCAGTATATGCTTCCACATGGTTTTCATCAAGTAACAAAGATGTGTGCTTAGATTCTGATCCGTGTTGTAGTGCTGCCCAAAAACATTTGTAGCACGCAGAGAAACAAATCCCTCCTTGCGCGGTATAGATGCGGCGTGGATTACAATGCACCGAAATCTTCTGCCTGAGCGCGCGCATGCCAACCGCCGTCCTGGAACCTCCCCCGCATGACATGAAATCTCCCCGCCGGTGCCAACGACACATCCCACCATCTCCGGCGGCTGCCCGTCAGTACATCCCTGCCGAATCCCCTAGTCCACCGGGCCGATCACGACCCACCACCGCAGCAGATCTATTGGACCGCTGGCCAACACAATCCCCCATTCTCCACCTCCTCTGTTGCCCTAAGCTTCGATTTGGCTTGACATGAGCTTCGATTCGACCAGCAACGCCCAACAGGTCACCGCGACCTACTGCAGCCGACGATCACCACCTTGCACGAAAGGTGTTTGACAAAGTTATTGTGAGGTATGCCGCCGCTGCCACACCCACTAGTTGATGTGCTCGTTCCTATGTTTTAGTTTTAAAACAAGTCCTATTGGTTTGTAGATGAGCTCTCTGTATGAGGATTCAACTTTCGATGAAGAATGAGATCTCTCTGAAGAAGAAGGTATTGCCATGATTTTGGTACTTGATGTGTTGGTTAAGTGTTACTTAATGAACTATTTGTATCTTTGTGTGTTTGTTCCAGTGCTACACTTTTGTGATGTAATAATAATGAAGTACAACTTATTTTGTTTGATGCACCAATGTTGAATAAACTTATTTGTTGAAGCCCTATTTTACAGCATCTGGAAAATCACTAAAACCAGCGCCTAATAACCCAAAAGTGAGGCTCTATTATTAGGCATTTGTTGAATATGCTCTTACTATCCCATAAAACACTAGCTAGTGCGATGAGGTTCATTTACTTTCTGCATGAACAAACTAGCTAGAACCTAAACTTTTGTTGTTGTTGTTGTTGTTGTTGTTTTGTTCCGTTACCATTGATAGCGAAACCTGACCCAATTATCGGCTGGAATGGGGGATAAATTATATATCTAAATTTAGGCGTATCTACACATTATTTAGTACTAAATATATTTACATTTAAAAAAATTGAGACGTCTATTTTAAGATGGAGAGAGTAGAAACATTACAATAGGACCTACACTGTCTAAGGATCAGAATTTGTACAATTTTAGTTGTGTGCAATAAAATGACCATTTGCACTTGTGCAACTTTTGGTGCATTTCCGTGGTCGAGTGGATATGATGCTGAACAAATATATTTTCGACATTTCCGCGCAATTAATACGGACCCATTTCAAATCAATTTCGTTCTCCTCGCAGCATGCTCGCAATTCGAAGTGATCGCTATGCACAGCGTGCTCACCTCTCGAAAACTCTTTTCTACCGGCATCGGTATATAAAGGAGTACTATCCAGTGCTCAATAATTTGAGATTCGTGTTGCCGTTTAAGTGCATCTGTTTCTCCGTTTCCTGCCATCAGCGGTACGGATCACCTGACACGCATTCTTTCTCCTCCACGCTTTTTTCTTGCAGTCTTTTCACGTCAGTGCTGCACTGTGCACAGATCGTGTCACTTCACCACTGACTTGCATGCCTACATGCATGCATCTACCAAAAAGGCTACACCATCCATGCATGATCTCTAAAAAAATTAGCGATTCTTTCCTTTTTCAATAAATTTCATACGTAGCTTGTTACAATAATTTGATCTAAACTTATGTGGAATTTAGTCTTGTTTACGGGCAAAGCGCATGCTACGCTTGCGGCGTGGGCAGTGGCCGGAGCGCGGACGGCGCAAGCATCAAGCTATCAAGTTGGCGGTGACCCGAGCGCTACCGACAGAGGGACTATGCGTTGGTGGACGTGCGTGGTGGTGGCCGGCACGCGGACGGACGACGCGGTGGTAGACGGCACAACTACAACGACCTGAGCGTTGTCGGCGGACGTCACGGACAAGGCTCGTGGTGGTGCCCACGCTGATCAGCTACCTCAGCGACGCCGCAGGCATGGAGTGCGTCCTCGTCTACTCAATCGCCCCGTTCCTCGTGCGGCAGCGGCCGGAGCACTCGGTGGCAGTGGGAGAGCAAGTGGCTGGGGCGTGAGCAAGCTCGCGGGAGGAGCGCAACAAGCGGCCGGAGCGGGCGGCGCGAGCTTAGGACTTGACGCAAGCGACGGCCGGAGCAGGCGGCACGAGCGGAGGCCACGACGTGGGCGGCGAGCGGAGGCTCAAGCTACGGCTTGAGGGTGCGCAGCAGTGCGGGCGGTCAGACCCGATGGCCTTCTAATCTTACGGTCACCCGTGAACACGGTCGAAATTGCCACTAGTACTGTAGCACCCGTCGCATGTCGGAATGAGCCGCACTGCCGCGTGAAAGAGGGAAGAAGAAGAGGCGAGGGTGATCACGCCGCCCTGCTTCATACCGTCAGCTCCACCCTCTCGGCCACCGTTGGCCGGCGGCACTCCCATGACTGCCTCGTTGCACCGCCCTCCTCACATGCATCTATAATATCTAAATAGGTCATCCCACTAAAGTATTTCTCTTAGCATGCAAGCTGTCCACGTCATCAGGTGGGCATATACCACTAATCTGTCCACATCATTATTACCACCTCATGAAAAAAAGTTTGTTCCGTGAGTTATGTTTCGGTTACATGCAGCCCATTCATCAAGTGTATGAAGCCCATTACTCCAGGATCGTGGATCGCACAAAGGCCCATCATTATTTTATTCTTTATTTACCTCTGCAAATCACCGATTGTTTTCGGAAAAACGCCTTCTCTTCACCGTGATTTGCGGGAT
Source organism: Avena eriantha (assembly GCA_910589775.1). Taxonomy (NCBI): domain Eukaryota; kingdom Viridiplantae; phylum Streptophyta; class Magnoliopsida; order Poales; family Poaceae; genus Avena; species Avena eriantha. Next base: position 80,050,135 of record OU342741.1, on the reverse strand, counting down.
GGGTGCACCCCAAAATCTTCTTCTCCTTATAAGGCTAGTCCTAGTGGGGTATCATAAAAAATATCATGCCATCTTGCCAAAAATCTGATGTGGCACCATAATTAATGAAGAGAGAGGTGTTAGTAATATCAATATGATACCGTATCATAGCGCATGAAACTAGATAATTTAATGACCAATACATCTCATACACACAATTGCATTAAGATTGTAGAAAAAATTAAATACAATATTACTATGATACTACTAGATGATACTAACCACTAAAGAGGTAGTATCATACACTAATATCATATACATGATACTAGTAATATGATACTCCTACTATGACCAGCCTAATCACCAGCAACTGCCTTTACTGCCGTCGTTTCCAAAGCATGTCACCACCAATTAAATATTTAAGGTAACCGGCCGGGAGGGGGTCTCTACGACTCTACCCTGCCGTTTCATCAACTCTTCCCCTGCTGCTCCCGTCGCTTCCATCCCCCTAATCAAGCCATCGTCTGTTCATCTACCAGACTTTTCATATAAACCAATCCAATCATTGCTGCCCCTGCCTCTGTCCCATTCTCCTTGCCTCCTCCTACACCACATAGTGGGCCTTGCTGTATCTCCTCATTTTGTTGCCGCTTCCTGCGTGCCGCGAGTCTCCTTGCCGAATGCCTCTCTGATCGAGCCCATGGCACCCTGGTTTTTAACTAAACATGCTCCCTAGATCAGGGAATCTGCACGGAACTAGCAGAAGATGAGAAGCACTCCTCACCGTGTTCCCATGGGCATCTCCTCGATGAAGGGCGCGGCTTGCCGAATTGCTAGATCATGTATGGCTTTATCCATGTCCTGTTGGTAATCTTTCTCTCAAATTTGCAGTGCAGCTGGACAATCTAATGCGAAATGATGGGCCCTCGAGCAGTCGAGATTCCAACTCGGAGGCATCTCCTACTCTCCGTCATCCAAGTATTTCATTTTCCTAAGAAATATGTGGTATGTGTATGTTATTTCACACTGGCGCTGACTAAAATTTCATCTAATGTTGCCATCTCATGTGCAGTATTTTTTTTAATCGATTGATATTGACAAATAGAGGACGTTATTGCTGATATATAATCAAGGTTATTTGTACCAAAGGTTAAGCTGCTGCTCTCGAGTATCATGTTTGTTGATATAATCGAGGATATTTGTACCAAGGGTTTAGTCAAATGTAGTTTGTACTGTCATTTTTTTTCTAACAATACGGCGTCGATGTACTATAGAGATTCGTTAGCTGTACCGGATTGAGAGTACCATGTTTGCTTCTCTCCTTGGCGATGTAATCTTTTACTTATTTAATTCAGGCATTAGTACAGTGTGGGGACCAAGATTGGTACAGAAACAAACTCAAGTAGGTATGGTCAATTTCTTTGAATTTAGCGACAGTCTTTTTTTAATCTTTCGCTTCCTAATGCGAACTCATCCATTCCATGCATGAAAAAGGCTCCAGATGTTCAACTCTAACATGTTAGATCTCCATAGAGTTGTAGTTGTACTAATAAGAATTTTTCCAAAACTGTTTCTTATGAGGTTTAGAATTTCTTAGCAATCTTCATGGAAGGGGGATGCAAGTGAGCTGATTTTGCTTCAGTCTTTAGATTGGATAGTGCAGCCATTATGCATGGAGGTGGGTATTTCCTACAGAGGTAATAGACCAGGTCTCATTGGAAAAAAAATCAGTTAGTGAGTACAAGCTGGTATACTTTGGGATGGACAATATATGTTGCGCCACGTTTTGTAGGGTATCCTGACATCGTGTTTGTTTTTGCCCAAGGACATGGTTTTCGTTGGAAGTAGCAATTGTCTTCACCGAAACTCACGGCTTATGCACTAACTCACCTGCAGGGTCTCCTTCTAGATGAATTAAAATGATCCTCTAAATCAGTGTATCACTTTTTGTCGGTCTTATCATTGCATAACTAAACCATGATTTTGTTGACACAATATCCATAACTTGCAATACTTCTGTAATATTTTAGGTCATGATATGTTCTCTATATTTGTACTTTCAATCGTTTTTGGTCCAATAATTTGTTTCTATAAGGTCCCGCTGCAACGCGCGGGGCATCATCTAGTGTTTCAAAATAATTGAAACCACGTACAAATGAAACCATAAAATCATGTTTCAATAAACTAAACATAACAATTGAAACCATACGCAGATGAAACCACAAAGCCATGTTTCAATAAATTGAAACCACAAAAACAATTGAAACCACCACCCAAGAACAAATGACACCATAAAACCACGTTTCATTATTAAAACCATAAAACCCCGTTTCAAAATAATTAAAACAGCAATAACATGTTTGAAATAATAAAAAATCAAAAGATGTTTCAAACAACCAAAACCACACAAATAGGTTTCGAACAATTCGAAGTAGAAAATTATGTTTCAAACAAAGCGAAACCTTGCAAGCATGCTTCAGAACAATTAAAACCATCATCCAAGAACAAACGAAACCATGTAACCATGTTTCAATAAATTGAACCGTGTAAGCATCTTTGAAACAATTAAAACCACAAGAAGATGTTTGAAACAACCGAAACCACACAAGCATGTCTGAAACAATTGAAACCACAAAAAATGTTTGAAACAATTGAAACCAACAACTGTGAACAAATGAAATCATAGAACCATATTTCACTAAATTGAAACCACACAAACATGTTTTAAAACAATTGAAATCACGAATGTTATCTTTTAATCAATTGAAACCACTTTTTTGAAACCAAATCGAACCTTATCTGAAACCACTAAAACCATGTCGAACCATGCGGAAACCTATTTGAACTAATCGAACCCCAACAAGCATGTTTCAAAAAAAATGAAACCACACACCAATGAAACCACAAAACCATGTTTCAATAAACTGAACAAAACAATTGAAACCATACACAGATGAAACCATAAAACCATGTTTCAATAAATTGAAAATTCAAAAGCAATTGAAACCACCATCCAAGAACAAATGAAACCATAAAACCACGTTTATTTACACTAAAACCATAAAATCCCGTTTTAAAACAATTGAAACAACAATAACATGTTTAAAACAGCTCAAACCACCAAAAGATGTTTCAAACAACCGAAACCACACCAACACATTTCGAACAATTCAAAGTACAAAAAATGTTTCAAATAAAGCGAAACCTCGCAAGCATGTTTCAGAATAATTAAAACCACCACCCAAGAACAAAAGAAACCACATAGCCATGTTTTAATAAATTGAACCCGCACAAGCATCTTTGAAACAATTCAAACCATAAGATGTTTGAAACAACCAAAACCACACAAGTATGTCTAAAACAATTGAAACAACAAAAGATGTTTGAAACAATTGAAACCAACAATCATGAACAAATGAAACCACAAAACCATGTTTCACTAAGTTAAAACCACACAAACATGTTTGAAACAATTAAAACTATGAATGTTATCTTTTAATCAATTGAAACAACTTTTTTGAAACTAAATTGAACCTTATCTGAAACCACTGGAACCATGTCGAACCATGCGGAAAACTATTTGAGCCAATCAAACCCCCACAAGCATGTTTCAAAAAAATTGAAACCGCACACCAATGAAACCACGAAATCATGTTTTAATAAACTGAACAAAACAATTGAAATCATACACAGATGAAACCACAAAACCATGTTTTAATAAATTGAAAACACAAAAGCAATTGAAATCAACACCCAAGAACAAATGAAACCATAAAACCATGTTTTATTACACTAAACCATGAAACCCTATTTCAAAATAATTTAAACAACAATAATATGTTTGAAACAATTCAAACCACCAAAATATGTTTCAAACAACCGAAACCGCACCAATACGTTTCGAACATTTCGAAGTATAAAAATATGTTTCAAACGAAATGAACCCTCGCAAGCATGTTTCAGAACAATTAAAACCACAATCCAAGAACAAACGAAACCATATAATCATGTTTTAATAAATTGAACCCGCATAAGCATCTTTGAAACAATTGAAATCACAAGAAGATGTTTCAAACAACCAAAAACACACAAGTATGTCTAAAATAATTGAAACCATAAAAGATGTTTGAAACAATTAAAACCAACAAGCATGAACAAATGAAACCACAGAACCATATTTCACTAAATTGAAGCCACACAAACATGTTTGAAACAATTGAAACCACTAATATTATCTTTTAATCAATTAAAATCACTCATTTTGAAAACAAGTTGAACCTTATCTGAAACCACTGAAACCATTTCGGACCATGAGGAAATCTATTTGAAACAATCAAACTCCCACAAGCATGTTTAAAAAAAATTGAAACCGCAATTAAACCACGAAACTACGTTTCAATAAACTGAACAAAACAATTGAAACCATACACAGATAAAACCACAAAACCATGTTTCAATAAATTGAAACCACCATCAAAGAATAAATTGAAAGCACATAACCATGTTTAATAGATTTAAATGGAAAAAACAACCCATTTCCTCGTAATTGCCATTTGCACTGTCTTTCCCTAATTAAATTTATTCAAGGTAAACACTCGTACCTCATTTTACCGTTTCTAATTTAATTTATTATATTAGACAACTTTCTTTCTCATTAACGTAGATCTAGCGGTCAAAACTAGATCTGATAAAATTGGACTTCACATTGTATCACGCGGGAAAAACCCTTGTTGCACCACACTGTGGATCTGCGGGACACAACACCATGTCTTACTTTCTAGTACACGTACACATACATAGTACTAAAAAACGATACATGTCCTCGTTTAAGTATTTTCAAAGAATTAAGTTTTATCGAACATGTTTGAAACAACTGAATGAGTATAGTTTCAGAAAATAGTACAGTTTCAAAATTTTAGTTTCACTTGTTTAAAAATTAGTACTATTTCAAAAATAATCAGCACCCGTGAAATAAAACAAAAATGGCATGAAAACATCGAAACAAAATTTCATTCGCGTATCTAATTTTCCGTCATGTGTCAGATTTTCTAGGCATATTTAATAATTTGATTGTTTCATAATTATAGTCACATTTCATAATTTTCAATTAGTTTAAACTTTTTCACTGCATAAACTGTCCGTCTATCATAAGAGGGCAAACTAAAAAAATACTAACTCCTTTTTATTAAACAAGGCGTAATTTCTTTTCGGATTTTCACCACAAAACAAAAACGTACATGTTGTTTAGTATCCGCTTGTCAAAACTGCCCCTTCTAATTCTAAGCAAACAATTAGAGCATGTACAATGCAAGGTGCTTAGGGAAATGCTTAGAAAATAAACCGGTTTTTCCTTAATCACCAGTGCTTAAGGATACTAGGTGGATGCCTAACTAAGCACCTCTTCTATACAAATAAGCACAAATGCTTAGTAAAATGGTTGGTTTACTTTTGTAAGCACCTCCCATTATACATGCTCTTAGTGCGCTTCCAAAAATCGCTCTCTGATTGGACATGCATGTAGTGCCGGGTCAATGTTTTTTATTGCTCTGCATGCACGTTAGATAGTTAGGAGTAAATGAGTACAAAAATTGTGCATGTTACTGGTCCATTCAAAAAGGCAGGGTCCACTAAAAAAGGTAAGGAATCTAATCCATGGTGCCGGACGGAAAGAAGTAATGGCAGTTTGACTGGAAAATAGAGGCTCGGGCCTCAAAACACGGTGGGGCGGTGGATTCGGCTCCGGTATATAACCGCGCCGGTAGAATCGCCGGGTTCGCTCACCTCTGCTCTGTAGCCTTGACTCTGTTCAGCGCGCGGAGGATTCCGGCGTCGACGACGATGCCCTGTTGCTTTCCACGAACGCCTTCATGTGCACAATGACCTGGGCGCTGGCGGCAAGCTGGGGGAAGAGGTAGAACGCGTGGATTCCCTCCGGGAACTCCACCACCTGCACCTGCTTCCCCTTGCGCCGCAGCACGCCGGCGTACCTCCGTTGCCAGTCCTGCAGCGGGTCGAACCCGCCGACCACCACTAACGAAGGCGGGAAGACCTCCGCCAGCTCGGCGTTCTCGTCGGTCACGTGCGCCGCCGGGTGGTCGCGGCTGGCGCCCGCGGGCAGGAACGCCTTCCACCAGAAGTCGGACCGCCGGAGGTTCACTATCGGTGCCACGCCGTCCAGCATCATCTCCGACTCCGTCCGCTCCTCGCCGCCGAAGTACGGCTGCACGGACAGGAGGCCGGCGAGGCGCACGGAGCTGGAGGTGGTTGCCCAGCGGTTGGCCACGTGGTGGATTATGTTGCCGCCGGCGCTCTCCCCGGCGAGGAAGCAGCTGGAGAGGTCCACGGTCACGCCGTCGTCCAGGCCCGGGACGCCGCCGTTGGCGTCGATGTAGCGGAGCGTGTCCGTGGCGTCGTCGTAGGCGGCCGGGTAAGGGTGCTCGGGCGCGAGGCGGTACTCGACGGAGACCACGACGGCGCCGATGCCGCGGCAGAGGCGGCGGCAGAGGCGGTCGAAGTAGCACTGGGCCACGGAGAAGAGCGCGAAGCCGCCGCCGTGGAAGTAGACGACGAGCGGGAGCGGTGGCGGCGGCGCGTCCGACGACGCAGCGGCCGGGGAGAAGACCCGCGCCCAGAGGCCGCGGGAGGCGTCCACCGTGAAGTCGGCGGAGCGGACGCCGGAGGAGTCCGGGCGCGGGTCCGCGCGCACGCGGAGGAGGCGGTCGGCGACGGAGTACAGGCAGCGGTTGACGCTGACGGTGCCGTCGCGGCGGCGGTTGATGGCGTCGATGCCGGCGGAGACCGCGGCGACCTGCAGCTGCACCGCGCACGGCAGAGCCGGCGGCGAGGGCCGCGGGCGTCTGGCGAGGCGAGCCTGCGCCTCTTGGCTCGCGCTTCCTGTTTCCATTGTTGGCACACGCTTGCTGCCTTTGGCTCATTTTGACTGACCTTCTCAGACACGTACTGTAGTGTATTTTCTGCAACTATGTGGGTTCCGATCCTTGGCCGATCGCCGTCGTGAAGGCCGCTCTCGTGTACACGTATCGGCAGATCCGGTAACTACACTACGCGACCGGCCATGAAGAATTGCCACACAATTCGACTTTTTTTTAAAACACTTGTATTACTCAGAATATCAGAAATTACAATCTCTCGCTAAGCCATCCGGACCAGAAGCGAGCCAAACTGCACTTCTATTGTGGCTATTAGAATTCTGACACCTATTAATGTGAGTAATACAAGATGGGCGAACGTTGAACAAGGTTTTAATCTCCTCCACCGTCGTCGAGTAGACAAATCTCTCATTTTCCTTCTTGTTTAAGAGCCTACAAACCTCCAGACTGTCCACTTCTATTACCAGAGGTTGGGGGTATCGATGCAAAGACAACGATGAGCTCTCAAGAACAGCTTTCAACTCCGCGTCTAAGGCAACTCGACAAGATTGTAGATGCGACATGAGGACAATATAATTTCACCATTATGATCTTGCGGTATAATTCCAGCTCCTGCATCTCCTTTAGTTCTGAAGGATCCATCCGTGTTTAGCTTGCACCAACCACTAGGAAGAGGTGACCACGTTGAAAGAACACACACTGGCTTAACACAGTGGATACTTTCCTCATCTGGATCAGCAATGAACCTCCCTTGAAATATATCATCATTTGAATGATGCTCAATTTGCCACAACGAGTCCAAGTAGCTCATTAAGAATCACCGGGCGGCTTCCAACGATGGAGGCGGTTTATCATGAACAATCTCATTACGCACATGCCAAATACGCCACAGTGTCATCAAAATTTTGCTCACCATCCCACTAGGAAGATTTCCTAACAGGTCCAAGAGCCACTCAGGCCCGTGTTTAAGACTTAATCTAGGGGCGACATCATCCACTTTTCTGATATAAAATTCCATAGTCGACTCGCCATATGCATGTAATAAAGGGATGGTAAAGAATCAGTGATGAGGCGCTAAGCAAAGTGTCATATCTTTGGCGAGACAGTGGCTTTCCAAATCACCTCCTATATTTTCCGTGAGCTAGGAGCCCAAGCAATTCGATCCGCTTCGAGCCTAGAAGGTCTGATTTTCAAGATCTCAATGACATCAACTGGCATAAAGTGTTTGTGGATCAAATCTACCTTCCAATTTTCAAACTGATCAATTAGCTCACTGCGGTGATCCATCATACTGCATGATATAGTGTCGTTGCTATATAAAACTAATGAAACACCATTCCACTAGTATTATATCTCTTAGAGTGGTACAACAAAAACATAACAGGTCCAAGACATGACTATAGATTACAACTTAACTCTTTACAAAAGATCCATAAAACACTCTAGATTATAGATAGAGAAATAAACTTTTTCCAAAGAAGAACTAGAAATAACAACTCAGAACTAAAATACAATTAGGACCAGGTTCTATGGCTAGAAATTATATCTTTATCTAATCAGTAACCGGTGCCATCGTGGCGGCGGTTGATGGCGTCGATGCCGGCGGAGAACGCTGGCGACCTGCATCTGCACCGCGCACGGCAGAGCCGGCGGCGAGGGCCGCGGGCGTCTGGCGAGGCGAGCTTGCGCCTCTTGGCTCGTGCTTCCCGTTTCCATCGTTGGCCCACGCTTGCTGCATTTGGCTTATTTTGATTGACCTTCTCAGATACGTACGAGGAGTGTATTTTCTGCAAACTATGTGGGTTCCGATCCTTGGCCGGTCGCCGTCGTGAAGACCGCTCCCAATAAATTTCGTGTACACGTATCGGCAGCTCCAGTAACTACATTGCGTAGCATGATACGCTGCGTGACCGGCCATGAAGAATTGCCACACAATTCGACTGTACACGGACGCACAGGTTGATGGCGAAGCATTCAAGCACCTACAGTGGCTTCATTGATTTGAAGGTTTCACAACTGGTTTTGCCTATTTTTATTGTTGTTGTTGAGAAAAGGCTACAAAAGATAGAGCAGCTGCAGCGCAAAGTAAAGCAAATATACTACTCCTCCATCCTAAATTAGATTCACCGATTTCTCTACATTTTAATTTGACAAATCTAAATTAAAATGTCACGGATTTTTCTATATTCTAACTCTGACAAATCTGCGACATCTAAGAGCAACTCTAACGGAAACCCTAAAAGTCGGCCCTTAAAAACGCGTATACATGATCACGTTTTACGGGATCCGCTAGAGCGAATGTTTTGTAACCACCCCTTTTTTTACAGGTTTGACCGCTTTTATAGGTGTAGTTAGAGATATTCTAAGAGCATCTCCACCGGACGTCCCCAATCCGGCCCTCAACCGAGTTGGGAGGTGGAGGCCAAAAAAAGACCCACACCAGAGCCCTCAACCGGTGCCGGCAGTTTGGGCTGCCCACTGAACTATTCGACACCCCCTTGCCCACTCCGGCAACCAGGGGCCGGGCTGGTGCAGCTGGCAAACAAAGCCACGTCGGACGAGCCGCGTATGTTCGCGTTTGGCATAGTGGACAGCCACTCTGATGATCGGTCAATGTAATTAATGAACCTATGCTGTTCCCGTACGCGCTCGCGTGGGTCTTCGCCGGTTTCAGACGCCAGCGTCAACGCCCGCGTGACGGCTCGTCTCCCGATGAGCCAGAGTTAATGGGGTGGTGGTCGTTCGGCCTACCACCCCCTGCACTTATAAAAGGCCCCTCTTCCTCCTCACCGGCACACACACCGACCAATTGCCCTTTCTTCCTCCTCCTTCAATCTCTTTCGGCGACTGATATGTTGCAAACGTATTCATAATTTTTGATGTTCCATGCTTGGTTTTATCTACTTTCTTATGTTTTGTCCACACTTTGGAGTACTTTTTATACACTTTCTTGGACTAACCTATTAACAAGAGCCACAGTGCCAGTTACCTGTTTTCTGCTGTTTTTGGTTCCAGGAAAGTCAGAAAATGAATACTCCCGGAATTGGACGGGACAAAAGCCAAAGTCAATATTTTACCGAGGGGGACACGGAGCCAGAAGACGAGATGGAGGAGGGCCAAGGCCTGGCCACACCATATGGCGGCGCGGGCTAGCCCTGGCCGCGCCACCAGGTGGTGTGGCCCCCCGGCCGCCCACCGACCTTGCCTCTTCGCCTATAAGAAGTCTCCCGATGCATAAACCCTAAGTCGTCAATCAGAAATCCACGAAAAGTTCCGCAGCGCCGCCGCCACCGAAGGAGAGATTCGGGGGACAGAAAGTCTCTGTTCTGACACCCTGCCGGGACGGGGAAGTGCCCCCGGAGCCATCCCCATCGATCTCCACCACCATCTCCATCACCGTTGTTGATTCCCATGATGAGGAGGGAGTAGTTCTCTCTCGAGGCTAAGGGTTCTACTAGTAGCTATGTGTTCATCTCTCTATATATGCATGATCATATTGTGATCATGAGCTTTGTAATCAAGTAGATCTACCTTGTTACTCAAGTTCTTTAATAGATCTCTGCTCTCCCCATGTGTGTGGAAGTGACAGTGTGCACACCATGGTGGCACTTAGGCTAGAGATTACAAATACTTGTTATGAGTTATATTTGGAGTTGGATGTCTTTATGAAATTGTGGTGTTTGTTGGAACCATCTAGTGCTCAAGGTGACAGTGTGGGGTTTTCTAGATAGGGAAAGCGAAATTTGAGGTGTGCTCTTATAGCCCTATTGTTGATTAGAGTGTCCAACTGGAGAGTAGTTCAGCGTAGTATCATGAAGATAATATATTTACATGAGAGTGTTCACTAGTGAAAGTATGATCCCTAGGCCTTGTTTCTAAGCATTGATACACCGTTTGCAACTAGATCTGTTACATGTTTGCTTGTTGCCATCTTTATTTCAGTTTGCCTTTAGTCTCTTCCACGCCATCAAGCTATTTTCTAGCACCGTTACAACGTATAACTATCCATACCATTGGTATTTCACTATCTCTTCGCTGAACTAGTGCACCTATACACCTGACAAGTGTATTGTGTGTGTTGGGGACACAAGAGACTTTTTGTATCTTAATTGTAGGGTTGCTTGAGAGGGAATACCTTTGACCATTTCCTCCCTAAGTTCGATAAACCTTGGGTAATCCACTGAAGGGAAAACTTGTTGCTGTTCTACAAACCTCTGCACTTGGAGGCCCAACAACTGTCTACAAGAATAGAAGTGCGTAGACATCAAGCTATTTTCTGGCACCGTTGCCAGGGAGGTAAGGTAAAAGGTATTCACACCGGAGGATTAAGGAAGAAGAACCTCCCACGGCAAACGCCTATTTTCTGGCGCCATTGCCGGGGAGGTAAGGTAAAAGATACTCACATCCTCCGGTGTGAGTGCTCGAAGTTATTTTCTTTAGATTCTGCAATTTTGTCTTTTTGTTTCTTGTTTTCACTAGTTAGACTTAATGGAAAACAACAACAAAATTAGAGAGATTTATAGTATTTATCTTGAGTTAGGACATGAAGTGTTTGAAGAGAAAATTAAAAAACCTATGGAACTTTATTTGCATGCTAATAGCAATGGTGTTAGTATGAATTCTTTGGACACCATTGTAGCATCCCAATTGTCTAACAATTGTAATGCTACTTGGTCTAGTAATATAATGGCTACTTCCTATATATAATTTTTGCATCATAATTATATCATGCTCATGTCATCATGCCACCTTGCATTTGAGCATCATATAAAACCCTTTTTCTTTGGTTCTTCTCTCATATGCATTATTAATTGTATTTGCCTCTTGATATTGTTTTTGGCTATTGATATATTGTTTAATGCCCAAATTGAGTTGGGGGAATATCTTTTATTCAACTCCATCACCTTTCTTTTCACCACCTTATAATTCCACCATTTTACTTACCCATGGGCTTTATTTTCTTTTGGTATTTAATCTAGCTCATGGGAGATGGGATGGATCCAATTCTATTTTCTTTTGCTTGGCCTTTATTCCATATTTTGGAAGCATAAGAATAATGCCATGTTGTTATTATTGTCTTCACAAGCATAATAATATGGCATTTAATTATCATGCATGGGCCATGCAAATTAGCACTATCCCCTTCTTTTGGGATTTGCTTGTATTTTTGGAAGTGTGGCATGGTCCTTTGAGATTCAATTCAAGGTGGCCATACTTTTGCTTTCACCATCAAACCATACCCCTCTCTCCTTATCCATCATCTACCATGCATGATCATGTGGGCTTTTCTCTTTGATTTTTGAAACTCTCTCCCTCTCTCTTTCTCTTGTACTGTTTCCTCACCATCAACTTATGCTCATCCACCAAGCCCTCTCCTCACTCCTTAGCCAACTCGGTTCCATTTATTCAAAATTTGCACAAAACTTCCAAAAAGGGTTAATTCTTGGGCTTGTTTAAATCTGCAACAAAACAAAAACAAAACAGTTAATAAAATAAAAATAAAAACGAAATAACAGAGAAGAGCCTTACCTGCAGCCCAGCACAAGTGCCACTGCAGCGGCCCAACGACGCAGCCTCTCCCGGCCCATTTCCCTAGCCGCGGCCCAACCTCCTCCCCGGACCGTACCGGTTCGAGCCAGACGACGCCGACGCCACCCTCTGTTCCTCTTCTTCCCCCCAGTCTGACGCCGTCTCCTTCTTCCTTCCTGCGCGCAGACGGAAAGCGGCAGCGAGCAGGTGGCCGTCCTCCGTCGTCAGCTCACGCCTCCCGCACGCCATCTCCCCTCCTCTTATCCTCGCGCCGAGCCACACCTTTTTCTCTAACCCTAGCTCCCTGCTCCATTTTCTCTCTCCCTCTTGTCCGCATGCCCGCCGCAAGTCAGAGCACTGCGACGCCGTTGCCGCCCTAGCCGGTGACCGAGGCCTCTCCTGGGAGCATCGCCGCGGACCGTGGCGACGTTTCCGCCTGCTAGGAGGAGCCAGGACCGCTCGGAGCTGCCCCCTCGCCAGCGAGCCGCGCACCACCGCAGCAACCTCGCCGTCCCCCTCTGCTCCGACCACCCCGTCCTCGGATTTCCGTGGGAATCAGACGAGGTGAGCGCCCGCTCGTTCCTCTCCCGTTTCCTCCCCTCCGCGTGGCCGCGCCGCCCGATTTTGACCCCCGCCGTTGAGGTGCCCCGCCGTCGAGCAGACCTAGGCCGGCGTTTTTCCCCCTCTGTTCCCCGAGGCGCTCCGTCCGGTACAGCCCACCTGCGATGCTTCACCCTGAACAAGATCTGTAGCCAGTGATCCCCTCTCCTCGTTTTGTTTTGGAAGCCACGCGAGATACGCCCCCATTCCATCGCCATCCTCGCCGGAAAACCTCGTCATCGTCAGATCGTTGTCGCGATTCATAGAGAAGTCACCAGATTCAGTCCAGGGCTCGGGCGCCGTTTCGCGAAAAGGCCCCCCACCTTTTGACGACCACGCCTAGGTCCTTCGCGACCCCGCTAGCCAGCCCCGGTGTAATCTTGCAAGCAAGCCCCCGCGCTTTGTAGTTTCCCAACCCGCACTCCCCTGGATCGCCCACGTGTCAGTCGCCCGCTGGCTGCGCACGGGTGTGGCCCCATCTTCGCCCAGCCCCACCAGTCAGTCTCAGTGGCTAGAAGAACCCGCGGTGTAAAAAAGCTTTGCGCGCGGATCTCGCCCAGTCAGCAGCGGCCCACCTGTCTGTGACTGTGGCTAGGTCTGGCTGAGTACAAAAAGGTTTTCTGTTTATCTGTTTTAATAAAACAATTTCAGTAATTGTTTAAATTCAAATACAAATCAGATTTTAAATAACTTTTAATTATAAATCCAAACAATACATATAATATATGTTTTTGAATCAAAAAAATGTGAGGAATTCAAATATGCCATTCAAAATATTGTTTGACCATTTTAAATTTTCGAGATGATTAAAATTACAATAAAATGCCCTTTTCTTAATAAATTAATAACTTTAATTCTACAACTCCAAATTTGACAAATAATATGTCTAAATCGATCAGCGCGACGAGCCCGTTCTATCTATGCAGTCATTGTTCTGAATTGAAGCATGCATCATGTCATTATTAAAAATCTGAACTGTTTATGGCAATAAAATTTGACTAAATAAATAATAAAATGCTTTATTCTTGTACCTCACACCTCACCATGCCATGCTACTTTAATGCCATGTAAATTGTGCATCATTCATCATGGCATGCTTGTTTGCTTGTCGCATTTTAATCCATATGCTTGTGCACTTTATTTATGTTGGCCTTTGTTTGTTTGGTTCTTCTTCGAATAGACGCCCAGCAGGAGAATTACCAGGAATCACAAGAGTACTACCCCGATCCATCTCTCGCTTCAACTGAGCTGCCAGGCAAGCACTACCACATGCTTGCATACATATAGTACCTATTGCCTCTATCTTATTCTTGCATCATCGAGTCGCGATTGCATTAATCTGAATCCCAAGTACTGCATAGCCTTTATTTTTAAACCCCACTGAAGCTTGTTCCTCCATCCCATGAGCCATTACTGCAGGAGTTGTTTGAGCCATGCGAGTCGTAGAAAAGCATGTGTAGGGTATGTGAGTGTCTGATGAATAACGAGGTACCTAAACAACTTAACCTGAGTAGTAATGGGATAACTAATGAAAGAGGCACCGGTGAGCAATATCTGCTATTTGGTTTTTCATGCTCACTTGTGTCCCGTAGGACTCCGAGTACTTGATTCATGTTCCTTGACTATTCACACTATCCACATCTGGGAGGCCTTATGGACCCCCCCTGAGCCAGAGCTTGATTCATTCTTATTTCTTCGGGCCACAAAGTAGTTTGGGGTTTTATTACTATCCTGTACTTATGCCATGTTACTGTTTTATTTAAGATTGTGCGAGGAGCACCTGTACTGTTTAATAATTGCGGAGTGTTTTCGCGGTATCGACAAGCCCAGTCACATTTTCGGGTTCCTAGTCGTTTACAGCCATTGGCGCAAACCTTGGGTCCGTCTCGGAGCCGGCCAACTTCGTTGCGGGTAGCTTAATGGGGTGGCCCCCCTGAAATATTTCTGAATCCTGTGATTGCTTTGTCGTGAATGCCTCGTTGGGTTTTGAGTTGGTTTTTCCAAGGTTGATCGAGTGTGTGTTGCTATTCGTGCACCCCTGCAGGGTAAATCTTTCTGAAAGCCGTGTCCACGGTTATGGACGGCTTGGAGCACAGTTTCTCGATCATAGACAAGTATAACTAAAGTACCGCCTTTAATTTGACTAAGTACTTGACTAGTAAATAGTGCAATACTCATGGAATGGTTAATAAAACTGCCAACGGATGGGGGTTGTTCGTCCGCTTCCGCGTTGCAAGCAAGGAGGAGGATAGATGTGTTAATTATACTGTTATAACTGTTGTTCTTAATCCACGGACATCCTTCTATCATTGGTTAGGCGAATGGTTAGCGAGTATCTATAGAATTGTTAGATATTATCTTTTGCTACAATTGCGTCACCCTAGGTTGTGTCCCCTTTAGTGGCATAAAGACTTGCTGAGTACCCCTAGGGTCTCACACGATAAATTGTTTGATTTAGATGAACAGGTGTATTCGCAAGATGGATACTGGGTGGAGGAGACAGATGATGTTGGCAACGATCATTCGGTGTAGAGATTCCGAGAACGGGGATCCGTGAGATCTGTGGGCGGGATGTGTTTATTTATGTGGCATCTTATGCTGATTTGCTTCTTATCCGTACTCGGATCTTGTTTTCCGCTTCCGCCTGATACTCTGATGTTTGTTGTATGAGGAGCTATCCTAAATTATTATCTCTATCTAGGATATTTGAATCTTGCAGTATGGCATTGCAATATTTCTATTTCTTTTAGATGGAATGGCTCTAAGGACTGTTGTATGTGGCTTGCATACATACTCATTTGTGTATGTAGTTGATCCCTTCGCCTGCCGATTACGCCACTTGTTCTTGTCCCGGTGTTCTGAAAGTGGTTAGGACGGCCGAAAGGTCTACCGTGAGTGGCCCTGGGCCCCACCGTACTATTTTAACCACTTTTGTTCATCCAGGCATGTAACTAAGAGCGTAATTCACCGAGGTAGTTACAATTGGTATCAGAGCCATCCCGCCCTTCAGGGTCTCAGCCAAAATGGTCGTTGTCAGTCTAGCAAATATTTTTGGTAGTTATGTATACTAGGGAAAAAACAAACGTGAGAGTAGGACTGCTTCCATTTTTCTTCTTACCCACCCACCCACCCTTTTTCTGTTAAGGAAGTGTAACGTTTTCAATCCTCTTCTAAAAATTCAAACTAGGATTCACGTGTTCTGGGTTCCGTAGTACCATAGGTTGTGTTTGTGTGTGTGTGTGTGTGAATTCTTTGTCTATCTGTTGCATCCAAATGTTATTACTATTTGCCTTTTGGTTATCAACTGTTGGTACACTCCATACCGACAGGCCTTTGTAAACCGACGCGATCTATTCTGATTCATTGTATACCGATGCGATCTATCTTACTCTTTGTTATCCGACGTTATCTTGTTGGGGTGTTCTTTTTCGTAGTTACCAATCTTTAGGTTCATCTTAAAAGAAGGTATTGGGATATGTGTTTTACTTATTCATGTGCGGAGTAATGATTTGAGTGCGGGATGGAGTCGCGACCATACCACTACTTTTATCATTGCTCTTGTATATTGAACTAGTAGAGTTACTAATCTTGATTCGTTAAGTGGTTTTGCGCATATAGTGGTATTTTAATGCCGAAATCTGCGGAAATTTTTTCTTTGTTAGCTTGTGTACCACACTCCTTGTTCAGTCGTGTGCGTTATGCTTAATATCTTCTAATTGCCTTTAACTTTGTTGATATTTTAATATCATCTCAGTGAATTGCATCCTTTAATCTTGGTTAATTCCATTTTGGTACTATTTTGGATTATTATCATTCTCCATTATAGTACTGACTTGTGTTTTATATCAATCACAGGATGGCACCACCATGCCGTTCTGAGGAGGACATACCACCTGAACTTGGGGCTGCTTTGGTAAGTATTGCAAATGCTTTGGGCACTATGCAGCAGAACCAGCAACGCTTCGAGGAAAGCGTGAGGAGGAATGAGTTTGTTCCGCTACCTCCACCTCCCAAGCGAGGAGACATCAAGAGTTTTCTCAAGTTCAACCCACGCCAATTTGAGGTGTCTGATCAGCCACTTGATGCGGATGATTGGCTGCGCGAAGTGTCAAGGTTGCTGATGACTGCGGATGTTCCCGAGCAAGAATGGGTCAAATGTGCCACTCACCTTCTGAAGGGAGATGCAGCTCTGTGGTGGGAAAATTACCTCAAGGCAGACCTCTCTGGTTTTCAGCCTATTTGGGAGCAATTCACTAGGGCTTTCAAAGAGCAATATTTGTCAAAAATTGTCATGGAAAGGATGAAGGAAGTGTTTCTCAACCTCAAGCAGGGCACTGACAATGTCAACACCTACATTAGAAACTTCATGAACCTTTCTCGGTATGGTGGCGATGAGATCTCTGATGACAAGAAAAAGCAAAAGAGGTTCCGGCAAGGCCTCGATGCTTCCATCAAATATGCAATCACTCATGCAAGGCCGGCGTCTTTTCTGGAACTCCAACACACAGCTCTGAAGGAAGAAGCAAGTAGGCAAGTGTTTGAGGAGTCAAAGAAACACAGCCGTGATACAACAAGTTCTTCTGCTACGACAGCTCCTTCTAAGCGTCGTGTCTGGGTTCCTAACACCCCACCGTCGCTCCCTGCTCTGCCAAGACCGTCAAGCTACGCAGCAAGGCCACCAAACTCTTTCACTGCGGCTCCCAGAGACTACAACCACAACTACCCTGGAGCGCCTGGCGGAGTCCCTGGCTATGTTGCTCCACGTCCACCTGGTGCTTGTTACACTTGTGGAAACACTGGGCATCCGCACTGGAATTGTCCTATGAACAACAAAGCTCTTCCACCACCACCTCCAAGACCTACAGCAAGTTCTCCTATGATTCGTGCACCTCCACCTCAGGCTCTCAACATCAACACCAAGCCTGGGTCTACGGTTGCTCGTGCCAACTGTGTCAACGTCGCTCAAGCTGAGCATGCATCTGGAGTTGTGATGGGTATGCTTCCTGTTAACTCAGTTTCTGCACGAGTGTTGTTTGATTCTGGCGCATCGCATTCTTTTGTCTCTACGAGTTTTGCTGATAGGAATGGGTTATCTATGGATCCTCTCCCCAAGCGTTTAATGGTCCTTTCTCCTGGAGCAACAATGGCATCTTCTAAAATCAGCCATAACAATCAAATTGAGATTGGTGGTTCTTCGTTTCCGGCTTCCTTAATTATTCTGGGCAATTCTGATATTGATGTTATCTTGGGCATGGATTGGTTAACAGCAAATGCAGCTGTGATTGATTGTGCTGAACGTTCGGTTTCTTTGAAAATTCCTGAAGGCCATATAGTCTATTCTCCAAGTCTGACTCCTGCAATTTAGCTTTATTCTTTGGCAGCTCTGAATGGTGATGCTATGGAAGGTATTCAGATTGTTCCTGTAGTCTGTGAGTTCCCAGATGTCTTTCCTGAAGAGTTGCTAGGTATGCCTCCAGATCGTGAGGTTGAGTTTGTCATTGAACTTGAACCTGGTACCGCTCCTATCTCCAAGCGGCCTTATAAAATGGGTCCTGCTGAGTTGGCTGAACTCAAACGTCAGCTGGATGAACAAGAGAAGTTGGGTTTCATTCAGCACAGTACTTCTTCTTGGGGTAGTCCAACCATCTTTGTGAAGAAGCGAGACAAGACTGATAGACTTTGTGTTGACTATCGGGCACTCAATGCTAAAACAATCAAGAATAAATATCCCCTTCCACGGATTAATGATCTCTTCGATCAGCTAGCTGGAGCTGTGGTATTCTCTAAACTTGACTTGAGAAGTGGATATCATCAAATCAAGATTTGCAAGGAAGATGTTCCTAAAACAGCTTTCACCACTTGCTATGGTCTGTATGAGTACACGGTCATGTCTTTCGGTCTCACCAATGCACCTGCCACCTTCTCGAGGCTTATGAACTCGGTTTTCATGGAGTATCTTGATAAGTTCGTTGTGGTCTATCTGAATGATATTCTAGTCTATTCTAAGTCTAAGGAAGAACATGAAGAACAACTTCGGTGTGTCCTAAACAAGCTTCGTGAGAACCGCCTATATGCAAAGTTCTCCAAGTGTGAGTTTTGGCTGCCTCAAGTCACCTACCTTGGTCACGTCATATCTGCCAAAGGCATTGCCGTCAACCCAGAAACTATTAAGACAATTATGGACTGGCTTCCACCCATAAATGTCAAAGAAGTCCGAAGTTTCCTTGGTTTGGCCAGTTACTGTCGCCGCTTCGTTCAAAACTTCTCGAAGATTGCGAAGCCTCTTACCGATCTCCTCAAGAAAGGCAAGAAATACCTTTGGACTCCTGCATGTCAAGCAAGCTTTGAAACACTCAAAGAGAAGCTCACTTCCACACCAGTCTTAGTTCCTCCAGATACATCAAAGCCTTTCCAGATATTCTGTGACGCCTCATTGCAAGGATTGGGTGCGGTCCTTATGCAAGAAAAACAAGTTGTTGCTTATGCATCTCGTCAGTTAAAGACGCATGAGATCAACTATCCTACACATGACCTCGAACTCGCAGCAGTTGTCTTTGCTTTGAAAGTATGGAGGCATTACTTGCTTGGCAACCGTTGTGAGATCTTTTCTGATCACAAGAGTCTGAAGTATATCTTCACACAGCCTGATCTCAACCTTCGTAAGAGGAGGTGGCTTGAAACAATCAATGATTTCGATTTGACCATCAACTACACTCCGGGCAAAGCTAATGTCATGGCCGATGCTCTCAGCCGAAAAGCTTATGTCAACAATCTCATGGTGGAAGAACAACAGCCTCTCTTGTGCGAGGAATTCCGCAAGCTAAACCTTGAAATTGTGGATCAAGGGTATCTTCTGAACCTTCTAGCAAAACCTCTCTTGGAAGAAAAGGTCCGTTCCATTCAACTTGGTGATCCTTACACTAAAAAGATCATCTCCAACATTCAGCTTCCGAAGTATGAGTCTTTCCACATCGACGATCAAGGCACTCTTTTCTTTGAACACCGGATGTTTGTTCCGAACTACCCGGGTTTAAGAGAGCAAGTTCTTAAGGAGGCGCATGATTCTGTTCTTTCTATCCACCCTGGCAGCACTAAGATGTACATGGACTTGAAAACACAGTATTGGTGGCCTGGGTTGAAACGATATTGTGCCAAGTATGTCTCGGAGTGTGATGTTTGTCGCAGAGTTAAAGCTGTCCATCAGAAACCTTCCGGTCTTCTACAGCCATTGAAGCCTCCGGAATGGAAATGGGAGAAAGTAGAGATGGACTTCATCACTGGTTTTCCAAGGTCGCAGAAGGGCAACAATGCAATCTTTGTTGTCATCGACAGGTTTTCTAAAGTGGTTCACTTCTTTCCCGTCAAGGAAACAATTTATGCAATTCAGTTGGCTGAGCTCTATATCAACAGAATTGTCTCTCTGTATGGGGTCCCTCTTGAGATTAGTTCAGACCGTGGAAGCATCTTCACTTCCAATTTCTGGGGAAGTTTCCAAAATGCTTTGGGAACAAAATTGAACTTCAGCACAGCTTACCACCCTCAGTCGCAAGGACAAGTTGAAAGGATCAATCAGATTCTGGAAGATATGCTCCGTGCGTGCGTTATCTCTTTCGGCATGAAGTGGGAAGAATGTCTTCCTTATGCTGAATTCTCTTACAACAACAGCTTCCAGAAAAGTCTAAAGATGGCACCATTTGAGGTTCTATATGGTCGCAAATGCAGAACTCCGATTGGTTGGTCGGGCGCAGATGAAAGAGCATTGTTTGGCCCCGACATTGTAACTCAAGCGGAGGAGAAGGTTCACATCATTCTTGAAAATCTGAAGGTTGCTCAAAGTCGCCAGAAGAGCAACTATGACAGAAAGCACACAGACATGGAGTATGTCCCTGGTGATCTCGTTTACCTTCGTGTCACTCCCATGAGAGGCACGCACCGCTTTGGTATCAAAGGAAAGCTGGCCCCTAGATACATCGGTCCTTTAAAAATTCGTGGAAGAAGGGGAGAAGTTGCTTATGCTCTTGAGCTCCCTGAAAAACTCAAGGTCCATGATGTTTTCCATATCTCTCAACTCAAGAAGTGCTTCAAGGATCCCGGCAGGACCGTGGACCATGAACTCATCAATCTCCAAGAAGATCTGTCTTATCAAGAACACCCCACAAAAATTCTTGAAGTCGCAAAAAGAAGGACTCGCAACAAGTCCATCAAGTTCTGCAAGGTGCAGTGGTCGCACCATTCCGTTGATGAAGCCACTTGGGAACGTGAAGATGAGCTCCGTGCCAAGTATCCTACCCTCTTTGAGTCTTCTTCTTCTTCCTAGAATCTCGGGGCGAGATTCCTGTTTAGTGGGGGAGAGTTGTAGCATCCCAATTGTCTAACAATTGTAATGCTACTTGGTCTAGTAATATAATGGCTACTTCCTATATATAATTGTTGCATCATAATTATATCATGCTCATGTCATCATGCCACCTTGCATTTGAGCATCATATAAAACCCTTTTTCTTTGGTTCTTCTCTCATATGCATTATTAATTGTATTTGCCTCTTGATATTGTTTTTGGCTATTGATATATTTTTTAATGCCCAAATTGAGTTGGGGACAAATCTTTTATTCAACTCCATCACCTTTCTTTTCACCACCTTATAATTCCACCATTTTACTTACCCATGGGCTTTATTTTCTTTTGGTATTTAATCTAGCTCATGGGAGATGGGATGGATCCAATTCTATTTTCTTTTGCTTGGCCTTTATTCCATATTTTGGAAGCATAAGAATAATGCCATGTTGTTATTATTGTCTTCACAAGCATAAGAATATGGCATTTAATTATCATGCATGGGCCATGCAAATTAGCACCATCACCTTCTTTTGGGATTTGCTTGTATTTTTGGAAGTGTGGCATGGTCCTTTGAGATTGTACTTTCTATCCACTGCAGCGGCCCAACGACGCAGCCTCTCCCGGCCCATTTCCCCAGCCGTGGCCCAACCTCCTCCCCAGCCCGTACCGGTTCGAGCCAGACGACGCCGACGCCACCCTCTGTTCCTCTTATCCCCCCTGTCTGACGCCGTCTCCTTCTTCCTTCATGCGCGCAGACGGAAAGCGGCAGCGAGCAGGTGGCCGTCCTCCGCCGTCAGCTCACGCCTCCCGCACACCATCTCCCCTCCTCTTATCCTCACACCGAGCCGCACCTTTTTCTCTAACCCTAGCTCCCTGCTCTGTTTTCTCTCTCCCTCTTCTCCGCGTGCCCGCCGCCAGTCAGAGCACTGTGACGTCGTTGCCGCCCTAGCCGGTGACCCAGGCCTCGCCTGGGAGCATCGCCGCGGACCATGGCAACGTTTCCGCCTGCTAGGAGGAGCCAGGACCGCTCGGAGCTGCCCCCTCGCTAGTGAGCCGTGCACCACCGCAGCAACCTCATCGTCCACCTCCGCTCCGACCACCTCGTCCTCGGATTTCTGTGGGAATCAGACGAGGTGAGCGCCCCGCTCGTTCCTCTCCCGTTTCCTCCCCTCCGCGTGGCCGCGCCGCCCGATTTTGACCCCCGCCGTTGAGGTGCCCCGCCGTCGAGCAGACCTAGGCCGGCGTTTTTCCCCCTCTGTTCCTCGAGGCGCTCCGTCCGATACAGCCCACCTGCGATGCTTCACCCTGAACAAGATCCGTAGCCAGTGATCCCCTCTCCTCGTTTTGTTTTGGAAGCCACGCGAGAAACGCCCCCGTTCCATCGCCATCCTCGCCGGAAAACCTCGCCGTTGTCAGATCGTCGTCGCGATTCAGAGAGAAGTCGCCAGATTCAGTCCAGGGCTCGGGCGCCCTTTCGCGAAAAGGCCCTCCCCACCTTTTGACGACCACGCCTAGGTCCTTCGCAGCCCCAGCAACCCCACTAGCCAGCCCAGGTGCAATCTTGCAAGCAAGCCCCCGCACTTTGTAGTTTCCCAACCCGCACTCCCCTGGATCGCCCACGTGTCAGTCGCCCGCTGGCCGCGCACGCGTGTGGCCACATCTTCGCCCAGCCCCACCAGTCAGTCTCAGTGGCTAGAAGAACCCGCGGGGTAAAAAAGCTTTGCGCGCGGATCTCGCCCAGTCAGCAGCGGCCCACCTTCTTGTGACTGTGGCTAGGTCTGGCTGAGTACAAAAAGGTTTTCTGTTTATCTGTTTTAATAAAACAATTTCAGTAATTGTTTAAATTCAAATACAAATCAGATTTTAAATAACTTTTAATTTTTAAATGCAAACAATACATATAATATATGTTTTTGAATCAGAAAAATGTGAGGAATTCAAATATGCCATTCAAAATATTGTTTGACCATTTTAAATTTTCGAGATGATTAAAATTACAATAAAATGCCCTTTTCTTAATAAATTAATAACTTTAATTCTACAACTCCAAATTTGACAAATAATATGTCTAAATCGATCAGCGCGACGAGCCCGTTCTATCTATACAGTCCTTGTTCTGAATTGAAGAATGCATCATGTCATTATTAAAAATCTGAACTGTTTATGGCAATAAAATTTGACTAAATAAATAATAAAATGCTTTATTCTTGTACCTCACACCTCACCATGCCATGCTACTTTAATTCCATGTAAATTGTGCATCATTCATCATGTCATGCTTGTTTGCTTGTCGCATTTTAATCCATATGCTTGTGCACTTTATTTATGTTGGCCCTTGTTTGTTTGGTTCTTCTTCGAATAGACGCCCAGCAGGAGAATTACCAGGAATCACAGGAGTACTACCCCCGATCCATCTCTCGCTTCAACTGAGGTGCCAGGAAAGCACTACCACATGCTTGCATACATATAGTACATATTGCCTCTATCTTATTCTTGTATCATCGAGTCGTGATTGCATTAAACTGAATCCCAAGTACTACATAGCCTTTATTTTGAAACCCCACTGAAGCTTGTTCCTCCATCCCATGAGCCATTACTGCAGGAGTTGTTTGAGCCATGCGAGTCGTAGAAAAGCATGTGTAGGGTATGTGAGTGTCTGATGAATAACGAGGTACCTAAACAACTTAACCTGAGTAGTAATGGGATAACTAATGAAAGAGGCACCGGTGAGCAATATCTGCTATTTGGTTTTTCATGCTCACTTGTGTCCCGTAGGACTCCGAGTACTTGATTCATGTTCCTTGACTATTCACACTATCCACATCCGGGAGGCCTTATGGACCCCCCTGAGCCAGAGCTTGATTCATTCTTATTTCTTGGGGCCACAAAGTAGTTTGGGGCTTTATTACTATCCTGTACTTATGCCATGTTACTGTTTTATTTAAGATTGTGCGAGGAGCACCTGTACTGTTTAAGAATTGCGGAGTGTTTTCGCGGTATCGACAAGCCCAGTCACATTTTCAGGTTCCCAGTCGTTTACAGCCATTGGCGCAAACCTTGGGTCCATCTCGGCGCCGGCCAACTTCGTTGCGGGTAGCTTAATGGGGTGGCCCCCTAAAATATTTCTGAATCCTATGATTGCTTTGTCGTGAATGCCTCGTTGGGTTTTGAGTTGGTTTTTCCGAGTTTGATCGAGTGTGTGTTGCTATTCGTGCACCCCTACAGGGTAAATCTTTCTGAAAGCCGTGTCCGCGGTTATGGACGACTTGGAGCACAGTTTCTCGATCATAGACAAGTATAACTAAAGTATCACCTTTAATTTGACTAAGTACTTGACTAGTAAATAGTGCAATACTCATGGAATGGTTAATAAAACTGCCAACGGATGGGGGTTGTTCGTCCGCTTCCGCGTTGCAAACGAGGAGGAGGATGGATGTGTTAATTATACTGTTATAACTGTTGTTCTTAATCCACGGACATCCGTCTATCATTGGTTAGGCGGATGGTTAGCGAGTATCTATAGAATTGTTAGATATTATCTTTTGCTGCAATTGCGTCACCCTAGGTTGTGTCCCCTTTAGTGGCATAAAGACTTGCTGAGTACCCCTAGGGTCTCACACGATAAATTGTTTGATTCAGATGAACAGGTGTATTCGCAAGATGGATACTGGGTGGAGGAGACAGATGATGTTGGCAACGATCATTCAGTGTAGAGATTCCGGGAACGGGGATCCGTGAGATCTGTGGGCGGGATGTGTTTATTTATGTGGCATCTTATGCCGATTTGCTTCTTATCCGTACTCGGATCTTGTTTTCTGCTTCCGCCTGATACTCTGATGTTTGTTGTATGAGGAGCTATCCTAAATTATTATCTCTATCTAGGATATTTGAATCTTGCCATATGGCGTTGCAATATTTCTATTTCTTTTAGATGGAATGGCTCTGAGGACTGTTGTATGTGGCTTGCATACATACTCATTTGTGTATGTAGTTGATCCCTTCGCTTGCCGATTACGCCGCCCGTTATTGTCCCGATATTCTGAAAGTGGTTAGGACAGCCGAAAGGTCTACCGTGAGTGGCCCTGGGCCCCACCATACTATTTTAACCACTTTCGTTCATCCAGGCATGTAACTAAGAGCGTAATTCACCGAGCTAGCTACAACCATTATTTCTAATGCTATGGAAATGTCTAAGCTTGGGGAAGCTAGTTTGTATGAAAATGATCTTTTTAGTTCCCCAGCTTTGGAAGATAGCTATTCTATTGCTTATGATGATACAAAACCTCCAATATATGATGATTACAATGATGAATATGATATTTTCAGTCCACCTACTATTGAGGAGAAAATTAATGATTACAATATGCCTCCTATATTTGATGATTATGGTGATGAGAATAATAATGATAGTTATTTTGTTGAATTTGCTCCCACTACAATTAATAAGAATGACTATGTTTATGTGGAGAGTAATAATTATTATATGCATGTGGCTCATGATAAGAATGTTTTATGTAATAGTTATATTGTTAATTTTATTCATGATGCTACTGAAAGTTATTATGAGAGAGGGAAGCATGGTTTTATGTATCTCATCAATATTAAGTTTCCCCTCTTTATGTTGAAAGTCTTGAAGTTGCACTTGTTTTGCTTTACTACTTTGTGCTTTCATGACTTGTTTCTTTACAAGATTCCTGTGCATAACCCAAAAGTTTTAGTTGAGTCTTGTAAGTTATTACCTCTGTAATAACCTCTCCTTATCCTTTTTATTTGCTTGTTGTGCCAAGAGTAACCTCTAATGAGAGGGAAGTAATGATTGGGAAAGTTGTTGTCCCGAAACAGATTCCTGTTCTTCACCGTAAAAATTCGTGTAAAATCTCTGTACGTCCTTTTGAGGCGTGAATTTTTGTACTTCAGCCCTAGGTTGTTATCTAACTTTAGTCAGTTCAACACTTTTTGATTTGAGCAACATAAGGTCTTTGAAAAAATTCGTCTTTACATCCTGGTCTGTTTTGACAGATTTCTGCCATTTTCTGCATTTGCTTCTTGTTGGTTCCTTTTTGAGTTCTTTTGGGGAATTGATATTTTTGAGGGAAATGCTACAGTATCTAGTGTTTTAATGTAAGTTTATTGGTGTTATAACTGAACCTAAAGACTTATTATCTTGAGTACACTAATGTTGCTAATAAAGATTGTGTGAAGTTTTGTATGAAGGCAAAATTTCAGGTGTATAGAAGGAATGAGTAATGAGATGAAGGATGGACTAAAGCTCAAACTTGGGGATGCCACGTGTGTCACCCCAAGAAATATCCAAGAATTATAAGCATCAAATCTTGGGGATGTCCAAGGCATCCCCTTCTTCATCAATAAAAATCTCAGGTTTCTTCCAAACGCTTCATTTTTATTGTTTCATGCACAGTTATGTTGTTCTTGGAGCATCTTCTTTTTCGTTTTCTTCTTAGTTTTTGGTTTGATTTTGTTTTCTTAGTTTGCTGAATAAATTGGTTGGACCCCCTCTTTCATGCATTGGTTTTTAAATAGTTTGGTTTGGTTTGGAAAAGAGTAGGAAAGCTCATGCTTAAGTGGTAAAAAGAGCTTGTTTTTGACTGTGGCCTATGCTTTGTCATGCCATGCTTGATATTGTTTTGGCTTTATGCTTAGTATTATTTGCTTTAGCATGACTTGTTATAAACAATTGATATTGCTTAATGTGCCTTGGATGAATCATGCGTTGTTTTAGCATATTAAAGCAGAGTATAGTGGTATTCTCCTTTGATGCTTTATTTGGGTTGACTTGGCGCATGCTCACACCATGTTATGACTATCTCAAGTCACCATAGCCTTTATGATCCTTTAGTTTTCAACTTGTAGTATCACTTTATGCTTTGATCAATGATGTTTTGTCGCTCTGCGTGATTATGGCCATTATTGCTCTCTTAGTGTGTCGCTCCCAGTCTTTTGCTAGCCTCCACAACCAAGTATGAGTTCCACTCATGCATCCAACTCCTTAAACCAAGTTATTCCAAAGAGTCCACCATACCTGCCTACTAGCTTATGCTATTCCAAGTATATTGATGTTTTTGTTTACCTTCCAAATTAAACTTGTTATGAGAAAACTAGTGATTAAAGCTCTCACGAACTTGATGACACACTTTAATTTTCTTGCCCTTAATGAATTTAAACCATTGTGTCGTCTATGTTGTATATGCTTGCACTTATTTTTTTGGAATTAGCAGAACCATGCTTTCATGGGGAACGCTTTCAACATTGCACTTGGTACTTGTACCTAGTTGATATCATGCTCTTTTGTATATGGATGTCGTTGGTGTGAAATGAAAGGGGAGCTTGTAAGTCCATGGAGTTATGTATATGTGTTAGAGAAATGCCTGGGCCGCTGGTCTAATCCATGCTGACATGGTGGAAACCTGCAGCGTAACCATAATGAGCTGTCTATGAAGCATTCTTCTTATAAAAAAGAGTCCTATATTGAGAAAAAAGAAAAAAAAGAGATTATGAAAAGAGGAAAGAGAGAAAAAAGCACCATATTCCCATGGTAAATAAGAAGATTGTTGAGATGCTCGTTGTCTGCTTGCCTTGTCATTTTGATATGGGGATTCTTCCGTATCATCGGGCAAGGGGTACCCCGTTGGGAAACCTTGTAACCACGCCTTGGCCTTCTTGGTGAAGAAAAGAACTCTACCACATTTGGGTCAGTACTTGTCAGACTACTACTATATGGAAAAGTTCAGAGCTGTGTACGATGGATCCGTCGAGCCATGTACAGACCCATCTCAGTGGCCTCAAGTCCAACTGTCTTTCGAGCTTTGCCAGCCAGTTACAAAAAGGGGCAGAGGAAGACCCCAGGTGAATAGGTTTAAGAATTTTCTCGAGAAGAAGGGTTCGGCTTTCTGTGCTACAAAGAAGGGCAATAATAGATGCAAGACCTGCCATCTTATAGGCCATAGAGCAGCTGGATGTCCCCTTAATGCTCCCAAACCTAGGTATGAGATGGTACATTCACACAAAAAAATTGTTTATAGTCTGTAGATATAAGGTAGTAATCTATGTACTGTTTTTTTACACGAAGCGCAAGGTAAGAAACAAGACAGCCGACTCAGTGATTTTGCTGCGGGAAGAAAACCAAAATGAGTGGAGTGATGATGCCGGACAAGATTCTAGTGCTGATTGTCCTGACTTCCCTTGGCCTGGAGATGCAGGGTACGTTGATACATTGCAAATGTATCTATAATTTTGATGCTCCATGCTTGGTTTTATCCACTTTGTTGTGTTTTGTCCACACTTTGGAGTACTTTTCATATGATTTCTTGGACTAACCTATTAACAAGAGCCACAGTGCCAGCTGCCTGTTTTCTGCTGTTTTTGGTTCTAGGAAAGTCAGAAAATGAATATTCTCGGAATTAGACGGGACAAAAGCCAAAGTGCCTATTTTTCCAGAAGACTCACGGAGCCAGAATACGAGACGGAGGAGGGCCAGGGGCTGGCCACACCACCCTTAGCGTGGGCTGGGCCTGGCCGTGCCAGGGCATGGTGTGGTGGCCCCAGGCACCCCCTCGGTCTCCCTCTTCGCCTATAAGGAGCCTTCTGACCTAAAAACTTCGGGGGGTTCGATGTTTTTCCACGAAAGGTTCCGCTGCGCCGCCGCCACCGAAGGGGAGATTCAGGGGACAGAAAGTCTCTGTTCCGGCACCCTGCCGGGACGGGGAAGTGCCCCCAGAGCCATCTCCATCGACCTCCACCATCATCTTCATCGACTATCCATGTTTCCCCCATCTATGAGTGAGTAATCCCCCGTTGTAGGCTATGGGGATGGTAGGGATTGGATGAGATCGTTCATGTAATGGCATCAGATTGTTAGGGCATAGTGCCTAGTATCTCTTATTAGTGCTTTATGACTTTGTTACAACCTTGTTGTGCTTAATGCTTGTCACTAGGGCCCGAGTGCCATGATTTCAGATCTGAACTTATTATTGATTCATTATGATAGTATTGTTCTTGGTCTTATCTGCAAGTTGTATACACACGTTGTTGTCCGGAACCTATGGCCCCGAAGTGACAGAAATCGGGATAACCGGAAGGAAAAGGCTTTGATGTGAGGATCACATGTGTGCATGTTGTGTTAATGCTTTGCTCCGGTGCTCTATTAAAATGAGCACCTTAATTGCCAATAGTTCCCTAGAGGCCCCGCTGCAAACGGGCTGGCAGGACAAAAGATGTTGTGCAAGTTCTCATTGCGAGCACGTATGACTATATATGGAACACATGCCTAGGATTGTCTAGTACTTAGGTGCTTTATCTTATTTATCTACAATTGCCCTATGTTCTGATTGCTATGTGAATTGTCTTGTCCATGCAACGCCCGTCCATCCATCCCTATGCCTACCGCACTCGAATCTCACTATTTACTGCTTTTGTTGCTACTGTCTTTGCTTTACTACTGCTGTTACTTTACTATTCCTACTACAAAACTGTTGCTACTGATAAACTGCTGTGAGCAAGATTGTTTCCAGGTGCAGCTGAATTGACAACTCATTTGTTAAGGCTTATAAATATTCTTTGGCTCCCCTTGTGTCGAATCAATAAATTGGGTTTCACTTCCCTCGAAAATACTGCGATACACCCCCTATACTTGTGGGTCATCAAGACTATTTTTTGGCGCCGTTGCCGGGGAGCATAGCTTTATTTATCAAGTCCACTTGGATTCACTATTGTTCAAGATAAGTTTATCTTTCTCCTTGTTTGCTTGTTTCTTTATCAAAAATACAAAAAACAATTTACTCTAGTTGTTATTTTCGTTGGTCTGTTATTGTCTTGCTTTGTCATGCTTGTTGTCAATGGTTGGTTTCTTTGAAACTGAAGCTTGTTGGCAAGGTGGGTTCACGGAAGATGAAAAATATTATTATAAGGAACACCGCTTGTCACAAAAAGGGAAACACTTATGGGAAAAATTGATAGATTGTATACCATTGCTAGAAACGTGTGCTCTACTTATAATGTTACTTATTGCTGTGATGAGTCTCGTTGCAGAAAGAGGTATAAACACCTCCCTTTTTAATGTGAGTATAATGATAATGATACCATATCTTCCTATGCTAAAGGAATTTATGACTTTTATGATGCGGAACAAATTGAAGAATTTATTGCTTGGAAGGGTGCTTTTGAACTTGCTAATTTGCTTGAGAATATTGATGATTCGCCTTATAAGTATGAGGTTTATGGTATACTTAAATTTTGCTTTGATAATTACAAGGATGAAAATGGCCCTATTCTTGAGTATTTTAATAGATGCTTTCCACAAATGGAAGAGACTAATGCCTTGCAGGACCCTATGGAAGAGACTAATGCCTTGCAGGCTCCTATGGAAGAAGAAATTGATGAACCTGAAATCTCATTAGATGAAAAAGAGGAGGAGAGTGATGAACAAAAGGAGGAAGAATGGATTAGCTACCCATGCCTACCTTCTAATTAGAGCAACTCTTTATCCCTTACATTATTTGATTGCCCTCCATGCTTACCAAAGGAGGATGAATGTTATGTTCCTGAGGTTTCTCTTGAAAATGTTTATAATAAAGCTCTAGTGCTTGTAGATCATGAAGAGCATGCTTTATGTGATAGTTATATTGTTGAGTTTCTTCATGAGGCTACAGAAAACTATTATGAGAGAGGAAAATATGGTTGTGGAAGTTTTCATGGTATAGAAACACCTCTCTACGTGCTGAAAGTTTTGAAGTTACTCTTGTTTTATCTTCCTATGCTTGCCACTTTGTTCTTTGTGAATTTATTTGCATACATTATTCCTATGCATAGGAAGTGGGTTAGACTTAAATGTGTTTTGAATTTGCTTCTTGATGCTCTCTTTTACTTCAAGTCATATTTCTTATGAGAGCATCCTCTCAAACTTTTATGCATGAAGATGATAATATGTCTATTATTCTTGGGAGACCTTTTCTTAAATACTGCAGGAGCTGTTATTAATTGTAATCAAGGGAAGGTGACCTTCAATGAACACATTGTCTATTTCCTCAAGAAGATTGAAAGGACTTATGGTTTGAATTAAATTGAACATTTAGGGCATTCAAGTTGGAGAAATATATTGTCCCATACAAAGAGAAAATTTTGAAACTATTATGATTGGGACCATTGCTATCAAGGTTGAGGTAACATAATCATTAGTGGGATACAAAGTTTTGTCTCATATGGAATTTTTTTGGTAACAAGACCTGATCAACCTTGTTAACAAAAGGATTTCATTGAACAAAACAATGTTTTCACCATGATTATCTCCGCTTACTTCTATTCTATCCATTTTAGTTTTTTTTGCTTATGCCTAACTTAAAGGCGTTAAAGAAAAAGTACTTATTGGGAGATAACCCAAAAGTTTTAGATGAGTCTTGGAAGTTATTACCTTTGTAATAACAGCTCCTTATCCTTTTTATTTGCTTTTTGTGCCAAGAGTAACCTCTAATGAGAGAGAAGTAATGATTGGGAAAGTTGCTGTCCCGAAACAGATTTATGTGCTTCACCGTAAACATTCCTGAGAGAGCTCTATACGTCGGGTTGAGCTGTAATTTTTTATGCTGATGCCCCCGGTTGTTATCTAACTTTAGATAGTTCAACACTTTTTGGTTTGAGCAATAGAAGGTCTTCTAAAAAATTCGTCTTTACCTGCTGGTCTGTTTTGACAAATTTCTGCCATTTTCTGCATTTGCTTCTTGTTAGTCCTTCTTGAGTTCCTTTGGGGAATTGAGCTTTTTGAGGGAAGTGCTACAGTAGCTAGTGTTTTAATAGAAGTTTATTTGGTGTTAGAACTGAACCTTGAGTATTTATCTTAAGTGCACTAATGTTGCTAATGAGATTGTGTGAAGTTTTGTATGAAGGAAAAAATTTCAGGTGTATGGAAGGAATGAGTAATGAGATGAAGGATGGACTAAAGCTCAAGCTTGGGGATGCCACGTGTGTCACCCCAAGAATTATCCAAGAAGTACAAGCGTCAAAGCTTGGGATGCCCAAGGCATCCCCTTCTTCATCAATAAAAATCCCAAGTTTCTTCCGAACGCTTCATTTTTATTGTTTCATGCACAGTTGTGTTGCTCTTGGAGCGTCTTCTTTTTTGTTTTTGTTTTGTTTTTTTAGTTTGCTTGGTTTGCTTAGTTTTCTGAATAAGTTGGTTGAAACCCCTCTTTCATACATTGGTGTTCAAATAGTCTGGTTTGGATTGGAAAAGAGTAGGAAAGCTCATGCTTAAGTGGTAAAGAGAGCTTGTTTTTGACTGTGGACTATGCTTTGTCATGTCATGCTTTATATTGTTTTGGCTTTATGCTTAGTATTCTTTGCTGTAGCATGACTTTTTATAAACAATTGAGATTGCTTAATGTGCCTTGGATGAATCATGCGTTGTTTTAGCATATTAAAGCATTGTATTGTGGTATTCTCCTTTGATGCTTTATTTGGGTTGACTTGGCACATGTTCACACCATGTTATGACTATCCCAAGTCACCATAGCCTTTATGATCCTTTAGTTTTCAACTTGTAGTGTCACTTTATGCTTTGATCAATGATGTTTTGTCGCTCTACATGATTATGGCCATTATTGCTCTCTCATTTGTTGCTCCCTTACAATTGCTAGCCTTCACTTACACTGAGTGTTTTACTCATGTTTCCAACTCCCTTAAACCAAATATTGCCAAAGTGTCCACCATACCAACCTATTAGCATCATTTGCTACTTCCGTGCATATTCAATATGCCTTGTTTTCTTCCGAATAAAATGTTTGCTTGTTTTGGGAAAGTTAGTTAGTAAAGCTATCACAAACTTGATGGCACACTTTATTTCCTGCACTTAATAAAGCTGAACCATTGTGAACTCTCCATGAAAGTTATATGCTTGCTAATTATAGGCTGGGGATTAGCAGAACCGTGCTGTCACGGGGAACACTTTCAACACTTGTAAATATATACCCAGTTGATACCTTGCTCTTTTGTTTGCGGATGTCGGTGTGAAATAAAAGGGGAGCTTGTAAGTCCATGGAGTTATGTATGTGTGTTAGAGAAACGCCTGGGTCGCTGGTCTAATCCATGCTGACATGGTGGAAACCTGCAGCATAACCATAATGATATCTATGAAGCATTCTTCTTATAAAAAAGAGAGAGAGATGGCTATTGAGAAAAAGAAAGAAAAAAGAGTTTTATGAAAAGAGGAAAGAGAGAAAAAAGCACCATTTTCCCATGGTAAATAAGAAGATTGTTGAGATACTCATTGTCTGCTTGCCTTATCATTTTGATATGGGGATTCTTCTGTATCATTGGGCAAGGGGTACCCCGTTGGCGGTTCTCAATGATATGCACATACTTACGATGATAAGAACTTGCCGGTAACTAAAGTTGAGTAGCATGAGGAGCGGCCCTCGTACTCAAGGGACTTGGGATTTTCAGTTTATAGTCTGTCAAGCATATAACTCAGATTGGACCTCACTTTCACCTTAACCACATTAAAGATTCTTATGATAGGGGCAATGAGATCTCAAAGCTAATGAGTACCTTACTTTCAGCATTTGGAAGCCTTTCAAACTATTCAAAACCTTTTCATTTCCTTGTTGAGTCACCACACATTCTATGAGCACTTTCTTGAGAGCATAGTGGCCATTCTTAGTTCTATGTGCATTGTCCCAAGACTTGTTGATTGATGCATACCTTGATATTGCTTGTTTTAAACTATTTGTATATAGTCACTCTTGTGAACTTTGAAGGTGTCCTATGAATTTATATTTGCTACTCTTTGAGGGACAAGCTGAATGCCACTATGCTATGTTTTCTTTATGTGAAACAAACAAACGTCTTGCAAAGCATTGTTATTCATGAATCTTTTGTTTGTGCCTTTTTATGTTGCATCATAGTATCTTTGTCTTATTGCT
Source organism: Avena eriantha (assembly GCA_910589775.1). Classification (NCBI taxonomy): domain Eukaryota; kingdom Viridiplantae; phylum Streptophyta; class Magnoliopsida; order Poales; family Poaceae; genus Avena; species Avena eriantha. The sequence continues at coordinate 80,015,870 of OU342741.1, read as the reverse complement.
AGAACTTTGTCTTTCATGTTATGATTGAAGTACTATGATCCCAGCTTTGAATGTTTTACAAATATTTTGATCAAGTCTTTGATGGTGCATTGATACGTCCATTTTGCATCACTATTATATGTCTTAATTCACTATTATTCATTGATATATTTCGTATTGAGAGGTGATACTTATGTTATTTCATCTGTTTTTGCATGGTTGATGACTTTTGGAGCATGGACCACTGCAGTCATTATTCTGATGGAAAAGGTGCTATTTGGAGGCAAAATTCGCGAAGATCAGAAAATCTGGGAAATATACGGAAAATTCTATTTTTCCAGAAGACTCAAGATGCCAGAAGATGGAGTGGAGGTGGGCCACAGGGGGCCCACACCACCCCATGGCGCGGGCAAGCCCAGGCCACGCCAGGGAGTGGTGTGGCCACCCTGGCCCACTCCAGCCTCTCCCCTCTGGCGTATATCTTCCCCCCCGAAACCCTAAGACTCGGGAGAGTGACCACAGAAAGTTTCCGCCGCCTCTGCGGGGCAGAAAACACCGAGAGAGAAAGATCTCTCCAGCAGACAGATTTCTGCCAGGGGAATTCCTTCCCGGAGAGGGGAGATCGTCACCATCAACACCACCATCAAGCTGGACTTCATCGGGATCATCATCATCATCACCACCATCATCACCATCAGCACCCTCATCACCATCTCCATATTGCTGTAACAATTGCGTTGAATCTTGCATAGTTCATAGGGGAAACTTTCCCGGTGTTGATTACTCTTTGTAGTTGATGCTATTGAGTGAACCGCTGAATTATTGTTTATGTTCAGATTGTTATATATCATTATTTCATCTCTGATCATGATCCATATGATGTCTTGTGAGTAGTTCGTTTTGTTCTTGAGGACATGGGAGAAGTCTTGTTGTTAGTAGTGGAGTTGCATTGAGAAAGATTCAATAGATTGTTATTTAAGTTGTGGTGTACTTCTTCTAGTGGTGTCATGTGAACGTCGACTACATGACACTTCACCTATATGGGCCTAGGGGAATGCATTGTGTATTTGGCTACTAATCGTAGGGGTTGCCGGAGTGACAGAAACCTGAACCCCCGTTAGGAAACAATTGCACAAGGGACGTAAGGGTCTTAGAGTTTAAAGTTGTGGTTAGGTTTCTACCTTAATTACTTTCTTGTACTTACAGATGTTTGCAAGGGGGTTTAATCACAAGTATGTATTAAGTCTTGGATGGGACGGTACATTAGCATAGGTTCACCCACACAACACTTAGCAAGCTAGAGAATATTAATCGACTATATGAAGCGAAAGCACTTGACAGTCTTCCCATGTGTCCTCGAGAACGTTTGGTCATCTATAGAAATACAACCGGCTTGTCCTTTGCTGCATAAAGGATTGGGCCACTTGCTGCATTCATTCTTACTGTCTTTTATTTACTCGTACTTTGTTTACTTGCTTTATCGAAAACCCCTAAAATCCGTTTGCTAAGTATTTGCAGAGAATTCCTGATCCATAACACTAGCCAGCACCTTCTGCTCCTCATTGGGTTCGACACTCTTACTTATCGAAAATACTGCGATACACCCCCTATACTTGTGGGTCATCAAGACTATTTTATGGCGCCGTTGCCAGGGAGTGAAGCGCTACTGGAGAGTGGAACTGGTAAGGAAACTTCTACTGTGAGTATTGTTTACTTCTGCTAGTTGCTTTATTTTCGTTATGGATAGTTCGCTGAGTTTCTTATTTGGTAATGCTACTACCACTGCTAAGGTAGTAGATAAGCCACCACCTGCTGAGAAAGATGTTTTCAAAATACCTACAAGAATTATTGATCATGTTATGGACAACTACTATGTTGGGGATGGAACTGTCCATCCCGGTGATCATTTACTCTTTATACACGAATTATGTGGGTTGTTCAAGTGTGTAGGTATTACTACAGATCAAGTTAAGAAGAAGTTATTCTCATTATCACTGAAAGGAAGAGCCAAGGAATGGTATAAGCTGCTGAAGAATGGTCAAGCTCTGGAATGGGAGGAAATAGTGCCTCTCTTTTATTCAAAGTTTTATCCTCCTAGTGAAATTCATAAAGATCGGAATCAAATATACAACTTTTGGCCTCTTGATGGAGAGAGTACTGCTCAAGCTTGGGGGATATTGAAGTTACTACTGCTCAAATGTCCCATTCATGAGCTCCCCAACAATATTATTATCAATAACTTTTATGCAAGGCTCCCTCTACATGATAAAGATTTATTGGATGCTTCTTGTGCTAGATCATTCACTCGCATGGAAGAAGAAGTTAAATGGGACCTTCTGGACCGTATTCAAGACAATGCTGAAGCTTGGGAGAACGACAAAGGTAGAAAGTCAGGTATAAATTATGATTATGAATGCATTGAATCTTTTATGGGAACTGATGACTTTCAAAATATTAGTAATCTTTATGGTCTTGATTTGCAAGTTATTACGAATTGCTTTAGAGCTTTTGCTTCCTATATTGAAATTCCAAAAAGGGGATGGAACAAGTACCATGCACCTTACAAAGATATTGTAGACTATGCTCCTATTGGAAGTGGTGAGTATTGCATTATTGATCCCATCTTACCCGAGCCTTATATCGAGAAGATTCCCTTTCCCGAAAAGGTAAAGGACCATCCTGTGATAACTAATGTAATCACCAAAAGTGAAAAAAGAACTGTAAAACATGATGAACAAATAAACATTGAACCTGTGGTAGCAATTGTGAAAGACCTTGTCACTAAAAGCGTAGAAGATGGGCACATAGTCTTTTGTGAGGATGCTTCTAATATTGTTTCACATCCCAATAGGTCTAAAAAGGCTAGTGTTCCTGTGCTTTCTGTTAGAATAGGTGATCATTGCTATTATGGTTTATGTGATATTGGTGCAAGTTCTAGTGCTATTCCTTATGAGCTTTACAGAGAAATTATGCATGAAATCAGTCCTTGCGAGTTGGAGGAGATTGATGTGGTTATTCACCTTGCTAATAGAGAGACCATCTCTCCAATTGGTATTATGCGAGACGTGGAAGTTCTTTGTGGTAAGATTAAGTACCCTGCTGATTTTCTAGTACTTGGTTCAGCCGCTAGTAAAACTTATCCTATCATTTTTGGTAGACCTTTCTTGAGTACTTGTGGAGCTATTATTGATTGCAAGAGGGAGAAAATCTTGACTAAGTTTGATGGGGAATCCTATGAGTTTAATTTTTCGAAATTTGCTAAAGAACCTTGCGAAGAGGAAACCCATAATGAGGATTTTAGGGTTGAACAACTTGCTTCTATTTCTCTTGCTCCTAACAATGCTTTGCAGCAATTTATGGAGGAACATGAAAGTGAAATCTTCATGGAAGAAAGAAATGAGATTGACATGATTCTCCGTGATCAACCAGTGATGCTTAAGCACGACTTGCCTGTAGAAGACTTGGGTACCACGATGCCACCTAAAAAGGATCCGGTCTTCGATCTAAAACCTCTCCCTGATGATCTTAAATATGCTTTTATTGATGATAAAAATATATATCCTGTTATTATTAGCGCTAAACTTTCAGGAGAGGAAGAAGAAAGATTATTGGAAGTTCTAAAGAAACACCGAGGAGACATGGGCTATACTCTGGATGATTTGAAAGGGATTTCACCTACTATATGTCAGCATTCTATCAACATAGAACCAGATGCGAAGCCAGTAGTGGAGCACCAACGACGTTTAAATCCTAAGATGAAGGAAGTGGTAAGGAATGAGGTATTGAAACTCCTTGATGCTGGTATTATTTACCCTATTGCTGATAGTGAATGGGTTAGTCATGTTCATTGTGTTCCTAAAAAGGGAGGTATTACCGTTGTCCCTAATGATAATGATGAACTTATTCCTCAAAGAATAGTGGTAGGCTATAGGATGTGCATCGATTTTAGGAAAGTCAATAAAGTCACTAAGAAAGATCACTACCCGCTTCCTTTTATTGATCAAATGTTGGAAAGATTGTCTAAAAAGACCCATTTTTGTTTTCTTGATGGTTATTCTGGTTTCTCTCAAATTGCTGTCAAACAACAAGATCAAGAAAAAACTACTTTTACTTGCCCTTATGGAACTTATGCTTATAGACGTATGCCTTTTGGTTTATGTAATGCTCCTGCTACTTTCCAAAGGTGCATGTCTGCTATCTTTCATGGCTTTTGTGAGGAAATTATAGAAGTGTTCATGGATGACTTTTCTGTCTATGGAACTTCTTTTGATAATTGTCTGCACAACCTTGATAAAGTTTTGCAGAGATGTGAAGAAACTAATCTTGTTCTTAATTGGGAAAAATGCCACTTCATGGTTAATGAACGGATTGTTCTTGGGCATAAAGTTTCTGAAAGAGGCATAGAAGTTGATAGAGCTAAGGTTGAGGCAATTGAGAAGATGCCATGCCCAAGAGACATCAAAGGTATTTGTAGTATCCTTGGTCATGCTGGTTTCTATAGAAGGTTTATTAAAGACTTTTCTAGGATATCAAAACCCCTTACCAATCTTCTTCAAAAAGATGTACCCTTTGTTTTTGATGATGATTGTAGGGAAGCTTTTGAAACTCTTAAGAAGGCTTTAACTACAGCCCCTATCGTTCAACCACCTGATTGGAGTTTACCCTTTGAAATAATGTGTGATGCTAGTGATTTTGCTGTAGGTGCTGTCCTTGGGCAATGTATTGATAAAAAGCTAAACGTTATCCATTATGCTAGTAAGACTTTAGACGCTGCTCAAAGGAATTATGCTACTACTGAAAAGGAATTTCTAGCTATTGCTTTTGCTTGTGATAAGTTTAGGCCCTATATTGTGGACTCAAAAGTAACCATTCATACTGATCATGCTGCTATTAAATATCTTATGACGAAGAAGGACGCTAAGCCTAGGCTTATTAGATGGGTACTGCTTTTACAAGAGTTTGATCTACATATAATAGATAGAAAGGGTGCTGAAAATCCTGTAGCTGATAATTTATCTCGTTTGGAAAACATTTCTTTTGATCCTATGCCTGTTAATGATAGTTTCCCAAATGAACAATTAGCCGCAGTAGGGGTGAACTCGCGAGGAAGCCCTTGGTATGCTGATTATGCTAACTTTATTATCTCCAAGTATTTGCCTCCAACTTTTACAGCTCAGCAATGAAGAAAGTTCTTTTATGATTTGAGGCATTATTTTTGGGATGACCCACACTTATACAAAGAAGGGGTTGATGGTATTATGCGAAGATGTGTTCTAGAGTATGAACAAAAAGAGATATTGCGTAAATGTCACGGGAGCGCCTATGGAGGAAACCATGCAGGAGATAGAACTGCACAAAAGGTATTACAATCAGGTTTCTACTGGCCTACCCTTTTTTAAGATGCAAGAAAATTTGTTTTATCTTGTGATGAATGTCAACGTGTTGGTAATATTTCTAAACGCAATGAAATGCCTATGAACTACACTCTAGTTATTGAACCTTTTGATTGTTGGGGATTCGACTTTATGGGACCTTTCCCTCCTTCAAAGGGTTACACTCATATTCTTATTGTCGTTGATTATGTTACTAAGTGGGTAGAAGCCATTCCTACGAAAAGTGCTGACAGGGAAACCTCTCTAAAAATGCTTAAGGATGTTATCTTTCCTAGGTTTGGAGTGCCTAGGTATCTCATGACTGATGGGGGTTCTCATTTCATTCATGGCGGTTTTAGGAAGACCCTTGCTAAGTATGATGTTAATCATAGAATTGCTTCAGCTTATCACCCCCAAACTAGCGGGCAAGTAGAGTTATCAAATAGAGAAATTAAATCTATCTTGCAAAAGACTGTTAATAGGTCTAGAAAAAACTGGGCTAAGAACTTGAATGATGCTTTATGGGCTTATAGAACTGCTTATAAGAATCCTATGGGAATGTCTCCTTATAATATGGTTTATGGGAAAGCTTGCCACTTACCCCTAGAATTAGAACACAAAGCTTACTGGGTAGTGAAAGAACTAAATAGAGATTCTAAGCTAGCTAGTGAGAAAAGACTTTTTGACTTAAGTTCTTTAGATGAATGGAGGAGTGAAGCCTATGAGAATGCTAGCCTCTTTAAAGAAAAAGTTAAAAGATGGCATGACAAGCGAATACTTAAGAGAGAATTTCATGTTGGTGAGAAAGTTCTATTGTATAGGTCTCGTCTCAGATTTTTTGCAGGTAAGCTACTATCAAAATGGGAAGGACCTTTCATCATTAAAGAAGTATACCGTTCAGGAGCAATAAAAATTTCTTCTCTAAAAGATAATACTACACAAGTAGTGAATGGACAGCGACTCAAACACTATATTGCTGGAGATTCTTACAATGAAGATGTTGATGCCTTTCAAGTTATAACTCCAGAGAAATTGATTGAGGACCAAATTCAGAGACCTGTAGAGTCCGTTTCCAACTAGGTAACAGTTCTGGTAAGAAAAGTTCCGCGAAAATACAATACAACTATATTTTTGCAGTTTTCAGTCAATAAGGAAAGCTACGAAGCGAAAAAGGGACGGAAACAGAGCCAGGGTGGCCCACACCACCCCATGGCGCGGGCCCACCCCTGGCCGCGCCACCAGGTGGTGAGGCCACCCAGGACTCCGCCTCTGACTCGTTTTCTCCCAGTACCTTCCTTTTGAAGTGAAACTTCGTAATTTATAACCCCCGGATCGCCCGAGGTCCGTATATCATGTTTTCGTCGTGTTTTTGTTTCGATCTGTTTCAGCCAGGACATACTCTTTGAAGGTTTAGAAGCACAATGGTGTCCGCCAAGGATAAAGGGGAGGAACCTATGGAGGAAGACCTCCAAGACCCCGGGAAGGAGAAGAAGATCAAGAGTGAAGGTGAAGAGGAGGCAAAGCACACCAGCACTACCATTGCAAGCATTGGACTGGTGGCAAACCCTGCGAGGATCAGAAGGACTGCACGGATGCAGACTAGGGGGAAAGCTCCTCGTCACTGTTTGGCACCAAGGACACCTTCTCCGAACACCAAGAGTACCTTCCATACCTTTGCTCATAACCATGCAGGAAAAGAAGACTCCAAGTGGGAAGAATGGAAGAAGAATCACAGGAGCTGGGATCCACAAACTGAGATGATTATGGGCCGTATTGAGCATAACTCGGAATTGATTCGCACTCTCACCTTCAAGATTGAGGACCTTGGGAAACTGATCAAGGAGCTCATCAAAAGGATACCACCACCACTGAAGGAGTAATTCTTCATCAGGTTTGGCATCCCCTTGGTTTGTTCCAAGCTTGGGGGAGTGTCGCGGTATCATATCACTATCTTCTATCTTTTTACCTTATTAATAGAGTCATATCATGAATAGAGGAGTTATTATGTAGTATGGTTTGCATTATGGAAGTGTCCCCTCTCTCGTTAGATATGTATTCCTTGGTGTGAGTTTCTGTTATGGAATATTAATGAGAAGTTCTATCATTCACTCTTTTGCGTAGCTTATTTTAGTTTTCAATTCGTGGTTATATGATTGATCTTGTTGTTAGTATTGGTATCACTTTGGGATCATTGAGTTAATTTAGTTGGTTTTGGTAAACCTGGCTCGGTCAGTAGCAACACCTTTTTAAGAGTTGAAAAGAAAAAGATAGAAGTACTCTAGAGAAAATTAATTTCATCATCTTTCTTTCTTGATTTGCTAATAAGTTTAGTATTCTCTAGTTAAGATATTTTGTGCTTCCAAGGAAGATTGCATGTTTTTATTTATCACTTGTATGTTTGTTTGTTTCCTTCAACTCTTATACTTGCTACCCAGCCTTGCTAACCAAAAACATGTACTGAGAGGGAATTCTTCTCGTGCATCCACCTCCTTTAAACCAAAACCTTCGTCATTTGTGTCCACCATACCTACCTAGTAGCATTATTGCTATTCTAAGTAAATTCTTGTTTTATCTACCTCCCAAATTAAACTTGTTATGTGAAAATTAGTGATTAAAGCTCTCACGAACTTGATGGCACACTTTATTTTCCGCATTTAATAAACTTGAACCGTTGGGTCCTTCTTTGTTGCGTATATGCTTGCGCTTTATGAGTTGAAGTTAGCAGAACCATGTATCATGGGGACCGCTTTCAACACTTCATTGGTACTTGTACCTAGTTGATATCATGTTGTTTTGCTTATGGATCCCGGCGGTGTGAAATAAAAGTGGAACTTGTAAGATCATGGAGTTTATATGTGTGTTAGAGAAACGCCTGGGCCGCTAGCCTAAGCCATGCGTAATCATGGTGGAAACTTGTAGCATAACTATAGTGAGCATTCTATGAAGCATCTACAATAAAAACCTATGCAAATAGCAAATAAAAAGATCGCTGAGATGCTCACTGTCTGCTTGCCTTGTCATTTTGATTATGGGATAGCTCATGTGTCATGTGCAAGGGGTACCCCGTTGGCGGTTCTCAATGATACGCATGTATTTACAATGACAAGAGCTTGCTCGTGACTGAAGTTGAGTAGCATGAGGATCGGTACTCATAAGTAAGGGGCATGAGATTTCAACTTATAACTTGTCAAGCATATCCTCTTAGTTGTGTCACTTTAACCTTAACCACCAAAAGATGCCTATGATAGGGGCAATGAGAGCTGAAAGCTAGTAAGTATCATAATTTTTGGGAGCTCTTTATGAGACTTGCAATCCTTGCTTCCCTCTGCGAAGGGCCTTTCTTTTACTTTGTAGTTGAGTCAGTAAACCTATTCCCTTCTATCTCAACAAGTATTTTGAGTTGATGTGTTTCATTCATTCATATGATGATTTATTCACTCATGTTTCTTATGTTCCTTGCTTTGCACATTGCTCTTATCTTGAAGTTTACTACTTTGAAATCTTTCTTTGAAAACCATCTATTTGTAAACTCCAGCAAGTTATCAACTATTCTTCGACCAAGAGCTAAGTTTGCCATTACCAATTATGATTCACTTTATGTGTCTTTATTGTGTTTCCTTTACTCATTGCAAGTTGAGTTGTATAATAGTGAGTTGTCTTCTTTTATGATCTATGTATTTGATGAATGTGATGCTTCTTGTCCGTATTCTTTTATCGACTCTTCACTCCATAAACTTGAGGTCATGTTTATTGAGCTCAGTTTTGCTTGGGGACAAGCGAAGTCTAAGCTTGGGGGGAGTTGATACGTCCATTTTGCATCACTATTCTATGTCTTAATTAACTATTATTCATTGATATATTTCGTATTGAGAGGTGATACTTATGTTATTTCATCTGTTTTTGCATGGTTGATGACTTTTGGAGCATGGACCGCTGCAGTCAGGATTCTGATGGAAAAGGTGCTGTTTGGAGGCAAAATTCACGAAGATCAGAAAATCCAGGAAAATGTACGGAAAATTCTATTTTTCCAGAAGACTCAAGATGCCAGAAGATGGAGTAGAGGTGGGCCACAGGAGGCCCACACCACCCCATGGCGCGGGCAAGCCCAGGTCACGCCAGGGAGTGGTGTGGCCACCCTGGCCCACTCCAGCCTCTCCCCTCTGGCGTATATCTTCCCCCCAAAACCCTAAGCCTCGGGAGAGCGACCACAGAAAGATTCCGCCGCCTCTGCAGGGCGGAAAACACCGAGAGAGAAAGATCTCTCCGGCAGACAGATTTCTGCCGAGGGAATTCCTTCCTAGAGAGGGGAGATCATCGCCATCAACACCACCATCAAGATGTACTTCATCAGGATCATCATCATCACCACCATCATCATCATCAGCACCCTCATCACCATGTCCATATTGCTGTAACAATTGCGTTGAATCTTGCATAGTTCATAGGGGAAACTTTCCCGGTGTTGATTACTCTTTGTAGTTGATGCTATTGAGTGAACCGTTGAATTATTGTTTATGTTCAGATTGTTATACATCATTATTTCATCTCTGATCATGATCCATATGATGTCTTGTGAGTAGTTCGTTTTGTTCTTGAGGACATGGGAGGAGTCTTGTTGTTAGTAGTGGAGTTGCGTTGAGAAAGATTCAATAGATTGTTATTTAAGTTGTGGTGTACTTCTTCTAGTGGTGTCATGTGAATGTCGACTACATGACACTTCACCTATATGGGCCTAGGGGAATGCATTGTGTATTTGGCTACTAATCGTAGGGGTTGCCAGAGTGACAGAAACCTGAACCCCTGTTAGGAAACCATTGCACAAGGGACGTAAGGGTCTTAGAGTTTAAAGTTGTGGTTAGGTTTCTACCTTAATTACTTTCTTGTACTTACGGATGTTTGCAAGGGGGTTTAATCACAAGTATGTATTAAGTCTTGGATGGGACGGTACATTAGCACAAGTTCACCCACACAACACTTAGCAAGCTAGAGAAGATTAATCGACTATATGAAGCGAAAGCACTTGACAGTCTTCCCATGTGTCCTCGAGAACGTTTGGTCATCTATAGAAATACAACCGGCTTGTCCTTTGCTGCATAAAGGATTGGGCCACTTGCTGCATTCATTCTTATTGTCTTTTATTTACTCGTACTTTGTTTACTTGCTTTATCAAAAAACCCTAAAAACCGTTTGCTAAGTATTTGCAGAGAATTCCTGATCCATACCACTAGCCAGCACCTTCTGCTCCTCGTTGTGTTCGACACTCTTACTTATCGAAAATGCTGCGATACACCCCCTATACTTGTGGGTCATCATGCATGTCACCTCAAAAATTATTCTTTCTTTTTATCACTTACCTACTCGAGGACGAGCAGGAGTTAAGCTTGGGGATGTTGATTCATTACAAATGTATCTATAATTTTTGATGTTCCATGCTTGGTTTTATCCACTTTCTTGTGTTTTGTCCACACTTTGGAGTACTTTTCATATGATTTCTTGGACTAACCTATTAACAAGAGCCACAGTGCCAGCTGCATGTTTTCTGCTGTTTTTGGTTCTAGGAAAGTCAGAAAATGAATATTCTCGGAATTGGACGGGACAAAAGCCAAAGTGCCTATTTTTCCAGAAGACTCACGGAGCCAGAATACGAGATGGAGGAGGGCCAAGCACTGGCCACACCACCCCTAGGCGCGGGCTGGGCCTGGCCGCGCCAGGGCATGGTGTGGTGGCCCCAGGCACCCCCTCGGTCTCCCTCTTCGCCTATAAGAAGCCTTCTGACCTAAAAACTTCAGGGGGTTCGACGTTTTTCCATGAAAAGTTCTGCTGCACCGCCGCCACCGAAGGGGAGATTCGGGGGACAGAAAGTCTCTGTTCCGGCACCCTGCCGAGACGGGGAAGTGCCCCGGAGCCATCTCCATCGACCTCCACCATCATCTTCATCGACCATCCATGTTTCCCCCATCTATGAGTGAGTAATCCCCCGCTATAGGCTATGGGGATGGTAGGGATTGGATGAGATCGTTCATGTAATGGCATCAGATTGTTAGGGCATAGTGCCTAGTATCTCTTATTAGTGCTTTATGACTTTGTTGCAACCTTGTTGTGCTTAATGCTTGTCACTAGGGCCCGAGTGCCATGATTTCAGATCTGAACTTATTATTGATTCATTATGATAGTATTGTTCTTGGTCTTATCTGCAAGTTGTATACACACGTTGTTGTCCGGAACCTATGGCCCCGAAGTGACAGAAATCGGGATAACCGGAAGGGAAAGGCTTTGATGTGAGGATCACATGTGTTCACTGAGTGTTAATGCTTTGCTCCGGTGCTCTATTAAAAGGAGCACCTTAATTGCCAATAGTTCCCTAGAGGCCCCGCTGCAAATGGGCTGGCAGGACAAAAGATGTTGTGCAAGTTCTCATTGCGAGCACGTATGACTATATATGGAACACATGCCTAGGATTGTCTAGTACTTAGGTGCTTTATCTTATTTATCTACAATTGCCCTATGTTCTGATTGCTATGTGAATTGTCTTGTCCATGCAACGCCCGTCCATCCATCCCTATGCCTACCGCACTCGAATCCCACTGTTTACTGATTTTGTTACTACTGTCTTTGCTTTACTACTGCTGTTACTTTACTATTCCTACTACAAAACTGTTGCTACTGATAAACTGCTGTGAGCAAGATTGTTTCCAGGTGCAGCTGAATTGACAACTCATTTGTTAAGGCTTATAAATATTCTTTGGCTCCCCTTGTGTCGAATCAATAAATTGGGTTTCACTTCCCTCGAAAATACTGCGATACACCCCCTATACTTGTGGGTCATCAAGACTATTTTTGGCGCCGTTGCCGGGGAGCATAGCTTTATTTATCAAGTCCACTTGGATTCACTATTGTTCAAGATAAGTTTATCTTTCTCCTTGTTTGCTTGTTTCTTTATCAAAAATACAAAAAACAATTTACTCTAGTTGTTATTTTCGTTGGTCTGTTATTGTCTTGCTTTGTCATGCTTGTTGTCAATGGTTGGTTTCTTTGAAACTGAAGCTTGTTGGCAAGGTGGGTTCACGGAAGATGAAAAATATTATTATAAGGAACACCGCTTGTCACAAAAAGGGAAACACTTATGGGAAAAATTGATAGATTGTATACCATTGCTAGAAACGTGTGCTCTACTTATAATGTTACTTATTGCTGTGATGAGTCTCGTTGCAGAAAGAGGTATAAACACCTCCCTTTTTAATGTGAGTATAATGATAATGATACCATATCTTCCTATGCTAAAGGAATTTATGACTTTTATGATGCGGAACAAATTGAAGAATTTATTGCTTGGAAGGGTGCTTTTGAACTTGCTAATTTGCTTGAGAATATTGATGATTCGCCTTATAAGTATGAGGTTTATGGTATACTTAAATTTTGCTTTGATAATTACAAGGATGAAAATGGCCCTATTCTTGATAATTTTCTCGAGAAGAAGGGTTCGGCTTTCTGTGCTACAAAGAAGGGCAATAATAGATGCAAGACCTGCCATCTTATAGGCCATAGAGCAGCTGGATGTCCCCTTAATGCTCCCAAACCTAGGTATGAGATGGTACATTCACACAAAAAAATTGTTTATAGTCTGTAGATATAAGGTAGTAATCTATGTACTGTTTTTTTACACGAAGCGCAAGGTAAGAAACAAGACAGCCGACTCAGTGATTTTGCTGCGGGAAGAAAACCAAAATGAGTGGAGTGATGATGCCGGACAAGATTCTAGTGCTGATTGTCCTGACTTCCCTTGGCCTGGAGATGCAGGGTACGTTGATACATTGCAAATGTATCTATAATTTTGATGCTCCATGCTTGGTTTTATCCACTTTGTTGTGTTTTGTCCACACTTTGGAGTACTTTTCATATGATTTCTTGGACTAACCTATTAACAAGAGCCACAGTGCCAGCTGCCTGTTTTCTGCTGTTTTTGGTTCCAGGAAAGTCAGAAAATGAATATTCTCGGAATTAGACGGGACAAAAGCCAAAGTGCCTATTTTTCCAGAAGACTCACGGAGCCAGAATACGAGACGGAGGAGGGCCAGGGGCTGGCCACACCACCCTTAGCGTGGGCTGGGCCTGGCCGTGCCAGGGCATGGTGTGGTGGCCCCAGGCACCCCCTCGGTCTCCCTCTTCGCCTATAAGGAGCCTTCTGACCTAAAAACTTCGGGGGGTTCGATGTTTTTCCACGAAAGGTTCCGCTGCGCCGCCGCCACCGAAGGGGAGATTCAGGGGACAGAAAGTCTCTGTTCCGGCACCCTGCCGGGACGGGGAAGTGCCCCCAGAGCCATCTCCATCGACCTCCACCATCATCTTCATCGACTATCCATGTTTCCCCCATCTATGAGTGAGTAATCCCCCGTTGTAGGCTATGGGGATGGTAGGGATTGGATGAGATCGTTCATGTAATGGCATCAGATTGTTAGGGCATAGTGCCTAGTATCTCTTATTAGTGCTTTATGACTTTGTTACAACCTTGTTGTGCTTAATGCTTGTCACTAGGGCCCGAGTGCCATGATTTCAGATCTGAACTTATTATTGATTCATTATGATAGTATTGTTCTTGGTCTTATCTGCAAGTTGTATACACACGTTGTTGTCCGGAACCTATGGCCCCGAAGTGACAGAAATCGGGATAACCGGAAGGAAAAGGCTTTGATGTGAGGATCACATGTGTGCATGTTGTGTTAATGCTTTGCTCCGGTGCTCTATTAAAATGAGCACCTTAATTGCCAATAGTTCCCTAGAGGCCCCGCTGCAAACGGGCTGGCAGGACAAAAGATGTTGTGCAAGTTCTCATTGCGAGCACGTATGACTATATATGGAACACATGCCTAGGATTGTCTAGTACTTAGGTGCTTTATCTTATTTATCTACAATTGCCCTATGTTCTGATTGCTATGTGAATTGTCTTGTCCATGCAACGCCCGTCCATCCATCCCTATGCCTACCGCACTCGAATCTCACTATTTACTGCTTTTGTTGCTACTGTCTTTGCTTTACTACTACTGTTACTTTACTATTCCTACTACAAAACTGTTGCTACTGATAAACTGCTGTGAGCAAGATTGTTTCCAGGTGCAGCTGAATTGACAACTCATTTGTTAAGGCTTATAAATATTCTTTGGCTCCCCTTGTGTCGAATCAATAAATTGGGTTTCACTTCCCTCGAAAATACTGCGATACACCCCCTATACTTGTGGGTCATCATACGTGAAGGTAAGAAAATTAGTAGCCAGGAAGAGGAAGAAGGCAGGAGATGAAGAAGCCAGTGGATGTGAAGGAAAGAGGAAGAAAGTTGGCACCCAAGCAGAGAAAGAGGGCTAGCAGTGTAGCACCCTAATAATGTATTGAACTTGAACCTATATATGTAGTTCGGTTTAACTCTGGAGCTATGTGCGTGGAACTTGTCAGGCGAAACAATCTGCCTCCTGTACTCAGGGTAAAATGTATCGTGACTTTAGGATTTGATACGACCGAGGCCACTAGTTGAATCCAAAATTGTAACTGTGCCACTACTATCTGAACAATCGCGATAGCTGAGCGGTTAAATCCTCTCCAAAATCGATGGGTGTTAGTGGCACAGAAATGATTTATTTACAGGCGCTTAATAAATCCCTGCTGTTGGCATTACACTTATGATAAGTTTCTGGGCTGGAAAACAATTTCTTAAGCTGGCCGCTACACTCCACAAGTAGCAACTTATTTCAGCTGCTAGACAATGACATGGCTACAGAAACTGCAAATGCAACAGATAATGCCCAGATAATGAGGAAATTGTGTCCACTATCTGGCCTAATCTTGAGCCCGTCTGTCTCACCACCTCCCTGCCCCTGCCTCCCCTGCACCTGGCGAAGCTCCTGGATCTCTCGCTCCATCGCACAAATCTCCTCTTTCTTGTCCCACACAGCATCCTGTAGATCCTGAACAAGCTCTCTGTGAAAACCTGTCAGTGGCTTTTCGATCCACACAAACTTGTCACAGCCAGTCCCCCTCCCTTCATGTGTAGTAGATCGAAGGAAACAAAAAAAAGAATTACATTACGCTTTACGGATCCGGGTTACCATTGTACCTACAGTAGGAACTTAGCACTCTGATGCTGTAGTTGCTGAATTTTCCTGCAGTATTTTCGTCGGTCCACGAAATCCATCTCGGCATCTTCTCACCACACAAACACAGCATATCGGGGTAGTAATCGTAGGGCGCCCTCCGGTACCTGATGGGGGCACCCGCCTGATGGCGTTGAGCCGACCCTGATTCCGCCCGAGACAAACTGCATGAGCTGCGAGCCATGAGCGAGGGGAGTGAGGGCAAAGGAAAGAGGAGCCTTTGGATGTCAGGGTAGTGGTGAAGCGTGATTTATCCCTACTTCATAACTCGGGCAGAATCCTACCGTCCACATTCGGCTGACAGGTGGGGGACCTAGCGTGTGGACTTGTCAAAAAAACTCGCACCTTCGTGGTTCAAAAGCCCTGTCGCGCGCATTGGATGAAATTTTTTGGTACCTGGCCCGCGTACATATCACTGGGAGGTCTTCCTCAGGAACCAGACACGCTTGGCCCACAATCTTACTCCCTCGACCCTCCTAGGAACTTGTCATGGCTCGCGCCGGTAGATCCATCCACTCCACCGCTTCCGATAGGGCTCGACGCGGCGGATCCACCCCAAGATCCTACCGTCGCAGTATCAAATGGCCATGGTTTCTTGAGAGGAGTGATGATGCTACGTATGCGAGCTCGGCCCCTCCTACCTATAGAAGGACTGATGTGGCATCGAGCTCGAGCAGGAGCCACCAGGGGCGACGGCGCTCGGTCCATGCCAACCCCGTCACATTCGTCATTGTCGATTCTGATGTGGAGGACGATGGGGACGAAGCTGTGCAGAACGCCATTGTTGCCTCCTTAGTGAAGGGCAAGCCACGGGCGGGAGTGGATGTCGCTGGGAAGGGCACGGCGGTGTCACCAATCGAGGTGGACTCCGACGACAGCGGTGTGATGTGGGTTTAGATGTTGTTTAGGATGGTTGCAATTTCGGTTGTGTTTAATGCGAGTACAATTATTGTAATGTGTTTGTCAAGCTATATTGAGAAATATGTGCAATAGCAGCGTGTGAGTGCTTCCACTTTAGAAATTGTGTCTGTGCCATTTGCATGTTTTGATTTGTATTCTGGTGAAGTTTCATTCCATTTGGATCAAAGGTTTGTGATTAAATATATATTTAGTTTAAACTAGTGCTCGAAAACGTAAAAAGCTATTTAATCATAAACTATTTATCCAAATGGTATGAAATATTCACAGGTTTCAAAACAAGATAGTTACACTTTACTAGAATTTTTTCAATTTTTTTGAGTAGTTTTAATTATTTAGCTCAGAATCAGAGTCAATCTGGTACGTTGAATCAGAGATGGATGGTTGATGATAGCACCAAGTCACGGTGAGACTTGATAACACCAAGTCATTGAAGCTCAGTCCCGGACGGGAGTGGCAGGATGGAAGAGAAGTTGGGACAGTGGCTTCGAGGGGAAGGAGGGGGTGACACTGGCAGGTGGGCCCTCGAAACACATGACACTGACATGCGGGAGCGGGAGCACACGATATTGCCGGTCTGTCTAGAGCAAGTGGACTTTGCAACGTGACAACAGCAAGCTGATTGGACCAATATAATAACTCGTCGAAGTATTAAGGAGTACTGAAAACTAAAATTGGGGTACATTCGCACAACATGTATGCTCTAAGCACCTAGAAGCATCGCTTAAGTCTAACAGTAACGACAACAAAAGTACTACATTTTCTTGTCGGTCTTCTCGATACAAATGTAGAAATGCATCTACCTGTTCGGTCCAGCATCGACAAGGTACTGAGATGGCACGCATAGGATCGACCTTAGGTCCACATACTCCACCTCCCGTGGCATTGGGCAGCTCGGCGCCTCGACTAGCACAAGAATGCTATCCGACGACGGCGGCTGGGCGTTCGCCCACATGCGCATCGTGTATATGGGCCAGGCACACGAGACCGACCTGACGCATACGGACCCATGACGGTGGGCTAGGCTCTGGTTCCCGGAACACAGGCGGTGATGGTTAGGACGAAAACAGAGCCGTCCCCCCTGGAAAATTAGCAGGCGACGTGCCGAGTCAGTGAACGACACCTGCTCTTGGACAAGTTGGGCTTAGCTGTACGAGATCCTAATCACTTCGATCAAGTGCACATCTGCAAGGTGGACGACGAGCTCTGCTAGTGTATTTGCAGCCCGGCTCTGTGCAGGCGCACGCGCCATGCGGGCACACGAGCTCGTGGAGCAGGAGCTCGTGGTAGGAGTAATGGCAAAAGCATCCTGGGTGGGAGCACACGAGCGAGAACACCGCTGCGAAGTTGCAGGCGAGGATCTCCAGATTCTTGGGCTCCCACATCTGCCACATATGAAGTTTGTCGAGAAATCGGAAAAAAGATCAGCAGTTAGATTGGCGAATAGCAGGAATATGTAGGATAAGTTCAAAAGCTTGTAAAATGATTTCTTACCATGAAGGTAGCAACCGGAGAATTGGCGGATGTCGTCGGCTTGCGGCTACGGCGGGATGGAAGTGAAGTGGGGAAAGTGGCTTCAAGGGGAAGGAAGAGAAGTACGGGGAGGAAGAGAAGTAACGGGGACGTGACACTGGGATATGGCCCACTGAACTCATGAGTCGTAAGACTCGCAACATGCCAGTTTGTCCAGAGCAAGCGTGGCCAATCATGTCGCAGAACAGCCTACTCCAGGATCGCTCTCGCGAAGACCATCCCAATCGTCCAAGCGCCCCAATTGAACGGTATGTAACATTCGTCAAGCAGAACAACGGTGTTATGGTGTGCCTTCTAGAAGACTCGGTCTAACGGTGGATCCATTGGGGGCAGTGCTAGTTTTAGAATAAGAACAAGCATGAAATGACTCAAATGGATCCATATGTGGTTTGTGTAAATAACACACATGCAATGACTCTAGTGGTTGATCCATGTGTGGTTTGTGGAAATAACACACATGCAATGACTCTAGTGCTAGTTTTAGTAATAAGAACACACATGCAATGCCACCGGTTGATCCATAAGTGGTTTGTGAAAAGAACACACATACAATGACCACTAGTTGATCCATATGTGGTTTGTGGAAAGAACAAACATGCAATGACACTTCTTGATCCACATGTGGTTTGTGGAAAAGAACACACATGCAAAGACCACTGGTTGATCAATGTGTGGTTTGTGGATAGAACACACATGCAATGACTCTAGTGCTAGTTTTAGTATAAGAACACACATGAAATGACCACTTGTTGATCCACATGTGGTTTGTGGAAAAGAACACACATGCAAAGACCACTGGTTGATCCATAAGTTGTTTGTGGAAAAGAACACACATGCAATGACTACTGGATCCATGTGTGGTTTGTGGAAAAAAACACATGCAATGACTCTAGTGGTTGATCCATGTGTGGTTTGTGGAAATAACACACATGTAATGACTCTAATGGATCCATAAGTGGTTTATGGAAAAGAACACACATGCAATGACTATAGTGCTAGTTTTAGTATAAGAACACAATACAATGACTCTAGTGGGTCCACATGTAGTTTGTGAAAAGAACACACATGCAATGACCACTGGTTGATCCATAAGTTGCTTGTGGAAAAGAACACACATGCAAAGACTCTAGTGTCGATTTGTGGTTTTAGTATAAGAACAAACATGAAATGACTCAAATGGATCCATATGTGGTTTGTGGAAAGAACACACATGCAATGACACTGGTTGATCCATATGTGGTTTGTTATAAGAACACACATGCAATGACCACTGGTTGACCCACATGTGGTTTGTGGAAAAGAACACACATGCAAAGACCACTGGGTGATCCATAAGTTGTTTGTGGAAAAGAACACACATGCAATGACTCTAGTGGATCCATGTGTGGTTTGTGGAAAAGAACACACATGCAATGACTCTAGTGGTTGATCCATGTGTGGTTTGTGGAAATAACACACATGCAATGACTCTTGTGGTTGATCCATAAGTGGTTTGTGGAAAAGAACACACATGCAATGACTCTAGTGCTAGTTTTAGTATAAGAACATACATACAATGACTCTAGTGGGTCCACATGTATTTTGTGAAAAGAACACACATGCAATGACCACTAGTTGATCCATAAGTTATTTGTGGAAAAGAACACACATGCAATGACTCTAGTGCCGGTTTGTGGTTTTAGTATAAGAACAAAATGCAATGATTCAAACGGATCCATATGTGGTTTGTGGAAAGAACACACATGCAATGACACTGGTTGATCCATATGTGGTTTGTTATAAGAACGCACATGCAATGACCACTAGTTGATCCACAGGTGGTTTGTGGAAAAGGACACACATGCAAAGACCACGGGTTGATCCATAAGTTGTTTGTGGAAAAGAACACACATGCAATGACTCTAGTGGATCCATGTGTGGTTTGTGGAAAAGAACACACATGCAATGACTCTAGTGGTTGATGGATATGTGGTTTGTGGAAATAACACATAAGCAATGACTCTAGTGGTTGATACATAAGTGGTTTGTGGAAAACAACACACATGCAATGACTCTGGTGCTAGTTTTAGTATAAGAACACACATACAATGACTCTAGTGGGTCCACATGTAGTTTGTGAAAAGAACACACATGCAATGACCACTGGTTGATCCATAAGTTGTTTGTGGAAAAGAACACACATGCAATGACTCTAGTGCCGGTTTGTGGTTTTAGTATAAGAATAAACATGTAATGACTCAAATGGGTCCATATGTGGTTTGTGGAAAGAACACACATGCAATGACACTGGTTGATCCATATGTGGTTTGTTATAAGAACACACATGCAATGACCACTAGTTGATCCACGGGTGGTTTGTGGAAAAGAACACGCATGCAAAGACCACTGGTTGATCCATAAGTTGTTTGTGGAAAAGAACACACATGCAATGACTCTAGTGGATCCATGTGTGGTTTGTGGAAAAGAACACACATGCAATGACTCTAGTGGTTGATCCATGTGTGGTTTGTGGAAATAACACACATGCAATGACTCTTGTGGTTGATCCATAAGTGGTTTGTGGAAACGAACACACATGCAATGACTCTAGTGCTAGTTTTAGTATAAGAACATACATACAATGACTCTAGTGGGTCCACATGTATTTTGTGAAAAGAACACACATACAATGACCACAGGTTGATCCATAAGTTGTTTGTGGAAAAGAACACACATGCACACTCTAGTGCCGGTTTTTGGTTTTAGTATATGAACAAACATGCAATGACTCAAATGGATCCATATGTGGTTTGTGGAAAGAACACACATGCAATGACACTGGTTGATCCATATGTGGTTTGTAGAAAGAACACACATGCAATGACCACTGGTTGATCCCACTGTTCAAAAAATCGTCCGAATCAACGATTAATAGGCCGATTAATCGCTACTAGGGACATAACCGTGTTGATTACCATTAATGTATTGTGTTAATCCTTTAGCCCAACTAATAGCTATGATAGACCGATTACTAGGTATATTCCCGATTAACTACTACACTTGGTCAAAAAAGTTGCAGAATTTTCATCGCATATCGCCTGTCCAACCTCTAGCCTGCTCCAATGAAGTAGGTTTTGCGAAGCTCCTGTTCGATTTCCCGATGTCACCAGCCAGTACCCTGGGTAGGTGGTGGGAGAAGAGCAACTTCAAAGGTCAGAGGAGAAGCGCATGTGTTTTAGTGGGCTTTTGGGCTTTAGATAAGTACGGTTGGGCATATAATGGCCCATATACTATTTATTTCTTATATACTACATGTGTTTTAGGTGATAGTTTGTGTAGTTTACACCGATTAATAGCCGACCGATTAAATCAGTTAATCATCTGAATTCCGATTAGTCGCTACTCCTAAACCAACCGAGCAGCTAACGATTACCGATTTCCTCACCATTGGGATCCACATGTGGTTTGTGGAAAAGAACACACATGCAAAGACCACTGGTTGATCCATAAGTTGTTTGTGGAAAAGAACACACATGCAATGACTCTAGTGGATCCATGTGTGGTTTGTGGAAAAGAACACACATGCAATGACTCTAGTAGTTGATCCATGTGTGGTTTGTGGAAATAACACACATGCAATGACTCTAGTGGTTGATCCATGTGTGGTTTGTGGAAATAACACACATGCAATGACTCTAGTGCTAGTTTTAGTATAAGAACACACATACAATGACTCTAGTGGGTCCACATGTTGTTTGTGAAAAGAAAGCACATGCAATGACCACTTGTTGATCCATAAGTTGTTTGTGGAAAAGAACACACATGCAATGAGTCTAGTGGATCCATGTGAGTTTTGTGGAAAAGAACACACATACAACGACTCTAGTGGTTGATCCATGTGTGGTTTGTGGAAATAACACACATGCAATGACTATAATGGATCCATAAGTGGTTTATGGAAAAGAACACACATGCAATGACTATAGTGCTAGTTTTAGTATAAGAACACACATACAATGACTCTAGTGGGTCCACATGTAGTTTGTGAAAAGAACACACATGCAATGACCACTGGTTGATCCACAAGTTGTTTGTGGAAAATAACACACATGCAATGACTCTAGTGCCAGTTTGTGGTTTTAGTATAAGAACAAACATGCAATGACTCAAATGTATCCATATGTGGTTTGTGGAAAGAACACACATGCAATGACACTGGTTGATCCATATGTGGTTTGTCGAAAGAACACCCATGCAATGACCACTGGTTGACCCACATGTGGTTTGTGGAAAAGAACACACATGCAATGACCACTGGATGATCCATAAGTTGTTTGTGGAAAAGAACACACATGCAATGAGTCTAGTGGATCCATGTGTGGTTTGTGGAAAAGAACACACATGCAATGACTCTAGTGGTTGATCCATGTGTGGTTTGTGGAAATAACACACATGCAATGACTCTAATGGATCCATAAGTGGTTTATGGAAAAGAACACACATGCAATGACTCTAGTGCTAGTTTTAATATAAGAACACGCATATAATGACTCTAGTGGGTCCACATGTAGTTTGTGAAAAGAACACACATGCAATGACCAGTGGTTGATCCATAAGTTGTTTGTGGAAAAGAACACACATGCAATGATTCTACTGCCGGTTTGTGGTTTTAGTATAAGAACAAACATGCAATGACTCAAATGGATCCATATGTGGTTTGTGGAAAGAACACACATGTAATGACACTGGTTGATCCATATGTGGTTTGTTATAAGAACGCACATGTAATAACCACTGGTTGACCCACATGTGGTTTGTGGAAAAGAACACAGATGCAAAGACCACTGGTTGATCCATAAGTTGTTTGTGGAAAATAACACACACGCAATGAGTCTAGCAGATCCATGTGTGGTTTGTCGAAAAGAACACACATGCAATGACTCTAGTGGTTGATACATGTGTGGTTTGTGGAAATAACACACATGCAATGACTCTAGTGGTTGAACCATAAGTGGTTTGTGGAAAAGAACACACATGCAATGACTCTAGTGCTAGTTTTAGTATGAGAACACACATACAATGACTGTAGTGGGTCCACATGTAGTTTGTGAAAAGAACACACATGCAATGACCACTAGTTGATCCATAAGTTGTTTGTGGAAAAGAACACACATGCAATGACTCTGGTGCCAGTTTGTGGTTTTAGTATAAGAACAAACACGCAATGACTCAAATGGATCCATATGTCGTTTGTGGAAAGAACACACATGCAATGACACTTGTTCATCCATATGTGGTTTGTTATAAGAACGCACATGCAATGACCACTGGTTGACCCACAAGTAGTTTGTGGAAAAGAACACATATGCAATGAGTCTAGTGGATCCATGTGAGGTTTGTGTAAAAGAACACACATGCAATGACTCTAGTGGTTGATCCATGTGTGGTTTGTGGAAATAACACACATGCAATGACTCTAGTGGTTGATCCATGTCTGGTTTGTGGAAATAACACACATGCAATGACTCTAGTGCTAGTTTTAGTATAAGAACACACATACAATGACTCTAGTGGGTCCACATGTAGTTTGTGGAAAAGAACACACATGCAATGACCACTGGTTGATCCATAAGTTGTTTGTGGAAAAGAACACACATGCAATGACTCTAGTGCCGGTTTGTGGTTTTAGTATAAGAACCAACATGTAATGACTCAAATGGATCCATATGTGGTTTGTGGAAAGAACACACATGCAATGACACTGGTTGATCCATATGTGGTTTGTTATAAGAACACACATGCAATGACCACTAGTTGATCCAAGGGTGGTTTGTGGAAAAGAACACACATGCAAAGACCACTGGTTGATCCATAAGTTGTTTGTGGAAAAGAACACACATGCAATGACTCTAGTGGATCCATGTGTGGTTTGTGGAAAAGAACACACATGCAATTACTCTAGTGGTTGATCCATGCACGGTTTGTGGAAATAACACACATGCAATGACTCTTGTGGTTGATCCATAAGTGGTTTGTGGAAACGAACACACATGCAATGACTCTAGTGCTAGTTTTAGTATAAGAACATACATACTATGACTCTTGTGGGTCCACATGTATTTTGTGAAAATAACACACATACAATGACCAATGGTTGATCCATAAGTTGTTTGTGAAAAAGAACACACATGCAATGACTCTAGTGCCGGTTTTTGGTTTTAGTATATGAACAAACATGCAATGGCTCAAATGGATCCATATGTGGTTTGTGGAAAGAACACACATGCAATGACACTGGTTGATCCATATGTGGTTTGTGGAAAGAACACACATGCAATGACCACTGGTTGATCCACATGTGGTTTGTGGAAAAGAACACACATGCAAAGACCACTGGTTGATCCATAAGTTGTTTGTGGAAAAGAACACACATGCAATGACTCTAGTGGATCCATGTGTGGTTTGTGGAAAAGAACACACATGCAATGACTCTAGTGGTTGATCCATGTGTGGTTTGTCGAAATAACACACATGCAATGACTCTAGTGGTTGATCCATGTGTGGTTTGTGGAAATAACACACATGGAATGACTCTAGTGCTAGTTTTAGTATAAGAACACACATACAATGACTCTAGTGGGTCCACATGTAGTTTGTGAAAGGAACGCACATGCAATGACCACTGGTTGATCCATAAGTTGTTTGTGGAAAAGAACACACATGCAATGAGTCTAGTGGATCCATGTGTGTTTTGTGGAAAAGAACACACATGCAACGACTCTAGTGGTTGATCCATGTGTGGTTTGTGGAAATAACACACATTCAATGACTATAATGGATCCATAGGTGGTTTATGGAAAAGAACACACATGCAATGACTATAGTGCTAGTTTTAGTATAAGAACACACATACAATGACTCTAGTGGGTCCACATGTAGTTTGTGAAAAGAACACACATGCAATGACCACTGGTTGATCCATAAGTTGTTTGTGGAAAATAACACACATGCAATGACTCTAGTGCTAGTTTGTGGTTTTAGTATAAGAACAAACATGCAATGACTCAAATGTATCCATATGTGGATTGTGGAAAGAACACACATGCAATGACACTGGTTGATCCATATGTGGTTTGTCGAAAGAACACACATGCAATGACCACTGGTTGACCCACATGTGGTTTGTGGAAAAGAACACACATGCAATGACCACTGGTTGATCCATAAGTTGTTTGTGGAAAAGAAGACACATGCAATGAGTCTAGTGGATCCATGTGTGGTTTGTGGAAAAGAACACACATGCAATGACTCTAGTGGTTGATCCATGTGTGGTTTGTGGAAATAGCACACATGCAATGACTCTAATGGATCCATAAGTGGTTTATGGAAAAGAACACACATGTAATGACTCTAGTGCTAGTTTTAGTATAAGAACACGCATACAATGACTCTAGTGGATCCACATGTAGTTTGTGAAAAGAACACACATGCAATGACCACTGGTTGATCCATAAGTTGTTTGTGGAAAAGAACACACATGCAATGACTCTAGTGCCGGTTTGTGGTTTTAGTATAAGAACAAACACGCAATGACTCAAATGGATCCATATGTGGTTTGTGGAAAGAACACACATGCAATGACACTGGTTGATCCATATGTGGTTTGTTATAAGAACGCACATGCAATGACCACTGGTTGACCCACATGTGGTTTGTGGATAAGAACACACATGCAAAGACCACTGGTTGATCCATAAGTTGTTTGTGGAAAAGAACACACATGCAATGACTCTAGTGGATCCATGTGTGGTTTGTGGAAAAGAACACACATGCAATGACTCTAGTGGTTGATCCATGTGTGGTTTGTCGAAATAACACACATGCAATGACTCTAGTGGTTGATCCATGTGTGGTTTGTGGAAATAACACACATGGAATGACTCTAGTGCTAGTTTTAGTATAAGAACACACATACAATGACTCTAGTGGGTCCACATGTAGTTTGTGAAAAGAACGCACATGCAATGACCACTGGTTGATCCATAAGTTGTTTGTGGAAAAGAACACACATGCAATGAGTCTAGTGGATCCATGTGTGTTTTGTGGAAAAGAACACACATGCAACGACTCTAGTGGTTGATCCATGTGTGGTTTGTGGAAATAACACACATTCAATGACTATAATGGATCCATAGGTGGTTTATGGAAAAGAACACACATGCAATGACTATAGTGCTAGTTTTAGTATAAGAACACACATACAATGACTCTAGTGGGTCCACATGTAGTTTGTGAAAAGAACACACATGCAATGACCACTGGTTGATCCATAAGTTGTTTGTGGAAAATAACACACATGCAATGACTCTAGTGCTAGTTTGTGGTTTTAGTATAAGAACAAACATGCAATGACTCAAATGTATCCATATGTGGATTGTGGAAAGAACACACATGCAATGACACTGGTTGATCCATATGTGGTTTGTCGAAAGAACACACACATGCAATGACCACTGGTTGACCCACATGTGGTTTGTGGAAAAGAACACACATGCAATGACCACTGGTTGATCCATAAGTTGTTT
Source organism: Avena eriantha (assembly GCA_910589775.1). Classification (NCBI taxonomy): domain Eukaryota; kingdom Viridiplantae; phylum Streptophyta; class Magnoliopsida; order Poales; family Poaceae; genus Avena; species Avena eriantha. The sequence goes on along the minus strand of OU342741.1, from coordinate 79,989,365 downwards.
GTGGAAAAGAAGACACATGCAATGAGTCTAGTGGATCCATGTGTGGTTTGTGGAAAAGAACACACATGCAATGACTCTAGTGGTTGATCCATGTGTGGTTTGTGGAAATAGCACACATGCAATGACTCTAATGGATCCATAAGTGGTTTATGGAAAAGAACACACATGTAATGACTCTAGTGCTAGTTTTAGTATAAGAACACGCATACAATGACTCTAGTGGATCCACATGTAGTTTGTGAAAAGAACACACATGCAATGACCACTGGTTGATCCATAAGTTGTTTGTGGAAAAGAACACACATGCAATGACTCTAGTGCCGGTTTGTGGTTTTAGTATAAGAACAAACACGCAATGACTCAAATGGATCCATATGTGGTTTGTGGAAAGAACACACATGCAATGACACTGGTTGATCCATATGTGGTTTGTTATAAGAACGCACATGCAATGAACACTGGTTGACCCACATGTGGTTTGTGGATAAGAACACACATGCAAAGACCACTGGTTGATCCATAAGTTGTTTGTGGAAAAGAACACACATGCAATGAGCATAGTGGATCCATGTGTGGTTTGTGGAAAAGAACACATATGCAATGACTCTAGTGGATCCATGTGTGGTTTGTGGAAAAGAACACACATGCAATGACTCTAGTGGTGGATCCATGTGTGGTTTGTGGAAATAACACACATGCAATGACTCTAGTGGTTGATCGATGTGTGGTTTGTGGAAATAACACACAAGCAATGACTCTAGTGGTTGATCCATAAGTTGTTTGTGGAAAAGAACACACATGCAATGAGTCTAGTGGATCCATGTGTGGTTAGTGGAGAAGAACACACATGCCATGACTCTAGTGGTTGATCCATGTGTGGTTTGTGGAAATAACACACAGGCAATGACTCTAGAGGTTGATCCATGTGTGGTTTGTGAAAAGAACACACATGCAATGACTCTGGTGCTAGTTTTAGTATGAGAACACACATACAATGACTCTAGTGGGTCCACATGTAGTTTGTGAAAAGAACACACATGCCATGACCACTGGTTGATCCATAAGTTGTTTGTGGAAAAGAACTACATGCAACGAGTCTAGTGGATCCATGTGTGGTTTCTGGAAAAGAATGTTGGGTCCGCAGCATAGAAAACAAAAAAAATCGACGATGAGAACTACACACCAACATCTATCTACTAGGTACAAAGCAATGGGTGGACATACATTCAACAAGAACTTACCCTCGAAGACAACGAGTTTTGTTAACGAGTAGGAACTCGTGGTTGATGTAGTCGTACACTTGCTGATCTCAAGATCGTGAGGAAGTCCGAGCGCCGCAACTCAGCAGCGCATCCTTACTCGCACACACGTTCAAGCCACCGGACAACCTCCACCTCCTCGCTCCAGCGATCTAGCGGAAGCAGCAACTCCTTCTAGACGAAATGCCACCGGGAACACGTATCTCGCTAATCCGAGACCATGGGGGAATAATTCTAGAGGGGGAGAGAGATCCTTCACAAGGAGGTCTCAGGAAGAACAAGGAGGTGGCCTGTTATAGGAGGAGGGGGTGCCCCTCCTTCATGGTCGGCGCATGGCGGGTGACTCCTCACCTCCCCCATTCAGGTGGTTGTAACCCCTCCACATTAAAATGCCTCTTCACATTCCCCTTTAAAGTCCCTACTTTAAATGCATTAAAATTCTCCAAGTTTAATGCTCTCTCATTTAATAAAACTCTTTTATTAAATTTATTCAGAATTTTGTTAATTACTTTAATTAACAAACATTAACATATAACCCCTTGCAATATTTCAATATCACATGCAGAACCACTTTCTTCAATTTCACCCAAAACAAATTCTGGTTTCTATCGAAACAATTCATGCGCTTTGCAATTCTTTCGTCTGAAACATATGTGCTCAAAAATGGTGCCCGGTAACTCTTAAGTGTGTCACCCTACGGTTCGCGAATAATGCAGACATTATTGAGACTCCTCTCAGATCAATAATCAGAAGCGGGACCTGGAGATCCATACTGACTCCTGCATATTCAATGATGACTTCTATGATCGTCAGAACCTTTAACGTTAGTAACTAAATCTCTTTGTCTCGTGATAGATTACATAACCGAGATTCGATCATTGGTATCTCCATACCTAGTTTGATCTCGTTACCGACATGCACTCTTTTCTCGTTCCCGTGATATAACATTCTAGTGATCACATCACTTGCTTGGAAGCTATCTTAATGTGATATCACCGAGAGGGCCCAAAGTATATCTATCCGTCATCGGGATTGACAAATTCCACTCTTGATCCATGAGCCTCAACATAACACCTTCGTAGCACTGAACCCATCTTTATAGTCACCCTGTTACGGTTGTGACATTTGATGTTACCAAGATACTCTTCAGG